>OZ010794.1:236663987-239317992 GCA_963932465.1 Maratus speciosus | reverse complement strand
TAGACCACCCAATTTGAATTCCTAAATGCCACATTGACACCAGAATATTGAAATCAAAATTTTCCTTTTATTAAGTACGTGAACAAAAGTATTTGCTTGCTATGGAATAGATTTGTTTTCAACCACTTCGCGACGGGACCCTTTTATGAAATGTTTATTATTTTGATACCGTTTTTAAAAAACAGAAGTTTGTGCCTATTCAAATCGGGAAAATGCTCGGATTAAATAAGGCAAATTTTACAGTAAAATTTTACTGGTGAGGATAAACGAGGATCCTTAGGCCTATTTCCGGCACGTGTACGTGTCGCTCGTCCCCAAGGGGTTAAATTCTTGTGTCGCTCACTCATTTCAGGATTTTACGAATAGAAAGAAGGACCTTGCCCCTGAAAAGTTAAATAAGGTAAATATTTTTTTATTTGATTTTATTTTAATTTCTTAAGTAATTTAACATTCATGACACACTTTCTTTTCAGGGTTCCCAAATTGTCCGCCAACTGAATACCAATATTTTTTTAGAAAATTTTTCTTTTTTGATTTTTCTTATAAACCGCCCCGAAACCTTCTTTGAAAGTTAATTCTAGCGCAAACCTACCATACAATTTTCTGTTAAAATTTATTGGTATTCAGTTCGAGGACCATTTGCGAGCCCTGTCTTTTCTAAACATGTAAATCTTTAGAGTCCAATATAAATAAGAATCAATTTAACTTAATATTGTGAAATAAAAAAGAAAAACGACATACTTAATTTAAATGTTACTGGCAAATATTCAAAGGGAAAAAAGCGAAAAAATTTTCCCTTAGGAAATATCCCTAGTTAATTACTAAAAACGAAAAAATGCTTAAGTGGTCAAAGTAACTTATGTGAAAAAAAGTATATCAAAGAACTTATTTAATCCGAATTTTTTCATTTACACCTGAGACGCCAGCTGAAAATATTAAATTAAAATATAAATGTTGTACTGTCCCTGGAGAAAGTTTCTGATCATTTTTTAAGTAAAAAGATTTTGCAGAATTTTATTTGAAATTAATTTAGATAAATTAGAATCATGTGTTAATATTTACTTTCCTTGTGAAATTTTGAAAATATTTTGAAACAAAATGCATAAAGGCGTTAATAAATTTCCTTCACCATTTTTTTAAGATGACTATTTTATTTAGTATATTTCTATTGAGATTTCATAAAAATATTTATCTATCTCTTAAAATATTTATACATTTATAATTATATATAAGTGAACACACTTATATATATATATATATATATATATATATATAATATGCTTATATATATATATATATGTATATGTAATGATTTCACGCTACTCCCGTTGTTTCGGTGTAGATCGGGCCGACGTAGGATCGCTCCCTCTGAGCTTCTAACATCGTTAGGTAGTCGCCGTGAGTGGTATCCGAGAATTAATGAAAGTGTACGTGTGTCTCTGCGTAAAGAAAGACACAGTGTTTTCGGGGAACTGATTTATTAATCCTTTGTACATCCTTTAGAGAAATCAGGCCCCTTTTGGCTTGAGAGCTGTTCAGTTACTTCTTTATGGACATCTGACTCGGGAGTTACGGGTAACGCAACGCGATACTTGGAAAGCAAAGTTGCGTGGACTTAAGGCATTCTTTAGTTGGTCAAAAGCTTTGTCCTGTGACCCGTGCAGCGGTATAAATATGCTGTATTTTGCATTATTCCTGCTAGGGGCCGTTGAAGTCAAAGGAGGCGTCTTTAAACTATAATTGGTCGTTAGCTGAATGATTGACTGCCCAGGATTTGGGGCGCTGGCTTACTTTGGCCGATTGAATGCAGCAAGACTTACAAATTGCACTTATTCAGCAAAAGTATTCTTATGAGATGTGCCAAAACGATCTTTGAAAGTTATAAGATGCGATGCGGGAAAGTTAATTTAACAGGGGCAGATGCATTCAATCAACTGAGACACAATTACAAAAGCATTTTAAAAGTTTTAATTTTAATTTCTAAATTTAAATTTCTGTTTCTTAAAACGGGGATTTCAAATTTTAAAAGGGGCAAAAAGGGGATTTTAAATTTTAAAAAGGGGCTTAGCTTTTATCGTTTCATACCCCCCCCCCCACACACACACACACTATAACAAGAGCCACAGGGATCGCCTGCAAGACCTGTTGGTCTTATCTCGTTAATTTAACCCAGAGTTTTTTTTTTTCGATTTTTATTTGCTCCAGCTCTCAAGTCAATTGGACCTATTTTTACATTCATATATCAAGTTTACATAAAAATACTGGTTACACTAAAACATTGGAATTCTTTCAATGGTGCTGCAGCAAAACAATATATCTCGAGACATATCTGGATTATAAAAAAATTGTCATAAAACAACAGCGTTTTTGATGTATCCTTTTCTTTCCAGTTTTTGTTTTAAAGTTTTTGGTATAGTTCGTTAGGAAACATCCTTTTTGTGTGAAATTGCGAATTGCAACCATAAAATATATAATATTCTAAAATATTCGAAGACAAATGTACTGAAAACTATACAACATATTTAAATGTAAACAATATTCACAAATACAAAATATTCAAAAATATAAAATACTCATTAATACTAAACTAAACTAAACTCTGTGGCCATACAATCCAAGAAGGATCTGGGCCGACAGTGCCCATCTCTGTTTTCTTGACCCTGGGCCCCGAGGTGCTATGCAGCATACGTCCCGGCCAGGTGGTCAGCCTAACGCGAGACCCTCGGTGTTTAGTTCCCAAGCAAGCTTGGTACTCATTTTATCGACCCCAAAGGGATGAAAGGCTGAGTGAACCATGCCCAGTCGGGAGTCGAACTCTCGACCTGCGGTGCGGCAGACAGGCGCGCTGACCACTACACCGCAGGGCTTATTCATTAATACACAATATTCAAAAATATAAAATATTCAATACTACAAAATGTTCAAAAATATAAAATGTTCAATAATAGAAAATGTTCAAAATAGAAAATATGCACTAATATTATCAACACAAATATATTGGCTACCAAAATGCAATTTGGAAAATTTGCATTTCTAAAGATACTGAATTTTCACACTAAGATAAAATAAAAGTAAAATACACAATAATACTAATAACAACAAACACATTTCTTCTTATTATACCTTTCTGTTTCGGTAGGGACTTTACTACTTTTTGATGCAGCCAAGGGTTATCTTTATGAAAAACAAACTAAGTTGTCTAAAAAGGAAAACTATAGCTAAAAAAATACGCTTGCTATAATTTTCACCATGCCCAGGGTCAGTGTGACATGGGTTTTAATACTCGGAGGTGAATATCATTCCAAAAACTGTGTCACTTGCACGACCGAAAAAGGAAGGTGGGTAAACCAATATTCACCTGCAGAGGGGAAGCGAAGCAGTTTTGCCAGATTCTCCGTTCAACCTGTATAGAGAATCCGGAAAAACAGTCCGGCTAAAGATGGGTAGCCACGGAGCGGAGGACCCCTTCATATGTCACAAAATCATCATAATAATATAGTTATAAAAAAAAAAAATTCTAACAGTACTTTTAAACTGTCACCATCATTCCACGCCGCTGGGGGTTGGGTTACACGCCCAGCTGGGTCCTCGTCCAAATGTTACGAGCAAGGGGGACGATAGGAAAGCAAAAAATAAAAATTTGAAAGATGAAAGACATAGCTGGGTTTTATTCATGGTTGAGTTTAAGATTTTGAGGAGGGTGATAGTATCTTAACTTGGAGGAATGACAATTTCGGAATTTCTCTTAAAATGTGGACTGGGTTTATCAATTTCAAAGGATACCTCAGAAAGTTGTTTTAAAATAGTGTATGAGCCAGAATATGGCGAAGTCAGTTTACGGGTATTAGGGTAATGGAATTCTTCATACATCACAATGTCACCAACTTTAAACTTTACAGGAAGGAAACGAGCATCATAACGGACTTTATTCTTTTTATGATAAGCAATTGTTCTCTCTTTAGCCAATTTTCTAGCTTCCTCCACAGGTGGATATTAACTATTATTTGGTAAAGGAGGATCATATGGTAATTTTCCTAACAATAAATAACTAGGCGTGAATTGGGTTACAGAATGAGGAGTTTTATTATACTCATATAAGACTTCATCTAAAAGCTTAGTCCAGGGTATTTTCTTGGATGTGGAATTGACTTTACATTTTAATCTAGTGACAATAGTCTGATTTAGGCGTTCAAGTTTTCCATTCGTTTCTGGGTGATGGCTGCTCGTCAATCTGTGTTTTACATTGTAAGTACGAAGAAATCTTTTAAACCTGGAAGCTGTAAATGCTCCATTTCTGTCGTTTAACAATCTATCTGGTACTTGTATATGAAATAATTGTTTCAAAATGTTTGTATAAGTTTCGCTAGTTACAGTTTTTGAAGGAAAACCCCGCACATAGCGAGTTGCATGGTCAACGACTAAATGCAAATATTTTTTTGTAGAATTGTAGTAATTAAATCCGCCAACAGAGCCTACTGCCAAACATTCAAAAGGTATATCTGTTAGGGGCATTAATTGCAATAAGCCAAATCTTTTTTGCCTACATTTTTTGTTTATCTGACAAGTGTGACAGTGTTTTACAAAATTTTCAATATCCTGATTAATGTTAGGCCAATAATACTACGGAGAGATTAAATTTATCATCTTATAAATTCCAGGATGGTCAAATTGTGTGTGGATTTTTTCTAAGAGGGGTAGACGCAAAGACATGGGACCACAATCTTATACAAACTTTTCTTTTCAATTACAACAACGTCATTTATCTCAGTGTACTTTTTACCATCAACTGTTACATTTTCTTTTTTCTGATTGTCTCTTACTTCATTCAAGTCAAGGAGATGTATAATATGGGGTAAATTTTCTAAAACAGGCTGTCTAGATAGCATATCAGCTTCAACATTAGTGGAGCCTTTTTGGTATTTAATTTCATAGTCAAATATAATAAGTTTTAAGGACCAGCGGAAAAGACGTCCTCTTAAATTTTTAACACTTTTGAGCCAAGTAAGTGCCGCATGGTCTGTATGTATGACAAATTTTTGACCGTGTAAATAATGATAAAATTTATCTAAAGCATCCACAACGCCAAACATTCTAACTCAGTAATTGCATAATTTTTTTCATAATCGCGAAGATTTCTAGAGTGATATGCTATAGGATGTAATGTTCCTTTTTCATCAACTTGTTTCACAACACATCACACTCCATGACTTGAGGCATCTATAAACAAATGACAAGGTGTTTTGGGATCAAACAACTTTAATATAGGTTTTTCAATTAAAGCATTTTTTAACTTTTCGAAAGAATTTTGACAATTTTGGTCCCACAAATAAGGGACAATTTTCTTCAACAAATTGTTGAGAAGGTATCGAATGTTAGCATATTTTGGAATAAATTTGTGATAAACATTAATAGATCCCAAAAAACGTTGTAATTCATTTACATTCGTAGGTGGTGTTAATTTCTTAATTGTCTCTATATTAGGGTTGTCAGGTGTGATACAACCATTCGAGACTTCATATCCTAGAAAATCATTTTTGGATTTAACAAAATTACACTTTGACAATTTGAGTTGAAGGTTTTCTTGGACACAGATATTAAATAATGTCTCTAAATGACACAAATGTTCCTCTTCATTTTGAGAGAATACAATAACATCATTAAAGTAACTACAGGCAAAGTCAATTTTGTATTTATTAAGGATTCTTCTGAGGGTACGGTTAAACCAAGCAGGCGCGTTTTTCCATCCGAACGGTGAACGATTCCACTCATATAATCCAAAGGTAGTTGCAAATGCCAGCTTCTCCGTATCTCGAGGGTGGATAGGGATGTGCCAATATCCACTGGCCAAATCAAGAGTGAAAAAAACTTTAGCATGTGCCAATTTATCTAACAGGGTGTCTATTCTAGGTAAGGGTTCTGCATCTGTTTTTGTAATGGCATTTAATTTCCGAAAGTCAATACATAATCGGGTTTTCTTCCCTTCTTCACGTTTATAGACCAAAGTTACGGGTGATGAATAAGGGAAATAGCTTTCTTTAATGATACCGGCTCGCAATAAATTCTGAATTTGTTCTTTAATTTCCTCTTCTTCCTTAGGGGAAGTGCGATATGCTCTTAAAGAAACGGGAAGGTCTGATGTTAACTGTATTCTCTGGGGTTCAATGTTTACACAGCCTACATCATATTTATCTTTAGCGAAAATACAGACATATTTGGCTAGAAGAGCATGTAATTGTTCCTTGACAGTCTGAACATTTGGCACATGTTCAGTGGTCTCGAACAACTCCGGCTCAAAATTTTCTTCGAATATCTCTGCATTTTCAATTTCTGGCTGGCTAGTATAGGTCTCTGATAAATGTAAAGTATGATGAGATGCATTTGTTGAAATATTGTCCATGAGAGGTACTCTCTTATTCTCTTGAGTGATTTGCATTTTAACACAGTCAATATTTAATTTAAACAGTTTACAGTGGGGTAGCCCAATCAAAGCATAAGGTAACTGATTAATAATTATAAAAAGTTCAACATTCTTATAGATACATTCTAATTTCAAACTAACAAAGCATTTTTCTTTCAAAGCAAGAACACCTTATGTTTGTGTGACCAATATACTCTGCAGAACTTTACCTATATTTAGGTTAAGTTTGTGGGCTAAATGACAAGGAATCACACTGATTGAACTCCCTGTATCGATCAAACAAGGTAGTGAGTCTTCACTTTTTACATCAGTAATTTTTTGACAATTTCTATTTGATTTTTTATAGCTAGCTTTTTCTTTTTGTATATGTCCGGACATAAGAAACTGTCATTGATTACTAGATATATTTTCGGATGACTCATTAGCTCTATGATCTGGGTTGGAGTTTGCACAAGTCATATTGGGACTAGGGGTTGGAACTGCTAAGACTTGTTGTCGAAAAGGGCAGTCTCCCACCAATGATACGCATTTGTTATTCCTATATTAAGACAAACTCTGCATGGGTAGGGGGGCAAAGTGGTCTGGTGATGTACATTTGGTCTCGGTTGAACATTTGACGTCGATCTAAATGTATTTTGGGGATTTTGTGTTTGATTAGATGCAAAAGGTCGAATCGGGGTGTTTGATAGGGAACTCGGTAGTTCCACTGCCGGTTATAATTCTGTCCTGTCTCATATGGGGGGCGAAAGGGTCGCCATTGTCGATATTGATTGGGGTTTTGCGGGCTTCCGTGAACTTTGCTGTCATTTCCCTTTCTGTCCAGGTGCAGTTTGCAAATCCTGAATACTAATTCACGCCATGAATGTGTAGTCGAGGGGTTGCTTGCAATAAGTAACTTTTGCATTTCTAACGGCAAGCCCTCCGTTAGTCCTTCCAAGATAAGCTTCAGGTGTAACCCTAAGGTTCTTCCTATTATAGTCTTTTTCTGATAGTATGCGTTCAGGTCCTCTCCAATTTTGTACCTGATACGGGAAAAATCAGTTAAAGAAAGAGTGTCAGGAATTTCGTAATGTTCATTGAACAAAGTGACAAATTCGGACCAATGCATCACATTTAGACAATTATTAATGTACAACGTAAGTGCACTGTCCTTTAAGTATTCAGTATGTGCCTAATTTTCCAGCAGTATTCCTTTTCCTGGTCTATACAGACACTCTCGAAATAGGCTAGCTACGCTACCCAATCCATATTCGCTGCTGGCGAAAAAGTAATAATATCAGGTTCTATGGACATTTTCGGGCTAGCGGTTACTGAGTTGTGACCAGACCCAGCTTGAGATGACAGGGTCTGTTCACCTAATGTTGTTACATTATGTGTCTGTGTCGCAACCCCGGACTTCTGACTATCTTTCTCTTCAGGACTCTGAACTAGCGTTCCATCATTACTCAGAAGCTGATTTTTCTCTTTCTCAGAGTCCTCTGACTTATTTTCTAAGTCATTCTTTTCAGGAGGGGGTGTGACACTCATGTTAGAGTACAAAATATCACAAGTTTACACAAAAATATAAGGCACAATTAAAACACATAACAATAAAAATATATTTTTCAAAAATTGCAACACAAGATTTGTAAAAAATGGGCTTAAATCTAAATAAAATTCAAATTTGATACACCATTTGTTTTTCAAATTGAGATAAAAAAAAACGAACTTTGAAATAAAATTTTAAAATTCCGAAGATTTAAATACTGTCTAAATTTCAGAAAATTACTCTCTTATAACAAAAATAAATAAAATAAACGTTGTCTTATTCTATTTTTTGCTATTAAAATAACAACCAATTAAAAAATTACATTTTTAAAACTCTAATTCTGTTCTTTTTCTCTTTTTTTTTTTCTTTAATTAATAAAAGAAAGCGCTTACCTGTTATCTTTTTACACATTCAAAATAAAACTAATCGTGCGCTAACAAAAATTATACACATAACACCTGTCTATAAAATCCGGTATCTTGATTGAACGTAAAACAGTCTCACTATGTCTTTTCTTTTTTCTTCTTCTACTCCTTTAGAAACCGAAACTAAACACAGTTGTCCACTTTGATCTAGATAAGACCTCTCTTGGATGAATCACTGGTGACCTACTTTCCTCTATGATAGCGTTTCTTGTTTTCTTCTCTTTCGATAACTGTTCATGGAAGGAATAAGGCGAGGATTGTTTCTTTTTGGATTTAATGATCTTCAATTAACGTGATTAAAAGAAGGATGCATGATTTTCTGTCTGCCATCGAAAAGATTGGTTTTTCTTTTTATGACCAGATTTTTCTTCTTAACCCGTTAATAGTCGTGCGTTGGTCTTTTTCCCGCCCGAAATTCGTTATCTTTCTGTAACCCATTTCCCGTTAAAGTTACGATAGCCAAATTCCGTGTAGCTGACCTTGAGTGTTCACACTCTTGTGTAGTAAAATGACAAGTCATTCCTGCTATTTCTTAGCATTTTATCGCATTCTTAAGTTTCAATCGGTCTAAATGACCGCGTTGCGACCACTTACGTTAGTTGAATTTTTGCCCCTCGTGTTCATCCTTTCCCATTTCCGCGAAATCTGTGGGGAAGGTTTCTTCGAAGTACGGACTCTCTGTCTTTTGTTATTTCGTCTTTCATTCCTTCTGCTATTTTATTCGTTCAAAGAGTACTTTTTTTACTTTTAGAATGTGACTTAAAATCGTTTTATTATATTAGTTGTGTAGTTAGTTCGCACAAAAAAAATGATGGATGGTCACTTACATTTTTTTTTCGTTGTCAAATATTGCGGGAATAAATTCTCAAATCGATAATTATTTAAATATGGAAAAAAGGGTAATTCATCATCATTATTTGAAAGAACTTGCTTTCCATTTATTACCCGAACATATACATGAAAGAAAACAGACAATAACACTGCAAAACCATTAAAAAAAAGAGAAGAGAATTTTGTGGGAATCAGTAAAAAAAATTGCAGTATATCCAAAATCTGAAAATTATCATTTTTGTACAATAAAACAAATTCGAAAGATAAAACAATCTTCTCAGAAATGTAGTGTGTATATTTGCGAAGAACATACATATAATTTATTTGTACAATAAGAAAAATAATGAGAATTTTATAATGTAGGTTAGAAATTACGCAAATAAAAATCTCTTTTGGATAATTCAGTGAATGTTTATACTATGATTTAAAAAAACTATTTTAAGTATGTTTATAAAATTTATCTATTTTGAAATTTTCATACTGTAAGTAAAAACACATTTTTTTTTAACAATGCCGCAGAAATTATTATTGAAATCCAATAGAGGCTTGGGGACAGTATCTAACAAATTTAAATTTGTTGTCCTTCATCAATTGTTCAAACTTTTTTTTCAGAATAATGTTTTCCAGAATATGAGAGAAAATTCATTTAACCCCTTAATTCTTGCTCCCGTCATATTCTTGTGCTGTGTCTTTTACTCAAATTGTTTGATTCCCACCAGTTTTATAAAATAGTGAAATTGGCTATATTTTAGTATCGTTTTTCCTGTCATTAAATAAGGTGAATATTTCTTTTTCATAAAAGTGGTGCCAATAAGCGATTTGAATTTTCAACCGTAATTTAATGGGAGCGTTAAGGGGTTAAATTAAGTTACTTCTCCATATTTATAATTTCGGAGAAAATTTTCTTATTGTTTTTATTAATTTAATGAACGTTATTATAAAACAATAAATTATACCATTAATACCTTATCATGAAATGTACAATAGAATATTCATTTTAATTAAATAGTTTCTGTAAAATACATACCTATTAAGATGAACCTTTCAGTGATTCTATTAATTAAAATAATTTATCCATCTTAGGATTTAAATTTACAATTGCAAATGTATTTAAATTAAATATATAATTTCAATAACTTATTTATTATTTACTTTATATGAGCGAAATTCGTATCCAGAGTTTTTATTCAAGGGCGCTGCTCCCACCCTGAAATAAGTAAAAAAACTACAAATCGTGTATTTTCATTTGAAAAATGGATTTAATCACAAAATCTCGAGAGCCCCCCCCCCCTCCTCTCCCCCTCATACACACACAGACACCCCACAAAATAAATAAATAAAACGTAGTTACAACATTTACATTTATAATTTCGAAGTTAAGTATGTTTTACCTTTTTCTTTATTATATATATATATATGAAAGGATAAAAACCCTTCAAAATTCAAAATTCCAAATTAAATTTCAAAAATTTTAATTAAAATCCGAAGTTTCTTTCTCCTAACTTTAAATCTCATTCTAAAACCAGTTTTACCCCTTGTAACTTTGTTTCCCAGCAATACATCTTATTACTTTCAGATATCATTTTCCGACGATCTTTAAGAGTAAACTTGCTGACGTTCGGAATATTCTCATTCAGTTGTGGTTAGCTCATCCCCGGGCGAGCCAAGCCTAACTTTGGCATCTGATCCCGGACAATCAATCAAAAGCTAATCAGCCAATTAAAGAAATGTTCCTTCCAATTTTACAACTGTGCCCTCTGCTGGAAAATATGTTAAACCCCAAGATATTAGCTAAAACCCGGCCCAAAAACGACGGAACTTGCAGATTTGAGAAGTTGTCAAACGTATGACAATGTAGCTCCTGAAAATCATCGTACGCGGCTCGAGGGGCCACCGGCCGAACTCGCGATTCACACTGTAAGATGAGCGGCTAAATAAAAGAGTTCGGTCCACCAAGCGGTTCCCGAGTCCCAGTTATTTAATCCACTAGTTCTGTCAACTCCTAGATGTCTTTACATATTAAAGACGGCTGTACGGACACCATGCCGGAAAGTAAACGGCTGCGACTACGCTATGCAAGTCCGGGGAACGCCCCCGATATTTATACGTTACATTTTTAAAGTCGGCGAGGATAGTTTCCTGCCGTGAAGATCCCTCTGCTCTGCCACGAGAAATATGACTACAGTGATAAAAGAAAAAGAAAAAAAAATATCTGGACTTATGCGATTCGGACAATTCCCTACGAAGATCCCTCTGCTCGGCGCGAAAAGTATGTTACTACGGTGAGAAAAGAAAATGACTTTAGCTTGCCTGCATGCTGAAATATTAGAAAGAATAGAAAAAGTAATAACCTCAGTGCCGAGAAAAACTATGCACCCTAAATTTCAACCGAATCATCGAACGATCGTGAAAAGAAAGAAAAAGAGCATTTATTCACTCCGAAATTTATTTCATCTTCAATGATGCCTGATAAAGGAAGATATAATTTCAGACTGCAATTTTAAACATCTATTTAACTTCTCTATCCACTCTCCGGTAAAACTTCTATTTAATTACAGCTGTGATTTCGCGTTTCCTAAAGATGATTCAAACACAGAGTTCTTCATTTGGATTTTCGCTAATCAACAGAATGAAAAAGTGGGTCAGACTATTCAAGGTTAAAGGTCGCAATCGCGAGTAACTCTTTTTCTCCTGTATCAAAGCAAATGAGTCACTCATCGGTAGAAACTGATATATTTTTATTTTCAGCAGACGAATAATTGAGAAGCGTATTCAATTTCAAGTATTATGTAAAGTTCGGTCAGGTTGTCCCAAGAGCCAAATCCTAAACTTATGATATTTTACGTAAAAATTTAAAATCTTTAAATTTTTTCCTTAAGGTTTACAACTCAAAATTTAAACTTTAAAATATGTTTTCCAGCAGTAAAATTCAGCCCTCACGTCTTAGCAAACTTAACTTTACCATTATATTTACTTTAAATTTACCTTTAGATTTAACTTTAACCCTAATCTGTAAGGTCGCACTTATCTGTTTTCGTATTCGCCATTCTCCATGCGAGTCCCCCCCCCCCCCGGATTTGCAGGCAATTCCGGGTGGACCTCTTCTTACAGGGGGGGGGGATATGAAAGGATAAAAACCCTTCAAAATTCCAAATTAAATTTCAAAAATTTAAATTAAAATCCGAAGTTTCTTTCTCCTAACTTTAAATCTCATTCTAAAGGATAAGTCGATATTTATTCGTTACATATATATATATATATATATATATACATTTTTAATAATATTTGGTTTATGTGATATTTGTGATTTCATAATTATTGGTCATTTTCCTTATTTTGCAATTGTATTATTGTACAGAAAATTTATATATATATATATATATATATATTGTCTTTAATTGTTTATGGCATCAAATTTGATGGTTTTTCATATGTTTTAAATGAATTAATCGTCCGCAATATGCAGGTGAATTACTGGTATTGTATTTGATTTTCTGTTGCATGTCATAGGTTCCATTTTTATTTTCAGTTTAATTGTTCAATTTAATGTCAGTGTAATATATTGATGCTAAATTTATTAATTTTATTTTATTAAATGGATATAGAGTGCCGGAGTATAAAAAAAAATCTACCTGACTCTGATTCTGTCCTTCCAAAAAAATAAATAAATAAATAAATAAATAAATAAAAAATAAATAAATAAAAATATCCCTATCATGAATTTAGATTCATATTATTAAATGTTTTCCTACTAATTATTGATTCATAGTAACATCAGAAATTCAATCAAATCATTTACTATTTACTTTTAAGTATTTATGCAAAACGAAGAAAGAGTTATTAAAAACATTTATCTAGATGACAACTGAATATATACTTAAGCGAAATAAATAATTGCTGTAAACGGTTGTAAAATGAATAATTGCTGTAATCTTTTAAAGTTCAGTCAATCACCCTACGTTATCCGTTTTCGATCATGTGATAACACCGGCAAGTTTCCCCTTCGTTTTCGGCCTGCTGGTAACGAAGGCAAATGGATCAAACGCGACTACTAACGTTCTAAAAAATGTCGCGACTACTCTCGGGTTAATTAATCGCTAGGGAAAGACTGTTTTTTCAGTTTTCTTTTTCTTTTTCACTCATGGAGGGACGAAAAAAGGATTTGTTAAATGTCCTTTTTAGAGATTTCTTTCGTCCTTTTGCCACTTTTTTAGGACTTCGTTACACACCTCGGTCTTCTTCTTGCTTCAAGGACGGATCTTTAAGGATATTTCGCTGGGATTTCGGGATTTGTCCCGCGTAAATGCACTGTCCTACCGACTGCGCTTCTCCCGTTGTTTCGGTGTAGATCTGGCCGACGTATGATCGCTTCCTCTGAGCTTCTAACATCGTTAGGTAGTCGCCGTGAGTGGTATACGAGAATTAATGAAAGTGTATGTGAGTATCTGCGTAAAGAAACACACAGTGTTTTCGGGACCTGATTTATTAATCCTTTGTACATCCTTTAGAGAAATCAGGCCCCTTTTGGCTTGAGAGTTGTTCAGTTACTTCTTTATGGACATCTGACTCGGGAGTTACGGGTATCGCAACGCGATACTTGGAAAGCAAAGTTGCGTGGACTTAAAGCATTCTTTATTTGGTCAAAAGCTCTGTCATGTGACCCGTGCATCGGTATAAATATGCTGTATTTTGCATTATTCCTGTAGGGGCCATTGAAGTCAAAGGAGGCGTCTTTAAACTATAATTTGTCTTTAGCTGAATGATTGACTGCCCGAGATTTGGGGCGCTGGCTCACTTCGGCCGATTGAATGGAGCAAGACTTACAAATTGCACTTATTCCGCAAAAGTATTCTTATGAGATGTGCCAAAACGATCTTTGAAAGTTATAAGATGCGATGCGGGAAAGTTAATTTAACAGGGGCAGATGCATTCAATCAACTGAGACACAATTACAAAAGCATTTTAAAAGTTTTAATTTTAATTTCTAAATTTAAATTTCTGTATATATATATATATATATATATATATATATATATGTATATTAAATACACTTATATATATATATGTGTGTATATAATATACTTATATATAACACAAACATATATATATATATATATATATACTCTTATATATATATATATATATATACACACACACACATATATATATATATATATGTTTGTGTGGTGTATGTGTGGGTGCAATATATATTATATGTGTGTTTAATAATTTAATCTATATTTTATGTGGGAAAAAAACATATAAATTTTTTAGACAAAATTTTATTTAACATTCTCTACTCCACAAACATATATATCCTTTCACTAAGTTGTAGGTTTCACTGCATTATTTAAATTAATATAATTCTACAGATATAGTAAAAAAATAATATTAATAAATTATGATCAATACTCTCAAGGCTTATATGCCGATACATAAAAAATCTATATATCATGTTGGGAAAACCAGCTTTTTTTTTAGCATTTTAAATAAATTCAGGAGACAAAAACATTTTTCAAAATTTCAAAAATTCCGCCCGTTTGTAATATAAGTTTCATTTCCAAATACTATTGCAAACAAGTTACCAATACATGTTTCAGATTTCTGGTTAGGCGCCACTTTTCTGAAATGGTAAAATTCTCCTTGTTTTAGCCTTAATTAATATGCAATTAAATAAGGTGAATTTTACTATTTCGAAAAATGTGGTGCCCAACAAGAAATCTGAATTTTAAAATATATGTATTAGTAACATGTTTGAAATATCTAGAAATGAAACTTTCATTTTAACCTATTCACGACGAGGGGAAAGGTTACTTGCCGTTTAACACATTAAGCTAAAAGGGTTGAAATTCATCACATTTAATTTTAATACTCAAATGTCCTATTGTTGCCAGTATTTTGCAAATAAAAAATTCGGTTATAATGTACACGAAAAATTGCATTAACATATTTTAAACAAATTTTGTTATAAATTCTGACACCATTGTGACAACAGGAGAATAAACAAGTTGGAAATTGCTCGTCAAACGTGGCAAATGAGGTGCGTTCGTACTATAACTAGTTTTATAATTATTTTTTGAACCCCATATTGTACTGAATGTATATTTTTTGCGCTTCATAAGTGCATAGTCTGTAACATCATTAAAATGCATTTACAATAATTTTTTCCCCATTCCCCGTAATGTAACGGAAAACTTTTGACTGTCCCTGTAATTAAACTATACATTCGATTTTCATAAAATTTGAAATGGCTCGACAAAATTTTGCAGCAATTATATATTTAAAATTTCAGACCATTCGGAAGGCTGTAAAATCATTAAAATGCATTTGCAATAATTTTTTCCCATTGGCCATAATGTAACGGAAAACTTTTGGGTGTCCATGTAATTAAACTATACATCCGATTTTCATAAAATTTGAAATGGCTCAACACAATTTTGCAGCAATTATATATTAAAAATTTCAGACCATTCGGAAGGCTGTAAAATCATTAAATGCATTTGCTATATTTTTTTCCCATTGGCCGTGATGTAACGGAAAACTTTTGGGTGTCCCTGTAATTAAACTATAGATCCGATTTTCATAAAATTGGAAATGGCTCGACAAAATTTTGCAGCAATTATATATTAAAAATTTCAAACCATTCCGAAGTCTGCAACATCATTAAAATTCACTTGCAATAATTTTTCCCATTGGCCGTAATGTAACGGAAAACTTTTGGGTGTCCCTGTAATTAAACTATACATCCGATTTTCATAAAATTGGAAATGGCTCGACAAAATTTTGCAGCAATTATATATTAAAAATTTCAGACCATTCGGAAGTCTGTAACATCATTAAAATTCACTTGCAATAATTTTTCCCATTGGCCGTAATGTAACGGAAAACTTTTGGGTGTCCCTGTAATTAAACTATACATCCGATTTTCATAAAATTGGAAATGGCTTGACAAAATTTTGCAGCAATTATATATTAAAAATTTCAGACCATTCGGAAGTCTGTAACATCATTAAAATTCACTTGCAATAATTTTTCCCATTGGCCGTAATGTAAAGAAAAACTTTTGACTGTCCCTGTAATTAAACTATACATCCGATTTTCATAAAATTGGAAATGGCTCGACAAAATTTTGCAGCAATTATATATTAAAAATTTCAGATCATTCGGTCGGGTAGTTTTTGCTCTGTTATATGCGGACGGACAGACGGACGGACAGACAGACGGACTGAACGACGACTATAGGTGCTACGTATTTATATAATTACGAACGCACCTAAAAAGAATGGAAAAAATCGTCCCCCACCCCCAGAGCTTAAAAAGTTAAGCCACGGGAAACCTTTAAATATTAAAACGAGTATATTTGTACGGAATTTACCCGATATTTTATAACAACTTTTAAGTATGATACGCAGTGTGAAAAAACTGGTGTAGCAGAATTAAAAGAAGTGTAAAAGGCGCTCGTCAGGAATGGACTAAAAAAAGGAGAGATGATTGGAAATTTTCTCAGAAAATATTTGATGATAGCATGAAGAAGTAGTAATGAATAACTGCCAACAATTACGCTTTTATCAAACAGGTATTTTTGAAAATAAGAGAAATGTTAACCCAAAATTTTTGAGGATTAAGGGGATAGTTTAGCTTA
The DNA here is from genome assembly GCA_963932465.1 of Maratus speciosus. Lineage (NCBI taxonomy): Eukaryota > Metazoa > Arthropoda > Arachnida > Araneae > Salticidae > Maratus > Maratus speciosus. The sequence goes on along the minus strand of OZ010794.1, from coordinate 239,301,148 downwards.
AAAGTTGGTCAAGACACCGATCTTCTTTATTTGAATATTAAATCGAAGTACCGTAATTTCCGGCATGTACGCCGCAACTGAGATAATTCGATTTCCTACCAGAATTTCTTTTAAATTAAATGTGACTTGCTTTTGCTTAGCATTTATTTGACTTCATTTTCTAAATACAATTTCCGGTACGAAAAAAGACTTAACTAAGCCACGGTGTATATGCGGGAAATTTTGGTATGTTTAACCTGTTAATTTTCGCTCCCGTGATATTCATGGACTACGTCTTTTAATCCGGTTGTTTGGTTCCTACCAGTTTTGTATATATATATAGTAGAGGTTAATGATAATGGAGAGTATTTAAAATTCTGCAAGGTTTATAACTGTGTCTACAGACTGAGATGTAGAGTTTGTAATATGTCGTACATAGGACAAACTTCAACTCCTTTGAATATAAGAATTAACAACCATAAGAACGACATAAGAAAACAAAAAAGTGGTAAGGAGGAACAAGAAATTGAGATTATACATTTTGATAGGCATGGAATTGATAATATTGAGATTTCTATTTTGAAAATTGTTCCTAATAAAACTGAAAGATTAATCAGTGAAAGAAATATGATAGTAAAGTATGGTACGGTATACCCATATGGAATGAATGTAAAGTTCGATCAAAGTAATGTAATAAGGAATTTTAGAGAAAAATTATTGGATGTCTCAATCTATGAAAGGACAAAACATATAATGGATTATGACAGGGATAAAAATCATAGGACAAATGTTGAATTAAAGAAATTAAAATGTTGCAAGGATGTCGAAAAAGTTATCGAAAATTACAACTCAAACGATAACGAATCAGTAATTAAAAACATTATATTTAATATCAAAAAGAAAATGATACCAGAACTTTTGAGGAATTTGCATAAAAAAACGGGTAACAACAATATTGACATGGCTCTAGATCTATTGAGATTTAGAATAAGAAAACAAAATTTAGATAGTTATGTAAAGAGCATGTATAAAAAAGATGCCGAAAATAACAAAATATACTGTGTCTTGGATTACATGGGGTCACATCTAAAAGGTGTTAACATTAATAAAGTTTTAAATAAGTATAATAGACTGCTGCCGGATAAAAATATAGAGATTTTTAAGGCTTTTAAATATGTTAAACCGATGGGCAGACTCATATATAATTATAACGACTATGCAAAGGATTTGAAAAAAAGTATCGATAATAGTGTTTGCTATCGTCACGAAGTGAAATTCAACGAATATATAAATCCAACATACGGACACGTATTAACGGGTAGTTTGGATATTGTACATAATAAGAATTTGAGTGAAATCATGAAATACGGAACGAGTTACAGGATTAAGAGAGTATTAACAAGAAATATGGCAAAAAAACGCTTGAATATGAACTTAGATATTTTTATTCAAGAATTAATTTATAAATACAATTTGCCAGCTAGCGTTTTCGAGGAATGGAAGTATCATATTTTAAAAGATTTCTGTAGAAATTTTGAGAGTAACTCTGAGGGGGTTTCGGTAAAGTATTATAAGGATTTGAAAGAATCTATAACAGAATTGCAGAATAAATTTATAATTACGTATATAGATAAAGCTAACAAAAATTACGCAATTATTTGTAAAACATTATATGGTAAATTACTCAGGGAGGCTTATGGTAATGAAATAAACTATGAAATTGTCAAATCAAATAAACAAGTTATTAGTAATAGAGTAAAAGCATATTATAAAAAAATTAAAATAAAGCAAAATAGTACTAGCTTTCCATATTTGGTAATGGTTCCAAAGTTTCATAAAGATCCGGTTGCTTTTAGAGCTATTACATGTGGTTTCGGTTCATATTTGGAAAATTGTAATAAAAAATTGTTGAAATTATTAAAAGAGATTTTTGATGAAGTATTGGAAGATAAACCGGCTTGTATAATAAAAAACAGCTTTGAGTTAATTAAACATTTAAATCTAATGAAAAACATTTCAAGTTTAACAGCGTATGATTTTGAAGATTTGTATAATAGTATAGATTTGGACAATCTTAAAATAAAAATTATGGAGTTTTTTAGTAAATATAATTCCTCAACTATCGGACAGGAATGGTTTACCAATTTGTTTAACTTTGTAGTGAGTGAGAACTATTTATATGACGGGAAAATTGTTTACAAACAAGTTAGAGGTATTCCAATGGGGGGATGTTGTAGTTCGATTTTAGTCGATATCTACTTATATATGTATGAGGAACAAATTGATATAAATGAGGATATGAAGTGCTTTCGTTACATTGATGACGTTTTAATAGTCAGATGCAATGATGTGAAAAAAGAAAAATTTGATTGCTATCCTAGAGGTTTAAATTTGAAATTGGAGTCAAAAAGTAAAAACATGGTCAACTATTTAGACATTAATATCGAGATAAAAAATGGTGAGATAAAAACAGATATATATGATAAACGAAAAAGCTTTAAATTTGAAACTATAAAAATCTTAAATTTTGGATCAAATGTGCATATCTCAATATATAGAAATATTTTTATTAACGGGTTAAACCGTATAGATAGATTGACATTAAATACTGGGGAAAAAATTGAAGAACTTTACAATTGGTATATTCTGGCATTGCACCATGGCTATCCTGAGAGATTTTTGAAGAGTCTGCTACGAAATTTCGTAAAGTGTAAGACTTATCGCAGAGATTTAGAGGTAATGTGGATGCGAAGAGAGGAGTAACCGTGGCTTTGACTGTTCAGGGTTTGCGTGCACGATTGTTTGGGGTTCCATGTTCAGTTGTTGGTTTTCGATGGGTCTAGGCAGCTCATTCGATTTGTTAGTTTTTTTCTTTTTGGTCTTGGCAGGTTGTTTGGGGAGCGTTGTGCTCATAAAAACTGGTTTTAACCCCGCAGTTGCATGTCGCAAGTGCATGCCGGCCTGTCTCCATGGATCCAATTTCTTCTGGTTTTAGTTTGAATGTTTTTAAAGTTTGCCGTTTTTAAAGTATGTTGTTTTTAAAGTATGTTGTTTTTAAAGTTAGTTGTTTTTAGTTATTTTGTAGTTGTCATTTGGTTTAGTTTATTTATTGTTGGATCAGTTCCGTAGTTTCGAATTTTTGGTTTGGTTTTTGGATATATATATATATATATATATATAATGCGTAATTGGCGTTAATATGGGATAATTTTACCTGTCAGTATAAAAGGAGAATATTTCTTTTTAAAAAAGTGGTGCCAATAAACAATTTGAATTTTTAAACAGTAATTTGATGCGACTGTTAAGGGTATGTTGACGCCTCATTTTTCATCGCGAGATGTTGAAAAATTTGTTAATATACCCAGTGCAATTTCCTACACTAATTAAAAAATTAAACGATTTTTTCTCCTTGTTCATATTTTCTTCAATTCCATGTTTGAAAAATGGAATTTTTTTTTATTTATTTATGATAGAGATTTAAATTTTCTTGAATATGTTCTATATTAAAAATGTAATAAATCTGGAGAGGAATTCGTCTTCAGGTTTTTCGTGATTAAAAAAAAAAATTAAACTATATGAAGATTAGTTAGATTTCAGCGTTTTATACTATATACATCAGTAAAAAATATATTAAATGTAATATTAGATACATCTAATAATCCAAGCGTAGTCTTGTGCAATACACATTTGAAAATATTTATAAAAAGTTTGGCAAAATTATCAATATATAAGAATGTAGTAGGGATTTAAAAAAATTTAATTGAATATTCAGTTATTTTTTTTTTTTTTCAAAATGTACTTTTATTTGAACGTCGAAATGCATTAAGTTCACCATTTGAAACATAATTTTAAGAATAAACAAAACTGTTGAAAAGATAAACTGTCCTCTTAAATAATAATTTTTTTCTCTTCAAAAATACTTATAGCATAGGTGCCAACCTCAAACTAATCTTCCGTAATACTTGCGTTAATTTGACCCTGGTTTAATAAGTTTCGATCCAGTTTTTTTTTTTTTTTTTTAAGAAATGAAATTGAATATGTTCCACGTAGAAACCTGGAATTAAATAAATAAGCATTCATGAAATAAATTTTCTGGTTCGAAATGTGGTTAACCTGGGTCAAATTAATCTAGACATTACGGAAGAATAGTACAAGGTTGGCAGCTATGTTATAGGAAAACAGCGGAATTATTGACAGCTGTGGTAATGTCTTAACACTTTCAAGGGCAAGGTTTGTATTCGTTAACTGTTGAAATATTTGGTCGCCACCAGTATTTATAAGAAAATTAATTTGTAAAGAAGTAAAGGTATTTTTCCACGTACTTAAGAAAAGTGAAATTTTCTTTCAAAAATTCGGGTGCCAATGTGGTAATTTGGGATTAAAATTATGTGATGCCACAGTGGCATCACCGCCCTTCAAAGGTTTAAAGTACATAATAAAAAAAAAAGACAAACCTTACTGAAGGTATAATTTTTCTTTAAGAAATAGACATTTTAATGCAGAAGATAGTATATGGAACTTGCTGTAAAATATAATTATATTTTTTTAATAAAAAATATTTCCTTGAGCTATGTAATGAAATGTATGCTTTGTCCAAACATGTTATTTTATATCTTAAAGTTCAGCGAGAAATAGAGATAATTATATAAATAAATTTTATTTAGAGTATAATACGTAAAAAATGTAATATAAAACGAAAAATAATTAATCAAGTTTTCTAAACCATATTGCAATTACAATAGAAACTTTTCAAAAGTACAACGCATTTTAACAATACAGTAGAACCTCGATTATCCGAAGTAATTGGGACCGATCATCTTTCGGAAAATCGAAATTTTCGGATAATCGAGAATGCTGCAATTTAAAAATTAAGGAGAAATATATGCAATATTTTATACTATGGTATCAAATCCTTAATAAAAATAAAGCAATAGCAGAATAGAAACAAGAATAAATTATCTGAATTTTAATTTTGAAATTAAGTACCTTTTACATATATCACAAGGGTTTGAAAAAATGTTTTGTTTGTTGCAGTTTCGATTGCCTCTGCATTGAAGATCTATCACAGAGTTTTCAATGTTATTAGTTCACCAATATCACGGTCTTTCTGCTGCTCCAGCCATGCTAAACCTTTTGCAAAACATTAAAGCTGCAGAATTGCTAATTTGTTCGTTTTCTCCGCTCCACTCCGAAGCTTACGGAAACTCAAGTTATATTCAATGGAACTCTAAGAAAGGGGATCGAAAATATTTATATGTACTCGTAGTTCGGAAATGACAGCTTGCACACACACACACAAACGGATTTCAAAATGAATTTTGCACGCGAGGAATGTGATAGTAAAAAAAAGAAAGCTTTAAAAATGGATTTCGGTTAATCGAGAGTTTCGGTTAAAAGAGATTCGGATAAAAGAGGTTCTACTGTAAATTTAATTTAAAGTAGTTTAGTAAAATTTTGCAATTTTCTTCCTTGTACAAATTCAATATATATAGGGATTAAACTTTGTTAGTCTTCCTTCTAACTATTATGTTTCAACTGAGAACTTAATAAGTTTCAAAAGCGAAAGTTCAAACACCGGGATTGCATAATGCACTTTATTAAATTGCTACATATTCTCTTTCATAATTTCTTTCAAGAAACCTAAAGCACTTGGAAATGATGCAGCATACTATGTATCATCTAATTAAAACATCGTCAAGTATGATAATTAAAATTTGCATTTTAATCTAAACTATTTAATCAGTTAAGTGCATGTAAATTAACCAAATTCACATATATATTATGTGAAAGCATGATTATTTCATTCTTACGGAATAAAGACTGAATGCAATTAACATCTGAGAAAATTTTATGAAAAGTCTGTTAATTTATTTTATTTGCCAGTATTTACTGAATTCTTAAATTGTTATAATTCCTTCTGTTAAATGGGAATTTTTATGCAAAATATAGCTCACGGGATTTTGTGCTTAATTATATTAAATACCCCTGAAATAATTTTTTTTAGTTCAAATTCTTAACCCCTTGAAGGGCGGTGGGATAAAATATAGCCAAGACTTTATTTAGGTTTATTTAGGTTATCTTGTTTACAAATTTAAACAAGATACTCTCCAGAAAATTTTAACTAAATTTTATATTTTTAACTTTGGAAGAAAATCAGCGAAAAATTGCATTTCCGTATTTAAAATTAAAAATTTTCGATTATTCCGGTGAGAATTCAGTATTTAGAGACATTTTTGCTTGCCCCTCAAGGGGTTATTGAAAATTAATCTTTACAAAATGAAAATTTTTTATGCTTTGACAATATTACCATCCAGATGTGCATGTTTGGCTTCCTTTCATGTTCACAAATTCGGAATGCTACCAGAAAACCTAAATATGTAGCTATTTTTCATTTAATTGAAGACATGTATCCTAGACCGGGAGAAGGCAGCACAGACAATAGGGTGGAGCGAAAAACCTTTTTTTCGAAATTAATATTGCCTGAGTCAGTATATGGTGCCAAAATGACTGAAACAAATTGTCAGCAAATTTCAGCTTAAAATATCGACACCTTGAGGTTCCACATCTCAAGTGAATATTTGTATAGCCTTTTTTAAATGTTTTTATTGCATTTTTAACAAAAACGAATAATTAGTTAATTTGTAAATTAATGTTAATTACGTTTTCATTAATAAATGGCTTTATTAAAACGTTATTGTCAGATGTTAGTGCCAGAAAGCGCGTTTCATACATAAATAGCAAATTAAACTTCAGAATCTAATAGATGGCAGCAGGTATTCTAATCTAAAACTGTGACTGTCACGTGACTTTTGTTATGTAAAATTGTTTGTTTTTGCGATGGTTGTCTTTGTTTGATGCTTATCTTTGTTCCAACCACTAATATGTAGACACGATTTTTTTCCTTTTTTTTTTTTTTTTTTTTTTTTTGAACAAGACAATACAGAAGTTTAATTTAAACATGAGCTCAACTGAAAATGAAACTTTTTGTAGTGTTTTTGGATCTCCAGTACAATTGAAAGAGACAGTGTTACCCAAGTATGTTGATTTGATGAAGCATTTTCTATAAATAACAAATGAACATGGAACGAAATTTTTTAGCAGACCTACGGTATGAGGGAAAAGCACGATCAATTAACAATTCTGCAACTCAAAAGTTGAAGCGTGTTAGAGAAAGATAATGTAGAAGGGAAAACAGGAATCTAAAGCAGAGAAACTGCTGTAACTAAAATACAACACATATAATAATTCTTATAAAAATATTACGTATTTAGAAGAAAACGCCGTTTTAGGCCATGATTCAGAATTGGAAGGTAACTCTGAAGATGAAGACGATTGCGTATGCAATGGTGGAAAATTGGCGCAGAGGAGGAGCCTATTGACACCACGAAATTTTAGTAGAATTTTTCGTCTTATCTAATGACAGTTTTTATTAAGATGAAGAATACCATAAAATATTAGTGGTCTCAATAGGCTCCTCCTCTGTGCCAATTTTCCACCACTGCGTATGTCATGAAGCCAAAAGTCGGAAATCTAATATCTATGATACTCCCTCAACCTGCAATACAGGCTACATATCATTGCCAAATCTAGACGTTTCGTGTGATAGAACCGGAGTATCGGGGAGGTCAGCTGCTATAATTGAATCATCTATGCTTCGTGATATAGGGATTGTATCCAAAGATACTCCATCCAACGTTATTGAATGGATTAAGCTGATGCCAGAACGTCGATTACACTTTCGGAACAGGTTGCCGTTGTCTGTGATGGAACGAATGTCAATGTTGGGACAAAAAATGGTGCAGTTAGACAGCTTGAAATCTTTGTTGGCCACAAATTACACTGGTTTGTATGCTTATTGCATACTATTGAACTACCTATACGCTGTATTTTTCCAGAAGATTGACGGAATTGCATTTGGGCAACACCAGTTTTAAGGAACAATAGTAAAATCTCTGAAAACGTCCGAAACCCTTATTGTGATAAGTTTTGTTTCTATTCCAGTTGCTCTGCGTAAATTAAAAAAAAAAAATGATCTCAGTGCAGACAAAAAATATCTCTTCAATATTTCTAGGGCAGTATTCTCGGGCGAGTGCCTTCCAGATATGGCAAACAGAAGTCCCGGAACGATGTCTCATTCAAAATGGTTCAATACATCCAACAGAATTTTGCACCTGTATGTGTCGACTGCCGAAACCACAGAAAACTTTAAGCTCCTAGTAGAATATGTCATGAAAGTTTACATGCCATCCTGGTTTCAAATAAAGAAAATCATAGGAGCTCTTCATGGAGCACGTCACCTGCAGAAAATGATAAAAAAAAGCTCATTATGGCCAGAAGGTTTTAAGTCCATCGTAAAAGTAAATCGTTAATTCCACGAAATTATTCAGAGGAACTCTTATTTTGTTCACTCTAAAAGCAGTCTGTTGGCAATACTGTTAAAAGAACGATCGCATATTCGAAAACCGGGGCTCCGAAAAATACTGAAAGCAAGAAAACTGACTGGAAGGGGAAAATACACCAATTTCACCTTATTAATTTAAATTTCGAAGCAAAGGACTATTTTGTGATGATTCTCTGGGACAATTATTTGGAGCCACCAGCTACCATGAACCTCAGTGACGAGGGCATAGCAAGTATGATCAGAATCGGTTCATAATTTGAAATTGAGAAGCTACCTTGTCATTCTCAAGCAGTAGATAGTGATGTGCGACTAGTAACACAAGCATCATTGGTAACACGTGGAACAGAAGGCAGGAATGGATGCATTCGCAGTGCAATCAAGTAACGAAAGGAACTTACAAAGTTTGACATCAAAGTTAAATTTTTTGTCCTACATGTGAAATCCAAAATTGAAGATTGATTAAAGTAAAATGTCTTCTGGTTTCGTTTTCATCTTTAGAACTGTTTTTAAGTTAGAAAATAAAGCTATTGTAAACATTAAAATTAAATAAAAGAAATTGATTTTCTTTTTAATTTTTGAGTTAACATTCCTTTCTTTGGCCTCCTGTGTGGAACCTGAAGACAATGAGTGATTGCGCTGGAATTTTTTTACAGTGTCTTTTTAGCCAAACAGCATCATTTGATGAGTCAGGAAATGTTAAAATTTAAAAAAAAAAATTGCCTTTTTCACTCCACCCTAACAGACAACCACCTCATCGACTTGGACGCTGAAATTACTGATTTAGCTAAAAATCGATCATTCTGCCAAGTCATATCTTGGTGGAAAACACCTAAAAACCCAATTTTAGCGGTCGACTCGTAGGTTTACCTATGTGTTTTCCTGCACCCAAAGCTATGAAAACATGGTGGTAAACGCCATATTAAAAATCTTGCAACATTTCTAAACAATACATTTTTTATCATTTAAGGGAGACTAGGGAGGGTTGGCCATATGGGAGGCTTGACCCACCCGCCAGTTTTCATTAAAAAAAAAATTCAGAATTTTATCAATAGGTGTCAACCAAAGCTACTGGAATACTGAAACAACAGTCTCTGATTCATACTGATGGCGAAATATTTGTGTAAAAAATCAGTTGTGAAGAGTTTTCAACCTAAAAGATGTGTTTTTTAGAAGTATTTTGTAAGCTTTTTTCAAATAAAATATATCATAGAAATTTAAGTAAGTAGGTTTTAAATAATGCAGAAATATCGAGCTTTCATTCCAGGCATAAAGATTATATAGTTAGTGAGGCTTAACATAACAATGTGCTATTCTTCAGAAAATGACTATGTGTGGAGGCTTGACCCAGTCAATGTAAGGGAGGGTTGACCAGATATTCAAGGCTCCAGAAAGACATTATCGACGGGAAACGAGAATTCTTGTTTTCATTCAAAAAACATCATTGACTAAGGGCGTGGCTTCTACCTTACACAAAATGCATTTATATATTTTGTTAGACTGTAAGACATTTTATATTAAATTCGTGCATTGAAGTGTATTTACCGATGCATATATAATTTTATTTTATATCTTTTAGTATATTGCTTACATTATTATCCATGTTATAAAATTATTTAAATTCTCTGTATAGACTGATTGGGTAGGTTAGTAGAATAAAATGAATGCATTAATATACTATTTATGTTCTAATAACTTGATATTACATCTGTTATACTTAAATTCCATTATAGGTATGTGTATTTATGTTTTTATGATACATAGTATCGTAAGAATAATAATGTGGTTAATTTAATAACATTTATATTTATTTATTTTTAATATTTCTGTGAATATTGATATATATTATTGCAATAAGTGGATGTTAGGATATGCTGGGTAAAGCAGATGGCAAAATTTGAATGCATTAGCTTCAATAATGTTACTATGATGCCTTTATTTAAATATATGGTAAAATCAATTACTAGGGTTATAATATCTTTTTTCACTACAACTAAATATAATTATATAATTGGTCCGTAAATTGAATAGTAATAATTATAAAATTGGCTAAAAATTGTTAAAAATAGAAAGAGTATGGAAAAGAAAAGGAATGGTGGCAGTAACGAAACAAAAACCATTATTTTTTTTTATTCCATTAATGTGATTTTTGATTTTTATTTTTTTTTACATTTATTTTTTTATTTATTTTTCTCTTTTAAATATTGGTAATTGTAAAAGAAAATTGGAAGCTTTTGTAGGTAGAACAAAATACTTTTAAATTTACATAATAGATGGCGGCAACAAAAATTAATTTATAAAACGTTTATGGCTTTTAAGAGGAATATTCTTTCATTTTTTCTATCAACACTAGATGGCAGAGTAGCATATTAAAGGTTAACATGTAGGTTAAGTGTTTTGGGAATTTTTTGTTTGGTTAAATAAATTTAAAAGTGTCAATATGTAATTTAAATACTAATATTGAAATGATTTTCTATTTATAATAATTTAATGCATTTATCACGTTTTTTTTTAATAACTACAACCATTAGATATAATGTATGTTTTAACTTAACTGCAAAAATAACCTTAAAGATATAGCGGTGGGTACAACATGTGCAGGAGCGAATTCGGATTAAATAACGTGGGGTTATATAGGGTAAGCATTGTAATATTCTTTTATATCATTTATACAAGATAATATAAATTAATTAATAGGTTATATTTTTTTCCATTTCAAGTATTTTAATATTAATCTGTTTCCATTTTTCTTCTGTTATTACGGTCAAGTAGTCGTTTGGGTACAGGTGAAAATCTTTTCAGCTTTTAGATTTTTTCTCCTAGAATTTTTTCTCTCAATGGTTATATATATATATATATATATATATATATATATATATATATATATATATATATATATATATATATATAACCATTATATATGTTATATGTATATTACATATGTTATATATATGCAGGGTGATTCATAATGAATGGGACAAAAAGAAAACATGATTGTGAACGTTATAATTAATATATTTAGAAAATTCAAATTTACCTAAAAACTACATTTATTCAAGTTTCTACAGGTGTTCAATATGTGCCCCTCCGGTGACACGACAAATATCTAATGACTGATATCTGTACGGCTTGAGTTGGTGACGCTTCCGTAAAACAAGCCACACCGTTGTCTGAGGGGCAACCAGTTCTGCACCTGTACGTCGCATTGATTTTTAGGAACTCCGTAAAAACGAATTACGAATTCTTTCAACCGCTTCAGGTTTTGTTTCTTTTTGTCCTGGGCTTTTGTTCTTGCATAAGCAGCCGGTATCCTGGAACTGCTTCACCCACCTGCTTATGTTATGCCGATGCGGTGGTTGTTTACGAAATTTCGTGCGAAAATGTCTTTGCACAACAGTTACCGAGGAGGTTTTGGCATATTCGAAAACACAGTACGCTTTCTCCTGTATGGGCGACATTTTGTTTAAGAGTGCCTCTAGCGGCGAGTTCGTCATTCGATGATTTTTCCCTGTTGCCAAATAAAACTTGTATAATTGTAGTTGCAGAATAAATTTGTTTCGGCTGAATAAATCCATTACGGCAGTTACACTGCGCTATTCTTTTTGGCCCATTCATTATGAATCACCCTGTATATATATATATATAGATTTATCAAAAGTAAGCAAATTATGAAATTTGTGAAAAAGAGAGTGCAAACGTAATGTTTTGATAAAGCTATATTTAATTAGTGCATATAAGAGGTGCGTTTTGCCTGATGCACTGGGCTGTTTTTAATTCCATCTTTTTAAAAGCATTATGTATATAGGGAAGTCTAATGACGGTTGACCATACGGGATGCTTGACCCACCGATACATTTTCATATTTAAAAGAATTTCAGAGTTTTATCAATAGGTGTCAACCAAAGCTACTGGAATGCTTAACCCCTTCGGGACGGGAGCCTATTACGAAATTTTTAATCTAGTGCCACCGTTTTTTAAAAACAGAAATTTGTGTCTTCTTGATTCGAGAAAATGCGCTGATTAAATAAGGCAAATTTTACAGTAAAATTTTACTGGTGAGTAAAAAGAAGGTTTCTGAGTGCTTCATGCGGCACGTGTTGATGCGGCTCGTGCGGCTTCATGCGGCTCGTCCCCAAGGGGTTAAACAACAGTCTTCGTTTCATAGAGATAATCGAAATAGGTGTGGAAAAATCAATTGTGAGGCGTTTTCAACCTAAAAGTTGTGTTTTTTAGAAATATTTTGTGAGTATTTTTCAAATAAATTATATCCTAAAAATTTAAGTAAGTAGGTTTAAAGTAATGCAGAAATATCGAGGTTTCATTCCAGGTATAAAGACTGTACAGTAAGTTAGTCTTAACATAACAATGTGGTATTCTTTAGAAAAGGTCTATATAGGGAGGCTTGAACCAGTCAATGTCTGGGAGGGTTGACAAGATGCTCAAGGCTTCCTTAATTAAGTGGTTTTAGAAACATTTTTACTATACACTGTGCATAATGAAAATTTAATGGAATATACATAAAATAATGTAAATTTATTCTGTAAAGCTTCATTAAAAATGTGTGATGGAAAGAAATTGTTTAAAACTGACTATAGAAAAATGTGAAAAATTGTTAGAAAATGGGAAAGTTGATAGGAACTATTTTCCATTTAAATATTGCTTACAATATGTAAAGAGAAACAGTGGGAAAGACTAGAAAGGATGAAAGCAGCAGTCTTAAGGCATTGAGAGGCAGTGTTATGTTTATAAAACGACTTAATTTTAATTCCGAAACATCACAATGCCCCCAGAATTTTGCTAAAATATTTTCTATATAATATGTATGTAAAATGTAGCCTTTTTCTTATTTCCAAATAAATTTGTTCGTAAATTCAGGTGCCAGTCATTTATTTCAACATTTTAGTACTGAAAATTCTTGGTTTAAATTATGTTAATGGCAATTTTTGCCCATGCGGTTGCAAAAGAACATAGGATCTATCAAAAATCTTTAGAAGGGTATGTAGAAAATTTTCACCAGGGTGAATACATTGAGATGAATTCAAACTATGAGACAACTAGAGTTGTCAGATCGAGTGCCAAAAAATTGAACAAGGAGATAAAAAAGCGGGACAGTGGATCCTAAATCCGGACATAATAACATGAAACACTATGAAAATGGAACCTGTCTCTAACAGAATACTGCCTTATATGTTAAAATTTCATTTCCCTTGCTGTACAACTATGCCTGCTCAGAAAAAATCCTGTTTAAAACAAAATTTTTCTCCTCTGACTCTCGATTGCGTTTTAACAGGTTTGTTTAAGCCTCATATTTAAAAAAAAAATTTTTAATAATAATTGAAGCATGTAGAATAAAGTTATTTTGCTTTTTTTAAACTGATTTTATTTCTCTTCACAAATAGTGCAATATACAACAAAGTGGGTCAAGCCTCCCATATAGTGGGTCAAACCACCCATATGTGGGGAGACTTGAATCATTATATTTTCATGTTAAAATCAATCATTTTCCAAATTTCTTATATGTTACACTTATGCAGCACTTGTATTTTGATAACTAATTGTATAAATAATAAAATGATATATAAAACTTTATTCCACGTTCAATATTTAAAAAATAAAAAATCATTTTGTAAAAAGTGGGTCATCCCTCCCTAGTGTCCCCTATATATATAAGATATGTGCGTGTATTTGTATTTGTATGTGTGCGTATGTGTGTGTATGTATATAAATTTTTAAACACTAAAAAAAGTTTTTCTGGAACTTGTTAAAGTATAGCATTTTATTCTTTAGAGAAATGCTATAAATCTTGTTTAAAATTTTGTTGGGAAATTTAATCCTCTTAACATGTTCTCTGTTGCAAAATAGATCTTAAGCAGTTAATGTGGGGAAAGTTTAGACGTCGGTATTACATGATGCATTTTATTAACTTCCTACGTATTGTCTTTCATAATACACTTTAGGAAACCTAAAGCACTTGAAAATGGCGCAGCATGCCATATATCATCCAATTAGAACATCACTAAGAACGATAATTTCCACTTACATTCTTCTGAGCAATATTTAATTGGATAAATTGATGTAGTTTAGCCAAGTTCAAGTATATTGTCTCAAAAGATAAGTGTCTTATTCTTACAGAATGAAGATTCGAGTACGATAACTACTGCAAAATGTTTTACAGAAGGTTTGTTAAATTATTATGCATCAATTATTATTCCATTTTTAAAATGTCATTAATCCCGCCGTTTTTAAATATTTCCATACGCAATTATAAATGTGGCGACAAAGAAAAATTTTGTATCTGAAGTTGTTATAAATTAATTAATTAAATATTTTACATGCTTCAGTGTATAACAAATTTGCTTTACGTTAAGAAACTAATTTAACCCTTAAATGCCTGGTGTTGCTTTTCGGCAACTTACCCAATTTAGGCTCTAAAATACTATTAGAATAATATTGAAGCTATACTGCCTAATGTTGCCAATAAAATACATTCTGAAAATATTATTAAATCGATTTTCAACACGTAGTTGGCAACACTTGTGCTGTTTAAAAATAAAGATAGATTTATTTTTTTCAAATGTTGCTACTTGTTCTTTTTGTTTTGTTTGGAAGCTTGCGAAATACTCCATTTTGACCTGCAGTGAGCAAGTAAAATTTATTTTTTATTATAGTTCTTAAAATTCTTGTGTGTTTAATATTATAGAATTTTATCAAGGGAAATTATTTTTTCAATTAATTATTATTGCCGATTAGTAACAAACAGTTTTTTAGCCATAAACTATACTTAAAACAAAATATGTTTTTTTAAGTATTTTTCCGTGATTTATTTAAAAAATGAAAGCCGAAAAACATTATTACAATGATTTTTGAAAAGGCAGGCATTTAAGGGTTAAATTACATAATTATTTTTATCGTTCAAACTCCGATTATTGAATTAAGGATTGTAAAATCATGTTTAAGTTGAGTGATATATTTATGTAATATTCAATACATCAAATTATTACCAAATGAAAGATTGTTAATGAAATGATTACTAAAAATCGCATGTTTCAATTTATAAATTATTAAATTATCGTATTATATACTAGCTGTTTAACCTGTTCTATGCACGGGAGTTCATGAATTTAATTCTAAATCCAAAATTAAAAATAACTATTCGATTTAGTAAAATATATTTCTACGACTTTGCCTTAATTAAATTTAATTTATCATGTTACTATGGCAGCAGACTATAAAACAATATCTTTGAAACAAGGGAATAAATGGAATAAAAAGTTGTGTTGATGTTTGGCATAAAATGTGCTTCTTTATTTTTTAAAAATTGTAATAATTAAGCGCAATTAAATAATATCTAATTATTTGCATGTGAGATAAAATAATTATCGTAATGCCCGCTGGAGCTTTTTATTATTGGAGCTTGTCGTACGTAATATACAATGCGTCTTGCATAGTAAAAAACTTGAAAAAAAGTAGCAATATATTAAAAAAGTTGAAAAGTAATTGTTGTCGTAAGAATTTTATTGTGAATTTTGAATTGTTGGCAGCTGCTATAATGAAAAATGTTTACATTTGACAGAAAATGGCTGAAAAATAGGTGATTTTTTATTAATTAAAAATTAAATATAAATTATTTCGATTCCGGATTGTTTTAGTTGCCACGGCCGTGTTTTAACCCCTTGAGGAGCAAGCAATTACGTTTGTGAAATGCTGAATTCCCACCGGAAAATTAGATACATTTTATTTCAAAATAAGGAAAAGCAATTTTGTGGCCTTTTTTCCACCAAAGTTAGAAAAGTAAAATTTAATAAATTTTTTCTGGTGTAAAACTTCATTAATCGTTGGTGGTATGTAATATATACCGGTGCCCCTCAAGGGGTTAATACACATGTACATAACGTTTCACAATTCTGGCTTCCACTGTGGATTTGAATGGCATTACAGACAGACAGACAAATTTTCATTTTTATATATTATATTGTTCAGAACAGAGTATTTACATCGCAATGCACATGTTTAGAAAATGCAAATATTTGTCGTCAAATTAGTGAAAAGAAATTGTTATGCTATTAAAAGTGTATAATAAGCATTTTAGAAGATGTTTGGAAGGCAAAAGTTGCTTTAAATCTGCTAATACATTAAATGTTTCCAACAAAACAGAAAATATCATTAGACAAATTGAAGACCCAATCTTGAATTTTGAGAGCGGGTGGGGGAAAAATGCTAATTGGAATTAAAAGATGCAAGCAACTGATTGGACTCCTATTTTGGAGTAGATATAAATTATATCATATGTAAATTTCCAAATAGGCGAAAAATATCCGGACTAGGATTCGAACCATGGATCTCTTGGCTGAAACCGTCAGTGCTCTACTCTCTGAGCTATCCCGGACGAATCTGGTGGAACTTTTTAACCCAGCTAACGTTATTGATCATAGTATCTGGTCTGATACCTGGTTCAGCTCAACAGAATAATCGACGTAATGGAACACCAGAAATCGCTGGAAACGTAATTACACTAGATTAATTTTAACACAATTATTCTAATTGGTGATATATATGTCATTAAATTGTTTTTAAATTAATCTAGTGTAAGTACGTGTCCAGCGATTTCTGAAGTTGCATTACCGGCGATTTATTCCGTTGAGCTGAACCAGATTTCAAACCAGATGCTATGATCAATAAGGTTAGCTGGGTGAAAAAGTTCCCCAAATTCGTCCGGGATAGCTCAGATGGTAGAGCATTGGCGGCTTCAGCCAAGAGGTTCCTGGTTCGTATTCTGGTCCGAACATTTTTCGCCTAGTTGGAAATTTACATATGATATGATTTATTTACCAATTAGAGTAATTGTGTTAAAATTAATCTAGTTGATACAAATTACCAAATTCAATATTTTACATGTATAAATATGTAATAAAATTGCTGCACATTGAGAAACTCATTTAAATGATATAATTATTTTAAATATCCAGGATCTGTTCAATTAACGATAGCTTCAGTAATTCCAAATTGTTCCATATAAAAGGTGTAATTATGATATGGACTAAAATCAGAAGTTCGGTGTGTTGAAAATTGTTTTACTTTAAAATAATCCAAAGAAGTATGCTCATAGGATACTAACAAGACATAATACCCATGGAACTATTAATAAAGTGGAACCGACATACCCTTAAAATAGTGAAGCTTCAACTGTAACCGCTGTCGAGCAGGGTTGTTTACCGCCTGTGGTAACTTCCACCAGTAAATTTGTATAGAACTTTTCTCCTTATTTGAACGCCTTATTAAAACCCTTCCACCGTCTGATGGTTTTCCGGTATTTTTATAAGAATGCTTGTAAAATCGAGGATATATATATTTATCAATCGCATTTTGATGCAATAATATCTTTCATATCACTTCCTTGTATGTATGGTTTAAAATAAAATTATGTTTAAAATATTTTTGTCTATAGCCACTTTAACATGATTTTAAAAACCGATGAATCCGGGCCAGCCGGTTAAAGGGTTAAAGCAAATTTCAGTCATATATAATGTAAGAAACAGATTTTCATTTTTACTGGTACATGATTACTTTGGCAGTTGTCAGACCCTGCGTTTCCGCCATATTGTGACAACCAGGGAAACTAACTGACAGTTTAAAAAGGCAAACTGAGACCAGTAAAAACAAATAGAAATTTTTGTCACATTTGTGAGAAAAACAGTTCCATGAATAAGACGCTTATATAAGACGAAAACTTCTATTCAATTTTACTGGTGAGACGTTTGCTCCAGCGGTAATCAGAAACCGAAGACAAAATTAAAAAAAAAAAAAAAAAAAAAAAAAAAAAAAAAAAAAAAAAAGCAGCCGCCATCATGTGAGAACCTTCTCAGTTACTTCACTCGCAACTGGTAGACAGTACACTATATGTCTCCTTCTTTATTATTAACTCCATATTAATACCTACGTAGAAAGCTCAGGAACAGGATGAAAACGTGTCAGATTTAAACTAGCAAGTTACAAGGGTTCAGAGGATGGTATCTGTACAAATGATGACCATAAAAGAAATTCTGGATGAACAGGGGTGTGGGTGGATAATATGGGTGAAATGCTGAAAAAATCGCCTTTTGTTACCTTAAATTACAATTTGCTGACTAATAAAAGAAACATCACACTTCAACATAATAGTAGGAGAGCTGTTGAACATTTTAGGGAAGGTATTTGAGGCATCCTGAAAATTTGTGCAACACTTCTTTTGTAATACCTGAATACAAAATCGAATGTCTGGCTGAAGGATCGTGGCCCAAAAACTGTTCCAGACAAAAAATGGCACTTCACACGTGTCTGGCACAGTTTTTGTGTCGACTAAAGTATCTGTCATTTTCAAAATATTTTTTTCTAAGCATAAATATTATTCTGTCTCGATCTCAGCGTGCCTCAAATACTTTTTTTGGGTTGTCAAAAAATGGCACTTGACACGTGTCTGGCACAGTTTTTGGGCCGACTAAAGTGTCTGTCGTTTTCAAAATATTTTTTTCTAAGTATAAATATTATTCTGTCTCAATCTCAGCGTGCCTCAAATACCTTTTTTGGGTAGTCAAAAAAAATGGCACTTGACACGTGTCTGGCACACTTTTTGGGCCACGATCCTTCAGCCAGACATTCGATTTTTTAATCAGCCATTACAAAAGAAGTGTTGCACAAATTTTCAGGGTGCCTCAAATACCTTCCCTAAAATGTTCAACAGCTCTTGGACTATAAGTCATACTTCATCACAAATGAACGAAGCACCAACATTTTAAACACGAGCCCAGGATGAAGAGAATGCACTGAAACCAAGAAACATGTCGTATAGTGGTATCATGGAACTATGCATAAAGAGGAAGTGACATATACTCAAAATGTGGAAGCTTCAATTGTAAATGGTTTTGCAGTGGTTTATTACCGACGGTCCTGCTGCCACCAGTGAATTTCAATAGACATTTTATTCATTTAAACGCCTTTTTAATGTAGAATTTCAGCCATATTTATGGCTATAAACATGTACTTAATTTTATCAGTGGATGTTTACTGCGGCAGTTGTCAGGTCCTGCATTTACTCCGTATTTTGACAACTTAACCCCTTCGCGACGAGAGCCTTTTACGAAATGTTTATTACTTTACTACCGGTTTTAAAAAAACAGAAGTTTGTGCCTATTCAAATCGGGAAAATGCTCAGATTAAATACGGCAAATTTTACAGTAAAATTTTACTGGTGAGGATAAACGAGGATTCTTAGGCCTATTTCCGGCGCGTATACATGTCGCTCGTCCCCAAGGGGTTGACACCACCCAAGGGGTTGACAATTTGACACCATCAAATAATAAAATGCCGATTCGAACCAGAAATTTTTTCCCTAAAATCAATTAAATTTTGGAGGAAATTCAGTTAAATAAATAAGTGAAATAGTTAAAAAAATATTCTGGTGTTAAAATGTTTTTATTAAGGTTGGGTAAAACTTCCGGACGTTCTAGTGTTAAATAACTTCCTGTCGTTGTCTGTGAAACAGATTATAGTATTCACCAGCAAAAATTAATAGAAATTTTAGCTATTTTTTTAGATAAATATTGAGAGAATAAACCGCTAAAAGAAGTCAAAATATTCTAGTCAAAATTTATTGGTAGAAGTTTGCCTCGGCGGTAACCAGATACGATGTAAACAATCAACCGTCATCTTGTAAGAACCGCCTAAGTCACTTCACTCTAAACTGGTAGCAGTGTTGCCAGTTTTGCCTAAATTTTTATTCAGAAGTTTAGAGTTCATACCAAAAATAAAGAATAGTATTTCACGCTTTACGTGATAAGATACATTTAGCTATCACATAAAGTAAAAATTCTTCTTTCGAATTTTCCGGAAGCAGTTTGAAAATTCGAATTAAAATTGGAGGCCAAACTGGCAACGCTGACTGGTAGACGCTACGCTATATGTTCTTATTCTTAATCATATTCTTATTCTTTACTCTTAATGTCAGCGATTGGGCACCATTTTGCTTTCACGGCAAGTATCGCTGATCTTTCTGAATGGACACCAAATATCCCAACCATACGTACATGCATTGAGAGATAATCTACTAATTTTTGTAGAGCTGTTAACTTGTCTATGAAGGGTATTTAATCAAAACAATTTTCAGATACGTATAACTCGCATTATAAAACACAGAATTATCGATAACCCATATGTATCATTAGCGTATACATGCGCGCATTTGGATAATTTCTTTTTAGTTAGAAGTTCCGAATTTATAACGGAATTTCCAAAGAAAGAATTTTTACTTTAGGTAATCACGAAACATTCGCCATAATTAAAACAGAAAACACTATTCAAAATTTGTTGTATGAATTCGGATTTTCGGAATATAATAGATATTCCTGAACTACATGTGCATGCGGTACTGAAGAAAACAGGATAAACAACTTTTATAACGTTTATTAACATAGTCATGAAAATGCGTTTGAATTCATAAACTTATATCCATTTGATATAAGGGCGAACTATTGTATACTTGTATCCGGCTTAACTCTATATTGCAAGGAAAAAAAACTATACATAAAATATAATCATTATAATGTTCGATATGTACACTCATCTCGAAAATTAAGGTCACAAACATGTTTTTGTGAAAACTGATGAACTATTCACTGTGTTCCCACAAAATTTGGCACAGAGGTATATTACAATGGGAGAAAGAATATAGCAACATAACAATATGGAAAAGATTCTAATTGTGAATTAAGAAACAGGGTATATGAAAAAATGTTAAATCATGAATCAGATATAAAGCATTTATCGCGAGAAATGTCTGTCTAATATGGAATGTGATAACCGTGCTCTGTTATACAAGCCTCACAACGAGCTCTACTACTGTTTATGAGGGTGTCAATAAATGTTGCAACAAAGCCAATTCTTTCAAAATCGAGGTTTTTAACTCCTGGCAGGTACGGAGAAAGGGGTTACGCTGTGCAACGGCTCCTAATTGACTATTCCAAACATGTTCAATAGGATTGAGGTCCAGAAACTTTGAGAACCAATTCGTACGGCGAATATTCTCTTCTCATGAAAATCATAAAAAATGTGAGCTCTGTGTGGCTTCGCATTATCGTCCATAAAAATGAAGTCTGGGCCTATAGCACCCCGGTACAACTTCACATAGGCTTCAAGGATCTCATCCCTATTGCGATGTGCGTTCACAGTACTCGCATCGAAGACGTGCAGTTGTGTTTGGTTGCCCAACATTATGCTGCCCAGACAAGGATCCATTTGCCACCAAGTCTGTCGATTTGTTTTACGTAGGAGGTATGATACCGAGCTACACGTTCTCTCCAGATGAAGATTCGACGAGAATCACTATGCGTAGTGAATCTCGACTCATCACTGAAACGAACACGCCCCCATCCTTGTTGTGTCTAAGACTGATGTCTCCGGCTCCACAACAACCGTGCTCTCCCTTTGGATGCAGTGAAAGGGACACGAACGACTGTACTCCGGACGTTAGGGATGAGATCCTTGAAGCCTATGTGAGGTTGTTACGAGTTGCTGTAGGCCCGGAATTCAGGTTTATGGATAATAAAGCGAAGCCACCTGAGCTCACATTGTTGATGATTTTCTTGAAGAAGTGGATATTAGCCGTATGAATTGACTTCGAGGTTCCCGGACCTCAATACTATTGAACATGTTTGGGATGGTCTAGGAAGAGCCATTTCACAGCACAACACCCGTCCCAGGGCCCGCCATGAGTTAAAAGCCGCGCTTTTGGAAGAATGGGTCTTTTTCCACAAACATTTATTGACACCCCCATAAACAGTATGAGAGCTCGTTGTGAGGCCTGTATAGCAGTGCACGTGGTCACACTTCATATCAGACAGACTTTTCCCGAGATAAATGCTTTATCTCTGATTCGTAAATGAACACTTTTTGAAATACCCTGTTTCTTAATTCACAATTAAAATCTTTTCCATATTGTTATGTTACTGTGTTCTTTCTTCCATTGTAATATACCTCTTTGCCAAATTTCGTGGTAAACAGTGAATAATTCATCAGTTTTCACAAAAAACATGTTTGGGACATTAAATTTGGACATGAGTGTATTTCAATATATATATAAAGCCTTAACCCTCTCGCTGCGTATTTTTTTTTTTTTTTTTTTTTTATCAAAATAGGTTCAAAAATTGCGCATTTTTTTAATTACACATTTTAAATCCATACATAATTTTAGAGATTAAATAAGTAAACATTTTTTGTAAGACAGTTTTTTTAAACCCAAATCTGAATCGATAATTAAACATTTAAATCTGGCTAAATCAGGGCTGTCACTGGAGAATAATTTTATATTACTGCGCCAGTATTTTTAGAAAATCAATTTTGCAGTATATTTCTCTTGTGGGTGTTGATAAAGTCTATGGAATTTTTTATATTTAAAAAAATGGTTCGATTGAATTAAAATATAGTCGCAAGTAAAAAAAAATGAATCCCCGAGGAAATTTCGGGTTGCGCAAATTTTGCTACTTTTACGTTGCCCGATGAAATTTTGGGTTGCGCAGCGAGAGGGTTAATAGAGAATAAAACAAAAATTTCTACTGAATTGAATATGACTGAGACGTGGCTGAAAAAAATATCTCCTATTTTTCAATATAATTAAAATATTGTACATTTTTAAGTAAATAAATGACATTTTTGGAAGAATTTGTGAAGTTATTATACTTTTAGTCATTTTTGTGCACACACACACACACACACATATATATATATATAATATAATTCAGTTTCTTTTACAAAAAAATGGAGAAAACTATGAAAACTTCACTTGCTTTTAACCCCTTAACGCTCGAATTAAATTACGGTTAAAAAACTCAAATTGCTTATTGGCACCACTTTTATGAAAAAGAAATATTCACCTTATTTAATGACAGAAAAAAACGATACTAAAATATAGCCGATTTCACTATTTTATAAAACTGGTAGGAATCAAACAATTTGAGTAAAAGACACAGCCCGAGAATATGACGGGAGCGAGAATTAATGGGGTTAAATCGGATAATTGGCTAATTAAAAAGAAAAGGATTTTTTTTTCATTTCATGATCTGTTTAAACCATAATACTAAATACAGAAAAACAATAAATTGCCTTTTAAAATGAGTGAATTTTCTTTTTTATTCGGTGAATCTAAAAGTTTTATGTGTCATTTACATCTGTAACTCTAAAAGAAAGAGATTTTTTTTTAACAGTAACGTTTTTCTACTGCCTTGGATTAACTGTAAAATGCCTTTATTTCTTTATTTACATTCCTATATAGCTACTTTTTATATAGACAGAGAGATTTATGATGATAATTTTTTTAATTTAATTATTTTTTATAGCAAAAGAAAATTCAATACATTATGTTTCTTTTTAATTCCGGAGATATTTTCCTTTGCTTTATGTCGTTTTTCAAGAAAGATGATCAGTTTCAAAGAGAAAAATAATATTTAAACAGCTACACCTAAAGAATTGTAATTAATGATCAGAAAAATGATTTGAATAGGAGCTTTAAAATTAAGTTTCAAAATTAACTTTTATCAAATTAAGTTGTATCATTTTTAACTGTGAGTGACAGGAAATTCTAACATGTGTTTTTCTCTTGTTTCTAAACATTTCAAATAAAATGTTTAATTTGCTTCGTGTTATTATTATTATTACTTTCTTCTATCTTTACAAGAAAATATTGAATTCGTGAAAAAAAATTATTTTCGGTTTTCGTTGTATTATTTATACGTTTTAAAAGGTCCTGAACACGAAATTTCATCAAACTTCAGATTCAGTGTGTCCATGATATAAATTAGTTCTGTTTAGTTTTTAGTGTAAATCGCCCAGTAGGTGGCGCTACTATGCTCCATTTTTCACGATTTCCGTAATAGCTGTATATCAAGAACTAATGCATGAAATTTCACGAAACTTAAAATTCAGTTAGTCCCTGAATGGTCTCCCCAATTAGTCCTGATTGAATTTTGGTGTAAATCACCTAACTGGTGGGGTGGCTATGCTGCATTTTTCAGAAAGTATTATCACGCATGTTATAGAAAAAAACATTGGGGTTGCCACATTCAAATAGTTTTTATTGTTATTATTATTATTTTGAGAATAGCTATTTGAAATGTATTTATTTAACATTTGTAACGCATTTATTTAGTGTGACTTAAAAGACATAGGATAATTTTAATATTCAATCAAAAATAAAGTATGGTAACATTTGATGTTGTTGTACGAGAATAACAAGTTTCGCACATTTTAACAACAAATTTTATTGGGCCGTTTGGAGAGTCGTGTTCGTTTCGGAAAATCAATTTGTACCGGATAATTCTATCGTTTAATTATTAGACGTTGATTTCGATATCTAATGTCTAATAATTACCGGTCAGAAATCTCCGGTACGAATTGATTTTCGCAAACAGACACGAGTTTCCGAACGACCCAATATTTGACTTTTTGCTTTATTTCACAAAAGAAAAATATTACAGATATTATAAATAAATTTGTAGATTACAAATTCTTCAATTTAACCCTAGATCTACCGGGAATTTTATTCAAGTTTTAATAAAACGTTCTACACCAGAATTTTTATTTAAAACTATTTAACTTATTTATTTACCTTATTTTTGTCTGGTTTATATACTTAGTTTATTTTAAAGAAATTTCTGGTTTGAATGAATATTTTGTATGTACCTGTCGGGTCCAATGGACCCGTCTGGTAGACGGAGGGTTAAATGATAAACAGAAATTTTCTTATCTTAACCCCTTAATTCTCGCTCCAGTCATATTCACGGGCTGTGTCTTTTACTCAGATTGTTTGATTCCCACCAGTTTTATAAAATATTAAAATTGGCTATATTTTTGTATCGTTTTACCTGTCATTAGATAAGATGAATATTTCTTTTTCATAAAAGTGGCGCCAATAAGCAATTTGAAATTTTAAACCGTAATTTAATTCGAGCGTTAAGGGGTTAAATAACTATGAAAGACTCCATAGAAATACCAAGCATTTCACGAACCTTTGATTAATATCTGAAGTCAAGAATGTCTCTTCTAAGTTTGATTGTCTGTCTTCCAAATATCATCTAAGAATGGCTAAAATGGTCAAAAGAATACTGGACGCTGAAGAGATATCATAAAAATGTATCAAAGTCCATTCATGAAACTTTCTCTCGTACTTGCAATACATTAATGTGTCAACTAAGGATAATTTTCTACTATTTTCTACCTATGTCATAAAACTATCGATAGATTTCACTGCGTTCTCGAAAATAGTTATGCCGTTCAAACCATGGAACTCTTAATAAAGAGGAACTGACACATCCTTAAAATTGTGAAACTTCAACTGTAATCGCTTTCGCACGGTTTGATTAACACAGGGTCCAACTTCCACCAGTAAATTTAAACAGAAATATTCTTCGTATTTATAAGCATTTTTGAAACAAAATTTCAGTCATAAATAATGACGAAAACAGATATTAATATTTACTGGGAGAAGTTTATTTTGATGGTAGTCAGGCTCTTTTTTCCGTCATTTGACAACCTTGACAAACCTCGAGTGAGTGTCAGTGGAGATAATTATAATACATGGTCAAACTGCCACAAGAAACAATAATAGAAATTTTGGTCACATTCATGAGAGGAATTTTTCATGAAAAGGCCCTAAAATAAAGCAAAATTGTCTTGTGGAAATTTTCTTCGTCGGTTAACAGAAACTGTTTATCCGACATTAAAAAAAATATGCCGCCATATTATGACAACTTTCTCAGTTACTTCAATGGTAACTGGTATATATTACACTATGAGTCTCCTCTTTTTAATCCATAACACCATTGTTCAAACGACATGGCTGCCACAGGCGACTATTTTTTAATTCTATTTCGCACCACTTCCTCAAAACAAAAATCTTTTACGTGCGCTTTCACAACATTTGCAAAAGAAATACACTACAAAATGTAACTTTAAAAAATACTGGTGCGAACAGAATATTAAAGTACGAGGTGGTTCATATTAAAGTATCCCTGTTTGGGAAGCTCTAGTGAGAGAAGCAGTGGATGGTATCCTTCATATTTGGAGGATATACATATCAGACCATGGGAAACTGATTGGTGCAAAAGAAAGTTTTAGTTCAAACAAAGGCCGCTAGAGGAAATGAGGCGTTTCGATCGGTTTGGAAAATATAATATGACAAAAAGGTGTAAGCATCTACGTGACAATAAGCCGACTCACACCAATAAATTTTATTCGTATTATTCGTTTAAATTTTATTAGTATATGCTCCGATTAAGTTTGTTAGTATTCTTATTTGGCGAAGAATTCTAAAAATTTAGTGGTGGGAATTTAAAAAAAAATTTTAATTGCCGACAGCTTGTATTCTTTGCTTATTTGTTTCGTTACATTTTTTTTTTAACCTTAAGCCGATCGCAGCGCGTCATTTTCCCCTAGACGTCTTTGTTTCAACTTTTTTTTTTTTTTTTTTTTTTTTTTTTTTTTTTTTTTTTATTGTCACCAATCAGTTTCCCATGGTCTGATATGTATATCTTCCAAATATGAAGACGTTACATCCCCTGCTTCTCTCACTAGAGCGTCCGAAACAGGGATACTTTAATCTGAACCACGCTGTAGTTGCTGTGACAACCCTGAAACTAGTGCATAAAGATACAACAACTATCACTCAGTTTTTATTCGTCATTCTGGTTAAAAAATTACACGCAAAAAATAAAATAAAAATAAAATAGAGGATACTTTTTTAAACTGTAAGAACGTTTTGAGCAGACTGAGATTGAAATGGAATAGCGCGATCCATCAGACACGTTTATACTTAAAGTGAAAATAAGTAGGATAGAAATTCCTAATTTCACACATTACGCTCCTGACAGATCCTACCACCATATATTTGGTCAACGTTATTATTTAAAAAAAATAAAAAAATGCTTAAAATTGAATTAAAATAGAGAAAATTATTCATGGATAACATGTATGCAGGTTCCTAAAAAGTATTAAAACTTGATGTAAAAAAAATACATAAGCATATTTTTTCTAAACACAAGCGTGCATTTTTAATGGAGTACTTTTGAATGTTTTTCCCAAGCAGACGAATTTTTGTAGCCAATAAACACAAACGGAGAATATTGTCCGTTGCTCCTGCGAATTATGGCATATTCTTCGGATCAGTTTAGTTTCTTTTTGCATTGTAACGTGGTATAAACTTTATCCTAATTCCAAATCGCAAGGCATAATTTATAGACAGCACAGGGAATGGAGATTATGCCAATAGCGAACGCAAAAATCCGCAGAAACGAATAGTGCTCCCACAATGCTGTATTTCTTGAAAATAAAGAACAAGAACAGTGTTTAATATTTACAAGCAAATAATAACAACCTAAAACTTGAGGACATGCTTACAAAGTGGTCATTCTATTTATTTATTTATTTTTCATAAGCAGGTATTACTCAGCTCGTTTATTACGTTATCTCATAAACATTTAAAGTAAATTCAAGAAAATGCAGTTCCATATGACAGACTCACCACCATAATAGACCAAGAACATTTTGAATAAAAAATGAGATAGCCCATTCAGAAGGTGCATAAAATCTATTTTATTCAAAAATTCATCGATAAGATTAAAATTAAGTATTATGTTTTTTTTTTTTAATTAAGTATTAAGTTTTTAAACTTAAGTCAAGTAAGTTAGTTGATAGGAACCTTAATAATAGGTAGAGCTGTAGGTAAAAAACTACTATTTAACCCTTTGAAGGGCAAGCAGTAATGTCTCAGTAATATTGAATTCTTACCGGAATAATCGAAAAATTTTATTTTAAAATAAGTAAAAGCAATCTTTCAGCATTTCGTCTCAAAGTTAAAAATATAAAATTTAGTTAAAAGTTTCTGGCGAGAATCTTGTTTAAATTGGGTGGGATATAATTTATCCCACCGCCCCTCAAGGGGATAACAAGAAATAGATAGAAAAGAAATTAAAGTTAGCACTGTTAAGAAGTTACTCTCACCAAGCTTAGCCAGGAAAAGCTGTAAAAGAGGCAGCAAAAGTCATTTAACGAAAAAGGCACCAAAGTTAGCTTTAATAAGCCGCTGGACTAAGGTGAAATTTTCTATTAAAAATTTACTGGTGGCAGTTTGTTTCTGCAGCAGTCACAAACTGTTAATCCGATGCAAAAACAAAATCATCCGTCATCTTCTGAAAACCTCTATTTTTACTTCATTCGCAAATGGTAGATTCTAAAGAGGTCTGCCACATGCGATTATTTTTCTATTCTTTTCGCACCATTATTTTAAAAAAATCAGATTTAGTAGTATATTGCTCTAGCAAATAATCTCGTACAGTGTGTCAATAATTTCTCTTTTCACAAAGTGGAGTGAGATAGAATTAAAAAATAGTCGCTTCTATCAGCCCTGATACAGTATACAGTCCTCAGCAAAAGTTTAGACACTTGTGATTTTTAACCTTTAAATAAAAAATACGAACACTTGGGTTATACAAATGGCTGTACTTATTTTTAAATATATTTTAAACGTTTTAGGACAGAAATAACTGTTTTAATGTAGGATATTATTTAATTTAATTTTAAAAAGTGAAATTTGCATATTACAAAAGTTTAGACACTTTTGTGATTTTTCGGCAACTGTTCACGGAAAACGCAAATTTCAAACATATGACGTAACATGCATGAAGTAATTAAGTTCACCTCGCGATAGTATCGGTTAGTGGAGGTGCCGCGAGCTAGAAATTTTCAGAAAGATGAAGTAATTAAAGCAAGGAAGCTGAAATCGAAAGGGTAGGCTGTTGTAGAAATTTCAGCTACTTTGAATCGTCAAAAGAAGTCTGTCTATTAAGTACTGTCTAAGGGTGACTCTTTGAAAGCAAAACATAAATCTGGAAGGCCTCGTGTGGCCAGAAAACGAGATTATAGAATGATCCATAAACTGGCATCCAGACAAATGATGACTGCTAATCGCATTAAAAGTGAGTCATAGCTTTCCGTGTGAACGGATATTTTCGTAGATGAATTGTAGAAAGATGTACATTAGTTTACATGAAAATTATAAAAAAAGTAGCTTTCAAATCTCACAAGAAACTGACCCCTTCCCGTCGCGGAATAATTCTGTTTATAAAACTGATGAAATAATGGACTGAAACCAGAATTTATAAACGAATTTATTAGAAAGTACGAACTTTTTTATTTTCATGTACATAACAAAAGGAAAATTTTAATTAAATCTTCTTGGTGCGGCCTGTCAGTTTTGGAATTAAAATTAGTTGTCCCTTTCAACCGCTTGAGGGGCACCGGTATATATTACAATGCAAAAACCCTTAACGGGTTAAAAGTTTGTGACGCAGCACTTTATCTTATGCTCTAAGAATTTTAAATATGGAACTTAAAAATAATGATATCAAATTTTGAGTGACGCTATGCTATTAATTGTAATCTCTCTAGATATTATTTATTTCATCTTTTTATTTTTTTATAATCGCATGTGCAAAAATTATGTTCAATTAAAAAAAATGTATAAAAGTTTATTCATTGATGCTTTAACATTTACGCCTCTCATAAATTCCAAGTATGAGTTTTAAAAGATATGATATCAAAATTTTAGTGACGCTTTGATGTGGCTTCAAACGATTTGTTTTAAAATTAAATTTAAATTATTTTTGTTTTGGCTAAGATATATTCACACATCTAAATAATAGTTTTAATTTTCCAATATGCTTTAAATATGTCACTTTCACTGAATTTATATAATGCATTTAAATGTATTTATTTGAATAAATTGATTTATCATTTGTCCAATGCTATTAAAAATTTAAAATAAGATTTGCGTAAATATTTTTTTTGCCTCATAGTATCCATTTGAATACATTTCCCTTAGTTTGGATACAATGACGCAAAAAAATTATTTACGCAAATCTTATTTTAAATTTTTAATAGCATTGGACAAAGGATAAATCAATTTATTCAAATAAATACATTTAAATGCATTATATAAATTCAGTGAAAGTGACATATTTAAAG
Organism: Maratus speciosus; assembly: GCA_963932465.1. Lineage (NCBI taxonomy): Eukaryota > Metazoa > Arthropoda > Arachnida > Araneae > Salticidae > Maratus > Maratus speciosus. Next base: position 239,270,730 of record OZ010794.1, on the reverse strand, counting down.
CATATTGGAAAATTAAAACTATTATTTAGATGTGTGAATATATCTTAGACAAAACAAAAATAATTTAAATTTAATTTTAAAACAAATCGTTTAAAGCCACATCAAAGCGTCACTAAAATTTTGATATCATATCTTTTAAAACTCATACTTGGAATTTATGAGAGGCGTAAATGTTAAAGCATCAATGAATAAACTTTTATACATTTTTTTAAATTGAACATAATTTTTGCACATGCGATTATAAAAAAATAAAAAGATGAAATAAATAATATCTAGAGAGATTACAATTAATAGCATAGCGTCACTCAAAATTTGATATCATTATTTTTAAGTTCCATATTTAAAATTCTTAGAGCATAAGATAAAGTGCTGCGTCACAAACTTTTAACCCGTTAAGGGTTTTTGCATTGATATCATTACTTTTTTGAGGTTATTGAAAAAAATAAATAAAACAATAAACACACACAAAAAAAAATTAAAGACCAATACAAAGAATTCATAGTCAGGATTTCAATTCACCTTCAATCTCCCCCCCCCTCCCTCCCCGCCAAAAAGGATGACCATACTTCAATTTTAAAGAACATCGTGCAATGAGATTTTTATAAGAACTCTTTGGTAAGATATGGAAGTAATGTACAACATGCATGTTTAGAGGGTATTTCTGTTGGTTTGCTTCAGAGATATAAAAATCTATGTTAAATTTTACTATATAAAAAATTACTTTGTTAAGAAAAATAGCAAGAAACTCTTTAGACTCTTTAGACTTTAGACTCAATAGACTCTTTAAACCTTTATATATATATATAACAATCATCGCTCACTTATAAAAGTAATTCCATACATTTATATTAAATCCAAAACTACAAATTCCATACATTTATATTAAATCCAAAACTACAAATTTCTGCTTCTCCCTTTTCTCATTCCTAGTGCAAAAAAATTAAACATTCTTTAATTTTATATAAAATAATCTTTCACCATCCCTATTTAAAATTCTTTATTAACAATAATAATAAATCATATAAAATAATCCCCTGAGCTCCGAAGATTCCACTTCTGCTTTTGCACCCACCTCTCCAGCTTACCTAAACAATAAAATCTTTCAAAAATTAGTTTGAAAAAAAAATAAAATCTGCAACATTTGTTGCTCACTAACATAAATAAATAGATAAGATCTAACTTCCCTAATGTACAGTCATGGAAAAAAAAAAGTAAACACTCCCTACTAACTCCTCAACAAATTACCGTAGAAGAAAGTTACTGGTACCGAACGATTGGAAATAAAGTCTACTTTTAAATGATGTATATAAAATTTGCTTAAGGGGTTATCTACATATTAAAATGAACCATAACTTTGTTTTTTTTTCAATAGCAGTACACAATTTTTACAGCATAAATGAATTCTACACAATTTAATTAGCCTAAAAACAAATTTTTATGCAATTCGTACTATAAATTCCCGAGAAATTAATTATTTTAAAACAAGCTTATTTTAAGGGCTGTATCGAAATTGAAGTTCGGCACTCGATTGTTAACCGAGAGAGCCCCTTCTTGATCAAGGCACCTTAAGCGTCACTCAAGCAGTCAATGAAGTTTGTTAGATTACAGGACAGCGTAAGACATTTCAAAATATCTATCCACTTCTATCATAGACGGCCCCTTAAACCATAATTTTGCCGTTTTTTAAGCATAATTTGAAAACTACTTGGAAGAAAACTGTGAAATTTTGGATTTCCATAAAGCAGGACTTAATAAATCTAAATCCATCAAAAAAATTTTAGGTTACAATTCATAATTTTTTCGAATATTAATTTCATAATTCATATCATAAAATTATAAAAAATGCAAATTCAACGTATTTATGTTTGGGTATGTTAGTATTACTGCTACACAAAAAATTAGCACATTAGGAGCATAATTTCAGGAGATATGAATAAAAATATGAAAATATAATTTAACATTAGAAGCACTAAATTTTGAATGTTTATATTTCAAAAACTTATTATTCAAATTACTTGAAATTTGGTGCCTAGGCATAGTTTGAACCGAAGATTTGAAATATCTCGTTAAAATTGGGTATTGCCATTGAAAAAAATGAAGTTTGGATTTGTTTTAATATGTAGATGGCCCCCTAAGCAAATTTTATATACATCATTTAAAAATAGACTTTATTTCCAATCGTTCGGTACCAATAACTTTTGTCTACGATAATAATTTGTTAAGGAGTTAGTAGAGGGTGTTTACTTTTTTTTTCCACAACTGTACATTTCACCTCTTCTCCCTCCCCCTACTCCCCAACATTAAACAAATTTAAATCTTTATTTTTATACAGAAAATTCTTCTATATAAAATATCCTCCTATTCCTCAAAATTACTACTTTCCCACTCCAGCCTAGAGATTTCAATCTTTAAAGCTTTTTAGAAAATCGGATCTGCAAAGTCTGTTGCTTAATAATAAAATATATAATCATGTACACTTTTAATTATTTTTCACACAATCAATTGATGTCAGGATAATAGTTGTTCTGAGCAAATATTGTGTTGGCTGGGCTGTCGTACAGATAGATCACTTGGAAGAGTACTGGCAATTAAAGCCAAGTGTTATTAAAGTTCACTGTAATTCAAGATGTTTAACCCCTTCGCGACAAGAGCCCTTTGGTTAATTTTTAACCTTTTACTACAGGCTGAATCCATACCAACTCAGGCAGGGGGGTTACCTTCATAGTCTCAGAAGTTTTTGAATTGAACATATGTTAAAATTTAAGAAAAAGTAAGATACTTGTATATTTTCCTTTTGCCCAAAAAAATTCCTGGCCCGAGATACAGGCCGCCAAAGATGACATCCCTGGCATCCTTTCTCATTCGCGATTTTCGATAAAATTTTAAAGTGCTCTATCTCTAGAACGGTGCAAGATATTTTGTTGCGGTTTATTTTATTTTAAAGATAATATTCTTCTGTTTAAAATGATATACCCAATTTTGAAAAATGTATTCAACTTTTCTTGTGGCAACCTTTTGAAAAAAAAAATTTTTTTTCAAAAATTTTTTTTTTTTTGAAAATGCCAATCCTAAAAATTTTGATTTTTTTGCTGTTGATCAATACCATTGGGAACTATCTTCACTGTAAAGGAGAACTTCCACTTTTGAGTTTAACAAATTTTAGAAACATTTAAAAAATTCAGAGACTTTTACAGGAACTGTATATATACAGTTCCAATAAAAGTCCTGAATATTTGCTTATTTGTATCATATTTGTAAGGATAAGCCTACTATATATCCTAAACAAGTTAGAAATTGCAATATCAAATGTGGCAAATGAGGTGCGTGCGTACTATAACTAGTTTTATAAATATTCAGATCTTGGTGCAATAAGTTACACTCTTGGGCAAAAAGGGCATGAATACAAAATTTATTATGATTCTACATATTAAATTCAGTAATACGGAAGTAATATGAATTCATCTTAAAAGGACTTAATCGCCATGGCAACCTAGAATCATTGCCTATCATGGTATATCATTGAATCAATTATGTAGTATAGGATTTTTAAATAGAATGAAGAAAACTTTTATTAATGTCTTTTATGTTTTAATTTGATTTTCATAGCATTTGAAGTGATACATACTTTATTTTCAATACCAAACATAGTAAAACAATCTCAATAACATATATCAATTACACAGCAATACAAATTATATTAATACAAGTTAGAGTTAAGACAGATGGGCAGACAAATCGAATCCATAAAGACTTTCAACTATGTTGGAAATTGTTAAAAACACATAAATAGGTCGGAATTTGACTTTTAGAAATTTATGTCAATAGACGGAAGCATACTTGAATAATTTCATACAACCCTGTATTTTACCTACTACTATCTTTATATACATGCCACTATTTAGCTAATATTTAATTAAGATTAAAACATTCTTAAAACTAGTGAAATCACACTTCCAGAGATTATCATCCATAGACGGCCATGTATCTAATTCTTTGCGTGGACCTGTATATCATTTTATCTATATTCTCCAAACATATCTTAGTATACTAAATGTAGTTCAGTGTAAAAATGCATAACTCATTTAAAAATCACCTTTAAGCTACTTTCATTCATACTTGGTAAACCCTTAAGATTTCTTTTGTGTAGCCCTGTATATGATCTACAGCATTTATGCATACAACATAATATGGAAAAATTTAGTTAAACTTAAAAACTCAAATACAACTAAAAATGCACTTCCAGCAATACCCTTACGATTTCTTTTCTGTAGCCCTGTATATGATCTACAGCCTTTATACACACAACGTAATATGGAAATATTTAAAACTTAAAAACTCATATCGCAACTAAAAATGCACCTCTAGCAATCATCGCTAATGTACAGTATTTCCAATAAGGTAAAGTATCCGAAATCTTTTGTGTGTCCCTGTAAACACTATGCACTTTCTATGACACAGGAAGTAAATTTTTGTAAACCTCTGCAATAAAGTATGTATCACTTCAAATGCTATGAAAATCAAATTAAAACATAAAAGACATTAATAAAAGTTTTCTTCATTCTATTTAAAAATCCTATAATACATAATTGATTCAATGATATACCATGATAGGCAATGATTCTACGTTGCCATGGTGATTAAGTCCTTTTAAGATGGATTCATATTACTTCCGTATTACTGAATTTAATATATGGTATTATAGTAAATTTTGTATTCATGCCTTTTTGCCCAAGAGTGTAACACTTATTGCACCAAGATCTGAATATTTATAAAACTAGTTAATACTATGCACGCACCTCATTTGCCACATTTGATATTGCAATTTCTAACTTGTTTAGGATATATAGTAGGCTTATAATTACAAATATGATACAAATAAGCAAAAATTCAGTGACTTTTACTGGAACTGTATATATACAGTTTCTGTAAAATTCTCTGAATTTTTTAAATGTTTCTAAAATTTGTTAAACTCAAAAGTGGAAGTTCTCCTTTACAGTGAAGATAGTTCCCAATGGTATTGATCAACAGCAAAAAAATCAAAATTTTTAGGATTGGCATTTTCGAAAAAAATTTTTTTTTGAAAATTTTTTTTTTTTTTTCAAAAGGTTGCCACAAGAAAAGTTGAATACATTTTTCAAAATTGGGTATATCATTTTAAACAGAAGAATATTATCTTTAAAATAAAACAAAACGCAACAAAATATCTTGCACCGTTCTAGAGATAGATCACTTTAAAATTTTTATCGAAAATGGCGAATTGGAAATGGTGCCCAGGATGCCATCTTTGGCGGCCTGTATCTCGGACCAGGAATTTTTTGGGGCAAAACCAAAATATACAAGTATCTTATTTTTTATTGAATTTTAACATATGTTCAATTCAAAAACTTCTGAGACTATGAAGGTAAGATTTTTTCTTTGGCTGCCTGAATTGACATGGATCATACCTACAGGTTTTTAAAAGCAGAAAATTTTCTGTAATTGAATCACAGAAATGCTCCCATTAAAGAAGGTAAACTTTACTATTAAAAATAAGTGGTGAGAATAATGAAGGATTCTGAACACCTTAAGTGGCCAAGTATTCCGGTCGCTCATTCCCAAGGGCTTAAAGATGCTTTTTTGCTATTATAATCTTTAGGATTTACAATATAAAAAAATCTTAATCACTTCTGAGGTAAATAAAGACAGTGGAAAAAATCAAGATGGCAATGTTTTGATTGGCAAATTCTAAGCTGAGTAATTTGTGCTACAGAATGAAAAAAATATAAAGTTGTAATAATGTCCTCTTACAGATACTAAATATTTAAGGTTTTTGATGTGTGAACTACATATGAATACAGTAGAAGATCTTTATAATGCACACCTTGGTATGAGAAGTTGTGCGTATTATAGAATTTTGCATTATATAGATCATATTTCATACATCATTAAATTTACTTCGTATACATGCTTTAAATTACATTCCTTGGAACCAGAAAATGTGCAAATTATGAAATTTTACATAATAGGTATAGATCACACATTATTAAATTACCTTAAAGATATTACCTTGAAGTATAACATCCAAATATGACTGGGCAAAATCATTATAAACAGTGGTAAACACTAAATGCATGGCTGGTCAATTTATTCTTTTTCACTATTTTTAATAATGAAATCTTTGCCTTATTTTTAGCAGAATTTTCTTCCATTAAATAAGGCAAAAATTTATAATAATAAAAAAAAAAAAAAAAAAAAACCAACAACAAAAAACTTTTGGAAAGCATGCACTTTAGTGCTGCAAGAAAAACCTGTCATGAGCTGCTCTGATTATAACACTCATTTACAAAAAATTTTAATATAATAACAATGCTTTCATTATTCCAAAATAATGTGTTAAAGGCGATAATGTATCATATTTAGTGTTCCAAGAAATAGCAATATTTGTAAAATACATGTGCTTCTTAACTGAAAAATTTATTGTTTATATCTGAGAAATACATTACATCATCTGCATTAAAATTTTTTAGTGGCAGGCTTTTGTGATTGAACAAGGACTGCTTGCAGAGTGCTTTTAAGGATTTTACAATATAAAATTATGGCTCTTGAACTACTATTAATCAAATACAGTAATTGGGATAAAAAAAATCATTAAATAGTTTATTTTAAAAAATTACTTGTATTTTCATCAGATATACTGATTATTACTACCATATGTTACGTGTAACATATTTATTAGAAAAGTTACAACTATTTTCATGAATTTTTGGATTCCCCCCCCCCCCCTGACATACTGTCAAATTTCGCGAGGTTCTTTTTTCTTGTGATGTTCCTCCCCCGACCGAGAATGTAGCGGGTTTTTTACAATCAACTGATTAATTTTGTTTTTCTTTTATTGCTACTTTTTTATGTTAGTGTGGTGATCTTTCAAATGCTATTGCACAACGAGGCGATAAACGCGCTATTCTGTAAGTGGCACGGCAACCCTCCAGTATACAGGTGGAATTGATAAAAAGAGTTTTTGTAGTCGGAATTCGCGGAATGTTACAGAATAGTGACTGGTTTAATGAAAGCAGAATAAAAACTTAATATTTAATTTAAGATGCGAGTCAGATTAATATATTAATTGAAATGGTTCCTGAGTAATCACTTTATTAGTTTATACAAAGTCTAATTATCATGACAGCTACAATGCAGCTGCTAATGAAATTTTGTGAAATCAATCTTTTCTAAATAGTAACATGTTCTGAATTGTTCTTACTTACAATTATACTTCATTACCACAAATACCATATTAAAGAGCTGGCTACTTTTATATTTTTTAAAAGTAAATTATTTAAAGCTTTCTTTTAAGCATATTAACTTTAAAATTAAATAAAAACAAGTATCTTACTTTTGCAAAAAGCTGTTTTATCTTATTTATCTATAAACTTTAATTACTAAATAAGGAAAAGTATCATGATGAAAATTTTTACTTTTAGGAGCTCAAAACAACCAGTCAGGATAAAATGGTTCATTTTGAGCTAATCGTGATAATTTAAGTATATAAAGTAGAATTTACTATCAGTCAAAAATATGCCCAAGACTGAAGGTCTTGCACCCATGGCTGTAATCAATTAGCCTAAAAGAAATGCTTCAGGTGTTTTGTTTTTTTTTTCTGTTTTTCTTTTGTTACAGAGATAAACGGCAATAAGAATTTTTTCCCCCTTTAGGTTAAATTTTATAAAAATAAAATACTACGATGCTTTAATTTTTGAAGCTGAAAAGAGTTGTATAAAAAAAAATAATAATAATAAACGAAAGATGTCATTTTAAGTCAATTTTCGTTTATAATATTATTAGAAACGATTCGCAAATGAATCATTTTATAAACGGGATTGGAAATCTTAATTTTGATTTCGTCATACCTTTTATTTAAATTGTGCGTTCTTTAAAAATGAAAGATTTTGTTTAATTTCTTTAAAAGAAAACTCAAAATTAAATTAGTAATCTATCTGTATTACACTTACATATCACAAGAAATACCTATGCCACACATGAACGTTATTTTGTAAGGAAAACAGTTATAAGTATTGTTGAAAATAAAAACAATTCAGAACATTATACTAATTAGAAAAGATCGGTTGCAAAGAATGCTGTCTGGATAATTAGAAATTGTACTCACTTTCTCCCCTTGGAATACCATTTCAAGATCTTTGATATTTCTTATTTCTTCAGTCAACTTCGCGTATCGCGTAGTGATACATGGCGAAGTCTTATGGCGAACGCGATGAATTTTCATTTCGATACGAGAATTTTCGATAAATATCGAATTTCGATACGAGAATTTTTTTAAAAATGTGAAATATTTTCTCCTTAAAAAATGTTTACTTACTATGAATAACAATGAAATAAAATACCTATAATTACAAAATACTGCTCCATTTTAAAAAATCAGTCTAAGTATTTTAAAGCACATAATAAACTGTTTTCGTAGTTTAAAAAAAGATTTATTGCCAATATTCAGATTTTTAACTGTGACCTAAACCGCGCAAAACCGATGTGCAACGTTCTGTCTGCTAGCCCATAGAACAACATGTAATCCGCGATCCTAAGAAGTCCATTTTTTCATGCGGATTATATAAAAATTAAGAGTTTTCCTAGATACTAGGTTAGTCTTATCCACTTCGTCAAAAACAGATTCATTTTATATATTAATGTTTTTAAAAAAATCTAGACCGTTTCGGAGAAAAAAAAAGACAAACTTACACCATCGAAATTGCTTTCAAAATGGGTTTACAGATCTGAAAATATACTGCACGTAGAATTGTAAAAAATTCAGAATAGGATTAGACTGCAGATATAAGACTGTTTTAAAAAAATCAGAACAATAGAACCTATATTTGATGAGTTATTAACAGGCGGCTTTTCTCATTTTCTTTGATGTCGAGTTAGCTGTATATATGAGTTCCGCCATCTACGAATTCTACGATACGATTTAGGCTTAAGGCTGCGTCACTCGGAATACTACCGTCTTCCATGATATACCATCTACGATTAATGAAGTATCACACCAGAAAAATTTTATTAAATTTTACTTTTCTAACTTTGTTGGAAAAGAGCCGTGAAATTGCTTTTACTTATTTTGAAACAGAATTTTTCAAAGATTCCGGTGGGAATTCACCATTTTACAAACGTAATTGCTTGCCCCTCAAGGGGTTAAGGACACTGCTCTTGAAAGAGATGATTTGGGCCTCACTTTGTTTTAATACTAAGGTAACTCTGGAGTTTTTCAATGGTCGCCAAGCAGCGTAAGACTACATACATACATTGGAAAGCAATTTACAGCCATTTAGTGAACTTTTATCTCCTCCAAAGTATGTATTTGAGCAAGATAATGCGTCTGTTGATGTTGTATACAAATAAAAAGATTGGTTTAACTCTCAAAATATTACTGGTATCGACAGGCCCGCGTGTAGCCCTGATCCGAACCCAATCAAAAAAGTTTGTGGCATCATATCTCATACGGTTTATGTAATTTTTTGACAATACTCCTCTGTAAATGAACTTCGATCAGCTGTTGAACGTGTTTGGTACGAAATAGACCCCCAAGTAATCCAGGATTTAGTTTATTCGATGGGAAGTCAAATTTTCGCATTAATAGCAATGAATGTAGGTGCAGTTAGATTTTAATTTATGGATATTTTTCTGTTAACAGGCAAATTGTATATACGTTTGCCACAATGTTAAATTTGCTTTTTTTTGTCATTATAATCTAAAGTGTATAAATTAAAATTTATTATTTGGGTATGAAAGATAAGTCCCCAGTAATATATGAAAGTTGAGTTACAACAATTCGTTACATACTTCTTAGTACAGAAGCATAATCGATCATTTTCTAAACTTTTGCTGAGCACTGTATGCCTGTTATTCTTTATACATAATTCCTTTAATTAACCCTTTCAAGGGCAAGGTACTTGCATTCCTAAAATTTTGAAATAATTGACTGACACCAGTATTTACATGAATATTTGTTTGTAAGCATGTAAAAGGATATTTTCGCGCACTTAATAAAAGTGACATTTTCATAAAAAAAATTCGGGTGTCAATTTGGAAATTAGGGATTAAAATTAAGTGATGCCATAGCCGCATCACCGTCCTTCAAGGGGTTAAATAAGTAGAAGAAGACGGTTAGAGTATAATGGTATTGAAATTCAAGGAACTGTGTAAATGCTAAAAAAACTCACCTACATCAGCCGTATAGCTTCCAACTTGTACGGATTTTTGATATCACTAAAATTTAATTGAACAATTTGCCTAAATCAGTTGCGGAATTGCCGTGAATATTGATAATTTAATTAGGCAGAAATCTCTTTTAAATTTTAGTGGTAGGAAAAATCCGTACAAGTTGGCAGCTATGCAGCCGTCATTATTTTGTAAGCACGTAGGTTATTATTCAGAGGCTGGTGGTTTAAATCTTTCAGTAAAATAAGTAATAGAGAAACATTCTGAATATACATTTTGTAATATTTTGACACAAAATATTTTAATGCGATGATATAAAAAATGAAGGATAAGTACATAAAACTTTGTACACTTATTCTTTGGACTTTTTAAAAACTAATGGGTGTATTAATGATAATAATAAAATTTTATTTTTTCTGAAGTTTTGTTTTATTCTAAATAAAAGGATAAATATCGTGATTAAACATAATGAAAAATTGTTATATTTCAATGATATATAATCTATTCTAACTGTTCCGTCAGAGATTATAACATATTATATTACAAGCAATTCAAAAACTAAACACAAACAGAGTATAAAGAATTTGGAAAGTAAATAGTAGATGGTAGTATTATATAATGAACTTTGTTAACTTGAAGCAAATTCGCATTCATTATGCGTTGCAGGATTCCTATCGTAGTTGAAAATGATGTAGTAGACCATCCATTATCTAATTACAGCATTACTAAATACGTTAATTATAAATTGCTCTCTACTACAAAATAGTTAATTAGATAAGTGGGTGTAGTTTAGAGAAATGCACGCGTATTCTCTGAAAACATAAGTATTCTATTCAGACGAAATAAGAATTCATTTTAATCAACGTTATATCGTCTAGAAACTGTTAAGTTGTTTTATATTTCCATTGCGTGATATTCTGAAAATGATATAGCATCTTCAATTCCGAAATATTTATGTTATATATATAATCTTAATTTTATGTTGGATAGTCAAAAATTAGTTAAATAAAATTATGTCGTTATATATTACATGATACTAATAAATTCTGCAAAAAACTGAATAATTATTTTTTAATGACAAACGTGCTGTTTACTAAGACATGAATAGTAAGACGATAAATTGGTTTTTTATGCGTCCCATAATTTTAAATTTTACACCGCTCAATGGAGGTAGGGGGATGCACTTTCAAATGTAATAGGTTGAAAATTGTACTTTAATATACTAACCAAACAGCTCCATTTTGGAACATTAACAGGTTTGCATTTAAATCAATATTAGTGGTTAATCCTGTCCAGAGTGGAATAATTATGTTTATAAACTGATGAAATAATGGACACCAGAATTTATAAATGAATTTATTAAAAAGTATGAACTTGATTATTTTCAAGTACCTTATAAAAGAAAAATTTTAATTAAACATTATGGTTGCCGTAAAATAAAAATTGGGTTTCCTTTTTTAAGGACACCGCCCGGAAAGTGTTAACCCTTTAAGGGGCAAGGTGTTTGTATTCGTAAAATGTTCAAATAATTTAATGACACCAGCATTAACAAGAGATTTTATTTGTAAACAAGTAAAGGTAAATTTTCGCGCACTTAACAAATATGACATTTTCATCATAAAATTCCGGTACCAACGTGGCAATTTGAAATTAAAGTTATGTGATGCCGTCACAGCATCACCGCCCTTCAAGGGGTTAAGCGTTTGTTTGCAGATAATATATCATAACAAAATTAAGATTTCATATTAAAACAGTAATTAAAACTATAACAATATCTATATCTGTTTCCTTTTAGTAATTAAGAAAGATCTGTGTAATTTCTTTTCTGATCTGCCATTTTATTTACATAATATTCAAAATTTCCATAGAGCCGTGGATGAATTAGGCCCTGAGCGTTAGAGTTCGGATAAATTTTCCTTATTATCAATGAATAGCAAGTAAACATTTTTCTATATCTTACAGTCAGTTGTACTAATATTGCATTCAATCTATATCTATCTCCATACACCAATAAAGACAGAACTGCAATTTCTAATCCGTTTTGTCATCTAATTGGGCTGCCACAGGGGACTATTTTTATATTCTGTTCGCACCACTATTTAAAAAAATATATATTTGGTAGTGTATTTCTCGTGCAACTGTTGTCAAAGCGTATGTAAAAGATTTATGTTTTGAAAAAGTGGTGCAAAATAGAATTTAAAAAAAAAAAGTCGCCTGTATAAGCTCTGTGTTATTTACTGTAGATTACAATTCTTTTGTTAAAACTCCAGCTTTAACCCCTTGGGGACTAGCGGCACGTATACGTGCCGCATGAAGCCCTCAGAATCCTTTTTTTTCTCACCAGTAAAATTTTACTGTAAAATTTGCCTTATTCAATCAGCGCACTTTCTCGATTCAAGAAAGCACAAATTTCTGTTTTTAAAAAACGGTGACAAAAGATTAAAAATTTCGTAAAAGGCTCCCGTCCCGAAGGGGTTAACCCCTTAATGGTCGTTTAAATTACGGTTTAAAAATTCAAATTGCTTATCGGCACCACTTTTTTTGAAAAATAAATGTTCACCTTATTTAATAATAGGTAAAATGACATCATAATAAAATCAATTACACTATTTTCTAAACCTGTTAGGAATCAAACAATCTGCATAAAAGACACAGCCTGGGAATATCGCGGGAGCTCGAATTGAGATTTTAATCAGGTCGTGGACATAACGTTTCAGGCCAGTTTTAATTATTGTCGATGAGATGTATATGAAATTTTTTCTAAGGTGTTTCATACTTTAAGAGAAAACAAGATTTCTACCCACCGTCTTAGGACGGACATTTAACTCTAGAACCGCCGGAAATATTACTCAAGTGTTATAAAAATATCTCACACCAGAATTTTTATTTAAAACAATTTAATTTAATTATTTAACTTATTTATCTGTGGTACACATTTAACTTATTTTGAAAGAAATTTCTGGCTCGAATCGACATATTTTTATTCACTACCGGTCAAAATGACCGCTGTGGCGCTTCTAGCGTTAAATTAGTCAACTTAATACTTTGTTAGGTAATGCCAGCTGAAAACCTTCTAGTAAATATGCTCGTGTGTCTTTCGTACTTGTTTTGCTCTATAGTTTTCAGCCACTTAATTAACATATACAGATACCAACATCTCTTAAATAAGGTGAATATTTCGACGTAAAAAAACTGTTGGAAATCAAACATTCTGAATAATAATAAAATATAGCTAGCCAACACTTATCGGGTGCCAGATTTGCCAGTTTGGTCTCCAATTTTAATTCGAAATTTCAAACTCACACCGGAAAATTCGAAACAAGAAATTTACTTTATGTGATCGCTAAATGCATCTTATTATCAGATATAATTATACCGTAGTCTTCGGACTACATATTCTTTAATTTTCAGCCTCTCCATAGTTATTTTTTTAACTTTTCTAAAATGCTTTTGCTATACACATAATCATATACAGGGAGTGGAGTAGCACTGATACTGGGTATCCGCTTGAACTGCTCTGCTGTTTGCTGTTCTTATCAGATAAAGCAGGGGTGGGTATTTTTCGTCAATGATCTTCATGATATCGCATATCTTATAAAAATGCTTCTTGAAGATTATTGATAAAAGATACTGGTAAGAACAATAAAATTTGTCCTATATGCTCCGGCACCTGGATAAAGCGTTAAATACTGTTTTTTTATTTGTTGTATGAAATTTAAATTCCTGAATAAAAAATGGAGGCCAAATTGGCAACCCTGTTGGTCGCGACGCTTTACCCCTTGAAGGCCACCGGTATATATTATATACCACCTACGATTAATGAAGTTTTCACCAGAAAAAATTCATTAAATTTTACTTTTCTAGCTTTGGTGGAAAAAAAACCGCAAAATTGCTTTTACTTATTTTTAAATAGAGTTTTTCTAAATTCCGGTGGGAATTCAGCATTATACAAACGCAACTGTTTGCCCCTCAAGGTGTTAACCCGTTCGGGACCATGGGTGCATACATGCACTCTCAAAAAGTGCTTTAAACGCTTGAGTTTGATATCAGTAAGAAAGGAAAGTAAAATCGATCTTATTTAATTACGATATATTGCTGATTTATAAAGTTAAGTCAAATAATTAAAAAACTGATGCCAAGGGAATAAAATTCGTGTATGTTCCTTTTAAAGGCTTAATTATTGACTAATTCTAAATAAAAGAAAAAATAATATTTTTTTCTTTATTCCAAATTTTAATATTGTGATATCCAAATACTACGAAATGATAGAATCAATAGTACTTTCAAAATATTGTCAGATTTTCACAACTGAAACATAACCTTTTTAACTCTTTAATTCTCGATCTCGTGATATTCACGGGTTGTGCTTTTTACTCCGATTGTTTGATTCTCACTAGTTTTATAAAATAGTGTAATTGGATTTATTATGGTATCATTTTATCTGTCATTAAATAAGGTGAATATTTTTTCTCTTTTTCAAAAAAGTGGTGTCAATAAGCAATTTGGATTTTTAAACCGTAATTTAATGCGACGCTAAGGGGTTAACAAACTATCAAGGAAATCTTCTGCGATGTTGATTATGCACATCTTTATTCTGTCTTAGTAACTTAGTGATATCTGAACCTACGTTTTGTCACAATGTTCGTGAATTAGATTAAACTACATCGCACTTATCGAGTTAAGTATTTTGCAGTGGAATGCAAGCTGTAATTAACGTACTTGGCGATGTTTTAATTGGATAACACATGGTATGATGCATCGTTTTCAACTGTGTTAGGCATCGTGAGAGGTATTTTGTCGTAGAATATGTAGCAAGTTAACAAGATACATTGTATAACATCGAAATGTAATCTTTAAATTCTAAAACTATCTAAGATTTCTTTAGTAAGCTTGAGATTTGACGAAAGATTAAATTTTGATAAATGCGTTTAACGTATATATTTTGTATTTATTCTTAAAATACAATGCACAAAAAATATATAAACTGTATTATATACTAGCAAAAGTCATGCTTTGTTTGGATTCGCGAAGCATTATTTAATAAGATAAATATTTGAAAGTAACAATAATTTTTTATATTATTCTTGCATCTTTACTAAGCAAAAACGTTATTTTATGTTTTGGCGCATCTAAATTTTAGAAATGAAAATTCTGCCAAATAACTAAGAATTTCCTCTGAATTTTTTATTTATGATATAAGACTGGTATAAATAGAAATATTTTCGAAGCAAAATTTTACAAAATATTTATATAACGAGTTTAACAATTAATTTTATTTCTTTATAATTCTTTTGTTGCCATTTTACAAAAAAAAAATCATAATATAATTCTTTTAAAATGCATAAGTATCGTCTGTGTAAATGATTTCACATAATAAGAATGAAATGTGCAGTTGAATTCTTAACACTGAAAAATACTTTTATAATTGAATGTAAATAATTGAATTTTCACAAATTTTAATTCAATAATTTCTGCTATAATTTTCATAAAAAAAGCTATTTAAAAACTTTCATAAAAGAAATCGTAACTCCATGATTTATTTTATTTTCTAAATATAGACGGGTTACATTTTTTATTTGCAAAAATGCGTCCGTAATGGAACAGGGTTCGTACGAGTACCGTTATTTTCAAGGCCAAATATCAGTATTTTTTTTATAGAAAAATAAATCTAGTTTGAACAGACGAAATCTCGCCTTATTTAAGGCGTGATTTTTCCATAAGATAATACTAGTACAGAAGACTTTCTTTGTCGGGAAATTCAAGGACCCGTACGAACCCTGTGAAAACGTGTAAAATAAATTAATTATAATAATTTTTTTAAGGTTATTCTGTAAATAAATAAAATTGTGCAAATCTACAGATTATAATTTATTTTTATGTTTAATTTCAAGTCAAAATACTGAATAGTTTTTTTGTAAAGTGTACGACAAAATGTAATTTGTGTAGACTAGTAGAGGATTCGATTCGCTCATCGTAATTAAAATGACTATTTAGTTTGATAACACGAAATAAAAATTACACCAAGAGTAAGTCTCCATTTGTATTAGTAATTATGTATTCTTTTTTTTTAATATGATATTATTTTATGTGAAATAAAACATATTTTATAAGTTTTCATTTCGATTCGCGAAAATAAGTTTCGTATACGTCGAAATAACTTCTATTCCTGAGTACGAAACTATCATACGTCCAAAAATGACAAATTTTACGTTAACAGCTTTTTATACTAAAAAATCTGTTCTCTTCCGAGCCAAACTAATGTAAACAGCGTTGTCTTGCAAGATAATGCTTCTTTTACTTCTCTTGAAAAATAAGTGAACTGCGACGTGTGATAGTTTTGTTCTCAGGTACAGATATAACTTTTCTTAGTACTATGAACAATTTTAGATATCATAACAAAGGTTTCTAAAGTTAAGGGGACATACGACCCTTTAAACTGATTACGGAGAAAAATATTTGAAGTGGCCCCATGCACTAATTTTTTGCACTAATCACCTCACTTTTCTTTTGTTGTTGTTGTTGTTAATACTATAATATATCTCCATGTAATATAATATATAATTTGCATTAAACACAGTAAATTAATTTATAATAATTATTCCTTAATGTATGCTTTTTTTTTAATTAACACTAGAACTGCCGTTAGGGGTTATTTTGACACCTGCTAAAATTGATAAAAGTCGATTCGAACCAGAAAGTTTTTCATAAGATATGTTACATGTTAGGAATACAAAAATGGTCTAATGAAATAAGTTAAATAGTTTTAAATAAAATATGTGGTGCAAACACTTTTTATAAAACTTGAGTAAAATAGCCGGCGGTTCTAGTGTTAACACTACAACAGCCGGAAATTTCACCGGAAGTTTTATAAAAAGTATTTCACACCCGAATTTTTATTTAAAACTATTTAACTTATTTAAATAGCCTATTTTTGCTCTGCAAACATTTAATGTATATTATGAAAAAAATTCTGGATCGAATCGAATCTTATCAATTTGGCAGGGGTCAAAAAGACCCCTAATGGCGATTCTAGTGTTAATGATAATGTATATAGCTTCTGCGTATGATTTAAAAATATCTATACCTTCTAGAAGTTTGAAAATTTTAATATAAGTTTAAGAATATTACAATAATAAAACGGACTAAAATCTATTGAATAAAAAAAAAAAAATCTCAACTTTTTTTGATTTTCAAAATAAAAATATGAAACTTTTGATAATTTTTGCCACTCGAATGTCCATATATTCAACATTTTTTTTTTTTAATTTCTTAGATTTTAATTAAATTTGGAGAAAATGATATAGTAAAGTTAATATAAAGTTTCGAATCATTACCTTTAATAAATTTTAAGTTATCGTGCGCGGAAGTAAAAAACATATCGATTTTGAGAAAATTCAATTAAAACATGAATGTTTCGCTTGAAACAGACCAGGGCTTTTTTTTTTTTTTTTTACTATAACGAGCGCGATTTTACGAATATTTTGATGTGGTTTATGGCAAATTGTTCAGAAAAAGATTAGCTGCCAAAGGAATTAAAAAACCCAAAAAAGATATTAATGGTTGTATGTACCCTGAACATTATCGGGTAATTCTCTAAAGTCTAATACAATTTTCTGGTTCATCGACATGTTACCAAATGACATGTTGTTTATATGTTGAACTCTAGGAGTTTGTGCACTTTTCTGGGGAATATAAATGTAATTTTTATACCAGGGATGCCAACTGTGGCACGCCTGACACCACTATTTTTTTCTTTAAAGAAATGACCCATTTATTGAATCGCAGAGATTCGATGATTTGATAAGGCAATGACTACTGTAAACTTCTAGTGGTGCACAGCGTACCACAGTTGGCCAACCCCTGTTTTACACGACCCACAGCAAACTATTATTTTTATTAAAATGCTACTTACTTCAGGGAAACAAATACTGCAGAAGAAAAACAAATGTCCACTTTCTTATTTATTGTGTATTTTACCTTTTTAATACACTAACTCTTTCATTCCTATGGTAGAATACGTTCTAGAAATTACGTAGTTCAGATAATTCGAATTCACACCAAAAAACTTCAATGTTAAATTTCGCATTATTCAAATACGGAAATGGTCTGTTATTAAATAAACCAAATATTACTATTTTAATTTTCTGGTATGAACTTGGAATATCCGAATTAAAAAATCCACTAACATCATGATGCCATTTGTACTCACTGGGAGTGAAAGGGTTAAATAAAATAAGTGAAAGGAAATTAATTTATTTATTGTAATTCATTTAAATCTATTACTACCAGTTATTTCTATAAAAGTGTTTTGAAATTTTTACATATTTTTATTTTAATTTTTCTATGAATTGTCAATTTTCCTTTTTTGAATATTTTATTAAGTTTCCTTTTAATTGTGTGTTAAAAGTGTATTGAAATGTTTGCATATTTTTATTTTCTTTTTTCTATGATTTTTTTTTTTAAGCATTTATTAAGTTTTCATTTAATTGTGTATTAAAAGTATATTGAAATTTTTACATATTTTTACTTTCTTTTTTCTAGAAATGTTTTATTTTCCTTTTTTAATAGTTTATTAAGTTTCCTTTAATTTGTGGATTATAAGTGTATTGACATTTTTACATTTTTTACACATTTTTGTCTGTTTATATAATATATATTGTTTTTTCATTTTTCTTTTAAAACTTTTATTAAGTTTCCTTTTAAATATTTTTTTCAATTATTTTAAAATCAATCTGTAAGTGACAATCCTTTTTCGGTGTTCAATAATTTCTAAAATGTATTTTTTTGTAATGATTTCTTTAAGGTTTTACAAAGTACAAATTTGGAATATTTCTAAAAAGCATAATAGTGAATTTAATAATAAAATATATAAAATTTATATATATATATTAATTTTTGTTTAATGACATAGCTATAATCAGTGACACCTTTTATATATTTTTCAATTTTTTTCAGGCACGAATGATCATTTTTGAGATATAAATAAGATAATAAAGCAAGATATAAGACAGGTACGTAATTTTGAAATATTTTTGATTAAAAAATAAGCTTTTTATCTATTAATGCGAAAAAAAGTCAGTTATAAATAATGTTTTTTTTTTTTTTTTTTTTTTTTTTTTTTTTTTTTTTTTTTTTTTTAGTATGGGATAAGAATTTGCACTTCTTTGATTTAGACATTGCTATTAATGTATTAATGCAGTAGATGATTATAAATCATCTGAGCTGAGAGGAACTTTTTAGATTTTTTTTAAATTAAAATGATACCGATTTAGAATGTTTTATATGATCGAAAAATACTGTATTATAATGAAAATAATTAGGGTGCACAAAATTAGAATTTATAATTATCTTGCGTATCATCATCGTCAATGTTTCATCATCATTTTCATATGTCTCAATTTTGTTTCAGTACATAATTTTATGATTAATTTAACTCTGTATTCATTTATCTGAAAATAGGTTTTCGTAATCGCTTCTGCACTCATTTCGTGATATCGGTGTTGTCAATGGGCTCTACTTTTTTAAATTTCAGAATTCTTGATTGGCACCACTTTTTTAAATAGTAAAGTTCATCTTATTTAATGTCATTTTAAATAAGAAGAATACTTGGAGGTTTTACCATTTCAGAAAAGTGTGCCTGTCAAGAAATATGAATTTAAAAAAAGTAGCCCACTGGCAACACTGAGTGATATAGCATATTTAAAAAAAATATATATAACAGATGTGTTTCAAATGAGAATATACGAATTTAAAGTTTTAAAACTAATTAAAAAATTAATTTTAAAGAATTTTCATGTTAGCTGGGTGTGGATGATTAATTGTCATATGTTATATATTGCTGTCAACAGTATGCGAATTGTAGTAATGGAGTCATGTATAAAAGAGTGAAGACATATAGTGTATTGTCTAGCATTTGCGAGTGCAGTAAATGAGGAGGTTGTCACAAAACGGCGGCTTTTTATTTTTTAAATCGGACGAACAGTTTCTGATTACCGCCGGGGAAACTGCCACCAGTAAATATAAGTAGAAAATTTCATCTTATTTAAGCGCCTTTTTCTTGGAAAATTTCTCTCACAAATGTGGTGAAAATATTTGTTTTTTAACTGTTGTCAGTTTGCCTAGGTAAAATAACCTTTTTAACTGATACTGGCAGGAGGTTGTCTACGTTGTCACAATATGGCGGAAACGCAGGGACTAAAATATGCTAATTGGCTGTGAAACTGCACCAAAGAATCAAATTAAACACTAAAAAATTAAAAAATAATAAAAATAAAGAAAGAAAAATGCAATAAATTTAAATGAACATACGGTTTTATGAAGTAATGTTTTAATCAAATATTTATTGTACGTTGAAAATATAGTTTAGAAACTCTGAATATTTTGTCTAACCCTTAAATCAGGAATGGCCAACTGTGGCAGGCCTGTTACCACTATTTTTTTTTTTTTTTTTTTTTTTTTTTTTTTTTTTATTTTTTTTTTTTTTTTAAGAAATGGCCCATTTATTGAATCGCATTGATTCGATGATTAGATAAGTTAATGATTACTATAAACTTTTAGTGGTTTACAGCATGCCACAGTTGGCCACCCCTGCCTTAAATGCATAGTGATGCATAGCTGCATCACTTTTTATTTAACTCCTAGCAACCACTACATTTATTTAGAAATATTAACCCTGTAAAAGTTACAAACATATGCTACTAAAAAAAGTTATAAATTTATCTTGGAACTTCTGGTGTCCAATCTTTTATATAACAATATAAAAAACAAAATTGTAAAAGAATATTTCATATATACAGGGTGGTTCAAATTAAAGTATCCCTGTATGGGACGCCGTAGCGAGAGAAGCAATGGATGTAACGTCTTCATATTTGGAGGGTATACATATCAGACAATGGGAAAATGATTGATGCAAAAAAAAGTTTTAGTTCAAACGAAGGCCACTAGAGAAAATGAGGCGCTTCGATCGGTTTGGAAAATGCAATATGACCAAAGGTGTAAGCATCTAGGTGCCAATAAGCCGATTCACATCGATAAATTTTATTAGTATTATTAGTTTAAATTTTATTACTATATGCTCCGGTTAATATTATTAGTTTTCTTGTTAGGTGAAGAATACTAAAAATTTAGTTCTGGGAATTTGACCCTTTTCGCCTAGATTTTAACACCCTTGAATATGACGCAGCCAATAAAGAACAGAATACGAAGTGTCGGTAATTAACTTTATTAGTACATTTTTCTACACACAAACTGACGATCCTAAAAAACTGTTAGCGACAGCACAAACGAAAGACTTACGCTCGTGGTAACACAACGCACACAAAGTTTTCACAGGTCGAATTCAATATGTTCATCTAGCTTCAGCGACATAACGTGAAACCGTGTCACCGCATGATCCAGAGTGGAGTGTAACTGATCGCGACCGATGTTGCGTGCTTGCAAGAGGATCTGCTTCTTCAAGTGCGCCAGATTTCCTATGTTTCCACGATAAACTTTATATTTGAGGTAGCCCCAAAATCAAAAATCACACAGAGTCAAGTCAGGTGAACTTGGAGGCCATCTTGTAAGAAATGCGCAGCTGATAATGCGATCCCCTGTAAAATGGCATTGCAGCAATTTTTGAATTTCACGTCCAATGTGAGGGGGCGTACCATTTTGTTGGAATGTTGTTGTAGTAAAGGCTGGTAGAATTGTGGATTGATCACACTTTTCAACATGTCCCATTAACGAGCTGCAGTTACGGAACAGGTTTTTGGTCCCAGAGGAGTGATTTCATCAAAGTAAAATGGCCCAATCAAAAAGGTCGCAGTGAAGCCGATCCACACAATAAGATGCGGAAAATGCAGGAGCATTTGTTGGATTGCTGAGGATTCTCAGTAGACCAGATTCGGCTGTTTTGTGTGTTTACTGTTCCACACACGTAAAAGGGAGCCTCATCGGTCCACACGATGTTCCACGGTCAATTATTATCCACCTTCATCCTTGCCATAAACATCAAAAGTACGTTTCACGAAGATTGTTATCGCCAGGTTTTAATTTTTGGAAGCGACTAATGCTATACGGATAGGCCTTGAGAGCAATGCACATGCACTTCCATACAATAGGCAACATATGGCAAATCCAATTGCCTTGATACGTCTCGAATACTGGATGATCCTGCTGTGTTTGCACTGGCCTGCTCAACAACAGCGGTTCCGACATCATCCATCACCTGCTGCATATTTTTTTCTTTCGTCCTCGGCCTGCTGGAACTGCAAAGCTACCAGTTTCCTGAAAGCGTTTAACCATTCGTCGCAGAGCATATGGTGTCACTCGACCCGTATGCAAAGATTTCTGATGTCGGCACAAACGAAGCGCTTTTGCAGCGTTAATGTTATTTTGGTAAAAAAACTTTAACAGCGAAGCATGTTCAGGAAACTATAGAACCATCATGGCGTCTCAGAATGTTTCGAACATATTCGCATTTCTTTTTATCTGTTACGGCGGCCCTTTAGCCCGCCTCTTTTGCAAATTTTGTTCTCAAGTACTGCGCGCCCAAACGAATAAGCAAACAATACAAAGTGTCGGTAATTAACATTTTTATTTTAATCACCACCACTAAATTTATACTATACTTTGTCTAATAATAATACTAATAAAATTAACCGGGTATACATTAATAAAATTTAAATGAATAATACTAATAAAATTTATTGGTGGAAGTCGGCCATTGATACCTAGATGTTTACACTCTTGGTCATGTTACATTTTCCTTACCTTAAACCGATCGCAGCGCCTATTGTCCCCCTAGCGGATTTCGTTTGAACTAAAAAAAATTTGCACCAATCCTTTTCCCGTGCTCTGATAATGGAGTTATGAATAAAGAGGAGGAGACATATAGTGTATTGCATACCAGTTGCGAGTGAAGTAACTTAGGAGGTTGTCACAAGATGGCGGCTGCTTTTTTAAAATAGGATCTACAGTTTCTGATTACCGCCAGGGCAAACGTCCCACCAGTAAAATTGAATAGAAATTTTCGTCTTAATTAAGCGTCTTATTCGTGAATTTTTTTTTTCAAAAATGTCATAAAAATTCTATTTGTTTTTATTGGTGTCAGTATGTCTTGTAAAACTGTCAGTTTGTTTCCCTGGTTGTCACAATATGGCGGATACACAGGGCCTAACTACCACCAAAGTAAACTGCTACCAGTAAAAATGAAATTCTGTTACTACTATTATTTATGACTGAAATTTTGTAATAATAAGGTGTTTAAATAAGTTGAAAATTTCTATATAAGTCTACTGGTGGAAGTTTCCACGGTCGGTAAGCAACTCCTGCGATAGCGGTTACAGTTGAAGCTTCACTGTTTTAATGACATGTCAGTTCCTCTTTATTAATAGTTCCATGGCTCTGATATGTATATCCTACAAATATGGAGACGTTACATCCACTGCTTCTCTCGCTAGAGCGTCCGAAACAGGGATAATTTAATTTGAACCATGTGTAAAAGGGTTAAGTTTATAAAATATATATATATATATATATATATATATATATATATATATATACAGGGTGTTCCGTTAAAGGGGTCCAATATTAATAGGGGTAATAGAGGAGATCACACGGAGCATAAATCAGTATATAATGCCTGGCCGGATCTCAATAATTTTCAAGTTACAGCAAATAGAATGAAAAATCGGAAATTTGTAAAAAAACCCTCATTGCTAAACTATCGATAATGCTACATAACAACGAAGCACATATTTAGAAAGAGCGGAAAAAATCCTACGAAATGACATAAGTTGTTTTAGAATATTGAGAATTAATGGCGAGTTACAAGCTCTGAAACAGTGAAAAAATACAAAATCAAATATTTAGCAAAATAGTTAATCGTTAATTCCAAAAATGCAACTCTACCTACATCAAGGAAAATGTTATAAAATTTGGTCCATTCCGAAAGCTTTCGAAGAAGCTGACAATAAACCATATCAGTTTAATTGTATGGGAGAAATCAAGCAGTTCCCTAGTTACAACTATGTACTGTTGCACGATCGGAAAGGGCGAAACTCCGCCCATGACGATTGTAAACACCCCGTTTTAATATCTTTCAATTATACATTTCTGATCAACCTCTATCAATACCCTTTCATTATTCAGTCTGGTCAAGTGAATGACATATTGTGCAGCTCTCGCCTTGTCTTAAAGCAAACTCCGTGACTGCTGCGTTTCCTCCATGAACTTTCAGGATGATGAAGAAGAAGTACTTTTTATGCAAATTTTCTATGTGTATAGGAAGAAAAGTGTAATAAAACAGCAGTCATCAGTGGGCGTTATGTTAAAGGGAGGCTGTTGTAAGTGGGATTGTAGTAAGTTGATGTATAATAATTATGCCGGAATACTCTAACGAAGAATATGCGGACATGCATCTGATGTACGGGCAAGCTCATGGAAATGCATGTATAGCACAGCGCATGTACCGTGAGCAATTTCCAAGGAGACGTTGCCCAAGTTCGAAACTCTTCATAAAAATCGATAGACGATTACGGGAGACTGGATCGTTTAATACAGCAAGCATTGATGCAGGGAAACCTCGACATGTACGAACACCTGCAATGGAAGAAGATGTACTGAATATTTTTAAAGATAACCCCTCCACGAGTACACGAGCTGCTGCGTCTGAAGTCGGTGTTTCTCACCAAAGTGTGTGGCGTGTTCTGCGTGCAGAAATCATGCACCCCTTTCATGTGCAGCGGGTACAACTGTTATCAGTAACAGATTGTGCTCAGCCGACAGAATTCGTACGCTGGTTGCTTAATGTAACAGAAAATAATCCACAATTTCTGGAAAATATTTTATTTACTGATGAAGCAACATTTACGAGAGAGGGCGTGGTAAACACGCACAATATGAACACATGGTCATATACAAATCCGCACACTGTTTTCCCGTCGAACGCACAACAAAAGTTCAGTGTGAACATATGGGCAGGTGTCCTCGGCGATTATCTCATAGGACCATATTTACTCCCAGATGTACTCAATGGCAGTACGTACTTGGTTTTCCTACGGGATATCTTACCGCAGTTACTGCAAAATGTGCCAGCAACATTGCGCCACAATATGTGGTTTATGCACGATGGCGCACCGGCACATTTTTTCATAGGTGTTCGCAATCACCTCAATTCAACATATCCTGGGAAATGGATTGGACGCAGTGGACCTGTTGCTTGGCCTGCACGCTCTCCAGACCTCAATCCGTTAGATTTTTTTTGTTTGGGGACACCTTAAATCGCTGGTGTATGAAACGCCTGTGGATACACCGGAGGATTTACTAGCGCGAATCGTTGTCGCTGCAGGAGACATTCCCAACTCCGTCGGAGTTTTTCGGCGTGTTCGCCAATCTTTACGACGTCGCTGTCGGCTGTGCGATTCTGTTAATGGGCGCAACCTCGAACACCTATTATAATAATGTCCGTTCGTCTGCCTTCCGACATTGAACTGTGCAGCGCAGGCTAGAAGACTATGCTTCACATATGTCATAAAGTACGTGGAATGTAATTCTTTATTTGTCATTTTTCTTTTATTTTCAACACTTTTTAGCACAGTATTTTGTAAGTCACAGACTGTGGTGTACTCAAATTGTAAATTACAAAGTTTGTATGAATTAATTTAAAATTTAGTGTCTTTTTTAAATTTATAATTAATAAAATTATTATGCTACTTGTTATTATTATTTCCTATCATAAATTATGATGCACATATACATACAATAATTGTCCATGTAAAACATGTACAGAAACTTCTTGCATAGTTACAAATCGCAATATTTTTAATTATTTCCGAATTTTCACCACCAGTTTAATTTTAAAGAATTTAACTTAAGCTTTATATCAATAAAAGACCACTTTAAAATGTAGACTATTATTGTAAAGTTATTTTGGTTCATTCAACTCTTGAATAATTAAAAATGTTGCATCTCAGACGAAGCATGATCGAAAATGTATAGTTGGGAGTAATTAAAAAGGCGGTGTTTCCAATCGTGATGGGCGGAGTTTAACCTTTGCTAGTGTCAAAGAAAGCGGAGTTGTAACTAAGAAACTGATTAATTTCTCTCACACAATTAAACCGATATGGTTCATTGTAAGCTTTTTCGAAAGTTTTCGGAATGGACCAAATTTTACTACATTTTCCTTGTTGTAGCTAGAGTTGTCTTTTTGGAATTAACGATTAACTATTTTGATGTATATTGGATTTCGTACTTTTTTCACTGTTTCAGGGCTTGTAACTCGTCAATAAATATTGCTATTTTAATACAATTGATGTCATTTTGTAGGTTATTTTCTGCTCTTTCTAAATATGTGCTTCGTTTTTATGTAGCATTATCGATAGTTTAGCAATGAGTGTTCTTTTACAATTTTCCGAATTTTCATTCTATTTGCTGTAACTTGAAAACTATTGAGATCCGACCAGGCTTTATATACTGATTTATGCTCCATGTGATCTCCTCTATTACCCCTATTAATATTGGACCCCTTTAACGGAACACCCTGTATATATATATATATATATATATATATATATGTAATAATGTATTTAGATTCATACTTTTTAAAAATATTTACTGATTTGCAATATTTTACTTATGGCATTAGTTTTCACTTGTATTGCATAAGTGCAACATAAGAAAAAGTTCGATGTATTATACGAAAAATGTATCTCTGATTTTTTTTTTCATTATTTTCCCTGTGTTATAAAACTTTTCTGAGAATTATGCATATATTTTTTTCGAAACAAAATAAAAAATCATGCATTTCAGGTTTAAATATTTGTTTTCTCCTCTAATGTTCTTATTAATTAAACTGAGCAAAATATATATCTTTTTTTTTATATATAAATTCACTAGTTGTATTAAATATGTATATATAAAAGCGGTGACTTTGCTTTTTTAAAAGCCTTTTTTACTCGATATTTTTGTTTTATTATTCGATAGTAATTTTTTATAGGAAATAAAAAATGACACGATATTTAAATTTTACGTACATTTGATTTACATTATCTATGCGCATGACATATTTTTTTACGTATGAAATATAAAAATTATATGAAAATCTCACTCTACGCAGTTGAATTTATAAGGCAATATATATATATATATATATTATTTGAAACGTGCACATTACAAAATATAAGATGTAGCTTTTATCTCTCTTTACAAATTAAGCATTATATTTAAGTAATTCAAATAAAATGCTATTTTAAGTATCACTTACCAGGAGAAAACGCGTTTCCCATAAAAATGCGTTAAAAACAGATAGCTATATCCTTCCTGGTATGAAATAAATTGGATATTTCTTTTCTTGCTTCATGAATATTACAGTTCCTTAAACAGGTTACGAGTAAGAGCTAATTATAATTGCTGATTAAGAATTATTAAAATATTTTACGGTAAAGAAGAAATTGTAACATTGTAGTCTAAAGCGTTAATTAAATAAAGAACATATGATGCATATCATTGTTTACAATCCCTTGAGATAAAACATATGGTGTTAAGGTTTGGAATAAACATTTATTATCAATATGTACGATGGTAGTTTTAATTATTTCTTTTGTATAGTATTATAGAAGCGTATTTCTGGGAGAATGATTATGAGCTGCATATTAAAATACCCAAATAAATTTTTGTTCATGTTCAGAAAATAAACAATATATATCCGTCATTTATATTCTATTAACATCTGAATGTAATGAATGTAATATATTTGTACGGTGTAGCAATTAATCACATTAAAAATATGCACGTCACAGGTTTTTAAGCATTTTAATGATTAAATAAACAAAAAGATTTTTCATCAGCTAAAAATAGATTTTTCTTTAGTATGTATGTTAGTATTACATTCATTCTTTCTCTTCGTATTCAAAAAATAAGGTTATTGACAGTTAAGAGTATTAGTTTTTTTTTTAACTGTATTAAATTTATTTTTTACTTGAAACACAAAAAGAATTTCATTTCATAACTATGATACATTAATCTTATATCGCAAAGATTACTCAAACTAAAAACAAATTATTTTCTAAATGCACTTTTTATAAACGGTAATTTTTTATTTGGAATCTTAGATTAAAGTGAATCTAGAAAAAAAAAAGATATATAATTTTAGAGGTCCGTAAGGCATGTAAAATCTTTGACAGGTATAATGTGAGTAGTAGATTTATTGACAGTTACCGTTCAAAATATATTTTAATGGGAAATCCAGCGACGCATTGTAAGGAAACCTATGGCATGTAAATTCTGCTTATTCGCAATGTGTCATGCCAATCTTTTTTTTTTTTTTTTTTTTTCGTGATGTTTCACATTTTTTCCTATATTTTATAGGCAAATTAATTTGAATGCTGTTATATAGGAATTGAATCAGTATAAACACATATATTCAGGGTTTTTTTTTCGATTATTTAATATCGCACAAGTTATTAAACCTTTCCGGCGCAGTCGTGCCACGTCGAGACCACCTAATTTTAATTCCAAACTCACAAACGGCACCAGTAAATTTGTCTTTAACGCTTACCTTGTCCTTAACGTTTATAAGCTGATGAAATAATGGACTGACACCACAATTTATATATGAATTTATTAGAAAATAGAACTTGCTTATTTTCATGTACATTATAATAATAAAAAAAATTAGTTAAATATTCTTGGTGCCGTTTTTCAGTTTTGGAATTAAAATTAGGTATCCCTTTCTAAGGACACCGTGCCGGTAAGGTTTAACAGGGCGTTCTCCACTGCAGAACAAATATACAATGTGAACACCGAGAGAATTTAAGATAAAATAAGCAGAAAATGCGGGGCTAACGTAGAGGGCTCCCGCAGTTGAAAGTCACGTGACAGTCGCGGTCTTAACCAATTACGACGCGCAGCTTTTGACAAAGGAATTCTACTACTTTATTTTAAGTGCTGTAAATACACTTTTTGTTGTGAATAAGTTATTTTAATTTTGTCAAATTGACATTACTTAACAATGTTTAATCAATTTGCAATACGACGAGAGCGTGGATACATCATTGTGCTAATCTGTTGAATGTAAGTAATCCATTTTACTGTTTTAGTGTGATTGATGTCTGATGTATTCATATGATTGTTTGTTTTGTATTCTTTAGGTAAACATAATTTATTTTAAATGAATTAATCTTTACATGCACTATTTATACTAAATGTTTTTCATTTTTCAATATAAACAGGAAAAGAAAAAATCATTAATAACATACAATAATCCTTAATTACATCAATATTATTTTCTTTGAACATTAAGCTCGTGATATTACCCTGTGGTGTTTTTACGTTTTGGTTTCATTAAATGATTCATATATTTTTTATGTGTTCGTCGAATGAATGTTATTTTCATTTATTTATTTTCATTTATTTATTTATTTATTTTTCCTTTCAAGAAGGTTTTCTGTAGATGAGATTTTTATGTTTTCTCCAGGTACAAGGATATTTTACGTTCCGCAACCTTCTGTTAAAATATTAAATTTTGTAACAAAAGGTGAAATCTAAATTAAGTATTTATTAACGCTAAATTATATAAATCCTCCTGGTAAAGCTTTCCTTCTAGTGAATTTGTTTAGTTTACAAGCACATTGCCAATAACTTTTATTTTTGCAATAAAGTAGTTCGTAGCTCGGTAAAATTGTAATCTAGAAGATCTAGCAAATGTTTTAGTAGATAATAATATGTGATTCTGGTGTAATTTTCCCAATAACTTAAAATTTTTCTACAGCTGCAAAATGTTTATGTTTTAAAAAATCATTCTTAAGTAGTCTATGGTGTGTTTAGAATGATTTCTAGCTGACAATTAGCTCAGTTTTTTTTTTTTTTCACTTTTCATAACTTATACCTATAGTTACAAATTATTTTACTTAATATACATAAAATTATGTCAGTGTTTTGAATTTTTTTTATAAGATCTGAGAATCATAATTCTACGGCTTTGGAAAAAAAATTCGATGCGAGAATATTAATTTTTAGATATTCTTGTGTGCTAAAATTGTTTTACTTCCATTTTTAAGTATTATGCTGAAAAATAAATATCGAGCACATTTTTTAAATACATAGTTTTGTATTAAAGTTTTTAAAATTTTATATAATAAATAAAATATGTATCTGACGATCATGTATAATTTTCGTGCACAAATATTAATATTTAGTGTATAAAGATCCTGTTTGAAAAAAAAAAAAAAAACCCTCTTATTTTCTCTTTTCTTTCAACGATCATGTTTTTTTTTTCAATAACTTAAAAGTGTACTACATCTTCGAAATTTTTATTTTTTTTTAATTTAAAATGTTTAATCTTTAAAATTGTTTAAATCATTATTAAGTAGTCGTGTTTAATTTTGCGGTATTTACAATGCTTATTTATAGGGTTAAAATGTCCACTCGATTATTTTAATATTTTTGACAACATTATATCTCCTTACAAATTATTTTGTTTGATATACTTAAAATTATGCCAGGGATTGAACTTTTTATGAGATTTTACTGCTTGAGAAATCTCCTGGCTAAAAGATTCTAATTTTTAGATGTTTAGTGTGCTAAAATTGTTTTATTTTGGTCTTTAACTCTTATGCCCAGAAGTAAACACATGAAATTATTTTTAAGTACTTATTCTTATACCAAAGCTGTTTATATTATATATTAAATGAAATATATGATGGCCGTGTATAATTTTACAGATGCAGATATATTGAGATTTCCATTATGCAGATATATTGATATTTAAAGTATAAAATGATCATTTGAAAAAAAAAAAATCTCACTTTTTATCTGTTTTTGACAATTGCATTTTTTTAATAACATAAATTTGTGTTAAAGCTTTGAAATTTTTATATGTTAAATAAATCATTCTTAACCCTAGATCTACCGGGAATTTTATTCAAGTTTTAATAAAACGTTCTACACCAGAATTTTTATTTAAAACTATTTAACTTATTTATTTACCTTATTTTTGTCTGGTTTATATACTTAGTTTATTTTAAAGAAATTTCTGGTTTGAATGAATATTTTGTATGTACCTGTCGGGTCCAATGGACCCGTCTGGTAGACGGAGGGTTAAATAGTCAGTCTTCAATTTACGTTTATGTATAATAATTCTTTCTAGAGTATAAAAAGCTCAGGTGATTTTTTTACTTTTGACAACATTATGTCTGTTTATAAATTATTTTATTCGATATTCTTAAAATGATGCCAGTGATTTCGAATGTTTGTAAGATTTTACAATTATAATTCAGGCGGTCTGGAAAAATTTTTCGTTCTTTTTTAATTTTCAGGTATTTTGTCTGTTAAAATTGTTTTATTTTTGTTTTTAACCCAGAAGTAAATATTATACACATTTAATTATTTTTAAATACTTATTTTTAGACTAAAGCTTTCAAAATTTTAAATAATTTAGAAGATTTTTTTCAATAACTTAAAATTGTGTTATGGCTTTGAAATTGTATGCTTTAATTAAATCATTCTTATGTAGGTTTGTGAATTTGGCCTGTTTAAAATAATTATTTCTAGGCCATAAAAAGCTCGGTTGATTCTTTTTCACTTTTTACAACATTATAGCTGTTTACAAATGATTTTATTTAATATACTTAAATTTATGCTAGTGTTTTGTAATTTTTATAAGATGATTGATATCATGATTGCCGCTGCTTGAGAAAATAACGAATTTTATTGAATTACAGAATGGTTTTGATGAGATAATAGTCTAAAGCCGGGAGAATAATCTATTTTGTCAATTGATTTGCTTAGCTCAGCTGAGACCGGGAACGTCACGTGACTGCTCTAAATTGGAGAAGCACGGTAGCCCGTCTTTTTCGTTAGCCCCGCAGAAAATGTATATGACGTAGCGCAAACAGGCAATCCGAATATAGGAAGGACTTGTGATCACCAGTATAGAAGTCCTCACCAGAAACATAGAAAAAGTACAGAAAAGCATAAAAGAAATTGTTTACAAGTTGAAAACTGCTGAAAAAGTTAACCCTTTAGTGCGCAGCTTTGCATATATGCAAACAACAGTGTTTTGAACGTACCGTAATTCGCGCTTATCCGCCGCACCTCAGTTAACTCAATTTCCTACCAGAAGTTATTTTAAACAAAATATGACTTTCTGCTGATTAGCACTTATTTGACTTCTTTTTTTAAATAAAATTTCCGGTTTGAAAAAGACTTATCTAAACCTCGGCGCATACGCAAGAAATTACGGTAATCGATTTTTTTTTTTTTATTCGTGTATACCTAATTCACACCAGACAATTTAAATAGCAATTTCTGCTTTAACCTCTTAATCGTCGCGCCTGATAAATGTTGAATATTTTTAAAAAAATTCAGATTATTTCATTGCCACCACTTTTTTCAAGTTGAAATATTTTCTTCATTTAATGGCAGATAAAATGTCGAGAGAATAAAGCCAATTGCATTATTTTAAAAAACTGGTGGGAATAAACCATTCAAAATAATAGAAAACAAGCGTAGACTGCCCGTGACAGTCACGGGCGCGACGATTAAGGGGTTGATTAATAACAGACATTCCGTATTCAAATAAAGCTAAATTAACCATTGAAAAGTTCTGGTGTAAAGTCATATTCTTTGAACTACATAATTTCTAGAATGAATTCTATCATGGGAATTAAATTGTTAACGGTTAAGTTTTATGAAATAAATGGTTACATAAAATAAGGTATTTGGAAACATACTTATTAAAATATTTACTAATTTGCAATATTTTAGCGTAAAACAGCCAAACGACATTTTTTTTACTTGTATTGTAGATGTGCAACAGAAGAAATGTTTGACATGTTATATGAAAAATACATATCTGATTTTTTTTTTCCGTTCTTTTTCCTGTGTAATAAACATCTCAGAGAACCATATATAATTTTTTTCGAAACAAAATAAAAAATCGCGCATTTAAGGGTTAAACTGTTAGGAAATAACTGACGTGAATTTCATGAAAAATGACGAAATTGACCTTCCCTTTGAACAATTTCCAACATAGTTGAGAAGTGCTAAGTAATTCCTTTTGTCTGTCTTGCTGTTCATGAATACGTGCTCTAAGTCATGTAAATATTCTCGGAATGACGTGATTTTTATATGTTAGTATAGTTTTTACAGAGCATAGTATGTTTCCTATAGATAATGTAGTGCTTGACATATATAATTCATTTAAAAGTGCTCAGAAAATAATTTAGTTATATTAGTGTCTATAGGGAAAAAATATTTTCGGTACATCTTATTTAAATATCTTATTTAGATACCTCATTGGATTGTAGAAAAAATAATGTTTCGAAGTAATATTCCGTGAATGTTGGAAAGCGTTATATAATCAATGTCTGATTCATGCTTTTTCATTCTTTCTCTGTTTATTTAATTGATAAAATTCTCGAATTCTGGACTAACTATATAACCATGTTAACAGGTGTTTTTCTGTTTTTACATATTGAAACAGACATTGTTTTAAGTAATTTTAACTTTCATGATAAAATTTTGTGAAAAACATGTGGAGTGTTGTCACGGTTGCCAGGAAAATATTAATTTTGATACCACTATTTTATTTCCGAAATAGTAGCTTTATTTAATTATAGAAAATATACGATTAAATCAAGCGAACTGTTCTATACAAAAATAGTATCATTTTACATAAAAAGGCATAGCCGGGTTGCATTGGAAACCTGCCTTTCCAATTTCCTGATTTTTTCCAGATGTGAGTATGTATCAACAATATATTTCCCATATTATCGCCTTATAAATATTCATATTTTATGAGTTAAAAACGTTTTTTTCGAAATTTTTAAAAACTGATTTCCTCAAAAACTACTGCACAGAATTTCATGCCATAAACTGAGATTATATAGATATAGGTATGAAGCAATCTGAATAAAAAAAAGTATTCGTGAAATAAAATTATCGTACAGAACTTTCCGTTAGACCTTATATACAAAATAATATGCATTCAAAATGCTCAAATTTTGGCAACTACCTATCACAGTAATATTTTCCAACGTTTGAATGAAAAACAGTTATGTATATTATATATTCTTGGATTTTATTTACTTATGTTAAAATTGTAATCTGAAAACTCGATATATTTATCCTCACTTTCCAATTTATTTCGTTTTCTATGAAATGGACTACATTACATTTTTTTGGCATTATTTATTATGAGAAATTTATATATGAGACAACAATTCAATTGTGAATTATTTAAAATACTTTTAGTGCATTTCTGCATATATATGCATACATAATATGTTTCTATCATAAAGTAACAAATGTGTTTTAAGTGAACAGAAAAATAATATTAATAGAATTCATAAAATGCGTTTATGTACTGACATTTTTATTTATGATATTTTGAAAGTTGAAGGATATGTAATATGTTGGAAGACAATAACTTCTAGAATGCTATTGACTGATTCATGATTCCATTAAAGCATTAATACATAATTTCTACCGAATTGCCATAGAGATATTACGTATTCTAACAACTGAAGTAAAATTTTCCTAATTGTACTGTTTGCTATTATATCGAACAGAGACAAATTCTTTCCATAGAAATGATTATTTCTGTTTGAATAGAACTTGGTAGGCGAAGCAATTATATAAGGTAGAAAGAAAATTTTTCCATGTAACATTTCTATCGCATACAAATATCGTTTATTTGTAAAATATTGTATAAATACTATTTTACAACTTATGTATAAACAAAATATTCAATTATAAAATATAAAGTGTAAACAACCATTTTAAAAACTTTAAAAGATGTATAATTGAAAATAATTTGCGAAACTTTTAAAAGTCGAACATTTGTAAATAAAGTGATAGGCTGTTTTTATTATCTGAAATCATATCAAATTTAGATTTTTGAAGAATATAAACTGATCTATGTAAAGGGAAACATTTGTTATATTTAAGCGTCAGATAGTTAAAATGGCAAAATATCTTTTTAAATGAACTGTTAAAAATTTTCCTGTGAAATTACAGAGAATCTACGGGTAATCCATTATCTTAAGTCTTATGTAAAATTACACAGATTAGAAAAACAGAAATTCTGTTAAATAACAGAGAAGTTATTTGGTAAATTTACACAAGACTCTGTAAATTAACATCGTTAAAAATACGCAAGACTCTGTAAATCAATTTATTTTTTTACTTAAGATAATTTAAGTTAGTTTTTGAAATCAGCGAATTTTAGAACTTCGAAGTATCAGAATTATTCAAGAAAATTTGAACTGCTGTGCCATTTAATTTTTTTTACACAACTTGCTTCTGGCCAGCCCGGGGTTTGAACCCGAGACCTCTGGGCAGGAGAAAAACGTCTTACTGACTGCGCCATAGGAGCTGTTACTGCGGTGTATAAAGGATGTCCTTTATAATAAAGCGGGGAAAATCTATTGTACTTGTGCTTTTCAAAGATTTCGCTTCAAATATTTTCGTTTGAAAATTTCTTAAACGGTTTATTTTAATTTAGTTTGGACCGAAACATAATACCTATTATTTTTTTTAAATCAAATTTAATTTTGTAATCCTCTATTTACGGAATTATTTATCAAGAAATTACTTCTTCTCAATAATTATCTTCTTTGATATCTGAAGATATACTGGAATTTTTAAATAAAAATAATGTGAAATTTAGGTGTATTTTTTCATTAAAACTGGTTAAATATATTGGTTATTATAACATTTTTTGTAAAATATTTATAAAAATAATCAGATTAATTAACCAAAATCACTTTTAAGGTTATATCACAATTCTTATAAAAGCAATGTATCTAAATGTATTATGATTCTAACTAACTAAATGAATGAAAAAATAAATAAAAAAATTGAAACTAATTTTTTTTCTAATAATTCTAATAAAATTGCAAAAGAATTTTAAACGTGTGTATTTGAATTACAAGTTTTAACAAAGCTGAAAATATTTTTAAATAAAAACATGGAAATCCCTACAGGGAATTAGATACAAGATAATGGAAATGTCTGTAAATCGATGACCGAGAAACTCAATCGAACGCATTTAACCGAGAACTAGTGTAAATTTATAGAGAGTCTTGACCGAGAAACTCAATCGAATGCATTTAACCGAGAACTGGTGTAAATTTACAGAGAGTCTTGACCGAGAAACTCGATCGAATGCATTTAACCAAGAACTGGTGTAAATTTACAGAGAGTCTTGACCGAGAAACTCGATCGAATGCATTTAACCAAAAACTAGTGTAAATTTACAGAGGGTCTCGATTTTTTTTCTGTGATTTTACAGAAATTTTTAACAGTGTGCGATGAAAATGTTACACTTCTTCTGTGCATTCTTCATACAGAGTGAAATTTTAATATATTTTCAACTATACAATATATTTCAGTTAAAAAAATGAATTAATTATTGTTTCTGCGTTATTTACAAGATAACTTTTAGAATGGTACTTCATTTTCACAATGTGTACTTTAATCCTATATTGCTATTGTTTTGATTAATATCTACGTGTAACAAATATTTAAAGATTGCTACACTAGCTGGCTGTACTAGAATATAGTCCCTAATTATAGCAGCTGCCAAATAGTTTTATCCCATCACCCCCTGCGGTTTCGAAATCTGAGACACGCGATTCCGATAGGTTGTAAAATGCGCGCGTTCTGCGCGGAAAATGATGAAATGTTTGCCAATCAAATGTTTTCGCCCGCGGATTTCTTCTGCCGTTCTTTAGTATGTAAATATTGTACAGCCATCCTGTAAATAACAAGTAAGAAATTGCTCGTCAAACGTGGCAAATGAGGAGCGTTCGTACTATAACTAGATTTATAAATATTTTTTTGCACCGCATATTGCCTGAATGTATAATTTTGTTCACTTCATAAGTGCACATCAATTTCGTTCTGTTCGAAAGCCATTACCATCATTAAAATGCACTTGAAATATTTTTTCCCATTGACCTTAATGTATCGGAAACTTTTGACTGTCCCTGTTACTAAACTATACATCCGGTTTTTATAAAATTTGAAATGACTCCACAAAATTTTGCAACAATTATATATTTAAAATTTCAGACCATTCGGAAGTCTATAACATCATTAAAATGCACTTGAAATAATTCTTTCCCATTGGCCGTAATGTAACGGAAAATTTTGACAGTCCCTGTAATTAAACTGTACATCCGATTTTCATAACATTTGAAATGACTCGACAAAATTATGCAACAATTATATATTTAAATTTTAAAACGATTCAGTCGGGTAGTTTTTGCGCTGTTATATGCACACGGACAGACTGACTGACTGAACGACGACTATAGGTGCTATGTATTTACATAATTACGAACGCACCTAATAATACGTCTTGTAGTACAGAGTTTTATTAAGCATTACTTTCAACTAAAGTATGGAGTGGCGTGTCCAATTGAAGTGATGAGTATTATTAAAGTTTGTAGCGCCTTCTCATGGAAAGTAAGAAGGTAGCTATATACCTATATTTTATATACAAAATTATAAGATAGCCATGCACACAGTTTCAGTGGTGGTACAGCTCACACATACTCACACAAATGCTTAGAAGTGGTGGTTCGAAATACGCTTATTCAGTTGTAAACACAAGGTGCCTCAATGCAAGTCGAATCCCAGTTTCCGTCCGCAACTTTAACAGTAATGCTTTAGCAAAGTAATCAACACTTAATTTATTTTGTGACGGATATGTTACATTTTTGTTTTACGGATTTTAAATACCGCACTGTAAAAAAAAAAAAAAAAAAAAAAAGTTAACCGAATTATACTAATTTCACCCAGGAAAATTAAATCATGATTACAGATAAACCCAGTATAACAACTTTATCTCCCCGCTTTTGACGAGTTTTTATTTAATTTTTATATAATAGCTGTTTTTATCAGAATCATGTTAAGGCGGTATTAAAAAATATATACTTTTTCATGCTCAACAACTCCAAATTTTCTGGCACATTTCCAGACTCATTTTTTATAGAAAAAATATGAAACTTGCTGACGCGATTTTTGAAGAGATTTCATGGTTCGTGCGGGTACCGTTATTTTCAATGCCAAATATCAGTAATTTTTTTTATAGAAAAATAAATCTAGTTTAAACGCGCGAAATTTCGCTTTGTTTAAGGATATATTTTCTATAAGAAAATACTGGTACCGAAGAATTTCTTAATCTGGAAATTCAAGGACCCGTACGAACCCTGGATTTATATGTGACCTGTGTTTTTATTTTTCGTTCAATTAATTAAAACTTGATTGATAAACAATTATTTTCTCAGTAGGACAATATTTTACCTTTCTAACACAATCGCGTCGGGAAATTCTATTCAAAATGCCCACTTTGACATCACGTTTTGAAATATATTCTGCCTCTATCAAAAAACCGATCATTACGGTACATTATATAGTTTCTGAATAAGAGAATCTACCAATTGGATGCGTTTGAGAGAAAAAATGAATTTACAAATGAGTAAGAAAATAAGCAGTTTTGATTTGAATACACCCTTAATAAGATGATTTTTTTCTTCAACTGCTATGTATTTTTAATTTGTTTTTGCTGTAAGAATTGGTCCTATCACAAACTTACCTACATATATATGTTGTAGGCAATATTAAGAAGAAAAATTCACAGGGATTTTATATCTTGTGAATTGACGGAGTTATGGATTTTTTTCTTCTTCACCAACGCCCCCCCCCCCCTCCTTTATGTTTTCGTTTTTATTTTTTTTTTTCGGTAAGAATTGGTCCTATCAAAAGCTTGTGAATATGAAAGTTGTAGATAATATTAAGAAGACTTATTGTAAAATTAATTGGATTTGATATATTGAGAATTGACGAAGTTATGAATTTTTTTTCTCCCCAAAACCCTATTTTTGCGCCCCTTGAGCCCATTTTTAACTTTATCTAAAATCTGTGATACATAAATTTTCGGCGCTATTTTTAGAAGTAACAAAAACTATAAACTGATTTGATATGTACAAAAATTAAGAAGTTATGAGGTTTTTCGGTTTTCACAAAACCCTTCCCTATTTCCTTCCCCTTGGTCCGATTTTGCCCATTAGCGAACTTGACCAAGATTTTATGACCCTTGGTTTTATGTATCAGTTTGTAAGATATTTGTGTAGAATTGTGGAAGTTATCGTTTCCAGAAGAAAGTGATACATATAGAGATAGATACATAGTTAGATAGATAGATAAAGTTTTTTACTGAAAGTGGTTTTGGGTTCAATGGTCATGATCGGTGTAGATCTGCAAATTTTTTTCAGAAATTGCAACATAGGGGAGAATGTCATAGATAGTATTTCATACGAAATCTACTGAAAAACGGACTAAAAGAGGATATTCTACTGGCAATCTCACGACAGTACTATTATCGTATTTTTACGGGAAAATTTCCCCTTAAATTAGATAAAAAAATCCGTTTTCATTCTTTAATAAAGCAAATTGACTTTCTTAAGCTTTTAATTATGCTATTTAAGACGGCATATTTTTCTATAGTAAATAATTTGTAATCAAAATCCGTAAATTTTGCCAAGTACGTATCATAGTAATATTCTCCTACATTTTAATTTAGAATATTTGTTTTTTATTATATATTCTTGGATTTTATTTACATATGTTAAAATTCAGTCTCAAAAATACATATATTTATCTTCACTTTCCAATTTAATTCGCTCTCTATCAAATGGGATACATTATATGCTTTTCTTCGCTTTATTTATTATGGGAAGTTCATATATAAGACAGCAATTCAATCGTGAATTATTTTAAATATTTTCACTGCATTGCTGGATATCTATGCATACATAATATAATTATGTTACAGAGTAACAAATGTGATTTAAGTAAGCGGAAACATAGTATTTATAGAATTGCTGAAATATGTTTATGCATTAGCATATTTATTTATGATATTTCGAAAGTTGAAGGGTATGTAATATATTAAAAGACAATAATTTCTAAAATGGTATTGACGGATTCAGGATTCCATTGAAGCATTAATGCATAATTTTTATTAAATTCCCATAGTGATATTGCTTATTCTAGCAACTGAACTAAAACTTTCCTAATCATTCTGTCTTGTGTTATATCGAACAAAGTCAAATTCTTTGCATTGGAAGGTTCATTTGTGTTTGAATAGAATTTACTAGGCGTACTAATTATATGTGTATAAAGAATTTTTTTCCCTTCAACAACTTTATCACATGTAAATATTGTTTATTTGTAAAATATTGTATAAATCAGTTTTCGTACGCTTCAA
This sequence comes from Maratus speciosus, assembly GCA_963932465.1. Classification (NCBI taxonomy): domain Eukaryota; kingdom Metazoa; phylum Arthropoda; class Arachnida; order Araneae; family Salticidae; genus Maratus; species Maratus speciosus. Next base: position 239,230,271 of record OZ010794.1, on the reverse strand, counting down.
GGACTTTCAAGCACCTGTTACCAGAATTTACGTAAAGTAATATTTTCCTCCTTTAATGAAAAAAAAAAAGAAACATTCTATCTTCAGATATAGCGATAGGTACTTCGGGTAATTTCTGGTACTGAATCACCTAAAATCTCCTGAATCACATGATGCGTACGAACCCCCTATTTTACTAATACTGTCTATGTAAAATATTCAATTACAAAATATCAAATATAAAATGTAAACATTTTTTTAAAAGTCATAAAATTGGAAATACTATACGAAATTTTAAAAATTTTAATACGAATAAATAAATTGACACGATATTTTTATTATTGGAAAGCACATGAAATTTAATTTTTTGAAGAATATAAATTGCTTTACATAAACTGAAACATAGATTATTTTTAGGCTTCAAATAGTTAAATTCGGTAAAGGTGTTTTTTTTTTTAACCCGGGAGTACGCGAGCATACCCAGCTTATGAATGGTTTTTACTTTGGCACCAATAAATTCAAATAATAATCGTGGCCTTATTTAATCGAAGAAAATCTTGCGAATAAAATCCGAGTTCACCACGCTATACTTTGCCTCTTTTATATTTTTCTTACCTTTTTATATATTTTTTTCTTATAATTAAAAAATAAAAAAAAATAAAAAAAAATAAAACCCTCTCTACATACTATAGAGACCATAAAAATTGTAAAACTTATAAAATAAAATGTATGGCCCTGATTAGTCCCTTTTTTGGTTGGATGTTGTGGTCTTTGCCACCCTAGCTTTTCTTGCCCATGCTTGGTGAGAGTTTCTCTGAACAGTACTAACTTTAACTTTCTAAATTCCTTATAGTAGTTACAACTACAGTTTGACTTTACTTATTTTAAGATTCTTGTATTTTTTAAGATTAATCGTTAACTTTCTTTCATCTTAAGTTTATACTTTAAAATTCAATTTTATTCCTTTCTTTCTTAAACTTTTTTTCTCTCTTGTTAATTTCTATTACTCTTCTAGTAGCTTTGCTACAGTTTAACTTTATCCCAATGGCTCATTAAAACATAAGAAATTTCAATTTCCTAGTCTGGGTGTTAAGCTGTCATCAGCTAGGAAACCCCTCAGTGCTGATTACCTGTTCAGTACCTGTTGCGAATAAAGTTGAAGATTACTTTTTACAAGATAATGGTGCCAATTGTAAAAAAAACGCACACACTCCTGGTCTATCAGGCCCGTCATGCGTCCTCCCGTGTTAAAGGCTCTGAAAATGTTGCAGTTTTTCGGTGCATTTCTTTGCTTACAGATTCGAATTTTCAAACATTTTCCAACTACATAATATTTTCAATTTAAAAAATGATTTAAACTTTGCTTCTGCGTTATTTACAATAATACCATTTACAATTGCCCTTTCTTTTCACAATTTGTACTTTTATCCTGTAGCTATATTGCTATTGTTTCGTTTAATGTCTACCTATGTTTTATATACAAGATTATAAGATACTGTGAGCACTAAGTTTGAGGGATAGTACAGCTCACACACACACACTCAAATGTATAGGAGTGGTGGGTCTTAACCCCTTGAAGGGAGGTGATGCCGTCACGGCATCGCATAATTTTAATTCCAAATTGGCACATTGGCACCGGAATTTTATGATGAAAATGTCATCTTTATTAAATACGCTAAAATTTACTTTTTCTTGTTTACAAATAAAATCTCTTGTTACTACTGGTGTCATTAAATTATTTGAACATTTTACGAATACAAGTACCTTGCCCCTGAAAGGGTTAATACGCTTATTTAGTTATAAATACAAGATACTTCAATATAAGTCGAATTCCAGTTTTCGTCCCCAACTTTAACGGTAATGCACACAGACGTTATAGCGATGCATTCAACATTTTAGGGGTCATTACTTAAAAAGTAAAAAACGGAACTATTATAAGATCATTCCTGTGTCTGCATGTCACTCGTAAACTATGGAACATGGAAAGTTCAAATTGGTGGATTTAATAAATATTATTAACCCATATAATTTACAGACTATTAAATATTCACACAAATATTTAGGAAAATTGCAGAGGGAATAATTAAGGTATTTGAAAAAAAAAAATCTTTTATTTGTATAATGTGCGGGGTATCGTGTGAAAAATTTCGTAACGCTGAACTCAAAAATATATTTCTATTTCGTAACGCTGAACTCAAAAATATATTTCTATGTTACTTTAGGTATTATATTTTCAGAGATATCGTCGAAAATGTAGTGCAAAAATATGCCTCCCTCTCACTCTATTTCCGAATCTACTGAAACTAAAATTATGAAAAAATTACAAGTAGTGGGCGATAATTTAAACCTTGCAGGAAAACTATAACGGTTACCCAAGGTCACATAGTTTTTGAGAAAAGTGCATTTTTCCTTTACATACAAATTTCGATTTGCGGGTATTTAACAAAAGTGTTTAGGTGTGCTGGAGGTACCTGTCGTATCAAAATTCTAAACGCATTGTTGATAATGATTTTCGAAAACAATCGTCGGTAATTAGCCGAGATAGGTCTAGCCGACTGAGCAGTCTCTCATAGGATGCCTAACCCTTAAAGACATGTGGACGGTTTGTACATACATAATGACAGCAGCGGCGTATTCTACGTACCATCGGTTTTTAAAGCCTACATAACAACTCTTAATGATACATCTATGTAATGCAATGTCAGTAGCAGTTTATAAGCAATAAATGTCAAATTGTTAAATACAAACTAATTTAATTACAATTCGTCACATACATACTATGTTTTTCGCGACTAGTTTGCATTGAGTGGATATCTCAATACGCCTTCCTTGTCATTAATATTTAATTAAAGACCTATCTGGTAAAACGCGGCTCGGACTAAAGCGGCATTGCAACTTGGTGACCTCCTTTCGAAGAGCGTTTTGCACAATGCCAAATCGAAACTTTGAACAAGGATTTGTTTTAGCTACATTGTAAAAAGGAAAGATTATTAATTCGCTGAATGTAGTTTATGAAATGCCAAATGAAGTTTAAATATGCGTTACTTTTATTGTTAGTACCAAAATAAGTTCATCATAAACAGATTAGGATAAGATTTAAAAAAGAATTATACAGAATAGCAATATTTGATATTATTTAGGATTCATATCTCTTAGAACTTTTATGGTATATCCATTCATACTTTTCTAGTATATTATAAGCTATACCAAACACTATTTTGTATACTGTTTTTTTTCTCTACGAAATCTTAATATTCTTTTAGCAACGATTTTTTAATTAATATAGTTAATAATTCATATATTTATTATACGGAACCCTCTCAGAGCAAGTAACACTCGCACTTGACACTTTATTTTTTTTTTTTAAGCATGTGTTACGGATTTTAAAATACCGTTTTCTCTCTCTAAAAAAATTGAGTTCTTTAATCGCGAAATACTTTTATTTAAGACGGCATATTTTTCTATATTAACTAATTTGTATTCAAAATCCGGAAATTTTGGCAAGTACGTATCAGAGTAATATTTTCCTACATTCGAATGATAAATATTTATTTTTTATTATATATTCTTGGATTTCATTTACATATGTCAAAATTTCAATCCCCAAAATATGTATACTTATCCTCTCTTTCCAATTTATTTCCCTATGAAATGGGATACATTATATGATTTTCTTTGCATTATTTATTATCAGAAGTTTTATTATGAGAAGTTCATATAAGACAACAATTCAATTGTGAATTATTTTAAATATTTTCACTGCATTGCATACATACATAATATATATCTGTTATAGAGTAACAAATGTGATTTAAGTTAACAGAAAAATAATATTTATACAATTCATGAAATGTGTTTATGCATTAGAATTTTTATTTATGACATTTTGAAAGTTGAAGGATATGTAATATTTAGAAGTAAATTACTTTATAAATGATATTGACTGATTCCAGATTCCATCGGAGCATTAATACAAAATTCCTACATAATTGCCATAGAAATATTACTTATTCTAGAAACTGAACTAAAAGTTTCCTAATTATTCTGTCTTGTATTATATCGAACAAAGTCAAATTTTCTGCACTGATAGGTTCATTTGTGTTTAAATAGAATTTACTAGGCGTAATAATTATATAAATAGAAAGAAAATTTTCCCATGTAATATTTCTCGCATGCAAATATATATTGTTTATATGTAAAATATTGTATAAATATTGTTCGAATACTGAATAAATAAAATATTCGATTACAAAATATAAAATATAAAATGTAAACAATTATTTCAATTACTTTAAAACTTGAATAAATAAAAATATTTTGCGGTACCTTTAAAATACGATGCTTATTTCTTAATTGAAAAATAGTGGTGAGTATGTAAATAACTAATATGTTCATTTATTTTTACCTTTGCGTGAACGCAACACCAGTGGTTAATGGGTTAATATGAAATATGAAAATTATGGGAGTTTTATCATTTAAAAAAATGGTCCTAATGAGGAAATCAGAATTTTTAAAACAGTAAACGTGAAAGAACATTATGCAACAGAATTTCTGGTAGACCTAATATTCCCCATGTTCAGTCTACGTTATACTTTGGTCAATATTCTAAATTGAAGAATGATTCTTCTGCTAAGCATCTGTGTGATATGAAGCATATCGTTAAAAAGCCTATCTTTCTTAATTGTAACGCTAAATGTTTGTTCATGCCTTCTATCGCTAATTGTGCTCGTTTCTATGTTCTTCCTAAGGTCCATAAACCTACTCAGTGTTGCCAGATGGGCTACTTTTTTAAAAATCAGATTTTTGATTGGCACCACATTTTTGAAATGGTAAAATGTGCCTTATTTAATAACATATTAATTAAGGCAAAAACAAAGTGAATTTTACCGTTTTAAAATAGTGGTGCCAATCAAGAAATCTGAATTTAAAAAAAGTAGCCCACTGGCAACACTGAACCTACTCTTTCCTTTCGCTTTATCATATTCGATATTGGTACTGCCTCTTATAAACTTGCCAAATTTCATTCTAAGTTACTGGCTCGTTTATATTCAACTAACTTTCATACCGTGAATAATTATTTTGACTTTGTTGATAAAATTAAATGCCTTTCGCCTTTGTAGATGTAAATTGGTTTCTTTAGGTGTTTAAAGTCTTTTCACTTACGTGCCCGTTGGAAGTGATTTTTTGTAAAGAAAGCGACGCGAATTTCATCACGATTCCAGTGATGTTGATAAAATCCTGTAATTAGTTAGGATTTGCGTCAGACAATACCCCTTTCAGTTTAAAAAATTGTTCTATTTTCAAACTGGATTGGCCATGGTTAATCCACTTTCACTTTTCTCATGTGGTATTTAGATGTATTTTGTCGAAGAAAAACTCTTCAGTTTATGTAAAATTCCTTTCTGTTTAAGGCATGTTGATGATAGTTTTATTTTAATTCATTTTGATCTGGATCTTTCTAATACACTTTCACTTGTAAATTCTATTGTTCCTTGTATTCAATTTACTCTCGAAGTCATGGGAACAATTCTCTTCCTTTGATGGACGTCTAGGTTTCGAAACACCCAGATCGGTTTTCTACCTCTGTTTGTAGAAATCCTTTCTCTGTATCCCTTCCTCCTATTGCGCTTTCAAACCTTCCTTCTCAAGAAAGACTGGCGTCATTTTATACTTTTGTTTTTAGAGCGTTACACATTTGCTCTGACTCTTCTGCTCATAATAATGAAATGAAATATCTTAAATATCTTACCCTTGTAAGGAGTTATAGTCTCTTTTTGATTGATAAAATTCTGAATAAATTTGAAATCTTTTTTTAATCCTAAACTTCATATTTCTGACTGAAATAATCCTCCTAATTTTAACTTCATCTTTCTGCCATTATATTCTCCTATCTGTTTGAAAAGTTGCAAAATTCCTTCTTGTTTGAATTTTAAAGTTATCTTCAAAATTATTAATAAATTCAATTTATCTCCTCTAAAAGGTTCTATACCCATTGAAAACCGGTGGGACGTTTATTTTATTCCTTGTTCTTGTAAAATATTGTTCAAACTAAGAGAGCATTAACGTTCAGATTACAAGAGCATCAGAGGTATATATAAAATCAAGAAATTTCAAAATCTTTGATTGTCTCCAACTTTTGGACATCATGTTATTGTTTCTATTTTCCCATGGCCATTATCTCTTCTTCCGTCTTTCCCATTCACTTAAATTTTCACGATACATTTTTAATTAAAAAAAATCCGATTAACTTGTCGATGATCTCCCATCATCTTCTCTTCTCTTTATCCTGGAAATTACTTTTGTAAATATGTTTCCTCTTTTCTTTTCTTCATTGTATTATTATTGAAAAAAAATCTTTAATTTCTTACGTTTTTTCACTTAATCTTATTTTTTATTTGCTTATTTTTTTAATTAATTAATTAATTTTATTTTATTTATTATTTTTATTTCAATTACTCTTTTCATTTCTGTTAGTTTTTTTCTAGACTTTTAGCAACACTTTCCTCTTCTGCATGATCTCCTCTGTTATTGGTGTTTACCTTTCAGCTAGCGCGACCTGTCGCATTCTTTGTGAGATCTCCTATCTGCATTTCTCCTTCATTTGTGATCTTGTCTCCCAACGGACACGGTTTTACATTGGCTGTTGAAGGGCTGTTAAAATCTTCCCCCAGGGACTGCACTAAAACTCTAAAGCATTTGGTGGGTTTCCCTGGGCGGCCATCCCGTGCTGTTAAAATTTCCAGACCGAAACGCTTTCTGTTTTTCCTTTGGTTTTATAGTGATTCATACAAAGTTTTACTATTTATGTAAGTATACCAAATTGTAAATAAGTTTAAACGCTTATATATGTACTGCTGGAAACAATTAAAAGATATTGGATTTGTGGGAGATCTTCTAGCTGGGGCATTGATTAGCTGATTGACGTGAAACGTGGTATGTTAGGCTCGAAAAAAATTACACATGTCTGGCAGAAAAAGACTTATTATATTGAGCATTTGGTTACAAAAGAAAAAAAAAACATAATGTGTGGTTATGAGAAAAAGCGAATAAAAACAGGAGTTTTCATTAAAGAAAATCGTTTTCATTAGAAGTATGGTTTCCCTGGACGATAAGCACCGTTCATATCCTTTGAGTCAATGAGGCATGGAGTCAATGAGGCCTGCAGTCAATGAGGAAACAGTCTATGAAGCTATTAATGAGAAGCTATAATCTGCCCCACTGCTCCAGAAGAGCTCTTTCCAGATCTAGGAGAGTTTGTTCGGTGGTAAGCTGTCATAAACTCATCTGCCTAGAATGTCTCAAACATGCTCTATTGGTTCATATCCGGAAAACCCCACTGACTATTCTAGTCGTTTCATTCCTTCCTCGAAAAAGGAAATTATCCACCAAGTGAGCACGATGTGGCTTGCAGTCATTGCTCATTAACATGATGTAATATCCAATCGTTGTAGCGAAAGGGACTGCAAAAGGTCCGAGGCACTCATACCTATATCGCTGACTGGTCAGAGCTCCATTTTTAATGATGTAGAAGTCGGTGCACCCACCAATGGAGATGCCAGCATGGACCATTACTCCCCACCGTCAAATCTGACACTTCCATGCACGAAAGCATCAATGTTTTTAGTGCCACGATCTCTCCAGATAAAAATACGCCTATTATCAGTATGTACATAAAAACGGGACTCGTCAGAGAAATGAATATTGCGCCATTCACTTCTCCTTCAGTTCACGTGCTCTGTTGCATATTCCATGTGTACACCAGGATGCCTTGCTGTTAACGCAACACATATCATTGGTCTGAGAGCATACGGACGTACAGCTTGGAACCAGTTTTGGATAGTTTGAGTCGAAACTGTGGTGCCATTAGCCGAGCTAAAGTGTTGTTATAGAAGAGAGGCATTCAAATGTGGGTGTCTCCGAGTCGTTAGGGTTAAATATCGATTTTCATTGGGCGTTGTTGCACGTCTATGACTTTGCCCTAGTCTTCGTCCAAAAAACGGTTCCTGATTCTTGAAATCAAAATTTCTGAAACTCCAGCCGCTTCTGCTACTTCGGCTTTTAAACACAAGCCCAAGTCGGTTTGAAGGGGGTTGTCCCCCTCACTAAACGACCAACAAATCTCCTAGCTTCTGATTACGTTAATTCATTGAGACATCTTACTCACCGAAGCAAAGCACTTACTGGATGTCGATCATTGTTTTCTGCTTTGTCTTTCAGTAAGTTGAAAGCGAAATTTCATTCGCTGCCGCTATATTGTCGTTTTTAACGCCAAACGGAAAATTTGCAGACTCCGAAGTTTGAAGTTTCGAAGAAAAAATTGCATTTATGACTCCTTTCTACCATTTTCTGCAAAACAAATTTCGCTTATACCGTTATTTTATATTAGACTTACAATCCTTTATTTGTTTTGAAGAATATATACATATATATATATAACCATTAATTATATATATATATATATATATATATATATATATATATATGTTTAAGCATATAAAACTGCAATTGTGAAATATATTTCAAATGAAAAGTTTCAAATTATTTGTTCAAAAGATAAAGGCGAACCTAGTGAAAAGGATTCCGTACCGGGACTCGAACCTGGGCCATCAGTATCGAGCACTGACGTTCTACTCATATACTGATACCGCGCTATATTGATGGCCCGGGTTGAATCCTGAGATGGAATCTTTTTCATTAGGTTGGCCTTTGCACCTTTTAAGCAAATAATTTGAAATTTGCTTTTCATTTGAAATATTGTATGCAAGGCGAATGTTTCTCTCTGGAAAAATTCCCAAGTATTAATAATGTGAAAAGTTTCCAAAATGTCGGGTTTTAAGATTTTCTTTGTACATTCTCCATTCTAAGGCTAATGTAGATTTTCTTTTCCAAAACAAGCTCTTTTGAATCAAATCATTGAATTCTCCATATGGATATTAATGTAATTATATTTTTAAATAATTTTCCAAGTATACATTTCGAATTGGGTTCAGAGACCTGTAAAATTAACGTTACATTGATTATTCAGATTTGTCGTCACCTGAGTAATTTTTATATTGCTTGTATTTCATGAAATTGATGACTGATTTGAGTGCTTAAAATGTCTTATTTGAAGTTGCTTCATGAAAGGACACTTGAGTATTTTGTCAGTCGTAATTTTTTTGAGATGTAATAAACAATCTGCAGAAATTTTAAAACAAATGATGCATGAGGTAAAGAAGTGCTTTTCACTACTATGTTTTAAAAAATAAACGCTTGAGTTTTCCTAATGATGAATACTAAATGTAATTCTTGCTTTACTCGTGTATAAATAATCTGATTTTAAGTAATATTTAACATCATTAACGAGCTATTGAAATTTAATCACTTAACATGTATTTGAACCATTAAGCTTATGTAGCCAAGTTCAAAAATTCAAGAAGGTATATTTTGTACTATTTAGGGAGTGTAATGAGTTGCATAATCATACTTATATTCTTTTAGAAGAAATTATGTAGACCTATAAAATAAAGTGCTTTTTAAACATATTTTTGAAAAGTTTCATGTAACAAGATATTAAAAATGATTTGTTTCCATATAAGATACTGTATGAATAGATGTCAACATCTTATGCTTTTCTGTACCACAAAATTTTATACTAAATAGTCAATAATAACGTTTAAAAACTTTTGCCTGTCTGTTTTTACTTTCAAATAGGCCGTGAAACAGTAACATAACAAATACTAAATATATTTTTGGTATGTAGAGAACAGTTCTGGCTACAAGCAGCAGTTTGTCGCATCATCTCAAATACAGGGCTCCCAAATGGTCCGCCAACTGAATACCAATAAATTTTAACAGAAAATTTTATGGTAGGTTTGCGCTAGAATTAACTTTCAAAGGTGATTCAGGGGAGGTGTCTAAGAAAAATCTAAAATGAAAATTTTTCTAAAATAATATTGGTATTCAGTTGGCGAACCATTTGGGAGCTTTGCAAATAGTATCCGAAAAACAGTGGAAAATCTGGAGAATCAATCATTCAAACAATATTTCAATGAACAAAACCTTGAGAATTGATCATTTCGAAGTAATTTTACTGTGATTGAAAGATCTAATTAAAATTTAGGCTTAGATGCGTTATATTCCCGGATGGCCGCCATCTTAGATGTTTTGAGATTTCTTGGCGATTTTATGTGGGCGATCTTTATCGATACGTGGAACCCCGTGTGACGTGTTTGTTTGGCGTGTCGTATTCTGGCAAACCCTGAGAAGGTCATTTTCGGGTAGGATATTGTGGATATGGTTTGATTTCGTGTTGTATTGTTCTGTCTTTTTGTTTTTATGATATATATATTGGATTTATTAGATTGACTATGGTTTCTGTATTCCGTTGAAACGCTCTTGCTGAAGTAATTAAGAAATTTGAGGAAATTTTGACGAAAAAAGGAGGTTTATTTACTGTGTGTCAATGCGTATTCATAAGCCTATTTTTGAAAATGACGGTGATGCTATGACAGTATTTCGTGCTTGAGCTTTGAAGAAAGCAGATGTCTCTTAAGGTAAGTTCATAATTTTATGTATATTTGTTTGGCTTTCGAGTTTTTTTACATTTTGAGATGGCTACACAACGAGAATTGCTGAATTTTGAGAATGCTACACAGCGAGAACTGTCGAATCCAGTGATATTTTTTTCGGTTAATGAGCGCGTAGCTCTCATACAACGATTACTGATTGCCACTTTAGCGAGTTTTGTTTATTATTTAAGTTTTATTTTCGTTAAGCCTAACATGCGTATAAACAGGTGTTTGGCGACATTTACTACTTGGCTGAAAAGGGGTTTTCAGCCCAAGAAAAATTCCAAGGTGGCAGCCCAGGGAATTTATGACATCTTATCCAAAATTTATAAATAATAATTCTGGCTATAATCTGCAGACTGTTGCATTTTATAATCAAAAAGACTTCTTGAGATAAACGGGAAAATCCTGAAGAATCAATCAATTAACGGATCTTTGAATGTCCAAAAACAGGAAAACTAATAGATTAATTTTAAGGAATCTTTAATAGATTCAAAATTATAATTAAAATTTATAAATGATAGGAATTACGTTTTTTTAGCTCATCATTTATACATTTAAGTTTATAAACCTGATTGGTAAGTATTATTTTCAAAAAACTTCGAAATATATTAAAAAATACAATTGCAGGTGTACTGGTTTTTACGCAGGTAGATATTAAACAAATTTAAATCAAGTGATACAGAATATAGCAAGTCAGAAATTGTATGTCAAACGTTGCAAATGAGGTAGGTTCGTACTGTAAATAGTTTTATAAATATTCAGATCTTGGTGCAATAGCTATTTCACTCCTATGCAAAAATGCATGAATACAAAATATATGACAATTATATATATTAAATTCAGTAAAATGGAAATAATATGACTCCATCTTAAATATGATGCACTCATTATGGCAACCTAGAATCATTACCTATCATGAGTGTCATTAAATTAATTACGTATGATAGGTTTTAATACAGGGGTGTCAAACTGTGACCCCCCGGGTACCACTAAAATTTTACAGAAAAAGTTGTCTTCTTGGATCGCAGAGATTCGATGATTGGATAAGGCAATGATTTCTATAAAGTTTTAGTGGTATCAGGCGGGCCACAGTTTGACACTCCTTGTTTAATAGAATGAAGAAACTTTTTATTAATATCTTTTCAAGTTTTGATTCGATTTTCATAAAATTTGAAATGGCTTGACAGAATTTTGCAACGATTTGTTATATTAAATTTCAAACCAATTTGTTGGGCAGATTTTGCGCTGTTATATGCGGACAAATGGGCAAATAGACAAATAGATGACAGGAGAACTATAGGCCCTATATATTTATATAATTACGAATGCACCTAAAAATGTATGTTTGATTCTCTAGAATGTTTTCTAATGATGAATATTAACTGTCATTTTTGTCGAAAAAAAAATCTCACGCAGATCACTATTAATAAATATGAACTCATATAGCATTAAAATAGTGAAGCTTTAATTGTAACCGCTTTCGAAGAGGTTCGTCACCCGTGGAAACTTCCTCCAGTAAATTTATATAGAAAATTTCTCCTTATTTGACCGCCTTATTAATGTAAAATTTCAGTCATATATAATGGCAGAAACATATCATCAAACATTTTCATTTTTACTGGTGGAAGTTTAGCGGTTGGCAGGCTCTGCGTTTAAGCCATATTGTGACAACCAGTGAAACAAACTGAGAGTTTTACCAGCTAAACTGACACCAGTAAAAACAAATAGAAATTTTGAGCATATATGTGAGAAAATATTTGTATGAATAAGATATTTATAAGATGAATTTTCCATTCAAATTTTCTCGTGGAATTTCGCCCCGGCCGGCGGCGGTAATCAGAAACTGTGCAAAAGTATTTATGAAAGTAGTTGCCATCTTGTGACAACCTACCCAGTTACTTCACTGTCAACTAGTAGACAGCCCACTATATCCCTTTAACCCTTTCCGGCACGGGCATTTTTTGTTATAAAATGCAGGCATGTGATTTCCCGTTTTTGGACACCGGTATTTTGTTAGAGAAAATGCCATTTTATTTAATCGGAACATTTTTGAGATTTAAGAGAACAATATTTACTCTAAGAATATATTGGTGAGAAAAAAAGCGGAAATCACATGCCTGAAAATGATGAAATGATTGACTGACACCGGAATTTTAAGACGACATTTTTAGAAATGAAAATCATATTACTTTAACTATTCATTGAAAAAGCAAAAATTTTACTAAATATTCTTGATGCCGTTCGTAAGTTTGGAAATAAAATTAAGTATCCCGACCCGGGCACACTGTGCCGGAAAAGGTTAAACCTTACCGGCACAGACTGTTTTTGTTTCAAAATGATGAAATGATTGACACACCGGAATTTAAAAACGACTTTTTTAGATATTAAAAACATGTTATTTAAAATGCTTATAGTAAAAGAAAAAAATTACTAAAATATTCTTGGTGCCGCTCGTAAGTTTGGAATTAAAATTAGGTATCCCGCCCTGGGCACACTGCGTCGGAAAGGTTTAAAACCGGACTGCTTTTTGAGCTTTTCTTGAAAATAATGATATAACTGAAATTTGTAACTGATAATGACAAAATTCATATAACGTACTTTCTGTTAACCAGCACAATCACTCGATTCCGTCATATTACGCTCACCTGCAAGAAAAGTGACACATCTCGACAAAAGTAAATTTTATAGGAGAGGCGAAAGAAATTTTGAATGATTTTACTGCAACATGAAATTATAGCACTTAGCTCGGCATGTAGGAATAAAAACGTGCTTAAAAGCTTAAAACACTTAAGAATGAAGACATAAGATGAGGTTTGAAGAGTTGGGTAATTTTAACTCCCCACACAATCCACCATTCTTCTGTGGTCACAAATTGACATATGGTGTAATAAAGTGATTTCCTTGTAACTACAAGCATGAAACATTTTGTGTAGCAAGACACACCTATGACAGAACTATTAATGGAATAAAACGCAAATGAATTTTTGCGATATGTGTCACTTTTCTTGCGGGTGAGCGATATGGAATACGGAAGGTAGGATTTTAGTTAAGGGGTCTTGTACCTTTTAAACGCGTTGAAAATGAACAAAAAACTTCAAAGTTTGAATTAGTCTATCTACAAACCCTTTTAATGTATAAACATGAAATTTTGGGTATTGATTAAACAGATTGTGCTTTGTAATATGCTACCATTAGAAATTTATTAACCCTTTACAGAATTTGTGTATTGTTGAAATCAAAATAGCTCTTTTTTACCCCATAAGTCATTGCGCGCATATCTTGAGAAAGTATGTATGGATTCCCATGAAATTCGGTAAAGATACTAATCATATATGTGTGTTTAAAATTATCTACTCTTAGGCTAAAATTATTCCATTAACTATATAAAAAAAATATTTTCGTAAAAAAAAATAAAAATTTTGTATTTTTAATGAATAAAAATATTCATAACTAAAAATATTACCAGTGTAAATACTTAAAAGTAGATCATTTTAAACACACATATTTGTTTAGTATATTTACGAAATTTCATGACAATCCATACATACTTTCTCAAGATATCATGCACGCAATGACTTATGGGGTAAAAAAAGAGCTATTTTGATTTCAACAACACACAAATTCTGTAAAGGGTTAATAAATTTGTGTTGGTAGTATATTACAATGCACAATCTGTTTAATCAATATCCAAAATTTCATGTTTATACATAAAAAGGTTTTGAAGATTGACTAATTCAAACTTTGAAGTTTTAAGTTAATTTTCGACGCGTTTAAAAGGTACAAGACCCCTTAATGCCTAACCAGCACGATTCTGTGTGTCCGGGCTTAAAGTGATAAGTCGCCTCCTCTTTATTCGAAATTCCATTATGTCACAAGGTAATCTAATTTGAAGTCATGACACGGCCACTCTAATACTAGGCCTACGCGCTAACACAATAATGAGAAATAATAGGTGGGATTTTTTTTTTTTTTTGTCCGATTCCTTGAATTTAAGTTCTGTTATTTTTTAAGATTTCTTCACCTTTTATTTAACACATTCATCACGAGGGACGAGATAACTCGTCTTCCAAGAATATTAGCTATCAATCATGGAAAATCAATTCCTACCGGAAAATTCTGTCATTTATTTATTAGACATTGATTCCGACATCGAATGTCTAATAATTACCGGGCAGAATTTTCCGGTGCTAATTTATTTTCCCAAACGGACACGACATTTTATTATTTTCTTATGTTTGTAAGGACAAACAAATCATTAGAGTGAGAAATGATATTGATTATTATTTTTCAAAGTAAAATAAACAAGTTTTAAATGAATTTGTGTTTTGTTTAAATTTTAACGCTGCGAGGAGCGGCTCAGCCTCTTACCGCAAAGGGAGCGACAAAGGTGCGCCATTGCCGGGATGAAAGTATTAAGATTGAATAACGCGAAGAATACTTTTGGAAACTACAGGAATTAAATTTCAAGCAAGTACAGATGTGAAAAAAAAAGATCCTGACAGCCATACTTTTTTAGTCAGCCCGTAGACCAATTATTTAGAGGGCGGTGGTTAAAATTATGCATCATTATTGCACCTAACACTTTGCAGGGCCTGATTATTGGCGGTGCAAACTTTCACAGGTAAAAACTTAAAGACATTTTTGCTTTATTTTTTTACAGATTCTGCATGAATTACGCGTTTAAATAAGTCGGTATTTTCTATTTAAATTTACATGTGGAAATACGCCCCCACCTCAACCAGGCACGGTCCTGTACTTGAATTAGTAAAGGTTTAACCCTTATCTTACGCAAGTTTTTTATACATGATTCGCCATTGGATTGTAAATATATTCAGTCAGTAATTGCAGGGCTGCCCTCAGGGCCTGATTACCAACGGGGCATACTTACACCAATAAATTTTAAAAGAATTGTTCACCTTATCTAAACGACGTATTCATGTAAAATTACTGCCATGAATGAGGCAGAATTTGCTGTTTCATTTTACTGGTGGTAATGTGCCCCGTTGGTAATCAGACACTCGCTGCCCCAGACGCTTATTTTTATATTATATTTGTACCACCATATTTAAAAATAAATTTTGCTATATATTTTTCAATTTTGTTTTGAACAAGTTGTCAAAGCACAAGTAACAGTGGTGCTTGGAAAACGGCGCCAAGTGTAATCCAATCCAATACCATCTCGTGCAAGGTATTTTCTACCCGAAAGGTTTAATCTTGTCACCTCAAATGTATCATACGACCTTTACGGCAAAGTACGGATGTCCCGTGGTTGGGGACATGATACCGATAAAGAAATATTTTCGTAAATCTTAATTCTTAAGCTAAACCTTTAACTTCAAAATTAAGGTATAATTTAAACTTTTATTATTTAGCTAAATATAGAACTCAACCTTAATCTAATGTTCCTAGTGGCTTAAGTGGAATATAAAATGGTTGTATATGCAACAGCCCTGTGAATATTCTCTGAATACAATTACTACTTAGTGGCGAATCATGTATAAACATATTTAGCCTTAAGATACATTTTAAAACATTTGTTTGTTTCTATACCGCGAAACATATAACTCATTCTTATCATTAAATAAGCAAATGATTTTAATAAGGAATAATACATAACACCGAAAAAAAATTCAGTTTTCAACATCTCCAAAGCATAAAACATGCAGCAGAATAATGATATTGAATGTGACTTCAATATAAGACAAAATCCATACTAAAATTTTTATCTATACATGCACAAAAAATATAAGGAAATACACAACGTATTTGCAACTGTAAAGCCGCAAATTATTTTGCAATGAACAAGCTGGAAATGGCACGTCAAATGTGGCAAATGAAGAGCGTTCGTACTTAACTAGTTTTATAAAAATTTTTTCCACCGCATATTGTACTGAATGTGTATTTTAGCACACTTCACTAGTGCATAGCAATTTCATTCTGTTCGAAAGGCTGTAACATCATTAAAATGCACTTGAAATATTTTTACCCATTGACCGTAATGTAACGGAAAACTATTGACTTCCCTGTAATTAAACTATACATCCGATTTTTATAAAATTTGAAATAACTCGGCAACATTTTGCAAAAATAATATATTTAAAATTTTAGACCATTTAGTTGGGTAGTTTTTGCTTTGTTTTATGCGGACGCACGGACAGACAGATAGACGGATCGAACGACGATAGGTGCTAAGTATTTATATATTTACGAACGCACATAAAAGTACATGTGGAAAAAAAACGTTTTCTACTTAGTTCCTGATGCTCATGATTTACATAACTTAACATAAAACACACAGAGGAATAATGTTATTAAATGTGTCTTGAATATAATTCCTATTCCGTGCTAATACCTCTATGCGTATGTTATGCTATATAAGAAAACACACAACTGGACTACGTCTTTAACAAACAGAATAAATTTAGTATGAAATAGTCTACGAGATCAGTGTTGCCAGATGGGCTACTTTTTTTTTTAATGCGCCTTATTTAATGACATAGTATTAAAGACGAAAACAAAGGTAATTTCAGACGTTTCAAAAAATTGGTGGCAATCATGAAATCTGAATTTAAAAAAAGTAGCCCACTGGCAACACTGTACGAGGTATTAAACGTTTTCTGTTTTCATCATCTCCAAAAATAAAATGTACGCCGTTATTTTCACGCACATAAGAACAAATCAATATGCAGAATAACTCTTTGTTCTTCAAAATCACAATCTGCTGAATACTCGCGAAACTTCTAGATCAATTGCTAGAATAAATAGTAACTGCAGGGCATTCAGGAACCAATTATGGAGTAAAGTTATCATGAATTCTGAGTTTCTTCAATAGTTTTCTCCCCCTTCAGCGATTCGTTGTAATTTGTGTAACTTCGGAAAATAAAACACATGAATAGAGAAGTATAATAGCAGGATGAAAACATTAAATATGTGGTACGGCATGACATAATATATTGCAGAAAAATGTAGTTAGTTATGCATTTATCTTAAAATGAATCAGGATTCCAAAATTAGCATAAATATAAGAAATACGTGAATATACAGATGAATAATGTTGTTAAATGTGTATTGAATATAACTCACATGCCATACTAACATCTCTATGCGTATGTTATGCTATGTAAGGAAACGTACAACATGTTTACATTATTAACGAACGGAATAAATTTATTATGAAATAGTCTAGGAGACACTAAAAGTTTTCAGTTTTCAACATCTCCAAAAATAAAGTGTACGCCCTTATTTTCACGCAAAATAGAACAAATCAATATGCAGAATAACTTTTTTTCTTCAAAATAATTTCCCACTGAATACTCGCGAAACTTCTGGATCAATTGCTAGAATACATAGTAACTGTAGGGCATTCAGGAACGAATTACGTAGTAAAGTTATCTTGAATTCCGGTTTTCTTCAATAGTTTTCTTCCCCTTCAGAGATTCGTTGTAAATTGTGTAACATCGAAGAATAAAGCACATGAATTGGCAAGTACAGTAGTAGGATGAAAACATTAAATATGTAGTACGACATTACATAATATATTCCAATAAAATGTAGTTATTTATTTATTTACCTTGAAATGAATTAGGATCCCAAAATTAACATAAATATAAAAAATGTGTTAAAGTTAAACTTACACTAAGTGCAAAATTACTTAAAAGATGACACAGTAATTAAAAATGTTAAATTATTTTAATACCTTAGTATACTTTCAACTATAAAACATAGTCTTCTTCGGAGGAATATAAGAAATACAACAGTTATTGATTGAACGCCTAATTTTCAAAATCCACGTAGATAGTGACGAAAGAAGTGAAAGTGGAAGTTAATTTATAGATCCGGGAACATTGAGAAAATAAAATAAAATAAAACATGGATATAGAGAAGTGGAAGATTACTTGTTTCTTCTTTCTTTAAGCAAACTGAGCCAAATTCTGGGTATATTGTAGGATAAAACGTCATTACAAACTGTATTTTCTTTAGTAATAATTTCTATTGATTCGCGGATAATTAAATCATGATAATTCTTTGAGGGATATATAATTTTTGCGTTTTCGAAATTAGCTTGTATATTCTGCTTCTGGTTAAGTCTTGACAGAGCTGTTGTAGGTCGGTTATACTTTAAATCTCTTAAATGTTCTTTAATACGAACTTTAAGTTTACGTGAAGTCATGCCTATGTATTCGAGATAAATATCTTCAGTTTTCACTGGAATTACATATACCCCAGGAACTTCATCCCTCGGGATCGGGTCCACTTTGGCACTAATCAGATCTTTCAGTTTTGCAGGAGGAGTGGCGACCAAGTTTACCCCAAAGCGAAAAAGTGCTTGTCTGAGTTTTTCGAAAAGTCCTGGTATGTACTTCATTTTGCAATATCTCATATTACTCCGTGGAGTTTTTTGTATTTTCATATGGTTCTTCTGCGATTTGATTAGCTTATCAATAATGCGTATTGGGAAACCATTCTCAACTGCAATGTTTCTAATGGTATTTAAACTACGCTTTGGCGTAAACTTGGTCGCCACTCCTCCTGCAAAACTGAAAGATCTGATTAGTGCCAAAGTGGACCCGATCCCGAGGGATGAAGTTTCTGGTGTATATGTAATTCCAGTGAAAACTGAAGATATTTATCTCGAATACATAGGCATGACTTCACGTAAACTTAAAGTTCGTATTAAAGAACATTTGAGAGATTTAACCCTTTCAAGGGCGGTGGCTAGAGGGTCTAGCCACCTAATTTTAATTCCAAAACTGACTACTGGCACCAAGAATATTTTAATAAAATGTTGCGTTTGTAATTAAAGTGCAAAATAGCGTTTTGTTATTTACTAAGAAATTCGTTTGAATATTCTGTTGTCAATCAATTATTTCATCATTTTATGAACAAAATTCCTCTGCCCCTGAAAGGGTTAAAGTATAACCGACCTACAACAGCCCTGTCAAGACTTAACCAGAAGCAGAATATACAAGTTAATTTCGAAAACTCAAAAAGTATATATCCCTCAAAGAATTATCATGATTTAATTATCCGCGAATCAATAGAAATTATTACTTAAGAAAATACAGTTTGTAATGACGTTTCATCCTACAATATACCCAGAATTTGGGTCAGTTTGCTTAAAGAAAGAAAAAACAAGTAATCTTCCACTTCCCTATATCCGTGTTTTATTTTATTTTATTTTCCCAATGTTTCCGGATCTATAAATTAACTTCCACTTTCATTCCTTTCGTCACCATCTCCGTGGATTTTGAAAGTTAGGCGTTCAATCAATAACTGTTGTATTTCTTATATTCCTTCGAAGAAGACTATGTTTTATAGTTAAAAGTACACTAAGGTATTAAAATAATTTAACATTTTTAAATACTGTGTCATCTTTTAAGTAATTTTGCACTTAGAGTAAGTTTAACTTTAACTTTTAAAGATGAATTAAGCATTTCTATTATTTATTTACAGATAAAAAATATGTGAACAAGAAATATTTTCTTGGTTAACAATTTTTTCTCTAATTTTGTCTCTCAGTGTATTTGTCTATCAATCAATATCAATATATGCCTTGAATATATTTCATATTCCATGCTAATATCTCTATGGGTATGTCATGCTATACTAGGAAACGTACAACTGGTCTACATCTTTAACAAACAGAATCAATTTATTATGAAATAGGCAATAATACACTATTTCTGTTTTCAACATCTCCAAAAATAAAGTGTACGCCGTTATTTTCGCGCACAATAGAATAAATCAATATTCAGACTAACTCTTTGTTCTTCAAAATAATGATCCGCTGAATACTTGCAAAACTTCTAGATCAATTGCTAGAATAAATAGTAACTGTAGGGCTTTCAGGAACCAATTATTGAGTAAAGTTAACATGAATTCCGGTTTTCGTCAATAGTTTTCTTCCCATTCAGCGATTCGTTGACATTTGTGTAACTTCAAAGAATAAAGCATACGAACTGGAAAGTATAATAGTAGTATGAAAACATTAAGTATGTAGCACGGCATCACATAATATATTCCAGGAAAATGTAGTTATTTATTTAATTACCTTAAAATGAATTTGTATCCCAAAATTAGCATAAATGTAAGAAATACATGAACATACAGATGAATAACGTTATGAAATGTGTCTTGAATATAATTCATATTCCATGCTAATATATCTATGCGTATGTTATGCTGTATAAGGAAGTGTACAACTGGTCTACATCTTTAGGAAACAGAATCATTTTATTATGAAATAGTCTATTAGACACTAAAAGTTTTCTGCTTTCAGCATTTCCAAAAATGAAATGTACGCCGTAAATTTCACGCACAATAGAAAAAATCAATATGCAGAATAACTTTTGTTCTACAAAATAATAATCTGCTGAATACTCGCGAAACTTCTAGATCAATTGCTAGAATAAATAATAACTGCAAGGCGTTCAGGAACCAATTATGGAGTAAAGTTATCATGAATTCGGGTTTTCTTCAATAGTTTTCTTCCCCTTCAGCGATTCGCTGTAATTTGTGTAACTTCGAATAATAAAGCACATGAATTGGAAAGGATAATAGTAGGATTAAAACATTAAGGGGACAAGGGACCTTTAAAACATTTAAAAATCAATTTTTTGTTTTCTGTAAATTTCACTTTAAATATTATTCAAGGGTACATTATATGCATTATGGCAAGCATTTATCACAAAAAAAAAGATTTTTTTTTTTTTTTTTTTTTTGAGAAAAAATTAAATTTTATGCGTTGTCTTAAAAATCTTCGAAATGCCCCCTTCGCGTTCCATATCAATGAAAATCCCCAATAATTTTTATAAAAGTTTGGTTTATATATATAAATAAAACTGTGCATCAAATTTTATATATTTGAATATAAAGGTTTAAAAAAAATTCATAATTTTTCGAAATTAAAAAAAAATATATATTTAATTTTAAATTTTTTTAATTTTTCAATTTTGTTTCTGTAAATTTTACATTAAATATTACTCAAGGGTTCATTATATGCATTATGGCATCTATTTATCACAAAAAAATAAAAAAAATAAATTATTTTTTAGAAAAAAATGGAATTTTACGCGTCGTCTTAGAAATCTTCGAAATTCGGCTTGCTTGTTCCATATCAATGAAAATCCCAATATTTTTTTTTTTTTATAAAACTTTGGTTTATATGTATAAATAAAATCTGTGCATCGAATTTTATATATTTGAATATAAAAATTGAAAAAAAAATTGAAAATTTTTGAAATTTTTTCGAAAAAAATTCTATTAAAAATTAATTTTAATAATATTAATATTATTAATTATATATATATTTTCTAAAAAATATTTGGGATTTTCATTGATATGGAACGCGCAAGCCACATTTCGAAGATTTCTAAGACCATTGTAAAATTCCACTTTTTCCTTTAAAATATTTTTTTTTCATTTTTTGCGATAAATACTTCCCATAATGCATATAATGTACCCTTATATAATATTTAAAGTGAAATTTACAAAAAATAAAAAATTGATTTTTAAGGTTTTAAAGTTCCTTGACCCGTTAAATATGTAGTACGATATGACATAATAAATTCCAGGAAAATGTAGTTATTTTTTTATTTACCTTAAAAAGAATTAGGATCCCAAAATTAACATAAATATAAGAAATATGAGAACAAGAAATATTTTCTTGTGTTAACAATTTTTTTTCTCTAATTTTGTCTCTCAGTGTATTTGTCTATCAATCTATGTAAATAAATATGTCAGAAAAATGAAACGCGCTCACAGACGCTCATAAGATGCTTACTGTAGATAAAGGATTTCATACATATCATTCTAAGTTGCTTTAACATTAGAAAGACGTGGAATTTTGCTCAAATTTTGTAAAAAAAAATATTTCACACCAGAATTTTTATTTTAAATTATTAATTTTTTATTTAATTTTAGTTTTTTTTTTTTTTTTTTTTTTGTATCTTTGTTTCGTAATTTCTGGTTAGAACTGAACTATATTCATTTGGTAGCTGTCAAAATGACCGCTCGCCGTCTTTCTATTCCTAACACTAGGAAATAAATTATTTATCTTATGCAATCATTATTTTACGATATCGAAAACTATACGATGTTTGCTTACTTTTTACAATTTTTCTTTTTCGATTACAAAAATAAATAAATAAATAAAATAAATATGTAGTACGACATGACATAATATATTCCAGGAAAATGTAGTTATTTATTTATTTACCTTAAACTAAATTAGGATTCCAAAGTTAACATAAATATAAGAAATACGTGAACCAGAAATAGTTTCTTGTGTTAACATTTTTTTTTTCTAATTTTGTCTCTTAGTGTATTTGTCTATAACACTATATGAATAAATGTGTCAGAAAAATGAAACATGTGCTCAGTGACATAACATTAAGACGTTTACTTTACCTAAATCGCTGTCTACCGGAGAAAACAGCTCTATATGCACTTACACAATTTTTTCATCGTATCAATCTAATGTTATGTTCTGCTTCATATTTAGTTGGAGATTTAGCGGAGTGGTTTCTACTCTCTGTAGGCGTATTGCTCGTAAGCTCCCGTAATCTCCGTTGCCCCGTAAGCTCAGTGTTGACTTGACTTGACTTTACATAAATAATTCCCTCTTACATAGCATTCTAAGTCACTTTAACATCAGAAATCAACTATTTATATTATATAATCATTATTTTACGATATCGAAAAACGACAGTTCGCGTACTTTTTACGATTTTTCTTTTTCGATTACAAAAGAAACAAGAAATTAAAAAAAAAAAAAAATTAAGTCAATTCCTACTTAGGTCCAGTGTTGCCAGAGGGCTACATTTTTTTTAAATTGAGATTTCTTGATTGCCACCACTTTTTTGAAACAGTAAAATTACCCTTATTTTCGCCTTATTTAATATATAATAAAATAAGGCGCATTTTCAAGAAAGTGGTGCCAATCAAGAATCTAAGTTCTAAAAAAGTAGCCCGTCTGGCAACACTCCTTAGGTCATCAAAGAAAAAATTAATATAATCCCTTAACTCCTTGAGGGGCAAGTAATTGTGTTTCTATAATGCCGAATTCACACCGGAATCGGCAAAAAGATTTATTGCAAAATAAGGAAAATCATTTATACAACGTTTTTTGACCAAAGTTAAAAAAGTAAATTTTAAATCATTTTTTTCTGGTGCAAATCTTCATTAATCGTAGGTTGGATAAAATATAGCCCACCGCCCTTGAAGGGGTTAAGCTAATATTACTTTTTTTGCATTAAAGTATCTCAATTTGTTGATTTCCTATAAGCAAGTAAACCCTATTAGTTTACAATGGAAGTGCATAGCTGCCAACTTGTACGGATTTTTGTTACCACTAAAATTTAACAGAAATTTTTGTATTCTTTAATCGTTAGAAAAAGTCAGATTTCGGCGATTGTTTTTGATAAAATTTTCTATTAAATTTTAGTGGTGAGAAAAATCCATACAAGTTGGCAGCTATGGAAGTGTATGGGAATTTGGCGAAATATTAGAGATATCCCCAGTTGGCATCACTTTTGGCGACTCATTTTGGTCGCCAAATTTGGCGATAAACTTGGCGGTATTTGGCCACATAACAGGGTCCCCCCCTATGGTAAACCCCCTTTAAGTTGAGGATGCATTAAATACTGTTCAATAACCAATGGTCTCTCGTATAAAACTAAAATTAATTAATTAAAATTTAATTAATGAATTGATATTTGAAAAAACTGTATTAAGATCAAGTGTCATCCACTACAAGTTAAAAAAAATTATTTGAACTTGAGTGAATGAATAGTAAGTACTTTATTAACGATTGAAATTTTGAACAAGATATATATAGGGAGAGTGTGTAGTAATTGAAAAAAAAAATAAGAAGAAGAAAGAGAGAGATAAAACCACCACATTTGAACTTTTTGCAGTACATCTACTGATGTTTTAATAATATATATATATACTAGGGGGCTCTGCCACCTGCAAGCTACTCTTGCCAACCCCCGTTCAGACACTGAAGAATCTAAATGCAGGCTAATTTGATCGGTTTTAACCTTCCGTCTACCAGACGGGTCCATTGGACCCGACATGTACATTCAAAATATTTATTCAAACCAGAAATTTCTTCAAAACAAACTAAATGTATAAATCAGACAGTAATAAGTTAAATAAAGAAATTAAATAGTTTTAAGTAAACATTCTGGTGTAGAATGTTTTTATAAAACTTGAGTAAAATTTCCGGTAGTTCTAGGGTTAAAAAAAATTAACCCATTGAGGGGTAAGCAAAAATTTCTTTAAATATTGGATTGTCACTGGAATAATTGAAGAATTTTATTTTTAAATAAGGAAAAGCAATTTTTCAACGATTTTCCTCCAAAGTTAAAAATATAAAATTTAGTTAAAATTTTCTGGTGAGAATCTTGTTTAAATTAGGTGGGATATATTTTATCCCACCGCCCCTCAAGGGGTTAAAGATTAAATTATAATGGAAAAACCTATAGCGATCTCCCTGTAAGTGTGTTTCCATTCAATTCCCTTTGATTGCGAATATTTAAGGCCGAATCACTTGCTGTTAAGACATCGAATGGTTGTTTTCGCGTTTGAATGTCAGATCAGTTAAACATTTGAAAAAAAGCTAAAAAAAAACAAAAAAAAACGAGTCTTTGCCTCCCGGTAATTTTTAACAGCGTTATAAAACGATTGACATAATGCAATTTACTACAATTACTACAATTTACTGCTTTAAGCCCTTCAAGGGCGGTGGTTTATATTTGGACCACTTAATTTTAATTCTTAAATGCCCCATTGGCCCCAGAATATTAGAATGAATATTTTCCTTTTATTAAGTAAGTGAACAAAAGCATTTCGATATTTCAAAATTTTTTTTCTAAATTCTGGTGCCATTCACTGATTTCAAGATTTTACGAATAGAAATAGCTTGCCTCTGAAAGGGTTAAACGAATATTAATATATTTATTATTTTAAAGTTTCCTTTCTCTTTTAATATCCATGTGTAAATACAATTTTCAGTACATAATTTTCAATATTTTCCTGCTTTTAACACTTACTCATTTAATAGTAATTTTAAAGTTTTTTTTTCCTGTTTTTAATAGTCACGTGTAAATAAATTTTTATTCGTTAAGAAATATTATTCTTTGTGCTGTTTTCAGAATTGAAATCAATCTCTATAATTGGAATAAGTCGCCAAATATTATTCTATCGCCATCACTTCCCCTTTTATAAGAAAGGATTCCATTTTGGTTAAAGAATAAAAGTTATCTTTTTTAGAATAAAACTACATAAAAGTTGCCATGATCGCAAATAATTCTTGGTACTTTTATGATAGCCGGGTGCAAATATCGCAAATAGCTTTTTTTAACTCGCCAATTAGCATTTTTTTTCGAGTGTTAAATTAAAACGGTACTACTTGGTTATCACATCGACCAAAAATCTATCTCCAGACTATAAGATTAAATGCCAATAATGGTTGATCGTAAATGTCACATTCACTTGACTGTAAGAAAGTTACACGTGTTTACGCCATCAAGTGTATTTTATTTCGACGTTGTATTTTTATTTTTATTAATGTTATATTAATTTATTTGTTCTTTCGTTATTTAAAATAAAAATTACGTCAATTTGTACAATTTGGTTAGTGGTTTGGTGATTTTCGCGAGTAATTTGGCAAAATTGGTCGACGGGATCACTAAGTATTGCCATTACAACATTACTTTGAATTTGAAATTAAATGTCATGATTTGTTGCATTATTTAATCGTTTTTTTTTTTTTTTTATGTACGACAATTTGGCGAAAAGCTCGTTTTCGAATACCAGTTACATATGTATTTTTAAACTATTTTCAATTATTTTTTAAATGAAATAACAAAAAATAAATAAAAAATTAATTAATGACTATATAACAAAACAATTTATAATATTTTTTTTTAATTAACCCTCTGTCTACCAGAAGGGTCCAATGGACCCGACATGTATATTCAAAATATCTATTCAAACCAGAAAATTTCTTCAAAACAAACTAAATGTATAAATCAGACAATAATAAGTTAAATAAACAAATTAAATAGTTTTAAGTAAAAATTCTGGTGTAGAATGTTTTTATAAAACTTGAGTAAAATTTCCGGTAGTTCTAGGGTTAAAAAGAAAATAAATATAAATAAACGTTAAAAGCAACAATAGCCGGTTTCCATGTCAGGCATAATAACGCCATTTTGGCGTACCCCGGTGCTTATATGGCATCTGCGCCTAATATTTTTCTTTCGTTTCGTTTAAAAAAAAAGGAAAGAAGTGAAAGCCATTAATTTTAAATGCTTCAGTTTTAAATGAAAGTTTTGTATTAAATAAAATGATAACAAAATACAAAATACAAAAAAAAAAAAAAAAAAAAAAAAAAAAAAAAAATTCTTAGCATAGATTTAAGGGAGGCCAGACTGGTCGCCGAATTAGTTTAAAATAATAACCTTCTCTGGAATGTGAAAAAAAAAAATATCTGTTAGGATTAAAATTTGAGTTGCCAGCATTAGAAAAAAGTATTTAAAATAAGAAAAAGAAAACTTAATATTTCGAAAACTAATTCGAATTTAAAAATTCTAATACCAGTTTTAGTTTAGTTCTAATACCAGATCTGCGGATCAATACGGATTTTTGGTGTTAATTTCATCGCAAAGTATTCCATATTTTAGGAGAAATCGCCGTGAAACATTAACAGTTGTTTAATCGGACATTTCAAAGAATCGTTTCATAAATTGGTTTCATATATCCGTTTCATAAATTCGTTTAATTAGGATTTTATAGATATAGGGTAGATGGATAGGTAGATGGATCTTTGTGTGTAAAATAAGTGAAATATGCCTTACGCGAAGGGGAATGCATGTAAGTATGTGTTACGAACTTCCAAGCAGGCGACCGATTTTCTCCCATCACAAGCATCTGAAAAACCTTTAATCACCAAATTATGAGAGTGAATTAACCAATTACAGGCTGACGTTTTCGCAACATTATACTTGTGATTTTGTAATTTTTTCTGATACGAGTAAAAGGGAAAAGCGAAACCCTTACCTAAGTAATTCATTTCCTTGAATCCTAAAATAAAAGTAAGTATATAACAAAAAGTGGTGTGGACTGAATAAAACTTCTGTAAAATATGCTGGTTCTTAACCAGGGTTCATATGGGTGCTTGAATTTCCAGAGTAAGAAATTCTTCGATACCAGTATTTTCTTATGGAAAATATCTCTTTAAATAAGGCGAAATTTCATCCATGTAAACCAGATTTATTTTTCTATAAAAAAATACTGATATTTGGCCTGTAAAATAATGGTACCTGTACGAACTTTGTTAATAGGTAAAATGCTGTGGAGATTGTA
Organism: Maratus speciosus; assembly: GCA_963932465.1. Lineage (NCBI taxonomy): Eukaryota > Metazoa > Arthropoda > Arachnida > Araneae > Salticidae > Maratus > Maratus speciosus. Next base: position 239,202,369 of record OZ010794.1, on the reverse strand, counting down.
CTAACATTTAGTTTAAAAAGTTCATTTTTTAGGAAATGTCAGTAATTTGAACAAAAAAGATACATTTTAGCCATTTTTTTTAAACCTTAGAGAGCTTAAAAATATAATTAACGAGTGAAAATCATACATTTTGGCAGCATAAGCTCCAGAAAAGAGAATAATATTTCCTTAAAATAAAAAATAAAGGAAATCGAACGAATAGTTCTCGAGAAATTTGGTCCCAAACTTTGTAAAACACAGTTTAGACACACACAAGTTTAAAGTTTATGTTTAAACTTTTAAGTTCATCGTGTGTACGATCCCTTAAATATTCTCACCAAAAAAATTTTTAAGTTTACTCCGCTTTATTTTTCTGAGATTTAATAAGTAATAGAAATCTTTTTATAAAATACCGGAGTCTACATTTAAGGGACTGTACCTACGTTAAAAAAAATCCGACTATGGGAGCTGCCATTTTTCTGTCAACGCTCATGCCTAGTATTCAGGGCTCGGTGGAAATCACCAAAATAGCCACCGCCCCCTGAATACTAGGCCTGAGCGCTGACACAAAAATGGCGGCTACCGAAGGCGGATTTTTTCAGCGTGTCTAAGTTCCCCTAAATATTCCCTTAAAAAGTTTTTTCCACTTCATTTTTCTGAGAATAAACACCGTAGAAAAATCTTTTATAAAATAGTGGTGTCTACATTTAAGGGACCGTACCTACGCTACAAAATAATCCGCCTTCGTCAGCCGCCATTTTTGTGTCATTTTAGCGTGAGCAATTAGGCCTAGTATTCAGGGGGCGTTGAAAATAGCGCTCTATGATAGAGCTGAAGAGTACCGCTTCCTGAATACTAGGCCTGAGCGCTGACACAAAAATGGCGGCTACCGAAGGCGGATTTTTTCAGCGTGTCTAAGTTCCCCTAAATATTCCCTTAAAAAGTTTTTTCCACTTCATTTTTCTGAGAATAAACACCGTAGAAAAATCTTTTATAAAATAGTGGTGTCTACATTTAAGGGACCGTACCTACGCTACAAAATAATCCGCCTTCGTCAGCCGCCATTTTTGTGTCATTTTAGCGTGAGCAATCAGGCCTAGTATTCAGGGGGCGTTGAAAATAGCGCTCTATGATAGAGCTCAAGAGTACCGCCCCCTGAATACTAGGCCTGAGCGCTGACACAAAAATGGCGGCTACCGAAGGCGGATTTTTTCAGCGTGTCTAAGTTCCCCTAAATATTCCCTTAAAAAGTTTTTTCCACTTCATTTTTCTGAGAATAAACACCGTAGAAAAATCTTTTATAAAATAGTGGTGTCTACATTTAAGGGACCGTACCTACGCTACAAAATAATCCGCCTTCGTCAGCCGCCATTTTTGTGTCATTTTAGCGTGAGCAATCAGGCCTAGTATTCAGGGGGCGTTGAAAATAGCGCTCTATGATAGAGCTCAAGAGTACCGCCCCCTGAATACTAGGCCTGAGCGCTGACACAAAAATGGCGGTCCCTGAAATGTTGAAACCAGTATCTTATAAAAGATTTCTCTAACTTGTTTTATCTCAGAAAAAAGTAAAGGGGAAAAAATCATTGAAAAATTATTGGTACGAATATTTAATGGACCGTACACATGCGGAATGAAATCCGCCTTCATCAGCCGCCATTTTTGTGCCAGCGCTCAGGCCTAGTATTCAGCGGGCGGTGACCAGAGGTTAAGCCTAATCGGGCGCTAGCGTTTTACCTATGATTCTATTTTCTTAATAATAATTAAAAAAAACGAAGTGGTGCCAACCGAATAAAATTCGTGTAAAAGATGCTGTTCCCGATGTCATGCGGGAAGCGGCATAGGACGGATAAGGGATAAATTCTGCGTTCTTTTCCAAACACTAATTAAACTGTATTAAATGAAGTAAAATTCCTTATTTATCACTTTTATGTACATTTATTGAAAAAACTGATGTTAAACACTTTTCAAGGTTGTATGTCAGATGAGAAATATTATCTGACATATAAATTACAATGATTTTCTTCTAGACAATACTCGAATAAGAGCAAAGAAAATGATAACAATATTTAAATACCACTGATGACGGTCTTGTAATGGCAGAAAACGTTCTGGGTATTTTCTGAAGTATTTTAAGACTTTTTTATGTATTTTATATACTCTAATATCTTATATTTATGCACCTGAAAGTAACTTTGTACATTTATTTGCGCTTTATACAGTGCTCAGAAAAAGTTTAGACAATGATCGATTATGCTTCAGTACTGAGAAGTATGTAACGAATTGTTGTAACTCAACTGTCATATATTACTGGGGACCTATCTTTGATACCCAAATACTAAATTTTAATTTATACACTTTAGATAATATATACTGACAAAAAAACAAATTTAACATTGTGGCAAAAGTATAGGCAATTTGTCTGTTATCAGAAAAATATCCGTAAATTAAAATCGAACTGCACCTACATGGATTGCTATTAATGCAAAAATGTGACTTCCCATCGAAGAAACTAAATCCTGGATTACTTGGGGGTCTATTTCGTATATTTAGCTGTTCAAACACGTTCAACAGCTGATCGAAGTTCATTTACATTGGAGTATTGTCAAAAAATTGCATAAACCGTATGAGATATGATGTCACAAAAGTTTCTGATTGTGTTCAGATCAGGGCTACACGCGGACTTGTCAATATCAGTAATATTTTGAGGGTTAAACCAAATTTTTTGATTTGTATACAACAGCAACAGACGCATTATCTTGCTCAAATACATACTTTGGAAGAGCTAAAAGTTCACTAAATGGCTGTACATTGTTTTCCAATGTATGTATGTAGACTTACGCTGCTTGGCGACCATTGAGAAACTCCAGAGATACCTTAGTATTAAAACAAAATGAGGCACAATTCATTAACTCTTTCGAGAGCAGTGTCCTTAAAAGGGACACCTAATTTTAATTTCAAAACTGACAGACCGCACAAAGAAGATTTCATTAAAATTTTCCTTTTGTTATGTACGTGAACAATGGAACAATGTGAGCAGCGTTCTTGGATTCACTAGTTGCGTTGCAACTTTACATCCAGGCTATAAATATGGCGTGTTTCAATGCATTGTGAGCCTTAGAAAAAAAAAAAATAAAGCTTAGACTTCTTTTATTTCATTGAAGGTGTTAAGTATGTCTTTAATATCATTAGAGTAATTTGAGAGGATTTTTAGATTTTTAGTATAATTTGTATTTTCAGTAGTAGGGAAGGAAGGGGTATTTGAGGATTCGCTATCATTTATTTCGGAATTTATCATGTTAGTACTAGTTGAACAATCATTGGTCATCGATTTTTTAGTGTAGTTATAATCTTTAAAGATATCGGCAAGAATTTGAGTTTCGGTGGAGAGATTGCTGACGCTATTACTTGTAGTTTTTTCTGTTATGTTTATTTTCAAGTCTATAGGGGTTTTTAGGACAACCGCTGTAATTCGCGGGATGTCCAAGATCACAGATAGCGCGGGTAGGTTTAATTCTGCCTTTGTGCTCACAAGCAGTGCTTAAGTGTAATTCACCATATTTAACACATTTGGCATCAAAGCCACATACCTCTGAGGCATGGCCATAACCTTGACACCCATAGCATTGTTTAACTTTAAATTTGGTTGTAAAGCCTTCGATTTTGAAGGAAATATAATGGATCACATTTATTTTGTAGATGTCCTCAAAGTTTTTACGCGGTATGACATTTACCATATAGATTGGCATTGGCAGCCCTAGTGACTGCGAATCCATGCTCGCGAAGGCTTTCTTCTATTAGTTTAACATCTGTATAACAGGGAAGGCCCCTAATGCGTATTTTTTTCGGTCTTAACTCTCTAGGGTCAAGAGTTGTATATTTTTTCTGATTTTGATCTAACCATCTCTGCGTTAGTCTATAGTCATTATCGAAGTACACTGAACAACTAGGCGTTCTCCCTTTAGGGCTATTTTTGGGTTTTTTCAGAATTTAACTCGGTAATTTGACGGGCTAGAGTCGCCCAATTTTGGTCGATTTCAATATAGAATGGATTAGTAGGTTTTTTGAGTTACCAGGTTTCTGGACGGAACTAACATTAGAATTGGATTGCTCTATAGCATCATTTTCACTTAAATTAACTTCATTTGCGATATTTTTGAATTTATTAGCAAGAGGGATAGGAGAACTCTCCTCTGACAAGGGACGCTTAATCCCTTTTTTGACAGCATTGAATAATTCATTTTTAAGGTTAGAGTCATTAATGATTATGTTAGGTGATTTCTTATATTGAATAGTACAGAGAAAACTGAAAATAGCAGAGTTTAACAAGTTATCAATATTAGGCTCCCTTAGCAAAGAAAAAGCATCAAAGCAGGTTCTTCTTACCTCCTCTTGATCGGCAAGTGAAGTAGTGTAAACATCTTTAGCATTCAAATCCAATATATATCTATCCACAAAGGCAAAAAAATCAGCCAGTATTTTTTTAGAATAGTTTTCGAAATTGGATGAAATATTATAAAATTGTTCCTTAAAATATCTGTTTAACGTACCATTTGCGATATTTTTAATAACATCCGCCATATAACTTGTATCCTCTATCGACGCCATGCTACAGATCAAACACCGATAAGACTATTCATACGAACCTCCCCATCTGCTGCTCAACACTGCGTAAATGTAACATACGAAGGAGCTATCACCTCCTCACAAAAAAGCTCCATTTCATCAGTTTTATAAACAGAATTACTCCGCGACGGAAAGGCGTCAATTCGTTGTGAGATTTCAAGGCTAGTTGTTTTATCATTTTCATGTAAACTAATGTACATATTTCTACAATTCATCTACAAAAGTATCCGTTCACACGGAAAGCTCTAACTCACTTTTAACCCCTTAATTCTCGCTCCCGAGATATTCTCGGGCTGTGTCTTTTACTCAAATTGTTTGATTCCCACCAGTTTTATAAAACAGTGATATTGGCTATATTTTAGTATCGTTTTACCTGTCATTAATTAAGGTGAATATTTTTTTTTCATAAAAGTGGTGCCAATAAGCAATTTGAATTATTCAACCGTAATTTAATTCGAGCGTTAAGGGGTTAATGCGATTACCAGTCATCATTTGTCTGGACGCCAGTTTATGGATCCTTCTATAATCTCGTTTTCTGGCCACGCGAGGCCTTCCAGATTTATGTTTTGCTTTAAAAGAGTCACCCTTAGACAGTACTTAATAGACAGATTTCTTTGGACGATTCAATGTAGCTGAAATTTCTGCAACAGTCTTCCCTTTCGATTTCAACTTGCTTGCTTTAATTAGTTCATCTTGCTGAAAATTTCTAGCTCGCGGCACCTTCACTAAACGATACTATCGCGAGGTGCACTTAAATACTTCATGCATGTGACGTCATAAATTCGAAATTTGCGTTTTTCGTGAACAGTTGACAAAAAATCACAAAAGGGTCTAAACTTCTGCAATATGCAATTTTCACTTTTTTAAGTTAAATTAAATAATATCCTACATTAAAACCGTTATTTCTGTACTAAAACGTTTAAAATATATTTAAAAATAAGTACAGCCATTTGTATAACCCATAATAACCAGTTCATATTTTTTATTTAAAGGTTAAAAATCACCAGTGTCTAAACTTTTACTGAGGACTGTATATGAATTTTAATTATTTAACTCCAGCTGAATTGAGAACTAGAATTTTAACTTTCATTTTTAAGAAGCTTAACATCACAAGTACTCGCATGCAGTTAAAGGTTACATTGTTGAAGCACAAAGAACGAAGTTAGCGTTTTAAACATTTGTAACCAGCTTGACATATTATGCAGGTAGAGACAAAAGAACCCCTCACATTGTATACAGAAGTGAAATATTTTTTAATTTTTGCATACAAAGGCAGGGCCTGATTACCAACGGGGCACATTCCCACCAGTAAAAAGAAACAGCAAATTTTGCGTCATTCATGGCAGAAGTTTTACATGAATATGGCGTTTAGATAAGGCGAATATTTCTTTTAAAATTTATTGGTGTAAGTGTACCCCGTTGGTAATCCGGCTCCGTACAAAGGTATTGGGCAAACCCTTCTAAAACACGTACTCATCAAGATGCTATAAAGTAGGAGTGCACAACCTGTGGCCCGCGGGCCACCCCTTTTACCACTATTTTTATCCAGAAAAAAATTTCTAGTTAATTTACAGAAACTTTGTTATTAAATAATTCAAATGTTACTTTGAAATTATTTGTGGTAGCAAACGATTTTCTGGCAAAAAGGTTGTGCAGCACTACTATAAAGCATAAAGTAAATTTCGAAAATTTAAAAGAGTTTGAGGGATACTTTTTATTTGTACATTTGTACATTTGTTCATTTGTTTACTTCTAGATGGCATTTGTTTAACTTGTTAAATAGCCTCACTAAACTCTCGCAAATAATTAATATGATTTCATTTAAAAAAATCAAACATTATTAATACTCCCTCCGCCCCAAATTATTTGCGACATTTAAGTCGAAAATTTTGTCCCAAATTAGTTGCTGCATTTGAAGTGGGTGGAGTCATAAATAACTTACGAAGTAGTCCAGTAGATCGACACCATTTTGTAAGGACTTTACCACCAGTATATCATAAAGATCATTTTCTTCCTAAAGAATTAACGATTCATTAGCTAGAAGGAAGCTTTATGTGATTACTGATGTCAGAATCCTTACGAAATGGGACGTGGCTTAAGGGCGTGCGAAACCTGGATTTTTTAAACTAATTTGGTACTTATTTAACACTAGAAAGACCGGAAATTTTACTCAAGTTTCACAAAAATATTTCACTTCAGAATTTCTATTTAAAATTATTTAACTGATTTTTTTATCACAATTCTGTGTCGCTTAAATTTAACTTATTGTTTAAAAAGAAAATTCTGGCTCCAATGGACTTTTAATCATGTGGTCGGAGTCGAATCGACTCCTTCCGGGCGTCCTAGTGTTAAGGAGAGACAGAGGGAATGCTTGGTAAGTTAATGTTGTTGGTGATAGCATAGTACCTTAAAATCGCTGAAAAATGTTCAAACGAGATCATAAAATTATTTGTATCAATAATCAGGCAAAAAGTAATCATATGTAGCAACTAATTTGGGACATAGGGAGTATTATTTAATACTTTTACAAAGAACCGTGACATATAGGGGAATATAATAACTATGAAATGGGACTGATTTTTTTCTTTAAATTATCTGAACACGTCTTTTTCAAAAAATCTTTGTAGACACTTCTAGGACAATTGGAAGTAACATTTACGAAACAGTAATTATAAAGAGTTGTAAGGATAGAATATAAAAATAGTCGTCAGTGGCAGCCCTGTCATCCTTTATTGTGATGTTATATGTCCCGGTCAGTAGTCAAAGATATAAATAAATTAATACAAAAAGAAATATTTAAAATTAGTGTAGTAAAATGGTGCTATAACTATTACCACCATTCGAATCATAGTAATTTTATCTTTAATCATAGTAATTTTATCTTTAATATGTAATACAGGGTTATCTTATATGAATATCCCAAACTTAAACAGCTATTAAAATAAAACAACAAAAACGTAAATCTTTTTGTTAATTGGAAAATGGAAAATAACAGTTGAAAGTTCAAATTCAACACAGTTATAAGTGTTCAGTCTGAGCCCCTTCAGAAACACGAACGATTTCGAGATGTTAGGATAACTCATCCCACATTTTTTTTTTCAGAATGTCCTGTGTGGCTCTTTGAATGGCTGCAGACATGCGTGTCCTAAGTTTTTCACCATTTGTTGGTAGCGGTTGAACAAACACCTGACTTCTGATGAGGCCACACAAAAAAAATCACACTGAGAAAAGTGTGGGATGAGTTATCGTACATGAATAACAAGGTTGTACTTTTTTGTTTTCTTTCAATAGTCCTATCATAATAATATGTATTCCAAACTAAAACGGTCAAGAACATACACTAAAAATGTTTATTTGCTTAAAAGATGTGACTTTACTAAAAACACATTAAAAATATTTTAAAAACCTTTATTGTCATGTTTCAACTCTTTCACTGAGTCATCATCAGAATGTATAACGGAACTACAAACAAATTGCACATGAAAACCAGAAAAAATAGTCATCGAATACAAGTTAACATTCAACGCCCACTGTGTTTTCGATATCGCCCGTGTTCCTACTATGCAGCTACCCGCAAGTTGTTCAAGCACTTAATACATATATTTTGCATTCGAAACGATAACTTATCGTTGCAAACCCTTGAAACCCTTATTTAATTCTTATTGTGTTACTTTATAAATTACTGTGAACTCCTTAAATAAATCTCAATGAGCTCCATTATAAATAACTGTGTATTACAGTTATTTATAAGGGAGTCCATTGCGATTTATTTCACCCATTAATGCCCAAATTACTATCTTCGTTAAAATTTAAATTTTGGACTTTCCACTACTTTTAAAAGAAGAGTAATTTTCATACTATTTTGTCAAGGAATATGTGCCTTGAAAGAAAGTATATTATTTGTCTTCATATATATTGCTATAAAAATCGATTTCATGCCACTAAGATAAGCGTCCTCAAAATATGACACTGGTCGTTAATGGGTTAAAGTATTCAAGCGTTTGGAATGGTACGTTACCTTTTCGCATCCCAAATATATGGATTGAGTGGTTGGACAACTTGCGGGGTCGCAGCATAGTAGGGATACGGGCGATATCGAAAATATAGGAGGCGTTGTATGTTAACTTGTATTCGATGACTATTTTTTCCGATTTTCAGGTGCATTGTGTTGTAGTTCTGTTATACATTCTGATGATGAGTCAGTGGTAGGTTTTTAATATATGTTTAATGTTTTTTAGTAAAGTGACGTCTTTTAAGCAATTAAATATTTTTAGTGTGGGGCTTGTCTTTTTCATTTGGAATAAATATTATTATGATACGGATATTAGTAGACGTAGTTAGGACTACTTACTCTTATTTATATTTACATTAGTTTTAATAACCATAAAATGTTGAAATGTTCATTTATAATCACCCTTTATATTACTTCACAAATCCTGCATCCATAAAAAAAAAGCAAATTATAATCTTGCATTTTTCGCCCAAATTTTAATATTTTGACCTTGGGCTAGATTCCTAGTGGACTATTTTTTATTTTGCCCGTACAATTAAAAAATGTATATATTCTCTGTCATTCACTTATAATCAGGTGTCGTACTCTTACCCTCTCGCTGCGTAATTGTTTTATCAAAATAGCTTCAAAAATTGCGTATTTAATTCCTTCGCGACGACCGTCTTTTGAGAATTTTTATTCTTTTCTAACCGGTTTTTCAAAACAAAAATTTTCGCCTGATTTAATCGGGAAAATGCTCCGATTGGATGAGGCAGAATTTACAATAAAAGTTACTGGTGGGATAATCAAGGAGGGTTAATTAGACGGAAAAATGCATCCCGATGAAATCTCGGATTGTGCAAATTTTGCTACTTTTACGTTGCCGAGAAACACTCGGGTTGCGCAGTGAGAGGGTTAAGGGATTTTTTCAGGACATATATCACTATTTGTTTATAGAAAAATAAATCTAGGTTAAACGCACGAACTTTCGCCTAATTTAAGAAGAGATTTTTCCGTCAGAAAATACTGGTACCAAGGAATTTCCTGGTCATGAAATTTCAGGACAAGTACGACCCCTGTATAATAAGACATTTTCCAGAGAAATGTATATATTTTTTTAATTCGTGGGAACAGCTCAATACAAAAGTACTCGCCAATTCTGAACCGCAATCAAAAGGTTTAAATTATGATGCAGGAACTCGCATGTATGTTTATTATAATAAATAAATTACATAATTTAAAATTGTGGGTGTTCTCTTTAAAAAATACTGTAAATTGTTTGTTTTTTTTTAATATACATTATTGATATTTCAATGTTACATCTGTTTATAAGTACATAGTCTTATTTTTTTTATATTTTCTATTGATTTAATACAAATGCTAAGCTATGCGATAAAATTGGCATACTGTAATAAGTACATTAGAAGACGGAAGAAAATATCAAATTTCTGTTTTCGTCTTTTCCATTAGCGAAGCTTACGGAGTTATTTTCACGCTCAAAAGGGCAATTCATTGTCTGGAAAAAGGCTTTGTTCTTCTTAATAACAGTCGACAAAATACTTGTGAAAGTTCCAGATAAACTTGTAGAATAAATAATGTCTCTAGGGAAATCTGACAACGCTTATAGAGTAAGGCTATATGGGAGTTCGGATTTCCTGACTACTTTTCTGCCACTTCAGCAGTTCATACAAATTTCTGAAACTGCCCGCCTGGCTTTTATTCAGCGAAAATTATAATGTCCGAGACATGTTGAAAATATATCATTATGAGGGTAAAAATGTAGTTTTTGCATGCTTATTAGTTTTCAATAGAAGTTCTTAGATAAAAAAAGAAAAGAAAATAATAATAAGAAGAATGGAACAACATATTTTTAAACATTAAAGTGGATAAGATAAATTAATACTTTCTTTTTATTTAAAAAGGATAATTTTCGTAATACAATACTTAATCCCTTAACTGGTTTGCCCGTACATCGTGCATGCAAGGGCAGTTTGCTTGTTTAACTAATATAAGCTTTCTACACCACTAATTTTAAATTACAATATTAAATATCAATATATATATAATATCAATATCAATATAAATATCAATATATATATAATATCAATATCAATATAAATATCAATATATATATAATACCTATATTTAATGTCAGCCATATTTCGAATACATAAGGTAAATATTTTAGTACGGTAACAGTAGTGTATGATCCCTATTTTTAGTTAATTGTGTGAAACAATATTAACATTTTAATACGGTAAAAGTAGTGTATGGTCCATATTTTTAGTTAATTGTGTCAAACAATGTTAACCCCTTACGGGGTTAATACAAAATTTACGTTAGACATTATGACACCTGAAAATAATTTTGTACATTCATTTGTGCTTTTTATATGAATTTTAGATAACCCTTTCGAGGGAAGTGTCCTTAAAAAAGGACACCAAATTTTTATTTTACTGTCACTCAGAATATTTAATTAAAAATTTTTCTTTTATAACGTACTTGAAAGTAAGCAAATTCGTATTTTCAAATAAATTTGTTTATAAATTCTGGTGTCAGTACATCCTTTTATTCGTTTATAAATACAATTACTCCGCACAATAAAGTGTTAACACTAGAACATCCAGCCAAAGCGATATAAGTAAGCGTACAAACTTAATACTGGAATCGGGAGTAAATTAACACAGTTGCGCCATCTTGTGGACGGCGTGATAATCCACATAAGCGGGCTTTTAGTGTACGCCGTATTTTCTAAATGTTTAATCACTCATGGAAATGAATTATGTTCGCCATATTTATTGCAAAATAATGGCGTAGCGAGAGGGGCATCCGGACGCACTTGACACCACGAAGTTTTCTTCGCCTTAACAGGGGCATTTCAGTTTTTAATCAAGGTGAAAAAAACTTTACAATTTAAGTGGTGTGAGTAAGAAAACAGTTAGGTATCTACCTGTAGTTCACACTCCATCCGCTACGTGGCGCATGACCTTGATTGATGTGACCTCGCTTTTAATCTTGCGGTTACTTCTCCCATTTAAGATAGGACGCTTACTTATATCGCTTTGACATCCAGCTGGTGTAAATTTGACACAGATCAAATGATGAAATTTCGATTCGAACCAGAATTTCTTTCGTAAAATCAGTTAAATTATAAATAGAAAAAAATTCAGTTAAATAGATATGTGAAATAATTGCCGAAACGTCTGTGAAGGCTTACTGTGGAGACACGAAAAGTTTTGATTTCCGTTTGTCTGTCTGTCTGTCTGTCTGTCTGTCTGTTCCGCGATAACTGCCGCAAAAAGCATCCGATCGGCTTGAAATTAATTTGGCATGTTGATGAGGTACTCGGACTTAGCTGTATGGTTTTTGGTTAAATTTGGTTCATTCGTTCGGGAAATATAGAACATTTTATTTTGCTCTGTAATGCTTTTCAATGGCAAGTCAGACGATTTTCAAATTTTCATTTGTTGAAAGAAATGGCTCATATAAAAAATGGATTTAAATGGTAAATTTTGGATGCTGAAATTTTTAAATAAGAGTAGTAAATTATCCCTATTAGTTTGCAATTTTGTCAAAACATTTGCCAGAGCTTTTAAATTAGGTGTATAACTTATGATGGAATTTTATACATGTGTTCGAATAATATAAAACATTTTATTTTATGAATTTACTTATATTTCTTTTTTTTTTTCTTTTAACCGTTGCATAGCAACTATATCTCATCTAAAAATATCATAAATGTGAAAGTATGTATGGTTTTTTAAGTCAAATCAAAGTTAAAAGGAATGAATTAATGAATGCCTTTGTATAGATATTTGCATATAGATTGATTTAAACGCAGAAATGAAAATAGTATTTATATACTATATAGAATAATATTTTTATTTATGTATTCAACTATTTTGATTATAAAGGAAAAAGTTCGTTATTTTCATACAGAATAAACTGACATTATTCTATTAAACTTTATAAACTTTATTGTTGCCAAAAAAAAAAAAAAAAAAAAAAAAAAAAAAAGGAATAACAATTTCTCCCAAAGAGTTCATTTTAATTTGTAAGATTTTCACGTGCAAAGGGAAAATGCAGCAAATTACAAATAATAAAAAAAATAAATAGGACAGGAATGAATACATATAAACATTTCACACCAAATACCACCTAAAATAATTTTTGTAGTGGTATTTTCTCACACTACGAAGAAAGATTCCTCGATTTACACGATTTTACTTGGCCTTCCTTTTCTCATTGGTTGCGATTTCATTTTCGCAATTGCGTATATTAATTAGCACAAAATTTTACATTTTTATGACTGAGGTATATGTAAGGCCATACAAATAAGAAATTCCGTATTGTTTCCTATAAAATGTGATAAAGTGTTGGTTAACTATATATATTTCTATTAAGAGGAGCAGAGCTGCCAAGCCTCCGGCGTTCTGGATACCAGTATTTTAATACAAAAAATGTTACTTTATTTAATTGAAACATTTGCGCGATTTAAAAGAACAACATTTTCTGTAAGGTAATAGTGTTGTGCAAAAAGCCTGAGACGTACCATGTCTGGTGGGGAGTGAAATGTTTTATTTAATGCATTTATCTCTATTTTAATGCTACATGAACAACGTCCCGTGTAACAGCTTGTAGAGTGTAAAATAAATTATTAAAATAATCCCTATTACGAAAAATGAAACAAAATGCCCGGCTAAGGGAAATAAAAGGTTAGTTAACCTTTCGTAATTTGACCTGAACACAGGTGTGCATCAAATTTCAACGGTGTTTGTAACATCACGATTTTAAATTAAATGTGGATACTATTAAAAGGCTATCACAAAAAATACTTAACGGCGCCGTATCACGTTTATCTATTTAGTCAATTAGAAGTGGACACGATTATGAATTATTAACCGTTAGGTTTAGAACTCCCCCTACTTTAGGGTGATTTTAGTAAGTTAATGCTATCGAGTACATTTTTAGATATTTAGATTAGATCTTAGATATAAATATTGCAAAATGGTAATCAAAATTATTTTTTGGAAACAAAAATTATAAAGGTATTAGACTTCTAAATTAGATGTCTCAGTTTACATTTCCAAAAGTTCTTTATCCATTAGATACAGGTGTTTGTGGTTAGCAGGCAAGTAAATACTGCTGTATGGATATTAGGATAACGTAAAATGCTTGACCAAATTGTTGCTTATCCTTATAAATCGCAGTGTAAAAAGGAATCTAAGATATAGGATAATCATTAACTCAATCAATAGAAAATTACAAATGCAAAATAAATTACACATCGAGGGGTTCAGGGGGGCACCCCCCTGAAGAAATTTGCTTTATTATATAAAAATTACTAGAATAAGTAGCTCGTGAGAATTTCATAATATCATTACATAACAACGTGTTTAATTTAACGCTTCTAAAGTCTGAAACCATCGAAATATTTTTTTCTCCTTCTATAAATGTTTGTGTAATTTAAAAGTTTAAATTTTGTTTTTGTAGAAAGATTAATATTAAGCAAAATTTGCTAAAAACAATAAGTTGCAGAGATGACGTTGAGGCTCTTGATCTGCAGATTTACTAGTTGCCGAAACGTCAGTGAAGGCTTACTGTGGAGACACGAAAAGTTTTGGTTTCCGTTAGTCTGTCTGTCTGTTCCGCGATAACTGCCGCAAAAAGCATCCGATCGGCTTGAAATTCCCTGGGCATGTTGATGAGCTCCCCGGATTTAGCTGTATAGTTTTGGGTTAAATTTGGTTCATTCGTTCGGAATATACAGAACATTTTATTTTGTGATATAATGCTTTTCTATGGGAAGTCAGACGATTTTCAAATTTTCATTTGTTGAAAGAAATCGCTCATATGAATAATAGATTTAAATGGTAAATTTTGGATGCTGAAATTTTTAAATAAGAGTATTAAATTATTCTTATTAGTTTGCAATTTTGTCAAAACATTTGTCAGAGCTTTTAAATTAGGTGTATAACTTATGATAGAATTTTATACACGTGTTCGAATAATATAAAACATTTTATTTTATGAATTTACGTATATTTCATTTTTTTCTTTTAACCGTTGCGTAGCAACAGCATCTCATCTAAAAATATCATAAATGTGAAAGTATGTATGGTTTTTTGAAGTAAATCAAAGCAAAAGGAATGAATTAATGAATGCCTTTGTATAGATATTTGCATATAGATTTATTTAAACGCAGAAATGAAAATAGTATTTATATACTATATAGAATAATATTTTCATTTATTTATTCAACTATTTGATTATAGATGAAAAAGTTCGTTATTTTCATACAGAATAAACTGACATTATTCTGTTAAATTTTATAAACTTTATTGTTGCCAAAAAAAAAATGAATAACAATTTCTGCCAAAGAGTTAATTTTAATTTGTAAGATTTTCACGTGCAAAAGAAAAATGGAATAAGCAAATAAAAAATAAAAAAAAGGATATATAGGACAGGAATGAATACATATAAACATTTCACACCAAATACCACCTAAAATAGTTTTTGTAGCAGTATTTTCCCAGCACTACGAAGAAAGAGTCCTCGATTTACACGATTTTACTTGGCCTTCCTTTTCTCATTCTTTGCGATTTCATTTTCGCAAATGCGTGCATTAATTGGCACAAAATTTTACATTTTTATGACTGAGATATATGTAAGGCCATACAAATAAGAAATTCCGTATTGTCTCCTATAAAATGTGATAAAGTGTTGGTTAATCATATATGTTTTTATTAAGAGGAGCAGAGCTGCCAAGCCTCCGGCGTTCTGGATACCAGTATTTTAATACAGAAAATGTTACTTTAATTAATTGAAACATTTGCGCGATTTAAAAGAACATTTTCTCTAAGATAATAGTGATGTGCAAAAAGCTTGAGACTTGGTATGTCTGGTGGGGAGTGAAATGTTTTACTTAATGCATTTATCTCTATTTTAATGCTACGTGAACAACGTCCGTGTAACAGCTTGTAGAGTGTAAAATAAATTAAATTATTAAAATAATCCTTATTACGAAAAATGAAACAGAATGTCCGGCTAAGGGAAATGAAATGTTAGTTAACTTTTCGTAATTTGACCTGAACATAGGTTTGCGTCAAATTTCAACGGTATTTGTAACATCACGATTTTAAATTAAATGTAGATACTATTAAAAGAAAATCACAAAAAATACTTATAGGCGCCAAATCATGTTTATCTATTTAACGATGATGAATTATTAACTGTTAGGTTTAGAAGCCCCCCTACATTAGGGTGATTTTAGTAAGTTAATGCTATCGAGTGCATTTTTTGATATTTAGATTAGATCTTAGATATAAATATTTCAGAATGGTAATCAAAATTATTTTTTTATAAACAAAATTTATAAAGGTATTAGATTTCTAAATTAGATGTTTCAGTTTACATTTCCAAAAGTTCTTTATCCATTAGATACAGGTATTTGTGGTTAGCAGGCAAGTAAATACTGCTGTAAGGATATTAGGATAACGTAAAATGCTTGACCGAATTATTGTTTATCCTTATAAATCGCAGTGTAAAAAGAAATCTAAGATATAGGGTAATCATTAACTCAATCAGTAGAAAATTACAAATGCAAAATAAATTACACAACGGGGGGTTCAGGGAAGCAGAGCCCCCTGAAGAAATTTGCTTTATTATATAAAAATTACTAGAATAAGTAGCTCGTGAGAATTTCAGAATATCCTTACATAACAACGTGTTTAATTTAACGCTTTTAATGTCTGAAACCATCGAAATATTTTTTTCCTTTTATAAATGTTTGTGTAATTTAAATAGTTTAAATTTTGTTTTTGTAGAAAGATTAATATTACGCAAAGTTTGATAAAAACAATGAGTTGCAGAGATGACGTTGAGGCTCTTGATCTGCAGATTTACTAGTTTTAAATAAAAATTCTGGTGTTAGAATATTTTTATTAAGGTTCGGTAAAATTTCCATACGTTCAAGTGTTAAGGGGACCGGGTAAGCGAAATTCAACCAAAAAATCGAATGTTGCTTTTTTATATCATAAAATAGTTTAAACTTTTATCTTTCCAACAATATATACAAAAAAAAAAAAAAAAAAAAAAACTGTTGAATTTTACACTCTTTCTAAGAGCACTTTACAACAGTGGGCTACTTATTTAAAATTCAGATTTCTTGATTGGCACCACTTTTCTGAAGTAGTAAAATTCCCAATATTTTCACCTTAATTAATATGTTATTAAATTAGGCGAATTTTACTGTTTCAAAAAAGTGGTGCCTATCAAGAAATCATAATTTAAAAAAAGTAGCCCACTGGCAACACTCTCTCACAGCTTTAATTTACTTTTTTTCTGAAAACTTCGATTTTTCAGGTTTGTGTCCTTTTTTTCAATATCTATTAAACTTAAGAACTCATATTTTTCAAAATACTTTATATTATATAATAGTGCAAACTTTAACACAGGGATTTAATGATTTGTTGAGAATTATTTAGTTTAGGAAGTGAAATCTTACCAAAAATGCTAACTTAAAAATGTCTTTCAATAAATAATTAATAGTTAATTTTCAGTTTCACTTAGAAAGAAAATGGTCTGTTAAAATACGTAAAGTATGTTATTCAAACTACTCTAAAAAATCTAGACCTCTGTATTTCACCATTTCTGAGAAAAAGGTACATACAGTTGGTGTATTTTAACATGGCCGAGATAGAGCTTACCCAGTCCCCTTAACGTCACTGCCTACGTTCTGCCTACGTTCTCTTCTGCGAGAAAAAAATGTAAAATATTGAATAATTACACATATTTTTAATTCAATTGTAATACAGAATGATGAAAAACGTAAAATCCAAACTATATCTTTAGAATATATATATATTTTTTTAAATAGGGCATTTTCGCCCTTTAAAAAAAAAAAAAAAAAAAATATATATATATATATATATATATATATATATATATATATATATATATATATATATATATCATGTTTACCCCAGACAGCGTACACTCATTTCAACTAAATATATTTCAATTTCATTTGCAATACATACTATTATTACACTTACCAATACTAGGAGTTTTGAAATATCTTCAAAATTATCTGAAATATTTAAAAATATGCCAAAACAATACTTATCTGTCTTTCAAAATTACAATTTATTTATATTCGAGGAGCTATAAAAGAATTACATTATGACGTAGAGCTTTGAATTTACTTCAGAACATGGTGAATAATATGGAAAGCATTCTGAGAAAATTTCATTGAAATATGTTTAAAATATTTTATATAAAATTCTTATTATTATAAGGAAATTACATAAAAATTGATTTTCCGGAAATAGCATTTAGAGATTTCTTACTAATATTATTTCATATCTGTAAAATATATCTAGAAGTGTAAATTAAGGCTACTAGTGCTTTTATGTAAAAGGCGTAAGAAAATCTGGCACAGAAATATTGTTTACATAACGCATGATCTTCCTACACCCGTTTCTAGTACTTGATTCATTACTTCCTGTATTTTAAATTGGCGATAACTGTTCTTCTAGTAATTAAAGGAAAAAATTAATCCCTTGCGCTCTGACTTTGTTAGCGGATGTATGTCACTACTCACCAATGTTGCCGCATCTGGCAGATTTTTCTTTTTTAGAAATTTTGAATTCACACCACAGAAATTTAATTGGTAATTTTCTTTTATATTATTTATAATAGATCAATTACCTTCTAAAAAAAATATCAGCTAAAATTTCTAGTGAGAATTTAGAATGTCTAATTAAATAATCAGCCGTATATGTTACGTACGCTCTGTACGTCATTACTGGAAATTACCAAAATAGCATGACGAACCTCACAGAGGGCAAGAGATTAAAACAGATTCTTAAATCCAAAAGACTGCTCTTTCAAATAGAACAATAAAAAAAAAATCGGAACTTTTCTCCAAAACGGCCATTATAAATTAAGTTGCCATATATCTTAATCCTTTCGAGGGTGATGTCCTTAAAAATGGACATTTAATTTTTATTCCAAAACCGACAATAGGCCTACGAAATTTGGCACACGGGTTGCTGGTAGGAGCCCCATGAACGATCAGGGCAAAATTTTTTTTTTAATTTTACGTGTTTTTTTTATGTTTTTGACGAATTTTTGCCTTTTTTTTTTGTTGAGCCCGTAATCGTGTAAGTTCTAACCAGTTCTAAATGTTTACTGCAATGTAAGATATACGTATTACATGCGCCACACTGCAATACTAACAAGCTGTAGCGGGTATTACGATAATTATTTTATGTTACATGAAAAATAATTAAAGATTATTTAATTGCGCTTAATGATTAACTTTTTTAAAAAATAAAGAAAAACATTTTATCACAAACATCAACAAAACTTTTTATTCCATTTATTCCCTTATTCCAAATCTTAAGATTTCTGTTGTCTATTCCTTAATATAAAAATAAAAAAACACAATTCTAAAAGAATAATTCATGCAATTAACCCTCCGTCTACCAGACGGGTCCATTGGACCCGACAGGTACATACAAAATATTCATTCAAACCAGAAATTTCTTTAAAATAAACTAAGTATATAAACCAGACAAAAATAAGGTAAATAAATAAGTTAAATAGTTTTAAATAAAAATTCTGGTGTAGAACGTTTTATTAAAACTTGAATAAAATTCCCGGTAGATCTAGGGTTAAGGGTTAAACAGCTAGTATTTACCGTAATTTCGCGCGTATCCACCGCACCTCAGTTAACTCGATTTCCTACCAGAATTTATTTTAAATAAAATGTGTCTTGCATCTGATTAACACTTATTCGACTTCTCTTTTTTTCAATAAAATTTCGTGTTTGAAAAAGATTTCTAAGCCGCGGCTCATACGCGGGAAATTACGGTAATTATTATTATTATTATTATTATTATTATTATTTTACAATGTACGTGAAAATAAGCAAGTTCGTATTTTCTAATAAATTCATTTATAAATTCTGGTGTCACTCCATTATTTCATCAATTTATAAACAAAATTACTGAACGCC
The DNA here is from genome assembly GCA_963932465.1 of Maratus speciosus. Classification (NCBI taxonomy): domain Eukaryota; kingdom Metazoa; phylum Arthropoda; class Arachnida; order Araneae; family Salticidae; genus Maratus; species Maratus speciosus. Next base: position 239,182,753 of record OZ010794.1, on the reverse strand, counting down.
AGAAATGGTTAATATATTTTAGTTAAAATAAGAATAATAAAGTTTCTTATAAATAAAAAACATACATTTATTTTACTTAAATAGGTGTCACAAATAAAAATTAAAATATGTTGACATGTTTCGGTTTAATAGTAAAAACCGTAATCATAACACACACATAATCAATAGAAATGAATGACACTGGGAACCAAAAAATAATCTAAAAACCAAAAAACATAAAAATGCAAAACATTGCGCCCTCTATGATCTCAAATAGCCTACGCTACCGCGGCTCCCTCTATCAGACTCCCTTTTTAAGTATTTATTAAGGAATTCCAACCATAAAATTGGAATATCAAAGGATAAAGAATCATTACACACAGTATCCCTCCTAGAATATATCTCAATAGATTCCCGGATGATTGACTTGCGGTATAAACTCGAAACAAACAATAATCTACTGTCTCTGAAACAAATATTAACCCCCCTCTTTAAAAACAGCCTTGATAACGCAGTCTTATCCCTACCAAATTTTATATCAGATTCATGCTCTTTCCTCCTAATCCCAAACTTTCTACCTGTCATACCAATATAATAATTAATATCCCCCCGCTCATTCTCATATGGAATTTCATACACCCCTGAGAGATCATCCTGTGCAACCGGATCAAAAGGTCTGTACAGAAGATGTTTCAACTTAGGAGGTGGTTTAGCAACTAATTCTAACTTAAACTTCATTAATTTACTTTTAAGCCTCTCAAAATTACCCTTGATATATGGAAACGATAACCTTTTAAACATATTAACCTCGTTATCGTTAAGGTTATCGTTTCCATATATCAAGGGTAATTTTGAGAGGCTTAAAAGTAAATTAATGAAGTTTAAGTTAGAATTAGTTGCTAAACCTCCTCCTAAGTTGAAACATCTTCTGTACAGACCTTTTGATCCGGTTGCACAGGATGATCTCGCAGGGGTGTATGAAATTCCATATGAGAATGAGCGGGGGGATATTAATTATTATATTGGTATGACAGGTAGAAAGTTTGGGATTAGGAGGAAAGAGCATGAATCTGATATAAAATTTGGTGGGGATAAGACTGCGTTATCAAGGCTGTTTTTAAAGAGGGGGGTTAATATTTGTTTCAGAGACAGTAGATTATTGTTTGTTTCGAGTTTATACCGCAAGTCAATCATCCGGGAATCGAATGAGATATATTCTAGGAGGGATACTGTGTGTAATGATTCTTTATCCTTTGATATTCCAATTTTATGACTGGAATTCCTTAATAAATACTTAAAAAGGGAGTCTGATAGAGGGAGCCGCGGTAGCGTAGGCTATTTGAGATCATAGAGGGCGCAATGTTTTGCATTTTTATGTTTTTTGGTTTTTAGATTATTTTTTGGTACTCAGTGTCATTCATTTCTATTGATTATGTGTGTGTTATGACTACGGTTTTATACTATTAAACCGAAACATGTCAACATATTTAATTTTTATTTGTGACACCTATTTAAGTAAAATAAATGTATTTTTTTATTTATATGATAAAAAAGGGTGAAGTAAAATTTGTTTGAGTTTTTACGAAAACTTACAACGGTTCTTGACATTAAAGTTTCTTAATATAAACCATTTAAACAAAACTACTTTAGTATAAGTGAACCACAAAGAAATATTGATGAAAAATGTATGGCCTACACATAAACAAAACAGTGTCATTTTTAACCTCCCTACCCTGAATGGGACTAATCGACCCGTTTATTTAATCTATTTCACTCGATTCGAATCAGAATTTTTTTTTTTATAAAGTGAGTTAACCACTTAACGCTCGAATTAAATTTCGGTTTAAAAATTCAAATTGCTTATTGGCACCTCTTTTTTGAAAAAGAAATACTCACCTTATTCAATAACAGGTAAAACGATACTAAAATAAAGCCAATTGCACTATTTTATAAAACTGGTGGGAATCGAACAATCTGATTAAAAGACACAGCCCGTGAATATGACGGGAGCGAGAATTAAGGGGTTAGATTAAAGTCACTTATATCCAAGTTAAATACATATGTTAAATAGTGTAAAATAAAAATTCTCGTGTAAAATGATTTTATCAAGGTTGAATAAAATTTCAACATGATAGGAAGGTTAAAAAGACTAATAATTCTTGCAAGAGAAGTATTACTGTCAGTATCATTTTTCTCCATCGATATAAGGAATCAGAATAACGAGTATGCCAAATGCTTTGATAAATGATATGATGATGAAAAATAATGATGATGAATAATGTGCCCAAAACATTTACATGCATGGACGCGCGTGAAGGACGAAAATAAATATAAATTTAATATTGCAATTGGCGTTACTCTAACTGTAATCGATAAAGGATAAAATGTTTCTGTTTAAAAAAATAAGCCCAAATAAATAATTATATTTTTTAAGGGCGATGTTTAATCCTAATTGGATATTTTTGTGAACTGAAAATCAACGAAAAATTTAAGATTTAAACATTTAAGTGAATATTGTCTTTTTGACTGATTGTGTTTATTGCACGGCTGGCATTTTGTCCTCCAATTTGATCACTAACAGTTTTTTATTAAATAAAGCATAAAATAATATTCTTTATTTCTGGTATGAACTCCAAATTTCTGAGTAAAAATGGAGGGCTAAACTGTCAAACCTGGATAAAGTAGAGGAATCAAGCTATATAGCTGAGAAGGTTGTCACAAGATGACTGCTTTTTTTTTTTTTTTTTTTTAATCGGATCAACAGTTTCTGATTTAACGGCAGGCAAACTTCCCACCAGTAAAAAAGAATGAAAATTTTCGTCTTATTTAAGCGTTTTATGCGTGGAAATATTTTCTCACAAATATGGTAAATAATACCAGTATGCCCTGGTATTATGATCTTTATCACTGACACTGACCGGAGTTTGTCTAGGTTGTCACAATATGTCGAAAACGTAGGGTCCGACTACCGTCAAACTAAACTTCCACCAGTAAAAATGAATATCTGTTTCTTCCATTATTTATGACAGAAAGTTTGCATTAATAAAGCGTTTAAATAAGGAGAAAATTTCTATTTAAATTTATCGGCGGAAATTACTCCCGGTATTAATCAAACCCTGCAAAAGTGGTTAAAGTTGAAGCTTCAATATTTTATGGATATGCCATATCACAAAGTTAAAATTAAAAAAATATTTAATGTCAACATTTTGTGAATGTATGTGACTAATATATTTTTTGAATGTAGTGGTTGCTTGGATATTCGTTTATTTATAAAAAAAATTAATTTAATGATCGATATATATATATATATATCACCGCGCATTTCGGAAAACTTTCCGAAATTTGAATTCTTAACAGCTATAATCCCTTTGGAAATATTTTCTAAAAAAATATTTATCGCAGAATAAATAATTGGACGTTTTTAGAATGCGCTTAGTCTAATCTGACATATCGCACATGATGCAAAAATACATTGTTCTTCTGTTTTAGAAGTGGTGGATAAAATACTGCTCAAAATTTTCCATGCAATGAATCGATTATCTGCGTCAATACAATCAATCAAAATAGCGATTTCGAGACGTGCCTGGGTAATTGATCTTGGTATCAGCTTTCAATTGATGAAAATTATTTCAGTAAGATTTATGTTACAAATTTATACTTAAATCTCATTGTTCGTATCATATTCTGCTATCGTATTTTTCTACCTTCTTACTGATACAGGGAAAGAGGATGTATTCAATAGTTTTATTTTGGCATTTAAAGTTTAGACATTGTAAAGTTTTCGCAAGTAATGTTTAAATAATTTACGAATGTTCAGAAATCCAATATACAGGGTGATTATAATTAAAGTTTCACTTTCAAAAGGCTGTAATAAAAGAACAACGTTCAGAACGACCCGATATTTCATGTGACTATAAGTGAAGCAGTTGAAATTTCTTTTGCGAAAAAAAAAAAAAAAGTACTAATGTTTAGCAATAGATTGTTTTGTACTCGTCACAAGATTGTAAATGAAAAACGTGACATACTGTTGTTGCACTCTTTGTTCAAGCCATATTCACCACGACAAGATGGTGCCGCCAGCCGATAGTAAAAATCGGTTTTTAATTGTCCTCTGGTTATTCTGAACAGTGGGTATTTTTCTACAGCATTTTGATAGTGAGACCTTAATTATAATCACTCTGATCATTGATACATAGATGCACACAATATAAGCGAATTAGCACCTACCCGAACCTTAATTTTTGTAGCAAGTGATGCAACACCTTATCACAAAATATATATTTTTTTAAATATTGGTATTAAGATTTTTAAAAGAACAAATTAGAGCACTGTTAGTAGAGTAAAAATTAATGCAAATGGTAGATACTTTTGAAAATGCTGTTTTTTGCAATTTGTCGGCATAAAAGAAGATAAGCCCATTTTTTAACTGTAACATGGAATTAAAGCACTTATCTCTGTGTGCAGCTGTAAATGCGTACTTAAAAGCACATAACAATTAACCACTAAAAGTCATATTGACACCAGAATTTTGGTATAAAAATAATCTTTTTATCAAGTACGTGAAGAAAAGCTTTTGTTTATTTTCAAATAAATTTGTTTGTAAATTCCAGAGTCATTCATTCATTTCAGTATTCTACTAATATAAGTGCCTAGCCCCTGAAAAGATTAAGCATGTACACGTAAAAGTGATGGATAGGAATTAGTAAATTTATCCCCTGCCGCGCTCATAAATGTAGTTCCCTTTTGGGTTGTGACATTTTTCTTGCTGTACAAATTCTCAAATTCCAGGATCTTAACAAAATAGTGCATGTAAAAATGGGGATTTCTCTTCATTATAAACGTTTTAAAAATATGTATCACGAACATATCTTGAACAAAACTATCAGTTTACATAAAAAAAAGGATCAATATCAGATTCATAGCAGAGTTTCTCGGTATTTAAATTAATCCTTATCCGAAGATAATTAGTGGTCCTCTACCATCTTTTTAATTTCTATTTGAAAGAACGCAATATTCACAAAGATGTATTTAAGACAGTCCAGTATAACAAGCTTAGATTGTATGGGCATATCCGAAGAATGATAGAGAAATGACTTACTAAAATCCTCTTTGAATAGAGTCCGGAAGGTAACTGTAGGCGGGGCAGCAGAGGATGACTTGGGAAACTTCTATTCGAGAGACAGTGAATAACAGAATCTCTGACTTTTTGCAGACCACTATTGTTTTCGAGAAAATGTTGTTATTTTAAATCGCTCAAATCTACCAATTAAATAAAACATTTCCTGTATTAAAATACTGGTATACAAAAAAATAGACACTTGGCAGCTCTGTGTATAATTTAACTGATGAGATTACACAAGACCATGGAACTATTAATAAAATGGATCTGACATATCCTAAAAACAGTGAAGCTTCAACTGTAACCGGTTTTAAAGTTAACACCGTAGTTTTAAAGTTAATAGGGCGGTTAATTACCGCCAGTGGAAACTTCCATCGATAAATATTTCTAAAAATTTTCTCGTTACATACATGCATTATTAATGCAAAATCTCAGTCAGAAATAATGGCAGAAACAGATTTTTGTTTTTGCTGATTGAAGTTTACTTTATCGGAAGTCGGGCCTTACGTTTTCGGCATATTGTTACAACCAGTGAAACAAACTTTTACTAGGCAAACTGATACAAGTAAAATAACATAGAAAAATTTACCATATTTTTGATCAAATATTTCTACGAATAAGATGATTGAATGAGACGAAATTTTCTCTTCAATTTTACTTGTGGAAAGTTTGCTTTGTCCGTAATCAGAAACTGTGGATCCGATTTACAAAAAAAGCAGCCGCCATCTTGTGACAACCTCCTCTGTTACTTCACTCGCAACTAGTAGATGGCACAGGGTGTAGCAAATATAAGGACCCCGGACGAGTGGATACGATTGGACGTGAATGACTGAAGCGTACACCACGTGATCGAAACCTCGGATCGTAGGGCGGTCTAAGTGTGATAAGTGCAACGGTGAAGATCAGGGTGGCTAGTGGTCAGGGAAAAATACAATTTTAAAAAGGTGATAAACACCAGTATATTCTTATGGAAAATTCATATTGATGATCACCCAGCAAACCTGACCGGTCGGTGTGCCGTTACTTTTTGTGGGGAACCAAAGCGATATAAGTAAGCGTGCAAACTTAATGCTGGAATCGGGCGTAAATTAACACAGTTGCGCCATCTTGTGGACGTAGGGATAGCCCACATAAGCGGGCTTTCAGTGTGGCGTATATCCTCTAAATATGTAGTCACTCATGGAAATGATCTTTCTTTGCCACATTTATTGCAAAATAATGGCGTACTGAGGGAGGCATCCAGATGCACTTGATACCACGAAATTTTCTTCGCCTTGTCAGTGGGATTTCAGTTATTAATCAAGGTGAAAAAAACTTTACAATTTTAGTGGTGTGAGTAAGAAAACAGAAGTTAGGTATTTAGCTGTAGTTTATACTCCATCCGCTACGTGGCACGTGACCTTGATTGATGTGACCTCGCTTTTAATCTTGCGGTTACTTCTCCCATTTAAGATAGGACGCTTACTTATATCGCTTTGGTGGGGAACTCTCAAGTGTAAGGTGCATCGCAACAACCCTCGTAATCTTCAGGAACTGCAACAGAACATTTCTGATGAGATTGCAGCAATTCCACAAGTCCAGTTTCGATCTACCTTCTGCAACTTGCTGATCAGGGCCCAAAAGTGGCAAGAGATGAATAGTGCTCATTTTCAACATCTGCTATAAGGAGGTTTACGAACAAGTGTTTCCTTCCCTTTGCTGTGTTATTTATAACCTAAAACTCTGTTCTCTGGACCAGTTTTATTAGCCCCACCCTGTACAATATATGTATCCTCCTATTTATTCATAACTCCATCCTCTAGACAGAGAGATGTGGAAAAGATATATCAGAGCTATTTTTACGGGTCAATGAAACTCACTGTTTAATGAAAAGAAGAAGATGGGGCATTTGACAATGAACACAAATAAACATTTTGAAACCCGCAGCTCATTTTCTCAAAAAGATGATTGTCTCACATATCACCTTTATCATCTGAGATCTTCAATAAAAAGACTATAAGAATGAACCTTTTACAAAATAGAGAGAGGTTAGGCTATATATTTAAACCGCTAAGCGTTTTTTTTCGACAGCCCGTGAAAAAAAACTCCTTTCCCATTCAATATCCAATTCAGTTAGCAAAAAAATATCAACAATATTACTTTTATGTCTTATAGATATATACTAGCTAGGGTTATTTCTTTCAAGGAATCAAATTATTCATTGACTTTATTTGGAGGAATAAATTTAGCTTCATTAAACGTACAAAAACAAGTTGTAGAAATTAGCTATTTCTTTCCACAAACTGTTAATGAAATCCGTGACTTAAAAAAAAAAAAAAAAAAAAAAAAAAAAAAAAAAAAAAAAAAACATGAGCGATAAACGAATTTCATAATTTGTTTGTGACCGATTTACAAAATATGCATTTTTTTTCAACAACTGATTGACATAATTCGTATTTTTTCTGCGATAGTTTTTTCATTCAATTCAGTTAGCAAAAAAAATCAGCAGTTTTCTTTTATAGATGCTGATTTCAAAAGAGGGAAAGTGTATTAGTCCCCTAAACTCAGCCCTCTTCCCTAGTCAATACCCAATTCAGTTAGCAAGAAAATATCAACAATTTTGCCTTTATGTCTAATAGTGACATAAGGTTTTTTTTTTTTTTCCAAGAAGTCAAATTATCCCTTGACTTTATTTGGATCGTTTATTAACCGATTGGCGACAGCGCGCGCATTCAGAAGTACGCATCTGATGACGGAGTGGCAAAAATTGATTTCATTTTCTGGGCCGAAAGATTTTGTGAAGTTAAGCCTTGTTTATATATATCGTTTTTAAAAATCATTACAAAAATGTGCTAACACCCTCTATACATTGTCTACTTATATCCAAAAAAATAATTAAAGCGCATTTCAATCTCTTTCGGACACATTGTATATCTTGTAAATGAAAGTTACAGGAAAGTATCGTTTATAAATAGCCGATAAATATGACTTGAAATACTTCATGCTAAGTATCGGTTATCTACATCAATATAATCAATCAAAGTGAGGAGTTGCAGACGTGCTTGAATGATTGATTTTGCTACCAGATTTTAATCCAAGGAAAATTTTTCACCCAGATTTATATTATAGATTTATCTCATGCTCTTTCTTGAAAGTACACCGAAGTGAATAAATGTGGATATATTTTTCTTTAATGTTATTTTTTTATTAACATTTATATAAATTACGCGTATTAACGTATTTAACATACGTGGATGCAAGATAAGTAAGTTAAACGAGTCGGAAATTGTACATCAAACTTCGAAAATGGGTGCGTTCAAATTATAACTATTTTTATAAATATTCCGATCTTGGTGAGTTGTCGCACTCTTATGCATGAATACAAAAATGCATGAATACAAAACTTATTACGATTATTTAATATATAAAAATGAAAATTTGTTTGTCTGTCTCTAATGCTATACAAATCCACAGTTTAGAAGCCAGAATTGTGAAATGTTACGTACATGTGTATTAAAACACGGCCGAGGCAACTAAAGTAATCCGAAATTAGAATAACTTATAGTTAATTTATAATTAATAAAAAAACCACAAATTCAACAGCAATTTCCAATCAAATTTAAACATTTTCCGTTATAGCTGTTGCCAGCAATTGGAAATTCATAATAAAATTCTTACCACAACAATTACTTTTCTATTGCAAAATTTCTACGTGAAAAAATAAAATAAATGGTTTGACGAATTAAAAAAAAAGAATATTACATCATAACTTTTCTACTGTAAGATTTCCATATGACAAATGAAAACAAAATAAATAGTTTGACGAATTAAAAACAAAAGCGGATATTACGTCATATTTTTTTCTGTTTTGTGATTTCCATGTGAAAAATTATAATTATTTAATTAATTTGACGAATAAAAAAAATGAAATATTACGTCATATTGGAAATATAAAGGACGGGGGGAATATATAACGTCATATAAGTATGAAAAATTATATTGAAGTATGATAAAAACTTGATGATAGAAATATTGGCGTATTTTAACATTATTGCTCAAATGATGAATGGAAATAAGTTCAATTATAGATGTATTATTTCGCGTCTGTTATATAAATTTATGCATTTTTATATTGAGTTTTCATTTTATTCGTGTGTACAACACTTTAAGTGTTTTTTATTTTTTTTTTATTTATGTTGTATGTTAAATTTTGAAAATGTTTTTTTTCAAAACAAACATTCTTAAAATTCCGTGTAACACCGGGTATTTTAGCTAGTATATATTAAATTCAGTAATGCGGAAATAATATGACTCCAGCTTAAATAGGACGTAATCACAAATGGTAACCTAGAATCCTTATCTATCACAGGATACCATTGAATTATTTACGTATGATAGTATTTAATACAATAATCACCATGGCAACTTAGAATGATTATTTACCATAGGATATCAATAAACTAACTACGTATGATATGATTTAACATAATGAGGATAACTTTTATTAATATTTTTTAAAGTTTTGATTCGATTTTCATAAAATTTGAAATGACTCGACAAAATTCGGCAACGATTATATATATTAACTTTCTAATCAATTGTTTGGGTAGATTTTACACTCTTATGCGAACGAACGGACACACAGACTGGCAGACTAGAGGACGACTTTAGGTACTACTTATCTATATAATTACGAACGCACCTAAAAATAATAAAATAAGTAAAAATGAATTGTGGAATAGAATCAAATCAAAGTCGAACTCTGTTAATACGAGAAGCGTTGAAATTATAAAAGTTCTTTTAATAACCGTTACTCTTAACACTCCGTAAGATAATAAAAATCTTAAAAACACACACATTATTAAATTAATAACTTTTATTAATTGCTCTAATTATATAAATGCTAAAATAAATTTAATATCATAAAAGTAGTTACATGAAATATTCTGTCAATGAGCAAAACCTAAAACAAAAATCCTTATCTGTGTTAATTTTAAAACATTCAACAATTTAAAAAAAGTTTATTTCTACGAATCGTTACCGTTTACGCTTTCTAATTGACTGCTTGAAACCAGAACTTCCCATCTACTAACATCCAATAGGATATGAACGACTTACACAGAGCGACAATTTTCTACTCAAACCACTTTCTTTAAGCAGAAAGCTTTCAAGTATATTTTGACAAATTGATAAGGACAAATACACATCAAAATATGTCTTTTTAAATAGTGGTGCGAGAAGAATATTAAAATAGTCGGTAGTAGGAGCACTTCTTACATTAATTCATCCATTTAACCCCTTGAGGAGCATTGGTATTTTTATGAAACCACTTAACTTTTATTCCCAAATGGCACAGTGACAACAGAATTTTGAGAAAAAAAATTATGTTAATTATATATGAGAAATATAACTTTTTCATATTTATAAATTAATTTGTTTTCAAATTACGGTGGCAATTAGTGATGGGCGATTCTCGAAAATTCGACAATCGAGAAAAATCGTCATCGTAAAAAATAACAATCGATACAGCCATCGATTAATTCCTAGAATGTACAATCGAGATGTTTTACAATCGATTATAACGAGAGAAGCTAAAAACAATTGTTGGAAAACTCAGCTATTATTCTGGCCGAAACTTTCATAGTAGTGATAGGGTTTGCTCGATAATTCTGCTATCGCAATTATTTTCTCCTGATTTAGGCTTAAGGGGTTACTTCAGTCAAGTGAAAAGACCTGCTCGCTAATGCTAATCTTATGGAAGAAATTTATAAAGATATCTCATTTGAATTTCAGTATTTTAAAATGATTTTCTTTGCATTGGAATAAATTCCCCTTTCTTCTTTATGAAACTGCCATGTCCAAATCGCGTAACTATGGCGCATTTGATGAATCAAATAACCTTTCTACTTTTTAGATAACTCCAAAAAGTTTGATACAGTTTAAAGTTCCCCTAAATTTCAAATACTGTGGAATTTCTCCATTGATCGAAAACAAAAGTTTCTTTCGAAAAACGTAAGGATAGTAAGATAAAGATACCTGCCAAGAAAGAACCTGCCTAACACGGAAACTGTTTTCCAGTACCTAGCGATTCCAACATGACTCTTTAAGTCTGTATCGAAATCCAAAGTAGCTACTTTATGACACATTTAAAAACTCATTTTTTTATTTTAGACGCATTAGCTAGAATCGATTAGCATTTCCCTCTTTTCGATAAAGGAAAAAGGTTTGATACAAATTAAAGTTCCCTAAATGTCTAAAGTGTATCAAATGCTGTGGAATCTCTCCGTTTATCGAAAACAAGACATCTTTATCGAAAAACGTAAGGATAACCAGACATATATAACTACTGAGAGGGAACCTGCCTAACACGGAAATTGTTTTCCAGTGCCTAGCGATTCCAACATGATTCTTAAAGTCTGTATCGAAATCCAAAGTAGCTAGTTTCTGACACATTTACTAGCTCATTTTTTATTTTAGGCGCATTAGCTAGAATCGATTAGCATTTTCTTCTTTTCGATAAAGGCAGAAGGTTTGATACAAGTTAAAGTTCCTTAACCCCCTGTCTACCAGAAGGGTCCAATGGACCCGACATGTACATTCAAAATATTTATTCAAACCAGAAATTTCTTCAAAACAAACTAAATTTATAAATCAGACAATAATAAGTTAAATAAACAAATTAAATAGTTTTAAGTAAAAATTCTGGTGTAGAATGTTTTTATAAAACTTGAGTAAAATTTTCGGTAGTTCTAGGGTTAAATGTCTAAAATGTATCTAATGCTGTTGAATTTCTCCGTTTATCGAAAACAAAGGAGTGTTATCGTAAAATAGAAAAGTAAGCAGACAAATATATCCGCTAATAGGGAATTCTATAACTAAAATAAAACTTCAATGGACTTCATTTTTGGTATTTTGGATAATTTTAATTTTCCAATCCTTACCAACGTGGTATTAGATGATGGGTCTGGAAAAGGTAGAAGAAACGCCACCCCCCTCCCCCCCAAAAAAGGAGCATTAGGCCCCAAATTGACAGTAGGGCAGACCAAGGATGAAAGTTAACTTCATGTAAGAGAGGACTAGGGGAAGTTGAGAATGATAAAAAAACTAAACCATTGAATAAGAAAAAAAATTGAAGAAAAAGAAAAATGGTAAAAGAACAAGTGAAGCGTGTGATTAGAGCCGGACAAATGAAGAGGGGCCCGATGGGCCACAGCTGGTCCAGAATGAGTGCCCAAGTAGTCAGAATGGGTCAAGAACTTGGAGACAATGAAGAAATCTACAATGAAGAAAAACAATGTATCTACATATACAATAGGTACAATAGGTATCTACAATGAAGAAAAACAATGAGACAAAACATTATGAAAAACAGATGAAAAATACCAATAGCCTGAGGCTAAAAGTAAAATGTTTCACTGGGCGGCGTCCCCTGGTGGTAGTAAAAATAAAATTGATACGAGAAGATAGGGGAGAGTGAAAAGACTTTATTTTGTGAATTTTATAATTTTTGGACAAACCGTATACTAAAGGTTTGAAGAAACAAAACTTTAAAGCGCCCTCTTGAGGCGAAGAAGGGAGTTAAAATTAAGAAACATATGTCCATATTTTTTATTCGATTTTAGACACAATTTGATGTTAGTCTTATAATTTTCCTATGAGTGCAAGATACCGTACCAGAGTACGAAAAAAACCGCCGCTAAGTATATTCCTTTAGAGTATTTTAAGCCCAGGGGCCTACAACTAACGGTGGATTGACAAAAGAAAGGTAGATTTAGGAAGGTTATGAGATTACCCTTATTTTAATATATTACATGAGTGGGGGAAAATAATTTTGAAAAATCCTGTTTCCTGAGGCGACACTTAAAATCTTGAAAACACATAATTTGCAGTGCAGTTTTGTTTTAACAATAGCATTCTAATATTAAGAGATATGGGACAGCTATGAGGGCTAAAATAAGAGAAACATTGAAAATCAAGACAAACTGGCGCCGCCAAATTCACTAGAAAACTTCTATATCAACAACAGAAACCCGAACTGATAACTTAAACCACTATGCCTCCTAACCCATATCGGTTAATAACAAAAGCGAATTGAAAAGAACATGTACTCCTTTGGGAAATCATGACTTACACCAGAAGCGCGGTAAGTTTGACTCTTCTGAAAGCTTCCTTTCTCTCGTCCTCTCTCTCGCATTTCGAGATATATTTTCTGCTGCTGCAAACTGCTCGTTTATCTCGAGGAGATGGCAAAACCGAGGGCAAACCTCTCGCTTACTTCGAGATATCTCATTGATTGTAACTCATTGCTTCCCACTGCCATTCTCGTTTCTCGCTCTCGGTCACTGTTCAACATTTCATATGACATTGTCGAGAATAAGAAATCAGTTTTCGTCCTTCCTCGAAATGTTACTCTGGATGATTGTCATTTCACGCTCGGCCAAGAAGGGCCGAGATGAGATATTGAGGGGCGAGCTGGACAGAGCTGACAGGCATGACAATGAGCTGTGAAATGAAGCTTTAATTTTCAATGTTTTTCTTATTTTAGCCCTACGAAGCTGTCACATACCCGGAGCCCTTCGATAAATATTATTTATTAAATATAAAAATTTCAAAGAGGAAGGTGGGTCGGTTGGATTCAGAGGACGTGAGAGTGGGCGGGGAGCAATTAAAAAAAATTACCGAACTCTTCTTGTGACATATTATCGAAAAGTCCTTTGACAACTCTTTCATATTATGAACCTTTCTTCCCCTGAATGTGAAATTCGGGGGGTGGGGAGGGGGCGAACAAATTTTTAAAACCGTAGCCGATTTCTATAATAAATTTAAATATAATTTTCGATGTTGGTTTTTTTGCAGTCTTCCGGTAAATATTATTTATTGAACATAAAAATTTTAAAGTGGGAGCTGCGTAAATTCCGGGGCGAAAGAGTGGACCCAAGTGGGGGGAGGGAAGGGAGGGGAATCAATTTTCAAACTTTTTTTCGACCCATGATGTGATATGTTATCGGAAAGCTCTCGAATGACTCTTTCATATTAAGAGACTTTCTTCCTCCCCTTCCCAATTTGGCCCCCACCGCGGGAGGTAGTTTTTTCCGTTTTAATCATTTTAGATCGGATTTTTTTATGGAGCCCTCCGATAAATATTATTTATAATATATGAAATTTCAGGACACTTTTCTAAATTTAGTCAAGACCCCTCGTGTGACATATCGTTGGAAAGGTTTGTGACTACTTATTGATGTTATGCACTTCCGGTGGCCGTCCCCCCACTTTCCCCCCCCCCCGGGGCACACTTTTCCAAATATAGCCAAGACCCCTCATGTGAGATATCGTTGGAAAGGTCAGTGACTACTTATTGATGTTATACACCTCCGGTGACAGTCCCCCCAATTTGCCCCCCCGGGGGGCATTTTTCCAAATTTAGCAAAGACCCTTCATGTGAGATATCGTTGGAAAGGTCTGTGACTACTCATTGATGTTATGCACCTATGGTGTCCGTCCCCCCACTTTGCCCCCCCCGGGGGTCACTTTTCCCAAATTTAGCCAAGACCCCTCATGTGAGATATCGTTGGAAAGGTCCGTGACTACTTATTGATGTTATGCACCTCCGGTGACAGCCCCCCCCCACTGTGCCCCCCCCGGAGGACACTTTTTCAAATTTAGCCAAGACCCCTCATGTGAGATATCGTTGGAAAGGTCTGTAATTACTTATTGATGTTATGCACCTACGGTGTTCTCCCCCCCCCCCCACTTTCCCCAGGGGGGCACTTTTCAAAATTTAGCCAAGACTTCTCATGTGAGATATTGTTGGAAAGGTCTGTGACAACTTATTGATGTTATGCACCTCCGGTGACAGCCCCCCCCCACTTTGCCCCCCACCACGGGGGACACTTTTTCAAATTTAGCCAAGATCCCTCATGTGAGATATCGTTGGAAAGGTCTGTGACTACTTATTGATGTTATGCTCCTCCAATGACAGTCTCCCTCCACTTTGCCCCCCCCGGGGGACACTTTTTCAAATTTAGCCAAGACCCCTCATGTGAGATATTGTTGGAAAGGTCTGTGACTACTTATTGATGTTATGCTCCTCCGGTGTCCGTCCCCCCACTTTGCTCCTGCCGGGAGACATTTTTCCAAAAATATAGCCAAGACCCCACAAGTGAGATATCGTTGGAAAGGTTTGTGACTACTTATTGATGTTATGCTCCTCCGGTGTACGTCCCCCCCCCCCCTTTGCCCCCCCCCCAGGAGACACTTTTTCAAATTTAGCCAAGACCCCACATGTGAGATATTATTGGTAAGGTCTGTGACTACTTATTGATGTTCTGCACTTCCGGTGACCGCCCCCCACTTTTCCCCCACGGGGGACACTTTTCTAAATTTAGCCGAGACCCCTCATGTGACATATTGTTGGAAAGGCCTATGACCACTTACTCATGTTATCCATCTCCCGCACCCTTCCCCCCTCTTTGTCCCCAAGGGAAGGGCATTTTTATAAATTCAGATCCAGACCACTCATGTGACATATGGTTTGAAAGGCCTAAAGACCTGTGACGACTTATTCATATTATGCAGCTACTGTGCCCCTCCGCTCACTTTGACCCCTCCCCCAAGACATCTGGTCCGAGGTTCGTTCGTTTCGAGATTATATTTTTTTACAAGATTTTGTAGTGCGTGCACACCACGCCTGCTATACGGTGTCTTATAGCGGGTAACCTGTTCGTGATTTCATATTACAAGATTACGTATAACTTAGGGGGCCCGATTAAAGGAGGGGCCCACTAGCGGGCAAAGTCACCTAGTCTTTATTAACGCCGACTCATTCCAGTTCACCCGCAGACGATTCTTGATAAATGTATGACGTATATAATATATAGTATATGATGTATAAAAGCAATTGGCAAACTGGAGTCATCGAGAAAAAAATTACACAATCGAAAAGTATCGAGATGTCCATACAATCGAGATAATCGAGAAAAACATCTCGTTATCGCCCATCACTAGTGGCAATCATTAATTTCAACACTTTAGAAATGGAATTGCTTTGCCCCTGAAAGGGTTAAAGAGGAAATCGTAAGTGCAGAAAACGATTTCCATTGTTCAGAATAACGGCTACTATAATACAGTAATCTTAGGTCATATAGGAATAGAGCGATATCAACTTGATTGCGCAGAAGTCTTTTTTTTTGTAATGATTGCTTTCATGACACTTTTTTTTTTTCCTTCTTACAATAAAAGACTATAAAGGATGAACTGAGAACTAAGAATTGAAAACACTGTAAGTCCAAATTAGGAAATTTTTCACGAGAGCGAAAAAAAAAGGCGAAAGCCACGTTCGATATAGGATTTCCTACTTGTTTGAACTATTACTACTAGCGTTAGCACTTCAAACGTTCTCCTGTTTGTTAAGCTTGGCACTTATGACATTTTTCCGTAAAAAATACATATATGTATATATATATGTATGTTTTGATCTTTGGTACTAACAAAAGAATATCAATTAAACTTGTGTGAAACAGGAAGAACCAAAAGATCTTCAAAAAAACACCATAATTCTTTAATGCTTTAGGCCTTTCGAAAGAACTTAATTTTTCTTCGTCAGGCGCAAAGAAGACGTGTATCTACTATGAAAGCAGCAGAAAGACTGTTTTGCTGCTGCTTTCATAGTAGAAGCACGTCTTCTTTACGGCTGAAGAAAAAAGACTTAGTTCTTTCGCAAGGCCTACGGCATTTGAAACTTTTGATTGTGTTTTTAGAAGATATTTTAGTTCCTAATCAGTGTAACACCTTCCTTTGTGTGTGTTGAATATTGCACTGTCCTGGTTTGGAGAAAAATTAATGTTTAAGGGTATTTCAAAATTGTGTTTATTCACAAATGGAAAGTTGTAAAGGGGGAAGTTGCATTTCTACAATTTTATCAAACAATTCGTAAAACATAACACTTCGCAGAATCACAATTTCTTTGGGACCAGAATTTTCAGGTGTGGAAAGTATGAAACCATCTATACAGTGAACTCTCTATTAACGGACCTCGGTTCAACGGACTTCGGATTCAACGGACTAATTTAAAAAATAAAAAAATAAATAAAAATTAAACAAAAATTAAAGTAAAACAAGTGGGTAAGTGTGATCGCAGATAGCACAGAGGGTTTCGTTTAATATCCATTTTAAACCCTTTATCCTTAAATTAACAAATCAAAATCGTTAATTTAAAATTATTCCCCTCTCCCTAACCTGAAATTCAACGCCCGTATTTCAAATTTTTATATTTGACAAATGTCAAATATTTATTTATCACTATTATTTACTGGAAGCCTCCATGATAAAACAGCTTCTAAAACGATGAAACACGCTTCGAAAAAAAAAGTATTACTGCCCCCCTCCCCTACTTCAGAATCAACACGCAACCCTCTTTTAAGCTTTTATATGTAAAAAATCAAGAAATGAACAACGACAAAGCATTTCTTTTTACTATTTTTAAAAGCGATTTCTCGGTAAAATAAAAATATATATATATATTTATTATATATATGGCGACACAATGTCTCGTGATCAAATGAACGAAACCTTAAAAAAAGGGAAAGAACACGAAACGCCGAAAGCGCGCGCTTTGATTCTCACTGCAGCGTGGTTTTCGTTCTAAGCATGCGCAATGATGCTGGCGACCTATGCGGCCATGTGATATGCTTTTCGTTCTATGCATGCATAAAAGTTGCATTTGTGTTAATTCGTTTGTATTTCATTACCAATATTGTATTATTAAAAGTAATGTATTGTGCTTATATATACATATACAGTAGTATATATGTATATACAATATATATTTATTTATATACATATATTGTATATATACAATACATGTATATACAGTGTATATATTGTACATATATATTATATATATATATGTAATTTGCACTGTAATAATATATGTAATTACAAGTACGTAATAATATATATATGTACTATAATTATAACAAAATAATATTATAAATAGTACTTTGCGATTTAACGGACTTTCGATTTAACGGACAAAGCTTAGTCCCAATTAGTCCGTTAAATCGAAGGTTTACTGTATATGGCTATTTCCATGAACACTTGTAGTGTAAGTCACATGCTACAATTTTTGGCTACCAGTATTTTAGAACAGAAAATTGTGACTTATTTTCGGAGATATATCATTTATTGAATAAGGCCAAGCAAAATTTTCGACAATAACGGTGGCGGACATGCATAGCAGTTATCAGCTATGTGACTTACACTACACAAACCCATGGAATTTGCCACATGAAAATAATATTATTTATAAATTATAACAGAGTCATATTATGAGCAAAAGTTTGTTATATCTATATAAAACTATTGAGAACACCGTTATATGTTTTTAAATAATAATTAATAGTTTGATTCAGGTACTAATGCAATAAGTGAGTATCTTGTAAAGATTAAAGGGACATTCTTCATTTGGAGACAAAAGAAAAGCACTTTTTATGATTTTTTTGTAAGAAAACTGCATGATAGATCTTTTTGAAATTTTAACAGTTTATTGTGCATATGTTAAGGTATACACAAGAATTGTTTTATTAGATTTTCGTGCTTCCACTCTAAGTTATAAACAAATACGTTCAACTGCTTTTGAAAATTTCGTCTGGACGGTGGGCATGATAGCGCCTTGTAGAATTATCTGAAGCACAAAAATATTTTTTTTTTCGTAAATTTTGTGAGTATATCTTCTAGTTAAATTAAAGGAACCCATAAAGTTATTTTTAAAAAGTTATGTAATGGCTGATTAAAAATAATGCTAAAAAATAGTGCTTATTTGTTAATAACACTTTTTTAATTTCAGAATTTTAGTAAAAGCTTTAATTCATATCGAAGGCAATTAAATAAGCTTTAATTTTTAAAAAAAATCAAGATGATTCATTGACTTTTTTTTTTTTTTTTTTTTTTTTTTTTTTTTTATCTTGCCCACCGTGTCAAAAAATGTGGTTGAAGATATTTGTTTATAACTTATAATTTGTTTATAACAAAATCTAATTAAAAAATTCTTGTGTATACCTTAAGATATGTACAATAAACTGTTAAAATTTCAAAAAGATCCATCATGCAGTTTTCTTACAAAAAAAAATCATAAAAAATTACTTTTTTGTCTCCTAATGTAGAAGGTCCCTTAAACTTCAGAATAATAAAAACACAGTATAATATCATAAAAGCCACAGTATGAACTTTAAAAAGCTTACTGTTTTACGTAAAAGGCGACTAAAATAATAAAATAGATATTACAATTTAAAAATATACATTTTATTTAAAACTTCTTAGTATTTTCGGCCTGCATTTCCCAAGGCCATCATCATAGAATATTTTAATAACTAATTGCTGTTCATTTATACAAATACAGTAAACCCTCGATTTAACGGACTAATTGGGACTAAGATGTGTCCGATAAATCGCAAAGTACTATTTATAATATTATTTTGTTATAATTATAGTACATATATATATTATTACGTACTTGTAATTACACATATTATTACAGTGCAAATTACTTATATATATATATATATATATATATATATATATATATATATATATATATACAATATATACAGTGTATATATATGTATTATATATATACAATATATGTATATACATAAATATATATTGTATATACATATATACTACTGTATATGTATATATAAGCACAATACATTACTTTTAATAATACAATATTGGCAATGAAATACAAACGAATTAACACATATGAAACTTTTATGCATGCATAGAACGAAAAGCATATCACATGGCCGCATAGGTCGCCAGTATCATTGCGCATGCTTAGAACGAAGACCACGCTGCAGTGAGAATCAAAGCGCGCGCATTCGGCGTTTCGTGTTCTTTCCCTTTTTTAAGGTTTCGTTCATTTGATCACGAGACACTGTGTCGCCATAAATATAATAAATATTTTTTTTTTTTTTTTTTTTTTTTACCCAGAAATCGCTTTTTAAAAATAGTAAAAAGAAATGCTTTGTCGTTGTTCATTGCTTGATTTTTTACATATAAAAGCTTAAAAGAGGGTTGCGTGTTGATTCTGAAGTAGGGGAGGGGGGCAGAAATACTTTTTTTTTCGAAGCGTGTTTCATCGTTTTAGAAGCTGTTTTATCATGGAGGCTTCCAGTAAATAATAGTGATAAGTAAATATTTGACATTTGTCAAATATAAAAATTTGAAATACGGGAGTTGAATTTCAGGTTAGGGAGAGAAGAATAATTTTAAATTAACGATTTTGATTTGTTAATTTAAGGATAAAGGGTTTTAAAAGGGATATTAAAAGAAAACCCTCTGTGCGATCTGCGATCACACTTGCCCACTTGTTTTACTTTAATTTTTGTTTAATTTTTAATTTTTTTTCTTTTTTAAATTAGTTCGTTGAATCAGAAGTCCGTTGAACCGAGGTCCGTTAAATCGAGGGTTCACTGTACTTAAATTCGTTTTGAAATGCGAGAGCCAATAATTAATAGATTTGAAAGCAGAAGTAGCAGTCTATTGGATTGAACATAAGCAGAGAAAATATGTATTAACTGCAGTTACATTTATTTTATTACATCACTTTGATCTCATACATGACTTTCATTTTTATTTTATTTATTTATTATTTATTTTATTTATTTATTTTAGAAATTAGTTATTAAAATAATCTCTGATGATGACCTTGGGAAATGCCATGAAACTATTAATAAATAGGAACTAACGTATCTTTAAAATAGTGAAGTTGTAACCGCTTTTGGAAGGGTTTGATTACCGCCGTTCGAAACTTCCACCGGTAAATTTATATAGAAATTTTATCCTTATTTAAACACAATATTAATGCAAAATTTCAGTCATAAATAATGGCAGAAACAGATTTTTATTGGGCGAAGTTTACTTTGTTGGAAGTCAGACTCTGCGTTTCCGTCTTATTGTGACAACCAGTGAAGCAAACTGGCTGTTTTACCAGGCAAAGTGACACTAGTAAAATTAAACAGAAAATTTTACCATATTTGTGAAAAAATAGTCTCAAGAATAAGACGCTTAAAGAAACGAAACTTTCTATTTAATTTTACTGGTGGGAAGTTTACACCGGAGGTAGTGAGAAACTAGTAATCCGTTTAAAGAAAGAAAGAAAAAAAAATCAGCCACTTTCTTGTGAAAACTTCCTCAGTTACTCCACTCGCAACTGGTAGACAGTACACTATATGTCTCCTTTTCTTTATTCATAACTCCATTGGAAATACAGGCCGAAAGTACTAAGAATTTTTAAATAATATGTATATGTTTAACTTTTAACATTTAAAGTAGAACCTTTTTTATCCGAAACTCTTTTAACTGAAACTCTCGGTTAACCGAAATCCAATTTTAAAGCTCCACCTTTTAGTTATTTTTTATTTATTTATTTATTTATTTTTTTTACTATCACATTTCCTGTTTGGAAAATACATTTTGAAAGCTTTTTTTTTTTTTTTTTTTAAGTATCATTTTCTTTGTGTGCAAGCGGTCCTTTCCGAACTACGAATACATATAAATATTTTGGATCCCCTTTCTTAGAGTTCCTTTGAATTTAACTTGAGCTCCCGTAAGCTGCGGATCGGAACGAAGAAAATGAACAAATTGGTAATTCTGAAGCTTTTAACCCCTTGAGGGGCAAACAAAAACGTCTCTAAATATTGAATTCTCACCGGAATAATCGAAAAATTTTATTTTTAAATAACGAAAAGGAATTTTTCAGAGTTTTTCCTCCAAAGTTAAAAATATAAAATTTAGTTACAATTTTCTGGTGAGAATCTTGTTTAAATTAGGTGGGATATATTTTATCCCACCGCCCCTCAAGGGGATAAATATTTTGCAAAAGGTTTGCCTTGGCTGGAGCAGTGGAAACACTGTGATACTGGTGAAGTAATAACATTAGAAAACTCCGTGACAGAGCTTCAAAGCAAATACAATCTAAACTGCGACAAACTGAATATTTTTTGAAACACTTTTGATATAGGTTTAATTCAGGTAATTTATTTTTAAAAATTAGAAAAAACAACGTTTAAAAATGCACAAATAATACACGAAAATCAGCAAACAGCTGTTTCGAATCTACTAGCGAGATTCTTCTTCGGTGCAACATAAGGAAAAGGGCACAGCGTACTAGAAAAAGCAAGGCTGAGCAAAATGATAGACAGAGACGCGCTGGCTTATATACCCTATGCGGGTAGCGGAGGAGCCAAAAACAACCAATGAGAGGTAAAAGCAGTGGAAACGACAGGGTTGACAAGTAGGAGAGAAAAAGAAATAAAAAATGGAAAATTAAATAAATGATTTCCAAATACTTGGAAAAACAGGAGTACTAGATAAGTCATTGACTAAAGAGGGAGAATTTTTAATGATGTGGTAAGCTTCCAAAAAATCAAGATCAAGGTTAGAAGAACATTTTTGGATAATGGTGGCTGAGGAAAAATCGAACCGATGTTGAGAAGACCATGAATGTTGAGCAATAGAAGAACGTTTGAGCTTCTGATTTTTAACATAACCTTCATGTTCTTTTAACCGAAATCTAAGAGTACGTTTAGTCTGGCCAATATATGAAAGGCCACACTGGCAAGAGATTTGGTAAATACCCCAGTTATCTAAGCGATCAACGGGGTGTTTGAGATTTGAAAAAAGTGATTTTATTAACAGGAGAAAAAATAAAATTAAAATCAAACCTTTTTAAGATTCTAGCAACTTGCTGACTGATTTTAGGAAAAAAATGGTAACACAACTGAAGTACTATAGTTGGAATTAGAATGCTTTTCAGAATGGACGGATTTCGTCAATTTCTTATAAATAGAATCAATAATATTAGAGGAATAACCACGATCAACAGCAATAGCTTTGAGGTAATTAAGATCAGCACTAAGTAACTGAGGAGTGGAGCAAATATTGGTAGCCCGGTATTGGTAGGATTGGTAGGTAAATAATGGTTTCCTCAGCCACCATTATCCAAAAATGTTCTTCTAACCTTGATCTTGATTTTTGGGAAGCTTACCACATCATTAAAAATTCTCACTTTTTGTCAATGACTTATCTAGTACTCCTAATTTTTCAAGTATTTGGAAAGCATTTATTTAATTTTCCCCTTTCTGGTTTCATTTTCTCTACATCTCCGGTAAATGTCGCTACTTGTCCACCCAGTCGTTTCCACTGCACCTCTCACATTGGTTGTTTTTGGCGCCTCCGCTACCCGCATAAGGTATATAAGCCAGCGCGTCTCTGTCTAACCTCTATCATTTTGCTCAGCCTTGCTTTTTCTAGCACGTTGTTCCTTTTTCCTTATCTTGCACTGAAGAAGAATCTCGCTAGTAGATTTCAAACAGCTGTTTGCTGCTTTTTATGTATTATTTGTGCATTTTTAAACGTTGTTTTTTCTGCTTATTTATACTGTTGCACAAAGGCTTTATTTGCTATAATTTATTCTTGTTTCTATTTTGTTATTGCTTTATATTTCTTAAGCACTTGTTACCATAATAAGAAATATTGCATATATTTCTCCTTAATCTTAAAATTGACGCATTCTCGATTATCCGAAAATTTCGATTTTCCGAAATATGGTGGTTCCCAATTACTTCGGTTAATCGAGGTTCCACTGTTTTTTATTATTTTAGTCGCCTTTTAAGTAAAACTTTGAGCTTTTTGAAGTTCATATTGTGTATTTTATGATTGAAACAAGGTGAAATATTACATTTCGTCATGATTTTATTCACAGTATAATATTTAAAAACTAAATATTTTAAATTGAATTCTGATCTTTTAATTATTTTCTTTTATTTTTTTTAATAAGCTTTTAAAATGTCTTTAATAAATGTTTCTTTAAATGCACCCACGGGAAAAAGTTATAATACTTCACATAACAATCAACGGATAAATAACGCTTCAAATGTTTTATGTCCAGTATCGATTATATGCATCAATACAATCAATCAAACTAAGTAGCTACAGGCATGCCTGGATAAGTGGTCTTGTTATCTTCATTCTGTTCAAGAAAAATTATCTAAGTAAATTTACTTTAGATATTGATACTTGTAAATTCATCAGATTGAAAGCATGCAACAAACATTCTGTATCTTTAAAAGTATTTACAAACATGGTTTTGACAAATTACTTATTTTTGCATATCTGATGTTCATTGTATATATGCACGCAAGGTAAGCAAACAAATCGAGTTAATAATAACGTAAATAAAATATACATATTGAAATGATGTTACGTGAAATTCGAAGTATAACATGTTTCAATCATTAAATATAATTGAATGATTTTGAGAAATGCTGTTTATTTTACTTTAAATACATCGATATGTTTTCATTTCAAGGATTGAAAAACATTTATGATCAATACATTTTTAGGGATAATTGCGTTAAGGATACTAATGTTGGCTATTAGCTTTAAGTAATGAACACAAAATCAGTAGGAATTATGTTTCAAATTTACCTAACAATACATCAGACAGTAAAGATATGAAGCAAATTATTCTGAATTAAACAGCTTAAAATATAAGTGATTTTATTAGCATATCGTAACAGATGCATGCGTGTATGCCGATAAGTAGGGCAGATTAAATATATATATATATAAACATGTAAATATAATTAAACAGCATTCCACGCAATTTGAAATGTATTGTGTTGTCCGGAAAGTTCGTGCCGATTTTGAAGGAAAATAGAAACACAGAAAATTAAAATATTATTTATACACATTTATTAAATTATACAGAAGCCATTTTGTTCTTGTATTCTGTTTGCTTCTTCTATGTGTCTAAAAGTCTTATAATGTGTTCTTTCCAAAAGATTTGTTATTTGACGGCAAATTACTTATAGAGATGCTTTTTATGCTATTAAAAGAGTCAATTTTTTCTTAGTAAAGAGAATTTTTGAGAAAAAAAAATAAAGAGTAGTCCGGCGGAGCAATATCCGGGGAGTAGGGATTCAGAGTCAGTATGTCTCAAAGAAATGCAAGGAATTTGTTTCTGACAGTGAAATTTTAAATAAGTATTTTTCTAAACTCAGGTGATATTTTAAAATTCATCTAGAACCACTTTTGGAAAATAAAAATCTTTCACATATACTTTGAATACATCAGCAGATAACTTTTTAACCCCTTGAGGGGCAAGCAATTGCATTTGTGTAATGTCGAAATCCCGCCGGAAATTTAGAAGAAAAATATTTCAAAATATGGAAAAGCAATTTTACGACTTTTTTCCAACAAAGTTGGAAAAGTGAAATTTCATAATTTTTTTTCTGGTGCGGATCTTCATTAATTGTAGGTGGGATAAAATATATCCCACCTCCCCTCAAATGGTTTAAAATACTAATACGAATATAATAAAAAGATAGTTACCAGTTAGCATGAATCGGTACGAACTTTTCGGGCAATCCAAGTATGAATAAGACTCCACAACTATTGAATTGGTGTGTTCTATTTTGAGAATCTCCATAAAATGTATGTATATATATAATATCGCAATGTTACGTTACAAACATGGTACGTACTTAGTTACCACAATTTTTAACCGAATATTCCGTTTTATTTAATCGAATAAAAGCGTTCCAAAATCTGCAATTAAAGGACATTGCTGAAATTTCTGCCAGTTTAATATTAAATAGAAAATTTTAGAGAAACACTGGTTCTAGACTCTTTCGATATTCCAATGCTTGAAGCGCAATGCTTGAAGCGCAATGCTTGAAGCGCATTGCAAAAACTATATTTGGTATAAAAATTATGAATACAAAACTAGTGAAGTAACATCAAAAGAACTTTAGACACATTAAAAGAATAGATTTAAACTACATTATACAGGATGATTCTGAATTCTTGGAGCAAACTTTAAGGGTTGGTAAAGGACACTGTAACAATCATTTATTGTATCGGAATGTATGGGCGCAGGTGACGCTTTGCGGTAAGAACACCCTTATTTATTTCAAAATTTCTCATTTATACCAGAAAATTCATATAGTATACTTTTCTTCATTTAATACAGACATTTCATTGTTACATAATGAAAAAAATTGTAACTTTAAAAACTTTCGGTATGAAATCGAAATTTTTGAATTAAATAAAAACTCCATTTCTATTTCTCTTCGTGTATTTCCTGTGTTTTGCAGATTTGCGTTTTCTTTTATTCAAAAATTTTGATTTCATACCAGAAAATTTCAAAGGAGAAATTTTTTCTCGGTGTATTCATGAAATGGCTGTCTTAAATAAAGAGAACAACAACATGGAAACTTTCAAGTATGTATGGGAAATTTTAAAATAAAAAAGGTCCAAATTTGCCCCCTGGTATTTGTATCTAAACTCATCACATGCACGCATACATTCCTATACAATAAATGATTGTTACAGTGTCCTGTACCAGCTCTCAACCCTTAAATGCGTGATTTTTTATTTTGTTTCGAAAAAATTATATACGATTCTATGAAAGCTTTATTATACGGGAAAAATACTAAAAAAAATTAGAGATACATTTTTCATATAATACGTCAATTTTTTCTTCTGTTGCACTTCTGCAATACAAGTAAAAACGACTGCCGTGTGGCTGTTTTACGCTAAAATAATGTAAATTAGTAAATACTTTAATAAGTATGTCTGCAAATACCTTATTTTATATAATTATTTACTTTATAAAACTTAACCTTTAGCCCTTTAATTCCCATAATAGAATATGTTCTAGAAATTACATAATTCAGAGAATCTGACTTTACACCAGAAAGTTTCAATGGTTATTTTCGTTTTATTTAAGTACGGAATGTATGGTTTTTTTTTTTAATTATAGCAAATATTGTTATCTTAATTTTCTGGTGTGAATTTTGTATATGCGAATGAAAAAAATCTATTAAATTCAAAACAGTGTGGTTTCCACATATGCAAAGTTGCGCACTAAAGGATTAAAGTTTGTGCCATGGATTTAGAATGACCCCGTACGAATCACATTGCACAAAGTTTCAGCAAAATAAAATTTGAAAATAATTTGCCTGTTGCGGAATTATCTAATACCTTTTGCGCAAAAATATATTATTTGAAACATTATCTTGCTAAACAGACAAATTATTTGGAAATACAGTTTTTCAAATAATAAAAATGATAGAGGATAGACCAAGAAAAAAATAATCAACATATTTTGAAATAGTGTAAAATAAATGTATCTCGAAATTGTTCACTGTTACAGACAGCAAGAAAGATCAACTAAACTATCAATGAATTAAAATACTGAATTGTATATATTTTTAACCCCTTGGGGACGAGCGACACGTATACGTGCCGGAAATAGGCCTAAGGATCCTCGTTTATCCTGACCAGTAAAATTTTACTGTAAAATTTGCCTTATTTAATCCGAACATTATCCTTATTTGACTAGGCACAAACTTCTGATTTTTAAAACCGGTAGCAAAGTAATAAACATTTCGTAAAAGGCCCCCGTCGCGAAGGGGTTAAAAGTCATGTCTAATAATATATGAACCCGGCAGTAGTTACGTGTCGGTTCTTTTTATTGCCCGTATAAATTATTTTTTCCTAACTCATATTCCCTTAAAAATAAACTGGAGAACTGCCATGTAGCTGACTTTAACCCCTTCAGGTTTCGGTGGTTTCATAAAGATACCACTTAATTTTAATTCTCAAACGGTACAACGGCACCAGAATTTTGATAAAATAAATTCCATTTAATGTGAAAGTGAAATATACCGTTATTATTATTTCCAATTAAATTTGTTTTTAAATGCCGGTGTCAATAATTTATTTCAACTCTTTAGCATTGAAAATGCTTTGCTCCTAAACGGGTTAAATGTTTCTCCACCAGCATAGAGAAGTAACAAAACGTCTTTGGTTTTCCTTTATGTACATTTTTACAAGTAAAGTTGAAATTGGTGGAAAAGTCTGCGCAAAGATCTCTAATGTCAATTCATTTTTCTTTTCTCATTATTCCAAATCTCGCGAATAAAACATACAATTTAAGCAAACTACAAATTTATAACTTCATTGAAATGTAATATTCGAATATTAAGTGGAAAATGTTTCTTATTTTACGTTGTCTGTACGCAGGAGCCGGCGGCAAAAAGACCTAGAGCGACTAATAACGTTTTGAAAAAAGACGCGACTACTCTCGGGTTAAATTAGGACAATGTATTCATTCGATTCGTTAAAATAAAAATTGATCGCAGCATTTAAAAATTTAATTTGTAACAATACATTAATATTTCCAGTTCTGCATTAAAAATTATAAAACACATATGCACGCTCATCGTTAACCCTTTCAGGGGCAAAGCAATTTTATTGCTAAATCATTGAAATTAATGATTGACACCGGAATTCGAAATCAAATTTCTTCCTAAATATGAAAAAGCGACATTTCTAGTATATGACACACCGAAATTTTTTTTACTAAAATTCTGGTGCCAATGTGTCATCTGGTAATTAAAATTAAGTGGTTTCATAAAAATAGCAGGCCACTCAAGGGCTTAAAAAATGGTCGATATATTTTTTTTTAAATATTGTTTAAAAATGTTACAATTACCGATTTAGTTTATACGCATATCTTGCGAGTATAATAAAAAAAAAAATATTTTACTCTATTTATCAGTGATACTTTTTTTAAATGTTTCTGCTCAGTATCGATTATTTGCATGAACGTAATCGATCAAATTAATGGTAGTATTCTTGCTCTTGTAATTGAACTCTCTTCTTTTTTTCCTTCACATGAAAAATGTTTTGAAAGAATTTATGTTAGAACTTTATCGTTCTAAGTGCCTCACGTAGTCTAACTGTAAAATTGTCTTATTGAATTCTTTGGATGAATTCATACCGGAAAAAGTAAATATTTTTTGCACGTTTTTCGTAAATTATCCAAGAGTTACAAAAGAAAATCCGTTAGGTCTTTAACAATAAAGTTAGAAAAAAAAGAATTAAGATTGTACAATAATCGTTTGCATTCGAAAATGTTTTTTATGCAATGTCTAAACAAAATAAATTTTTATAAGACAAAATGTGATATAAATTTCTAGTTTATACATTGGCGACGGTCAGGGCCAGATTACCAACAGGGTTCACACCAGAATTTTTATTTAGAACTATTTAACTTTCTTAATTAGCTTCTTGTTGTGTTGTATTCATTTAACATATCTTACGAAGAAATTTCTGGTTCGAATCGACTATTATCAATTTAGCAGGGGTCAAAATGACCCCTAATGGTGGTGCTGGTGTTAACTCCTTGAAGGTCGCCGGTATATATTATATACCACCTACGATTAATGAAGTTTTACACCAGAAAAATTTTATTAAATTTCATTTTCCTAACTTTGGTGGGAAAACGCCGTAAAATTACTTTTACTTATTTTGAAGTAGAATTTTTCAAAGATTCCGGTGTGAGTTCAACAATACAGGAACACAAACACTTGCCCCTCAACGGGTTAACACTAGAAAGACTGATAATTATACTCAAATTTTAGAAAAATATTTCTCACCAGAATTTTTATTTTAAAATATTAAGTTATATATTTAACTAGTTTTTTTCATTGTATCTTTTAAACTAGTTTTATAAAAAAAAAGAATCTGGTTCGAACTGAGATGTATTCATTTGGTAGCAGTCAGAATGACTGCTCGCGGTCTTTCTAGTGTTAACCCCTTGAGGGGCAAGCAATTATGCTTGTTTAATGCTGAATTCCCACCGGAAATTTAGAAAAAAAAATCAAAATAAGGAAAAACGCGATTTTCAGACTTTTTTTTTCCACCAAAGTTAGAAAAGTAAAATTTCATAAAAATTTTCCGGTGCAAATCCAATTTTCCTTCATTAATCGTTGGTGGAATAAAATATATCCCATTGCCTTCAAGAGGTTAAAACAGTATAAGCACCGCCCTCTTTTGAAAGTCTTTCATAAATTTGTTTCCTAGTAAGTTTTCTCAAGCTTATGAATCTGTAAATCTTTTAGTGTACAAATTTAATGCAAATCTTTTTCAATAAAAAAATATATATACTATATCGACAACATGATATAAATGCCATGGAGTAAAGATAAAGAATAAAGATGAATTGTAGTGGCTGGAGGTAATTAACCCTAAAATGTAACCCTAAAATCCACTACGTTCGACCCAAACACAATCACGTGCTTTTGCAAAATAAATGAAGAAAACTTCTAGTAATACAGTGTTTAATTCATAATACAATGAAATGCTACTTTAGAAAGCTTAAATATAAGCAGATAATTTTAATTTAGTGAAAAAAATGCACGAGAGATGTCAAAGAATTCGGTCTGTGTTCCACATGCTTGTTTTGTTTGAGCCGAATGAGGGCATTTAAATTTGAGCGATAGCGCGCATCATATTACAAACCCTTTTACGGCATACTGCATCTCCTTCTATCTGTTCCCCCCATGTATAAATGCATTTTCTTTAACCCTTTCCGGCACAGTTTGCCCGGTTCGGTATACCTAATTTTAATTCCAAACTTACGAACGGCATCAAGAATATTTTAGTAAAATTTTGCTTTTATAATTATCATTAAATGCGACATGTTTTTAATTTCTAAAAATGTCGTTTTATAATTCCGGTGTCAGTCTATCATTTCATCATTTTACAACAAAAATTGCCTGTGCCGGAAAGGGTTAAGAAGCCACGCCTTTAGTTAATGATGTTTTATAATAAAAGCAAGAATTTTTTTTTCCCGTCGCAAATGTGTTAATATGTAACATTGGATTTACTGCGGGTGCCGCTTGTTACACCGTCAAAAATTGATATATCACTGGATCACGAAAACTTATGATAGACATAAGTTGTAAATTCGTGTTTTGGTAGTGATGGGTAGAATGAGTTATTTTACAACTCCGATGAGTCATTCCGGCTTAGGAAAAAACTTAGTTTTCAATCTTTGTGTATATTTTTAATCATTTACCACAAGATTTTTTTTAACCCTTTCAGGGGCAAGGTACTTGTATTCATGAATTGTTGAAATAATTTATTGACACCAGTATTTACATGAGGATTTATTTGTAAACAAGTAAAAGCATATTTTCGCGTATTTAATAAAGATAAAATTTCATTATGAAATTCCGGTGCCAATGTGGCAATTAGGGATTCAAGTTATGTGATACCGTGTCGGCATCACCGGCCTTCAAGGGGTGAAAGAAAAGAAACAAAATCATAGCAGCTAGCATAGTCTTTCATCAATTGCCTCCTAAATTTTGAAGATAATAATAATACTTATTTTTATAGTATTGTTAACATTCCTACGCTGAATGGATCTAATCGACCCATTTCTATAATTCATTTCATTCGATTCGTAACAAACTTTTTTTTTTTTTTTTTTTTTTTTTTTTTTTTGTAGAGGAAGATATATAAGAGGCGACGCAAACGAATGTAAATATATACAATATATAGTTTTTAAAGAACGTTATTATAAACGTTATTATTATATGTTACGAACGTTATTATTATACGTTATTGAAGTAACGTTTTATGTGTTAATATGTAACATTGGATTTACTGTGGGTGCAAAAAAATCAGAAAACCGCCTCTTACACCGTCAAAAATTAATATATCACTATCACGAAAACATATGATAGACATAAGTTGTAAATTCGCGTTTTGGTACTGATGGCATAGCAGCAAGCCTTGTCATTCATCAATTGCCTCCTAAATTTTGAAGATAATAATAATACTTATTTTTTATAGTGTTGTTAACCTTCCTACCCTGAATGGGTCTGAATCGACCCATTTCTATAATTCCTTTCATTCGATTCGAAACAGTTATGTATTTTTTATTTATTTATTTTTTTTTTGTAAAGGAATATACAGTGGAACCCGGTTAAGACGTGTTTCAAGGGAGTGGTCAAAAGTCGCGTATTAAACGTGATTTCTATAATGTTGCATCATTTGGGCTTATTTACGCATTTAATCACCTAAATGAACTTCAGAGCTTTCACTTATACGTTGACTGTTCAAAATTGTATCTTTGACATATATTCAGATTGAAATTTAATTTTATTTCACTTTGTTGAATCCACATTGTTTCTTTTTATAGGACAAACTGGAATAACAAAGGAAAATAAATATAGATTACAACATTACTTTATTGTCGATTGCAACTAAAAATAATTTTCCTACTAGACTCATTTTTTTAACAGAAAGGAAAATAATATTAAATCTTTGAAGCACAACCCAGTTTTTAAAATCATATTTAGTACTTGTAATAACGTACATTTTAAACATCCCTAACAACACGTATAAACAACTCTAATATAATCATTTTTATGACGTATCTGAGTAACCTAAATTCGTCTATCTCTTTATACTACAGTAAAAACATACACGAAGCGAAAGACAAAGAATGTTAGGAGTGGGATCAAAGAAGAATTGCAGTTTTGCTAATTTAGCGGGGTTTTTTTTTTTTTAATTCAAACATCTACAACTATTTCCGATTAGTAATTTTCGCCTTAATTAATCTGTTGTTAAATAAATTAAATACTATTCGGAAACATTGTTTTTTATTTGAATAATAAAAATCCTCTAAATCGGTAACACTCGAGAAGAGAGAAGTAATTCGCATCTTGATCAATGAATTCGCGTCTTAAACGTGATTTTTTTCCCTCAAAGAACCGAAAATTTATCGCGTATTAAGCGGGATCGCGTTATAACCGTTCGCGTATTAAACGTGATTTTTTTACATTATTCTTATGGGCGAAGTTCAAGGGATCGGCAAAAATCCGCGTATTAAGCGGAATCGCGTATTAACCGTGAGCGTCTTAACCGGGTTCCACTATATATAAGAGACGACGCAAACGAATGTAAATACATTATATAGTTTTTAAAGAAAGTTCTGGTATGAAATGTTTTTTCTTAAGATTGAGTCAAATGTCAACAGGGTAGGAATGTTAAATTACTTTTAACTAAAATTTAAAACTTCATTTTCGATACAAAATGTCTTGTAGGAATTGAATAATTCAAAAAAAACAAAACAAAGGTTGACAGCTATGCTTTTGCGCATGTCTAAACGATTCAGTCGAATAGTAAAATCTTTCGTTCTGCCTATCATTATCTTTCGGACTCTCTATAGTCTTTGATGTAAATAATAATGTGGGTTTTATTTCAAAAAGAAAATTAATACGAATGTATTATCAATTTTTATAATTAAAAGTATGATATTACGTTTTTGGATCCCAAATTCAGTACATTTTACACTTTTTAAAATCTTGTAAATGTATTTTTAACAAAAAAGAGAGCTTCAACCTCTTGAGGAGCGGTGCTGTTTTTACGAAACCACTTAATTTTAATTCCCAAGCCAACAATAGCACCAGAATTTTGATAAAGAAATTGTCGCTTTATTATATATGCGGAATATAGCTTTTTTCATATTTATAAATAAGTTTGTTTATAAATCCCACTGACATTTATTCAACACTTTATTTGTCACTCATTTAACACAAGTTCAACATTTTATCAATGAAACTGCTTTGCCCCTAAAAGAATTAAACACTTTAAAGTTCTGTCTGCACACTGTACGGTCAAGAAGAGTTTTATCGCTTCAATACTTAAAGCTTTATGATATCACTAATTTTTAATTATAATCATCTCTGCATTTAATGGCATAAATTTTTAGATTAAACAAGGCGAGTATTTTAGTTCAAAAGAGGGGTATTTTGCCCACATTTTTAGTTTATTCTGTCAAAAAACTAGTCGTCGGGGCCACCTTACACTTAACACTCATGGAAATGCATAGTGAAAAATATGAAAATAAAACGTGTTTAAACTATTTATAAAATGCATTACAATTCCAAAATAAAATTTAAATGTATATTTAAATATTTTTAATACATAGTAATGCTCTATTATTCAATTGTGGATATTACTTGATTATCCCGTCTATTCATTTCGACAAATTATATAAAACGTGATACTACTCGCAAAATTACACAAATTAACATAATTTTTATTTTAAATAACGAATGAACAAATAAATTAGTAAAAAATTAATAAAAATACAAATAAAACGTCGAATTAAAAATCACTTGATGACGTAACAAAGATGTGTAATGTGTTTAATGTCAAGTTTTTACGATACATTTACGATAAGGCATTAGTGGCATTTAATCTTATAGATTGGCTGTAGTTTTTGGGTCGACGGAAAAATCAAGTAGTACCGAACTGCGTAAAACAAACATACTTATAACTCCAAAAATTTTAATCGTATTAACTAACAGTTTACTGCGTCGTATTAAGCGTCTTATTTTCAATTAAAATAAACCTTTGAAATGAAATTTGAATTAAATAAGCTTAATAAATACGCTTTTTTACTTACGTATTATCTCTACACCATGCCACTAGCATTGTGTGGGGATAATACGTATGTAAAAAAACGTGCAAAAAGACGTTCGTCTAAGATTAGCATAAGGGTTGATAAAATGATTTGATTGGATTAATAAAGTGTTGTACATATTTTAATTTATTTAGGAAGTAAAATTACTAGTTCAGATAAGTCAATTCTATTTTACAAAGCGTAGAATTTGGCAGCCAATTAAATGAATAATAAAAATGATATATAATATTTTTAACCCCTTAACGGTCGCATTAAATTATGGTTTAAAAATTCAAATTGCTTACTGGCACCAATTTAAAAAAAAAGAAATATTCACCTTATGTTATTAACCCCTAGGGGACGAGCGACACGTATACGTGCCGGAAATTGGCCTAAGGATACTCGTTTATCCTCACCAGTAAAAGTTTACTGTAAAATTTGCCTTATTTAATCCGAGCATTTTCCCGATTTAAATAGGCACAAACTTCTGTTTTTTAAAACAAAGTAATAGCAAAGTAATAAACATTTCGTAAAAGGCTCCCGTCGTGAAGGGGTTAACAGGTAAAACGATACCATAATACAGCCACTATTTTATAAAATACACCAATACACTATTTTATAAAACTAGCGGGAACCACACAATCTGAATAAAAGACATAGCCGGGAATATCACAGGAGCGAGAATTAAGGGGTTAAACGTACCTGTGTAGAAATAAATTATTTATGAATTTTTATTAATTGATAATACAAATATACATGAATAAACGAAAACTAAGTACTGCATTCTGAAGTTTAAATTGAAAGCAATGAGTTGTTATTTTATTCGAAAATCTAGAAAGCAATATGTACCATTGTCGCCAGTGGGCCACATTTTTTAAATTCACATTTCTTGATTGGCACCACTTTTCTGAAACGGTAAAAATCCGCTTGTTTTCGCCTTAAACAATATATCAATAAATAAGGCGAATTTTACTGTTTCAAATAAGTGGTGCCAGTCAAGAAATCTGAATTTAAAAAGAGATATCCATTGGCAACACTGATATGCACAGCGAAAAACATCCACACTGTTAAGTTTACAGTAGAAAAATAACAAAAAAAATACTTGAGATTCAGTTTATATGTATAACATGTAAACACAAGAACAGGGGATAACTTTTTTAATAAATCATGGATAGTGATTTCTTGAAAAGATTGATCGGTTATCTGCATCAATATAATGGATCAAAGTAATGGTTAGCATATGTGCCTTCGTATTTCAGACTGGCAATTTTTTCCCTTTTAAGGAAAATATTTTAGAATTTTTTTTTTTACAACAATATCATTCTCTGTACATCATGGAATGGTAAAGTATTTATATGTTGTTATTTATCACTTCTTGAATAATTACACTCACTATTTTTTTCGTTTTCATGAACCATATTTTGGAAGAATTTTTCTTAGATCAATATCATTCTTTGTACCTCACTTAATGTAAATGTAGAATAATTTTATTATTTGACTTCCTTGTATCAATCTGACTTTGAAATGTATATATTTGGTGAGCTTTTTCCTTAAATCTTTCAACAGGAATGAAATAAATGCGCATCAGGCTTAACCCTCTGGCTGCATATTTGTTTTATCAAAATAGCTTCAAAAATTCCGTACTTAATTCCTTTGAGACGAGCGTCTTTTAAGAATTTTTATTCTTTTGCCAGCGGTTTTTCAAAACAAAAATTTTCGTCTGCTTTAATCAGTAAAATGCTCAGATTAGATGAGGCAAAATTTACAATAAAAAGTAACTGGTGGGAATGATCAAGGCGGGTTAATTAGACAGAGAAAATGCATCCCCGATGAAATCTCGGGTTGCGCAAATTTTGCTCATTTTACATTGCCCGAGAAACTCTCGGGTTGCGCAGCGAGAGGGTTAAGACCCGATGTATTTGTAAACAAAGCTAGTAATGCCTGTAGAAAGTAAAACATGGACTGCAATCCCTACTTGTTGATAAAAAGGATACTTTACTCTATCTGAAAACCAGAACTCCCGTTCGATTCGAGATTTTATTACACAAGACTCAGAAGCAAAAATTTAAATGAATGTCTAACCCGCACGATGGTGCACGTTGGGTCTTAAAGGGTTAAGTTTACAGTAGAAAAATAACAAAAAATACTTGAGATTTAGTTTATATGTATAACATGTATAACATGTAAGCACAAGAACGGGGGATAAATTTTTTAACAAATCATAGATAGTGATTTCTTGAAAAGATTGATCGGTTATCTGTATCAACATAATGGATCAAAATAATGGTTAATATCTGTGCCTTCGTATTTCTACTGGCAATTTCTTCCCTTTTAAGGAAAATATTTTAGAATAATTTGTTTTACAACAATATCATTCTTTGTACCTCATGGAATGTTAAAATATTTATATGTTGTTATTTGGCATTTCTTGAATAAATAACTGACTATTTCTTTTCGTTTTCATGAAAAATATTTTAGAAGAATTTTTGTTAGATCAATATCATTCTTTGTACCTCACTTAATGTAAATGTAGAATAATTTTATCATTTGACTTCCTTGAATCAAGCTGACTTTGAAATGTATATAGTTGGTGCGCCTTTTTTCTTAACCCTCTGTCTACCAGAAGGGTCCAATGGACCCGACATGTATATTCAAAATATCTATTCAAACCAGAAAATTTCTTCAAAACAAACTAAATGTATAAATCAGACAATAATAAGTTAAATAAACAAATTAAATAGTTTTAAGTAAAAATTCTGGTGTAGAATGTTTTTATAAAACTTGAGTAAAATTTCCGGTAGTTCTAGGGTTAAATCTTTCAACAGGAATGAAATAAATGCGCATCAGGCTTATCCATAAGTTTAGAAAAACAATCGAAAAGAAACAATACGAAGATCATCCAGTTTGTACCCAAAGAAAAGAATATCAAAAGAAAATTTGATATAAACTATTTTATATAAAAGCAATTTTCTGGTTAAAATGTATATTTTATCTTTTATGGATAAATTTTTTATATGGAAATGCAGCCGCCTAAGGCCGTCAAAAAGTAATTGTTTACTAAATCTCTAAAACTCATTGTAAGAAAAAGCTTTAAATTAACACATTCATATAATTTACGTTTCTTACTTTTATGTAAAAATGTATGTGAAATTTATTATTTAATCATAAATTTTAATAATGATTTATTAATAATTTCCATTGCAAAACAATATCTTTTAATTAAAACAAAATGGCTAGGACTCAATATAAGTGAATAATATTAATAAAATATAATATTTTTAAAAGTACATGTGTATAATATAAATAAATTAATTGAGAATAATTATTTAAGTAATGTGAAATAATCTGTTCAAGATTAAAATTTTAATAAATGGGTTGATACTTCATTTAGAAATCTAAAAATATGTGTCATGTTTAACTCCTTATCTGTCGCGTTAAATTACGGTTTAAAAATTTCAATTGCTTATTGACACAACTTTTTTGAAAAAGAAATATTCTCCTTATTTAACACGTTCACGAAAAAGGTAAGAATTTTTAAATTTCTTCTTGAAAGTCGTTTGCCACCACAAATTCTGAAAGGTAAATTTCGCTTTACTAATACAGCGAAATTTCTGTCAATAAATCAGGCATTAAAAAAATAATGGTGAGAAAGTAATAATTTACAGGCACGAATATTAAAGCTAAGAGTACATTGGTAGCGTAGAAGTCAACGTGTTAACGGCAGGTAAAATGCAACCATAATAAAGTCGATTATACTATTTTATAAAACTGGTGGGAATCAAACAATTTTATTTAAAGACAATGCCCGTGAATAGCACGGTAGTAAGAATTAAGGGGTTAATATGACTACGAAGTTAAAAATTTCTATTGAAAGTACCTATATTAGAAAAACTTGAGATTCTCTTCATATGCATATCATGCGGAAAAAAGGAGGGGAAATTTTTTGTTTTATAAATTTTGTTATTTCCTTGGAAAGAATTAAGTTCAATATGAATTATATGCTGAGATATAATTGATCAAAGTAATGGTTATCAAAGACTTCGTAATTGTACGAAGACGTAATTATTAATTTTCTAGTAAATCTGCAGATCAGGAGCCTTAACGTCAGCTCGGCAAATCATTATTTTTAAACACACTTTGTGTAATATTCAACTCCCTGCAAACCGCAATTTAAAGTTTTAAAATTACGTAATTATTTATAAGAATAAAAAACACGAAGTTTTCAGACATTAAAAGCGTTAATTTAAAAACGTTACGTGAGGCTATTCTGAAATTTTCATGAGCTGTTAATTCTGGGATTGTGTTAGATAATAAAGTAGATTTCTTCAGGGAGCGGAGCCCCTGAACCCCCGGGCTCTCATTAAATTTACATATGTAACTTTTTATTCATTGTGTTAACGTTTATCGTAAATCTTAGATTGATTTTTACACTTCCGAGCCTTATTTTTTAATTCCTGTGGACAGAAAAACATTTACATTGACGAAATTATTTTAAAAAATTAGGTTTTATGAACGAAAAAGTAACTTCCTTTTAAAAATAAAATAATTTTCATTCATATTTTCTGAAATGAGTCGGCATTAGGAAGTAACACTCATCAAAAAATATATTTTAAGGCAATCTAGTTAATGCTTGGCTTTTAGGAATTAAAATATTTATTTCCCTACACAATGACGTCATTTTCCGCAGAGATAAATTTTCGGTGCATACTTTTGACATTTACTATCTATTTGCTTTTCAAAAGTTTTTTTTTTTCTAATTGAAATTTCCGATTAAAAATTAAACATTTCTGTTAGTTGTGCGCAGACGATAAACCGTGAGATATGGGTAATTTTTTTTTCTCATATTAAGAATTAATATCATAACACAAGACCCTTTTATTTCAACCTTAAAGCACATTCGTTTTGTTTTTGATATCTGAGGTCAAATTCACCTCCTTTTCGTATTTTCGTATTTCCAATATGAAGACGTATATTCATGTCTATTGTTTATTTCATTTTCCTCTTGCACATGAAAACCTTTCAAAACAAACTTAAATGTTTAGGGTAAATTATTATTCCGTGATCTGATTTTCTTGGCAACGATTAAAAAAAAAGGATTGTTAAATTTAATAGAAAATGTCAATTTATTCCTTATTAAATTAATGAACTTTTTAATTTATAAGAAAAATATTTGAACAAAATAAATAGAACATAAACTGTCTTTATTTCTGGTGTAAAATCCATCTATATTTTGTAAAGACAAAAAGGCATTACTTCATCCCTTTTTGACATTCATTTGACTTCAAACAATTACACATACTTTCACATCTACGATATTTTTAGGTGAAGTTCCGTTGCTAGGCAACAGTTAAAAGAAATTTAAAACAATGAAATGTGTACATTTAAAATAAGTAAATTTATGAAAGAAAATATTTTATATTATTGGAACACATATATAAAATCCCTCCATAAGTTATACACCAAATTTTAAAACTCTGACAGATGTATAGAGAAAATTCCAAACTAATATGAATAATGTAAGATTCCAATTAGGAAATGTTATCCTCCATAATTTACCATTTAAATCCTTCAATCATATTAGCCATTTCCTTTCAACAAATAAAAATGGTAAAATCGTCTGAATTGACAGAGAAAAGCATTATTGTGCAAATTAAAATGTTCTATATTTTCCTAACGAATGAACCGAATATAACAAAAAAAAAAAAAAAAACACAGCTAAATCCGGTTACCTCACCAACATATCCACTTAATTTCAAGTTAATCGGATTCTTTTTGCAGCAGTTATCGCGGAACAGACAGACTAAAGGAAACCAAAACTTTTCGTGTCTCCACAGTAAGCCTTCACTGACGTTTCGGCAATTACACTCAATATGCCATCTTTGTAATCATGGCATTTATCTAGAAATAGTCGCAGAATTTAGTAATTGCGATTACTCCTCATATCGTCTGGATTCTTTTTTCCGCATCATTATAAAATTCAAATTAACTGTCTTATAATGTCATATATTTTGACGAGTGATTTCAACAAGAATTTTAAGTATTACTTTTGGCTTATTTCTGTATTATGTGTATTTTATTAAATTTATTTTTAGGTATTTAAGTGTGATACGTCCGATTACTAAAGGGTCAGAGTGTCAACGGGGCGAACTTCAACCAGTAAAAAAGAAGAGAATTTTTTTTTTCATTTTTCAGTAAATTTTCATGATTACGGCGTCTATATAAGTTGATTTTTTTATATAACTTAACTGGTGATTTTTCCCCATTGATAATCTGGTCTTTTGTAATCGGACTTTTCATACTGAATGTCCTCCAAGGAATTTACCGTCTTTTTTTTTAAGACAAGAAATTTTGTAATCAACATTTAAATTACAGAATTCGTAATCGCTGTGTTTATTCACAGAATTTGTAATATCGAACTGCGGTAAAATAAGGCGAAAAATTTTGTTAAAATTCGTTGAACACCTACATATTCGAAGCCAGATAAATTTAAATTATTAATTTTTTCTGGTTTGATACATGAAACAAATTGTGTTAAAAAGACTCGACTGCTACTAGGAGAGTAAGTATATATTTTCTCTAACAGTTTGATAACTAAAGTATCTTTTATTATACTTTAGAAACACAATTCGGTCAAAAATACACTTGTTAGTATGCTGTTATTTTTTCCTAAAACAGAAATATATATGGATAGTGCTAAAATAATCTAAACAGTTTTCCGAAATTTGTACAAGGAAAATGGCAAAAACACTCGAATTTATCACGTACGCGTATAATTCGAAAACAAGGAGAGCAGAAAATATGGTTTATAAAATCACGGATAGCCATTTCTTCAAAAAGATTTATGCCCAGTATCGATTATCTACACAACATAATCGATCAAAGTAATGGTTACCATCCGTGCCTTCTTAATTGAACCCACTACTTATTTCCATTCATGAAAAATGTTTTGGAAGAATTTATGTTACAGATTTATCGTTTCAAGTGCATCACGTAATGTAAACGCTGAATGATTTTATTTTACTTCTTTATGCATTAACAAAAGCTAAATCTGGAAAGGGATTCGATTTTAAACATAAAAATGCATGAATACATACGAAACCAATAAAGTACATGCATGCTGGAGAATAAACAGAAATATAAACAAGTTATTGAATAAATAATATAAGGTGTTTTTAATATTTCTTACCACTTAGAATTTCTTTAACTTTTAGTCTAAAATTTACTATTATACAGTGCGTAATATTATGCTATATTTCATGTGGAACAACTAAAAAGAAAACTGTGACATAAAATGGAGTAAACACTGCACGTCTTAAGAAGACTATTCTTTATTGTGTTTATTAATTAGCTATATATTAGGAATTAGCCATATCATATTTAGTATTATTAATGTCTGAACATTTAGTTGCATTTTCATAAAATTGCTCATAAAACTCGTCCGACATTACTTTTTTTATAGGATATGATAATTAAAGTTCCTTTCATCATAGATATTTCTTAAAATATAATAATTCTAATGAAAATAAATTTAAGCCATTTTAAACTGATTCTTTTTTCGAAGTCAGGAATATATGGGAACGAGTTTTTTTTATATAGTATTAATATGTTGCAATGAGAAGAGCACTGCAAAATATACATATTTTTTAAGCTCTTATGTGTTATTATTATGAAAAGCAAACAATTGTTTTCCACATTCCATAATTGTTTTTAGAATGGGAAACGGCAGCACAGACACGTGGTTCGTCGCTATTTCTCCATGAGAACTACCAGTATATTTTCATAGAAAAAAAAATCTAGGTTAAACGCGCACGTCGACTTCGAATACGTTTTGAACCGAGGCTCCTGTGGGCAGACCCACACATC
The DNA here is from genome assembly GCA_963932465.1 of Maratus speciosus. Classification (NCBI taxonomy): domain Eukaryota; kingdom Metazoa; phylum Arthropoda; class Arachnida; order Araneae; family Salticidae; genus Maratus; species Maratus speciosus. The sequence continues at coordinate 239,140,481 of OZ010794.1, read as the reverse complement.
CCCGGGATCACGATTTGAGAAAAATGATAGGACAGTATTGAAGACTTGAAGTGAAAATGTCGTGTGTGCATAACGCCATGAAATGGAGGAGTGGTGGTTTAACCCTTTAAGGGGCAAGGTACTTGTATTCGTAAAATGTTCAAATAATTTACTGACACCAGAATTAACAAGACATTTTATTTGTAAACAAGTAAAAGTAAATTTTCACGTACTTAATAAAGATGATATTTTCATCATAAAATTCTGGTGTCATTGTGACAATCTGCGATTAAAATTATGCGATGCCGTGACGGCATCACCGCCCTTCAAGGGGATAAGCAAGCAGGGTGGTTGGATGCTAAAGCAGTCAGAACCTCATTAAATGAAGGCCCCATTTAGAGAGCCATACATTTTACATTAATAATTTTTAAAAAAATCGCCTTCGATTAAGAAGAGATTTTTTATAAGATAATGCTGGTGCCGAAATATTTTCTAGTCTGCAAAATTCAAGGCGATGTACGAATCATGAGACAACCATCTCATCGAATTGGAGGCTGAAATTCCAGAATTAGCTAAAACTCGATTCCCATATTAAAACGTAATCGGTCTGCCAAGTCATATCTTGGTGGAAAACGCGTACAAACTCGATTTTACCTATTGACTCGTAGGTTTACCATTGTGTTTTCCTTCCCCCAGTCCGCCATGTTTTCATATCTTTGGGTGTAGGAAAAAGCAATGGTAAACCTACGAGTTGAACGCTATAATTGGGTTTTAGGTGTTTTCCACCAAGATATGACTTGACAGACCGATTGCATTTTAATATGGGAATCGAGGTTTAGCTAATTCTTGAATTTCAGCCTCCAACTAGATGAGCTGGTTGTCTGTGCTCCCGGCTCCGGGTCTATTTACGTTTACGAGATTGACACACGGTACGTCGCAGCGGCTATTTTTTCCCATTTGTGCGGATTTTTTTAAACAAATCTCTGTCAAACACTTATACTAGCATATTTTTAAACGATATCTATACTAAAGAAACTTTCTTGTAAACTGTGGTATGACTCAATATAAAAATAGTTGAGAAGTCCTAGTCCTTAATCAAAAGTTTAAATATCTGGATATTACTAAATTCAAGAAAGATTTTGACTAACACAGACACTATAAACAAATGTATTGCCCGTATTAAATCTGCCATATCTTGATGTACCCAACAATGACGTGTAGTGCAGGAAACCACGATTAGTTACATTTTTTTAAACCAAATGCCCCCTGCTATTTTTCGATTAATTATTGGTGATGCACATACAAAATAAAAAGAAATATGTCATTAGGGGAAACATGTTATTAGGGGAAATATGTTATTATACCAGGGTGTCCTGCGAATAAGAGCCTAATTTCTAAATTAAATATCGCAAAAACAAATATTAATAGAATTATGAGTTAAACCGTTTGTTTATTAGCTAAGCTGTAAAAATGTTATACAGAAGTTTCAAAAATTAGTTTCAAAAACCGCCAACAGATGGCGCTGTGATCGCAATGCCTATAAATTGTGTTTTGAAGTCCAGAGCACTAGCGCCTCATTCCTAGATGGCTTCCTATGGAAGAACGAAAATTGAGAAAGACCACTTTTTCTCTGGGTTGATGTGCAGAAGTGGAGACATCTGGTCACAGAATTATTGCATCAGCTTCAATTTTAGAGAATTTGAATTAATAGAAATTTTAATACAAAGTTTAGCAATCATTATGTCAGAAATCATTAAAATATTTTATTTGGGTAATGTGCAGAAGCGGAGCCATGTGTTGACAGATTTGAGATTTGTTTCAAATTTTGTTACAAGCTACTTCGGTCCGGATACCAGTATCTCTGTGGTATGTCTTTTGTATCCTAATTGGTAGATCGCGGAATCGAATCCAGGTAGAGGAGGATTTGAAAGAAATGGAAATCTTTACTTTTTAATATTTATTTAAATTGTGAAAAAAGATTGAGTAAAAAATCCAAAGTTTCGGGTTTTAAAATTTAATTAAGCTAAAAAAACCCCCTTTTTTAAAAAAAAAATCATTGAGTATTTATAATAATGATTCATAAATATTTTTTTTTTTATTGTAGAGAATAATTTGAATGAAAAAATACAAAGTTTCTATTTTTAAGTTAAAAAAATTATAATATATATATAATTAAGTTAAACAAAATAATTTTAATTTTAAAAACTCGTTTTCATATTCTTTATCGTTGAGCACAGAAATATAGCGCAGCTACTAGCGATAGGGCCCGAAGTAGTGGAAAGGAATGCTTCATCCAAAATACTTTTGCTTTGACGTTGATGATATGACTTATCATCAATTACTTTTAAAAAAGAAATTATTTAATGCATAATTTCTGTCTCTAAAACTTTGTTTACAAAGAAGAGAAATATATGTGTTGTGCTAAAAACAAAGTATTATGCCTTGATTTAAAAAGAAATAAAAAGTGCAAAATTACTTTTTTATTTATAATAATTTAGTATAAACAATAATACCAAAATATTATGCCGTGAATTAAAAATATAAAAAATAAATAAACAGTACAAAATTATTTTTCTAAATATATGCATTTTGATTTAAATAATTATATGGCATTAAAAATTTAATAAAATATTTTAATAAGCTCTTATATGATGATTTCTAAACTTTTTATTGAAAATTCTATTAATTGAAATTTTCTAAAATTAAAGCTGATGCAATAATTCTGTAACCAGATATCTCCACTTCTGCACATCACACCAATGAAAAAGTTGATTTTCCCAATATTCGTTCTTCCGTAGGGAGCCATCAAGGAATGCGACGCTAGTGCTCTGGACTTCGAAGGACAGTTTACAAGTATTGCGATTACAGAGCCTTCTGTTAACGGTTTTTGCAACTAAATTTTACATCTTCTGTATAACATTTTTACAGCTTAGCTAATAAACAAACCGTTTACCGCCTAATTCTATTGATCTTTGTTTTTGTTATATTTAATTTAGAAATCAGGGTCTAATTCGCTGGACACCCTGTATATGTTATTAGTTATATATGTTATACAGGCCGCAAACAGTCTTTCCAAATCTAGCACGTTTTTTATTCAGAAATTTCGAGTTCATATCAGAAAAAAATTAGTACTAATTTTGACTTATTTTATTCCTCAAATATCTCTCACGAGAGCTAAAAATAGCTACTACTAAAACTTTTTGCTGAACATTTGGTACTCCCTCTGTCCCAAATTATTTACTACAATTGATCACTTTTGTACTGATTATTAATACTAATGATTTTATGATTTTGTTTGAACATTTTTCAGAGATTTCAGGGCGTTATGATATCAATCAACAACACTTACTTACCAAGCATTCCCCCCGTCTCGTCTTAGATGCCTTATATTCCCTCAGCCGTTGTTTTGAATTGTTTGGCGATTTTTTGTTGGCGTGTTGGCGGTGTTTATGGATATTGCAACCTCGATATGTGGAATCCCGTGTGACGTGTGTGTTGTGAGGTGTCTTTCTGTCAACCCTTGAGAAGCTCATTTTGGCTTGGAATATTGTGAATATATTTTGATATCGTGTTGTATAGTTCTGCCTTTTTATTTTTTATGTGAAATTTATTCAATCTATTTGATTGACTATGGTTTCTGTAGTCCGTTTAAACGCTCTTACTGAAGTAATTAGGAAATATGAGGAAATTTTGACAAGAAAAGAAGGTTTGTTTATAGAGTGTGAATGCGTATTCATAAGCCTATTTTGGAAAATGACGGTGATGACATTTCGTGCTGGAGCTTTGAAGAAAGCAGATGTCTGTTAAGGTATGTTGATAATTTTATGTATATTTTGCTGCTTTGAATTTTTTTACATTTTGAGATTACTACAAAGCGAGAATTGCTGAATTTTGAGAATGCTACACAGCTAGAAATGCTGAATGCAGTGATATTTTTTTCGGTTAATGTGCGCGATGCGCTAATCCAACGATTACTAATTGCCATTTTAGCGAATTTTATTTTTTATGTGTATTTTGCTGCTTTAAGTGTTTTTTTACATTTTGAGATTGCTAGAAAGTGAGAACTGCTGAATTTTGAGAATGCTATACAGCGAGAACTGCTGAAGGTAGTGATGTTTTTTTACGGTTAATGTGCACATACAACGATTATTAACTGCCATTTTAGCGAATTTTGTTTAATATTTACATTTTATTTTCGTTAAGCCAAATATGCGTATAAACCGGTGCTTGGCGAGACATTTACTACTTGGCGGAAAAGGGGTTTTCAAGCCAAGAAAAATTCCAAGATGGCGGCCGGGGAACTTATGACATCTGTTCCCCCGTCTCTCCTTAACTCCTTAACGGTCGCCTTAAATTACGATTTAAAAATTCAAATTGCTAATTGTCACAACTTTTTTGAAGTTATTGTATGACAGGTAAAATGATACCATAATAAAGCCAATTACACTATTTTATAAAACTGGTGAGAATGTAACAATCTGTAGAAAAGGTATTCTCACTCCCGTGATTATCACGGGAGTGAGAATTAAGGGGTTAAATATGTACCAATTTTTTTTTAAAATAATCCAGGATTCACACGCTCTTAAGCCACGCCCTATTTTGTAAGGATTCTTCCACCAGTAACCACATAAAACGACCTTCTAGCTAATGAATCGTTAATTATTTGAAGAAGAAAATGATCTTTATGTCATAATAGTGGTAGAGTCCTTACAAAGTGGTGTCGATCTACTAAACTGCATCGGAAGTTATTTATAACTCTACCCACTTGATATGTAGCAACTAATTTGGGACAAAAATTTTCATCAAAATGCCGCAACTAATTTGGGACAGAGGAAGTATTTCATAACGATACTTTTATAAATGACGCATTAACCCCTTGAGGGGCAAGCGATTGCGTTTGTGAATCCCCACCGGAAATTTAGAAAAAAATTATCTCAAAATATGGAAAAGCAATTTTACTACTTTTTTTCCACAAAAGTTAGAAAAGTAAAATTTCATAAAATTTTTCTGGTGCGAATCTTCATTAATCGTAGGTGGGATAAATTATATCCCACCGCCCTTCGAGGGGTTAAATGCGTCAAGGAGCCTGTACAATTTCCAAAACGACTGCACATCGCGCCAGAACGGTGTGTATATTGTCCAAGCACCCACGGCTTGATTACGTTTCCGAGACTAAATTTTAACCTTTTGAGATGGGGGGGGGGGGTGAATTTCTTCAAAATGCCCAAATGTCACATTGGCAGAAGTATTTTGAAAACAACAGATTCGGCGTATAATATATACGAAAATATGCATTAATCTATTTTCAAATAAATTTCGTTCAATATTCCGATGCCAATGTGACATTTGGACATTAAAATTAAGTGGGAAAAAATTCACCCATCAGAGTTCAAAGGGTTAAAAGTTTACCTTGTGATGTTACTGTGGTAAAAGCAGATGTCTAAAAAGCGTCATAGCTGTAACATTTACTCAGTCACGTGTCGTGAATTAGTGGTGTTCCTAATAGAACTGGAAAACTTATAGCTCGAAAGACGGCGATTATGTTAACCCATTAAGAGGCAAATCACTTGTATGCGAAAAATGCTGAAATCATTCATTGACACATTGACACCGGAATTAAAAAACTAATTTATTTGGAAATAAGTAAAAGCTTTTATTCGCATACTTTCTTAAAAGCAAAAATGTCACTTAAAAATTCTGGTGCCAGTGTGGCTTTTATGAATTAAAATTAAATGGTCCATAATGAACCTCCGCCCCTCGAAGTGGTTAAACAAGCTCTATTTTGTGTTACATATCTGCACCGTAGTTTTATGTATGTTTTAATTAGCTTCCGTGATGTGGTGTATGTCGAATTTCTCAAATTGATTCACGGCTATATAAAATTATACGTCATGTTAAATTCAATTCTTTTATTAACTGTCCATTTTTTCTTACTATGTGGGATACCGTGGATCTTACCAACATTTTTTTTTTCTTCTATTTCAATCACTTTTTGAAAAATATTCTTTGACATGCAATTATACTAGCGTATATTCAAACGATATTAACCTCAAAGAAAATTCTTTATAGATTGCGGTATCAGTGAATATAAAAATATTCGCCATTCTGGCCCGTAAGCAGAAGATTCATAGAAATAAAGTTCCATATATAAAAACAGAATTTATATTAAATGAAATAAATTCATAATTTCGCATAAAAATAATTAATGTTATTTTGAATACATTTTGGTACAACAGTTAGACAAAGCGAATTTAATTCGAAAAGCTTACTTTTATACAGCACTCCCACTCAGATGTTTTTTGGACACCACATTTTTCAAATAAAAATCTTCTGTACTAATTTTGTAGAAATTTACTTGTAAGGATCTTTTTCTTGCAATTGTTGCAAAAAACTACCGCGAATCTTTTCATTAGAAATTACTGGATTTTAATAAACGGGCGAGTGGGAGGCCTATGTTGCAGACTGATGTATGAGTATGATAATATTTGATAATATATTAATGTATTTCAGCAATACGGTTTATGAAATATATCTAAAGCTATTTTCAAAGGCAATCGTATATAAAATCGTATATAAAATACCTTGTTTGTTTTATTTTTTTTTTTCATAAAGATGAATTTATATAACGTCTGTTTTGTTTCTCTTACCATTATAAACGACAACCAGAAAAGCAATCAAATTCATAGTTTGATGAACTTTGAACAAAATAAATAATAATCAGCAGTTTCATATAAAAATTTTAAAATACCGCACTTAACAAAATGAAAAAGAAAATTATGTTTATCGACATAGTCAGGTAAATTCTCTAACTTTATGAAATAAGATGTGGATAAAAAAATAATAATAATAAATCATTTTATGCAGTTTTTTTTAACCAAAACTAATGGTGATAAGTAATAAATGTAGTTAAAACGCTCCAGCAATTTTTTAATATATTAAAGTAATAGCTCGTGCTTTCTAAAGCCATTATGTGTTATTAGAATTTTGGCGTTCATGAGTTATATTGTTCAGCATATTTTAATGCATCAATATAAATATAGCTTTAGTCTGTATCTGCAATTCTGATTTTGTATTATTACAACATTAGTTATAAATTTAATGAGTCGAACATGACTTTTTGTATAATTCTATAAATATCTTTAATAGTTTTCAACAATATAGTGAAACACATCCCCTTTTATTATTTACCTTTTTTTCCCAAATAGTATGAACAAAAAAATTTCAAATGCCATAAGAAAATAACACATCGTGCTTTAACCCTTTATCCATTGAAGGTACTTATAAGTATCACTAACTTTAAATTTACATCCCATAGTGAATATTACTGATATTCTAATGGTACTTTGCAAAATCAATCTTCTAACTCATATTTATCCAGATACATGGCATCAGTAGTTCTAGGTTTGTTATTTTAGCGAGGAAGGAGGCTATCTTTGACACGGACGTTGAGTTTTGTGCCGACATTTTGTACAGATTGTCATGCTCAGGACCTGATTACCAACGGGGCACACTTACACTAATAAATTTTTTAAAAAATGTTCGCCTTATGTAAACGCCGTATTCATGTAAAATTTCATCCATGAATGAGTCAATTTTTTCTGTTTCTTTTTACTGGTGGGATCCCGTCGGTATTGCCCCGTCGGTAACCAGGCCCTGGTCATGCTGGTCTTTTTATTGCTGCAAACACAGTAAAGAACATAAGATAAGACTTGGATTTTTTTTATGCATTTATTCTGAGCTTAGAATACAGTTTGACTAGCTATTTTATGTGAACGGTGTATGTATTTGATTTAACAGTTGAATTACTCGGTGGTACTTATAAGTACCGTCAGTACGCTGGGTGTAGGAGAAAACCTTCTTCTCTAATTTTCGTCTGTGGAGTTATCTATCGTTTTCATCTGCTTAAAAATGTAATTACTAAAATGTAGTGTAGTAATGATTTCCCTGGTATTTCATTTCTGTTTCATTGTTATTTTTTATAGGAAATTGAAAAAGTTCTGCACCGGCTCGTTTTTGCTATGCTAGAAATGGCATAGATAAATTCATATATTGCATATGTGAAGATGCGAGAGAACACGTTGACCCTGGCATACAGACATCACATAAAGGGATCAAACAAAATCGAAACCTAAAAAAAAAAAATAAAAATAAAAATAAAAATAGTTTTTTTTAACCCTTTCAGGGGCAAGGCATTTTCAATTCTAAAGTGTTGAAATAAATGATCGGCACCGGAATTTGATAAAAGATTTATTTTTAAATAGAAAAAGAGGGCTATATTTTTTATACTCCTTACTCGTGAAAATACAAATGATACTGAAAATCCAAAAATCCCACCAAATTACTCTAATGATATTAAAGACATACTTAACACCCTCCATGAAATAAAAGAAGTTTTTCAAATTACAAAATTCTTAAGCTGTATCAAAAACATTTCAACTCAAACAAAAAAATATGATAACCCCATGTAAAAAGTGATTGTCATTTTAAACGAATTCGACAAACTTGCTAACCTTCTCAATCTAAATAAAGAATAATTTCTTATTCTGCTAAACTTTTGCTTTTTCTTGTCTTGTTTTGTCTGTTTTGTTATAAAGAAAAAAACTCATTTAAACTGCATTTCCTAATGTTTTTTCATGATTATAAATTATCTTGCTTTTTTATTTTATTGTTCTAGTAACACGATTTCTTTCTATCATCTATTTCCATTGAGTTACCAGACTGGGCGGGTGCCGTCCTCTTTTACCCTTGTTCCCCTATGCTTTTTGTGCTTTTTTCAGTTCTGTTAGTCTGAACTCTCCTCAGGGATGTTTTTTATTGATGGGGATTATTGGATGTTTTATCGTTTTTTTTTTCTCGATTATGCATTAACTTATAAACTTTTTCATTATTATTATTATTTTTTTTGTAAATATGTAAATATTTTCTTTGTTTGTAAACTCTCGAACTTTGCTTTGCATTTATTGTGTTAAACTAATGTATGGTCTCTGAAAAGAGTCTTTTTTTTATGCTGGGGTCTTCCTTTTGGTAGCTTTTTCAAGTGTCTTGGACATTTTATTAGGATCATATGGAACTTTTTTTTTCTCTTATTGCTATACTAACAATTTTTAATTGTTTTTTCTTCTCTACTTTTAATTTTTACTTGTGGCCACCAGCCGCGCTTAAATTTTATTTTTTCTAAGGCTCCCAATCCATTGAAACACGCAAAATTTATAGCCTGTATGTAAAGTTGCAACGCAACTAGGGAATCCAAGAACACTGCTCACATTGTTCCATTGTTCCATTTCTGATGCTTGTTAAATCAAAAATATTTTCTGTAGCCATCTGAAATACTTTGTGGGTTTTCTGTTACGATATTTTAGCCATAGTTTACTAACGGTACTTTAAAGTACCACTTTAATTAATTACCTCTAAATAATTAAATTTCTCACGGATGAGTATTTTTTTATACTTATCCTTTAATTTCTATTGTAGTAACTGAAAAAAAATATTGCATGATAAAAATTGCACTAGAAATAATGCAGTAGATAAAGGGTTAAGGGGACCGAGAAATCTCTATCTCGGCAATGTTAAAATACACCAAATTTATGTACCTTTTTCTCAGAAATGGTGAAAGATAGTGGTCTAGATTTTTTAGAGTAGTTTAAATAACATGCTTTACGTATTTTAACGAGCCATTTTCCTTCTAAGTGATACTAAAAATTAATTATTAATTATTTATTGAAAGACATTTTAAAATTAGCATTTTTGGTAAGATTTCAGTGCCTAAAATAAATAATTCTCAACAAATCATTAAATCCCTGTGTTAAAGTATGCACTATGACAAAGGTATTTAGACAAATCTGAGTTCTTAAGTTTAATAGATATTGAAATAAAGGAACACATACCTGAAAAATCGAAGTTTTGAGAAAACGTCCATTAAATCTGTGAAGCAGTGATGCCAGTGGGTTACTTTTTAAAATTCTGATTTCTTGATTGGCACTACTTTTTTGAAATAGCTAAACTACCCTTATTTAATAACACATAAATTAAGCTGAAAACAATGGAAATTTTACCACTTCAGAAAAAGGGTGCCAATCAAGAAATCTGAATTTTTTTTTTTTTTTTTTTAAGTAGCCCACTGCTGTGAAGAATGAAAAAATCCAACACTTTTTTTAAAAATATATAAACATGTGTAATGCATCATTGAAAAGATAAAAGTTTAAACTATTTAATAATATAAAAAAGTAAAAATATTGATTTTTTGGTTGAATTTTGCTACCCGGTCCCCTTATAGAAACAAAAAATATTATAGAGATTCGATTGACTTTTTCTATGTTATTTCTATGTTTTTGCATGCTTCTGAAAATTGGTTTTGTTTTGTGGTTAAATAACATCTGAAAATTAGTTTTGTTTTGAGGTCAAATAATAATCAAGTATTTTTTTTATATAATAACTTTTAGGTTTTTTATTACACGGAAATCTTATTGTCACACACACATATATATATATATGTATATATATATATATATATATATATATATATATATATATATATATATATATTATATTACAGCGATGTAATGTATAAAAATTGTTATTTCGTTTCAACAAAATACGTAACAATTCATAATTTCAATCAAGACTGTCTAAAAAGTATGAAAGATAAGAAACCAAATATATATATTAGATAAAATAATATAAAATAACATAAATTTCACATAAAATATCGTATAAAATTATATAATAATTTATACTAATCTATATTATAAAACATGTATTTTATATAAAATATCATATTAATTTAAAATCATGATATTTCTTATAATGTATAATTTCATATAAAACTCTGGCTAAATTTCGAGCTTTTTTTACCGTACTAAATTTAGACAACTTGTAGGAAAATGAATGCTCTTTAAACATTACTGTCAGCTCACTTGTTTATTTATCTGGAACCTGCCAAATAACCTTACCTTGTCTGGGCAGTCTTCCTTCTTAGGAAGACAAAAGATTATAAACATTTTCAATTAAATAAAGTTTAATGAACATGGTAATGATGGAAAGGGAGAAACAAATCATTCTTTTATACTAGGGTTGCCAGTTTGGCCGCCACTTTTATTCAGGAATTTCGAGTTCGTACTAGAAATAAACAATAGTATTTTACCCTTTATTTCATTAAAAATAAATAAATAAATAAATAAATAAAATCCACTCGCCGGCCATTTTTGAATTTGATTGGTCGTTCATAAGTTGTATTTTCTATCCTCTCTCGCTCTGAATTTGTTTATTTATTCCGCTATCCCTCCGTGGGCGTGGCTTGCTGCTTCTTTATTCCCACTCACTTTGATTGGTCGATTCACTGGCTGCTCATGTTTTCAGCTGCTGACAGAGATTATTTTCGAAATTTTACAATTTTTAACTCTAGAAAGTGCCAAAATTGATAATAGTCGATTCGAACCAGAAATTTTCTCGTACGATATGTTATATGTAAGAAGCGCAAAAATAGACTAATTGTAAAATTTAAATTGTTATAAATAAAATTTGTGGTGTGAAACTCTTTTTTATAAAAATTGAATAAAATAGCTTGTGGTTCTAGAGTTAACCCTTTCAGGGGCAAGGTAATTGTATTTGTTGACTGTTGAAATAATTGAATAACACCCGTACTTACAAGAAAATTTATTTATAAACAAGTAAAGGTATATTTTCGCTTATTCAATAAAATTGAAGTTTTCATTCAAAAATTCTGGTGCCAATGTGGCAATTTGGGATTAAAATTATGTGATGCCGTGACGGCATGACCGCCCTTCAATGGGTTAACGATATTTACTGATTTTTATGGAACTTCGATTTTGTATTTTGAACATTTAAAGATATTTGACATTTTTTATTGTATGGTGCCAGAAATGGGCCTTTGTTTTTGTGAGGGCAGGATGGATGTTTAACTTTTCTGAGTCTTGCCTATTTTCTGTGTAAAAGGTTCTACGACTATTCTTCTACTGTAGGTGCGAGACCTTTGGCCTCAGGTACTACGTAATTTGTCATTCGAAGTTCAAGGATAGCCTAAAGTAAAAAAAAAGGTATGAATTTGAAATTTCGGATTAAAATTGAAGGTCAAACTGGAAATCTTGTTTTACACTGTGTTCGCAGTTTTGAAGTTATTAAATTAATAAATTAAAAATAATAGTCGTAAAAAAATGTTGTTTAAAAAATTCTGTAAATAATATGTGGAATTCCTAATATGAAAGGTGGAGTGACCGGAAGTTGCGCATTAAAAAAAGCGAAACTAAAGCATTTTCTACTTTTTACGTGCAGTTTATGATATAGCATCCTACATTGGTTACTTTTTTAAAATTCATATTTCTTGATTCGCAACACTTTTTTGAAATGGCAAAATTTCCGTTGTTTTCGACATAATTAATATGCCATTATACAAAGGGAAATTTTCCTTTACAAAAAAAAAAAAAAAAAAAAAAAAAAAAAGTGGTGCCAATGAAGAAATCCCAATTAAAAACAAATAGCCCAGTGACAACACTGCCTACATTTCGAAAAATAACGTATAGCTGACAGCGCCATACATTAAATCAGTAATGAAGCCAGGGCCTGATTACCAATGGGGCACACTTACACCAATAAATTTTAAAAGAAATGTTCGCCTTATCTAAACGCTGTATTCATGTAATATTTCTGCCATGAATCAGGCAAAATTTTCTTTTTCTTTTTACTGGTGAGAATGTGCCCCGTTGGTAATCAGGCCCTGAGTGAAGCTACGTAAGGCGTCATTGATATTCCCCTTAATACTTAATGATACAACTAAACGCTGACTTACCAAATAAAGGAAATTAATGGCAGATGAATTAATATTTAATCATCCTGGTCGGCATATAACGAACATTTTAAAGTTATAGAACAAATAGCCCAGTTGTAATTACATTGAAACTTGTAAACTTTTCAAATTTAAGAAAAATTTAATGTGCTAGGAATATGCATATTCTATAGATGAGAGTTTTCATAGGCAAAACGTAGTCCGACAAGGTGCACCTACAATAACTGAGAGGGGTAGTCTGTTAGTTACCCGACAGTGAAACTATACAAACAGGCAAAGCCACTTTGAACTTATGCGGAAAACAGATTCCACTTTGTACAGAAACCTCAGGAGATCCTACCGAAAAAATGAGATCATTCTATCATATATTTAACTAATCATATATTATCGCATATTAAGTAATTCATATTATGTAGTAGAAAATACAAAGTAGGCTTAGTCCGCTTAGTGACGGTTATCTGATTATCGGCCAAGAGTGTATGCTATAATATAGGTAAGCATACATGCAAACCTATGGCTTTTATTTAATCATATAAACATACTGCGATCCGTACATTTAGTTTATGAATGACAAGAAATAGATTTTAAATGACATCCAAGTAGTTTCAAAACACATTTATTGAAATACGTTTTCAGGCACAGACTATCTTTTTCTCTGTTTAACAAAAGCTGGAGGTTTGCAAGAATGGGTACCAGTTTCGGGTAACCGACCTTCAAGATGTAGTTGTTGTAATTCTGTACGAAAAGCGTATTTTTTCCGACCACTGTCCAGATGACTGACTCCAAAACAGGGTTTACAATGAAAGACACATATTTTCATATACTATAGCGGAACATAATTTTCTTATGAAATGGTTTTATTTTTGAAATTTGCCTTATTTACAATGTTTGTTTATTATTTTTTTAATATTCTAAATGTAACCTGGACATTTAAAATAAATAAAATAATAATATTAAATGACAATCAGTTATAAATATATACAAATTATCGGGAGAGTTTTGAAAAATAAATAACCACCAACAATTCCATAGAAATTCTTATAACTTTTCAAAATCCGGAACAACACTTTTATGAACTTGTTCCTACAAATGCACTATTAACATTAGTTCTGGCGATGACAAAGAGAAACTAAATCAATATTTTATATAGTGTTCGAAACTTTGATATTATTTTCTTTTTTCAATCAAAAAACAGTGGCCGTAAGCAATAAATGTAGACTAAATTCTCCGATAAATAAAATGTTTAAATTCCGAAAGACATCTAAGTAATGTTCCTGTTTATATATATATATATATATATATATATATATATATATATTTATTTATTTATTTACTTTTGCATCAATTCCAGTATTTTCGTACTAAAATATACTTTTATTTCAGTAAATGATAAATTTTCTGTACACTTGTACAGAATTCTGTAATTTAGTTACATTGTTTAAATCAAACTTTAATAAGATAATTTTCTTTAACACGTTCACGCCGGCGCGTTGGGTCACACACGACTGTCTCAGAGCTGCAAAGTCAACGGCTTTTTTGATACCAGTATTTTAATACAGAAAATGTTCTTTTATTTAATTAGAACAATTGGGCGATTTAAAGGAACAACATTTTCTCTAAAATAATAGTGGTGTGCAAAAAGCCGGAGACTTGGCAACTCTGAGACAGTCGAGTGAGACTCACCGCGCCGGCGTGAACGTGTTAATATCAAAATTACCAAAAACCAGTCACTCGATAGGTAGCAAATATAAATTGATTCGAACCAGAAATCAATTTTAGAAATAAATAAAACATATATCACGCCGAAAAACGAAGGACTGAATGCAGAGTTGAACAATTTCAAGTAAATATTCTGGTGTGAAATGTTTCTGTTAAACTTGAGTAGAATTCTATGCAAGTTAATGCTTGGTGTTAATAATAAATTTTACGATATTTTCATGTAGTATAGCGACATTTCGTTTACACTTTATTATTTTTATAATTCTAAAGAGACAAGAAATGTCGCACATTTTGTTCCAAGAAGTTGGTTATTTAAGCAATAGATGCATTTCCATATACTATATACCTAATGCTATAAGTTTCCCGGTAGCAGCAATTTAAAAGAATGCTACACCAATTTTCTTTTATGAAAGTGTTTTTTCTTTATGAAATTGGTCTTGTTCTTTTTATGTTCTTGAAGTTTAGTTTCTGTTTAATTCTACGCAGAAACTGCAATCTAATTTTTTAAAAAATAATAAAAATTGATTACAATCTGTATGCAGAAATTGGAAAGAATGTTTTGTGAAATAGAAAATAATCATAAATACTGACTGATTTTTATTTAAAGAAAGAACAGGACATACTTTTTATGAACTTCTTCATATACATAAAGTATGATTTCCGGTGGGATGATTATAAATGTAAACTAAATTAATATTTTATATAATGTTTGTGGTTTTTAAGTTTTCTCTTTTTTCATAAAAAGTAATGGCCCTAAACAATAAATGTAGTTTAAATGTTCTGGTGAATAAAATCCCGAAACCTGGAAACGCATCAAAGTAACTTGTGTCGTTTTCAAAAACCATCATGTTTTTAGTAGCGTTTTATTTATTTATTTATTTATTTATTATTATTTTTTTTTTTACTTTTTTATTTATCTATTGCTTTCGTCAGAAATTATTTTATTCTACAGTAATATAGAATTATAAATATAATTTTTATTACACTTTCACGAATTCATGTATTTTATTATTCAAAAAAGCAATTTTATTTTAGTGATTGATAAATCTTCTGCACAGTTATCCAAAATTCTGTACAATAGTTACTTCGTTACAATCAAAATCCAGCATTTTTGTTTGGCTTTTTTATAATAAATTCATGGTTGCCACAGTAGACTTTTTTCGTATTCTGTTCTCTCCACTATTTTAGAAAAAAAAAATACATTTTGTTGTACATTTATCTTGCAAATGTTGTCAAAGTGTATGAAAATGATTTTTGTTTTCAGAAAATGGTGCGAATTAAAATTAAAAAATAGTCGTCAGTGGCAGCCCTGTAAATGTCAGTCTTTTCTTCCTTCAGAATTAAACTGTTTTAGACAAACAAATTTAAATTGCATTGACTCTTAAACATTTAATACACAAAAGGGAAATTAAATGTACTAAATTCTACAACGCATAAAAAGGATCAACTATGACAGACATAAATTTTCATGTGCTATATGTAGCTAAACATTTCAGCTAATTTTTCTTTTGAAATAATGTTTCATCAATCTTTTTTATAACTTTATCTTTTTATGTTTTGTTATATAATGTTGGATTTCGATGAGTTATTATTATTATTATTTTGTTTTCTTTTATTATTCTAAGCAGAACCTAGAAAATATAAAGTGTAACATTAAAAGAAAAAAAAAAAAAAACTTATACTTCTTTATAACTATATTGTATTGTATAAACTGATGGCAACATTCTGATGAAAAAGTACAAAAATAAATAACAAATACCGATTTCATATAACGTTTTATAAAATATTAGTTTTCAAAATCAGAACAACATAATTTTTATGAACATGTTCGTATAAATAAAATATCATTACCAGATGTGGTGCTGGTAAAAAGGAACTGAATTAATATTTTATTCAGTGCTTGTAGTTTTAAAGTTATTTTCTTTTAACCACCAAAATAAAGGTCATAAACAATAAATGCATTTTAAATGTTCTAGTAAATAAAATGTTGAAATTTAGAAATACATGAAAGTAATGTTCATTGCGTTTGAAAACCATTATGCGTTATTAAATTTTGTTTGATCTTGATAAAAGTTGTTCACTGTACTATTATTCAATATTATAGATATAGTTTGATTGATGTTTCCTTTAACGTTGATGTTTTGTTTTTACATAATACTAATCTTAGAAATGATTTATTCATTTTATGTACATGTGTGGATATTTCTGTAAAATAATTTCTTTGTTTATTTAAAAAGACCACTTTCTCAAAAATATTCAAAAGTTCTTTTATTGGTTCGATTTGTTTAGCTGATATTTGGGATTCCAAATATGTTTTATTTTTATGTTTACACCTATTAGTTGTGAAAATGTTGCCTATTAAAAAAAAAAAAAAAAAAAAACAGAAATTAGCCGTAAAAATGAAAATTAAATTTAAAAAGACCGAAAAACGAAAGTATTGGAGATTCTTTGTTTTTATAAAATTTATTTCTTTTTCCTTACCAGGGTTTGTACGCATCTAGGGATCAGTGTTGCTAGTGGGCTATTTTTTTTAAAATTCAGATTTCTTGATTGCCACCACTTTTTTGAAACTGTAAAATTACCTTTGTTTTCGCCTTAATTAATATGTCATTAAATATGTAGCATTTTACCATTTCAAAAAAGTGGTGCCAATCAAGAATCTGAATTTTAAAAAAAAGTAGCCCATCTGGCAACACTTCAAGGTATTCAAAGGAATTTAAGTGTTTTAGTAAGAGAAATTTCGCAAAGTTTCATATATCTGAAGATATGTTTATTTTTCATTAAATAACGCAAATATTACTTTACAAAAATTCTAGTAAATGCTACTTGAAATCCTTGAAGCATACGAACACTGTTTATGTCTAAATATTTGAAAACACGCTTTTAATATCAGCAGAAATCTTTTTTTTTACATATTTCACCAATAGGTTGTAATTCCCTTCGAAAAGCGTAGATTTTACTACCACTGCCTAGATGCATGAATTGCAATACAGGGTGAACTGTACAAGACACGTATTTTCAAATATTATAGCTGAACATTTTTTAAAACAAATTAAGGAATTATTGTACTACATTATGAAATGTTTTTTTTTTTTTTTTTAAATCAAATTAAAATAAATAAAATAAAATAAGTAAAACCATGATATTAGATGACAATCGATTATGAAGATATACAAATTGATGATAATTTTGAAAAATAAATAACCATCAACAATTCCATAATAATTCATATAACTTTTCAAAATCCGGAACAACACTTTTATGACCTCGTTCGTACAAATAAAGTATTAATACAAGTTGTGGCGAAGATAACGGGAAACTAAATCAATATTTTATAAAGTGTTCGAAGCTCGGATATTATTTTCTTTTTTCAATCAAAAAACAATCGCCGTGAGCAATAAATGTAGTTTAAATTTTCCGAAAATAATCTTTAAATTCAGAAAGACATCAAAGTAATGGTCCTTGCGTTTAGATGCCATTATGTGTTTTGGGATTTTTTTTTCTTTTGGCAGAATTCACTTCATCTGGCTTTATTATACCGTAATAAATATAATTTACTTTTGAATCAATTCCATTAGTTCTTATTAAAATATACTTTTATTTGTGTAAATGATAAATTTTCTGTACTCTTGTACATAATTCTGAAACTTAGTTACATTGTTTAAATTAAACTTCAATAACATAATTTTCTCTAACACCAAACCAAAGCGATTATTCTCTGAGCGTGTTCAGTAAATTTTAAATTTGTTAACGCACGGTTGCGCACGGAAGCGCCACTTTTCGACCGATAGCCGAAATAGAAATGACATGCAAATGTAAATTTTGTTGGGATATATCGTCGGTACCATGCCAAGTTATCCAATATGAATCTGCGTTGCCAGTCGGATATTTTTTTTTAAATTCAGATATCTTATTTGGCACCACTTTACTGAAATGATAGAATTCCCTTGGTTTTCGCATTAATTAATATCTCATTAAATATGGTTAAACAAGGCGAATTTTACCATTTAAAAAATATGCACTATCTACCAGTGGTGCCAATCATGAAATCTGAATTTAAAAAAAGTAGTCCACTGGCAACACTTTTTTCATATTAGATATTAGGTTGAGAAAAAAGTCCTGGGATATTTTTAATCTAATAGTTACCAGAATTTGTATCGTATATAGGAGTACTAGTGGTATAGTCCAGACGTGGCTACATCCGATTATGGCCTATTGGTCCGGTTTCGACCAATGGAACACTTTTCCAAGGGCCCTCGATTTGAATCCATTAATGAAGTTAAAGAAGCATGTCAAGAGTTTTTCGATTACAAGGAGCCACCATGGTACTTCCAGCAAATCCGGAATCTGGAAGAACGATGGCAGAAAGTCACACGACTTTAGGCCAAGAGACTACTCTGTTCGAAAAACTATGATGGTATCTACTTTGAAGAATAGTCCTTGTGTCTTTTGTTGTTAATTTGCGCATAACAACGCAACTTTCACAAATTTTGCAGAACTTTTTGCTCAACCTAGTAGTTTGACATGGTACGGAAGACATGAGCTTCACTCTCCTCTCCTACCATTAGTTATCAATAAAAAAAGCCACTGAGGGAAATATAATAGGTACAAGAAGTTCTTAGACAAAACTGCATATGTATAAAGCATATAATGTTAATGCTGGAATCTGGCGTAAATTGACAAAGCTGCGCAATCTTGTGGACGGGGTTGATAATGCAAATACGCGGAGTTTTAGTATGACGTCATATATGACAGAACATCTACTATCTGCGTTACCTTGCGCTTATTTTCTGAATCTTTATTCACTTAACCAAAGATGAATCTTGTTTACCGGATTTATTGCAAAATATTTTTGTAGCATTTTGTTTTGATAAAATTATGTATATAAAAAGTTGTCACACTCTCATTTTGGGAGAAAAAGCACTAATGCTACGTAAACATTATTACCTTTTGCCCTGAAACTAAAATGAAATTGCGACTATTTTTTAAATACACGTATTTTTAACAAAGCAAACAGTAACAAAAATATTATGCAATAAATTTGGTAAACAAGATTCATCTTCTGTGACTGAGCTTGTTGTACTCGTTTTTACCCTATTTTTCGATTAATATTTGATAATTTCACTTCTTATTTTTTCTGGTGTCAGATTTTCATTTCCCAGTATACAAAAATAACACCAGACGTTAGAGGGCGCTATTATCAACTTGCAAATTTTCTCCCATTCTCCTGATCAATGGAGTTATGAAGAAAGAGGAGGAGGCATATAGTGTACTATCTACCAGTTGCGACTGAAGTAACTGAGGAGGTTTGTCAAAAGATGGCGGCTGCCTTTTTTTATCGTATCTTCAGTTTCTGATTACCGCCGGGACAACCATCCCACCAGCATAATTAAATAGAAAATTTCGTCTTATTTAAGCGTCTTATTCACGGAATTGTTTCTCAAAAATGTGGCCAAAATTTCCACATATTCTTACTGGTGTCAGTTTCCTTTGTAAAACTATCAGTTACTTTTCCTGCTTGTCACAATATGGCGTAAACGCAGGATGTGAGTACCGCCAAAGTAAAATTCTACAAGTAAAAATGGAAATCTGTTTCTACGATTATTTGAGACTGAAATTTTGCAATAAAAAGGCGTTTAGATAAGCAGAAAATTTCTATATAAATTTACTAATGGAAGTTCCCACCGCTGGTAAACAACCCCTCCTATAGCGGTTACAGTTGAAGCTTCACTATTTTACGGATATGTCAGTTCCTCTTTATTAATAGTTCCATGATCTGATCAGGCTTATTATTTAACGGCATTTCACCAAACATACCAGCAACTGGTGACATTCGATCAGTAGCAAATGATGATATGTTGAAGAACCTGTAATTTGTTTTTGTTTTTTTACCGTCAACCGGGGCTACTTTGGTCCTTGCTGGTCCATACTTTGGTCCATCCCATAAAAAAAGGTTTTATTCTTTGTATTGAACAAACAAAACAAGAAAATTTGGAGTTTTTGCTCTTGAAAAATATTTTATTCCCTACGATAGGATATTTGAATAGTTTGGGGCTTATTTAATTTTTTAATGGTAACACTGGATGTGTTTGTAAACAACTGTTTTCGTGTGTAAATTTTAACTCTCCAAACTTTTTATAGTGAAACAATCTGGATAAGAGCTACAAATAAGATAAGTATTAAAATATTACCTTTAGTAACCTGTAACCCTTGTGTAATCATAAATATTCCTTTAACATTTTATTTTGCAGGAAATGTTTACGTTTTCATAGAGCTAACATGAAAACTAGTATTTCGGGGCTATTTTGAGCCAGGCCTTTTTTGTCCGAAAATAGCCCCAATTACTTATAAATACCTTTTATACAACCAGATCTCTTAAAACATGTTTTAAGTAACATTTTTTTTCCAATTTTTACTGTGGCAAAATGTTATATTAATTGTTTTTGTTCCAGTTGCTGATGATAAAATGACGAAAACTATGTCTCGTTTCTTTTATAATAACAATTGATTTATTGTGCTTAAATGTTTAAAAAAAAAAAAAAAAGAACTTTATCAAATTTGCAGTGTTAATTTATTAGCAAATGCTATAGCAATGAGGTTTCAATAAAAATGTATTTATTTACATATGAAATGTATTCATTTTGTATGAAACTAAGTGGATGGACCAAAGAAGCCCCCAGCAGGGGCTACTTTATTCCAAAACTTTAAAAATAGTTAAAAATAAAAATAAATAAAAAATTTGCTCTTTAAAACCATACAGTTTGCTTCTTTGTTTCATGTTAATTGTTTACAACTCCATTTCGACGTAGAAAAATGACATATATTTTTAAATAATGGAAATGTGAGTGGAACCAGGAAAAAGTGGCCCAATGTGCTGGTTGACGGTGAATAAATGAAACAGAAGGCGAAAAAGGAAAGGGTAAATAGAAACGTTAATAGATCAAAAGAAAATCCGGTCTGAAATACTTTCATAAAACTTGTGTAAAATTTACACGTATTTAAAAATACATCTTTAGTGTTAATAATAAATTTTACGATAATTCCAACAATTTTACACAATTAAGCTTACTTTTCGGTTAAACTTTATTATTTTTATAATATAAAAGAAACAAAAAAATGTTACGCATTCCATACCAAGAAAGTGGTTATTTATACGATACATGCGTTTCCATATATTGTAGCTAAAAGTTTCCCGCTTGAAGTATTTTAAAATAATAAGCTACATCAATTTTTACTTTCTTCTATCTTGGCAAGAAGAAAGTATTGGTTTCATGAAAATTTTCGAATTCCAGTTTTTGACGGATTTATACATTTTATGGGTCAAAGATTCCAAAAAACATGTTTTTACAAAATGTCTTTCTGTGAGTCTGTCTGTCTGTCTGTCCGTCCGTCTATCTGTCTGTATGTGACACAAATTTTGTGGGCGCTCTATCTCAAGAACTAATGCACGGAATTTAATAAAAATTTATATTCTGGTAGTCCCTGATATAGATTAGTGCTGATTAGTTTTTGGTGTAAATCGCCCTGCAGGTGGCGCTGCTATGTAGCATTTTTGAGGATTTCCCCAAAAGCTCTATCTCAAGAACTAATGCACAGATTTTTATAAAACTTCAGATTCCGTTAATCCTTGATATGATTTGGAGCTGGTAATGTTTTGGTGGAAATCGCCCGACAGATGGCGCTGCTATGCTGCATTTTGTAGAATTTACACGATTTTCGTAATAGCTCAATCTCAAGAAATAATGCACGGATTTTCATCAAACTTCAGATTCAGTTAGTGCTTGACATGAATTGACGTTTTACCTCTTGTGATGTAAATCGCTCAACAGGTGGCACTGCTATGCTGCATTTTTGAGATTTCCGCAATAGCTCTATCTCAAGAACTAATACTTGGGTTTTCAACAAACTTCAGAATCAGGTATACCTGGATATGAATTAGTGCTGTCTATGTTTTGGTGTAAATCGCTCAACAGGTGGCGCTGCTATGCAGCATTTTTCACGATTTCCACAATAGCTCAATGTCCAGAACTAATGCACGGATTTTCATCAAACTTCAGATTCAGTTAGTCCTTGACATGAAATGATGTTTTGTACCTTTTCGTGTAAATCACTCAACAGGTGGCGCTGCTGTGCTTCATTTTTTGTGATTTCCACAATAGCTCTAGCTCCAGAACTAATGCACCGATTTTCATCAAACTTCAGATCCCGGTATACCTTAATATGAATTAGTGCTGTTTGTGTTTTGGTGCAAATCGCTCAACAGGTGGCGCTGCTATGCTGAATTTCTCAGAATTCCCCCTACAGCGCTATCTCAATAACTAATGCACGAATTTTCATCAAACTTCGAATTCAAGTATACTTTGATACGAATTGGTTTTAAATTGACGTAATTTCTTATACTATTTAAATGATTTAATTGATGTGATTTATATAGAAGAAAGTTTTGTGATGGCCACAACATAATAGTTCTTTATGAATTGTTTTGCTTTATGAACTTGGCCTTACCCCCCTCCCCATTTTTATTATTTCTTTTTCTTTTTATTTATTTTTATTTTTGCTTAAGTTTTGTTCTAAACAAAGCCTGCAATTGAATAAAAAGCAAAACCACAAAAATTTATCACGATCTGTATGCAGAAATTAGAGGGAATATTTCCAGAACTAAAAAATAATCATAAATGCTGATTGAATTTTATTTTCTAAAAAAAAGGACATCTTTTTTTATGAACTTGTTCGTATACATAAACTATGATTATTGTTTTAGGCGATGATAAAGGCAAACTAAATCAATATTTTATATAATGATTCTCCTTTTGAGTTTTCTCTTTTTCATTAAAAATAATGAACGTAAACAATAAATGTAGTCTAAATGGTCTAATAGAAAAAATGCTGAAATTTAGAAATGCATCAATGTGATGTATAAACTTTCAGAAAACATTATGTGTTAACATAGTTTTATTTATTTATTTATTTATTTATTTACTAGGACTTCCCTCAGAGGGATTAGTCTGAGCGATATTGCTGAGAACATAGATTTAATAATAACATGTGGGAGCAAAGAAAATGAGATGTTATCTTTAATTGCCCATATACTGCGATAAATTGAAACGATGAAAATAAAAGAATCGTAGAATTACAAAATCTTATATATAAATTCGTATACACTGTTTAAAAAATGGGAAAGCAAGCCATGCATGGATATAAAATTGAAAGTACGCAATATAATAAAAGTAAAATAGAAAATGAAACACTAAATTACTTATATCGGAATTAATTTTAACTGTATAAAATGATGTCAAGAGCATAATCAGACGCTCCGCACCAATTTGAGTAACTTTAAATGACAAATATATGATGTTTAAAAAGAATGGACTATACTTTATATGACGTGTGCTCCCCCGGAATAGTTAATATTGTACAATATCTGTTTTCCACGGATGCAACGAGGTTGTCGATAACATTTAAGGAATTCTCTCCTCAAAATCTGATATAGTATGAAAGTACTGAATACATCAACAGTGGCATGCAATGCTTCGGTAGAGTGTGTTTTAGATATGCTCGATCGGATTTAAATGATGAGTGTGTGCTGGCCACTACATACGCTGTATTGTTTTTTTCAAACATATTCTGCACAAGTTGAGCTGTATTTAGCATGTATTAAATAAAAGAAATCGGCAATGATTACAACATAAAGTATGACACAAGATCTGAATATAAGTCTGCATAACTTTTGAGCTGTCAAAGTGTCATTTGAAGTAATTTACAAATCCATACATATTTATTCAGCAAATCATGCAAGCTAACATACGCCAATATGTACCCGATTATGAAATTTCACCAGAATAAGTTAATATATAAAAAATCTATTAATGATAATTGAGAATATGACCTTATGATAAAATGTCTAGAAAAATGAATTGGATAAAAAATTCATATCACATTTAAAACGGCACTTCCCTCTGTTAGTGGCCTTGGCAAGAGAGAGAAAAGCCTAGAAAAGGTACACTTTAGCAAGTACTTTAAGGCAACCTACTCACTGTTTCATACAGGTCTTTATTCAATATTTACACAATTGATTTAATGCTAGGTGGGTATCTATCAGTTTTGTTGCATTTAAATTGCATGTTTTGCGGAGGAAATGCAGCATTATGAAATATTTAAAGTTGCTGTACCTAATAATTCCAAATTGATGGTAATTGAGATCGCTTTTCGTTAATTTCATCTTTTTAAATTTTAATTTTTTTAGAAACCATTCATAGAGACAATTGTATATTTTAAAACTAACCCGAAGGAAAATTTCAAGGTTTTGGGCTCAGCAGTAACACAGAAATAGAAAATTTTCGAAAGTTTTTTGTTTCTGCACTGTTTTATATAGCGACATTTTTAGAAATTGTTCCATTGCGAGAATTTACGTCATGATAAATACAGCCATGTCAATTTTCATGTTTATATTCCTAACAATTCCATGTACTTCGTTACTTAGATCATCTTTAGATCTTTTTCCGCTTTGTTTAGTCTTTCGATTTTTTAGAATTCGTTCTACAACGAGCATTTAAATCTTATTAATTACTACCATTCCAAAATTCTAGTTTCTAACCCCAGCAGTATTTCAAAAATTTCAGTATTCCAAATAAATCATAGTTTCGAACCTTTCTAGAAATTTTTACGTTTATCCGTCAAATTGAACATTTTAGAGAGCGTTCATTACGAGTATTTACATCTTAAAAGTAACAACCGCACCAAATTTAAAGTTTCTAACCCAATCAATCGCAGAAATCGCAATTTTAGAACTTTTTTGCTCCTGCAGCGATGTAAGTTCTTGCACTGACATAAAATAGTCTTTTTTTCGGTGCAGAGATGGCCACCAACATTTTTTTAATTTGGCTATGTAGTTTCAGCGATAAATCCTCACAAACGTACCACCATTAATAATATTATACACTTTATAATATTATAACGCTTTATAATATTGGCATTAGATGTACAGATACAAAAGCCATTTATCTGTTACAAACTAAAGTGCCCGGCGTTGCCCAGAATTTGAAGGATATTTGTCCTGAAAAATCAATTTCAAAATTTAACATACAACACAAAACAAACATTAAAAAAAAAGCAGACAAAATATTGTATGAATGAATCATATGAAAACACTATATAAAAATGTATAAATGTATATAACAGACGCAAAAGAATACAGCTATAAATGAACTTATTTCAATTTATAATTGGAGCAATAATGTTAAAATACGCCAATATTTCCCTAATCGGGTTTTTATCATGCTTCAATACATTTTTCACACTCATATGATTTTATTATACTATATCCACTACGTCCTTTATATTTCCAATATGATTATATATTTTCCTCTTTCACGTGGAAACCTTGAAATAGAAAAGTTATGAAGTTATATTAACTTTCATTTAAATTCGTCAAACTATTTATTTCATTTTCATTTTTCACGTGAATATCTTGCAATAGAAAAGTTATGACGTACTATTCACCTTTTTTTAAATTCGGCAAACTATTTATTTCGTTTTCATATTTCACGTGGAAATCTTGCAGTAGAAAATTAATTGTTGCAGTGATAATTTTATTGTGTTTTTTAATTGTTGGCAACTGCTATAACGAAAAATCTTTAAATTTGATAAAAAAATTGCTGTTAAATTCGTGGTTTTTTATTAATTAAAAATTAACTATAAATTATTTCGATTCCGGATTACTTTAGTTGCCTCGGCCATGTTTTAATACACATGTACGTATCTTTTCACAATTTTGGCTTCCAAATTGTGCATTTTTATGGAATTACAAACAGACAGATAGACAAGTTTTCATTTTATATATCTCTCTATTCTAAAAAAGGGTAACTAACGCTGTCACCGCCGCCGCCGGTTTTGATTTTTTTGTGACCGGGGGTCTTTCTTCGTTAATATTAAGAAAACTATTGCATACAAAAATATGAAAATCGTTGGTAATATAGCGAAATGTTTGATCAACACGCTGATCTATACAGTTTTCAAATCGAAGAATTATTTTAAGAGATATTTAATGCTAAAGTTGGACAAAACCGTTCCATTAAAAATGTTTTATAGTAGCAAAAACTATAACTGGGAATTTAATCATTTTTAGATAATTTTGTTCAATAGAAGATCGCGGTGTGCAGATTCCATTAATTTTTTTTTTATTATTTGACTCATTTTTTGAGGTTTTATTTCTATTTTAAATTCAAATATTCAGCATTTCGACAGATATTTTTTACATATTTTAGAAAATGGTATTAATTTAAACTGTTGCCAACTGTATAAACATTGCAAACAATAATGCTTGCTTCAAATAAAAAAAAAAATATTTACACGTTACTATTATAAACAGAAAAAACCTTCAAATTAGAACTAAATAATTAGGTATAAAAAGCAGGCACTTATTAGAAATTACGCCATAAAAACTATATTTACATGTGAATTTTAAAAGAGAAAGGATATTGTAAAATAAATTCATTAACATGCGTTAGAAGTCTGAAATAGAAGAAATTACGCCACATTACACTTATTATGCAAAATGAACAAAAAATAGTATTGCAAAACAGTTTAAATTCAAAAATTGCGCGAGACAAAATATTAGAGGTTAAATATTAGATTTTTTCAAAATTTTACTAATTGTCGTTTGATGTGAGGTGTTAAGCTATAAGTATGCAAAATTTCATGTCTCCAACTTAATTAGGGGCTGAGTTAGAAACATTGTTTAAAATACACAAGTTAGAGCCCAGAGGGTTAAATATTAGACTTTTTTCAAAATTTTATTATTTGTCGTTTGATGTGAGGTGTTCAGCTATAAGTAGGCAAAATTTCATGTCTCCAACGTAATTAGGGGCTGAGTTAGAAAAATTGTTTAAGATACACAAGTTGGAGCCCAGAGGGTTAAATATTAGACTTTTTTCAAAATTTTATTACTTGTCGTTTGATGTGAGGTGTTCAATTATAAGTATGCAAAATTTCATGTCCCCAACTTAATTAGCGACTGAGTTATAAAAATTGTTTAAAATGCACAAGTTAGAGCCCAGAGGGTTAAATATTAGACTTTTTGAAAATTTTATTATTTGTAGTTTGATGTGAGGTGTTCAGCTATAAGTTTGCAAAATTTCATGTCTCCAACTTAATTAGGGGATGAGCTACAAAGCTACACAAGCTACAAAATTGCTTAAAATACACAAGTTAGAGCTCAGAGGGTTAAATAATAGATTTTTTCAAAATTTTATTATTTGTCGTTTTGATGTGAGGTGTTCAGCTATAAGTATGCAAAATTTCATGTCTCCAACTTAATTAGGGGCTGAGTTAAAAATTATTTAAAATACACAAGTTAGAGCCCAGAGGGTTAAATATTAGACTTTTTCAAAATTTTATTATTTGTCGTTTGATGTTAGGTGTTCAGGTATAAGTATGCAAAATTTCATGTCATATTGCTTAAAATACAGAAGTTGGAGACCGGAGGGTTAAATATGACTTTTTCAAAATTTTATGATTTATCGTGTTATTGCAAGTGTATATCTATAAGTATGCAAACTTTCATGTCTCCATCTTAATTAGGGGATGAGTTAGAAAATTCCTTAAAATACATAAGTTAGAGCCCAGAGGGTTAAATATTAGACCTTTTTCAAAATTTTATTATTTGACGGTTGATGTGAGGTGTTCAGCTATAAGTATGCAAAATTTCATGTCTCCAACTTAATTAAGGGCTGAGTTAGAAAAATTGCTTAAAATACACAAGTTAGAGCCCAGAGGGTTAAATATTAGACTTTTTCAAAATTTTATTATTTACCGTTTGATGTGTGGTGTTCAGCTATAAGTATGCAAATTTTCAGGTCTCCAATATATATAGTTTCTGAGAACGGGCTCTGTGACAGACGGACAGACAGACAAAGGAGTGAGACAGGTAGGGTTTCGTTGAATGAACCAAATTCTAAAAACATGCTGCGGATGACTGCAACAACATCCTAAAATTATATTACCATCAGCGATACCAATCCCGAATTTAGTTTATATTCGTTTCATATATTCTTATTCTTTTGTGCGGCCCTGCAAAATAACTATCAATAATATATACAGTAAAACCTCTGAATAGCGGACACCTCGAGAATGCAGAATTTGTCCTCTATTTGGAGGTGTCCGCTACTGAGAGTGAAACATGGACAGTTATTTAAGTGTTGGTAATGGAAAAAATGTCCGCTAAATAGAGGTATACGCTAATCGGGTGTGTCCGTTATGGAGGTTTTACCAGTAAAACCTCTGAATAGCGAAAACCTCGGGAGGGCAGAATTTGTCCTCTATTTGGAGGTGTCCGCTACTGAGAGTAAAAAATGTACAGTTATTTAATGGTTGGTAATCGAAAAAATGCCCGCTAAATAGAGGTGTCCACTAATCGGGTGTGTCCGTTATGGAGGTTTTACTGCATAATAAAATCTTCCTTTACAAGAAAATTGCATGCTGTATGATAGACAGACAGACATCCAGAAAAAGATAACCTCCCGGAGCAATAAACACTCATGTCTTTTGTTTTAATCATCCACAATTGTATGTCATACAACAGACCAGCTTTTATACAACAGGCTAAGAAACGGTCACCGTGGTACGGAGTACTGTATTATTATTTGTTTGCCCACCAAAACTGGTTGCCACGGGTTGTTGCAAGGTTTGTGATCACGTGGTTGAAACTGATCTATTCAATATTACTGCGTGCGTATTTTTTTTTTATTTGTTCCATATGTTCAAACCAGTTATCTACGAAAACATCCACCGGTGAAAGTGACGCACACCAAATTTCTGTGACGTATGCAGATAAATTGTGCTTTTTTATCAGTTTTTTCTATATAATTTTTAAACGGTTTGGAACTTATTTTTCATAGTAGCATTCAGTAGGCGACCCTCATAGGTACCTTCTGGTGCAATCAGAAACGAAATCCGACAAATATTTTTTGAGTTATGCTTGACGAAAGGTTTTTATTAGGCTTTCTTTTTAGTAGGACATGGCGTTAATATCCATCGTAGCTGTAATGTGTCCGGGCAGTAATATTTCGCTGAGTATTAGCCTTCGCTTCGCTCAGACAATTATTTATTATTATTACATATTTTTTTTTTGCATTCGTTAGAAAGAATTATATTCGAAATTAATGTAGCATTATAAATACAATTTTTATTACATTTTTATGAATTCATGTATTTTATTATTTAAAAAGTAATTTTACTTTTGTTATTGATAAATCTTTTGCACAGTTATTCATAATTCTGTACAATAGTTACTTCGTTAAAATCAAAATTCAGTATTTTCGGGGTTTTTTTTAAATAATAAATTTTAATATTTTCTTTTTTCAGTATTAAACTGTTCTAGACATTCGAATTTCAATTTAATTTATTCTTAAACATTTAATACATGAAAGTGTAACTAAATGTAGTAGATGCTACCTCCCATAAAATGATCAACTATACCAGACATACATTTTCATGAGCTATGTATAGCTAAACCTTTATGTTATTTTTTTTTTCAAATAATGTTACGTCATTTGTTTTATATAATTTTATCGTTCTACGTTTTGTTTTATAAAGTTAGATGTCGATGGATTATTTGTTTGTGATTTATTTTATTATTCTAGACAGAAACTAGAAAATGAAAAATGAAATGCTAGAAAAAAAAAAATTAGAATCGATTATAAATGTATTATATAAATTGATGGAAGCAGTCGGAAAAAAAGTAAATAAAAATTACCAATTTCCTATAAAGTCCTATAAATTTTACTTTTCAAAAGCAGAACAACATAATTTTTATGAACATGTTCGTATAAATAAAATATCATTACCAGTTGTGACGATGGTAAAAGGGAACGAAATCAATATTTTATTCAGTGTTTGTAGTTTTAAATTTATTTTCTTCAAACAATAAAAAATAATGGCCATAAACAATAAATGCATTATAAATGTTCTGGTAAATAAAATGTTGAAATTCAGAAATACATCAAAGTAATGTTCATTGCGTTTGGAAACCATTATGTGTTATTAAATTTTGTTTGCTCTTGATAGAAGCAGTTCACTGTAGTATTATTCAGTAATATAAATGCATCTTTATTGTCTTTTTCTTTAAAGTTAATGTTTTATTTTTACATAATAGTAATTTTAGAAACGATCTATTGATTTTATGTACTCGTGTGGATGTTTCTGTAATTTAGTTTCAGCGTAAATTTCAAAAGACCACTTTTCATAAATTTTCAAAAGTTCTTTTATTGGTGGTTCGTTTTATTTAGCTGACATAAGTTTCCAAATATGTTTTGTTTTTATGTTTGAACCTATTAGTTGAAAATTAAAACAAACAAAAAAAGAAATGAACTTTTATAAATGACAATTAATGTTTAAAAGATCGGAAGAATGAAAGTATTGCAGATTCGTTGTTTTCTATTTGTTATATTTTTGTTTATGTCTAAATATTTGAAAACGCATATTTAACACTTATCTGACGCTAGCATTTTTTTACATAATTTGCCACTAAGTTGTAATAGTATTCAGCAGGGTTCGTAAATAGCATGATATTTTCGAAAATATCAAAAATATCCGATACTTTGATATATATCCGATATTTTCGATATATATCCGATATTTTCAAAATAGTCAACTTACTGCTGATAATGAATATTTTCAAGCATAATATAAATTAGAAACTAAAACATATTGCAATTAACATACAAATGACAATAACATACATTTAACATACAATAGCATTCTAAAATGCATTTCTCTTTTTTTTTTTCTTTTTCTTTCTTTTTTTTTTTTTTACTTAGAACAAAATTGAAGATGTACTAATTGAAAAAAGATACAATTTGCATATATTTGCATACATTTTGCATATGTATATAAACTATATAGAATTTGTATCAAGTATCGAGAAAGTTTTATATTTTACAAAATAAAATTTTAAATACAAATTAGTTTTTTTTTTAATTGGAGAATTTTAACATAAGTCTAAGCTTGTCTTGTTGATTATTACCGAACTTGTAGTACAGTTTAGACTCAATTAAACCAAAATCAGAATATTATTTTCTAATAATGCTGTATATAAATGATTATGTAAATTACTGTTTCTCTTTCAATGGCTGTTCTGAATTAATTGTCTCTCATAATTATTAGTTCTACATTTAAAAATAAAAGTTTCAAACATAAAGCTTAAAAAGATATTTGTAAAAAAAAATTCTTGAATTCTTTGCCTAAAAATGTCACTGCCAGAGACAAAAGTTTTTTATCTACAGAATGGCACAGTCAGTAACAGTTGAAAATTTCATTTACACTTGTTTTGACTGAAGAAAATATCAAAATTATCTTACACATTGATATTTTAAAAATAAATATCAAATATACAAAATATCAAACACCTTGATATTTTGAAAGCAAATATCAAGAATTTGAAAATATCGAAAACATCAAAAATCTTGGCATTTTAAAAATAAATATCGGATATATATATCAATATATATGTCATGATATATATCCATTGATATATATCAACGAGCCCTGGTATTCAGTGAATTTTCGGAGGACTACTACAGACGACTATTTTATATTTTATTTGCACCACTAAACTTTAAAAATAAATTGTGTATTACATTTCTTTTGCACATTTTAAAGTGCAAGTGAAAATGAGGGCTCGCCACCATAGTAGACCAAGTACATTTTGTAAACACTACCATGTAGTCCATTTAGAAAGTGCATAAAATCTGTTTTATTCACTCCCACACTGAACCAAATCGGTAAACTGATGACATATATGAGAAAGTATGCGAAAGCAGACTTAGTTCACTGTCGGAGTAGATGGAATAGATTGTATCCATTTTCTAAATTGGCAGGTCTGCCACAGTCGAATATTTTTTAATTCTATTTCGCACACCTTTTCCAATGCAAAATTTATTTTACATACGCTATGACAACATTTGCAAGAGAAATATTTTACAAAATGTATTTTTTTTTAAAAATAGTAGTACGAACAGAGTATAAAAATAGTAGCTCGTGGCAGCCCTGAATTGGCTATCTCATTTTTGTTAAAAATGAACCTGGTCTACTATGGTTGCAGGGGTCGCATTCTATAGGTGAAATTTTATTGTTCCTACCAGTATTTTGAAAATAATATCTTCAATATACCTTTCAAAAACATATCTTAAATAAAATGATCATGAAGATTACTGATTAAGGTTTCTGGTAGGACCAATAAAATTATCCCTATATAATGCGATTCCTGTGGTTGTGAACCCCTCAAGTAATGCTTCAATGAGATCCGTGTCAAGCAAATTAAATTTGTGTAAATAGATGGTGAGCCCGAAAAGACCAAACACTTGCCATGCTACCGGCAGGACGCCGCTCTCTGAATACACTAGCCTTGAGCGCCGTCACAAAAATAGCGGTTGCCGAAAGCAGATATTTTTTTTTTTTTTTTTTTTTTTTTTACGTATTTACTGTGTGTGCCCTAAATGTTGACAGGAGTATCTTATAAAAGGTTTCTTTGTGTTGTTTAATCTCAGAAAATTAAGGATAAAACTTAAAAAAAAGAGGATAAAACTTAAAAATAAAATTATTAGTACCAAAATGCGAGGGGCCGTACTCACGCTGAAAAAAAAAAATAGTTTTCAGAAGACGCCATTTTGTCATCATACAATATTTGAAAGTGAATCCTCAACTGTCCTTCTCCACATTAAGTCATATAAATAACAGTCTAAATGACAACCGAAAGTACCACGATGTTTCTAATTACGCCATTTTGCAACCGCTAAAATTCAACTGCACTTCGTGTTCATTTCTAAAAAACACCTATCATGCAAAATAATTTTATCTTGAAAAAAAAATTGCAGCATCTACTTCTGTTTTCGATAATTATCAAATTTTCATAATTATAAAACGAAGCCCAATTACAAAAACATATTCCAGTGATACAACAACAATTCAAATTTGCCGCGCGAAGTAAATACCGGGAAGCCCGTGCGAAATGAATCGCGGTAAAAAGCTACAATTCAAATAAGGCCAAAGAAAAAAAAAACACTTGGCGTCTTGGCGATTTATCACTAGTGCCCAGCTAACAGAGAAGATCCAAATAAGTATAATGACGTTATTTTCAGATAACTAGGCAGAACACTAGGCCTGAGTGCTGACACAAAAATGTCGGCTGTCAAGGCTGTTTTTTTTTTTCTTTTTTTTTTCTTAACCATTTGGAAAAATGGTTATTGTCCTCTGTCAGGGTAGGAAATCAAAACCATATCTGAAGAGTTTTATTGGTCGAATCCGCATTTTAATCTTTTTCTGTTTGACCTATACAGTAATCTGTATTTCCCTTTACTTTCAACAGAGATGGATACTTCTGTTGCCACTATGACAAAAAAGTAATAAAAACTACAAAAAAAAATAATAACTCAGACAGAAATTGAGATACAGCTTTCAAACAAATTGCATTTAACCCCTTGGGGACGAGCGACAAGTATACGTGCCGCATGAAGCGCCCAGAATCCTTCTTTTTCCTCACCAGTAAAATTTTACTGTAAAATTTGCCTTATTTAATCAGCGCATTTTCTCGATTCAAGAAGATACACATTTCTGTTTAAAAAAAACGGTGACAAAAGATTAAAAATTTCGTAAAATCCTCCCGTCCCGAAGGGGTTAAAAGTACATTTTTTTCTCTATACGACGGTGTAAAAAGTAATATTGTGCTGTGTTTAGAAGTTTAAGAATGAAATTTTATTTAAAATTGGTCGTCAGATTTATTGGAAATCTGACGACGGAAAAGCCTTTTTCCGAACAGCCAATGAGATGCTTGGATAATACGTAAGTTTCATGTGGATAATACGTAAGTTTCAGGAAATCTGACGAGTCGCAGGCGATTTTACTCGCTTGCAATTTTTACGGATATTCAGATTTTATTCAGATTTACACAAGAAAATTTTAAGTAAGTTTTACTTCTATAACTTTTGTGAAAAAGACCTGAAAAAAAGCTTTACCTTATATTAAAATATTTTTTCCAAATTTCCGGTGGGAATTCAATATTACAGGAACACAAATGCTTGCCCCTCAAAGAATTAACTTTCATTATCCGTAAATTTTAAAGACATTATTTTCAAGCTATACTAAAAAAAAAAACACTGCTAAATTCCCCTTCAATGGATT
Source organism: Maratus speciosus (assembly GCA_963932465.1). Taxonomy (NCBI): domain Eukaryota; kingdom Metazoa; phylum Arthropoda; class Arachnida; order Araneae; family Salticidae; genus Maratus; species Maratus speciosus. Next base: position 239,105,812 of record OZ010794.1, on the reverse strand, counting down.
TATTAAATGCTTTTTCTCGTGTTGTTAAGGAAATCGTATACTTTTCTGTTAACCCCTTAATTCTCGTTCCCGCGATATTCACGGGCTGTGTCTTTTACTCAGATTGTTTGATTCTCACCAGTTTTATAAAATAGTGTAATTGGCTTTATCATGGTATCATTTTACCTGTCATTAAATAAGGTGAGTATTTCTTTTTCTAAAAAGTGGTGCCAATGAGCAATTTGAATTTCTAAACCGTAATTTAATGCGACCTTTAAGGGGTTAAACGAGTTAAAAAAGTGTATTTTCATTTACAATGCTGAAGTATTTTACAATGATTCCGTCAAAGTAACGTCTTTTTTAGTACTATTTTATTTAATCTAACTTAGTTCATGTATATAAAAATGGGATTCAGGTATTGATTTTTAATTATTTTCCACCTTATTTCGTTTTCTCAGGAATTTGTAGTGGGAAATTAGTTAAACTGTTCAAATATTTTAAACGTTTTTTTTTTAATCTATTTATATTGCGCCGAGCCAAATACCATCGTAACTGTCAATATTAAGGATAGAGGCCAATATATTATGATATTCTCGCATTCGTATTGACTTCAAATTATTTTCAAAATTCACATTCAATCAGTTCCACTTACTGGGCGGTTGGAGAATTGTGCCAGAATTTTATAAACCTTTTATAAAACTGTTAAAAATAAGCTGTAAAATTGCGCATCTGTACATTAAAATATTTTTTTCGGAAATTCCGCTGTGGATTCTAAACTATTTTTTACCCTAAGGGGTAATCCTTTAAGGGTTTGTTAACCCGGGAGACATAACCGCGCACATAACCAGGGTATGAATGGTTTTTACATTGCTACCAATAAATACAAATAATAATCGTCACCGTATTTAGTTGGAGAGAATTTTGAGATAAAAGAAGTTGTACATTACACTTGAAAAGATAGTGGTCACAATTGTAAGAACAGTATGCACTCCGGGTCTATCAGCCCCGGCGCGCGTCCTCCCGGGTTAAAAAATGCTTTTCTTCTTTCATTGTGAGCATATTTCTTTTTAATTTAAGAATTGGCATATAAATATATTAACACGAACAGTGTTTTTTTTTTTTCATTTGCGAGTTCAAACAATAACTAATTTTCAATCACCGTAAACATAAAAAGCATAAGTAATTATACTGATTATGAATGCAGTAAATTGTTAAAATCTTACACAGACATTATTATATTGTTTTACAATATTTTAGTTTAATAAAATCTTTTACAAAAGAATTTTAATGTAAATTACAAATCCATTACCAACTAAATGTTCAAATTCTAGTAAAAATGCGTTAGAAATAATGATTTTAAATTCTGAAAATCCTCGCAATGAAACTAACATAGTTATTGTAAGAGAATTGAATAATTTTTTAACATGCTGATACAATGATATTGAACTTTGAATGAGTTAACTGTTTTAGGACCCCATTACGGTACTGACATTGCATAAAGTTTATACCTACGAAATTTACTTCGTTAAACTTCAATATATAGTAATATTAGAATTAGCTTTTTATTGTCTTTAAAATGATCAATGAAATTTAAAAAAAATATATCGTTTTAAAAATGGATTATTCTTCCAGCTAGTGTTTCATTTTCTTTTAACACATTGAAGACGGTATGTGATGAAAAGCATATAGCCTGAATTCCCGCATATTTTGTGAAACTTTATAAATAGAAAAAGATAATTTCGACAACATAATGAAATAATCGAGCTCACAGCCAAACAAAAGCAAGAATGCTTGGGTTACACCTTTATTTTTATTTTTTTTTAAATATCCGGTACCAGTAATATTTTTTCCTACAGTCCACCAAAAAGTTAATTGACGTGTCCCGTCCCCAATGGCTGACAAATAAAAAACATGAATGCACATTATTCGTCTTCAATGTGTCAAGAATTCAATAACAAATAGTATAACTCGAACAGTAATTGATGTCATTACAGTACAATAAAGGTATTAGAAATACATACTAGGTCAATTGTAGGAATAGTAATAATTATGTACTCTATAAATATGATAATACTAATAGTAATTTTGCTTCATTTATCGCAAACATAAAATTCTTATCAGATTTTATTATACCTTTTTCAATCTTTTAGTCCAATAAGATATTTTACAAATGAATTTTAATGTAAGTTTGCATATCCAGTATCCAGTAAAAGTTGAAATTCTACAAAAAAAAAAAAGTTAAAGATAATGACTTTTACCTCTGGAAATTAGCACAATGAAACTAATAAGTCAAGGTAACGGTAAAAGAATTCAATAAATTTCTAACAGCATCATTTAAAAACATCGAAGTTTGAAATAAGTAACTGATTTACGTTCCTATTACATTGTTGACACGGCAGAAAGTTCATGCTTTTGAAATTCGTTCTGATAAAGTTTAATGTAACAATATCAGAGTTAGAGGATCGTTATTGTCTGGTTAATATTATCTTTAACCCTTACCGACGCGGAGTAATTCTGTTAATTGACTGATGAAATAATGGACTGACACCCCAATTCATAAACGATTTCATTAAAAAATCCGAACTTACTTATTTTCATGTATATTATAATATGAAAATTTTAGTTAGATATTCTTGGTGTCGTTCGTCAGTTTTGGAATTAAAATTAGGCGTCCTTTTTTAAAGACACCGCCGTGGAAAGGGTTTAAAAAATTCAATAGAATTAAAAAAAATTCTTTTTTTCAAAATGGATTATTCTCCCAGCTTATATTATTTCCTTTTTCTAAATAATTTAATAACAAATAGTATAACAACAACAATTGATGTAATAATAGAATAAATAAATCAGAAATACATACAAGGTCAATAGTAGTATTTAGAATTGATCTATAAATATAATAACACAAATAGTCATTTTGCTTTTCATTTACAAGTTTAACGGCTCAGGTAACCTTTGAAGCGTCCAAAAATCGAATTTTTTTAAAATAACTTATAATTAAATATGATTCTTTGTGAACATTTAAAATGAAACCCCATACAAAAATTCTCATTAGAAGAGAAGTTATGTCTAAAACACTTTGAGCTTTTGCTATATGATCAACGGGCTTTTCAATCTTTAAAGCCAATTTTCTCAAAACAGCGATTTTGATCATTGCGCGCACGATTTCTGAAAAACGGTTGCCTAGAATTTCACGAAATTTTTGGTGGATGTATTAAACCTACAGAAGCACAAAATGACCTATTATTATGTTTCTCAAGTAATAAGTTTAGAATTCATGGCTACTTTTGTATAAAAAATATCTCGATATTTCGAATTACTCTATTTTTTTTTTCTAGAGATCTACAAGTTTTATTTTTTTTTCATTGTAGGTCATTTTGAAAACACTTCATATCTGTACTCATTAAAAAAAAAATCTTGGCTTGTTTCAGCCATTGAAATGGGAAAAATCATGCGCGCAATGCATGCAAGAATAATTCTTTCATAAAAATTGTATTATCTTTAAAAATAAATTAAAAAAAACTAGATATGTGTATACCTTTCCTAACAACTTTAATTGATAAAATAAATCGTTCCTAACATGTGTTTTCAATTTTATAATTAAAAGTTAATTAGTAAAAGAATGACTGCAATACTTACAGAGGTAACTTTTCCATGTACTTTATTGGTTCCCCTTAACCCCTTAACGCTCGAATTAAATTACGGTTGAAAAAGTCAAATTGCTTATTGGTACCACTGTTATGAAAAAGAAATATTCACCTTATTTAATGACAGTAAAAACGATACTAAAATATAGCCAATTTCACTATTTTATAAAACTGGTGGGAATCAAACAATTTGAGTAAAAGACACAGACCGAGAATATGACGGGAGCGAGAATTAACCCCTTCGGGACGGGAGACTTTTACGAAATTTTTAATCTTTTGTCACCGTTTTTTAAAAACAGAAATTTTTGTCTTCTTGAATCGAGAAAATGCGCTGATTAAATAAGGCAAATTTTTCAGTAAAATTTTCCTGGTGAGGAAAAACAAGGATTCTGAGCGCTTCATGCGGCACGTATACATGTCCCTCGTCCCCAAGGGGTTAAGGGGTTATATAATAAATGAATTTTATTTACCGTAAACATAAAAAGCTTAAATTGTTATTAAAATCTTACCTTATCTTTACATTATATTTATGCACCTAAAAGTATTTTTTGTACGATTATTTGTGCTTTGCATGTATTTTAATTATTAAACTGAAGGTAAATATAGCACTAGTATATTAATTTTCATTTATTTAACACGTTGAATGCCAAGTATATTCTGTCTGCCTTTCCGTTTGGGCCACGAAATAAGATTCCCATTACACAATCAATAAGTGTCAGTCACCGATGGCTGACGCGGCCTAAACGGAAAGTTCAGTGTCAGACACCGGTGACTCACGTGGCACTCAACGTGTTAAATCAGAGGTGGCCAACTGTGTCATGCCGGATACTAGTATTTTTTTTAAAGAAATAAGCCGACTTATTCAATCGCTGAGGTTCGATGATTAGATAAAGCAATAATTACTATAAAATTTAGTGGCGTCGAGCGTGCCACAGTTGGACACCCCTGATTTAAATTGCTATTAACCATTTGGAAATATGGTTATTGTTCTCTGTCAGTGTAGGAAATCAAAAACGTATCTGATCAGTTTTATTGGTTGAATCCGCATTTTATTCGTTTTTTGATTGGTCTATACAGTATGTATTTTCCCTTTACTTTCAACAGAGATGGATACTTATGTTGCCACTATGACAAAAAAGTAATAAAGGCTACAAAAAAAAAAAAAAAAAAAAAAAAAAAAAAAAAAAAACTCAGAAACAAATTGAGATACAGCTTTCAAACAAGTTGCATTTAAAAGTACATTTTTTCTCTATAGGACTGTGTGAACAGTAATATTGTGAGATGTTTAGAATTTTAAGACTGAAATTTAATTTTAAATGGGTCGTCAGATTTCTTGGAAATATGCCGATGGAAAAGCCTTTTCCCGAACAGCCAATGAAATGCTTGGATAATACGTAAGTTTCAGGTGGATAATATGTAAGTTTCAGGAAGTCTGTCTCTTCAGTAAGTCTGACAAGTCGCAGGCGATTTTTGTCGCTTGCAATTTTTACGTGTAATAACACTATTAATGTTTAATTCATGGCGTACGTAATGTATGATCAACTCGGTGCGATTTTTTATGTCTTAAATTTTAGTCTTTGAAAAAATCATTTTCCAAATGGTCGTTGTAATTTGCTAAATAGCTTTTTTTTTTTTTTCATTTATTATGGAGGCAATACATTGTGAAAATCCTAAACAGATATTATTATACTGCTATGTCATGTTATTGTTCAATAAGATGTTTTACTAATGAATTCTAATATTAATTACGTATCCAATAACCAGTAAAATTTCAAATTCCACCAAAAACGTGTTAAAAATAATGAATTTTAAATCTTGAATTTCCCACAATGTAACTAATGTATCGGGATTAGGGTAAAAGAATTCAATAAATTTCTGACCGCGCCATTTAATGCAATTGAAGTTTGAAAGGGGAAACTGATTTACGATCCTATTAAATGTCTGACACAGCATAAAAGCCATGCTTTCGAAAGTCACCCTGACAAATTTCAATATAACAATATTAGAGTTAGAAAATAGTTATTGTCTCCAAAAATGCCCAATGCAATTAAAAAAACCAATCTTTTATAAAAATAGAATATTCTTCTAGCTTATATATTTCATTTTATTTTAAGAATTTAATAACAAATATTATAACATCAGCAGATATTGATGTCATAACAGAATAAATGTATTAAAAAAACATATAAGTGTAACTGTAATAGTTCCTTCATTATCCTGTTTTTGTTTTACTTATCTTCGCTCTGTTTAACACTTAAATGCATCATTTTTTAGTTTGTTTCGAAAACATTATATATGATTCTCAGAAAGGTTTATTACACAGGAAAAACAATGAAAAGAAAATCAGATATACATTTTTCTATAATACGTCAAGATTTTCTTATGTTGCACACCTGTAATACAAGTAAAAGCTACTGTCATAACTAAAATATTACAAATTTGTAAATATATTAATAAGTTTGAATTCAAATACTATATTTTATGTAAATTCGTATTTTGTAAAACTTAACCCTTAACCCCTTGGGGACGAGCGACCGGTATTCGTGCAGCCTAAGGTGCTCAGAATTCATGATTATTCTCACCAGTAAAATTTTATTGTAAATTTTGCCTTATTTAATCCGAGCATTTTCCCGATTCAATTAGGCAAAAATTTCTGTTTTAAAAAACCGTTGATAAAAGATTAAAAAATCCGTAAAAGACGCTTGTCCTGAAGGGGTTAAATACACGAATTATTCTTTCAGAATTATGTTTTTTTTTTTTTTTTTTTTTTTTTTTTTTTTTTTTTTTTTTTTTCTTAAATTCTTGTATTAAAGATTTGTCACCAGTAATTTTAAGACATATTTTTAACTTTATTTAGTATCATATTTTTGTAACATTTACAGGATTAATATACCTATATAAATATAGTGGTTGCTGAGAGTTAAATAAAAAGTGATGCATATATGCATCACTAAGCATTTAAGTGTTAATTGGACTTTCATTGTAAGTAACAGCAAAAAATGACATATTAAGAACACAAAAATATTTAAATTATGTGTGCAAAGAAATTTAATAAAAATATATCAGATGTGTTATATTGAAAGAAGAACCTTAAATTATTACATTTAAAATGTAATATAGGAACAATTAATAACATAAACAAGCAGTATAATAAAGTGATTAAATTCATGAAATATTTCACATTCATATATCTTATTCTCACCAGTAAATACTATTACGACAATTTTCAGTACAAACAGAATCTCGATTTTATGAGAATAGAGAACTTTCAACTAATACTTAACCATAATCGGTATTTGAAATTTAAACATTTGTTATAAACGCTATTTGATATAGTAACAAATATACATACATATTAAACCCTTGAGGGGCAAGCAAAAATGTCTCTAAATATTGAATGCTCACCGGAATAATCGAAAACTTTTATTTTTAAATAAGGAGAAGCAATTTTGCAACGATTTTCCTCCAAAGTTAAAAATATAAAATTTAGAAAAAAATTTCTGGTGAGAATCTTGTTTAAATTAGGTGGGATACATTTTATCCCACCGCCTTTCAAGGGGTTAAGCGTCTTATCCAAAGCAATATAAGTAAGCGTCCTATCTTAAATAGCAGAAGAAACCGCAAGATTAAAAGCGATGTCACATCAATCAAGGTCACACGGATTGAGTGTAACGTAGCGGATTGAGTGTGAATTACAGGTAGATACCTGTCTGTTTTCTTATTCACACCAGTAAAATTGCAAAGTTTTTTTCACCTTGATTAATAACTGAAATTGTGATAAGGCGAAGACAACTTCGTGGCGTAAGGTGCGTGTGAATGCCCCTCTTTGCATTAAATGTGGCAAACTAAATTTGTTTACGTGCGTGACTAAAGATTTAGAAAATTGCGCCACAATAAAACCCTTGTATGTTGTTTATCACTCCGTCCACAGGATGGCGCAACTGTGTTAATTTACGCCCGATTCCGGCATTAAGTTTGAAGGCTTACTTATATCACTTTGTCTTATCTTAAATGGTAGAGTTAACCGCAAGATTAAAAAGGGGGTCACATCAATCAAGGTCACGCGCCACATAGCGGATGGGGTTGAACCAGAGGAAGATGCCTAACTGTTTTCTTACTTTACACCATTAAAATTGTAAAGTTTTTTTCACCTTGATTAATAACTGGAAAGTAACTGATTAAATATGGCGAAGAAAACTTCGTGGTGTCAATATTTAGAAAATATGCGCAGATGTTAGATATTCTGTCATATATGACGTTCTGCTTCAACCCCGCGTATGTGGATTATCAACCTCGTCCACAAGATGGCGCAGTTGTGTTAATTTAAGCCCGATTCCAGCAATAAGTTTGTACGCTTAATATGTATGCAGTTTTGATATAGTAGCGTTGATAAAAACTGTTTAAATTTCAAATCCTACTGATGACTAAGTATTGGACGAAATGACTCTTATTTTTAACATCTTATTAATTTTTAAATCTTCTTTTAAGCATTGAACAATTTATGTAATTTTATGTTAAAATTATGCATTTATTGTGCCCTTTCTCAATAACAAAAGATTTGAAGAAAAAAAGTTTATATAAAATATTAAATGAATTTCTCTGAATCGTTCTACATTTTTATTCTAAAAATTAACAATATGCAGTGTAAGAGTACAACTGCACAAAATCATGTTTAATAGACATTTCTTAAAAATTAGAATTTAGGAAATCTTCTAAACTTAGAAATATTCATGCAATCTAAATTAACTCCTTGAGCTCTTGCACTGTTAGCGGATGTATGTCACTAGCCACCAGTGCTGACTTCGCACGCTATTAAGCCACGTCCCATTTTGTAAGGACGCTACAGCCAGTATTTTTATAAAGATCATTTTCTGCACGATTCATTAGTTAGAAGATAGTTTTATGCGATTACCGGTGGTAGAATCCTTACAAAACAGGACTTGCCTTTAATAGTGTGCGAACCCTACCAATATTGCCGCATCTGGCTAAATGTCTCTTTTTTATAGAAAATTTAAATTCACACCACAAAAATTTAATTGGTAATTTTCTATTACTTTATTTATGGAACTCGCATCATTCTGTAAAGCAAATATCAGCTGGTATTATTATTTTTTTTTAGATTATTTTAAATTCACAACACAAAAATTTAATTGGTAACTTTCTTTTACTTTATTTATGGAATAAATATCATCTCGTTAAGCAAATATAAGATAAAATAATTAATAGTTTCCGGTGGGAAATCTACTAATGCACTTTAATTTGAATTTCATTCATTGTAAGCGAAGGCGTTTTAAGAACACGATTCTATTTAAATTATTTATGCAAAGGAATTTATTAAAACGATATCAAATACATTCTACTTAATACAAAACAGATATTAATATATATATAATATAATAAATGAACAATTCATATTTGAAAGTAAACAATAATAAAATCAATTACATTCATGAATTATTTGCATTCATATATTTCCTTTTCGCCAGTAAATACTATTATGTTAATATTCTTTATGAGCAGAATCCTGAGTTTATGGGAAAATACAGTTTTTAATTGTGTAAAAGGTTCCTGAAGTTAATGAAGTACTCTTTAACCTTTGCAGTCGAGTGTCGGAAAATAGCCTCTCATGCTTGATATACATGGTTGAATTGTTATATTCTATTTGCACAACTATATTTTAAAAGTGCATTTTTTAGCAAATTTCTCGTGCACGTGCTGTGAAATTGGAAGTAAGAATATTTCTTAAATAAATAGTGTTGCCAAAGAAATAAATTCGTGTAAGAGATGCCTGCGTCTTGGAACAGTACTTCGACCGCAAAGAGTTAAAGTAATTATTTAACCCCTTGGGGACGAGCGACACGTATACGTGCCGCATGAAGCGCTCAGAATCCTTGTTTTTTCTCACCAGTAAAATTTTACTGTAAAATTTGCCTTATTTAATCAGCGCTTTTTCTCGATTCAAGAAGACACAAATTTCTGTTTTTTAAAAACGGTGACAAAAGATTAAAAATCTCGTAAAAGGCTCCCGTCCCGAAGGGGTTAACAGTTTAAAAATTAAATGCTATATTATTTACAATGCAGAGTAAAAACGTATATATATATTTATATTTATCATGCATGCAAAAACTGATAAAATCTTCTATTCCATTTCTTTACATTACAATGCTTATTAGTCAATGAAATATTTTTCAAATGAGTGATAATGTAAATTACATTTCTAGCGCAAATGAAGGAGAAATATAGATTTTGAATTATGAAAATTCTCAAAAGTGAAATTAAAAAATCAGAGGTATTATGCCAGATTTCAATAAACTTATCACAATAACCTTTATTGGCAACAAAGTTTCAGAAATGCAACTGATTTACAATCTTGTTACATTGCTGAAACGGCGGAAAGTTTAAGCATTTGAAATTAACTCGTGCGATGGAATTCAGTGTAACAAACGATATTAGAACTAAAGGTCAATGTAAATTTTATTGCCTTCAGTACATTGTTCTTCAAAAGTTGTCTATGAATTTAAAAAGTAAATTACTTTTATTTCGAATAAAATGGGATTATTCCCAAAAGTATAGGTTTTTTTTTTTAATTTAAAGAATAAAATATTTACCGTAATTTCTGGCTTAAGCCGCAGTTAAAATAAGCCTCTTTGAAACCAGATATTATATTTAACACTTTCGCTGCCGATCCCGAGGCAGCGCGTGATGGCGCGGGATCGGCAACAAAAGAAAAAAAATTAATTGGTAAGAAATTATCAGAAATTTTTAATTGATACCGGAAATTTCGAAAGAAGATATTTTACTTTATATTATCGATAAATGTCTTTTATTAAATAAACCGTAAGAAACTATTCTTTATTTCTGGTATGAATACTAAATTTTTGCATAAAAATGGAGGCCAAACTGGCAAATCAGTATGGTGGCACTCAACCTGTTAATACATAAACAACTTATTATCGTGTACAATAAAGCTACATTTCGCTAAGTAAAATTTCTTGTCTTAAACGTTTATTTAAGCCGCGGATGATACGCTGGTAATTACGGTTATATAAGAACAAGCGTAATGAATTAATCATCATAATAAAGAATGTTTTAATTATATAAAATTTAATACTTAGATATAAAGAAACCTGTAAATAATAAAATACAATCCTAATAAGAACATGAATAAATGGTAAATTATAACATGGAGACTCGATGAATGTTATAAATACGTATTTAGAAATAAATTACAATGTACAATTAAAATTACAAAATAAAAATTATCAATTAAAAATATAATGTTATAGGCTAGTTCCATGGGTTTTTGTAGTATAAGTCACACAGCTAAAAATCGCTATGCTTGATGGCCACCTTTATTTTCGAAAAGTTTGCTTCGCATTTTTCAATTAATGAGATATCTCCGATAACATACGTCACATTTTTTTGTTCAAAAACACTGGTAGCCAAAAATCGTAGTATGTGAATTACACTACAAGTACTCATGGAATTAGCCCATAACATTACATTTTTAATTGATAATTTTTATTTTGTAATTTTATTTTTTTAGACGGCGAGTATATAAATAAATACTCAGAAAAAATGCAATTTTAAAACTAAATGTAAATGTATTTTCAAGTGAAACAAGCAAAACTCAACCCAGCAAAGAGGAAATTGCTGGCCGGCAGCAAGATAGGAGCAGACAATGATAGAGAAGTGCTGGCTGATGGTCTGCCACTGCATGATCACTGCTAGACAGCTTCAGTTAACTTTGCTGTTGGAAATCATCAGATAAAATTCTGGTGGGATTCCATTTTATCCCATGCACTGGCCCACCACTACATGGAAGTGCATGAACTTTTGCAGTATTATTGTTGGGAACCCTTACGCTAGGTGGCGCTGCGAATATCGAAGACATTGAGTATTTGAACACAAATCTGAAATGAATATCTTAACACAATTTAAGCTGTGAAGCTATTTTTTTTTTTTTTTTTGAAACTGTAAAAAATATAGCACCACTGCCACCAACAAAATAAATAAGTAAATGAATAAATAAATAAATTCTTTTTTTCATCTCGCTTTTCTTTTCTCCTTAAATATGGTTTTACTAGTTTACAAAGGATTTCTTTCTGTTTTCATAATTTACGCAGTTCAGAATCAATAATAAAAAAAGCGTATAAAATATATAGGATTTCTATACAATAGAATAATTTCTATACCAGTTTAATGATTGGGAACGTAAATAACAAAAGAAACAAACTTGAAATTGTGTAATGAGAACTTGAATATTACGAGCAGTCGTAGCGTACGCTGAAAGCACTTGTTCATGTCCGATCACGAACAGCAAGCAGCATCGATCGCGGTTAGTACTTGGGAAGGTGACCACATGGAAACCGCTGAAAGTTCAAATATTTCTATAGACATTTCTATTATAGACACTTCTACAGATATTTCTATTGCTCTTGGTGAAACTAGCTTATAGAAAAAAGAGCCATAATGATTTTTTTTTTTTTATCCTATAAGAATTTTTAAGGGAAAGTGCTGGGCCAGCAAAGGAATAGCAGTGGGATAGGTGCTAGCACTGCAGGAAAAGTGCCGGATTAAAGTAATGCAATGCATACCAATGCTGGCCTGCTGTTTGCCATCACTGATGGGCCAGCTGCATTCTACTCGGACACTTTTCGACAGGTTTAAGTAATGGCACCCTTGCACTTTACCGCTGATGGCACTGCTGACTGCCATCTTTTTTCCCGCTGATGGCCCACCGTTTCTTTCTTTGCTGAGAACATTGAGTTTCATATGAGATATAAATAAATATTTATAATAAAATACAATCTGAATGCTTAAAGATTAATTATAATTTATTGATTATGCAGATATAGAAATTTTTTTACAAGAGGAATGAAGAAAGATATAAAAAAATATTTAAAAATAAAGTAGAAAGCCAAACCTAATGATATAATAATCAATAATGTTCAATAAAAAATAAAAATATATAGTACTATTCAACATAGTGAATCAGTAAGATAAGCACAAAATGGTGCGTACATTTATACTACAGTCATTCAGGGTAACATTGACCCATGGGGAGTAACTTTGCACCACCTACTAATTTTCAATATTTTTGACTCCAAAAGACTACATAAACTCCAGAACTGTGCTCTGTTGGCAAGGTTCTAAACTAGGATTTCTACTCTTTATTTTAGAAAATAAATTAGCAATATTATGCGCAATCAATTGCATCATCTAACTATTTTTGTGAAGTACTGTTTTCAAGTTAATTTTCAATGCTCTTTTCAAGTTGTTGTAATCCAATTAATTTTACATAGTAAGTAACAATATACTCATTTATCAGGCATAACTATACTAATGAAAGAACAAAACGCTCTTTGTGTCTGTCTGTGTGTGTGCATGTGTGCGATGGCTAGCGAAAACTACCGCACGTAGAAGTCTGAAAATTCAGGTGTGATTAGTCCAAGACAGGTCCTGATGCACCTGTGGCTGGGATTTTTAATTTTTGAAGTTCCGGGGCCCCTGGGCCCCTTTCAGTTTCTTTGCACTAAAACGTTAATAACATGCCTCTCTTCTATCCGATCTTCTTCGTTTATAGGGTGAATTCTCTTTTCAGTTTCTATCCAATTTCTACATTTCAGTTAGGACCCTGGCACCCTTGAAAAGGGTCCGGTACAGGGCCCCATGAAGTTTTAGTGCACTAAATTGTTAATAACATGCCTCTTTTCTAACCGATCTTCTTCGTTTTTGCAGTGAATTCTCCCTACAGTTTCTGCCCCATTTCTACATTTCAGTTAACCCTTTCCGGCACAGTGTGCCCGGGTCGGGATACCTAATTTTAATTCCAAACTTACGAACGGCACCAAGAATATTTTAGTAAATTTTGCTTTTACGATCAACATATAAAATAACATGTTTTTAATATCCAAAAAAGTCGTTTTAAAATTCCGGTGACAGTGAATCATTTCACCATTTTACAAAAAAGATTGCCTGTGCCGGAAAGGGTTAAGACCCTGGCACACTGTCAAGAGGCCCAGTACAGGGTCCCTTGAAGTTTTTGTGCACTAAATTGTTAATAACATGACTTTTTTCTATCCGATCTTCTTTGTTTTCGGGCTGAATTCTCCTTTCAGTTTCTACCCCATTTCTACGTTTCAGTTAAGACCCTGGCACCCTTGCAAGGGGCCCGATACAGGGCTCCTTGAAGTTTTAGTGCGCAAAATAGTTAATAAATTGCTTCCTTTTTTTCCAATCTTCATTTTTGGGATACTTTCTCCATTTAGTTATTCTCCCGTATCTACATTCCAGTTAAGACCATAGGCCCTTCTAAGGTCCTGTAGGGCCCGATCCAGGCCCCCTTAATTTTTTTGTGTGTCGTGTGTTTTTCACACCCTAATTTTGTCACCTTCCGTAAATCAAAATCAATTTCTCACCTTGCGTCGCATTGCGTAATTTTAAAGTTGAGTCTTGAACTATTCTCCTTAGACCAACACTGACAAATTTTTGGGGTGTCCTAGGGCCCTTTTTTAAGCATTTTCCAAATTTTTGCACATTTCTTTTAAATTATATTCTAATGATTAATACATATCCTATGCTTAAACTCGGGTAATCGAAGACCTAAAACGCCACGTACTAAAACGTTGTAACATGTTTTCATGTTAGGGCCCTGTTCTCAACTACCTCTTTACCCTCTTTTGGGCTCCCTATTATAACTCCATTAAAAATATCCCGATTCACTAGATATTTTTTTCTAACTACATCTTAGGCTCTCCAGCTATTACATGAACGACAAAAAATGTATTTTAGGCTTCAACTACCACCAATTTTTAATATAAATCGTCTTCTTAGGGCCCTTGGTGCATCTTCTTTAAAAATGTTCCGAGTCCCTTGCAATTTTCTTTACCATAGTTCTAGCGTCCTCAGATTACATTAAAAACTACTAAAAAGAGTATTTATACCAAACTACATGCCACTTAAGTCTCTTCCCCCTTGGAGTCAGGTACAAAGTCCCTTGAAGCTTTTGCACGATAAATTATCAATAAATTGCCCCTCTCAATCTGATCTTCATTTTTGGAACCGTTTTCTCATTTAGTTATTCTCCAGTTTCTATATTCCAGTTAAAATCCTGGGGCACTTTTGCGTCCTGTAGGGCCCGATCCGGGGCCCCTTGAATTTTTTGTGTGCTATGCTTTTTTTACACGCTATTTTCTCAGCTTCTCATTGCATAATTTAAAAATTGAGTCTTCGACTCTTCCCCCTAGACGAACACCCTCATATTTTTATTGGAGCTCTAGGGCCCCTTTTTAAGAATTTACTCCGTTTTTGCGCATTTCTTTAACCCCCTCACTGACAAACCCGTGTTAACCCGTTGGGAACGAGCGACACGTATACGTGCCGGAAATAGGCCTAAGGATCGTCGTTTATCCTCACCAGTAAAATTTTACTGTAAAATTTGCCTTATTTAATCCGAGCATTTTCCCGATTTGAATAGGCACAAACTTCTGTTTTTTAAAACCGGTAGCAAAGTAATAAACATTTCGTAAAAGGCTCCCGTCGCGAAGGGGTTAATACGTTCACTAAGCTCCAGGTTTCACTGCAATACAAGCAATATTTAAAGTAGTATAATTCTATTGAGTTAATGTATTTTTAATACATTGAACAATGATTAATACTTCCAAGGATTGCATTCATATTCGTTATTGAGTTTTTTTATAAAATGGTCAAAGAATAATTTTTTTAAGCATTTAAAATAAAATGCAGAGAAAACAACATTACAATTTTGCCCTTTTCCAAGAGAATCGGAGGGTTAAAATATTATTCTAATGATTATTCCATACCCTATGATTAATTTTGACTAATTGAAGATATAAAACGCTAAGTACTAAAACATTTAAACATGTTTTCATGTTACGGCCATGCTCTCAACTATCAGTTGGACTCCTGTGGGCCCTGTTGCCCCCCCCCCCTGTTATAGATCCCTTAACCCCTTCAGGGACACCGCTATATATTATATACCACCTACGATTAATTTTACAGCAGAAAAATTTTATTAGATTTTACTTTTTCTAACTTTGGTGGAAAAAAAAAGGCCGTAAAATTGCTTTTACTTATTTTGAAACAGAATTTTTAAAGGATTCCGGTGGGAATTCAGCATTTCACAAACGTAATTGCTTGCCCCTCAAGGTGTTAAAAATGGTCCGATTCACGAACTTTTTTTTCGAACAACTTCTTAGATCCTCCAGCTACTACATGAACGGCAAAAAAAAAAAAAAAAGAAAAAAAAAAAATCAGACTTCAGCTACCACCAATTGTGAATATTGATCGACTTCATGGGGGCCTTTGTTGCAGCTTCTTTAAAAACTATCCTAATATATTGCAATTTTCTTTAACCACTTCACCGTTTTCCCCGAAAAAACGCGGGGGTAAAAGCACTATTTCCCCATACCCGTCGCCGCTGAAGTGATTAACATAGTTTTAGTGTCTTCCAGCTACTTTAAAAGCCCCAAAAATTTCTTATACCCAACTACATTCCAGTTAAGACCCTGGCCCCAGGCCAGGTTTTTCTTTATACCTCAGCTACCACATTTTTCGAACATTAATCTTCTCTTTCAGCATTAACTTATTCTCACTATAGCCGTAAATTAAAAACCGCTTTGCTTTAAAGGTAACTTTAGATAAGGGATTTCATCCGTTTATTAAATATTGTGTTAATGCTACCAGTAATTCATGAAATTTACAAGGTGAGGAGGCAACTACCACCGCTTTGTGGTGCGTTATTTTCTCGGGTTTAAGGGCCCAATTTCAACGGGGTTTGTTTCCTTCAACTTAGATTACAATTCAACTTCTTTCTGCATTATCAAATTTTATCTTAGACTTTAGTTACCGACATTTTCTAAAAACGGTGCATTCTTTTTTTTTTTTTTTTTTTTTTTTTTTTTGTGGATTTGATTCCTACGAAGTTTAGGTCACTCAACTTGGTTTTCGATTGGCTCCGGCACGTGCGGACACTTCCTCTAAATGCTGCCATAGGTAGTGGGGATCTAGATTACAGTTTCGTTCGTAAAGAAGTTTGATGGGAACACATTAGACGCTGCGGAAGTCAATGGGGCCTCTGAAATTAGGTTCATTTAAAATAATTTCCAAAGGTATAAAATCATACAAACTTAAGTTTTGTTTAAGGTTATTATTTACAAATCCCTGTCAACGCCGGGCGGGTCTTATAATTATTATCTAAATGTTGTAAATGTGTTAATATTTTGTGATTATTAATTTATTAATAGTCAATAAAATGTAAAATATGAAGGCACTAAAATACCACATTTTCAGTGTAATTTTGAGCCGGCTCAAAGTTACACTCATATTTATAATTTACTGATTATAGGTGCTACAATCAAAAATTTCCCATATTTACACATATATTTTATATAAGTTCCGGAAGTTGCATTAGATATAACATTTAAATATTTTCACAAATACTTGTAAAATACATAAAATTCATTTAAAGGCGTTATTCGGGGCGGAGCTACTCAAATTTGACATTTCATACATTCGACACTTTTTAGTCTTGTTTGAATAATACTAGTACTAATATATATTACTGTAACTTTGGATATATTATTGAGTTAAAACATTGAAAATTGTTTTTTACTGCATTTTTATATTTTATATGAACAATAAACAGTTTTTCTTTAATTTATAAATGTTCATGGATCTCTTTTTCCACTTTTCTTATGCATAATATTTATTGTAATATCATAAACTAAACAAATCTTCTGATGTTGGGAAATGTAAATTCGTAGTCTTTACATATCTGAAAACATTTTGGGGGGTTCAAAGTTGTCCTAACTATAATACTTTTTTTTATAATGAATTATTTTAGATAATATTTATCATATTGTGCAAAGTTACCCTAAATGGCTGGGTAACTTTGAACCACGCTAAAAATTCATCTTTTATTGCATTTATCATTATTAATCCTTAATTTTTGATAGTCGTACATTGATTTAGGATCATTTCTTCTCTTTTATGCCCCTAGTTGCAACAATATTCTTAAAATGGAAGTGTGGCATATGAAAATATAGAAAATGTGGATTAAAGTTACTCTGAATGAATGTATGATTCTTTATCAGAAATTTTCACCTGCGTCAATCCTCTAATGCCCATGGCAGAATGCATTCCAGAAATTGCGTAATTCAGAGAATCGGAATCTATGCCAGAAAAATCTAAGTAATAAATGTCAGTTTGCTTAATATCGAAATACATCAACATTTCTTTTATTAAATAAAATAAAAATTTGTATTTTACATTTTTGGTATAAATACGGTATATGTGAATAAAGAAATTCACAAAATCAGGATCACTGATGATAGCGTAAATGCTACATGGACATTAGAGGGTTAATCGAAGATCATATTACGTGATAGAAAGTTCAAAGTCGCCTTACACGCTTAGTAATTAAATTTTCTAATTGTTATCTAATTACCTACTATGTGCATTTAGGCTATAACATTGGCAAGCACACGCTGAAAATTTCGACTTTTATTAAATCAAATAAACACACTGTGAAGCATAAATTTATTTAATGTTGTAGAGCAAGTAGATTTCAAATGGATATTTAGAACTTGCAAAACACATTTACTTAAATCATGGAATTAACAGGTTCGGGACCATGGGTGCATATATGCACCCTCAAAACGAGCATACAGAATTTGTTTTAGTCCCAGCAAAAAAAGAAATATATAATTTAATATCTTTATTTGGAGAATTTCATAATTGTTTAACCCCTTGAGGGGCGGTGGGATAAAATATATCCCACCTAATTTAAACAGGATTCTCACCGGAAAATTTTAACTAAATTTTATATTTTTAACTTTGGAGGAAAATCATTGAAAAATTGCTTTTCCTTATTTAAAAATAAAAATTTTCGATTATTCCGTTGAGAATTCAATATTTAGAGACATTTTTGCTTGCCCCTCGATCGGTTAAGTCAAAGCGTTATAAGTAAGCGAACAAACTTAATGCTAGAATCAGGCGTAAATTAACGTAGTTGCGCCACCTTGTGGACGGAGTGATAATTCATATACGCGGGCTTTTAGCGTAGCGCGTATTTCTTAAATCTTTAGCCACTCATAGAAATGAATTTTGTTTGCCACATTTAGCGCAAAATAATGGCGTAGCGAGAGGAGTATCCACATGCATTAGACACCACGAAGTTCTCTTCGCCTTATCAGAAGCACTTCAGTTATTAATCAAGGTGATAAAAACTTTACAATTTTAGTGGTGTGAGTAAAAAAACAGTTAGGTATCTACCTATAGTTCACACTCCATCCGCTACGTGGCGCATGACCTTGATTGATGTGACCTCGCTTTTAATCTTGCGGTTACTCTCCCATTTAAGATAGGACCCTTACTTATATCGCTTTGGGTTAAGTAAAGGTAACTCAGCGGAATAAAATTTGTGTAAATGCCGCCGGTCCCGAAGGGTTAATAAAGAGGAACTCACGTATACTTCATACAATGAAGCTTCAACTGAAACCGCTTTCGCAAGAGTTAATTACCGTCCAGGCAAACTCTCACCAGTATCTTTAAATAGGGAGTTTCTCCTTAATTAAACGTCTTATAATTGCAATATTTCAGTCATAAATAATAGAAAAAACTGATATTCGTTTTCACTGGTGGGTGTTTAGTTCGTCGGTAGTCAGCACCTGCGGTTTTGCTATATTGTGCTAACCAAGACAGCATCGTGTCACTCTCAGTGTAAAATATTATAATACTTGGGCGCAGTGTTGCAGTAGGCTACTTTTTTAAATATCAGGTTTTTTGATTGGCACCACTTTTTCGAAATGGTAAAACTTCCTTTTTTTACGCTTTAATTAATTTTTCATTAAATAAGGTGAATTTTACCAATTCAAAAAAGTGGTGCCATACAAGAATTCTTAATTAAAAAAAGTAGCCCACTGGCAACACTGACTGGGCGAACTGCCGCTAGTGAAAACAACAGACTTATTTACCATAATTGTGAGAGTAATTTTGTATGAATAAAGCGCTTAAATAAGACGAAATTTTCTATTCAAATTTACTGGTAGTAGTTTAAGCAGCGGTAAAAAGAAATTATTGATCCAATAAAAAATAAATAAAAATAGCTGCCATCTTGTGATATCCTCTTCAGTTACTTCACTTGCAACCTGGTAGACAATACACTATATGCCTCCTCCCCTTTATTCAAAACTCCATTAGTTAAATACGTTTTCATCTACATAGTATGTTTATTTTTATTCATAAAAAGCCGGAGTTTGGCAGTATAAGAACCAGTACAAGCTAACAAACATAACTTCAATTTTTCTAGCAGATTTTATAAAAACCGCCGCGGCGAGCGGCCTCTCTTCGTCCGCAGTCCTTTCTTCTTCTACTCTATCCCGACTCTTTTGCGGAATCAAGGTTCTTAGGTCCCCAACCACGTCCCGAGTAAAAAAAACACTCTACTGGAAGCAACCGTGAAAAAAAAGATCAAAATTTGAAGCCGGACAAATTTAAGAGTGAAATTATACGAATTAAAACACCGAAGTAGCTAGTGAACGACTCCTGCTGCTTCTAGCTTGTTATTACTCTCGGTCGGAGGTTGGGGGTGGGCGGGTGCGTCAACCGCCGTGACGACCGGCCCCTATTCGTCCGCAGCCCTTTAACCCCTTGGGGACGAGCGACACGTATACGTACCGCATGAAGTGCTCAAAATCGTTGTTCTTCCTCGCCAGTAAAATTTCACTTAAAATTTGCTTTATTTAATCAGCGCATTTTCTCGATTCAAGAAGACACACATTTCTATTTTTAAAAAACGGTGACAAAAGATTAAAAATTTCGTAAAAGGCTCGCGTCCCGAAGGGGTTAATCCTCCGCTTATTCCGACTCTTTTGCGGAAGCAAGATTCATAGGTCCCCAGCCATGTACCGAGTGAAAGACACTCCAGCGAAAGCCAGATTGGAAAAAAAATCAAAAATGGAAACCGGACAAATTTAAAAGACAAATTTTACAAATTAAAGACACCAAAAATCAAGAAAGTAGTTGCGTTCAAGCTCTGTTGTGAGGTGGACGTAAGAGGTGCTTGCTCCATCGCATGTTATATTTTTCGCAGTGTGAATGGCAGGTGGGGCGGTTGGTTAGAATAGTTTTCGCTCGCTATTTAGTGCTGCATTATGGCGTCTACAGATGATCAAGATTATTATATTAAGGAAGTTATCCACAAAATATGTAATGGAACGTTAAACAGCAATTTCAAGGACCAGCTTGACAGATTTTCTTCAAATTTTGAAGAATGTGCTAAAACTATATTAGGAGATTTCTACACATTTGTGGATCAATATATTTTGGACATAAAGGCTAAGGACGGCCACTCTGCTTCTGCTTCAGAGCAAGAAGAGGTAAGGAAAACTTGCCTTGATGCTTTTACTTTGCTTAGGGAGCCAACCCATGATAATTTGTTAAATTCAGCTATCTTTAGTTTTTTCTGCTCTATTAAGTATAAGAAAACTCCTAATCTTTTTCTTACTAACACTAATCTTAAAAAAGAAATTTTCAACGCTGTTAAGAAAGGAGTTAAACGACCTATTTCGGAGGAGAGTTCTCCTATCCCACTTAGTAATAAACAGAAGAATATCGCTAGCGAAGTTAACCTAACTGAAAATGTGGATATGGATGAATCAAATGTTAGTGAAAATACACAGGATACTGTCAAAGTTAAAAAATCTGTTAACCCTTTCTACGTCGAAGTCGACAGCAATTGGGCGACGGTTGCCTATGAAATTACGGAGTTAAACTCAGAAAAACCCAAAATAACGCTAAAAAGCGAACGCATTGTTATACAATGTAACTCTGATAAGGACTTTAAATCTACTCAGAAATGGCTAGACCAAAACAAAAATAAATATACCACTCTTGATCCTAAAGAACTTCGACCCAAAAAAATATGCATTAGGAGCCTCCCCTGTTACACCGATACTAAAATTATTGAAGATAGTCTCAGGGAGCATGGTTTCGCAGTCACTAGGGCTGCCATGCTTAAAAATCGTAAAACTGGCCAACCAATGCCGATATACATGGTAAATGTTATACCTCGTAAGAACTTTGAAAAAAATTACCAAATTAACAATATACATTATATTTCTGTTAGATTGAAGCTTTTACTAGCAAAAATCGTGTAAAACAATGTTACAAATGTCAAGGTTACGGTCACGCATCAGAAGTGTGTGGCTTCGATGCTAAATGTGTAAAATGCGGAGATCTACATTTAAGTATAGATTGTCACCACAAGGGGCGTATTAAACCCACTTGTGCCAATTGTGGTTTCGGGCACCCAACGAATTTCCGCGGTTGTCCAAAAAATCCTTATAGATTAGAAAATAAACAAAACCGTAAAACAAGTAACAGCGTCAGCAATCTATCCCAAGAAACCCAAATCTTAGCGGATATATTTAAGAATTATAATTATACCAAAAATACTAAAGACTCTGAACCCTCAACTAGTAATGTAGAATTAAACTCTGATAAAAATTATAGTACTACCGCAAACACCCATCCCTCCCCTACTATTGAAAATTCTAATGCTCCTACTAATTACACCAATGATATTAAAGACATTCTTAATACTTTCAATGAAGTTAAACAAATCTTTCAAATCACTAAATTCCTAAAATGTATAAAGAACATCTCAACTCAGACTAAGAAACTCGATAATCCGATGCAAAAATTGATGGTTATATTAACTGAATTTGATAAACTTGCAATTCATATCAACATTAACGAAGATTAAGCTTTTCATTTGCTAAACTTTTTTCCTTCTTTTTGTTTGTGTTGCTTGTTTATAAAAAAAAAATAAATAAATAAAAAAAACTTCTATTCTAGTATCTTATGCTCTTCTCATGATATTACACTTATTTCTTAATTCCCATGTTTAATTCACCTCAAATTACTAGACTGGGTGGACGCCGTCCTCTTTCTGTCGTTTGATCCCCTCGGCTTTTGCATTTATCTGTTTTTTTAGTTTGAACTCTCCTCACTGTAGCTGTTTCTTACATTTTTATTATTTTTTACTTATAGTAATTTAAATTCTCTTGTAATTATGTATATACTTAGTTTTGTTTCTTTTCTTCACTGTGTTAAACTTTTTTACTTATCAAGATATATTAAATGTATGGTCTCTGAATTGAGTCTTTTTTTTTTTTTACGGGGCTTCCTTTGGTAGCTTTTTCGCCTGTCCTGGACATATATGTGGATCATATGGAACATTTTTTTCCCTACTAGTTATACTAACAATTTTTTCTATTAAAAATTGTCTATCTTTTTAGCTTTTACTCTCTATTTTTCGTGGCTACTAGCCGCGTTTAAACGCTCTTTTTCTAAGGCTCCCATTGCATTGTAACACGATTTACTCTTAGCCTGGATGTAAAGTTGCCAAGCAACTAGGGAATCCATACACCAGCTTTATTGTTCCATTTTTCAAGAAAGCAGAACTCGGGGGGACAAAGCTACCGAAAAACTCCTGCTACTTCGAGCTCATTATTATTATTTCTCCAACAGTTTTTAATTTTAGTAGCAGATAGATTTTTCCAGGCAACTTAATATCAAGTCAATTGCCTGAGTTACCATCACCGCCTGAGTTACCTTCACCGTTGCAGAAACTTCATTTTTTAAAATCTGGATCAGCCTTTTCTATTAGTCGGTCTCCGAAATTTTTTTTTGGCGTTTTTTATGCTCTGATGGCACTGAGGCTAAAAAAAATTGAAGTACTGTAAGAAGGTCTAATTTCTGTATTTATGTTAGATAAATTTGCTGAACTAAATTACAAGACCATTATCTTAATAAAGATATTTTTTTTGTTTAATGTATTTCACTTC
This sequence comes from Maratus speciosus, assembly GCA_963932465.1. NCBI lineage: Eukaryota > Metazoa > Arthropoda > Arachnida > Araneae > Salticidae > Maratus > Maratus speciosus. Next base: position 239,082,315 of record OZ010794.1, on the reverse strand, counting down.
TATCAATATAACGCGTCATTGTATTCTTCAATACATTTGAACTACTTCCAAATTAAATTGTTTTATAAAAAAAAAAAAAAAAAAAAAAAATAGATAAGTAGTTAGTAGTCGCTACTTTTTAAAATATGTAGTTTTTGTTTAATTCGCCACGAATAGCGTAGTTATCCCAACCACTTCCTAGATGTCTAGATTTCAAAAGAGGATGAATAGACAGGCATTTTCATATACTATAGCTGAATATTTTGCTACAAAAATCATAAGGAAAAATTTTAAAATATTTTTCTTATGAAATGATCTTGTTTTATCAAATTGCCCTTATTTACAATGTTTCGTTATTTTATTTTTTATTCTAAATGTAACCAAAAAAAAAAAAAAAAAAAAAAAAAAAAAAAAAAAAAAAAAAAAACATAATATTAGATGATAATCGGTTATAAATGTATACAAATTCATTGAAGAGTTTAAAAAAAATAAATAACAATCAACAATTACATAAAAATTCATATAACTTTTCAAAATCCAGAACAGCAATTTTATGAACTCGTTCATACAAATAAAGTATTATTTCTAGTTGTGGCTATGATAAAAGGAAACTAAATCAATATTTTATACAGTGTTCGAAGCTTAGATATTATTTTCTCCTTTCAATCAAAAAACAATGGCCGTAAGCAATACATGTAGTTTAAATTTTCCGATAAATAAAATGTTGAAATTTCGAAAGACATCAAAGTAATGTTCTGTGCGTTTAGATACCATTATGTCTTTTTGGATTTTTTCTTTTTTCGAAGGAATGCAGTTCATCGGGCTTTATTACAACGTAATAAATATAATTTTACTGACTTTTGAATCAATCCCAACATTTCTTTTAACCCCTTGAGGGGCGGTGGGATAAAATATATCACACCTAATTTAAACAAGATTCTCACCAGAAAAATTAAACTAAATTTTACATTTTTAACTTTGGAGGAAATTCATTAAAAAATTGCTTGTCTTTATTTAAAAATAAACTTTTTCATTTATTCTGGTGAAAATTCAATATTTAGAGACATTTTTGCTTGTCCCTCAAATGGTTAAAATATAATTTTATTTAAGTAAATGAGAAATTTTCTGTGCGCTTGTACATTATTCTCTAGCTTAGTTTCATTGTTTAAATCAAACTTTAACCTCTTGCGCTCTGTGTCGTGCAGAACGTACAACATGCTATATTGGTTATTTCTGACAATGACGTACTTCATGATATACGCACCACCACTTGAATAGGTAACCCTTAACGTAGGTACGTTCCATTAAGAGGACAAGGTAAGCGAAATTTGGGGAAAAAATTGATTATTAATTTTTTATATTATTAAATAGATTAAACTTTTATCTTTCCAACGATGTGTCACATATCTTTGTTTATCTATAAAAAAAGAAGTGTTGGAATTATTGATTCTTTCTAAGAGTACTTCAGAGCTTAATGGCCATTTAAATGTTTTATTGACTTTTCTCAAAAACTTGGATTTTTCATGTTTGTGTTCATTTTTTTCAATATCTATTAAACTTATGAACTCAGATTTTTTAAATACTTATATTATGTTACATTGTATACTTTAACACAGGGATTTAATGATTTGTGAGAATTATTTATTTTCGGCAGTGAAATCTTACCAAAAATGCTAATTTAAAAATGACTTTCAATAAATAATTAATTTTCAGTTTCACTTAGAAATAAAATAGTCCACTAAAATACGTAAAACATGTTATTCTAAGTACTCTAAAAATATCTAGACATCTATCTTTTACCATTTCTGAGAAAAATGTACATAAATTTGGTGAATTTAACATGGCGTAGGTGGGGCTTTCCCGGTCCCCTTAACCCCTTGAGGGGCACTGGTATATATTTTAACTCCTTCGGGACGGGAGCCTTTTACGAAATTTTTAATCTTTTGTCACCGTTTTTTAAAAACAGAAATTTGTGTCTTCTTGAATCGAGGAAATGCTCTGATTAAATAAGGCAAATTTTACAGTAAAATTTTACTGGTGAGAAAAAACAAGGATTCTAAGTGTTTCATGCGGCACGTATACGTGTCGCTCGTCCCCAAGGGGATATGTCACCTACGATTAATGAAGTTTTACACCAGGAAAAGTTTATTAAATTTTACTTTTATAACTTTGGTGGAAAAAACCCGTAAAATTGCTTTTACTTATTTTGAAACAGAATTTTTCAAAAATTCCGGTGGGAATTCAGCATTTCACAAACGTAATTGCTTGCCCCTCAAGGGGTTAAATGTAGACACCAGTATTTTATAAACGATTTCACTGAATTGTTTAACCTCAGAAAAATACAGCGAAAAAAACTTAAAAAAAAGTTACTAGTACGAATATTTAAGGGACGAAAAAAAAGACGAAAAGGACGAAAAAGGGGCCTTCGGCAGCCGCCATTTTTGTATCAGCGCTCAGGCCTAGTATTCAAGGGGCGGTGATATATGGCTGGTTTTTTAATAAGGCGTTCCGAATTGTCATCAGAAAGTTTTAACTTTTATTTTTGCTGTACAAAGACTACTTATTTTCCATAATTAACGTAAAAGAAACTTATCAATTAAATGTTTGTGGTTTGATTTCAACGTTAAGTATAAAATAAAAATCTGTCAGATGCGGCATGCCAGTAGAATGGAGTTATGAATAAAGAGGAGGAGACAAGTAGTGTACTGTCTACCAGTTGCCAGTGAAGTAACTGAGGAGGTTGTCACAAGATGGCGACTGCATTTTTAAATCGGATCTTCAGTTTCTGATTGCAGCCAGGGCAAACATTCCAGCAGTAAAATTAAACAGAAATTTTCGTCTTAATTAAGCGTCTTATTCATGGAAATTTTTGTCAAAAATGTCGTAAAAATTTCTATTTGTTTTTGCTGGTGTCAGTATGCCTTGTAAAACTGTCAGTTTGTTTCCATGGTAGTCACAATATGGCGGAAACGCAGGGCCTAACTACCACCAGACTAAACTCATAGCAGTAAAAATGAAAATCTGTTTCTACCACTATTTTTGACTGAATTTTGTTTAATAATAAGGCGTTTAAATAAGTTGAAAATTTCTATATAAATCTACTTGTGGAAGTTTCCACCGGCGGTAAATAACTGTTGCGATAGCGGTTACAGTTGAAGCTTCACTATTTTAAAGATATGTCAGTTTATTTTTATTATAGTTCCATGACCAGTAGGATGCTTTTTTTTAAAATTCATATTTCTTGATTGACACCACTTTTCTGAAATGGTAAAATTCCCCTGTTTTCGCCTTAATTAATATGCCATTAAATGAGGCAAATTTTACTAACTTAAAATGTTTGTGCCAATCAAGAAATCTAAAATTAAAAAAAAAGTAGCCCACTGGCAATACCGCATTGGTGGGTAGTGACACACATACACTAACAGCGCCAGAAGCTAATAACAAGAAATTTGTTTTTAAAATAAATTAAATAGCAGCTGTAGAAAAATCAAAATAGAAAGTTAAATAGATCAAAAGAAAATCTGATGTGAAATATTTTTATAAAACTTGAGTAAAATTTCATTTATGGCATCCACTTTCCAAAAGTCGGCTCCACAATTTAAGTAATGGGCACATGGCTTCGAATAGGCACTCCACACTGACATTTAATAAGAAAATATGTTTAACCCTCTGTCTACCAGAAGGGTCCAATGGACCCGACATGTATATTCAAAATATCTATTCAAACCAGAAAATTTCTTCAAAACAAACTAAATGTATAAATCAGACAATAATAAGTTAAATAAACAAATTAAATAGTTTTAAGTAAAAATTCTGGTGTAGAATGTTTTTATAAAACTTGAGTAAAATTTCCGGTAGTTCTAGGGTTAATATTCTCTTCTGTACTACGCGAAATCTATTTATTCTACACATCTATTTACAAAATGAAATATTTTCAAATTTAGGAATCATAGAAGAAATCCGCTCGGGGAAAGCAACAACACGCATAAATTTCGCGGCATCACCAACTCATCTTTCCGCGTCTCATGAAGAACTCCGCGGCGGAAAATTAACAGAAGGTAATGACGGGAAATTGGGGAGTCCTTTTAGTGCTGCCACCTACCCTAATGATCTTTAAGTATTACTCGTTACACATATATGTTTAGTGTTAATAATAATTTTTACGATATTTATATGTAATAGCCATATTTTACACAAATGAGTTCACATTTAGGTTACACTTAAAAATTAAATTTTTATAATATAAAAGAGACAGAAAATGTTACACATTTCATTCCAAGAAATTGATTATTTAAGCAATACATACATTTTCAAATATTGAGGCTAAAACTTTCTCTGTAGAAGCGTTTTAAAATAATGCTACATCAATTTTTCTTTGTGAAATTGTTTTGCTTTATGAACTTGGTCTTATTCTTTTTGTGTTGTTGTTGTTTAATTTCTGTTTTGATTTTAAATAGAACCTGCAGTTGAATAAAAAAAAGAAACCATCATACAATTGTTTGCAATCTGTATGCAGAAATTGAAGGGAATGTTTTCAGAAATAAAAAGTGATCGAAAATAAATAGTGATCGAATTTTATTTTCGAAAAAAGCAGGACATCGTTTTTGTGATCTTGTTCGTTTACGTAAAGTATGATTACCATTTGTGGCGATGATAAAGGGAAACAAAATAAATATTTTATAGAATGTTTGTTGTTAATGAGTTTTTTTTCTCTTTTTTCGTTAAAAATAATAGCTATAAACGATAAATGTAGTTTAAAAGTTCCGGTAAATAAAGTGCTGAAATTTAAAAAATCATCAAATATTTTTTTCTTGCTTTCAGAAACCATCATGTCTTAGTTGAGTTTTATTTACTTTATTATATTTATTTTTATTTATTTTCCTTTCGTTAGTTCATTGTACTGTATTTAGCATTGTACTGTATATAGCATTATAAATATAATTTCAAATACATTTTCATGAATTCCTGCATTTTATTATTCAAAAAGTAATTTTATTTTAGTGACCTGCACAGTTATTCATAATTCGTTACATTAGTTACTTTGTTATAATCAAAATTCAGCATTTACGGTGGAGTTTTTTTATGATAAATTTTAATCTTTTCTTCTTTCAGTATTAAACTGTTCCAGACAATGAATTTAAATTTCGTTTACAATTAAAAAGTTAATACGTGCATGGGAAATTAAATAATGTTACGTCAATTTCTTTTTGTAATTTTATCTTTTTATGTTTTATGGGGTTTTTTTGGCTTCTTTTATTATTCTAAACTGGACCTAGAAAATATAACAATTAACACTGCAAAAAATATTTAGACTCGTTTATAAATATTTTATATTATATAAATTGATGGGATCATTCAGAAAAAAGTAAATAAGAATTAACAATTTCATATAAATTTCTATAAATTTTACTTTTCAAAACCTGAAAAACATAATTTTAATGAACTTGTTCGTATGAATAAAATATCATTACCAGTTAAGGAAATGGTAAAAGGGAACTAAATCAATATTTTCTTCAGTGTTTGTAGTTTTAAAGTTATTTTCTTTTAACAATAAAAAATAATGGCCATAAACAATAAATGCATTGTAAATGTTGTGGTAAATAAAATGTTGAAATTCAGAAATACATCAAAAGAATGTTCATTGCGTTTGGAAACCATTATGTGTTACTAAATTTTGTAAACAGGAACAGTTCATTGTGCTATTATTCAGTAAAATAAATGTATTTTTATTGGCTTTTTCTTTAATGCTGATATTTTATTTTTAAATAATATTAGTTTTAGAAATGATCGATAGAATTCATGCACACGTAAGCATGTTTCTGTAAATTAGTTTCTTTGGGCAATTTAAAAGACAATTTTCTCATAAATTATTAAAAGTTCTTTTTTTGGTTCGTATTGTTTAGAAAATGCTTGGGTTTTCAAATATGCTTTATTTCCATCTAATTGTGGAAATAATGACTTATTTAAAAAAAAAAAAAGAAACAGAAGTGAAATCTCAAACACGGAAATTATTGTTAAAAAGACCGAAAAAATTAAGCATTTCAGATTCATTGTTTTTCTAAAATTTAATTCACTTTCTTTATGTTTAAATATTTGATAACGCATTTTTAATAATATCTCTTCTCTAACATTCCTTAAGTTGTTATCTTTACAGTCACACGATAGGACGCCGTGTATCTGTAGGATCTATATCTTCTGGAGAATACGATAGTGGATGGATTTTTAAATACGCTTATTAGGCAAACAAATACTACTTCTGTTCTAACATAGAAATTCATAAAAATCACAAAATCTAAGGTCATTTAGAGTTTCGACAAAAGAATTATATGTTTCTTTCATTCAGAGTTCTCGCTGCCACTCGCCATTGCGCCAAATCGCGACAAAATACTTCATTTGGCGAGTAAACGAACAGTTACACACGCCAAATTGCGTGTGCTCAATTTTTGCTCTTTTTTGTGTGTGTATCAAAGACACAGAAAGGTATTTCTCTATTGTCAGTTAATCTCAATTTATCAGAGTTGAATTCAGACACTTCTCTCCGGTAGGTATTTCTGTGTCTCCGGGGGGGGGGATATTATAGAATTCCGGGGGGGTGTTGTACTTTTTGACCGTTGAAAACATAAAATCTCAAATTTCCGGGGAGGACGTCCCCCCCCCCCCCCCTGAATTCAACACTGCTTTTTATGAGCCAGCATCGCGCCGGTAAAAACACAAACAAAATTATTCGCATAAGGCGCCAAATAAGAGAGAAGTTTTGCTATAATGCGGCGTTAAGAGTTGTATGCGATCATCATTGACCGGTAATTTTTTTCTATCGGTTAGAGTCAAAATCTCATAATAGCTTTTGGTATATATTTTACAACGGTGAATAAAAGATGGCTGTTTTGAATTGTTATTTAGACTGTTAAATGTAATGGCTGAAACAATCACACATGCAGGACATATTTAGAAATTACTTAATTTTAATAGTGTCTGTAGCGGATAGCCGAATTTAAATTGTATAAGCAATTGCAAATATTGGGTAGTTTTAGAACGTATTGAGAAAATGAATACAATAAGGGGTTAAAGATAGATTTTTCAGTGATTCACGCCGAATCTATTTTGCTAACATTTTTTTCATTTGGCTACTGTTTTTTATTTCTCATTCGCCAAATTGCTAATGTTGGTAAAAAGCCGGCGGGAACCCTGATTTTAATACGCAAAGAAATTATACATTAATTTTTTTAACCCATTCTATAAATTCGGCGCAAACAATAAATGTTGCTGAGTTTCTGAATGTAACAGCAGTAGAAAGGGAAAAATATTCAGCCGCCCTAAGATAAAACCGCTTATAATTTCAGATATAAATAATTTGGCGGAAAATGAGAAAAATCTGTTCGATCACAAACAAATTGAATAATCATGCATGCAGGTATAATGCTTTTATGCTTTAATACGAGTCGGAAAATGTGTCTGAAAGTTTCTTGTTGTTGAGATACTTTAGTCAAAAATATTTCGAAAAATAGTTTGCATATTTAAAATACATATTTACATATGTAAAAGTTTAGCTATCAGGTCAACCGGAAAATTCTGTCGAATAATGTTCTTTCACGCCTACTTTTTAAAAATTCTGATGCCTTCATTAGCACCGCTTTTTTGAAAGAGTAAAATTCCCAGAGTTTTCACATTCATAATTTTCGGTAGACATAATATTTCCTAAAATTATTAAACCTTTCCGACGAAGTGTGCCCAGGTCGGGATATCTAATTTTAATTCCAAACTTACGATCGGCACCAAAAATATTTTAGTAAAATTTTGCTTTTACAATTGAACATTTAAAGTAACTTGTTTTTAATTTTTAAAAAAGTCGTTTTTAAATTCCGGTGTCAGTCAATCATTTCATCATTTTACAACAAAAATTGTCTATGCCTGAAAGGGTTAACCCGGGAGAACGCGCGTATACCCATGATGGGTTGCTAGTTTTGCCTCTACTTTCAATTTAAAAACTTCGACTTCACATTAGAAATTTTGAAAAAAGAATTTTTACTTTAGGTAATCACGACTTTTACTTTGATGGGGAGACTTATAGAGTGCCGGGGAAACAAAATTCCATACCTCTGATGGAAAAATGAGCCATAAAAAAGAAGATTTTAAAATTTAGAAGCCAAAATCACGAAACTTCTGTCATTAAGTAAACAAAACAATATTGTAAAGAATTTCTGATGTGAATATAAAATTTTAGAATTAAAAAAAGGCTAAATCTGCAACCGTGTACCCAGGGTATGAATTGTACCCAGGGTATTGTCACAAATAAATACAAATGATAATCGTCACCTTATTTAGTCAGAATCAATTCAGCGTAATAAAGCATAAATTAAGTTGAATATTACTTAAAAAAATATTTGTGACAATTATACATAAAAATAAAATAAAATAAAAAACGCACTCCAGGTCTATCAGGCCCGGCAAACATCCTACCGGGTTAAGTTTCAATTTATTCATTTATATAATGAAAATTAATCTAGTCTCAAAATACTAAACCGAAGTATTTTAAATACGTGTACAATAGTTAAATTCATTATTTGCATATCATCATCTATTTAATCTTTAAATGGTGTTTATTTCTGCTAAAGACAAAATACAATTATTTTCAGTCGAGTAAATATCCGAAATACTTTAGAAATGAATTAAAATTTAAAGTACAATTTAAATACAAAGTAAATGTCTAGGAATGTCGAAGAATTAATGATTTTTAAAACTAGGTTATTCTCAAAGTACAATTGATGTAATATAGCCAGCGTGACGGAAATCAATAAATTTCTGAAAGCGCACTTTATTGCAATCCAAGTTTGAAAGAGGTAACTGATTTACGATCCTATTGCGTTGCTGACGTAGCAGAAAGTTGAAACTTTCGAAATTTACTAGTGCAATAAAGTTCGATTTAACAAGTGATATTACAGTTAAAGGTCAAGGCGTTTTATTATTCTCTCAATTATATTCTGTTAAAAAACTGAATAAAAATAGTCCACTTCATCATCTATTTAATCTTTAAATGGTGTTTATTTCTGCTAAAGATAAAATACAATTATTTTCAGTTGAGTAAATATCTGAAATACTTTAGAAATGAATTAAAATTTAAAGTACAATTTAAATACAAAGTAAATGTCTAGCAGATATATAGACCTTATAGAGCAGATATATATGTCTAGCCAGAAACTCGTAGCTCTACAATTACAAATGTTATCTATTAAATTCAATTAAGTAAAATGCCTATGAAATTTATAAAACATCTACATAATCTTAAAATGTTGTTTATTTCTGCTAAAGATAAAAGACATTTTTTTCTGCGAAATAAATGCCCTAAACACTTTAGAAAAGAATTTATAAGTTAAACACAATGTAAATAAATAAATAATGTGATTAACCCTATCCGGCACAGATCAATTATGTTCGTAAAACGGTGAAATGATTGACTGACAATAGAATTTACAAACGAACTTCTTAGAAAGTAAAAGCTTATTAGTTTAAGCTCTCAATATAAAAGTAAAATTTTATTAGATTATTTTTGGTATCGTCTTTAAGTTTGGAATTAAAGTTACGTCCTTCCGCCGTTGTATCACTGTGCTTGATTGGTTTAATCTCTAGTAATGTTGAAGAATTGGTTATTTTTAAAAGTGGGTTATTCGGAAAGTACAATTAATGTAACAGAGTAGTGTAACGGAAATCAATATATTTCTGAACACGCACTTTACTGCATCCAAGTTTGAAAGATATAACTGATTTACGATCCTCTTGCACATGGCACAAAGTTCAAACTTTCGAAATTTACTCGTGCAATAAAGTTCGATGCACCAAGCAGTATTAAAGTTAAATGACAATGTTTTTCGTTATTGTCTAAATGGTATTTATTGTATTCAAAAATTTTCCAAGGATTAAAATCATTACTCTTCTTTCTCGCTTCCTCTCTCTCATATATATATATAAAGTCGAACTTCCCTTTAACGAAGCCCCTATTTAAAGAAGTTTTCTACTTAAAGAAGTGTTCTGCTGAACCTTGACTTTGAACACCATTAACATATAAATTAATCTCCATATTACGAAAAAATAGTCTATATAACGAAGTTTATTCCACTTTCGTCCGTGTACAAGGTTCAAACGGAGAGGTTGTTGTTGCGATGGATACATAAATTTATTTAATCGGATTGTATTAAAATGAAATTATTTATTTATTTAATACTTTCCATTCAAAAGCAGAAATATTAAAAGCCTTCAATACAATAAGAAGGAGATTCCGGTTTCACAAAAATGTTACTGATGAATTGTTTGGATTCTTAACAAGAGCAAAAATTTTTATGAACATATTTTTTATAAGAAATTTGTACAAAGTAATATCAGAGACTTTTTCAAAGTTAAGGAATTGTCATACTGATAAAAATGAGAAAACGCAGCACTTCAATTTTTGTTTACCTCTCTTTATTTTGTGCATTTTAGACATTATTCTGATTAAATTTTTCCTATATTGCATTAAAAATGTTACTGCCCGAATTAAAATCCACTATTTCAATAGTTCCATTTTATGTGTATTTTTCTTTTTATGCATGTGTATTTTATTATACAAATTTCTTGAATTTGTGTTGATTTCTATTTAACGAATTTTCTTCGAAACGAAGTGTTAAAAATTAATGATCAAACTTAGTTAATCGAAGTTTCACTGTATATATATATGTACATACATAAAACAAAGTTTGTGCATAGGCTTCTCATTAAAAGTAAGTTTATAAAAGTTTATAAATACATACGTTAGAGAACCGGGGGAAAATATTTGGTAATCTATACATTTCCGAAATCATTTCTGCTACTCAAGAAATTTTTAAAATATTCATGAACAATACACAAAACACTTGAATTTTTGAAAATTTAATTAAATCTAATGTCGGATTACAGCAGGGGTGTCAAACTATGGCCCACCGGATACCACTAAAATTTATAAAAAATAGTCGACAAGTTGAATCGCAGCAATTCGACGATTAGATAAGGCAAATATAACTGTAAAATTTTAGTGGTATCCTGCGGGTCACAGTTTGACACCCCTGGATTACAGTATATGTATTAAAGCACCTGTGCGTTGTATTTAAAGACCAATCAAAATTCAGACCAATTTGCTATATTTTGAGTTATAATTGGACTGAGAACATATTTCGCATTTTTCATATATAAAATGTAAAAGATTTACTATAAATATTTTTAAATGACACAGTGCATTTATTTAAATTTATCTGGTGTTAACCCCTTCAGGGGCAAGGTACTTATATTCCTAATTTGTTGAAAGAATTGAATGACACCAGTATTTACAAGTAAATTTACTTATAAACTAGCAAAACCCGCGGCTTTGCTCGCGTAATAGTTGAAATATGTCAAGTGATATTTACATGACATTTTTTTTTTTTTTTTTTTTTTTTTTTATAGACGAACACTTTTATGAATAATTCAAAAATTACAAATTAAGTCACAGTTTGACTAAACTTCATTATAAAAGAACAAGAGACAGAAATCAGATTTTAATTAATCAGAAGAATTAAAATTAATTTTAAATAAATGATAATTTAGAAAGTATTTTGAGACTTTTATGCTCATTTCGTACTCTCATTTCAGTATTCATTTGAAGTTTTGAATTTTTAAGAAACCCGTTCTTAGTACGCATTTACGTCTTAAAATTAACCATCATGTCAAATTCCAAGCTTCTTGTCTAACAGTCTACCACCTCATCTATCCAGTGTTAGTGGCACCAACATAAAATGCCGAAACAGAGTTGAAATAGAATGTCTCGAAAAATGTTGAAACAGAAACTGTCCCCATTAACCCTCCGTCTACCAGACGGGTCCATTGGACCCGACAGGTACATACAAAATATTCATTCAAACCAGAAATTTCTTTAAAATAAACTAAGTATATAAACCAGACAAAAATAAGGTAAATAAATAAGTTAAATAGTTTTAAATAAAAATTCTGGTGTAGAACGTTTTATTAAAACTTGAATAAAATTCCCGGTAGCTCTAGGGTTAATTTGACAGCATTAACCTTGAAATCGGTTGGTATTTTCTAATATTCTATAGAAAACGGAAATTAGTTGTTTTTAAAGGTTTACTTGTTGTTCCTGCCAACCAGGTGGTAGTGACACCGACTTAAAATATAGCCCGTATAGGATCAGGTACTATCACTCTTGATTCGCAACAAATAACTTCTGTTATCTGTTTCTTATTTCCAGAAATTCCATAGAAATCGTAATTTAGGACTCTTAGAATACTTTTCGCCCCTTCCCTTCGCTTCACCTTTTTTAAGTAGATTTTGCATGAAATACATTCTCTGCTATGTTGGAAATTCTGAAAAATGTTTGCAGATCTACACCGATCATGACCCCTAGAACCCAAAACCACTATCAGTAAAAAATTATATATATATATATATATATAATCACTTTCTTCTGGGCACGATAACTTCCGTAATTCTGCACAAATCTCTTCCAAACTGATACATAAAATCAAGAGCATAAAATCTCGATCAAGTTCGTTAATAGGCAAAATCGGACCGAGGGAATGGAAATAGGGAGGGGTTATGTGAAAACAGAAAAAAAACCCATAACTTCTTATTTTTTGTACATATCAAATCAGTTTAAAGTTTTTATTACTTCTCAAAATTGTGCCAAAAATTTATGTATCACAGATTTTTGATAAAATAAAAATGGGCTCAAGGTGCGGAAAAATAGTGTTTATGGAGAAAAAAATCATAACTTCGTCAACTCTCAAGATATCAATCCAATTAAATTTATTATAAAACTTCTTAATATTATCTACAACTTTTATATTGACAAGATTTTGATAGGAACAATTCGTACCGACAAAAAAAATAAAAAACAAAAACAAAAACAAAAAAGGGGAGTAGAAGAAGAAAAAATCTATAACTTCTTCAATTCACAAGATATAAAATCCGCATTAATTTATTATATATCTTCTTAATATTATCTACAACATTTACACTGACCTCCGAAAGTTAAGGTACAGGGAATGGATGCTTTCGATTGCACACGTTTTGTCGATTATCTACCAACATTATTGGCGAATTGTTCTTGAATTTCTAGGATGTAAAGAACATGTTTGATTTTATATTTCTCGGTGAAGATTTATCGGGGGGTACAATTAGGGGACTAATAATAAAATAATATTTGCGATCACCTATGTAACAGAAAAGGCTGGAAATGGTTTGTCACTGTGGTAAATGACTATCTGGGCCCTGTTTAACGTTTGTATTCATTTGTGTAAGCATAGCACTCATATTCGTGAAGATTTTAACGTTTTTGTGAAAAATTCAAAAGTTTTTTGTTTATGGCATACAGAGTTTTCAACCAAATTTAACACAACTTTCCGAAAAATTGTCAAATAATAGTTGCAACAGTATACTGTAATTAAAACATGAATATATTGGGTATTTGATGAGATATGAGCATTTGTATGAAATAATTTTTAACTGCGCATGCGTGGAAGTTCCTAAAATTTTTATTATATAATTTGGTAGTCAGCTATTTAGTGCAACTTATATAAAAATTCCAGTTAAATATAGCAAAAAATTCTCAAAGATAGGCTCGAAATTGTGAGTTGCTTCCTAAAAATAGCTTTATTATAAGGGGTTTTCCACAACTTTTCAATCAGCTGACTGTGCCTTTCTAAGTTTTCACAACATTTGACCGGACTTTTTATAGAAGTTGGTCTAAAATACTGACTACCAAATTATGAAATAAAAATTTTGAAATCTTCCGCGCATGCGCAGTTAAAAAGTATCTCATAGTCATTTACCACATTGACAAAAAATTTCCAGCCTTTTCTGTTACATAGGTGATCGCAAATATTATTTTATTATTAAATTTATTATTAGCCTCCTAATTGTAACACTCGATAAATCTTCACCGAGAAATATAAAATCAAACATGTTCCTTACATCCTAGAAGTTCGAGAGCAATTCGCCAATAATGTTGGTAGATATTCGACAAAACGTGTGCAATTGAAAGCTTCCAACCCTGTTCCTTAACTTTTGGAGACCAGTGTATATTGACAGGTTTTTAATAGGACCAATTGTTACAGCAAAAACAAATTAAAATTACATAGCGGTTGAAGAAAAAAAATCATTGTATTAAGGGTGTATTCAAATCCAAACTGCTTATTTTCTGACTCATTTTTTAATTCATTTTTGCTCTCAAACACATCCAATTGGTATAGAATATCTTATTCAGAAACTATGTAACGTACCGTAATGATCGATTTTTTGATAGAGGCAGAATATATTTAAAAAAATGATGTCAAATTGGGAATTTTGAACCGAATTTCAAGACGCGATTGTGTTAGAAACGAAAAATCTTGTCCTACTGAGAAAATAATTGTTTATGAATCAAGTTTTAATTAATTGAATGAAAAAGAAAAACACATGTCGCTTATAAATCTTTTTAAAAATCGCGTCAGCAAGTTTAATTTTTTTTCTATTAAAAATGTGCCAGGAAATTTCGAGTTGTTGAGCATGAAAAATTATTATTATTATTTTTAATATAGCCTTAACATGATTCTGATAAAACTAGTTCTTATTTAAAATAAAATAAAAACTCGTCAAAAGAAGCCAGATAAAATTGTTAAAGTGGGTTTATCTTTAATCATGATTTAGGTTTTGTTGCCGAAATTATTATACTTAACTTCGAAATCTACCTCCGCCTGTAGGCCGGGTCGGCAGGGATTTTCAATTTCGAATTTATTTTCGACTGTTCTTAGGGACATTTATATTTTATAAGTAAACACCGTGCTATATTTAAAGTTTCTACCCTTTTCAGTACCGCAGAAATCGCAATTTAGTAAGTTTTTTGCTCCAGAAACCCATCTAGGGCTTGTGGCGCCGACATAAAATATGCCTTATGTTTGAGCAGGCTCTATCACGAGCATTTTGCAACCATTATGTATGAAATCGGTTTCGCATTTCATACGATTGCATAAAAATCGTAATTTAGAACTCTTATAGAACGCTTTTCGCTCGCTTCATCCTTTTAAATTTGGAATTTTCTTTCGACAGTTCTTAGAAAGCATTTGCATCTTTGAAGTAATTACCATTCCAAATGTAAAATGTTAGACCCCCTCAGTAACACAAAAACGCAATTTAGAAATTTTTTTGCTCCTGTAACCCCCAGCTGGTAGTAACAACAACGTAAAACACAGGCTATGTTGGAGCGGTGACTGTCACCATCAATTTGAAAACATTACTTCTGAAATCGGTTTATATTTCCTGAGATTGTGGTAGAAATCGCTATTTAGAACGTTTTTAGAACGCTTTTCGTTCATTTTCACCCCTTTTAAATTTCAAAATTTTAAGAAACTCTTCTCAAAGAACATTTTCATATCATAAGTAATCACCATGCCAAATTTCAAGTTGCTAGCCCCTTCAGTATCACAAAAATCACAATTTAGAACGTTCTGTAAAATGGAACCACAAGGTGGTAATGACACCGACATGAAAAAGAGCCTATATTGGAGCAAGGCTGTCATAATCAATTTCCAACCACTACTTTTGGAATCAGTTGGGTACTTTCTGAGATTGCGTAGAAATCGTAATTTAGAACGTTTTTTAGTACGTTTTTCGTCAATTTTCACCCCTTTTAAAATTTGATTTTTTTAGGAAATGTTCTTAGAGATCATTTATATCGGGAGGGGCCAACTGTGGCACGTTCGACACCACTAAAATTTTATAGTAATCATTACCTTATCCAATCATCGAAACTCTGAAATTCAAAAAGTCCGCTATTTCTTTAAATAATTGGTGGTATACGGCGTGCCACAGTTGGCCACCCCTGATTTACATCTTATAAGTAACTACCATGCCTAGTTTCAAGTTGCTATCCCCTGCAGTATTACAAAAAACGCAATTTAGATCGTTTTTGCTGCTTCACCCCATTTGGGGTAGTGGCACCGACATGAAATACAGTCTATGTTGGAGCGAAGGCTGTCACCATCGTTTTCACACAACTATTTTTTAAATCGGTTCGGTAGCAGATAAGCAGCCGATTTTTTAACCGGTTTCTGAGATTGCGTAGAAATCACAATTTAGAAAGTTTTTTAAAACGCTTTTCGCTCATTTTCACCCCTTTTAAATTTTGATTTTTTAGGAAATGTTCTTAGAGATCATTTGTATCTTATAAATAACTGCCCTGCCTAATTTCAGGATTCTATGCGCTTCAGTAACACAAAAATCGCAATTTAGAACATTTGTCGCTTCTGCAACCCCTAAGTGGTAGTGACACCGATATGAAATAGAGCCTATGTTGAAGCAAGGGCTGTCATCCTCAATTTCTAGCCATTACTTTTGAAACATGTTGGGCACTTTCTGAGACTGCATAGAAATCGACAATTAGAAAGTTTTTTAGAACACTTTTCCCGCATTTTCACCCCTTTTAAATTTCGATTTTTTTAAGAAATGTTCTTAGAGATCATTTATATATTATAAGTAACTGCCATTCCAAATGTCATGTTTCTAGACACTTCAGTAACACAAAAATCGCATTTTAGAACGTTTTTTTGGTCCTGCACCCCTTTGGGGGTAGTGGCACCGACATAAAATGCAGCCTATGTTGGAGCAAGGGTTGTCACCATAGTGTTGATACCATTATTTTTTAAATCGGTTTAGTACTTCTTGAGATTGCATAAAAATCGTCATTTAGAACGTTTTTTAGAACGCTTTTTGCGCATTTTCAACTCTTTAAATTTCGAAATTTTTAAGAAATGTTCTGAGAGATAATTTATATTTAATATGTATCTACCATGCCAAATTTCATGTATCTGGGCCCTTCAGTAACACAAAAATCGCAATTTTGAACGTTCTTTTTGCTATTGTACCCCCTTCAGGGGTTGTAGCACCGACATAAAATGCAGCTTGTTTTGGAGCAAGTGTTAGCACCATCATTTTGACATCATTATTTTTTAAATCGGTTTGGTGCTTCCTGAAATTGCTTAAAAATCGCCATTTAGAACGTTTTTAGAACGCTTTTCGCGTATTTTCACCCCTTTTTAATTTCGATTTTTTAAAGAAATGTCCATAGAGATCATTAGTATCTTATAACTAACTACCATTCCAAATTGCATGTTTCTAGCCCCTTCAGTAACACAAAAATCGCATTTTTAGAACGTTTTTTGCTCCTACACCCCCTTTTGGACAGTGGCATGGACATAAGATATGGCCTATGTTTTGCAGTTGGACTAGCACCATCATTTTGATACCATTACTTTTGGAATCGGTTCTGTAATTCTAGAGCTTACCTCCTACAAATAAACAATTTTTACTTCTTTATAATATTAGTATAGATAGACAAGTAAAAGTGAAATTTTCATAAAATATTACGGTGCCAATGTGTAAATTAAGGGGTAAAATTATATCAAGCCGTAGCGGCACCACCGCCCTTCAAAGGTTAAACTATTTACTTTAATATACGCATTTAAATTTCAAGAAAAAAAAATCAGTAATAAATTGTTCTTTTAAATGACCTGCGAAATTTGACTTCACTTTCAACAGAAGAACTATTTAATGCATAGTCACTTCAGGGTTGCCATTAACTAGAAAAAATAAAGGAGACTTTTTAGCGCGCTGCCATTTACCGCCAAAATCTCGCCTACAAATTTTTCACGCCAAATCCTTTTTTCTCTAAATGTTCTACAAAATAAAAGAAAAAAATCTCAAAATGTATGAAACACTTTTTGAAGCAATATTTAAATATACCAAATTCATTAAAAACCGAATCTCTAACCAATATATGAAACAAAATAAAAATTGCTAAAAATCCGTTGTGCAGCAGTCTCTAAAGTGTGTGAAATTCGTTAAAACCCCAATCAGTAACATATATAAGTACCAAGCGCTCATTAAACCAAATTAATCCAAAAACAAACTACTGGATGCAGCAGTCTCTAAAATGTACGAAATTCGTTAAAACCCCAATAATAAATACACGAGCGAAACGCGACCATTAAAGAATTAAAACAAATCACTGGATGCAATAAATTTGTCTTGAAGCAGTCTCTAAAATGCATGAAATTCGTTAAAACCAAGATCACTAATACGAGGTACGATCCAAAAATTCGGGGACTGCGGCCATTCCTGACAACGAAAACAAGTAACTAAAGTTTAACCACTTGAAATTTATTCTTCCAGCCCTCCCCTACTTGCGCAGGTTAGTTTAGCCCATGTCATGTGACCAAACCGCACGCGCAGCTGTTATCTTCCGAAGTTAGTTACCTTTGCTCCGCGACGTAAGAAAGATGGCTTTCCTTGAACAGCACTGCAACATTAATTTCTGTCAACGCTTAGGTAAAACAAAATTAGAGGCTTTGGAAGTGCTATGAAAAGTGTATGGTGAATCTACTATAGTGGCAGGGTCGGAGCAAAGGAAAAGTAATGATGAAGCCATTTTTTTTTCATTGTCAAGGAATGAGCATTCAGAATTTAGTCCCGAAGACTGAACAGTTAACAAGGAGTATTATTTATGCATTTTACGTCGTTAGAGGGAATCCATTCGTCATAAATGGCCTCAATTTGGGCAGAGTGGCGACTGGTAATTTCTGCATGACAACGCACCAGCACATCGATCCCAATTTGTAAAGCAATTCCTCGCCAAAACTCGTGCTAATGTGCTCCTACAACCTCCCTATTCACCGGACTTAGCTCCGTGTGACTTTTACTTATCCCCCATCAATGAAAAGACATTTACAGGGACGCCGTTTTGTGTTGCTTGATAAGGTGAAAGCAGAATCGCACTAGGCCTTACGGGAGGTTGCGAAAAATGGATTCCAGAAGTTATACGAACACTGGTGGCAGTGTATTCCGGACCTGATTACCAACGGGGCACACTCACACCAATAAAATTTAAAAGAAATGTTCGATGCTGTATTCAAATAAAATTTCTGCCATGAATGAGGCAAAATTTTGTATTTCTTTTTACTGGTGGGAATGTGCACCGCTGGTAATCAGGCGCTGAGTGTATCGTCGCCCAAGGTGATTACTTTGAACTGGATGTGGTTCGGTACTGTGAACTATTCAGGGTAAGGTTTTTTAAATCTTGTCCCCGAACTTTTAGATAGTACCTCCTATATATCTAAATGCACTCCAATATACGTCACAGTAGTGCAAAAGTATCCCAGCGTAATTAGGCGCGTATCCACCGCGGCTTAGTTAAGTCATTTTCAAACAGGTAATTTTATTGAAAAAAAGAAGTCAAATAAGTGCTAAACAGAAGCAAGTCACATTTTATCTAAAATAAATTCTGGTAGGAAATCGAATTGTCTAAGCTACGGCGAATACGCGCGAAATTACGGTAATTTTATATACCCAGAATTTCAGCATTCTATAATAATATCTTAAAAACTATACTTCATAATACCTAAAACATATTAACAGAAATATGTAATTAAGAGAAAACGTAAACTACAAAAAATAGATTTCATAATGAAAGTATTAAACCTTAACAGTAACAGTTGAGATTCAGAAAATCTACTTATTGCACTTAAAAACTTTGAAATTGGATCTTCAGCTGTCATTCTCCACAAAAACTCAGCTAAATAAGATTTTAAATAATGGTCAGACGTATCACGATGTTTCGTATTACGCTATTTTGCGCCACCCCAGCAATAAAACTTCATCTCATGCCCATTCTTACAAAACACCTATTATGCAAAATACATTTCTCTTCGGAAAAAAAAATTACAGCTTCTAGATTTGTCTTTGATTTCCCAAACTTTCATAAGTATACAATGAAGCCCAAACACCCGATATACAATAATAAAACAATATTTCTGTCGAGCTAGGCGAAGTGAATGGCGGAAAACCAGTTTTATCATCAGCGGGGACCTATTGCCATAAGAAATTAATCTATTGCACTATGTGACGTCATGCTATTTGGTCATTTCCGACAATGACGAAATCAGCGTGCGTCATTATATCTGGCTAATTTGTTAATAAAACATTCCGAATTCTCACCAGAAAGTTTTAAGTCTTCTTTTGCTTTACAAGATGATTGATTTTTGACTACGTGTTTCGCTGATACCAGCTCTGAAAACCCTCAATGCTGGTCACTTCTCCATAAATGAAGTAAAATATATATATATATGTATATATATATATACCAATTAAATTTTTGTGGTGTGAAGTAAAAATTCCTAAAAAAAAGAAATCTGTTAGATACAGCAACACTGTTGGCTAGTGACATACATCCGCTAACAGCACCAGAGCGCAAGGGGTTAACGTTCATTATCAATAAATTAAAGATTTTATTTTCAAGCTATAAGGAAAAGTCATATCGTTAAACACTACGCCATTTCGATGCATTTATTGCATACTTTTCTTACTTTTCTGTCAAACGCGATACAAAAAGTGTGTTCCTATTTACAGCGCTCAGGTATTTTACCGTAATTGCGTGAAAGTTACGTCTTTTTTAGCAATCTCTTATTTAACCTAACTTAGTTCACGTGTGTAAAGATGGTATTTATCTATTTATTTTTCACACACTTCTCAGAATTTTGTAGTGCTAAATTGCAATTAGTTAAACAGTTCTATTCATGAATAAAGAGGAACTGACACATCCCCCAAATAGTGAAGTTTCAACTGTAACCGCTTTTGCAGGAATTGATTACCTCCGGGTACATCTTCCACTAGTAAATTTAAATAGAAATTTTCTCCATATTAAAACACCTTATTAACCCCTTAATTCTCGCTCCCGTCAATATCACGGGCTGAGGTGTCGTTCATTATTTCTCGCTCCCGTCATATTTCCGGGCTGGAGATTTATTGCTGGAAAAACTTCTGAAACCAGAAAAATTTTAACTGGCATTTCGGTGTGAAGTCTTTGAGTATTACCCAAAGCGATAAAAGTAAGCGTGCAAACTTAACGCTGGAACGCAAGTAAATTAACACAGTTGTGCCATCTTGTGGACGGAGTGATAATTCACTTACGCGGGCTTTTAGTGTGGCGCGCAATTTCTAAATCTTTACACACTCATTGAAGTGAGTTTTGTTCGCCACATTGAGTGCAAAATAATGGCGTATCGAAAGGAGCATCCAGATGCACTTGACGCCACGAAGTTTTCTTCGCCTTACCTGGGATACTTCAGTTATTAATCAAGGTGAGAAAAACTTTACAATTTTAGTGGTGTGAGTAAGAAAACAGTTAGGTATCTACCTGCAGTTAGTTCACACTCCATCCGCTACGTGGCGCATAAACCTTGATTCATGTGACCTCGCTTTTAATCATGCGGTTACTTCTCCCATTTAAGATATGACGCTTACTTCAGAGGTGCCAAGCTCGCACTAATCTTCCGTAATGCGGGGATTAATTTAACCCAGTTTAACGAAGTTTCGAACCAGAAAAATTATTTGATGAATCTTTATTTATTTAATTCCAGTTACCTACGTGGAACGTATTTAATTTCATCTCTGAAAAAAAATTCCGGTACGAAATGTATTAAACCAGGGTTAAATTAACCCACATATTACGGAGGATTAGTCGCAACTTGGCACCTATGTTACTTATATCGCTTTGATATTACCGTTTGGGTTTGTCTTTCGCGCTGACTGTAATGTTGAGCTTTGTATTGCATGTTTCGAAATATGTAACACTCAAAAAATTATTAATAATCAAAATTTAATGTATATGTATTATTTCAAATATTATTAGTAAAAATGTGTGTGATGATGATAAATAAAAATCTAAGATGTGAAAAATAAAGGTTTTATTCGCATTAATTTGTACGGTGTGAGACAAACATTAAGACACAGAATTCTCGCATAATGGCTTCTCCACAAATATGAATTTGTTCTATAACATCTTTTCTTTTCGCCTTAAAAGGAAAACTAATTGCATATTTAATTTAGAAACCTTATAATTATTAAATTTTTGTAATAAAGTAAATAGGTATTTTTTGAAGGTTTTTCCAAATATTAAGCGACCGTCAAGGGGTTAATGTAGCATTTCAGTCGTAAATTATGACAGAAACATAAATTCCTTTTTACTGGTGGAAGTTTACTTTGGCGTTAGCCAGGAACTTCGTTCCCGCCAAATTGTCAAAACCTCAAGAACCTCTTGCTAGTGTTAGTGAAAAATATTATAATACCTGGCCAAACTGCTATAAGTAAAAACAAATGGAAATTTTTACGATATTTGTGAGAGAAATTTTGCATAAGTAAGGCACTTAAAATAAGACCAGATATTCCATTCAAATTTACTAGTGGAAGTTTGTCCTGGTGGTAAACAAAAACAGTTGAATTGATTTAAAGAAACAGTCGCCATCTTGTGACTGCCTCTTCAGTTGCTTCACTCGTAACCATGGAACTATTAATAAAGAGGAACTGACATATCATTAAATATAGTGAAGCAAAGCGATATAAGTAAGCGTCCTATCTTAAATGGGAGAAGTAACCACAAGATTAAAAGAGAGGTCACATCAATCAAGGTCATGCGCCACGTAGCGGATGGAGTGTGAACTACAGGTAGCTACCTAACTGTTTTCTTACTCACACCACTAAAATTATAAAGTTTTTTCACCTTGATTAATAACTGAAGTGCGCCTGCTAAGGCGAAGAAAACTTCGCGGTGTCAAGTGCATCTACATACCCCTCTCGCTACACATTTATTTTGCAATTGTTGTGGCAAACAAAATTCCTTCCATGAGTAACTAAAGATTTAGAAAATACGCGCCACACGCGTATGTGAATTATCACTCCGTCCGCAAGGTGGCGCAACTGTGTCAATTTACGCCTGATTCCAGCATTAAGTTTGTTCGCTTACTTATAACGCTTTGATAGTGAAGCTTCAACTGTTACCGCGATCGCAGGGTCTGTTTACCATCGGTGCAAACAAAGCGTTATAAGTAAGCAAATAAACTTAATGCTAGAATCAGTCGTAAATTAACACAGTTGAGCCACTTTGTGGACGGAGTGATAATTCACATACGCGGGCTTTTAGTGTGGCGCGTATTTTCTAAATCTTTAGTCACTCATGGAAATGAAATTTGTTTGCGACATTTAATGCAAAATAATGTCGTAGCGAGAGGGCCATCCAGATGCACTTGACATCACGAAGTTTCCTTCGCCTTATCAAAGCACTTCAGTTATTAATCAAGGTGACAAAAACTTTACAATTTTAGTGGTGTGAATAAGAAAACAGTTAGGTAGTTCCTGTAGTTCACACTCCATCCGCTACGTGGCGCATGACCTTGATTGATGTGACCTCGCTTTTAATCTTGCGGTTATTTCTCCCATTTAAGATAGGACGCTTATGCAAACTTCCACCAGAAAACTTATATAGAAATTTTGTACTCATTTAAGCGCCTTAGAAATTTTGTACTCATTTAAGCGCCTTATTATTGAAAATTTTCTGTCATAAATAATGGTAGAAACAGATTTTCATTTTTACTGGTAGAAGTTTACTTTGGCGGTAGTCACGCCCTGCGTTTTCGCCATATTGTGACAACCAAGGAAACAAATTGATAGTTTTACAAGGCAAACCGACACCAGGCAGAACAAATAGAAATTTTGCCCACATTTGTGAGAAAAAAAAATTCCATGAATAAAAAGGCTCAGTAAAACGAAATTTTCTATTTAATTTAAGTGGTGGGACACTTGCTCCGGCGGTAATCAGAAACTGAAGATACGATTTAAAAAAAAAAAAAAAAAAAAAAAAAAAAAAGCAACCGCCATGTTGTGGCAACCTCCTCAGCTACTTCACTCACAACTGGTAGACACTACACCATATGTCTCCTAATATTTATTCATAACTCCATTCCTGTAACTGGTAGACAATACACTATATGTCTCCTTCTCATTATTTATAACCCCATCGTTATAGTACTCACAACTATAGTGTATTGAGCTTAATGTCATCTTAACGTAATTTAGAACTTTACTAACTTTTTAATTTTAGAACGTAATTTTACAAAACTTTTATAAAATTGTTGAAAAGGAACTACAGAATTGCGTTTCTCTATTTTCAAATAAAAATTTTTGAAAAATCCTTAGTGAATTCTACATTACCGTAAAACATGTTTTTTTGCCCGCAAAAGGGCCATACAAACGTGGTTCTTCCTTTTTTGAGAATATATTTCTTTTTAATTTAAGAATTGGTATATAAATATATTTGCACTAACAGTCTTTTTTTTTTCATTTACAAGTTTAAACAAAAATTTTCAATCATTCTAAACATAAAAATCTTAAATTATTATATTGATTATGAGGGCAATACATTATTAAAATATAAAACAGGCATCATTATACTGTTTTAAAATCTTGTACTTCAATAAGATAGTTTACAAATGAATTCTAATATATATCACAAATCCATTACCAAGTAAAAGTTGAAATTTTAATAAAAATGCGTTAGAAATAATGATTTTAAATTCTGAAAATGCTCAGAGTTAGAGTAAGAGAATTCAATAAATTTCTAACATCGTGATTTAATTCCATCGAAGTTTGATAGAGTTAACTGTTTTACTATCATATTATACTGCTGACACGGCAGAACGTTCATGCATTCGAAATTCACTTTGATAAAGTTCAATGTAACAATATTAGAGTTACAGAATCGTTACTATCTCGTTGATATTGTCTTTAAAATCATTGAATGGCATTTAAAAAATTGTAGTAAAAATGGATTATCTTCCAGCTAATATATTTTATTTTAAGATTTTAATAACAAATATTATAATATCGACAGTAATTGATTTCCTAATAGAACAAATATACTAGAAATACGTAAAAGGTCAATAGTAATATTTAGAATTTATCTATAAATATAATAACACCAATAGTCATTTTGCTTCATTTACCAGTTTAAACAATAACTAATTTTCATGTACCGCAAACATGAAAAGCTTAAATTATTACGTATATTTATTATGAAAGCAATACTATGTTAAAATCATAAACAGACATTATTATTACTAGGTTGAGTAAAAAGTTCTGGGAAATTTGTGACAGTTGCGTTGTTATGCGCAAAATAACAAAAAAAGCAACAAGGACTATTCCAAAGTAGAGACCATCATACTCCACGACTTACTGCCATCATTCTGCCAGATTCCGGTTTGCTGGAAGTACCATGTCGGCTTCTTGGAATCCAAAAATTCTTGACATGCTTCTTCCACTTCATTAACACCTTCGGGAAGGGAGCCTTTTACGAAAATTTTAATCTTTTGTCACCGTTTTTTAAAAACAGAAATTTGTGTCTTATTGAATCGAGAAAATGCGCTGATTAAACAAGGCAAATTTTACAGTAAAATTTTACTGGTGAGGAAAAACAAGGATTATGAGCGTTTCATGCGGCACGTATACGTACCGCTCGTCCCCAAGGGGTTAAAACATTCAAATTGACGGCCCTTGAAAAAGTTTTACATTGATCGAAAGAGGCCATAATCGGATTGAGCCACGTCTGGAATATAGGCGGGGTGCAGGAGAATTTCGGCGCTGTCCAATTGTACAAACTTGTCCTTGGTCCTCTGGGCCACGTGCCGTTTGGCATTGTCCTGCTGAAACAAAACGCGCTTTCGGCGGACCAATCTTGGATACTTCTGCACCAATCTGTCGTACACGCGATGTCCATCTGCTGGCAACAGAGCTCGGCATTGATGGCACGACCACATATACGATAAAAAATCTGGTAACTATTAGATAAAAAAATTCCCAGAACTTTTTGCTCAACCTAATATACTGATTTGCAGTCTTATATTTCAATAAGATATTTTACAAACGCATTCTATTTTCAATTATAAATGCAATACCCAGTAAGTGTTGAAATTCTACCAAAAACGCTTTAATTTCCATTGATAATGATTATTATCAATGGAAATTCCCACATTGAAACTAATGTGTCAGGATTAGGATAAAAGAACTCAACAAATTTCTAACAGCATCATTTAACCCATTAACGCTCGAATTAAATTACGGTTGAATAATTCAAATTGCTTATTGGCACCACTTTTATGAAAAAGAAATATTCACCTTGTTTAATGGCAGTAAAAACGAAACTAAAATATAGCCAATTTCACTGTTTTATAAAACTGGTGGGAATCAAACAATTTGAGTAAAAGACACAGCCCTAGAATATGATGGGAGCGAGAATTAAGGGGTTAATGCCATCGAAGTTTGAAAGAGGTAACTGATTTACGTTCCTATTACATTACTGGCACGGCAGAAATTTCATGCTTATGAAATTAACTCCTATAAAGTTCAATATAACAATATTAGAGTTAGAGGATCGTTACTGTCTCGTTGATATTTTCTTTTTAAATAATTATTTAACAGTTTAAATATTAAATGCTTGTAATATTTATCATGCATGCAAAAATTGTTAAAATCTTGCATTCCATTCCATTGCTTTAAATGCTTTTTAGTCAATGAAATTATTTACAACAGAGTTACACAAGGTTCGTACGGGTACCGTTATTTTCAAGGCCAAATATCAGAATTTTTTTATAGAAAATAAATCTACTTTAACCCTCCGTCTACCAGCGGGTCCATTGGACCCGACAGGTACATACAAAATATTCATTCAAACCAGAAATTTCTTTAAAATAAACTAAGTATATAAACCAGACAAAAATAAGGTAAATTAATAAGTTAAATAGTTTTAAATAAAAATTCTGGTGTAGAACGTTTTATTAAAACTTGAATAAAATTCCCGGTAGATCTAGGGTTAAACAGACCAAATTTCCCCTTATTTCAGGATATATATTCCATAAGAAAATACTGGTACCGAAGAATTTCTTAGTGTGGAAATTCAAGCACTAGTACGAACCCTGTTACACTGCAATTTATAATTCAAATACTATATAATAATAGCAATGCTATCACGAACCTCCTAGAAATATTGATTCCTAACACTCAAACTGAAATTGCCAGATTTCATAATAGACTTCTAACAGTAACCTTTACTGGCAACAAAGTTTCAGAAATGCAACTGATTTACGGTCCTATTACTGAAACGGCGTAAAATTTAAACATTTGAAATTCACTCGTGCAGTGGAGTTCGTATACCAAACGGTATTTAACCCTTAAATGCATAGTGATGCATACCTACATCACTTTTTATATAATTCTTTGCAACCAGTATTTTATATAGAAATATTAATCGCCAAACTATAAGATTAAATGTCAATAACGGCTGATCGTAAATATCACTGTCACATTCACTGGACTTTAAATAATATACATGTGTTTGTTACATCATCAAGTGATTTTTAATTGGACTTTTCATTAGTATTTTTATTAAATTTTGCTATATTATTTGTTCTTTCGTTATTTAAAATAAAATTATGTAAGTTTGTATAATTTAGCGATTTCTATATTTGAAGAAATTGATCCACGCGATAATCAAGTAGTACCGTTTATATTAATTAACAAGTTGTAAATTGCTCGTCAAACGTGGCAAATGAGGTGCGTTCGTACTAAAACTATTTTTATAAATATTTTTGATGGCATATTGTACTGAATGTATATTTTAGTGCACTTTAATAAGTGCATATCCATATCCATTTCTTTCTGTTCGAAAGGTTGTAATATCATTAAAATGCAGATGAAATATTTTTTCCCCCATTGGCCGTCATGTAAACGGAAAACTTTTGACTGTCCCTGTCATTAAACTATACGTCCGATTTTCATAAAATTTTAAATGACTCGACAAAATTTTGCAACAATTGTATATTTAAAATTTCAGACCATTCGGAAGGCTGTAACATCATTAAAATGCACTTGCAATAATTTATTCCCATTTGTAGAATAAAAATTAAAGAGTTTGCTTTTATACAGGGTGTTTCATAAAAAGATGGGCAAAACATTAAGAGGTGATACTACACACCGAAACAAACAACTTTCATCATATAATGCATGGTCGGAAGCAAATGTGCTAGAGGGCACCAAAGGTGATGTTGTTGTACGACAAGATTACCAGCTTGATCTCCATTTTTATTCAGAAAATCCGAATTCATGTCAGAAATTAAAAAAATAGTATTTTTTGCTTTATTTAATGACAGAAATTTTGTGCTTTCATATAGTACATATTCTTTTTCTTTTAATTTTCTGGTATGAATGCGAAATTTCGAGATAAAAATTGAGACCACACTGGCAACCCTCTTATATGAGGCAAAAAACAGAAGGAACGATTAAGTGGCTAAAGCAAGGTTGGAAACCGCTCTCTGTACAATCGTTGAGCGACTGAGCCATTTTCATTTGTAGTCGAAAATAAAACGCAAATGTTCTGGCGCATTTGGAAACTTCGTCGATGCAAACGTAAAAGCTCCATTCATGTTGCAAGTTATCGGGAGAAAAACGACACTAATAGCATACAAATGTGATGTGGGAAAGAAGAAGAACGCGTATGAAAAATTTCGCCTCGATTAATACACAACAGCCGCTGTTCCGACTGTGCAACAGTCAATCGCGGTAGGAACGTGTAGAAAGATGTTGCTCTTCACTAATAGGAAAAAGGCTGATTTGCATTTTACCTACAAAGGAAAATGACTCAGAGGTTCAACTATTGTACATAAAGCGGCTTCCCACCTTGTTTTTGCCACTTAATTGTTCTTTTTGTGTTTTTGCCTTGTTTAACAGTGTTGCGAGTTTGGTCTCATTATTTTGAAATTTCGCATTCATACAAGAAAATAAAAAAAATTAAAAAAATAATGTGTACTATATGTAATCACAAAGTTTCTGCTATTAAATAAAGCAAAAAATACTATCTTTAATTTCTGGATCGAATTCCGATTTTCTGAATAAAATGGAGGTATAACAAAAACCTTTGGTTCCCTCTAGCATAGTACATTTGCGTTTTATTTCCGACCATGCATTATTTGATTAAATTTGCTTGTTTGGATGAGTACTATCACCTCTTAAAGTTTTGCCCATTTTTTATGAAACATCCTGTATATTAGGTCGTTTGTTCTCCGTTATACATTATTTCTTATTATATTTATTTGTTTATATATAGGTTATTTATACATATTAAAACACTATTAAAATTCAGAATTACTTTTTCAGTATTTTTTACAAAGTACGTTACAAGATTCTAGAGTGTTAAAAATGTAATATTTATAATATAACGAAATTAGTTTTTCATTTGTTTTTATTGAATATCAGGTGACCCACAATTAGGATAAAGTTTTTAAAAGATAAATTTCAAATACCCTTTTCTATATAAAAGTAATTATAATAACATTATTTTTTTCACTTCTTTTTCTACCAGTTGTAAATGCTCCAAAAAATGATTTAGAAATAAACATTTAGAAATCACTTAAGATGTTACTTGAATATGTTACGTAATAAAAGAGTAAATATCCACAAAATGAGCGTGAAAAAGTATATGGCAAATTCTAAAAGAGAAATTAATTGATTTGGGTTAGCGTGACAGAATTCAGTAACTTTCTAAAAGCGTCCTTAAATATTGTCGACGTTTCAACGAAACAACTGATTTACGATCCTATTACCTTGCTGACATGGCGGATAGTTCAACCTATCGAAATTCGCTCGTGCGAAAAAGTTCAATATATAACAAGCGGTATTAGACTTTGAATCAATATATTATTTTACCGGACCATCAATACATTCTTCACTTGTCTTCTTGGAATAAAACTACAGATTGTACTTTTTTTTTATTGCATCTTGCATTCTTCGCATACATTATTTTGTATGCGTATTTAAATGTTATTAAATTTTACGATTTTGTTTAGATTAATTAACCCTTTATATACTGAATTATGAATTCATGAAAATTTGATCGTCTAAAGCCTTTTTTCGTGATTTGTTTAAACTACATTAGAAGATTTGCATAATCTTTTAATAAATTTTAGAAGAATTTTAAAAGTATTGAAGGATTTAGAAGGATTAATTAAATTTGAATTTATTGAGATTTTGTGCAATGTTTATAACCCCACTCAAATCTTTTATTTTAAATATTTTTCTTAGTGTTTTGTAGAATTAGGAATGGTACAAATATAATGTTCTTACAATATAAATATAGAGGTATTTCCGAATTGAAAAATCCCACTTTTAAAGCCAACAAAGTTGCAAAAGATGCAAAGACAAAAGAAATGATCCTTTAAAAAATATTTTTGTTTTGTGTAACCAATAATGCTTTTGGAACAAGATAAAGTAATGTATCTATAACTCATTCTAAACTGTATAACAACTTAAATAAATATAGAAAAACTATTTTCAAGTTGAACGACAGATTCACCTTAATAAAATAAATGAGAAATATGAATATCAAATTCACAATATATCTTTACTTAATAGGTGCTAAAATACAAATGTTAAAACATTTTAAAAACAATGAAGATGTTGAAACATTGGAGTCATATGATGTTTAAAATCCGAGCTCTTTCGACTGAACCATCAGTCGTCATCAGGGAAAGATCACTGCCGAATGAAAGACAAACAGCTGGTTAAATATCAAAGGGAGAAACTAAACGAACCAGAAATAGGAGGGTAGGAAGGAAGGAAAAACAGAGAGGAGCAGCTAATCAGAAAAAGAGATAGGGGAAGGGTGGGATAGGGAGGAGGGAAATGGTTAATCAAAACCAAATTCACCTGTTACACCTAATATTTTAAACCAGATTCTTGGTATGTTATAGGATATAACGTCATTACAGGTACTCATGCCTCTTGCCAAAATTTCCAACGACTCTCTAACTATACAAATATTATAAAGTGATGCATGTGCAATGACTTTAACTTCTTTGAATAGGATATCAATATCTTTAACTTGACTTAACCGAGATAGAGCTGTGGATAGTTTACCCTTATTTATATCTGTCATATGCTCTTTAATCCTTTCCAATAATTTGCGAGTGGTCATTCCTACATAAGTATACTTTTTTGAACTGCCCCCAACTTTAAAAGGGACAATATAAACTCCAGATTTATCATAATTATCTATAGGATCGATCTTTCTGTGTACCAGATACTCTAATTTTGTCGGTGGTTTAGCGATAAGAATTACATTATATTTCTTCAAAGCATACTTAATCCGCTCAAAAAGATGTGGAATATACTCCATACTGCAGAATTTTGTAGGATTTTCTTTACTTTTTACTAACGCTTATAGATATTTTGTTACTATTATTATATTTATAAATTAACCCCTTCGGGACGGGAGCCTTTTACGAAATTTTTAATCTTTTGTCACCGTTTTTTAAAAACAGAAATTTGTATCTTCTTGAATCGAGAAAATGCGCTGATTAAATAAGGCAAATTTTACAGTAAAATTTTACTGGTGAGAAAAACAAGGATTCCGAGCGCTTCATGCGGCACGTATACGTGTCGCTCGTCCCCAAGGGGTTAATTTGTTGATAAATTTGTCATTGTTTCAATATCATTGTTTATCATTAAATATCATTGTTTTTAAAATGTTTTAACATTTGTATTTTAGCACCTATTAAGTAAAGATATATTGTGAATTTGATATTCATATTTCTCATGTATAACAACTAATCGATGTATTAAATGAATTTTATAACAAGTTATTTTAAGGGTACTTATAAGTACCGCCAGTAGATAAATGGTTATGGAGTTTAGATTTCAAAAATCATTAAGCCTAGAAACTTAATTATGCATAAATTTACTGGAATCGTACATTTAAGTGCTGTTGGTTTTCAATTGAAGATTACTTGAATCAGGATTAGGTGTAAATGCATGTGAGACAAAACTTGTTAACCCTATTTCCCATTCTTATATTTTTTGATTTTATATGCATTCATTTTATTAATCGAATTCAATTTAATTCAATTTTTTCCATTTTACATTATTTCTCATTACATTTATTGGTTTATTTCTAGAATATTTATTAATACTATTTCTACCAAGAGGTGTCAAGAGATACCTTTCGGATTTTAACTTAAAATTATTCTCTAAAATTAATCATTTCTCCTCAATTAATTTTTTGACTTTTCATACAATAGTTATAAAATTAATTCAGAGATCTCATTTTCTTCCAGCTCATCCTTGATAGAAAAATATGCATATGGTATACCTAGTTCTACCGTGAGATATCTTTTAACACCTTAAGAACTTCATAATTTCTCATTTCTAAGGGCAGGGGAGGCCAACTGTGGCACGCCGGACACCACTAACTTTTTAAAGAAGTATCCCAAAGGGATATAAGTAAGCGTCCTCTCCTAAATCGGAGAGGTAACCGCAATATTAAAGGCGAGGTCACATCAATCAAGGTCGCACGCCACGTAGCGGACGGGGTTAAACTGCAGCAAGATGTCTAACTGTTTCTTACTTCACACCGCTAAAATTTTAAAGTTTTTTCACCTTGTTTAATAGCTGAAATGTGTGCCTTGTTTAATAGCTGTAAATAGCCTTGTTTAATAGTCTTGTTTAATAGCTGTAGTATGACAAGGCGAAGAAAACTTCGTGGTGTCAAGTGCATCCACTGAGTGCCATGTATAGCAGGAGTTCTTAGTCAGCGGTCAGAAGCATGCAAGGCAAAGGTAAAAAATAGTCCGGGCTGTCAATGTTAGATATTAATGTTCTAATTTACTATTATCCTAATTTAAGCTTCTCTAATTAAGCTATGCATATCAAATTAATAAATGATTCTGTAATCATTTAAAAGAACGTGATAAACAACATTTTTTGCCTTGAATGCGAACTAAAATTGACCTCATTGTATCCGTCCGCTCTGACCGCTGGAAATCATGTTGGGAAATAGGAAGACGGATCTCCTGTTATATATGTAGCTCAATGAGTGCATCTGGATGCCCCT
The DNA here is from genome assembly GCA_963932465.1 of Maratus speciosus. NCBI lineage: Eukaryota > Metazoa > Arthropoda > Arachnida > Araneae > Salticidae > Maratus > Maratus speciosus. The sequence continues at coordinate 239,049,545 of OZ010794.1, read as the reverse complement.
CTTGCTACGCCATTATTTTGCAATAAATGTGGTAAACAAAATTCAGTTCCATGTGTGACTAAAGATTTAGAAAATATGCGCAGATGGTAGATATCCTGCCGTATATGACACCAGACTAAAAGCCCGCGTATGTGGATTATCACCCCGTACACAAGATGGCGCAACTGTGTTAATTTACGCCCGATTCCAGTATTAAGTTTGTATGCTTACTTATTATCGCTTTGGAAGTAGCCGACTTTTTGAATCACAGAGATTTGATGATTAGATAAGGCAATGATTACAATATAATTTTAGTGGTGTCGAGCGTGCCACAGTTGGCCACCCGTGTCTAAAGGTTTCATAATTTCTAATTTTAACCAATTTTACACATAAATATTAACACAATTTTACAGCACCATATCAATCATAACCAGATTAGTAATCCCGATTTCAGTTGTAACGGAAAATACAGGAGCTTCTTCATAACTTTGACATTCGCTTGTTTTCCGCCATGATGCATTTTAGTGTATATCACTGCAGTGACCAGTTCTAAAAAATGTAATAACGCGTTTTGTTCCCTAATTCTGGTAGTGAATTCAATCCATGTGAATTTTGTTTTAATTCGTGTAAAAACTGTGGTTTTGAATAAGGGAAGAATTTTATTGCACTGCTGGTTTTATGATTACTGTTGTTGTTGTTGTTGTTGTTATTTTCGTTGTTACAGAGATTGAATTTTTATGCATGATACTGAAAGTTTGTTGAGTTAATTATATTAAAATGTTTGATTTCCTAATAAAAATTGAAAAAAATGATGAAGATAATATTTTTTATTGTTGTTCCTGTTGACGTAAATTATGTTTGATTACATTTATGTATACTTATATTTTGTAGATTGTTGAATTAAGCTAGAAATTATAATCTGATTAAGTAATCTCTTAAATACGCATCAATGTATTAATAAATATACTACTCAAATTATCTGTATTTAAACGATAATTTGAAATCCGAACAGTTTTGGCAATTATTTGCATTCAAATGCAAAAGTGTCAAAATACACCTTTTGGTAGAAATAGGTATAGACAAAATAACGGTAGAAATAATGTTAAAAGTTAAAATTTGATTACTAGTTATAATTAATTTTTTAGTAGTTTTATACAGTATATTACAAAAATCACAAGAGATAAAAAAAGTCTTATTTAGAGTATATCGAAATTATGTTTAATTGTTTTTTACTGCATATCGGGTGAATCATAATGAGATGAAAGCTTTTAATAGATAAATAAAAAATATCCTTTCGAATATAAAAGTAATTATATTAACATTATGTTTTTCTTTTTTTACATCTTATCCTACCAGTCATAATAATTAAATGATAGTAATTTTTTTTTAATATAAATAAATATTTATATATCCCTTAAAATGTTATTTTATCAATCTTAAAATGTAATAAAAGAGTAAATATCCATAGAATTAATGTGAAAAAGCACATGGCAAATTCCCGAAGAGAAATTAATTGATTGAGATAGAGTGACATAATTCAGTAACTTTCTAAAAGCGTCCTTAAATGTTGTCGAAGTTTCAACGAAACAACTGATTTACGATCCTATTACATTGCTGAAACGGCGGATAGTTCACCCTTTCGAAATTCGCTTTTGCGAAAAAGTTCAATATATAACAAGAGGTATTAGACTTTGAATCAATATATTAGTTTATCGGGCCATCGATACTTTCTTCCTTAGTCTTCTTTGAATAAAACTAAAGAATGTACTTATGTTTACTGCATCATTTTTTATCTTCTTCGCATACATTATTTCGCATTTTATTTATACATTTATTCTTAGTTTTTAACTAAACAATTTTCTTGTATCAATTATTATTAAAATTCATGATTCTGTTTATAGTAATTTAGGAAACAAGATTCCCAAAATCAAGGCTAGAAACTTAATTACAGGGCTGGCACTGGCGGTCAGTGTTGCCAGTAGACTACATTTAAAAAAAAAAAAGTTCAGATTTCTTGATTGACACCACTTTTCTGAAATGGTAAAATTTGTATTATATTGATTGGCATATTTCTGGGATTTTCATAAAAAGTTAAAATATTATTGCTATTTATAATTACTTTTTAAGTATTTCGATAAAGTATATTACAAAAATCTCAAGGGATAAAAAAGTCTTATTTAAAATATATCGAAATTATGTTTAATTATTTTTTTTTTTTTTGCGTATCAGATGAATCATAATCAGATAAATGTTTTTAAAAGATAAATTAAACATATCCTTTGGAATATAAAAGTAATTATAATAACATTAAGTTTTTCTTTTTTTTTTAATCTTATGCTACCAGTCATAATAATTAAATGTTCGTAAAAATGTTTTTAAAATAAATATTTACATACATGCCAGCCTCCAGATTAAAAAAAAAACAGAAAATTATACTTACAACCAGAAATTTATTTAACCCTCCGTCTACCAGACGGGTCCATTGGACCCGACAGGTACATACAAAATATTCATTCAAACCAGAAATTTCTTTAAAATAAACTAAGTATATAAACCAGACAAAAATAAGGTAAATAAATAAGTTAAATAGTTTTAAATAAAAATTCTGGTGTAGAACGTTTTATTAAAACTTGAATAAAATTCCCGGTAGATCTAGGGTTAATTTACGAAATTGAATAACTCTCAAACGACTATCTCAATTAATGCCAGACACTTCTAATTAAACAAATTTTCTGGGTCAAAGCACGATTTCTTAATTTTAAAAAAGTCTGTATTTAGAAATAGATTAAGGTGTTACTTTATCAATCTTAAAATGTAATAAAAGAGTAAATATCCGCAAAATGAATGTGAAAAATTACACGGCAAATCCCCGAAGAGAAATTAATTGATTTCAGTTAGCGTGACATAATTCCGTAAGTTTCTAAAAGCGTCAAACTCTTCAGTTCTGAACATAAAATAATAATATAAAAGCTTATTCAGTGGTTTTTCCCAAACAAAATGACAGAAAAAATATGTTTTGTGAAACTGATCCTTTAGCGCTTAGTAATTTAAGTTGAAAGATATGGCTCTAAAAGTGCAAACCCCTTAAAAACATCAATTTAATAGTCATTAACTTAAATTAACACAATCACAAATTTAAGAGATTTCAAGAAGTAAATATTCTAAAAATTCTCAAAATTGTTTATTGAAAAAGATTATGTTAAATACTTATGAAATTTTCCCAATTCCTTGGTCATTTTCTTTTGGACATTTTTAGGCATTTTGCAAACTCAAATGAAAATAACATTTATTTAATGTGGGAATCAGCTTAGATGCTGCCAATTATTCGTTTGCTTTGAAAGCAATAAACATTCAGCTATTAAGAAGTGATGTGAAAATGTAAAAAAAATCGGACATTTTAGTTTTTATTAGGAAAAGAACAGCGACCTTCTTCGCATACATTATTTCACATTTTATTTATACATTTATTCTTAGTTTTTAATTAAACAACTTTCTTGTATCAAATACTATTAAAATTCACGATTTTGTTTATAGTAATTTAGGAAGCGAGATTCTCAAAATCAAGGCTAGAAAGCTAAATACAGGGCTGGCACTGGCGACCAGTGTTGCTAGTAGGCTACTCTTTTAAAATTTTTATTTCTTGATTGGTACAATTATAAGGACTGCGTCTCCTACTGATCGCATACAATATTTCATATCATTATTCATCCCTTTCTTCTTAGTTTTACTTTTTTCTCTAAATCTTCAGTATTATATATATATATATATATATATATATATTTTTGGGGGGGGGGGGCGGGGGGGTTGTTTTTTCTGCATTTTAATAGAATATATTATAATTCTTCAACGCTAAAAACTATATCAGGATAAGATAAATTGAGTCATTATGTGAAAAGCGTCTCCTTTTGATCGCGTACAATATTTTTAATCACTGTTTATCCCTTTCTTCTTAGTTTTTCTTTTTTTTTTAATCTTCTGTAATTTTTTTTTTGTAATTTGTTTCTGTATTTTGATAAAATATATTATAATTCTCCAATGCTAAAAATTATATCAGGATGAAATAAAGTGTGTCATTATGTGGACAGCGTCTCTTTTTGATCGCATGCAATATTTCTCATCATTATTTATCCTTTTCTTCTTAGTTTTTCTTTTTTTTTAATGTTCTATAATATATATATATATATATATTAATTTGGAATTGTTTTCCTGTATTTTAATAAAATATATTATAATATTTCAACACTAGAAATTATATACATAATACAGAAATTCTACTTTCATACATTTTTTTTTATCACAGAGACTATCAAGATTAGGTAAATATTTTGGACAGAGAAAATTTCTAGACATCGTTTGGAATATAAAACAATAACGAAAAATCATGCATCCAGCAGAGATTATTTAACACTTCCCAACACATTTAGAATATACAGTCGGACCTCTATTTTGCGAACTTTTCCTTGGAATCAAAAACATTTTGCGAATTTCTTCTACAATAACCTCCAAATAGCGAAGTGCTACTATCTACAATAACCTCTATTTAACGAAATTTTTCTCGTGGTTTAATTTTTTTTCTGCTCATTTCTCAAAATATTTCTGGACATTTCAAACTTACTCTTTCTTTAAACACATTTTATGATGTTCAATGGCCTTGAACTGGTTTTACAAGGCGCCTTCTTTGTCAGCAGTGAGAATTCGGTAAGTACGGAGGACGAAGACGATAACCCCTTAGAGTAACTTAAAAAATTGTGGATACAGATGAGAAAAAAAGAAGAAATTAACCATGATGTGCTGATTGCTGATTTTATTTAACTTAATTCTGAAATTGAGACCTCGGACATATTATCCGAATTGGATATATTCGACAGTTTGAAAAATAAAAACAATACAGCAATGAATTGCGATGAAGACGAATATGATGATGATGGGAATGATCATGATGCAGGAATTAACAAAACTTCGTATGATGAAATGCTAAAATAATTTGAAACAATCCGACGCGGATTATAGATAGAAGTAAATACGCATGGAGGGGTTTTTGGTGCATTCCTAAGATGCGAGACGTATTATGAGAGAAAGCACCTTTTTAAATAAAAAACTTAACGGCAAAATTAACAGAGTTTTTCAGAAATTAAATTTAAGGACGCATATGTTAATGTACGGTAAAAATTATTTTTTATAATAATAATAAATACTATAATGTCATTAAAATTCGTTAATTTTAATGTATAACTATTTACTTTACATAGAAAATACAGTGTATTCCCGGACAATGTTTCCTTTTGCTTGCAGATTTCAAAGATTTAAACACATAGAAAAAAGGAATTATTGATGGATATTGGTGGGTAAAATAACTAAAACAAATCGATATAATTTATTAAAAAAATTGTGATTAATTACTTTTTGTAAAAATATTTAGCGTTTATGAATTTAAAATCTAGTTTAAAGTATTTTAAAAGGTGAATCTGTATTTAACGAATTTATCATATAACGAGCTTTTCTCCGGGATTTGGCGACTTCGTTAAACAGAGGTTCGACTGTAGTAACAATTCTTCGTAGTTTATTAATGTGAAATATGATATATAAATAAACAATTTGAAAAACATTATAACGTATTTGAAACCCGATTTCTGCTATTACAATCAATAGTCGGGAGATTATCCGTTTTTTTTTTTTTTTTTTTTTTTTTTTTTTTGTTATATTCTGAAGACATCTATATGGTTTGTGGAATTGTATGTATTCTACACATTATGCCAAAATATGGTTCATTGACACAAACAGCAGAGTAAAAATTCCCTTTCAGAAATTTCAGAATAAAAGGAAATGTACTTAACCCCTTCGGGACGAGAGCATTTTACGAAATTTTTAATCTTTTGTCACCGTTTTTTAAAAACAGAAATTTGTGTCTTCTTGAATCGAGAAGATGCGCTGATTAAATGAGGCAAATTTTACTGGTAAAGAAAACCATGGATTCTCAGCGCTTCATCCGGCACGTATACGTGTCGCTCGTCCCCAAGGGTTTAAGAAACCTTGTGGAGCCCTGTATATGATGAATAGCAATTATCTACACCAAGTAATATTTAAAAAAAAATTCAATTTGAAATCGCACTTGAAGCAGTTATTTTTCATGGACTTCAATAGTTCAATTTATTCTGTAGACAAAAGTGTTTTGTGTGCCTCTGCAAATGACCCATATATATTATATGTACACCATATTCTACAGTAAGTACCGCGTAACTCACCTCAGTGAAATATACATATATAAATTTATCTGCACTTAAGTTACTGTAAAATTATTAAAATGACACCGAAAGCGATTTTTCACCATGGACCATAATGTAACGCAATTCCTTTGAGTCCCTCTGTAAATCAATCGTAAATGCTATTCACTTGATCTTCAATACGAAATGTGCCACAGTGATGCCCAGTGACTTCTATCAATCTCATGGCAATCGAACAATATATAAGCGAGTTAGAGCACTGACAGACAGACGGACAGAGAGACAGCGGACGGATAGAGAGACGGACGGACAGACAGACAGGCAAACCGAATTCATAAACACTTTTAAACTTTGTTGGAAAGTATTAATTATAGCTACTAAGCTAAGTATTTTTTAAGTAACTTTTAATTAAATATTCGTACATATTCTGTAATAAACATTTCGAAAACACTTGATTGAGCATTTCAACCTAAACAATCAGTAAACAATAAAATTTCCATTAAAAAACTTATGTTTTTTAACATGGAATATTATCAAAGAGAAGTTAATTGATTTGAGATAGCGTGACAAAATTCAATAAATTTCTAACGGCGTCATTCGTTACTAACGAAATTTCAAGGAAGGAATTGACTTACGATCCCATTACATTGCTGACATGGCAGAAAGTTCAAACTTTTGAAATTCACTCGTCCGATAAAGTTTAATATAACAAATGGTATTAGATTTGAGGCCAACGTAATCTGTTCCTCATTTTATAGCATTATCTTTCTTAATTTTCTCAGAATGGAAATACAGTGGGCGGTTTTGTCTAATGCATTTTACTCTTTTCCTCAAAATGGTATTAGATTATATTTCGTTATTTTACTTTAGCTTTTGTCGCGATACGTTGTTCTGATAACCATTAATAATACTAAAAGCGCCAAATTGATAATAGTCGATTCAAACTAGAAATTTCTTCATAAGATTTGTGAAATGTACGTAGCACAATAATAAGCTAATTAAATAAGATAAACAGTTTTAAATAAAAATTCTGGTTTGAAACAATTTTTATAAAACTCGAGTAAAAAAGCCGTCGGTTCTAGTGTTAATGTTTTACAGGTTTCAAACTATTCGGTCAAAAAGCTCTAAAGCGTCGCACCCGATAAGTGCAGATTACTTTTTTAAAAGTTCAGATTGTTATATTGCCACCACTTTTTGGAAGTAAAAATATTCATATTAGTTAATGACAGATAAAATGATACGAGAATGAAGTCCATTATACTATTTAAAAAAACCAGTGCGAATCAAATAATCTGAAATAAAAGAGTTGCCTACACTGTCCGCTACGGGCACGAGATTTAACCCCTTAATTCTCGCTCCCGTGATGTTCACGGGGACTGTCTTTTACCTAGATTGTTTGATTCTCACCAGTTTTATAGAATAGTGTAATTGGCTTTATTATGGTATCATTTTACCTGCCATTAAATAAGGTGAAAATTTCTTTTTCAAAAAAGTGGTGCTAATGAGCAATTTGAATTTTTAAACCGCAATTTAATGCGATCGTTACGGAGTTAACCCTTTCCAGCACGGGCAATTTTTGTTGTAAAATGATGAAATGATCGACTGACACCGGAATTTAAAAACGATTTTTTCAGAAATTAAAAACATGTTACTTTAACCATTCATTTTAAAAGCAGAATTTTATTAAAATATTCTTGGTGCCGTTCGTAAGTTTGGAATTCAAATTAGGTATCCCGAACCGGGCACAGTGTGCCGGAAAAGGTTAAAGAGTTATGTATGAATTTTCTGATTTCAAAGCAGTGTTGCGAAATCTGAATTTTTTTTTTTGTTTGTTTTGTTTTGTTTTAGTAAAACACCCTCAATTCTCACTATACAGTTTTAATAGTTATTTTTGATTTAAGTAATGCTAGATTATTACGTGATGACAATAGAAAAAAAATTATATTCAAAATTATCTGGCGTGAATTAGGAATTCTTTAATAAAACAACACCAATTTTCGCAACACTGCTTCAAATCAACATTTCATACTTAAAGACTCAATTAGTTACTAAAATGTCGCAAAGTTGAAAAAGTAGTGTATACAATGTTTTTACAATATTAAATATTCACTTTGCAGTATGGAATATCGCATTTTCTAGAGTTCATTAAAAATATAGATAAACATATATTCAGAGCCCGATTAACAATCGGGCAAACAACAGCAATATATTAAAGTATTTTTCGGTTTATTTTAAACCAAAATTTTTTGTTCAAAAAAGCCGAAATTATCTATACCATCGTACTGGAGGCAGTTCCATTGGTAAACCAAACAGGCCTTGAATAAATGAGATACAATTTCCGCGACAAAATATTATAATTTTCCAATGCCAAAAATTATATACATTTTACCGAAATTCTATGTTTATACTTTTTTATAATTGCAGAGATTATCAAGATTAGATGAATATTTAGGATAGATACAATATCTAGATATCGTTATCGTTTGGAATGTACAGCAAGAACAAAAAATAGCATAGATTATGTAAGACATTCCGACAGATTCAGAATATAGTAACAAAACTTTGCAGTTTATTAATGGGCAATATGATGTATAAATAAACAATCTCAAAAGTTCATAACTTAATTGAAACAGTATTTCTACTATTACAATCAGTAGTCGGGAAAATATCTGGGATTTTTTTTTTTTTTTTTTTGTGCAGCCATGTCTATGGCCTATGGATTTGTATGTATACTACATTGTATGCTAAAAGTTACTTCATTGAAACGAACAGCATTGAAACTTTCAGCAATGTACGTGAATAAACGGAAATGTGCTTGAGAAATTTTGTGCAGCCCTGTATATGAGGTATATAATTTATCTACATCAAGTAACATTTAAAAAATATATGTATTTCAATTTAAAAACGCTTACTCCAACTGAAAACGCATTTGAGGCAATTATTGTTCATGGGTTTCAATAGTTGAATTTCTTCGATATACAAATTGTTTTGTGAGTCTCTGCAAATGACCGATATATTATATGTACACCATATTCTACAGTAAGCATGGTGTAATTCACGTCAGTGATATATATATATATATATATATATATATATATATGTATATATATTACTTTATATTATTATATTTATATTATTATATTATCTATATGATTTCTACTCTATAGTTATCGGATACTTCTATAAGGAAATTCCATTAATTTTTTCATTCTTATCATCGCAACGATTCTTTTAATGTATTTTTCCAATCTAGTAATGTACACTGTATTGTTGTAAATTCATTCATATTATCACAATTATTGATCGTATAATTAATGGTTATATATGTATATATATATATATATATATATATATATAATTGTTAAAATACATCGCAAGCGATTTTTCACCATAGACCATAATGTAACGCAATTCTTTTGAATCCCTCTGTAAATCGATCGCAAATGCTATTCACTTCATCTTCAATACAGAACATGCAACATTGATACCCAATGACATCTACCAATTTCATAGCAATCGAACTGTATTTAAACGAGTTAGAGTATTTACAGGAAGACGGACAGACAGACAGGTGGACGGATAGATAGACAGACAAATCGAATTCATAAACACTTAAAACTTTGTTGGAAAGTGTTAATTATACCTAGTAAACTAAGTGTTCTTCAAGTATTTTTTAAGTAATTTTTAATTGAATATTCGTAAATATTCTGTAATAAACATTTCGAAAACACTTGATTGTGCATTTCAACCTAAACAATCAGTAAACAAAAAAATTTCCATTACAAAAATAATGATTTTAACACGGAATATTATCAAAGAGAAGTTAATTGATTCGCTATAGCGTGACAGAATTCAATAAATTTCTAACGGCGTCATTCGCTACTAACGAAATTTAAAGGAAGGAATTGACTTACGATCCCATTACATTGCTGACATGGCAGAAAGTTCAAACTTTTGAAATTCAATCGTCCGATACAGTTTAATATAACAAACGGTATTAGTTTTGAGGCCGACGTAATCTGTTCCTCATTTTATAGTATTCTCTTTCTTAATTTTCTCAGAATGGAAATAACGTGTGCGGTTTTATCTAATGCATTTTACTATGTACCTCAAAATGATATTGGATTATATTTCGTTATTTTACTTTAGCGTTTGTCGAGATATGTTGTTCTAATAATCGTTAATAACACAAAAAGCGCCAAACTGATAATTTTCGATACGAACCAGAAATTTCTTCATAAGATTTGTGAAATGTATGTAGCACCATAATAAGCTAATGAAATAAGCTAAATAGTTTTAAATAAAAATTCTGGTGTAAAACATTTTTTTATAAAACTCGAGTAAAAAAGCCGCGGTTCTAGTGTTAATGTGTTACATGTTTCAAAGTATTCGGTCAAAAACCTCTAAAGCCGATAAGTGTAGACTACTTTTTTCAAAGTTCAGATTGTTATATTACCAACACTTTTTTGAAGTAAATATATTCATACTAGTTAATGACAGATAAAATGATGCGAGAATAAAATCAATTACACTATTTAAAAAAACTGGTGCGAATCAAATAATCTGAAATAAAAAAGTAGCCTACACTGCCCTTCACGGGCACGAGATTTAACCCCTTAATTCTCGCTCCCATGATATTCAAGGGGTGTGTCTTTTACCCAGATTGTTTGATTTCCACCAGTAGTATAAAATAGTGTAATTGGCTTTATTATGGTATCATTTTACCTGCCATTAAATAAGGTGAATATTTCTTTTTCAAAAAAGTGGTGCCAATGAGCAGTTTGAATTTTTAAACCGTAATTTAATGCGACCGTTAAGTGGTTAAAGAATTAAGTATGGATTGTCTGATTTCAAAGCAGTGTTGCGAAATCTGTTTTTTTTTCTTTAGTAAAACACTCTGAATTCTCACTAGATACTTTTAATAGTTATTTTTGTTTTAAGTAATGCTAGATTATTACGTGATAATAACAGAAAAAAATTCAAACTTACCTGCCGTGAATTAGGAATTCCTAAATAAAACAACTCCAAATTTGGCAACACAATGGCTTCAAATCGACATTGTATACTTAATGACCTAATTCGTTTCTAAAATGTCGCAAAGTTGAAAGAGTAGTGCATACAAAGTTTTTACAATATTAAATATTCACTTTGCAGTATTGAATATCGCATTTTCTAGAGTGGATTAAAAATTTAGATAAACATATATTCAGAGCCCGAATAACAAACGGGCAAACAACAGCAATTTATAAAAGTATTTTTCGGTTTATTTTAAGCCAAAATTATTTGCTCAAAAAAGGCGAAATTATCTATGCTATCGTAGTGGAGGCAGTACGATTGGTAAACCAAACGGGCCTTGAATAAATTAGAGATAAAATTTCCACGAAAATATAGAAACAATTTTATTGACTTTTTTTTCTTTAATTTGGAATTGCTGATAATTATTCATTTATAATTATGCAAGTTAAAGAGTAATTTATTAGAGGATTGTTATGCAGAATATTCTAATAGCTATTGTTTCATTATTAACATTCAATTATGACATTTTAGGAACAGACATGAAAAAATAAATGCATAATCTTATACTATTTTGTATATCGTTTGTGACAGATTACCAATGACATGGTATTACCTTTACTATATACTATATACTTTTCCTATTAACTTTACTGTTAGCTGATATGCATAAATGAAGCATTGTCTATAAATTAAAATTTGAACTTACGTTTAGATTTTAAATATCACGGAATTTCGACAAAACACTCTTAATATATGTATTTCTTCTTCATTAATGTAGTTTTAAATATACTTTGAATGATACAATTTTAGTAAAAGGAAATTATTTTAATCCATATACCATTTAAAATCATGTTGAATGAATTGATGCAAATTTGATGATCTGAACAATATTAAAAGATAAATGACATTTTCAGATTTTAAAACGATAATAGAAGCTTGAAAATAATATAGCATATTGTTAAATATTTCGTTTGACTTTTTCTGCTAAATTATCGAAAACATTCCAATATATATCGTGCTGAAAAGTGCAATTTGAGGATACTTATTTTAACACTTAAATGAGCGATTTTTTATTTTGTTTCAAAAAAAAAATGTATTACACAGGAAAAATAATGAAAAAAAACCAGCTATACGTTTTCCATATAATACGTCAATACTATCTTGGGTTGCACATCTGCAATATAAGTTAAAACTACTGTCGTCTGGCTGTTTTACGCTAAAATAATGAAAATAAGTAAATACTTCAATAAGTATGTATCTAAATACCTCATTTTATATAATTATTTATTTTATAAAACTTAACCTTTAACCAGGGACTGTACTCCTAAGGGATTTTTTCAGGACGAGTATCACTATTTGTTTATAGAAAAATAAATCTAGGTTAAACGCGCGAAATTTCGCCTTTTTTAAGAAGAGATTTTTCCATAAGAAAATACTGGTACCTGGTCGTGAAACTTCAGGACAAGTACGACACCTCCCTTTAACCTTTCAATTCCCATGATTTAATATATCCTAGAAATTACGAGGTTCAGAGTATCTCATTGTACACCAAAAAGTTTTAATAGTTAATTTCACTCTGTTTAAGCACTAAATGTACGTTATAAATTAAAGAAAATATTGCTATTTTAATTTTCTGGTGTCAATTAGGTATTTTCGAATAAAAAAATGTATTAAATTCAAAATACTGTTGTTTGCATATATGCAAAGCTGTGCACTAAGGGGTTAAGTCTGGTTGCATGCATTGATACATGCATATTTGATGATTTTAGCAATACTGAATGCTAAATGAAATTTTAAAACGATCCTAGAAACTTGAAAATGATATAACGTGTCGGGAAATATTTGTTTTATGGTTGCTGCTGAATCTCAGAAAACATTTCAATGCATATAGTGCTAATAAGTGGAATTCAGGTAAAAAAAATATTTCCACATTTAGTCATTATTCGGCGAAAACAAAATATTTATCGCTTGATACTTTATTGTAAAATATATCCTAAGAATTACATTTAGGAAATATTACGACACATTAAAGTTAAAAAAGAAAGCAGTTATTTTTTTTCCTCTGGTATATTTTAGAAAGCTGTTATTATTTTTTTTCCTGGGGTATATTTTAAAAGGTATAATCTAGTTTTTAATATATTATATTTCTTTTTAAGAATGTAAAAACTACCAATGTAAAATAAAAAGGTAACGTACAAAGACCGACAAAAAATAAATAAATAAATAAAATAAAATTTAAATGATAAAAAAAAACTAAATAAAATAGTAAATTTATACGAAAATAATTTATATGAAGTTAATTTTTAATTCCTTTCGCGACCTTCGGTTATATTTGGGATATTTTAATAAAAAATCCTGTAGTTCATACAGATGCTGAGAGTGAGGGACTGTATTTTACTGGTTATAGATGCTTGGAAGGCAGTTTTTCTTTTCTTTTTTTTATCTGAGTGTGTTTTGGTGCTATTCAACTGCTTGAGCATAGATTATTAGATATTGAGCTTCGTTAAAAAAATCAACACATGTTTTATGATCCGATAGATGCGATTGCGCCCGCCATTACAGAGTTTTTCGGGACGAGGAGGGTAGATGGTACCTCTTGGATTTACTTTTAATGGACAATCCTCTTGTCAAATGACATTTTTCGCACCGAATACGCCTGAGAAAACTTTCGGCAACCTCATAAAAATGTTGGCATCTGTAACATTTTTTCGCTATTTTGGCTAATCTGAATATTTAGTTCTAAAAAATGTTTATAATATCTCTACCATTTAATATTTCCTCCGAAGTTTCGTTTTTAGGAAGCTCAATTAGAAATAACGGAAGTAATTCTCCGTCTATTCTACTCTTTACTTGGGGAACTATAATGAAATTAATTGGTCTACAAGATAATGTGTTTTGAATCAGCTCTGTAACTGTAGATCCTAAGAACTCCGTAATTAGTATTTGAATTTTATCTTCCCTACATGGTACTAATAATGCTAAATATTATTATTACTATTAAATTAAGTATTTAGGGCCATATTATAACAGGAAAATATGTGTTATCATTCCGCAATGCATAATTAAAAATTCTATTTTAAAGGCCTACAAATATCACATATTAATAACTAATGAATCCTTTTCAATTTTAAGTATGGGGATTTTCTCGCACGTTGTGAAGTTTTCTGAAAGTTACGCTAAACTTAATTCAACTTATTTTAAAAGCCTACAACAAATACTACATATTATTAATTAATGAAATTATTTCAATTTTAAGTATGAGGATTTTCTCGCATGTTGGGAAGTTTGCTGGAAGTTACGATAAACTTGATTCAGAACACTGCAATTTATCAACAAACATTTTTCAATTTGTGGAACAAGCATTTATATGTTTGTCAATGTACAAAAAGGTATTATTAAAAAATACAAACAAGCGTTGCAAGGAAAAAAAAGAGCAAATAATAAATGATTCGTGAAAACTACAGCTTTCAGCTTTTTATGATACCGATAAGATGAAGTATGGTTATGGTACAGGTAAAGTACTATTACCAATTTTTTGTTCTTACTGATGGTGACTTGACCTTTTTCAGTCATGATCATTACAATATTCTAAATATTCCTTTTCTTTCTTACAGATATGCAAACGTGTTAAAATCGTTCTTCAATTTGCAAGTATTTCAGCATTCAGGTGAGTGTAATATTTTTAAGTACTTAACATATGAAAATTAAGTGATTAGCTGAGTTTTCTTAAAAAACTGAATATTTTTATAAAATTTTCGTGTTTAGCGTTAAAACTTTGAAAACGATGTCAAATTCCTTTCTCAAATGTTCAACCTATGGACAAAAAAATTGTTTGCATTTTTTTTTAAATTTCAGATCAGGAAAATGTTTTTAAAGTACTTTTTTTCTAATTACTAGTTGTCTCTGCACTATGGCTGCCCACTGTTATGCTTTTTTGTACCACAAAAATTTAATAGTAATTTTTTTCCTTTTAAATCGCCGTAATCTGCTTATGACATAAATCAAAAATTTCTTTTAAATTTTTGAGGTACAAAAAAGCTTAAGAATTTGCAGCAATATTCGGTAATGCTACATGCTATTAAAATCTAACTACATTATTTAAATATATTATCCGAAATCTTAATTTAATTCTACCTGCATGATCTAGCTTCAAAACGGTATCTGACCTCGTGCGGCAAGTATAAATCCAGATAAGAAAAATGAAATACATTTTCCTATAGCTGAAATTATAATACAAAACAGTTTCAATGCTTTACGCAGAAATTGAAATGGCTGGTGTCTCTTAGCGAAATGAACAATTTCTTTTTAATTTTACATGGGAAGAAATTTATTGATGCAGATTTTCTCAGAATAAAATAGCATTTGCTTTATCATAGTTGCATGCTAATCATGGAACTATTAATAAAGAGGAACTGACATATCCGTAAAATAGTGAAGCCTCAACTATAACCGCTATCGCAGGAGTTGTTTACCGCCGATGGAAACTACCACCAGCAAGTTTATGTAGAAAAACTCCACTTTTTTAAAAGCCTTATTATTGCAAAATTTCAGTCATAAATACTGGTAGAAACAGATGTTCATTTTTATTGGTAAAAGCTTCATTTCGCTGTAGTCACAACCTGCGTTTAACCCCTTGAGTGGCGGTGGGATATATTTTATCCCACCTAACATTAATGAAGATTTACACCAGAAAAAATTTATGAAATTTCACTTTTCTGATTTTAGTGGAAAACAGTAGTAAAATTGCTTTTCCTTAATTTGAATTTTTTTTTCCGGTGGGAATTCAGCATTACACAAACGCAATTGCTTGCCCCTCAAGGGGTTCAGGGGTCTCAGGACTCTTAAAATTGGAAAAAATGAAAAAAAGGACTATTTTCAACCTTTAATATTTTAAAATGTATTTGATTTTAAGACACAATTTTAATTGAATAAAATATATAAGTATGTTCTTTCATTTCATGTATTTAAAAAATTATAAGATGCAGAATTAGAATTTACAGGGGGCTCCAAACTGTTAGACATTTGACGAGCAAAAAATCGGCATAACAGCTTACGCGCATGGTCAGAAAATAAGTATTGCAACTAGAATGAAAATGTTGGTGCCTACTTATATTTCTGATTGTAATAATTACCCTGAACCTAAATAAATTTGTATCTAAAGCTTTTTTATATTTTTAATACAAAGTTGCATTTAGCTAATGCAAAATTAAGAACATTTCTACAGTATAATCACCTAAAAAATATTGTTTTGAATAATAAAAAGGAAATTTTAGGTTCAGTTTATACAGGTTAACATGAAACATGTTTTGAAAATTTCATGAAAAAATATTCATAAGTTTTAGAGGTATCGTGCGCGTTATGCCCAAAAACGTCATTTGGAGAAAAATGGCTTCAAAGTTTCCGAAACGATGCTTCAGCTATTGAACGTGTATAAATGTAAAAGCCATAAATTCAGTTCTAATAGGAATTTCAAGGAAACAATTATATCAAAATGTTCAGAAAAAGATAGGAGTTTAACATCTAAAAGAAATAAAATTTCGAAAATTTTAAAGCATTAAGAGTCCTGAGACCCCTTAAGCCATATTGTGACAACCAGGGAAACAAACTGACAATTTTTACAATGGACATTGACATCAGTAAGAACAAATAAAAATTTTGGCCACATTTATGAGAAAAATTCCACGAATAAGACGCTTAAATAAGAATAAATTTTCTATTCATTTATATTGGTGGGATATTTGCCCCGGCGGTAATGAGAAACTGAAAATACGATTTTTAAAAAAGTTGCCGCCATCTTGTGACAACCTCCTCAGTTACTTCACTCGCAACTGGTAGACAGTACACTATATAAATTAACATACATTAGACAGACTTGACTACAATTAAATTAGAAAAATATAAAAATATATAAAACCATTTAATTAAAAACTAAAAATATATACAAAATTTTGTATATATTTTTAGTTTTTAATTAAATGTTTTTATATATTTTTACATTTTTTAATTTAATTGTAGCCAAGTCTGTCTAATGTATGTAAATTAATTTAAAGATTTTAATTCAGACGTTAAAATGTATGTGTCTCTTAAGTACACTATATGTCTCATCCTCTTTATTCATAACTCCATTATGCTAAAGGTGTCCCGCGTAAACCATTGACCCAAATGCTCTGGACACCACTAATTTCTTCCAGGTTATTTTCCCAAGTCTAATCACAGATAATTCTGCCTTTACATAAGGCGAAGAAAATTATTTTAAAATACCGGTGTTCGTAACATTTAGAGCTTCTGATTCCTCGAGACACCTATTAACAAGATTGCCAACACTCCCTTTTTTATGTGCGTTCGTAATTATATAAATACGTAGCACCTATAGTCGTCGTTCAGTCCGTCCGTCCGTCTGTCCGTCTGTCCGTCCGTCCGCATATAACAGAGCAAAAACTACCCAACCGAATGGTCTGAAATTTTAAATATATGATTGTTGCAAAATTTTGTCGAGCCATTTCAAATTTTATGAAAATCGGATGTATAGTTTAATTACAGGGACAGTCAAAATTTTTTCTTTACATTACGGCCAATGGGGAAAATTATTGCAAGTGCATTTTTATGATGTTACAGCCTTCCGAATGGTGTGAAATTTTAAATATATCATTGTTGCAAAATTTTGTCGAGTCATTTCAAATTTTATGAAAATCGGATGTATAGTTTAATTACAGGGACAATTAAAAGTTTATCTTCACATTCCGGCCAATGGGGAAAATTATTGCAAGTGCATTTTAATGATGTTACAGCCTTCCGAAAAGTCTGAAATCTATTATATATATACTAGAAAGGTAGCCCGTCAAAAATGACGGAAATTTAGATATAAAGATATATACAACTCATGTGCAAGAATGTGAGTTTTCTCGCTTGTTCCGCAGTGATAGATGAAAATAACACATTTTAAGAACGAAACACATTTATGAAAAACTGTGTACAGTAGAAGACCACTAATCTGCACAGTTTGGTTCCAAGTGTTATGCAGATGTGAGGCTTTTTACGGTCATGTCTATTCAATCTTTGTTTACATTTTTTTTTAAATTCATATATTGGACAATTTAGATTGTTGAGCCTTAAAAATAAATAAATAACACACTTGAAGTAAGGTTAAAAACTATTAAATTATCGTATACGACTTCATGAAATGGTATTATATGGTATTATATGTGTGTGCTTCACGATCTTGGTTACGACGTTGGCGAAATTGGCTGCAACTTGTCATAATCCTAACAGTGTGGGCCGCTATAACAAAAAAGTAACCAGTTTTTAGTAAAATTTCTGATATAAAGTAGCTTTCAAAAACTTGTGTAAAATTGCAGGCCGTTCTCGTGTTATGTCAGTCCTAGGAATAATATTTCTAACACTGAAGATTTTCCATGTATATATGGAATTTAGAAAAGCTTCTCCAAAAGAAAGGTCCTGAAATGACATTGTAATTCCTCTAACTTCAAAGTTTAATCGGGCCCTGATGTTGAGTACTGAAATCTAATAAATACAGTTATTTTGAATTTTACAACAGAATTAAACAGTTAAACTTATTTAACTTAAACCCGCTATTACTTCCCGATGTTATTTTTTAGTATTAAGAAAGAAAATTATTTAAAATTTTCAAATCATGCATTTATGATTTTTTTCCGTCTTTAATAACTAAATAATGAAAAAATAGGCTTTTGTTCTGAGCTCAACTCTGACAATAAAATAATGTAACTAAGAGACATTGCAAAATTAAATCTTTGTGATTACAAACCATAAACAAACGATACCGCCACCATTTTACCCACTATGACGTCATTAGAATATTGCCCATTGATTGTTGGAGAACTTACTTTGTGAATGATTACCTCAATGATTTAATATTTTTGACGTTTCACGATGAATGAATCACTTGTGTTTGTTTAGGTTTATGGAATGAGATATTAAGCTGTGAACCAAATTTCAATTGAAGTTATCGAAGGATATATGTATTTTTAATCGAAATTAAAAACAATGCTTTGATCTCGAAATAAATGGTTTTAGTTTGTATAATTTGTTATTTCTGTTAATTATTTATTTAAGTACTTTCCATTATAGCGCATTTTTAAAAAAAGCTTGGCGCGATTCGGGCATCAGAAAGTGAGATATGTTGCGAAAATATATAAACAGCTATGAAAACAAATCTAATGAACTTTTATCTTTGGTACAGATGTCATATTCGCCCCATATTGGCGCGATTTTTTTCGGTTACAAATTTGGCGAAAACATCAACAGCATAAACAACATAATCCGGGTTACCACATCAAACAAAATAACGACACTTTGACGCAAGTTAAGTACCTGTTGCCTATATGATATTGGCGACAGAAAAAAATCGCGCCAATATGGGGCGAATATGACCTCTGTTCCTTATCTTTGTTTATATATGCACTTATATACATAAAAAAAATCGTTTCTAAATATATATATTTTTTATATACAAATTACGGCACAGATTTCAGATATGAACCGGGATACCTAACTGGCGCCAAAATGGTGTTATTTTGCCTGATATGGTAACCCGGCTATTGTTTTTTATTTATTAATAAATTGTTTATTTAATTTTATTTTCTGTTTTTTAATTACATAAACTGCTTTGTTCTATAGTTATTATTCAAACTTTTATTTATTTATAGTTATTTCTTTTTCAAAATGATAGCAAATAATTGAAAAATATATAAATAACTGGCATTCGAAAGCGAGATTTCTGCCAAATTGGCGTCATAGAAAAATCACGCCAACCCCCATGCGTATATGACATCTGTGCAAAAATTACTTCTGTTTCTTTATAAAAATGGGTAAATAGCATTTTTTATATTAAATTGTCGGCGCAGATGTCATATACGCCCATATTGGCGCGATTTTTTTTTTGACGCCGATGTCATATACGCACCGGGTACTTAACTGGCGCCAAAGTGTCGTTATTTTGCTTGTAATGGTAACCCGAATGTTGTTTATGCTGTTGATGTTTTCGCCAAATTGGCGTCGGAAAAAAATCGCGCCAATATGGGGCGTATATGACATCTGTGCCAAATTGTATACATATGGAAAAAATTGCTTGTGAGTATGAAGCAGTAAATAGGTTGCCAAGAAATACGTTGGCAAACTTCTTTCTCGCCAAGAAACTTTTCTCCGAAGTATTGTACATAAGCAATGATTGCTAGAAATGCATTTTTAATTATGATATGCGCTTTTATGTTTCACTACATTTATGCATACTATACTGTGTGTATAAATGCTACAGTTCATATGCAGGGCTACACAAAAGAATTCGTAAGGATTACTGAGTATGAGAGTAAATTGCTTAAAGGAGGTTTTTAAAGGAGTTATGCATTTTTACGCTGAACTGTATTTAGTTTCCTAAGAAATGTTTGTAGAATAAAGATAAAATGGAATACAGGGTCACGCAAAGAATTGGATACATAACTGTCTACGGATGATAATATCTGGAAATGTGATTTTAGTAGTTTTAAGAGTGTTTTAGTTTAAATTAAATTTTAGCTAAATACTGGCATGTAATAACGGTACTATTGGCTATGGACGGTAACTGCTGAAATCAATTTTTAAATTTTTTTTATGCGTTTTCTAAAATGTTTACTTAGTTATCGCGTCGACCAAATTACTGCCGCCAAATTGTAAGATTAATTGCCAATAATGGTTGCCATTAATTAATTAATTGTAAGATTAAATGCCAATAATGGCCAATAAAACCATTAATTCGACGTTTTATTTGTATTTTTGTTAATGTTTTACTATTGATTTGGCGATTTATATAATTTGGCAAAATTGGTCGACGGGATATCTAAGAAGTAACGTTATCTTATTTACCTTATTTCCCTAAATAACGAAGTTTTGTTAAAGCATTCAGGATGTGTTGGAAAGTGTTTCATATTCTATGCTTAACGTCTGATTTTTCTTTCTTCTTTAGTCTTATTTTGCATTTATTTTATTCTTAATTTTTTAGTCTTATACCGCTTTATAGAAACTTTGGCACAGTTGTCATATACGTTATCATATATTGGCGCGATTTTTTTCCGACGCCAATTTCGCAAAAACATCAAAAGCATAAACAACAATATCCGGATTATACCAAATCAAGCAAAATTACGACACTTTGGCGCCAGTTAAGTACCCGTTGTGTATATGACATTGGCGTCAGAAAAAAATCGCGCCAATATGGAGCGTATATGACATCTGTGCCGAAACTTTAATATTTAATGCTTAAACTCTTCGCTCCACTCCCCTTGCATATAGTACAAACTATAACACGGATAGCGCAAAATAATAGACAGTTTGGTACTTTTCCACTGTAGGGGCTTTGGCATTTTTTAAAAAAAAGCTTGGTGTAATTTGGGCATCAGAAAGTGAGATTTGGGTATTTTTCCGTTATGCGGACACCATTGTCGCCAAGCGTAATAGTTGGCGCAAAATCGTGAATTGAATCGTTTGAAAAATAAAAGAAAAACCATTGTTGATACTAAAGTGAGCATTTAAAAAATATAACATTTGAAAATTCCAGACTTTTACGAACTATTTCATCAAATCACAAATATATACTTAAAATAAGTGAACAAATAACTGCTATAAAATAAAGCAATAAAATAAAACTCGTATTAAACTGCTGGCATAAAATTACAAATATCTTTTAGGATTTTGAAATAATTGGCGTATTAGCATATATTTTGGCATGGTGTCCGTATAACGGAAAAATATTGAGATTTGTTGTCAAATCATATAAACAGCTATGAAAACAAATTTGATGAGCGTTTTTGTTTGTTTTATATGTATATTATTGATGTTTTTATGCACAAATTACATCTGTTTCTGTATAAAATTAGAGAAACGGCTTTTTATGTTAAATAAATTGTATAAAAATCGAAAAGAATGCGTGTGTATATAAAATGAAACAGTGAATTTTATTGAACCGGAAAATATGTTACCAAATTTCCTTTTTCGCCAAGGCACCTATACTGGAAAAGTACCTAAAGCACATTAAAATCGCGCAGTTAGGAGCTCACACAGTACACCGTTGTCTATTGGCGGTTATTTTATTAGTAGCATCGGGAGGAAGATGTAAAGATGTACTTTAAATTCTCACCCATAGATTTCGAAAAAATATCTTAAAAGAGTGGAGTTTAAATTAAATTTCGGTCACCTCCATTATAAAAGATTAATGGTTTTAAATGGGAATTTCGCCAAATTAGCCAGCTATCGCCAAGTTGGTTAACATTTGGCGCTACTGTGGTAAGCCTGCATTAATATTTTTCAACAATTACTCATTTCAATGAGGCGGTCCTACCGGAGTAGTGAGGGACACACAGAGACTTGGATTTTATATAAATAGATAATCCAAACGGAAATTTCGTTCCGAACGCCGAGATTTCGAGTTCTACCGCATGGATTTTTACGGAACTTATACCGTTAGATAGGTATCGTTCCAGGGAAGGTTTTAAGCTATAACACATCATTCTACCTAGATTAGTTAAGAATTATTACGGAAAATTCTATTATTTTGGACTTTCTTACTTCATATTTCCTTAAATATCTGGGCTCCTATTGGTCGTAGAGCTTAGATCTCGCGCCAAAAGTAGCTCTGAGGCACCCAAGCAAACTTTTCCCCGCGATTATTTTGACGTCTTCCGATTTCCTCTAACTCTATTAGATGCCCGCGTAGAGCCCCTTTAAAATATTTTTCGTAGTAATTTCAGCAATTATCTTAAATTGTTGGTTAAGACCGCCACCCTCCCGATTCATGTATCTACGGAAAGGTTGCATGAAGGAGTTTCGTTCAGATACGCTTTCGTTAAGAATAGAGTGCGCTCCCTGGTGGTGGAATGTGGAACTAACATAACGCGATATTCTTAAAATTAGGAAATCTAACAATGCGATCTGTTTTAAACTTTGAGATAGTTCATAACACATAATCTATTATCTATTCTATTATATATATATAAAATCTATTATCTATTCTATTATCTATTATATATATAAAATCCAAACGGAAATTTCGTTCCGAACGCCTAGATTTCGAGTTCTACTGCATGGATTTTTACGGAACCTATACCGTTAGATAGATATTGTTTCAGGGAAGGTTTTAATCTATAACACATTATTCTACCTATATTAGTTTTAGAATTATGACGGAAAATTCTGTTATTTTGGGCGATAAGGTTACCATTTTATTTCTTGGCGAAATTCATCGTTGATAAAAAAAAAATTGAAACGGCTATTAAACCTCGAAAAATAAAAGAAAAACTGTTACTAATTTTATTTAAATGAAAAAAAAAAAAAAAAAAGAAAAAAAGAAGAAGAAAATCCGTTTTAATGAGTGATAATATTAAAAAACGGAAACATTTAATCAAAACCTGAAAGAAATATTTGTAATGCTTAAAAATTAATTTAATAAGAAATATTACACTTGATACGCAATATTTGGCTCTTTATCGCTTGCGTTAGATATGGAAACGAATCTGAAAATTTGATTAGATGAAATTTTAACGACATTTTCTTTCTGTTCTGTTCTTTTTTTTATATCTAATTGTCCCATCACGTGACTTATAGAAGAAACAAGCAGATGTAATTGTGAGTCACATGTGTAATTACTATTTGTTTCTTTACAATTTTTTATTTTTCTTTTGCCGCCAAACAATGTGATTTTAAGCCAAAAATGCATAAGCGTGACATTAGCTTGAGGATGTTCTCACAAATGGTGTTTTTTTAGGTGAAAGAGATCACTTTTTGAGTACATTTTCATATTCAATTGTAACTTATATAGATATCAGTTAATATTTTAAAAATGGAATCGAATACTTAAATTTCAGTGTGAATTTCTGCCACACATACATATTGTAAAATAATTTCATACTTTTTAAAATGTTTTTCGCCGTAATTCCGAAAGCAT
The DNA here is from genome assembly GCA_963932465.1 of Maratus speciosus. Taxonomy (NCBI): domain Eukaryota; kingdom Metazoa; phylum Arthropoda; class Arachnida; order Araneae; family Salticidae; genus Maratus; species Maratus speciosus. Next base: position 239,025,380 of record OZ010794.1, on the reverse strand, counting down.
GTGATATTTATAAACTCGAACTCAGATCAACGAATATTACCCATTTTATTTAAGCAAATATTATCTGTTTTCTCAAGTCATATCGCCAATTTCATTTATAGGAAAATTCACAGATTCGAAATCTAGGAAATAAAGATAATTTTTAAGGAAATTTATGTTTTAATACGTTATTACTATGGAAAAATTCAACATTTGAAAAAAAAAATTACACGTCTTTTGTAATTCGTCATTTCTTCTTCGTCTTTTTTCGTACTTTCTCCTCTGTTATGTAATATTTCAAATGATAATGGACTAATTTTCGATCATCGATTCACCGCAAAATCGCATATCTAATATAGTATATAAAATAAAGTCTGGATTAGGGGACTAATTAACGCACAGCGCAAACTACTGAACCTAAAATCTTGAAAAAAATCGTGGTAAAAATACTTCTTATGACATAAACTTCTGCTAAGAAAGGATTTTCTAAAGTGTCACCCCTAATGGTTTTTGCATGGGGAGGGGAAAAAAATCGAATATCAAAATTATGCGTCAAATGATAGCATATTTTAATGTAGTTTTGTATGCTGAATCGAATGCTACCAAATAAATGTTTATAAGTCCAACAGTTCATGACACATTTCATATTTTTCTAATTTGGCGGTGTCTTTGGCATCTAAACCTCAAAATATCTATCATTACATCCGTTACTCTAGCAACGGAAAAAATACAAATCAACCCTTTTGGCTAAAAAATAAAAACGGCTCTATGAGTTTGAAATAAAAATGCAAGCATCTTAATTTAAAAAAAAAAATAGTGATTTTATGTAAAATAAAAGGAAAAAATTACTGAGAATTTAGCGTTATAAAACAAAAATGGAAAAGGTACTACTTAGATATTCCGTCGACCAAAAATCTATCATCAAACTATAAGATTAAATGCCAATAATGGTTGATCGTAAATATCAAATTCACTTGAATTTAAACAAACTACACGTGTTTACGTCATCAAGTGATTTTAATTTCGACGTTTTATTTGTATTTTTATTAATTTTATACTAATTTATTTGTTATTTCGTTATTTAAAATAAAGATTATGTCAATTTATATAATTTGGCGAATGGTTTGGCGATTTATATAATTTGGCGAAATTGGTCGACGGGATAACAAGTAGTACCAATGAAAATATTTAAGTATGAAAGCAATGTTTGTAACGACTTAAAAATTACTTTCATATATATCAACTCGGTTTATGGCGTCAGATGCCGTCATCCGAAGAATCTACAAGAGTCTTTTTCCATTTTTTCCGGTCATAGGTTCGTCATTGAAAGAAATTGGAATTGGAATAATATTGTGCGATTTATAAATTGCTCCTCGATAAGAAGAAAAAATGGGTACATTTATAACAACCGTGCGCACATCTCGCTGATAGCATTTTTAAAATTCCCAGTTGCAGTAGTTACATTTTGCGTATGTAAATTAAAAATATTTTTTTGCTTTTAATTATGGCATTATTTTTTGTTATTGTTTATCTTTTCAGTTTTTTAAATGAAATTAGTATAAAGCATGCATTTTAAATTAAATGAGTGAGAGGTTTGTGTTTTAAATGAAAATAATAAAATAAGAATATGCTATGAAAACAATCTTTATTGATTTATTACCTGCGCCCGGCTGACATAAAAGTATCACAAAAGCCACATATTCACTTTTCTTTGAGTAGTTGCTCATGAGAATTCAAGTTAACCTTCCGTAATCGGATACTTCACATATTGGTGTATTAGCTTTAATGTTGAAAGCATCGTTTTTGTTTGAAGCGAAAACTTTACTATGAATTCTATTACACAAAATCGCATCATCATCATCTACTATATATTTACAACGGAAATTTGTATTTCATTCCGATTGTTTATAATACTTTCGTAGGATATACCACAATTAGTTAGGTAATAATTTTGGAAAGGTTTTAGTGTATACATATTGTTCAAGGGTACTTAGTTATAGAGCAACAGTAAAAGTTCAAAAATTAAGTGAACCTGATTATGAAAGTTTAGCCTTTTTAAAAAATCTACAGAACATATTTTGTTACAAGTGACCCTGTTGCATGACTTTTAGGAATGGTGTTAGTATATACGATTTCATTATATGTTGATTGGTTACAGAGGTATTAATTCCTGTTGTCATAACGGTCTCATTACCCGACCATAAGTGCGCTGTTTATAATCAACTAAAACAATTACTTCTTAATTGCTAAATTTTGTCCAACGCTTAAGATAACATTATATCGGAATGGCGTTCGCATCGTTTTCAGTAATGTACAAGGTCAAGCTGAAGATCCATATTGTTTAAAATACAAGTTCAAATTCACCATTTAGTTTAATCCAAGGTTCATTTGGAAATATTGACCAGCGCAGCGGGCATAGCCTGCTAGTTTTAAATATATAATTGTTGTAAAATTTTGTCGAGTCATTTCAAATTTTATGAAAATCGGATGTATAGTTTAATTACAGGGACAGTCAAAATTTTTCCGTTTCATTACGGGAAATGGGAAAAAAATTATTGCACTGCATTTTAATGATGTTACAGAATATGCACTTATGAAGTGCAAAAAAATATACATTCAGTACAATATGGGGTGCTTAAAATAATTACAAAACTAGCTATAGTACAAACGCACCTCATTTGCCACGTTTGACGAGCAATTTCCAACTTGTTTTAATCAATTAAGATCATAATTTTTTTCTTAAATAAAATATATTAATAAATAACTACATGGAGCAACAAAATTTAATTGAAAAAATGTATTAGTGGAGGTACAATGCTTTATGAATCATTTGTATGTTGAATATATTACTCATGCGATTTGCTGAGATTCTGAACTGAAGATTTTGTTTACCGTCCAAATTGTAGGGCTGTCACGGGCGACTATTTTTTAATTCAATTTCGCACAACTTTTTAATTTTTTTAACATAGGCTTTTACAACACTTGCAAGAGAAATATACTACAAAATGTATTTTCTAAAAATAGTGATAATATAAAAATAGTCGCCAGCGGCAGCCCTGAAATTGCAATAAATCCTGTAAAACACGTATATAGCGAAACTATTTTAACACCTTAACGCTCGAATTAAATTACGGTTTAAAAATTCAAATTGCTTATTGGCACCACTTTTATGCAAAAGAAATATTCACCTTATTTAATGTCAGGAAAAACGATACTAAAATATTGCCAATTTCCTTATTTTATAAAACTGGTGGGAATCAAACAATCTGAGTAAAAGACACAGCCCGTAAATATGACTGAGCGAGAATTAAGGGGTTAACAACACATTCACGACGGTAAACGAGAATTTTCGTTTTCATTCAAATAAACATCATTGACTAAGGGTGTGGCTTCTACCTCACAGAAGATACATTTATATAGAGTTGTCCATATTTATTTAGTTTGTAAGATATTAAATGCGTTCATTGAAAGATATTTACCGATGCATAAACATGGGAAACCTACCTAGAACATGAATTTACAAAAGACTTTCAGAGCAGGGAGGAACTTCTACTGTTATAAATTTCAGCTTTGATAAAATGTGTTAATCTAAAAAATTATGATGGAAAAAAAAATGAGTACTGCATTAGTGTATAATGTACATTGTCAAGATTATCCACTTGGTATGTTTCTACAATTTCTTTTTATCTTTTAACCCCTTCGCGACGGGAGCCTTTTACGAAATGTTTATTACTTTGCTACCGGTTTTAAAAAAACAGAAGTTTGTGCCTATTCAAATCGGGAAAATGCTCGGATTAAATAAGGCAAATTTTACAGTAAAATTTTACTAGTGAGGATAAACGAGGATCCCTAGGCCTATTTCCAGCACGTATACGTGTCGCTCGCCCCCAAGAGGTTAAAGCAATGTTTTCTATGGTGATTGCTCTTCAGCGACGTTCAAAACTAATTTTCAATGCATCACGAGCAATCGAGTAAAAATTTTAGTTTTTATGCTAACTCTTTTAATTTTTTCACCATAAAGACAACATAGGCCTGTTCAAAAGGCATTTATTACAGATTTCATATATTTTTGGTATTTTCAATTATCTAAAAATAAAAATTGTTTTAAAGGAGTAGAATATGATTTTATTTTAATAATAAACAAATATTTATATTTGTGTGAATAAAATAACCTATATTAAGCTAATAAAAAGCGAATATTATACAAGTTATAAAATGTTCACCATATCTATTTTTAAAATCCTACCTGCTAAATAAATTCAGTATTTTTTTTTCTTTTAATTTAAAATGTAAAGCTGTATAAGTATTAAGAGAGTGTTTTTTTTTCTGATCAAGGTTGTTAGAATGGTCTCCAAGTTTAACACTAGAATGACGGTGAGGGGCCATTTTGGCCCGTACCAAATGCATATATTTCGGTTCGAGGCAGAAATTTCTTTATTAAATAATTTTAAAAGACTCAAAGGTAAGAAAGGTTAATTAAATAAGTTAAGCAATTCTAAATAAAAATTCTGGTATTAAACATTTTCATGAAACTTGAGTAAAAAGTCCCGTCTTTCTAGTGTTAACCGCTTAACGCTTGAATTAAATTACGGTTGAAAAATTCAAATTGCTTATTGGCACCACTTTTATGAAAAATATCTATTCACCTTATTTAATGACAGGAAAAACGATACTAAAATATAGCCAATTTCACTATCTTATAAAACTGGTGGGAATCAAAGAATTCGAGTAACAGACACAGCCCGAGTACATGACGGGAGCGAGAATTAAGGGGTTAATCTGGAAATTTAAAATCACACGGAATTTTCGGGAGATTTTTTACTTTATGCGATCGATAAATGTCTCTTAATAAATAAACCATAAAATATTATTCTTTATTTCTAGTATAAACACTAATTTTCTGACCAAAAATGGAGGCCATCTGACAACACTTGTTCTAATGCATAAAAAAAGCCGATACAAAACTTTCAATAAAACTGCTTTTTTTTTTTTTTTTTTCTAATTTTAATATCATTTTTTTCCATGAGTTAATCAGATTATTGTGAGTAGTATCTAATTACCGACCATGGTATACATGATCTGTTAAGAACGAAAGAATTAATAAACCATTTATAAAATTAATAAATGATATGTTAATTGTCAAATCTTTTGTTTAAAACAAAAACCCTAAAAAGAAATTTGAATGTTTTAAAAGAACGGATGACGACATTTTTTGAGTATTATGAGATTTAATTATCTCATAAATTTACTATAAATTCTCAGCACAAAAAATTACATCTAGGAAAAATAATATATTTACACTTTTTAAGAAATTTAAGAGACCTTTTTTAAATTATAAAATACTGAAGTATTGTTAGATTTAGACATTTTACTAAATTTAATATATTTCGTTAGCTAAGATTATTGTAAGTACCGTTTAATTGGGGACAATGACATACATGATCTTTTAAGAACGAAAGAATTATAAAACCATTTGTAAAATTAATAAATGGTACTTTAAATGACAAATCTTTTGTTTTAAACGGAAGCCTTTAAGAGGAAAACGAGAGTCTTAAAAAATGGTTAGGAAGATTTTTTAAGCATTAAAAGATCCGGTTCACTGATAAATTGATTGCGAATTTGCAAGACATAAAATATAATTGGGAAAATTATAGTGCATTAAAAAAAAACTTTAAAGAATATGAAATTAATTGATTTTTTAAATAAAAAAATATTGAAATATAATAAATTTAAACATTTCATAAAAAAATAATTGTTCATAAAAGTGTAGAACTGTTATAAAAGACTTTTAGAGTTGTATCTTTATAGAGTTGTATTTATACATTTACAGAGGACACGTTATTTAGGGAAAATTTGATAGTTCTTACAACTATTTTGTAAATAATACCTACACCGTACCTTTTCTACAGCCCATTTTATTAGCGTCTAAACCGCGCCCCTTACAACGGCTCATATCAAAAATGCACTCGCTAAATTCCTTATGCTACTGAGAAAGTCCCTATTTATAGGGAAAATATGGTTTTTCTTTTTTATCTGCGGAAACGATTTAAATACAGATGCTTTTTTTTTTCTTTTCTTTTCTTTCTTTTTTTTTTCTTTTTTTTTTTGTGTGTGTGTTGTTATTGGCGTGGGGAGCAAATAATTTTAAATAGATTTGATAGTCGTGAGATTAATTTTTTTTTTATTGATTCTGAATAAAATAAATGTAGAGGAATATTTCTGGATAAAAATGTTGTCCTTTAGATGTTATGAATACGATTTTTGTTAATTTTGTTATTTTTTTTACTTATCAAATCTCTAGTTGTTTCAGTATTTAAAGGAAATAATAAATAGTATATGAATATTAGCTTTTAAAATGGCTTTCTTAGGTAAAGGTAAGCAGTCAAATCTTAAATATCTGGCATTAGAGATCAGAGAATAAGCGACTAACGAGTTGGGTATAATAAATTTCAAAGTTTTAGTAACTTTAAGTGTAGATCGACCGAAATATTCGTTACGTTTTCGCCCCAAAATCTGAGTTTCGCCAAACATTCGTTTTCGGGGGAAATGCTACTGAAAATTCGGTCGAAACTATCTGTATTTCAAAAAATTTTTTTGTTTCTTCGGAAATTTTCTCCATTAGTCAATGATTTGAGCTGTATCGGCTTAAATGAGACTCTCTTCATTTATTGCTAAGAACTTCACTGTTTATAATTATCAGTCATCAGGGACACTAGATGTGAGTGCAAAGTATAACGCAAGAAATGCATATATGACTAAACTTTGAACATGCTTTCCATGTGCTCATTAAAAGCTGCAAACTTAACAGTAATTTTATTCTTTTTTATTGAACATCAAATGTTACAGATTATCTTCTTTAAATAAAGAATTAAAAAAAAAAAAAAACTATAGAGTTTTCTTTCAGCCAGGTTATCGATTTGCATATATTTCATTTAATTTGGCTACTATGACGCAAACAAAACATTTACATAAATTTTAATGATTTTTGGATAGCTTGATACAAAAGATAACTCAATTGATTGAAATAAAACATTTCAATGTAATATATGGTCTCAGTGAAAATTTTATATATTTAACAGTGTACTGGAAAATTTAAAAATATCGTTTGGATGTGAAAATATATTTAAAAAGACAAACCAAAAATAATTTTTATCAAATTTTAAAACAAACCTTTTAAAGTCCTATAAATTCGCCACTCAAATTTTCATATCATCTGATTTAAAACCCATATTTTGAATTTATCAGAGACCTGAATGAAAAAGCATTAGTGAATAAATTGTATCTACAGTAATACCCCAACTTACGTCGCCTCAGGCATAGGAGCGTTCCGACCCAAATGACCGATTATTACCACTAAATTTTAATAGCATTCTTTGCTTTATTAAATCTCAGAAATTTTGTCAGTAAATAATTCTTGAAATACTATTAAAATTTAGTGGCAGTAATCGGCCATTTGGGTCTTAGCGCTCTCATCTTTGGGGGTGACGTAAGTCGGGGTATTACTGTATATCCATTGATGTTGAAAATACTGTTTGCACTTTTGAATATAAATAGAAAAAAGAAAATGATGATATATTTTTCTATTAATTAATAGCATAGCGTTACCCAAATTTTTATATCATTATTTTTAATACCTATATTTAAAATTTTTAGAGCCATAAGTTAAAGTGCTGTGTCACAAACGTTTAACCTGTTGAGGGATTTTTTTACTGATTTTAATTACTAATAAAAATTCTAAATAAAAAATCCATGTTTCCCATATTTGGGTTCTTCTATCTTTACAAGAGGAAATTAGTTGGATTCGGGAAAATTTTCAACTTGCGGTTTTCAATGGATTTATACGTTATAGAATCTCCTGAACACGATTTAATGTTTTTTTAGAAAATGTCTGTTTGTCACTCTGTCTGTATGTAGCAAAAATTTTGTGGCCGCTCTATCTCAATAACTAATACACGAAATTTCACAAACCTATAGATTCAGTTAGACCTTGATATAAACTGGTGCTAATTAGTGTTTGGTGTATATCGTCCAACAGGTGGCGTTGCTATGCTGATTTTTTCACGATTTCAGCAATAACTCTGTCAAGAATTGATGTACGGAATTTAATAAAACTTTAGATCCAGTTAGCCTTAATATAAACTAGCTTGATTAGTTTTGGGTGTATATCGCCCAACAGGCCGATCTTCTGTGCTGCTTTCTGTACGATTTCTGAGTAATTAATATCTCAAGAACTAATGCACTGATTTTTATCAAATTTCATATTCAGTTGATGTAAGCTGTTACTGATTAGCTTTTGGTGTAAATCGTACAACAGGTGGCGCTGCTATCCTGAATATTTCACAATTTTCGCAAAAACTATATCTCAAAAACTAATGCACGGAATTTTATCAAACTTAGTATTCTGTTACATTGTCACATAAATAGATCTTTATTAGACTTGGATGCATATTGAACTACAGGTGTTGATTTTGATACTTTGGGTTAGAATTTTGGTTGCGGACAACTAAGAGGTCGGATTCCGAAATTCAATGATTTGTTTGAAACAATGCGGTACTTATATATTCTTATTAAATAGTACATCCAATTCAACGAAACTATATACCTTTACATTACCCATGATGGACATAGATTGCCATTTAATTTTAGCTCTGTGATAGAGAATTTTGAATTATTAACATGTATGAGATAGAATACAGTTTTGGAATTGGCAAATCAGTCTAGTTATATTCTTACAAAAATAAAGTGATCATCTAGTTAGAAAAACGGTTTTTAAAAAGAATATTTATCCATACTTTTATTTTTAGGATACTGTATTTCGCATCAATACTTAAAAGGCAGTAAAAAAAAATGTATTCTAGTATTTACTTTCATAAAATAATAGCGACTTTTTTGTCTTTTCTAAAAGACAGAATTTTTATAAAACGTTACCTCTTTTATTATGTTTAAGTTGTCTGTAATATTGTTTTAATTTCTCTTTATTGAACATTAATAAATATAAAATCCCGTCTCCAGTAAAAATCAATCCAAATGAAAAAATAAACTGATTTTATTCAGATTTAAAAAAAAAATAATAATAATACAAATAAATTATGATGTCAAGCAATTTAAATCCGGTTTTAAATAAAGCTCATTTAACTTGTATATGAATGATATTTGTGAGCTGTTTTATTATTATTTTTTTTTTTATTTCTCAAAACTATGAAGTCAGGACATGCAACGCACCGCTTTTAATCTGAAAGTAAACAAAGCATCCTATGAGCCAGCGCGCCGTGCTAGGGAATTTCGCAGGTGCATTTGTGATATTAGCCATTGTGAGGGGCACGATTTAGACACTAGTGCTCATTTTAAATGAAATTATATTAAAGTTTACTGATTGAGGATTCTGGTAGAAATAATAAAATTTTCCCTATATAATGCGACCCCTGTATTTCTGACGTTCCATGATAAGTTTTATAACTTTTTTAATTAACTATTGATTTTCTAGGTAGATGAGCCCAACGTGTCCTTTGTTTTGTGTTAACCCTTTGCACTGAAGAGGTGACTCTCACTCCCCACTAGTGTTGTCAGGTGTCCCTCGTAAATTGGGACGTCAAATGTTTTGGACACCACTAATATCTTACAGTTTATTTGACCATATTTTATTACAGATTATTCGGCTATTTGATAAGGCGAACAAAACTAGTTTAAAATACAGGTGTCCAGCCATACTTGGAGCAGCCAATTACGTGGGACACAAGTGGTCAGTGAGAATCACGTCTCATGTGCAAAAGGTTAAATCAAATAAAAAACTAATCAAACTTCAAATCAGAAAAAAATACATTTATTCCTTAACGTCACGTTCCTATTTACATAGCTGCAAACTTTAACGCGTTTTGTACCACAAAAATTTAGTAGTAAATTTACCTTTTTTAACCCCTTCGGGACGGGAGCCTTTTACGAAATTTTTAATATTTTGTCACCGTTTTTTAGAAACAAAAATTTGTGTCTTCTTGAATCGAGAAAATGCACTGATTAAACAAGGCAAAATATACAGTAAAATTTTACTGGTGAGGAAAAACAAGGATTCTGAGCACTTCATGCGGCACGTATACGTGCCGCTCGTCCCGAAGGGGTTAATCACCGCCGATTAATTAACCCTTTGGTGGGCAAACAAATACCTTTGTGAAATGCTGAATTCCCACCGGAATCATTCAAAAATTCTATTTCAAAATAAGTAAAAGCAATTTTACGACTTTTTTCCACCAAAGTTAGAAAAGTAAAATTTAATGAAATTTTTCTGGTATAAATCTTCATTAATCGTAGATAGTATATAATATATACCGGTACCACTCAAGGGGTTAAGGCAAAAATTTCTATGATTTTTTTTCTGCTACAAATGAGCGTAAGAGTTGGTAGCTATGCTTTTGATGCTTTACATTAAAAGTCTGTTTTCAATAAACACGTTTTAAATTAATATTTAAACTCCAATTAATATTTAAATTATAATAGAAAATGCAAATTTCAATTTAAACTATCAGCCGCTGACATTGCATCCACGCAACAGTCAAAATAATTGCTCATGCTTAAATTAATTACTTTTGCACCACTATTTTAGAATTTAAAAAAAAAAAAATGTCTTATTTATTCACATAAATGTTGCTATTTTATTAAAGCGGAAATTTGCTTACCGAATCTGTGGTGAGAAACTAATTTCAATAAGAAATTTGATAAATTCTACTTTATAGTTTTGGCGGTTAATGGGTTAATACAGTTTGAAACAAGCGATGTATTTCCAGTACGGATCTATCACGGACGACCAGTTTTTATTTCTATCTCACACCACTTTTATATAAAAAAACCACTTTTTGACAATATCTGCAAGGGAAATATACTACAAAATTCATTCTCTTAAAATTGTGGTGGGAAGAGAATATAAAAACAGTCACCTGCGGCAGTCCTCCCAGTATGAACAAAGTATTATCACAAACAGTATATATTTCTTTTCAAATTTTATCAATATTTCTTTATTAATAAGTTACTGCTGAAACGCAAAATATTCATTTATAAAATACACACACACACACACACACAAATAAATAAATATATATATATATATATTTGATACGCATCATTCAAATTGAAATTTACTAATCTTAACATTTTTACTTTAAACTAATATGTATAGTATATATTTAATAATCATTTATTCAACATTGCATTTCCCAGAAAATGGCGAGCATGTTTGTATCTTTCTGCTGAAATTTTTGTAGATTGGTGCTAATCAAACTGTTATGTGGAATGTACTAATAAAGGTAATTTAATATTATGGGTAATTATTTAGATGTCTCCAACCAGTCTCTGACTTTGGCATAATTATTAAAAACTATGTTATGTCATAGCTGCAACATTTCCCTAATTTAAAATGCCACTTTTTTCAAATAAAATTATTTGTCTGATTTAAAAACAGAACTTGGAATTAAAAAAGGGTCAAATATAAAAATTATCATACAGTACAACCCAAAATTTGGTAAACTTGGCATCTATAGTAGAGTAATCAGAATATTGAGGCTTGTGCGATCAGTTGCGAATTCAATATTACTGAGTCATTATTGATTGCCCATCTCAAAGGAATAAGAACTTACATTTTATCAAATAAAATTTGTGGGTCCAAACATATTGTTTGATTCGCGGATTTTACGCCGTACATCACGGCTGTTAGTCAAACATATTGTTTTGGATGAATTTTTTAAATTTATTTTTGCTTAAACCCTTGAGGGGCTAGTAATTCTGTTTCTGTAATGTCGAAATCCCACCAGAAACTTAAAAAAATCTCATTGCAAAATAAGTAAATGCAATTTTACGACCTCTTTTTTCCCACCAAAGTTAGAAAAGTAAAATTTGATAAAATTTTTCTGGTGCAAATCTTCATTAATCGTAGGTGGGATAAAATATATCCCACCGCCCCTCAAGGGGTTAAAGGCCTCGCTCTTGGCCTATTTTTCCATTACCACTTTTATCAGGAGAAAAACAATGATTTTAGGTTTCCATTATCAGTTAAGGCATTTATTAAAAATGTAAAAAAGAAAAAAAAATATTTTATCAAGAACGTATAAATTCTATTTTTTTTTTTTACTCCGTAAATTTCTGTAATTGTAATTAGTATTTCTTACAACTGAAGACATAATAATAATAGTTAGTTTAGACAATGGGTTACAATACAAGTATAGATTATATAAATCGATATCAATAGATTATACAGTATTTTTTTTAAATTATTATATAGTTACACTGAATACAGATGATTAATTTAGTTAATCTGACATGTTAGATTTTCTGTAATTAAAAATAAAAAATGTCATTTTAATATTTATTTATTAATTGAAATTTTTAAAAATATTTTTGCTTTGAAATTATACCAATGTTTCTCAGTTTATTTAGATGCTAATAAAATAAGTTCCCATTAGGATATTTAAAAAAACTTTACTTATTTATTTTTTAGATTTCATTATTGAAAGGGTGACAAGTTAAACTGTCTTTTGAGTAGTTATTAAGTATAGCGTGAGTGCTGTGAAATTTCCCCTTAATAACAGTTATCATTTATCAAAAATAAAGACAGAATAATGATAGTTATTATCGATAATAAAGTTTATTATATACGACGATCATTTTGTTGAACTGATTTTTTTAATAAAGTCACGAAATTAAATAATCATGAATAATACAGGTAATACGGCCTATTAGATTTTCAGCAATACCAAACAATAAATGTCATTTTGTTTTAATAATGATAATAAAGCACTAGAAAATAGATAATAAACAAAAACTGTCATATTTTGTTTTTATATAGCTAGTTTATTTTTTTTAGCTGAAACTTCGCTTGTAAAAACAGTTGTGAAAAAGTTTAAGGATGCATTTCTTCACAAAATATACCAAACAGAATAAATAACAGAAATCATTTTACTATTACATTGTCCGTACAAGGTCTATTGTTGTAGTTAAACAAGGTTCACTATATTTTAGAAAGATTGTATAATGGGAATTTTTTTTTAACGTCGTAACTCTAACATTGATAACTTTTAAGCTGGATATATTAATAAATAAATAAATAAATTTGTATGTATATGTGCATATAAATAAATAAATAAATTTATATCTATATACTAAATACATATAAATTTATTTTTTTCTAAAACCGTAACAAGTGTTTTAAATATAAAACTTCGATGGGATTCAGAGTGGTCAAATTCGAGTAGACCTCAGCAGAACGTATAGTCACCCTATTTAACCCCGTCGGGACGGGAGCCTTTTACGAAATTTATCTTTTGTTACCGTTTTTTAAAAACAGAAATTTGTGTCTTCTTGAATTGAAAAAATGCGCTGTTAAATAAAGGCAAATTTTACAGTAAAATTTTACTGGTGAGTAAAAACAAGGATTCTGAGCTTTTCATGCGGCACGTATACGTGTCGCTCGTCCCCAAGGGGTTAACACGTTCACGCCGGCGCGGTGGGTCACACTCGACTGTCTCAGAGTTGTCACGTCTTCGGCTTTTTGCACACCACTATTATTTTAGAGAAAATGTTGTTCCTTTATCGCCCGATCGTTTTAATTAAATAACATTTTTTGTATTAAAGTACTGGTGTCCAAAAAAGCCGGAGACTTATCAGCTCTGAGACAGTCGAGTGTGACCCACCGCGCCGGCGTGAGCGCGTTAACCCCTTGGGGACGAGCGACACGTATACGTGCCGAATGAAGCGCTCAGAATCCTTGTTCTTCCTCACCAGTAAAATTTTACTGTAAAATTTGCCTTATTTAATCACTGCATTTTCTCGATTCAAGAAGACACAAATTTCTGTTTTTAAAAAACGGTGACAAAAGATTAAAAATTTCGTAAAAGGCTCCCGTCCCGAAAGGGTTAAACAAATAAAACGAACACATTGCTTATCTAACAATGTAATGGAGTTAAGTATAAAGAGGGGAACGCATATAGTGTACCTTCAAACACCTGCGAGTAAAGTATCAGAGAAAGTTGTCAGAAGATAAATACTTTTTTTTTTTTTTTAAGGTTCAAGTTGTCTGATTACAGCCGGCGCAAACTTCCCACCAATACATTCCAATAAAAAAAAAAAAAAGTCTCATTTATGCACCATACTCAGGAAAATATTTTCTCACAACTATGATAAAAAATTCTATTTCTTTTTCTGGTGTCAGTTTGTTCATATTTTAAGATCTTTCTCACTGACACAGACAGGAAGTTATCTAGGTTGTCACAGTATGGCGGCAGATCAGGGCTTGACTGCCCCCGAAGCATACCTACTAACTTTCCCTTAAACTTCCGTAAAATGTGAGTTAAATTAACCCAGGTTAAACACGTTTCGAACCAGAAATTTATTGAAGAAATTAATTCAAATAGATTTGAAAGAGAAACATGATTTTAAATGTATCATGATACATCAAATAAATTTTCTGGATAGTAAAGCGTATAACCTGGGGCAATTTAACTCACATTTTACGGAAGTTTAGTTGAATGCTGGCAAGTATGCCGAAGTAAACTTCCACCAGTTAATCCCTTGAGGGGCGGTGGGATAAAATATATCCCACGTAATTTTAACAAGATTCTCACCAGAAAATTTTAACTAAATTTTATATTTTTAACTTTGGAGGAATGTCGTTGAAAAATTGCTGTTCCTTATTTAAAAGTAAAATTTTTCGATTATTCCTGTGAGAATTCAATATTTAGAGACATTTTTGCTTGCCCCTCAAGGCGTTAAAATGAATATCTGTTTTTGCCATTATTTATCACTGAAATTTTTCATAAATAAGGCGTTTAAATAAGGATAAAATTTCTATTTAAATTTATTGGTTGAACTTGTCCTCGGTGGGGATTAATACCTGCGTAAGCGGTTACAGTTGAAGTTTCACTATTTTAAGGTTATGTTAGTTATTCCTGAATTAACAGTTCCATGATCGGTATATCCACTGCCCAACTGGATATTAGGACTAAGAAGTGACACAAAGATACAAGCGATCGTAGGCAGATTGCGGTTCCCTAAATTTAGACTCGAGTATTTTATTTAAACAAATATTTGATTTGTTTAATCACATTTAAATAAAACGAAAGAAACTTTTAAGAATTTTTAGTACCAAAATTCAATGGACCGTAAACACGCTGAAAAAACCCGCCTACGACAACCGCCATTTTTGTGTTAGCGTTCAGGCCTAGTTTTCAGGGGCGGTGATATATATATCTGCTAGTTAGCGAATTACGTTTATTGCGAATTACATATAATGTAGTGTCTACCAGTTGCGAGTGAATTAACTGAGGAGGTTGTCACAAGATGGCGGCTATTTTTTACATGGGATCAAAAGTTTCTTATTGCCTCCAAAGCAAACTTCAACTAGTAAATTTTGATTAGAAAATTTCGCCTTATTTTAGCGGCTTATGCCTGCAAAATTTCTCTCACAAATACAGAAAAAATATCGATTCGTTTTTACTGGTGGTAGTTGACCCGGACATTATACTCTCTTTTATTGACACTGACAGGAGGTTGTTCAGGTTGTCACAATAGTGCAGAAAAAGGGCCTGACTACAGCAGAAGTAAGCTTCCACCAGTAAAAATAAATAACTGTTTTTGGTCATAACCATGACGAAAGTTAAGCATTGATAAGGCGTTTAAATAAGGGGGAAATTCTGTTCAAATGTACTGGTGGAAGGTCACCCTGTTTATGATTTGGCACTGCAAAACCGGTTACAATCGAAGCTTCACTATTTTGAGTATATGACATTTCCTCTTAATTCTAGCTTCATGCATACGCTTGAGGGAACGTTTCAGGACAAATATGAGAATTTTTGGTTTATAGAAAAATAAATCTAGGTTTAACGCACGAAATTTTGCTTTATTTACGATGAGATTTTCTATAAGAAAATACTGGTACCTAAGAACTCCCTGGTCTTGAAATTTCAGAACACATACGACCCCTGCAATAACATAATTCAAAAAAAATTAACATAATTACAAAATACAAAGTACAAAATTACAAAAAAAAATTACAATAATAATTACAAAAATTTAAAATAACACTTTAATGCACTTAGTAACTACGAAATGAAACGGAACATTCGAACTATAGTCTAGTGATTCACGCAGAAAACTGAAAGATTATTTACAGTGTTGACAAATTACAGCGTTATTATTATTATTATTATTATCATCATCAAATTACCACTATTTCAAAATATGGATCGTCTTGGTTTTACTTAACTTCAGGATATTTTTCATGAAATAAAGTGAATATCACGAACCAAAAGGGATTATTTAATTCATAAGATGTAAAATCATTTATTGTGCTAATTCATTTTTCTGTTATCTTTGCTATACAGGGTTCGTACGGGTGCCGT
Organism: Maratus speciosus; assembly: GCA_963932465.1. Lineage (NCBI taxonomy): Eukaryota > Metazoa > Arthropoda > Arachnida > Araneae > Salticidae > Maratus > Maratus speciosus. Next base: position 239,009,025 of record OZ010794.1, on the reverse strand, counting down.
TATTTTCAAGGCAAAATATCAATATTTGTTTATAGAAAAATAAATCTAATTGAAAAAAGTTAATTTCGCCTTATTTAACACTAGAACCGCCAAGGCGGTCATTTTGACCGTTTCGAAACTTTCATTCCGTACCAATTTTTTTCTATTTAAAGTATAACTTTCAGTGTCCGTGACTCTTCCTATAATTCAAAAAGCTATGATATGTCAGTGATAAATTTTCCAGTCAGCCAAAATTTATGAAGTATTGCAGTAGTATACCTAGAACCGCCGAAACTGTCAAAATGAACCCCGTCAACTTTAATGCACATTTTAGCTAGTAGATGTCGCAACAGTTCTTACTTCATACAACCATACTACTTCATCAAAGGTTAAAACATTAACTTCTTTACTTCGCTTCTTGCAAAAAAGCTGAAGTCGCTAAAAACAAGCATTGTTGGCACAGTCAATAGCGGACAAAAACAAAATTCCACAGGCCATAAAATCTGAAAAAAAGTCTTAAGTACGGTAGCCAAATTCTTGCCAAAAATGATATTACGTTGAGTTTATCAAGGGAAGAAAAATAAATATGTTTTAATTCTAAGTTCCCGACATCCATCAGTTACATTTGAAACTGGTGATAAACACTTACCAGAAACTGTTAAGTTCTATAATTCTACAAAATTTGGCGTCGACGTGCTCGACCAAATGGTACGGAAGTATTCTACAAAAGCTAGTTCTAGATGATGACCTGTACAAGTGTTTTATAATTTTCTTGATCTAGCGGGCTTCAATTCTGAAAAACACAGTCAAAAAAGGTGTTAAATACCAGTATTCTGTTAAAGAGAAATCCGCTTTCTTTAATCCCTTTATAATATTCCTAATATTTTCTGAAAGAAAATACTGGTAGTTTTTTACTGGTAGTTTTTTACGGTGTTTTTCCCTGGCCACTCGCCACCCTGAATATATATTGCTTAACCCCTTGGGGACGAGCGACACGTATACGTGCCGGAAATAGGCCTAAGGATCCTCGGTTATCCTCACCAGTAAAATTTTATTGTAAAATTTGCCTTATTTAATCCGAGCATTTTCCCAATTTGAATAGGCACAAACTTCTGATTTTTAAAACCGGTAGCAAAGTAATAAACATTTCGTAAAAGGCTCTCGTCGCGAAGGGGTTAAGGAATAAATATACATGTTTGTTTTCACCAAATTTATTCGTTTTTTGAGCAATTTCGATTTCTCATGAAAAACATTTGTAGCTATTATTTTATTATTATTATATTACTATTGTTATTTTAAACTTACTCTTAAAATAAAAAACATGAATTATATATATATATATATATATAAATCTAATGTAATTATAGCATAATAAAATATATTGTAAATTATGAAATATATATATTATTGTATGGTCAATGACAGTAATAATAGTAATAAACGAAACTATGAGTAAAACATGGCAAGTAAACAATAGTTGAGCATGGTAATCAAATCATGGTTTTCTCCGCCTTAGCCGAAACACTTCAGTTATTAATCAAGGTGAAAAAAACTTTACAATTTTAGTGGTGTGAGTAAGAAAACAGTTAGGTATCTACCTGTAGTTCACACTCCATCCGCTACGTGGCGCATGACCTTGATTGATGTGACCTCGCTTTTAATATTGCAGTTACTTCTCCCATTTAAGATAGGACACTTACTTATATCGCTTTGATGGTAATCCTCATCGGTCAAAATGACCGCTTTGGCGGTTATATGTACACGTTTTTGCCGGCGTTTCTAGTGTTAAGGAGGGATTTAGATTTAAGGAAGGTAGAAAATACTGGTACCGAAGAATTTCCTCCTCTGGAAATTCCAGCACCCGTATGAACCATGCTATAACAAATTAGTAAACCAAAAATATTTTTCAATGCCTCCTGTTAGAAGTCTGTAATTTCGTCAAGTATATTTAGTTCAAAGTTAATACAATCAATTTGTATTTGTTTAAATCAATAAAGTTTTTTTAATGATATTTTTTTGTTTTGACCACATTATTAAATCTTAGACAAACTAAATTGAATTTTGTAATACTTAATGAATCTTGTTTCAAAGCTACGTCATTTTTTTTATAATATTTAATCGTTTTTGAAAAGAAATACATAATAATGATAGGTAGTTTAAACAATATAGGTCATTTCGTGTCGTGTTCTTTTATAACGATATAAAAAAATACAATCTATATTTGTCTTTATTAAATAATGAGATTGGATATTGATTATTTACTCAGGTAATACGGACCTTCAGGTTTTTAACAATATGAAACGTTAAATGCCAATTAAGAATGCTTTTAAAATATTATTCTGACAATAGAATATAGTTAATGTAGAATATATATTTAATCATATTATTATTTATTCATTTATATTTATATATATATTTTTTAAGCAATAATGACGAAGTTCCAATTGGAATGTATTTTAAATATAATTTCCTAATAAAATGCAATTATTTACTCTTTCAAGAGCAGTGGTATTCTTATGAAACCACTTAATTTTAATTCTCAAATGCCACGATGGCACCTGAATTTTGATATAATTTTGGGGTTTTTTTATAATTTGTGAAAAGTAGTTTTTTCTTATTTCGAAATACATTTGTATTTAAATTACGAATGAATTGTCATTCATTCATTTGAACATTTTAACAATGGAAGTGCTTTGACCATGAAAGGGTTATTATTAGTTATTATTTTATTATTAGTTATTCGTTTGTCGGCATAAAACATTTAGCTGTATTTATATTAGCTAATCAAAAAAATGTTGCTTTAACTTATTGTTCATATATTGAAAGCCCAATTATCGCTTGGGCACTCACCGCTTCGATCAGGGATTACCACTATTTTAGAATTTTAACTGTAAGCTTAATTAATCCTTTTAAGAGCGGTGGTATGTTTATGAATCCACTTAATTTTACTCCCCAAATGCCACAATGGCCCTAGAATTTTCGTATAATCTTTTACCGTTTATTATGCATGTGAAAAACAGTTATATGTATATATATATATATATACATATATTTCAACTTTTTAGCAATGGAAGTGTTTGCCCCTCAAAGGGATAACCTTTAAATGCCTAGTGGTGCATATCTACATCACCTTTTTTATTTAATTCTTTGCAATTAGTATGTTTATATAGATAAATTAATCCTGTAAAAATTACAAAAATTTAAAATTAAAAATCTATCTTAAAATTTCTGATGTCTAATCTTTAACCCCTTGAGGGGCAAGTGATTGTGTCCCTGTAATGTTGAACTCACACCGGAATCTTGGAAACATTCTATCTCAAAATAAGTAAAAGCAATTTTACGGTTTTTTTCCACCAAAGTTAGAAAAGTAAAATTTAATCAAATTTTTCTGGTGTAAAACTTTATTAATGATAGGTGGTATGTCCCCAAAGAAACGTCATTTTTACTTATTCTAGTTTTGGGGATTTTTGGACGCAGATATCAAACGTTTTGTTAATGTGAACGCCGTGTTCTTGGAATATTTCATTTTTGTCTGTTTTTCTCTGAAAGTCCATTAATTTAACAATGACATGACTGGGCGCAGTGTAGCCAGGTGGTCTACTTTCTTTAAATTCAGATTCTTGATTGGCACCACTTTTTTGAAATGGTAAAACGCGGCTTAATTAATATGCCATTAAATAAAGCGTATTTTACCATTTCAAAAAAGTGGTGCCAATCAAGAATCTGAATTTTAAAAAAGTAGACCATCTGGCAACACTGCGTTTCATTATATCGTAGTCACGTCTATAAGTTCCATTATAAATTCCACAATCATGATTTTATTTAAGTAATATGAATAAATATTATAAAGTGATGTTTTGTTATATATTTAATCGTAAAAAATGCGGTACAAAGGTGATAATACCATTTAATGTTTAATACCACATTGTCGTTACAATTAATTCTTTTTATTGGCGATCAATGGATTTTAACAACAAGTGTCCCAAAGATTTTCCATTATTTAAATTCCTAAAATACTTTCCAATACTACGGAGTAATAAAGAAACTTTCATTTCCTCAAAAGGCTTAGCTGCAGGCAATTTGTCACGAACGGATTTAAGAAAGTTATCGGCACATCAAACGATGGAGATTATTGATTTTATCTTGAGATATATGGTTAACGGATACTTTCAGGAAAGTTAAAAGGAGGATCATGGAATTCTAATAAGCCGATATCTCATATGATTTAGGCGCACTATATTGTTCGCTTCAAAATATTTATTGCTCATACATTTTATTATCAACTATACGAAAAGCTAAAAAGAATAGCCCCAATTCAGTTTAAAAAAGAGTTATTAGTTATTTCATTTAATAAAAATGTATTTTCAATTAAAATAAAGTCGTTCAAAATACCAGAATAGGTGCAATTACAGAAATTAATTGCATTGAAAACACATCTGGTTTTAGGAAAATGTAACATATATAAAAACGCAATTTCCTTGATGTGTTTTTACTGTACACTTACAAAAGAATTGTGAGTCAAAATTCCATTGTTCATTCATTTTATTATCAATTATTCCAAAAGCTAAAGAGTGTAGTGACAATTCAGTAAGAAAAATAGTTATTAGTTGTTTCATTTTAAAAGAATGTATTTGAAATTAAAATAAAAACGTTAAAAATTCCAGAATAATTGAAACTAGACGTGTAATTTCATTTACAAAAAAAAAAAAAAAATAAATAAATAAATAAATAAATAAAAATCTATTTTTAGGAAAATATTGTCTTATTAATAACAAATTTCCTTGATGAGATTTTTTACTGTACATTTACAATTGGAAGTCAAAATATTTATTGCTCATTCATTTTATTATCAAATATATCGAAAGCTAAAGAATGCTGTGACAATTCAGTTAAAAAAAGTTATTAGTTATTACATTTTTTAAAATGTATTTCCTAATAAAATGAAGTGGTTCAAGATACCAGAATAAATAAAATTTGAGAAAATAACTGCATTAAAAAAAAACGAATCTACTTTTAGGAAAATTTCCTTGATAAGTTTTTTACTGCACACTTACAAAACAGCTCTACCACTGGAGATTATTTTTTAAATTTTATCTCGCACCACATTTTTAAAACAAATTACTTATACGCTTTGACATTATATCCAAGGGAAATATATTAAAAAATTATTTTTTAAGAATAGTGGTGCAAATAGAATATAAAAATAGTCGCCATTTCCGGTTGCCGTGGCAGACTCTCAAAAGAATTGAAAGTCAAAATACTTATCGCCCATTCCTTTTATTATCAAATGTACCAAAAGCTAAAAAGTGAAGCGACAATTCAGTTTAAAAAATAGTTATTATAGTTATTTCATTAAAAACAATTATATTCAATTAAAATTATGTCATACGAAATTTAATATTTCCAACTGAGCGAAAAAATGCCCAGGCCGGGAATCGAACCCAGATCCTTGGCTTACAAGGCCAATGCTTTTCCGTTTAAGCTAACTGGGCCGACAACCAGCCAGCATATTTCGCTCAGAATCAATATGAATATGAGTCGTATGATAACTTTACCAATCAGTTGATTCTGTTAAAATATTAGTTAAAATTATGTCGTTCAAAATTCCAGAGAAAGTAAAATTAGAGAAAATAATTGTAATTAACACTAGAAAGGCCGGACATATTATTCAAGTTTTATAAGAATATTTTTTACCAGAAATTGTATTTAAAACTGTTTAACTCATTTATTTCACTTTTTTATTTCCTTGTACTTTTTAACTTATTTTATAAAAGTACTTCTGTTTCGAACATAATTATATTCATTTGGTAAGGCACGGTCCTCCTAGTGTTTAATATAAACACTAGGCAAATAACACTAATATAAACAATAGGCTCCCGTCGCGAAGGGGTTAATATTATTTGGCTCTTTCAACATTGTAAACAATTCAAAAATTGATTCTGTCGATATTAAGAGCTAGATATGGTTTATTTCGGGGGTATCATATTGTTTTGGTCATATTATACACAGAAGATAAACACAGTGATTTGAGGCTAAAAGTTGTGGCTGGTGATACGTTTTAAGAATTTCCAATAGTTACACACGAAGATTAGGAAACTAGCATGTTAAGTTGTAGCTGCTTCTTTGAAAAAAGAAAAAAAAATTGTATCATCTATATTAAAACGCAAAACTATTTGTGTAAGATAAATTCAAATTCGAGACAATTGCGTATGCGTCAACTGATTTTCGAACCTCTTCAAATTAAAAGTAAAACAAACGTGTTCCTGCTAGCATAGCGGTTTAGAGCAGTTATTTAAAGCACTGAATTTTTGTAGAGAACGCAGTTTCGAGCCCAAGCCTGGCGAAACGTGTAATATTTGTGTCAATAATTTATTTCAATAATGACATATTTTATTAGGAAGAGAAGTTATAGGTTTTTATTTTATTGCTATTATTATTTGAATGCTTTATAATTAAATAAAATTTAACACTTAATAATATTTTGAAAAAAAAAGATTTTATATTTAAAATATTTAAGCTAAAATATTTTGCATGTAGTAATTGTCAATTAAATAAATTGAGCAAATCTACAATTTTCGTTATATTTTCTGACCATTATTAAGAATATATGTGTGTGCGTGTCAAAAAGAAAAGTTTGTCATTCATTTACTTAAAAAATAAAACGGAAAGAAAGAAAATATTCGTATAAGAGCGATAAAAGTAATTACCTTGATATCCAGATTTAATATTTAAAAAATGTGTAAAGATATAAATAAAATTCAAGTAATAAAAAATATATATTATAAATAGTTAGCTGCATCAAGTTTCAAATTTAGGTTTTTAGAGAATAAGACAGATAAAAATAAAGTTCATGGCAGCTTTTAATAATCGTGTAGTTTTAATAAATAAATAAATAAATGAAAATAAATATTGTTATTTTTTCAAAAAAAGGAGGCCGTACTAAGTTAAAATAAATTTTCTACCAGGGAATTTTTAGGTAAATTTCTAATAAATACCAAGCATAATTGGCTGAAAATTATAAACTTAAAATCCTTTCACTTCATTGAATAGGTTATACTGACAGCACCACCAATCGTCTTAAAGAAAGAGGAATCACTTATGCAGTATAGAAATTCGTCATGTAATTCGTCATTCAGTAATTAATTTAAAAGCAAATAATCGAAAATTCAAGAAATTTCCTAATGATACATTCAAGTTATCTACCGTCAAATCTTGACGGGCACCATTTAGCTTTCTTTATCTTTGTTACCTGTTGTTACGAGGAAGTATGAACTTCAGCCTGGTAGTACGTCCGTCTAAAAGTTTGAGAACCCCTGGACTAGACGATTCTCGAATAAGCGCAAAGAAAAATAACAACATTCAAGTAACCAATGATGACAGCCGTGTTATGGTTAAAAACTTTTTGTATTTTTAAGGTATTTCTAATGTGTTTGAATAATTTTATTTTATATGTATGCACATGCAAGTAATTTTTAGTACATTTATTTGTGCTTTTTTATATGAATTTTAATTATTCACTATAATCCGTTTATGCTTCTTTTAGAGTTACTATCGATTGATTATAATTCATAAAAATGGATATCTATAAAACAGAACTTAATATTAGAAATTTATAGTTTACAGTATTAACTACTCATTCAAGTACCCATAAAATATTTAACACTTTTTTTTCAGAAATAAATTTAAAATTTTAACTATAGCCATAATAATTTCTCAAATAAAGATATATTTAAATACTCATTACGATTTTTATCAACTGGCATCGTATATTGATATCAAACACTATAATTAATTATTATATATATATATTTTAAATTGCTTGCTCAAATTCACAAATGAGTTAACCCGAGATTGATCGCACAGAGTATGTCATACCCAGGCTGGGCACGGTTATTACATTTCTCACCACTAATTTTCTAAAAGTAATCGTCAAATTATTTTTGTGAACAATGTCAACAATTAAATAAAATGACGATTTTTGTTTGAATTTATTGGTGGCCAAGTGTTAATCGTTCATATCCTGGATATGCGCGAGCATTCCCGGCTTAATAATCATTAATACCACATAGGCCTTAAAATTAACTCCTTTTATTAGCGATGATTGCATTTTAACAACAAGTGGCACATAGATTTGTATTATTTGAATGACTAAAATATATTCACTAGTACGGAGTTATACAGGAACTTTAATTCTCGAAAACGCTTATCCAGACTCAATTTTTCACGAACAGCTTTGAAAAAGTTATCGGGGCATTAACGATGAAGATTTTTTTTTTTTTATATTTATAGATAACGGATACTTTCACTAACTTAAAAGGAGAATTATGGAATTATAATAAAGCTATATATCATATATGATTTATCGCAGTGTATTGTAATTTTCGAAAGAATTATTACACATTTCTTCTATCTATAGTCTACGTCAGGGGTGTCAAACTGTGGCCCGCCGTTATACCACTAAAATTTTAAAGAAATAGTCGACAAGTTGAATCGCAGTAATTCGACGATTAGATAAGGCAAAGATAACTGTAAAATTTTTGTGGTATCCGGCGGGCCACAGTTTGAATCCCCTGGTCTACGTCAACAATATTTTAAGAATTTATTTGGCATTTTGTTTTTGTTTATCTGCATTGAATACAAATAAAGTCGTTAAGATATTTCTAATGTATTTTAAATAATTTTATGTTACATGTTTGCATCTGCCAGTACTTTTCAGTATATTTATTTGTGCTTTTTTATATGATTTTAAATTATTCATTTAATTCGTTTATGCTTCTTTTAGAGTTACTATCGGTTGATTATAATTCATAAAAATGTTTATCTATAAAACACAACTTATTATTAGAAATTTATAGTTTACTGTACTAAATACTCATTGAAGTATCCATAAAATATTTAACACATTTTCAAAAATAAATTTAAAATTTTAACTATAGCCATAATAATTTCTCAAATAACGATATATTTAAATACCCATCGCGATTTTTATGAACTGGCATCCTATATTTATATGGAACACTAGAATAAATTGTTATACATATATTTTCAAAACCTTGGCCAATTTCACAAATGAGTTAATAACCATTAATGCCACATAGGCGTTACAATTAACTTCTTTTAGTGGCGATAATTGCATTTTAACACCAAGTGGCACAGAGATTTGCCATTATTTAAATAACTAAAATACATTATACTAGTACGAAGCAATAAATGAACTTTAATTCTCAAAAACGCTTAGCCAGAGGCAATTTTTCATGAACAGCTTTAAAAAGGTTATCGGGGCATCAGCGATGAAGACTATCGATTTTATTTGGAGATTTATAGTTAACGGATACTTTCAGTAACTTAAAAGGAGAATCATGGAATTCTAATAAAGCGATCTATAATATATGATTTATCGCAGTGTATTGTAATTTTGAAAAGAATTATTACTCATTTCTTGTATAATCTACATAAACAATATCTTAAGAATGTATTTGACATTTGTTTTTGTTTTTCAGCACTGAATGCAAATGAAGACGTTAGGATATGGTGACAATAAGTAAATTGCGAGAGCTCAAACTCTTATATACATGAAGGAAGTTTGAGGAAATAGACTTTTATGAAAGAAACTTGACTAATTTAGTAGACAGCATTTTCTCGATGCTAACTTTTTAAGGGGTCCCAGGACTCTTAAAATTGGGAAAAAAAAGAAAAAAAAAGACAACATTCAACATTTAATATCTTTAAAAGTACTTGATTTTAAAACACAATTTTTATTGGGATTAAAAGATATGAGTATGTTCTTTCATTTCATGTATTTAACTAATTGCAAATTACATAATTAGTACTTATAGGTCGCTCCAAACTGCCAGACATTTGTTGAGCGGAACATTGGTATAACAGCTTAAGCGCAAGGTTACAAAATGAATTTTTCAACTATAATGAAATTTCTTGTATCTAATTATACTTAATATTGTAATAATTACCCTTAACCTAAACAAATTTGTATTTAAATCATTTTTATATTTTTAATAAACAGTTGTTTTTAGCTAATATAAAATTTTGAAAATTTCAGTTTTAAAATTACCTATTATTATTATTATTATTTTAAGAATAAAAATGAAATTTTATGTTCAGTTTATACATGTTTAACATGAAACATATGATTTGAAATTTCAGGGAAAAATATTCAGAAATGTTTGAGATATTCTGCACGTTATACCCAAAAACGTCAATTGGAGAAAAATGACTTCAAAGTTTCGGAAATGCCGCTTTAGCTAATGAGTGGGTATGATTCTATTAGCAATAACTCCTGTTCTAATGAGAATTTCAAAGAAATATCATACCAAAATGTTCAGAAAAAGATAGGAGTTTAACATCTTAAAAAAAAAAAAAAATTAATTTCGAAAATTTTAAAGCTTTAAGAGTCCTGAGATTCCTTAATCAATCATTAAAAGTAATTCATGCATAAATTGCTCTAGAAGATATTATCTAGATATTTGAGAATAATATTTTACAAGTTAAAATTTTTAATTCGTGCTTCATTAAAATATAATAACTATAATTTTGTAGCGAAACAGAATAAATAGTTCACAAGGTTTGTGAATTTAACACTAGAACGCCCGGAAGTAGTCAATCCGACTCCGACCATATGAATAAATGTCAAGTGGAACCAGAAATTCTTTCATAAAATAAGTTAAATTTAAAACCAAAGCGATATAAGTAAGCGTCCTATCTTAAATGGGAAAAGTAACCGCAAGAATAAAAGCGAGGTCACATCAATCAAGGTTATGCGCTACGTAGCGGACGGAGTGTGAACTACAGGTAGATACCTAAGTGTTTTCTTACGGACACCACTAAAATTGTAAAGTTTTTTTCACCTTGATTAATAACTGAAGTTCTTCTGATAAGGCGAAGAAAGCATAGTGGTGTCAAGTGCGTCTGGATGCCCCTCTCGCTACGCCATTATTTTGCAACAGATGTGGCAAACAAAATTCATTTCCATGAGTGACTGAAGATTTAGGAAATACCCGCGACACTAAAAGCCCCCGTATGTGAATTATCACTCCGTCCACAAGGTGGCGCAACTGTGTTAATTTACGCCTGATTCTAGCATTAAGTTTGTTCGCTTACTTATAACGCTTTGTTTAACACACTTACATTTACGTTAAATAAATCAGTCAAATAATTTTAAATAAATATTCTGGTGTCAAATATTTTTATGAAACTTGAGTAAAATTTCCGAGCGTTCTAGTGTTAAAATATGCTTTTGAATGATTTTAATTCAATTTGTACGTAAAATAATTTAATATGAATATTTTATTTTGTAACTCTTATGGTTAACTAAGCGAGACCTAAAACATTTTTTAGACATTTTATATAAAAAAAAAAGTCATTAGTAACTGAGGTGCTCAGAAGACAATCCGATTAACCCCATTTTAAGTAGCGTTATTATTTTTTTTTTTAAGGAAAATTAAAAACTTTTTATATATTTATACAATGATAAAAAATTAGCCTTGATTAAAAAAAATGAATGTATTCAATCAAAATATCCAGAAAAAAAAATATTTTATAGATACACTATTTTTATAGTTACAATAACTTTAACTGTTTATACTGAACATTTTCATTTGATTGAGTTAATCAATCTGTGCACTGTTCGGCTCAATTGATATTACTTTATACCGCACATGATTTTTTTAAACACATTAGTAAGAATTTTCAATGTATAGTATACCCCCAAAATCAAACGGTGGTTATAGTTCCGATTCTAAGAAAAAATATTATATATATATACAATACTTTTATAGTTATTTTAACTTTAACTGTTTATATTGAACATTTTCATTTGATGGAGTTAATCGATTTGTGCACTGTTCGGCTCAATTGATATTACTTTATACTGCACATGATTTTTTTAAACACATTAGTAAGAATTTTCAATGTATAGTATACCCCCAAAATCAAACGGTGGTTATAGTTCCGATTGTAAGAAAACATATTATATATATATTCAATACTTTTATAGTTGCTTTAACTTTAACTGTTTATACTGAACATTTTAATTTGATGGAGTTAATCGATTTGTGCACTGAACGGCTCAACTGATAGTACTTTATACCACACATGATTTTTTTAAACACATTAGTAAGAATTTTCAATGTATAGTATCCCCCCAAGAATCAAATGGTAGTTATAGTTCCGATTGCAAGAAGAATTATTATATATACATGAAAATACTTTTATAGTTACTTTAAATTTAACTGTTTATATTGAACCTTTTCATTTGATGGAGTTAATCGATTTGTGCCCTGAAGGACTCAATTGATATTATTTTATACCACACATGATTTTTTTAACCCTTTAAGGGGCGGTGGGATATATTTTATCCCACCTACGATTAATAAATATTTGCAACAGAAAAATTTTATTAAATTTTACCTTTTTAATTTTGGTGGGAAAAAAAAGTCGTAAAATTGCTTTTCCTTATTTTACAAAGAATGTTTTTGCAGATTTCGATGTGAATTCGACATTACAGAAACACAATTGCTTGCCCCTCAAAGGGTTAAACACATTACTAAGAATTGCAATGTATAGTATCCCCCAAGAATCAAGCTGTGGTTATAACACCGATTTTATCTAATGCAAAAATAAACGAAAAGTACACTTTTAACCTTCCGTCTACCAGACGGGTCCATTGGACCCGACATGTACATTCAAAATATTTATTCAAACCAGAAATTTCTTCAAAACAAACTAAATGTATAAATCAGACAATAATAAGTTAAATAAACAAATTATATAGTTTTAAGTAAAAATTCTGGTGTAGAATGTTTTTATAAAACTTGAGTAAAATTTCCGGTAGTTCTAGGGTTAATTCATATATTATCCCACGTCGTATACTTAGTTAAAAATCGTCGTGTATATTGATGGGCATATTGGACGATTTTACTATCGAATGAATCATTCGCTTAAGCGCTAAAACGTAGTTTCCAACCTTTGTACGAGTATATATTTTTTATTCAATAACCACTAGAAATTTTGTAAACAGAAAAGAACCAAAAGTATAGATGCCAGCAGTCGTAATTTTTTTAATCAATTATCTTAAGTAAGTTTGAAGATGAAAATAATGTTTATATTTTTATAGCATTATTATAGGATCAGAGTTCATGAGGCGCGTTTTTGGCCTATGAAATAGACTAACATTCGATTATGTTATACTGACTTAATTTTTTCACCTTTTAATATTAGAATGTATATATTGTACGATTTTAAGAATATTTTTTGTATTTTGTTCAGATTTATATGACTTGCACATGCTCAAAGTTCGTATAATTCGTAGTTTTGATTTAAAACACGCAATGTCTGCTATATTTACCTCAATAATTTATATGAGCCCAATCGTGCAACATTTTCTTCATGACATATATTTATAAAACACATCAAAATATACAAAATATGTTAAAATAAAAGTGTTAGAAAGCTGCGCTCACAGCAAAATATTAAAAATAGAGAGTAAATTGAGGTAAAAACAGCAGATATTTCGTATTTTTCATGAAAACTATGAATTATACGGACTTTGAACTTGTGTAAGTCCTATAAATCCGAACAAAATACAAAAACTATTGTTAAAATCGCTCAATATATACAATGGATTTACGAATAAAGAGGGGTAGACATATAGTGTACTGTCTACCAGTAGCGATCCTAACGAGAACGACAGGCTGCCGCGCTGGGTCCGATTTCTCTTTTTTTACAGACCGCTGGAATCACGTGTTGCTTTTTCGCACACCTGCACTGGTGAATTCGAGCATCACGTGACTCCAGCGGTCTGTAAACTAAAGAAGAATCGGACCCACCGCGGTAGCCTGTCTTTTTCGTTAGCTTCGACCAGTAGCGAGTGAAGTAACTGAGGAGGTTGTCACAAAATGGCGGCTGGGTGTTTTTTTTAATCTGATAATCAGTTTCTGAATTGTTGGGGCAAACTTTACACCAGTAAATTTGAATAGAAAATTTCGTCTTAATTAAGAGCCTTACATATATGGAAATATTTTCTTACAAATATAGTAAACAATTCTATTTGTTTGTACTGATGTCATTTTATCAAAGTACAGTATATACTCGTGTATAAGTCAACCCCAAATTCGAGAGGAATAAGAGACTGGATACCAGTATTAAAAAAAGATTAATTTCGCCTTAAATAAATGCAGAATTTACTGATATTAAATAAGGCAAAGATGGCTTCAAGAAAATATTGGTATGGAACATATTTTTTTTTTCATGAAATTAGGGGTCGATTTGTACACGAGTATATACGGTATTATAATTTTTTTTCGACAGGAGGTTGTCTAGGTTGTCACAATATGGCGGAAACGCAGGTCCCGACTACCGCCAAAGTAAATTTCCACCAGTAAAAATGAATAGCTGTTCCTGCTTTTCTTTATGACTGGAATTTTGCAATAACAAGGACTCTAAAAAAGGAGAAAATTTCCATTTAAATTTACTAGTGGTAGTTTCTTCCGGCGGTAGTCAACCCCAGCGAAAGCGGTTACAGTTGAAGATGCACTATCTTAAGGATATGTCAGTTCATTTTTATCAATAGTTCCATCATATACACCTTCTAATATTAAACAGTGAAGTAATTAAGTATAACATAATCGAATTTTAGTCTATTTCATGAATGGAGTTATGAATAAAGAGGAGGAGACATATAGTGTACCGTCTACCAGTTGCGAGTGAAGTAACTGAGGAAGTTGTCACAAGATGGCGGCTGCTTTTTGTAAAAACTGATCTTTAGTTTCTGATTACCGTCAGGACAAACATCCCACCGGTAAAATTTTGTAGAAAATTTCGTCTTAATTAAGCGTTTTATTCATGGGAATTTTTCTCAAAAATGTCCTAAAAAGTTCTATTTGTTTTTACTGGTGTCAGTATGCCTTGTAAAACTGTCAGTGGTTTCCCTGGTTGTCACAATATGGCAGTAACGCAGGGTCTAACTACCGCTAAAGTAAACTCGTACCAGTAAAAAGGAAAATTTATTTCTACCATTATTTATGACTGAAATGTTGCAGTAATAAGCCATTTAAATAAGTTGAACATTTCTATCGGCCGTAAACAATGCCTGCCATAGCGGTTACAGTCAAAGCGTTATATGTAAGAGAACAAACTTAATGCTGGAATCAGGCGTAAATTAACACAGTTGCGCCACCTTGTGGATGGAGTGATAATTCACATACGCGGGCGTTTAGTGTGGCGCGTATTTTCTAAATCTTCAGTCACGCATGGAAATGAGTTTTGTTTTCCACATTTATTGCAAAATAATGGCATAGCAAGAGGGGCATCCAGACGCACTTGATACCACGAAGTTTTCTTCGACTTATCAGCAGCACTTCAATTATTAATCAAGGTGAAAAAAAACTTTACAATTTTAGTGGTGTCAGTAAGAAAACAGTTAGGTGTCTACCTGTAGTTCACACTCCATCCGCTACGTGGCGCATGACCTTGATTGATGTGACCTCGCTTTTAATCTTGCGGTAACTTCTCCCATTTAAGATAGGACGCTTACTTATATCGCTTTGGTTACAGTTGAAGCTTCACTATTTTAACAGTATGTTAGTTGCTCTTTATTAATAGTTCCACGATTTCATTGTTCGAAAACACAGCGTATGGACCCTTGATTATTCTTCTAATTAAAATAAGAAAATTCCTTTTTGATACAAAATTTCTGGTAGAAATTGAATTTAAAAAACAAAGCTTAGTTATTATGATTTTGTGCAATCCCGAATGATTCATTCGAATAGTAAAATAATTCATTCTGTCCATCACTAGTCGTGTACTTTACGGCTATCTAACGAGGTGATGTTGGAAGTTTTATTTAGTGCTCTTTAAAAACTTTCTTGTTCTCTCTTTTTTTTTTTTTTTTCATTAATAAAATTTCGTTTTGATCGATACTTTTTATTATTGGACTTATTTTATTACTTTGCATTAGTTGTAACGCTATTATTATATTATTATTACTATTATAGGTATGATTAGAAGTTCGTGAAATAAGTGGGCGTCGCACCAGTGTTGCCAGATGGGCTACTTTTTTAAAAATCAGATTCTTTATTAGCACCACCTTTTTTGAAAAATTGCTTTTCCTTATTTTGAAATAAATTTTTTCTGAATTTCCGGTGAGAATTCAGCAATTCACAAACGCAATTGCTTGCCCCTCAAGGGGTTACCTTTTGTAGTCGTTGTCGGCTAATAGCCGCCCAAGCTTTATATGCCTGATTCCATTTTATATACTATTGGGTCTATCAGAAAGTCGTGGCGAGTTGGAAAAATCAATTCGTACCGGAAAATTCTGTCATTTAATTATTAGAAATTGATGCCGATATCTAATGTCTAATAATTATCGGGCAGAATTTTCCGGTACGAATCGATTTTCCCAACACGACACGACTTTCCAATCGACCCAACAGTTTTATATCAGATCTCAGCAACCACTACATTTATAAAACATATTCGACACAGTGTTGCCAGTGGGCTACTTTTTTAAAACTCAGATTCTTGATTGGAACCACTTTTTTGAAATGGTAAAATGCGCTTTATTTAATGACATATTAATTGAGGCGAAAACAAAGGTTAATTTTACCGTGTCAAAAAAGTGGTGGTAATCAAGAAATCTGAATTTTAAAAAAGTAGCCCACTGACAACACTGATTCGACACATATATAGATCAAGGAACTATAAATAAAGTGGAAGTGCAATTGTATAGTTTGCGATCGAGTGTCAGCAAGCATTATATACGTGATTCTATTTTTACATTCCATTCCAACCACTGTATTTTAAAAGTACATTTTTTTAGGAATTTCTCTTGCACATGATGCTAAAATGCCAGTGAATGTGTCCCTTATGAATTGTGCTGGCAAACGAATAAATTCAATTAAAAGATGCCTGGGAGGAGTACTTCAAAGGGTTAAGTGCGTAGTTTAATTATGAGTCTGTTAAATGTGCGTTTTATTTATATAGTATTATTTATTTTGTTTAAGTTATTAAGTTTTAGTTTCGTTATGGATTGTAAGACGAAACCAAATTTGAACTATTTGTATTGTTTTAACCACTTGAGGGGCAACAATAATATGTCAATAATATTGAATTCTCACCGGAATAATCGAAAAATTTCATTTTTAAATGAGGAAGAGTAATTTTTCAACGATTTTCATCCAAAGATAAAATATAAAATTTACTTAAAAGTTTCTGGTGAGAATCTTGTTTAAATTAGGTAGGATATATTTTATTCCACCGCACCTCAAGGGGTAAATTCTCGCTCCCGTCATATTCAAGGGCTGTGTCTTTTACTCAAATTGTTTGATTCCCACCAGTTTTATAAAATAGTAAAATTGCCTATATTTTAGTATCGTTTTTTTTGTCATTAAATAAGGTGAAAATTTCTTTTTCATAAAAGTGGTGTCAATAAGCAATTTGAATTATTCAACCGTAATTTAATTCGAGCGTTAAGGGGTTCAAACTTTGTGCGTCAGGAAATTGGGTTACTGTAATGTTGAACTCCCACAGAAAATTAGGAAAAAATTTACTTCAAAATGAGAAAAAGCAATTTTTCAACTTTCTTTCATCAAAGTTATAAAAGTAAAATTTTATTAAACGTTTCTGTTACAAATCTTATTTAAAATTTTGTGGTATTTAATATATCCGCAATCGAACTGCTCTTCATAGAGATATAATTTTTAAAAAATCATTCTAGGAAAAAACTGAAAAACATAAATAAATTGAGATACAGTTTTTTCAAACGAAATGCAATTGAAAGGACTATTTTCCCATTTTCTACGGTTTAAAAAATGAGCTTGTGTGATGTTTAGAAGTTTTTTTAAAAAATGCTCTTAAAGCAAAAATTTTCATTCAGTTACTGTCAATATCTTAATGTCGTCAGTATGGACCTGCAATATTTAAAAAATAAATCTTCTCTATATCTTGAAAACAATTCAGCAGCAAACTTAGGCACCCATGTTTTTCACGATTGTGATTCGTTAGTCACAACTCATATTTTTTTAAATAGGAATTTATTTAAAAAATTCGTAATTTAAAATATGGTTTTGATTCGAAGATATGCCACAAATATTTTGTTACCTGCATAGCTGCCAACCTTCCACTAATCTTCCGTAATGTCTGGATTAATCCGACCCAGGTTAACCACATTTCGAACCATAAAATTCATTTCATGAAAGTTTATTTATTTAATCCCAGGTTTCTACGTGGAACATATTTAATTTCATTTCTTAAAATAAATTCTGGTTCCAAACGTATTTCGTATGGGTACGAAATACGTTTGGAACCTGTACGTAAAACGTACAGGTTCAAATTAACTCAAGTATTACGGAAGATTAGTTTGAGGTTGGTCCCTATGTACCTGTTAATTTTATCTCATTAAAAAAAGGAAAATTCACTTGGGGCTATTTCCATGCGAACTTGCCATGTCTGTCACACAGCTGAAAATCGCTATGCTTGTTGGCCACCGTTATCTTCGAAAAGTTTGCTTCGCCTTGTTCAATTTATGAGATATCTCCGATAAAATAAGTCATATTTTCCGTTCTAAAATACTGGTAGTCAAAAATCGTAGTATGTGACAGACATGACAAGTTCGCATGGAAATAGCCGTAGATGATTTGCTTGGAAGTCATAAATTAATGTTTGTCACGTATATTTAACATTAACTTTATGATTTGTTTTCCCCTTTTAATTCTATAAAATTTAAGTAAAAGTATACGAACTGATTTTTTTTCTTTCTAGCAGCTTTTATCAGAAACTTATATGTAGTTGCTAAAGACGATCTCACCATTTACGAATAAAATTTAGTGCAATTTTTAATATATAGACGACGCGTGCTTAAAAACTAAACCCCATATGATTATTAAAGAGAGCAAAAGTTTTTTTTTTCCATTTATCTGTGAATGAATTAGAATAGGAATTATAATCATTCTTCGGATTTGTTTTCGGCGTTTTGTACCACTATATACAGTCCTCAGCAAAACTTTAGACACTGGTGATTTTTAAACTTTAAACAAAAAATACGAACACTTGGGTTACACAAATGGCTATACTTATTTTTAAATATATTTCAAAGGTTTTAGAACAGAAATAACGGTTTTATGTAGAGTAGCATTTAATTGAACTGATTTCTGAATGAAGTTTCTCAACGGTCACTAAGCAGCGGGAGACTACATACATACATTGAAAAACAATTTACAGCCACTTAGTGAACTTTTAGCTTTTCCAAAGTATGTATTTGAGCAAGATAATGCGTCTATTGATGTTGCATACAAATCTAAAAATTGGTTTAACTCTCAAAATAATACTGTTCTCGACTGGCCCGCGTGTAGCCCTGATCTGAACCTAATCGATAACTTTTGTGGCATACGGTTTATGCAATTTTTTGACAATACTCCTCTGTAAATGAACTTCGATCTGCTGTTGAACGTGTTTGGTACGAAATAGAACCCCAAGTGATGCAGGATTTAGTTTCTTCGATCGAAAGTCACATTTTTGCATTAATAGCAGACAACATGCAGTTCGATTTTGATTTATGGATATTTTTCTGTTAACAGACAGATTGTCTATACTTTTGCCACAATGTTAAATTTGTTTTTTTTTTTGTCATTATATATTATGTTAACTGTATAAATTAAAATTTATTTTTTGTGTATTAAAGATAAGTCCCCAGTAATATATGGTAACAATTCGTTACATACTTCTCCGTACAGAAGTATAAACGATCATTGTCTAAACTTTTACTGAGCACTGTATGTTCATAAAAATATCAATAAAATTTTAAAATTATTTCAAAATTACACATATTTTGAAATTAAAACAACAATAATTTTACAATTCAGAATAAACTCAGTAATTTACGATCACGAATGAAAGCAAATAGTTGCGAAAATTCTAATCAGTTGATGAAAGTCTCTATTATAAATTAATTCTTAAAAATCGCTTGACCAAATTTACAAAAGCATTAACATGAACTTTGGCGTAGATCTACTACTGTAGGTCAAAAGCTGCGATTTTTTTTTGTACCCCTCTAGTGTGCAGATCATTGCCTTGAAGCGGTTTCGCGGTATTTTAACCCCTTAACGCTCGAATTAAATTACGGTTGAATAATTCAAATTGCTTATGCGCACCACTTTTATGAAAAAGAAATATTCACCTTATTTAATGACAGGTAAAACGATACTAAAATATAGCCAATTTCACTATTTTGTGAAACTGGTGGGAATCAAAAAATTTGAGTAAAAGACACAGCCCGAGAATATCTCGGGAGCGAGAATTAAGGAGTTAATTCCTCACAGTATTGTTTGCTCATTGAATGTAATGACACTCGTTGAATATGACGCTATTGTAAAGTTTTGAACTTGTTTTTTCTATATTCCGTTTTTCAAACTCGAAAATCATTTTTATCGAGAACTATTGGACCATTTTTCTTATGTTATTATTTAACACGTTCACGCGGGCGCGGTGGGTCACACTCGACTGTCTCAGAGCTGCCAAGTCTCCGGCTTTTTGGATACCAGTATTTTAATACAGAAAATGTTGTTTCATTTAATTAGAACAATTGGGAGATTTAAAGGAACACCATTTTCTCTAAAATAACAATGGTTTGCAAAAAGCCGGAGACTTGACAACTCTGAGACAGTTGAGTGTGACCCACCGCGCCGGCGTGAATTGGTGGGAATGTATTGGTGGGAAGTTTGCGCCGGCTGTAATCAGACAACTTGAACCTATATTTTTGAAAAAAAGTATTTATCTTCTGACAACCTCCTCAGATACTTTACTCGCAGGTGTTTTAAGGTACACTATATGCGTTCCCCTCTTTATACTTAACTCCATTACATTGTTAGATAAGCAATGTGTTAGTTTTATTTGTTTAACACGCTCACGCCGGCGCGATGTGCCACACTCGACTGTCTCAGAGCTGATAAGTCTCCGGCTTTTTTGGATACTAGTACTTTAATACAGAAAATGCTGTTTTATTTAATTAGAACAATCGGGCGATTTAAAGGAACAACATTTTCTCTAAAATAATAGTGGTGTGCAAAAAGCCGAAGACTTGACAACTCTGAGACAGTCGAGTGTGATCCACCGCGCCGGCGTGAACATGTTAAAAGAAGGCTATTTATTTTTCTGGGGCTTATACCACCGAAAACTATAAATTTTCATTGGTTAAATAATTAATTTTTAATATTGAAAAGGTAAAAAAGGCCAAAAAATAACATTTTTATTTAAATTTCTGCCACTTTGGCAAAAATAATATTCTAACAATTTAACGCCCACGTGCATCACCGGTAGGTCACGATCGACTGTTCCATCAGGCGGCGCGCATCACCTGTCAGTCACGTTCATAGCTGCCAACTTGTACGGATTTTTGCTACCACTAAACTTTTATAGAAAATTTTGCGTTATTCAATCACCGAATTGCAGAGAATTTTGATAATTAAATAAGGCGGAAATTTATGTTAAATTTTAGTGGTAGCAAAAATCCGTACAAGTTGACAGCTATGCACGTTTGACTGTGGCATCAGGCGGCGTGGTGAGTCACGCTCGATTGTTCCCTAGAAGGCGTGCATTTCAGGTGGGTCAAACTCGACCGTCCCATAGACGGCGTGCACTACAGGTGGGTCACACTTGAATATTCGAAAATTCCGTAGTAAAAACAATTCAATATTATAAACTTAACACATTCACGACGGGAAACGAGTATTCTCGTTTTCATTCAAAAAATATCATTGGCTAAGGGCGTGACTTCTAACTTACAGAAAATGCATTTATACCATGTTGTCCATATTTCTTTAGATTGTAAGACATTTTATATTAACATCGTACATTGAAAGATATTTACGGACGCATAAACTTGGGAAATCTATCTAGAACACTAATTTACAAAAGACTTTCAGAACAGTCTGAAACAACTTCTGTTTTACAATTCAAATTTGATAAAAATTGATTTACAGAGACAGTTAAACTAAATGTTGCCAATACAGAGTTCGTACGGGTCCCGTTACTTTCACGCAGAATATCAGTATATATATATATAAATATAGTTCAACCGCGAAAAGTTTCCGCCTAAATAAGAAGAAATTTTCAACGAAAATAAATACTGGTATCGAAAAATTTTCTGGTCTCGAAATTCCAGGACTCGTACGAACCCTGGGAAATCTAAACATAATTTAGTACTTTTTTATAGCATCGTGACCAAATTTATTTCAAATGCTTGTGACTGGAGAAAAACGGTTATCCGACAGTGTTGCCAATAGGGTACTTTTTTTTTTTTTTTAAATTCAGATTTCTTGATTTGCACCACTTTTTTGAAACTGTAAATTTCGCCTTATTTAATGACATGTTAACGCTAGAACGCCCGGAAGGAGCCGATTCGCCTCCGACCATATGATTAAATGTCAATTTGAACCAGAAATTCTTACACAAAATAAGTTAAATTTTAAAACCGCAGATTTACGTTAAATAAATCAGTCAAATAATTTTAAATAAACATTCTGGTGTAAAAGAATTTTATGAAACTTGAGTAAATTTTCCGGGTGTTCTAGTGTTAATTAGTCCTTTGAGGGGCACCGTTTGCAATCTGCAAACGATTAATTTTAAGCCCTAAATTGTCAAATGGCACCAGTAATATTTTAGTACAATTTCGATCTCATAATATACGTGGACAAAAAAAAAAAAAAAAAAAAAAAAAAAAAAAAAAAAAAAAGGCTGTTGATTATTTCCAAATAAATTTCCTTGTTAATTACGGTGCGAATTAGTTATTTGAACATATTTTGAGCAGAAATGCCTTGCCCCTGAAAGGGTTAAGGCGAAAACAAGTGGAATTTTACCATTTCAGAAAAGTGGTGGCAAACAAGATTTTTTTTTTTTTTTTTTTTTTTTTTTTTTTTTTTAATAGCCCACTGACAACACTGTCGCCCGATTCAAAGTCAATGGCGCGCAACTTAAATCGTGCAAGAGATATTATTAATTTTTCATATAAAATAAATAAATATATACATATATCAATATATATTTCAATAAATATAATAAAAAATGTCTGAAATTGATAGTTCTTTTTTTTTATCCCGTCCGCCCCGCCTAAAACAATCGCAAAAATCGCGTAAATTTTAGGCGAATGAAGTGTAATCAGTGGCGTAGTCAAGGGGGTATCCAGGGGATCCGGACCCTCCCCTACCCGAAATAAGACCTGGTTTACTGAATCATGGATACAACAATAAAAACTACTAAGACAGAATCACAAAGCACCCATGAAAAATTCCGCTTTAGACAGGTGTTCGTCTAGAAAATATAATTCATAGGTATGTCTTTCTTCGGAACTATGAACTTTTACGTTTTAGGCAGGTTTCCGTTATAAACACTTTCCCTTTTCTCCGTACCCCTTAAAACTGCTAAAACGTACTCACCTCCCAAACTTTTTTTCTTTCACAAACCCATTTCTCAGGGTTTTCCTTTCGGAGTACCCCCATTTCTCATAAACTCGCCCCCCTTCCCCCCTTCACTCAAGAGATAACGTAAACGTGCTTTTTTCGTTAGCAATCTTCTTTTCACAACCATATAATAAATCGATGCAAATTACATTGACATTGCTAACATTTCTGTGACCAACCATTTTTGTGACTTCCGCCATTAACGATATTATTTTCACATACCCCCAGCAGACCCGTCACGTATCCCCAGGGGTACGCGCACCCCAGGTTTGAAACAGCTGCTATAGCAGACCTCTGAAGAGAAAATTTGTGAAGATGACCTATCTCAAAGGAAAACAATTCAAGATTCGACAAAAACAACAGTATGTATTTATGCTTGCTAACGCTTGAAACCTATTTGAAATTAAACTTGTTCCAATTGTGATCCCTTCTTAGCAGGTTTTCTGTAAACACGGAATCCTCTCATAAAAAAACCATTCTAATGTCCCGAGACGGAAGGATAACTATACAAGTATACCTGCTATTCCGTTTACAGAAATTTACTGTAATTAGATTAAACGTAAAACTTCTTTGTCTTGGACTTCGATGGGGCCAACTGTTGCCGACACTTATGGAAAGAACGAGTTTATACGAACGCAATAACGGTACATTGGTTGAGTTTCGTGACCCGTATCTTTGTTCAATTTATAACGGACAATATTAACAATTACTTTAAATCTGTTGCCTGCAATTAATAAAAGTAACTTTATTTTTGGACTGGTTATTTGTTACCACTTTCAAAATACACTGGCGAGAAAAATTAAAGGAACAACCGTTAAAAGTTGCTTTATCTTAATTCTATTAAGAGAAAATCCAGAAAGGTTATTGGATGGTAACTCAATGTCAACATTATTACATAGCCCAATGGGATTAACATTAGCTACAGAAAAATATGCAAAGCCCGTTCTTTCGGTTCACGTGTGAAAAGGAGTGCATGTGAGTAATTTGAAGCCTAATTTTAAGGATTGTACGTGTAATTAGGTAAACTTTTTGCTTCTAGTAAGTGGAATATGTCGTCCAGAAGACATTTGACCGATTGCGAGAAATTGCTTGCGATAGGGAAAATGGAAGCAGGACAGACACTCTCAGGGGTCTGTAAAGACTTAAAAATAGCCAAAAGCGGCATGTCAAAAATCTGGAAACGGTTAAAAGACACTGGTATAATGTGCACAGACAACTAGATCAAGGTAGAAAACCGCCACAATGGGCTCTCAGGACCGTTATTTGCCAATGATTGCTAAAAATAATAGGCAATTGACGTCAGTTCAGATTGCAAGGGAGTTTGCTGCAGCAAGAGGAACTCGACTATCCTGGTTTACTGTGAATGACAGGCTGCATGCAAAAAAAACCGTGATTTGTGTTCCACTAACTCCGGTAGCGAAATGCGCCCGGATAAAGTGGTGCAGAGATCATCGTCAGTGGAGTACCATGGACCGGAACCGAATTCTCTTTACCGATGAATCCCGATTTTGTTGAGAGAGTTACTACAGACGTGCTACCATATAGAGGGAGAAATCACACGTAATATGGCTGCAAACAACCGTGAGAGGCATCGATACAAAGGTCGTGGAATCCTGATATGGACAGGCATCATTTTGAATGGCCGCAGTGACCGACACATTTTTACCAGTGCAACTGTGAACGCTGAAATATACAGAGATGAGGTTTTTGATCCTTATGTCAAGTTGTTTAAGGGTGCAATAGGAATATTCGGGATTTTATGCTTATTACCGGTCTAGAAGTGCGCTAACCCCTTCTGCGGAAGTCCAAAGTGTCCAAAGCTGCATAAATCCCATCCGGAAAAAAAGTCTGGATTCAATTTTTGAACCCAGTTACTATTTGTGAAAGCTCAGTTTAACATTGCTTCAAGAAATTACTCGGTGGTATTAAGAGTTCTGTGTATGGAATAGGTGGAGAGTGACATTTTGTCTTTAATAATGAGAAATCGAAAGCATAAATTGAAGCTAATCAACGTACCAAAGTCCGAAGCTTACTGCTGAACTTGGATAATGCTCTAAAACTGTTTTGAACCATCTAAAATAAATTCGTTGGGAAGTACAAAAACAGAAACCACAATTTTTTTACGCATCCCAATACTTCCAAAAAAGTGTTAATCCATTGCAAATAAACTTATTACAAAAAATTAATTTTGTTAAAGACGACCAGATATCGGAAGCAACTATTAGATCGAATATGGTATCAAAAATGGCGAGACATGAAACATGGAAACCCAAAAGAATTATGGCGGAATTAGGCAATTGCAACAAAACTACTTTTTCCAGCATGGACTATATTTGATGTGTGCTCTTCTTACATTATTAGTTTATGTAGCTGAAAATGCAAGATAGCTCAAAAACTCCCACGGCGCATCGCGTGAACTCCTCATGCAATTGACACTTGTGTGAAATCATTATCCAATATCTATTACATCACAAGTTTTTAATTCAATGACAAGAAATTAAACATGGAGATTGCTGTTTTAGCCTTAACCACTTGATCCTAACTTTATTGCAGGTAAATGTTATGTAATATAAAACTTGATTTAACCCATTAGCTGCCAAAACTATAAAGTAAGAATTTTCAAATTTCTTGGTGAAAGTCGTTTGCCATCACAAATTCAGAAAGGTAAATTTCTCTTTACTAACACAGCAAAATTTCTGCCAATAAATGAGACAATTTTTTTAACCCTTTAACCGTCTGGCCCGGATTTTTCCGTTCCTAGAAATCATGTTAAAATGGCTGTAGACCAAAATATTTTAAACAGAATTCTATTTTGAACCTTATATAGAAAGTAGTGATGTTAAAGATATTATAGCATCAAACTGAGATTTAAAAAATATATATCCTGCGATTTACAGGCATTCTTTTAAAAATACTGCAAAACCCTCGGACGGTGAAATGGTTAATTCTAAAATAGTGGTGACAAAGTAATTAATAAATTAAAGCCACGACTATACCCGTGGATTGCAGCAAATGGGTTAATTAAATTTAGCTCTTCAGTATGCGCTCAGCTTTTTACATCATAGTGAATCTTTTTCACTGGTAAATATTAATGTAACTTCAATGTATTATTAGTTGCAGTTATAGAGATTGGCCTTTTATTTTTTATCCATGCTTTTTTTTTAAATTAAGAAATTAAATAAGGATATACCTAAATTCTTAAAGTTACTCGAAATACTTCTATTATACATACTAGGGGGCTCGGCCCCCTACGAGCTACGCTCGCCAACCCCCGTCCAGACACCGCAGACTCTAAATGCACGCTAATTTGATCGGCTTTAAAAAGATTTCGAAAGATTGAATTACAATTTAAAAAACAGTGGCGATCTCCCTATAAACGAATTTCTATTCATTTCTCTTTGATTGGGGAATTTTAACGCCAAATCCGCTGCGGTACTACTTGATTACCCTGTCGGCCAATTTCGCCAAATTATATAAATCGCCAAACCACTCGCCAAATTATACAAATTGATATAATTTTTTTTTTAAATAACGAAAGAACAAATAAATTCGTACAACATTAATAAAAACACAAATAAAACGTCGAAATAAAAATAACTTGATGACGTATACACGTGTAACAACATTTCAAAATAAGCTAATATAAAAGGAATTAAGTAAAGAGAGTCTTTGTCTCCTGGTATTTTTTAACAAAGCGAAAAGAAAGTTCTTTTAAATGAGACATTTTAAATTAATTCTCAAAATATCAAATAAATGTCTAGCGCAATTTCTAAATTTAAACTTTTTTGCAATATTATTTTGTGTTCAGTTTATGTAATAACTATAATGTGACGTAAATATGACGTAATTTCTCCTAAGACTTCTAACGCATGTTAATGAATTTATTATTTTACAATATCCTTTCTCTTTTAAAATACACGTGTATACTTTTTATGACGTAATTTTTAATAAGTTCCTGCTTTTTATACGTAATTATTTAATTCTAATTTGAAAGTTTTTTCCTGTTTATAATAGTCACGTGTAACTAAATTTTTAATTTGAAGCAAACATTATTGCTTGCACTTTTTATACAGTTGGCAACAGTTTAAATTAGTACAATTTTCTGAAATCTGTAAAAAATATCTCTAGAAATACTGAAAATTTAAATTTAAAATAGAAATAAAACCTGAAAAAATGAGTCAAAATAAAAAAATTAATGCAATCTGCACTCCGGCAAATTCTAACGCATAAAATGATCTAAAAATGATTACACTGCCATGTATAGTTTTTGCTGCTATAAAACTTTTTTAGTGGAACGATTTTGTCCAACTTTAGCATTAAATAAATCTTAAAATAATTCTTCGATTTGAAAACTGTCTGCATCAGCGTGTTTATCAAACATTTCTGTATAAAACCACCGATTTTCATATTTTTGTATGCATTATTTTTGTTAATATTAACAAAGAAAGACCTCCGGTCACAAAAAAATCAAAACCGGCGGCGGCGGTGACAGCGGTAGTTACTTTTTTTTAGAATAGAGAGATACAGTCAAGACAAGATTGCAAGGGACTGGTAAAAAGCTCCATTTTAGACAGACTTCTATGTAAAGAAGTGTAATTAATTATGCTTCTAAGATACACTACCTCAATAAGATCTATTGTTCGTTTCGTCGGGAACGTCGTTCTGAAACTCTTCCGTTTGAGACAGGATTCATTATATAAAAATTCCGCTTTCACATGTTTCACTAAAAAACGATGAAAATCCCCTTTCAGACAGGCTTTTAGCAAATTTATTTGTATCACAATTCATATTAAGACCATGTAACACCTCCGTTAAAGACAGGATTCTGTTATAGATAATTACTATTTTGACAAGTTTTATTCTATTCATATGACATAAATAAGTATATATATACTGTGTAACTCCACTTATACGTTACATGTTTTGTACGTTTCCCTCGGTTATACGTTTCAACTCAGCGGCCCCGGTCGTTTGCCATTAAAGAAATAGCTGAGTTATACGTTTTTGAGATATAAGTTTTCCTCAGTTATACGTTACGTTTTTGAGTTTCTGTATGAAATTTTGTCTCACTTTTACGTTTTGCTGAAAATAATTTCAGAATTTTTACTGCGCTTTGCCTCCCGTTTTTGTCGACTGACAACGTGTCGTCTGATTATGATGATCCCACTCAGAACGATCAATCAACACCAAACTTCGGAGCTACTCTGATGGCTTTTGACATAGTGAAGCGGTTCGTCAGGAGTAGAAGCAATAACTATAAAGCAGCTAAGCAGCTGCATTATTAACAGAAATGCAAAGTTTACTGTTCAGTGCCGGTTCTGGAGAAGAGGAACAATCCAAGATTAGTGATTATTTCAATCAAATTTAGGAAACTGTTGAAATGGCTTTTGATAGAATATTTACACGCCAAAGCGATTTCAGTGATTTCTTTTGAGTACTCTATGTGTAATAAAAAATTTAATAGAGCTTTTTTAATAAAATAACTTCATGTGTACTTTTCTTACGACCTTTGTTTTTTACTCTGTTACATTTCCGCAAATTTATGTCGTGGATGCAGTAATACATACAAAACTTCAGTTTTCTATATAAAGGGTTCGATTAAAAATGGTTCAGGTAGACCATTAATTGAGTTGTACGTTCTACTGAGTTCTACGTTTTGTTGCACGGTCCCGATCAAAACGTATAACTGGAGTTCCATTGTATATCTAAATACACAAAACTTATAAAAATGGAACCTGCCTATAACGGAATTCTGTCTTAAACAGAAATGTTCCATAGTGCTACCGAAAAGAATATTATACAAATACACCTGCTAACACGAACACCTGTGTAAAACGGAATTTTCAACCAATATTTACGATTTTATCTTGACAGGTTTTACTATATATATAACCTGAAGGAAAAGTTCTGGACCCCTCCCGAAAAGAAATCCTGGCTACGCCACTGAGTACAATCTCCCATTAATGCCTCGGAATTACAATAATTAATACTATTTATTGACAATTACTGGATTTCAACAACAAGTGGCGCAAAAAATTTCCATTATTTTAATTTCTAAAATATGTTCCAATTCTCCTGCGGAACTTTTATGTCTCAAAAATTCTTAGCCGAAGGAAATTTGTCAAGAACAGCTTTAAGAATGTTATCGCCCATCAAAAGACGGATATTATCGATTTTATATCGAAATGTATGTTTTTAACGGATATTTGTAGGAAAGTAAAAGGAGGACAATGGAATTCTAATAATTTGGTATCTCGTATATGACTTAGTGCAGTGTATTGCACTTTTCAAAGGAATCACTTTCTTTTATTTTATTATCAAACAGTGCAACAACTTAAAGCTAGGGATGCAATTTAAGTGCGTAGTTGTCAAGTATTATTGGACGTATAGTTTGAATACCGAAAATTATGGAAAGTAACATTGGACTTATTAAATGAGAGAATTCAGATATTAAATAATACAAAGATTAGTTTTCGGAAATAATGGTATTTCATATTGTAATCATTCGTACCTAATGTTTAACACATGTACCTATTCAAAGTATATTCTATATTCTATATTCATATTCTATATTATATTCATGTGTATTCTATATTCATATTCTATATTGTATTCATCTATATTCTATATCAACCTATTATTTTTATGCATACTATGCACATTCATTCCTTTTATTATCAACCACTTCGTCAAACTATGGCTAGGGGTTGGATTTAACAGCATAAGTGTCTAGTAATATTACACGCATTCTTTGAATATCGCAAATTACGAAATGGAGATTATTTAAAGAGAGATTTTCAAAAAAAAAAAAAAAAAAAAAAAAAAAAACTGGTATCGAAACATTTTATGGTCTGGAAATTCCAGGACGCGTACGAACCCTGTGTAATCTACAGATAATGTAATACTCTTTCATTATATTATATGTGACATTAAATAACCGAATTTAGAGATTAAATAATGTGAAGATAACTTTTCGAAAATAGTTGTATTCCATACTGTATTCCTTGGTACGTATTATTTTACACATATACATATTATTATACACACATTATACACATTCATTTGCTTTAAATCAATCAATGAAGTAACACAATTCAGATATTAAAAAAATGAGAAGATTATTTTGCGAAAATAGTGGTAGTCTATTGTGTAATCCTTGGTACCTATTATTGTTCACATATGCATATTATCATACATATATTATAGACATTTAATCCCTTTTATTATCGACCAGCGCGAAAACCTACGGCTAGGGATTGAATTTCACTTCATAGGTATCCAGTATTATTATACGTATATTTTGAAAACCTCAAGTTGCGAAAAGTAATACTGGACTTATTAAATAACAGAATTTAAAGAATAAATAATGCGAAGATGACTTTTTGAAAATAGCGGTACTCTTATAACTCTTTGGACACATATACCTCTTATTATGCACATATTATACACATGTTATACACATTCAATTATTTTATTATCAACCAATTAAATAACAGTATTGAGATATTAATAATGCTAAGATTACTTTTCGAAAATAGAGGTATTCGATACTGTAATCTTTTGTACCTATTATTATAGGCGTATTAAATACATTCATTTAATCCATTATCAACCAGTAACTTAAGGCTAGTTACTGAATTCAACTTCATAGGTGGCAAGCATTATTGCATTGCACAGGGTCCGTACGCCTCCAGGGATTCAGAGGATTTTTGGGGGTTTGACACCAGAAATTGTCTAAAATAATGGTCAATATATTCAAACAATGGATTCTTTACATTAGCTAAGGCAAATAATTCTGAAGGAAAAATCTGGTATTATTCATCTGAGGAGTACGAACCATGTTGAATACCGCAAATCAAGAAAAGTAATATTGAACTTATTAAATAACAGAAATCAGAGATTAAATAATACGAAGTATACTTTTCGAAATAGTGGTATTCCATACTGTAAACCTTAGTACTTAATATTATACACAGGTTCATGTTCACCCACATATTTAATATAGGGGTCCGCACCCCCTGGACCCCCCCCCCCTTGGCTACGCCACTGCCTCCAAATAGCAGACAAAATCTGTGCTGTCAAGTTGTCCGTTACTCAGAGGTTTTACTGTAGTATATAATTATATAGATCTTTATCATGAGAGCACAAAGCACCATGCCTCTGCTTGTCTAATGTTAAATGTTAACTCAATAACATCTGGAAGTTGTGGAATTAAAAATCAATATCCAAAACCACTTCAATTATGTATGAAGACTAATATCAATTATTATCAATGAAAAAAGTTTTAAATAAATGTAAATGAATTTGATTAATAAATAATAATTTAAATACTAATAATAAATAATAATAATTTAAATAATAATGTGATAATTGTAAATGATTTTTAAAAAAATAATAAAAAGCATCCAAAATTTACATTAAAATAAATTGTCAATCTACATTCGGGTTAGGTTCTTCTTGTTCGGTTGTTGGGTATTTGGAAAATACATGGTATTGTCAATGACTAATGTTTTCCTATAAACGATCATTTTCATTTACAACGGACAGATAAACCCTCCCAATTTTTGTCTATTTCTGTGAGGCTATCTTCAAGAAAATATTTGCAACAAAAAGTGCATCTCAAAAAATGTGACCTTATGAAATTATCTCAATCACTGGTGCAATGAAAATGCCTTTTGTTATTTACTATTAAAAGAAAAAAATGCTTGGAATTTATGAGAGAAGCATTTTATCGAGCTTAAGATTGAACATTTCTAATGTTTTATGGTACTGAAATGAGTTTTTGGATACATTTATTCCAATTGATTGAAAAGCGTTTTTAAAACAATAATTTAAAAATATTATTGTTATGTAGGATTTATCGAACACACTGGTTTATAATAATAAAAAGTGCTTTCGTACTATTTTACATATATTTTTCAAAAATTCAAAGATTTCAGATCTTGCAGAATCGTTCTTTAAAGAGAAATTAACATTGCTACGTAGTTGACATGCAGGAATTTATTTTCATAATATAAGCAAAAATAATGAAACGAAGAAATAAATAAAGGAAATATAATGATTCTGAAAACAGTCAACCTTTAATTATTGTGTATCGTTTTAACATATCGATATACAATACATTCAAACTAGATCTGAACATACATAATTTTAATCATATATTAGATTTTTAAAATGATTTTTAATATACTGGAAGAGTATTGGTGTCTTTAAAGTGATCTATCCGTAAGCAATCTTTCAAATGTAACACTGCGATTATAGGTAACTTAATGCTGACGAAAATCGATTTTTTCTTCATAAATGACTAATGGATAATTTTAGAAGTTGAATGACGTAATTATTCTATTCTAACAATCCGATATGATATTTTCAATCGAGCTCTGTGAATTATGTATTTCAAAAATTCTTCCTTTCGTTATCAAAAATACCAGCGGCTGAAAGAATCATGTATACTTAACTATCTGCTTTTACAGATTTGTAATTAAATCAGAATTTAATAAAAATTTCTAATTATTTTAATTATAAGAACATTTTCAAAATTTATTGATAATCCGATATATAGATATCTATTGACTTTTTAAAAGTATCCTATTCAGGGTTTGTACGAGTCCATAAATTTCCAGTCTAAGAAATTCTTCGGTACCAGTATTTTATTGTGAAAATCAATCCTTAAATAAGATGGAATTGCGTCCTTTATACTAGATTTATTTTTCTTTAAAATAATACTGATATTTGGCTTTGAAAATAACGGTACCTGTAGGAACCCTGTGATTAGATTAGAACAAAGTAACCAAATAATTTTTTATGTCACTGCAGAAAGACATCTCCTACGAACATTTTCAGAGAACCCGTTGCAGTACTTCTGGATAACTCTTATCAACTCGCTTATGTTTCAACTAATCTAAAATCATTAAAATATACCGCGAATGATTTTTCCGCTTAGATCATTGTGTAACGGAATTAGCTTAGATGCCAACATTCTTGATTATTCTGGACTCTGATCTAAGTCAAACATATTTCGAACCAAAATTTTATTTAATCAAACATTTTAAAGTGAAATCTAACAAGTAATTTACAGGAAAAGAACACAATTCCTAATATACATTTTACGGTTTTAATTACGGTCGTTTTTGATCAAAATCCGGAATAATTAAGAGATGTTGGCATCCATGAATTACTTTACGCATCCCTTTAAACAAACTGCAACAGCTGCAAACTTTATCAGCAAACTCTACCAATATACACCGCCCCCTGAATTTAGACACCAGTGTTTTATAAAAGATTTCTTCGACATTATTTAATTTCAGAAAAACAAAGCAGAAAATTCTTTTAAAAATTATTGGTACCAAAAGTCAAGGGACCGTGCACACGCTGAAAGATGTCCAGCCTTCGACAGCCGCCATTTTTGTATCAGCGCTCAAGCCTAGTATCCACGTGGAGGTGCAATATACTTGAAAGATGAATACCCTCTTTCAACTATGTACGAAGTTATACAGTATTTCGAACGTTATCATAATGACAATTTTTTAATTATTTATATAGAAAGATGGAAAGACAGGGTTCATACAGTTTAATAACAATTATTTAAGAAAATATTTTGCCCTAATTGGTCGCAGGAAAATATTAGTCGTGGTCAATCTACGGTATAGTGTTTTGGAGGCTAAGTAATTCTGCTTCTGTTATTGAATTTTAAAGTGGTTTAAATGCTTTGACAATTGATATAAAATGATTATTTCTTAGGTAAATACCTTAATATACTTCAAAGATGAATACACTCTTTCAACTATGTACGAAGTTATACAGTATTTCGAACGTTATCATAATGACAATTTTTTAATTATTTATATAGAAAGATGGAAAGACAGGGTTCATACAGTTTAATCACAATTATTTAAGAAAATATTTTGCCCTAATTGGTCGCAGGACAATATTAGTCGTGGTCAATCTACGGTTTAGTGTTCTGGAAGGCTAAGTAATTCTTCTTCTGTTATTGAATTTTAAAGTGGTTTAAATGCTTTGACAACTGATATAAAATAATTATTTCTTAAGTAAATACCTTAAAATGTAGTAGAAATATTTATAAAAATATTTATAGTATTAAGATTCAATTTCATTTGAAATATAAAAAGCATATTATAGTTTTGTCCTAAATAGAAACCAAGTCTATATTTCCTATTTGATACTTTTCAGCAAGTTTGTCTATATGAAGTAAAAACTATTATGCAAACGATTTCGTATATTTGTACCTTAAACTTCCTATCCTCTTGAAACTTTACTCAACTTCATAAAAACATTTCACACCAGAATTTTTATTTAAAATTATTTAAGATATCTATTTAACTTTATATTTGCAATTTTTATTTATTTTACTTTCATAAACAAATTTCTGGTTCGAATTGAATGAAACGAATTATAGAAATGGGTCGATTAGACCCATTAAGGGTAGGAAGGTTAATGCAATTTAACAAAAAATGAACTTGTGTTTGTATTTATTTGTTTTTATCCCTGAAACCTCCATTACCTAAATGGTTGGTAGGCACTTTGATTCTCTAAAAGCTTTTAACTTTATCGTATTTACTACTGAAGCAGAAGTATCTTATAAATTTATTGACTCATTTTCTATGCAGTCATGTGACTTACAAATGTATAAAGTTATCAGGAGTAGGATCAAAATTTAATGTTATCTGAACTTTGTTACAGAATAAATATAGTCATCAAAATACTCTGAAAACAAGTTACGAAACTCTTGATTGCGTTTCCATGCATTGCATACAGGTTACAAAAAGATATATTATATATATATATATATATAAGTTATATTACATTAGTATCGATTTTATTTATACATTAAAAATTAATACACACACACAAATATATATGAGCGATTCTCCAATAAACGGATAATTTCACTCTGTGATTTAGGGAAAAATAAAACTTACATTTTTAACATATTTTGTAGAAAAAGATAAGATATAAGATAGTGAGTAATGCACAGTCGTGGGAAAAAAAAGTAAACACCCCCTACTAACTCCTCAACAAATTATCGTAGAAGAAAGCTACTGGTACCGAACGATTGGAAATAAAGTCTACTTTTAAGTGATGTATATAAAATTTGCTTAGGGGGGCATCTACATATTAAAACGAACCATAACTTTGTTTTTTCAATAGCAGTACACAATTCTGACAGAATAAATGAACTCTACACCCTTCAATTAGTCTAAAAACAAATTTTTACGCAATTCGTACCATAAGTTTCCAAGAAATTAATTATTTTAAAATGAACGTATTTTAAGGGCTGTATCCAAATTGAAGTTCGGTATTCGATAGTTGACCAAGAGAGCTCCCTTCTTGATCAAGGCACCTTAAGCAGTCAATTAAGCCTGTTAGATTACAGGATAGCGTAAGAAATTTCAAAATATTTAGTCACTTGTATCGTAGACGGCCCCTTAAAACATCATTTTGCCGTTTTTTAAGCAGAATTTGAAAACTACTTGGTAGAAAAATGTAGAATTTTGGATTTCCATAAAGCAGGACTTAATAAATCTAAATCCATCAAAAAAATTGTAGGTTGCAATTCATATATTTTTTTAAATATTAATTTCATAATTCATATCAGAAAATTATAAAAATTGCAAATTCAGCGTACTTATGTTTGGGTAAATTAGTATTATTCCTACAAAAAAAAATTAGAACATTAGGATCATAATTTCAGAAGTTATAAATAAAAATATGAAAATGTAATTTAACATTTCAGCACTAAATTTTGAATGTTTATAATTCAAAAACTTATCATTCAAATGACTTGAAATTTGGTGTCTGGGCATAGTTTGAACTAAAGATTTGAAATATCTCATTAAAATTGGGTATTGCCATTGAAAAGAAATGAAGTTTGGATTCGTTTTAATATGTAGATGGCCCCCTAAGCAAATTTTATATACGTCATTTAAAAGTAGACATAATTTCCAATGGTTCGGTACCAGTAACTTTCATCTACGATAATTTGTTGAGGAGTTAATATGGGGTGTTTACTTTCTTTTTTCCACGACTGTACAATATTCCGGCATACACTTCAAAAAGGTTTTTTTTTTTTTTTTTTTTTTTTTTTTTTTTTACCTACCTTTGTAAAAGACCCGTTTTTATAATTTATA
Source organism: Maratus speciosus (assembly GCA_963932465.1). NCBI lineage: Eukaryota > Metazoa > Arthropoda > Arachnida > Araneae > Salticidae > Maratus > Maratus speciosus. Next base: position 238,972,436 of record OZ010794.1, on the reverse strand, counting down.
GCAATCAATTGGAACTTTTAATTACTTCATAAAGTTATTTAAATAAAAGCAACATAATGGAACAATGGAACAATGAAGTCATTTTATGGATTCCCTAGTTGTTATGCAACTTTACATACGGTATATAGGTATATGCGTCTTTCAATTCGATGGGAGCCATAGAAGATATTTAGGCGCGGCTGGTGGTCACAAAAAAGAAAGTTTAAGATAAAGTGAAAAAGAAATGAAAAAAGAAAAAGAAAGATGTAAATATCATTATTAATGTTAGTATAACAAAATAAGAGAAAAACAAATGTCCATTAGATCCAATCAGGCTAAAACAGTACAAAAACAGGCGAAAAAGCTACCTAAGTAATGCTCTAGCGTAAAAAAAAGACTCTTTACTAAGACGATACATTAAGTTTATCTATATATATAAATGCTTAAAATCAGAGTAAAGGTGGAAAAATTTACATTATTTACAAATTGAAAAATATATTTTCAAAGGTAAAAAATTTACAAAGAGAGGCAAAAAATACGTAAGAGTTCAAACTAACTATACAATTAAAAACTGTGTGCAAAGGTTAAATTATGAGAAAATGAGGACGGCGACCGAAAAGTCTGGCAACTCATAGAATAACATACAAATCTAGTTAAATAAGATAAGAAAAGTTTAAAATTACATAAGATAAAGTAATCTATGTTTAAAGAGGTTTTTTTTTTCTGTTTAAACAACGAAACAATGACTAGACAAAAAACAAGGAAAAAGGCAAAAACGTTTAACTGTAAGAAAGAAATTAACCCCTTAACCCCTTGAGGGGCGGTGGGATAAAATATATCCCACCTAATTTAAACAAGATTCTCACTAGAAAATTTTAGCTAAATTTTATATTTTTAATTTTGGAGGAATATCGTTGAAAAATTGCTTTTCCTTATTTAAAAACATTTTTTTTTTATTATTCCGGTGAGAATTCAATATTTAGAGACATTTTTGCTTGCCCCTAAAAGGGTTAACCTACAATGACGGGCATAGCCCGCGTACGATGATAGAGCCAAATGTAAATTCTCCTTACCACTAAAATTTCTCAGTAAATATAGTTTAATTTAATCGTCGAAATTCCATGATTAAAGAAGGCGAAAATCTCTATCAAATTTTAGTGGTAGCTATAGATTTGCCAAACCGTGGAGCTGTTGATTTTAAATCGTAGGGTTAATCTTCATTAATACGTTCACGCCGACGCGGTGGGTCACACTGGATTGTCTCAGAGCTGCCAAGTATCCGGCTTTGTGGCTACCAGTATTTTAATACAGAAAATGTTGTTTTATTTAACCCTAGAACTACCGGAAATTTTACTCAAGTTTTATAAAAACATTCTACACCAGAATTTTTACTTAAAACTATTTAATTTGTTTATTTAACTTATTATTGTCTGATTTATACATTTAGTTTGTTTTGAAGAAATTTCTGGTTTGAATAAATATTTTGAATGTACATGTCGGGTCCAATGGACCCGTCTGGTAGACGGAAGGTTAATTAGAACAATTTGGGGATTTAAAGGAACAACATTTATTCTAAAACAACAGTGGTGTGTAAAAAGCCGGAGACTTGACAACCCTGAGATAGTCGAGTGTGACCCACCGCGCCGGCGTGAACGTGTTAATGTTGAGTTGGTTAGCAAGTTTATCGAAATCAGTAATGATGACTAGCAATTTTTGCATTGGGTTATCAAGTTTTTTCTTTTGGGTTGAGGTGTTTTTTATACAGCTTAGTAATTTGGTTATTTGAAGAACTTCTCTGATATCATTAAATTTTTTGAGTATTTCTTAGATGTCGTTAATGTAAATTATAGAAACTTCAGTGGGATTGGAAGAATTTTGAATGTTGTTGGAATTTTCATTAGTAGGGGAGGAAAGGGTATTTGCGGTTTCATTATCAGTAACTTCGGAGTTTAAAATTTCAGAATTAGGTGAGGTCACATTAGTATTTTTTGTGTAATTGAAGTCTTTGGGTACATCTTCTAAGAGTTGAGTTTCTTTGGAAACCTAGTTATCGCTATTTCTTGAGTAGATGCAATACGATTTATTTTCTAATCTATAAAGATTTTTAGGGCAATCCCGATAATTAGCGGGATGTCCTAATCCGTAGTTTCCATATTTGGGGGTTATACGACCCTTGTGTTGAAAGGCTGTTCTAAGGTGTAACTCTCCGCATTGTACACATTTAGCGTCAAAGCTGCACACATCTGAGGCGTGCCCATTTCCTTCACATTTATAACATTGTTTTACTTTATTTTTACTGTTAAAAGCCTCTATTTTAACAGAAATGTAGTGTATTGAGATTATTTGTTGTATTATTCTCAAATTGTCTAAGCGGGAAAACGTTTACCATATAAAGTGGTATAGGGTTGCCAGTTTTGCGATTTTTGAGCATGGCAACCTTAGGAATTGTAAAACCATGCTTGTTTAGGCAATCTTTAATAATTTTGAGGTCTGTGTAACATGGGAGGCCTCTTATACACATTTTTGGGAGCTTAGCTCTCTGGGGTTGAGAGTTGTGTATTTTATGGTGTTTTCATCTAACCATTATTGTGTTTTCCTGAAGTCATCATCAGTTTTACAGTGTATAACAAGGCCTTTAAGAGCAATTTGGGGTTTTTTGGAGTTAATCACTGTTATTTATTGGGTTAGCGTCTTCCAGTTAGCGTCAATTTCAATATAGAATGGGTTAACAGTTTGTTTTGAGTTTCCAGAGTTTTGGTCAGTATTGTCATTACTAGTGGTTTGTTTCATGTCAATATTTTCGTTAAGATTAACTTCATTGGAAATATTTTTAATTTGTTGTTTAGGGGATAGAAGAAATCTCCTCTGTAAGCGAACATTTAACTCATTTTTTAACAGCATTAACTCTTTCGAGGGCGGTGTATTTAAAGAAAGACACCTAATTTTTTATTCCAAAACTGACAAACGGCACCAAGAATATTTTATTTAAATTTTCTTATTATAATGCACGTGACAATAAGCATGTTCTTATTTTCTAATAAATTCATTTATAAATTCAGGTGTCCGTCCAATATTTCATCACTTTATGAACAGAATTACTCCTCTCCGGTAAAGGTTAAAAAGCTCGTCTTTAAGACTAGAGTAAGTAGGAATAATTTGAGAGGTTTTCTTATAGGTTACAGAGCAAAAAATCCAAAATAAGCTGAATCTAACAAATTTTCAACGGTTGGCTCCCTTAACAAAGGAAATGCCTCAAGGCCGGTTTTTCTTACATATTTTAGTTGATCCAGAATGACTTTCTTTAGATTTAATATCCAAGATATGTTTATCTATAAAGGGAAAAAATCACCAAGTATGTCTCTTGCATATTCCTCAAAGTTCGATGAAATGTTGATGAACTGATCCTTGAAATTAGTGTTTAACGTTCCATTGGCAATATTTGCCCGTATATTATCCATAAAACTAAAATCATCCATCGATGACATACTGCAGCCTCAAACAGCGGTAAAGCTAATTCATAATAACGACACATGACCATTGCTCAACAAATTATTAATCCACCGAAAATATTAATCCACCGAAAATATTAATCCACCAAATCGGAAGCAACATAAAAATAAGTTTGATAAATATGTTGAATAGATTAAGTAAAATTTCTGGTTTATATGTTCTTAATCAAGGTTGAGTAAAATCTCAACAGGTTAGGGAGCTGATGCAATTTAATTGAACGGGAACTGAGGTGACAGTACTGACAAAGTTAAGGAAATTGCTTCAGTTCTCAGAGTAAGTAATCTTAGTAGATATGATATTTTAAAGTAAGCAAAAGTATGTCACATCATGATAAAATCCTAATGAAAAAAAAAATAATAATAAAAATTTTAGTACAGGTCAGTAGTGACATTTAATAAACATATTCTTAACTTTCTATCTATTTTGCAACTTGTAACTGCTTTATAAGTTAGGATAATTAACCCCTTAACGGTCGCATAAAATTACGGTTTAGAAATTTAAATTCCTTATTGGCACCACTTTTTAAAAAAAGAAATATTCAACTTATTTAATGATAGGTAAAATGATACCATAATAAAGCCAAATTCACTGTTTTTTTTTTTTAAACTGGTGGGAATCAAACGATATGAAAAAAAGACACAGCCCGTGAAATTCAGAGGAGAGATAATTAAGGGGTTAAAACATGTATCTTTCTCAGCAATTAAGATTGCTTTTTCTACCAAATGTAACTGTCTCCTTGACATGACCCCTTTATATGTAAATGACTCCTTGATGGTCACGTGAGCAGTTTTATACAAGGGGACAGTAGTGACATAAAAACTAGGGGATAATATTTTTCAGGCCAGTATAAATATAAAACTATACAGAATTTACAATAACAAAATTATTTTATACTTTAGAATGTAATTTTTTATTTTGAATAGTAAAATTTCTAAAAATCTTTCGTCATTACACTGAAATTTGTTGCAGAAAATCAGTGCATGAAGTAGATGACAGGGTACGGAGTGACAATTTAAATTCTTGAAAATTCCTTAAATTGTTGAAATTTATTACAAAATACATTTTATGCTAAGTACATTTATATAAATGATAAAATGTAGCATATAACCGCAAGGAACACAAATTATCCACTTATTAGAGAACCGTCTATATGTATATATACAGGGTGATTCAAGAGATTATGCCCAAATGGCACGCGTGGATGTGTCAGGACATGATGTGCAAGAATTATATACGAAATAGAAGTCGGAAACGCGATTGTGACTGTGCAATTGCATTGTAACCGTGACGGAAAGAAAAGATAACAAACAGGGTATAAAGACCCTTATTTTACAAAAATTTTAATCTAAGTACAAAATACAAATGAAAAATTTCGGGAAATTATAAATAATTCCTCTCCGTTGAAAATTAAACAATATTTAAAATTAAAATTTTAGCTTTTTTATAAAAAATATCCATATTCATTAAAATCATTTGCCATTCCTATGTTGTTACCAGAAATATTAAGTAAACATTTCTGCCTTATTTACTTGCAAAAATAGTTTCTAAATTATACGATAAAACAAAGTGATTACGAATTCTACTATTTATACTATTATACAGAGATTTTCTTTTCAGAGATATTGACATCAGATTCCGTGAAAATGAGTGTAAGCACTTTGCGTAAATATGTTCTACAAACAAGATCTGTCAAAAGAATAAAATTTCAGAGCATTCAGAATATCAGTTAACATCTATGTAATAGTTGTACAAAGTAATAAAACATAAACAAGTGTTTCTGACACATCGATTAATCAGTACTTTTCGAAACTGTTCAAGCTACAGATATATCGAATAACGGTCTTATAGTTATTTCATATCCTATAATGGTGACTAAGATAACTTGATTTTTTAAGCCAGAAATAAATATCGAAAATTTATTCAGCATCGATATGAAGAATTTCATAAATTACATTCCTTCTTTAAATAAAAATGCAAAATGTTTAATAAAAAGTACAGGAATATATTTTATTGATTTTAACCCTTTAATTCTCGCACCCGTGACTTTAACGGGCAGTACAGGTTAAATATTTGTTACGTTCGTATATAAATACGCAGTACCTATAATCTCCGTCTGTCTGTCTCTCCGCATATAACAGCTCAAATACTACCCAGCCGAATGGTTTGGAATTCAGTATATATATATATATATATATATATATATCATTGCAGAATTTTCTCGTTTCATTTCAAATTTTATAAAAATCGAATAAAAACTTAAAAACATGTTAATAAAAGTTTTCTTCATTCTATTAAATCATTTCATACATTATTAATCCACTGATATCCCATGACAGGCAATGATTCTAGGTTGCCATGGTGATTAGATCTTATTTCAGATGGAGTCATATTATTTCCGTATTACTGAATTTAATATATATCCTCCTGAGAGCTGACATCCATTTAACACTAGAAAGCCCGGAAAGAGTCGAATCGACTCCGACCATATGATCAAATGCCAATTGGAACCATAAATTCTTTCACAAAATAAGTTAAACTTTAAAAACGTAGATTTACGTTAAACAAATCAGTCAAATAATTCTAAATGAAAATTGTGGTGTAAAATATTTTTATGAAACTTGAGTAAAATTTCCGGGCGTTCTAGTGTTAAATGGATGTTTTGCTTTTTCCTTCTATTGTGTTAAATTTCATTGTAGCAATCTAAAACCAGTTTGGCATGGTAATGTATGAATCAAAAATCAACATTCAGCTTATGGATTGTTTACAAAATGGCATAATAAATGAGTCAAGTTGGATTTCTACGTTCTGCTAGCAAGTTTCGTTTTTAGGTTATTTTAACTTGCTTAAATTTTTTTTTTTTTGCAATATTAATAGCAGATGTTAATACTTGCCTTATGTTCTTTATAATAAATTCTATTCTTTCCCACACTTTTAGCATTTTTATAAATTATTTAAAAGCGAGTTATGGCCTGAACATCCATTTAGATGGATGTGCTGTAAAACAAAATTAAAAAATCGAATTTTATTAATTTCTTTAAAAACATCATTTTTGATGCATGTTTGTTGAAAAAAAAACTCATATTAATATATATATATATATATATCCCAACAAAAAGTTTTCGGTAAAAAAAAAAAAGCGCCAAGTTCTCCTTAATGTTTCTGCCAGAAAAAGTAGTGATATCTGAAGTTTGCACAAGGGCACAAGTTAAAAGCCAAACATCCCGAATCTTTCATTGAAAATGGATTCCAGCGACTTGGCCGTTAATGCCTTCTACAGCATTTCAAAATTAATGATTGGAAATTTCGCATTTATGAATTATTTAAATATTAAAATTAATATTAGTATGCAAAGAGGCAAATTCAAATAAAGACATTATAGGTAAAAGATTTCTGATAAATACCATTCAATTTCCACAAACAATAGTTTTGATTACAGATCATTTAGTCCACATGTGGTTTAATTGCCATTTCGTACGGACTAAAGCTAAAGTCATTAACGTAAAACCTAAGAAATAAACAAAATTTACTTTCTTCAAACCTCACAATCTGTTACATTATATTTTATTGCATAATATTGAAATCTTGTGCATTGACGAAAGAGTTTTTTTCGTTTGAACATTTATTACAGTTTGTTTGCATACATTAAGGGATATTCGATTTATAAACTGTTAAAAACTGATACTAATTATGTTTTATCAATTAGGGATATTACCTTCTGAATACAAGTATTTTGTTATATTTAACTTCTAAGCATTTATATAGACTGAAGTGGTTTAAATGCTTTTTTTAAATGTGTATTTTATTTCTGTGCTTTGTGCCACAAAATGCCTAAAATAATCAAATAATGTAGTTGTCATGTAGCTTATTTGTACATACTTTAAAATTTGAAAAACCCTCTCGAAGGCATTAACGGCCAAGTCGCAGGAAGCCATTTTCAATAAAAGATTTGGGATGTTTGGCTTTTAACTTGTGCCCTTGCGCGAACTTCAGATATCACTACTTTTTTTGGCAGAAACATTAAGGAGAACTTGACGCTTTTTTTTTTTTTTTTACCAAAAACTTTTTGTTGGGATGTCACTACTTTTTGTATGTTTTTTCTAGTTTTTTTCTAAGCTATATTAATATAAAAAAACTTAAATTTCAGTACTTTTATGTTAGCCGGGAGCAAATCTCCTAATTAGCATTTTGTTTTTTCGTCAATAGTAGTTTTCATTTTACACATGTGTAAATTAGAAACAATGCTTTGATTTTCAAATAAAATATTTTGGTTTATGTTATTATTTGTTATTTATTTATTTATTTATTTATTTCTATGTTAAATATTCGATTAAATAAAATGAGGGAAATGCATCTATTTTAAATGAGATGACTGAAAAGTTTATATTTTTAAATGAAATGAATGCAATATGAACAATAGAGTTGGGGACAGTATTTGGCGATTTGCCACTCGCGCCCGGCTAGCATAAAAATACCTAAATTTATTTTATTGAGCTTTACAAATTCATACTTTATTTCTTTTTATATTAAAGTACTAGCCACCTCTAGCAAGCACTGTATACTCTATTAATTGCATGTTAAACGTTGCATCATGTTACTGTTATTCATAATTTAATTTACTTGCCCATTCTTTCGCCAAGTCGGAAGCTTTTGATAGAGAAATCAAGAACTCTTTACGATCATGGAAGCACATCATATATTTTGTGTTGTTATGTATTTTATTCTTTCATGATAAATATCTATTAACTCATTATGAATGTTTCCTTATCAGTTACGCTTCGTTCTCTATTCCGGAAATTTTTAATCGTATTAGTTATCTTTTCTAATTGGTCTCACTGTCAATTATTGTATATTAACTGATACGATTGAATACAAGTGAAATGATTTTTATTAAATCCTTTGATATTATCTGCATTTACATTAAACTATATTGATGCTAATATCTTTTTGTTTCACGCTAACCTTTTCAATAGACTCGATTACGGAAGAATAGAAGGTCTACGGGCTCACTGCTATGATCCATTTGAAGATCTATCATTCTTCTCATCTAATCGTTTTGAATAACTAGCCAATTTGCCATGGTTTTAAGTTTTTAGATAATTTAATTCGAAACCTGAAAACTAAAATGCGAGGAACCGGATTATAGAAGATTCCTTCTAACGGTACATATCGATTAACAGGTTACATATTATAAAATTATAATAATCATAAGAAGAATTGTCAGTTTCGGTGCTTTAATAGTTTCCGTAAATTCTATTTATATAATACAGAATTTTCAGCAGAGAAAAGATTAACAACATAGTCACAGTAAGTATAATAACAGTAAAATATATTAACAATAGAAGAGGTTTTGTGCAGTAAGGAAACTACTGGCACTTTGGAAATATTCGTACGTTATATTATTTAACTATTCATATGATATACGGTAAAATATAAATAGATGGTTCGCATTAATAATTAACTCATTGAAAAATAGCCACAAACGTCAAATACTCGCCAAGCTTGGCGACATTTAGCGAAGTGTCACCAAATTTGGTAATATATCATGTCAATTCTCAAATTTGGCGACAAAAAATGTTTTGGTTCTTCTGACGTCATAATGATGCACATGTATTATTTATTATACACATATCTATAATATGTATGATGCAAATGTATTACGTATTATATGCATATCTTTAAAGTTCTTTAACATCACTAAAACGCACTTAAAGTAATAGTGTTCCATAAATAGTAGGGGTATTTGCCAGATTGACCAGAGTGCTATTGAGATTAGAATTCCGACATTTATGACCGGGAGGCGTCTGCACACACCATCACCTCATCGAGTTTACATCTGAAATATTAGGATTAGTTAAAACTAGATTAGTACATTAAAATGCAACTGGTCTGTTAAGTCATATCTTGGTAGAAACAACCTGAAGACCTAATTTTAGTGGGTGACTGATAGGTTTACTATTGTATTTTCCTGTATCCAAAAGTATGAAAACATGGAGGAATGGGTGCAGGAAAACAAAATGGAAAATCCACCAATTAACTGGTAAAATCGGGTCTGTAGGTGGTTTCCACAAAGACATGACATGGCAGACCAGTTACATTTTAATAAGCTAATCGATTTTTAATTAGTCCTAAAATTTCAGCCGTCAACTCGATGAGGTGATGAACTGTGCAGACGCCTCCCGGTCTTTAAAAAAATTTGTTTTAAGGAAGTAAAAGATAGAAAGATGGACAGATAAACTGAAAGATTAGCCTTATTAAGATTTTTGTAAAAGCATATAAAAATCCATTCAGCTTGAAATCAGGTAACACCTTTATAACTCAGGCTAATTTTCTGTGATCGAGTTTTGGCAACCAACATATCTGATCAATAACTATAATCTTTCTTTTACAGATTTAAAATCAACAATAAATTAACAGTAAGTAGGGTAATAATACAATATTATAGCTGCCAACTTTTACGCTTTTTTCTTTCTCCACTAAAATTTGAAAGTAAAGGTTGCCTTATTTAATTGACAGAATCTGCCTATTAAATATTGCTAATATTTCTATTAAATTTTAGTGGTAACAAAAAAGCGTAAAAGTTGGCAGCTATGCAATATAATAACATTAGCAGCGGACTTCGTACACCGCATCTGTCGCACATCGTTAAAGACAGCTTTATTAGTTGCACATTTCATTTAATTAAAAGCAGATTTTTAAACTTTCATATGAGAATTAGGATATTTTTCCACTATAGGGACCTTGGCGTTTTTTAAATATCTTGGCGCAATTCGGACTTCAGAAACTGAGATATGTTGCCAAATGATATAAACAACTATGAAAACAAACCTGATGAACTTTTATGTTATTTATATATGTATTTTTATACATATAAATATTTTATTTATACAGGTATAAAATATTGTTTTTTATATACAAATTATTTGTGTTGGTATATAAAAATAAATAAACGGGTTCCTTACATTAAATAAATTGTATACCTATGGAAAAATTGCTTGTGTATATGACACAGTAGATAGGTTGCCAGAAAATACGTTATTATAAAATTTCTTTTCTCGTCAAGGCTTTTTTCTCTATTTCGCCAAGGCTACTATATCGGAAATATACCGAATTACGGTTATATTTTGTTAAATGTTTTATTGTTTTCATATCGTGAATATATCATAACCTATACTGATTAAAATTTTTAGGTATATTTATTTTTTTCTATTTAACAAACATCTTTGGAAAAGCAGATATATAAAGTTTTATTCTGCTTGAAATTACATGACCCCTTCAAAACTCTGTAATCGAGTATTGGCGAGCAACATTGGCGCAATTGAATGTGAAGGAACTATTTACGGCCAAATCAACACCCCCTGTTTTAAGGGTTTAGAGGCGGAAATTCTGTGTTTTCAGATTTTTCTGGTTAATTGTGCTACAAACCCGACTTACTTGTGAAATTTCATTTTCACGACTTTTAGAAGTACCTTAGTTATTTGATGATGCGAAGTGAGTCAGTGACAAAAAAGCGCTTTTTCGGAATTTAATATTTCGAAAACTACTAAATACAGAAACATGAAATCGTGGAACCTTAGTTCAGTTTGATTATACGAACATGTGTACAAAAGAAAAAAATCTATATCTTTCCCTAAAACGACGTTATGAGGGGGTGAAAAGTATGCCGAAATGGTTCAAGAAAAGGTAGCTTACGGCTTGTGCGAACTTGGCGGACGCACTGCCGTGCTCCCAGATGCATTATATTTTGCTTGGGTCTCAGGAGGATATATAATTGTATTAAATTTTGTATCCGTGCATTTTTGCATAAGAATGCAACAGATATTGTGCAAAGATCTCAATACTTATAAAACACGTTTTAGTACAACGCACTTTATTTGCCATGTTTGAAGTGCAATTTCGATTTGTTTTTAATTCAGATTGTTTGATTCCCACCAGTTGTTGTTGTTGTTTTAACAAGAAAATTTGCTTTATTATCGCATTACCTTTTCCTGTCATTATATAATTTGAATATTTCTTCTTGAAAAAAAGCAGTGGCAATTAAACAATCTGTATTAAAAAAAAGCATCCTAAATGTATCGCTTGCGATGCTTAATGGGTTAAGAAGTATGTGTTAACTTAGGCGCACTGAATATTCATATTATATTAAACATTAGTTTTATTTATAGAACTAAAGAAAATAAAACACCAAAATATAATACATAAAATAACAATACTACCTTATATATCAACTAAGTTTTAATTGTGATTTTTTAAATAATATTTCAATATACACGCACTTTCCAAGAAAAAGGATAAACAGCGAATTATTCATGAATGAAAAATAAGAGTGCTTATAACAGAATTCCAATAGAATGGATTCAACGAATTGTAAACAAAACGAAAGCAAATCTCTTTGGGGAAAAAAAGATTTTGACACTAAAGCGCATAAAATTTTGAATTCATATTGAATTTCAGAATACTTTATGATAGTAACATACTTTGAATTGTAAATACAGTAAAACATAAATTGTTTTCTTTCTTTAGAAAAATTCTTTAGGCATACTTCAGTGTTTTAAGATTGTAGCTAAAACTGTTGTCAATAATCCTCCCTTTGGAAACACACAGTCTATGACAGACATTTGTTTTTCATTCTTTGTGTATAAAATCTTATATTTTTAGAAATTTACAGTATTATGGCTGAATGTTGAAAGATTATAAAGAATATTGCTTTAAAAAAATTTGGTTTTAATTAAACTAATTTCACATTTATATGTATCATTCCAAATATATATTTATCATTTGAAACATATATGTTTCAATAGACAATTGTTAACCCTTTGCGACCTGGTGACTCTCACACAAATTTTATGCGGTTTGCATCACTTTTTTAGCCCCATGAGGGGCGGTGGGATATATTATACCTTACGTAATTTTAATTAAGACTCGCACCAGAAAGTTTTAATGAAGTTTTACTTTTATAACTTTGGTGGATAACAAGGTGCAAAAATTATTTATTCATATTTTGAAAAATACTTTTTTCCAAATTTCCGGTGAGAATTCAACATTACAGAAACACAATGGTTAAAACCCTTTGAGATTTGATGGGTGAATTTCTTCCCACTTAATTTTAATCTCCAAATGTCACATTGGCACCGGAATATTCAACCGAATGTATTTCGAAATAGACTAATGCATTTTCCGTATATATTATATAAGCCGAATCTTTTGTTTTTAAAATACTGGCGTCAATGTGACATTTAGGCATTTTGGAGAAATTCACGCCCCAGAGCTCAAAGGCAGTGTTTTCAGATTGGGGTCTGTTATAATTCAGATTATTTGACCGGCACCACTATTTTAAAATAGTGTAATTCGCCTTATTTTTCAGAATTTTTAATCTATTTTTAAATAGGCCGAATATTTCTATTTCAAAAAAGTGGTGACAATCAACAATCTGGGGACAAAAAAGCCCCCAATCTGGCAACACTCCTCAAAGATTAAAACAAGTTACCTTCAATTACAGAAATTCGAAAATGCTTCAATTAAATAAGACAAATTTTATTTTCCTTACTTACTGGTGTTAAAAGCAAATTTTGCAAAGAAAAAATTATCCCGAGGCCGACTCGGGTTTGAATCGCAACGTGCTAACACAATTATTCAGTTAGTACAGGGTTGCCAGTTTGGTCTTCATTTCTATTCAGGAATTGTGAATTCGTACCGGAATTTCCAAAGGAAAAAAACTGTCTTTATGTAATCATTTAATGTCTTTCATTAAATAAAGTAAAGTATACTAGTGACATTTTCCGATGTGAGTTCAGGATTTCTAAATGAAAACGGGGCTATAAACTGGCAACCGTAAATTAGTAAGTAAATCGTATAGGGTTCGTACGTGTACCGTTATTTTCCAGATGAAATATCAGTATTTTTTTAAAAGTAAATCTAGCTCAAACGCGCTAAATTTCGCTTTATTTAACTCGGCAGTAGTCACATGTCGGTCTTTTTGCCGTCCATATAAATTTACTCCTACGAACTCATATCCCCTTACAAATACGATGGCGAATTACCAAGTAGCTGACTTTAAATGTTTCTCAACCACCATACAGTGTTGCCAGTGGGCTACTTTTTTTTTAAATTCAGATTTCTTGTTTGGCACCACTTTTTTGAAAAGGTAAAATTCACTTTGTTTTTGCCTTAATTAATATGTCATTAAATAAGGCACATTTTACCATTTCAAAGAAGTGGTGCCAATCAAGAATCTGATTTTTTTTTAAAGTAGTCCATCTGGCAACACTGCCACCCTAGTGAAGTAACAAGACATCTTTGTTTTTCCTTCAAGTACATTTTCATAAGCGAAGTCGAAATTGGTGGAAAAGTCTGCGCAACGATCATTGATGTCAGTGCATTTTCACTCTTTCACATTATTCCAAATCTCATAAATATAATGTATATTTAAGTAAACTGCTAATTTTTAAGCTCATGGAAATGTAATATTCAAATATTAAATTAAAAACGTTTCTTAGTTTACATTTTCTGCATGCGGGAACCGGCGACCAAAGCGATATAAGTAACCGTACAAACTTAATACTGGAATCGGGTGTAAATTTACACACGTGCGCCATCTTGAGAACGGGGTGATAATCCACATACGCGAGCTTTTAGTGTGACGTCATATATGACAGGATATCTACCATCTGCGCATATTTCCTAAATCTTTAGTCACTCATGAAACTGAATTTTGTTTACCACGTTTATTGCAACGGCGTAGCGAGAGGGACGTCCAGATGCATCTCACACCACGAAGTTTTCTTCGACTTGTCGGAAACATTTCAGCTATTAATCAAGGTGAAAAAAAATTATAATTTTAGTGATGTACTGTAAGAAAACAGTTAGGCATCTTCCTGTATTTTAACCTCGCCCGCTACGTGGCGTGCGACCTTCATTGATGTTACCTCTCCCATTTAAGTTAGGATGCTTACTTATATCGCTTTGCCGGCGACTAAAAGACCGAGGGCGACTAATAACGTTCTGAAAAAAGACGGGTTTGAGAAGAGATTTTCTATAAGAAAATACTGCAACCGAAAAATATCCTGTTCTGAAAATTTCAGGAGCCGCATGAAACCTGATCGTATATGAGCTCGAAATTTCCAAGTGGATGAAAGATGTCCAAACCAGGATTCGAACCAGGATGTTTAGGCTAAATCTGCCAACTGAACTATACTAGAATAATCTGAAATACTGAATTCACCCACTTAACCTAAATGATCATAGTATCTGGTCTGATATCTGAATTAGCTCAACAGAATAAATCGCAGTTATAGAACTCTAGTAAACGCTGGATGCTTAATTATATTAGATTAATTTTTGACACAATTATTCAATTGGTAAATAAATCATATAAGTTGTAATTTTCAAAGTCGGTGAAAAAAGTCCGGACCAGGATTCGAACCAGGATCTCTTGGCTGAAGTTGCCAATGCTCAACCAAATGGGCTATTCCGGACGAATCTGGATGACTTTATGTACTTAATTACGAATTCGTGAATTTTTTTTTCTAAAGCATTTTTCGTGAATTGTTTAAACTACATTAGAATATTTACATAGAAATTTAATAAATTTTAGAAGGATTTTAGAAGGATTGAAGGATTTAGAAGGATTCATTAAATTTGAATTTATAAGGATTTTGTGCAATATTTATAACGACACTCAAATCTTTTATTTTAAATATTTTTCTTAGAATTTTGTAGAATTAGGAAATGTACAAATATAATGTCGTTACAATAGAAATATAGAAATATTTCCGAATTGAAAAATCCCCCCTCGAACGCCAACAAAGCTGCAAAGATGCAAAGGCAAAAGTCTACAAAAGGAAACAATCTGAATTATAACTTGGTACCAACATTTTCATTCTAGTTGCAAAATTTATTTTGTAATCTGCGCGTAACCTGTTATGACTAATTCCATGAAAACTTGTTATGTATGTCACTTACTACGATTTTTGGCTACCAGTATTTTAGAACGGAAAAATGTGAACTTTTTTATCGAAGATATTTCATCAATTGAATAACGCGAAGCAAATTTTTCGAAAATAACGGTGGCCAACAATCATGGGTATTTATAGCTGTGTGACAGACATGACAAATATCACGGAATTAACCTTATGCCAATTTCGACAAATGTCTGATAGTTTGGAGCACCCTGTAAATGCGAATTCTGGATCTTGCAGTTTTTTAAATACATGAAATGTAACAACATTCTTATATCTTTCAATTCCAATAAAAAATGTTTCTTAAAATCAATAACATTTTAAGATATTAAATGTTGAAAATGGTCTATTTTCTTCATTTTTTTCCAATTTTAACCCCTTGAGGAGCAAGCAGTTGCTTTTGTGTAATTCTGAATTCCCACCGGAAATTTAGAAAAAAATTATTTCATAATAATGAAAAGTAAATTTACGACTTTTTTTTTTTCCACCAAAGTTAGAAAAGTAAAATTTCATAATTTTTTTTCTGATTCAAATCGTCATTAATTGTAGGTGGGATAAAATATATTCCACCACCCCTCAAGGGGTTAAGATTTCTGAGCCCTCTTAATAGAAGAAATTTGTCCTGTTAGATAAGGTGAATAAAACTTTACAAAATTAATGGTATCCAAAGCAACCCTGAGTATGAAATTGTATCTTGTGAAACATAATATATGAAGAATAAATATAATAACGATTAATATATAAATAACCACTTTTGTAGATTAGTGAATCATCCACTGGGAAAACGGAAAAACGTAATAGACATATTCATAGAGTATTCTTACAGTAAAAATAAGCAACCTTTTTTATTCAGATTTCAGTGAATTGCTTTATCAGCCACACCCTTAATATAGGAACCATAGGAAGAATTTTATTCATGCTGCAATCAGACGCATTTATTCTGCATATAGTTTTAAGATGTATCCGTTTAACTTTCTTTTTTAATCATTTAACTAACAGATGAAAGCGAGAATTGTTTAGTAATAATTTGTCTTTAACATAAATTAATTACTTTTCTAAAAACAAAAATTATATTGAGAGCATTGTGGCATGTAAAATTTGGCAGATTATATGGACATGTTTATACTATGATTTATTTTAAATACAATTATGTTATCTAATGCGCATGTAAAATATTAAAATGCTAAACAGCATTTATGATTTTCAAAATGAAGGTTTTTAATATTTTTAACGTAAGCTAAAGTAATTATTTTGAAATGTAAAGATTTGAATATAAAGAGTAAAAATATATATATATATATATATATATATATATATATATTAGGCAGGGTACCATCAAGGGTGCCCAAATTGTTCACAGAGAGGTTCCTTGCTAGAAGTACATAAAAAATACCCAATGAACTATCCTTCCACGACTAATAGCTTTCGAGAAAATGCGAAAGATAGGTATGAAAGTCATATCCGGTGTGATGGATAGCGGTGGGCAAACTCTCTAGCAGTTTGTAAATGATTACCGTTACATCGACAGAAGATAACGTACATCTCGCAATAATCACAAACTGAACACATTATCACCATGCATAGAATACCGATAGCTACTACACAGGGCTCCCACTGGGTCCGTTTTTTGAACACCACGTTTATTTAAAGAAAAATATTCTTTATAAATTTCGTCGAATCATAGCAAGAAGGGTTTTTTTTCTTGAATTCGTTGCAGAAACCTACCACGAATTTTTCTCTAAAACATTACTGGTTTTAAAAAAGCGGACCAGTGGGAGCCCGGTACTACATGCAGTCTTTTAAATGCAATTCAAACGACGGTTACTCTCTATTCCACGGCGACCGCAAGTACGCCTCTGTATGCACGGTGGATATTTTGCGCATATCCGATTGCAAACGTATTCAAATACCGATGTTTCCAACAAAGATATTTCCCTTGCACCGGATGTAACGTCATACTTTTCTTTTGAATTTTTATCAAAAACTATGGGTCGTAGAGGTTCTTTGAAGGTATCTTTTGAAGTTTCATATACAGGGTGCGACAGGTATTTGAGAACACACAGTATAAGTGAAATACCACACTGCACATTGTGAGATGAAATCTCACATTTTTTTCCACCTATTCACCGGTCTGCATCTGTGACGGTGTCGCAGCCGTGCTTTTGTTTTTTTTTTGTTTCTTTTCTTTTTCTCCCGTCTCTCTCGCTGACAACCTTAGCGTAGACCTGTAAGTTGGCTTTCCCCCAGTGCTTGCATACGCACGCCATTCATTCATTATTCTTCCCTTCCTTTTTCTCTCCGTGTTCCATCCGAGGCTGTAAGTGTGCGCATGCTCAGTAGAAAACGGGCGCTTGCTATGATTTCAAACGAGTGACGTTTCGTTTCACGAACAAATTAGATTGCGTTACTTTTGGTTTCGCTTTCTCATTTGTTTTCCGAATACCGGTGGCTTTTGAATTTGATCAATTGTTTTAAACCTCTCGCTTAATTACTTTTACGGGCCCCGTAGCGATGTTTATATACTGTCTCCCTTAATTTTTTTTAGGCAGTTAAAGTTCTGACGGGATGTCCGAAACAGCGATGTCGATATCTGGTTGTAGTTGTGCCATTTTTTTATCAACGAAGTTTTTGTTCTTTAGTGTTCATATGTTCAGTTCATATGCGATATTCTCTCGGGAATTTTTTTAATCTAAGTGCTGGTATTTTCAAGAACAATTTACGGGTGATCAAAATTGAAAAATATTCATCTTCATCTAAAAATATACTTAAATAAAGATTGATTTAATCTCAAGAAAGTGTAGTTCCTGTCGCTTCCTCAACACTGCTTGTTTCAAGTAAGATCTTTTCAATTTTCTCCTTTTAAAATGACCTAAAAGAACTAAGTGTAGGGTTATTGTCTCCATTTCTAAAAGAAGAATTTTTTACAACAAACTATTTCCAAAATACGATCACAACAATTTGTGAATATTCTAATATTCACGTCACAATTCCTGGTGCCGACTTTGGAGAAATTCTTGAAAAATGCACCCTGGAATTATGAGAGACAGAAATACTTATTTAATTAAAAAAAAATAATAATAATAATATGTTATAATGCTGTGATATTTTAATATTTTAGTCTGAAGCTGTTACTTTTTTTGAAGAGTTTATTTCAATATATTATTTTGTTGAATTTATATTTGTATTTGGGGAACAAATTGCTCATTTTTATATACTTTGAAGAGATTTTTTTTCTGTTCTGAGAAGTAAATGGTAGGAAATATCTCCTTTTATTTTTGCAGAGCATGATTTTTCTTTCGATTGTATGAAGTGATAGAAGATATTTTTGTTCTTAGTATGCAAATATTTTTACAATGACCTATAATTTTACATTGTCTGAAGGGGCATATGGCAAATATTAAGGCACAATTTATTAGAACTATTGATGTATTTATATATTGTTGAGATTAGTAATTTATTTGAATGCTGTTTGTTTGAATTATTGCATTATTTTTGAATTTTGTTGTATTTATTCATCATGACGTCTAAAATTAAACCTCTAAGAATAATAGTGACACCTTTTTCGGGTGATCCCGAACTTTTAGATTTTTTTGCTGAGCAAGTTAAAGCGACGATTTCTTATTCTAACTGGAGTAATGAACAGGCACTTATTTTCCTCAAATCTAAACTCTCTGATCAGGCATTAAAATTTTATGTTTCCTCTAATGCATGTAAAAAGGCAACTTCTCCTGAAGACTTGTTTGATATTTTTAGGAAACATTTTAAGACGGAGTCAGCTACCTCCATTGCTCTTAAATACAATAGTATAAAGTTTCTACCTTCAGAATCTATCCGGAATTTTGCTACAAGGTTAGATGATGTTGTTCGTAAACATTTTCCTCAGTTGCCTGATCCCTCCATTGAACAGATTCTAATATCAAAATTCACTGATCTCATCCCTAATAATTTAAAAGTTCACATTCTTACACAACACATAGATTCATTTGACAAAATGATTGAAGCTGCTGCTTCATATCAAGAGATTCTTGATTCTGTTCAAGCACCTATAATTTCTAATTCGGTCCCACCTTCATACAGTATGTTACATAACTTACATGAACAACCTGAGGATTCTGTGTCTCATAATAGTCAATCTGCAGACTCATCGGAGGTGTGTAACAAACCTCACTCCGCTACTTCAGATGATAACTCATCTTGCGATACAGAGTCCAGGCACAATTCTTCCAGAAACATAAGACTTAGTCATCATTTCAAACATTCGTATAAACGAATTATTTGCCAGTGGTGCACAAGACCTGGACATTCAGCAAACAGATGTTTCAAATTGAAAGCAAATTTAGCTTCCAAATCAAAACAAGCATCTTTTAAAAAACGGCATCACAACTCCTCAGATGATAAACCACATTCATCCGACTCTCGACATTCTTCCTCTAAAGTTTCGACCTCCCGTCAGAACTACTCAAATAAAAATCCTCATAGGTACTGACACGATTTGGGGAGAAGTGGGTGTGGAGCTGCTTCACCCCTGTGTCATTTTTCTCCACAGTATAACTCTCAAGCTGTCTCTTTCAATAATGTAAATTCTGTTAAAGACCTTGCTGTTCCCGTTTTTCAATGTGAAAGAACATTCTATAATTCAAACATAACTCCTGAATGTTTTCAAGAGTTATCTCCAGACATAAATACTCAACTTCCGTCCTTTAATGATTTTTCTGCCTTAAGTCGTGACTTTACGCCTTTTCAAGTCCAGAATGATATTATTGTACCGCGGTCTCCATTGACTAAAATTAACTATCCGATTTCATCACAGAGACTTGTGAAATCAGTTGCTAGTCAAACAAATAAAGAAATTCCACTTTTTGCAAACTCTGCTATACAAACAACCTCATCTGAAAATGACATAATCTTTGTTGAGTCCATCGAATTTCTTCTCCATGCGGAAGTTGATCAACCTACCCTTCCAATTATTCAATTAACTATTAACAAGAATCCTACAAATTTTCTTCTCGATTCAGGTGCAAGCATTTCTCTATTATCAAAATATTATTTTCAACGTATAAAACAGCATGTACATTATAGCAGAATAGCTTCAAATGTAAAAATTACCACAGTAAATTCTGCTGTTATTTGTTCTGGTTGTATAAACTTGTCATTTAAGATAGGGAAATTTTTCTACAAACATTCTTTTTTTCTCATTGATATTCCTGAAGATTCTAAGTTTGTTGGTATCCTTGGCTTTGATTTTTTGAAATCTCATAGAGTTGTTATTGATCTACATAATAGCCAAATTAAGATAAATAATAACCTGCTTGACATCTTAGACTCTGTTTCTGCTCAAGAGGTTGATCAAACACAGGATTTACAAGTCAACACTTTAACTCAAAAGAGGTCTCTACCTGAATCTTCCAATAAAAATGTATCAGTGTCTGTTAATTCTAATAATAAAGTACATAGTTCTCTTCCTTCAAATAATTCTTGTTATTCAAGAAAGAAAGTCGTTATTCCACCTGACAGTACTGTATATGTACCTGCGGTGTCTTCCTTTCATTCTTGTGATCAATTTTTGTTTGAACCAAAGGAGTATGAATTACCAACTTGTGCATATCAATCCATAATTTCTGCAGAACTTAGCTCGAAATCTAAAAATGCTAAAAACCCCAGTAGTTACTTTTATATTCCTATCACTAATAATGCTGAAGAACCCATTCACATTAATAAAGATTCAGTTTTGGGAACAATTCACGAGATAGATGAAATTCAAGAAGATTTTGATACTCAAAATAGTAGTTCTCCCCATGAAATTAATTTAATTCAAGCTTCTACTGACATTTTAAAGTTAAGAAAATCAGAGTTTAAACTTAGTAATTTTAGCCTAAATCATCTACTTCCATATCAGAAAACAGAATTACAAAATTTATTAACTAAATATGATACGGTGTTTTCTTCTTCCTTGAAATCTTTGGGTCAAACGGACAGAGTTATGCCTCATATCCAGTTTATCTCAGATGTTCCTGTTAAGACCCTGTCCTTCCCTGTGCCACAATCTATCCAAGAAGAGGCAAAACAGCAATTGGACACGTTAGTTGATGCAGGAATTATTGAAAGAAGTATTTCCGAATGGGCATGTCCAATGCTTATGGTTAAAAAGAAAGCATCCTCTCCTAATGAAAAACCAAAATTTCGAATGGCACTTGATCTAAGATTAATTAATACCATGATTCGTAGTTCTTCTTACCCATTACCTAGAATTGATACTATTATTAACAATATTTCTAAATTTAAATACTTCACCACATTAGATTTTCCATCTGCATATCATCAGATAAATCTCCCAGAAGAATTTCGCAAGAAACTCTCTTTTACTACCGAATGGGGTACTTATAGTTTTTCTCGTTTAATGTTTGGACTCAGATCCGCAGCCTCTTCATTTCAAATGTTAATTGATGCAATAATCGAAGAAAGTAAATTACAAGGTGTTTATGCATATCAGGATGACATTATTGTTGCTGGTGATTCATTTCAAGAAATGATTCACAAATTAGATGTTTTATTTTCAATTTTACAGAAACATAACCTTACCTTGTCTCCTGCTAAATGCAAATTTCATCAAACAGCCATAGATTACCTTGGTTTTCATTTGCAGAATCATACTATCCAGCCAGTGTCTTCTAATATAACCAAAATTACATCTTTTCCAGCTCCAAAAACTAAGAAACACTTAAAAAGATTTATTGGTCTATGTGGTTTTTATCGCAGACTTATTCCCAAATATTCTAAACTTATGGATCCACTAATTAAACTTACCTCTCCAAAGGTTCCTTTTACATGGACGCCAGATCATAATAAAATTTTTACAGAAGTTCAAAACATTTTTTTCTCAAAACCTTTTCTCTCGTTGCCTGATTGGTCCAAACCATTTTACCTCAATACAGATGCAAGTGGTATAGCTATTTCCGGTGTCCTTCTACAAAAGCGAAATGGTCATCTACTACCTGTGAGTTATTTTAGTAAATCTTTATCTCCTTCAGAAAGAAAATATCCTGCTCTGAAGCTAGAATTGATGGCAATTGTGAAATCAATTAATGCATTTAAATTTTTTCTGTATAATAGACATTTTACGATTTTAAGTGACAGCAAACCTATTGAACATTATAAGTCTACTAGTTCACCAGTTGATCTGACTACGAGATGGTTGGTTGACCTTTACAATTATGATTTCACCTTTCAATATCTTAAAGGCGAGAGTAATGTGTTAGCAGATTATTTCTCTCGTGAAGATTTTACAAATAATTCTCAAGATCTTAACACTAACCCTGATTTAATAAGAGATAAAAATATTCTTCCAGTCACTACAAAGTCACCAACTATTGAGTTGCATCACATAGATGATCAAAACCAACAATCTCAAGACCCAAAAATGGAAATTTCTGAGTCCACATTCCTCTGTGAACAGCGTAAGGATCCTAAAATAATGAAAATAATTGACTCCATAACTTCAGATAAACCTAATCCTAAGTTCAAAAATTATTTTATTCATCCTGATACAGGTTTACTTATGATAAAACGTAAATTCTTACAACCTGAAAATTCACCACATATTAAAATTATTGTGCCTCATATTTTAAAGTCAAAAATCTTGCATATTTGCCATATGCCTCACTTCGGTATTGGAAATACTTATAGAAGACTACTCAAAAAATTTTACTGGTCAGGAATTTATAAAGATACAAAAAATTTTGTTCTGTCCTGTGAGTTATGCGTTAGACATAAACCACGAAGAATACCTGCAGCACCATTACAAGAGATGTTTATCCCTTCTAAACCTGGTGAGCTCGTCTCAATGGATTTCCTAGGCCCTTTTTCGAATAAATTTTATGTGCTGACATTCCTGGATCATTTCTCAAAACATATAGAGTTATACCCGATCAAGATTGCTACTGCTCAGTCTGTTGTTAAATCCCTGACCAACTACATCACCACCTATGGTCGTCCGGCTTCTTTAATGTCTGATCTGGGCCCTCAATTTAATTCACAAGTATTTGATAATTTTACGGAGAGCCTCAAGATCAGTATTGTTCATTCATCCTCCGGGCATCCTCAAACGCAAGGATCATCAGAGAGAATAAATACCAGCATTAAGTCATCAATTGCTACATTAGCTCAGGAGGGATATAATTTTCAACAGTCCCTAATGATACATAAAAGCCTATATAACGACACAATACATTCTTCAACTGGATACTCACCATCTTTTCTGCATTTTGGCAGATCTATATCCAATATTTTTGATCTTTTCGATTATCCTGATCTGGAAGCGTTATCATATCCATACGATTACTATCAGCATATGTCAACAATGAAACATGTGTACCAGAAAGTTTATGGAAACATGAAAGAGGCTCAACAGTGACGTAATCAACGTCAACATAAACGTGCTCATCTACGAAAGTTCCAGTGTGGTGATATTGTTTACATTAGAACTAATGATGCATTTAAGCCAAGAAACATTGGTCCTTATGTTGTGATAAATGTAATTTCAGATGTGCTTCTTTCTGTTAGGGTTTTAGAAGATGAACTGGACAAGCCTTTCACAATAAATATTAATAGAGTAATACCTGTACAGAAACGCCAACAACACTTAGTGTTGCAAAGTCCTCATCAGATTACACCTCTACCCCACAGCTATAATTTACGAAAAAGACATTAATATTTGCATTTAAATATGTATTTTCATAAATATTAATAGTTAATTTTTTTGTATTTATTTTTAGGTTTATGAGTAGTTGCACCTGACAATGTGATGATGTTAAGGCAATAGTTTGTTCACCTAGTATTCTAAGTTCTAGTAAATTTCATTTAATTTTAGCAAAAACATGATGGTAATATCTGTTCTAGGTTATCTGTCTATTCCTCTTTATTTTTTTGGTACCATGTTTCTCATTTATAAATTGACATGATCAAGCTTATTACATAGAAATGTATAATGATTTTGATAGTATATTTTTAATTTTTTTTCTTTTTTGGAGATCTCCACTTTTTTTTTTCCATACAGCAATATATATATATATATGTACCATACCTAGGTTGATGAATTTTGAGTAATTATGTTAAATATTTTTGTTGAAGAGTAATTTATTGATGTTGACTTTTTTTTATTTTAGAGGTTATACGTGTTGTTTACTGTTGTTGATATTATTTTGATATACATTTTATCTAATATGTTAATGGTAGTGAGTAGCTATATAAATATCTTCAATGAGTAAACAAATTATACTAGTACTCTTGATTTATGAGATACTTTGATTGATGAAAACTTGAATAGCTGAAGATGTAAGTTATTCTATAATACTCTTGGTCGACCAATTTTACTTATTATAGTTGCAACTGTTATTTTATATTATTCGAATAATACATGTTTCATGATATCTCTTGACAGCAAAGTTGTTTGCTTTTTTTGGTGAAATATTAATGTTTAATATTTTTTTTGATATGAGATCTTTTTAAAGATATACTACGTGCACAATTATTTTTATGGCATGCCACATGTAAATAATTGGAATACTCATTCTAAATGTACATATTTATATTGTATATACTACATTGATGTAACATTTATGTATTCCTTTTCCTTCTCTTTTTCCTTTTTGATCACCACGTTTTATTTGTAGGGCTTGTTAATTGGCTTTCAAAATTTTGATTTTCCCATCCTGATGCAAAAGGTCACCTTTTTACATCTGTCTGGCACATCAAAATTTTATTCGACGTTGGGGGGTATTGTGAGATGAAATCTCACATTTTTTTCCACCTATTCACCGGTCTGCATCTGTGACGGTGTCGCAGCCGTGCTTTTGTTTTTTTTTTTGTTTCTTTTCTTTTTCTCCCGTCTCTCTCGCTGACAACCTTAGCGTAGACCTGTAAGTTGGCTTTCCCCCAGTGCTTGCATACGCACGCCATTCATTCATTATTCTTCCCTTCCTTTTTCTCTCCGTGTTCCATCCGAGGCTGTAAGTGTGCGCATGCTCAGTAGAAAACGGGCGCTTGCTATGATTTCAAACGAGTGACGTTTCGTTTCACGAACAAATTAGATTGCGTTACTTTTGGTTTCGCTTTCTCATTTGTTTTCCGAATACCGGTGGCTTTTGAATTTGATCAATTGTTTTAAACCTCTCGCTTAATTACTTTTACGGGCCCCGTAGCGATGTTTATATACTGTCTCCCTTAATTTTTTTTAGGCAGTTAAAGTTCTGACGGGATGTCCGAAACAGCGATGTCGATATCTGGTTGTAGTTGTGCCATTTTTTTATCAACGAAGTTTTTGTTCTTTAGTGTTCATATGTTCAGTTCATATGCGATATTCTCTCGGGAATTTTTTTAATCTAAGTGCTGGTATTTTCAAGAACAATTTACGGGTGATCAAAATTGAAAAATATTCATCTTCATCTAAAAATATACTTAAATAAAGATTGATTTAATCTCAAGAAAGTGTAGTTCCTGTCGCTTCCTCAACACTGCTTGTTTCAAGTAAGATCTTTTCAATTTTCTCCTTTTAAAATGACCTAAAAGAACTAAGTGTAGGGTTATTGTCTCCATTTCTAAAAGAAGAATTTTTTACAACAAACTATTTCCAAAATACGATCACAACAATTTGTGAATATTCTAATATTCACGTCACACACATGATGGTCACAAATCTATTTCTCTAACACGTTAACATGTTAGAACGTAGACTATCTGAGGAAATGGAGAGGCATGCAGTCATTGTCTCATTGTCGGAAGAATACTCCGATTTACAGACTGCTGTATTCTTGAAACTCGTCCGTTTCATTCTTATTTAAAGTTCCTATTTAAGGGTCAGCTAGGTGGGGAGGTCTACCAAATGGCTTAAGCCCGTACAATGAACGAACTGGATGCTGCTAGGTTTGATATGACAACCATTTCAGAAAGAGAATGACATTGTTGGTGATATGACATTAGCAGGACGCCGCACAGTGGATCGAAGTATAGGCGATGTCGAACATAGGATTATCACGATAGTATAAGCCTACATATATGATGTTTTTTTGTTATTTTTAGGTTTAATGAGTAAAATAAATTATACTGAAAGTATCTTCATGGCTTTTACGAACAATCTCGCGCTTTTTTGTCGCAAACAGGAAGTTTAGGGAAATGATGAATAACTAAAAGAAACTGGAAAAACAAAGCATGCAGTTTTTACATATATCCAAATGACATTTATGGAATATTTAAAGCATTTGTTTAAATTTTAATTGGCAACATATACATAACTCTTTAAAATCGTTCTACAAAACTGCAACATTCTAATGCAACATTTTAGAACTTATTTCAGTGCATATTTGTTATTATTGGGTTTGAGTTTTTTTTTAATTATCTTGTAGTAATATTAATTTTAACATATTTCTTTTTTATTTGAAACAAGATTATTTCATTATGTCTATTTTCTTATAATGTTTTGAAATATGATAACAAACAGAGATTTGATTTTGTTTCTAAAAAATTTAAATAATGGTTTTAGTTATGAAAAATCAATGATTAGTAAGTGAACAGTGTGGACTAATTGCCTTAGAAATTGATGGAGAAAATTTAAAAGAGCGTTTACGTATGTTTTGTGTAAATGCAAAAGATAGCTGGCTGAAATCTGAACGAAATTTAGATCGTTTTAATAATAAAAATTATTCTTCACTTCAGTGTTCCTTTACAGACGGTAATGAGCTTAAACCATTTGCAGATGAAAATTTGCAGAAATCAACATCACGAAAATCATTTCAGACGTAACCGAAACTCATGAAAGAAGACTAACTCAAAGTTTCAGAGAGGATACTTCTGGAGAAGCTAAATTAAGAAGAATCAAAGAGTACATTTTAATTCTAATTCAGAAAAGAATTAAGTTTGCTAATAGATGTCGTTAAACGGGGAAGTGTTTTGTCACACGATGGAAACACTGCAAAAACATTTTTTGCTGAGTTTGAAAATAAAACAGCTGAGATCACTGGATTGGATAAAGAAATTATTAAACGTTTTGCAATTATAATGGCGATTGCCTGTGACGAAGTAATTAATGCCGAAAAATTTGGCAATTTCGCACTGGCAACAGCTAAACAACGTGTCTCAAAGTACGGTTGGTATTATGTGCCAGCTTCTGTACATAATTACTAACTCATAAAAAGGATATGATTACAAATTTTGCTGTTCCAATTGGATAATTATCGGAAGAAGGTAGCGAAGCTCGAAATAAAGAGTTTCGAAGGTACCGTGAGTCTCATAAGCGAAAAATAAGTCGAAGAGCATCTAAGGAAGACTTATTGCTCCATTTGCTAATAACATATGACGGTTTGATTTCCAGTATTAGACACAAAATAAAAAACGTTCAATGGAACAGAAAATTTCTAGAAGCATTGTGACTTTTACTTTAAAATATAACGCTTTATCACTGACATAGCACCGCATCCATTTATTGGAGTACATTTAACCCTCTGAGAGCCTTTACACTTTTCAGCATATTCATGTAAACGTTTATATAACCCGAGATACGAATATATTAAATTTAATTTCACAGTTTAATATTAAATTAGTTATTTACATCATTGCATCCTAGAAATTTCTTACAACATAATCTTCTTTAAAAAATATTTTTGTCTACAGCCAATTTAACATGTTTTCTGGAAACGGAAAATTACGTAATAGCAGCTTCAAGTCCATTTATTTCGAAAACGCGCAGGTTTGCGCAAAAAATCTTCTATACCACATTAAAATATAGGCTTTCAGGAATACCAGCATGTGCTTGAAATTTCAAACAACTTTAAACAATTTAAGTTACGTAATTTTGAAAATTATGAATCCGTTAATTCTATACATGTTGTTTATAATGTAGAATGAGACATAAAATTCAATCAAAATGTAGTCACTAGTGGTTTAAAATGTGTTTCAAGAAATTAATAATGATATTTGAAATGAATTATTAGTAGAGGTTACTTAGGTTTTATTTCTGAGCACAGCAAAAAGTCACTAAATTTCGCAGAAAAATTCCTCTGCTGAAAGGTGTATATTCCGAGCTATACAAATACGATATAATTTTGTAGAATTTGAAAAATAAACGTATATTCGTATTTTGTTGATATTCTTTTAAAATATTTCATTGCAAAAAATCAGTTTTTTAATGATTATTTTTTGGCTCTATGTTCGCATTTTCTTAAGGATTGATCCACTGTGCGCCGCAATCCATCATTCGTGTAGATGAAAGTCGCAAGAAGTCAGTGAGTTCATTTTCTTAGAAGCTGCAGGTTGACGAGGCCACCATCCTAAGTGAGATTCGTAAGATCCTTCGTTAGAAATCGTACGTGATGATGAGAGGTGTTTTATTGTCCGAGAGAAACACCGGTAACCACCTGAGCAAAGCCAAATGACACATTAACCCCTTGAGGGGCGGTGGGATAAAATATATCCCACCTAATTTAAACAAGATTCTCACCAGGAAATTTTAACTAAATTTTATATCTTTAACTTTGAAGGAAAATCGTTTTATAATTGCTTTTCTTTATTTAAGAATAAAAGTTTTCGATTATTCCGGTGCGAATTCAATATTTAGAGACATTTCTGTTTGCCCCACAAGGGGTGAACAAGCTGAAACATGAAGAGGAACCAGCAATTATGTTATTTTATTTAGATGAGAAAAACTTTGTCCAGGTCCGTCCAAGAAACGAACAGCAAAAAGATCGGTGGCTGCATAAAATCGCCGAAGAGGTTCCGACCGTCACAGCCCGTAAAATTTCAGCCACACTGATGATTCTTGAGGGTCGTGAGCAAAGAAGACAACCTGATGCCTCTAAATGTCTGTTCATGGTGTTCAGATAAGAACAATTCGATCGCAACAGACTACATAAAGCATATTTTTTTGCCCCGGATAAGCTATTTTTTTCTCCCAGCAAATAAAGTATCGTCTCCAAAAAATAACGTTACGTTGTATAAGCCAGCCGTGAAACAAAGCAGACGTATCCTTGTACTGTTAAACACCCCTTATTGTCATTTTAAAACTTCTATGCATCGCGCATTTTCGATTTTTATACCGTCGTATTGGGAAAATAAAAAGTACGTTTTAATGCAATTTGTTTGAAAATTGTTTCTCCATTTATTTTTGAGATATTAATATTTTTTGTAGTTTTTAGCGGCATTTGTCTAATTTTGGAAACTCAAGTTCTTCATTTCTGCAGAAAGAAAAGAGAAAATAGTTGGAAAATAGTAATTATATCTTTTTGTTGCCATTTTGCCATAACTACTAAAAAAAAATAATAATAATTAAAATACGTGCTATTTTGATAAAATATAAATTAATGATTTCTGATAAAACATAGAGCTATTATAAACTACATTTAATTTAATTATCTATATTACAAACAAATGAAAGCATATGAAATAGCCGTTTTTTTATCGAGTTTCTTGAGTGACATCTGTTTTTTTTGGGGGGGGGGGGATGTGCGCATTATTCAGCGATAGTGACGTCCTATGCATAATTTACTGTAGATGTTGTTTAAGACTGGATCGTAAATGAGTAATTCGTCAGAGGATGCGAACGACGTTATTTTATGTAAAATAAAAGCGTGTGTTTTAAGTCTTAAAACTGAAATATGTGTTGTATTATCTATATTTATATACACATATATATTTATTTTTTTCATCGGGGGTGACACTAAATTCTGAAAAATCGAAAATCCTGTTTTCTAGTTTTAATGACTAATATGTAAATTTTTGTCATAATACAGTAAAAGCATTTTAATAAGCAAATGAATAAAAACATCCAAATAGTCTTTGTCAACAGTGTAATGTTTATCAAAAATATAGACCGATTAGTTAACGTTGCTTAAAATTGTAACTGAATGCTTGATTTTATTGTAATTATGGATTGCGATTATACACTATATGGCCCAAGGTGACCGGTCACTTGCAATTTTAAACGTTTTGTTAAATATCTAGAAAAATACATGAGGAATTAACCTGCAATTGCAGGTGTGTAAACAGTATAGTATAAGTCATATATTTCCGCGAAGATTTTTTCCCGAAACCCCATAGGGGACCGTCAACAAATTGAAAAAGAACGAATATCTTGTGGATAACCCTGTAAAAACTAATGTAGCAAAAGCGTTCAAACTCGAGATTATTAATAAGTGGCTTATTGTAATACAGTGGACTCTCTCTATTCTGAACACTCATCGGACCGACCAAAAATGTTCAGATTATGGGGTGTTCAGTATAGAGGGAGTTTGAAAACGACTACTATGTATTGAGTTTTATAGACTGTATCAGAATACTTAGCCTGGTTAGCCATGCCAGTTACTGAGATGAAGGTGCTGAATTTACACTCATGTTCAAAGTTAAGAGAATCTTCAGATTTGGTGATTATCTCCAGAACTACTGAACAGATTTTAATTAAATTAGGTATGTACATAGGTTAATATAATGAAAAAACAAACATTCAGCAGTTATAATACACACGCATGATCGTACGTAATACTCATCAGCATCAGAAGATATAAGACAGAGCTTTCAATATTGACCTAGAAAATGGGTTAATAGGGAGTATGCTCCTCTCTTACAGTTATACAGCTCTCATAATGAATTCATAGTGAAAATCAGGTAGTTTATGAGAATCTGTAGCAGTTAGTCTGGCTCCTCCAACAACTCTGTTTTCAGACTCTTGGTAGTTCTGGGAAGTGGAAAGCGAGTTCCAGTTATCCTCCCCAGAGCGATCTAGACATACTCTATAGGGTTGAAGTCCGGAGATCTGACGGGCCAATCCATCAAACGAATATCCTCAGCCTCCAGAAATTTGTCGACTAGATGAGCTCTATCTGGGCGCTTGTTGTAGTCCATTAAAATGAAATCTGAGCCAACTGCATCCCTGAAAAGCCGAACATAGAAATCCATGATATATAATCCCTAAACCTCACACCAGTTACAGAGCCTTTGCCAAGCAAAGGTAGAGATGTGCGCCCGTCAGACATGATGCCTGACTATACCATTGAACCTCCCCTGACATAGTAGTCTCTTTCTCGTATGTTGAAAGGATCCCTGGTTTTATCCAGATGAAAATACGTCGAGAATTTGTGTTTAGGATTAACCGAGACTTATCACTGAATAAAACGTTCCCCATTGATACCTGGTTCAAAGTCAAAGATCTGTACACCAAGCTAAACGGGTTCACCTGTGTGCAGAAGTGAGCAGGACGCAAACCGCAGGTCTTATTGTAAATAGCACTCTGTCATGTAGCTTTTTACAAACAGTAACCCTTGAAACTCGGCTTCATGTGATCGCATAAAGGTCATGAGAGAGCTGAGAAGCTGTTGCACTCCTGTAATGTACAAATAGTAACCTTCATTAGATGACGTGACTCTTGGACAACCTTGCCCTCCCCAAGGATCCAGTATCTTTAATCTGTTTCCAAAAGGTCGACGCGACACTGGGTATTACATTAAAGTCACTAGGAATTTGCGCTTGTGACTAGCCTGTTCCCATTCTTCCCGCGATTCACCTCCTCATTCCACCATCCAAACATGGTTACTCATTTTTTTCTGTTTTCTTTTGAAATACGTGGAATGTTACAAAAAAGACCAAGATATTCGGTATGTGCGAGCGAACAAAACACGAAAATTGCCACGCTCACTTATAAAGCCTGTCTCTCTACTTGCTCCGTCCATACACACGTGTACGCTTACACATTCCACACTAAAGAGTTACATCGCTGTTTCGAAACAATATTCTCACCTTTCTTCCGGTATTTTTCATGAAATTCGAAAAAATATGCCAATTTTTAAATTTTGAACATGGGTGAAGATTTAGCGGCTGGTGCAATGTCGAACTAAATTCAGTGGGATGTGTAATCTGCCATATCGTTTGTTTATTTTATTAAAAAAATTACAAAAAATAGAATTGCATGTATACAATGCATTACTTGAAAACATAATCGGTACATTCCTTAAACTAGTCGGATGTGCCAATCCCAAAACTTTCTTCTATCTCATACATGTTAATACTTCAAAAATTAGCTATCACACTGCCAAAATTAAATGGCAATCTATGCATCTCATGAGGGTTCTAAAGATATGAAATTCCGTGCATTACTTCTTGAGATATGACTATCGCTGAAATTGTCTAAATCAAGCAATATGATGCCTAGCAGCGCCACCTATTGGGTGATTTATATTAAATCCTAATAAGCAACAATTTATATCACCGTCTGACTGAATCTGAAGTTTGGAGAAAATCCGTGCATTAGTTTTTGAGATAGAGCTATTGCGAAAATCGTGAAAATTCCTGCATAGCAGCGCAACCTATTGGGTGATCAACACCAAAACCTAATTATCAACAACTTGTGTCCACATGTAACTAAATCTGAAGTTAGATGAAAATTCGTCCATTAGTTCTATAGATAGAGCTATTGAGGCAATCGTGAAAAAGGCAGCACAGAAGCGCCACCTGTTGAGCGATTTGCACCAACACGTAATCAGTAGCAAGTCATATCAAAGACTAACTGAATCTGAAGTTTGATTAAAATTCGTGTGTTAGTTCTTAAGATAGAGCTATTGGGGTAATCGTGTAAATCCTGCAAAATTCATCATAACAGCACCACCTGTTGGGCGATTTACACCAAAACGTAATCAGCATCAATTTATATCAGGGACTAACTAAATCTGAAGTTTGATCAAAATCCGTGCATTAGTTCTTGAGATTGAGCTATTGCGAAAATCGTGAAAAATGCAGCATAGCAGCGCCACCTGTTGAGCAATTTCCACCAAAAACTAATCAGCATCAATTTGTATTAGGGACTAACTGAATATAAATTTTTATTAAATTCCATACATTAGTTCTTGAGATAGACCGCCCACAAAATTTGTGTCACATACACACAGACAGACTCACAGAGTCACAGACAGACATTTTGTAGAAACATGTTTTTTGGAATCTCTGTCCCCTAAAACGTGTAAATCCGTCGAAAACCGGAATTCGAAAATTTTCATGAATCTAATACTTTCTTCTTGTAAAGATAGAAGAAAGTAAAAAGTAAGTAATTTTAGTCTGTTCTTGCAATGTGTATGCTTGTGCAGTGCAGATGTTATCTAGTTGTTTAAGAAGTTGAAAGGCTTCCAGGTGATGTTCAGCCGCATACTTCAACAGGTCTTGTATACCTTGGACATATTGTTTGAAGGTAACCGTACTTCTTGTTTCATTGGTCAATTATGGTTCTGGGTCTTTTTCACTATACTCTGCTTCTTCAGCTATGTTGTTGTCGCAAACCGGAAGGCTTCCGTCGGCTTCGAGATAACCTGCAGGTTCAGTTTCAGTATGAAGCTCCTGAAGAATTGACCAAAATCCAAAAGTCACTCACAGTTGTTCCTTCTTGGTCCTCTATTGTTGATTGCTGATTCTCACATGGGAATCCAGCTTCGCAGAAGCATCTGAGGATGGTTTAGGGGGTTATTTCATTCCAAGCCGTTAATATCCGATGGACAGCATCCATGACAATGATCTTCTTCATTAGTTCGGTTGCCTTCTGCATCCCCATGGACATTTTCTTCAGAAAATGGATTCAGCAGTCAGCTACAAAGGTTTTGAGTAATCCTTGATCAAGTGGTTGGATTATACAAGTACAGTTCGGTAGATGGATATTCGGTCTCACATTGCTCAGCTGCATGTTTGTATGTGATCTGGCATTATCCACAAAAAGAAGAATTTTTCTCCCTTCTCTCTTCATCATCGTGTTAATGCCCTCCAACCATTGTGAGAAAATCGTGACTGTCATCCAGCCTTTTCAATTCGATTTATAGTGCACACGCAATGATGCAATCTTCACATTTCTGAAGCATCGTGTTTTTTCACTTTTTCTGACCACAAGTGGTTAGAGCTTCACACCCATTAAACTGGCACATAACGACGATTTCGTTGAACCTTTGTATTCTTCTTAACTATTTTTTCCGAATTTCCATGGTGGGGGAATTTCCCGGATTCCAACTGCAAACACATGTTCAGTTTATAGAGAGGTTGGGTAGAATGGGGACCAAAAGTAGCGTTCATAATAGTGGGGTGTTCAGATTAGAGGGTGTTCAGAATACAGAGAGTTCGTCTATTGTTATGTCTATGAGTTTGGCCGGGATCGTCAGAATGTGCTCATAATACCGGGGTATTCACATTAGAGAGTGTTCAGATAGAGAGAGTCCACTGTATATTGTGTTAATTTTTATGAGGATAGCATGTATACTCGTAGAGAAATTAAGGTTTTTTTATAGAAACAGTCCCAAATTTCGCCAAGTTTTTTGCTTATAATTTGCAGAGTTCTTAATATAAAAAAAAGTTATTTTTCAGAAAATATGAGAACAGCATTCTACACAATACTTTACAATCAGAATTAAAAAATAATTAAAATTGGATCAAAAATGAGCAGGTTTACTAAAAACGTTTTCACTGCGCATGCGCAAATGCAATCAAAATATAATGTGCATAATGTATTAGCTAAATGTATAGAGCAGCTTTTATAAAAGTCTCAAAAACATAGTTTGAAAAGTCTGATAATAATCGTTTATAGAATAAGCTCAAAATCCGTTGTTCCCAAAATGAAAGCAAAAAGATGAGTGGCTGTATCCATATATCCATTGATTAGCGCCATTATAGCATACACAATATTGCACGTACTACTGTATTTGGATACAGCCCCTCATCTTTATGCTTCCTTTTAGGAATAACGGATTTTTAGCTTATTCTATAAACGATTATTATCAGACTTTTCAAACTATGTTTTTGAGATTTTCACAAAAGTTGCTCTATACGTTTAACTAACACGTTATGCAAATTATATTTTGATTACGTGCATGCCCAGTGAACCGTTATTTAGTAAACCTGCTCATTTTTCATGCGATTTCATACATTTTCATACAATTTCATACAATTCTTAATATTAAAAAAAAGTTCATTTCAGAAAACATGACAAACAACATTGTACACAATACCGTGCAATCAGAATGCAAAAAATAATGAAAATTGTATGAAAAATGAGCAGATTTACTAAATAATGATTCACTGCGTATGCCCGAAAGTAATCAAAATGTAATTAGCATAAGGTGTTAACTAATTGTATTGAGCAACTTTTGTGAAAGTCTCAAAAATATAGTTTGAAAAGTCTGATAATAATCTTTTATAGAATAAGCTCAAAATCCGTTATTCCCAAGAGGAAGCAAAGATATTAGGGGCTGTATCCAAATACAGTTGTACATGCAATATTGTGTATGCTATATTGGCACTAATCAATGGATATATGGATACAACCCCTGATCTTTCTGCTTCATTTTGGGAACAACGGATTTTGAGCTTTTGAGCTTATTCTATAAACGATTATTATCAGACTTTTCAAACTATGTTTTTCAGACTTTTACAAAAGTTGCTGTATACATTTAGCTAACGCATTATGCACATTATATTTTGATTGCATTCGCGCATGCGCAGTGAAACATATTTTAATAAACCGTCTCATTTTTCATACAATTTTTATTATTTCTTAATTCTGATTGCAGTGTATTTTGCACAATATTGTTCGTCATATTTTCTGAAAAGAACTTTTTTTTTATATTAAGAACTCTACAAATTATAAGCAAAACACGTGGCAAAATTTGGGACCGTTTTTATAAAAACCTTAATTTCTCTACGAGTATACATGCTATCGTCATAAAAATGAACACAGTATATTACAGTAAGCCACTTATTAATAATCCCGAGTATGAACGCTTTTGGTGCGTTAGTTTTTACAGGGTTATCCAAAAGATATTGGTTCTTTTTCAATTTGATGACGGTCCCCTATGGGACTTCGGGAAAAAAAATCTTCGCAGAAATATATGATCTATACTATACTGTTTACACACTTGAAGTTTAGGTTAATTCCTTATGTATTGCTCTAGATATTTAGCAAAACGACTTAAATCGCAAGTGACCGGTCACCTTTGGCCATATAGTGTATGACGTTTTGAAGGTTAAGTCAAAACAGCTTATTTAAAATATTTGAAAAATGTTTTTATGTATCCTACTTGAAAACATTTAGAAAATTGTTTTAAGGAAGCTGCTTGAAAACATTTGGAAAGTGTTTTTAAGTAAGCTTTTTGAAAACATTTGGTAAATGTTTTTAAATGAATTATTTTAAAACGAAATAACACACTTGAATATCTGAAACAAATAAGTGCGATAAAAGGGATTCAGAAGATAAATAACATTTATTGAACTATACTAGAAAATGTTAAAGCATTGATGTATATTTTTAATGTGAAAAAATATATAAATACATGTACAGTCGTGGGAAAAAAACCCCACCGACTACTAACTTCTCAACAAATTATCGTAGAAGAAAGTTACTGGTACCGAACAATTGGAAATAAAGTCTACTTTAAAATTAGGTGTATAAAATTTGCTTAGGGGGCCATCTACATATTAAAACGAACCCAAACTTAATTTCTTTCAATGGCAATACTTAATTTCAACAAGATATTTCAAATCTTCGGTTCAAACTATGCCAAGATACCAAATTTTAAGTCATTTGAATGGTAAGTTTTCGAATTATAAACATTCAAAATTTAGTGCTTCCAATGCTAAATTACATTTTCATATTTTTATTTATATCACCTGAAATTATACTCCTAATGTGCTAATTTTTTGTGTAGCAATAATATTAATATACCCAAACATAAATACGTTGAATTTGCATTTTTTTATGATTTTATGATATGAATTATGAATTATGAAATTAATATACGAAAAAGTTATGAATTGCAAAATACAATTTTTTGATGGATTTAGATTTATTAAGTCCTACTTTATGGAAATCCAAAATTTCACATTATCCTTCAAAGTAGTTTTCAAATTATGATTAAAAAATGGAAAAATGATGGTTTAAGGGGTCGTCTATGATAGAAGTGACTAGATATTTTGATATTTCCTCTGCTATCCTGTAATCTAGCAGTCTTCAATGTCTGCTTGAGTAGGGCTTAAGATGCCTTGATCAAGAAGGAGGCTCTCTCGGTCAGCAATCGAATACCGAGCTTCAATTTGGATACAGCCCCTAAATTACTCTCGTTTTAAAATATTAATTTCTCGGAAACCTATCGTACATATTCCATAAAAAATTTTTTAGGCTACTTGAAAGGTGTAGAGTTCATTTATGCTGTCAGAATTGTGTACTGCTATTGAAAAAAACAAGTTATGTTTTGTTTTAATATGTAGCGGGCCCCTAAGCAGATTTTATATATATCCTTTAAAAGTAAACTTTATTTCCAATCGTTCGGTACCAGTAACTTTCTTCTACGATAATTTGTTGAGGAGTTAGTAGGGGGTGTTTACTTTTTTTTTTCCACGACTGTACACTGTCAGAATAAAATGGTTTTGAATGACAGATATAGCACAATAATAATACTTGGATTAGCTTTACTTTTGAAACACTTAAGAAAATTACTTTTCGACTTCATTGCATTTTATGTTAAAAATCAGATTTTTGATATTTTATACCTTTTATCTTAATATGATTCTGCATTCATAAGTGTGTATTTGCGATTATCTTTTTTGTTTGTTTGTTTGTTTGTTTGTTTTTTTTTAACTAAGAGCAGTAAAAAATACATCTGGGGATGAGAGAACAAAAAAGAAAAATTTCAGATAATGTTTTTTTAGCTGATTGTAGTACAATATACATTAATCTGCTTAAAAAAAAGTTGGACATCCATTTCACGCTAGTTTTATGTTACAATTGTCTAGTTACATGTGCTTCTTAAAACAAATGTCATAATTAACTGCTTAACCTTTTCAGGAGCAAAGCACTTCTGCTGCAAAAATGTTAAAATGATTGAAAGGCACCAGTATTTATGAACAAATTTATAGGAAATTAAGTAAAATATTTTCTTCGCGTACATTGTATTAACCAAAATTTTATTTCTAAATTCTGTTGGCAGTGTGGCATTTGGGAATTAAAATTAGGTGGTATATATAATATACCGGTGCCTTTCCTGGGGTTAAAAAAATTTCATTCTTCTGACTGCGATCGAAAGTTTTATGAACTAAAAATGTTACCAGCTTTTTAAATGCATTTCCGTAATCGTATACCTACAGGAATCGATTGCCGTAATTTTAAAAATAGCTTTGCACTTAATATTTCTTTAATTTTATAAGTTTCTAGAAAAACTATTAGTATGCAAATGATGAAATTAAATGATTTTAGAAATTCCCTATTATAAGAAATGGCATTTGTCAACATCAAACCAATTAGATTATAATGTTCGAGAAGCATTAAACAGGGGGAAATTACTTTAAGGCTACAGAGTACCCTAACAATAACAAAAATAACGAATATTTTTTATTGAATTTTTCATTGGTCCATACGGTTGTGAATCATGACTCCAAATTGTAGATCTGAAATCCAAATAGTTTTAAAGATATTTGAACTTTTCCGAGTGTTCTGAGTGTTCCTTTATAAACTTTAAATGCATTTTTCTCAGACTTTTATTTTTGTTGATGTTAGTGTTTGCTATTCCCCAAGGCTTTTTTTTCTGTTGCAGATAGAGTCTTGGATTTTTTTTTTTTTTTTTTTTTTTTGTAGATATATATATATATATATATATATGTACTACAATAATTAGTATGGATTTAGGTCTGAGGATTATAGTTATTTTTTTTAATGTCAAAATTAATATTTCCAAATTTTTCGTGTTTTTTTAGGTTTCGGGCTAGAAATATCTTTTTTAATTTTAATAAAAGTTACATCTTTAATTCCATAGTAATTTTTGTTCACAATAATCCTATGAATATAAGTCACATAAAATAACTAAAAAATTCTAAAAATTAAAAAATATATATATAAAAGTTTAAAAAAACTTCAAAATTTTCAAAAAAATTTAAATAAAAAAAATGGTGATTTCTAAAATGATTTTTTTTTACCAGAATCAGCTTAATTTTATAATCTCTAACAAAGTCATTAATTATTTTTAATGTAACTGTCCCCAAAATTTTTTTCAAAAAAAAATACTCGGTAGCCTTAAAAAATCTAAATAATAATATTTAAAAAAACCTTTTCATCGAAATATATATTTACACTTGGATAATAAAATATTAAAACACATATATCATACTTGCCAACTTCCTACTTACCTTCCGTAAAATACGAGTTAATTTTAAAGGGGTTAAGCATGTCGAAAACCAGAATATTTTTTAAAGAAATTATAACAAAGTTCCACATAAGAGGCGCTGAAGAGGTGAGAAGCTTTGTAGGGCTTCCTAGTTGACATCAACTTTTCGCCCAGTCTATACATGGAATGTCTTACTATTGAGTGAGCCATTGGGAATAAGTAAAAATATAATTAAGAACAACTTAACCCCTTTGGGACCCTGCGCCTTTTATTCAAATTTTATTAGGTTGGCACCTTTTTAAAAAAATTATCTTTATCACGAAATTGCTCTAATTAAAGGAATACAATATTACTTTTCTTTTTTACTGGTGCGAAAAACAATGCTCTTTTCAGTGATGGAACAGTGTAGCAGCAGAGAATCAATTGACACCACATATTTTTATTGGTATTCCTTGTTTAATTTCAGGACAGAATTTCTGAGATTTGTCAGAGGCAAAGAATTCTATTAAATTTGAGTGGTGACAATCGCCTAACTGCTGCGCCACTGTTCCATCACTGTCTTTTTGAAGGGGCATATGTACACACATGGTCCCGGGCGGGTTAACCACTTGAAGGGCGGTGGGATAAAATATATCCCTCCTAATTTAAATGAGATTCTCACCAGAAAGTTTTAACTAAATTTTATACCGTTAACTTTGGAGGAAAGGCGTTTAATTGTTGCTTTTTCCTATTTAAAAATAAAATTTTTCGATTATTCCGGTGAGAATGCAATATTTAGAGACATTTTTGCTTGCCCCACAAGGGGTTAAAAAGTTAAAAAATATTAAAGGAAATTATGAAAGAAATGAGAAAAAATAGGGTAATTATTATTTTTTTAAATATAATAAAATAATAGTTACAGTTAGAAAAAGTATATATTTTACTAAAAGAAAGTTTAAATAATGATATAAAATAGTGAATATAACTTTAGTTATAATATTGAATGTCATATTCAACTCCAAAATAATAATAATGATAAATACTGTAAGTGTTTGTAATCAGAAAACAGTAAAAAACCTATAAAATCCTATATAAAAAAAATCTCAAATAACTGCAAATTAATGTTTAAATCATGTCTGCTATGAATGGAGAAAAGAATGATGATATCTTCTTTGTCAGCCTTTGAAACGAAACAGATAAAACAATTTTTTTCGACACTTGGCAAATTAAGATATTTTACATCATTATCGAATAGGAAGAATTTGATTATTTTTTGCTAAGTGTTGCTTGTTATTCAATTGTTAAAACAATTATATTTCAAAATGCTACATGAAGGATTATAACAGACGATCACTTCTGAAATCAGGAAACAATCCGCGATCAATCTTTTTTTTTTTACATAACATAAAAGTATTTAACTCATAATCATAAAATGCAATATCGACAGGAATAAAAGATTAAAATTAAATAAGACTTACTCTTACGTTCCATAAATAATTGTTTTTATAATATCCGTATCTTTTAATCCTAAAATGACGGACGAAAAAGTGATCCTTAGATTAAAAAAGCGTCGTAAACTTCCTGTAATGAAATGTTGATAAGTAACACAAATACATACTTTTGGAAAGTAAATATTCACTCTTGAAAAGGAATGCGTTTTAGTACAAAATCAGCGTAATTTCCAAAATTATATTATGGCATGTATTTTTTTGTAAATTACGAACATTAATTGGTACTTTTCAATGTTTTACTCCATATATTGGTTCAAAGTTTTTTAAAGTGTATTATGCCAGTCTTTAACTCTCGTCAGAGGAGCGAAATGTTTTACTCTCGACAACGGAGCGACATATTTCAGTCTCGACAATGGAGTGAAATATTTCAATCCTTTCTAAGGAGTTTAAAATTCCACTCTTTAATAAGTGTACTTTTATAAAATCCACTCCAAAAGAGTAAAAATGCCTATCGCTGTTTTTAAAGTGTGAGCTTGTCACTCCTCTCAATTTTAGAGTGATATTGCATACAACTAAAATGCATGCCTTTTACTCATTTCCTTTAAGATAAAATACATAACAATAACAATAAATACCATAGCACTTTATTTTAACTTGAAAGCATTGTTTCTAAATCACACAAGCGAAAAAATAATTACTATTGACGATAAAAACCCATTATTGGCAAGATTTGACCATGGATAACATAAAAATACCAAAAATAGAGCTGAGTTTTCTAAGACTTTGCTTTTAAATTAAAAACTATTTTCATTGATTCATAGGCAAATGACTTCACAGACATATTAATACTATAGGAGCAAAAATATTCAATGCGCGAAAGTTTTTGAGTTGAATGGTTCAGTACACATTGTTTATATTTGTAAAATTAATCACAATTTCTGAAATGTTCGTTTGTTTACATCAGTAATCTGTTATTGGTAGCGGGTTATTTTTAAATTAGAACTTAAAGCATAACTGTATACTTTTTGAAGGTTTTGGGGAAAATGAAGACGAAATGATGTGATACAACGTAGATTATTTCGATAAGTCAAAAATTTTCTTATTTACGGCATCGGAATAATGGCCGCGATATGTCTTTATGCTTTTCGAGGATTTCCACGACCCGTTATGGTCACCTTAACGTAACTATTATAGATGTGTAAGATCTTACTTTATCAATCGCTAAAACGATCATCCGCTGTCGCGACAGCTCTGGGCGGGGTCTTGGTGAGAGAATACCCCCCCCCCCCCCTCTCCAGTCAAAGGCGCATTAATAACAACCAGATTACAGAGGATCTCTATTAATCGTAAAAGTATCATTCAATTTTCCGTAATCGGATAATCTTTTTAAAACAGATCAAAGTAGATTAGTGAGCTTGATTGTAGGGGCCACATATCATAGTTATTAAAATATATATATTTTATAATATATCTATTATTTGAAAGATATTTTGTAGGATAAAGAATTTACTTTTCTTTCTTCTCTTTTCCATTTTATTTTTTATACAAACTGCAATCATTATTTAACCCCCTGAGGGGTGGTGATGCCGTCACGGCATCACATAATTTTAATCCCTAATTGCTACATTGGCACCAGATTTTTTGAATGAAAATTTCACTTTTATTAAATAAGCGAAAATATACCTTTACTTCTTTATAAATAAATTTTCTTGTAAATACCGGTGTTATTTAATTGTTTCAACAGTTTACAAGTACAATTACCTTGTCCCTGAAAGAGTTAACCCTTTAACGGTCGCATTAAATTACGGTTCGATAATTCAAATTGCTTATTGGCGCCACTTTTTAAAAAAGAAATATCCATCTTATTCAATGACAGGTAAAATGATATCATAATAAAGCCAATTACATTATTTTATAAAACTGGTGGGAATCAAACAATCTGAATTAAAGCCGCAGAACGTCAATACCACGGGAGCGAGAATTAAGGAGTTAAAAACATAGAAAAGCAAACGATATCATCGGAAAGTTTAAGTAACTTCTTGGCTATGGCTTATTCGGTCAATATTCTCGATAAGAAAATCACATTTTTATTATGGATTGTTGGAAGAAATTTGTGCTACCGCTAGAATCTTGCACAGAAGAATTAGGGGCGTAATAAACTTTATTAAAATTTACTGCTGCAGAAAAGTCTTTTTGAATTGTTTGTAATCTTTTGTTAGAATAAATCTCCCGCATAATTTTTTGAACATTGCTGGCTCCTCCTATAAATCGCCGATTTAAAAACAACTCTGTACAATTATATGCTATTTCCCCATAGTATGAACAACAAACTACTACTGATTCCCTTTCTTTACTTAATTTTACAAAGATTTTTCTTTTTTGTTTATAAATGAAAATTAACAAAGGCATTGCTTAAGTGATTCTAACAGTAAAAACGTAAATTTACTGATTAAAACCAGGCCCGTAGCTAGGTGGTGGCCAGGTCGGGCAAAGCCCGACCTGGTAAAGTTTTTGCCCGACCTAGCGCGAGACTGTGCATTCCGATCACAACAACATTAAATTTATAATTTTTACCCTCCTATTTTTATGCAACCTAGCATAAAACTTGACATTTCGATCACTTTATCACCCACTATTTCACTTTAAACAACTTTTATGTAATACAACATTATTAAATTTCCATTTTTATTCTCTTTCATGCCAGATCTAACCAAAAAGAACCCCTCGCACCTAACCATCTACCCCTCAATTTCGTTATTAAACTGGAAACAAAAATTTCATCTATAAACTTTTTCTCTCTCTCTCTCTTTGACAGACCAATCGTAGATTACGACATTGGGCATTCCTCGCTTTTTTGCTTTGCAGAAATTATTCCATACTGCTGTATTAGCTTATATCCATAAAGCTTGCATTCTTTGTACAATTGTCACTATACAAAATTTATCGCAAGAAGTCGGTGTTGAAACGAAAGGCTTCTGAAATTAAAAGTGAAACAGCCTACAATAATGTTTCCTTAACCCTAGATCTACCGGGAATTTTATTCAAGTTTTAATAAAACGTTCTACACCAGAATTTTTATTTAAAACTATTTAACTTATTTATTTACCTTATTTTCGTCTGGTTTA
This sequence comes from Maratus speciosus, assembly GCA_963932465.1. Classification (NCBI taxonomy): domain Eukaryota; kingdom Metazoa; phylum Arthropoda; class Arachnida; order Araneae; family Salticidae; genus Maratus; species Maratus speciosus. The sequence continues at coordinate 238,928,286 of OZ010794.1, read as the reverse complement.
TATACTTAGTTTATTTTAAAGAAATTTCTGGTTTGAATGAATATTTTGTATGTACCTGTCGGGTCCAATGGACCCGTCTGGTAGACGGAGGGTTAATTTGAATTTGCTGTACATGACAGTTAGCTGCTTCTTTCATGGAAACTTGGTTCGATTCCATGAAACAGCAACTATCAAGCGTTGGGATTTTTTTTCTTTCTCTTTTGTAATTTTTACCCGTTCCATTCCTCTGAAATTTATAAAATTTGCACTTCTAAAATAAGCCTATCAATATTTCACATTTAAATAGTATAATATGTCGGGTAGGATTTTTCAAAACCAAATTGGTTATTTACTTGTACATTCATAAAGTCATTTTTATTTTTTTTAAAAAATCTATAGGTTCTCTTAATTAGAAACAAAGAAATTGAATAGTGTTTTGCACTTTCTCGTAAAAGCAAATAAGGTAAATGAATGTCATTTTCATTTAAGGCCATCATAAGATAAAAATCGATTACAACTTATCGAAAAGTGAAAAATGATATTCAGTTCGAAATCACTTCAGTAGTAATTCAGTAGTAATATTTTTTTGTGTATAATTATGATACTGAGAATTTGTAAAAAGGTTCACAATGCTGAGTCTGAAAAATATTAGGTAGATATAGACGTGTATACATTTGTTCCGTGCTATAATTTAAAACTAATAAACACTATTTATACTGTTTGTTTAGTATCGAAAAGTATGTGCAAATATCAAATATTTTTTAAATATATATACGTACAAAATAGCTTTACTTCCCTTCATACATGAATTTCCAAACTCCTCATTGATATACTAAACAATCGAATAGCATTTTCATTATCTTAGGTGATGACTTCTTGAGCGAAGTCGATTTCTCCTTGATGACTAAATTACATTCTGACGCACACAGTTGTGTCGGTCAGGTCCTAAAGGGTTAGAAGAACCCTTTTTTACTTAAGGGGATTCTTCGCACACTCGAAAACACCCGCTCCGTAATGTTTCGAAACTCGAAGTACTTTTTTTAAAAAAAATCTGCAGCCAAAGTCGAAAAAGTAAAATAGAGTCATATTAAAGAACGACCTCATCTAGCCTGTGCAAAAAAAAAAAAAAAAAAAAATCGTTTAAAAATATTTAAATTGAAACTAGATATTCAAAAATAACCTGCCCATAGGATTAGCAATTACGGAGCGGGTGTTTTCGAGTGCTCGAAGAATCCCCTTAAGGCTGTTTAGTGACTTTCTAGCATATCACTGGACCACCTGTGGCATTATCCTTCCTCTGAAATATTCTTTAAACTGCTCTGCTTAAGGGATTATTATTTTTTTTTAAATAAAGAGGTAGTGTGACGTGTTTTCTAAAAGTTAGTTTTGACAATTTTATAATGAGACGATATAGATGCAATTTGTCATTCCTGTGATTATGACGACTGCGGGCCTGTGTTTGTGCAGAGCCGTCCTGAAAGCTTTTGTGTCCCTGTCAGAGATTTCGATGAATAGATTTAGGGATTCTTAAAACTCCGCTTCTGAAAATAATGCACTATGCGTTACAGTTTTAGCTCAATCGCTGTGGATTTTAGTTGCTAATCGGTTTTTGGTGAGTGTGAAAGAAAGGGGGTTCTCCTTTTAAAGCTTAGTGCAATACTCGTTACTTGTTCTTTCCATTTTATTATTTTTTTAACATCTCTTTATTGTATGATGTATACATAATGAATCATAAGAAATTATACCTGAGAATACTATAAATAATAAATTATACCTGAATGTATCGATTCGATAACAGTATGCGTGAATGTGTCGACAGTGTTCTGAAGAGACCGCTGGATGTAGAACTACGGAATTTGGTAAGAAGATACCTCTATGTATGAAGTTTGGCATCTCGAAGCACGATTTTTGATTTTGTGGTGAGATTTCGTTCTTATATTTTTTTATGCGATTTTTAGCGCTTTTTCACGTTTCGAGGAGATTTTTCTACATTATTAAAAGAAATATGACTTCATTTTTTTTAACCCAATATCATAATTCTTATCCTCTTTTTAATAAAATTTATTCGGAATTCGCGCAGCAATTTTTGAATTTTTCGTGAATTTTTTTATTCGATTTTTAATGTTTTTTTCAATTTGCTTAGAAAATGCAATATTTTTCCAATGAAAAAGCCGAAAACTGAATAGATTTTGACCCTAAGCTAGGAGCGAGTGTAGCTTTGAAGAATGAAAATAATGACAGGGTTGCCAGAAAATCCAGGTTCCTAGAATGAATAAGACAGTCAGAGATTTTCAGACACATTAAGAAAACTGCGGTAGGGATTTGAAAATTGGCACATATACACAAAACAATATTCTATTTCAGAAATTCGAAAAATCTAATAAAATCCAGCAGTAACATTTTATTTTATCAAAAAACTGATTTTTATACGAAAAAATAAGTGGTTCGGGTTTCGGCATTTGTAAAAGGATTTCTATTTAAAATTTTTAGCAATATGAATTTGTTTTCAAACTTTTAGACTAGTTTAGTCAATTCCTTCTAGGCGATTTTTAATGAGGTTTTCAATGCAATTTTTAGTGAGGTTTTTCGAATTCGGTGACGATTTTTTGGCATTCGGAAAAGAAATATCATTTTAAACTTTTAACCTAATACATTAAATTTTCTCCTGTGCGGTTTTTGAGATCGTTCTATCGTGATTTTTAGTGTCTTTTAACGTTTCCGGGCATTTTTTAGACGTTCATTTCAAACTTTTATCCTAATATGAATTTTTCCCTTTTCATTTTTGAAGTTTTCCGATTTTTACGTTTCTTTGTGATCCATGGCGATTTTTTCGCCTAATAATATAGCAAAGTAAAATTCTGTTCTCTTTTCAAAAAATTTTTTACTGATTTCGCATAGCAATTTTCGAATTTTTCCTGAATTTTTTATTATTAGTTCTTTTTTGCATTCCCCAGATAATGTTCTAATTTCGTAGAAGAAATCCTGTCTTTCAGCCCAAAATAGTAATTTTTAACCTCTGCGACTTTATTTTAGTGATTTTTCGCGATTAGCAGCGATTTTTCCATATTAGTAAAAGGAATTTGGTTTCAATCTTCTAGCCTAATATAGTTTTTCTTTTTCTCTTTTTAATTAAGTTTATTCGGAATTCATATAGGCATTTTTAAATTTTGAACGATTTTTCTTTTTAGATTTTTGGAATTTTTTCGTGCCATTTTTTGACGGACCCAGGCAGCGCCGGTTAGTTATTAACATAAACGAACATAAAGCATGCATATATTTAAATTATTTAATTAAAAGAAAAACAACTTATTTGCATTATGTCAAATATTTTATTTATCTTTGCTATATATTTATTGTGTCTTGGAAGGAACTTTAAAAATTTTATCCTGGATTTTGAAAGATCTTATGCTTTAAATGAAAAAAAATATACCCTATTACATATGCAGTACATATTTTTGAAGAACTACAGATAAGAGACAGAAAAAATTAAAGAAATAATCTGCCCCTCCTGGAAAGATATTTGCCCTACCTGGAAGTATGTTCTGGCTACGGGCCTGATTAAAACCTCTATTTCTAAATAGAATTTCCTTTTTATTTTACCTACAAACTTATATCAGTCTTAAGTCAAAGACATAAAATAAATGATTTCATATAAAATATCTTTTATTTGCGTAAAAAATACAAAGAAATAGCTATCAGGATTATTATGCATTCAACTATAAAACACATTTCTAGTCAGTTTTATGTAGTTTTGTTTCTTTATTTACATCAACTAAAACAATGTATTTTGTAAATTTAATGTTTTGAAACTGAATAGCATTAAAACTGTTTTTTTAAAGGAAAGGTTTAATTAAATTTCAAATAAAAGTGGTATCATATGATTGCTAAGGAATAGAGAAAACAAAGAGTATTCATATAGTTAAATAAAAAATGTTCGAGGGAATAAGTAGTTAAGGGGTCTTAGGACTCTTAAAGCTTTAAGTTTTTATTTTATTATATGTATATTTTTTTAGATGTTAATCCTCTCGCAGCGGAACCATAGATTTCGTCGGGTATGAATTTTTTCGTCTAATTAACCCTCTTTGATTATCCCCAACATTTATTTTTTATTGTAAATTTTGCCTTATTTAATCTGAGCATTTTCCCAATTAAATAACAAAAAAAAAACTTTTATTTTGAAAAACCGGTGATAAAAGAATAAAAATTCTTAAATACACAATTTTTGAAGCTATTTTGATAAAACAATTAAGCAGCGACAGGGTTAAATCCCTATATTTTCTGAACATTTTGATATATTTTTCCCCCTTGAAATTCCTATTAGGGCAGAAGTTATGGTCTTTATAATTATACGCGCCCAATAGCGAAAGCGGCGTTTCCGAAACTTTGAAGTCATTTTTCTCCAAATGATGTTTTTTGGTATAACGTGCACGATATCTCAAAAACTTATAAATATTTCTTCATGAAATTTTGTAAACGTACGTTTCTGGTTAGTCTGTATTAAATAAACCTGAAAGTTCCTTTTTTATTGTTTAAAAAAATATATTTTTAGGTGATTATACTGTTGAAATTTTCTAAATATTGCATAAGATAAATACAACTTTGTAAATACAACTTTGTATTAAAAATATAAAAATGCTTTAAATACAAATTTATTTAGGTTCAGACTAATTTTCATAATCTGAAGTATAAGTAGGCACCAAAGTTTTCATCTAGTTGCAAATTTGTTATGTAATCCTGAGCGTAATCTGTTAAGCCAATTTTCTGCTCGTCAAATGTCTGACAGTTTGGAGCCCCCTGTAAATGCTAATTATGCATCTTGCATTTAAAAAAAAACATGAAATGAAAGAGCATACTTATAACTTTCATCACACTTAAAATTGGGTCAAAAAATCAAATACATTTTAAGATATTAAATGTTGAAAATGGTCTTTTTAAATTTTTTTTTCGAATTTTAAGAGTCCTGAGACCATTTAATAGAAAATATGATTAGTTTAATACTTTGTTTAGCTAGTACTATAATATATCATCAACAACAACAACAACCGTTTTCAATCCACTGTAGGTCTCCCAACAGATTTTTCTAATGTTTCCTATCTAGTGCTTTAGTCATCCGATTTACACCGGCTACTTTTCTGATTTCATCACTCCATCTTTCTTGAGGTCGTCTTTTTCGCCGTTTTACATCTCTGGGATACCACTGTTCAGTGAAAAATACAGATAAATCATTGTAAAAAATAAAGATAAAACATTTACATTTAGAAGAGTTAATGTTTATTTGAACTAGTACAATATATTTTTTTTAAAACTTCTCTCTGTAAAATAATAAAAATTAAAAATGTATTATCTTTACTTAAGTAATTAAAAGTCTTTTGAGTTTTTTAATGTGTATTTTATTGCATTATATTTTCTTATTTTACTGTTTAGTGCATATATAAAGGGATTCAGATCATTCCCACACAATTTAAATCATTCCCTCATATTAAAATTATGAGGGAATGATTGTGAGGAAAGGACGGAATACTTCTGAAAACCATGTTATATAAAACTGATTAGTCTTAGGTATGTTTTCAGTTACTAAATATCTTCTGAAACATATCTCTAATAATATAGGAACATAAAAGGCATTTCATTAGTTTTTATTAAATTTATAATAGATGAGGAAAAGACGCGTAATAAAAATACTTACATTAATCTAGTACTTCAAAGCCATATACTAACTATTCAAGAACATTTTTGAGCAAACAACAAGATGGATACTTCACTTTACTCTTGTACAAATTGTCCTACACATATATAAAGCAGAAAGCACTTAGTAGAAAGCATGTTATGCTTTCTACTAAGTAAATAATGGCAAATTTGTAGTTATATGAGGGAATGACGACAAATGCTAAGGGTATCATTAAAAAGTGTTCTAATTCATTCATTATATAAAATATAAATATAATTAAATTGCAAAATATGTATTTAAGTGTGATTAATTGATTGAGAAAAAAATAATTATAAATATACGTGCAAGAATGGCAGAGAAAGCATTTTCTTTCCTATATATGTGAATGGGGACATAGTGAAGGAATGATATTGGCATTGAAGTATACATTTAATTTATTATATCTCAATTTCTATAAGCAAATACTTACAGTTTATATCTATAACTGATTAATAATGATAGTTTAAATCACTTTGGTTTCTTGTAATTTTAAAAATATGTCTTCAAGACCCATGGGACGTAAAATTCCCACTTTTCAGAGAATGACTCATATACTTTGGACATACTATTTGTACTACAATATAAATCTCTTAACAACTGACTATTAAATAAGGGTATGTTCTGTTCAGGTCTTATCGGTGGAAATAAAAAGATCGACCTACGTATACCAATTTCTGCGAATTACAATGTATGAGAATATTTTTATAATTGGTAAGGCAATAGAACTGAACCAGACAAAGTTAGGAATTGTTTATAAAGCATTTTTAAAATATCTGAATAAATACATATCGATTCTTTTGGATTTCAATGATGTGTTTGTCGTTAGTTACACTGGAAAAAACAACGCATAATATGCTTCAAAACCTGTCACTACTCAAAGTTCTAAGAAAAACGTGTACTGATATTTATTTCTAGCTATTTGTTAGTACTTAGAAGTATACAGCTTCAAGTTAACCCTTTCTGACACAGAAAAAGTCAGTTCGTAAAATAATGAAATGATTGACTGACACCGGAATTTACAAACGATTTTTTTAGAAATTAAAAACTTGTTATTTTAAGCTTTCATTGTAAAAGCAAAATTTTATTAAATTTTTTTTGGTGTCGCTTGTATATCTGGACTTAACTTATTGCTGGGCGATGGGGTACATTAAATCCCACCTAATTTTAACAAGATTCGCACCAGAAACGTTTTACTTAATTTAAAATTTTTATCTTTGTCGGCGAAATCTTGAAAAATTGCTTTTCCTTATTTTAAAATTAATTTTTTCGATTATTCCGGGGAGAACTCAATATTACAGAGACATTAGTGCTTGCTCCTAAAAGGATTAAGATTAGGTGGTCGTGACGTGGGACCAGTGCGTCGGAAAGTATTATCCCATAACCTTTTCCGGCATAGAACAATTCTGTTCGTAAAATGATGAAATGATTGACTGACACCGGGATTTACAAACGACTTTTTTAGAAATTAAAAACACGTTACTTGAAACTTCCACCGTAAAAGGAAAATTTTATTAAGGTATTCTTGGTGCCGCTTGTATGTTTGGAATAAAAATTAGGTGGTTGGACGACTGCGTCGGAAAGGGTTAACGGTCGAAATACGCCTCCAAAGCACAGGAATCTCTTACATGAATTTAATTCGGTTGGCACGACTTTTTTCAGCAACATATTTACTTGCACTCTGACAACATGCACAAGAGAAATTTACTAAAACACGTACTTTTAAATTATAGTGGTAAAATAGAATGATGTATGTAAAGTTTGGCGGCAATTTGCAAACACTCGACCACAAAGCATTAATCACTTTAACACTAGAACGTTCAGAAATTTTATCCAACCTTAATAAAAACATTTAAAACTATTTCACTTACTTATTTAACTGAATTTTCTATATTTAAAATTTAATTGATTTTACGAAACAAATTCTGGTTAGAATCGACATTTTATCATTTGATCGGTGTCGAATTTACACCAGATGGATGTTCTACTGTTGAAAGTGACAGAATATATATTGTACTTCTTGATTAAAATTCAACTTTCTACCAGAATTTTAACCCCTTAACACTAGAAAGACGGGAAATTTTACTCAAATTTTATAAAAAAATATTTCCCACCACAATTTTTATTTTAAATTATTAACATATTTATTTAATTAGATTTTTTTACTTTGTATTTTTAAACTAGTTTTATAAAGAAATTTCTGGTTCGAACCGAAATATATTCATTTGGTAGCGGTCAAAATGACCGCTCGCCGTCTTTCTAGTGTTAATTCTCGCTCCCGTCATATTCACGGGATGTGTCTTTTACTCAGATTGTTCGATTCCCACCAGTTTTATAAAATAGTGTAATTGGCTTTATTTTAGTATCATTTTACCTGTCATTAAATAAGGTGAATATTTCTTTTTCAAAAAAGTGGTGCCAATAAGGAATTTTTAAACCGCAATTTAATTCGAGCGTTAAGGGATAAAAAAAATACAATTTTCTTAAGAAAAAAGGGGTGGGCTAAGTAATTATACATCCTTATTTCAAATAATATTTTCTGCAAAACCTGGTGTCAGTTCGTTATTACAGAAATACAAATACCTGCCACAAGAAGGGTTAAGGGATTGAACCAAAAAATCATTTTTTAAATTTATTTCATCCTTAAATAGTTTAAACTTTTATCTTTTCAACAATGTTTATATATAAAAGAAAGTGTTGGCTTTTTTCATTCTTTCTTCACAGCAGTGGGCTACTTTTTTTTTTTTTTAATTCAGATTTCTTGATTAGCACCACTTTTCTGAAGTGGTAATGTTACCATTGATTTCGCCCAGATTAATATGCTATTAAATAAGGCAAATTTTACTATTTCAAAAAAAGTGGTGCCGATCAAGAAATCAGAATTTAGAAAAAGTAGTCCACTGGCAATACTGCTTCACAGCTTTAATTGACTTTTTCTCAAAACTTAGATATTTTAGGTTTTTGTCCCTTTTTCTCAATATCTATTAAACTTAAGAACTCAGATTTTTCTAATTACATTATGTTATATTGCATACTTTAACACAGCGATTTAATGATTTGTTGCGAATTATTTATTTTAGGCAGTGAAATCTTACCAAAAATACTAATTTAAAAAAGTTTTCAATAAATAATTAATCATTAATTTTCAGTTTCACTTTGAAAGAAAATGGTCTGTTAAAATACGTAAAGCATGTTATTCAAACTAATCTAAAACATCTTGACCTCTATCTTTCACCATTTCTGAGAAAAAGGTACACAAAGTTGGTGTATTTTAACATGGCTGAGATAGAGCTTACCCGGTCCCCTTTAGCAGAGTACTGAAAATTGAGCAAAATTTTGCCCTTTTTTATTTTAACAATTTTTTTTTATAAAATTTGTGTAAATATGATGTTAACATTTCCATTTCATTTATATAGAAGTAAAAATTTTATATTTTTTCTTAGATAAGTTTTATAAATATACTTTGTAAAAATAAATATTTCTCGTACGTCATCGATTTAAAACATATAAATAAATAATCATACTACTGATAATAATACGTCTGTCCATTCATCAAATTTACAGTTACTTACGTACCGATAACCGATATTAGGGATATTTATGAAACATCAATTTTGTTTGTGTTGTTTATAAAAAATTCAGTGGAATAAATAATGCAAAAGAATAAACTTCGAATTTTCTTATATTTATTTAACATTTTTACATGTGATTTCGTAAAATTGTATTGAAATATTTATATTTTCCAAAGTAAAAGAACCAGAAAAATAAAATAATTTTTTCATGAATGTCGATTAACTCTGAGTATATTATGATTCTAGTCTTTCGAATTTTAAAACCAACTGCAAACAAAACGAAAAAATCTTTTCGAAACCCTTTCGAAAAGATACATTTGATATTAAGGAACATACAACTATGTATTTACATTTAATATCAGAATATTTTACAAAAGTTGCATATTATGCAACGTCAACAGTAAACGTAAATATTTTTCTTTATTTAGAAACAAATATTCTTAGTATATTAAATCCTTTAAAATTGTAGCTAAGATGTGTAACCAAATACTCTTATGTTGTTTTCAAAAATCTGCTTTTTAGAAATTCCTATTCTGACTATGCTTATGGTCTTATTATGATATGCGTGTAAAATATTTTTTGTTTCGAAGCTGTTAAAGAATATCCTAGATGTAATCCATTTTTGTAACTACTTTTATTTTCATTCGAATATACATTTTAGAAATCCTAATAAAAATAATCTCAAAACAAATTTAGATTGATTATTTCACAAAAATGGTAATTTTTTTTACAAATACATTGTATTTTAAAATAGAAAATCTTTGAAATTAATTTTCATTTTCTGTAACAGGCAACGTGTTTTTTATATTAAGATATGTTATTGGAAAAATATTGCAATAAACAACTTGATTAACAAAGTGTAGTGTCCTTAATTTCCTAAATCGAAATATCTCTTACTTATATCTTAGTTAAGTTATTGACATTGTTAAGTTAAAAAATGAATTTATAATTTAAGATTACACGTATGTTTATACATTACGGTTGAATATATACATCGTTCTAGGCGTACATATAGATTGGATGCCTCCCACTTGGGCATAACATATTTTGTAGTAAAGTTATGTTTAATGAAGTAAATCTGTGTTAAAATATGATCACCGTTAATTTATGAAAAATTAGGTACTCAAATAGCCTGAATTCCCTTATAACATTAACCTAAAAATAATTTCCTCAAACGTCATGTGTTAAGTAAGAACATAAAATCACAAATATATTATATACATTCATAGTCATAAGCAAGTCATAAGCAAAAATACATTCAAGTAATAAGAAAAAATACATTCAAGTCATAAGCAAAAATACATTCTGTTTTATCTACATTTGTTACACACACGAAAATTTCGATCTACAAATAAACCTTTCATAAAATAAATTACATTCCACACATGTGAAATATACTTTTATTACAGTATTTCCCTTTCATTAACTCAATGAATCGAAACAGATGAACAGTAGTTTGCTCTCAATTCATAAAAAAGAATTCCATGAGTACACTGTTTATGTTTATACGTTTACTTTTATTTATACATAGCATTATAAATTTGCGCAATCCATTAGTTTTGAAATAAAAGCTTGTGATTTGTAGGATTTTTAGACAGATTATTTTATTGTGCAGTAAAATGTGTAAAGAACATTGTCTGTAATATTTGTAACTTCGGTTTTACTAGATTCGAAAAAAATGGAAATAGGAAAAATAATACTATTTTCATTAAAATATTTAGAAAACTTGATATGTATAAAACTACTTTTTTTTGTGAATTTGTTACACACACTGAAATTTCGACCAGCAAATAACCTTTTCCTAAAATAAGTTAGATACATACATATGAAAAATACTTTTATTATGGTATTTTCATTTCATTAATTCAATGAATCGGAACAGATGACGAGTAGTTTGCTCTCATTTCATAAAAAAAGAATTGCATTAATACATTTTTTACATTTATACGTTTATTTTTATTTATATATAGCGTAATGATTTACGCAATCAATTAGTATTGAGATAAATGTTTGTGATTTGCAGGATTTTTAGACAGATTATTTTATTCTGCGATAAAAAGTGTAAAAGATATTATCTGTAATATTTGTAACTTCGGTTATACTAGATTAAAAAATATCAAGGGAAAAAAAAAAACTATTTCCGTTAAAATATTTAGAAAACTGAACCCGTATAAAACGAAACCTTCTCTATAATGTCAAGTTATCCTGGTCATTGACAAAAAATAATAATATAATTAATCCTCTGAGGCGGAAAATTTTCTAAAACGGAATATTTCTCTCTTGGTGACTTGCGATTCAGTATTAGTAAGTTTTAATGTGCTGTAATGCATCTTAACCTGGATTATTTACAACAAAGACCGTTTTGGGGTAGGGATGGTGGGATATGATATATCCCACCTACTATTGATGAAGATTTCCACCAGAAAAAAAATACATATATTAAATTTTACTTTTCTAACTTTGGTGGAAAAACGTCGTAAAATTGCTTTTCCTCATTTTGCAATTATATTTTTGGAAGATTCTGGTGTGAATTCGGCATTACAGAAACACAATTACTTGCCCCTGAAAGGGTTAATGGTATCAACTGTAAGCATTGTAGAGTGTTGTTTTAAGGTAAAAAATAAAGAGTACCGAAAAATCCGCGTATACGCCGCGGCTTAGTTAAGTCTTTTTCAAACCGAAAAAAAATTTTTAAAAAAGGAAATCAAATAAGTGCTAAGCAGAAGCAAGTGACATTTGATTTAAAATAAATTCTGGTAGGAAATCGAGTTATCTGGGGCATACGCGTAAATTACGGTAGCTAGAATAGTATTAGATAAGCGTACATGCGAGTAATGATTTGTTATTGAATAACTTGCTGTGTCACACACGCAAAATGGTGACTCCTCAGCGTAAATCGTTATTGCTGGGCTGAAAATCTAAAAGCCATTAGAGCCATGCGATTTTTTCCTTTGGGGCTTTATAAAACGTCGTGTTCACGTTCCGCCACCACCTAGTGATTTTCCAGATTTGAAACACCGAATTAAAGAAGGTATCTTAACCATTACTCCGGACTTGTTACACGAAGTGTTGGAAGAATTGGATTTCAGGTTAGATGTATTCTGCATAGCTAAATGTGCACATGTTGAATATTTGTAAGAAAAACTAGGCTAGTTTACCTTCAATTTTATGTACAATTTGTTGTAAATAGTCTAAATTAAAATGTTGTAATTTAGCATTGAAACTAAAGCAGTCTTTTATGTACATCTTGTATATAGATACCATGCATAGTAATTACTACATGTGCATTTATATACTTCAGGAAATTGCTGAAAGGCTAAATAAAAAGTATAAAAACAGCAAAAAGATTCATTATTCTGTATCATGTTTCGACTCTATCGAATAACTTTAAAAAACTCTGTAGGTAGCAGCGGAAAAGTTGGTGACAGTTCCTAATTAGTCCCAGCCCCCCAAAATTGCATTGTTTTCATATTTAATCATAAGATGGTGCTACTGCATTGTAAATCATGTATCTGCCGTACACGTGTCGCCATGGAATTATGAAAACAGAGGAATTCGCATCGCCTCAATATGGTGAAGCTTCAACTATAACCGGTTTGGTTTTATCCTTATTTAAAAGCCTTGCAATGAAGAATTTGATCAGAATTATGGCCAAAACCAAATATTCACTTTTACTGGTGAAAGTTAACTTCAGTGGTAGCCAGTCCTTGCGTTTACGCCATATTGTTGCAACTTAAACAACATCCTGCCAGTGGCAGTGAAATAGATTATAATACCCGTTCCAACTTCCATCAATAAAAACGAATAAAAGGTTTTACTATATTTGTGAGAGAAATTTTACATAAGTAGGTCGCGAAAATAAAGGGAAATTTTCAATGAAAAATTTATTTGTGGAAGTTTGCTCTGGCTGTATTTAGAAACGGATTGATCCGATGTTAAAAATAAGCCGCCATGTTGTGACAACCTACTCAGTTACTTAACTCGCTACAGGTAGAATCTACACAAATGTCTCCTACTGTTTATCCATATTTCCATTCGTGGCTGAGTTTGAACAGATCATAATGATCGGCCTTGTATATAGTGGTTTCACTTTCGAGGAGTAATTGTTCTAATTTACATATAAGAATATATTTTAATTTAAATGTGTTTAAATTCATAGAACATTGTGTTATGATACGTTATCTGAAAGCTTATTACTTTCTTTTTAACCATTAATTCTTATAATTTTTTTAGATTAACCCTTTCCGTCCGGTACGGGCAATTTTTGTCGTGAAATGATGAAATGATTGACTGACATCGGAATTTTAAAACGACTTTTTTAGAAATTAAAAACATGTCATTTTAACTATTCATTGTAAAAGCAAAATTTTACTAATATATTCTTGGTGCCGTTCGCAAGTTTGAAATTAAAATTAGGTATCCCGACCTGGGCACACTGTGCCGGAAAGGGTTAATAGTTTTACGCCGTGCAATTGGCAACCATATGCATGTTTTCAAAAGCTTAGGAAACAAGTATGGAAATCAATGTAGTAAGGATGATTTTGAAAATCTCTTCTTTTATATCTTAAAAATTTATTACCATTTATTATCAGTTATTATCAGACCTTCTCCAACAATTTCCACGGTATTGAGAAAATCAGATGCCCCAAAAGATGCCCGTAACACACTGAAGAAACGCCCTAAAACTTGACATCCCCCCCCCCCCTCTCACAGACACACACACACACACAAAGAAAAAAGTGATTCAAAGCCTTTTCGTCTCAGAAGATAAGAAGATTAAGAAGAAAAACTCGAAAGATATCAAAAGAAAATGAAATCATAGCATAATAGTAAACAGCATTTTAAGAAAATCAAAAATCAATCCAGTACTTTGTGAGAGGAGACTCTCAAATAAACTGAAGGTACCAAGCGTGGCATAAGGGACTCTCATCCAAAAGTAAACTGGTTTTGTCATAAATGCAAGAATGACAAGATATGCTATTGTGCAATCAATGCTTACAATATGTGCATGGACACTCTTAAAACAATTGAAATCACATTTTCAGAAATTATCATCCATAGTATGCAATTCTTTGCATGGCACTGTTTATAATTTTATCCATATTCTACAAAGAACTTCTAATGTACTAAATGTAATTAAGCGTAAAAAATACATAACACCTTTAAGGAATTCACGCTCATGCTCCGTAACGCTTACAAATTCTTTTGTGTAGCCCTGTATATGATCTATAACATTTAAACATAACACATAGAATGCAAAAATTTAGTGAAACTTAAAAACATATATCATAACTAAAAATTCACAACCAACAATAATCGCTGATATATAGTACTTCGATTACATTATATTATACGAAAACTTCTGTGTGTGTCTGTAAATACATTGCTCAAAACAATTAAAGGATATTGCAGTTTTAGGTGGATTTTGTATCTGGTAAACTGTTTAGCTGATTGATACATGGTCGACAGACATTGTAGGTTATATGAGAATAAATTACACATGTTTGGCAGAAAAAAATGCATTTTATTGCGCATTTGTGTACTAAAGGAAAAAAACACAATTTGTGCATATGAGAAAAAAAGAATAAGAAAAGGTGTTTTCTTCAAAGAAAATCATTTTCAGTAGGGGGTATGGTTTCCACGGGCGGCCAGCAACGTTGAACACCTTTGAGGCATGGACTCAATGAGGCTATTAATGACGAGTTGGGGTATTCTGCCCCACTCTTCCAGAAGAGTTCTTTCCAGTTCTTGGAGAGTTTGTGGGTGTTGTTGGCGGCCAGAAACTCGTCTTCTTAGAGCGTCCCAAACGTGCTCGATTGGATTCATGTCTGGAGAACACGCTGGCCATTCCATTCGAACGATTCCTTCCTCGAAAAGGAAATCCTCCACCAGGTTTGCACGATGTGGCCTGCAGTTATCGACCATTAAAATGAAGTTATCTCCGATTGCTGCAGCGTAAGGGACTACAATAGGTCTGAGGATCTCATCCCTATATCGGCGACCAGTCAGAGCTCCATCTCGAATGATGTAGAGGTCAGTGCGCCCGTCAATGGAGATGCCACCATACACCAACACTCCTCCACCGCCAAATCTGACACTTTCGTGCACGAACGCAGGATTATTCCTACTGCCACGGTCCCTCCAGATGAAAATACGCCTATTATCCGGATGCACAGAAAAACGGGACTCGTCAAAAAACAGAATATCGCTCCATTCATTTCTCCTCCAGTTGACATGCTCGGTTGCCCACTCCCTGCGGTCGCGACGATGCCTTGATGTTAATCTAACACATACCATCGGTCGGCGAGCATACAGACCTACAGCATGGAGCCGGTTTCGGACAGTCTGAGTTGAAATCGTGGTGCCTGTAGCCGAGCGAAGGTGTTGTTGGAGAAGAGTAGCGTTCATGGTTCGGTGTCTCCGAGCTGTTAACGCTAAATACCGATCTTCATTGGGCGTTGTTGCCCGTCTACGACCTTGCCCTGGTCTTCGGCCTGCACATCCACTCTCCAAAAAACGGTTCCAGATCCTGGAAATGACACTTTGTGACACTCCAATGGCTTGCGCTACTTCGGCTTGAGTTTGGCCCCCTTCTAACCTACCAACAATTCTCAAAGCTTCTGAATCTGTCAAATGACTTCGCTGAGACATCGTACTCATCGAAACAAAGCAATCACTGAATGCCGATCATCCTTGTCTTCATTCTCTTTTATCCAGTTGAAAGTCAAATTTCATTCGCTCCCGCTGAAACGACGTTTTTGACGTCGAACTCAAAATTTGCATACTCCACAGTTTGAAAACCAGAAAAATTTGCATTTGTGATTCTCTTCTTCTATTTTCGGCAAAAAAATTTCGTTTATATCTTTATTTTATATAAAACTTCAAATATCCTTTAATTGTTTTGAGTAGTGTACTATGCACTCGATATTATACAGGAAGTAACTTTCAGTAAACCTTAGCAATGCATATCAATTTCATTATATAAGAAATAGTTTAACATAACTAAAATACGTGGCAAATATTCCCGCCTATACCATTATTTAACAGAATTATCTTGTGTGACCCATTAAATTAATAATAAATATTCATTGAACCTCATATTCTATAGAATGCATCACTTCATAAATGAATATCAATTTTATTATGTTTGAAAGGGTATAACATCATTAAAATGCATTTCAAAACGATTTTTTCCAATTGGCCGTAACGTTACGGAATAATTTTGTATGTCCTGTAAATGAACTATACCAGATACAAACATTCTTAATTTTCAATAGGTATCATGTAAACGTCAATAACATACAAAAATTTCAGGGCAGTCCGAGTATATTTACTAGAGTTAGAGTGCGGACAGACGGATAGGCAAACCAGAGTAATAAACATGTTTCAACTATGTTGGAAAGTGTTAAAGAAATATAAGAATTTCTTTCTTTTTTTATGACAGGCAATATGAAAAAACTCCGACAGTTACAGCATTTCTTACGATAATATCATACTTCATTTGTTAAAATTTGATCATTCCTTTTCATACGCTAAACATGCCTTTTTATTCAAGCTATTAAAGATATCTCGTAAAACATACACCCTGTACTTTGTACTCTACACTAAAATATTTACATACTTACTGATCACTTTGGGATTTACTACATGACTTTGTCACGCATGATTTCGTGTAACATGTGGCTTCTATAGTTAATGAGCTCTATCCGCTATGACACCCATAAGAGTAATGGCGAGGTATTTAGCCCCTATCATTAACTACGAAAGTTGGTATATGCGAAATGATGATATCCTTTTGGTATTAATAAAATATTATTTATTTATTTGCTTGTTTAGTTAATCTTTTAAAGTCATTGTTACAAATGAATTTATAATAACCGGTATAGTAAAAAAAATTCAGTTTTTATCTTTAAGTAAAGCTAAATTCAATGGTACAATTTAACACTAGAACCGCCATTAGGGGTCATTTTGACTCTTGTCAAATTGATAATATATGATTCGAAACATAATTTTTTCATAAGTTAAATGTTTGCAGCATTGCTGAACAGTGCTGAACAGTGAGGCAGCAGTTAAGGGATTTCCCAGTTGTCATCAACTTCACACCCAGTCTGAGTATTGTGATGTCTTTTAAAATTTGACCCATTGGGATTGAAATAAAAGTGTAGTTGTTTACAACTACTAAATATAGATAAGTGAAAGATTTTACTAGCATAGGTGCTGTTGATAATAAAGAAAAATGGAAGTTATTATAAGTTAAAAACTTGAAAGAATAAATTAATTTATATTGAATATAGGTTTAACTCAGTGGCGTGGCGTCCGGTCATCGCTGGATGCGGCGATGACCAAGCAATATTTTAAAACTCTTAATAAGCTTTTAAAACTCTACGATCCAGTTTTAGCAGAACATTTGGAGTTCATGTATAAGTGAAGGTAAGATTTTAAATTTCTTTTTTGAACATTCAACCATTGAATTTTAGAGTTAATAATTTTTCACCACAAACTTAAATAATTGCGATGACCACCGAAAATTTTCACGCCACGCCACTGGTTTAACTACAGTTCAAGACTGCTATACGATAGAGTATTAATGTAAAAAGAAATAAAAGTTAGCACTAGTTCAGGTAACTATCACCAAGCTTGGGCAAGTAAGGCGGTTAAGGAAGGCAGCAAGGCTGCTTACATTAACAAAAAGGCACTAATCAGGGCAATATAAAAAAAATCTCTCTATATATATTATATAGAGGTTTATATATATATATATATAAAAGAAAAAGGATGAAAAAGAGAATATTGACAATAGCAATCTGATGCGGTGAAAACAAAGCTCACGGGGAGTCCATTATGGACGAATATTTAGGGCGTTTACGATGATGGGGCTCGAAGGCGTCGTAGTCTGGGAGCTCTGCTACAATTTCGTTAGGGAGGTCATATAAGGTAGTATAGAAATTTTTTGCCAGGTCTTTTATTCTTTTTCTAAGGGTGATTGTATTGAGGTCTCTACGGACGGTGGAATTGCGTAAGTACCTAGAGGCACCGCGGACAATACGTAGGTTTTTGTTATGTAATTTACTAAGGTTATCCATAGTAGTTTTACAGGTAAAGCTCCAGACAGGACTGGCATAAGTTATGATTGGAAGGATGAAGAATTATAAAGAAGGAGTTTATTATAGACAGAAAGGGTTTTACTGTTAATAAGAGGTTTAAGTGCAAGAGCAGCTCCAGCGACTTTCCCCCTGATGGCAAGGACATGTTTATTCCACGTGAGTCTACGGTCAAGGATGACACCCAGGTACTTGGCCTCGTCGGACCAGGAAATTGTAGTATTATTGATTGTTAGTTTAGGAGGGAAGATAAATTTACGTGAGAAATATACAGCTTTGGTTTTATTTTCATTGATAAGAACGCGCCATAGGCCGCACCAGACCAGGAAATGTTCAAGGTGAGTCTGCAAGTACCTGTACAGACTATACGGGTGGTGTGCAGAGGCGTAGATACATGTATCGTCCGCATAAAGAGCTATATATGTGAACGAAAGACGTTTAATATGGCTACAACATTTCCAAATGTAAATGTTTTGCGCCATATGCACAATTGTGAAAACTTCTCATAATGCTTTCATTATTTGCAGAATCTGACATTTTTTTTCAACTGGTGATAAGTTCAAATTATAAATTTTTAAACCACGGTCTTGACATCGTTAGCTTTTATGGGAATGAATGGACAATAAATAATACCTCAAACTGCATTGGGTCAGGAACTCCGATTTAGTGTTGCCGAATTGGGAACTTTTTTAATTCAGATTATTTGACATTCACCACTTTTTAAAAAATATATATTTCGGCTTATTTTTTTCAGAATTTTTAATCAATTTTTAAATATGTTGAATATTTCTATTTCAAAAAAGCGGTGACAATCAACAATCTGGGGACAAAAAGTCCCAATCTGGCAACACTGCTCCGATCTAACCCGAACCTGACCTAGCACTATAGGTTTGGTCGGGTTGATGGTAATTTGTTTTACTTCGCTTTGGGTTTGCTCCGATAATTTGAATGCGTTCTATTAGGTTTTCCCTCTTCCGTTTCGGTTTCAGGTTTACACGATTTTTCGAAAAATAATCCTGCAAAATTTAAACTTAAAAAAATTAACTAAGTATTTGAAAATTAACACTAGAACAACCGGTTTTAAATAATTTTTATTTAAAACTATTTGACTGATTTATTTGATATTATTGAGTTTTCACCTTAATTAATATGACCATTAAATGAGGCTAAAAAAGACGAATTTTACTATTTCTAAGAAGTGGCGCCAATTAAGAAATATAAATTTTTAAAATGTAGCCCACTTGCAACACTGTTTTTATATCGTATTGTTTGGCATGGTACCGACGATATAACCTACTCTCATTCCTTCACAATACAAAGAATTTATAAATATATATATATACATAAAATTTATATTTTCATATAAAATTTTGAACATTACGGATATGTTTCTTATAATGGAGTATGGCGAAAATCACTGACATTTTGACACTATGTGGTTATTTTTTAAATTTATAATGTTTTGTATGTTTTAATGTTTGACAAACGACATACTGTAATGGCTATATTTCCTTCCTATCTAACTTATTTGTTTAAAAAATATTTAAATCTCTCATATAGAGAGGTTCAGAAACATCTGTTTTTAAGTTCATTTTTATGAATTTCAGTTAATTCAATTTTATTTTTGGCAATTATATTAATATGATATCTATCTTAACCCTTTAATTCTCGCTTCCGTCATATTCTCGGGCTGTGTCTGATACTCAAATTGTTTGATTCCCACCAGTTTTATAAACTAGTGAAATTCGCTATATTTTAGTATCGTTTTTACTGTCATTAAATAAGGTGTATACTTCTTTTTCATAAAAGTGGTGCCAATAAGCAATTTGAATTATTCAACCGTAATTTAATTCGAGCGTTAAGGGGTTACATTAATGCGGCCAAAACATATTGTAGTTTTTATATACGTTACTATGTGATAAAAAATGCCAAAGACAATGTGAAAACTATCATGTTGTTATTTGTTTTGTTGTCATATCGATTACAAATCAAATTAGAATAGTTGCAACGTTCTAAATTTTTCTAAATGAATCCATGTTTCTTACCTTCTAGTATACATCTATACAATCTTCAATAAAAATTTACTTAAATTACAATAAATATACATTATAACTTACCGTAATTTCCGGACTATATCCCGCGGATCAATGAATCATGTTTGGAGCCAGAAATTTTATTTGATGACATTTGACTTCTTTAATAGCGGTAAATATTTCACTTAATTTGCGAAATAAGAATTCTTGGTCCGAACACGATTATTTGACCTAAGGCCGGAAATTGCGGTATATTAATAAATCCAACCATCTTAGAAAAATATGTAGAAAAGATGTTTCTATCTTAGGCCAGGAATCAATGTTTTCTCCGTACATATCATTTGCTGTAAAAAGTACTGTAATTTAATTAAAGTAAAATATATATGTATATGGAAAACCATTAGCATTTAGTCAATTCATGTTTAACTATCAAGAATGTCTGGCATTAATGTTTTACATAAAATTCCAGGATAATAGAAATAATTCTTAGTTAAAATTTAACATTATTGATTAAATGTTTATTCGTTTTCTCTGAATAATTTTTTTATAAACAGTACAGGCACTAGCAATACTTTTGTTCTCCTAACAAAAGCAGTAAAGAAAAGACTGGGTTGTTAGAGCATCAAAGAATGTTAACTTGTACTTAATAGTTTCACAAAGAACTTCAAACAGAAACATGTGCTTGTGACACGTCGATTAATCATTACGTTTCCAAATTGTTTTAGCTACAGATTTATCGAATAACACACATCTAGTAATTGCTTATTATATAAATATAACTGAAATCATTCCGCTTAGAAAATATAACACATGTATACCATAAAATGTAAATGTAATAATTAGATCTAAAGACATATTTATTCGAATATAATATTTTATCTGGTTGCGCAAAAGAATGCTTAAAAGTAAAAACCCATTAATCTAGGATTTTTCTTTCAAAGTTCTTCTTTTTTTTATCGGTATGCCTAAATTACTATAAAAGACGTTATTATGAGTTGAGGAGTTGGTAAAAATAGTTATTAAAAAACGCTATTTATCATGAAATCGATAGAATCTGCAGTGACGTAGTTTAAGGGGGTCCGGATAAAAATTCTAAAACAATATATATATATATATATATATATATATTTTATATCGGCTTAAAAAATAATGCATTTTAAGCGATAAATACTGCAAACCGCATGTTTTTATCTTCATTAGATCCAGAGACAAAGCTGCCAACTTGTACGGATTTTTCACACCACTAAAATGAATTAGTAAATTTTACCGAAAATAATCGCCGAAATTTAACGATTTCTGACGATGAAATAAGGCCAGAATTTCTATTAAATTTTGTTGGTAAAAAAAAAAGCCGTACAAGTTGGCAGCTATGCAGAGATATAACACCATTTTGCCTTGAGAAGCGATGCATCAGCTACCCTCTGATGAGAACTTTAACTTCATTTATCTCAGAATGAATTTTCTCACGATTTGCCAACATTAAAAGAATATATGAAATTTTCAACAGAGATTTTATGCTATATTTCCCACAAATTGTATTCAGGATTTTTAATTTTGAGTGGTAAATATGCTAATTAACCCTTTCAGGGGCAAGGCATTTCTGCTCTAAAAATGTTCAAATATTTAATTCACACCGCAATTCAAGAACAAATTTATTTGAAAATAGTCAAAAGCTTTTTTTCACGTATATTATGTGATCGAAAGTGTACTAAAAAATTTCTGGTCTCATTTGTTAATTTCGGCATTAAAATTAACCGTTTGCAGACTGCGAACGGCGCCCCTCAAGGGGTTGGTTAACCCCTTGAGGGGCAAGCAATTACGTTGGTGAAATACTGAATTCCCACCGGAAAATTAGAAAAATTTTATTTCAAAATAGAGAAAGGCAATTTTACGTCTTTTTTCCGCCAAAGTTAGAAAAGTAAAATTTCATGAATTTTTTCTGGTGTAAATCTTCATTAATCGTAGATGGGTTAAAATATAACCCACCGCCCCTCAAGGGGTTAAAGCAAAACACACTCATAAAAAACTTCATTTTTTTAATTAAAATTCTTGTATGAAATTCATAATCAATATTTTAAGAAATACTAAAGACAAATTAAATATGTTTAAATTTAATTTTTTTTTAAATATTTAAAAATTTTCAGATTCTTTACATGCAATATTCTTATTATATTAAAATATATTTAAAAAAATCATAACAAAATCTCTATAAATAGAAAAAAAATAGAATTTTGAGCCCCGGATCTCCTTAACGAATTAAAGAATGACGTTGCGTTTCCACAAAATTTCATTTATGATGTTTTATTATTTTTTTTATACCAGTAAAAGAGAAAGGTAAAATTTGCCTTATTTATTAGCACATTTCAATAATTCATAAAATAAAATTATGTGTTTAACAAAAAGTGGTTTGAACTTAATAAAATTTCTGTAAAACATGCTGGTTCTTAATGGGTTAAGGCCAAAATCGTAGAATACCGTCACTCGATTTATATGTCTAAATCAATCAAAGAAAATGTGAAAAGCCGTTGTGTAATATCTCAAAAAATATGTGACAGTTTTTAAAATTTTTAACAGTCATATATCTGCTGTCTAATCCTATTCTGGAATTTCTAGATTTCTACATGCTGTATATTTTGAGATCTCGATACCGATTTTAAAATGAAATAGGGGGATGTCTTCGTATGATGTTGTCATATACTTTCTACAAAATGGAACGGGCGATTTTTTAAAAAATTCATATATCATTTTAATCGGTTTTATATGAAGAAATTAACGCTTCTCGTTTTTTTTTTTCAAGAAAAACTTTTTTTTTTTTTTTTTTTTATATAATCCGATTTAAAAACGTGACTGCGTGGGAAAAGTCATTAGCGTAGATCCGTTGCTCGACTGTATTCATTGGCAAAGATTTGACGATCATAATATCTTTTCATGCTGTCGCCCTCTAGGGACAGGATAATAAATACAATTTTGTCTTTATATTATTACTAACTAATTTGAACTATGTTTTATAAAATAAATTTATTATAAAAGTAATTTATTTGAAAAATCAAAATATATTTAATGAAATTTTATTTTGATGTATTATCAAATATCAATTAATTATATACGAGAATTATTTTAACTACTTGTTTAAAACTAGTTTCTAAATTTTAATTTACATTTCTTTACATTTTTTATAGTATACGAATTTAAAATCAATAATAATTACTTAATTTAAAATTTTTGCAAGTTAATATTTAAAAAAAAATTAATAACATTTCTTAAGGTGGTATTTTTATTCGCAAAATGTATATATGAATAAACATATATCGTTGAATGTCACATTCCCTTTGAACCATATCGAAATATAATTAACCTTCCTACCCTGAATGGGTCTAATCGGCCCATTTCTATAATTCAATTCATTCGATTTGAACCAGATTTTTTTTGCAAGGTAAGATAAATAAAAGGCAACGTAAACTAATATAAGAAAATACAGTAAATAGTTTTAAAAGAAAATTCTGGTGTGAAATGTTTTTATAAAGGTTGAGTAAAATTTCAACAGGCTAGGAAAGTTAAGGAAAAACTCGCTTAAAAGGTGCATTTAAAAAAAGATGTCACAGATATATAAAATATATTATTACATAATATCTTTAAAAGAGTATATCTATAAAAGATACTAGTATCATATAATTTTTTTAAACTTAAAAACTTGCACAATTTTCGCGCCGAGAGCTTTCGATCAGACCTTTATCCCCTTAATTCTCGCTCCCGTCATATTCACGGGCTCTGCCTTTTACTCAGTTTGTTTGATTCCCACCAGTTTTATAAAATAGTGTAATTGGCTTTATTTTAGTATCGTTTTACCTGTCATCAAATAAGGTGAATATTTCTTTTTCGAAAAAGTGGTGCCAATAAGCGATTTGAATTTTTAAACCGTAATTTAATTCGAGCGTTAAGGGGTTAAAGGCCTGATAGTTTTTTAGGTCTTGGGAGTTCTGTTTTCAAGGTCCTGGAAAGGCCTGATCGAAAGCGCTTCGGCG
This sequence comes from Maratus speciosus, assembly GCA_963932465.1. Lineage (NCBI taxonomy): Eukaryota > Metazoa > Arthropoda > Arachnida > Araneae > Salticidae > Maratus > Maratus speciosus. Next base: position 238,903,875 of record OZ010794.1, on the reverse strand, counting down.
CGAAAATTTGGCAGTTTTTAGAAACTATATTATGAAATAACATCTTTTATATTTTTGTGACATCTTTTATATTAAATGTACCTTTTAAGCACGTTTTTCTTTAATTTTAATTATATTTCGGTATTTTTATTGCGGAAAAAGATCATGAAATCATGACATGCTGAACATGTTACAGTTGAGGCTTCACTATTTTAAAGATATGTCAGTTCCCCTTTATTTATAATTCCATGACTACGACAGCCTCCAATTTTGTCAGCGCTCATGTATAGTACGCGGACAGATGTGATTTTTTCATTCGAGTGTATCATTCGGGCAATCGGAAAAGCATAGTTGCACACTTTCGTATCTTATTTTATCAGTTACCATTTTCTATGAATAAAATGTTTGATATTTTTTTTATTTGCATGTTACAGTCGAACCTCTATTTAACGAAGTCGCTAAATCCCGGAAAAAAGTTCGTTATATGAAAAATTCGTTAAATAGAGATTCACCTTTTAAAATTACTTTAAACTACATAAAACAGATTTTAAATTCATAAACACTAAATATTTTTAATAAAAGTAATTAATCACATTTTTTTAAATAAATTATATCGTTTACTTTCGTTATATTTATAATTGTTTTATTTATTTTACCCACAATATCCATCATCAATTCATTTTTTCCATGTGTTTAAATCTTTGAATTCTGCAAGGAAAACAAAACATGGTCCGAGATTACACTGTATTCTCTGTTTAAAGTAATAGTTTTACATTAAAATTAACGAATTTTAATAACATTATCGTATTTATTATTATTATAACAAATAATTTTAAACATACATTAATGTATGCGTCCTTAAATTTAATTTCTGAAAAACTCTGTTAATTTTGCCTGAGTTTTTCCTTTTATAAAGTGCTTTATCTCATAATACGTCTCGTATCTTTGCAATGCACCAAAAACACTTTTAATCGTATTTTCTTCTAACTATAATCCGCGTCGGATTATTTCAAATGATTTTATCATTTCATCATACGAAGTTTTGTTAATTCCCGCATCATGATCATTTCCATCATCATCATATTCGTATTCATCGAAATTCATTGCTGTATTGTTTTTATTTTTCACACTGTCGAAAATATCCAACACGGGTAGTGTTTCCGAGGTCTCAATTTCAGAATTAAGTGAAATACAATCATCAATCAGCACATCATGGTTAATTTCTTCTTTTTTCCTCATCTGTATCCACATTTTTTTAAGCTACTCTAACGGATTATCGTCTTCGTCTTCCGTACTTACCGAATTCTCACTGCTGACAAAGAAGACGCCTGATAAAACCAGTTCAAGGACATTGAACATCATAAAATATGTTTAAAGAAAGAATAAGTTTGAAATGTCCAGAGATATTTTGAGAAATGAGGAGAAAAAAAAATTAGATCACATGAAAAAGTTCGTTAAATAGAGAATGCACTTCGCTATTTGGAGGTTATTTTACGAAAAAATTCGCAAAATGTTCTTGGTTCTTAAGAAAAGTTCGCAAAATAGAGAAATTCGCAAAATAGAGGTTCGTTAAATAGAGGATCGACTGTAATTTAATTCTAATTAAAAGGGGAAAAAGACTTTTTTTTAATGAAAACAAAGAAAGTTTTAAGCAAAGTAAGTGTTATTGCATATTTTGATTGTTTCCTTTGTTTCTATTGTTCTGTTGATGGATCTTACTTCTAGAAAGAAAAATGTTTAGGTACCCGTGTTTCGATGTACTTCTGCAAGCAGAACAGCGATTAAAAACATTGGAGAAACCATCATTATCTACAGTTGTCTACTTGTACAGATTTCTGTCATTTTTGAGATAATTCAGCAATATCTCAAAGTTTTTAAGGGGATCGTTTTCTGAGCAGAAATCGACCCAAAACTCGAAAATAATTTTTGTGTCTATTATTGTTTTCCAGTTCATCCTGAGCCATTTGTGAGAAACCGCATGCAGATGCGATTATTTTTCGCAAACTTACAAGCGTTTGAATTTTGTACACATACAATTTTTCGTCCCTTCAATATACTTTAACCCTTAAATGCGTGATTTTTTTATTTTGTTTCGAAAAAATTATGTATGATTCTCTGAAAGGTTTATTACAAGGGAAAAATAAAGGAAAAAACTCAGAGATACATTTTTCATATAATACGGCAATCTTTTCTTCTGTTGCACATCTGCAAGTAAAAACTACTTCCGTATAGCTGTTTTACACTAAAATAATGCAAAATAGTAAATAGTTTAATAAGTATTTCTCCAAATATTTTATTTTATATAATTATTTATTTTATAAAACTTAACCTTTAATCATTTAATTCCCGTGATATACGTTCTAGAAATTACGTAGTTCAAAGAATCTGACTTTACACCAGAAAATTTCAATGGTTAATTTAGCTTTATTTAGATACGGAATGTCTGTTTTTTAATTAAAGCAAATTGCTATTTTAATTGCTATTTTAATTTTCTGGTGTGAAATTGCTACATGCGAATAAAAAAAATTGTTAGATTTAAAACAGTGATTTTTGCATATATTCAAAGATGAAGCACTAAAGGATTAAATGAATTTTTCTCAAAACTGATTTTTCAACGTTCTTAGATTTTTAAAATGCTCCATGCATCATAATGTTTGATCAAAAATTCATGAAATTAATAAGGTTGGTTGGTTGTATTTATGACGGCCAATTATCTGCACGAGGGATATAGGGCCATGGGGGTGTGCCCTTCGTGGGGGTCTTTCTTAGGGAACCTAACCCGTATTAACGATTGGAAATCCAAGGTTCGAAGAAAACCACGAAAACTCCGAACGATTAGGCCGATTGGCGCGATTGGGTTCGAACCCAGCACCTCCCGTTTACCAGCTTCGAGAGCAGAACCTCTCAGCCACTGGTGGGGCCCTTGAAATTAATAGGGACGAATCCTGATATTGCGTACAGAGAAACTGTGCACGCATTTTAAAATTCGACTTCATTAAGATAATTAAATTTGATTTTTAGCTTCTTAAAAGTCAAAATTTTTTATATAAATCCATATCGAATTCAGAAAAAAATTTCTAAAAAAATATGTATTTATTGGATTAAAATGCTTTTAATGATTTGTTTGTAATGGAATTTTAAGGAAGTCCGGGACAAATTTTCAAAAAATTTTTATTTATTGAGTTAAAATTTTGAATTTTTTGTGATGGTTAACCATATCATTTGCAAACAAAATCAAATGATAAAACTCCTCTTAGCTTTTTTTAAAAAATTTTTAATTTAAAATTTTTGAAAAAAGTGGTCTAACTTAAAATCGTTATAACTCAAAATATTATTTGTAGAATTTAAATTGTTTTTCATTTAAATAAACAGAAATATATATTTTTTTAATTTAGAGCTAGCATTTTAAAAAATATTAATTTAAAAAATAAATAAAACTATTTAACGAAAAAATTACAAAAAAGTGGTACAACTTTAAAAAAAAAAAAACATATTTTCAAAAGTAAATATTTTTTTTTTCAAATATGCTGGCTCAAAAGTAAAGTAAAATAATTGAAAAAGATATGTTCCGGGTGTCAACCCTGTATCTTTAACGGTTCTCGAGTTATAAGAATTTAAATATTAGAAATGGTGAAAAAACCTATTATGAAGAAAAATGCAATTTCACAAGAACTCGTTTCCTTGACAACCATAGCTTGAAAGGCAGATTTTGAAAACAAAACAAAACGGAAAAAATAATATTTCCTGTTCTAATTAAGATAGAAACATCATTTAAACATCATTTAAAGCAGAAAACGGCAGAGAAATTTTTAATCCAATATAAAAAAAAAAAAAATTGAAAATTTGAATATTTTTCTGTCCCGGACCCCCTTAAGTGATTAAAATACTAAACCAAGAAAATATCTCAAGAATTATGACGCATGGGGCATTTTAAAATTTTAATTTTTAAGAAAATATATATAAAAATTATAATATAGTTTGGAAATTTCTTATATGGTGGTTTATATACTTATGGTGAAATGTATATTTGCACAAACTTTTATATCTCTATGATGGAAATTAAATATATATATATATATTTTTTTAAGTCCTCCCCTTAAGTGAAATTTCCTTTGGAAATAAATTTCGTCTCAGTTCACTCAAATTTCATTAGTTTTTATTATAGAGTAAATATTATTAATTACCAATTTCTAAGAATTTTAAATTTCATTCCGTTTATATTTTAGACATAATCAGGGTTCCTACAGGTCAGTGAATTTCCCTGACTTTTGGTCAGATGAACACCAGTATTTTCTTGGAGAAAAACTCGCCTTTTGCAATCACGCGTTTACTTAAGTCAATTTTTCTAAAAAATAAATACTGGTACTTCAGCTGAAAGTGTAGGAACCCTGATATATTTATATATTATTACAAAGCATGTTGCTATCAGGCGATTTTTTATTATTGGCTAATTCCATGCGAACTTGTCATGTCTATCACACACTATGATTTTTGGCTACTAGTATTTTAGAACGGAAAAATGTGACTTATTTTATCGGAGATACCTCATCAATTGAAAAAGGCGAAGCAAACTTTTCGAAAATAACGGTGACCAACAAGCACAACGATTTTCAGTTATGTGACAGACATGACAAGTTCGCATGGAATTAGCCTATTATTATTCTAACATCTACATTCAAATATTTTAATATTTTAATTTTGACACAATATTTTTTTGAAAATTTAATTATTGCGATTTTCTATTATATCATCTTCGGTGGACAGTAAAGTTAGCTATGTGAATACCGACTACATGTTTAATAATACAATACAAATAATAGTTCGGGGAAAAAATTTATGAATGTTAAAACACGAAAACGGCATTTTTTGCTATATGAGGTAATATGCCAAAAGACCGGTTAAACAGCATTGCCTAAATAATAGTTTTCACCTCTGGTTATTTCCATGCGAACTTGTCACGTCTGTCACATACCACGATTTTTGGCTATCAGTAATTTAGAACGGAAATATGTGAATTATTTTTTCGGAGATATCTCATCAATTGGACAAGGCAAAGCAAACTTCTCGAAAATAACGGTGGCCAACAAGCATAGCGATTTTCAGCTGTGTGACAGACATGACAAGTTCACATGGAAATAGCCCTCTATTAATATTAGAAATTCGTTCATTAAACAAATCGAAGATTTATGTTTTGAAAAAGTAGTGGCAATTACCGTTCTGGTACTCATGTTTACTATGTCTTTGCTATAGTAATTAATAGTTAAAATGTTCAGTGTTTATAGATAATTTCTAATATTAAGAGAGGTGAAAACTATTATTCAGGCAATGCTATTTAACCGGTCTTCGGGCATATTACCTGATATAGCAAAAAAATGCATTTTTCGTGTTTTAACATTCGTAAGTTTTTTTTTTCAACTATTACACTGGGGAACACGCTTTTTGTTGACTTAGATATGGCACTTGTTTTTCGCTAATTATTGGCATCTAAATCCGAAAATGACCCCAGTTTTTTTTTCTATCACGTTAACTTTTTAAGCTGCAGGTTACCCCCAAAATCATACTTAATGTGCATACAAAGAAAAAACTACCATATATTATTCATACAACGGCTGTATATACTTACTATACACTACATTGTGTTCATACAAGTAGTAAAATCCATTTACAAAACGAAAAAAAATATATTTAGGTAAAAAATTTCACCTTTAGTGTTTCCTGGAGAGTTCAATTTGTGAACTATCTCGCTTGACAATAGTCAGCCATCATATATTCATCCCATCTACCTATGATACCGTTCTTCCATGAGCTTCAAATCTTGGTGGAATCGCTCATCCTGCTCATTACTGATTGCACCATGATTTTCCGGGAAGTTATCAAGATGGCTTTGCAGAAAATTAAGTTCGATGCTCATGTTGCAACCAAGGCTTTTGAAGCTTTCTAAAAGTTGCTGGACAATTTTGGTATAATTTTCTACTCGCATGTTTCCAAGAAAGTCTTTGACAAGGTTTTTGAATGCCAACTAAGCATTCTTTTGGAGTCCTGTCATTGTTCCGATGAAATGTTCATCTCTAATGAGCTGTCGAATCAGTAAACCGTTAAATACACATGCCTTTATTTTTTTTAAAGTCAGGTTTGTAAATTTCGATATGAGATACTTGGAAAAGTCGCCTACAATTGACAAAGCTTTCACGAACTGCTTCATTTAATCCAGTTTTATATGAAGAGGTGGAAATATGATGTTCTTTTTGTCGGCAAGTGGCTGATACAAAATATTTGGATCACCAGGTTTTAGATAAGATCTTGGGGGCCAATTCGACTGGAACCAATGCTTCTCACAAGCTTTGCTGTCCCACATACACAAAAAACAGGGATACTTGGTATATCCACTTTGCTGGCCAAAAAGAAAGCACACCATTTTAAGGTCAACACAGATAACCCATTCGTGAATGTGATATTGCAATAAATCAATGTCTCTCTTTATGTCTTCATATTCTTCGCGCAAATAAACTGAATGGCTTATTGGGACTACTCCAAATAAATTTCCATTGTGTAGGAGCAAGCACATCAAGCTCCTCTTTGAGCTATCGATGAAAAATCGCCATTCTGTTGTGGTATAGGATGGAATTTCCAACTCCTCGATTAAACCATGTACGTTACGGCAAAAAACAAATCCACCGTCACTTCGATAGTATTGAAGAAATTCACTTTCTCTTGATCGAAAGTAGGATACATTAGCTCCCTTTTCAAGCAAATATTTCTCGTGCAGTCTTGATGCTAAGAGTTCTGAAGTTTTTTTCCACGTATGACTCACGTCCGAATTAGAGTAGAGTGGTCACATTAATGTAAACTGTAGAGAAAGTACTTGACGTGATAGAAGAAAACTAATTGCAGTTTTGAAGTCAGCACGCTTTCTTGACTTAAAAACAGCTGAAAAATCGAAGTCAACAGAAATTGAGTTAAAAATTGTTCCCCAGTGATTTGTATTGTATTACTAAACATGTAGTCGATATTCCCATGAAATATAGAAAAAAAATAATTAACATGATTTTTGTTGAATAGCGCGTTGCCCCAAGCAATACAGTTTTCTTTAATTATGCTAAAGCAAAAGTAAACAAAACTTTATATTTCAATTTTAAATTTTTCGTATATACAGGGGTGTCCAACTTGGCCCGCAGGATACCACTAAAATTTTAAAGAAATAGTCGACAAGTTGAATCGCAGCAATTCAACGATTAGATAAGGCGAAGATATCTGTAAAATTTTAGTGGTATGCGGCGGGCCACAGTTGGACACCCGTGGTTTATCATATCTAAATAAAATGAACAGTAATCGTACCAATTTACTTTTTTAGAATTACCGTTTTTAGAGCATTGTATACTTAAGCCATGTAAAAGAAAATAAATTTAAATATTAAAATATGTAAAATAATAATCCTTCATTCACATACAAAGTTTAAGTACTGATTTCGTAATATATATATAATGTGCAATTCACACCTTTCTCGAAAACGTTATAAACAACGACTTTTTAAAAAATAAAAAAAAAAGACTGTTTATACTTGATTTCCAAAATTTGTCATCAAAATTAAACAAATGTTTTTTGACAAAAAATATTTTGAGGATAAACTCCATAAAATTTACAATTCATATTTAAATTCAGAATATTTTTCGATGCTACATATTTTCAAATGTAAATACAGTAGAACATAAAACTGTTTCTTTCTATAGAAAAATAATATTGGCATATCTGAATGCATTAAGAATGTACTTAAAACGGTTGACAATAATCCACTTTTTAAAATAATCTGCCTATGCTAAAAATTTGTTTTTCAAGTTTTGTGTATAAAATTCTATATTTTTAACAGTTATTAAATACAATTAATATTAAATCATTTGTAACGAATATTGTTTGAAGAAAAGTTTGTTAATTTATTATTTAATTAATTTCAAATATATGAGTCATAATATAAAATATTACTGTATAGTAAAAAACAAAAATTACAGTGAAAATGTTATGAAGTAATATCTGAGCATATCCATTTTTCAGTATAATGATTTTTTTTCTCTAAATTCTCCTATATGCTAATCTCAAAATACTGCAGCCAAACTGTAAAAAAAAAAAAATAATAATAATAATAATTTGAGTATGATATGATATGATATGAGTACTGTGATATGAGACAAATGTGTAATTTTTTTCGATATATAAACGACATTTTGTTCAAAAATGAAACATGGAAAATATTTAAAACTGAGTTAATATTCGTTATTTTATTATTACTATACTAGAGAATGCATAATAATCGAAATGTAGAAACAAACATATGCATTAGGGTGGGCCGAAAAAAACTTTTTTTTTATTTTCGATGATGGGTAGTGCGGAAAAGTGGCCACTAGTGGCACCAAGTTCACACAAAAAATTTGAAATTTTTAGGACAATTCCTATATTTGCCGCTTTTGGCTTGAAGTTTTGCTAAAAGGCTGATTTTTGAACTTTTTTAGCAAAAATTTTAAAAATGTTAAATTAAACTTATTTTAATCGTATTTACTTGAAAAGGCATATTTAATGTTCCAAATATATAAATAAGCTCTGATAATGTATTATTTAATTGCTATGTGCATTTTAAATTAGACGATTTTTATAGCCTTTTCGCGTTTAAGTGAGCAAAAGTTGCATGCATTGTTTGAATCTTTTAACGGTTTCTCTCTTTTGTCTTGTTTATGTCCCTTGGTTTTCCTTATTTTTTTCGGTGCTTTAAAGGTCATATATATGAGTAACGGACAGCAGAATCCCTCAGAAACAGATCTGAAAGGAGAGAAGGGGGTGAGACGAGAACTTAAGCGAACGCAGTGACTCATCGCGAGGTTGGGGGAGTGAAGGAAGAAATACAAGAGGGAAGAAAGTGCGATAAGGGATGCTTATTATTTTCAGTGCTCAGTTTCCCTGAGACATGGCGGACGCTGTGTGAGACAGGAATATGCGTTTAGGAGTGTTTGGCTTTGAAGGGCCTGGTTCAAATTCAGATTCAGTCGAACTGCTTTCATGAAAGCTCCCACTACTTTAATCTTCCAACAATATATCTGTCTTCCATCTGGATCTAACTCTACTCGTTGAAGGCTTTGTCGCAGAACCACTATTCCTCGTTCAAATTGTATCCCTTTTCATTTTCCGAGAGATTTTATTTGCAAGAGTTTTGCTTGTTTTTAAATCAATATTTCCGATAAACATTTTTCGAACAGTTCTTTGATCCTTCAAGAAGTTCACCTCCCGATGTGGAACTTTACGTCTGATGTCGCAGCTACAATTGTTCAAGCCTCTACACTTACAAGCTGCGATGTCAAAGAGAGAGGTTTCCGCATTTCGTACGAAATCTTCGCAGGAGCCTTGCCTTTAACGCCCGTATGATTACAAGATTTCTCCAAAGATCTACACTCATTGTAATAGTTTTTAATCCTCCCATTAATTGTTCGTGGATATGGAAGATTTTATTCAGATTTCGGAAACTTTTTCACCTACCATATAAATAATATCATCCACTGGTTGAAGATAAATATCTCGATTTTCTTGTGCATCGCTTCGCAACCAATAGTAGTGGCGCATGATGTCAGCAATAGTTGGCAATTGCCTTTCAATTTGCATGGTGCCTCAAAATGGCTATTTTTCACGCTATCACATGTCTTTACATGATCAGGAACTTTCGCACTAGCCATTTCTAAACTTGTCATAATAAAACGCACAAAACACAGTAAAGGCACGTTAAACGATCCAAAAAGCAATGTATTGCACGAGAAAAAGGTTTTACTTTTGCACTGAACAAATGTCACAGGGAAACCGAGCACTGAAAAAAATAAGCGTCCCTTATCGCACTTTCTCCCCTCTTGTATTTCCTCCTTCACTCCCCCAACATCGCGATGAGTCACTGCGTTCGCTTAAGTTCTCGCCTCACCCCCTTCTCTCCGTCCAGATCTGTTTCTGAGGGATTCTGCTGACCGTCACCCAAATATATGACCTTTGAAGCATCGAAAAAAATAAGGAAGACCAAGGGATATAAACAAGACAAAAGAGAGAAACCGTTGAAAGATTCAAACAATACATGCAACTTTTGCTCACTTAAACGCGGAAAGGCTATAAAAATAGTCTAATTTAAAATATTCATAGTAATTGAATAATACATTACCAGAGCTTATTTATACATTTGGAACATTAAATATGCCTTTTCAAGCAAATACGATTAAAATAAGTTTAATTTAACATTTTTAAAATTTTTGCGAAAAAAGTTCAAAAATCAGCCTTTTAGCAAAACTTCAAGCCAAAAGCGGCAAATATAGGAATTGTCCTAAAAATCTCAAATTTTTTGTGTGAACTTGGTATCACTAGTGGCCACTTTTCCGCACTACCCATCATCGAAAATAAAAAAAAAAGTTTTTTTCGGCCCACCCTAATATGCATCCTACTTTTTTTTCTTATATAAATATCCAACTATTTTAATATATGCAGGTAAATAATTTAGATATTTTAGACATAACTTTGCTGTTAAAAATTTTCACAAATGATTTCAGCTTTTATTAACGTCATATGACACCAAAAGTTAGTATTTTCCTGTCTCTTAATTATCATTTTGTTTTAGCTAATAATATTGCATTGAAAACTATTTTTTTAATAATTTTAATAATATAATAAAATTTCAAATGCAAATTTATAAAAAATATAAGTTGATGCATCGCTTCCCCAAAATTTAATAATGTTTATACAGAAATTTTACGACAACTTAAAAACATACACAGACAAAATTTTTAACAGCTAATTTGACGTATTTTTAAGTATAACACAAAAGCGCCAATAGTAGCCAATTTGACTGGTACTAAATAAGTTTAACCCTTTATCTACTGACGGTACTTATAAGTTCCACTCACTTTAAACTTCCATCTCTTAGTGAATATTACGAATATTCTAATGTTACTTTGCAAAAATACTCTTTTGACTCCACTTTATCCAGTTACATAGCAGCAGTAGTTCTAGGTTTGTTATTTTTGCGAGGAAGAGGGTATCTTTGACGCACACGATGGGTTTTGTGCCGACATTTTGTACGGATTGTCACACTCGTCTTTTTATTGCTGCAAATACAGTAAAGGACATAAGATAAGTGTTCTATTTTTTTTTATTTGTTCATTTTGATTTTAGAATCCCGTTTGACTGGATATTTTAGGCGGACAGTGTATGTATTTGTTTTAACAGTTGAAATACTCGGTGGTATTTATAAGTACTGTCAGTACACTGGGTGTTGGAGAAAAACTTCTTGTTTACTTTCCGTCTGTGGAGTTATTCATCGTTTTCATCTGCTTTAAAATGTAATTACTAAAACGTAGTGTAGTAATGATTTCCTCGTATTTCTTTTCTGTTTCATAGTTATTTTTTATAGGAAATTGAAAAAGTTGTGGCACCGGCTTGTTTTTGCTATGCTAGAAATGACATATGTAAATTCATATATTGCATATGTGAAGATGCGAGAGATCATGTTATCCCTGGAGTATAGGCGTCGCATAACTAAAGAACTGTTAACAAGATCGAAACGTAAAAAAAAATAGTTTTTTTAACCCTTTCAGGGGGAAATCATTTTCAATTCTAAAGTGTTGAAATAAATTATTGGCACCGGAATTTGCCGAAGGATTTATTTGTAAATAAGAAAAAGCCTGTATTTTACGAACTTATTAAATCGAAAACATTTTCTGGTGCCACTTGAAATAGCTTGTCGGTTTTCTGTTACGATATTTTAGTCGTAGTGTACTGACGGCACTTTAAAGTACCAATTTAATTAATTACCTCTAAATAATTAAATTTCTCACGGGTGAGTATTTTTGTTTTATGTTTATCCTTTAATTTTCATTGTAGTAACTGAAAAAAAAAAAAAAAAAAAAGATATTGTATGAAAAAAATTTCAGTAGATCATAATGCAGTAGATAAAGTGATAATTCGATTTGAAACTGAACTTTCTTTAAGTTAAATATGTACAGGATAGTTATAATTAAACTTCCCCTAAAATGGCATCCTACAGCGCAAACGGGTGAATGCAATGCAACGAAATTGGGTATATATATACACGAGATGCGCTCGCGGAATTTCGGAAAAGTTTTTTAGTTCCAAAATGTCCACCAGAGGGCGCCTTTTCCGGAAAAAAAACATAAAATTTAACACAATAAACGACCAAAACGGATTACAGAAACAATATTAACAATCCACAACAAGAATTTATGAGTAATAAAATGTAAAACCGTCTGTTCTTGCCTTTTATTGTGTTAAATTTAATGTTTTTTCAGGAAAAGGCGCCCTCTAGTGGACCTTTTGGAACTAAATTTTTTTTTCGAAATTCCGTGAGTGCATCTCGTGTATAGTCTATATACTAAATTTCATTGCATTCCGTTCATCCGTTTGCGCTGTAGGATGCTGTTTATAGGGGAAGTTTAATTATAACCACCCTGTATATCATAGTAGAGTACGCTAAGCACATTGACATTTTTAAATTGAAATGTGAAATCTGTATAAAATTTCTCGTGTAATATTTTTTTATAAAACTTGCGTGAAAGTTCCTGCGCTTTTAGTGTTAATGACGTTTTTCAAGAGTATTATTAACAAAATCAAAGTGTCTAAAAATAAAATGAATTGTGTTTGAAATAGAGATTTCTTACACTTACATTTTTTATTATTGCTGACAGGACCTAATTAACATGTTCGTTGGTACTTTAGCCATAATGCAAATAAACAAAATACTTTTTTTATAAATATTGTATGTAAAAGTTGGATTTTTCAGGGAAAAAAAAAACAACAAAAATCAACACGGATTAAAGTGCATGCAAATATGCACTTTCGTGATTTAGTGAAATTTCCCCTGAGTACAATAGTCAGATTCATAGATTATTTTTTACAGAAAAAAATGTTTCTTATTCAGATTTCATTGACATACTTATCAGCCACACCCTTAATATAAAAGCATAAGAAGAGATAAAAAATAAGAGATTCATTCATGCTGAAAATATACACTTTCATTCTGAACATTGATTTATAACCTATGTACATCAAACCTTCTTCTCGAATTATGCAGCTAACATTTGAAATCTAGAATTGTTTATTAATCATGGGTCTGCCCAGCCTTTTATCATAGGGTCCTGTTTTTGTGAAAATCTGAAATAATTTTTACGTCTGAGAAATATCTAGTCATACTTTTGTGAAATCTATTATATTGTGATTCCGTTTCGTCTTTTTTAAAAAGAACTTTCATGTACAAAATAGCCAGGTAATACCAGAGTTGCCAAGGCTCCGGCTTTTTCGATAGCAATATTTTCTTAGAGAACCTGTTGCTATTTTAAATTGCAAAAGGCTCGGATTTAATAAAACACCATTTTCTGTACTAAAATGCTGGTGTCAAAATAAAGCCTGGAGTCCACAGTAAATCACCGGCGATACCTCATTCAGGGTACCGTTCTAAAAAGACTTATAACTGAGAAAGACGTACAATCAAAATTAACCCCTTAACGGTCGTATTAAAGTACGGTTTAAAAATTCAAATTTCTTAATGTCACCACTTTTTTGAAAAAGAAATATTCACCTTATTTAATGACAGGTAAAATGATACAATAATAAATCCAATTACACCATTTTATAAAACTGGTGAGGATCAAACAATTTCAATAAAAGGCACAGCCCATGAATATCACGGGAGAGATAATTAAGGAGTTAAAGTCACCTGCAGTGTCAAATATTTGACTATAGAAATACAATGCTAGAATCATACTAACTTAGCTTTGCTACTAATTTCGGTTGGTACAGATGCATATATTGAAAAAAAGTTAAAACATTGAAAAAGCAATTAAATAATCATTTCTAAAATTTATAAGAATGAAAGTGAAATTTTTCAATCCTTATATACATTTTACCATAATTTACGCTTTTTTTTAAATTTCATTATGGAGCGTACAAACAGATTTTAATTAATCCAATCTTTAATCCTAATGTATTAAATGCTTGATGTGCTGATTTACTTTTAGACTTAAGCAAAACATAATCAGGGATGAGATTTCCGCGTTTTTGCACACCACTATATTCGTAGAGAAAATGTTGTTCTTTTAAATCGCAAAAATGTTCCGATTAAATGAAATATCATTTTCTATAACAAAATACTGGGGTTCAAAATCGCGGAAATCTCATCCCTGAACATAATGTAAGGAGTTAAGTTCCAGAAAATATTTCTCACTAGTATTGTGAGAAACTAAAAAGGTCCTGAGTGTATAAATGTTAATGCACCCAACCCACTTTCTATTCTTTTCGTCTCACCCCCTCCACAGGTTCGACGGACGTAACAATTATAGCAGTCACATATGTTCTTTGTCTTTCACCTTTCCTTAAATATTACTAGCAGTAATGAAAAAAAAAGAACAACGCTGGGAGAAGACTTTTCGGAGAAAATATGTGACCGCGTGAAAGAAACGTCGTGTAACTGACGTTATTCGTCGTAAAAACGAACCATTGCAAGATTGCAACATTAAAATACATAGGGATGAATCAGGACCTCTCTGAAAACGTTATCTCATTGTTACAAAGGGCGTTATTCCGTTATTCCAAAAGACGTTATTCTGTTATTCAAACGTTATTCCGTTATTCCAAATGACGTTATTCTGTTATTCGAATGTTATTCTGTTATTCCAAACGACGTTATTCTGTTATTCCAACGTTATAGTGTTATTGCAATTACGGAATGCTTTTGTAAGATTTCGAAATTTAAGTCAAAAGAGCGTACTTCTAAAAAGATTTTTAGATGGAATTTTATGACCAAGTGCCGCACTTCAAGATGCTGCGCAAAACAACAAGACCCCCCCCCCCCCCCCCCAAAAAAAAAAAAAAAAAAAAAAAAAATCAGGCTTTAGAAAAAAATTGATACACGTTATTATCTGAAATAAAAGTACGAGATAAACTTGCTTCAAAAAGTAAATGGCATCCATTGTATATATTAATAAAACCACACAACATAGGGTTTTGTTCTTCCTAAATAGCATATAAATAATAATAAAATGTTTCTTAAACGACATAAAGTATTTGGATTAACTCCAGTCTTTGTAACACTTTTGAAAATTGTATTTAAATGTTTTGGTATTTTAGGTAAAAAAGGGAAATTTTAAACATTTTATTTATTTGAACAATTCTTAATATGCTGAAAAGCATTTTCATTGATGTCTTTTTTACTTAAGAGCAGTAAAATGTGTATCAAGACATGGTACAACAGAAAAAGAGTTAGATATAAATTTTTAAGCTGATGGTGGTAAATTAAAGGCTTTGAAATTGTATATATCAAATATTCGTTATATGTTTGACGAATGAAACAGATGCATTTGTATGTGTAATTGATGTATGTGTAAAATAAAAGAAAGCTTGCAACTGACCTACAATAAATACCTTTATTACTAGTAGATTGTGAGAGAAGACGTTTATCAAATAAAAGCATTACTATCTTTCTAAAATTATTTCTCTAAGCTTATGCTATTTACTCAAATAAATTTGAATTATTTTTAAGTGAGTTATATACTTTATGTTTCAGAAAATTCACCAGTATCTCAAATTGACACGACGCAATATATGCCATTATCGTTCCAAAATAGAACATGTTACAACAAAACTTTCCTTTGAATAATAAAATAAATAAATAAACTTATCTTAAGAGAAGGACTGCTGTTAAAAAAAAAAAAAAAAAATGTTTATTTTCTTTTTGAGCAATTATCTAAATTTTATAATGGAATACAAGTGCAATATTTGTATAATCCAGAAATTTTACTCAAGTGTTATAAAAAATATATTTTACACCAGAATTTTTATTTAACTGTTTAACTTATATATTTAACTTTTATTTATTATCTTCCTTTCTGTTTAATTCTTTCGATAAAGGAATTCTGTTTCGAACTGAAATGTATTTATTTGGTAGCGGTTAAAATGAACCCTCCCGGCCAGAATTGACAGTGGGCTACATTTTTAAAATGGCAAGTTTTTGAAATGGTAAAATTCCAGTTGTTTTCGCTTTAACCCGTTCGCGAGCAGCGTCTTTTACACGACTTTTATTAGGTTTACGTCAGTTTTATGTCAAATAATTAAATTTAGTTTATCAATCAAGAAAATGTCTTAATTAAATACGGAAAAATTTTACTTTTCTTTTTTAGTGGTGTCAAAAACAAGTACTGTAGTCATCTTTGGAAAATGCATATATGCACCCACGGTCTCGAAAGGGTTAATTAATATGTCATTATAATAATGCAAATTTTACCATTTCAAAAAAGTGGTGTCAATCAAGGAAACTGAATTTTGAAAAAATAGCCCACTGACAACATTGCTCCCGGCCCATCTAGTGTTAACGTCGAAACTGTAATGACATTTTTCATTACTTTATTTCAGATTTCATAAAAAATGCATTTCTAAAAACTTTCTAAATTGTGGTGATTCAATGGTGATGAAATTTTAAAACATTACATACTGTTTACTTACATAGACTTATATATATCATGAAATTTATGAAAAGAAGATGCAAAACGTAACAATAAAACTAATGAAAGATTCAACAAGAAACAATAATAAAAATCTCCTTGCTCGTCGGAGGGTGGGGAGAGTTAAAAAAAAAAAAAAAAAGGTATCAAACAAAAATTGAATCCCCACAGGTTTCGCAAGTTATGGCTGACCCCCATACTCCATTAGTATAACAAAATCAAATAGAGAAACTTAAACATCTTAAAACAGCAAAACCAAACTGCATTAAAAACATAAACGACCAACCAATTTAAATTCATAACCAAATCTCTAAAACTGAATTTAACATTTAAAAAATAATTAATTAAATAAATTATTAAACTTAATTATTAACTAACTCGAATTCATTAATTTAATTATTCATTTAGTTATGAATTAGTTAATGATTTAATTTAATAATTAATTTAATGGATTATTTTTAAAATGTTAAATTCAGTTTTACATCTGAAAAACTGAATTTAACATTAAAAAAATAATCAGTTAAATTAATTATTAAATTAAATCAATCGATTATGGATTTAAATTGGTTGGTTGTTTATGTTTTTACAACAGTTTGGTTTTGTTAAGTTGGTTTAAGTTTCTATATTTGATTTTGTTACACTAATGGAGTATGGGGGTTGGCCATATCTTTCAAAACCTGTGAGGATTCAATTTTTGTTTGGTACCTGTTTTTAACTTCTCCCACTTTCCGACGAGCAAGGAGTTGTTCATTTATTGTTTCTTGTTGCAATTTTTCATAAGTATTATTGTTACGTTTTGAATATTCTTTTCATAAATTTCATTATTCTCATACTTTTGATAAAACTATATATACATATATATTTCGGTTACATTGGAGCGTTTACAAAAGTATTTTACGTATTGAGATTCATAGCCATTTATAAATGAAATCTAAATTTAATATTAAAGCCCGATGTATTAGTATTTGTCATCTTTTCAATTCAGTTTATTTAAAAATCGTACAGAATTGTACTTCGACTTTTTCACGATTTTTAATATAAGTCTCTTTTCCGCCAAAAATGGGAACAATCTTTTAAATTATTTCATTTTTTTATCCATACGTATGCAATATTACATTTTATATCCCTGTGTAGAATAAATCATATTCAATCTATAAAAAAGCTAGAAAAATATTAACAGGTTAAATCTATATAAATTTAATACGGACTGGAAGAATGGGAAATTTTCGTTTACTTACAAGAAATTCAGGGAGTGAATTTCTCTTTGATAATTTTTTATGGGTGGGGCTAGTTGAGCTCAAACCAACTGGTAGGCCTCCCCACCTGGCTGAATCTGATCATTTTTTATTCTAAAACATTTATGCCCAAACCAACCCTGTTGGCACGGTAACAGGAGGATTCAATGTCTCGTTCTCGGTTTTTAAAACAATGCACTTTGTATGAAAGAATACGGCGCAGATTAATAAGAAATTTGTTATTTTTTGGCTCTTTAATAAAAATGTGTTTTTATTATTCGTTGTTTAACCCCTTAACGCTCGAATTAAATTACGATTGAAAAATTCAAATTGCTTATTTGCACCACTTTTATGAAAAAGAAATATTCACCTTATTTAATAACAGGATAAACGATACTTAAATATAGCCAATTTCACTATTTTATAAAACTGGTGGGAATCAAACAATTTGAGTAAAAGACACAGCCCGAGAATATGACGGGAGCGAGAATTAAGGGGTTAATTCTGTAAACTGTCTGGATGGGCTCGGGCCTAGCTCCGACTTTGAACTCGAAGAGGTTCCCGGAACTGTTTCGATCAGATTTTACCTCATTAGATAGCGTCAGACAAAGGCTTAACCCTTAAATGCATGATGTTTTTCTTTTGTTTCGAAAAAATTATATATTATTCTGTGAATGGTTAATAACACAGGAAAAAAAAGATAAAAAATCAGAGATACATGTTTCATATAATATAAGTACGACAACCTTTTCTTATGTTACACATCTTCAATAAATGTAAAAACTAAAATATTGCAAATTAGTAAATATTTTAATAAGTATGAATCTAAATACCTCATTTTACATAATTTTTAATTTTGTAAAACTTAACCCTTAAATGCATAAATTATATTTTGTAGAATTTTGTTTGTTACTCTAAAGATTAAGCACCGGAAATTTTAGGATAGATTTTTAACTTTATATTTTTGTAATTCTTACAGAATTAATATTTCTATATAAATATACTTGTCGCTGAAAATTAAATAAAAAGTGATGTAGTTATGTATCACAATATATTTAATATTTTATTTACTGTGTGATGTTTGTGCACGCACTCTCGCCTCTAGAAGCGCCCTCTTTTGTCGAAAGGGGAGAAACAGATCAGAACCTGAGATAGCTTCACCTAGGAAGGTGAGCTAAAAAATGCGGTGAACGGCCGTTGACACTCCCGGTCTTAACCTCTTAACGCTCGAATTAAATTACGGTTGAATAATTCCAATTGCTTATTGGCCCCACTTTTATGAAAAAGGAATATTCACCTTATTTAATGACAGGTAAAACGATACTAAAATATAGCCAATTTCACTATTTTATAAAACTGGTGGGAATCAAACAATTTGAGTAAAAGACACAGCCCGAGAATATCTCGGGAGCGAGAATTAAGGGGTTAAAGAAACAAACGAAACCAATATAAGGAATGGGACAATTATAAGTGTTATTCTGTGTGTTAGTGTATGTCAATCGTGATGTCCACCGTGTTCTAAAAAACGTCTCATGTTGAAGAAATTGGCCGATTCGTGAGAGAAAAGCCCACACGCGACCATCCGGTCGTACTTACAATGGTGCCAGAAAAAACGTGAGATTTGGCAAATAAGTCAAATTAACATGCATTGTGGATACTCTATCCTCTATCGGATTATCTTTTTTTCCGGAGGTAAGGAAATTTGTATTATTTGAAATATGGCTGAAAAAATTTCTAAATTAAAAAAAATGCTCGAGGTGTAACGAAATGCTCGATAACATACATAATTAAAAGAAATGTAAGATAATTACGTGTACGACACGCCAAACTTAGGTGATCTTGAAGAAAACTTAGCGATGTTACACCAAAAAGCCAGTGATTTTAAACAAGAGGACAGCGAAATTTTATCATTAATCGATGATTTATCGGAAGTGTAAAATAATGCGAAGGCGTCATCGGAGTATCAGGAAAAAATAACACTCTGGAAGTTCAGAGTAAATAAGAAACTAAAACAGAAAGATGAAAAAGACCCCCCCCCCCCCCTGTATGTCCCACAAATAATAGGTGCGTAGAATTTCCGAACGCGGTAAAACTACCGACACTTAAAATTGAGAAATATTATGGAGAGATTAAACTTTTCCAGAATTTCTGGAATTCCTTTAAGACAGCGGTACATAACAATGAACACCTGTCAAATATTGAAAAAAAGAATTATTTATTCAGTTATTTAACCCCCTCACTGACAAGCCCGTGTCAATTCGTTCACTAAGCTCCAGGTTTCATTGCAATACAAGCGATATTTAAAGTAATATAATTCTATTGTTTTAATGTATTTTGAATACATTGTACAATGTTTAATACTTCCAAGGATTGCATTCATATTCATTATTAAGTTTTTTTTTTTTATAAAATGCTGAAAGAATCATCTTTTTTTGGCATTTAACACAAAATACAGAGAAAACAACATTACAATTTTTCCCTTTTCCAAGACTGTCAGAGGGTTAGGTGGGTGTGCGTATAATTCTATTTAGGGTTTTGCGTTATCTCATAAAAATTACATTGAGGTCGTGGAGGTACTTAAACAACAGTTCGGTAGAAAAGATTTAATTATTACCATTAAAATTAATAGGTTGTTAACTTTAAGACCGGTAACGAAATCGCATGACGTCACGTCATTACGTAAGACGGTGGGTGCCCCCACAAAAAGGGGACCCTCTTCCGGTCTCAGGCTTTTTTCAAGACCATTTGCCCACGCAGGGAACAACCTGAAAGACAAGCCCCGCGGCGCGTCCCGAAGGTCGCCGCTAGACAAGCCCCGACGAAGCGGAACCACACGCAAACTCCGGCCAAGCCGACGCGCTGACCAGCGCACGCAACGACGGCTATTCCCAAGAAGAGACGAACGGCCGCATGTGACAGTCCTCACCACCCAGCTAGAAAAACCAAGTGGTCCCTAAACTTGGTTACCCGATCCGGTAGACCCCACGAGCCCGCAGGAACCAGATGCCTATAAAGACGCTGGGCCCACGAAACTGAACCGAGGCTTTCCGAACCGGAGTTGCTTTACGGAAGACCCACAAGGTCAAATACCATTTTCCGGCAAAGACATTTATGCGGGCCAGCCGATAAGAAAGTTATTTAGAGGCCCCTAACTTGAAAACCCGGGAGGACGGGGAAACACTCTCCGGCCGTAAAGCGACCCAGCTCCGGGCTTTTCGCCCAGACTCCCCGGCTCAACCGACGGAACCCCCACGCCGGGAACCAGAGAGCCCTGACTAGGTGCCGTTAGCGACCCCAGGCGTGCACGGAAAGCCCCACATAGACGGAATAGACCTCGCCTAACTAGGGAGTTGGATGGAACGGAGTCCCGCCCGCCCCCGGCGACTCGACTCCAGCCGAAGGCGGAGAAGCCACCTGAGGCAGGCAGAAGCCCGCCCACCACTACTTTACCTCACGGTCATCGAGGGTACCCAGGCACGAATGCCCCTGACCTCGTGCAGTGATCGACCGCTACCTTTGTTAGTGCGTTCGAAAAGTAGGTGTAGACACCTCTAGGTCCTCATCACTGGGCGAGGAAAACTCCAGTATCGCATAGACACGAAGGACCTGGATCGGACCAAGAGTTCCTCTGAGGCTCGAAGCGCTGCCGCGTTACCGGCGAGCCTCCGGCCCGATTCCCCGTGGGAATAGCGTTCGAGGGTGGACCTGCAGGCCGAGCCCCCTTCCAAGGGTCACGGCAGGTCATGGAGCAACCAGAGCCATACTGGCCTCCCCACGCGACCACTCCTTGGTCAACGGGGGCACCGCCAAACCCTACCCACCTAAGGGTCGGCTGTCAACTGCTTCAGCTGCGGTCCTTGGAGGGATGAGCCACCCGAGTCAAAAAGTAACTTTGGCGCTGTCCGAAACCCTCGCCCTTCGGTTGCTCCAGAAGTCCCGGCATGGCGTTCCCGCGAGCCCCGTCGTCACTAGCGAGCACGAAGGACTTTCCACTACAAATCCCGCTCTCTCACCTCAGGTTCCCTCTTAGTCTATTGGTGGATGGCACTATTCAATCGCAAATTCGTATTCTCAAGTCATTACAAATGAAATCAAATAGTTTTGACGCACTTTGACCCCCATAATTTAAAAGCATTACCATACAGCTTATCTGTGGAGTTCAGTAAACAAAGTGTCAAAAACTCTGATGAATTCAATTACGGCTTTGAAAGATTAACATCATTTTTCCGAAATGAATTAGAAGGGAGGTAGAAACAGACACAGATTATAAATTTATCTTCTGATTATTCAAGGCCAAAGCACTTACCAGATTTATTGCCCGAATTTAGACAAAAGATTAACAAAACATCTGGCGTCAGTGTATCTCAAGTGGCGGCCGGGGAGAGTGTTTGTTTATTTTGCAATGCAGTTAATGAGCATTTAACAGAAAATTGTGACAGATATTCAATTCAGGAAAGAATTAATAAATTAAAAGCTGAGGGTAGATGTTTCGCTTGCTTGAAGCGAAAACACCTAATTAAAGATTGTACCGCAAAAACTAAAAAATTATTTAGTTGGGAAGGGCTATAAATCGGAAAAAGATAAACATGAAAACGCTGTGTCAGCTAGAATAATGTCACGAAATTTATTTGATTTAGGACGGGTTCGAGGAAAGGGAAAATTAATTGAACCGCTTCAAGTTATAGATTTAGAATTTGAAAAGAAAATTTTGCGAGAGGTGCTTGATATCGGTACTCAGATTTCAATTGTAAAGAGTGATTGTGTACCAGTGTATTTTAGGGTACCATGCGGATCAATTATACTTAAATCAGAATTTGGACACCAGTTAAGAGCCCCGTTAATAAACATTCCACTAAGCATAGCGGCTGATAAGTTACATTGCAGGGTGTTCCCAAAAATAGTAATAACATGCACGATGGTTGATAATTTAACCCCTTAATTCTCGATCCCGTCATATTCTCGGGCTGTATCTTTTACTCAAATTGTTTGATTCCCACCAGTTTTATATAATAGTGAAATTGGGTATATTTTAGTATCGTTTTTACTGTCATTAAATAAGGTGAATATTACTTTTTCATAAAAGTGGTGCTAATAAGCAATTTGAATTATTCAACCGTAATTTAATTCGAGCGTTAAGGGGTTAATCAATGATCTAGTGTTATCGTTAAATGCTCATAAGGAATTAAGCACGATAAGCGAATATAACGAACCCGGCACCACAATAAATGACTGTAGTACTATAAATTTGCCCCGTATAAGACAAAACGACGCGGTAGATTTAGATTTAGCTTATGCAGCTACGGAGGCCGGGCAGATTAAAACAGGAAATGCAGACGAGAATATTGATAACGATTTTAATAAAAATACCGGCAATTTCACGAACGACTCGGAAAAAATTTAAATGGGAACAGGAGAGCGATGCATTACTAAATTAATGTTGGACATATGCTAAAAATGAGAGTAATAATTATTTTGTTGAGGAAAACCTGTTATATGATCGTGACAAAATATTAGGAGAAACGGTACATCAATTGCTCTTACCCGAGCCGCGTAGAAAGCTGTTGCTAGAGCTCGCTCATTCCAATCTTTGGGGTGGACATTTAAGAAAACGAAAGACCACTCAAAGATTAAAATATTGTTTATTTTTTGGCCTGGGATTAAGACAGATGTGAGCGAGTTTTGCGGCAAATGTTTGTCCTGTCAGCTTCGAGCGAAAGCAAATAAGTTCGATAATGTACCGATAACCCAAATTACTCTTCCTGACGAGGCGATGCAGATCATAAAGCTAGACAATATAGGCCTAATAGAACCTGCTAGTGGAGGATACAAGCACGTACTGACCGCGGTAGACCAGTGCACGCGTTGGCCGGAAGCGGTCTGTTTACGAAATCTTTTTGCGAAATCTACATGCGATGCCCTTTTACAGATATATTCAGGGACCGGAATTCCCAAATTAAAAGCTTGCGAGCAGGATAGAAACTTCACTTCGGCCCTCACGAAGGAATTTATGAAACGTTTAGGGACGTCCCCGCAGTTTTCCGTTCCGGGGTCCGCACAGTCAAACGGATTAGTTGAAAGATGGAATGGCGTCCTTAAAGGAATTATACACCATGTTATAAGAGAAAATGCCGGAAGTTGGCACAAACACATACCATTTTTGTTGTGGGCATACAGGGAGGTGCCAAATGCTACAACGGATGTTAGTCCATTCCAGATGTTATATGGTAGGCGTCCAACTGGTCCTCTTTCCATATTAAAATCATCATGGACTAACGAAACACCTTTACCAATTGGTCAGTTAGTCTCAGTTACCAATTACTTAAATGACCTGAAGATTAAGTTAGAAAAAGCAGCCGAGCATGCCGGAATTTCTTGCAAGTATAAGCAGCAAGCTTACGCTTATTATCACAACGGGAGAGCTAGACATAAATAATTTAAACCGAATGATCAAGTTATTGTATTAATTCCGGACAGTAATCACAAAATATAAGCTAGGTGAACAGCGCCAGCTACGATACTCAAAAATAAATCTATTATAATATAAAAATAATATATATCAAAAATAAATCTATATAATATAGTTATTTAGTACAATTACCAGATAATAGTATAAAGCATTTACATGCGAATAAAATCAGGGAATTAAAAGCCCAGGCAATACACATAGGTGTCATCTATGATGATGATATCGATTTTGGTGAAATTGAAAATGTCCCGCAGATTACTAAAGACGATCCGAATAATCTCCACCAAAAATTACACCTAGACCATTTAACGGATAATAACAGGGAACAATTAATTAACGTATTACGTAGACACTTCAACCTTCAGTCGGGAATCCCTAAAATTGCAAATGTAGGGGAACATGGAACTAAATTAAAACATGACAACAAACCAAAACGTCACAAGCCCTACAGAATCCCAGAGGCACTCAAAATAGAAGTCGACAGACAAATTGAAGAATTATTAAGTTTACGACTGATCGAGCACTCGGAGAGTGAATTTGCTCACCCGATAGTATGTGTAGCCAAAAAAGACTCTTCAGTCTGATTATGCGTTGATTATCGATATTTAAACTCCCAAACAGAAGTCGACTTACTCGCTATGCCTAACGCTACGGACTTGCTCTACAAGGTCGCTCCAGCGAAATTCATTACCCTCTTGGACTTACTGAAAGGATACTGGCAGATAAGGTTAAGTGAAGACTCCAAATATTTAACGTCCTTTATCTCACACCGAGGACAGTATTCCTTCATAGTCATGCCATTTGGGCTACGTAACGCGGCAGCCACTTCTTAGAGGTCCATGAATCGCACTTTAGTCCAACATAAAGAATACGCCGAAACATACATAGGTGATGTGGTAGTTTTTTCTGATAACTGGACCGATCATCTTAAGCATCTAGACGCTGTTCTGACAACGATCGAAGAAGCAAACCTGAAGGTAAATTTTACGAAATGTGTGTTTGCACGACCCCAGATAAAATTCCTAGGGCATGAGTTAGGATCAGGCAGACATGCTCCTGATCCAGAAAATGTAGCAGCTATCCAAAAGCCGAAGTGCAGCTATCCAAGTGCCGAAATCCAAGAAAGATGTCAGTAACTTATTAGGTCTTCTGTACTATTATAGGTCCTATATCCCTAAATTCTCTGAAATAGCCCGCCTATTGATTGAACTTACAAAAAAAAAGTGCTCCTAACGAAATTACCTGGACCGAGCAATGTGAAACAGCTTTCCGTGATCTGAAGCAGGCAATCAGCCAAACGCCAATTTGTTATTCGCCGAACTTTATGATACCCTTCATTATTCATGCAGATGCTTCATCGTACGCGATAGGGGCTTGCCTATCTCAAAAAGATGAAAATGACCAAGAACATCCCATTGCTTCCGTTAACAAAAAACTATCGAAATGCCAAGAACGTTATGCCACTTTAGAGAAGGAAGCCTACGCGGTTATTTTCACTCTAAAAAAATTGAGCATTATATATATGGCTCGCAAGTGACTGTTGTGAGTGACCACAACCCTTTGAAATTCTTAACAGACTGTACATCTCTATGTGTGAGCCTTCAAATGTTGGCTCTGGCATTGCAGCCATTTCAAGCCCAAATATCCTATCGATGTGGAAAACTCCACACTAATGCAGACTCTTTGAATAGGCTATATGCCTCACACTGGACTTGATCCTTTGAAGGGCGGTGATGCCGTCACGACATCACATAATTGTAATCCCAAATTGCCACATTGGCACCGGAATTTAATTATGAAAATGGCATCTTTGTTAAGTACGCGAAAATTCACTTTTACTTGTTTATAAATAAAATCTCTTGTCAATACTGGTGTCAAAAAAAATTTGAACATTTTACGAATGCAAGTACCTTACCCCTGAAAGGATTAAACGAAAGAAGCTTTCCCTTTCAAAAAACTCACCATAAATTTTTGATTAATTTTGTTTATGCTTATATGTTACCTTCAAGACTTTTCTGAATATGACTCTATTGGACATTATCTGATTGGACATTGATTGTTTGAACTCTAAAAATATGTACTCTAGAACGTTAACGTATTAATATTAGTATCACAATCTCATATTGCACAGTATCTTAGTTATCCTGTTTAGTTATCTTTGTGTTAAGTAAGTACTGTAATTTTGATTTTTATTAATAATATGTTTACTAAAATGTTTATAGATATCCACTAGATTTTGATTAGTCTGCAAAGACTAAATCAAAACTTCGAATAAGGGAGGCGTGATGTTTGTACACACCCTCCCGCCACTAGAAGCGCCCTCTTTTGTCGAAAGAGGAGAAACAGATCAGTACCAGAGATAGCTTCACCTAGGAAGGTGAGTTAAAAAAGGCGGTGAAGGGCCGTGGACACTCCCGGTCGTAAAGAAACCCATATAAGGAATGGCATAGTTATAAGTATTATTCTATGTGCTAGTGTATGTCAATCGTGATGTCCACCGTGTTTTAATACATGTCTCATGTTGAAGAAATTGGCCGATTCTTGAGAGGAAAGCCCACAAGTGACCATCCGGTTGGTCTTACATACTGCATTCTGATTTACTGCATTTTTTTCATGTAATTTTATTTCAGTTACGACAATGAAAATTAAAGGGTAAGCATAAAAAAATACTCAACCGTGAGAAATTTAATTCCTTAAAGGTAATTAATAATAGTGAGACTTTAAAGTACCGTCAGTACACCATGACTAAAATATCGTAACAGAAAACCCACAATGTATTTCAAATGGCACCACAATTGTGGTAAAATATTTTCGATTTAACCCCTTGAGGGGTTAATGGTATATATTATATACCACCTACGATTAATGATGTTTTACACCAGAAAAAATTTATTAAGTTTTACTTTTCTAACTTTGGTGGAAAATAGCCGTAAAATTGCTTTTACTTATTTTGAAATATAATTTTTCAAAGATTCCGGTGGGAATTCAACATTTCACAAACGTAATTGCTTGCCCCTCAAGGGGTTAATAAGTATGTGAAATATAACCTTTTTTTACATTTATAAATATTTTTTTTTTTTTACAAATTCCGGTTACAAACATGTATTTCAACACATTATCATTGAAAATGTTTTGCCCCTGAACTGGATAAAAAAACTTTTTTTTTTACGTTTTCGATCTTGTTAGCAGTCTCTTAGTTATGCGACGTCTATATTCCAGGAACAACATGTTCACTCGCATCTCCATATATGCAATAGATGAATTTACATATACCATTTCTAGCATAGCAAAAAAGAGCCGGTGACACAAAATTTTCGATTTCCCATAAAAAATAATAATGAAACAGAAAAGAAATAATAAGAAAATTATTACTACACTACATTTTAATAATTATATTTTAAAGCAGATGAAAACGAGGGACACAGACGAAAAGTAAACAAGAAGTTTTTCTCCAACACCCAGTGTACGGAAGGTACCATAAGTACCACCGAGTAATTCAACTGTTAAATCAAATACATACACCTTTCACCTAAAATAGCTAGTCAAAGATCATAATGAACACATATAAAAAAAAATCAAACACCTATCTTATACCCTTTACTTACTGTGTTTGCAGCAATAAATTGATGAGCGTGACAATCTGTACAAAATGCCAGCAGAAAGCACATCGGCAGTTTCAAAGTTAGCCCTCATCCTCGCTAAAATAACAAACCTAGAACTACTGTTGCAATGTAACCATGTAAAGTGGAGTTAAAAGAGTATTTTTACAAAGTACCATTAGAATATTAGAAATATTCACTATTGGATGAAAGTTTAAAGTGAGGGGTACTTATAAGTACCGTCAATAGATAAAGTGTTAAGGGTTAAAATTTCCCAGCATTCGGAGAGGGCAGGCCAAGGGAAACACCGAGCAGATCTGTTAGTAAAGACATACTGATGTAATAAAAAGAGAGAAGTATTTAGAAATGCAAACAGAAATATATCCCTTTAAGACCCAACCCGCACGATCGTGCGGGTTAGACATTCATTTAAATGCTTGCTTCTGAGTCGTATGTAATAAAAACTCGAATCGAACGATCGTTATGGTTAGCAGATGGAGTAAAGTATCAGTTTCTATCAACAGGTAGCGGTTCCAGTCCATGTTTTATTTTCTACAGGCATGACTAGTTTTGTTTACAAATACGCCGGGTCTTAAAGGAATAACAACAGGTGTTTAAAAAGTGAAGAGTAAAACATCTACAAATAATATAAAAATCAACTTTCATTACAGTTTTTGTGCATTTTCGATGGCACAGAAGAAAAGTATTTGTACACAAAGACTATTGCCAATTTTTATACTATATCTTACTATGTTATAAAAAAAAGCGAGACATACGTGAATGTATAATGTAAAGGTTATCACTAGCAATCAAGAGAAACTTATACATGAAGCGAAAGAGAATTGTATTAAAAATATTATCTAATTAAATTCTAAACTTTTTAATTTATTTTTATTAATAAGAAATATTTCAATCAAATTAATAATAAACTGTTGTACTCAGAGTTGCCAAGTCTCCGGCTTTTTGAACACCACTATTATTTTAGAGAAAATCTAGTTCTGTTAAATTTTCGAAATGTCCGAATTAAATCAAACAACATTTTCTGTATTAAAATAGCGGTATCCAAAAAGCCGGAGACTTGGCAGCTCTGTGTACTTAAAATTTATATTAATTCTTATACTGTGTTTCAAATAAAAGGAAATTTTACTCTAATAAAATGCACAAAGTATTACAGTTATAAATATTTTTTCAGTGACAAGTTTTTATTCAAATATATATATATATAATATTTGAAAACAATGATTTGTATTTTCCAAAAGACGAAATCAACTTATTTGAACCTGCTTTTTTAAAAAATCTGATCTGAAATAAAAGCATTCTTAAGTCAGAGTAGTTCTAATGTGACTAATAGAAAATTTCTTAAAATAATTCCGTAAAATACTTTAATGATATTTGAAAATGATTATAGAATGAATAACTAATTACATTAGACATGTATTCCCACTTATGTTAATATTTCTCTGTTTATTGAGTATGCAAAAACATACCACCAAATTAGTGTAATTCTCTTAAATTTCATAAAACCACGATTGGAAATTTAACTGAGAAATGCAATGCAAATTTAAAATTGACTTTACTGTGTTTCTAAACGAATTTTCATAATTTAGAAAAGTAATTGTAATAATGACATTTTTAAGGTAAAGCCTATTTTAGGGCCTCCTATACCAAAGATAGGGAAACTGTTCAAACAGATATAGCTAAAAAAAATACTATTTCAAAATTTATAAAAATATTTTCAACAAATAGATGCGTAATGTTTTATGCGTAATATGCGTAATATAAATATTCGTAAAGCCTATTTTTATTGATTTTTTTTTTTCAAAATTTATGTGTTAAATAAAAGTTAGGAAAAACCCACTACACGATTCTTTTGTATTTGATTGCAAAACAAAAATCTCGTAGGTACATTTTTCTTTATCAAAAGAAATAAATTCACAATAATTTCTTTTGAAAATCGATAGAGTAACTGTTTATTGAATGCGACAAAATGAAACTGATCAAGTAAAGAGAAAATACTCTATTTTATTTAACATAAAAGAAGATAAATACATCTGGTTTGTTTCGTAAAATGGACAAATCTTTAAATTTAAAGAGAACAATATTGATGGAAGACAGAGTTGCCAGTTTAGTTCGATTTTTAAATTCAGAAATTTCGAATTCATTCTTAAAATACAGATTATTATTTTCTTTATTTGATTTTTTATGATTAATTTAGATAAAATTTCTCTTCTTTCGGAATCTTTGAATATAAAATAGACCGAACATAGAACTTCGATAGGATAGGAGACAGATTGCGGTGTATATTAATAAATACAAATCGGAGAAAATTGTATACTATTATAAAAAATGCGCTTTTCATGTTTAATCATTTCCACTGAAAATTATTATTTCGTAATAGCTATCACCGTTTTGCTACTTTATTTCTTTACTCAAAACTTCGTGGTAGAGAGAAATGGTGTAGAAATAAAGATAGCCAAAGATTAAATCTGAAGTAGCTGTAGCGAAAAACTTTGTGTAATCCACTCGACAACTGAGTTCAAAGGTTTAAAAAATACTTATTTATTCAATTTTTATTCGTTAAAAATACAAAAATAAAATATTATAACGATTTATCTGCTATTAATTATAAAACAATGTTATATAAAATAAATCTATTTAATTTTAATAATTTGATACAAATAATTTTCTTAAATGAATTTTTAATCAATTAAAAAATTGCGAAAATGTTGTACCATTCCTTCCTCAAGCACTGGTACAGTGACACATGTGCCAGACTTGTGAGACTTACAATTAAAATAGCGTGAAATAATAAGGAATTTACAATTAGTGAAAAATATACTTTCATAGATTTAAGCTGAATTGAAATAATGATTTGACTTCATATATCCCTCTCCGCTCTACAAAATTTGCAATTAAAAGGTTAAAAATTTTAGTACTCGAAAAATTTGTCTTTTTTACCCCAAAAGCATATATTGATCTGTAACAGTGTTGCCAGTGGCCTACTTCTCTAAGATTAAGATTTCTTTATTGGCATCAAATTTGAAAGAGTAAAATTCTCCTTATTCAATGACATATTAATTAAGGTGAAAAGAAGGGAATTTTACCATTTCAGAAAAGTGGTGCCAATCAAGAAACCTGAATTTAAAAAAAGTAGCTCACTGGTAACACTGATCTGAAATGCTATTTTGAAATCGATCTTGGCATTTATTACTGAATTAATATTACTAAAATTGTTACGAATTACAGAATATATTTAAATTCCGAATATAAATATTTGTATCTGTTTGGTAACATAGAATAAATAAAGAGAATATGTCGCATGCCATTATATCACTTAGTGTTCCATACTCCAGATAGTATGTTTACTATATGACTTATCACATTAAACATTCTACGTTTTAGGCTTAATTTAATTAGTGAATTTCAAACACGAGATCTAGGGAGTTATTGTAACAATTTGTATTTTTGCAATGAAAAAGTGTCAAAATCAATTTAAAAATAGAATTTGATTTGTACTTTGTTCTTTAAGAATGACACTTTTCTACTGATTTTAAAAATTATGCTGCTATAGAATTTGTCGCATATATAATTAGGTATAAAGATACTCCATCGTATTAGAAATGAAAGAAAAAATTTACAGTATAGTTTAGAACAAATTTCTTTGTCTCACTCCTCCTGCCTTCCAAATCCTCTATCTTCTCCCTCATCTGCTTTATTAACCCTAGAACTACCGGAAATTTTACTCAAGTTTTATAAAAACATTCTACATCAGAATTTTTACTTAAAACTATTTAATTTGTTTATTTAACTTATTATTGTCTGATTTATACATTTAGTTTGTTTTGAAGAAATTTCTGGTTTGAATAGATATTTTGAATATACATGTCGGGTCCATTGGACCCTTCTGGTAGACAGAAGGTTAAAAAACAAAACGTGGAAAAGACTTAAATGCGAATAATAAGATGTACATAGCTGCCAACTTGTACGGATTTTTCACACCACTAAAATTTTATAGAAAAGTTTAGCTAATTGAACAACCGAAATTAAAGCATTTTTAGCGTTTAAAGAAGTCAAATATTTCTATTAAATTTTAGTGGTAAGAAAAATCCGTACAAGTTGGCAGCTATGGATGTATATGAGAAATAAAAAAATATTACATTAATTAACCCTAGAACTACCGGAAATTTTACTCAAGTTTTATAAAAAACATTCTACACCAGAATTTTTACTTAAAACTATTTAATTTGTTTATTTAACTTATTATTGTCTGATTTATACATTTAGTTTGTTTTGAAGAAATTTCTGGTTTGAATAAATATTTTGAATGTACATGTCGGGTTCAATGGACCCGTCTGGTAGACGGAAGGTTAATATAAATTATTATAGCATAGTTGCCAATCTTCCGATTTTTTGGATACCAGTAAAATCTTACAAAAACGTTCGCTTTATTTAGTTGCATAAATTGTGCGATTGTATAAGGCAAGTATTTTAGAATAAAAATATTGGTATGAAAAAATCGGGTGGTTGGCAACTATGTTATAGTTTTCCTTATTAACTTTATCAAGAATTATTTTCTGCACTAAATGATCCAATCTAGTTTTTCGTGACATAAATAATACATCTATTTTTTTAAGGTGTACTGTAGAAGAAATTGTTCTAGCCTTCTAATATTTTTTTATGATTTCAGTGTCTGTACGAATTTTCATAAAATTTCAGGGGATATTATTCAGTTAACCCTTCAATGCACTAATTTTTTGGAAGTATATATATATATATATATATATATATATATATATATATATATATATATTCATATTAGGATTATATACCAGATATTTTAAAGAGTATTATTTTATTATATTTAATTACGAACTTTTGTAATTATATACGACGGATATTTTAACTTAACACTAGAACGCCCGGAAAGAGTCGATCCGATTCCGACCATATGATTAAATGTCAACTGGAACAAGAAAACCTTTCATAAAATAAGTTAAATTTAAACAACGCAGATTTACTAGTTAAATAAATAAGTCAAATAATTTTAAATAAAAATTCTGGTGTCAAATATTTTTATAAAAAATTGAATAAAATTTCGGGATGTTCTAGTATTAAACACAGTGGTTGCAGGCAAGTAAATTTACTTAATAAAAATCAAATTTTATGGTTCATAAATGTATCACCGCGCTGTTTCGCGTAATCAACTTAACGTACTGGAGACCGCAAAAGAGAATAAAAAAAAAAAAAAAAAGACTAATTTAATCGGGAAAATGCTCCGATTAAATAAGGCAAAATTAAAAAAATAATAATAATAATAATAACTGGTGAGAATGATCAAGGAGGTTTAACTACACGGAAAATGGGATCCCCGAGAAAATCTCGCGTTCCGCAGCGAGAGGGTTAACGACGATCCTCTTTTAGACTTCTTCTAATTCCTGGACACCAAATTTTCCCAAATTGTAATTTTGAATTATTTAGTCGCTCAGAATTTTAGATTAGATAACTGGAAAATTTCCAAACTAAAATACTGGTATTCCAGCTTTTTCGCCTTACTTGGCAAGTTTTCTTGCCAACCGGATTTAATGAGTTACTAAGCATCATTGAGTAAGGAGTGGCTGCTTTACTGACAATGCATTTACGTTATGTTGTCTACTTTTTTCATTATTATTGTAAGACATTTTATATTGTATGCACACATGGAAATGCATTTAAAGACCTCAGAAAACATGAAAAACCTATCTAGGAAATGAATTTACGAAAGACTTCCAATAGAGAGATTAACTTTTACTGTTTAAAAACCAGGATTTCACAAAACCATGTTCGTCATACCGTGTTAACATATACACATTAAACATGGAAATCGGATTGAAACACACATGAATGAATGCCACAATGAAATAAATTCCATTGTGATGAATGCATAAATACAGTTATGGGAAGAATGAATGATTTTACTATCAAATGAACAATTCGGGCATATGCAAAAACATAGTTTTCAATCTCTGTATACATTTTTAATTAAATACCACAAAAAAAGAAAAGAAACCAAATCATAGTTGGCAGCCTTCATAATTCTTAATAATTTTTTTTCAGAAATATTAAATGTAAAAAGTATTTTTACATTATTATATGTTTCCTTAATTAGCTCTTAATTAAATTCAGAAATATGTTTTTTTTTTCCATAAAAATTCTCTGGTAGAAATTGAATAATAATAATAAAGGCACGTCTGTTAAAATTACTGGTCTTCACGTGAAAATATGACAAATAAAAGACTGTGTATCAGGAACTTTTAATGTATCCAATTTATCAATTATGGACCATACGTATTCTCGGTTTTTAAAGATAAAGCTGTGGTTAACCCTTTAGCGGTCGGTGTCCACAAAAAAGGACACCTAATTTTAATTTAACATATGACAAACATTTAATTATATATATATATATTTTTTAACATAAAGTACGAAGGAGCATTTTTTTTCTTTTCTAATAAATCCGTTTGTAAATTCCGGTGTCAGTCTATCATTTTACAAACAGACTTACTCCGCGCCGGAAAAGATTATCCCTTTGAGGGGTAAGTAATTGTGTTTCTGTCATGCAGCGAAAAGATTTATGGCAAAATAAGGTAAAGCAATTTTACTACTTTTTTTTCCACCAAAGTTAGGAAAGTAAAATTTAATATAATTTTTTTCTAGTACAAACCTTCCTTGACCCGTTCGGAACCATGGGTGCATGTATGCTCCCCACAAAGTGCTTACAGCGCTTGAGTTTGATACCAGTAAAATGGAAAATTAAAAATGACTTTATTTACTTACTACATTTTCGTGATTTATAATGTTAAGTCAAATAATTAACAAAAAATGATGCCAAACGAAATAAAATCCTGTAAAAGATGCTGGTCCTGAGCGGGTTTAACGTAGGTGGGATAAAACACCGACCTCAAGGGGTTAACACTTTCAGGGGCAAAGCAATTTCATTGCTAAAGTGTTGAAATTAATGTTTGGCACGGGAATTTGAAAACAAATTTATTTGTAAATAAGGAAAAGTTATATTTCGCATATATAATAAAACGAAAAAAAAATCAGCAAAATTCGGTGCCATTGTAGCATTTGGGAATTAAAATTAAGTGGTTTGATAGAAATACCACCGCCCCTCAAGGGGTTAAACAATAAATTAGAGAATAACCGAAAGGACGAGTCACGTAAATCTCGAACTTTAAGTCTACGAGGTATTTTAGATTTTAAACTATACAAAATGTATCTTGACATTTGACACAGTCAAACAAATACTTATTTACCTTTTGTATTCAAAAAAATTTTAAATATTTGTAATATATTTTTTTTTTGTCCTTAATAACAATTTGCTACTACAATGGTTTGCACTGATCCTAACCTTTTATATAATTGTCAAAGAAGTTTCCCTTTTTTTTTTTTTTTTTTTAACCCCATTCAGGCCACAGAAAAATATTGCCAAATCTGACCATTTTTTTTACTGAGAAATTTTGAGCTAACAGCAGAAAATTTTTTTTATACAAAATTCCCTTTATTTTATTCACGAGATTTCTATCATTTTAGCAATCAAAAGTAATTTTTCACAATTTCTGGGGAAAATTTAGAATTTCTTAAAGATTTTTTTTATAACTGACGAATAAATGCGTCAACTGTCTGTATAGGTTAGTTCCATAGATTTTTGTAGTGATTATTGGGTCGAAGGCCACCGTTATTTTCGAAAACTTTGTAACTTTTGTATTCAATTAGTGAGATAGCTCCGAGGAAATAAGTCAGATTTTTCCGTTCTAAAACACTGGTAGCCAAAAATCATAGCATGTGACTTACACTACAAGTACTCATAGAACTATCCTATAATGTTATCATAATTAGCAGTCACAGGGATGAGGGCGCTCCGGCACAAACGGTTCATTTTCACCACTAAATTTTAAAAGTATTCTCTGCTTTGTTAAAATCTCAGAAATTCTGTCATTAAATAAGGCAAGAAATACTATTCGAATTTAGCGGAAGCAATAGGTCATTGTGGCGGAGCAATCTCATCCCTGCACTTAACATATTTTAACACCAAATCAGCCGAAAATTTTAGTCAAATTTAATTAAAAAAAATTTATACTAGAATTTTCATTTAGAATTTATTAACTTATTTAAATTATTTCCGTGCATTGGAAAATCGATTGAACACTCCGGTTTAACACTTTCGCGGGCGGTGTCCTTAAAACACTACACATAATTTTTATTTTACTAGCACCAAGAATATTTAATTAGAATTTTCCTTTTATAACGCACTTAATAATAAGCAAGTTCGTATTTTCCAATAAATTCGTTTATAAATTTTGGTGTCAGCCTACTATTTCATCAATTTATAAACAGAATTACTCCGCTCCGGAAAGGGTTAAAGGTGAACAAGAGTATAGTGACTCTTGTAGGAACTTCGTTAACAACTGCGAACAGTGAACAGTGAACAGCAGTGCAGTTCAATGGGATACCTAGTAGCAGTGCTACTCCACTCCCTGTAGATGAGTAAGTGTATAGCAAATCCTAGAGGAGCCATGAGGAAAGAGTTTAAGCGTAGTACATAGTACTACAATAAAAAATAGAGAAGATAAAAATTTTAAAATATGGAGAGGCTGAAAATTTCTGAGAGGGTAATCCGAGGACTACAGTATAAGTATAAGTAAAGATAAAATTAAGGATAGATAAAGATAAAAAGAAGATGTTAACACTGTTCATAACATAGCAAGACCGCTCCAAGCAAAGCAGGAGAAATATACCAAATCCCTTAAAACCAAAAACGCTGTTTTCAGCGCCATACATTAAAAGTTTAAAAATTACAGTGAGTATAAGGCTTTACCAAGGTAAAGCAATATAGATAGAATATTTTTTTTTTTTTTTTTTTTTTTTTAATTTTATAAATTATGTAAGAAAAGAAAAGAAAATAAGTATCAGCCGAAGAGCGCGACTATTCTTCGATAATAGTAGTATATCGGGGTCTCTTACGTTTAGATGGGCTGAGAGCATCATAATCCGGTAACTCGTAAATAATTTCATTAGGGACTTTATAAAGCTGGCTGTGAAATTTTTTAGAAAGAAATTTAATACGTCTGACCAGAGAGGTAGTTTTGAGATCGTTTCTGATCGTGGTGTTCCGAAGAAATCGAGAACCATTTCTGATTCGACGAAGTTGACCGTTGTGAAGCTCAGAAAGCCGGTCCATACTTGTTCTACAGAGGAAGCCCCACACCGGGCAGCCGTAAGTGATGATAGTTAAAATGCAGGCATTGTAGATTAAAAGCTTGTTATGGTAGAACATACTAGGGCTCCTTAAAAGAGGTGAGAGACTTTTAGCTACCCCCGAGGCTTTACCGCGGATGTTAAGCATATGTTTTTTGAAGGTAAGGCGTTTGTCAATCATAACCCCTAGGTACTTAGCATCATCAGAACAAGGGATGGTAGTGTTGTTAATGGTTAGTCTATTGGGAACAGTAAAAGTACGAGAAAAGTAGACAGCTTTGGTCTTACTTTCATTAAGTTTGACACGCCACTGATTGCACCAGTCTATGAATAAATTTAAGTGATTTTGTATGTTTTTATAAAGTAAATATGGATGGTGTGCCGCAGCATAAATGGTGGTGTCGTCCGCATAAAGGGCCAGTAAAGTTAGAAGAGTACGAGGCACGTCAAAAAAGTACAGATTGAGAAGGGTTGGGCCTAAGATTGATCCCTGTATAATACCACATAAAATAAAGTGTAGATCCGATAAAATGTTGTTTATGCGGACGGAGAATGAACGGTCGCCAAGATATGAGAAAATAAGGTGTATAAGTCCGGATGGAAATCCAAGCCGAATTAATTTGTAAATGAGGCCTTCATGCCAGACTTTATCAAAGGCCTTGGCGATGTCCAGAAAAATGGCAGCAGTTGGCTTTTTTGCATTGAAGTTTTCACTGAGGAATTCAACAACGCGCAAAAGCTGGTGTTGTGTGGAGTGGCCAGCTCGGAATCCAAATTGTTCCGGTGGTAAAATATTGTGTTCGTTAATGAATTTGTTAATTTGCAATCTAATGACGCGTTCAATAACTTTAGAAAGGCTAGAAAGCAGACTAATAGGACGGAAATTAGTGGAATCGTGTAGGTTGCATGCAGGTTTAGGAATGGGGCAGATGATAGATTTTTTCCAAGGTTTGGGAAAGTAGCAAGATTTAAGAATAGAGTTGGTGAGTTTAGTAATATAGAGGATACAGTTTAAGGGAAGTTGTTTAAGAGCAAAATTAGAAATATTGTCGTACCCAGGGGATTTACGATTATTGAGTTTTTGGATGATGTTATGGATAACAATGGGTTCAATAGGGGGGAGAGGCTCAGGGGGGGTGGCAAGGAAGTTACGAACAGTATCATTGACATTATTAAGGTGATTTTGACTAGCGAGGAAGGGATTAGGTGAGAACTGTTTCTCGTATGAGTTAGCCTTATCTTTATCAGTATAAGCAGTAGAGTTATTAGAAATGAGGGGGGGGGGGAATGGGAGTATAGTTATTATTAAGTTTCTTTTTAATACGCCAGAGAGAATTATCCTCGCTAGATAAGTTTTCAAGAAAATTTTGCCAACTTTTTTGTTTTTCTTTTTGGATAAGGGTCTTAATTTTATTATTTAATCTATTAACAGCAGTTTTGAGGGTAGGGTCTCTGGAGGATTGGTAAAGCCGTCGGAGGTTATTGCGTTGGTTACAAATATTGCGGATGTAATTTGGAAGAAAAAAGGTATTATTATTTTTAAATTTGGTGTAGGTTGCATAATTTTGGGCATTAATGATGGTTTTTTCAAGTTTAATAACAGCATTGTCAATATCAGAAATGTTGTTAATAATTGGAAATGTGAGGTCGGCATCATTGAGATAATTTTTAAACTTGTTCCAATCAACAGCAACAGAGGGGGGGGGGAGTAATAGGATTGATGAGGTCAATTTTGAAGGCAACAGGATAGTGGTCAGAGCTGAGGTCGTTAATGACAGAGGTAGAAATAGGAAAAGTAAGGTTTTTAGAAATAGCAAAATCAATAGTGGAAGGATGGCATCTACGATTCCAGGGAATGTGGGTAGGAGTGGAGGGAGCGTGCAGACTAAGGTTGTTTTGTGAGATAAAATTATGGAGTGATTTACCCCTAGCAGTTGTGGAAAAACATTTCCATTGCGTGTTATGTGCGTTATAGTCACCAGCTACAAAAGCAAATTGATCTTGTGAAAAAAGCTGAGTAAGGTCATTAATAGGATATTGTGGACTATGTTTAGCATAAAGAGAAGTAATATTTAATTTAGTGTGTGGAAGGTCAAGGACAATACTAGTGTATTCAATGCCATTGACGGGTGTGGTTTGGATTGCGTAGTGTGGAAGGTGAGATTTAATGTAAATCGCAGTGCCGCCCTTTGGGGAATTGGCACGCGGTGTATGATAGAGCTTATAGCCCGAAGTGTTTAAGCTGCACTTAGGAGAACCTATTTCTTGAATTAAAAGAATATCAAATTGTGGATTAAAAGAGATGAAAGATCTAAGTTCATTAATTTTGTTTTTCATGGAATCGCAGTTCCAAGAAAGAATGAGAAGGGAGCCAAAGATAGGTGTATTATTCATGGTTAGGGAGGTTAAGTTCAGTAGCGAAAGAGTCTATTTCGTTAACAATGATTATCATTTTTTCAATAACATTGTCACAAGATTTAAGTTGGTTGGCTATTTTAGTTATGCATTTTAGAAGTTTAGTGATTTGTAGAAGTTCCTTCATATCCTTAAAGGCATCGAAAACATTTTTAAAAGTCGAAACGTAGTTCTCAGTAGGAGTTTGAGTCGAATTTTTATCAGTTGAAGTATTATCCGTGGATGAAGTGGAGGCAACCGCGACGGGGGCTTCCTGCGTATTCTTGCTGGTAGAAGGGTTAACCTCGGTATTTTCAGTTTGTTTTTTAGTTTGTTTGTTCATATTTTCAACGTAGTTGAATTTTTGTAGTATTTCTACAAAGTCTTGAGCATTTTTAGAAGTTTGGTTAGTCGCTTGTTTAGTTCTCGAGGTTTTTTGTTTAACATTAGTTTGATCAGTAGAAGGGGAAGTTTTGTTTTGGTTAATGGGGTTTTTTGGATAACCTCTGAACGATGAAGGGTGTGTACCCCCGCAGTTAGCACAAGTGCAAGTGATTCTGCCCTTATGCGGGCACTGAGGGGTTAAATGCTCCTCGGCACATTTCATGCATTTCGGCTTAAAATTACAAATTTCGCTGGCGTGGCCAAAGCGTTGGCAGCGGTAGCATTGTTTAGGGTTATTGGTATTGCGAAAATGTTCAATCGATACGCGAATATAACATAATTCTTGAATTTTGTAGATTCGGTCGAAATCTTTAACAGGGAGGACAATTACCATATACAGAGGCATCCCCCTACCAGTTTTCCTATTTTTGAGCATGGCTTCCCTTGTGGCAGTAAAACCATGCAGGGCTAGATCATCGATAATTAACTGGGGTTCCGTGCCAGGCGGGCTACCGCGGATACAAATTTTCTTGGGCCTTTAGTCCTTGGGGTGAATAGTGGTGAATTTATAATGTTTAGAGTCCAAATAGCGTTGAACCTCCCTAAATTGCTCTTCCGTTTTAGGTTGGATTTTTATAAGCTCACCCTTAAGGCAGACTAGAAGTGGGTTATCTTTGTCGAGCTCTTTAACTTCTTGCGCTATTTTGCGCCAATCTACTTCACTAAATTCAACAAATAAGGGATGTATTTCTTTCTTTTTTGTCACCGGTACGGTGCTCTCAGTATCATTAATTTTAGAATTTGAGTTATCATTTATCATCTCAACATTATTGTCTAAATTAACCTCGTTATCTAGAACAAGGTATTTGTTGGTTAATGCAATATTACTGTCCATTTCGGACTCAGAGTGACGTCTTTTACCAACACGGGAAGGGTTATTGTTAGGGCTGATACTCTCTAATACTTTAAAACTCTCCATATAGTCTGATTTAAGAAATTTATAAGCTCCAGAATCAATAATTAGTTTAACATTAAATGGCTCCCCCAAAATGGAAATGGCAGTAATACACATTGTTCTCACCTTAGCTTTCATTTCTTCGTTGGTGGAGTAGCCAGGAGTCCCTTGCATTTGTTGAATGTCTCCGTCGATGCCGGCGAAGATTTCCCGTAGAATTATATTCGCTGGCTCATGATGCGTCGGAAATTCATTGAAATGTCCAGAATAATTCGCCACCAGCATTCCACTGACGACATTATCTAGGTCAGTTTTACAGTCCTTTATATCATTCAACTCTTCCTCCGATAACGCCATAATCAGAAAATACTCGCACGCTCGTCGATAAAAATCTATGCTATTCTAACGAACCGCTATACATCCTTACCAACCAAAGCAGTAACACAGTAACAGAAGAATAAAAATACGTCTGCACTCCGCAAGAGACGAACACAAACTCTGATCTATGATATATATTCTGATGTGAAAATTGCGTTGGTTCATTGGTTATAATTTTAATTTATTTTGTGATGATATTTCTGGTGTGGATTGACATATTCATTTGGTATTGTTCAAAATGATCCCTCCTGGCGCATCTAGTGCATGGAACTATTAATAAAAAGGAACAGACATATTCTTAAAATAGTGAAGCTTCAACTGTAACCGCTTTCGCATGTGTTGGTAACCGTCGGGAGAAACTTCCACCAGTAAATTTAAATAGATCTTTTCTCCTCATTTAAACGTCTTATTATCGCAAATTTTCGGTCCAAAAAATAATGGCAGCAGCATACATTCATTCTTACTGGTGAAAGTTTACTTTGCTGATTGTCAGGCTCTACGTTTCCGCCATATTGTGACAACCTTGTCAGCCTCCTGTCAGTGTCAATCAAAAAGATTATAAATACCTGGTCAAACTTATACCAGTAAAAAGAAATAGATTTTTTTTAACCATATTTATAAGAATACACTGCCACGAATAAGTTCCTTGTATAATGAGAAATTTTTTATTCAAATTTACTGATGGGAAGTTTGCCTGGGAAATTCAAAAAATGTTGTTCCGATTAAATAAAAACAACCGCCATCTTGTGACAACCTCCTCAGTCACTTCATATGCAACTCATAGACAGCACACTATATGTAACCTCCTCTTTATTTATCACTCCATTTTCTAGTGTTAAAAATATATCCAGCATAGATAAATATCATTAATACATACTACAGCAAAGAAACATTAATACGCTATAATCTGTAAATATATTGGAATTAGAGATTTGTTTTCTACACATAATCAATTTCCATGTTACATATAAATCAGTATTCTTATTTATAGAGCTCGTTTCAAAAACCTTCAACGTATTAAAGCATGATACACAATAAAATTTGTTACAACTTACTGCATTTATTATCTTCTATTTATGATTTCGTGAAACATATCGAAACAGGTATTTTTTCTAAGAAAAGGAAGTAAAACAAACTACGAATTCATCATGAATAAAGAAAAAGACTGTTTATAATGGAATACCAATAGATTGAATTTTAAAGTAAACAGCGAATAAAACGAAAAGAAATTCCCTTCAAAAGGATAGATTTTGATATTAAAGTACATACAACTTTGAATTCATATTGAATATCAGAGTACTTCACAAAAGATACATATTCTACAATGTAAATAGTATAACATAAATATTGTTCTTTATTTTAAAACAAACATTCTTGCTGTATTTGAATCCATTAAGATTTCAGCTAAGATATATGTAAGCTAGAATCTCATGCTGTTGTCAATAATCGGCTTTTTAGAAATCTCCATCCAGGCTATGGATAATATTTATTTCTTTGCATTTGTGTATAAAACATTTATGTTTTGCAGCTATTAAAGTATCCAGGTTGTATAGAAAAGTTTGAAATAGGCTTCATTTTTTTACCTGTTGGAAATAAATTTGCAAAATAAATTAGGAACAGTAAATTCCGTTTTATTTAATGACACAAAGTCTGTTCACAACCCCTTGAGGCGCGATGGTGTTTTTATGAGGCCACTTAATTTTAATTCCCAAATGCCACAATGGCACCAGAATTTTGGTAAAAAAAATTCGGTTTATTGCATATGCAAAATATAGATTTTCCTTATTTATAAATATTTTTTTTTTCAATTTCCGGTGTCATTCATTAATTTCAACACTTTAGCAATGGAATTGCTTTGCCCTTGAAAGGGTTGAATAAAACAAGAATTTCTACTTTTAATATTATTTTGTAAGTTTTTGTAATTTTTTAATATTATTTACATTTTCTATGTGAATAAATTAATTCCCTCAATCGAGAACTCTGATGGTAGCATAAATGCTGCCATGGGCATTAGAGGTTTGTTCGAAACATCATTAAGTATATAATTACTCCTCATTGTTTAAAATGAAATCTTTTGTAAAATAATATTTAATATGAGTTACGGACAAATAATTCACAGCTTCCAATTTTTCAGCACTACTATTTCAAAAAACACAAGTCTCTTGTTTAATGTCAAATTTCTGTCATCATATAAAGTAAATATTTATTTTCGGAAATAATTGTACTCAAAAATCGGATTTGGTAGCTATAAATTCCTATTCAGGAGTAATTTTAATGTGTCTGATTTTATATAACAACTTTTTAAAAATGTAATAAAAACACAGGATTCGTATGCTTCAAGGACGTTTTACCAGAATTGTTATAATATAATATTTGCCTTACTTGATGAAAAAAAATCTAACTCCAGATATAGCGACCGGTACTTTACGAAATTTATCTGTACCAAAACTCCTAATATCCCCTAAATTCCTTGATGAATACGAACCCTGAAACAGTAAAATACAATTACATGCAAAATGATATTTCCGAACAACTTGACAGAACGAATACGGATATTTTAAAAGACAATCAAAGACTTTTTATCATAAATGATACAACATATTTAACCCTCCGTCTACCAGACGGGTCCATTGGACCCGACAGGTACATACAAAATATTCATTCAAACCAGAAATTTCTTTAAAATAAACTAAGTATATAAACCAGACAAAAATAAGGTAAATAAATAAGATAAATAGTTTTAAATAAAAATTCTGGTGTAGAACGTTTTATTAAAACTTGAATAAAATTCCCGGTAGATCTAGGGTTAATCATGTTAAAAATGTTAAACTAAAACTTTACTGCATGCGTTATCAGTATGTTTACAATCATTACAAAATCTTTAACCTTCCTACCCTGAATGGGTCTAATCGACACATTTCTATAATTTATTTTATTTCATTCGAACCAGAAATATTTTCGTAAATTAAGATAAATAAAAGACACCGAAAACTAACATTAAAGCGATATAAGTAAGCGTCTTATCTTAAATGGGAGAAGTAACCGCAAGATTAAAAGCGTGGTCACATCAATCAAGGTCATGCGCCACGTAGCGGATGGAGTGTGAATTTCAGGTAAATACCTAACTGTTTTCTTACTCACACCACTAAAATTGTAAAGTTTTTTCCACCTTCATTATTAACTGAAGTTTCTGCAACA
Organism: Maratus speciosus; assembly: GCA_963932465.1. Taxonomy (NCBI): domain Eukaryota; kingdom Metazoa; phylum Arthropoda; class Arachnida; order Araneae; family Salticidae; genus Maratus; species Maratus speciosus. Next base: position 238,859,536 of record OZ010794.1, on the reverse strand, counting down.
AGGCGAAGAAAACTACGTGGTGTCAAGTGCATTCGGATGCCCTTCTCGCTACGTCATTATTTTGCGATAAATGTGGCAAACAAAATTAATTTCCATGAGTGATTAAATATTCAGAAAATACGCCCTGCACTAAACGCCACAAGATGGCGCAACTGTGTTAATTTACTCCCGATTCCAGTATTAAGTTTGTACGCTTACCTATATCGCTTTGACTAACATAGATAAATACATTAAATAGTTTTTAAAGAAAATTCTGGTGTGAAATGTTTTTATTAAGGTTGAGTAAAATTTCAACAGGGTAGGAAGATTAAAGTAAAAAAAAAAAGTTCGTTTATCTTAGGCAAAAATTTTACGACCTTCCTATACAAATAACAAAATACATTTTAATCACATATTTTAAACGAGCAATTAAATACAATTTTATATGAATCAATTAATTGCAAACATAAAAAAAATATAATATTTTAAGAGTAGAAGAATTAATGAAGCATTTGTCAAAATACTTTAATGAGACTTTAATTCGCGAATTTATATGGCTGCTGTTTTTTTTTTTTTTGTTTTTTTTTAAACCTAATAATATTAAGAATTACAGATTTCTTCATTAGCTTGTAAAACCATGTTAATTCAGATACTTATAACATCCTGAGAAAAAGAAAAATGGCAATTTTTAATTCTGTTGTCTTTTAATTAAATATATAATTTTTTTTTAATAATTGTTTTTGTTAAATAAATGAGAGAAGTTTTTAAGTACTCGAGATACAGCTGATTTTAGTAATTATTTTTTCTTCATATTTTCTTAATGCAATTTCGCTTTTAAATGTGAAAAAGAAATAAGACTTATTTTTTATTTAATTGTAAAGAAAGTAACCTTACACCATTAAAGGATTTTCTTTAGATTATTTTCAGATGGTAATTTCATTATATATATTTTGTTCAGTCGAAAACAAAGTATTATTTATATTTTAAAAAGAATATGCTGCCTAATGCGTTTTTGTCACAAGGTACTGCAACGATAATAACATGTTCCGTCTAATTTCCAAATGCGTGTATCTCTTAAAGGAGCTCAAACTGTGTTGCCAGTGGGCTACTTTTTTAAAATTCAGATTTCATGATTGCCACCACTTTTTTGAAACTGTAAAATTACCTTTGTTTTCGCCTAATTAATATGCCATTAAATAAGGCGTATTTTACCATTTCAAAAAAGTGGTGCCACTCAAGAATCTGAATTTAAAAAAAGTAGCCCATCTGGCAACACTGAGCTCAAACGACAAAAAGGATTCTTTTTTTGTTTGTTTGTTTCAGTCATATTTTTTTCATACAAGTTTTTTATTAATCTAAAACAGAAATATGTTCCCCTGTTTAATGAAAAAAGTACTTATGATTACCTTTCAATTAATATCTAATTTTATTTATTTTATGTTTGTTTATTTTTAAAAAGGTCTTGTTTATAATTTATGCTACACGATTTTTATGTTATAAATGAGATCCTATAATACAATGTCTATATACTATGAATAGTATAGCATTGTAGGTATCTTTTAATTACTTCGGGGTATCTAACATGAATTTGTCACGGCTGATTTTGTATTAGATAAGAGATATGAATAAAGTGGAGGGGACAAATTGTATCGAGTCAACAAGTTGCAAGCAAAGTATCTGAGTTTGAATTCACAATACGACTGTTGCTATTTGTTTACACTGGATCAACATTACGATCAGGCAAAGTTGTCAGTTTGACCTTTTTGTTTTAATTCAGAAATTCCCAACTCCTACCAGAAAATTCGTAATAATTTGTGCCATAATACTCTGTGCTTCATTTACACAACATTACACACCTTCAAATAAATAATTATTTTTCTTTACCGATTACAGGTATAAATTCGGATTTTTTGAATTAAAATAAAAGCCGAACTGGCAACCTTCCAGCGGAGCAAACTATGGAACTATTAACCATTACCGGCGCGGTGTTCTTAAAAAAGGACACCTAATTTTAATTCCAAAACTCACAAGCGGCAACAAGAATATTTAACTAAATTCTTCCTATTACAATGTACATGAAAATAAGCAAGTTCGTATTTTGTAATAAATTTGTTTATAAATTGCGGTGTCAGTTCATTATTTCATCAGTTCAAAAACAGAATTGCTCCGCGCCGATAAGGGTTAATACAGAGAAACTGAGATATCCTGAAAATTGCGCAGTTTCAACTGTAACCGCCTTTCACAGAACTTGATAACCACCGAGGAAAACTGCCACCAGCAAATTTAAATAGACATTTTTTCCTATTTAAATGCCTTATTAACCCTTAACTGGAAATGTTAAAATCCCGTGCACAAACAGAACACTTAATAATTTACCAAATAGTGAACTTTAATCTTTAATAGTAATGTATTAACAGGGAATTTTTTTTTCAATTTAACAGCATAAAAATAAGTTTTGAATTCTGAGAGGGACAATATTAAGGGCAGATATGTAGACGCAACCATCTCACGCATGTACGTTTCTGGTTAATGGTTAATGAAACATTTCAGTCATTAGTAATTCCAAAAACAGATATTAAATTTTAATGGTGGATCTTTACTTCGTCAATATTCAGACCCAGTTTTTTCGCCGTATTGTGGCAACCTAGACGAATACAATTTCATGCCAGTGTCAGCGAGAAAGATTATAATACTACCGGACTGACACCAGCAAAAACAATTTTTTTTTTTTTTTTTTACCATATGTGTGAGATAAATTTTCTACGAGTAAGGCGCTTAACCCCTTGAGGGGCAAGCAATTACGTTTGTCAAATGCTGAATTCCCACCGGAATCTTTGAAAAATTCTATATCAAAATAAGTAAAAGCAAATTATCGGCTTTTTCCACGAAAGTTAGAAAAGTAAAATATAATAAATTTTTTCTGGTGTAAAACTTCATTAATCATAGGTGGTATATAATATATACCGGTGCCCCTCAAGGGGTTAAAGGGACCTTCTATATTAGGAGACTAAAAAAAAGAACTTTTTATGATTTTTTCTAAGAAAACTACAAAATGGATCTTTTTGAAATTCTAACAGTTTATTGTACATATCTTAAGGTATACTCAAGATTTTTTTTAACCCCTTAATTCTCGCTCCCGTCATATTCTCGGGCTGTGTCTTTTACTCAGATTGTTTGATTCCCACCAGCTTTATAAAATAGTGAAATTGGCGAAGGTGAATATTTCTTTTTCATAAAAGTGGTGCCAATAAGCAATTTGAATTTTTCAACCGTAATTTAATTGGAGCGTTAAGGGGTTAAATCAGATTTTGTTGCTTCTACTCTAAGTTATAAACAAATATGTTCAACTGCTTTGGAAAAGTTCGTCTGTATTGTGGGCATGAGAGCGCATTGTAAAATTATCTGAAACACAAGAATAATTTTTTTCGTAAACTTCTTGAGTATACCTTCTAGTTAGTTAAATTAAAAGAACACATAAATTTATTTTAAAAAAATTATGTAATAGCTGATTTAATAAAAAGAGCTTAAAAAATTCGTTCTTATTTGTTAATAACATTTTAAACATATTTTAAAATAATTTTAGTAAAAGGCTTTAATTCATATCGATGGCAATTAAATAAGCTTTAATTAAAAGAAATCAAGATGATCCATGAAGTAGTTTTTTTCTTTAAATCTTGCCCACCGTGTCAAAAAATGTGGTTGACTCGGTGGGCAAGATTAAAAAAAAATACTCAATGGATCATCTTGATTTTTTTAATTAAAACTTATTTAATTGCCTTCGATATGAATTAAAGTATTTACTAAAATTATTTTTAAAAAAGTTATTGACAAATAAGAACGAATTTTTTTAAATGATTTTTTTTTAAAATAAGCCATTAGATAACTTTTTAAAAATACATTTATGAATTCCTTTAATTTAACTAGAAGCTATACTCATGAAGTTTACGAAAAAAAATTATTTTTGTGTTTCACATAATTCTACAAGACGCTATCATACACACCGTCCAGACGAAATTTTCCAAAGCAGTTGAACATATTTGTTTGTAACTTGGAATAGAAGCAAAAAAAGTCTAATAAAATATTCTTGTGTGTACCTTAAGCTATGTACAATAAACTTTTAAAATTTCAAAGGGATCCATCATGCAGTTTTCTTATAAAAAAATCATTAAAAAAGTGCTTTTTTTTTCTCTCCTAATGTTGAAGGTCCCCTTAAATAAGACGAAACTCTATTCAAATTTACTGGTGGGAATTTTCTCCGCTGGTAATCAGAATCTGCTGATACGATTAAAAAAGAAAAACAGCCGTCATCATGTGACAATCTACTCTGTTCCTTCACTCGCAACTGGTAGCCAGTACGCTATATCGCCTTTACCATGTCATACTATCCAGATTGAAAACAGTGTTGCCTGTGGCCTACTTTTTTTAATATCAGATTTCTTGTCTCCTCTTTATTATTCATAATTCCACTGGGAAAACTTCCACCACTAAATTTCAATAAAGATTTTCCCTTTATTTAACCACTTTGTTATACGTTTTCACACAATTTCATATTATTCAAAATTACTGTTTATTTTCGAAACATTTTTATCACTCAACTTTGCAATAGTGAATGGTTTTCAGTGATCCCAATAATGGAGTTACGAATAAAGAGGAAACATACAGTCGTGGGAAAAAAAAAAAGTAAACACCCCCTACTAACTCCTCAACAAATCATCGTAGACGAAAGTTTCTGGTACCGAACGATTGGAAATAAAGTTTACTTTTAAATGATGTATATAAAATTTTCTTAGGGGATCATCTACATATTAAAACGAATCCAAACTTCATTTTTTTCAATGGCAATACCCAATTATAACGAGATATTTCAAATCTTCGGTTCAAACTATGCCTAGACGCCAATTTTCAAGTCATTTGAATGATAAGTTTTTGAATTATAAACATTCAAAATTTAGTGCTTCTAATGTTAAATTACATTTTCATATTTTTATTTATATCATCCCCTGAAATTATGCTCCTAATGGGCTAATTTTTTTGTAGCAATTATACTAATATACCCAAACATAAATACGCTGAATTTGCAATTTTTATAATTTTATGATATGAATTATGAATTGTGAAGTTAATATTCGAAAAAATTATGGATTGCAACCTATAATTTTTTTTATGGATTTAGATTTATTAAGTCCTGCTTTATTGAAAACCAAAATTTCATATTTTTTTTTCAAGTAGTTTTCAAATTATGCTTAAAAAACGGCAAAATGATGGTTTAAGAGGCCGTTTATGATGGAAGTGAGTAGACATTTTGAAATTTATTCTGTTGTACTGTAATCTAGCAGGCTTCATTGACTCCTTGAGTTGCACTTAAGGTGTCTTGATCAAGAAAGGGGCTCTCTCGGTTAACGATCGAGTACAGAACTTCAATTTGGATACAGCCCTTAAAATACGCTCGTTTTAAAATAATTAATTTCTCGGAAACTTATGGTACGAATTGCGCAAAAATTCGTTTTTAGGCTAATTGAATGGTGTAGAGTTCTTTTATGCTGCCAGAATTGTGTACAGCCGTTGAAAAAAAAAACAAAGTTTGGGTTCGTTTTAATATGTAGATGGCCCCCTAAGCAAATTTTAAATACTCATTTAAAAGCAGACTTTATTTCTAATCGTTCGGTACCAGTAACTTTCTTTTACGATAATTTGTTGAAGAGTTAGTAGGGGGTGTTTACTTTTCTTTTTCCACGACTGTACAATGCAGAGTTGCGAGTGAAGTAATTGAGGAGGTTGTCACACGATGGCTGCTGAGATTTTACATCGAATCAACAGTTTCGGATTATCGAAGAAGCAAATTTTCACCAGTTAATTTTGAAAATGAAATTTCGCGTTATTTTAGCAGTTTATTCATGTAAAATTTCTTTCAAAAATATGGTACAAATATCTATTCGTTTTTACTGGTGGAAGATGACCCGGTTATATAATCTCCTTCACTGATACTGACATGAGTTTGTTTAAGTTGTCACAAGATGGCGAAAACGCACAGCTTGACTACCGCCGAAATAAACTTCCACCAGTAAGCATAGTAATCTGTTTTTGGACATAATTATGACTGAAATTCTTCGTTAGTGAGGCGTTTAAATAGGTAGAAAATTTCTATTGAAATTTACTGGTCGTATTTCGGTCAGGTGGTAATGAGCTACTGCGATACCGGTTACAGTTAAAACTTCACCATTTTGACGCTATGTCAGTTTCTTTTATTCATGGTTCCGTGATCCCAATAGAAGGAAATATTCATTTGACGAATTTTTGATTGACTGGATATTATTCTGCGTGGCCGATTTCCACTCATCCACATAACACCGTTTGGGACCATGGGTGCATATATGCACCCGCTAAAAGTGTTTTCAGCGCTTGAGTTTGATACCAGTAACAGAGTAAAATAAAATTGCATTTTCGTGATTTACAAAGTTAAGTCAAACAATTAACAAAAATTGGTGTCAAATGAATAAAATTCGTGTAAAAGATGCTGGTCCTGAACGAGTTACCCCTTTCCGAAGCAGAGTGCCCGGGTCGGAGTACCTAATTTTGATTCCAAACTTACAAGAATATTTTAATATAATTTTGCATTAACAGTGAAAGTATAAAGTAACAAGTTTTTAATTTTTTCTAAAAAGGTCGTATGTAAATTCCGGTATCATTCAATGAATTCATCATTTCACAGCAAAATTTGTCTATGCCGCAAATGGTTAATGCAGCTCAAGAAGAAAATCTCGACACTAAAACATTCAAAACTATAAAATATTAAATTGTTTTTCGAGGACGATTTTGTGAAAAAAAAATATTACGTTGCAAACACTGTTTCAAAGAACAGGGATGAACATAGAATATTTCACGAATTAAATGTAAGACTGTTTATAATAGGGTCTTAAGAGATCGAATTCAAAGAAATGTGAACAAAACGAGAAAAAATCTCCTCGAAAAAGATAGATTTTGACGCATAAAATATCGAATTCTTATTGAATTTCAGAATACTTTACGATTGTTACATATTTTGCAATGTAAATTCAGTGGAATACAACTGCTGTTATTTTTATCGAAGAAACATTACAGGCATATTTGAATTTTTTTTTTTTTTTTCAGATTGTAGCTATAACTCATGTAAACAATAAATATTTTAGAAATCTACGATCTGACTATGATAAATATTTATTTTTAAGCATTGTGTTATAAGAGTCGATTTGTTTAAAACTGCAAATAAAATAATAAAATCACTTTGAATTGTTTATACAGTATTTTTTTTAAGTGGGCTGTTTTAAGACAAGTATCCAAAAACTCTGAGTTGAGTTGTTTACAATTTACAAGTTATTCATAACGCAATACATGAAGATTATTTTTTACATAAATAATGTTTAACATTTACCATAACTGATATCATCACTAACCACTTAAGGATAGCTTAATATTATGAAAACCCAACAAAAAAGTATCTTTTTTTTAAACAGAAATTGAATAATTATAAGGGTTCTAATCAAATTATGCAACTAGTTTTTTTGAAGGCGGAATCAAAAGATGTTATAGAATAAATTCATATTTGTAAAAAAGCCATCATGCAAGAATTCTGTGTCTTATTCTTTGTGCTTCATCATAAAAATTAATGCGAATAAGACGATTATTTAGAACATTTTGGATCTTTATTTATCATCGTCCCACAAATTTTTACAAATAATATTTGAAATAATATAGATTAAAATTTGATTATTAATAACTTTTTTGAATGTGACATATTTCAAAACATGCAATACAAAGTCATAATCACAATTAGCGCCAAAAGCCAAACATGCACGGCACTATTCAAAGACTTCACAAGGAAATGCCAATTAAATTTTTTCTGGTTTCAGAAGCTTTTCCAACAATTAAATCTCCAGCCCGGAAATATGACGGGCACGAGAAATAACGAACAACAATTCAGCCCGTGATATTGACGGGAGCGAGAATCAAGAGGTTAAGCTAAAGTGATAACATGATAAAAGTAAAAGAAATTAATTAAATAAAATAAAGTCTCGTAAATACCTTTCAATAAGCAGATCCAGGAATGCCAGATTGGCCTCCATTTTAATTCAGAAATGTCGCCTTCATACCAGAAATAAAGAATAGTATTTTATTCTGCATTTAATGAGACATGCAAAGCGATCATTTAACCCTTTCCGGCACAGTGTGTCTGGATCGGGATACTTAATTTTATTTCCAAACTTACGAACGGCACCAAGAATAATTTAGCAAAATTTTGCTTTCACCATTGATAGTTAAAATAACATGTTTTTAATTTCTAAAAAAGCCGTTTTAAAATTCCGGTGTCAGTCTTTCATTTCATCCTTTTACAACAAAAATTGCCCGTGCCGGAAAGGGTTAAGGGGGCTGGTCATTCAGCTTCCGATTTCCCCTCACTAATGTAAAGTCTATGGGCATTTGAAGCATTCGTATATTTAAAATATCTCCTCGGGAAAATAATATTTTTAACTTCTATTATCTGTGCACACTTCCTAAAAGATGTCTCTTTTTTTCTTAGTTCTTAAAATATTTCAAAAGTATATACTTAATTCTATATGAAGTGTTAAAATCTTACTCACAGTTCGCCCGCTTTTAACACATAAAATATTAAATTCAGCACAGATTTTAGAAATATTTTGGAAACTAAGAAAAAAAAGACATCCTTTAACCCAGGGGTGGCCAAACTTTTTGTCTAAAATTCACTTGACACCGTTTCCTAAGAATTGTAATTTTGTCATTTTTAAATTGCAGACCTTCTGTCATTAAATAATGGATTTTTTTTCTGTACATAAATACTGGTATATCTGTGGCACGCGTGCCGCAGGTTGGCCATCCCTGCTTTAACCCCTTGGTAACGAACGACCGGTATTCGTGCCTCTTAAGTTGCTCAGAGTCGGTGATTATTCTCAGCAGTAAAATTGTATTGTAAATTTTGCCTTACTTATTCCAAGCATTTCCCCGATTCAATTAGGAAAAAATTTCTGTTTTAAAAATCCGGTGACTAAAGATTAAAAATTCCGTAAAAGATGCTCGTCCAGAAGGGGTTAAGAAAAGTACACAGAAAAAATATGTTAAAATTATGAATTTCCTGTGAAGATATTTTAAATATACGAATGCATCATATGTCCATAGACTTAACATTACAGAGGAGAATTCCGAAGCTGAGTGACAAACCCCCTTAAAAGGTCTTCTTCAGAAATTTCCACTATGAATTTAAAATTTTGAATTAAAATTGAGGCCAAACTGATAACCCTGAGCATATTTAAATGGTTAGTATGCACAATCGGGGACTTCATCAAGATCAATATTGATTATTTCAATCAACAATCATCAATCAACATTATGATCAATATTGATTATAAATTATTCCCCCCCCCCCCCAAAAAAAAAAACAAAAAAAAAACATTTGTAAACAAAAGTCAGGAGATCAAAGGTATAACGGAAGCAGGTGCTTTAACACTTTATCTACTGACGGTACCATTAAAATAAATTGTTATAAAATTCATTTAATACATTGATTAGTTTTAATACCATTTAGAATGAGTTATAGTTGCATTACTTTATCTTGTTCCAAAAAGAATTACTGGTTACGCAAAACAAAATTATTTTTAAAAGGAAGATTTCTTTTGCCTTTGAATCTTTTCAGCTTCCTTGGCTTTGGGGAGTGGATGAGAGGGATTTTTCAATTCGGAAATATTTGTATACAGTAAACTCTGTCTAAGGCGGAATCGATCGGGACTGAGAAAATTTTCCGTGGTGTACAATATTCCGGCTTATACAAAAAGCCCCCCCCCCCCTCGAATTTGATGATTTTTTTATTGATTTTCCGGACTCGAAAATCGGTTGAAAACTGAAATTCGGAAAGATCTTTTGTCTTTAGAGATAAATCAGAAACGCTATTCAATTTCTTAGTACTGCTGTAATGCGTGCAAATTGGAAGTTTACACACACACACACACACACACACACACAAAAAAAAAAAAAACATAACAAAGACCCCCTCAATAAACTTCGAGAATGAGACAGAACGCTATAACTTTGAATTTGAGTATATCCTTAAAGTATAATATATTGCATTTTCGAAAATATATATTTTGATTAATGTTCATTCTACTAGAAAGGTTAACTTTTAAATATAATTTTGCATATGAAAAAATGGCACAAGCATAAATTCCTTAAAATTTAAACAATGTCTGTCCTTTTGAATTAACTTTTTCAAAGTGTTACGGAATTTAACTAACATGCACGACATTGAGCATTTGACTTATCAGTTTTAAAGTTTAATAAACAAAATGCTTTTCATTAACATATATAAGATACACAAAATGCTTTTCATTTTTAAATTATCCCTTTTTTTCGCCTTATGCAAAATTTTGGTTTCGGTGGGACCTTAAAATGCTTTCCGTTACCGCGGTAGACAGATTTCCGGCTTATACAGAGCCCGCCTAAGACAGAATTTACTGTATTTCTATTGTAAGAACATTATATTTGTACATTTCTTAATTCTACAGAATACTAAGAAAAATATTTAAAATAAAAGATTTGAGTGGGGTTATAAATATTGCACAAAATCCCTATAAATTCAAATTTAATTAATCCTTCTAAATCATTCAATTATTCTAAAATGCTTCTAAAATTTATTAAATGATTATGTAAGCCGTCTAATGTAGTTTAAACAATTCACGAAAAATGCTTTAAAAGATAAAATTTTCATGAATTCATAATTCAGTACATAAAAGCTTAGTATTTGAAAATTGTTTGCAAATTCAATGTTCTGTATTCTTACTCACTCTGACGCTCAAATAAAATCTGCCATTTCGGCAATTTTTGAATTGTTCATTTTCTTTCTTTTTACTTTTTGTTTCGAGCTAAGAAAACGTATAAATTACTATTACCATATTCGCAAAAATATATTGTTTTACTATTTTCTTCAGAAAACCTCATGAAGAAGCAAGAATATAATTGGAAAATATTTAAAATTTAACTAATTTCTATATCGTTCCGAATTGCTCCTGGGAGTGCTGTAGTAAAGCTACTCCTTCAAGAAGAAAATATTCTTGTATTGTATTACTGTATGGAGTGACAAATTACTGAAACAAATTAAAAATTTGGCCTGTTTCAAAAAGGAAAACATATAATTGAGTTTATTTGAATTATTTGTTGTAAGCAATTTCCTGTGTTAGAGAATTTAGCCATATGTAGAAGATTTATAACCCTTCTAAGTGAGTACTAAATTTAATTGGTTAAATGAGGTTTAACTTAATTTCCTCTGATAAAGTATGTGTTAGCAATTTATTTAATGAAACTGAATTTAAAGTAATGTTTTGCTACGGCATTGTCACATGTTTTACGTTATGGGAAATGTTTGTTTGAATGTTGTTACGGGAATGATTTAGTTGTTTACAGTGTTTCTTACGGAGTTGTTTTAATTAATTTATTGTTGTGTTCAGTGCTGTCAATCCATTACATTTTTTGTAGCAGATAAAATTTTCGTGAATTCATAATTCAGTACATAAAGGGTTCATAAAAAGGGTAAACAAAGAAGAAATATTTTACCTTTTTTTTTTTTTTTTTTTTTTTTTTGTTAAACGTATATTTCGAAAATCTAGGTAACTCAAAGGAGGCTGAATAATTGCATATATTCTCCACGCGCAAAAATATTTCTATTGATTTTCGGATAACGGATGGGAAATAAAATCTTGGTGGCCTGGATAATGTCGTAGTTTTCTTGTTTTGCATTTGATATATTTTATCGCTGCCTTCGAAATACTCAAGGCCAGACGACACGAGTTGTAACGTCATCACTAATCGACCGACTATTTACTATATTATCACGGATATTATCATTAACCCCTTAAAAATCGCTTAATATTAGGAAAACCCAACAAAAAAGTACCTTTTTTTAAAACAGAAATTGAATAATTATGAGGCTTATAATCAGTGTTGCCAGTGAGTTACATTTTACTTTCTTCTATGTTCAATAGAATAAAGTATAGTAATCGAAATTTTTTTAGACTTCCGGTTTTCGACGGATTTACAAGTTTTAGTGGTCAGAGATCCCAAAAACATGTTTATAGAAAATGTCTGTCTGTCCGTGTGTCCGTGTGTCCGTGTGTCCGTCTGTCTGTCGCCATTGTACCATCAAAAAGTGTATGAAGTTACGCATAGAATTGAACCAAATTTTTATTTTAATTTTTTGCCTACGGCAAGCAGGTCCTCCATGAATTTGGAACAAAATTCGTCGTTTGGGGACGCTGTAATAGCGATTTTTGTGCGATTTTGAATATTGTACCATCGAAAAGTGTATGAAGTTATACATAGAATTGAACCAAATTTTTATTTTAAGTTTTTGGCTATGGCAAGCAGGTCCTCCCTGAATTTCGAAATAATTCGCCGGTAGGGGCGCTGTAATAGTGATTTTTGTGCGATTTTGAATATTGTACCATCGAAAAGTGTATGAAGTTATTCATAGAATTGAACCAAAAAATTTTGTTAAGTATTTGGCTATAGCAAGTAGGTCCTCCCTGAATTTGGCAAAAAAATGCCTGTATGGGGCGCTGTAATAGCGATTTTTGAGCGATTTTGAATATTGTACCATCGAAAAGTGTATGAAGTTATGCATAGAATTGAACCAAAAAACTTTTTAAGTCCTTAGCTATGACAAGCACGTCCTTACTCAATTTGGAAAAAAATTCGCCTGTAGGGGGTGCTGTAATAGTGATTTTTGTGCCATTTTTGTGCCATTTTGATTATTGTACCATCGAAAAGTGTATGAAGTTATGCATAGAATTGAACCAAATTTTTTGTGTTTGTTTTTGGTCATAGGACGAAGTTTCTCCTTGAATTTGGAAAAATTCCGCCGGAAGGGGGCGCTATAATTGCAATGTCTGTACGATTTTCATAATTATACCATTGAAAAGTGTATGAAGTTATGCATATAATTGAACCAAATTTTTTGTGCCTCTTTCTGGCTGTGACAAGCAAGTCCTCGCTGAATTTCAAAAAAATCTGCCGGAAGGGGGCGCTGTAATAGCAATGTCTGTGCCATTTTCATTATTGTACCATCGAAAACTGTATAAAATTATGCATATAATTGAACCAAATTATATTTTGTACGTGTAAGGCTATGGTCGATATGTCCTCCTTGAACTTGAAAAAAATCCGTCAGAAGGGGGCGCTATTTAATTGCGATGTCTGCGCCAATTTTATTATTGTACCATCAATAAGTGTATGAAGTTATGCATAGAATTGAACCAAATATTTTGTGTATGTTTCTTGCTATGGCAAGCAAGTCCTCCCTGAAATTGAAAAAAAAAACTGCCGGAAGGGGGGCGCTATAATAGCGATGTTTGTGCCATTTTCTTTATTGCACCATTGAAAAGTATATAAAATTATGCATACAATTGAACCAATTTTTTTGTGCATAATTTTGGATATGGCCGACAGGTCCTCCTTGAATTTGGAAATATTGCGCGGTAAAGGGGCTCTGTGATATGGATTTTTATATATTTTTTTTGATTTTTCGTAGTTCTATTGTCCATCGGCGGCTCGCGCAACGGCGGGAACTCGCTTCCTGCTATGCCGGCTATTCGCAAACAGCTGATATCAACTGAATAAGGAAAAACTATTAATTTTAACAAATATCATGATATAGATTAACTCGTTTTTAGTCCGTTTAATTGTCTGAAGCAGAAATTTAAGAAGAAAATGAAAGTTGGTATAGCATAGAACTAATAATATTGAAGTATTAATATGTGTAACTACTTTTTAAAATATTAAGATCTATAAGATAGAAGAAAGTTTTGGTATTGGCACATCCAACTAGTTTAAAATTCAGATTTCTTGATTGGTACCGCTTTTTTGAAACGGTAAAATTCCCTTTGATTTCGCCTTAATTAATATGTCGTTAACTAAGGCACATTTTACCATTTCAAAAAAGTGGTGCCTATCAATAATCTGGTTTTAAAAAAAGTAGTCCGTCTGGCAACACTGTTTCTAATCAAAATATGCAATTAGTTTTTTTTTTAAGGCGAAAAAAACGGATGTTATACAACGAATTCATATTTGTAGAAAAGCCATCATGCGAGAATTCTGTGTCTTATTATTAGCTCTACACCATACAGGTTAATGCGAATAAGACATTTATTTTTCACATCTTGGATCTTTATTTATCATCGTCACACAAATGTTTACAAATAATATTTGAAATAATATACATACATTAAATTTTAATTATTAATAACTTCTTTGAATGTGATATATTTCGTGATATATTATTAGTGTTGGAATTTGCACCGGAAAATTTGAATAGTAATTTTATTTTCTTTTATTTTTGGAAAATGTATGATCTTGCAAAACAATAATAACTATTTAAACTTAGTGGTGAGAATTCGGAATCCCTAAATTTCGAAAATGCGGAATTCCACAGTGTTACCGCATCTGCCTGTTTTTTTATTGGGGGATTCCAAATTCTCACAAGTATGTTTAAATAGTTATTACTGCTTTATAAGATGATAGATATTCCACAAGTCAAATAAAAGAAAATTGCTATTCAAAAATTTCCGTTGTGAATTCCAACACTAGTGAGATATCGGTCGATTAGTGATGGCGGCAAGACTCATGTCCTCTGGTTTTGAGTATTTCGATGGCAGCGATATTATATGTTCTTTGATCCTCATTTTAAACTGCCTGTTTTTCCTTTCTATATCAGGATTCCTACAGTTCAGGGAATTTTCCCTGATCAGATAAACTCCAATATTTTTTTAGAGGAAAACTCCGCTTTTGCAACCGCTATGTTATATAAGTCGTGTTTTTCTAGATAAAGATACAGGATTTAACCCTCTTGCTGCGTAATTGTTGTATCAAAACCTCTTTGCGATGAGCGTCTTATTCTTTTGTCACCGGTTTTTTAAAACAAAATTTTTTGCCTAATTTAATAGGGGAAATGCTCCGATTAAATAAGGCAAAATTTACAGTAAAAAAAAAAAATACTGATAGGAATAATCAAGGAGCTTTAAGTAGACGGGAAAAATGCATGTCGAGAAAATCTCGGGTTGCGCAGCGAGAGAGTTAAAGCTAAATCTGTAGAAACACTGTATATAATATTGCTATATACCATCATCTTTGGTGAAATGTATTTCATATATACCGCATTTTACGGAAGAAATGCCGCGGCGTTTACGAGTTTAAAAGTTAATTTTTTTCCAAGTGCGGCGTTTACGATTTTATTAAATACCAACTAAGTTTCCTGAAATTAAAAATTCAGAAAAATATTTAAAATCGGATTTAAATATTTTAAATAAAACTTCAGATATCTTAAGATATTAAAAACGAGACACACTACACTGCTCAGAAAACTTTGATTAAAGTTAGGTCAATGTGATGCTGTCGACAAAAGCAGCGTTCCGATGGATGCGGCGTTTACAACGGGTGCGGCTATAACGATATTTTAAAGCTTATTCAGGCCAATTTGAGGAGTGCGGCGTTTCATCCATAAAATACGGTACATAATAATTGATCTAGTTCTATTGAATATATTTTCTTACAGACAATGGTTTTTTTTTTTATTATTTATTTTATGGAAGGTTTTGCAATAAGAGATATATTGATTTTATAAAGTTTATATTTAATTCCTTCAAAGAATCCGGGAAATTATTGTAAAGTAATAATAAGTATATAAGTTGTTGAAATATAAATGTAATAAATTCAACATCTCTCTTATTACAAAACCTTCAATAAAGTTAAAACATCATAATCTGAAAGAAAATAGGTCCAATAGAACCTGATCAAATATCATGTGTATATGAATAACCTTTACCAAAGATAATAATACATTGCAGTATTATATAGGAATGAAAATCAGAAAGTTTAAAACGAAGATCAAATAACATATATGAGATATCAAATACAATAAGAGAACTACAAAGTTTTAAATATTTTATGCCAAACCAATATATATATATATAAATATCTCGAAAATGTTTTTTCAAAGATACAAATTTTGAAAAGCATTAGTACTCGTGATTATTTGAAATAAAACAACCGAGATAAACGTGATACAAAAACTAAATAGTTTGATTATATCGTGCTATGAAAGAAAAAAAAAAAGTGGAACTTTTTTTATAAAGGAAACATAGATATATTTAATTTGTTTGCAAGAAAATAGCATATTTAGCATTTTGGGGGGTTTTACACACACGCGCTAAAAAAATCGATTTTCTGTATTTTTTGTTTTTATGTTAGTGAAAAGCATTTTCTTATATATATATATATTTTTTTTTAACAAAAGGCAAAACAAAATGTTCCTTAGAATGGTACAACTAAATATTTAAAAAAAAAGCAAAAATGTGTTTAAAACCTTTTTTTCTTAGGAATTATAAACTATACTGTTTTAAATATATATATATATATCAGTTATTCATTACATGTTTGAGTCATGTCTTGTATGCATGGTTATACATCAAATATTTAAAGCATTTAATTTAACTGTAATTAATCCTTTTAATACTTAGTAAATGAGAGTTGAAAATTTGAAGCAATCAACTCATACTTCTAAATACTTTTCTCTGTTCCTACTCTTTTTACTCAAACCAAATTCCACATTTTAAAGCTAGTTGTGTATTTAATGTCTCATTAATTTCGCGAGTGTCTGGAAATGGCATCAGTATGTAAATAAATGGGTGTAACTATGATCTGTATTCATAATTATAAAAAACTAAAGGAACTTCTAAATATTCATAAATAGAAACGTATAATTATAATTTTACTTTCACCATTACAATGTCGGTTGTCGAAAATCGCCGTGTGTAAGTTTTTTTTTCTTTTCTGACCATTAATTGCCAAGTTCTCTGTATATACGGTCAAGCGGCAACTTTAGAGTACCACATATAAAATTACAGTTGAAGAATTAATATCTGCTTATCATGCACGCTAAACTTAGAGAGTAAAAATTATATTTAAGAGATTTTATATTTAAATAACGTAATATATCAATCACGATATGCATTTCTTCTACCTGTTTATGTAGGCAGAAAAAATGATTTTTTAAAATATATTCTTTTCAAGTATATATGAAAATTTAAAAGCATATCCATATCCCTTTTTGAGGCATCTTCTGTTAATGCTGTCTTCCCTCGTTGCCTCATTATTTACTGTCTTTGAACTTTTCCCTATCCTTTTTCCTTATTCTTAACAGGTTACGCCATCTATTGTTAATTTGTACATGCACCATATCATTATATATTTCAGAGATAGCTGTGATTATTTTTATGACTTTTCTTAGTAATTCGTAATTGAAAATATTATTACTTCGTAATTTTTCGACAATGTTGAAATCTACTGTCATGTAGGATTTATTATATAGTCTGACTGTTGCAGTAGTAAATTTATTTAGTTGTATATGAAGCTTGTCTTATTTTACTCCGACCTCTGTTATCAGTTTTATCATATCTATAAATGAGATGCCTTTTCTTTCATTGTTTATAGAATTTAATTCCGTATATTCCTGGTGTTTGTAAATATGAAATATTCTCGATATCTATTCTGATTAATCTAAGGATCGATGGATCAGTGGTGATGCGCGTATTCAATCTCAGTTTTTATTTATTTATTTATTTTTATTATTATCTTGTCGGTTGTAGCGAAAATGTCCTTATAAAATCTTTATATTTTGATTATTTCGATATATATATATATATATATATATATATATATATATCTGAAAAGTATTAATTTTTAAAAACTTTTAGACATCTGTACCATATTTGGTGTATTTTAAAGCTGGATAATGTCTAGATAAATATGTAGAACAGATGAATCTAGTTATACGGGGAGCTTCTATAAATGAATATAGGTGTTTTGATGCTTGCTAGAATTTATTACATAAAACTTAAAATTTTAATTTTAATTAATACATAAAATGAAAGAGCAACTCAACCAGTTTTACCCACAAGCTTACAATTGTTCAATGTGTACTTTTCGTCACACGACACACGTCAATTCGATAGCTCTGATCTTCTCAAACGTTGATTAGCAAAGAAATTCTGTTCAGACGCTCACCCGATCTGATGCCATGTGATTTCTACCTGTGCGGGTTCATAAAGGATCGTGTGTATGTGCCTCCGCTACCAGCTGATCACTGCAGCTCTTGGGACAGTAGTCCCACAAACATTAACCCGTTCTGGACCATGGGTGCATATATGCAACCTCAAAAAGTGCTTAAAACGTTTGAGTTTGATACCAGTAAAAAAGAAAAGTAAAATTGATTTTATTTAATTACGACATTTACGTGATTTTTAAAGCTAAGTCAAATAATTAAGAAAAAGTGGTGCCAAACGAATAAAATTCGTGTAAAAGATGCCGGTCCTGAACGGGTTAATCAACGTTTGGGAAGAACTGAGCTATCGACTTTATGTGTGGCGTGTGACGAAAGGTGTTCACATTGAACACTTGTAAGTAAAATTGTTTGAGTTGCTCTTTCATTTTATGTATTAATTATAATTTTAAATGTTATGTAATAAATACTACCAAGCATTAAAACCACGATATTCATTTAGAAACACCTCGTATTTAAGTAACAAATTATTGCTGTGTCATTTTTTAACTTCGTTATTTGCAATATCACGCATTTTTTAAATGCAACTCTCAGTAATAACACTACTCCCGAAGACACTTTAATTCATATTTACCGTTCTTTTGAAGACAGAACAACGCAAATTGATATTCAGTGTAAGTGAGGCGTGACAAACCACATGAATTACAGAAATAGAGAGATTCGTTATGAGATTTTTAAGCATAATAAAAAATATATATACGTATACCGCACTTGAAGAAAATTTCACTTTAACAGGAACGTAGAATATCTTAAAGAAGAAACTTCAGAGCAAACATATTTATGATACGACATTTAGAATCGGAGTTATGATATTGTTTGGATTATTACATAATTTATATATTTTTTAATTATTAATTTTTTGCATACTGTACTTTATTGAATGAATACAAAAATATTTAAAACATCACGATAATGTTTCAAGTCAATAGCACGCGATTTATATATTTCATTCTAGAAAAGTGTAAGATCAAATCATACGAAATTCAAGCAATAGTCACCCTTTTTTATCCCAGTTGAAGTTAAAAGGATTTAAAGTCATTTAAAAGGAAAGGTTATGATTACGTTATAAAAATCGTAAAAAAATGTTTTCAAAAAAATATCACAGTTGCTTATATATATATATATATATATATATATATATTGGAAAAATATATATATATTGGAGAAATATATATTGGAAAATTGGAAAAATCTGGGAAGGATGTACATACAGCAATTTATTGAAAACAGTTGATGATGATGATGTTCATATATATATATATATATATATATATTTGGTAACATGTACAGATCATTCCTTATCCCTTTAGAGGGCAGTGTCCTTAAAAAAGGACACCTAATTTTAATTCCAAAACTGACAATCGGCACCAAGAATATTTAATTAAATTATTCCTATAATGTACGTGAAAATAAGCAAGTTCATACTTTCTAATAAATTCGTTTATAAAATCTGGTGTCAGTCCATTATTTCATCAGTATATAAACAAAATTACTCCGCACCGGAAATGGTTAAACCTTTTATTCTGTTTCCTTTATCCATGAATAGATTTTCATTTGGTGATATGCTTCTTTTTTTAATCAATTTTAATTCTTTATATATATATATATATATATATATATATATTAATCTAACTTTATTTCTGTTTCTTTTCTGAATTTATTGTGTACGCTAGCCGTTATTTCCCCTTATTTTAGCTTGTTATGGCTAATTCAAAGATGAAACCGTACATCTTATTTGTGGAAATAAAGGTAACTTGGGTATGATGATTCTGCCCTGGTTCCACAAAAAATTCCATTTTTCCAATGTTTACTGTATTTTCAATTCCTTGTCGCACTTACTAAAAGGATATGTTTCAAATATTTTTTATAATGGTTTATATTTCAATTTTAAGTTGAATAAATTCCTTCATACTTGATATAGTCACATTTGTTGATGATAACTTGTATTGGCTTATAATGGTTTTGATTAATGTATATACTGGGTGTCCTAAAAAGGACTGACTGATTTTAAAATTCAATAACTTGCAAATGATGACATATATTTAAAAAACTCTTGCAGGAGGATTACGCATGCGATCAAAAGTTTTTTTTTTTTTACAGTGATTTTCGATGTTAGTTCGAATTACAAGCAATAGATGGCGCTGTAAGCAATAGGAGCTAAATACAGGCTCGATGTTTTGGCCTTTCACTTCTTTCATGCGGAAAAAGGAGGTCAAAATATATTGAGTGGGTCCCGAAGTACCAAAATCGAGACTGAATTTAGCGTCTATTGATCGCAGCACCATCTATTATTTGTAATTTGAACAAAATTCGAAAATCACTGTAAAAAAACTTTTGACCTTATGCATAACCCACCTGCGAAAAATTTTTAAATATCTGTCACCGTTTGCAACTTATTCAGTTTTAAAATCAGTCAGTCCTTTTTAGGACACCCGGTATATATATATATATATACAGTAGCGCTCAAAAGTATTTTGACAACCTTATATTCTCTCTTATTTTATTTAATATAAAAGTGTAAAAGAAAATATATTCCCTATAACTGAGAACACTATGACTGCAGTTATTCAAATGTATCAAGTTTCAACTTGTTTGTTTACATTCGTCGCCAACAAAGAAATATGACTCCTCCTTAGCTCAAAAGTATTTTGACAATTATTTTGCATTTAATTGTTGAAGGTGTCAGTGGCTCTACAGCTTCGAAACTTTAAGAATCAGGAATGCCGAAATGTAAAAAATATTGAAGTGATTCTAGAAAAGCCGCTGTAAATGCACTTAAGAGAGGTAAACTGTAAGCAGAATTAGCTCGTTCTTTTAACGTGTCTCGGCAACTTGTTATTACATGGAATAAAGTTTTTAATAAACTCAAATACATCGAAAATAAGCCTCAAAGTGACCATCCGAAAAAAAAAACAACTTGCAATGTTAACTGTATTATAAAAATGATATCTACAAGTGATTGTCCTAAGTTCGCTGTAATAATAAAAAATGAATTGAAAGAAAATTACGGCATAGACATACACGTTTCATCAGTCAAACGACGCCTAAACCTCTATGGTTTACATTGCAGAAGACCAGCAAAAAACACGTTTCTAATCTACTAAGAGTAAGAAGGCTAGAGTTGCATTTGTAAAACGGAATAAGCCTTTCAGAGGCAAAGCAATGCTATTGCTGAAGTGTTGAAATTAATGACTGACACCAGAATTTTGGTTAAGAAAAATTCGGTTTGTTATGTGTTTGAAATATAGCTTTTTCTTATTTAAAAATAAATTTGTTTTCAAATTCTGGTGGCAATAATTAATTTCAACACTTTAGCAATGGAATTGCTTTGCCCCTGAAAGGGTTATGCAGTTTTACAAATGCAACTCTAACCTTCCTATTCTTAGTAGATAATAAACGTGTTTTTGCTGGTATTCTACCATGTAAACCATAGAGGTTTAAGCATCGTTTGACTGATGAAACGTGTATGTCTATTCCGTAATTTTCTTTCAGTTCATTTTTTATTATTGCAGCGGACTTACGACAATCACTTGTAGATATCATTTTTATAATATAGTCAACATTGCAAGTTGTTTGTTTCGGATGGCCACTTTGAGGCTTATTTTCGATGTATTTCTGTTTATTAAAAACTTTATTCCATGTAATAACATGTTGCCGAGACACGTTAAAAGAACGAGCTAGTTCTGCTTGCAGTCTACCTTTCTTAAGGGCATTTACAGCGGCTTTTCTAGAATCACTTCAATATATTTTTTTTACTTTTCGGCATTCCTGATCCTTAAAAATAATCACAATATGTCAATACAAACACTAATTGAAGCTATAGCGCCACTGACACCTTCAACAATTAAATGCAAACTAATTGTCAAAATACTTTTGAGCTAAGGAGGAGTCATATTTCTTCGGTGGAGCCGAATGTAAGCAAACAAGTTGAAACTTGATACATTTGAATAACTGCAGTCAGAGTGTTCTCAATTATAGGGAATATATTTTCTTTTACATTTTTATATTAAATAAAATAAGAGAGAATATAAGGTTATCAAAATACTTTTGAGCGCTACTGTATATATATATTCCTTTATTTTAAAGGGACATGTTCATTCAAATTTATTAATTAAATCAGAGTAAGTTAAACCCATTGTCATCCTTCTAAATTTGATTATAGGACAAAGTTTTCTGACATCCTAGTTACCTTTTACTTTTATCGAAAGAAGCCAATTAAGGATAATTCCTTTAGCAAATCGATAGAGTAATCTTTTATCCCATTAGATGAAATTAAAGTGGTCATGTAAAGAGGAAAGATTCAATTTTATTTGAAATAAAAGAGAAAAAGCTTAACTTCACTGAGTAAAATATTGATAAAAGATGCAAAAGGCTTCAGGAAGTACTAATAAATGTACTTTGTGATAAATTGTTTTATATAAATTCGTAAGCATCTATTTGAATTTTCTTCATTGGATAAAATTCTATAATAAATCATACTGATTCATCTTCAATTAATTATAAGTTAACCCTTATTGACCTACAGTTGCCCCAGAGTAAAAGCACATGTACCGCTACGTTTGCAGGGTTAGTACGCATCAAGTGATCAGGAGAATTTAGGTGTTTTAGTACCCGAAATTTCGTAAAGTACTGGTCATTATATCAGAAGATTGTTTTCACTAAGTAAGGTAAATATTACTTTATAAAAATTGTGGAAAGAGGTCCTTGAAGGCCCTTGAAGTGTACGAACCGGGGTTTGTAGTTTCCGCTCCGCTACTTGTGAAGAGAAACATTAGCTTTTTTTTTTTTTTTTAATGACCAAACTCCGCGATAAAATAAGACAAAAATTTCTATTCTGAAAAAGTGGTATGGAATGAAATATTTCCATTTTAAAGAGGAAAATATTTCGGCCTTTCATGGGTTAATGCGTTTATTCCTAATTTTAAATAGGTTCTAATTTGCTTGTTTATTTCGAAATAAATAATTAAAGGTAATTTCTTTTACTAATCAACAGGATATTTTTTTGAGCTTGACAAAAATTAAATGACCATATATTATAAATAAGTTACATTTCTAGACAAAGTTGATTATACTGTTTGTAACAGAACAAGTAAGAATTTTAACCCTTTGAGCGCTGACGGGTGAATATATTCTCACATAATTTTAATCTCCAATTGTCATAATGGCACCGGAATGTCCGATTAAATTTATTTGAAAATAATTTACTGCATTTTCCTGTTATATAATAAACCGATTTTTTTTTTTTTCAAAATACTCGTGTCAATGTGGCCTTCGGTTATTTTTAAACAATTCACCCACCAGAGCTCAAAGGGTTAAAGACACACAGTTATATGTAGAGAGAAGAGAAGAAATGTGGCTGAAAGTCCTACTTCTTAAAAATTATTGTTATTTTATAGTTAATTTAACGAAATTTGTAAGGATCTAAAGCACGATTAACAAAAATAATTCGTTCCAAAATCACATTTTTTAACTTTAGAACGCCCGGAAATTTTACTCAAGTTTTATAAAAATATTTGACACCAGAATTTTTATTTAAAATTATTTTATTGATTTATTTAACGTAAATCTGCGTACTTTAATTTTAACTTACTCCCTACAAGCTACGCTCGCCAACTCCCGTCCAGACACCGCAGACTCTAAATGCACGCTAATTTGATCGGCTTTAAAAAGATTTCGAAAGATTGAAATATAATTTAAAAAACAGTGGCGATCTCCCTATAAACGAATTTCTTTTCATTTCTCTTTGATTGGGGAATTTTAACGCCAAATCCGCTGCGGTACTACTTGATTATCCCGTCGTCCAATTTCGCCAAATTATATAAATCGCCAAACCACTTGCCAAATTATACAAATTGGCATAATTTTTATTTTAAATAACGAAAGAACAAATAAATTAGTACAGCATTAATAAAAATACAAATAAAACGTCGAAATAAAAAGAACTTGATGACGTAGACACGTGTAACAACATTTCAAAATAAGCTAATATAAAAGGAATTAAGTAAACAGTGTCTTTGTCTCCTGGTATTTTTTAACAAAGCGAAAAGAAAGTTCTTTTAAATGAGACATTTTAAATTAATCGTTTTTAATCTGACGTAATTTTTACCAAGCTATTCTTTCTTTTTAATTATTCACGTGAAAATACTTTTGTTAGAAATGAAATATTATTTGCGCTTGTCTAGCACAATTTCTAAATTTAAACTGTTTTGCAATATTATTTTGTGTTCATTTTATGTAATAACTATAATGTGACGTAAATATGACGTAATTTCTCCTATTTAAGACTTCTAACGCATGTTAATGAATTTATTATTTTACAATATCCTTTCTCTTTTAAAATTCACGTGTATACTTTTTGTGACGTAATTTTTAATAAGTTCCTGCTTTTTGTACATAATTATTTAATTCTAATTCCAAATGATTTTTTCTGTTTATAATAGTCACGTGTAAATAAATTTTTAATTTGAAGCAAACATTATTGTTTGCGCTGTTTATACATTTGGCAACAGTATAAATTAATACCATTTTCTAAAATAATGTAAAAAATATCTCTAGAAATGCTGAAAATTTGAATTTAAAATAGAAATAAAACCTCGAAAAATGAGTCAAAATAAAAAAAAAAATTAATGCAATCTGCACTCCGGCAAATTCTAACGCATAAAATGATCTAAAAATGATTAAACTTTCATGTATAGTTTTTGCTGCTATAAAACTTTTTTAGTGGAACGATTTTGTGCAACTTTAGAATTAAATATCTCTTAAAATAATTCTTCGATTTGAAAACTGTCTACATCAGCGTGTTTATCAAACATTTCTGTATAAAACCACTGATTTTCATATTTTTGTACACATTATTTATCTTAATATTAACGAAGAAAGACCTGCGGTCACAAAAAATTCAAAACCGGCGGCGGTGACAGCGGTAGTTAGTTTTTTTTAGAATAGAGAGATTTCATGAAAGAATTTCTGGTTCCAGGGGACATTGAATCACATGGACGGATTCGCATCGACTCCTTCTGGGCGTTATAGTGTTAATTAAAATCTTCATTTACAAAAAGAATTTATTGTTCAATTGAAATGTAAAGCGGCTGCTTTATTTTAGTGACTGCTTACTGTAAAACATTTGTTAGCCAAGTATCTTCGGCTGTCGTGGGTGGCCTTTTTTCAGCTTCAGAATTTTCCTTTGAATTTAAATACCAGCCTTTTCTAAAAGTATCCATTGCCTTATTAAATCGTAGAAAAATAAGGCGAATAATACTTTGAGAAATTACTGTTTTTCAAATTCAAGCTACCGCACAGAATTAAAAATAAAACAGCTTTCGATAACAGCTATTTTTCTGTCTGCGCTAAGGTCTTGTCAGATTGTTGTGGATGTCCAATGAACCCTTAAGTGCGCAGCTTTGCATATATGCAAACAACACTGTTTATGAATTTAATAGATTTTTTTCTTATTCGCATATACCTAATTCAGACTGGAGAATTAAAATAGCAATATTTGCTTTAATTAAAAAACAGACAATCCGTATTTAAATAAAGAGAAATTAATCACTGGAACTTTCTGGTATGAAGTCAAATTGTCTGACCTATGTAATTTTTAGAACGCATTCTATTTTGGGAATTAAATGGTTAAAGGCAGAGCTGGTAAGTCTCTGGCTTTTTGGATACCAGTATTTTAATACAGAAAATGTTCTTTTATTTAATTGGAACATTTGGTCGATTTAAAAGAACAACATTTTCGCTAAGATAATAATGGTGTGCAAAAAGCCGGAGACTGGCAACTCTGTTAAAGATTAAGTTTTATAAAATACATAATTATATAAAATAAGGTAATTGGAGATATACTAATTAAAATATTTACTAATTTGCAACATTTTAGAGTAAAACAGCCACACGACAGTAGTTTTTACTTGTATTGCAGATGTGCAACAGAAGAAAAGAATGACGTATTATATGAAAAATACATATATTTTGCCAACATGTGCAAGAGAAATACATTCCAAAATTTGTATTTTAAAAATAGTGGTGCGAATCGAATGGAAAAAAAGTCGTCTGTGCAGCCCTCTTTTTTAAAAACAAACATAGTTCGTGCATTGGAATCTTTTATGATTGAATTTATGACGTATGAACTATTTGTCGATAATCCGCATTTAGATAAACTACATTCTGACTGATATATATATATTTAATTCATAATATTTCTGTAGTAAAATCTTATTTAGAGGACATTATATAACATACGAATAGACAATGCAGTTTTAATAAAGAAAATTGAAATATTTTTAGTAGACTGTGCTTTTCATAAATTTCAAATGAGACAGATTTTCAAACATGATTTAGGTTAAAGTGTTCAAAGGATATTCATTTAAAAAAAAAAAAAAAAAAATATTGTGACTTCATATATTGGGGGACCTCGTTATGTCGCATCTCGTTACATTTCGATATATAGCTCTTTTTTGTGTTTTGAAAAAAAAATCTACTTTACAGCATATCTTTAATTACATAATTCGATTTGAAAAAGTATATTTTTTATTGTTATTTTAATAACAAAATGTAATACGTGTAAATACCTATTTTAGAGACCAATTTACAATATTTATGTTTTTTAACTCTAAACGCAGTCTCGTGGCTACCGATAATGTGTCGTATGCCTATGTGCAACTGGAAGAAAAATAAAATTGCAATTATCTTTTTATCGCTGAATAAAATTATTTTTTCAACTGCTATTTTATTACTAAGCTTATTATTAAATACTAGCTGTTTAAGTCGTTCTATGCATGGGAGTTTACGAAATTAATTCTAAAACCAAAATTAAAAATAACTATTCTATTAAGTAAAATATTTTTCTACTACTGACCATTTATAAATGAAATTTAATTTATCATGTTACTATGACAGCAGACGATAGAACAGGGGTGTCAAACTGTGGCCCGCCAGATACCACTAAAATTTTAAAGAAATAGTTGACAAGTTGAATCGCAGCAATTCGAAGATTAGACAAGACAAAGATAACTGTAAAATTTTAGTGGTATCCGGCGGGCCACAGTTTGACACTCCTGCGATAGAACCATATCTGGGGAATAAGCGAATAAATAGAATAAGAAGTTTTGTTGATTTTTGTGATAGAATGTTTGCCTTTATTTTTTTTAATTGTAATAATTAAGCGCAATTAAATAATCTTCAATTAGTTGAATATGAAGTAAAAGAATTATCGTAATACCCGCTGGAGATTTTTAGAAATGCAGAGTGGCGTACGTAATATGTATAGCTCTGATTATTTCAATGTGAGGCAAAAGAATTATCATAATACCCGCTACAGATTTTTAGTATTGCAGCGTGGTGTACGTAATACGTATAACTCACATTGATTAAAGAACTCGCACGATTACGCGTTGAACATTAAAGAAAAGTATTTTATTGTGAATTTTTAATTGTTGGCAGCTGCTATAACGGAAAATGTTTAAATTTGATAGGATTGCTCTTGAATTGGTGGTTTTATGTTAATTAAAAGTAAACTATAAATTATTTCGATTCCGGATTACTTTAGCTCCCTCCGACGTGTTTTAATACACATGTACATAAGGTATGATCCATGTCAATTAAAGTCAGCCAAAGAAAAAATCTTACCTTCATAGTCTCAGAAGTTTTTGAATTGAACATATGTTAAAATTCAATAAAAAATAAGATACTTGTATATTTTGGTTTTGCCCAAAAAAATTCCTGGCCCGAGATACAGGCCGCCAAAGATGGCATCCCGGGCACCATTTCCGATTCACCATTTTCGATAAAAATTTTAAAGTGCTCTATCTCTAGCACGGTGCAAGATATTTTGTTGCGTTTTTTTTTTTTTTAAGATAATATTCTTCTGTTTAAAATGATAAACCCAATTTTGAAAAATGTATTCAACTTTTCTTCTGGCAACCTTTTGAAAATAATTTGTTTTTTTTCAAAAATGCCAATCCTAAAAATTTTGATTTTTTTGCTGTTGATCAATACCATTGGGAACTATCTTCACTGTAACGGAGAACTTCCACTTTTGAATTTATCAAATTTTAGAAACATTTAAAAAATTCAGAGAATTTTACAGGAACTGTATATATACAGTTCCAGTAAAAGTCACTGAATTTTTAATTATTTGTATCATATTTGTAAGGATAAGCCTACTATATATCCTAAACAAGTTAGAAATTGAAATATCAAATGTGGCAAATGAGGTGCGAGCATAGTATTAACTAGTTTTATAAATATTCAGATCTTGGTGCAATAAGTGTTACACTCTTTGGCAAAAAGGCATGAATACAAAATTTACTATAATTCCATATATTAAATTCAGTAATAAGGAAGTAATATGAATCCATCTTAAAATGACTTAATCGCCATGGCAACCTAGAATCATTGCCTATCACGATATATCATTGAATCAATTATGCATTAAAGGATTTTTAAATAGAAGGAAGTAAACTTTTATTAATGTCTTTTATGTTTTAATTTGATTTTCATAGCATTTGAAGTGATAAATATTTTATTGCAGAGGTTTACAAAAAATTACTTCCTGTGTCATAGAAAGTGCATAGTGTTTACAGGGACACACAAAAGATTTCGGATACTTTACCTTATTGGAAATACTGTACATTAGCGATGATTGCTAGAGGTGCATTTTTAGTTGCGATATGAGTTTTTAAGTTTAATTAAATATTTCCATATCACGTTGTGTGCATAAAGGCTGTAGATCATATACAGGGCTACACAAAAGTAATCGTAAGGGTATTGCTGGAAGTGCATTTTTAGTTGTGCTTGAGTTTTTAAGTTTAACTAAATTTTTCCATGTTACGTTGTGCGCATAAATGCTGTAGATCATATACACAGGGCTACATAAAAGAAATCTTAAGGGTTTACTGAGTATGAATGAAAGTAACTTAAAGGTGATTTTTAAATGAGTTATGCATTTTTACACTGAACTACATTTAGTATACTAAGATATGTTTGGAGAATATAGATGAAATGATATACAGGTCCACGCAAAGAATTAGATACATGGCCGTCTGTAGATGATAATCTCTGGAAGTGTGATTTTACTGGTTTTAAGGATGTTTTAATCTTAATTAAATATTAGCTAAATAGTGGCATGTATATAAAGATAGTAGGTAAAATACAGGGTTGTATGAAAGTATTCAAGTATGCTTAAGTCTATTGACATAAATTTCTAAAAGTCAAATTCCGACCTATTTATGTGTTTTTAACAATTTCCAACATAGTTGAAAGTCTTTATGGATTCGATTTGTCTGCCCATCTGTCTGAACTCTAACTTGCATTAATATAATTTGTATTGCTGTGTAATTGATATATGTTATTGAGATTGTTTTACTATGTTCGGTATTGAAAATAAAGTATGTATCACTTCAAATGCTATGAAAATCAAATTAAAATATAAAAGACATTTATAAAAGTTTTCTTCATTCTATTTAAAAATCCTATAATACATAATTGATTCAATGATATAGCATGATAGGTAATGATTCTAGGTTACCATGGCGATTAAGACCTTTTAAGATGAATTCATATTACTTCCATATTACTGAATTTAATATGTAGAATCATAATAAATTTTGTATTCATGCCCTTTTTGCCCAAGAGTGTAACTTATTGCACCAAGATCTAAATATTTATAAAACGAGTTATAGTGCGCACGCACCTTATTTGCCACATTTGATATTGCAGTTTCTAACTTGTTTAGGATATATAGTAGGCTTATCCTTACAAATATGATACAAATAATTAAAAATTCAGTGACTTTTACTGGAACTGTATATATACAGTTCCTGTAAACTTATCTGAATTTTTTAAATGTTTCTAAAATTTGTTAAACTCAAAAGTGGAAGTTCTCCTTTGCAGTGAAGGTAGTTCCCAATGGTATTGATCAACAGCAAAAAAATCAAAATTTTTGGGATTGGCATTTCCAAATTTTTTTTTTTTTTTTTTGAAAAAACATTTTTTTTTCAAAAACACCACACAAGCTGCCACAAGAAAAGTTGAATACATTTTTTCAAAATTGGGTATATCATTTTAAACAGAAGAATATTATCTTTAAAATAAAATAAACCGTAACAAAATATCTTGCACCGTTCTAGAGATAGAGCACTTTAAAATTTTTATCGAAAATCGCGAATGAGAAAGGATGCCGGAGATGTCATCTTTGGCGGCCTGTATCTCGGGTCAGGAATTTTTTGGGGCAAAATGAAAATATACAAGTATCTTACTTTTTCTTAAATTTTAACATATGTTCAATTCAAAAACTTCTGAGACTATGAAGGTAACCCCCCTGCCTGAGTTGATATGGATTCAGCCATAACATTTCACAATTCTGGTTTCCAAATTGTGGATTTGTATAGTATTACAGACAGACAGACCAATTTTCGTTTTTATATATTCTATATTCTAAATTTTTTCACATATTACTCTCAAAAGTATTATACTCTAGAACAGGCGAGGGCAGCTGTGGCATGTCTGATACCAGTAGTTTTTTTAAAGAAATAGTTGGCTTCTTGGATCGCAGAGATTCGATGATGAGATAAAGCAATGAATATTATAAAATTGCAGTGGTATCAAGCATGCCACAGGTGGTCACCCCAGATCTAGAATCTCTTTTTTAAAAAATGTATCGGCTATATCATAAATCGGACGAACTGAACACTCGAAACCACTCTCTTCGATCATTTAAATTAAGGTAATACGCTTGTTAACTTAATTTTCCAATTAAAAACGATAAAAATTATACACAAATATATATATATATATTTAGCCCTCCGAGCGTGTTGCAAAAGTGTAAAATTGTAATGTTGTTTTCTTTGCATTTTATTTTAAATGCTAAGAAAATATGATTCTTTCAACATTATAAAAACAAACTCAATTACAAATTTGAGTGTAGTCCTTAGAATTAAAATTTGATGGCTAGACCGACCAGTCACCGCCCTTGAAAGGGTTAAGTGCAAAAGTAAACCAACTGGGATGATTAAATGTATTGGTTTTCTTTCTATCGGTCGTTAGATTAAGAACACCGCTAAAATGAATTGCCGTTATATCTAATGTCTACTGTATATGTAATTTTTCTCTTTGTTCAGGGGTATTGTAAATCCATCTTCGCGTGGAAATGTCAGGTTTGTAATATCACTCCGCCCTTGAAGAGTATCTAGATCCGTTCTGTGCCTTCTTTGCGTTTTATAAAAATAATCTAATTTTCACTATTTTATATATATCTTATTACTGTCGTTACTTATAACCCCTTGAGGGGCGGTGGGATAAAATATATCCCACCTAATTTAAACAAGATTCTCACCAGAAAATTTTACCTAAATTTTATATTTTTAACTTAAAAGGAAATCGTTGACCAATTGATTTTCCTTATATAAAAATAAAATCTTTCGATTATTCCGGTGGGAATTCAATATTTAGGGACACTTTTGCTTGCCCCTCAAGGGGTTAAACCTTTCAGCGGCAAGTAATTGCGTTTTTGTTATGTTCAACACTCAGGAATTTTCGAAAAAAATCGTTTCAAAATAACAAAAAACAACTTTTTAACTCTTTATTTTCCAGCAAAGTTATAAAAATAAAATTTTATTAAAAATTCTGGTGAGAATTTTGATTAAAATTAGGCGGGATATAATATATCCATCGCCCGAAAAGGGGTTAAAAACTTTTTTAATTTCTTTTATCTTGTTATTTTGTAAGATGAAAAGTTTGCGATGGAAATATATGTTTAATCAATAAAAAGCTTTTTATTCAATAATTAGAAAAGAAAATTGAATTTCACCTTTAATCTGATTGCAATACATCATACTTTAAACAGATTTAAAAAGGATTTATCAATCATCAGCTACATTCTTAATTTATACAGCTTATACCTAATCACATAAACTTTATAAAATAAAGCCAATAATCATACAACCATGAACATGCTTGTAACTTATCTGAAAAAGAGCTAAAAAATTTAGACAAAAGCCATCGAAATCCTTGCGTACTCAATTTCTTATTCTTATCATATTTACTGAAAACTATTTCCGGTAATTTCAAGCTAGTTATCTCCTTAATATTTTAAAACTCCTGCGAGTTTGTATAAATACATTAGTATGCAAATGATGGAATTACCGTTACAAAATTCAAACATGCTATAACAAAATATTCGTAGAATATTAAAAACAGAACATTATTTTTGCTTTAGATTGGAAATTAAATTTATTGCTACTGATAATAATTTGATGTTTAAAGAGAAAATTTTAAAGTCTTTAGATTATTCCCTTTTATCACGAAAAATTTATAAAGCAATGGGTAATTTACATTTTTAGTTCATATAAATTTCTAGATTTTTGCGTAATTTATGGTATTTATCTCATTTATTTTTAACTATAAAAGTAAGAAAATGTAATAAATTTTGACTGTGCATCGTTTCAATAAATTATATTTAGCTTTTAATTAAATCTTATTAAAATACAAGGAATGATAAATCGTTTGTCTGTATATCAGTTTATCTGTATGGAATCTAATGTTCATAAAATCAGACAAATTTCCATGAAAATTAAATACTTTGTTCAATTACAATCAGTATATATATATATAAGGATTCCCCGACCTAAAGTATTAGACCGTTTACGATAAAAGCGCATTAAACGTGTTCTTAGACTAAATAGAAAAAACCTCAAGTAAAAATATTGTTTTTTTTTTTTTTTTTTTTTTTTTTTTTTTGCGGAACCTGAATGGAATTTTTGTTTGAAATTAACCTATATTTTTCAAATGGCAACAACTATATTGACACCATATTTGTATTTCATTTATAAGGGCAAACCGAAACAAAGTATAGCGTATCTATTTTTTGTTATTTTTTTTAATTGAGTAATACAAGAAAATATGTTAGTGGTATATAGACAAATTTAGAAAAATAAATTAATATCTCAAAGGAAAAAAATCCAGATTCACAGTACTAAAATTGCATAAAAATTTGCATATAAAACAAATACACCACAATATCCAAAATTTTTTATTTAACCCCTTCGGGACAGCCTCTTTTACAAAATTTTTAATATTTCGTCACCAGTTTTTAAAACAGATATTTTCGCCTAATTCGGTCTTGAAAATGCTCGTATTAAATAAGGCAAAATTTATAATAAAGATATACTATTTTTAATGTGATAATTCACGTCTTTAATATTCAAAAATATACTGGTGAGAATTATCAAGGATTATAAGCACCTTACACGGCAGGTACACCTTTCGCTCGTCCCCAAGGTGTTAAATATACAAAAAAAATCGGTTCCATTTACATATATGTGATTGAGTGGCAATTGAATTTGGTCCTTATAGGCACTGGGAATATATATATACAGGGTGTTTCTAAACTCATGGCACAAACTTTAAGGTTAGGTAGAGCACACAGTAACAATCATTTATTGTATAGGAATGTATGAGACCAAGAGACGCATTAAATTAAAAACACCAGGACGGCAATTAGGCTCCTTTTTTAATTTTCAAAATTTCTCATTCATACCAGAAAATTTTTATGCTATCCTTTTCTTGACATTTCATAATTACTTAATAATAAAATTCTTCTTTGAAAATTTTTGGTATGAAATTGAAATGTTATGAATTGAAAATAGAAATAGAAATAGAATTTTTTTGAAATACAAATGGAGTTTTTGGTTGATTGCACTGTCGGTAGAGGGCAGTAAGTGACTGGTCGCCGTTCAGTACCATGCAATCAAGTATCAGAAATCGCCATTTTTAATTGTGCTATAGTTCGTCATGGAAGTCTTTACATGTGCCGAAAAAGCCGACATGCATTTCATGTATGGTCGTGCAAATGGCAACGCCAGAGCTACCCTAGGAATGTATCAGGAGCAGTTTCCTCGCAGAAGAATGCCTCATCATAGAATGTTTCAGCGCTTACACCGTCAGCTTTCTGAAACAGGTTCTTTCCACGTCACCAGACAGGGAAATGGGCGAGAAAGAGCTGTACACAGTGCAAGCCTGGAAGAAATTATCTTGAATTTTGTGAGTGAAAGGCCCGAATCAAGTACAAGAGTTGTTGCACAAAATTTAGGTGTGAGTCATCCGACCGTTTGTAGGGTGTTAAATGAAAATCGTTTTCATCCCTTCCGTTTTCAACGTGTGCAAAATTTGAATCCGGAAGACTATCTTCTGCGCTTGAACTTTTGCCAGTGGGATATACAGCAACATGTATTGCAGCCAGACTTTACTGCTCATATTCTATTTATAGATGAGGCAGTATTTACACGCGAGGGTGTATTTAATGTGCACAATTTCCATCTTTGGGCAACCAATAATCCTTATGCAACCCGGCCATATGCTTATCAACAACGATTTTCTGTGAATTTGTGGGCGGGAATTGTTAATAATTATTTGATTGGCCCATACCTACTACCAAAGAGGCTGTATGGTCGCTGTTAGCTTATTTTTTTGCAACAGGTTTTACCACAACTGCTGCAAGATGTTCCAATCGCCATCCGTACCCGGATGTGGTTTCAACATGATGGAACACTTCACCACTGAAGTGCGCAGTTACCTGAATGCCACATTTGGGACGCAATGGATTGGGCGTGGTGGACCAGTTCCTTGGCCACCGCTATCTCCCGATTTATCGAGCCTTTCATTTTATGGGGACATCTGAAGAGTCTTGTTTATGAGACTCCAGTTGACTCAGACGAAAATCTAGTATCTCGCATATCCGAAGCTGCTGCACGTGCGCGGGAAATGCCTGAAATTTTTAGAAGTGAACGCCAATCGTTCCATCGACGCTGCGAAGCATGTATCACAGTTGGTGGGCGCAATTTTGAACACTTATTGTAATATTATTGTATGCATTATTATTTACTTGTAAAATACATTGTAAATAAACATTTTATTTTTTTCATTAATGTCTTTCGTTTGATAAGTTTGCCAGTTTAGCCCTTTTTTTAATTCAAAAATTTCGATTTCATATGAAAAATTTTCAAAGAAAACTCTTATTGTTAAGTAAATTATGAAATGTCAAGAAAAGGATAGCATAAAAATTTTCAGGTATGAATGAGAATTTTTGAAAATTAAAAAAGGGGCCTAATTGTCCCCCTGGTGTTTTTACTTTAATGCGTCACTTGGTCCCATACATACCTATACAATAAATGATTGTTACTGTGTGCTCTACCAAGTCTTAGAGTTTGTATCATGAGTTTAGAAACACCCTGTATATATGTATATATATATATATTGGGTCGTTCCGATAGTCGTGTCCTTTTGGGGAAATCAATTGGGATTTTCCGATACGAATTGATTTTCCCAAACGGACAGGACTTTCCGAGCGACTCAGTATATATATATATATATATATATATATATATATATATAAGCAGGGTGTTTCATAAAAGATGGGCAAAACTTTTAGAGGTGTTAGTACACATCAAAACAAACAATTTTCAACAAAGAATGTATTGTCTAAATTTAAACGCAAAGGAAAATTAGAAAAAATAATGATCGAGGAAAAATAATTAATTAAAGATTTCAAAATCTGCTTCATATCTTTCTTCGAATAAATTTCTTGTTATAAATTTTTAACTTTAAGAATTCCCGAGTTCGGCGTGTTAGCGGATATAAATCTATTTAAGAAATAAACAAAATTCTTAAAAATTCTTTAAAAGCTTATAAATTTATATTACGCAGAACTTTTTGAATATATACCTTCATCGTTTCAAAATGTTTGTTTTCGACTTTTATATTTCATATAAAATCCATTATGATTTTTTTACTATACTCTGACATTTAACTGTAAAACAAAGTAAACCCAGATCTTAAATAGCTTCTATTGTCTTCGTAAAAGTCAATTAAGGGTAATTTAATGCTAATTCCTTTGCAAATCGATTGAGCAGATTTTTATTGAAATGGACAAAATTACAAAGAAAATGTAAAAAGAAAAAAATAATAATTCGATATCAAATTAAGAGATTCCATCTATATATTTTGTTACAGAAAAAGAAAGAGGCGTACACTGAAACATTTAAATATAGTTTGAAAGCATTAAATGTTTACACATAAAGACGAATTTATATAATTTTTATTATGCACTTTGGAAAATACTATAATTTCGCATTTTAATTCTTTCAGGGACAAAGCACTACTGTCGCTAAAATGTTAAAAAAGGTGCTGTATGCTTAAGGGATTTTTTCAGGACAGAAATATCACTATTTGTTTATAGAAAAATAAATCTAGGTTGAACGCGCGAAATTTCGCCTTATTTAAGAAGAGATTTTTCCATAAGAAAATACTCGTCCCGAAGAATTTCTAGGTCGTGAAATTTCAGGACAAGTACGACACCTGGTTAAAGTGATTGACTGACACCGGGATTTACGAACAAATTTATATGAAAGTATGTACAATCTTTTTTCCGCGCATATTATAAAAGCCACAACTTAATTCCGAAATTCTGGTGCCAATGTGCATTTGGGAATTAAAATTAAGAGGTATCTATAATATACCGGTGCCCTTCAAGGGGTTAAAACATATACAACATTGAAAACTCTCCTGTTTTGATCCATGGTTGCTTGTTTCGCCTCTCTTTTTATTCAGAAATTCCAAATAGTAATTTTTGTTTTATTTAAACGACAGATATTTCGTCATACCGGGCTTCTACTAATTCAATTTTCAATACCAGTTTTTGTGATAAAAATTATCCTTACTTGGAATTTTACAATAGTTGCAACAAAAAAGCACGTTGCCTATAAATGTCTATATATATATATATATATATATGTGTGACATTTTGACGGCAAGTAGTTGGTATTGTCGAAAAAAAAAATGAGGGTTTCCAATCCTACACTACACAGGTGGCAGCCGACTGGGTTTAAAATAATAAAGAAAAATGAAGAATTAACATAAGGCAGTCGCTTGGAACATTATTCAATTTATTTCCACACTCTCGATTAAATCTAGGGAAGATGCTCTCTCCTTCCATGGTAAAAAGAATAAAGTCTATTCTTCCTGTCACAATCAGTTTAAAAACACTCCATCTCTTGACTGCATTCTATTCTTTAATCCGTTACATCTAACATCTATCACCCATTACGATATCGTTGCTTCCTCATTCTACACACATAATAAACAGTATTCATCCAACATTTTTCTACCTCCATCGAGCAATCACATTGAATATCCAGTCTGCTACGACTGCAATCCACTACGTTCACCTCTACATGCTAAAAACGAAAAAGCTGCTCCATCTACTATACTATATGCTATATGCTTTATGCTTTATCTCTGGTTCCCGCCATCCGTATTTATACTCTGCTGAAAAGATTGTTCTAGAAAATTCTTATATCCTCGCACCAGCTATCTAAAGCATAAACAAATGTTAAAATCTGTAGTCGAGATTATGCAAAAATAACCCTTTTTTCCCTCTTCAGACGATAAAAGAAATGAATTTATGTCTGCGAAGTTTTAATCTTTGAAATGTTTTAATTACACCTGGATATTTTAAATAAAAGAATAAATTGAAATAAGTAGGTTTTTTCTTTAAGACAGAATAATATTTTAGCAGTTAAATAAAGATTTAAGGGGAATATGATACCGGGATTTCATAGCAGAATTTAATAGGAATTTAAATAATAAAAGTTTTATTAAAGAAATATAAATAATCGATCCATTTTTAGATTTACGCAATTTGGAATAAATATGAATTAAGATTTTACAGATTAATAGACTAGGTTTTTAATTTAATAAGCCGGTATAATATACGGACTATTACTGAAAAAGGAAAATTTAGATAAAATACTTTAAACTTGGCGCAAAAATTTAAATTTTGTAATATTATCCCCCCTCCCCAAAGACTTTGTATGAAATTTGTGGTTAATTAACTACAATTTCAGACAACAGACTTCTAATAAAATTGGAAGTTGATTTTTGAATATTGAAAATTTTAGAGACGTCAGCGAAACGATGGAAAAGTAAAATTTAGCAATGCAAGAGGAAAAAAAATACTAAGAGCATTTAAATTTAGCTGAGAGCATTTTCCCCTGTAAAAGAATACAAATAATGGTTACAACATCACTTACCATTTGTAAGTGCATAGGAAAATATAAACACACTAATAAATAAAGAATAAGTATAAATACAATAATAAATAAATAATAAGAAATAATAAAACTATAGTAATAAATAACGACAAATTATTTTATCTTATGGAAATTTAGTGTATTTCCATTTCTCTTATCACAAACATATTTCCAATCCATTAATGTTTAACACTTTATTTACTTCAAGTAGAATTTTAAGTTCTATTGGCTTAATCAGTTCGTAGATCATAACAGTCCTTTAGCAAAAATAGTTGTAAAACAAGTAAAACAGTAAAAAAAAACTTAAGTAAAAAGTTCAGCTGCAATAAATATTTTTTACTAAATTTGTTTGACTACTCTGTCTGTTAAACTCTTTACATTATGTTTAAATACTATTTGTCATCACAATAGTAGTTTTATTTTAATAAACAAATTCCTAGTAGTTATTCAACTACCTTTTAACGTTTGTTTATCGACTACTTTTTTGAGCTCCTTTTACCATTCTAATTGGGACTCACCATCTTTTACAACTTCTCAATTGTTTTAGTAAATATCATAAATTTTCACTTATAAGTTATGTTCTCTTTTTCTTTAATAAATAATATAATACTTTCAATTCATAATCATAATAATAAAATTCTCAACAGTATACTTGAATAATAGCAATAATAATACTTATTAACAATATTATATTCTAAGAAAATATCACAGATTGTTTACTTATTGACACGGAAAATAATGGTTGAGGATAAAAATAATACATAGCAATTAATAATTTTCTTATTTTTTACTTATATAAGAAAGTATTTTTGCCAGTCGAAACATTAAAAAAAAATAATTATAATAATAATAATTCCAAAGTCCAAATAAATTTAACTCTAAATATTTAGAAAGTGGACTCTCAACCAGTATTTCTTTACAATAATTTATCTCTCTGATACTCTTGATGAATATACGTGCATTTGATAAACTTAGAATGGTAAAATAAAGAAAATAAATAGGATTTAAAGATAATTTGTTTATGTACTTAATTTTCTATTGTTACAGAATCACTACAAAGTCTCATCACAATTATCAATTTTCTATGTTTATACAATTATAATAATATTATCAATTCTTACTATTTTTGTAAACAAGAGGTAAGACAATGGAATAAAATAAATATAGTTTATTTTGATATAAACTGGATATAGAATTAAAAATATTTATTTTTATTTTCCAACATCAATCTGAAAACTCCCAAAATCAAATACACATCCTATGCCTGCATAGAGTGTCTACCTAATCCCAAAAACTTCCAAAAACAAGTAATATCCTCGTGGCGCCCCAAGGTCACACCTGGTAATGTTGAAAACTCTGTAATAAAGACATTTAAAGAATTAAAATTTAATCTATGGTTTTTACTTTAGTTTGAGTTTGTGATGGCAATTGTGGTGGTGATGTTTGTTGTGGTTTTGTTTGTTTTATGGGTTGCTCATGAAACATTCTGAAATCATTTGGTGAAAAATAGGGTCTTAATTTAGAAACGTGTACAATAACTGAATTTATTCCTGTCTCATAATTAAATTTATCTATTTCATAAGTTACTTCAGTAAGTTTATTTATAATTTTATATGGTCCTGAGAAAGTAGGTTCTAATTTTCGAGTGTTAGAAAACTTAAATTCTTCATAAATTACAAAATCTTGTATTTTTAATGGGCATTCAACAAAATTTCTATCATATAGTCTTTTACTTTTAAGATGAAATTCTTGAGTTCGCGCTTTTGCAATTTTGAGTGCTTTACTGACTGGCGGGTAATAATTTTGTTTTAAAGGAGATTGATAGGGTAATTGACCATAAAATAAGTAGGCAGGT
Source organism: Maratus speciosus (assembly GCA_963932465.1). Lineage (NCBI taxonomy): Eukaryota > Metazoa > Arthropoda > Arachnida > Araneae > Salticidae > Maratus > Maratus speciosus. The sequence goes on along the minus strand of OZ010794.1, from coordinate 238,819,473 downwards.
GGGAATTTAGTTATGGAATGTGGGGTATTATTGTATTCTTGGATGACTTGGTCAAATGATGGATCTTGTCCAAGGTATTTTAGAAGAAGTGGAATTGACTTTACATTTAAGTCTGGTAACTATTGTCTGATTAACGCGCTCTACCTTCCCATTGCTTTGTGGATGGTGTGATGACGTAAAACGCTGTTGAATATGACGTTTTCTGAGGATTTTTTGAATCTTGGAGGCCTAAAAGCTTTATGTCTATCACTCAGTATTTTTTGAGGTGTTTGAACATTAAAATTTTGCTTTAAACAGTTTGTATATGCTTCAGTAGTAACATTTTTAGAAGGAAAAGCCCAAACAAATCTAGTTGCGTGATCTATTATTATGTGTAAGAATTTTTTTGTTGAGTTGTAATAGTTAAATCCACCCACAGTATCAATAGAAAGACATTCAAAAGGTTGATCTGTGGCTGGCATAGCTTGTAACAGGCCAAACCTTTTTTGTTTTGATTTTTTTATTTTTTTGACAGGTGTCGCAATGTTTAACAAATTGTGTTATGTCTATAGTCATATTAGGCCAATAATAGTTTGGGGATATTAAGTTAAGCATTTTTTGGATTCCTAAATGTCCAAAATTATCATGAGCAATATGAAGTAATTTTTTCCTCAATGACATTGGTACAACTATTTTTTTGAAACCCTTTCTCTGAATTATAATAATCCCATTTTCTTTTTTATATTTCTTATCACAGACATTATCCTTGTTTTGCATCTCTATGATTTCTTTTCTGTCCAACAATAAACTTACATGTTGATTGAAATAAGCAACAGGATTTCGAGACAACATGTCTGCTTCGACATTTGTTGAACCCCTCTCATACTTAATCTCGTAATCAAACATGCTAAGTTTAAGTGACCACCTAAAAAGTCTACCTCTTCAGTTCTTAACGCTCTTCAACCATACTAGAGATGCGTGATCGGTATGGATTGTAAATTTGACTCCATGGAAATAATGATAGAATTTATCAAGAGTATCTATAATTGCTAAACACTCTAGCTCGGTTATAAAATAGTTTTGCTCATAACTCTTCAAAATTCTAGAATGGTAAGCAATAGGATGCAAGAAATTATCTTTATCAGGTTGTTTTAGAACTGCACCCACCGCTACCTGAGAGGCGTCTACAAACATGTGGAGGGGCAATTTTGGGTCATAAAGTTTGAGGATTGGTTTTGCAGTTAAGGCATTTTTTAGTTTTTCAAAAGAGTCCTGACATTCTGAGTTCCATTCCCATATTGTGTTTTTTCTAAGTAATTTATTAAGGGGGTATCTAATTTCAGCATATTTGTCTATGAATTTATGGTATACATTAATAGAACCTAAAAATCGTTGTAATTCTTTAACATTAGATGGGGGTATTAATTTTTGAATGGTCTCAATATCTGCATTAGCTGGAGTTAAAGTTCCATTGGTGACTTCGTAGCATAAGAAATTAATTTTATTTTGGCTTAATTTACATTTAGAAAGTTTAAGTTTAATATTTTCTAATTTACAGATTTCAAAGATTTGAGTTAAGTGTTTTAAGTGTTCTTCTAGAGAGGAGGAGAATATTATAATATCATCAAAATAGTGACACGCGAAATCTATTTTATATTTGTTAAGGATCCTTCTAATAGTTCTATTGAATATTGGGGGGGCCTGTTTTTATACCGAACGGAAGAACTAGCCATTCAAAGAGGCCAAAGTTGCTAGCAAAAGCTAATTTTTCGGTATCAGCTGGATGTATTGGTATGTGCCAGTAGCCAGAGGCTAAGTCTAAAGTTGAAAAGTACTGAGCACTACTCAATTTATCTAAAATTCCATCGATACGGGGCAAGGGTTCTGCATCATTTTTAATTATTGAATTTAATTTCCTATAGTCTATACATAATCGGGTCTTTTTGCCTTCTTCTTTTTTCATAGCTAAAGTGATAGGGCAGAATATGGGCTATTGCTTTCTTTTATGAGTCCAGCCGCTAATAAAGATTGGATTTGACTTTTTATTTCTTTTTCTTCTAAGGGGGAAGTTCTGTAGGGCCTCAAAGATACAGGTAGGTCAGATTTTAGAAGAACGCGTTGTGGCTCAATATTAATCCTACCCATATCATATTTATGTTTTGCAAAAATATCCCTATAATTTTGAACTATCTCCCTTAAATCATCATTTTGAATTAAATTAAAATCCCCAATTAAATCTGAATCAGAATTATTAACATCGCGAAAATTTTGAGAAGTTATGAACTGTCCATAATCAGGTTGCACATTATAATCATTTCTATCATTCTCAAAACAGTCCTGAGTAGTCATATAATTTTCACAATTAGATGGTAATTTGATATCATTCTTACATAAATTCAAGGTTTCAATACTATCATTAGTTGTTATTACACTATCATCATTATATAAATTCAAATTCTCATCACAATCAATTGTTACCAAATCATTCTCTTGTTGCACTTTATTCATATCTACAGTATGAAAATGAAGAGATTTCTCATTATGTATGGATATACTCTTATTTATAATTTTCCTTCCTTGTTTTACAGTACAATTTCTACAATCTATAGTTAAATTAAATTGAGAACATTCCCTTAAACCCAAAATAGCATACTCCAAATTAGTATTACACACTAAAAAGTTAACACATTTGGTAATTTTACCCACTTTTAGAGAAATTTTACATTTTTGATTTAATTTTAACATCCCTTTTGCCTGACCAATAATAACTGTAGGTATAGTTTCAATTTTAGCATTTAGTTCTTTAACAAATTTGAGGGGTAATATTGCCGTAGTGGATCCAGTGCCCACTATACATGGTAAATTATAACTATTGGTACACCCATACACAATTAGTTGTCAAATATTAGGAATAGTAGGTGGTGAATTACTAGGAAGAGTATCAGAGGATGTTGCATCATTTCTAAATAAACACTCTTGTTCCCAATGATATGCATTATTTACTCCTTTATTTGTACATATTCTACATGGTCTAGAAGGATATGGTTTCTGAAAGTAATTATTTTGAAAATTTCTAGACCCCTGATTTTGATACTGTCTTTGTGGAATCCAATTCCTAGGTGCATTATTGGGCCTATTATGCTGAAAATTAGGTCTAATTGGTTGAGTCCACGGCCTAGGTAGTTGAAATTGTTGAAAATTTTGTCTAACTGGTTGTTGATTTACTGTTTGGCTTGAAATTTGAGGAGTGGAAACTTCAACAAATTGCTTAACAAGCCGGTACCATTCAGTGGTACTATTTGGAGGGTTTACATTAATATTATTTCTATACTCTGGTTTTAATCCATCTGTCAACCCTTGTATTAGAAGAGTCTCACAAAGATGGAGTTTCCTCCCAATTCCTACTTTTTTGTGAAAATAATTTTCTAAATTATCTAATTTATCTAATTTTAGAGTTGAGAAATCAGAAAAATTTGGAACATTTAGTTCAATGAATTTTTCTATCAAGATTTTTGAAATCTGTTCATAACTAGTACAATTAACACAATCATTGATATAGACTTTTAGTGCTTCACCCTTTAAATACTGTGGAATAGATTTAAATTTCCACTCTAAATCTTTATTTTCCCTAGTATTCATATCATCATAATAATTTAACCAAGCCTGGATTTCCATTCCAGTACTAGGATCAAACTCAACTAATTTAGGTTCAGCCATTATATCAGTATTCATTAAAATAAAAGAAGCACTTCAATTCTCTTTAATACAACCTGATCTTAACAACATTTAACACTAGAACGGCGGTAAATTTTAGTCAGGTTTTATAAAAAATATTTCACATCAGAATTTTTATTTCAAACTATTTTACTTATTTATTTAAGTTATTTTTGTGCAGCATATATTAATCTTATATTATAAAAAAATTTCTGGTTCGAATCGACATGTATTCATTCGTCAAGGGTCAAAATGACCCCTCGCCGCCGTTCTAGTGTTAAACTAATAGAGTTCTATTTTTCATAATAGATTAAGTACTCTTTCAGACTTTAATAATAAATAAATAAATAATTCTCATGACTTCATAATAAACTTTACAATAAATAAATAAATAAATAAATAAATAAATACTCTTCATGAAATAATAAATAAACCTCATAAATAAATAATAAATAAATCTCATAAATAAAGAATTCTCATACTTAATAATAAACAAATCTCAATAAATAACAAACAATAACAAAAATAATAACATAAGAAGTATAAAAATATTTTGAAAAGAACTCACTCCAGTCATCTTGTCTCACAATCACCAGCACTATACATTGCTATTCACATTAGCGATGTAGATTTTTAACTTTCCGGCACGGATCTTTCGTAAATATCATAAGCTATCGTGTACCAGTACCACTACACATTTGTAATTTTGGAGACACACTCGCTTTTATTGCCGTCACTTCTATATCTTGTCGGACTTTTCTTTTCTCTGTGACATTTTGACGTCAAGTAGTTGGTATTGTCGAAAAAAAAATGAGGGTTTCCATTCCTACACTACACAGGTGGCAGCCGACTGGGTTTAAAATAATAAAGAAAAATGAAGAATTAACATAAGGCAGTCGCTTGGAACATTATTCACTTTATTTCCACACTCTCGATTAAATCTAGGGAAGATGCTCTCTCCTTCCATGGTAAAAAGAATAAAGTCTATTCTTCCTGTCACAATTAGTTTAAAAACACTCCATCTCTTGACTGCGTTCTATTCTTTAATCCGTTACATCTAACATCTATCACCCATTACGATACCGTTGCTTCCTCATTCTACACACATAATAAACAGTATTCATCCAACATTTTTCTACCTCCATCGAGCAATCACATTGAATATCCAGTCTGCTACGACTGCAATCCACTTCGTTCACCTCTACATGCTAAAAACGAAAAAGCTTCTAAACTCACAGACCATCTACTATACTATATGCTATATGCTTTATGCTTTATCTCTGGTTCCCGCCATCCGTATTTATACTCTGCTGAAAAGATTGTTCTAGAAAATTCTTATATCCTCGCACCAGCTATCTAAAGCATAAACAAATGTTAAAATCTGTAGTCGAGATTATGCAAAAATAACCCTTTTTTCCCTCTTCAGACGATAAAAGAAATGAATTTATGTCTGCGAAGTTTTAATCTTTGAAATATTTTAATTACACCTGGATATTTTAAATAAAAGAATAAATTGAAATAAGTAGGTTTTTTCTTTAAGACAGAATAATATTTTAGCAGTTAAATAAAGATTTAAGGGGAATATGATACCGGGATTTAATAGCAGAATTTAATAGGAATTTAAATAATAAAAGTTTTATTAAAGAAATATAAATAATCGAGCCATTTTTAGATTTACGCAATTTGGAATAAATATGAATTAAGATTTTAGAGATAGACTAGGGTTTTAATTTAATAAGCCGGTATAATATACGGACTATTACTGAAAAAGGAAAATTTAGATAAAATACTTTAAACTTGGCGCAAAAATTTAAATTTTGTAATATATATATATATATATATATGTTGCCGGCCAAACCCGATTTTAGGCCAAACTCGATTGTCCTAGGCCAAACTATTTTATCCTAACGCACATAGGATAAACTAGTTTTTCCTAGGCCAAACTAGTTTATCCTAACGCCCTTAGGATAAACTAGTTTTTCCTAAACCAAACTAGTTTATCCGAACGCCCTCAGGATAAACTAGTCTTGCATAGGCCAAACTAGTTATGCCTAACGCTTACAGGATAAACTAGTTTAGCCTGCTATTCATTGGTCTGAACTAGTTTATCCTAGGCTGATCTAGTTTATCCTAGGCCAATTCAATTTGGCATAATTTTATTGATTCCAAAGACCGCCCCGCCGCCAAACCTTCTAGTTTAACCTAGGCCAATGCAATTTGACGTGTTTTTAATGATCACCACTACCGCTCGCCAACCTTGTGCAAAGTAGTATTGCCGTCACTCCTGTATAATATATTTAATCGATGGGGAGAGGGATACTGCCCCCCTATCTTCCCCATTTCACTGCCACCGGTAGTCGCAAAATATATTCCATATGACAAATTGTGTGCTGGAGGACCAAAGAATGGGATGAGAAGTTATCATAAAATTTAGGAGAGGGAGAATTTAGAGGAATGATTAATAATGTACAGTATAATCTCGAAAATCCGGCATCGTCGAGACCGGGACTTCATCGGATTTTTGAAAATTCCAGATTTCTGAAAGAATATCAAATGTACTTTTGATATTCCTAATGGTGCTTTTATTCATAATTAATTAAAAGCCAAGGGATATTTCTGTGAAAAAAAATAAATATAAAAAAAAATCAATAATATAATTTATATTTATTTTTTTCTCGCATAAATATCACTTGACTTTGAATTAGTTATGAATAAACGCAACATTAAGAATGTCAGAAGTACATTTAATATTCTTTCAAAAATCTGGAATTTTTAAAAATACGGCGAACTACCGGTCCCAGTTTGTTCTAAAATACATATATTTTTAAGCTACCTTTATTCCATAATTAAAACTTTCTTTGAAGAATAGTACATATAGATTTATACGAACGGGATACACACAGCTGCCAACCTTTACGCTTTTTAGCTACCACTAAAATTTTAAAGAGATTTTCGCCTTGTTTAATCGTGAGATTTCGACTACTAAATAAGACAATATTTACTATAAAATTTTAGTGGTACGAAGAACGCGTAAAAGTTGGCAGCTATGGATACAGAACTGCAAAACCTATTAGAAGAATCTGTGTATGACGAAAACCTGTTTCAACCAATTTTTTTTATCGGTGCAAATTGGATATGATTGGATCCGTTTGAAAAAATCATAAAACGTTTGCTAGAGACGACGGACCTGCTAAAAAGGAAGTTAACTATAACGAAATTTTATTTTTCTCCTGACGTGATTCCAACTTGAAAGGTTTTTCCATATAAAAATTTTCAGATTAAAAGTCTCGAAGCCGTGTAAAAAAAAATAATGGTATTAGTATTTATTCAGATGTTTACATACAAATAGAGATTCATTAAAAAAATCAATACAGTTTAAAATAGAATTATTAATATCGTTAATGCACATTTTATGGCTTAAAAATTTAAAATAATTTTTAAATTCTATACAGTAAAATCTTTTAAGTCAGATTTGCATAGGAAAAAAGAAAAATCCGTCATAGACAGGTTCTCTTATTAGAAGGTTCATCATATGTTGTAAATGCATTATATTATTTTTACAAGTACAGTAAACATCCTCTAATCCGGCATCCTAAGTCCGGCATGCTGGATAATCCCACAAGACTTTCGGAAACACAACTGAATCGAGAAGAAATAAAAGAGTGAGTTGAAGAAGATTTTGATTAACCGACAGTTGAAATTTTGACTGATGAGACCATCATTCAGAGTGTTATAAACCTAACAGCCCCCAAAGATTTTGGCTCAGATGAATATGATGTGCACAACTCAAACAACATCAGTTGAAATGAAGTAGTTAATGCCTCGAATACATTTATCAGGTTTTCTGTGCGCAGCCGTTCGTTCAACTATCATATGGAAGAAAGGCAGATCTTAATTAAAACAACTTCTGGTTCATATCATGCAAGGGAGGTTGAAAAACATGAATACAGGGTTCGTATGCATCAAGGAATTCAAGGGGTTTTAACCCCATGAGGGGCCGTGGAATAAAATATATCCCACGTAATTTAAACAAGATTCTCACTAGAAAATTTTAACTAAATTTTATATTTTTAACTTTAGAGGAAAATCATTGAAAAATTGCTTTTCCTTATTTAAAAATAAAATTGTTCGGTTATTCCGGTGAGAATTCAAAATGTAGAGACATTTTTGCTTGCCCCTCAAGGGGTTAAGTGTCTGAGAATAAAAAATTTCTTAACGTACTGGCCGCTACATCTGAATATAGATTTCTTTTTCATTTAATAAGGCAAATATTACTCGACAAAAATTCTGGTACAGAGCTTGAAAGTCCTTGAAGCGTACGAATCCTGTGTATATACCATATTTGTAACTTTCACGAAATTAAAAAAAAATCTTGAAATCGACTAAGTGCATAAAAAGCTCACATTGAGAAAAATTATTTTTGTGAGTAATTGTGCAAAGTGATGTTATGTGTCAAACGGCATCCATTGAGTTAGCAGCAATAAAGCTAAAATATTCTTATTGTATAACATTGGTACTGAAAACATACAGAAAAGTACCTAATAGTCCGCAGTTTTGGGGGTTTAATAATCAAAGAAATATAATACACGTTATTTATTTTCAAAAATAAGTAAACATAGAGTAAAAAGAACTTTCAAATAAGAATTAGGTTCATACAAAAGAGTGATAGTGATACTTTACCAAAACATTCTTTTGCTTCTCTACTGCTGTATGCTAAGTTCATCAACAAATGATTCAAACACCAGAAAAATATAACAGTCTTTTTTTAATTTAAAATTTAACATTATTACAGGAACAACCTAACGGTGTTGCCAATCTGCTACTACTTTTAAAATTCAGATTTCTTAGTATAATTCACCTCATTTTCGTGTTATTTAATCTGTCATTTAATACGGGAAATATTTCTAAATAAAAAAAATGGTGCAAGCAAATAAACTGAATTAAAAAAAAATAGTTTCCAATTGCCTTTATTTACTGAATTTTGCATTTTATCATATCAGTAGCCGTTAATTATTATCAGAACAAAAAATAAACAGAAGAAACGAATGAGACAATATCAAAATATGATGATTTCTACATAATAGTCCTGCACAAAATTTCGAACGCAGGCAAGTGGTTGTGACATATTGATTAATCATTTCCTTTAGAAACTGTTTCAGTTACACATTTATCCAATAACTTGGCATGTGATATAAAAAAAAAAGTAATACTAAAGTAAAATACTAAAAAAAAAGTAGAGTAACTTAACTCTCTATGCGACAAATACATATCGTATTTATTAATGTTGTCTATCTTTTTTTTTTTTTTCTATAGAAAAGTAAAACATGCAATTAAGATATAAAAACAAATTTTCGTTATCGGATAAAAGGAAGGTGGAAACGCAAATTGCTATTTTATAAATATATCTTCGTAGAAGATTTATCGTATCTTTTTTTGTCGTACGAGGTTATTTAATTATAAAATGGTCCTATGTTCAAATCAGTGTTGCAGATGGACTACTTTTTTTTAATTTTAAATTTCTTGATTGGCACCACTGTTTTAAAATACTAAAACACCCCTTATTTAATGTTATATTAAATAAGACGAATACAAGGGGGATTTTACCATTTCAGAAAAATGGTGTCTATAAGGAAATCTGAATTTAAAAAAAGTAGTCCATTGGCGACACTGGTTGGAATTACAATCAGGTGCTATAAATATTCTATTATGAAATAAATGTACAGGATGTATAGGGAATGTTCACTTTTAATCTTAGTATATTTATTTAATTTATTAGTTGTCGAATCTTCTAACAATTGTTAGTGCTGTGAAACTGATATATCGATGATGACTCCTCGACAATGCATCTCATTACAGTTGAAGTTCTAAATAATAAATTATAAATGCAAGATTTTCAATCGTAGATAATAATATAAGTCATGAAAAATGTAATAAATACATAAAATTACATGAAATTCGATAATCTGGAAGATATTAAAATTTTTACAAAAAGATTTTTCGAACATAATCAGTAAAAATATAGAATAATAATGATAAGATGGGAATACATTATTTGAATGGAAACCTGTATTTTTATACCAGTTGTGCCGCAATGGCATATCTCCCATCAATCTTGATAGTGGGTAACATTTTTAACCCCTTAACGGTCGCATTAAATTACGGTTTAAAAATACAAATTGCTTATTGGCAACACATCCATTATGTTTATAAATTGTTGAAATAATGGACGGACACCACAATTTACAAACGAATTTATTAGAAAATATGAACTTGCTTATTTTCACGTACATCATAAAAGGAAATATTTAATTAAATATTCTTGGTGCCATTTGTCAGTTTTAGAATTAAAATTAGGTGTCCTTTTTTAATGACACAGTCCTCGAACGGGTTAATGATTTGGCCTCACTTTTTTTAACCCTCTCGCTGTGTAAATGTTTTATCAAAATAGCTTCAAAAATTGCGTACTTAACCCTAGAACTACCGGAAATTTTACTCAAGTTTTATAAAAACATTCTACACCAGAATTTTTACTTAAAACTATTTAATTTGTTTATTTAACTTATTATTGTCTGATTTATACATTTAGTTTGTTTTGAAGAAATTTTCTGGTTTGAATAGATATTTTGAATATACATGTCGGGTCCATTGGACCCTTCTGGTAGACAGAGGGTTAAATCCTTAGCGACGAGCGTCTTTTAAGAACTTTTATTCTTTTTCCACCGGTTTTTAACAACAAAAATTTCCGTCTATTGAATTGCGAAAATGCTCCGATTAGATAAGGCAAAATTTACAATAAAAAGTAACTGGTGGGAATGATCAAGGCGGGTTAATTAGACGGAGAAAATACATCCCCGATGAAATCTCGGGTTGCGCAAATTTTGCTACTTTTACGTTGCTCGATAAACTCTCGAGTTGCGCAGCGAGAGGGTTAATGCTCAAGTATCTCTGGAGTTTCACAATGGTCGCCAAGCAGCGCAAGGCCACATACATACATTGGAAAACTATTTACAGCCATTTGGTGAACTTTTAGCTCTTCCAAAGTATGTATTTGAGCAAGATAATGCGTCCATTTATGTTGCATACAAATAAAAAAAATTGGTTTAACTCTAAAAATATTACTGTTCTCGACTGGCCCGCGTGTAGCCCTGATATGAACTCAATCGAACACTTTTGTTGCAATCCAAATTCTAGGGTTTGTGCAATTTTTTGACAATACTTCTCTTTAAATGAAATTCGATTTGCTGTTTAACATGTTTGACACGAAATAGACTCCCAAGTGATTCAGGATTTAGTTTCTTCGATGGAAAGTCACATTTTTGCACTAATAGCAGACAATGTAGGTGCAGTTCGATTTTAATTTATGGATGTTTTTCTGTAAATAGACATATTTTCTATACTTTTGCCACAATGTTAATTTTTCTTTCTCATTATATATTATGTAAAGTTTATAAATTAAAATTTATTGTTTATGAATAAAGGATAAATCTCCAGTAATACATGACATTTGAGTTACAACAATTCATTACATACTTATCAGTACACAAGCACAATCGATCATTGTCTAAACTTTTGCTGAGCACTGTATAAGTACTTTAAAATTATATTGGGTCGTTCGGAAAGTCGTGTCCGCTTGAGAAAATCAATTCATACCGTATAATTCTGCCCGGTAATTATTAGACATTTGATATGGGAATCATTGTGTTATAATTAAATGATATAATTTTCCGGTACGAATTGATTTTCCAAACGAACACCACTTTCCGAACGACCCAATAGCTCAGACTGTACTTATTGTCACCAATAATCTGCGCTTTTAAAAATAAACATTCTACCTATGCCGATCATTTATTAAGTTTTTGAGTATAATAACGTTATATTATTCTCAGCTCTTAAATAATATTGCATATCGAGTTCTCTTTTAGTAAAAGTTTAGGTATTTTTGTAAGAATTGTTCATATTACATGCTGTAGAAGAAAATATTAACATATTGATAATTTAGTTTAACCCCTTGAGGGGCAAGCAAAAATGCCTCTAAATATTGAATTCTCATCGGAATAATCGAAAAGTTTTATTTTTAAATAAGGAAAAGCAATTTCTCAACGATTTTCCTCCAAAGTAAAAATATAAAATTCAGTTAAAATTTTCTGGTGAGAATCTTGTTTAAATTAGGTGGGATATATTTTATCCCACCGCCCCTCAAGGGGTTAAATATGTCCGATGGTATCAATTACTTTTGAAGTTTAACCCTCTAATGGCCATGGTAGCATATATGTTACCATCAGTGTTCACAATTTAGTGTATTTGTTAATTCGGATATTCCAAATCCATACCAGACATTTAAAATAGCAACATTTGCGTTACTTAATAGCCGAAATTCCGTCATTAAATGAAGTGAAATTTTCTAGTATGAATTCTGATTATCTCAATTACGGAATTTCTAGGACGTGTTCTACCCTGGGAAGTAGAAGGTTAAACAGTAATTTTAAATTCAAAGTAAAACCAGCAATGTGCTTTTAATCGGTGAAAGCTGTTCTACATTTTAGTAATTCAAGTATTTATTCCGCTTTAAATGTTTAGATATATTATGCTTAATATACTATATTCAGAATTTCGTATGTGAGTGTATAAAGACCGTATTGGAACATATAGATAACGATCTCATAGATGCTTTAAAAAACTAATTTTTTTTTTTAATTAAGTAAAATCTTCTATTAAATTAATTTCACAATTAATATATCAAATTATGCTTACACGTAAGCCTAGATATCCATAATCATATATACATTTTTTTAATATACTGACGGGCAGTTCTTTATATTCCATTTTAATTTTAGATCTACTATATTGTAGAGAATGGTTTTTAGAAAAAATGTCCATTTATTTTTTTTATACCATTTTATTAAAAACCATTCATTTATTTGTATTTGTAGTACTATTTTAAATTGCATGTTTATTAAATTCTGCATAGCAGCATTCGTAGTTGTTACGTTTAAAGTTAGAATCGGTTACAGTAACAAAAAGGTGCAAACTTTGTATTTTCTCTTACTGGTAAATTTTAATGGTAAAGTAGCTGACTTCGACGGTTAGCGGGCTAAAAAATTACATAGGTGTCTTAAAAATTCACTTTAAAACTCGAAGCGAACGAACCTGGAACCGGGTTCCCGCTGCTTTCGGCATCGTATTCCGGGTGTACTGCGCACGTGCGGAAAGTATTTCTATATAAAATTCACCAATCTCGAACCGATCGAACCTCGAACCGAGTCCCCGCTGCCTACGGCACTGTATAGTAGATGTTCTATGAGCGCATTAAAAACATAGTGTAATATGGAAATTTATCAAGGCTAAAAAATGGAGGCAATGATTATAGTATACGGAACATGTCTAAAATCCCCTTGTGCGTTATTTGAATACTTTTTTTGTTGTTGTTAATGTTTTTTTTATCGGTTTTAATAATTTACTTCACCGAGAATCAGCTAAAAAATACAGTACAAACAAGTAGAAATAAGTAGTTCCTGCAGTAGCAAAGAAGATTGGGAGATAGTTTGAGAAACATAACCTTCTACTTTCAAAGGATAAAAAAAAATCAAAATTATGACTACAATACATTTTTAAACACTAATTACTGCAATAATAAAATCCAAATTAGTCAATTAAAAAAATTCTCAACTATAAAAATATGATATAATATTACAAAACATGCAATTTTTCAGGAAAATGTGACAGCAAATGAGATAAATATTTACCATTCGTAATTGTGCTTATAGTAATTTTTTAACATGAAGTAAATTCTTTATTCAGACTCTAATGATTTGTATATCCAGTTTGTGTATCTCGTTGTTTAAGTTGCATGTGGGACATCTGCTGCGGATAGCTAATATTTTATTTCCGAAGAATAATTATCGCTATATTTAAATGCAGAATTTCAATCAATATTATGCAAATATTAGTATTCAGCAAAGGGCTAAATGTTCATCCTAAATCTGAAAGATGCTTGATCGTTCCTTGTCCGTACCAGCTAGTAAGAAATGTATAATGTGCAATACATAGGTTGATATTAATAAAGTGAAAAGAAATAACTTTCGCTTGAAATTGAAATAAAACTTAACCGATAAAATCCCGTATGACTACAAATGCTTTAGTTAAATTTATTTTCAACTGGCTGTTAACCTTCATAGTCACCGTCACTAATGTCCATGGAAATCCCAGAAAACTCGATTTTTCCGACTATTTTCGTTCTTTACTATGAATGTTCTGAAACAACCTCAAAGGTAGTGTGAAAAAAGTAACCAACTGCGGAATTCAGAGCCCGTTATCAAAGAGACACTACTCAAGTATTATTCTTAGTGAAAAACACTATAGTAGTATAGTAGTATACTGAACAGTCAGCCATTGAAGAATACTGAACAGTCAGTATATGTAAAGTACTCTAGAAACCCTAAACGAATAATATTTTTTGCCAATATAAAAAAAAAATTAAATACCGTAATTTCGGGTGTATAAACCGCGGGTAAAACGAATCTGTTTCAAACCAGAAATTTTATTTAATACATATTGTCAAATGAGTTCGAAGATTGAATAAATTACATTTTGAGAAATAAAATTTGTGGTCGGAAACAGAATTATTTGAGCCGCGGCTTATACACCCGAAATTGCGGTATATAAGCGAAACCTAAGACGATTTTATTATTGTTGCTTGAAAATGCACCTATTACATATCATCTGAAATGTTTAGTCTGCAAATAATATTTTAGAAAAAAAAAACTGTATACATTAGAAAAAATATCGCAATCATTCTCTGAGTCTTTCATTAACTCTGTGATTCGAAGCAGATGTAAAATAGTTTACTTTCTAAGTGACCAAAGGTTACATGAGCAAATTGTTTACTTTTATACGTTAATGGTTAGCGTAAAAGCTTTTTCTTCCCATTATCGTAGCATGAAACGACAGAGTTTTGCACAAAAGAAAAAAATAATAATCTTCGTCAGATTAATAACGTTTTGTTAAATTATAACACATCAAAAAACACTGTTTTAATAGTCAGTGGCGTAGCCAGGATTTCGTTTCGGGAGGGGTCCACAATTTTTTCTTCAGGTTTTATGTTTAATAAAACCTGCCAAGATCAAATTGCAAACGTAGAAAACAAATTCCGTTTTACAGAGGTTTTCGTGTTAGAAGGTGTAATTGTATAGTATTATTTTCTATAGCACTATGAGACATTTCCATTTAAGACAGAATTCCGTTATAGACAGGTTCCATTTTTATAAGTTTTGTTTATTTTTATAAATGTACTTATTTATGTTATATAATTAGTAAAACCTGTCAAAATAGTAATTATCTACAACAGAATCCTGCCTTAAATAGAAGCGCTAAAAACCTGTCTGAAAGGGGATTTTCACCACTCTTTAGCAAAACACAGTAAAACCTGTTAAAATGGAATCTTTCTATAACGGAATCCTGTCTCAAACGGAAGAGTTTCAAGATTCCGACGAAGCAAACAATAGATCTTATTGATGTAGTGTTAGTATAGTTTATTCTTATATAGTTATAGTACTTCTTTAAACGGAAGTGTGTCTAAAATGGAGCTTTTTTTTAAGTTCCTTGCGATCACGCCGAAATATTACGAGTAACTTTAAGAATTTAGGTATATCCTTATTTAATTTCTTAATAAAAAAAGTAAGATCAATCTCTATAACTGCAGCAAATAATACATTGAAGTTACATTAATCATACATACATACATACATAATTTACAAGTGACAAAGATTTTACAAACACAATGATGTAAAAAACTGAGCGCATATTGAAGAGGTAAGTTTATTTAAATCAAGTTTCATATTACATGCCTACAATAACGTTTGGATCAATTCGTTAAGTTTAAAGCTGTAATTTCCATGTCATTGGATTTATTGCCATTGAATTAAGAACCTGTGCTATAATATATATTGTATAATGATTTCACATAAGTGTCAATCGCTTAAGCCGTTAATTCCCTATGCGAGTTTTTGAGATAAAATTTTAGTCTTTAAGAAAAAGATGTTACAATTTCAACAACAGGAACTGGTAATGTAAGAAGCACGTACATTAAATATACTTCACGTTAGAAAACATAGTGTTGTTACAATTGTCTAAAACAGCCATAAATCCTCCCCCATGCTGCCCCCCTTAATTTTATTGCTACCATCCAGGTCTTAGTTTGCTCTCCTGCCATTTCTCACAAATTCTGATCCCGGGAATGTGTGGAGTTGTCCACAGGAGCCTCGGTTAAAAAGGTGTTCGAAGTCGAAGTCCTTCATGTACATTATAATAGGAAAATTTTAGTTAAATATTCTTGGTGCCGTTTGTCAGTTTTGGAATTAAAATTAGGTGTCCTTTTTTAAGGACACCGCGCCGGAAAGGGTTAAAAGTTATCTAAAATAAATGCAATACTTTAATTCTAAAATCACTCTTGTATAATCTTATCATCAGTCTTATAACATTCATTAAATCCAATTTCCATTTTAAATAAGTGGCTATCTTTGTTATATTTCATAAATTTTTGAGCCTGTATACTTAATTCCATTTGTATGCAAATGATGCAATTACCGTTACGAAATTCTGGCATATTATAGCAAAGTTTTCCTTCGAATAATATAAATTGAAACAAATTTCGAGAAGCTTTAATTTATTGCTACTGATAACAACCTGCTCTTCAAAGATAAATTATTAAGGGGTTTTGGATTAAAATGCATTTTCAACGAAATTTTAAAATAAATTTACATGGTACTTATATTTTGATTTAATGTTAAATATTTAGTTTTGGATAACAGAAAGCAATAAATTTTCTTTACAATTAATAAAACTGAATACATTTAATGCACTTTTTTCTCGTTCATTACCTATTTAATAAAAACACAGAGATGGAGACTAGCATATTTTGAAAGATTGTATGTTTTACAAAGGATGATTAAATAATGAAAGTTTAATAAATAATAAGCAAATTTTAGACAAAACTGTTTAGACGAGAGTTCTTCTGTTTTGGAAGATTAAAAAAATAGGCATGCAGTTTTAAACATAGTACTGAATACTGAGTTTCTGAAAATGCAAAGAGAACGATTTTGGTTAATGTTAAAGACAAATACAAAAAAATTCAAATGAAAGAATTTTTCACAAGATTTCTACCCTTTTATTTGAAACGTGAAATATTTTTTTTAATTTTCGGAAACATTTCAGAGAAATGTTTGATTTTACTTTCATTAATCTGTAAACTATACGAGAGCTTCATAAAAAAGGTAAAGAGAACATTACTAAGAAAAAAACGTAAAAAAAAAAAAAAAAAAAAAAAAAAAAAAAAAAAAACTTAATTAAGCAAAAATGAAAGTTTTTAACATGAAATTTAAATTTCTTTAAACCATTTTAGGCCAAGCATAGAATTTTTATTTTTTTTTTTAATGTGGTATTATTTTCATTGAAATTTCCTTAAATTACATTCATTGAGACAAAAAAAAAAGTTTCGTGCATAAAAAATAATATTTTATTCACGAAATAAAACGCATTCGGCATTTTCATGCATTCGGTCAATGGTGCGCAAACGCATCATTACATTTAAAATTAATATATATTTTTTTATTTTTATGGCATTTGTTTTATTATTGTTTTATTTATAGAACTTGCAATTTTAATACATTATAAAAACAGATGATTAACCCCAGCTCGAATTAAATTACGGTTTCAAAATTCAAGTTGCTTATTGGCACCATTTTTATGAAAAAGAAATATTCACCTTATTTAATGCAGGTAAAACGATACTAAAATATGGCCAATTTCACTATTTTATAAAACTGGTGGGAATCAAACAATCTGAGTAAAAGGCACAGCCCCCGTGAATATGACGGGAGCCAGAATTAAGGTGTTAATCTCAAGTGGAATAATTATACATTTTCAAAAAGTCGAATTTATCAATAACCGTTTCAATTTTAAAAGACTAGCGTATTTTGAAAATTTCTCAACAGAAAGTGTTTATTTCAATTGAATTGCTGATATTTTATAGATGTCTCCAGAACCTTTCGAAATAGTAGAAAAATAAAATTAGTGAAAAATATTCGTCCAAGTGTTAATAAAAAAAACATATATTGAAATGGTGCGTTTACGCAACTTTGGCCGAAAATGGGTTAAGGTCTGCAATTTTTTGTTTAAATAAAGTATTCTAAACAAATTATGAAAACTAAAATTGTATTAAATGTTCTTTTTTACAATTTTACATGTTCCAAGGATATTTAATATGCTGATTATTCCACAAATATTTAAATATCCCAAAGACTCCTATAGAAATTATTCTGAAATCGGGGTCACCAGAAAAAAACGCCTCAATATGAAAATTCAATAATTCATTAAATATAATAAATATGAATATGAAATGAGTGACATTTACAATTGGTGTTTTTTTTTTTTTTATGTACTGTATTTCTTAAAATAGTTCAAATTTCCGTCAATAGATGCCGCTACACCGTTATAAACATTAAGAATGCTCTAATAAACTAAATGCAATTGTATTTGTATTGCAGTCCCTAAATCCAATAAACAATACAACTTGATATATTTTTCACGTACTTTTGCATGCTAGTTTGAGCATTATTTTAGATCAGGGATGGCCAACCTGCGGCACGCGTGCCACAGAGATACCAGTATTTATGTACAGAAAAATAATGCACTGTTTAACCCCTTAACGATAGAATTAAATTACGGTTGAATAATTCAAATTGCTTATTGGCACCACTTTTATGAAAAAGAAATATTGACCTTTTTAATGACAGTAAAAACGATACTAAAATATAGCCAATTTCACTATTTCATAAAACTGGTGGGAATCAAACAATTTGAGTAACAGACATAGCCTGTGAATATGACGGGAGCGAGAATTAAGGGGGTAATGACCGAAGGTCTGCAATTTAAAAAGGACAAAATTACAATTCTTAGGAAACGGTCAATTGAATTTTAGACAAAAAGTTGGCCACCCCTGTTTTAGTTTAAGACTGTGCAGCGACATCTACTGACGGAAATCTGAACTATTTTAAGAAATCTAGTACATAAAATTTCAAGCTTCCAAAATAAGTACAAAATAAGCCACCAGATAGTAATGTCAATTATTCCATCTTCACATTTATCATAGGTAATGAATAATTGAATTTTCAAACTCAGGCGTCTATACTAGCATACTAGTATTAATCTATACTAAAGCTAGTATTTTTTTTTCTTTTAATTTAAGAAAGTTTTTTTCTACCAAAATTTATATTTTAAAAGTAATTAAAAAAAAATAATTTAATATTTCATATTTTATTTGTGTATATAATAACAATGCTATTCAAGTTTTATTTTATAGTAACGATTTAATTTACATTATTTTTTAAAGATCTTAAACTAACTATTATCTAATTAGCACAATGGAGTTATGATTAAACAGAAGGAAATATAGTGTAGTGTACACCAATTCCAAGTGGAGTAACAAAGGACGTAGCCACAGGATGGCGGCTGTTTTATTACATACGATCAAAACTTAATGATTGCTTTCATGAGTAAATTTTTAATAGAAGCTTCGGGTTAGTTAAGAGCCATATTCTTGCGAAAAAAATCTCCGACATATATGGCAAACAGTTGCATTCGTTTTTACTGGGGGAAATTGGTTACGGTATTATAATCTCTTTCACTAACAAGGGCAGGAGGTTGTTTATCTTGTTACAATGTGTCGGAAACGCAGGGCCTGACTACAGGGTTCGCACGCGATTAAGCCACGCCCAATTTTGTAAGGATTCTGCCACCAGTATTATTATAAAGATCATTTTCTTCCGGATTCATTTTCTAAGTGGAAGTTTTATGCGATTACTGGTGGTAGAGTCCTTTCAAACTGCGGCGAATCTTAATAGCGTGCGAACCTTGGAATACCATATCTAAACTTCCACATGTAAAAATAAATAGTGTAACTCCGGGAGAGTCGCCTCATACGGGATAGACGCCGCACACCTTGTATTTCTTGTAATTATCGATAGATGGTCGTCAAACGCAGAGTATAGGTGTACAGTGAGATTATTTTAATCAGTGTATAGCGTGAATCCCATTTCGATGTTTACTTGTAGAAGTACAATCCTTAATTTGAAGTAAGTGCATGATTTCATTGTCCAAACTTTTAAACACGTTATGTTTAAGTACTTTTCATGCACTAATTACTAAATGCATGCATAATTTCGAAGTCAAAACTAAGTGTAGCTTTTGTATAGAATACTGTGTGTATGGTTACGCCATTCACCTTAGCGATGGCAGGTAACTTTGGTGGCCGACGTCAGCACCATGCAAAATGGGATACATGCTGCACTGCTATTCCGATATACATGGCGCAGTTTCTTTTGTACGGGATGATTAAGTGTTATTAACTTTTCCTTTTCTTTTTCACAGACTAACCATGTTATCATGTTTACTAAAACCAAAGGCGAAAAAGGGGAAAATAAAAAGTAAGAAGGGCAAGTAAGATGCAAGTCAAGATGATAATAATGAAAAATTGGATTACGCGTAAAGCAGACGTTCTTTGCCAACTACTCCAAAAAAGAGGAAGTGTAATTAGCTTCGTTGCATCATGTATTTAAATGTAGTTACATAAAGACTGTACTTTTTCGACACTATTTTTGTAGATTGTAGTCGAAAAAACAGGTTTATTAACCCATTTGGGACCATAGGTGCATATAAGCACCTTCATAAAGAGCTGCAAAATTTGTTTCTGGTACCAGTAAAAAAGAAAAGTAATATTTGATTTGTTTAATTAGAGCATTTTCATGACTATTTAAGTAAAGGTAACTTCTTTTAAAAAAAGTGGTGCCAACCGAATAAAATTTGTGTAAGAGCAATCGGTCACGAAAGGGTAACAAATTACGTAAACACAATTTTACTTTTCCTTTCCCTTTCTAATACATTGATGTTACGTTACTGCTGAAATAACAATTAAAATTTAATGTAAAAAAATAAGTCGATAATTTTAATAGTGAAAGTAGGCAACAATTACCGTAATTTCAGGCGTATAATCCGCGGATCAAACAATTATCTTTAGACAAAGAAATTTTATTTCGTCATTGAAGCAAATATTTATCGCGATCTAAAAAGTTACATTTTATTTTTAAAAATTTCTGGGTCGAAAAATGATTGCTTCATCCGCGGATTATACGCCGGAAATTACGGTATTAATTTGAATATACTAATACGTTTCATTGTACTCATTTAGTTTCATTTTGTCATTGCAACGTTAATTATGGTCCAGATATGAATTTTTAAAAAATATTTTTATTTATAATTTTATTCTGTTCTTATTACAATTTATAACTACCGCACAAGTGCGGCGTCTCAGCCTGAATGTACGGGTGACGTGCCGCAGTGTAATGTTTTAGAAAAAAATTGTTAAAAAATCTTAATTATTTGTTTTGAAATTTTTTGTCGCAGTACACGCGTTATATATTTAACATTAAATAGAACAGCATGCTTTTATTTATTTTATGTCCACCATGGGACTTTATATACAGATTCAAAAAAATGTGCGGCATAAATCCCGGAATTACACTATATATTTTTTTGCTCTATTATGACTGAAATTCTGCTTTTATAAAGGGTTTAAATACTGAGAAAAATTCTATTCAATTTTACTAGAGAAAGTTTGCTATGGCGAAGCCCCTGCGAAAGCGATTATACTTGCAGTTTCTTGCAGTTTCACCATTTTAAGGATATGCCACTTCCTTGTTCTTCATAGTTACATGTTTAACACACACATATCCAAACAAACAGCGTCTAAAAGAAATATTACAATATTTTTAAGAACTGGACATAACATATTTTATACTAGCGATGGGGACAATGAACGATTTTACTATCAAATGATTTACTCGGACATCTGCAAAAACATAAATTCCAACATTCGTAACCTTTAGGTAGCTTTCATAAGAAATACTACATATTGCAGTCGTTACCATGGTGCGACTTTTGAAAAATTCCTTCATAAATATTCATTATATGACCCCAGGAACCCAAAACCACCCCCACCTAAAAAGTATATATATATATATATATATATATATATATATATATATATATATATATATATATATATATATATATATATATCAGGGATGGCCAACCTGCGGCACGTGTGCCACAGTGATACCAGTATTTATGTACAGAAAAATAATGCATTGTTTAATGACCGAACGTCTGCATTTTAACATGGACAAAATTACAATTCTTAGGAAACGGTGTCAAGTGAATTTTAGACAAAAAGGTTGGCCACCACTGATGTATATATGTGTGTGTGTGTGTGTATATACTAAATTTTGTCTGCAAGATAAAAGTCGGAATTATGCACAAATCATGTTCAAACTCACCAAAAAGTTTGAGATGGAGAATATTTATGGTGAGGATTTTAAATGGGCAAAATCGGTCCAAGGGGGATGGAAGTAGGAAGGGATTTTGTGAAAACCGGCAAAGTCCCATAACTTCCATAATCGAGCCTCAAGTTAATTGCTATATTTTACTGAGGTTCGTTTGACTAAAAACTACATTATTGTAACCTTTTATATCTATCTACCTATACATCTATCTATCTATCTCTATCTCTATATATACATATATGTAACATTAACTGTTCCGATTACAAAAAAAAAAAAAAAAAAAAAAAAAATCTAATTAGCAATAAAAAGCTGAAAATGTGAGGCCTGAATGTATATGGAAAATGTATAGGCCTGAAGTGGGGGTTTGTCTTCCGTGGGGAGGGGTCTTTCTAAGGGATCTTAACCCGTATTTACGCAAGGAAATCCTTGGTTCCAAGGAAACCACGGAAAACTCAGAACGATTAGGCCGACTACCGCGTTTGGGTTCTAATCCAGCACCTTCTGTCTACAAGCTTCGAGAGCAGCACCTCTTGCCCAATTGTGGGGCCTGTTTATATCGGGCTGTCAGAATCGCACTTAAGCTTCGGAATCCCAGCATTTTGTTTTTCAAAATAACAAAAATAAATAAAAAATAAATAAATAAACCCGCAGTTTTCTAATTGACAACTTTGCATTGTTTAACACATTCCATATAGGCCAATTTTTGAAAATGAGGACAAAATTTACGTTTACAAATCTCACAATTAATCAAAACATGCTTACAAAAAATCCGAAACAAGCATGCTTGGATGATTAATTTTCCCCCTTATGAAATGTCCGATATAATAATTTCTCAGATCAATTTACAAAAACTAATATTTACGTGCCCTGTATACAGTGTGTTAATTCTTTGATTAAATAAACCGAATATTACTAGTAGAAAATTCTATAATTCATTTTTAACGTCTGCTGTCAAAACTAATTGTTAGCATTGTTATTAATTTACAGGTTTATTATTATTATTATTGCTCAAAGTATCTGCTAGAATTTCGAAATAGCAAATTTTGCTTTGTTTTACACTGAAAATCTCTGATTAAATAAAGCGAAAAATCTGTTTAGAAATTATAGTAGATGATTTTCTTAATTAAAAAAGTAGAAAATAACGCTGGAGCCGGGATAATAATTCCTAATACTGGTACATTGAAAATATTAAAAATAATATTTATTTTGGAGAAGATTCTTTGACAGAAAATTAAAAACGAACAAAGAATATATGTTTCAGGGAAACAAGTGATAATTTAATAACTAATTTCACAATTATTATTTTAAAATTGAAAACATATGTTTTACTCTTTATTTTAGCTACGTTTGTTACCCGGTATATAAAACTTTTATCTTCCAAAAACAGTTTAGAAAGAAAAAGGCATTCCTTAGAATTAGTATATGGTTAAAATAATACTGTAATAATGTTCTTCTCTTTGCATTAGCTGTATGTCTAAAAGCAGATGTGGAGTAGATTGCTCTCAGCTCACAAGAAAGAATTAAACAAGTAAATTGTTTATTTTCATACGTTAATGCTTAGCGTAATGATTTATTCCGTCATTAAATCTTAATATAGAGGGGGGAAGGAAAATAGTAATAGTTTTCGTTAGATTCAGAATATTTTACTCAATAATGTTACGTGAAGATGATTTGTACTGATTGTACATTAATATCTTTATTCTCAGTACTAATGTATAAAGCAATTTGCCGGGTAGAAGATAACCTAATTTCACTTTCTTTTTAATACTCAGACTTATTTTATATATTTTCTTATAAACTATTCCACATTTTCTCATTGTCACAGTCTATCTAATGACTCTGCTTTGTTTTATTGTTTTTTTATCTTGTACATGTGTTAACACAAGCTGTCCCGCCCTGCACTGTCTGTCCGGTGTAATATTGTTTAACCCCTTAATTCTTGCTCCCACCACATTCACGGGCTGCGTCTTTAATTCAAACTGTTTAATTCCCACTAGTTTTATAAAATAGTGTAATTGCTTTATTACAGTATCATTTTACTTGTCATTAAATAAAATGAATATTTCTTTTTCCTTTTTCATAAAAGTGATGTCAGTGCAATTTAAAATTTAAAAGCATAATTTAATGCGACAGCTAAGGGGATAATATACTTAAATTCCCCGTTAAATTCTGGCATATTTTACCTCTAAGGAGTTTTGGATTTCTAAAGGAAGGGGAGGGGGCATTGGATTTCGATTTTTTAACACATTTCATTCTCTATTCTGGTACTGAAATAAAAGTAAATCAACTCTGTCAAACGTAAAAGACCATAACCCCTACTTCAAGTATCGTAACACTAAAAAGACGGGAAATTTTACTCAGATTTTATAAAAATGCTTCAAACCAGAATTTTTATTTCAAATTATTAACTATTATTTTAACTCGTTCGTTTTCCTTAGGACACATTTAAACCATGTTTTAAAGGAAATTCTGGCTCGAACCGAAATATATTCATTTGCTCGTGGACAAAATAGCCGCTCGTCGTCTTTCTAGTGTTAAAACATAAAATGATAATTTCCAATTTCTGATTAAAAAAAAAAAAAAAAAGTCCGATTTAACCTGCGCAAGAAAGATAGAAAAATATGAAAATTACTATATATATATATATATATATATATATATGAATTTTGAAAACTAAATATGCATATTTCTTAAAACGAAAAGTAAGGTTGAGAACTTGAAATGATTTGCTAAAAGTGTGTAGTATTTCTTTTTTTCCCCTTATGCAGGAAGCGCGGATACCAATTTAAAATTGAAGAGAAAGCCAAACAATAATGAAACGACATCCAGAAAATATAATTTATTAATAGAAAAAAAGCGCATTCATTTAAATAATGAAAGGCAAAAACCATAAAATAATTTGCTGTATGCAGATTTTTATTTATTTATTTGATTATTTATTTTTGTATATATAGGCGAGCTACGCGGTTCCAATTTTAAATTGAAGAAATAACAGAAAATATGAAATTTATCCCAGAAAATATATATAGTTTTTAAAATAGTATATTATATTTAAGAAACTGTACAATGCGTTTTTAAAGCTTCTAAAAAAACCTCTATTAACTTCTGACATGTCTTGGCATTTCTTTAAAGCTTCATACATGCTACAAAAATTTATTTGCCCTGATGTGCTATCATTCGGTCACCAATTAAAGTGTCGTCACTAAAAAATAACGTTATGTTATGTAAACCAGCGGTAAAACAAAGTAGATGTATCATAGAACAGTTCAATACGGATATCTATTGCATTTTTTAACCTTTAACCCTTTGAGGGGCAAACAGTTACGTTCCCGTAATGTTGAATTCACACCGGAAAAATCGAAACATTTTGCTTCAAAATAAGAAAAGGCGATTTTTCAATTTTTTTCAACCAAACTTAGTAAAGCAAAATTTAATATTTTTTTTTTTTTTTTTCTGGTGCAAATCTTCATTAATCCTAGGTGGGATAGAAAATATCCCACCGCCCCTCAAGGGGTTAAGCACCGGACATTTTCAATGTTTGTACTGTCGTATAAGGGTAAAAATTAGATTTATATGTAATTTGTTTAAAAACTGCATCTCAATTTATTTTTGAGATATTAGTTTTTTTGTAGTTTTTGGTGTCATTTGTTTAATGTTGGCATCTGAAGTACTCCATTTATGTATACAGTAAAAGAAAAATAGTTGGAAAATAGTCTTTGTGTTGCCATTTTCAAATAACAACTAAAGAAAAGTAATTAAAATACGTGCTATTTTGAAAAAAAAATAAATGATTTATTTGCGATTAAACATGAAGCTAAACTATCATAAACTATATGTAATTTAAATATCTATATTAATGCTGCAAACAAATGAAGGCATATGAATCAATAGATAGCCGATGTTTGTTGTCGAGTTTCTTCAATGACGACATCGCTTTTTGCAGGATTTGTGTATTATTCAGCGGTAGTGTCGTCACATGCATACTGTGTTGTAGCTGTTGTTTAAGACTGGATCGTAAATATGGAATTCTTCAGCGGATGCGGATGACGTCATTTTCTGTAAAATAAAAGCCTGTGTTTTAAGTCTTCTGAAATAGTATTATACTATCTGTATATATTTTTCTTTCATCGGGGTTAACATTAAATTCTGAAAAAGCAGAATTCCTTCCTTCTAGTATTTATTTCGGTTGCAATTGTGACTTTCGTAGTCCATTTTGTTATTCTTTCATTACATTACAGTCTGATAATTATCTGTAGAATGAATAGAGACGTACCAATCAGGGACTAGTTTTATACGATTCTACACACGAAAATCTTTTCAAACAATCTCAAATCATATATGTAATGTTTTGTGTTTCTTAAATTTTTAATTATTTTCACATTCATTTATTTGCTTTAGTCAACATATTTGTTTTCATTTTTAACACTTAACATACCGCAGTGGTGGAAAATTGGCGCAGAGGAGGAGCCTATTGACACCACTAAATTTTAGTACAATTTTTCGTATTATCTAATGACAGAATTTCTGAGCTTTCATTAAGGTGAAGAATACAATAAAATATTAGTGGTGTCAATAGGCTCCTTCCCTGCGCCAGTTTTCCAACACTGACATACCGAGAATTTTACTGAAGTTTTATAAAAAAAATTCACACTAGAATTTTTATCTAAAATATTTAAGCTTTCTAAGTAACTTATTTTTGTTATTTCATTTTAATTACTTTTTTAAAGAATTTTCTGGTTCGTATTGAAATATTTTAGGTTGATACCGCTCGAATGACCTGTTGCTGATATACTATTTACAGGGTTCGTGCGCATCAAATGATTTAGGGGATTTTAGTACCAGAAAAGTACTAGTCGCTATATCTCAACATAGATTTTCTTTTCATTAATTAAGGCACGTATTAGATTCCGAAAATTCTGGTTAAAAGTGATTGAAAGTCTTTGAAGCGTACGATCACTGATTTAGTATTAATAAAGTATTTTTTAAAAATAGCATTTAGCCAATTTTTGTGATATAATGAGACTAATATTATGGATTACACAAGTTTAAAGTGTTTATGTATTGTACAAGTTGAGTTTCATTCATATTTTTGGAGAATTATTTTAACTGCTATGATTTACTTTACTAAATAATCCCTATTGCACGAGTACCATTAGGTAAGGCCCCCCGCACACACACCTAATTTAAACAAGATTCACACCAGAAACTTTTAACAAATTTTTATATTTTCAACTTTGTTGGCATAATGTTGATAAAATTGCTTTTTCTTATTTTAAAATAAAGTTTTTCGATTTTTTCGGTGAGAATTCTATATTACAAATGCATTATTGCTTGTCCATCAAAGGGTTTTAACGAGCCTCTATGTGTATTTATTTAACGCATATCTATAATATAAAGGACAAACATATCTGTGCGTAACGCATACGTCATTTTGCGAATTGCAACACTTTGAAATATGAAATAAAATTTTGGTTTTGCAATTTTCTCTACAGCAAATTTTTAAACATCTAAACATCGCACATTTTAAATTTTTACACCATCGTATAAGGATAAAAAATCTCTTTTAAATGGAATTTGTTTGAAAGCTGTATGTCAAATCAATTTTTGAGATATTAATTTTTTTGTAGTTTTTAATACCACTTTTCTTATCGTGGCAACAAAAGTACCTCATTTCTATTGAAAGTTATTGAAAATAAACGGAAAATAGTCGAAAATAGGAGATACTGTATCTTTTTGTTGCCATTTTCTCATTAAAATATGTGCTATGTCGCAAATATTGTCTGTTATTCCGTGGTAATGACGTTATAGGCACATTTTCAATAGACGAAATTTAAGACTGGATTGTAAAGGTGAATTGCTTTAGCGGATGCAAATGACGTCCTTATATAAAAAAGCGTGTATTTTAATTCTTAAACCTGAATTATGTTTTGTAGAAGTGCGTCATTTTCACAGCCCAGCTGCTTTGAAATTCTTCACAGGTGAAAATGCTTCACTTTTGGAAATAATGTAATCGAAATCACCCACTGATAAAACGCAATGTTTTACAAAATTTTAGAGTGTCTTTATAAAAGAGAGGTGACATGCAAATAATAGCGATTTATATTACAGAAATTTGATTCTCGCCTGGATGGGTTTGCTTCGCCGAGTTAGACAAGCAAACAAATAATTCGTGGTTTAAAATAATATCGTGTTCCTGAAGTTTTTGTCGAAAATTCTCTCGAATAATAAAATTTTAATGCTATTCTTTAGGACATTCTATTATAACTTTATCAAAATGGCATAATTTGCTTAATTAATTTTTTTTGTAATTTTATATAATCTATATATTTAAAACACAAGTGTGTTTTTTAGTCATCTGTCGTGATCTTTCTGCTGAACCAATTTTACTATTATACTTTTTTAACTGAAAGCGCTTCCTTTCTAGATGTGATCGCACTATTTGTTTTTGTTTTTAAATATCCCCACTTTTATATTTTATTTTAAAATAATTTTATGAAATTTCTTCAAAGTTATGAAAATTAGATAGCTTTCATTATTGCAGACAAGAGAGAAATAATGATGTATTTTTAACTTTATTCATGCTATTTTATGATAAAAATTCAAAATCGTTGTATAGGGTTTAGTGGCGCAAAATCCCATTAGGAGCAAAATATTATATTAAGGGCATAATAACGGAAAATGGCATACTGCTTTTGAAAACACGCATTTTTCCTCTTAAATTTTCTATATTGTTTTTCCATCTGCATGTGAACTGATACTAAGTTTCAGACGCTAGCCGAAATGCTTATTTAAGTGAAAATGAAGTCATATTTAAAAGAAAACGATCATTTTCTTAGATAAAACTAAACATTTTAACACAAATGCGTCTAAAAAACCTAAATTATGGAATTTTTTACTCTCAGGAATTGAGATTAGAATCTCAAGTAAAGAGTGCGTCTGTTCACATAAAAGATGTTGCTGACAATCATGACTTCATGTTTTGAGTTAAAATAATTTTTAAATAATCAAACAAAATATTTTTCTTTAATTGTGAATATGGGTATGAGAAGTGCATATGCAAATTTTGAGAAGGTGAAAATTGCAGTTTTCATTCCGGAAATCCAAGCATAAAAGCCTCAATTGATAACCACATCCTAATAACTGATCTTTATTATATTTTACTGATTAAGTATCTATATTATAAAGAACAAACGTATCTGTGCGTAACGCTGACATCATTTTGCGAATGGCAACACTTCAGGATCAAATTTCGGTCTCGAAATTTTCGCTACAGCAATTTTTTAATCATCTGACCATCGTACATTTTCAATTTTTGTCGCATAGGGAAAAAAAATTACTTTCAAATGCAATTTGTTTAAAAACTGTATTCATTGACTGATGTATTATATTTTCTAAAATAATTTTTAAGCATAATTTTTTTCAAGTTTATCTTATCACGTGCCGGTTTTAATACATAATAATAATAAACATTCTGCACATAAAGCAACAAACATTTTGCAGCATTTGTTTCTGAATATTTTTGCTTAACGAAATTAATACTTCCTTTAAAACAAATAAAAGAATAATATTAAAAAACCCACCAATCTAATATATTTGTAAAAGACAAATTAACGAAATTAATACTTCTTTTATAAACAAATAAAAGAATAATATTGAAAAAAACACAAATCTAACATATTCGTACAGTTTAAATTTTTAGATCTCCAAGTAGGATTTTCTTTTCAAATGGAATTTGATTGCAAAGTTCATCTCAGTTTACTGATTGGCTATGGTTTTAAAAACAGTTTTAAAGCATGAAATATTTTTTTTTTTCAAATTTATCTATATCGCGCGGAGCTCGATTACGAAAGATGAATCCGTTTGCCCTTAAAACAAAATAAAGAGTTCATCCTTTTCTTACGGCTGATATCCATTGTAAAAAACTTCCCTATGAATAAATAAATAAAATAATATAAATAAAACACAAATTTACCAGACATTTATAAGCTCTGAAATTATCAGAATATAAAAGGATGCCATAAGTAGCAAAATCTTGGCAAATAACTCCTAGCATGCGGCTAATAAGAAAATATCGCTTTTGATAAATTTCAAAAATTTATTTGATTGTATAATTCGTATTTTCCATATGAAAATTGCTTTTTTAATGTAAGTGGTCAATCTAAAAAATTTATTGCACATAAAAAATTATTAGTTTTCAATTAAAAAAAAAAATGTTTTCACCGATATTCCTTAACTCGGGAAGCCCGGGTACGACCCCCTATTGTATATAAAGACACGGTATCTGTCAAACTGCTATTTTCATTTATTGTTTTTGAGTTTAGAGATGGTGAGTTGTGAAGGCAGATTTGCTTGGCTATACGTGACAAAAAGCTTACGTATAAACTCGCATAGAAATCTAACCTCAAATTCTACAGGGGAAAAAATCGAAACATCGATTTCATGATCTATATCACTTCTCATGTGGTTTGTGAAGTACTCAAAATCGAAATCAGTGGCTAACCAATTGCAATCTAAACCAAAGACTATGATTTTTATTCGGAAATTTTACTCAAGTTTCTTAAAAATATTTCACACCAGAATTTTTATTTCAATTTATTTGACTTATTTATTTAACGTTGGAACAATGGAACAATAAAGCAGGTGTATGGATTCCCTAGTTGCATGGCAACTTTACATCCAGGCTAAGAATATATCGTGTTACAATGCAATGGGAGCCTAAGAAAAAAAAAACGTTTAAACGCGGCTAGTAGCCACGAAAAAGAGAAATTAAAAGCTAAGAAGATAGACAATTTTTAAAAGAAAAAATTGTTAGTATAACTAGTAGGAGAAAAAAAAAGAAAAAAAAATGTTCCAAATGATCCACATAAACATCCAGGACAGGCGAAAAAGCTACCAAAGGAAGCCCCATAAAAAAGACTCAATTCAGAGACCATACAAATAATATAACTTGATAAGTAAAAAGTTTAACACAATGAAGAAATGAAAATAAACTAAATTATATACATATTTACAAGAGAGTTTAATTTACTGCAAGGGAAAAAAAGTAATAAAAATGTAAAAAAAGCTACTATGAGGAGAGTTCTAACTAAATAAACAGTTAAACGCAAAAGCCGAGGGGAGCAAACAACAGCAAGAGGACGGCGTCCACCCAGTCTAGTAATTTGAGGTGAATAAAACAATGAGAATGAAAAAATAAGGATAATAACATGAGAAGAGCATAAAATTCAATTTAAGAAGGTTTTTTTTTTTTTTTTTTTTTTTTTTTTTTTTTTTTTTTTTTAACAAACAGAACAAACAAAAAGAAAGCAAAAAGTAAATCTGCTTTTTTTAAAATTTAACTTATTTCGTGAAACAATTTCTGGTTCCAATTGACTTTTAATCATATGGTCGGAGTTGAATCGACTCCTTCCGCGCGTTCTAGTGTTAATCATAATACAATAACTTTATTGTATATATCTATTGCAGATGTTAATAGAAACTGCCACGAAGGTTTTTTATTTGAAATAATGGTAGCAAATCCAGAAAAAATTAGGTACGCTGCAAGCCCTGACCATGCAGTTATTTACCTCCAAAATGACGGTGAGGGGCCATTTTTGCCCATACCAAATGAATGTATTTCGGTTCGGGGAAGAAATGTCTTTACTAAATAATTTTCAACGATGCAAAGGCAAGAAGGGTTAATTAAATAAGTTAAACAGTTTTAAATAAAATTCTTGTATTAAATATTTTTTAAAACTTGAGTCAAAATTCCTGTCTTTCACGTGTTAACCCTTTATCTACTGACGATACTTATAAGTACTACTCACTTTAAACTTTTACACCATAGTGAATATTACTAATATTCTAATGGTACTTTGCAAAAATCTCTCTTTTAACTCCGCTTTATCCGAATACATGGCAGCAGTAGTTCTAGGTTTGCTATTTTAGAGAGGAATGAGGTTATCTTTCAAGCAGTCGATGTGTTTTGTGCCGACATTTTGTGCAGATTGCCACGCTCGTCTTTTCATTGCTGCAAACACAGTAAAGGATATAAGATAAGTGTTGGATTTTTTTTGTGTGTTCATTATGATCTTAGAATACATTTCGACTAGCTATGTTAGATGAACGGTGTATGTATTTGATTTAGCAGTTGAATTACTAGGTGGTACTTATAAGTACCGTCAGTAGATAAAAAACTTCTTGTCTACTTTTCGTCTGTGTAGTTATCCGTCGTTTTCATCTGCTTTAAAATGCAATTGCTAAAATGTAGTGTAATAATGATTTCCCTGGTATTTCTTTTCTGTTTCATTGTTATTTTTTATAGGAATTCGAAAAAGTTGCGGCACCGGCTCGTTTTTGCTGTGCTAAAAATGGCATATGTAAATTCATATATTACATGTGTGGAGATGCAAGAGAACATGTTATCCCTGGAATATTGACGTCGCATAACTATAGAACTGCTAACAAGATCGAAACATTTTTTTAAAATTGTTTTTTTAACCCTTTCAGGAGCAAAGCATTTACAATTCTAAAGAGTTTAAGTAAATCG
Source organism: Maratus speciosus (assembly GCA_963932465.1). Taxonomy (NCBI): domain Eukaryota; kingdom Metazoa; phylum Arthropoda; class Arachnida; order Araneae; family Salticidae; genus Maratus; species Maratus speciosus. The sequence continues at coordinate 238,786,860 of OZ010794.1, read as the reverse complement.
TTGGCACCGGAATTTGCCAAACGATTTATTTGTAAATAAGGAAAAGCCTATATTTCACATACTTATTAAATCAAAAATACTTTCTGGTACCAGTTGAAATACCTTGTGGGTTTTCTGTTACGATATTTTAGTCATAGTGTACTGACGGAACTTTAAAGTACCACTTTAATTAATTACCTATAAATAATTAAATTTCTCACGGGTGAGTATTTTTTTTTATGTTTATCCTTTAATTTTCATTGTAGTAACTGAAAAAAAAAAATATTACATGAAAACAATTTCAGTAGATCATAATGCCGTAGATAATGGGTTAAACCATGTATATGTTTTGATATGTGGCTGATTAATATCCATCAAATAAAATACACATTCCTGGAATATCGAATTCATACAACAGTCTCTACTAATTTGATTTTAATCCGAAAATACATTATACAAACTTCTTAAAAGATATTTTTCATTTAAGTATTTTTTGATAAATAAAAGTAAAGAAATTACCAATAAAGCTTTTCCCATTAAATTAAAAAAAAAAAAAGTACCCAGAGTCTTGGATACTTTCTCCTTTGTCATTTGAGGATAATCTATTTTGCTAATCGATATCGTAATGCTTTATTGAATTAGATAAAATTAAAGTGGTCATGTAAGGGAAAAAGATTCAATTAGACTTTAAATAAAAGGTGCATCCGATTATTTACAGAATGGAACAAAGCTTAATTAAAAAAAAATAGAATATAGAGGGAGGCGGAAATATTTGATAAAAGAAGTAATAGATTTAAATAATAGTGATATATTTCTTTATGTTTTGTTTGTTAAATTAAAATAAAGCAATTGAGTTTCAGGTTTTTGTCCACTTGATTAAAAAACAAAGTATTCTAAAGCTTACATACATTCTTGTCTTTTTAAAAAGAAGTCACTTAAAGATAATCGCTTTTGCTAATCGATATCAGCATATTTTATTGAATTAGGCAAAATTAAAATGGTCATGTAAGGGGGAAAGATTCAATTATACTTCCAATAAAAAGAGTATGATTTATGCTATTATTTACAGAAGATAGGCGAAGCTGAATTTTAACTCTTTCAAGGGCAAGGTACTTGTAGTCGTAAAATGTTGAAATAATTGATGGACACCAGTGATTACACAAAAATGTATTTGTAAACAAATAAGAGTACATTTTCAAGTACTTAATAAAAGTGAAATTTTCATTGAAAACATGTAGTACCAATGTTGAAATTATTGATAAATTAGGTGATGCAATATCAGCACCACCGCTCTTTAAGCGGTTAAACAGTGAAATATACATGGAGGTGAGACGTAAATGCCGAGAAGAACATCAACAGATTTAAATGAAACTAATAGATTTCTTTCAATGCTGTTTTTTAAAATGTCAATTAAAGAGAATCGATTTTGCTAATCAATATCGTAATCTTATATTGAATTAGGCAAAATTAAAATGCCCATGTAAAGGGAAAAGTTTCAATTAGACTTCAAACAAGATGTAAAAATCATACATTAAGCATATATTATGAAACACTTTCCAACACTTCCTGATTGCTTTAACAAATTTTCGTTATTTAGGGAAATAAGGTAAATAAGATAATTAAGTAAACATTTTAGAAAACAAATAAAAGATCTGAAAATCTGATTTCAGCAGTTACTTCCCATAGCCAAATATGTATTCCAATTCTTTTGAACAGCCCTGTATTTGATTTGTAGGCTGATATATGTACTGTATAATGGGAAAATTTAGTTTAGCAAGAAAACGCATAACAGGTTGAAATTTCTCTTTCAACAATTTATAGTAATAGATGGAAACATACTTGAATACTTTTGTGCAACACTGTAGTTTATCTAGAACCTTTATTACATGCCACTATTTAGCTAAGATTTAATTCAAACTAAAACACTCTTAAAGCTACAGAAATCACATTTCGAGAAATTACATTTATAGACGGCCATGTACCTAATTTTTTGCGTATATATTTTATATATATTCTACACACATTTCTTCGTAAATTAAATGACGTTCAACGTAAGAATGCAAAATTCATTTAAAAACCAACTTTAAGCAATTTGCGCTCATACCCGTTAACCCTTACGAATTCTTTTGTGTAGCCCTGTATATGAATTATAGCATATATGCACACCATATAGTATGAATAAATATAAAGAAACATAAAAGCGTATATCATAATTAAAAGTGCATTTCCAGAAATCATCGCTAATGTACAGTACTTCGGATACAATATAGTATCTGAAATCGTTTTTGTGTCCCTGTAAATGCACTATGTATGCACTTCGTATTATACATGAAATAAGTTATATTAAACCTCAGCGACATATAACAATTTAATAATACATGAAACAGTTTAACATAATTAAAATACGCCGCAAACAATTCCCTCCACCCCTGTATCATTAGGTATCGGAATTCTTTTGTGTGGCCCTGTAAATGAATAATAACTATTCTTCGCACTGCATATTCTACAGAATGTATATTTTAGTGCACTTCACAAATGAATATCAATTTTATTTTTATTTAATCAATTATTATAATCATTTTTATTTAAAGCGTGTAATATCATTAAAAATAATTTGAAACGTTTTTGCCTATTGGCCGTAATGTAACAGAATAATTTTGGCTGTCCGTGTAAATGAACTGAACATGCTACAAACTTAATTTAAAATAGGGAACGTGCTATGGTAAGTGTCAATAACATCCAACAATTCCAGGCCAATCCGAGTATATATACGAGAGTTAGAGCGCGGACACACGGACAGATAAACCGAAGTCATAAACACTTTTTAACTTTGTTTGAAAGTGTTAATAAAAAGAGTGTCATTTATGCTATTATTTACAGAAGATGGGTGAAGCTGAATTTTAAATAGAGAAATATATACGGAGATAACATGGAAATGCCGAGAAGAGCATCAATATATTTAAATGAATCTAATATATTTCTTTCAATCCTGTTTTTTTAAACGTCAATTAAAGATAATCGTTTTGCTAATCGATATCGTAATCTTTTATTGAATTCGGCATAGTTAAAGAAATACGAATTCTAAAAAAGTACCCCACTGGCAACACTGTTTTCATACTGCTTGGCCTGACATTTTACCACGGTGTGAGGGAAAAAGATTCAATTAGAGTTCGAATAAAAAGAGTACTGTTTATGCTATTATTTACGAAAGAGGGACGAAGTTGAATTTTTAACAGTGAAATATAGTTGGAGACAGTGTTGCCAAACTGGGGACTTTTTTAATTCACATTATTTGATTGTCACCCTTTTTCAAAATATCATAATTCGCCTTCTTTTTCAGAATCGTTAATCTATTTCTAAATATGCCAAATATTTCTGTTTAAAAAAAAGCGGTGGTAATCAACAATCTGGGTACAAAAAAGCCCCCAATCTGGCAACACTGTTTGGAGGCGAGATGGACATGCCTAGAAGAGCATCACTAGATTTAAATTAAATTGATATGTTTTCAAAATACACAATATAAATAAAAGTCGACAAAGATAATAATAATAGAAAAGTTACAAGTTAAAAATATACATTTATTTAAATTTCCTAGTACGTTCTTCCTGCAATCCCATTGTCAGGGAATATTTTTCTTAAAGGCATGTCCCGTTCATTAAAATATGCCAGTTCGTTTGAAATGGAAGAGTCTATAATTATTAGAGTATCTGGAAGTAGAATTAGCAGTGCCTTGGATTGAACGAAGCGACGTATTTGAATTGATGGAACATCAGTTGATAAAAATGCTACCTGACGATGGCCGCGGGATTGAAGGTCGAAAGTAATTTTAAATAAAATACATATTTATAACTTGTAACATCTATTCTATTATTATTATATTTGTGGCATTTTCATAGCTGCCAACTTTTACGCTTTTTTGCTACCACTAAAATTTAATAGAGATTTTTGTCTTGTTCAATCGTAAAATTTTGTTGATTAAATAATACAATATTTACAATAAAATTTTAGTGGTAGAAGAAAGCGTAAAAGTTGGCAGCTATGCATTTTAGTAAAACGATGTTCTTTAATCCCTTAATTCTCGCTCCCGTGATATTCACGGGTTGTGTCTTTTGTTCAGATTGTTTGATTCCGACCAGTTTTATAAAATAGTGTAATTGGCTTTATTATGGTAACATTTTACCTATAACTAAATAAGATGTACAATTCTTTTTCAAAAAAGTGGTGCCAATAAGGAATCTGAATTTTTAAACCGTAATTTAATGCGACCCTTAAAGGGTTAAAAAGTTCATAAGGTCCACAGTCGTCTGTCTAAGAAGTACTGATAGGCAAAAAAAAAAAGGTATAATATTAAAACGATAAAGAAAAATTAAAAAGATGCAAATAAAGAATAAACTTTTATGAAAATCGGTAGCGAAATTTTTTTCTTGAATAAGGTAAAATTAAAGCGGTCATATCAAGGAAAAATATTCGATTAGACTACGAATAAGAGAAATATCATTTATTTGATTTTTTTTTTTTTTTTTTTTTTTTTTTTTGAAAAAGAGCTAAGCTTAAATTGAAACAGTAAAATGTAGGTTGATATTTAAAAATACAAGAACAGCATTAATAGATTTTAATTATAATGATATACTTTATTTATATTTTGTTTGTTAATAAAAATACATAAATTGTCTTTAGAATTCTTCATCATTTGATTAACACTAGAACCGCCGTTAGGGGTCATTTTGACCCCTGTCAAAATTGATAATAGTCGATTCGAACCAGAATTTTTTTCATAAAATATGATATATGTATGAAACGCAGTGCTGAACAGTGCTGAATAGTGAAGCAGCGTTGAGGGCTTTAATAGCTGTAATCAACTTAACACCCAGACAGAAGATAAGATGTCTTACTAATTAATGGGCCATTGGGTAAAAGAAAATGTGTAGTTGATGCTAAAAACTACATAATAAATGGGGAAAAATATTAACCCCTTCGGGAAGAGTGTCTTTTCCAGAATTTTTAATCTTTTATCACCGGTTTTTAGAAACAGAATGTTTTGCTTAATTGAATCGGAAAAATGCTCGGATTAAATAAGGCAAATTTTACTGGTGAGGATAATAACTGATTCTGAGCAACTTACACGGCACGGATACCGGTCGCTCGTCCCCAAGGGGTTAGAGCAAAGCGATATAAGTAAGCGTGCGAACTTAATGCTGGAATCGAGAGTAAATTAACACACTTGCGCCATCTAGCGGACGGAGTGATAATCCACATACGCGGGCTTTTAGGGCGGTGCATATTTTCTAAATTTTTAGCCTCTCATGGAAGTGAATTTTATTTTGCCACATTTATTGCAAAATAATGGCATAGCAAGAGGAGCAACCATATGCACTTGACACAACCAGGTTTTCTTTACCTTGTCAAATCGATTTCATTTATTAAATAAGGTGAAAGAAACTTTATAATTTTAGTGGTGTGAGTAAAAAAACAGTTAGGTATTTATTTGTAGTTCACACTCCATCCGCTACGTGGCGCGTGATCTTGATTGATGTGACCTCGCTTTTAATGTTGCGGTTACTTCTTTCATTTAAGATAGGACGCTTATTTATATCGCTTTGAGAGATAAAATCTAAATGAAGCGCAAGAACATGGGCTAGTTAAATAGGTTAAATCACTTTAAATAAAGTTTCTGGTATGAAACACTTTTTTATTAAAAATGAGTAAAATAGTTAGCAGTTCTAGTGTTAAAAAGCGAAAATATTCTAACCTTTACAACTTTCTCCTGTTTTTAAAAGGAATCCAATTAAGCGTAACCTCTTTTGCGCATGGATGTCATAATTTTATATTACATAAGGTAAAATTAAAGTGGTCATGTAAGACGAAAAGGTATAATTAGACTTTAAATAAAAGGAGTATCATTCATGTGATTATTTACGGAAGTGAGATGCAATTTTATTTCAAATTGTAAAATATAGATGACAGCAGAGTAGTGTTCAGAAAGGTAACGAAGGAATGAAATGAATCTATAAGTGCCAATAGTTGATATTTTGATACCACTATTTCCGAATAGTGATCTTCCCTTTATATAACTGGAGAAATCTGCAAATAAATAAAGCATAAAATTACGATTTAAAAAAGTGGATTTCCTAACACTCAATATTTGTTGTCTATGTCTATTAAATGCGGTTATTCATATAGTTATTATTGCACCGCACTATTTGATAATAAATTGTATAGTATGATGTGTGCATAATTTATTGTATAATTAAATATAAATTACTTTTATTTTCAGATTACTACGCAGAAGCCTTTATTTTCGGATTTCTAGAAATTCTTGTAAGTAAACTTTCGATAATTGATTAGTATAAAGTGAATTTTTCTCTGAAATATATACAAATAAAGGACCATACTTGGTTATTTCTTGTAATATGTAAAAGGTCAATACATGTATGTATATTATACGAATTCAGTTTTTCCAACTAAGCTAAGAAATGCCCCAGAACACAGATCAATGACATACATTGCCAATGCTGTACCGAAAAGTTATGATATTTTTATTTTAATACTCGAGAGATTTTTATAAACATTTCTTTTGAGCAGTTATGGCGATGTCGGGATAAGAGTTTATCAAATAATTACTACGCAGATGGGAAAGATTACAGAAAACATGATATTTGCATATGGGTCAATATCTGAAAATTGGATAAATTGCGTCCACTACAATAATATTTCAGTAATTATACTAAAACCCAAAACTGAAAAATGTAATATATTGTAACATTTGTTATGACCATTACCAATGATACATGGACATATAATGAGGAATAAATAATTAATTTTAAGCTTTAAAAAACTAAATCGTCATTTCAGTCCCTCTCCCGAGGAACAAATATCGATTATTAAATGTATGCTGTAAACATTTCTATAAATATTATTAACTTTTACAATTATATATTTATACCTATATTTGCACAGTATGAGAAACTGTAATTCTCCTTAATTAGTACAGATTGTATAGTAAAATATTGTAGTAAATACGTTTTTCCCTGAGGTTCACCATCATCTCAGTCCCTCTAAACACACATTTAGGTTCACAGATACAAGGTGGCGCTAGACACTTTCTTCCTTACTAGTACTAGACACTTTCTTCCTTAAAAGTTTATCCTAAGCATAAAATATACATCCTTGATCTCAAAACACTACAGCATTTAAATGACTTAACATGAATCATTGTATATAATTGTTAGTAGTAGTTGGTACATTAATGAATCCCTTGAGGGGCGGTGGGATAAAATATTTCCCACCGAATAATCCCACCTAATTTAAACAAGATTATCACCAGAAAAATTTAACTAAATTTTACAATTTTAAATTTTGGGGATAATCGTTTTGAAATTGCTTCTTCATATTTAAAAATAAAATTTTTCCATTATTTTGGTGAAAATTCAATGTTTAGAGACATTTTTGCTTACCCCTCAAGGGGTTAAAACAAAAAATAAGAAACATCTAAGAACGAAATTGTCAGGTTTTCAGATATTGACTCATATGCTAAATGGATATTATGCAAATCAATCAACCAGTGATTTCAAAAAAGACTACTCTTCAAATAAGTGTACTCTATATGTTCTAAAAGTTTGACATTACATATTGATACTGGAGTTATAAAATATGCTCGACACATTCAATTGACTTTAGATTTTATTCTGTAATACACTTTATTGTGAAAAAGAAACTAATCACTGCAGTAATTCAAATGATAGTTTCTTCGTTTTATACTTCAGAGTATATGCATATATTACATTACATATATTAAAAATATATTTTAATAGGTATTTTATTTTAAGAATTTTTTATAACTAAGTAAAATGTGATCACTGATGAAATGGAAAATACAAGAATGTGCTACTTTTTTCCTGATAAAGAAAACAACAAAAATATGTCATTCTAATCTCACATATTCAGTTATCTTTACAAAAATGGTATGCATATTTTTCCCATCATATCTTTTCAACAGATGGCAAACTGCTTTAAATATAAAATCCATTTCTTAGAAATTCCTCAAATGTTACTTTACATAAATAACATAAAAGTCGAGAGGTTAATATCATCAGCATTTTTTGGTTGAAATAAATATTAAATTCGCATTTCTAACAAGAACTAACCTCTTGGGATGGGTAAAAAATATATGAAATCTTAACCCCTTGGGGACGAGCGACACGTATACGTGCCGGAAATAGGCCTAAGGATCCTCGTTTATCCTCACCAGTAAAATTTTACTGTAAAATTTGCCTTATTTTAATCCGAGCATTTTCCCGATTTGAATAGGAACAAACTTCTGTTTTTTAAAACCGGTAGCAAAGTAATAAACATTTCGTAAAAGGTTCCCGTCGCGAAGGGGTTAAAGAGTCTTCACATTAAAGTAGCATATATCAAAATTAGTTGCAATGTATATATTTATTAATAAGAGCTAAAAGGTCTTGTTAAAACACCAAATCACCATCAAAAACTTTTAAATGCGCTGACCTTTCGAAAGATCTGAGTCTTTCTTCGTCAGGCGCAAAGAAGACTTGCTTCTACTATGAAAGCATTTGCAAGACTGAAATGAGGGGTAAGTGAAAGGACACAAGTTGAAGAGACACCCAATAGGAAAGCAGAAATCAACAGCCAATAGGAAAGCAGAAGACAACAGCCAATCACAGAAGAGTATAATCAAAGCAAAATATTAATTTCTTATTTTCTTTTATTTTTTAATAGTCAGGGGGATTAATATACACATTTCTTTTAAGCATTTACTTTGATATGAGGATAAGCGTTTATCAACTAATTACTATGTGGATGGGGAAGGTTTAAAAAACATGACATTTGCATATGCTAAATTGGTTTCACGCTATTCAGTCATCCAGGGATTTCAGAGACTACCCATCAAATAAGGCTACTATTATAATATGTTTTAAGAAGTTCGTTCTTACATATTTATCCTTGAATTATAGAATATGCTTGACGCATGGCTAGTTCCATGGATTTTTGTAGTGTAAGTCATATGGCTAATAACGGCAATGCTTGTTGCCCACCATTATTTTCGAAAAGTTTGCTTCGCCTTATTTCATTAATGAGATATCCCCCATAAAATAAGTCACATTTTTTCGTTCTAAAATACTGGTATCCAAAATTCGCAGCATGTGACTTACACTGCAAGTACTTATGAACTAGACCGCATTTAACTCCTTGAGGGGCGGTGGGATAAAATATATCCCACCTAATTTAAACAAGATTGTCACCGGAAAATTTTAACTACATTTTATATTTTTAACTTTAGAGGAAAACCGTTAAAAAATTGCTTTTCCTTATTTAAAAATAAAATTTTTCGATTATTCCAGTGAAAATTCAATATTTAGAGACATTTTTGCTTGCCCCTCAAGGGGTTAACTGACTTTAGATTTATTCTGTAATATACTATATTTTGAATTAAAAAATAATCGATGCAGAAATTCAAATGATTGTTTCAGCGTGTTATACATGAAAGTGAATCTAGAAAAAAAAAGTGGCCGGAAAAAACGTGACACGAAAAAAGTGACAGAAAAACATGGGCGAAAAATCGGTTTCAAAAGAAAAAAAAAAGTGACAAGTAATAAGCATTGCTCGGAATTGATAAATAACAAACTTATTGATAAATGAGTAATAAAAACTAACAAGGCATACTTGCTAACATTCAACTAAACTTCCGCAGAATGTGAGTTAAGTTGACCCGGGTTATATGCGTTTCTAACCAGAAAATTTATTTGATGTATCATTATATATTTAAAATCATGTTTCTCTGTGAAAACTATTTGAATTAATTACTTTAGTAAATTTCTTGTTCGAAACGTGTTTAACCTGGGTCAATTTAACTCACATTTTACGGGAGTTTAAGGGGATATTTGCAAGTATGACAAGGTAACAAATGTTTGATTTATATCATTCTCGTGGACGAATATTTACTATAAAATATTTGTGAATGCTACTAGCAATAGCGTAAAAAAGAGAGAATATTCGCGTAAGAGAATACACTTATTCACCACTACTTGAATTTCGACATTTCCGAACACAAATACGAATATTCTTCGTCGAAGTCTACGATTGCGAATTTTGGCATGTGAGAATGTTCACTATAACCCTTTCAAGGGCGGTGGTTAGACGGTCTAGCCACCTACTTTTAATTCCAAAACTGACAAATGGCACCAAAAATATTTTAATAGAATCTTGCTATTCAAATGAAAGTGCAAATTAGCGGGATTTTATTTTCTAAGAAATTCGTTTGAATACTCTGGTGTTAGTCAATTATTACACCATTTTACAAACAAAATTCTTCTGCCCCTGAAAGGATTAATCACTCCTTGATTTTTGACATTCGTGAACTCAATTTGCGAGTTACACGACATTTCGATCTCGCCGTTTCGGTACCGATACCATTTCGATCCCTAGCCATTTCGGTGCCCACCACCATATAACTCGGACTCTATTTGTCATAGGTCCACCAAACGCTATATGGTTCAACATCATGACCCTTTATCATTTTTTATCCCCCCCTCCAAATTTTATAAAACGCTGAATATATGAGCCCGAGAAATTTAATCTTTTATAACTAAACCACATAGTGATAATGAAATCACAGTGCCCTAAAAAATTGTGTAATTGAACAATGTGACATAATTTTACAAGGGACCTTGGCTTTTTTTCTTTATAAGAGAATTGAAGTTTTAAGTTTTTAAACGTATTATTAATACTATGTATTTTATATATACTGTGAACTACCTTAAATGCATTTTTATGGAGGATTTCATACACATAATTAGAACCTCTAAATTATCATCAATTGAATAATAAACAAAAACTGTGCTTAGTTTTTTTCTTCCACTTACATTAATAATTGATGTCTTCAATAATTCACTTAGACACTCATAAGCTATTCCTCAAATCACTCCTCTACAGCCCCTCCTTTAATTAATGAGATTTCAGATATACTGAAGCACAAATATTTAATTTTTCTTAAAAAAAAAAAAAAAAAAAAAAAAAAAAAACAATGTTGCACCTTATAAATTTATTTTCGAAAGTATTTGCCATTACAGTGGAACCTCGATTATCCGAAGTAATTGGGACGGACCATCTTTCGGAAAATCGAAATTTTCGGATATTCGAGAATACTTCAATTTTAAGATTAAAGAGAAATATATGCAATATTTCTTATTATAGTAACAAGTGTTTAAAAAAAAATAAATCAATAGTAAAATAGAAACAATATAAATTACCTGAATTTTAATTTTGAAATTAAGTACCTTTTACGTGTATCACAAGAGTTTGAAAAAATGTTTTGTTTGTCGTAATTTCGATTGCATTTGCTTTGAAACCCAATCACCGAATTTTCTTAAAATTATTAGTTCAGTAGTATCAGTCTTTCTGCTGTTCCAGTCATGCCAAAACTTTCATGCAAAATATTCAAAGCTTCAGAATTTGCTAATTTGTTCGTTTTCTTCGTTCCACTCCGCAGCTTACGGGAGCTCAAGCTAAATTCAAATGATCTCTAAGAAAGGCGAGCGAAAATATTTATATTTACTCGTAGTTCGGAAAGGACGGCTTGCACACAAGAAATATGATAGTTAAAAAAGCTTTCAAAATAGATTTTGCACGCAAGGAATGTGATAGTAAAAGAAAAAAAAAAAAAGCTTTAAAAATGGATTTCGGTTAAAAAGAGTTTCGAATGAAAGAGGTTCTAGTGTATAAACATTAGGAAATCAACAGAGATTTGCTTACTAGGCGTGCTATGAAAAATATTTTGTTTTCAGAAAACTTTTTAGATTCGACACCCCCTTCTCTTTCTTTTTGTAATTATTACTTGCATTTATTATTATTTTTTTTTTACTTCTCACCGCTTGAAGTAGTATTCTGTGAGCAAATTTTATTAAAATTGGGCCTATTTTTGGATAAAACGATTATTTTTAATTTTATGTTATAATATTACTGAAATGTTAATTAACTTTATTTTTTTAGCTGACAAAACTAAGCATTTTTTTAAAATTTGTCTTTTTATTATTATTTTTTTTAATTACACCCCTCCCCTCTTTCCCAGAAAATAAGTTGCATAAATTATTATTTTAGTTTTATTATTAATTATATTAATAGTTTTAAATTAGGTTTAAATGTAAAATAACTAAACAGGCAAAGGATAAATTTCAGCTTATAACTAATATTAAATGTAATGGTAAACTGAATACACAAATATTATGAATTGAGTTTATTTTAAATTAAAAATTTGTAATTTATATCAATAATGTTACTAATTTAATAAATCAAGAATACATTGAATAAAAAAATATATTTAATAATATAACAATTTAATTTGGATACTTAATTACTAACTATTTTAATAATTAATTAATAGCAATTATTCATCAATTAAAGTTTTTATTCAAAATTTTTGATTTATTATTCCTAAAAAAAATAAAGAATATTTTTTGAAAAATCAGTTAAAAACATAAAGCCTATGTTTCTGACTGATGGTATTATTATAAATTATTAATAATACCATCAGTAATACCATTAACACAGATAGCATGAACATTTAGTAGCAAGTTTGATTTTTTCTGATATTATCTCGCCGTGACAAATTTGACTTGACAAATTTGCTGCAAATCTCCCACCAGGCATACCATTACCCACTTCGATGAGTAGTTTGTTGTGAAACTGATGCAAGACTGCCTTTAACCCCTTAACGTTCGCATTAAATTACGGTTTAATAATTCAAAATGCTTATTGGCACCAGTTTTTTGAAAAAGAAATATGCACCTTATTTAATGACAAATAAATTGATACCATAATAAAGCCAATTATTTTTAAAACTGCTGGGACTCAAACTATCTAAATAAAAGACACAGCCCGTGAACATCACGGGAACGAGAATCAAGGGGTTAATTCACGAAAGAGCATTAGCAAAAAATCTGTCTGTTGAGAAAATAATCAATCAGTACATGTGCAGAAATTGCAGAAATCGGGTGGTACTCAAAGGCAAGACACACATATCATCGTCACTGTTATGCAATCTCGTTTTCATTGATTGGTTAAGTATCCTAGAAAAAAGTATTTATAATAAACTCTTCAAATCAGGGCTGCACAGGCGACTATATTATAACTGTATTTCGCACCACTTTTTAAAAACAAAAAACTTTTACATACACTTTGCCAACATCTGCAAGAGAAATATACTACGAAATTTGTATTTTAAATAGTGGTGCAAAATGAATATAAAAATAGTCGCCGTGGCAGCCCTGTCAAATGTAGCATTTTTTTTTTTTTTTTTTTTTTTTTGTAAATAACATTTTATCTGTACTCTACGTCTTATTTCATATAAAAATTCTTACAAATTAAAATTTTACGTTAATTTACTAAGTTATGTTTACGTCTTCGGCCATTTTAAATTTATATTAAAAATTGTAATTTTTAAAAGAATTTTTCTCAATATTATTGGATTTTTTTAAATATAGTTTTAAAACATTGCCGACAGACAATTTTCATCAAATCTGAATTTTAAAACAGTAAAAGCTCCTCCCTGTCCTGAAACTCTTTTGTTAATTGGTGTTCTAGATATGTTTCCAAATTTTATGCATCGATAAATATCCTTCAATGTACGAGTTGAATACAATAAAATGTCTTAAAATCTATAAAAATATGGACAACATGATATAAATGCATTTTCAGTGAGGTAAAAACCACGCCTTTAGTCAATGGTGTTTTTTGAATGGAAACGAGAATTCTCTTTTCCCGTCGTGAATGTTCATTTATTTATTTTTGCCTTTAACTCAATTCGAGTCTATGATTTTTAACCCTTTCGGAACTGCATCCATTATACAAATTTTATTCGGTGGAACCGCTTTTTTTAAACGCTATACTTATCAAATACCAAAAAAGACTCTTAACCCTCTCGCTGCGCAATCCGAGAGTTTCTCGGTCAACGTAAAATTAGTAAAATTTGCGTAACTCGAGATTTCGTCAGGGATGCATTTTCTCTGTCTAATTAACCCGCCTTGATCATTCCCACCAGTTACTTTTTATTGAAAATTTTGCCTTATCTAATGGGAGCATTTTCCCAATTAAATCAGACGAAAACTTTTGTTTTGAAAAACCAGTGGCAAAAGAATAAAAATTCTTAACACGTTAAGCGCCACGTCAGCCACCGGTGGCTCACAGTGAACTTTCCGTTTAAAACGCATCTTTCACCGATGGCTTACGTCTAAAATACGAGTATCACTGAAATTTTTGAGATACAACTAGCTTTTTAAAGTTATACTTACAAAATTTTAGGCGTGTTCAAAGTAGTCTCCTCCAGCATCAATGCACTTTTGTAGACGAATTTTCCACAGATAAAATGCCTCAAACCATTCATTTCTTGGAATAGATGAAAAAATGCATTTATAGCCACATCAATCTCTTCTTCTGAATGAAAACGACAAACACGTAAGTTCTTTTTTTAGATTAAAGAATTCCAAAAGTCACACATAGCTAGATCAGGTGAGTACGGCGGATGTCTATCACTTTAATTCGTTTTTGTTTAAGAAACTGAACTGTTAACCCGGCTGTATGTGAAGATACATTTTCATGGTGAAGCATTAGTCCCCTAACATTCACTTCTTGTAGAATTTCTGGAAGACATTTAGTGGTATACCAGTTTGCTGTTACTGTCTTCTGTCCTTCTAACTTGATGGCTTTGACCAATCCCATACTTCTGAAGAAAACGGCATACACCATTTTTTTCAGTGCGCGTTGTCTTTTCATCATTGTCGGCGTGGGATCATCTTCAAAGGCCCATACTTTGCTTTCTTGACGTGTTGGAACGTCAAAAAACGGTATGCACGTTTCATCACCCGTTACAGTTTTAGAAATGATGCGGTAGCCAACATCATTTAGCAATTTAAGAGTTTCTTTATTGATTCTGACACGCTCCTCTTTTTGGTGCTCAGTTAGATTATGGGGAACCCAACGGCAAACTACTTTTTTTCATATGCAATTCTTCATGAATAATTTTGAGTATGGTTGCGGATCCAATGTTAAGTTCTTTCTGTATCATTTGATAGGTACAGAAATTATCATCCATTAACATTTTTCGTATGGCAGACACATTATCCGGGATTACTGCCGACGGCGGCCTTCCTGTGTGTTCTTCATCCTGAAGAAAATTGCGACTTCTGATAAATTCTTTAAACCATCTGAATACAGTAGCACGAGCTGGAGATTCATCACCAAATGCTAATTTCAACCGTTGAACGCATTCTTCTTGATTTAATCCTGCTTTAAAATCGCAGAAAATCATAGAGCGAAAATGTTCTCGCGTCAACTTCATTTTCTCTTCTGTTTAAAATTTATTCTACGCTAAAAAAGCTGAAGTAAGTCAGTAAAAAATCGTCTGCTGTGTTAAAATACTTTGTATTTTAAAATTAAACCGTTATTTTTATTTTGTAAATTCTCGCCTGCGCGTATCTCAATAATTTCAGAGTAACCCTCGTATGATACAAAACTGAAAAAATGTACATTGTTTTAAATAATTACTGAACACATATTTAAAATTTACCTACCTTTTTTTTTAATTACAGGATTATACTTTCTTAAAAATTACTTTAAACATTGTAAATTTTCATCGCTTCAGTGTCAGTCATTGTGGCACTCAATGTGTTAAAAGACGCTCGTCGCGAAGGAATTAAATACGCAATTTTTTAAGCTATTTCGATAAAACAATTACGCAGCAAAAGGGATAATTTATAGGTACAAATATTACCTTTATTTGTTAATGGCGATAAAAGTGGCGGATGCACCTTCCGGTGCATATGTGTGTGCATGCATCGATGTACTTGAAAGAGTTAAACTAGTATTCTGGCACCGTTGCCAGTTTGGTGTCCATATTTAATTCGAAATTTTATATTTACACCGGAAATTTGAAAAAAGAAGCTGTTATTTTGGACGACAGGTTAGCTGCAAGTTCTAAGTGTGGTGACTTTGGCGCTTGCGTTATCTACAGCGTTTTTAGCCTTTTTATGAACTTTAAGCCTTGTCATGTTGTCCTTGCTGCTACTTTGCAGGTTTGCAAAGCAAGACTGCTGCAAATTTCCTCCAAACTAAAATTTCTATAGCGAATAATACCATCCTTAATTATTTATAATAATAATGCAACGTTGTATGTAGTAAACATGTAAAAATAATGTTTAACAGTGTTAGGTGATATTAACCCTTTAATTCTCACTCCCGTCAATATCACGGGTTGAGGTGTCGTTTGTTATTTCCCGTGCCCGTCATATTTTCGGGCTGGAGATGTAATTGCTGGAAAAATTTCTGTAACCAGAAAAATTTAACTGGCATTTCCGTCTGAAGTCTTAGAATATCGCCGTGTGAGTTTGGTTTTTGGCGCTGGTTGTGATGTTGGACTTTGCAATTCATCGAAATATATCGCACGCAAAAGAATTGATAATTAATCAAAACTCAATGTATATATATTATTTCAAATATTTGTAAAAATGTGTGTGAATTTGAGAAATAAAAATCTAAGATGTGAAAAATAAAGGTCTTATTCGCATTAATTTGTATGGTGTAAAACAAACATTATGACATTATGACCCACAATTCACGCAGGTTTTTCTACAAAAGTGAGTTTGTTGTTTTATAAAATCTTTTTTTTTTTTTTTTCGCCTTAGAAAAAAAAAAAAAAAAAACTTATTACATGTTTTATTTAGAAACCTTATAATTATCATTTTCTGTAATAAAAAAATAGATACTTTTTTGATGGTTTTTCCAAATATTAAGCGATCCTTAAGGGGTTAATGTGCAGATTCAAATTTTGATTTTTTAAGCACAGTTATAGTTTACAATTCAAAAAGTGCTAAATATTATTAATTATAATTATATTTAAGGAACAATAAAATATTATAAACTAACAAATAAATATATAAACAACATATTTATTCTCAGACTCCTTATCATTTTTATACAATATAATGAAGTTAATAACATTATAGTAACAGAAAATTAAAAAAATAATAATATTTGCATTTACCCTGTAATAATTATAATATATGTCATGTAATAGTTTTTAAACAAGTAATTGACAGATTAGTTATATAAACATTTAATAATTGAAATAATTTTTGAATTGTTATTAATAAATACATTTAAAAAACAGTTTTTTTTTGAGAATTTTTTATTTAATAATATATTTATCTCCAAGAACAACTGCAAAAGATCGAAATGGCATGGAGGCGAAATGGCAAGGAATCGAAATCTCTAGGGACACAAATGGCATCAAGACCAAAACGGTGGGACTAAAATGTCCTGCTTTTCAATTTGCGTATATAAAAAATCAAGTAGTGAGTTAAATGCAGGACTTTTCCCAATATTTGCATTCTTAAACGTCAATGGAAAATATTAGTATTCCCGTTCGCGAATGCAAAAAATCAAGTAGAGCAGTAAAGTAGCATTCCCGTATGCGAATATTCACACCATTTTTTTTAAATTAGTACTTCCAGACATTGGCCTAAATTATTCGTAACCGCCAGGCTGTGTTATAACGCTCCCATACCATAACAATGGACAAGCAGCACCAAACGGTCCCCCTTATTCCTGTAACTTTTTTTTCCGGTTACCAATTAAAGTATATGCATGCATTCTGTTACATAGATTATAAATATATTTATATATTTATTTTATTTTTTGTACTTTAAAAAACTAAGTAAAATATGATCATTGACGAAATGTAAAAGGCAAGAAGTTGTTATTTTTCCTGAAACAACAACAACAACAACAACAATATATCATTCTAATCTCAAAAGTTCAGTTATTACAAAAATGAACCGTAAACTCTCCACTTAATTTCTTTTCCACAGATTTCAGACAGCTTTAAATATAAAATAAATTTCTAAAAAATTCCACCAATGTTACTCCAGTTAAATAAAATAGAATTCGAGATCTCATATTGTACCGTTTCATTTGGAAGAAATAAATATTAAATTCCCGTTTCTTTTGGAATGGGTAAAAAATACATGAAACCTTAATGCCTCTTTACATTAAAGTAGCATTTTGCACGAAAAGTTACCATATTTTTTTAATACTCGAGGGATTTACATAAACGATTCTTTTAAGCAGTTACAGTGATATGAGATTAGAGTTTATCAAGTAATTTCTATGCGGATCAGAAAGTTTAGGAAAACATGACATTTGCATCTGTTATTATATTGAATCCTCCAGGTATTTAAAAAACGACTACACTTCAAATAGGATTACACATATTATATATTTTAAATAGTTTGTTATCCTGAAGTTATAAAAAATGCTTGACTCATTTAATAAACTTTAGATGTTATATTGTAATATACTTTATTGTGATGAAACAAAAATAATCAATGGAGAAATTAAAATGATTATTACACTGTTTTATACATCAGAGTATATGCATACACTATATTATATATATTATAAATACATTTACATATTTATGTTATTTAATACTAGAGTCGCCGGAAATTTTACTCAAGTGTTATAAAAATATTTCACACCAGAATTTTTATTTAAAACTATTTAACTTATTTATTCAACTTATTATTCTGTGGTATATATTTAACTTATTTTAGGAGAAATGTCTCGTTCGAATCAAAATATCTTTATTTGGTACCGGTGAAAATGACCACTGCGGCGATTCTAGCGTTAATGTATTTTTTTTAACATAGAATAAAATGTAATCAATAATGAAATGTAAAAGACAAGAAGTTGTCATTTTTTCCTTAAAAAGAAAACAACGAAAATATATCCTTCAAATCTCACATATTCCGTCATCCTTATAAAAATGAAATACATGTATTCCCCAAAATTTCATGTCCACAGATGGCGAAAGCTTTAAATATGAAATCAATTTCCTATAAATGCTTGAAATAAACATTAAGATCGCGTTTGTAACGAGAACTAACCTCTAGGGTTAAATAAAAAATACACGAAACCTTAATACCCCTTTACATTAAAGTAGCATTTCGCACAAATTGATTTATTTTTTTCTTTATACCCGAGGGATTTACATTAACATTTCTTTTAGGCATTTGCGGTGATATCAGAATAAGATATTATCAAATAATTACTATTCGGATGAGAAAGTTTTAAAAAAAGCATGACATTTGCATAGTGGTTGTTATGATATTTAATCGTCAAGGGATATAAGAAAAGTCTACTCTTCAAATAAGGTTACTCTTATCATATAATTTAAATCGTTTGGTATTTCATATTTACCGGGTGTCCTAAAAAGGACTGACAGATTTTAAAATTCAATAACTTGCAAACGGTGACAGATATTTAAAAAATTCTTGCAGGAGTGTTATATATGAGGTTAAAAGATTTTTTACTGTGATTTTCGAATTTAGTTCGGATTACAAACAATAGATGGCGCTGCGATCAATAGACGCTAAATTTAGGCTCGTTTTTTGGTACTTCGGGACCCGCTCAATACATTTTAAGCTCCTTTTTCCTCATGGAAGAGGAGGAAGGTAAAATAGCGAGCCTGTATTTAGCGCCTATTGCTTACAGCGCATCTATTGTCTGTCATTCGAACTAAAATCGAAAATCACTGTAAAAAAAACTTTTTACCTTATGCATAACCCTCCTGCAAGAATTTTTTAAATATCTGTCACCGTTTGCAAGTTATTGAATTGTCAGTCCTTTTTAGGACACCCGGTATCCTGGCATTATAAAATAATCATGATGTATTTAATTTATTTTAGATTTCATTCTGTAATATATTTTATTGTGAAAATAAAACGCAAATAAAGAAATGCATAATATCAAATGTTTATTTTCGTCACTTTATACATCAGAGTCAGGGCTGCTACAGGCGACCATTTTTTAATTCTATCTCGCACTACTTTCTTTAACCCTAGAACTACCGAAAATTTTACTCAAGTTTTATAAAAACATTCTACACCAGAATTTTTACTTAAAACTATTTAATTTGTTTATTTAACTTATTATTGTCTGATTTATACATTTAGTTTGTTTTGAAGAAATTTCTGGTTTGAATAAATATATTGAATGTACATGTCGGGTCCAATGGACCCGTCTGGTAGACGGAAGGTTAAACAATAATTTTCCCCATAAACTTTGACAACACCTGCAAGAGAAATAGACTGCAAAATTTATTTTCTTAAAGTAGTGGTGCGAATAGAATGCAAAATTAGTCGCCTTTGGCTGCCCTGCAGATTATGTAAATAAATACCTTACAGAAAATGGATTTATTATATAATTATATTAAAACAATACATTCAATAAATTGAAATAAATTTACCGGTGCTTATATTTGAGGAAACTATTGTCGAAACCGATTTACAAAATACTTTCGGATGACGGAGGAGATCACAATGTTTAAAAACTCTGATTAAATAAATTTTACTGGTCGTCAATGGCTTAGCCCACTAAAGACTGACGTTACGTTTTCGCAACATTATGTTTGTAATTTAAAAAATAACACCAGTAAAACAATGCATTTTATATTAAAACAATACATTGAAATAAATTTAACGGTTCTTATGTTTGAGGAAACTATCTTCGAAACCGATTTACGAAATACTTTCTGATGACGGAGGAGACCACAATGTTTAAAAACTCTGATTAAATAATTTTGCTAGTCGTCAATGGGTTAACTCATTAACACTAGAACCGCCGTAGCGATCATTTTGACCGGTACCAAATAAAAATATTTCGATTATCACCAGGAATTTCTTTCTAAAATAAGTTTAAAGGGTACCTCAGAGAAATAAGTTAATTAAATAAGTTAAATAGTTTCAAATAAAAATTCCGGTGTAAGATATTTTTATAACACTTCAGTAAAATTTCCAGCTGTTCTAGTGTTAAAGACTCACGTTACGTTTTCGCAACATTATGTTTGCGATTAAAGAAATGACATCAGTAAAATAGAAAAGTAAAATTTGCCTTATTTAATTAACACATATCAATAACTCATAAAATAAAAGTAAGTATTTACTAAAAAGTGATGTGAACTGAATAAAATTCCTGTAAAACATGCTGGTCCTAGAGTTAACCCATTTGTGCCTGAATTTTTGTTTTCTCAAATTTTTTGGTAAAATCACTTTAAAAAGTTGCAAAATGAAATGGAAAAATACTAAAAAAAATTAAGCTTAATTTTTTTTTGTATCTATTTGATAAAATGTAAAAGAAAGTAAATATGAGTATTTCTAGTAGAATAATATGCATAATTATATATTTTGCCTATATTTATATTTAAAATGTTTTTAAATTGTATATTATGTACTATAATTAGTATTTTAATGAACTACACAAAAATATATTTATTTCTTTGCAGAGACTAATAACGTTATAACTATTATTAATAATAAAATCAGAATAATCGTATTGCAGACTTAATAACAATTTATTTCATAAATATCTTCGAAAGGAGATTGCATGAATAACTGTCTCCTAAATTTCTAACAAAAATATGTGCCCATTTGCGCCTAGAACCCTATATTTTATACATTGCAAAAATGCATAAAAAATAGGCTTTAACATTTAATTTCGCAATTTAGAAAAATACGTATTTCAAAAAAGTCCACAAGCTAAGATTATAACTTGCGATTTTGGGACCATGATGGAAAAAATACAAATAAACTTATTTTTTACATTTCGCCCTCTTGAAAAATTAAAAATCTATAAACACCAAAAAAAGCCTTAATTTAACCCCTTAATTCTCGCTCCCGTCATACTCTCGGGCTGTGTTTTTTACTCAAATTGTTTGATTCGCACCAGTTTTATAAAATAGTGAAATTGGCTATATTTTAGTATCGTTTTTACTGTCATTAATTAAGGGGAATATTTCTTTTTCAAATAAGTGGTGCCAATAAGCAATTTGAATTATTCAACCATAATTTAATTCCAGCGTTAAGGGGTTAAGCAAATAAATATCCACCTTGTGCTGTCATCTCTCGGTTATAGATAAATACATTCAAAATTAATGATTTCATGCAATTTTCGTTTATATAAAATATACGTGCAAAAATGGGAAATTTTTGACAGTAGCACCAATAATCAGTAAATTGTAAACACCAGTATAACTTTGAGCCGGCTCAAAGTTACCCTGAAAATGTGGTAAAATATTAGTGCCTTCTTATTTTACATATTATGAACTACTAATAAATAAATAATCATAAAATATTAACACATTTACAAAATTTAGATAATAATATGTCTGATAAATGAGTATATTGTTACTTACTATGAAAATTTAATTGAATTACAACAACTTCAAAACGTCATTCAAAATTAACTTGAAAACAGTACTTCACAAAAATAGTTAGATGATGCATTTAATTGAGTATAATGTTGCTAATTTATTTTCTAAAATAAAGATTGGAAATCCCAGTTTAGAACTTAACCAACAGAGCACAGTTCTGGAGCTTACTTAGTCTTTTGGAGTGAAAAATATTGAAAATTATGAGGTGGTGAAAAGTTACACCCCATGGTTCAAAGTTACCCTGAATGACTGTACTGAAGGTGTTTAAAACACCTCTAGTAATGTTTTTTTATAATTAGATATGTTTTTTTAGAACATTTATATTAATTTCCAGTTATTCGTTTGTGTTATACAGGGATGAGAGCGCCCCAACCGAAATGGTGGATTTTCACCACTACATTTTAGTAGTATTCTGTGCTTTCTTAAATCTCAGAAATTCGGTCATTAAATACACTGAGAAACATGATTAAAATTTAGTGAGAGCAATCGGTCAATTGCGTTGAAGCGCTCTCATCCCTGATTATAAAGTTAATATGGATTCTATGAGTGTGTTTTTTAACATATTTCAAGTGTTGTTGCTGTTTTTGTTTTTTTTTTTTTGTTTTTTGTTTTTTTAAGCGTTAAGAATTAAGAAACTTAAAATATCACAACAAAGTGGAATGCTAGGAAAACATTACAATATGATTCATAATTGCTTCAGAATTTTGTTATAAAATATATATATATATGTAAAAAATATATTAAATAAAAAATGCTCTCAACAATCAGGCATCAAAGTCATCTCTTCTTTTATTTTTTACACATAAAACTTATGCCAGAATGTAAAATAGCAATTGTTTGCGTATTAACAACAATAAACGTTTAGCAGACAGCCAACTCGCTGTCGTTGTGCTAAATTAAACCACAGATAATGCTAGTGGCAGCTCAGAGGATAAGGACGAGGAACAGTCAGGAGAAGAGGTGTCAATGGATAAGTAATACTAAATGTATAAATAATCTAATAATAATAATCTCAAATGTATAAATAATACTAAACAATTAACACATTCGCAAGTGCAAACCAGGTTTCTCGTTTTTATTTCAAAAACACTATCGACAAAGGGCGTGGCTTCTACCTTACAGAAAATGCATTTATATTATGTTGACCATATTTTTTTAGATTTTAGGACATTTCATATTAAATTCGTACATTGAAAGATATTTACCGATGCATAAACTTGAGAAACCTATCTAGAACGCCAATTTACAAAATACTTTCAGAACAGGGAGGAGCTACGATTGTTTTAAAATTCAGATTTGGTAAAAAGTGTCCGTCGGCAATGTGTTAACCCTCTTGCTTCGTAATTGTTTTATAAAAATAGCTTCAAAAATTGCGTATTTAATTCTTTCGCGACGTGTGTCTTTGATTATTTTTTTTTTCTTTTGACACCGGTTTTTCAAAACAAAAATTTTCGTCTGATTTAATCTGGGAAAATGTTTTAATTAGATAAGACAAAATTTACAATAAAAAGTAACTGGTGGGAATGATCAAGGCGGGTTAAATAGACTCAGAAAATGCATCCCCGATTGGAAATCGGGGATGCAACACCGATCCGGTTGTGCAAATTTTGCTACTATTATGCTACCCGAGAAATACTCGGGTTGCGTAGCGAGAAGTTAATACAAAGCCCCCTCAGGACCACAAGCCAGACACGCCCTTCATCCCCCCACATGTGACGTCACAGCCCGGGGCTGGCTAACTGCCAACGCGTCAGCCCCGAACATTGGAATTTTGTATCTTCCTATTTTACGTGCACGTGCGTTTTACTTAGCCTAATAACATATTTTTTCCAAGGTAAGTTTTATTTTCAAATTATATTTATATGCTATCAGCACAAGTTTTATTTCTTGTGTTCAAAATCTTTTATTTTTAATTTCTTTGAAATAAATTAACTAGCAAATCCTAGTACGATTCTATCAATAATACCGTATCTCAAAACGAAACGATATTATTGTAGTTCTGTTTCTTTCCACATAGAGCAATAATTTAAAATGGCAAACATCCCTAAATCGTGTCAAGACTTTTATCATTTGATTTGTATCTTGTCACACCATCCCTGTCTTTATAATTTGTTCTGTTTTCTCTAATTCATTAGAGTGACCTTTAATTAACGCCCATTTATTAAAAGACACTTGTCGTGTGAATAGTAACTCGGGTTATTTTGTATGCAGATTTACTTGGACTTTAATTTGACAACAAATTTATGTATTTATATATATATATATATATTCATACTTAAAAATTTAAATATTCTAGAAATTTTCATAAACGTCACTGTGAATACATAGCATTTTTATATTGTTTACTTCTTTTAAAGCAGACCCCGATCGATATACTTGTATCAATTTATTGTTGTTTTTTAATCTTAAACGTTTGCTATCTTAATAAAAATTCTTTTTATAATTTTTTGTTAAATTATAAATGCTTATGTACTGTGTAAATAGAGCTATGGGGATAATGTTTTTGAATCTCTCTATTTTTGCCACAACTGTAAACAATTTATTTACAAGACTAGAGGAAGGGTTGTTAGTACCCTTATGGAAAACAGTAGTCCCCCCCCCCACACACACACCTTCTTCGCAAAAATCCTATGTGTTTTCATATACATTTTAATGTTTAATTAAAAATAACAATAAATAAAATTATTATTCTATAATTATAAATTTACTTTTAGATCTAGTCAGGAAATACTTTTTATCTCATACAAATTGATTATTTTAAGCTTAAAAGATGTGAACAAACATTTAAGAACCCACACAACATTATTTTGGAAATGAAATATTTTCGTGGAAGGTTTTTGTGTTTTTCGATGGTTTTTTTTATCAGCTATTACCTAAACATTCGAGGAAAATGAACATAAATTAGGAATATTTTAATTCCAATTGATGAAAGTCTTTTCTTTCTTTCTTTTATTTTTCTCTTCATATGTCAATACATTAAAAAAAAAAAAATCTATTGCTTGTACCTTGCATAATATATCAAACTAATACAAAACTAAATAATAATTTTCTGTTTCATGAACTTGTGGTGTTTTAGCATTATGACAGTTTTATGTTTTTTAATTTAATGGATTGTATGTGAAAATTACCCATTTCTGATAAGTAAAGTTTACAGTATGAAAATGTATTTATAAGAATACTTAATTTCATGTATACTTTAATTTTACTATTTATTATATGCAGGTTTCAAATCATTTAATATTTAATAGGATATTTACTGTATAATTTCAAGCCCAATTAAAAATAAAAATAGAGCTCAACTTGAATTTGTTTTCATTTAACATTCACTTTTCTTCCACTTTAATTTAATTTTTAAATGTGGGTTTTGGTTGGCACACTTATTGTTATTTATTTATTTTGAAATAATTGAAAGCAAAATAATTCAATTTATGTGTTTAAACTGCAAATATATATATATATATATATATATATATATATATATATATATATATATGTAATAATGTATAATGTCTTGTTTTGAATATATACCAAATAGATAGTTGATATTGTTTCTAAATTTCAAAGTAGAATAAATAATAAAAACTGTCTACTAAAATAAATTTAATACTTGGAATTTTTTTTCATTAACGAAAGAATTTTCGTTAATGTATCTTTAATTCTGATGCACATTTTCATTGACACAGTGATAATATTTCATAAATATTGTTTTTGTGTTATCGTTATTATTGTTTCGAGTGATCGAAATTGATTAAAAAGCACTTAATTAGCGTCTTTAAACTATAAGTTTTAATTTTTGTCCCATATGCTGTGATAATAAGTTGAAATATGGAGGAAACAATTAATGTTTTAAATAACGCATGTGCTCTCCACGGCTGATCTAAGCCCCGCGTCGTGACGTCACGAACCCTTGTGTTTGGCTTGTAGTCTTGAGGCGGCTTTGGTTAATATCAGGGCTGACACGGGGGCTATTTTTTATTGCTACCTCGCACCACTCTTTTAAAGCAAAAATCCTTTACATACACTATGCTAAACTGTGTAACAGAAATATAATATACAATTTGTGTTTTAAAGATAGTGGTGCGAATACAATATTAAAATAGTCGCTTGCGGCAGCCTTGTAATATCTACATTCGATAAACAAAACTGTCGTTCCGATACAGATATTCTTCTCTTGCGTACAGTACAAAGAAAACTTGCTAAAAAATTGCCAATAAAAGTAAAATTGCTGTTCGGAAATTATATGAGGAGAAATAAATTCAGGGTTTATTAGAATTTTTTTTTTTATAACGTAGAAAATATTCATTAAAGTAATTTTTTTTTTATTTAATTTTCTCTTTTTTCCACATATTTCTCACTTTGTTGTGAAAAAATTATAACTAAAGACACCTTTATGAATATCGGAAGTACTTTTGATAATCTTTCAGAAATCAGTAATTTTCAAATATCCGGCTAAGTCTCGGTCCCAACTATGCCGGATTTTCGAGGTTATACTGTAAATGTAAAATAAATCCACTGTAATATCAGTAAAAATGTTTAGAACATATTGTAAAAAAAAAAAAAAAAAAAACATTTTTATTTGGAAAATATATTAATCGAGCTTTATATGGAAATGACATAAATCTTGATTTATATGGGAAATACATTTACATGAACAAAGCCACCAGTCGCTCTTCCAGAGGTAAACTACATATGTAGCAATAAAAGAACCTAAAACTGAAATAAATTGTGTCGCAGTCAAATAAATACATGTAGAATCACGTGGCACTGTAACCCGCATTTGACTTCTTAACCCCTTAACGGCCGCATTAAATTGCGGTTTAAAAATTCCAATTACTTATTGGAACCACATTTTGGAAAAGAAATATGCAATTTATTTAGACAGGTAAAATGATACCTCAGTAAAGCCAATGACACTATTTTAAAACACTGGTGGAAATCAAACGATCTGAATAAAAGACACAATCCATGAATATCACTGGAGTGAGAATTAAAGGGTTAATGGTAATTTATTTGCAAATTGATAGAGCAAATTTTTATTGAAATGGACAAAATTACAAAGAACATAAAAAAATATTTAACTAGATATTAAGTTAAGAGATTCCATGTATATATTTTGTTACAGAAAAAGAAAGAGGCGTTCACTAAAATAAATATATATATTTTGAAGGCATTAAATGTTTACTGATAAAGATGGATTTATATAATTTTTATTATGTAATTTAGAAAATACTACACAGCCCGCGAATATCGCGGGAGCGAGAATTAAGGGGTTAAAGGGGATCGCGAACTGCAAAAATAATCTTCTGAAAATTCCGCAAGACGTATGGGAGAAAATTGGCCTTACTATTATAAGAAAATTTCTAAATCGATGGAAATATCGAGCCAGAGTCAACGCCAATAACAGGACTGCCACTTGGTCCGTTTTTTTAACACTACTTTTATTTAAAGAAATTACTTCTTTATAAATTTCGTAAAAACATACTAGGAACAGCGTTTTTCTTGCAATTTTTGCGGAAACCTACCACGAATTTCTTTCTAAAAAATTTCTAAATCGATGGAAATATCGAGCCAGAGTCAACGCCAATAACAGGGCTCCCACACGGTTCATTTTTTGAACACCACTTTTATTAAAGAAAATTCTTCTTTATAAATTTCGTAGAAACATACTAGGAACAGCGCTTTTCTAGCAATTTTTGCGGAAACCTACCACTAATTTCATTCTAAAAAAATTCTGGTTTCCAAAAAACGGACCAATGGAAGCGCTGCAAAAATCAAAGTTATCCAAAAGAGTCGAATTATTGCGAAGAATATGACATTTTTTGCTTAAAAGGTATCTGTGAAAATGGTTTCCATATATATAAAAGATCTTCTGCATGTTATATCATATAGAGTTTTTTTAATAATTTAATTTAATTCTGTTAGTTAAAAGTTTTTTTTTTTATGGTATGTTTTCAAATTTTGCATAAATTTTACAATAGACTGTTTTCTAGTCCCTTCACTGCACGATTTTTTCTTTTTGTATGAAAAAAATTATTTGAATTCTATATATCGTTCTAATAATGGGAAAAATAGTAAAAAATAAATTAATTAAATAATTTCAGCTAAAATTTGATATTTTATGGCGTGTACCGTATGTACACAATTAGAGATTTACAATTAAATGAGCTTAAATTAATTAATTTTATCTGTTTAACACTCTGGAACTTTGTTTATATTAATATTTTTCAGTATTCAGTAAAAATAATGAAAGGAAATTGTACCTTAATAGCTTGATCATATTTTTTTTTCCGAAGAACAAATTCTAATTTTTTGTAAAATGTAGACATCTGACATGGACAAAATAAATGTTATTCCATTCTTTTGACTGTTCTTGATCAGGGATAGAGATGATATTGGCCAAATTCATGCCACATAATAAGAATTACGGTGTTTTTAGGTATGTGCCAGATGTGGCACGTCGTGCAGTGAAGGGTTAAGGAACCTAATCCTTTAATTCTTATAAGATTTTTATTTTTTTTTTTTTAAGTTTTAATAAAATGCAATTAGAGATATTATAATTATCCGTTTTATGTGGAATGAAATAAATGCTAAAATCCGCATTTCTAATAGAAAATATACATTGTGGTAAGTAGAGATTGTCCACATTTTTTCCATAGAAAATTTATTTTTTTTAATCGCAGAAAAAGGTTGAAAACAACGCTTAAATGAAGAGATTACAAAGTCTGCATCTAAAGTTACAAGTTAAAATTTCCCAATCTTAAATGCAAGTGTCAAGTTTCCGGATATTGCAAAGATTTCCACCTTTTTCTCTTCGGAATTGAAAGAAGTATAAATGAGATGTCAAATGATCATTCGATCAACCCTCTCGCTGCGTAATTGTCTTATCGAAATAGGTTCAATAATTGCGCATTTAACCCCAAAAATTTTTAACTTTTTATAAACCGTTTTTTAACGCGGAAATTTTTATCTAATTTAATCGGGAAAATGCGTTGATTAAATAAGGCAAAATTTACAATAAAAAATAACTGGTGAGAATAATCAAAAATGGTCAATAACACTATAGAATAATAATAATATGGTCAAACGGAAAAATGCATCCCCGTCGAAATTTTGGATTTGTGCAGCGAGAGAGTTAACCCTTATTCAAACGGTGGGAATATACTTCCGAATTAATTTTAATTTCCAACTGCCAGATTCGTACTAGAATTTTAAAAAAAAAAAGGATTTGGACTTTTATAATGCATGTGAAGAAAAGCATTTTATATATTCATATGAATTTGCCCTCAGATTCTGGTGGCAGTTAATCCGTTCAATCTTTCAGTTCCGGAATGGATTTGCCCATATAAGTATTAAAGCAGCATTTCTGAAAAAAAAAATGCAAAAAATTGTATTTGATTTTACTAGCTGGCTTTTGTTTCAACGTTCTCAAGCACTTGTCTTTCTTCCTGTATGATTGAATAATGCTCCATGCATTTAGGAGTAAATTCGTTATATATCATAGCCAATGAAGATGGATAAGATAAAACTTGATATTTTTACTTTACATAGAAACATATTTTTAAAGATAAATTTAAAGACTTTCAAATATAAGGGGAAAAGATTTGTTAAAACTTGAAAACAGGAATTCTGGATCTTCAGAATTTAGTGTCACCCCCGATCAAATATATATATATATGTGTATATAAAGATAGATAGTTCAGTTTTAAGTTCAGTTCGCGCTTTTATTTTATATAAAACGTCATCATCCGCATCCGCTAAAGAATTCCTCATTTACGATTCAGTCTTAAACAACATTTACAGTAAAATATGTATAGGACGTGACTATCGTTGAATAATACACACACAAAAAAAAGAGATTTCGGCATTCCAGAAACTCTACAAAAAAACAAAAAAATCGGCTATCTTATGATTCATATGCGTTCATTATTTGTAATATTAACATAGATACTTAAAATTAAACTTAGTTTATAATAGCTCCATGTTTTATCCTAAATCATTCACTTATATCTTGTCAAAACAGCACGTATTTTAATTACTTTTTTCCAGTTTTTATGAGAAAATGGTAACAAAAAGATATAATTGCTATTTTTCAACTATTTTCCCTTTACTTTCAACAGAAATGAAGTACCTGAATTGCCAAAATTAAACAAATGGTGCTACAAACCACAAAAAAAATTAATATCTCAAAAATAAATGGAAATTCAGTTTTCAAACACAATGCATTTAAAAGTACTTTTTTTTTTTCAATGCGATGGTATAAAAATTGAAAATGTGCGATGCTTAGCAGTTTAAAAAATTGCGATAGAGTTTATTCCGTACAATGATACATCTTCTTTGTTTTACGGCTGGCTTATACAAGGTAACGTTATTTTTGAGAGACGACACATTAATAGATGGGAGAAAGAAATAGAATATGGGGGGGGGGGTGAAGGGTCGTTTGAAACATACATGAATCCTTAATTTTTAAACAGTGTATTATTTAAAACGAAAGTTAAAACGTGGTTGATATAACTCAAATTGCATGTAAATTAGCTACAAAATTTACGAATTACCTATATTAAGACAAATTAAGGTAAATAAATAATTTATTCCACGATTTCTTACAAAGGAATGAAACATCTGTAAGACATATCTTTTAATTCTGAGTACATTTTATTAATTTCTTATTAAAATGATGCACGTTAATATTGGTAATATTTTGTATTTCGTTTTTCGCCATAATGCTTGCATTTGGAAGTAAAAATCCTATTTTTATTGCTATTTTTGTATAAATATTCAGCAGCTGATTAATTACACAAGTTATATCTTAAAATTAAGAAAATATGATGGATTCTTTTCTTAGAATTATTTTGAAAGTTCGCGTTAAGAAAAATTAGAAAATAATAGAATATGTTAAGTGTTATAGCTGTGATCGAACTTGCGTTCGAAATGTACACCAAGATGAATTTTATATATTACAAACATACGTAAAATGATTAAAACATGTTTATTTGGGTAACTATCATTATAGGAATAAAACACGCCTAAATTTGATTTATTCAATGTTATAACCGATAAAAATCCGTTCATTATCAGTATACATGCCGCAAACAGTGTTCCTAAATCTGTCATTTTTTTTTCATAAATTTCGAGTTTACATCAGGAAAATTTTAATACCATTTTTTTTTTTAATTCTGAACTATTTACAGATACCAATGTCTCACACTTTTTTGTAAAACAAGAATTTTTTAATAAGTTTTAACTTTTTAAATCGCCGTAATCTGTTGTTTAAATAAGGCAAAATGTTCTATCAAAATTTTGTAGTAAAATAGAAGCCGAAAAGTTGGCAGCTATGAATATATATAACTAGTCGCTCTTGGCGACCAATTTGGTCTCCCTTAAAAAGATTTATGTTTGGGAAAGCTGCTAAGCACTGTATCATGTTGCTTTTATTCATACTTTAATTTACTTGGACTCCCTTAACCCCTTAATTCTCGCTCCCGTCATATTCACGGGCTGCGTCTTTTAATCAGATTGTTTGATTCCCACCAGTTTTATAAAATAGTGAAATTTGCCATATTTTAGTAGCGTTTTACCTATCATTAAATAAGGTGAATATTTCTTTTTCATAAAAGTGGTGCCAATAAGCAATTTGAATTTTTAAACCGTAATTTAATTCGAGCGTTAAGAGGTTAAATAAAACTAATATAATCCCTTAAGCTAATAGTAGTTTTTGTTGCATTAAAATATTTCAATTTGTTGATTTTCTGTAAGCAAGTAAACCCTATTGATTTACAAAAGAAATATATGGTAATATGGCGAAAGATTGGGGATATCACCAAATTGGCGGCACATTTTTCGACTAATTTCGGTCGCCAAATTTGGCGATATATCGCTAAGTTGGCGACAGTACAGATCCCCCCAATGGTAACCCCTTATAAGTATGAAGATGCATTAAATGCTGTTCAACAACCAATGAGATGTGTTTCATTTGGGTGTTGCTATTAAACAATTAACAAATAATCGCGATTATATATATATATATATAATATAATAACCAAAAACAAATATTAAAACTTTTTGGGGAGAATTTAGAATTTTTTAACAATAGTTTTATAAATCACGCATAAATACATCAGCGGAATGTATAGTGTTAAGATGTAAATTACTTAAAACATTTCTCATCAAAGTCAGAATTTAATGCTTAAAATTATAGTCAAAGTAGATATATTTTAATTTTTTTTTTTTTAAATGCCGATAAATAGTAAAATTATTATGAAGTACAATCACACATACTATTATCAAACGTGTAAGTCGTGTATTTATACATTTTTATAAATATAATTACTGACATTTAACTAATGAAAACATCCGCTGAGGTGTAAGTTAATTAAAAGTTTTTTTTTTTTTTTTTTTTTTTTTTTTTTTTTTTTTTTAACCCGGTTATTGCTATGCTTCGTAATAGACGACGTTAAGGAGATTTTTGAGTTTTTAAGCCAAGTTTTCAATTAATCATGGGAAGAGTGTTTTTAGAAAACAAGTTTAGAGAAAAAAAAATCAGGTTATTAAATTAAAATAAAAACGGTCTAATAAATTACCGGATTAATTAATTTAAGACAAGCAATATCCTGTATTTTTAATGAGTGATAAGATTTATTAAATATAAAATTCTTAAACACTTGTTACAGTGCATGTTTTCTTCGGGTTTTTTAACGCATTTATAGAGGATACTTATGTTAGAAACTTTTTCCAAAAAGTCGTTGTTGTTATGATATTTTTATAGTTTGTCTTTTAACACTTTTATAAAACTCTAACATGCTATATGTTTAATTAAAAGTGAAATCATTTTAAAGAGTTTAAATTATTTCTCTTATCACTGTGTTTCTAAAACATATGCATATATATATATATCTATACATATTTATTCCATATTCTTTATGTGAACAAAACGACATGGTTAATACTGACACTGTATGCATATATGAATATATATATAGTCATCCCCCGACTTACGTAATTAATGCGTTCCGCAAGCTTTTATGTAACTTGAATTTTACGCAAGTCGAATTTGTAAATTGATTATGTAAAATTGTGTAAGAAACTGAAATATTTATTATATATATATATATATATATATTAACGATAAGATCGACCATAATTTTTAATGACTTAGAATGTAGTATATTATCTTATTTGTGAAGATAATATATATATACATATATAATTCACAAAGTTAGGGGGCGATATAGTGTGTTGCTTTCTAAAAATAGCTTTATTATAAGGGATTTTTCAAAACTTTTCAATGAGCTCACTATAACTTTCTGAGTTTTCAGAATATTTGACTGGGCTTTTTATAGAAGTAGCGCAAAATAGCTGACTACCAAATTATAAATAAAAATTTTGAAATCTTCCACAAATGCGCAGTTAAAATTATTTCATACAAATGCCCATATCTCATTAAAAATTCAACATATTCATGTTTTATTTGCAGTATACTGTTGCTACTGTTCTTTATCATGCTTTCGAAAAGTCGCATTAAATTTGGTTGAAAACTCTGTATACTAAAACAAAAAAAAACTTTTGAATTTTTCACAGACACAATAATATCTGCACGAATATGAAGGCAATGCTTACACAAATGTTGAACAGGAACCAAATAGTCATTTAATGCAGTAACAAACAATTTACAGCATTTTCTGTTGCATGGGTGATTGCCAATATTATTTTATTATTGAATTTATTATTGAATCCGTAATGGTCCCCCTGATTAAATATTAACCGATAAATATGGACTAAAATATGTTCTTTACATCCCAAAAGTTTAAGAACAATTCGCCAATAATTTTCGTAGACATTCGACAAACCGTATACAGCCGAAAGCATCTCCCTGTACCTAAAAACATTCTTACATGTAGTTTTTAAACAGCGCAGAAAAGGTACATTTTTCATTAATTATCATCGACAATTAATGAATTGCATAATTTTCGTACGTAGTCAAATGTAATTTTAATTGTCATAATTTATTTTCAGAAGAATCATCAAAACGTTCACAACTGACAATTATTTAATCGCTTTTAGAAGCATTTTGTTTTACATACATGCACTGTAAAACATTGTGTAAAGGTACTCTATAAAATTGATGGCAGCCTTGCTGCCTCCAATTTTATGAAGTATTTTAACCAATCTAACCGGTGTTACGTTACACTAATGTGCAATATTACACCAGTTATACCAGTTTAAATTACACCATTATATAAGTGAAAATATTACTCCATAAAATTGGTAGCAGCATGCTGCCACCAATTTTTTCGAGTAACTTTGCATATTTTTTTTTACAGTGTGCATAAATTGGACTGAATATCTAATGGGAAATTAGATATTTAAGCTTAGTATATTTTTGAAAAGCCCAGAACAAGTTGTTAAAAAATAACCAAAATTGCGGGGGAAAATATTATTTTTAAATTGATATCTTTCAGACTCCTCAATGAAATGCGCTTTTAAAGGTATATAAAGTCATTTATATTCAATATCCAATGTTTAATTTTATCTTTTTGCAGTGTAATTATTTTGGCTCTTTGTAAGACGGTCACTATACTATGGTACGATTTTTTAATTATAAAAAATGACATTGTTTTTTGTTTTTGTATCGTGTTCTGATTTTGCATGAATCTAGTTTAAATTTTCGCACATTTCTGATTATTTCCAAACGTTATGTTTTGCTAAAGAAAGCAAAATAATTTGCCAAAAATTGAAATATTTGAAGAGAGTTATTTTTGCATTTTTTTGCAAAATAATGATAAAAAAAACTCATTTTTTCCCCATTTATTCTCTTTTTAAAAAAAATCAATTATTATTTATTTTATTACATAATATTTACATTTTTGTTAAATTGTATTCAATATTACAAAAGAACAATAGTCGAAAAAATGTATAATGAAGATGTTTTATGCACCTGTCGTTAAACATATAGATAATTTATTGTTAATGTTCATTTTAATTTTAATGTTTTAATTTTAATGTAATTGTAATGTTTATTTAATGTTAATTTATTTGCTTTTTATTGTTAGCGCAATATGCTTTAACCCCTGGAGGGGCAAGTAATAGCGTTTGTGTAATGCTGAATTCCCACCGGAAAACTGAAAAAAAATATTTCCAAATAAGGAAAAGCAATTTTACGACTTTTCTCCACCAACGATACAAAAGTAAAATTTCATAAAACTTTTCTGGTGCAAATCTTCATTAATCGTAGGTGGGATAAAATATATCTCACCAACCCTCAAGGGGTTAACCCTCTCGCTGAATAAGTAAATCTTCGCGATGAGCGTCTTTTACAGAATTTTTAATCTTTTATCACCGGTTCTTTAAACCAAAAATTTTTGAGTAACGTAATCAGGTAAATTTTCCTGGTTAAATCAGACAATGTTTTTGCTAAAACATAACTGGTGGGAATAACCAAATAGTACTAATTAGGCGGGAAAATGCATGCCCGAGCATATCTCGGGTTGCGCAGCGAGAGGGATAAGGGTTCTCAAGACTCTGAAAATTGGAAAAGAAATGTAACTGGAATGAAATTTTGTGTGTCTAATTATACTTCAGATTGTAATATCCCGAACCTAAATAAAATTATATTTTTCTATTTAAAGCATTTTTATAATTTGCATTCAGCTAATACAACACTTTGAAATTTTCAATAGTATAATCACCTAAAAAAAATTTTTTTGACCAAAAAAGAGGAAATTTTAGATTCCTTTTATACAGACTAAAATGAAGCATGTGTTTTGAAAATTTCTTGGAAAAATATTGAGACGTTTTTGGGATGTCCTGCGCTTTGTGCCCGAAAACGTCATTTGGAAAGAAATTACTTCAAAGTTTCGGAAATGCTACTTCAGATGTTAGCATGTGTAATTAATTCTAAAAGCCATAACTTCTGTTCTGATGAGAATTTCAACTAAACAATTATATCAAAATATTCAGAAAAGAAAAGAGTTTAA
Organism: Maratus speciosus; assembly: GCA_963932465.1. Lineage (NCBI taxonomy): Eukaryota > Metazoa > Arthropoda > Arachnida > Araneae > Salticidae > Maratus > Maratus speciosus. Next base: position 238,750,635 of record OZ010794.1, on the reverse strand, counting down.
CATTGAAAAAATAAATAAATGAAATTTTGAAATTTTTGGAGCTTTAAAGGCCCTGAGACTCCTTAATTGGAAAGCTTTATTTATGAAGAAAAATATTTACGAAGCGCAAAAATTTACCCCTAATACATGATTATTTTTCTCTCATACATATAATTTGATAAGGTTTTTTTCATTTTCCCAATCATTAGTTAAGAAAAAAAAACATTAGAGTTTTCAATGAAATTGGTTATACCTATTTTCTGTACAATGTGTAGTGTGAGGAGGAGAAATACGGCTTGGATCACCTGTTATTAATAAAACAAATTTTATTTGGATCCTAAAGAAATTATAATATATTTTTTACAATTACATTTTTCTATCTCTTTTTTTGCAAATTAATTTTTTTCTGTGCGTGTTATATGATATTTGTAAATCTTCTCTTTTACAAAGTTTAGCGGTTCTGAAGAAACTGATTAGTGAAATCGTTTTAAATTTAAATAAAAAATAACGGATGATGTAAAAGATTTAATATAATCAAAATTTATTTTTTATGATGATATAAATATATATTCGCATTAAGTAACAACAATCTTACAAAATAAATTATGTTGCGGTAATTTGTAAAACATTAAATGTGGAGGTAAATCTTCCATCAAATTTATATTGTTAATTCAAATAATATAGTGAAGTGTATTGTTTGGGAAACATTTTTAGATTATGTAATTGTTTATTTTAATGAACTAATTTATAATCGAAATTTCGACAGCAAAATTTATTAAATTTTCGTAAGTGTAAATAAGTTTATTGATAATTTTCTGTGTTATAATAATGCATATATTATAATTTCAAATTACGATTTGGAAAATGTCTCTTATTGATCGATTTCAACCAATCTCAAAGCTGATTTTTTTCTTCATAATGTTCTTAGTCACTATTTTTTAACACCAGAACTACTGAAATTTGAGTCAAGTTCTATAAAAATATTTCACACCAGAATTTTGATTTAAAACAATTTAACTTTATTATTAAACGTTGTTCTTCTTTGAGTCTTTTTAATTTATTTCATAATCAAATTTCTGGTTTCAACTGAAACATATTCATTTGGTATCCGTCAAATTGACGCGCACGGTAGCTCTAGCGTTAAAGATATATTTACCCTTTTATACAAAATATGAGGAAAAACTGATACAAACGTATCAGTGATGTGCTGTTTCTCTTGAGATCCTTAACCCTCTCGCTGCGTAATTGTTTTATCAAAATAGCTACCGAAATTGCGTACTTAATTCCTTCGCGACAAGCGTCTTTTAAGAATTTTTATTCTTTTGCCACCGGTTTTTCAAAAAAAAAAAAAATTCTTCTGATTTAATCGGGAAAATGCTCCGATTAGATAAGGCAAAATTTACAATAAAAAGTAACTGGTGGGAATGATCAAGGCGGGATAATTAGACGGAGAAAATCCATCCACGATGAAATCTCGGGTTGCGCAAATTTTGCTACTTTTACGTTGCCCGAGAAACTCTCGGGTTGCGCTTAGTACATTAACCCATTAACCGCCAAAACTATAAAGTAAGGATTTTCAAATTTCTTTTTGAAATTCGTTTGCCACCGTAAATTCAGAAAGGAAATTATCGCTTAATTAAATTAGCAAAATTTCTGCCAATAAATAAGATTAAATTCTGTAATAGTGGTGGCAAAGTAATTAAATTGAGCTTTAGCAAATATTTTGACTGTTGCGTCAACGCTACACCAGCGGGTAATGGGTTAAGAAAATGGAGTGTGTGATCATAGTGATGTAAAATAATGGCATTTGAAATGAAAAATAAAATATGAAATTCCAATAAATTTCATAAAAGGCTATTTATTTGAATACTTTTGCAAACTTCCCTCAATTAGAAATTCAAAAATTTTCATCACAATGCTTTAATAGAAGTCTGGGGCTAAAGTGCATAAATAAGTATATAAAGACAGGTAGGGACAGATTTTTGAATATTATTGAACAATTCTTTTTTACGAGTTTCTGCAAGCATTACTTATTGAAGATTTACTTTTGAGAAAACAAAATCATATTAAAAGTTTTTGAGATGGGGTGTACAATGTTATTATGCCTTTAATTCAAAGGTATAACTTTATCATTTCACAGTATATCTAATAACAGAAAAAAATAGTATCATTAAACGGTAGGAATTTTAAATTATATATGTACATAACATTATTCCAAACTTCATTGTCATATTAACTATAGCTGCCAACTCTTCCGCTTTTTTGTACCACTAAAATTTAGCAGAAATTTTTGCCTTTTTCAATCGGCAGATTACGACTATTCAAAAAGGTAAGATTTACTATGAAATTTTTGTGGTACAAAAAAGGCGTAAGATGTTGGGGGCTATATATTAACCCTTACCACTCCGTTGGCTCCGCAGCGGTGTTTTTGGCACCAGTAATAAAGTAAAATAAAATGTACCTTAATTAATCAGAGCATTTTTGAAATTGTATACTTGAAGGAAACTTCTTTTAAAAAAGGGTGCCGATCGAATAAAATTTGTATAAGATACGCCGGAGAGCAAAGGTTAATAAATTTAAAAATGAAAATAAATATATCGATCACTATACAACATATTAATAAGTTCCAAAACTGTCTTTTAACTTTTTTTTTTTTTTTGGTTAAATATAAATTCCGAAACTCTTAAAGAAAAGCAGAGTAAAATACGATCCATAACTTATAGGCTGCAACGTTAAATCATAATATATTTTTTAACTTATAAAATATGCTATAAAATCAGGTAGTTTGAACTTTTTTGATTTATTTATACGCAGAAACAAAATGCAATCATCATGAACAAATACAAAATACAAATAATAATAATAATAATAATAATAATAATAATAATAATAATAATAATAATAATATCATTTAACACTAGAACGCCCTGAAGTTTTACCCAAGCTTCATAAAAATATTTCATACCAGAATTTTTATTTACAATTATTTAACTGATTTATTTAATGTATTTCTTCCTGATTTAGATTTAACTTATTTTATGAAGCAATTTCTGCCTCCAATTGACTTGGACCCCATTTGGTCGTAGTCGATTCGACTACTTTCGGGCGTTCTAGTGTTAATGTGAATAATTTTATATTGTATTACAGTAATACCCCGACTTACGTCACCCTCAGGGATGAGAGCGCTAAGACCCAAATGGCCGATCACTACCACTAAATTTTAATATTATTTCAAGCATTACTTACTGACAGAATTTCTGAGATTTAATAAAGCAAAGAATGCTATTAAAATTTAGTGGTAATAATAGGTCATTTGGGTCGGAACGCTCCCATGCCTGGGAGGTGACGTAAGTCGGGGTATTACTGTATAAATGTACAGTCGTGGAAAAAATGTAAACACCACCTACTAACTCCTCAACAAATTATCGTAGAAGAAAGTTACTGGTACCGAACGATTGGAAAAAAGTCTACTTTTAAATGATATAGATAAAATTTGCTTAGGGGGGCATCTATATATTAAATCGAACCGTAACTTTGTTTTTTTCAATAGCAGTACACAATTACGACAGCATAAATGAACTCTACACCCTTCAGTTAGCCTAAAAACAAATTTCTATGCAATTCGTACCATACGTTTCGAGAAATTAATTATTTTAAAACGAGCGTATTTTCAGGGCTGTATCCAAATTGAAGTTCGGAACTCGATTGTTAAGCAAGAGAGACCCCATCTTCATTAACCCTAGATCTACCGGGAATTTTATTCAAGTTTTAATAAAACGTTCTACACCAGAATTTTTATTTAAAACTATTTAACTTATTTATTTACCTTATTTTTGTCTGGTTTATATACTTAGTTTATTTTAAAGAAATTTCTGGTTTGAATGAATATTTTGTATGTACCTGTCGGGTCCAATGGACCCGTCAGGTAGACGGAGGGTTAAGGCACATTAACCCTTAAATGCATAGGGTAGAATGCGTTCCCGAAATTTCATAATTCAGAGAATCGGAATTCATACCAGAAAATATAAATGGTAAATTTCGGTTTATTTAATAACGAAATGGCTGTTATTAAATGGAGTGAAATTTTCTTTTTTATTTTTCTGGTGGAAATACGTAATATGTGAATAAAAAATCCAATAAATAGGGAACAATTATTGTATCAAAAACGATATCATATGCATTTAAAGGTTAAGAAGTCAATGAAGCCTGCTAGATTAAACGACAGCAAAAGAAATTGCAAAATATCTAGTCACTCCTATTATAGACGGCCCCTTAAACCATCATTTACCGTTTTTTAAGCATAATTTGAAAACTACTTGGAAGAAAAATGTGAAATTTTGGATTTCCATAAAAGAGGACTTAATAAATCTAATTCCATCAAAAAAATTGTAAGTTGCAAATCATAATTTTTTCGAGTATTAATTTCATAAATCATAATTCATATCATAAAGTTATAAAAATTGCAATATCAGCGTATTTATGTTTGGGTATATTAGTATTATTGCTACACAAAAAATTAGCACATTACGAGCATAATTTCTGGAGATGAAAATGTAATTTAACGTTAGAAGCACTAAATTTTGAATGTTGATAATTCAAAAACGTATCATTCAAATCATTCGGTGTCTAGGCATAGTTTGAACCGAAGATTTGAAATATCTCGTAAAAATTGGGTATTGTCATTGAAAAAAAATGAAATGTGGATTCGTTTTAATATGTAGATGGCCCCTTAAGCAAATTTTATATACATCATTTAAAAGTAGACTTTATTTCCAATCTTTCGGTACCAGTAACGTTCTTCTACGATCATTTGTTGAGGAGTTAGTAGGGGGTGTTTACTTTTTTTTTACACGAATGTACATAATATTATTCCGAACTACCACTGTAAAATAATAATTATAATAAATAAAAAATACAATATTTTTTAAATAGATATGTCTATCTTATTTGTACGCGTAATAAATTGCAAAAACAGTTTTTTAACCCCCTTTTTAACCCTTTCAGGGGCGAGTAATTGTGTTTGTGTAATACGAACTCACACCAGAATTTTAGAAAAAAAACTATTTCTAAAGGAGGAAAATCATTTTTTTTTTATTTTTTTTTTCACCAAAGTTAAAAAAATAAAATACTATTAAAAGTTTCTGGTGCGAATGTTCATTATAATTACGTGATATCCCACCGCCCTTGAAGGGGTTAAAGCCAAATTCAGGCTTTCTTAAACAAACGCTGAAAAATATAACGCAGTAATTTATAATGTAACATTTCTGATGAAGGACATAAATTGATTAAGAAAAAGAAAAAATATATATAATGATGCAGCGTAATGGCACTGAAAATGAAAAATGAAATATGAAAGTCCAATAAATTTCATAAAAGTCTATCTATTTGATTATTTTCCTAAACTTCCTTCATTTAGAAATTCTAAAGTTTTCATCACAATGCTTTGAAAGCAGCCTGGGACAAAAGTGCTTTAATATATATAAGGGAGATTTTCAAAAGGTGGGATCATTAAACGTTAACTATATGTGATTTTTAAAATCTTCAAATTTAAGGCCATTTTTTTAATAGTATAGTATTTTGTCTATAAATATAATATATAAATATTTTATAATAGTATGTCTACAAAATTATACACAAACATTAAAAAACAGCAACTATTCTGGAAAATTAATGATTAAAGCATTTAATTAGCAGTTGCGTACGTTACAAATTTTGGACATTTTCTCGCACGTAAGTTAGAGATTTTGGACGTTGCGCTTAGTATTTAAAAAATTCTTAAGACTAAGAATGTAGTAAATGTGTCCTATAATTGTATGTGCATACATATATATATGTATAATTAACTTTATGTTATCCAGTAATAATAATAATAAAATCAAATGCTTTGTTACGTACGTTACTTTCGGACATAACAAAATACAGAAAAATTCTTTATAGAAAAGTCCTTCTATCTTAAAAAGCAATAAATCAGCCAGCCACCTCTTAACGAAATTATCAAAAAACCATCCGTTTCCTTTATGCATTCGTTATTTACCATTAGAACCACCTGGAAAAAAGTTAAAACTCTTTTTCTTGGTGGTACATTGGAGCAGTTAACGTTATGAATGTCCGAAATTGGCCTCTTTAGCATAAAATAATAATATTTTAAGATATTTATACAAAGCTTTTACAAAAAATTATGTCATTTTCTGTCTCTGAATAGAATTAAAAACTCAGTGTAAAAAAGGAAAAATAAAATAAAGTCAATGATAATTAAAGTTATGTTTGAAAGGCTTAAAGTTATGACGTGTGTCCAGTGCCCACCTTTTGAGAATCGCCCATATATAGAAGGTAAGTTATTGATATATTTTTGGATATTGTTAAATGATTCTTTCTGACGAGTTTCTGAGAGCATTAGTCATTGAAGGTTTACTTTGCAGAAAGGAAAATCACATTAAATCTTTTTAAAATAGGGTGTAAAATGTTATTGTGAGCTTAACACTCTAGAACCGCCGCACAGTGTAACATTTTGTGAATCTAGCGGGTTAAAATTCAATTTATGAAAATTATCAATATTAAAGTAATAAAATTGATCTTACTAGAGATAAAATTGTTATGTATTATGAAAAAATACAGTGAAACGTCTTTGTGCGAACACCTCTATTGAGCGACCACTTCCGTTAACGACCATTTTTTTCATGGAACAAAATTTATTCCCATACGCTCAGTGCTAATTTAACTCCATTCAGAGACCATCCTAGTTAGACTCCCTCCACGAGCGACCAATTTCTTTAAAGAAAATGAAACAAATTCCGTTTTTTCCTGTTTGTTTGAAGACGGTTTTATTACAAAAACAAATCCGAAAAAAGCGTTGTTCATGAAACTTCTAAACAAAGTTTAGAATTTTTTTTTTTTTAATCCGGTAACTTTTATGAGTTTAAACCCCTTTGTGCGTTTTTAGTCAGTGAGTTTAACTTTGATAACAAATTAATAATGACGGTCAATAAACTCCTCTGCCCTATTATGTCAAGACACTCTCAAAGAAATAGTAAATTAATTGAGATTGTCATTATTTGTTCCCATACAAAAAAAAAAAAAATTGCCTTTATTTACTGAACTTCGAAGGGACTTGGAAATAAAAGTTATAAAAGGTAAAACCGTAAATTCAAAGCAAACATCAATGTACTGATTTTTTAAAGTCTGCAGTGATTAACTTGTGTTATTAACTTTTGTTTTGATACTTAAATTTTCATATTTTCCCTAATGTGAAAAATAAATTTTAGTAAGATTAATTGTTATATTTTTCCAACAATTAAAATCTAGATTGAAGCTCCATTAAGAGACCACCTTTCGCAGTGACCAATTTTTATTGGAAATGAACGTGGTTGCTTTAGGGAGGTTTTATAGTATATCTTTACGCATTTCATTGTTCCTGTTTGTTTGAAGACGGTTTTATTACAAAAACAAATCCGAAAAAAGCATTGTTCATGAAATTTCTAAACAAAGTTTAGAAATGTTTTTATTCCGGTAACTTTTATGTCTTTAAACCCCTTTGTGCGTTTTTAGCCAGTGAATTTAACTTTGATAACAAATTAATAATGACGGTCAATAAACTCCTCTGCCCTATTATGTCAAGACACTCTTAAAGAAATAGATAAATTAATGAGATTGTCATTATTTGTTCCCGTACAAAAAAAAATTACCTTTATTTACTGAACTTCGAAAGGACATGGAAATAAAAGTTATAAAAGGTAAAACCGTAAATTCAAAGCAAACATCAATGTATTAATTTTTTAAAGTCTGCAGTGATTAACTTGTGTTATTAACTTTTGTTTTGATACTTAAATTTTCTTATTTTTCCCTAATGTGAAAAATAAATTTTAGTAAAATTAATTGTTATCTTTTTCCAACAATTAAAATCTAGATTGAAGCATGACCTCCATTAAGAGACCACCTTTCGCAGTGACCAATTTTTATTGGAACGGAACGTGGTCGCTTTAGGGAGGTTTTACAGTATGTCTTTACGCATTTCATTGTACAATTTACGTCATTGTTATTCCATCATCATAATCATATCAAAAAGATGTTTTGTCATTTTTATATGTTGCCTAGTGTTATGGTATTCAGTGGATATTTTTAAAAATGTACAGGGTTCGTACGGGTCCTTGAATTTCGAGACTAAGAAATTCTTCGGTCCCAGTATTTTCTTATAGAAAATCTCTCCTAAATAAGACAAAATTTTGCGCGTTTAAACTAGATTTATTTTTCTATAACAAAATACTGATATATAGCCTTGAAAATAACGGGACCCGTACGAACCCTGATGTAGTACATATTAATTTTCAGCAAGAAGAGTTTTCTTGTATTAAAAAAAAATAGTAATTAATTAATTACATACTGCTATAGTTACCAGTGTTATAAAGTGCATCATTATCATTTTCCGTTGTTTGCTATTGTTTATTATTTGTATATTCGGTGACCGTATAAATGTTGAAACTCCAGGGTGCTTCAGCCGCTCTATAGTTTTATTGAGATGTTAATGTTATGATTTGTAATTCTTAAAGGCAGATAAATTTATCTTGTATCCACATGTCATGCAAACGTTTATCAAATCTCTCAAAAAGAGCTTATCAACACTTGTTATGCTAGCTTCGTCTGCAGCATCCTTAAAAAATCTTCCTTTTTCTATTTCTTACATTAATATTACCTTGCCTTTGTTTTGGAGTTTTTAATAATAATTCTCTTTTAAGTCTAAATCTATCAATTATATATTTTTTTTTTCTTTCTGCGATACGTCAATTTTTCTTCAGGCGTTCGGAACTGGTATTTCTTTACATCAAATCTATAACCAATATGTAAGAGGCATTCCATAAATCTTAAATGTGCATGTTGTGCCGATGAGCGCCAAGAAAACTTGTGAGTATTACTCGTATATTATCGAATCATTTTTAAATTATTCATCACCTTGAATTTTCCATTACAGATAGTGCATTTTCAATTTGCTTTATTTGTAGATGGAACGCTGCACATTGTGCTATATACCACTGTGTCTTCAAATGTGTGCTATATGTCATACGTCTGAACATAGAATTCTGCTGCAGTTAGTGCAAGAGCTGTAAAGATTTAATTTCTGACAATTTCAAATTCTTTTATTATTGGCTAATCAGTTCCCATGACGAACTTAAAATTTATGGATGTGGAGTAAGAAGTAGATGACGGCTGTGGATTTACCCATTATAAAATTTTTATTTTCTTCATTACAGCCCCTTTTTATATGACGAGTATCCGACTTTTTTTAACGATTTTTAAAATGTCGTTGCTCTTTAAGGGCTTTCGGATATATTTTTTAATACATCCATAGCATCCTTTTTATATAGAGGATGACTGTCTCAGTTTTAAACATGCGGCGCGTGGTTATGCATTTCTGTTCCGGAAATAGCGAATGCACCTGTTATCGTTTGGTTTCAACCCACTTACATAAATTAAAAAAAAATCTTTGGTAGTCCAACCTTTTTCTGGTAGTAATCAATAATTCTGCTCTGTAAATATATTTATTGTTAATATTCGAATCTGACCATCTCTTATTTTACTTTAAAAAACGTTCTTTAAGCGATGTCAGTTTCTCCATATTTGATTACTGCCAATTATAAATGTACGGATAAGCCGCTTAATCTGGTCTAACATAACAGATGAGCAATGTGAAGATTACATTTGTGTAATAAATAATCTATCGGTATATTTTTAGAATTAACAGGGAATGATTCGTGTCTAGTAACATATTTTTTTTTTTTTAATCTCATATACCGTATATACTCGCGTATAAGTCGAACCCAAATTTGAGAGGAATAACAGACTGTATATCAGTATTTAAAAAAAGTTATCTTCATCTTATCTAAATACAGAATTTATTGATATTAAGTAAAGCGAAGAGAGCTACAAGAAAATACTGGTATGGAATATATTTTTTTTCTTGAATTTAGGGGTCGACTTATACGCGAGTATATACGGTAATTCTCTTTTCGAAATTTACACTTTCGTACCTAATGAAATTTTACTTATATTCAAGAGTTGCAAATAGTGGCAGCTGAAATTGATTTATTCTATATCTATATGCGTACATAATTACCAAAAAAATATATATATTACAATGTACAGGCGTGTACAAAATTTTTGGCAGCTATTTAAATTTTATCATATTCTACTAAATTTTCAAATAATTTTTATATTGCCTTAAATAATTATTTTTTATATATAACACTTCTAACTAACTATTGTAACTGTAAAATACAAAGTATCTACATTGTTGTAAAAATTCCATACTATCATTAAAAAAATATTTACTAAATAAGTATGTTTTTAGCCAAAAAATATCAACGGCAATTACAACTACAGAATATCCATTCTAAAAAGGTTAAAAGAAAATTTGATTTTTTGAGCCGATTTTTGACGGTGTTGTTGTGGAGTTAGGTTGCTATCACTTTACATTTTTTTTCTCTAATCTGTTTGATGTTATTTGAAATATCTGAAACTGAAATTACTGCAAGTCGTTTTTGGGGCTTTTTTCCCGCTATATTTCCAAAATCTAACACTGTGCGCCGGCTACTTTACTCAAGTATATATAAAAAAAAAAAGTGTTTCACACCCAAATTTTAATTTAAAACTATTTAAATTACTTTGCCTCAGCCTTTTTTTTTGTTTTATAAATTAAACATATCTTATGAAGGAATTTCTGTTTCGAATCAATTATTATCAATATCGCAAGGTGTCAAAACGACCCCTAATCGCGGTTCTAGTGTTAATACAAAGTTAAACCTCTGTCATCTGGCGGTATATGGAAGCATTAAACATTGACTGCAAACTTAAATCATAATATATTTTCATTTATAAGAAGTGACAGAAAATTAAGTAGTATATACTTCTCTGATTTATTTTTAGGCAGAAACAAAATGCAATCATCATGGACAAACACCAAAAGATTATTATCATTTATTGCTAAGAATTTTATATTATAAATCAGGGTTCGTACCTTTGAGGGAATTTGCCAAGAAAAAAATATCAGTTTTTATAGAAAAATAAATATCGGCTAAACGCGACAAATTTCGCGTTGTTTAAGGAGAGATTTTCTATAAGAAAATACTGGCATCAAAGTAATTTTTGACCAGGAACTCCCAGGACGCGTATGATCCCTGAAAAATGTACATAATATTATTTTTAATTACCATTGTTATAATATAAATAATAAAATTACAAAATATTTTTTCAAAATAAATATATCTGCCACTTTCACTCATATAATACAATTCAAATGTCGCTTTTAACTCTCTTTTTTTTTTTTTTTTTTTTTTTTTTTTTTTTTTTTTTTTTAAGACAAATCCCGGTCCTCTTAAATAAAGGCTGATAAAAATATAATGGGTACGTTTTCATAATCTCGTATTTCTGATCACGAACTTAAATGTATTGAGAAAATGGAAAATAAAATATAATGACACAACATAATGACACTTGAAATGAAAGATGAAATACAAAATTCCAATAAATTTCATAGAAGACTTTTGCAGACTTCCTTTATTTAGATATTCTAAAATGTTTATTTTAATTTTTGAGAAATTTTAATAATTGAGAAAATGGAAAATAAAATATAATGACACAACATAATGACACTTGAAATGAAAGATGAAATACAAAATTCCAATAAATTTCAAAGAAGACTTTTGCAGACTTCCTTTATTTAGATATTCTAAAATGTTTATTTTAATTTTTTAATCCCTGAAGCTCTGCGCCAGTTAAGACCAGACTTAAAAAAAAAAAAAAAAAAAAAAAAAAAAAAAATCAGATTGTTTGATTGCCATCACTTTTTTGAAGTAGAATTATTCAACTTATTTAATGGTAGATAATCCTTCAGAACCGGAAGATTTTTTGTAGAAATGAAAAGTTTTGGTACTTATCCCTTATGTTCACTCTGCGCAACCCGAGATTTTCTCGGGCAACGTAAAAGTAGCAAAATCTGCGCCACCAGAGATATTCGTGAGGATATTTTTTTTCCATTTGCAATTATTTTTTTATTCAACCTGTACTAGTTTTTAAAAATAGAATATTCCATATAGACTTTAACAACATCTACAAGAGAAATATAATGCAAAATTGATTTTCTTAAAATAGTGGTGCGAGATATAAAAATAGTCTCCAGTACAGCCATGATTTAACCTAATTTAAATGTTTAATTATTGATTCAGGAATGAGTTAAAAAAATATTTTTCAAAAAAAATACATATTTAAACTCTAAAATATGTATAAATTTGAAATGTGTAATAACAAAATGTGCAATTTTTAAACCTATTTTCATAAAAAAAAAAAAAAAAAAAAAAAAAAAAAAAAAAAAAAAAACGCAGCGAGAGGGTTAATAATAATATAATATTTTATTGAAAAAAAATATTTAAAAAATTACCCGATGTCTTCGCCTCCATTTTTATTCATAATATCCGAATTTGTGCCGGATATAAAAAAATAGTACTTTCTGCTTTATTTAATGACCGAAATTTTGTGATTACATAAAAGTAATGATTTTCCTTCAAAATTTCCTGCGCGAATTTGAAATTTCGAATTAAAAATGGAGGCCAAACTTGCAACTCTGTGGTTTCAGGCTTGATTTTAAATCGCACAAAAAGACGAAAATGTTTTTTCTTTCTTTTTCTTTAAGATCACGTACACATTTGTATAAGTCAGGTCTTAAGGGTTTATAATGTTGCCAGAATAAAGTTAATTACACTTTAACCTCTTAATTATGGCCCCCGTACGGGCTGTGTCTTTTACTCAGATTGTTTGATTCCTACCAGTTTTATAAAATAGTGTATTTGGCTGTGTTATGGTATCATTTTACCAGTCATTAAATAAGGTGAATACGTCTTTATCAAAAAAAGTGGTGCCAATGAGCAATTTGAATTTTTAAACCGCAATACAATGCGACCGTTAAGGGGTTAAAAAAAAAAGCAATTTAACAAATTGCAACGACCATTTGGAAAATGATTTTTTCGAAGACTAAAACTTAAGACATAAAAAATCGCACGGAGTTGATCATACATTACGTACGCCATGGATTAAACATTAATAGTGTTGTTAACACGTAAAAATTGCAAGCGCAAAAATCGCCTGCGACTCGTACGTATTATCCAAGCATTTCATTGACTGTTCGGGAAAAGGCTTTTCCATCGTCAGATTTCCAAGAAATCTGATGACACATTTTAAATGAAATTTCATTCTGAAACTTCTAAACATCCGACAATATTACTTTTTACACCGTAGGATAGAGAAAAAAAATGTACTTTTAAATGCAATTTGTTTCTGAGTTATTATTATTATTATTTTTTTTTTTTTTTTGTAGTTTTTATTAATTTTTTGTCATATTTGCAACAGAAGGTATTCATCGTTATTGAAAGTAAAGGGAAATACAGATTACTGTATAGACCAATAAGAAAACGAATAAAATGCGGATTAAACCAATAAAAACCTTCAGATATGCTTTTGATTTCCTACCCTGACAGAGAACAATAACCATTTTTCCAAATGGTTAAAAAAAAAAAAAGAACTAATAGGAATCAAACAATCTGGATTTTTAAAAACGTAGGATACAGTTCCTGTGAATGTCACGGGCACGAGAATTAAGGATTTAAAAGGGTTAGGGGTTTAACCCCTTCGCGACGGGAGCCTTTTACGAAATGTTTATTACTTTGCTACCGGTTTTAAAAAACAGAAGTTTGTGCCTATTCAAATCGGGAAAATGCTCGGATTAAATAAGGCAAATTTTACAGTAAAATTTTACTGGTGAGGATAAACGAGGTTTCTTAGGCCTATTTCCGGCACGTATACGTGTCGCTCGTCCCCAAGGGGTTAACTCCTTAATTCTCGCTCCCGTCATATTCTCGGGCTGTGTCTTTTACTCAAATTGTTTGATTCCCACCAGTTTTATAAAATAGTGAAATTGGCTATATTTTAGTTTCGTTTTTCCTGACATTAAATAAGGTGAATATTTCTTTTTTATAAAAGTGGTACCAATAAGCAATTTGAATTTTTCAACCGTAATTTAATTCGAGCGTTAAGGGGTTAAAAGATGTCTGGGATAAAACTGCATTAATATATAGGCGAAGGGATAGTGGTAAGTTTTCGTATCAAATGATTCTTTTTGATGAGTTTCTGTAGCTTTACTTATTGAAAACTTAAGACTTACTCTGTTTGGGACACAATGCATATTATAACTTTTTAAATAGGATAAAATGTTATTTTTTCATTTAAACATTTTTAATACCTTTGACATTTTACGGCACACAACTAAATTAAGCTTTAGCTGCAAACCTAATTTATAATATGATTTAAGAATGGGTAGAAAATAAAGTAGTAGACATAGCTTTTGATTTATTTACTAACAGGAAAAATCTAACCATCACTACCAAAAAAAAAAAAATCAATTTAATATTATTAAACTACAAGAATTTTAAATGATACATGTACATGAATTTATTCAAAACTGTCGCTGTTGTATAATTAATAAAATTAAAAAAAAATGATAATAAATGAATTCATCATCTTCATACGTATAATAAGTTCCAAAACTCTGTTTTTTTTTTTTTTTTTTTTTTTTTTTTTTAAAGATAAATTACGAAATTCTTAAGGGGACAGTACACTTTTAACGGTCATAAACATGCGAAATTTGTCATGAGTTTAGCAATTTTTTTATGAAGAAGATAACCACTCTAAAAGCACAAAATTTTTAGGGTATATTTAGAAGATATTGAATATCGTTTGAATTTTTTTTACTTGGATATATTATATTTTTAAAAAAATTCAAGGGGTCAATTTCAAAGTGCTATTTAATTTTATTACATTTGGATGACATTTCACTGTGCGCGCACGATATCTCATGCTAATTTCATTGTATTTGCATATACTTTATCTTAAATTAAACACTTCGGTCTATAATGTGAACTCAAATATTTGTAATCGGTTGATTAGATAAACAGTAATTAACATTTAATTAGAAAAATTAGAAAAACCATGAATTTTTAGATGCATTCAATCACATATTTTTTTTCGTACTGAACAGAGCTTTATAATTATAGCTCATTTTTATGATAATATAAATATTTATGTAGGGCAAAAATTTTAAAGCTCTACTGCAAACAGTTTTGGAGATATCATGCGCGCAAGAGTAAAAAAAAAATGCCATTTTGAGAAAAAGCCATTTAAAGATTAAATTGTATTTTTAAAATATAAAATATATAATTAAGGAAACAAAACTACTAATTATATATCGTATTCAATATTAAAAATAAAATTAGATGCTAGTTTAAAATGATAAATATAAAATTACTTGTAAAATACTACAGAATATAGGAACATGCGTAAAAATTAAATATATGTAATTTGTAAAAACGTAGCATTTACTATTGCAAAAAATTAATTTTAAACATATAACTAATATTTTTTTTAGCTTTGATTGTAAAGTGAATTAAATGGGCACGTTTTATAAAACTAAATTATTTAATGTAAAATATTGACCATTTTGTAGGGATTCTCGTATTTTTTCATTAAAAAGCTAATAAATACTAAGAAGTAATAGTTACATACGATTACAAAATCAGGAAAGTATTGCTCTAGGGAAAAAAATGGTTTGTTTCAAATTTAAGCACTTAATAACAAATAAAGCTGTGAAAAAACATGAAAGTAAACAAATTTTGCGAAAGTGGAAGTTGAAGTTAATATTTTAAAGTTTTCTTATTATTGTTTAAGGTATTTAACCAATAATAATTGCCGCATTTTAGCATATTCCCAAAGTTACGATAATGTGAATGACGAAAACAGAATGTAAACAAGCCTCCATGACAGATAGCAGGGCTGTTAATTCGGAAATGTCTACAATTTCCCTAATATCTTAGTATATAATTATCACACAGTTCAAAGATTGGTATATACTTATTCAGAATACAATACGCTTTATAATTATGTAAAAATAAAAAATAAAAATCGATTTTTGAAAATTTTAAAAGTATACTGTCCCCTTAAAGAAAATCAGAATAAAATATGATGCGAACTTTCCATAATGTGCTATTTCAGTTGAAGATCTTTAGTAGATTGAGAAAACGTAGAAGAAAATATAATGGTGCAACATAATGGCATTTGAAATGAAAGATGAAATACAAAATTCCAATAAATTTCATAAAAGGCTTTCTATTTGATTATTTTCGCAAACTTCTTTCATATAAAAATTCTGAAATTTTCATCACGATGCTTTGAAAGAAGTCTGGGACAAAAGTATATCAATATATGTAGAAGGATAGATATTGATAGATTTTATATATTCTGAAATTATTCTTGTTGATGAGATTCTGCAAGCACTACTCATTGAAGATTTACTTTAGAGAAAAGCAAATCATATTAAAAATTTATAAGAAAGGGTGTAAAATGTTATTCTGTCCTTAATACAAAGGTTTAACTTTGTAAATGCACGGTATACATAAGCATTAAACTTCGGCTGCAAAATCAAATCATAATACATTTTTTAATTTAAACGAAATGATAAAAAAAATAGGTAGTATACAATTTTTAATTTATTTCTGGTCATAAACAGCTCTCAATAATCATGAACAAATACAAAAGAAAACTCAGAATCACATTAACATTAACATCACTTAATGTTAAGAATTTTATATTATAAATGTATATAATATTATCCCGAACTACCATTCTTATAATAAAAATAGTAAAATTACAAAACATTCATTGAAAATAAATGTACCTATCATTTTATTTACATACAGGGGTCAGAGCATACAGGAAAATGTTTATGTTCCTACCAATATTTACTAAGAAATTGAATGGAAATTTCATCTTAATTAAATGTGTTATTCATGGAAAATATCTCTCACAAATATGGTAAACATTTCTATTTGTTTTACTGGTGTCAGTTTCATCAGATAGTATGTATCAAAGCAGGATACAAAGTAAGCGTCCTATCTTAAATGGGAGATGTAACCGCAAGATTAAAGTGGAGGTCATTGAAAATTGAGCAGTGGTACAAAGTTACACCCCATGGATCAATGTTACCTGGATGACTGTAGTAGAAATCACTTTTGATTTATTTAATAACAGAAACAAAATCTAACCATCACTACTAAAACAAACAACTCAAATTAATATCAATAAACGACAAGAATTTTAAATTATATATGTGGAAAGCTCTATTCAAAACTGCCATTGTTATTAATACAAGCTAAATCCCGAAAAGTTGAGGCAATTATTTTTCCGGCATCAAAAGGGACCAGAAGAGTCTTGGAGAAGCTACAGTCATACATTGAAGAATTATTTCAACGAATGGATAAACGAATTAAAGGTTGCGAATTTCGACCAATTAAAGAAATTGTTGGTAGCGGATCAACTCAAACGCAGGTTACCAAATGACGTGAAGGAACACTTCTTGGATCAGTGGAATAAAATGATCGACCCTTTAGATGTCGGAAAAATAATTGCCTCAACTTTTCGGGATTTAGCTTATAACGCTTTAATAACATATCCTTCACGAAATCATATTCATTAGCTCTCTCAGGAGGCTCTCGAGCTATATTATTAGCCATATCTGTTGGTAACAGTCCCAACAAATATGCTACCCATTCCGATTTATGTACACGCGCCATTGCCGCCCGACGCTCAAAGTTTACTAAATACAGTTGCATTTCGTCTACTTTTTCGTCGTATTTAGGAGTTATCTGCATCAGTTGTACTCTAGATCCTGTTTCGTTTGAATTTTCAACTCCATCACCCAAATCTACGTTATTTCTTCTTAATTCCAACCGTTTCATTTCTAGATCGTGATCTCTTTCTTCTTTCCGAATTCGATCCTCTCTTTCTTCTTTCCGAATTCGATCCTCTCTTTCTTCTTTCCGAATTCGTTCTTCTTCCTCTTTTGTTTCACGCCGAATTCGTTAATCTTCCTCTTTTGTCTCACGCCGAATTCGTTCTTCTTCCTCTTTTGTCTCACGCCGAATTCGTTCTTCTATGATTCTACTCAGAGATACTTTCGCCTCATATTCGACGAAATTTTCATTTTCAGATATTAATTTCCTAATATCTGCCCTCTTATAATACAACTTTTTCTCCTCTATTTCTTTATTATCTTTCTTTACTAAAAAATGTTTTCTCATCGATATCTCCTTAACCTTAGAAAAAGGTTACTTATTTATTTTATTAAGAAATACTTGAGATGCAAAAACACTGCTAAGACACATCATTAAAAATAAGAACTGCTGGCTTGACGAACACTTGTTTATTTACAGGACAAACAAGACACACACAACGAATATTATAACATTAACTTCTGGTTATTTTACACTATTTCACAACGACATTATGATGGCGATGTTATCAAAACACAATCAGGGCGACACACCACTGATTTTCACTCCAACATCTCACTACACGATCTCCGCCGCGACTCCCCGCTGTTCCAGTTCGAATAGTTCTGCCTTGACGAGGGTTCACTGTTTGGCGACCGCCAATATCCGTGCTTCGCAAATATTAAAGTTAATGCGAGTCTTACACGTCCCTCCATAAGGAGCACATAGTTCTCCTTAGAGACTATGTTGCTAAGAAAAGTACAGTTAGTTTCACAAACACAATGTTAAAGGAAAGAGCCTGTTCGCTAGCCCAAACTTTTTAAACACATAAATAATAAAAAAATATATATATAATAATAAAGTAAACAACAGTCGTAATAAAACATAACATAAAATATCAAAATATTTAATAATACAATCATTATACGATAAGTTTATATCTTTCCCTAAGGGAATCTGGAAAGGGCATCAGCATTACCATGCCTACTTCCTTTCCTATAGGTAATTTTTAGATTATATCTTTGAATGGCTAATGCCCAGCGAGCTAGCTTGGCCCCGTGGGGCAATCCCTGGGTAAGGTAAGCAAGGGGATTGTGATCCGAAATCACTTCTATTTGAGATCCGAAAATCCAGGTGTCGAACTTCTGAAGTGCAGCTAAGACACTGTAAGCCTCTCTTTCTATAGTAGACCATCTGGTCTGGCATGGGGTAAGCTTTTTACTGTAGAAAGCTATGGGATGCTCTTTTCCATTTTCATCGAGCTGTGATAAACACGCCCCGACTGCAGCAGCAGAAGCATCAGTATAAAGTTGAAAAGGTTTGTCAAATTGTGGGGTATATAAGGATGGCATTTTGACTAAGTGTTCCTTCAAGCTTTAAAAGGCTTCTTCTTCCAACTTTCCCCATGGGATCTCTTTTGGAACTCTCTGTTTTGTCAAGTTGGTTAAAGGTAGTACGATGTTTGCAAAGTTCGGGATATAGTCTCTATAATAACTTGCTATCCCCAGAACTGTTCTCAATTCTTTCTTGTTGGTAGGCGCCGCTAGTTTCTTCATAGCTTCCACCTTTTCTGGATCTGGGGCATGTCTTCCTGATCCAACTATATGCCCTGAAAATTTTACTTCTCTTTTTCCGAAATCGCACTTTTCCAGATTAACAGTAAGACCTACTTCACGAAAGGTCTGTAAAACTGCACTAATATGCTTCAGATGGTCAGCCCATGTTTTTGAGAAAATTGCAACATCATCAATGTAGGACCGACAGTAGTCTTTATGTGGAATCAAGACTTTATCCATAGATTTTTGAAAGGTACTGCCTGCATTCTTCATGCCAAAAGGCATGACTCTCCACTGGTAATGTCCGGAGTGAGTTACGAAAGCAGTATAATGCCTACAATCTTCTCTCATAGGAATCTGCCAATACCCTTTGGTGAGGTCAAGCACAGTGATTATTTGTGCTTCCCCTATTTCATACAGAAGTTCATTAGCATGTTTCATTGGGTAAGCGTCTGGAATAGTAAAACTATTCAATAATCTAAAGTCTATACACAGTCGTATGCTGCCATTCTTTTTAGCAACGCACACTAGGGGATGAGCCCATTCACTATCACTTTGCTCGATGAGGCCAAGTTCCAGAAGTTCTCGAATTTGACGATCTACTTCGTTTTGAAGGGCTACAGGAATTCGATACGGTCGAAGTATTTTGGGTGAACAATCAGGTGTAACTTTAACCACATGTCCTTCAACTTTCGCCGTCCCAGGTTTAGAACTGAACACGTCATGATACTTACAAAGTACGTCGCTTAGTTCATGCCGTTGTGTAACATCTAAAGGGGTTGCCATTTCCCTAACATGCTGTTTCACTTCACTATCAGTAACAGTCATTCGCTCTTTCAGGAGCAGAATGTAACTGTCCAAAATCTTTATCCTGTTCAAAAACAAGTCCTATGTGTTGGACACGTGCCACATATGGCCGAATTTTATTGAAATGTAATTCTCTTCTTGTACCATCATCAAATTCAACAATGGCAGAGTGTGGTCTAGTCAGTTGTACCACAGTCGCTGGTCCAGACCAAGTATTCAACAGCTTATGAGAAGATGTTGGTATCAAGATCAAGACTTTGTCACCTACTTGATATGTTTTCTCTCGGGATCTTAAATTATACCTTTGAGCATAATTTTGCTGATTTAGTTGAGCATTCTCATTTGCAATTCTGTGAGCATTCATTTTCTCTTCTCTCAGTTCTTCTAAATACTTTTCTACAGACTGCGAGACGGTCGTAGGTATCACTTTCTCGCCGGTCCAAATTTCTTTAAGTAATGCGGTTGGACCCTTGGGTATTCGCCCGTATACTAACTGATATGGGGAGACACCAGTCGTGCAATGAGGGACCTCTCTATACGCAAATAAGAGATGCGGAATATGTATGTCCCATTCATTCCCATATTCTTGAACATTTTTGTTCAGCATATTCTTCAAGGTTCTGTTCCACCTTTCTACAGCTGCCATGCTCTCGGGATGACCCGGCGTCGAAAATCGTGGTGATACCCCTATTAGTTTCATAAAAGCATCAGCCAATTTTGAGGTAAAATTTGGGCCTTGATCGGTACATATCATTCTGGGAAATCCAGTGCGACTGAAAATTTGCATCAATATATCGCACGTAGTTTTAGCATTTATGTTTCTGGTCGGTATTGCTTCTGCCCATCTAGTACATAAATCAATTGCGGAAATGATGTTCTTGTGTCCTCTCCTGGAAGGGGGTTCTAAAGGACCTATACAGTCTAAACTCCAAACCTCAAAGGGATTATCCGGCCTTGTAATCGGCTGGATAGGAATTCTATCTCGGTAAGTTTCAGTTCTTCTAACTTGACAAGGCTTACAGCTTTCACAGAATTTCCTAACGTCATTTCTGATAGTCGGCCAAAAAAATGAGTACTTTATTCGTTCTTTTGTTTTCTTTTCACCAAGGTGTCCAGCCAGTGGAATTTCATGGGCGATTTTCAATACGAAATCACGCTTGACAGAGGGTAATACGACTTGCTTTATTTTTTCTCCACACACCCACTCAGAGTGTAAAAGAAGTCCATCTTCTACCTCGAATCCATTTCTTCGTTCTTCTGCAAGCTTCCAAATATTAGCTAATGATTCGTCTTCCTGCTGCAGCTTTATAAACTCTGATCTACTTACTTTGTAACACTCTTCTTCACTGGAAGTGGTAGGACATTCTATCTCAACGACTTCTTCTTCCTCATCATTCTTTGCTATTTCGTTTAGGCTGGAGCTTGGTTTCTGTTGTTCCTTTTGCACAGCAAGGGAGGCCAATGGTTGACATTGTTGAATACTTTCATTTAGTGCCTCAAATGCTGTAGGACATATCAGCATATCACTTACTAATTTTTTGGATACTGCACATATGACTGGGACTTCACTATGTTGAGAATCATTTATTTTTATTTTAAAAACTACTAATGGAGCTATTTCAGTTGATCCAAATGCACACACAAGTTTTACGGTTCCCTCGCCTTCACCAGCGTTAATAGGGGCTAAATCATGCCTCATGACTGAAATTTGAGCACCTGTGTCTAAGATACCGTTGAGAACTGTAGAACCACATTTCAGTTCTATTTTCTTCAGTTCATCACACTTTACGGAATTTGCTTTAACAGGGAATAATATCGGAACTGTAATTCGAGCATACAATACATCTTTATTCTCTATAGTTCCTTCTGTAGTGACCAAATTATTCTTAGCACTTTTAATTCTGTTTCGTGTTCCCTGACTATTATTCTTAGGACAAACCCGTGCAAAATGAGTTGAATCTCCGCATGTAAAACATGTAGGCTTAAACGCCCTGGAATCCCTATACTTTTGACAAGTCCCTTGATATTTTGTTTTATCAAATTGTTTGTCATTTCTGCCATTTTTAGTCGTTCCCGCAAAATGACCGTTTTTGGTATTTTCGGACCTTTCCTTAGATTTGTACTTATTTTTCTCTTCCAATTGCCATCGAGGAACATATTTTAGTTTAGTGGGTACTGTGTTTTTCTTCAGTCCGTCTTTCAAACTTTCATATTCATCAACCTTTTCTGCGACATCTAAAGGGTCGATCATTTTATTCCACTGATCCAAGAAGTGTTCCTTCACGTCATTTGGTACCCTGCGTTTGAGTTGATCCGCTACCAATAATTTCTTTAATTGGTCGAAATTCGCAACCTTTAATTCGTTTATCCATTCGTTGAAATAATTGTTCAATGCATGACTGTAGCTTCTCCAAGACTCTTCTGTCCCTTTTGATGCCGGAAAAATAATTGCCTCAACTTTTCGGGATTTAGCTTGTAACGCTTTAATAACATATCCTTCACGAAATCATAGTCATTAGCTCTCTCAGGAGGCTCTCGAGCTATATTATTAGCCATATCTGTTGGTAACAGTCCCAACAAATATGCTACCCATTCCGATTTATGTACACGCGCCATTGCCGCCCGACGCTCAAAGCTTACTAAATACAGTTGCATTTCGTCTACTTTTTCGTCGTATTTAGGAGTTATCTGCATCAGTTGTACTCTAGATCTTGTTTCGTTTGAATTTTCAACTCCATCACCCAAATCTACGTTATTTCTTCTTAATTCCAACCGTTTCATTTCTAGATCGTGATTTCATTCTTCTTTCCGGATTCGATCCTCTCTTTCTTCTTTCCGAATTCGTTCTTCTTCCTCTTTTGTTTCACGCCGAATTCGTTCTTCTTCCTCTTTTGTCTCACGCCGAATTCGCTCTTCTTCCTCTTTTGTCTCACGCCGAATTCGTTCTTCTATGATTCTACTCAGAGATACTTTCGCCTCATCTTCGACGAAATTTTCATTTTCAGATATTAATTTCCTAATATCTGCCCTCTTATTATCCATGCTAGCTTCTATACCCAGTTCTGTTGCTAGCTCGATTAGATCTTCCTTCCTGCCCCTACCCAGGAATGCCATGGTAAAAAAAAAAAAAAAAAAATTACTCCAACGAATTCAAAATGCTAGTAATCAATTAAAGACAGCGTAATAAACCTCAAGACTTATTAATTCCCACAAAAAAATGTAACTATAACCAATCATTCAAATAACTTTTCAAAAAATGTTTTGAATTTAAATGCTTATTTCAATCATTTAATTAAATAATTCTATCAACGGTATTTTAAATCTATCCAAAATGAACTTTCCGAAATAATACGGAAAAAAATCATATATGAACACATAATTGAATCAATTATTTACTTTCGTTTTGAATGAGTTAAAAAAAAAAAACATTCAGCAATAATTAAAATGTACTAATA
Organism: Maratus speciosus; assembly: GCA_963932465.1. Classification (NCBI taxonomy): domain Eukaryota; kingdom Metazoa; phylum Arthropoda; class Arachnida; order Araneae; family Salticidae; genus Maratus; species Maratus speciosus. The sequence continues at coordinate 238,726,980 of OZ010794.1, read as the reverse complement.
TTCCCTTTCACCAAATTGCTTTCAATAACCATTAACCCTAAAATAGTAGAACACCAAAGAATTATAAATTATGATGTACATTCAATGTCTATAAATAACAAATGCACTCATAATATTTGTTTCAACACTCCGTACTCATAAATGCAATTTAAATCATAATGTTAGTTTTGATTTAAAATAATAATAACACTCTTAAAAGAATGCCTTCATAACACTAGTTTCGATTTACGAAACTCAGGATACTTAAATAAAGCATGAAGAAAAAAAATACTAATTCCGATCTATGAAAGAACTTTCTTAAACAAACAACAAAAAAATGGTAATCACTACTTTCAACCTACGAAACTTGGTTGCACAATCACATAATAAATATATCAATTTCACCTCTAATAAAATATGAAATAAACAACCTTTTATTTTTTTTTCTTTCTTTTTGTAGAAAGAGGAAATCATAAATAAACACAACTTTAATTATCTTCCTGCATTTTCAAATTGCGAAGGTAATAAATATCCAATTTAAAAAAACAAAACATATTCCATAATTCTATTACGTCTACGTTAAGTAATGTAAGTGTTTCCAAAGCACTTTCAAATTATAATATTAATCTCACTTATTTATTTTGATCTTATGAAATAGCAGGAAAACGAAATATTCACACCTGTTTAGTCTTTCGAAAACATTTAAAAAGAAAGGGAAAAATAATTCCCTAATAATTTACGCAACCGCTATTGAACTTTAATCCCAAATCAGTGAAATATTCCCTTTATTTTACACTACATTTATCGTATTTTAACATTACTGCATGTTTAAAATATAATGCAATATACACCTTATTTATTTAATGAAATTTCAGGTGCAACAAACAATACTTTCGTTTCAAATTTTACATTCAAAGAAATAATCAATCTAATGATAAGTAGTGTTAATAACCTTCATTTAATTACTCATTCTGTTCTTCATGAATCTAGACAATAATATTTTTAATTATTTTACAGCATAACAGAATAATATAATTTTATTTTTGGGCTAGCATAAAAACGAACAAGACTCTTACCTCTTTGATATTACCAAACCCCGTGAGAACAATCGTGCCGACTGCGCCAATACAACTGTTTCTCCTCTATTTCTTTATTATCTTTCTTTACTAAAAAAATGTTTTCTCATCGATATCTCCTTAACCTTAGAAAAAGGTTACTTATTTATTTTATTAAGAAATACTTGAAATGCAAAAACACTGCTAAGACACATCGTTAAAAATAAGAACTGCTGGCTTGACGAACACTTGTTTATTTACAGGACAAACAAGGCACACACAACGAATATTATAACATTAACTTCTGGTTATTTTACACTATTTCACAACGACATTATGATGCCGATGTTATCAAAACACAATCAGGGCGACACACCACTGATTTTCACTCCAACATCTCACTACACGATCTCCGCCGCGACTGCCCGCTGTTCCAGTTCGAATAGTTCTGCCTTGGCGAGGGTTCACTGTTTGGCGACCGCCAATATCCGTGCTTCGCAAATATTAAAGTTAATGCGAGTCTTACACCTATGGATCAATGTTACCTGGATGACTGTAGTAGAAATCACTTTTGATTTATTTAATAACAGAAACAAAATCTAACCATCACTACTAAAACAAACAAATCAAATTAATATCAATAAACGACAAGAATTTTAAATTATATATGTGCAATGCTCTATTCAAAACTGCCATTGTTGTATAATTAATAAAACTTATAAATGAAAATAAACGTATTCATCATTTTCATACGTATAATAAGTTCCAAAACTCTGTTTTGATTTTTTAAAGATAAATTACGAAACTCTTAAAGAAAATCTGAATAAAATATGATGCGAACATTTCATAATGTGCTATTTCAGGTGAAGATCTTTAATAGATTGAGAAAACGGAGAAGAAACTATAATGGTGCAACATAATGGCATTTGAGATGTAATATGAATTACGAAATTCCAATAAATTTCATAAAAGGATATCTATTTGATTATTTTCGCAAACTTCTTTCATTTAAAAATTCTGAAATTTTCATCACGATGTTTTGAAAGAAGTCTGACGCAAAAGTGTATCAATGTATGTAGAAGGATAGATATTTATAGATTTTTAGATATTCTTAAAGGTTCTTTTTGATGAGATTCTACAAGTATTATTCATTGAAGATTTACTTTGGAGAAAAGAAAATCGTATTAAAATTTTCTAAGAAAGCGTGTAAAATGCTGTGATGGAACAGTGTAGCAGCAGAGAATCAACTGACACCGCAAAATCTTATCAGTATTCTTCATTTAACTTCAGGACAGAATTTCTGAGATTTTTGAAGGTGAGGAATACTATAAAAATTCACTGGTGACAATCGCTCAATTGCTGCGCCACTGTTCCATCACAGAAAATGTTATTCTGTTTTTAATATAAGGGTTTAACTTTGTAATTGCACGGTATGCATAAACATTAAACTTTGGCTGCAAAATCAAATCATAATGCATTTTTTATTTATACGAAATGACAAAAAATTAGGTAGTATACAATTTTTGATTTGTATCTGGATAAAAACAGCACTCAATAATAATGAACTAATACAAAAGAAAATCCAAATTAATATATCTTAGTGTTAAGAATTTTGTATTATAAATGTGCATAATATTATCCCGAACTACCATTCTTAAAATAAAAATAGTAAAATTAAAAAAAAAAAACATTCTTTGGAAATATCACCTTAATTAAGTGTATTATTCATGGAAAATATCAATCACAAATATGGTAAACATTTCTATTTGTTTTTACTGGTGTCAGTTTGATCAGATAATATGTACCAAGGCAGTATACAAAGTAAACATCCTAACTTAAATGGGAGAGATAACCGCAAGATTAAAGAGGGGGTCATTGAAAATTAGGCAGTGGTACAAAGTTACCCTCCATGGATCAAAGTTACCCTGGATGACTATAGTGGACATCGCTTTTGATTTATTTACTAACAGAAACAAAATCTAAACGCCACTACTAAAAACAAACAAATCAAATTAATATCATTAATCGACAAGAATTTTAATTATAAATGTACATAGCTCTATTCAAAACTGCCATTGTTCCATAATTAATAAAATTTATAAATGAAAATAAATGTATTCATCATTTTCATACAGATAATAAGTTCCAAAAATCTCTTTTGATTTTTTTTAAAGATAAATTACAAACCTGTTAAAGAAAATCTGGATAAAATATGATGCGAACTTTTGTTAATATGCTATTTCAGTTGAAGATCTTTAATAGATAGAGAAAACGGAGAAGAAAATATAATGGTGCAACATAATGGCATTTGAAATGAAAGATGAAATACAAAATTCCAATAAATTTCGTAAAAGGCTATCTATTTGATTATTTTCGAAAACTTCTTTCATATAAAAATTCTAAAATTTTCATCACGATGCTTTGAAAGATGTCTGGAACAAAAGTGCGTTAATATATATATATATATATATATATAAGGATAGAAGGTAAGTTACTGATAGATTTTTGGATATTTATTAAAGGATACTTTCTGAAGAGTTTCTACGAGCATTACTCATTGAAGGTTTACTTTGGAGAAAAGAAAATCACATTAATTTTTTTTAAGATAAGCTGTAAAATGTTATGTTTTTAGCCTTTTCCTGCACAAACAATTTTTGGTGTAAAATGGTGAAATGATTTACTGAAATCACACAATAAATTAAAAAAAAATACTTACAGACGTATACTACATAAAAACACTTTTAAAACATTAAATACAAATTATAAAAGTTTAAAAGACCAACAAGTTTCGACCACCCCGTGATCTTCATCAGGGTCTTATTCCAGTAAATGATAAAAAGAAACTAATAAATCCGTTAAAGTTAGGAAATAAACGTACTTTGTTGAGCACGTCTCGAAACAGCATTATTCCAAAATATCTCTATAACTGCACGCAACCATCCAACCATCGAAGAGAAAAACGTGGAAAACTAGATTATAAATGACGTCAATTTTTTTCAACTTTGAGTTATATTCGCTTCAGATAGTCCAACCACAATTTATGAATGCCATAAGAAACACCTTCGTTACATACCTCATTGGGTAGAAAGTTTATTACATAGGTATGACGAAAAGGAAATTTGGTATAAGATTGAAGGAATATAAAGCTGACATAAAATTTAATAGACAAACCACAGCCTTTGCGAAATTCTGTTCTAGAAGTCAGGTTAAGGCTATTGATTATGACAACGAAAAGATCATTTGGCCATGCACCTATCCGCATAGAAGTTTAATTAGGGAATCCATGGAAATTGAATTGAGGAATGATGAGGTATGTCACGAAGGCGTTTCTTATGGCACTCATAAGTTGCGGTTGGACTATCTGAAGCGAATGTAACTCAAAGTTGAAAAAGTTTGACGTCATTTATAATCTAGTTTTTACAAGTTTTTCTCTTCTATGGTTGGATGGTAGCGTGCAGTTATAGAGATATTTTGAAATAACTCTGTTTCAAGATGTGCTCAACAAAGTATGTTTATTTTCTGACTTTTACGGACTTTCTCTCATTTACTGGAATATGACCCTGATGAAGACTACCAGGTGGTTGAAACTTGTTGGTCTTTTAAACTTTTAGAATTTTTATTTAATGTTTTAAAAGTATTTTTATGTAGTATACGTCTTTAAGTAAAGATTTTTAATTTATTGTGCGACTTTAGTCTCAAGACGTAATAGTCCTTCAATATATGATTGACTGACACCAGAATTTACAAATGACTTTTTTACATATTAAAAACATATTACTTTACATGTTCATTGTAAAAACAAAATTTTACTAAAATATTTTTCGTGCCGTTCGTAAGTTTGGAATTAAAATTAGGTATCCCGACCTGTACACACTGCGTCGGAATGTGTTAATACAAAGTTAAACCTCTGTCATTTGACGGTACACGTAAACATTAAACATTAACTGCAAACTTAAATCATTATATAATATATTTTAAATTAATAGGAAGTGATAGAAAATTACATAGTATATCATTTTTATATTTATTTTTAGACATAAATAAAATGCAATTATCATGACAGGTATCGTACGCTTCAGCGAATTTTTTCTGGATAAATATCAGTATTTTTTTTTTCTTTTTAGAAAAAGAAATTTAGTTATAACGCGCGAAATTTCGGCTTATTTAAGAAGAGATTTTCTATAAGAAAATACTCGTACCGAAGAATTTCCTGGTCTTGAAATTTCACGACAAATACGAACCTTGTCAGGAACAAATATCAAAGTAACCCCAAATTATTAAATTTATTTTTAAGAATTTTATTTTATAAACCAGGGTTCGTACCTTTCAGGGTTATTTCAAGGGAAAATATCAGCTATTTTATAGAAAAATAAATCTAGTTTAAACACGTCAAATTTCCTTGATTAAGGAGAGATTTTCTATAAGAAAATAATCCATCCGAAGCATTTCCTGATCAGGATTAGATTGAGTAAACGGAGAAGAAAATATAATGGTGCAACATAATGGCATTTGAAATTAAAGATGAAATACGAAATTCCAATAAATTTCATAAAAGGCTATCTATTTGATTATTTTTGCAAACTTCCTTCATTTAGAAATTCTAAAATTTTCATCACGATGCTTTGAAGAAATCTGGGACAAAAATGTATCAATATATGTAGAAGAATAGATACTGATAGATTTTTATATATTCTTAAATGATTCTTTTTGATGAGATTCTGCGAGCATTACTCACTGAAGATTTACTTCGGAGAAAAGAAAATCCTATTAAAACTTTCTAAGAAAGGGTGTAAAATGTTATTCTGTCTTTAACCACTTAACTAATTTGCCGTATGCCGTACGGGCAAGAAGAGTTTGTTTGATTCACCACTTAAAGCTTTTTGATACCACTAATTTTTTTATTACAATTTCATAGTGTATAATGACAGAAATTTTTAAACAAAATATTTCGAATATTTTAGACAAAAAATGTGGTGTCTATCCCATATTTTTAGTTTATTGTATATAAAAAAAAGATTCACTTATGCGGTTAACCCATTAAGGACTAGCCTATTTAATATTTCTTTTAATTCTTCGATACCGATTTATTCCACATTAAAATTTTTATGCAATTATTCGTTCAAAATTTGAGATTAGAAATTGTGAAAATTTCCAAACAAAATACTGTTATGCAAAGTTTTGTTCGTTTTACTTAGCAAGTTTTCTTGCCAACCGGCTTTAATGATTTAATACAAAGTTTTCATCTTGTAGTTGAACCGTATGCATAAACATTAAACTTTGGCTGCAAAATCAAATCTTAATATATTTTCAATGTATACGAAATGATAAAAAATTAGGTAGTATACGATTTTTGATTGATTTCTGTATAGAAACAGCACGCAATAATCATGAGCAGATACAAAAGAAAAACCCAAATTAATACCACCTAATGTTAAGAATTTTATATTATAAATGTACATAATATTATCCCGAAATACTATTTTTATAACAAAAATAGTAAAATTATAAAAAATTCTTTGAAAATAAATGTACCTATAATTTTTATAGATATAGGGGTCGGAGCATACAGAACAAATTTTATGTTATTAACATAGTGGGAGAGCTGTTGAACATTTTTGAGTAGTTATTTGAGGCCCCCTGAAAATTTGTGCAACACTTCTTTTGTAATGCCTGAATACAAAATCGAATGTCTGGCTGAAGGATCGTGGCCCAAAAACTGTGCCAGACACGTGTCAAATGCCATTTTTTGACTACCCCAAAAAGGTATTTGAGGCACGCTGAGATTGAGGCAGAATAATATTTATGCTTAAAAAAAATATTTTGAAAATGACAGACACTTTATTCGGCACAAAAACTGTGCCAGACACGTGTCAAGTGTCATTTTTACTTGACACGTGTCTGGCACAGTTTTTGGGCCACGATCCTTCAGCCAGACATTCGATTTTGTATTCAGCCATTACAAAGGAAGTGTTGCACAAATTTTCAGGGTGCCTCCAATACCTTCCCTAAAATGTTTAACAGCTCTTGGACTAACAGTATTTACAAAGAAATTTGAATGGAAATTTCTTCTTATTGAAGTGTGTTATATATGGAAAATATGCATCACAAATATGGTAAACATTTCTATTTGTGTTTACTGGTGTCCGTTTGACCAGCTAATATGATCCTTTTTCATTGACACGAGGTTGTCTAGGTTTTTAGAATCTGGGGAAAACGCATGACCTGCCGAACTACCACCGAAGTAAACATCCACCATTAAGAATGTGTATCTGTTTTTGCCATTATCTATGACTAAAATTTTGCGTTAATATGGCTTTTAAATACTAAGAAAATTCTATAAGATTGCTTCACTATATTAAGGATTTTCCAGTTCCTCTTTATTCAGAGTTCCATGATTAAACGACAAGAATTATAAATATAAATTTACAGAGCAATATTCGAAACTTCCATCGAACGTTAAAAAAAGAAACAAGTTGGAAATTGCTCATCAACGTGGCAAATGAGGTGCGTTCGTACTATAGCTAGTTTTATAATTATTTTTTGCACACCATATTGTACTGAATGTATATTTTTTTCCACTTCATAAGTGCATAGTCTGTAACATCATTAAAATGCACTTGTGATAATTTTTTCCCATTCCCCGTAATGCAACGGAAAACTTTTGACTGTCCCTGTAATTAAACTTTACATCCGATTTTCATAAAATTTGAAACAGCTCGATGAAATTTTGCAACAATTATATATTTAAAATTTCAGACCAATCGGAAGGCTGTAAAATCATTAAAATGCACTTGCAATGATTTTTCCCATTGGCCGTAATGTAAAGAAAAACTTTTGACTGTCCCTGTAATTAAACTTTACATCCGTTTTCCATAAAATTTGAAATAGCTTGATGAAATTTTGCAAATATTATATATTTAAAATGTCAGACCAATCGGAAGGCTGTAACATCATTAAAATGCACTTGCAATAATTTTTCCCATTGGCCGTAATGTAAAGAAAAACTTTTGACAGTCCCTGTAATTAAACTATACAACCGATTTCCATAAAATTTGAAATGGCTCGACAAAATTTTGCAACAATCATATATTTAAAATTTCAGACCATTCGGAAGACTGTAACATCATTAAAATGCACTTGCAATAATTTTTCCCATTGGCCGTAATGTAAAGAAAAACTTTTGACTGTCCCTGTAATTAAACTATACATCCGATTTTCATAAAATTTGAAATGGCTCTACAAAATTTTGCAACAATCATATATTTAAAATTTCAGACCATTCGGTTAGGTAGTTTTTGCTCCGTTATATGCGGACGAACGGACAGACGGACAAACGGACTGAACGACGACTATAGGTGCTACGTATTTATATAATTACGAACGCACCTAAAAAGAAAGAAAAAAAGAAAAAAAAAACAGAAAAAATATAACACGGACATTTTCATAATGCGCTTTTTCAGGTGAAGATACTTAATAGATTGAGAAAATGGGGAGAAAATATAATGGCATTTGAAATGAGAGATGAAATATGAAATATCAGTAAATTTCATAAAAGACTATCTATTTGATTCTTTTAGCAAACTTCCTTCATTTAGAAATTCTAATATTTTCATCACAATGCCTTGAAAGAAATCTAGGACAAAAGTGCATCAATATATATAGGATGAGGGATATTGATAGATTTTTAGATATTTTTAAGTGATTATTTTTGATGAGATTTGCAAGCATTACTCATATGAAGATTTACTTTTGAGAAAAGAAAATCATATTATGACATTTCATGATAGGGTGTAAAATTTTATTTTGTCTTTAATACAAAGGTTTAATTTGTTATTTCACGGTATACATGAAGATTAAAATTTCGCTGCAAAATTAAATCATAACAATCTTTTTTTAATTTATAAGGTATGATAAATACGAGTGTAAGTCACTGATTAAGTCACAAACTGATATTAAATGTCGGGATTAGTGGTAAATTGTTTCCAAATATGCCAATAGGTGGCGACATAATCCATCAATGGGGAAGATTGAGGAAATGGTTGCTATGCTCAGTGTTCCCAGTGGGCTACTTTTTTTTTAAATTCAGATTTCATGATTGGCACCACTTTTTTAAAACGGTAAAATTCTCTTTGTTTTTGCCTAAATTTATATGTCATTAAATAAGGCACATTTTACTCTTTCAAAAAAGTGGTGCCAATCAAGAATCTGATTTAAAAAAAAAGTAGCACATCTGGCAACCCCTTTGCGCTGTTGTTCACATAAGCTCTAATCTCATTTCCTCAACCTTCCGCACTGATTCTTCTGTCGCAATCTCAACTGGACTACCACTTCTATCTTCGTCAACAACTTTTGAACGACTCTGCTCATCTTGTGCAATCGCTGTCTCATTAATTCGAAATTAACATCTTATAGTTGGATTAAGCTGTCACCTATTGGCATATTTGGAAACAATTTACTACTAATTTCCGACATCTCATATCAGTTTTTGACCTACTTACTGACTTACTCTCCTAAATTCATGGCTCCCAAATAGTCCGCATTTTTAATACCAGTATATACTTGGAATTATCATATTTTTTTTCTTTTTTTACATTTTTCTTGGAAATTTCATACAAATGGCCATCGACGGGCAATTCTAAAGCAGATGTTGCAGAAACGTACCATGACATTTTCTGTAAAAAAATATTGGTAGTCAGTTGTAAGATCATTTGGGAGCCCTGAAATTTAGATGGGTTACATTTCATTGATTCATTTTAAACAGAAACAAGCTGCACCAATACAAAAAAATAAGCGTAATATAATTTATTATTAAGAATTTTATGTTATAAATGTACATAATTTTATTCCGAGCTACCATTGTTATAATAAAAATAATAAAATTACAAATTATTCTTTGAAAATAAATGTATCTATCATTTTCATACATATAAGTTTCAAAAATGACTTTTAACCCCCCTTTTTTTAAAGATAAATTCGGTACTTAAAGAAAAGCTGAATAAAATATAATGCGCCCGCTTTTATAATTTGCTATTTCTGATGAAGAATAAAAATGGATTGATAAAATGAAGAATTAAATATGATGATGCAACATAATGACAATTGATATGAGAAATGAAATATGAAATTGCTATAAATTTCCTAAAATATTGATTATTTTCGTAAACTTCCTACATTCACAAATTCTAAGATTTTAATCACAATGGTTTTAAAAAAAGTCTGGAACAAAGTGTATCGATATATATACAGTAAGAGTAATATAGATAGATTTTTGGATATTATTAAATGCTTTTTTTATGAGTTTCTGCAAACATTACCCATTGAAGATTCAATTTGAAGAAAAGAAAATCTTATAAAACTTTAGAGATAGGTTGTAAAATGTTATTTATTCTTTAAGCCATTTTTGAAACCTCTTAGATTGGACAGCGCACGTCAACATTAACTCTTTCAGGGGTAGAGCACTTCTGTTGATAAAATGTGAAAACAATTGTATAATGACACCGGAACAAATTTATATCAAAGTGAGTAGAAGCTTTTTTTTCCGCGTACAATATATAAAGAAAACTTTAATTTCTATATTAGGGTGCCAATGTGGCATTTGGGAATTAAAATTAAGTAGTATATATAATTACCGGTGCCCTTCAATGGGTTAATCCCTGTCTGCAAACCTGAAATATATTATGATGTAACTTTTAAAAAAATATAAAAAATATGATATTTGACATTCTTTTTGACTTATTTACTGACAGAAACAAGGTCTAACCATCACGATAAAATAAATAAATAAACAAATAAGAAATAAAACTAATATCCTTTAGCGACAGGAATTTTAAATTACAGATGTATGATTATTACATAGCTGCTAACTGTTCCACTTTTCTGTGCCACAGAATTTTAATAGAAGTGTCTGGCAGATACTTATGACGATTTAAGAAGGTCAAATTTACTATACAATTTTTGTGGTACAAAAAAGCTATGTCGCTATGTCAAAGTTGGCAGCTATGTTATTACAAACGTTTTGCCTTTAATATTTTTTTTTAATCCCTTGTGATTTCTCGGCATACATCAACATTAAACTTTGGCTGTAAACCTGGACATGAATTTTAAATTATAAATGTGCATAACATAATTCAAAACTTTCATTGTTATATTAAACTTAACAAAATTAAATAATTAAAATAAATGTATCGATCATTTTCACGCATATAATATGTTCAAAAACTGACGTTTAATATTCTTTTATTTGTAAGATAAATTTCGAACCTCTTAAGGAAAAGGAGAATAAAATATAATGCGAACGTTTTCATTGCTTTTTCAGTTGAAGACACTTAATGGATTGAAAAAAAAAACCGGGGATAAAATATAATGGCGCAACATTATGGCATTTAAAATGATAGATGAAATATGAAATTCCAATAAATTTCTTAAAAGACTATGTATTTGATTATTTTCGCAAACTTCTTTCGTTTAGAAATTCTAAGACTTTCATCACAATGCTTTGAAAAAAGTCTGGGACAAAAGTGCATCAATATATATATAGAAGGAGAGATATAGATAGATTTTTAGATACATGGTGTGTTCACAAAGTTTCAAGACTGGTCTGAGAATACACAATTTATTAAACGTTTTTTTTAGAGCGAACTGAAATTCTTCGAAATATAACCCTTGAGCATCAACACACCGCTGCCAGCGATTTTTCCATTATTAATAGGCTCCCTGGAAATCTTCGCGCGGAAGGCTGTTAAGGGACCTTGTCGAATTCTGGAATTGTGGATCGCTGGAAACGTGTTAAATTGCTTCCTTTTCAGTTTTTTATATATATATATATATATATATATATATGGAGGAACAACAAAAAAAGTCGCTGGAAACGAGGCCGGGGCTCTAGGGGCCTTGTGGCAGGATTGCCACGTTAAACTTACCCAAAACTTTGGCGGCTGCGAGCGACGTGTGAGAGGGCGCATTGTCATGGTGAACAATGCTATCGCCTCTGATATCTGGGCGGACGCGCCGGGTCAGGCCAGTTTTACGCAGGGATGCACCACCATTTGAAGAATCGAGTCTAGCGCGTGCGTCCGCCCAGACATAAGAAATGATTGGATTGCTCAGCACGACAATGCGCTCTTTCAAACGGCACTTGCCGCCGCCGAAGTTTTGGCTAAGTTTAATGTGGCAATACTGCTGCAAGCTCACCCCCCTATAACCAATACCTTGCTCCCAGGGACATTTTTTGTTCCCCGGATTAAGAAAGACCTGAAAGGAAAACGATTTGACACGATTCCAGCGATCCAGACAGCTTCGACGAGGTCCCTCAAGAGGCTTGCGGGCGAAGACTTCCAGGAAGCCTATGGATAATGGAAAAAACACTGGCAGCGGTGTGTTGATGCCCAAGGAGTCATATTTCTAAGAATTTTAGTTCGTTGTACAAAAATGTTTAATATTTTTTTTATTCTCCGACCAGTCTTGAAACTTTGTGAACACACACCCTTTATATGAAATTATTTTTTATTAGGTTTTGCAAGCGTTACTCATTGAAAATTTACTTTGGAGGAAGAAAAAAATACATATAAACGTTTTGCGATAGGGCGTAAATGTTATTTTTTCTTTAATACCTTGTTTTAGCCCTTTCCGGCACATTGATCCCACTGCAGGACCATCTACATTTAATTGGAAAATTACAAAATGCACCAAGAATATTTTAATAAAATTTTGCTTTTGCAATGAAAGTTTAAAACATCAAGCTTTTAATTTGTAGGAAATTTGTTTGTAAATTCTGGTGTCAGTCAGTCATGTCATTATTTTAAGAACAGAAATTTTCTGTTCCAGAAATGGTTAACGCTTGCCATTATACCGTACAAATTAACATTAACCTTTCGCTGCAAAGATAAATTAAAATCTTCGAATATAAATTAAAGATTTCTTAAAGAAGAGCGGAATAGCATGTAATGTTAACGTTTTCATAACGTATTATTTCTCATAAAGTACCTCGATAGATTGAGAAAATAACAAAGAAAATATAATAATATAAAGTAATGGCGTTTGAAATGAAAGATGAAATAAAAAGTTTCAATAAACTGTATAAAATTCTAATTTACTGCAACATTTATTTTACTCTTTCCTGAAACTTCCCTCATTTAGAAATAAAAAAATTCCATTAAAATCCTTTGATAGAGGTCTGAGACAAAAGATGTAGAAGGAGAGATAGAAATAGTTTTTAAATATTATTAAATGCTTATTTTTTATGACGTTCTGCAAGCATTTCACATTGAAGATTTTGTTTTTTGAAACAACAAAATAATTTTACATATTAAAACATTTTTAAGAATGGACGTAATTATTTTTCCTGAAACTTTTGTCATTTAAAGATATCGATATTGCATGAGGTTGACGTTTTATGAAGATATACTGAATGCAATTCAGGAAATTTTGGATGTTAACTTTTTTAGCTCTTAAGCCTGTCAGGGGCGCCCTTTGCAGTCTGCAAACGCTTAATGTTAATGCCCAAAATGACAAATGGCACCAGTAATTTTTTAGTACAATTTCGATCTCAGAATATATGTGAAGAATTGATTATTTCCAAATAAATTTCTTCGTAAATCGCGTTGTGAATTAATTGTTTGAACATTTTTGGGGTAAAAATGCCTTTTGCCGGAAAAGGGTTAACAATATATATATATCATTTATGAACCACAGATCAGTGTTGCCAGTGGGCTACTTTATTGATTAGTACCACTTTTTTGAAACGGTAAAATTCACTTTCTTTTTGCCTTAATTAATATGGCATTACATAATGCACATTTTACCGTTTCTTAAAAGTGGTGCCAATCAAGAATCTGATTTTTAAAAAAAGTAGCTCACCTGGCAACACTGCCACATATAAATATAAATACTTCCTGGTAAGAATAAAGAATTTTTCAAAAAAAAAAATCAACCAGATTTGTAAAACTGAGCGTCACATCAACAAAAATATTTGTCGGACTTATGACATGATTTAAATTATCCGAAAAGGATAAAAAATACGATATTATACACATTTTCCATTTATTTGTTAAAAGAAACAAAATGTGACCATCACGGCGAAAATAAAAAAAAACCATATTAATATCATTAAACATTGAGAATTTTAAATTATAGACGTATATATTATTAATGATAACATTCATAGTTTTAATAAATTATAAAATTTTAAATATATTTTGAAAATAATAATTTTTATTTATTTAATAAGACCCAAAACTGTAATTGAAACTTTTTTAAAGATACATTCTAGACCTATTGAAAAAAGTACAAAATATAATGTGAAACTTTTCATAATCTGCTATTTCTAATGAAGAATTTTAACATTAGAACAGCCGGCTTTTACTGAAGTTTTATAAAAATTGTTTCACACCAGAATCTTTATTTAAAACTACTTAACTTATAGCCTTTAATTTTTCTGCATTCATTCGACATACCTTATAAAGAAATTCCTGGTTCGAATCTACTGTTATCAATTTGCAGGTCCAAAATGACTCCTAACGGCGCTTCTAGTGTTAATACATTATATGGCCAAAGGTGACCGGTCACTTGCGATTTTAGACGTTTACTTAAATATTTAGAAACATACATCAGGAATTATCTTGAAACTCCAGGTGTGTAAACAGAATTGTACAGGTCATATATTTCCGTGAAGAGTTTTCCCTGAAACCCCATAGGGGACGGACAACAAATTGAAAAAGAACGAATATCTTTCGGAAAACCCTGTAAAAAATAACGTAGCAAAAGCGTTGAACACAGTAAATCATGATTAAGTGCCTTATTGCAACAAACTGTGTTCATTTTTATGAGAATAGCATGTATATTCGTAGAGAAATTAAAGTTTTTATAAAAATAGTCTCAAATTGTGCCAAGTTTTTTGCTAATAATTTGTAGGGTTCATAAAATAATATATATTTATATATAAAAAAAGTTCTTTTCAGAAACAATATTGTACACAATACCCTGCAATCAGAATTAAAAAAAATATTAAAAATTGGAAAAAAATGAGCAGGTGTACTAAAAAATGTTTCTCTGCGCGTGCGTGAATGCAATCAAAATATAATGTGCATAATGTATTAGTTAAATGTATAGAGCCACTTTTGTGAAAATTTCAAAAACATAGCTTGAAAATTCTGAAAATATTCTTTGATAGAATAAGCTCGAAATCCGTTGTCCCAAAATGAAACAAAAAGATGAGGGGTTGTATCCATATATCCGTTAATTAGTTCCAATATAGCATACACAATATTGCATGTACTACTGTATTTGGATACAGCCCCTCATATTTTTGCTTCATTTTGGGAACAACGGATTTCAAGCTTATTCTATTTAACGAATATTTTCCGAATTTGCAAGCTATGTTTTTGAGACTTTCACAAAAGTTGCTCTATATACTTAGCTAATACATTATGCACATTATATTTTGACTGCATTCGGGCATGTGCAGTTAAACATTTTTTTAGTAAACCTGCTCATTTTTCATCCATTTTTTTTAAATTCTGATTGCAGGTTATTATGTACAATGTACAGGAGCGTCAATGTGCGTGGTTGTGTTCGGTCTGAATGTAACGGACTTTAACCCGGGAGAACACGCGCATACCCAAGGTATGAATGGTTTTTGCTTTGCCACCAATAAAAATAAATAATAATCGTCACCTTATTTAGTCGGAGAGAATTTTGCGATAAAAGAAGTTGAAGATTACTTTTTAAAAGACAGTGGTGACAATTGTAAAAACCGAACGTACTCCGGGTCTATCAGGCCCGGCGCGCGTCCTCCCGGGTTAAGGTTCATTTTTCACGTCACTTACAGGCGCCATACTTCATCTCTATTCTTTCTCTTTACTCTATGACACTAGGACTCTAGGACATCTAATAAGAATAACAATGAGATGTTGGGCTTACTGCTACCGGAACTCTGTTTGCATGTAGGAAGAACTTCTGAAACACAAAGTTATGTCTAATGGTATATCTCATATGTGCTTTATAAAAATCCCCCTACTGTTCCACTAGATGCAGACATAGTTTTTCATAGCAGTAAGTCGAACATTTCATTCTCGATTATTACTAGATATCCTACTGCTCATCTGAGTTGACGATATGTTGAAGGATATATATTAGATATACAAGATTTTTGGATATTATTAAATGATCTCTTTTCATAAGTTTCAGCAAGCATTACTCATATAAGATTTACTTTTTCAGAATAAAAATACATATTAAAACTTTTCAAGATAGGTCGTGAAACGTTGTTTTTTCTTCAATATATTTTTTTTTTCTAAATATTAGTCATTTCACAATATACATAAATATTAAAGTTTGGCTGCAAACTTCAAAACAAATCATTATATGTTTTCTTAACTTATAAGAAAAATAGAAAATAAGGAAGGAGACATCTCTTTTGACATATTCATTATCATAAACAAAATGTAACCATCACGAGGAAAAACAAAAAAATCAAATTAATATCATTAAATGTTAAAAAAATTCAATTATAAATATAAATAATATTATTGAAAACATTCATAGTTATTGTAAAAATAATAAAACTTAAAAATATTCTTTAAAAAAATATATTCATCATATTCATACATATAATAAGTTACAAAACTGTCATTTAACATTTTTTAAAGATAAATTCAAGAACTCTTAAGCAAAAACAGAATAAAATATAATGTGAACTAATGGACATCTCTTTAGATTTATTTATTACATAAACAAAATGCAACCATCACGAAAAAAAGCAATAAAATCAAATAATTATCGTTAAATGTTAAAACTTTTCAACTATAAATTTAAATAATATTATTAGTATTAATTGTTATTATAAAACTAATAAAATGCAAATATATCCTTTGTAAATAAAGGTATTCATCATTTTCATGTATATAATAATTTCTAGCAATATCTTTTAACTTTTTTTTTTAAGAAAAATTCAAGACCTCTCAAAGAAAAAAAGAAGAAAAGATCATGTGAACGTTTTCATAATGTGCTGTTTCTGATGAAGAACTTTAATAGATTGAGAAAATGGAAAAGAAAATATAATGATGTAACATAATGGCATTTGAAATGTAAGATGAAAAGCGAAATTCAATAAATTTCATAAAAGACTTTACATTTAAAAGAAAATGAAATATGAAAGTTTCTTTTCACAAACTTTTCCTTTATTTAGAATTTCTCAAATTTTCATCACGCAGATTTGAAAGATGCTCGGACAAAAGTATATCATTATGTGTTAGGAAAGAGATAGATATAGATTTTTGGATATGATTAAAAGATTCTTTCTGATGGGTTTCTGCGAGTATCATTCATAAAAATGTTGCTTTGGAGAAAAAAGGGGATATTTTAGATTTTGAAACTGTTTAAAAATATACGTAAAATGATTTCGGTTTCGTTTTATTTTGTTTTATCTTTTTTTATTTATTCTATTTTTTACAGTTTTCATTTCACTGTACGTTATAACCAGGGACTGATTAACCAACGGGGCACACTTACACGAATAAATTTTAAAAGAAATGATCGCCTAATCTAAACGCCGCTTTCATGCAAAATTTCTGCCATGAATCAAGCAAAATTTTCTGTTTCTTTTTTACTGGTGGGAATGTGCCCGGTGGGTAATCAGGTCCTGGTTATAACGTTAAACTTCTGCGGTACACTTAAATAGTAATTTTTTATAATTTATTAACAGATAGAATATTCGATAAGTGATATCTCTTTTGATTTATTTATTAACAGAAACAAAATGTAACCATCACGACCAAAACAAAAATACCAAATAAATATAATTAAATAGTCACAATTTTCAATTATAGGTATAAATAATATTATTTATAACATTCATTGTTATTACAAAAATAATAACATTTAAAAATATTCTTTGAAAATAAAAGTTTTCATAACTTCCATACGCATATTATGTTCTAAAATTGTCTTTTAACAATTTTTTTAAAATAAATTTAAGGCCTCTTAGAGAAAAAACAGAATAAAATATAATGTGAACGTCTTTACAATTAGAGAACATTAATAGATTGAGAAAATGAAGAAGAAAATATAATGATGTAACATAATGACATTTGAAATGTAAGATGAAAAGCGAAATTCTAATAAATTTCAAAAAAGTCTTTATATTCCAAAGAAAATTATGTATGAAAGATTTTTTTCAAAAACTTTTCCTTTATTTAGAAATTCTCAAATTTTCATCACGCACCTTTCAAAGAGGCTCGGGCAAAAGTGTATCATTATGTGTTAGGAAAGAGATAGATATAGATTTTTGGATATGGTTAAAAGATTATTTCTGATGGGTTTCTGCTATTATTATTCATAGAAAATATATTTTGGAGAAAAAGAGATAATTTCAGATTTTGAAAATTTTAAAAACATACGTTAATTGTTTCCGTTTTATTTATTTAATTTCTTACATTTTTCATTTCATGGTGTTTCAACTTTCAATTTTTACGGCACACTTAAATTATAAAGTTTTATAACTTATTAATAGAAAGAAAATTAGGTAGATGATACAATTTTTGATTTATTTCATAACAGAAACAATATGTAAGTATCACACCAAAAACAAAAATATTAAATTAATATAATTAAATATTATCAATTTTAAATTTTAAATACAATTATTTCTTATTGATAACATTTTTCGTTATTATAAAAACAATAAAATTAAAAATATTCCTTGAAAAAAAAGTATTTATCATGTACATACATATACGTGATAAGTTCTAAAACTGTGTTTTAACATCAGAATAGATTATAATGAGAACTAGTAGACATCTATTTTGAGTTATTTATTAACAGAAACAAAATGCAACCATCTTGACCAAAAGCAAGAAATCATATTAATATAATTAACCGTTAAAAATTTACAATTATAAAATAAATAATGTGATTGATAACACTGTACAACAGTGGCTTTGTCCTTGAACTAAAATTAGTTGATTCTAGATCAGTTTTTGGCGCTAATTCCGAATATGCTTTCTGTTTATCTCTAGCTTGTCCAGGTTTTGAGAAATTTGCATATTAATTTTTTGAAAATTCAAGCTTTTTGTGCTATTTTATGCAAATTTTAGACACAATATATGTCACATCTAATTACGTTTTCTAGATAATGACTACTTGACTATTTGCTTCAGATAAATGTCACGATTTGCATATTCTTAACATTTATTTTTCAGTTATTAAGCCTAATTTGCATATATTTCAATTGTGTAATGTTTACATCACTATCAACTTTAAAATAGTTGCCACAGAATTGACGTAATGTTTTTCTAGACTAGATTTTTCTGCTGATTTCAAATCTGCAGTCTGTTTTCTTATGGCATGATTAATTTTTGAGTAAGATGGATTTCTACTTTTGCCGGCATTAACACAGGTTTGATATAAGATGCTTTTTAGAGGTGAGTAATTCATTGACAACTAGGTGAAGAGGGTCAGATTCATGTCAGAGACATAAACAAAAATTCATATAATCGAAAAGAAATAAGTAGTAGAATGTATTATAAATAGTTGAAGTTTATCATACAAAGTATCATAAAAAGCTATTTCTGGCTTTTTGACCAAAACCTAAAATTTCACTTTTTTCAAAGACTAGACGTGATAGAAGAAAAAAGACACAAGATTTGAAATCAACTCAAAAAACTGTTTTAGAAACATATTAGCGTACTCGTGCGGCAGAAATATTTGAACGTCAAGAAACATTATTAGAAAAACATGAAAAATATGCAAATTAGGTACAATATTTCACAGTCACATGTCAGTATAATCTCAGAAACAACGTTTTTGTGAAGTAAATTAGGTAATAATCATAACATAAAACAAATAAACCCTGTCTGATATTGCTTTATACCTTAAATTTGCAAATAATTGTATAAAATTTACTAAATTTGCATAACTTGAAATATGCAAATATCATTCAAACTTGACGTGCTGGAGTAAATCTAAAACTAGATTCGGAATCAACACAAAAAACCGCATAAAAACCGACTAATTTCTGTTTTAGCACAGAGCAAAAGTTCAAATTTGTTGACTAGTGTAACATTCATTGTTATTATAAAGCTAATAAAATTTTAAAATATTTTTTTGAAAATATATATGTGGGAATTTCGTAGGAACACCTGCATTAGACCGAATGTCTCCAACTCCGTGTTTCTGCTTCGAGATTAAAAAAGGAAACGTAAACCAACGAAGCTGTGTGAAGTAGAAACGCAGTGGAAGTAAGGGAATGAGAAAAAGTTCGACGATATTGATTTTGTAAAATAATCAGAATACTTTCGACGCTACAAAACGGAAGTTTTAAACGACGTGTAGAAATGCTGGAAATATTACGACGTTTATAAATGAAGCCCGAATTATAGCTTTTAAGCTAATTAAAGAACGAGAAGAGTGTTTTTATCTGTATTTTTGTTTGTGTGTTCATCTCAATAAATGTCAGTGCTCGTCCTAAAAGTGAGTTGTGATTTATGTATAGAGTCTCACCCCATATATATATATATATAAAGTTCTAAAACTGTCTATCATTTTTTTAAAGATAAATTCAAAACCTTTTAAAGAAAAACAGAATTAAGTACTCCCTCTGTCCCAAATTAGTTGCAACATTTGATTACTTTTGTACTGATTATTGATACTGATGGTTTTATGATTTTGTTTAAACGTTTTTCAGAGATTCAAAATGCTATGCTATCAATCAGAAACATTTACTTACCAAGCATTCCCTCCGTATCTCTTTAAATAAGTACGAAATTAGATTAAAAAATCGAGTGTTCGCACGATCTTAAGCCACTCTCCTTTTGTAAGGATTCTTCCACCAGTAATCGCATAAAACTTCCTTCTAGCTAATGAATTGTTAATTCTTTAGGAAGAAAATGATATTTATGGCATAATAGTGCTAGAGTCCGTGCAAAATTGCGTCGATCTACTAAACTGCATCGGAAGTTATTTATGACTTCACCCTCTTGAAATGTAGCAACTAATTTGTGACAAAATTTTCGACCTAAGTGTCGCAACTAATTTGGGATGGAGGGATTGTAATGTGAACGTTTTTATAATGTGCTATTTCTGTTGAAGAACCTTAACAGATTAAGAAAATCAGGGTTCGCACAATTGTACCACTAAATTTTAAAGTGTTTCACTGCAGAAAAATATTGCATAACCTGTGAATAAAGGCGGTGATTGCAAATATTGTGTTTTAAAAATTAAATCTAAATTTTCTTATTATTAATAGTGGTGCCAGAGTCCTTGGAAAATGCAAGAAGTGTCCGAACCTTGGAAAATGGAGAGGAAAATATAATAATGTAGCATAAAGGCTTTGAAATGTAAGATGAAAAGCGAAATTCTAATAAATTTCATAAAAGTCTTTATATTTAAAAGAAACTGAAATACGAACTTTTCACAAAATTTTCCTTTATTTAGAAATTCTCAAATTTTCTTCATGCATCTTTCAAAGAGGCTCGGACAAAAGTGGATCATTATACACCGGTGTCCAAAATTAAGGACCGATCACAAAATGCTAATTTTCAAGTACGCGAATACTCAAAAGGAAATAATATAATTCGAATAATTACTATCCCTACAGTATAGCTAGTCCATATAACATCTCATTCATGCCACACATGGTCACAAGTGTCACAGTCACTACGGTGAAGCAAAAAGTAGGAAATTCCATACATCTCATTATGAGTCTCAAATGATCACTATATGTGACTCCACTGAGACGTCACTGTGACTACTGTTTTGTGACGAGTCACTATGTGACTTTACAATGTAGTAACTTTGTGACTCTCATGTGACTGTCATCTGCAGACTCAATTTCAAAGTTATCGGGAACGCTGCATTTCGATAAGTTACCAAATAATGTCACATTAAAGTCACAAGACGACTTTCAGGTGACAGGGAGACGACTGTGAAGTCATCATTGTGCTCTTTTTCTGTAAAAAGTCACCATGTGACTATAATGCGATATTATTTGGTGACTTATCATAATGCAACGTTCATGATGACTTTGAAATTGAGTCTAAAAATGATAGCCACATGAGAGTCACAATGTAACTACACTGTAAAGGCACCTGTTGACTCGTCACAAAGCAACAATCACATTGCTGTCTCGGTGGAGTCACATATAGTGATCATTTGAGACTCATAATGAGAATGTGGATTTTCCTATATATATATATATATATATTTTTTTGCTTCACCGTAGTGACTGTGACACTTGTGACCATGTGTGACATGAATGAGATGCTGTATGGACAAGCTGTGCTGTAGGGATAGTAATTATTTGAATTATATTATTTCCTTTTGAGTATTCGCTTACTTTAAAATTAGCATTTTGTGACTTGTCCTTAATTTTGGACACCAGTGTATGTTAGGAAAGAGATAGATATTGATTTTTGGATATGATTAAAAGATTCTTTCTAATGGGTATTATTATTCATAGAAATTTTACTTGTATAGAAATGTAACCATCAGGACAAAAACAAAAATACCAAATAAATATAATTAAATAGTAAAAATTTTCAATTATAGGTATAAATAATATTATTTATAACATTCATTGTTATTACAAAAGTAATAACATTTTAAAATATTCTTTGAAAATAAAAGTATTCATAATTTCCATACGTTTATTAAGTTCTAAAATTGTCTTTTAACATTTAAAAAAAAAAAAAATTAAGTCCTCTTAGAGAAAAACAGAATGAAATATAATGTGGACGTCTTTATAATTAGAGAACTTTAATATATTGAGAAAATGAAGAAGAAAATATAATGATGTAACATAATGACATTTGAAATGTAAGATGAAAAGCGAAATTCTAATAAATTTCATAAAACTCTTTCTATTTAAAAGAAAATGAAGTATGTAAATTTCTTTTCACAAACTTTTCCTTTATTTAGAAATTCTCAATATTTAGAAATCATCACGCACATTTCAAAGAGGCTAGGGCAAAAGTGTATCATTATGTGTTAGGAAAGAGATAGATATAGATATTTTGATATGGTTAAAATATTATTTCTCATGGGTTTCTGCTATTATTATTCATAGAAATTTTATTTTGGAGAAAAAGAGATAATTTCAGATTTTGAAAATTTTAAAAACATACGTAAAGTGGTTTCGTTTTATTTTATTTATTTATTTATTTTATTTTTTAGATTTTTCATTTCACGGTACGTTTTAACTTTCAATTTTTACGCTACACTTAAATTATAAAGTTTTATGACTTATTAATAGATAGATAATTAGATAGTAGATATCTCTCTTGATTTATTTCTTAACATAAACAAAATGTAACCATCACGCCAAGAACAAAAAATATCAAATTAGTATAATTAAATATTAATGATTTTCAATTATAAATATAAATATTTATTACTGATAACATTCATCGTTATTATAAAAATAATTAAATTTTAAAATATTCTTTGAAATTAAAAGTATTTATCATATTCATATATATACGTAATAAGTTCTAAAACTGTCTTTGAACATGAGAATAAAATACAATGAGAACTAGTAGACATACATCTCTTTTGATTGATTTATTAACAGAAACGAAATAAAAACATCAAGACCAAAATCAAATTCAGATCATTAAACGTTAAAAAAATTACAATTATAAATGTAAATAATGTTATTCATATCATTAATTGTTATTTTGAAACTAATAAAATGTAACAATATTTTTTGAAAAAAAAAATCATCATTTTCATGCATTAATAAGTTATAAAACTGTCTTTTAAATTTTTTAAAGAGAAATTTAAGACCTCTTAAAGAAAAATACATAATACACAATAAATACAATTTGAACGTTTTCATAATTTGCTATTTCTAATGAAGAATCTTAATAGATTGAGAAAAAGGAGAAGAAAATATAATGATGTAGCTAAATGGCTTTGAAATGAAATTTCAAAGATGAAATTCCAATAAATTTCTTAAAAGTCTTTCTATTTGAAAGAAAATTAAATATGAAAGTTTCTTTTCATAAACTTTTCTTTCATTTAGAAATTTTAAAAATTTCATCGCGCAGCTTTAAAAGAGGTTCGAACAAAAGTGTATCATTATGTGTTTGGAAAGATATAGATTTTTGGATATGATTAAAAGAATATTTCTGATGGTTCCTGCCAGTATCACTCATAAAAATTTTACTTTGGAGAAAAAGAGGCAATTTGAGATTTTGAAACTCTTTAAAAACATACGTAAAATGGTTTCGTTTTATTTATTTATTTTATTTTTTACATTTTTCATATCACGACTCCTTTTAACTTTAAACTTCTGCTAGCGCACTTAAATTATAAAGATTTATAATTAATTAAGACTCATTCCAGTTCACCTGCAGACGATTCTTGATAAATTTATTATGTATAAAAGTAATTGGCAAACTGGACTCATCGAGAAAATTTTTACACAATCGAAAAATATCGAGATGTCCATACAATCGTCTGGATATACAAATCGATAAAAACATCTCGTTATCGCCCATCACTAATTTCAATTCCATCTAGGTAAAAAAAAAAAAAATAAAATAAAATAAAAAATAAAAAACTTATTTTATTTATAAGGGAAACGAAATTTTAAAAAAAATAAGGAAATAAATGTTAAGCTCTCACAAATTAATAAAACTAAATTAAAATTCTGTCAACGGAATCATAAAAATAGTAATATCCATTTATATTACGTGACAGCTTTCATATTATTAAATTATATTCATATTAGTATATTGTAATATAATTATTCATTATATTATCATACATTTTATACTGAATGAAATTTTAAAATTATATTAATCAAGATTTTAAAACTTGATCTCGAATTTCCTTCATTTATATTGATTGCCGATACATGCCGCCAAAAGTCTTGTTAACTCCATTTTTCATAAAATCATGAGTTGGTATAAAAAAGTGAAAACGCATTTCAAAATATTTAAAAGCTTTAATATGCATTTATAATATTTTAAGAGCAGGATCAGATGTTATTATTATTATTATTATTTTAATGAGACGCTTAGCCCAGTGGTTAGGGGGTTGAATTCGGAATTAATTAGATAAAAGCTGGAAATTGTTTTAATCCCTTCAGTTTAGGTCAAGAATGAATATGCTATGTTTTATACCGTGAGTGTTAGGAAACATGTATAGATTATAGGAAATAAAACACGTTTTTTTGCATACCTTAACAGTATCTCAAAACAGCTAGCTCTTTCAAAAACATTGTCAATACAAATGCTGTAGAACTTAAAATTCTGAGTAAAATGAGTACCTACACTTAATATTTTTGTTGAACATTAAGGTCGCAATACTACTTTAAAGTTTCAGACCCGTGGTCAGGGGGTTGAACTCAGAATTAATTAGGAGAAAACTGGAAATTGTTTTAACCGCTTCAGTTTAGGTCTAAAATGAACGTACTATGTTTTCTTCCTCGTACCTGGGTGAATGTTAGAAAATATGTACATATTTATTTTCGAAAAACACGTTTGTTTGTTTTTTTTAATTCCCTTAACAATATCTCAAAACAGCTAACTCTATAAAAAACACTGTCAGTACAAATATTGTAGAGCTTAAAATTCTGATTAAAATGAGTACCACCATTAATATTTTTGTTCACCATTAAGGTCGCAATTCTATTTCAAAATTTTGCCTTAATCGCTAATGAAGAGCTCGAAGCCAGGAGAGAAAAAGTTAACTTAACGATATCTCAAAACAGCTAACTCTATCAAAAACATTGTCAAGACAAAAGTTGTAGAGCCTAAAATTCTGAGTAAAATGTGTACCTACACTTAATATTTTTGTTCAATATTAAGGGCGTAATTTTGAGATAATTTTAAGTTAACATGGTCTCTCCTGGCTTCAAGCTCTTGATTTGAAATATTTTAAAATAGAATTGCGGCCTTAACGTTTAACAAAAATATTAATGATGGTACTTATTTTATTCAGAATTTTAAGCTCTAGAACATTTGTATTGACAAGGTTTTTTTTTATAGAGTTAGCTGTTTTGAGATATTGTTAATGTAATTAAAAATATGTGTTTTTCGAAAATAAATATGTGCATGTTTTCTAATATTCAATCGGGTACTAGAAAAAAACATAGTACGTTCATTTTAGACCTAAATTGATGGGATTAAAATAATTTCCAGTTTTCTCCTAATTAATTCTGAGTTCAACCCCCTGACCACGGGTTTAAAACTTTAAAGTAGAATTGTGACCTTAATTTTCAACAAAAATATGAAGTGTAGATATCCATTTTACTCAGAATTTTAAGCTCTGCAACATTTATATTGTCAATGTTTTTGACAGAGTTAGCTGTTTTGAGATACTGTTATGATATCTAAAAAAACGTGTTTTTTGACTATAAATCTGTACATTCTAACGCTCACCCACTACGAGGGGGAAAACTTAGCATATTCATTCTAGACCTAAACTAAATCGATTAAAACAATTTCCAGCTTTCCGCTAATTAATTCCGAATTCGGCCTTTTTTCCCTTCCTTACCATTGAGCTAGCTTATTTGTTTCTAGATTTGAAATTTGTAGTTTTAACCCTTTGAAGGGTAAGCAATTGCATTTCTGTAATGCTGCATTTCCTCCCGAAATTTGGAAAAATGTTACCTCAAAATAAAGAAAAGCAATTTTACAACCCTGTTTCACCAAAGTAATAAAAGTAAAACTTTATTAAATGTTTCTGGTGTAGGTCTTAATTAAACTTAGGTGGGATATAATATATCCTACCACCCCCAAAAGGGTTAAATTGCAACAGTCTTGTTTGTTTATATCTGGGTATCTGTTGTTTATAATAACTGTCAAACCGCTATTTTTAATTTAGAATTTAAAACATTACATTTGGATAGTTTTGAAGGTTTTTGAGGAAATAAAGAAGAATAGATGTCATACAAAGCAGATCAGGTGTACATTTCCATAAGTTGAACAACCGAAAAACTTACGGTCTCCAGAATAATTATTCTCAACATGGCCGCGATATGTTGCTTTTCTCGAGGATGAGTATGAGCCGGAATCGTCAACTTAGCGCATTATATAAATAGTATAATCTACTCTTTTAAAATAATTTAATGTTTTCTTAAAATTCACGCTTAATTTCATGATTGCAATTCATGATTTTTTTTCTAAATAAATTTGTTATAATACGATAATTTTGCATGTTAAAAATCATGGTCTTGAGGAAAATGAACTGTCCTTTAACCCCTTGAGGGGCGGTTCGATATATTATATCCCACCTAATTTAAACAAGGTTTACACCAGAAACTTTTAACTCAATTTTATATTTTTAACTTTGAGGCGAAATGTTGAAAGATTACTTTCCTTTTTTTTTTAATAAATGTTTTCGATTATTCCGATGAGAATTCAATACTGCAGAGACATTATTGCTTGCCCCTCAAAGGGTTAACGCATGGTAGAAAGCTCGAATTAGTGAATTTATTTCTAAAAATATATAATTTTTACTTTCTTAAGATTTTTTTAAAGATATGGCAACAGGGATAAACATTATTTCATTTTATATTTTCAGAATTTTAAAATTGGTTTTTCAAAGTATAATCCTAATTTAATTAATTTGAAATTATTATGTGATGAATGCGCATTTAAAAAAATTATATTGAAATCTTTATTTGCATATCTA
The DNA here is from genome assembly GCA_963932465.1 of Maratus speciosus. Taxonomy (NCBI): domain Eukaryota; kingdom Metazoa; phylum Arthropoda; class Arachnida; order Araneae; family Salticidae; genus Maratus; species Maratus speciosus. The sequence goes on along the minus strand of OZ010794.1, from coordinate 238,699,312 downwards.
TTTTTTGCTTTTAGTGTTAAAAATATCTCAATGTTACAATTTTACAGCCAGTTGGCGTTTCTTTGGCGAGCGTGGTTTGCCACATAATCAAATCCATTGTTGTTGAAACTCGTATACAATTTTCAACGGAAAGAATATTTGCCGGACAGGCTAATTGAAAAAGCATTTAGCATTAAATTATACCTTTCCTATAATTAAGTTGTAAAAATGTTTTAATGTTGTACTGTCATCAGAAATAAATTCTTGTTCATAATTCTCATAATTCAAATATACTAGGAATTGCGATAGAAATAAATTACTAAATTCTATACTTACATACCAAAACCAGGTTGATTACATAAAACAGTTTAAAAAATAATAATTTATATGTATCTTAATATCATTAAAATATCTTTATTTCTGTCACTCTAGGGATCTAGGGAACACGGCGAGAAAAACGAGCCATCCTGAGCCATTGCGTGGAACATAACAATATATATATATATATGAATGAGACATGTTCATAACTTTTCAATAATTAAGTTGTAAAATATTTTAACCCCTTGAGGGGCGCCGGTATATATTATAAACCACCTACGATTAATGAAGTTTTACACCAGAAAAATTTTATTAAACTTTACTTTTCTAACTTTGGTGGAAAAAAGACGCAAAATTGCTTTTACTTATTTTGAAACAGATTTTTTCAAAGATTCCGGTGTGAGTTCAACAGTACAGGAACGCAATCACTTGCCCCTCAAGGGGTTAATGTTGTAATGTCATCAGAATTACAGCCCCGTACCTAATTTTCTTAATACAAGTATTTTATCAGGAAGTGAGATAAAATTAAATTGCAAAATTCTATCCTTACGTATCAAATACAAATTGATTAACTCCTTAATGGTGGAATTAAATTACGGTTTAATAATTCGAATTGCTTATTGACACCACTTTTTTTGAAAAAAATATATTCACTCTATTTAATGACAGGCAAAATGATACCATAATAATGACACTTACACGATTTTATAAAACTGGTGGGGATCAAACAATTTGAATAAAAGATACAGCCCGTGAATATCACGCGAGCGTGAATTAAGGGGTTAAATCAGGGTTGGTCAACTCTTGCCCTTCGCATACCACTAATATTTTTAAAGAAATATCCGACGTGTTAAAACGCAGATATTCAATGATTATTAAAGGCAATGTTTGCTATAAAATTTTAGTGGTGTATGGCGTGTCACAGTTGGCCTCCCCTGTATTAAATAAAACAGTGTAAAAAATAATATTTTGTATGCATTTTCATATTAGTAAAGTATTTTTTTTTCCTCTCTCTCTAGGCACCACGGCGAGAAAAACGTGCCATCCTGAGCCACTGTGTAGAGCATCACAATTAATATACCTGAATGAGACATGATCAGAGACCCTCCGTTTACGGCCTGTATTGTTGAAAATCTTCTGTTTCTCATTGTGACTTCAGTACCCGTATTTAGTAGTAAGTATTGAGAAAGAATGTTCTTTTATACAAAAATTTAAAAATTCCATAATAATTTCATACTCTTTTAAATAAAAAAACACATAATAGTAAAACACATAAGTTAACACTTATCAGTCTTATTCCAATATTACTTTCCACATGCCATAGGGACATCATCTCTTACACGAATTTTATTCCTGTATTCGTTTTTATATAAATCAAATCTCCTAGTTTCACTGAGAATATTAATGAACAATACTTTTCTATTGTTTTAAAAGTTTCTTTGTAGTTCATTTATTATAGAAAGTATTTATATTTTAACGTAAAACTTTTGTGTAAAATTAATTATCTTAGAGCCCATTCAGCTATGTATATTGCAACTCATGCCTTTTATACATTGTTCTAATTATACGAGCAAACCAGACAATTTATTTTTATACCCCATAGTACTATGAGAATTTGTAAAACTAAATGCATAACCTAAAGTGAATTAATGTAATCGGAAAATAATTTATATTGATTTATTTCTTTAATACCATATACATAGATTCAAACATACGACTACATTTTGATTAATCACAAAAACATTTTTTAAACTAAATAAATAGTGTGGTACGTTTACATGACGAAGCGTTTTACTTATTTTGTATTATTTATAAAGTGAAATGTCTGGATCAAATATCTTTATTCGACTTTTTATAAAAGCGTAGAAGTTGACAGCCATGACTATATACTCGCATATTCAGGGCTGCCACTGGCGACTATTTTTTAATTCTATCTCAAATCATTTTCTAAATGCAAAAATCTTTCTCATACACGTTCACAACATGTGCAAAAGAAATATGCTACAAAATTTATTAAAAAAAAAAAAAAATGTTGCGAATAAGATATAAAAACAGTTGCCAATCGAAGGCAGGCCTGTGTGTAATTCGACCTCTAAATTCGAGACACAAACAGGTGATTACTAATAATTCCTAGTGGATTTCTCCGTGTCATTTAAAGGAAGAATTTAAAAAAAATTATTCGATTAACCCTAGATCTACCGGGAATTTTATTCAAGTTTTAATAAAACGTTCTACACCAGAATTTTTATTTAAAACTATTTAACTTATTTATTTACCTTATTTTTGTCTGGTTTATATACTTAGTTTATTTTAAAGAAATTTCTGGTTTGAATGAATATTTTGTATGTACCTGTCGGGTCCAATGGACCCGTCTGGTAGACGGAGGGTTAAACAAAGCGAAATAACATTTATTTGTTACTGATATTGATTTTTCTTCTTCTTTCTTTTGGATGTGACATATACATCCGTATACACGGCATTCAAAAGCAGTTCTTCAAGAAAAGAAAAAGCCAAAAAAGCCTTTTAATATATAGAAATCATTAATTCATTTTTTTTAAATAAATAAATAAATAAAACTATAATACAGGTTTTTATTTAATATAATTTATTGAATAATAAATATATACATATAATTGGATTTTTTTTATTAGAAAATCTTTAATTTCTCTGTAATTTCAAAATAAATTTTCTATTTCTTTAAAATCTTTTTGGTAGGCATTAATACAAAAAGTATAAATCTCCGAGAATTGTACCTTAGCATAAAATGCTTTACATAAAATTTAATGTGTGAGAGAACAAAAGCTGTACATTGTGCAACTAAAGAAATTTGGAATATTTTAAACTTATTTGAGCAAACATACCAAATGAGAATTACTATCACTTATTTCTATAACATATGTATATATATGTACACTGGTGTGAAAAAATAAAGGGACAAGTATAAAATCAAATGTAACTTGAATAATAACATGTAAATTGCACACGATCCCAGGCATCGCAGTCCATAGGGAAGTTTTATCGTTTCTACCACTTTTGTGCAAATAACATCTTCATCGTACCTTTCTTCCTGTAGCATATTTTAAATAAAATGATCATGAAGATTGCTGATTAAGCGTTCTGGTAGGAGCAATAAAATTTTCCCTATATAATGCGACCCATGCGGTCTTTATTTCTTGATGCCTGATGTATCATCAACAAGTAGAATACAGGGATGAGATTTCCGCTTTTTTGCAGACCAGTATAAGAGAAAATGTCGTTCTCTTAAATAGAAAAAGTGTTCCGATTAAATGAAATAACATTTTCTCTAACAAAGTACTGGTGTGCAAAAAAGCGGAAATACCATTCCCGAGAATATTATTTTTCTGCAAAAAAATAAATGTAGCCCTTTCGTGCGCAGCTGAGCATATAAGCAAACAGCAGTGTTTTGAACTTAATAGATTTTTTTATTCGTATATACCTACTTCACACCAGGAAATTAAAATAGCAATATTTGCTTTAATTAATAACAGACGTTCTGTATTTAAATAAATCCAAAATAACCATTGAAACTTTCTGGTGTAAAGTCAGATTCTCTGAACTACGTAATTTGTAGAACGTATGATGGGAATTAAAGGGTTAAACGTTAAGTTTTATAAAATAAATAATTATATAAAATAAGGTATTTGGAGACATACTTATTAAAATGTTTACTAATTTGCAATATTGTAGCGTAAAACAGCAACACCACGGTAGTTTTTACTTGTATTGCATATGTACAACAGAAGGAAATATTGACGTATTACATTAAAAATGTATCTTGGATTTTTTTCATTATTTTTCCCGTGTAATAAACCTTTCAGAGAATCATATATAATTTTTACGAAAAAATAAAAAATAGCGCACTTAAGGGTTAAAAAAGAATATAACGAATGTGATATAACTTATTTCAGTAACGTTATCACATTCATCATTTATTGATAATTTTTGTCATTTATTTCTTATCAACTATTTTTAACTTATCTCAAATGTGATATAAATTGGAATACGGGGAATCTAGGTACAGTTACAGTTCTCAATTATTTTTAAAGCCCAAATGAATTCGGGAACATTTCGTGGTCTCATAAGAAATGCTGTATAGATTTCTGATATTTCTTGAATTTTTATTTATAAATATTAGTTTAAAAATGCTAAAATAGCTTTTTTAATTTTGTAAATACATGCAAAATTGTAGTTTTCGATTCCTTCTACAGGGTTCGTACGAGTACCGTTATTTTCAAGGTCAAATATCAGTATTTTTTTGTAGAAAAATAAATCTAGTTTAAACGGACGAAATTTCGCCTTATTTAAGGAAAGATTTTCCGTAAGAAAATACTGGTACCGAAGAATTTCTTAGTCTGGAAATTCAAGCACCCATACGAACCCTGTTCTAATTAAAAATATTTTTAAGATAGAAATTTCTTCCAAATGGGCTTTAAAATTTGTTTCTCTATATGTTTCCTCTCACAAAGTATGGGAAGAAATCAAAATTACTACGGAAACAACAACAACAAAAAAAATATCGAAGTTCTGTTTTCCCACATAGTTCCTTTGATTTTTCACACCAGTGTAGTTACAAAAACATTGTCTGCTTTGGAAAGGAATAGAAAAGTAACTGAATGGATATTTTTTCTATTCCTTATATGATAACTAATGAAAATGGCTATTGATTATTATTTGTTTAGTAAAAATTGAACAATTTAATAGAAATTTTTAAATATGGTTTGATGAGAATAAAGAATTTTGTGAAATTTATTCCAGTTCGTATGTGTTTAGGTTCGCGGTCTCACATTCCTCTGCGCATCAACATGCTCCATATTCCTACTCCCGTAGTAACCGGTGATAGTGTTCGACTCCATTGCGGATATGAGCTTGGTAATGAGACCCTTTATGCTGTAAAGTGGTACAAGAACATGGGCGAGTTTTTTAGATACGTCCCAGCCTCTGATCCTCCGCTCAAAACATTTCCTCAAGCAGGAATAGACGTCGATGTAAGTAACAAATTATATATTTGTCAAATGCTTATACAGCGTTCTTACGTTTCAGGGGAATTTTCCAGCTAAGGCATCAGTATTTTTAATAGAAAAATACATGGATGTTAAACCGACCGAAATTTTGCCTTATTTAAGGAGAAATTTTCTATAAGAAAATACTGGCACAGAAGAATTTCTGGGCTGAAAATTCCCTGACCTGTATGAACCTTTTTATTATGTTGAGCATAGTATCTTTAATTTTTTACAACACGATAGAATGAAATAACAGTTGAAGATATCATTGTAAAATTAGGATAAACACACAGGTTGGTTGTTATTTATTAAGTAATATTATGCATTCATAGAGAATTCAGGCATAATTTTAAATTGTTTTATTCATTTCGCAAATGGTTTTCGTCGATTCTTTGAATTTCTTTATATAGCTCATAAAAATAAATTTATATACGCATTAATCTAAATTTTGTAAAATAATAGATGTAATCCTTTTACCAATATTAAATTAAACTAAGGATTTTAAAAGTATTTCATTCAGTGTGTGAGCATACGATATGTGAGAGTGAAGATATACCGACAATATGTATTTACCTTACATCAAGCCTGTCCAACATCTCAGTAACCAGTGGCCCATCTCAGTTGCTAGCACAGAATGATGGGCGCCATTATCAGAGTTCCTACGTTTCACGGAATTTTAATGGAATTCAGAATGAAAGAGATATCAGAATTGTACTATAGAAAAATACATCGCGGTTAAACGCGCAACATTTCGCCTTACTTAAGGAGACATTTTCTATAAGGAAATACTGGTACAGAAGAATTTCCTGGTCTGGAAATTCTCTGACCTGTACGAACCCTTTTATATATGTTGAGCCAAGTGGCTTTCCCTTTTCAAAACGTTGGCACGAAATAACCGTTGAGGATAATTTTGTAAAATTTGTATAATCGAGCTGACATGTTCTTATTTATTGTTTTAGCACTAGATCTACCGGAAATTTGAGCCAAGTTTTATAAAAATATTTCACACCAGAATTTTGATTTAAAACAATTTAACTTTAATATTTAACGTTTTTCTTCTTTGTATCATTTAAACTTATTTCATAATCAAATTTCTGGTTTGAACGGAAACATGTTCATACGGTAGCCGTCAAAATGACGGATCTCAGTAGTTCTAGTTTTAAACTTATATTATAATGCGAGCATTTTTTTTATTATTTTTTTTTATTTTATTTTGTGTGTGTGTGTGTGTGCAAATTTTATCCTAAAAACAGCCCTAACGATTTTGGCTAAATTTTGTATTTTACCATTTTCGGGCACGAGAAGATCATTGGGCTAGGTTACATGTTCGAGAAAATTTGATTAGCGGGTCATTTTGGGTCATAATGGGTCAGGGTCAAGCTAATTATATCTAAAAGACGGTACAATCGATTTTAACTAAATTTTATATACAACCGTTTTTGGACACGAGAAAACTATTTGGCTACGTCACATGTTCGAGAAATTTCAATTAGTGGGCCATATTTGGGTGAATATGGGTCAAACCAATTTTATCTAAAAAACGGCTCTAAGGATTTTGATTAAATTTTGCATTCTATCGTTTTGGATTATGAGAAGCCCCATTGGGCTAAGTCACATATTTGAGAAAATTCGATTAGTGGGTCATTTTCGGGTCACTGTGGGTCAAGCTAATTTTATCTAAAAAACGACTCTAACGATTTTCACGGAATTCTGTATTCTATCGTTTTAGGGCACTAGAATACCATTGGGCTAGGTCACATGTTCAAAAACATTCGATTAGTGGGTCATATTTTGGGTCACAATGGATCAAGGTCTAGCTACCGTAATTTCGCTCGTATCCGCCCCACATCAGATAACTCGATATCTACCAGAATTTATTTTAAAGAAAAGGTGACTTACTTTTGTGCAGCACTTACTTCACTTCTATTTTTCAATACAATTTCCGGTTTGAAAAAGACTTAACCCCTTAAAAGAAAATAAGTTAAAACTGGTGTGAATGACTAAGAACAAACAATCTTCTTGAAACACCATCAAAAATTTGTAAATGCGCTAGGCCTTTCGAAAGATCTGAGTCTTTCTTCGTCAGGCGCAAAAAAGACGTCCTTCTACTATGAAAGCAGAGGCAAGACTGAAATGAGAGACAAGGGAAAGGAAACAAGCTGAAGAAACAGCCAATAGGAAGTTAGAAATCAACAGCCAATAGGAAAGTAAAAGACAACAGCCTATCACAGAAGAGAATAATCAAAACAAAAGAACACAAATTAGGAGGGGCAAAAAATGGGAGGGGGAAAAATACATATAATCCAATATGGGAACACATGAAATTAAAAATGAATAAATAAATGAATAATATATATTAAAATACAGACTAATAATAATACAAAAATAAATTAAATGGTAGTACTGAAAAGGTTTTTCCAAGCTGCAGAGAGCATTGTGGAAGCAGATTTATCATTAACAATAACATCACGATTAAGATAAATAGCTAAATTTTCAAGAAAGTCCAATTCAGAGATACTATTGGCATTAGAGACAATTTTAGCATTTTGAAAATTAAAACTATGGTCGGAATCCCAAGAGTGAGAGGCAATAGAAGATTTAGAAAATTCTTGATTGATTACATAACGCGAGTGTTCTTTTAAGCGGATTTTGAGATTCCTTTTAGTTTGACCAATATAAGATAAATCTCAACCATTACAAGGAACTTTATAAATTCCCCATTTACGAAGATCAGGAACAGGAGATTTAGTGGAAGGGAATTTGAAATTATTGACAGGTTTAAAGATAATGTTAAAATAAGTGTATCTAAGTAAATGTAAAAAAGAGGTGCTAATCAAGAAATAGGATTTTTTTTAAAGTAGCCCACTGGCAACACTGCTCTATAGCAGATCATGAGTCCAATAATAGACAATGCTTCGCACGACAAAAAGACATCACACCAGAAATAACAATATTAAGACTTAGATGATACTGAAGCTAGCCATGATAAACAGTATTTCCGTTTTAGAGGATTTTTTTTTATTATTATTAAATACAGAAATTGTGAATTCATATCAGATCTCCCAATAGTAATTTTCGCGTTAATTAATCGCGGAATATCTGCAATTTAATAAGTAAAAATTTCCCGTTAGGATTTCGGGTATGAGTTACGAAATTATTATTTAAAAAATCCGGTATAGCGACAACACCGTTTTTCTGACACTATCCCGATAATTAACCCCTTGAGGGGCAAGCAAAAATGTCTCTAAATATTGATATCTCACTGGAAAAATCGAAAAAAAAATATTTTTAAATAAGGAAAAGCAATTTTTCAATGATTTTCACCCATAGTTAAAAATATAAAATTTTGTTAAAGTTTTCTTGTGAGAATCTCGTTTAAACTAGGTGGGATATATTTTATCCCACCGTCCCTCAAGGGGTTAAGATGGCCACGCTCTGGAAACTTTTCAAGCGATATGGCAGTGCTTTCTTATAGAAAAAAGTTTCTTAATTAATCGCTAAATAAATTATGCCGAATTTTTCTATACGAAAATATTGACATTTACCCTTCAAAATTTCACTATCGGTGGAAGGCCTGTAATGCTGCACCTATTCATTGTATTTTATTATAAGCTTCACATGCATTTATCTGCTTTAAATTTTGAACAAATGTTGCAGTATTGGACATTTTTGTATCTACAACGTTTTAGTTTATTATTATTGTTACTATTATTTAAATCCTATCCCTGAAACCGTTCATGTAAATCGTGATATTTTATCGAAGTTTGTTTTGTTTTTACGTAAATTTTTAATACTGTAACAAACTTTTCGCACACAAGACATTACGTTCAATGTATAATTTAAATTAACGTTACATATTATTTTCAGAAACAAATATTTTTCCGCTAATTTTATATCCAAATCCTCTTTATAGATGACTAGATCAGATAACAGCACAGTATATCTTAGGAATTTAAGCTTAGAGAGTTTTGGCAACTATACATGTCAAGTATCAACGGACAAACCTTATTTCAGATGTGTGCAGACTACAAGACAACTTGAGGTTGTGGGTGAGTGTTACATACATTTCATTTATTATAATAGTGGAAATTAATACAGTTTAACTGAAAAATGCCTATTAAGGCGAAGGTGGACTCTCAAAAAAAAAATTTTTTTTTTCCAACCGATTTCTTTGAAAATGAAATATGTGATTGAATTTATAGTTACATAAAAATATCAGAAATTTTACAAAAAAATATTAATTATTTTAGTAATTATTAATTATTAATAATTGAAATAATTAATTAATTAAAAATGCTCCAGGCGCATTTCTTTCGCATATAATATGGTCATTTTTATTTATGAGATACCTTTCAGACCCAAGAGTAAAACTTAGTTGGAATTGAAAGTATAAAAAGAAAATAAAAATTAATAATAATAATAAAAGTGTAAAAACCAATTTTTATCGTACAAAAACACTGTAAATTATTCTTTCGATAAAAAATTTATAGCCTACGAGTTCTGGAGTACTATTTATTTAGCTAATATTCATTTTATACACCATAAGGTAAATACACAACAAATTTTGAAGAACTTGGAGAATTAAGGATGCGCATGGAACATTTTGAAAATTGACATTATTCGGAAATTTTCATTTTGAGAAAATCAACTTTTAAGTTAGAAATTTTAGTATTTCAATAATAAAGAATATTAAATACTATATAATGGATGAATATTACTTATAACACATATATATAAGCATACAATAACATTTAAATAATAAACATGTTAAAAAACCCCATATTTTTACTAAAAAAGTATTCATCGTTTTACGAGATGGTTTCGCAGCAACGCATCGTTTTGGTTAACCAAAAAGAAAAAATGTTCCATGCGCATTTCTTTTGCATATAATCAGGTGATTTTTATCCATGAGTTACCTTTCAGACTTACGAGTAAAACTTGGTTGGAATTGTAAGCCTGAATAGAAAATAAAAATTAATAAAAATAATAATAAGTGGAAAAAACAATTTTTATCGTGCAAAAACTCTGTAAATCATTCTTTCGCTAAAGAATTTACAGCCTATGAGTTCTGAAGTACTATTTATTTAGCAAATATTCATTTTATACACCATAAGGTAAATACACAACAAATGTTGAAGAACTCTGAGAATTAGGGATGCGCATGGAACATTTTGAAAATTGACGTTATTCGGAAATTTTCATTTTGAGAAAATCAACTTTTAAGTTAGAAATTTCAGTATTTCAATAATAAACAACATTAAATACCATGTACTGAATGAATATTACTTACAATACATATATATACGCATACAATAACATTTGAATGATAAATATGTAAAAAAACCATATTTTTACTAAAAAAGTATTCATCGTTACGAGAAGCTTTCGCGGTAACGCATCAATTTTGTTAACCAAAAATGCTCCATGCACATTTCTTTTGCATATAATCAGGTGATTTTTATCCATGAGTTACCTTTCAGACCTACGAGTAAAACTTAGTTGGAATTGTAAGCCTGAATACAAAATAAAAATTAATAAAAATAATAATATGTGGAAAAAACAATTTTTATCGTGCAAAAACTCTGTAAATCATTCTTTAGCTAAAGAATTTACAGCCTATGAGTTCTGAAGTACTATTTATTTAGCTAATATTCATTTTATACACCATAAGGTAAATACACAACAAATTTTGAAGAACTTGGAGAATTAGGGATGCGCATGGAACATTTTGAAAATTGACGTTATTCGGGAATTTTCATTTTGAGAAAATCAACTTTTAAGTTAGAAATTTCAGTATTTCAATAATAAACAACATTAAATACCATATACTGAATGAATATTACTTACAATACATATATATACGCATACAATAACATTTGAATGATAAATATGTAAAAAAACCATATTTTTACTAAAAAAGTATTCATCGTTACGAGAAGCTTTCGCGGTAACGCATCGTTTTGGTTAACCAAAAATGCTCCATGCGCATTTCTTTTGCATATAATCAGGTGCTTTTTATCCATGAGTTACCTTTCAGACCTATGAGTAAAACTTAGTTGGAATTGTAAGCCTGAATAGAAAATAAAAATTAATAAAAATAATAATAAGTGGAAGAAACAATTTTTATTGTGCAAAAACTCTGTAAATTATTCTTTCGATAAAAAATTTATAGCCTACGAGTTCTGGAGTACTATTTATTTAGCTAATATTCATTTTATACACCATAAGGTAAATACACAACAAATTTTGAAGAACTTGGAGAATTAGGGATGCGCATGGAACATTTTGAAAATTGACGTTATTCGGAAATTTTCATTTTGAGAAAATCAACTTTTAAGTTAGAAATTTCAGTATTTCATTAATAAACAACATTAAATACCATATACTGAATGAATATTACTTACAATACATATATATACGCATACAATAACATTTGAATGATAAATATGTAAAAAAACCATATTTTTACTAAAAAAGTATTCATCGTTACGAGACGCTTTCGCGGTAACGCATCGTTTTGGTTAACCAAAAATGCTCCATGCGCATTTCTTTTGCATATAATCAGGTGATTTTTATCCATGAGTTACCTTTCAGACCTACGAGTAAAACTTAGTTGGAATTGTAAGCCTGAATAGAAAATAAAAATTAATAAAAATAATAATAAGTGGAAGAAACATTTTTTATTGTGCAAAAACTCTGTAAATCATTCTTTCGCTAAAGAATTTACAGCCTATGAGTTCTGAAGTACTATTTATTTAGCTAATATTCATTTTATACACCATAAGGTAAATACACAACAAATTTTGAAGAACTTGGAGAATTAGGGATGCGCATGGAACATTTTGAAAATTGACGTTATTCGGAAATTTTCATTTTGAGAAAATCAACTTTTAAGTTAGAAATTTCAGTATTTCAATAATAAACAACATTAAATACCATATACTGAATGAATATTACTTACAATACATATATATACGCATACAATAACATTTGAATGATAAATATGTAAAAAAACCATATTTTTACTAAAAAAGTATTCATCGTTACGAGAAGCTTTCGCGGTAACGCATCGTTTTGGTTAACCAAAAATGCTCCATGCGCATTTCTTTTGCATATAATCAGGTGATTTTTATCCATGAGTTACCTTTCAGACCTATGAGTAAAACTTAGTTGGAATTGTAAGCCTGAATAGAAAATAAAAATTAATAAAAATAATAATAAGTGGAAAAAACAATTTTTATCGTGCAAAAACTCTGTAAATTATTCTTTCGATAAAAAATTTATAGCCTACGAGTTCTGGAGTACTATTTATTTAGCTAATATTCATTTTATACACCATAAGGTAAATACACAACAAATTTTGAAGAACTTGGAGAATTAGGGATGCGCATGGAACATTTTGAAAATTGACGTTATTCGGAAATTTTCATTTTGAGAAAATCAACTTTTAAGTTAGAAATTTCAGTATTTCAATAATAAACAACATTAAATACCATGTACTGAATGAATATTACTTACAATACATATATATAAGCATACAATAACATTTGAATGATAAATATGTAAAAAAAACTTATTTTTACTAAAAAATTATTTGTTGTTTTATGAGGTACTTACGCAGTAATGGTGTTTTAGTTGATCATAAAGCATAAATGATCAATGCCCCTTTTTTCAAAAAGAAAAAGGTGACTTTTGTTTGAAGATACCTGTCAGACCATGGGATAAAACTTAGTTGCAACTGTAGTACACATAAATTGAAAATATAGATAATGATAAACATAAAAACAAATTTTTCACATGCAAAAACACTATAAATCATAACTAAAACATTCCGGCACCATAGGTGATGCCTTCCTTCTTTTCATTTTTAGCGTTTAGAGCTCATTTTTTCATTTTTTTTTGCATCACAGGTTTTTTATTAGATTCTAATGATCGTCGCTCTTTTTGTTTCGATCTGCGAACATCTCGCTTTTTTGCTATGGTCATCGATTCATTACATATTTCTGTATCTTTGCACATTACTTTCAATGACTCCATGCACCCAAAATTAAACTCACTCACAGCTGTTGTTACTGCAATTTCCAACCGTTTTTTTGACACAAATAATTCTTTTGGGCACTTCTGCCAAATGCAGCTGTGCAAAGTTTCATTAGAATTTTGAGTCTTTGCAGAAGCACAGCGTTGAAGGATTTCATCCGAGGCCAATCTTTGGTACACAGGTAATATATGTGCTACAACGTTTTCAGACAAGCGAGTTTTCATCGATTCATGGCTTTTAGGTTTCTCATTACAAGCTATCGCCCGCTGATAGAAACACCATGAGTTGGCTCCAACTGGACATTTATTATGTACTGGCTTTTTGTCTGATGACATACAATGATACAATGTAGCAAAAATAGCTGATTTCATCTTTTCAATGTCTGGAGCATTGTCCTTTATCGCCTTTCTGTAGAAATTTTGCAATTTTAAAATAGTTTCTTCCTTTAAATTACCATGTCTGCGTCCACCAATTGTAATCCCCTTTATCCTCAGCTCTTTTACTTTATTTCTTAAAGCCGTTCCTAACCTTTTTGAAACGTGATTTACACATTCTTCTTTTCTTATTGGAACGTTTGTGCCATAAACACAATTTTCATTAAGATGCTGATGTGTTTTAGCATCACCATCTGATAACATTGTAGTGTAGCGCATTTTATTATTTTCAATTGATCGCTTCCAAATCTTCAATGCTGCGCTCATCTCCATGCTGCCTGATGAACCTTCAAAATTTTTTTGGCAGTAGGATTTGTGTCCTTCCTACCAAATAGCAAATTCCGCACTGTTTTCTCCCAGATCTTTTGCAACGGAGGCACATTCAGGGCAGTACTTTGATAATATCTCAAAGTCTAGAACGAGCCCCGTGATTATATCGATGACAGTACCAATACCATACAAAGACGTATGGCCTCTTTTCTGCCAAGTTCCATCATATGAGACGGCTATATCTAAAATAGAATCATCACTGTTATCCAGTGAATTTTGTTCAATATATGTGCTTCGCACCACATCTCGAGACAATTTCAAAATTTGTTTTTTCATAGAGTCATTTTTGAAAGCCAAGTCTTCTAAACCCTTAGAAAATGTTTTCTTATCCATACATGGCATGTTTAAAATCATGGCAAAAGTTTCGACTGCTGAATGACCTTTACCCATGCTTAAAAAGGCCTGTACAATTTTTTGGTTTATTACGAATTTCCTTGAGCATTCTTCTCGTGCACTTGAAAATGTTTTTCCAAAGGAATGGCCACATTCAGAACAAATGAGTTCTAAATTTTTTGAAAACCCATACGCTTGTCCCACAACAACTCTCAAACAGTTCACAGACGTACACAAATCGCATGAAACTTTGCTGAGTAATGATGTCCATGCATTTTCATCAACAACTGTATAATTTACACTTTCAAAAGCAGTCTGTTCAGTTACTTTAGCTCCAATTTTAGAACATTTACGCTTCGAAGCATTTTCAACAGCAGCCTTCCTTCGTTTGTTCGGGCGTCCTTTAGGCTTACGCCAGCGGGAGCTAATTGTATCCATAGCGAATAAAAAAAGTTAGTTTGTATTACGTACAATTGCTTACTGTTACTTATAACTAATCAGCGAAAGCTTTTTATCAGATTTTGAACGAAAATTTACTTCAAAGAGTGAAAAAACAGCCTATAATTAAGATACAACGATCATAAACAAAACTCAGAATCAATAAACCAAACTGTTGCCAATTAGCGTTCATAAATAAAAACTTACAGTTAATTAGGGCAAAAAAATTCGGCTGAAAACATTTGTAAACAAAGTACAAACACAATGTAAACAAAGATCAGCTGATCAGCGCGGCCCTTTAAATTTTCTTAAAATATTAATAAAATCCATAAAAATCATGCGATTGCAAAAATTCGACCTGAATACGGTAGCTTGCGAAGCGCTTCATATTTTGGGGACAAAAAATAATTTTCGAAATTTTGGATGGTTTTGGTCGATTTGAAGGTCCACCTTCGCCTTAAAAGATGAAAAGAACCGATTTTCTTTTTTTTCAAAAAGTGAATCAAGCGTAATTGAAAACTCAAAGAATGTGAGTTAAACTCATGAGTACAACACCGAATCAGTTCGTTCAACCGTCACTGTTACAATGTAAAAAAAAACTCTGTTAAAATACGGAAATTGTACTGGCAATAGAAACGCAAATTGTACTGGCAATCGAAACGCCAGTACTATTTCCGTATTTTAACGGAATTTTTTTTAGTAACTTTTGTGAAAAAAAACGGAATTTTTTCTGGTATTTTCGGAAAAAACATTCCGTTAAAATACGGAAACAGTACTGGTGTCTCGATTACCAGTACAATTTCCGAATTTTAACAGAATTTTTTTTTACAGTATATACGCATAAATTGCAGTATTGTGTGGGTTAACAATCCACTTCAGATAGATAAAATATAGCGTTATTCGTGCACTGTTGCTAGTTCACTACTTTTTACAAATTCAGTATTTTTTTATTTCACTAGTTTAATAAATTACTAGCATTCACTTATAGAGGAAATTACACCATTTAACCCCTTAATTCTCTCTCCTGTGACATTCACGGGCTGTGTGTTTTGTTCAGTTGTATTCAGATTGTTTAATTTCCACCAGTTTTATAAAATAGTGTAAATGCTTTATTCTGGTATCATTTTATCTGCTATTAAATAACGTGAATATATATATAATTTTTTTTTAAGTGGTTGCAATCCGAATTTTTAAACCGTAATTTAATACGACCGTTAAGGGGTTAAAAAAAGTGGTGGCTGTCAAGCAATCTGAATTTTAAAAATTAGTGAACAAACAACACTGTATCCATACCATTGCAAGTTCGACCTGCATTTTTCTTCTGAAATTCAGCATACACGACAGAAATTCTTAATAGTCCTTTCTTATTTATTCAGAACAAGTATTTCGTAATTACATAAAATAAAAATTCTTCTTTTTGAATTTCTGGTTTAAATTCAAATTTTCAGAAAAACTTAACCTCAAACTGAGAAACCTGGTTCAAATTCCAACAGCAGACAATGAAACTAGACAGTTCCTAGCAGAATGGCAAAGAAAATTGAATATTGTAATGCAAAAACGTGCTCAAAAGAAGCAATAAGACTCGTTAACCCATTAGAAAGCGATGGTTGGAACCAAAAGCTATGATGAGAAATTGTCATACTTTTAAATTTCAAATTAAATCTTCTTAAATAGATGTATATATAATGTTTTAAATATATATTTAAATATATATATATATATATAACACGCTTGATGATAAATTCATTTTACATTTGTTTTTTATTGAATAAAATGTGTTATTTATTTACCTTTATATCAAATAATTTCTTTATTTTCAGTACCTCCCTCCGATGGTCCAGTTTTAATGGAAGAAAAGTCTGACTATGAATTAGGTGACAATGTGTCTATATTATGTAATTCTGGAAAAGCAAAGCCTGCACCCGAATTAAAGTGGTATATTAATGACCAACTGGTATGAAATATTTATATAATTGTTAGTTTCAGAAATATGCTAAATAGAAATAACGTCAGTGCTTTAACCTTTCAATTCCAAGTTTGGGACCCCGTACGTCTCAGTGGTGTTCCCTAATTCTATTCACCCAACTTTTTGAAATGTAGTCTCCGCCATAAACTCAGAATGGGATATTTTAAAGAGATAGTATTCACAAAGATATTTTTTTGTACATTGTGGTACGACTGAATGTAAAAATAGTCGCCAGTTCTAAACCATGATAAAAAAGTCAACAAAATGTCAAAATTAAATAATTCATAAAGTCTAAATTAAGTTTTAAAAACACAATATGAGATTATAACAAATTCACCGCCTCTAAATTTCAAATTAATTTATTAATTAAAGTACTTTTTTATACTCGCAGAAATCACACTTTTTTTAATTCGAAATCTATATCAAAAGTTAAAAAGCACTTTTGAAGGCATTGAAGTAGAGCGTGCAGCAAGTAAACAGAAACGAACATTTTAAGCGCATTTTTTTAGTACAGTATATTCATAAATAATGTACACTGTACACTCTGTTTGCATCAATTTTAGATATATCAACTTGCTATGTTGTTTTACATAATATTCGCATTTTTTTGTAGTGGAGTATATTGGACATAATATTGCTATCATACTTTTTATTTAACTTAAAGTTTAAAAAAAAAAAAAAAAAAAAAAAAAAATGTTTAAAAATATGTGTTTTATTTTAAATTATTTATAATTTCCCTGGAAATACTTACCTAATTTCGCTCGTATTAGCCATTTTATTCAAAAAAAGAAGTCAAATAAGTGCTAAGCAGAAATAAATCATATTTTATTTAAAATAAATTCTGGTAGGAAATCGTGTTATCTGAGGTGCGCGGATACGCGCGAATTTACGGTATTTTTTAAAAAGACCACTTATTTCACTAGATTTTGGAGAAAATGAGCTTATATATTTATCGTTTTATTCTGATACATGTCTAAGATGAATTATTGTGTACACAGCTTAAACGTTTTTAAGAAAGCCTTCTCATACATCAGCTGTCAAGACACACTTTTTCATTTCCTACTAGTTCAGAACTGTCCAACTCTGGCAGGCCGATTACCACTAATATTTTAAAGAAATAGCTGACTTCTTGAATCGCAGAGATTCGATGATTAGATCGGGCAATGATTACTATAAAATTTTAGTGGTGACGAGCATGCCACAGTAGGCCACACCTGTACTTGTTAAACAAATAATGTTTCATAACTCAAAATATGTAAAATAAATTAGCGTAATGGATTTTTTATTGCACTTCGCGTTTCTTAACCCCTTGAAAACGAGCGACAGGTATACGTGCCGCATGAAGCGCTCAGAATCCTTGTTTTTCCTCACCAGTAAAATTTTACTATAAAATTTGCCTTATTTAATCAGCGCATTTTCTCGATTCAAGAAGACACAAATTTCTGTTTTTAAAATACGGTGACAAAAGATTAAAAATTTCGTAAAAGGCTCCCGTCCCGAAGGGGAGAAATATATATATATATATATATATATATATATATATATATATTCTGAAAAAGACTTTAAGTTTCAAAGCTTCAAAATAATGTTACCTTTTAAACCCGCCAGTTAATCCAATATTAAAACACATATCAGCTAATTCTTAATTAATTTTCTTTCCATTTTTTTTTTAATTTTACAATTTCACAGGGTATTCCTAAAAATATTCTGAAATTTATTAACAGATGATTTAAAATTAAAACTTTAGAATGAAATCAGATCATTATGTCTACAATGTTTAAATAAACAGTTAAAGTACCTGAATAAATTTGAAAATAAATCTCGTTCTGTGATTTTTTTTTTTATCCAATACATCATAATACAGGTCTGAGACAGGATACTATTTTTTTAACTCGATTTCGCACAGCTTTTACGAAACGAAAATCTTTCACATACGTTTTGGAGACATTTGCAGGGGAAATATACTACTAAATGTATTTTTTTAAGTGATGTAAGCAAATATATATATATATATATATATATATTCGCCTTTGGCAGCCTTGTAATACGTATAGAGAACATCAGACCATACGCACACACGCGGATAGATGATATGACACTGTTGATCAGATGTGACTACCTGTGGCACGGCGGATACCACTAATTTTTTAAAGAAATAGCCGACTTCTCGAATCGCAGAGATTCGATGATTAGATAAGCCAATGATTACTATAAAATTTTAGTGGTGACAAGTGTGCCACACTTGGACACCCCTGCTGTAGATTAAGTAACAAGTAACGAGTGCTGATTATGCTATAACGTAATAACAGTAGTCACTCAAGTTATGGAATTATAGTCATTTTTTCTGTGAAATTTAGATACAAATGTGAATTTTCAAATAAATTTTAATTAGGAGGAAAACATTGTAGGCAAAAATTACCTAAAAAAAGTTATGATTTTCTTATTCTCTCATATTTAAATATTTTACAACTGGGCTACGAGCGAGAATTATGTTAAGTTATGATATATTTTAAGTTTAGAACTATGTTTTTGAAAAAAAAAGTGGTTTTTTGTGTTTTTAGTACGGTAATTTAACAAAACTTTTTTTTTTCTAAAGTACATTCTAAAAATGTGGTATTGAAATTTAAAGCAGTTTTGAGGGTTCGTACGCTTCAAGTACCTTTTATCAGAATTTTTGCAAAGTAATATTTCCCTTATTTAATGAAAATAAATTCTATCATTAGATACAGCGAACAGTACTTTACAAAATTTCTGATACTAAAACATCGAAAATCCACTGAATTCTTTGATGCGTACGAACCCCGACTTTTAATGTTACTTTCCTAAATATTAAAAATATCTGAATTCATTCTTCGAATACAAATATTTCTCTTTATTTTATCTAGATTTTTTCTATATTTAACCTGTTTGGTTACGGGTCGAGACAGTCAAGCCCTAGTGGACCACTTTTGAGGAATAAATCTCTGTCATACGCCTATACATGATATTTTCAGAGAAATCTACCAAAATGGAAATTTTTTGTTAAGTCTTGTACTATTGAATAGAAAATTGGTCGTCAATCCTAGTCCGAAGATTGGACACCCCTGCAATGACAAAGCTTAATCATTAAAGCATACAAATGATTAAGTTTTGGTATATTGGCGGTTCTTAGTCAGATAAAGATTCTGGAGGCGGCCCACTCTGTGGCTTTCAAACCCTAAATAACAACTTTTAATCACCAGTAGTAGTCTAAATGTAATAATTATAATATGTTTTTTTTTGGGGTTTTTTTTGTTTTTTTTTTTGTTTGTTTGTTTTTTTACACGTTCACTCCAGCTCGGTGGGTCACACTCGACAGTCTCAGAGTTGTCAAGTCTCCGGCTTTTTGTTACTATTATTTTAGACCATACTTTAACACCACTATTATTTTAGAGAACATGTTGTTCCTTTAAATCGCCCAATAGTTCTAATTAAATAAAACAACATTTTCTGTATTGAAATACTGGTATCCAAAAAGCCGGAGACATGGCAGCTCAGAGACAGTCGAGTGTGATCCAACGCGCCGGTGTGAACGTGTTAAAGTAATATAATTAACTCCTTAACTGTTGTGTCCGAGTGCCTTCGGGCAAAAAGTGTTTGCTATCTTCGATAGTAAAAGCTTTTTGGATACCACTTAATTTTAACTGTAATCGTTGGTTTGTTAAATGTCGTACCTTTTTCGATAGTACAAAGTCAAATATTTTAGTAAAATAAAAAGTGGTGCCGGGTCTTGATTTTTAATTTATTGTGTCAAAAAAATGAAACAGTTAAAGGGTTAAAATTAATATAACACGTATTGTTTGCCTTAAAATAAATACAGAAGTCACTTACTTCACTCCCCAACGACTTTTAACGCGTGGTGGGGCGTTCAATTTTAATCAAGATTTGAAACAGAAACTTTGAATTAAATTTTTATTTTATAACTTTGATAAAAAAAAAAAAAAATTGTAAGAGTGCTTTTTCCTATTTTGAAATATTTTTTTCTTCGAAAATTTCGGTGTTATCTCAACGTTACAGAAAACCAATTTCTTGTCCCTGAAAGGCTAGATGCATAAATAGCAACATCTCATGCTAAAGAATAATAGTATATAATGTCACGGCTGCCACAGACGACTTTTTTTTAATTCTAACTTACCCCACTTTCTCAAAGCAGAAATTTTTAACACACACTTTGAAAAAACTTACAAAAGAAATATCTTTCAAATTTATATTGGAAAAATACTGGTACGAACTGTATACAAAAATAGTCGTCTGTGGCAGACCTATAATATATAATATTGCTATAAAAGTAATATGCATGTGACGATTTGACGGCATGCAGTAGGCATTATTGAAATTATGGGGGTTTCCATTCATAAACAGCACATGCGTTTCAGGCTGATGTGGTTGTTGATATTAAAAGACTCGAGGAACATAAAAATGCAGTCTGATTGATAGTAATCCACTTAACTGACATTCTCATAATTTGACTTTAGGGGGGAAATGCTCCACTCCACCGATGGTAAAAAGAATAGGTTCGCTGACATCAAAATTAGCTTAAAAGACGTTCTAGTCCAAGAGCTGTTAAACATTTTAGGGAAGGTATTTGAGGCACCCTGAAAATTTGTGAAACACTTCTTTTGTAATGGCTGAATACAAAATTGAATGTCTGGCTGAAGGATCGTGGCCCAAAAACTGTGCCAGACACGTGTAAAGTGCCATTTTTTTTTATTACCCAAAAAGGGTTATGAGGCACGCTGAGATTGAGACAGAATAATATTTATACTTAGAAAAAAAATATTTTGAAAACGACAGACACTTTAGTCGGCTGAAAAACTGTGCCAGACACGTATCAAGTGCCATTTTTTGACTACCCAAAAAAGGTATTTGAGACACGCTGAGATTGAGACAAAATAATATTTACGCTTAGGAAAAAATATTTTGAAAATGACAGACACTTTAGTCGGCACAAAAACTGTGCCAGACACGTGTCAAGTGCCATATTTTGTCTGGCACAGTTTTTGGGCCACGATCCTTCAGCCAGACATTCCATTTTGTATTCAGGCATTACAAAAGAAGTGTTGCACACATTTTCAGGTTGCCTCAAATACCTACCCAAAAATGTTCAACAGCTCTCCTACTATTCCATTGCTCGGTTCGAAATCCTTTTCGCTTCATTATGCTACCAGAGTCTTATTACATACATAAATTCACTAAATCTCTCATAAATTTCTTAAAAGCTCCAACAACATCGCATCAAATATCTCCAAAGAATCCTTACCAATGATCAATAGCAGGTTGTTTTGAAGTGCCTCTATATCCGGCTAGCTGATTGTATTTTTACTACCTCGCTGAAGGATTATGCCAGAGCATTTCATACTCTTGCACCTAGACGCGCCAAGTGTAAACAAACTTTAGTCTCTGTTGACGAGACTGCGCTAAAAATAGTTTTTTTTTCTCATCCCACAGAAGATTTTTAATAAAAAGAAAAAAGAATTTATTTCTGCGTAAGTTTTAAAGCACTGAAATATTCTAGTTGGTAGTTGGCACTTGGAAATTTTAAATAAAAGAATGAATTCAAATAAGTAGTTTTTTAAGAGGGGATAATAATATTTTAGCAGTTAAATAAAGATTTTAGGGCAATATGTTATACCAGGATTTAATAGCGGATTTTAATAGGAATTTAAATAATAAAAGGTTTTATTAAAGAAGTATAAATAATTAGGGTCATTTTTAGATTTACGCAATTTGGAATAAATATTATTATATGGATTAGGATCTTATAGAGATTAATAGACTAGGGTTTTAATTTAATAAGTTGGTATAATGTACGGAATATTACTGAAAAAGGAAAATTTATATAAAATACTTTTAAACTTGGCGAAAAAATTTAAATTTTGTTATATGCATCACATATAATTAAAAGTAAAATGTACTGTATTACACAAAAACATGTTTGGAATATTCCATACACCTGTCGTGACTTACAAATAAAAATACTGAAAAAGAGCATAAAACGTTGTAAGCTTGAAATTTAACCATAGGTTGAAAGATGAAGATACATTAGAAGCGCGTAAATGAATCGCATATGTTCATTATCTATTTATTTTAGAATTGACAACTATTTTTTTACTGAACAACGCACTCAGTCGCTGCCATTGAAATATTCAAGGCCAGAGGACACGAGTGTTACGTCATCACTAGTCGACCGACCTCTCACTAGTGTTGGAATTCACACCGGAAAATTTTGAACAGCAATTTTCGTTTATTTTATTTGTAGAATATCTATCATATTATAAAGCAATAATAACTATTTAAACTTACTGTTGATGATTCGGAATCTCTAAAAAAATCCAGCCAGATGCGTAATGTCACAGTATTGTCGCATCTGGCTGATTTTTTATTGGAGGATTCCAAATTCTCACCAGTAAATTTAAATATATATTACTGTTTTATAAGATGATAGATGTTCCCCAAATAAAGTCAAAGAAAATTGCTATTCAAAAATTTCCGGTGTGAATTCCAACATGCGTGAGAAGTCGGTCGATTAGTGATGACGTCACAGTCGTGTTCTCTGGCCTTGGGTATTTCGATGTCAGCGACTCAGTACGCCACGCGTGTGTTTCAAGTTTAAGTAAAACGCTTTTTATTTATTTCAGGCTCCTGTCGAGCTTTCTGATCAAGAAACTACAGTGTATCCAGATCTGCTTGAAAGTACAAGTCTTGCTCTTCGATTCCGCCTGAAACCAGATGTTTTACACAATGGGAAAGTAGTTCTTAAATGTGTTGCCACTCTGAAACATATGCATGCAGTAACCATAAAAGAAATAAGAGCCGCTGGTAAGAAATATTTAATTGCTATTCGTTTTTGTTACAGACAATTGAAGGATATCTTCCAATTGTTACGGGTATGGTGGACGTTGAAAATGAAAATAACTTCTAAAAAATCAGTTAAATAAAAATTCAATACAAATATTGAATTTGTTTTTAATTTCCCTTTGATCAACTATATATATTCATCTTAAAAGCAGTGCGAGAGTGGTTTTCAATGCAATTACGTTTTTATCTAGTTTTATGCAGTTTAAAATTTTAAATTGTATCCAACAATAATTATGCTCCATGGTAAATAATTTCCTTAAAATCAGATTGATATTTCACAAACACATTATATAGTTTTATTTTTCAAGTAAATGCAAAGCCTTTAGCAAAGAATGTATTAATTACCAGAGTTTCGTCAACAGTATTGCCAATTTGGTCTCCATTTTTATTCCAAAATTTTAAATTCCTACCGGAAGTTCCGAAATAATATTTTTTGTTTTATGTAATCACGAAATGTCTCTCAATAAGTAAAACAAAAAGTACTATTATTAATTTCTGGTGCGAAGTCGAAATTTCTGATAATACATGTAGGTGAAACTGGCAACCCTGGTCATCGAGTACAATATTCAGGCCAAAATCGAAATAACTTGCCAAACATGCCTAACAAAATTGCTTATGATTTTTGTGATGATTATGATAATTGTTGATGTTATATATCAAAACGAATACACAGATTAGAAGATTAGAGATTTTTGGAGGATGAGTTTATATTAACTCTTTAATTATCACTCCAGTGATATTCACGGGCTGTGTCTTTTACTCAGATTGTTTGTTTCCCACCAGTTTTTAAAAAAAGTATAACTGGTTTTATTACGGCGTCATTTTACTTATCATTACATAAGGTGAATACTTCTTTTCAAAACACTAGTGCCAATAAGCAATTTGAATTTTTAAACCACAATTTAATGCGACCGTTAAGGGGTTAAAAGATTCATTGGTTTTTAATCATTTAACCCTTTCTGGCACACTGTGCCCGTGTCGGGATACCTAATTTTTATTCCAAACTTACGATCGACACCAAGAATATTTTAGTAAAATTTTGCTTTTACAATGAATAGTTAAAGTAACACGTTTATAATTTCTGAAAAAATCGTTTTAAAATTCCGGTATCAATCGATCATTTCATCATTTTACAACAAAAATTGCCCGTGCTGGAAAGGGTTAAAAATCGCATGGAGCATTTTTAAATAGTAATTCCTTAAGTATTATTTTCTTTAAAGAACTTTATACGGCATAGAAAATTTATATATTTCATTTCCAAACACGCTATATGCACGTGTAAAGTGCTTATTTGACGTTTGTCATCGTTTATAGAGTTTTGAATAAAAAAGTGAAAATTTCTAACTTGGACGACCACCATCTCATTAAAGAGACTACTGCAGAGTTGCCATTTGACGCCCTCTTTCATTGAGAAATTCCAAATTATAATTTTTTTTTTATTTAATTATAAACATTTCGTAATTACATAAACAGGAAATTCTTTTTCAGAATTTTTTGGTAAAAAAATAAGGTCAAACTTAAAAGCCTGGACTGCATTATTGAGTTTAAATTAGGTGATAAACATTTAATTCTACATCGTAAGTGTCGTAAAAGCTCAATATACTCAATTTTGTTAAAACTTACTTTTAAGAACATTTTATATACCGGGTGACCTAAAAAGGACAGGCTGATTTAAAAATCAATAACTCACAAACGGTGACAGATACTTAAAAAGTACTTGCAAGAGGATTATGTATGGTATCAGGAGTTTTTTTTTTTTTTTTTTTTTTTTTTTTTTTTTTTTTTAAACCGTGATTCTTGAATTTAGTTCGAATTACAAATAATACATGGCGCCGCGAGCAATATGTTCTAAATTCAGGCCCGTTTTTCGTACTTCGGGACCCACTCAATACATTTTAATTTAATTTTTGGGCATGGGAGATGAAAAAGGTCCAAAATCCAGTTTGGATTTAGCGCCCATTGCTTGCAGCGCCACCTATTGTTCGCAATTCGAACTAAATTCGATAATCAAGATAAAAAAAAAAAAAAAACTCCTAACATCGTACATAGCTCTCCTGCAAAAACGTTTTAAATATGTGTCACCATTTGCTAGTTATCAAATTTTTAAATCTGTCAGTCCTTTTTATGACACCCGGTATTTATGTTAGAGACACTGCATTAGAAATGCATAAAAAAAGTAGGACAACGTTACTTTTTTTTACTGATCTCCAAAATTATTTTTACTACTGGTGGTCACAGTAGTGTTACAAATTTAGAAGTTTAATTTAAGATATCCTATGCAAAGAAATCATTTAAAAATATTCAAATATAAATGAGTAATTTGAGAAGACCGATGCAATTGAATTTCCATCAGCTTGTGACTGTCTTCGCGTAACTAGAAAAGGCTCTTAACCCTTTCAGGAGCAAGGTACTTGTATTCGTAATATGTTCAAATAATTTAATGGCAGCAGTATAAACAGGAGATTTTATTTGTAAACAAGTAAATGTAAATTTTTGCGTATTTAATAAAGATGACATTTTCATCATAAAATTCCGGTGCCAATGTGGCAATTTGGAATTAAAATTATGTGATCATCACCGCCCTTCAAGGGGTTAACGATAACGATTTAGCTATTACTTCATAAATTTCGAGGACTAATTGCATAACACATTTGACTATTTTGCTAATATTTTGTAGTATAAATTGAATAATATTTTTGTCTAAAATATCTGGAGCAGGTTTATATTATGGTTTATTGGACATTATATTTATCTCAACAAGAACATTCGTGATTTGTCTATATTAATCTGGAAATAAATAGAGTGTCGTTTAAAGTATTTCATCGATCTATGCCATCATACAAAACTCATCGTAATCGAAATATCAAAAAGGTTGCAATGTAATCGACAATGATTGTTTATATAACCGAAAATATCACATCATTTAATTTCATTGAACACTTAAATGAATTGTATAAAGAGGTCGTTCCTTACAAAAAAGTTAAGAGTTTCTCTTCTATTCCGGTATAATATTTCTAAACTGTTGCCTACTCGGGATTAGTATCGCTAAATGTTTTACAATCGCTTAATGGAAGATTTTTCAAGTAATTGGTACATGTCTAGAAATGCTTTTTATCAGAACCCTGCATTTCCGTATAATTTTTTTTTTTATAATGACACTTCGTATGAATTAAACTTTTTTTTCTGTCAAAAGCAGATACATTTCATTCTGTAGGTTCTCTAAGCTTTAGATTGATGATTGTAAAATTGAGCTGTCAATAAACATGGAAATACATATATTTTAGTCTGCACCAGTTGTGAGTGAAGTAACCGAAGAATTAGTGAATTAGTCACAAAGGTGTCGGCTGTTGTTTGTTTAATCGGAAGAGGGTATGATTAACTCCGAGACAAACTTCCACAAGGAAACACGAGTAGATAATTTTTCCTTATTTATGACAAATTTCTGCATGAATAAAGCGAAACTTTCTGGAGGAAATTACTTTTTTTACCGGCCCTCTTGACCCGGCTACATTTGAAACTTCTCTATTGTCAATTCCTCTTTATTCAGAGTATCATGAAATGGATGTATCATTCGCCATCTCTTTAAACACAACAACATCATATTCAAATGCAGAGCCTGATTACCAACGGGGCACATTCCTACCAGTAAAAAGAAACAGAAAATTTTACCACATTCTAGGAAGAAATTTAACATGAATCCGACGTTTAGATGAGGCGAACATTTCTTTTTAAATTTATTGGTGTAATTGTGCCCCGTTGGTAATCAGGCCCTGTTCAAATGTGATTTTTGAAGATTTCAACTAGATATATATATAGTCCAAGTGCAGTTAAACATTTTAGGGAAGGTATTTGAGGCACCCTGAAAATTTGTGCAACACTTCTTTTGAAATGGCTGAATACAAAAACTGTGGGCCAAACTCGTGGGCCAAAAACTGTGCCAGACACGTGTCAAGTGCCGTTTTTTGACTACCCCCCAAAAAAGGTATTTGAGGCACGCTGAGATTGAGACAGAATAATATTTATACTTAGAAAAAAATATTTTGAAAATGACAGACACTTTGGTCGGCCCAAAGACTGTGCCAGACACGTGTCAAGTGCCATTTTTTGACTACCCCAAAAAGGTATTTGAGGCACGCTGAGATTGAGGCAGAATAATATTTATGCTTAGAAAAAAATATTTTGAAAATGACAGATACTTTAGTCGGCACAAAAACTGTGCCAGACACGTGTCAAGTGCCAAATGGCACTTGACACGTGTCTGGCACAGTTTTTGGGACACGATCCTTCAGCCAGACATTCGATTTTGTATTCAGGCATTACAAAAGAAGTGTTGCACAAATTTTCAGGGTGCCTCAAATACCTACTCAAAAATGTTCAACAGCTCTCCTACTAATATGTTTAACACTTATAGATTAGATGAATTAATGTCTTCTGACTTTTACAATGATATTGTTAAAGTATTGCCCATTCATTGCCTTGACTTTTCTTTCGCATATGGTAGTTACTAAAATATTTTTTTTTAAACCCATATCTACAATTTTAGTTCAAATAAGCGTATGATATATATTGAATTATCTGTAATGCGTCAGAGATAATTAGAGATTTCGATCTCAAAGGAATGTGGTCATTAAATGTTAAGCACTTTTAAATTGATAAAATTACGTTTTAAATTGAATATCTGTACCCAAAAATGAATTTTTAACAATTAATTATGAGGTTTTATGATCGTTTAACTTTAAAATAAATGTATATATATATAACAAAAGCTTTGCCTAGTTAATCATAATATTTTTATTCAGCAGCTCAGTTATCAATGCTTAGGATGTATCGTTAGGCATTTAAAAGTCCTTAACATTAAAATATTTTTCATCGTAATATCATTTACAAAAAATGATTAAATTCAACGCACTTTATACAAAATATGGCAAACTGAAGGTTAACCCTAACTATGTATTCGTCAAGTTCGAAAATGTACTTTAAAATATATATATATATTAATTTTTGTACTTGTCCTTTTTCATTCGTTGTGTATTATGACGTATACAAATTAAAGTACATACACAAATAGACCTTATTTATATGTCACATGCATCAGCGCATTATGTTTTCGCTTGAGATTTGGAATTTTTTTAAAAATTACTGACTGTGTATTTTTTATGTAAAAATCGTTCCTGTTGTTTCTTCTTCTTACAGTAACCGGGAAAAATTGTGAAAATTAGTTTTATAAAATAACTGTATTAAATAAAACTAATTTTTACCTTATTTTTTCTAAAATTAAACAAGTTGAATAATATTATTAGAAAATACTGGTATTATAATTGAACGAATCATACAATGGCTTAGAAAACTACCAACAAAAATCGACATTTTTTTTTTTCACCTTCTAGTATTCAGGAAATAGGGCGCTTGTCCGATACGGACTCTCTTTGGCAGTTCCATTCGATTTTTGAAGAATTTTATTGTAGACGTTATATAACAGCAATATTAACCCTCTGGCTGCGTAATTGTTTTTATCAAAATAGCATCAAATTTGCGTATTTAACCCCTTCGCGACGAGCATCTTTTAAGAATTGTTATTCTTTTGTCACCGGTTTTTCAAAACAAAAATGTTTGCCTAATTTAATCGGGGAAATGCTCCGAATAAATAAGGCATAATTTACAATAAAAAAATAACTGGTGGGAATAACCAAAGAAGTTTAATTAGATGGAAATATGCATGCCCGAGAAAATCTCGGGTTGCGCAAATTTTGCTACTTTTATGTTGCCTGATGAAATCTCGGATTGCGCAGCGCTTACACAGAGGGTTAGCATGTTGATTGCGGGACACGTACTAGTACGTTTTCGTACGTTGTGGACAGAAATTATTATTGGTACCGGAAATATTAAACGGACGAAAAAAAAGGTGTAATCCAAGAATGCTTGCTTCTTATTGGTTGTGAGCAGGTTTTAATTTACTGTGGAATTTGTAAACGTAAATATAATGTTCATTTTCGAAAAATTACCCGCGTGCAGTGTGTTAAAAGCAAACAATTTAAAGTAGAATTTGAAACAAGAAATGTCTCGAAATTATTAACTTTTTAATGTCTACCATGCTGTTAAACTCTTTCCATACTGAAAGTTTCCACTACTACTGAAAGTAAATTGTAGAAAAATGTCTAATTACTTTTTCAAATTTGTTTTTGTAAATAGTGTTGAAACAGAGGCTTAGCAGAGAACAAGTTGACACCACTAAATTTCAATTGAATGTCTTACCTTCGGCATATTTAATAACAGTTTTTCTAATATTTTTCTTGAGGCAAAGAATATTGTAAAAAATTACTGGTGGCAATAGACCAACTGCTGCGCCACTGTTCTGTCACTGGTAAAATTATTATTGTTTAAGTAGAGTGTATAATTTTATTTGCATGATTTTTTTGATAAACTGTAATTTTTAACTGTGTTCCTTACATTTCATTATTCATTGATAATTATTGATAATTTATTAATTAATAATTTCTTTTATTTCAGGTGTCAAAACAGCTGAAGAATGCACGTGGTTTTTAACTGTAGCATTCGTTCTTATATTTTTTCACTTAACCAAACACTTGGTATGAGTTAGAAACAATAAGTTCTTATATCACTTGGAATAAATGCCAACGTAATTCAAAGACAATATATAATTATATGTATACAGATTATATAAATACATATATATATATATCACATATAATGTATAAAAGATAAGAAGAAATTGGAGTTTAAATTAATGAAGTGACTTTTACATTTACTTATGTATGTGTGGGCGTAAATTCGCCTTGATGAAAATCCTGAATCCATCCTTGATACCCTTGGAGTAATAGCTCAACACTTGTGAAAAATGTAGAAAATTTGGCAAGATAAACAAAACTTTTTGTGGATGTGTACTTTTATACAAATTTCTGCCCTAAATTATATAATGATTGATCATGGCTATGAAATTGACAGGAAAACAAAAAGACAAGTGAGTTTGCACAAATATTCAAGACTATTTCAAGAAAATAAATGTGAGATCTAAATTTAAATACGTTAAATGCAAATTAATGCTATGGAAATATTGGATCCGTTCAGACCTGTTATTTCATGAATTTTGTTATTTTGTTTAATTGCCTGAGCAATAAAATTCTAAAACATTGATATTTGACTGTGTTTTAATGTCAACATATCACATTCTAGGAAAAATGGCGATGAATCAAAATATTAATTATTTATACAGAAAATTAAATAAAATTGTATGGATACATCGATAGCACGCCACTTTATAACACTAAAAAGTATTGTAGCCATTTCTCATGTCTTAAGATCCGTTTTAACTGTCGTTTAGCCATTTGGTTCGTTTTTCATTTTTTTTCTCAAATAGCATGAACTATATTCAAATAGCATGATGAAATATGTTTATTTTATTATTTATTTTTTTGTTTTATATGTATAGCAAGCAGTGTGAGACGATAAGCCAAATAATGCATAAAAATGAGTTTCATTTGTAAAGCTTGGTAACATAAAAATGTTTTTTTTTATTATTATTATTATAGATACACATGTAAAATTTGGCAAGACAAATAAAACTTTTTAGTGGGTGTACTTTTACAAAAAATTGTGCCATGAATTCTATAATGATTGACCATGAATATGAAATTGACCGGAAAAGTTTTAAAAAAAGTGAGCTTGCACAAACATTCAAGACTAGGTCAAGAAAATAAATGTGAGATATAAATGTAACTACGTTAAATGCAAGTTAATGCTATGGAAATATTGGTTCCGTTCAGACCTGTTTTTTTTTCATGAATTTTGTTATTTTGTTTAAATGTCTGAGCAATAAAAGTCTAAAACACTGATATTTGACTACGTGTTTTAATGTTAACATATCACATACTAGGAAAAATAGCGATGAATCAAAATGTTAATTGCAGTGACAAGACCTTTTTATTTATACCGGAAATTTAAATAATATTGTGTGGCGAAATTAATAGCACACCACTTTGTAACATTAAAAAACATAGTGTAGCCGTTTGTCATATCTTAAGTTCTGTTTTAACTGTTGTTTAGTTCAATAACATAGCCTTTTGGAATATTTTTGATTTATTTTTCAATTATCGTGAACAACAGGTGAAATAAATATATATTTTTTAATTTTGATTTTATATGCATAGCTGTATGAGGCGACAAAACAAATAATGCATAAAAATAAGTTTCATTTCTATCGTTTGGTAACATAAAAAGGTTTTTTATTTATCATAGATACATATCTAAAATTTGGCAAGACAAATAAAACTCTTTTGTGGATAACTTTTACACAAAATTGTGCCGTAAATTTTATAATGATTGATCACGAATATGAAACTGACAGGAAAAGTTAACAGTGAAGAAGATTTGCACAAACGAACATTCAAGAATAGTTCAAGAAGTTAAATGTGAGATCTGAAGTTAAGTTTGTTAAATGCAAATTAATTCTACGGAAATATTGGATACGTTCAGCCCTGTTATTTCATGAATTTTGTTATTTTGTTTAATTGCCTGAGCAATAAAATTATAAAATATTAATGTTTGATTATGTGTTTTAATGACAACATATCACATACTATAAGGGGGACTAGGGAGGACTGACCCAATTTTTACAGTAATATTTTTTATTTTTTAAATATTGAACGTAGAATAAAGTTTTATATATCATTTTATTCGCTTATACATTCAGTTATCAAAATAAAATTGCTACATATACGAAATTTGAAAAATTATTGATTTTAATCATGAATAAATAATGGGTCACGTCTCCCCACATATGGGAGGCTTGACCCATTTTGTTTTATATTGCAATATTTGTGAAGATAAATAAAATCAGTTTAAGAAAAAGCAAAATAACTTTACTCTACATGCTTTAATTATTATAAAAAATATTTTTTTATAAATATTGTGCTTAAACAAACCTATGGAAACGCAATCGCATGTCAGAGGAGAAAATTTTTGTTTTAAACGGGATTTGGCCAGAGCAGGTAAAATTGTACAGCAGGGAAAATGGAATTTTATTATTTAAGGGATTTAGGAGCCACTGTCCCTATTTTTTGTAACATTGTCCTACTTTTTGTGACACTCGATCTGACAACTCTAGTTGCCACATAGTTTGGCTTCATCTCACTACATTCATCCTAGTGAAATTTGCCTACATACCTTCCTAAAGTTTTCCGATCAACCTTACGCTCTTTGCAGCCGCATGAACACATAACTTATCATTAGCATCTAATAACAGTTTCAGCAGCTAATTAGTACTTTCAGTGCTAAAATGTTGAAATAAATGACAGGCACCGGAATTTATAAACAAATTTCTTTTAAAGTAAGGAAAAGGCTATATTTCACATAAGTAACAAATGGAAATTTAGCAAAATTTTGGGGCCATTGTGACGTTTCGGAATTACAATTAAGTGGTTTTATAAACATACCACTGCCCCTGAAAGGATTACGACTGCTGCTTTATCCTTTTTAGACTTTTACTACTGTTTCTATTTAGCTATTGTAAGTAATATTTAATTGGAAAGATTTTCCCATTTTCTAGCAATTTTTCATATCTTTCTTTAGTCAATTTTAAACATTTTTTTTCCATCACACCATTTTACTGAAGCTTTACAGAAGAAATTTACATTCTTTTATATATATAACAATTAACTTTTCATTATGCACAGTTTATAGTAATAAGATTTCCAAAACCACTTAATTGAGGGAGCCTTGAGTATCTGGTCAACCCTCCCTCACATTGCCTGGGTCAAGCCTCCCTGCATGGGCCTTTTCTAAATAAGAACACATTGTTATGTTAAGCCTAACTTACTGTACGAACTTCATGCCTGGAATGAAAGCTCGATATTTCTGAATTACTTTAAACCTACTTAAATTTCTATGATGGTTAATTCCATGCGAACTTGTCATGTCTGTCACACACTACGATTTTTGGCTACCAGTATTTTAAAAACGGAAAAATGAGACTTGTTTTATCGGAGAAATCTCATGAATCGAATAAGGCGTAGCAAACTTTTCGAAAATAACGGTGGCCAACAAGCATAACGATTTTCAGCTGCGTGACAGACATGACAAGTTCGCATGGAATTAGCCTGATATAATTTATTTGAAAAAAGCTTACAAAATGTTTCTAAAAAACCCAATTTTCAGACTGAAAAAGCCTCACGCTTGATTTTTTTCAACACCTATTTCTATTATCTCTATTAACCCTAGAATGCTACCCCTTGAAAAACTTGCGGGAATGATAACCATTCGTCTCCCAGACGAATTGTGGGTAGCCGTGCTTAAAATCAGTTTTAAAAGCTAATTAGAATAAAAGTACGCTACCTGCAGATGGATTTATCATTCTCAATCTTCAAGTAAGGCAGGAAGCATGATTTATTTATTTTTAAAGCAATCTTTACACATATTAGCGTGATGCTCACCACACATTGATCTGGAACACGTTAGACAAAAGTTGTGCGACATTCTGCGCAAATTGAATGGTGAAAATACATTTTTTTTTACATTCAGATTGTCCAGGTTGTTGAATGTTCATATCCTATTTTAAAAGTTCATTTATAAGTGCCCTTGTGGGTGTGGCCAAAGTTGATATGATGAGACGCTTCTTCATCTGTGGAGCAAGAAGATCTTCACTTAGTTTACCGCTAATTTTTTTTTTTTTGGAAATTTTTTCGGATTTTTGAGCTATGATATGCACTTATATTACATGTGCATTCCCTAAACAAATATTTATCATAGCATAAAACACACAAAGATGTCATCGGCGTGTTTTCGTACTACATGACATGTAGACACATCTTATCAGATGTGTCTACGGCTTCTTTAGTGGAATTATAAAATTCTATCATTTACGGTTTTCTATTTTCTTGATTAACGTTTGTACTTTCGTAAAACGTAGACAGAAGTATAACACGCTATTTTCGTTTTCCGTAATGAAATAATAATAGACTTGTCCTTGTCACATGACTCAAAAATTTTCCGAATATTTCCAACCTATTTACTTTTATTTGATACACTGCGACTTTCAGTTTAAGCTTCAAAATTTGACTTCGTATTTTCATCTTTCTGGGTTTGTCTTCTTCAAGCATTGTCTTCTCTTAATCTTTATCGTCAAGGAATAATTCATCATCTTCACCCCTATCGCTATCTGCGAATTTGTCAATTTCAACTTTAATAAAATCTTCATTTTCTGATTTATCCCCAGAAATAAAAGATTCTTAATTGCTTAGTTCTTATAATAGTTCATTCCCGGATAGCCTAAGGTCTGCCCCAAAAGTTTTGTTCAAAAAAAAGTTTTTGACATGTCGTGGAATTGCAGGAAAAATACTAAGTCAGATCCTCAAATGCAAACGTTAATGCTAACCATTCGTCTTTGGGACGCATATTGTTCTCAAAACGCCATGTTCACAAATATTTTGGAAAGAGGAAATATCCTTAAGTGTAGTAGCCGAAGTCAAACGAAGGTACTGACTTGCACCACCAATTTCCTGTTTTGGGGTAGGCAGGTCAAGACTATTTGTTATGAGCTTCGTCTAGGACAGCGGTGGCCAACTGCGTCACGCCGGATACCACTAAAAGTTTACAGAAAAAGCCGACTTATTGAATCGCAGAGATTCTATGATTAGATAAGGTAATGATTACTATAAAATTTTAGTGGTGTGGAGCGTGCCACAGTTGGCCACCCC
This sequence comes from Maratus speciosus, assembly GCA_963932465.1. NCBI lineage: Eukaryota > Metazoa > Arthropoda > Arachnida > Araneae > Salticidae > Maratus > Maratus speciosus. The sequence goes on along the minus strand of OZ010794.1, from coordinate 238,663,871 downwards.
TGATCTAGGAGACGAAGGGGTAGCACTCTAGGGTTAAACGAAGACTGTTGTTGACACCTATTGATAAAATACTGAAATTCTTTTAAATATGAAAATTGATGGATGGGTTAAGCCTCCCGTATGGTAAACCGTTCATAGTCTCCCCTATATAAAACGTCGATGAATCAAAATGTTAGTTGCAGCGACAAGACCTGTTTATTTTTACAGCACATTTAAATAAAACTGTGTGACGATATTGATACTCACTAGTTATAACTCTAAAATGCATGCTGTAGCCATTTTATAAAAGTTTCGTGTTAACTGCTGTCTTGTTCAGTAATATAACTATATGGCACATTTTTAAATATTCCATATGTACATGTATCCCAATTGGTCCATTTTTTCTAACAAAAATCTAAGAAGGAGATTTTTCTTATAAGTTTTGTAAACATTACCTGGAATGTCATTTCCATTGCAAATGTTTTTAAAACCTGGCACAAAATCTTTCTTCGCAATTACTGGTACCCCAAAAACGGACCAATTGCGATGGGCAGAATAAATGACTTTAGTTTTCGAATAAATTAATCGAGCATACGCAAGGACATAGTTTCCAAACTTTGTATGTATTTTTAATAAAGTACCACCAGAAATTTTGTAAAAAAAAATAAAGAAAAGAAACAAAACCAAAGTTTTCTAATTGCAACCAAATTCGCAATTTTTCTAATCAATTATCTTCCTGGGTTGCCAATTTGGCCTCTAATTTGAATATAACCCTTTAGTGCGCAGCTTTGCATATATTCAAACAACACTGTTTTGAATTTAAGAGTTTTTTTTATTCGCATATAACTAATTCACGCCAGAAAATTAACATAGCAATATTTGCTTTAATTAAAAAACAGACATTCCGTATTTAAATAAAGCGAAATTAACCATTGAAACTTTCTGGATTCAAGTAAGATACTCTGATCTACATAATTTCTAGAACGTATTTTATTATAGGAATTAAAGGGTTAAAGGTTAAGTTTTATACAATAAATGATTAGATAAAATAAGGTATTTGGAGACATACTTATTAAAGTATTTATTAATTTGCATTATTCTAGCGTAAAACAGCCACACGACAGTAGTTTTTACTTGTATTGCAGATGTGCAACAGAAGAAAAGATTGACGTATTATATGAAAAATATATGTTTTTTTTTTTTTTCATTATATTTCCTGTGCGATAAACCTTTCAGAGAATCATATATATTTTTTTCGAAACAAAATAAAAAAATCGCGCATTTAAGGGTTAAAAACTTCGATTTAACATCAGACATTCTTAAAGAAGAATTTTTACTTTAGGTAATTACGAAACGTCTGTCATTAAATAAATAAACCATACTACACAGAATTTCTAGTGCGAATGTAAAATTTCAGAATTAACCCTTTCAGGGGCAATTAATTTTGTTTTTGTAATGTCGAATTCACACCGGAATCTGAAAAAAAGATTTATTGAAAAATAAGGAAAAGTAATTTTACCAATTTTTTCCACCAAAGTTAAAAAAAATAAAACTTAATAAATTTTTTCTAGCACAAATCTTTATTAACCCCTTAATCGTCGCGCCCGAGACATTCACGGGCAAACCTGTATGAACAAATTTCGTCGCACCCGTAACACTCACGGGCTGGACGTGTCATCACATTAGCTAATTTTTTCTGGTATATACTTTGTATTTTTTTTTTTCGAAAATATTTTTAAGCCTTAAATACGTAATTCTATTTTAACCCTTAAATGCCGGGTGTTGATTTTCGGCAACATACCCAATTTAGGCTCTAAAATACTATTAGAATAATATTGAATCTATAATGCCTAATGTTGTCAATAAAAAACATTCTGAAAATATTATTAAATCGATTTTCAACATGTAGATGGCAACACTTGTGCTGTTTAAAGGGTCTTGTACCTTTTAAATGCGTCGAAAATTAACGAAAAACTTCAAAGTTTGAGCTAGTCCATCTTCAAAGCCTTTTTATGTATAAACAAGAAATTTTGGATATTGATTAAACAGATTGTGCTTTGTAATATGCTACCATTAGAAATGTATTAACCCTTTACAGAATTTGTGTATTGTTGAAATCAAAATAGCTCTTTTTTTTACCCCATAAGTCATTGCGCGCATGATATCTTGAGAAAGTATGTATGGATTGGCATGAAATTCGGTAAAGATACTAAACATATATGTGTGTTTAAAATGATCTACTATTAGGCTAAAATTATTTCATTAACTATATAAAGAAAATATTTTCGTAAAAAGAAATAAAAATTTTGTATTTTTAATGAATAAAAATAGTCATAACTAAAAATATTACCATTGTAAATACTTAAAAGTAGATCTACAGTCGTCAGTTTGACGGCCTGAGTGGAGCAATGTCGCCAAATCAGAGATCCAGCTTAGACTTATTTACGCTAGACCAGGGGCACGACGTGCTCACACAACATTGACTGCACACATTGTGCCTGCGGTCCCCGACACACAGGCACAAAATTTCACCTCGCAGGAAGATACCCAGCCCAGCCAGAAAGGGAAGGCACCTATCTTTTACAAAACATAAAAAAAAATTATTCAAGTTAAAATTCATTTATAAACTGTGGCCTAAGCCAGGCTGCAAATAGTCCGGCAAGGGGCAGTATAATCAGTAGTTCTAGAAAACTGCAAACAATTTTAGGGTACCAATCGAAAAAAAAAATACAATTATATTCTGAGTTTAACGATAAATTCAGTTGCATATAATAAATATTCTCTGTGTCAAAGGAATTTACAATTTCTGCACACAAACAATTTGCCAGTAGATTAATTAACAACAGATTGATATTTTAATTTTGCTATAAGTACTTTTGAATGGTAAAAAGTTTAATCTGCACAATCTTTGGGGCATCAGTATACCAAATAATAATGTTACGACAATGATAGATGACACCAGGGTAATAGAAAAAGTGCCTCATTCAAACGAAGAAGCATGGCAACCCGATTACAGAAGATAGCCGCCGCTATGGTGATAATGTCATTCAATCTTCCGTAACCTGTTAATATTTTTCAAGTAGGGCACATTACTATATTTTAAGAGGGCTGCGAAGTCTGAACGGGGGTTGGCGGGCGTAGCTCGCAGGGGGCTGAGTCCTCTAATATATATATATATATAAATATATATATATATATATATATATATATATATATATATATATATATATATATATATATATCAATGGCGTGGCGTCCGGTCATCGCTGGATGCGGCGATGACCAAGCAATATTTTAAAACTCTTAATAAGCTTTTAAAACTCTACGATCCAGTTTTAGCAGAACATTTGGAGTTCATGTATAAGTGAAGGTAAGATTTAAAGTTTCTTTTTTGAACATTCAACCATTGAATTTTAGAGTTAATAATTTTTCACCACAAACTTAAATAATTGTGATGACCACCGAAAATTTTCACGCCACGCCACTGATATATATATATATATATATATATATTACACATATACAAATATTAAATATTAAAATGTAAATTTGAACATTTCTGTCTAATAAAGGGAACCTAACTGAATGCATTTACAAAAGTTGAGATTTTAATTCAAACGAAAATTAGCTTTTTGAAGCTGAATCGCCAGAATCTCCAGAGTCACATTGTAAAATCATGGCCCAGTTGTCCCTACGTAATCCCATATATGAATTCAAATAAGCTCAATTTTTCCCATTTTCTGCTTTTAGTACTAATTTAAAATAGCATTTCAAAATACATCATATATGAAAATATTTACCATAGGCTTCTTCTGAAAGCCTCTGTGCATTTTGCGGAAAGGATCGTCGGTGTCTTCTGCTGTTTAATTTGAAAGTTTTTTTACAAACATTTATTTTTTTTTCATGACATGAGTAAACAGAGGTTTTTATTCGCTGCCCTTCGGGCTAGTAGATCCATGTCATTCTGAAATTTGTGACGGATGGCTATTACTGATACATTCATTAGTAAATCGGAATGTTTATTTTTTATTGCTGCAGTTGTTATAGTTGGATTTAAAAATGCCACTCGTTTTAATAAACTATAACACCAGACTGAAGTCTTTCCTGGTCTTCATGAACCGATTTTTCGTTTTGGTGTACTACCACGTGGTAAATCGGTTTTGCCTTTTTTAAAGCACAGATAGTTTGCAACGATGCTGGTAAATCTAAAGCCATACGACTTACAGGGACATTTTGTTCTAATAAAGTCAAAGCATGAGGCTGTTCAACTATTGTCAGCTTTTTACGTCGCATTATGTGCACCAGAAGAGTTTCTTTTAGCAGCGAAAATAATTTTAAAAAGCCCTCTTTTCAAACCATTACCAGAACTAAAACAATAATAATAATAATAAAGGGAGAATGCTAAGTCATCTTAAGCTGCAAGGGCCACCACTCCTCGTGACCAATGCTTGATAGAAACTCTCTTCTATTTAAAAGAGAAAACAATAAAATAAAAAATCTGAACATTGAGATTGTGGCTTGTGTATCACGATTTCTTTTGCTGGCACGGTATTTCTATTTAAAAAAAGTGATGGCTATCAAACAATCTGATTTTTTTTTCTAAGTAGCCTGTAGTGGCGCCATGTTTAAAGGGTTAGACCAGTGGTTCCCAACGTGGGCCGTACGCCCCACAGGGGGGGGGGGGATATGACTTTTCAGGGGGACAATTTCAGATTTCTTATTAACGAATTTTCTGTCATTTTTTTTCTAATGAAAGTAGTGTCTTACTCAAAAATATAAATAATAGATGAAAAAATCTAAAAATAACTGAATAAAAATTAATTTTCGAAACGATCACATTTAAAAGTTCAAAAAAATACATTGACGCCGGAATAATTATGTGAATTCTTTCGAATAGTTCAAAAAAATACATTGACGCCGGAATAATTTTGTGAATTCTTTCGAATAATTTGACACCTTTCATATAAGAAAAAAACATTTTATTTTTTCTGGTTTTAATATTATTTTAGTAAATTACATCTTTAATTTTTTAACTATTTATTAAAAAAAAAACAAAAAAAAAACAAAAAAAAAAAAAAAAACTTGTAGACCTATTCATAGTGTATTATGCCCCATGAGGAAAATTTTACATATGAAATTTTGTAGGGTTTTGACTATTGACTAAAATTGACTATTTAGACATGTTTAACCCCTTCGGGACGGGAGCCTTTTACGAAATTTTTAATCTTTTGTCACCGTTTTTAAAAAACAGAAATTTGTGTCTTCTTGAATCGAGAAAATGCGCTGATTAAATAAGGCAAATTTTACAGTAAAATTTGAGTGGTGAGGAAATACAAAGATTCTGAGAGTTTCATGCGGCACGTATACGTGTCGCTCGTCCCCAAGGGGTTAATCTAAAAAATGTTTTGAATGATCTGAATGGGGTGCTACATTAATGAAATTAATAAAACCCCGTGCGCATCACGGAAGGAAAGGGTTGAAAGTAAACTTCTTATGGCTCTTCTGCAGATCACATACAAAATAGGACATTCATGACATATGCATTTTAATATTTAAAATTGGAGAAAACATGGTGGCCAAATTATAATAGTGCGGGGGAAAGCCCGCTATCAAAGAAGTATGTTATGGGAGGAAAGAAAAATAGTAGCTTAAAATGGATAAAAGCGCGAATCCGGAAATGTTACTTACGAATTATGTTTTCAATGCAGTCTCGGCGATTAACAAATATCACTTATTCTGAACAAAGTACTAAAATCCATTTAAAATGTATCAATTTTATCAGATGTAATACAAAATATGAGAGAGATTTCAAGAAATTTTCCGAGAATAAAAATGTAGACTATTTATCACTTGTAAATTTGAGGTAAATTGCCAAAAAACAATAAAACTTTTGTAGATGTAAATCCGAAGATCCATGGTATCACTGCATTCATGGTTAAAAGCATACTTGTAATTAAAAAAATATGATTTTGATAAATTAAAGAATGTGAAATCACTTATCAGAGTTATTTTCGGATCCATCCGGAAAAATGGAAGTTTATTTTTTATCTGACAATATTTATATGATATAGAAGGGGAAGGGGGACATCATGATTTTAGAGATGCTTAGGTGGGGCGCGGCCAAAAAAAGGTTGGGAAACACTGGGTTAGACCCTTAACTGGTTATTTTCTTTTGACACACTAAATTAAAAATAAGGACTCGGCACCACTTTTTGTTTACTAAAATATTTGGCTTTGTACAATCGGGAAAGTTATGCCATTTAACAAACCAAAGATTACACTTAAAATTAAGTGGTATCCAAAAGCTTTTTGTATCGAAGATAGCAAACTCTTTTGCCCGAACGCCGTTCGGGCAAATCAGTTAAGGGGTTAAACCAGGGGTGTCAAACTGTGGCCCGCTGGATACCACTAAAATTTTACAGTTATCTTTGGATTGTCTAATCGTCGAATTGCTGCGATTCAACTTATCGACTATTTTAAAATTTTAGTGGTAACCGGCGGGCCACAGTTTGACACCCCTGGGTTAAACCTTTCCGACATAGTGGTCCCAGTCTGGGACACCTAATTTATTTCTAAACTTACAAACAGCATCAAGAATATTTTAATAAATTTTTTCTTTTACAGTGAAATTTTAAAATAACAAGTTTTTAATTTCTGAAAAATTCGTTTGTAAATTCCGGTGTCAGTCAATCATTTCATCATTCTACAACAAAATTTGTCTGTGCCAGATAGGGTTAAACAAAAATAAATATGTAAATTAGACAATAATTGCAATAAATTAGTAAAATAGTTTTAAATATAAATTCTGGTATGGATTATTCTTTTATAAAACATGAGTAAAATTTCTTTAGTTCTGGAAGATATAAAATAAATATATTATTTATTCGATAGTAATACAATTGTTCTTTATTTTAACATTTTTTAATAACAAATGCAAAAAGTAAGCATATAAAGAAGAAGAAATTACAGAACAGACATTAGCGAAAATAAGTCAGAGGAGAAAATATTTCATTTAAAGCACCATACACTAACTAACGTATATACAAGTCCTCAAAAACAGAAAAGTATTTAGATGCAAAAAATATCCTCTTAAGTGAAAAACTATTTACAGTTATTGTCTTTTATACCGCTCCATTAGCGCAGTGATTGTTTACTGATATAAAGTAGCCTGAACTTAAGTTATCATAAGAGGTTCAGTTCAGGTTATTTACTTGTGATCATTACTGCTCCAAGTTATGGATCTTCCACTCCATTACATTAATGCGGAAAATCTGCTCTAGCTATAGATAACAGGTAAAATATAGTTTAGGTATATAAGGTGTTTCGTTGTAAATTTAAATACGAAATATTTTCAAAAGCTGCATTTTTATCAACCTAATTGAATCCGACAAAAGAAAACTTAAGGGGTCCCAGAACTCTTGAAATTGGAAAAAATGAAAAATAAGGATAATTTTCAACATTTAATATTTTAAAATGTATGTGATTTAAAAACACAAACTTATTTGTGATGAAAGATATAAGTGTGTTGTTTCATTTCATGTATTAAAAAAAAATGCAAGATGCAGAATTAGTATTTATGGCGGACTCCATACTGTCAGACAATTGTCGAGCTGCAAATTGGTATGACTGCTTACCCGTAGAAATACGAAATAAATTTTGCAACTAGAAGGAAATTTTTTATGCCTAATTATACTTGAGATTGTAATAATTACACCGAACCTAAATAAATTTGTATTTAAAGCTTCTTTATATTTTTAATACAAAGTTGTGTTTATCTAATACAAAATTTTGAAAATTTCAACAGTATAATCACCTAAACAAATATTTTTTGAACAATAAAAATGAAATTTTAGATTCAGTTTATACAGACTAATACGAAACATGTGTTTCGAAAATTTCATGAAAAAATATGCAGAAGTTTTTGAGATATCATACGCGTTATTCCCAAAAAAACATCATTTGCAGAAAAATGACGTCAAAGTTTCGGAAATGCCGCTTCAGCTACTGCACAAGTATAATTTAAAAAGCCATAACTTTTGTTCTAACCGGAAATTCAAGGCAATAATTATATCAAAATGTTCAGAAAAGATAGGAGTTTAACATATAAAAAGATGGAAATTTCGAAAGTTTTGAAGCTATAAGAGTCCTGAGAACATTTAAACATATTTCTTCACGAACTATTAGTATAAAAAAGAATATATTGATTGAAACCAATATACAAAAAGAAATTCCTTGAAAAACATTACACTAAATGGAAAGAAAAATATTTTTTTAGACTAAAGCGACATATAGTACGTAAACAAAGTAACTTATGTTTGTAAATATTTCATAAAGAACAGAAAGTATTCATAACAGATCGAAAGTGTCAAAATTTGTACTGTCGCTTTTTTCCACATCATTAACTAAATGATTAGTTATTTTATAGAGTACTTCGTTCTGAAAACTAACTGTAGAACTAACGGGTCATTTGAAAAGTACCAAAGGAAAATATTTCGATACAAATCAGATAGATTTATATAAAATAAATAAAACATAAATCACATTGAACTAGGCAATAGACGTGTTAGACTGTTATAAAAACATCTCATGTGAAAATTGTTTTATAAAAATTGAGTAAAGTATGTGTATATTTAGAGCTAAATATGCAATAAATTTTAAATTTCAGGTTTTTATGTGCAACTATTTATGACCTGAGTTACAGGTCTTTCATTCCATTAGATTGACATTTAAAAATATTTTCTAGATATAGATAACAGGTAAAATATATTCTGGATATTACATACGATTTTTTCAAAAGTAATTACAAATCTCTCTAATTAATTTCGTTCAGAATAAAACTTATTATTTTTTATTTTGTTATAAGAATTTAAGACATGTTAAATTAAACCAGTAAACAAGTAAACAACAACAAAAAAAAAGAATTAAAAACATTACATACAAGAAGGGAAAAAAGTAACATGCATGTAAACGAAATAAAGATATATGACTTTTTCATTTCCCTTAAAAATAGAAGATACCATAAGGTGCGAGAAGGCCATGGAATTTGAAAGGTGTCTGGCACACCTGTTTCAGTTTGGAATTTTTCTATGGCTAATTCCATGAAAACTTGTCATGTCAGTCACATAGCTAAAAACTGCTATGCTTGTTAGCCACCATTATTGTCGAAAAGTTTGCTTCACCTTATTCAATTGATGAGATATCTCCGATAAAATAAATCACATTGTTCCGTTCTAAAATACTTTCAGCCAAAAATCGTAATATGTGACACACATGACAAGTTTTCATGGAATTAGCCCTATTTGTTATGTAATCCTTTCAGGCAAAGTGCACGTCCATAATAAAGTGCTGAAATGATTTATTGATACCAAGATTTTCGAACACATTTATTTTAAAGCAAGTAAAATCTATACTTCAGTTACACTATACAAGGCAAAATTTTATTTTTAAATCCTGGTGTCGAAGTGGACTTTGGGTATTAAAATTAGGTGGGACATTATTTAACCTACGCTGCCGAATAGGGTTAAGAAACATATAGAATAGAATAAGTTGACATAACAGGCATTTTCGAAAATTTCAGTCAGAGGGGGAATATTTTATTTAACACTAGAATGACCGGAAATTTTACTGAAAATTCATAAAAATATTTTATAATTTTTATCTAAAATTATTTGACTGATTTATTTAACGTAAGTCTGCGTTTCTAAAATTTAAATTATTTTGTGAAAGAATTTCTGGTTCCAATCGATATTTAATCATATGATTGGAGTCGAATCGACTCCTTCCGGGAGTTCTAGTGTTAAAGAACCATAAACCAATGAAAATAAAAATTTTCTTTTGTGTTTTCTTTTATACTCCAAAACAGAAAAGCAGTTAGATGTAACAAATATCTCGTAAAGTTAAAAACTAGTAATTGTTATTGCATTTTATATCGCTCCATTAGCGCGGTGATTTGCAGCTGATATAGAGTAGATAGCTCTTAAGTAATCATAAGAGGTTAAGTTCAGGTTATTTACTTGTGATCGTTACTGCTCTCTCTTATGGATCATTCACTCCATTACTTTAATGAAGAAAATCTGGTGCAGTTATAGATAACAGGTAAAATATATTTTGATATAGAAAGTAATAGGGAATTTTAAATAGGAAATATTTTCCTAAGCTGCATTTTTATCTTCCTAATTGATTCCTACTGAGAAAAAAATCCTGGCTTTTAGCATAATAAAAAAAAAAAAAAAAAAAAAAAAAAATTAAACCAATGTTGAAAAAGAAATTCTTGTAAAAACATTACATTTTATGGGAAAACGGTGGAAAAAATATATTTTTAAAACAAAAGCTGCATACATCTACACAAAGAATGCATATTTTTGTAAATGCGCCAGAAAGAATAAAATACACGTAATATCTCTTAAAGTAGTTTCCAAGTCTCCTGCTTTTTGCACACCACTATTGTTTTAGAGAAAATCTGGTTGTTTTAAATCACCCAAATGTTCCAAATAAATAAATCAAGAGTTTCTGTATTAGCCACATCGGGACGGGCGTATTTTCCGGAATTTTTAATCTCTTATCACCGGTTTTTCAAAACAGAAATTTTTGTCTAAATGAATCGAGAAAATGCTCGGATTACCCTTTTAGTGCGCAACTTTGCATATATGCAAACAACAGTGTTTTGAATTTAAGAGATTTTTTTTTAATTCGTATTTACTCAAATCACACCAAAAAATTAAAATATCAATATTGGCTTTAATTAATAACAGACATTTCGTATTTAAAAAAAGCGAAATTAACCATTGGAACTTTCTGGTTTGAAGTCGCAATTTCTAGAACGCATTCTATCACGGGAATTAAAGGGTTAAAAGTTAAGTTTTATAACATAAATAAATAATTATATAAAAGAAGGTATTTAGAGACATACTTATTAAAATATTTACTAATTTGCTATATGTTAGCGTAAAACAGCCACACGACAATAGTTTTTAATTGTATTGCAGATGTGCAACACAAGAAAAGATTGACGCATTATATGAAAAATGTATCTCTGATTTTTTTTTCATTATATTTCCTGTGTAATAAACTTTTCAGAGAATGATATATAATTTTTTTGAAACAAAATAAAAAATCGCGCGTTTAAGGGTTAACCCGTTCAGGACCATGTATGCATATACGCACCCTCAAAAAGTGTTTAAAACGCTTGAGTTCGATACCAGTAAAAAAAAAAAAAAAAAAAAAAAAAAACAGTAAAATTGATTTTATTTAATCACACCATTTTTGTGATTAACAACGTTAATTCAACTAATTAACAAAAAGTAGTGCCAAACGATTAAAATTCGTGTAAAAGATGCCGTTACTGAATGGGTTTATGTAAAGCAAACTTTGCAATAAAAATTTACTGTTGAGAATAATCACGGATTCTAAGCACCTTACGCGGCACGTGCGCCGGTCGCTCGTCCAGAAGCTCGTAACCCTTTGAGCTCTGATGGGTGAATTTCTTCCCACTGAATTTTAATCTCCAAATGACACATTCGCACCGGAGTATTCCACCAAATTTATTTGAAAATTGATTGATGCATTTTTCCGTGTATATTATAAGCCGAATCTTTTGTTTACAAAATATTGGTGCCAATGTGATATTTGGGCATTTTGTAGAAATTCACCCCCAGAGCTCAAAGGGTTAACACTAGAGCGCCCGGAAATTTTACTCAAGTTTCATAAAAATATTTGACACCGGAATTTTTATTTAAAATTATTTGACTGATTTATTTAACCTTAATCTGCGTGGCTTAAATTTAACTTATTTTATGAACGAATGTCGGGAAATATTTTCTCAAAAATATGCTAAAAACTTTGTTTTTACCGGTTTGAATTTGCCTGGTAAAACTGTCAGTTGTCTCACCTGTAGTCACAAAATGGCGGAAACGCAGGACATGGCTTCCACCAAAGTAAACTTCCACCACTAATAATGAAAATTTGTTTCATCTATTATTTATGACTGAAATTTTGCAAGAAGAAGGCGATTAAATAAGGAGAAATTTTCAATATAAACTAATTTACTGGTGGAAGTTTCTACCGGCAGTAATCAATCCTTGCGAAAGCGGTTACAGTTGAAGCTTCAGTATTTTGAGGATATGTCAGTTACTCTTTATTAATAGTTCCATGTTGTACATACGCCTTGAAAACTAGAAAATAACTTAGGATACTGAAACTCCTTGGATTTTTGGCACCTCTATTTCAGTTGGAAAATTTTCTATTTGTTATTTAAGTTGCAGAATTTATAATAAATGTATTTAATCATAGAATTTATTTATTATTATTAATTTTTTTTTGCTAAAAATTAACACTTTCAGAGGCAAGTAATTGTGTTAATATAATGTTAAACTCACACGTAATTTTGGGAAAATTTTATTTCAACATACGGAAGAACAATTTTACATTCTTTTTCTCCAACCAAACTTATAAAATTTAAATTTAATTGAACATTTCTGGTTCGAATATGATTTAAAATGACAATCAAAGGTTTATCCTTCCTACTCTGTTGAAATTTTACACAACATTAATAAAAATATTTCACACCAGAATTTTCTTTAAAAACTTTTTAATCCGTTTATTTATGTTAGTTTTCGGTGCCTCTTATGTATCTTACTTTACGAAAATGTTTCTCGTTTGAAACGAATGAAATGAATTATAGAAATGGGTCTATTAATCCCATTCAGGGTAGGAAGTTTAACCCCTTAATTCTCGCTCCCGTCAATATCTCGGGCTGAGGTGTCGTTCGTTATTTCTCGTGCCCGTCATATTCTCGGGCTGGAGATTTAATTGCTGGAAAATACTACTGAAACCAGAAAAATTGAACTGGAATTTCCATTTGAAGTCTTTGAATATTAGCACTGTGGTTTGATTTGTACGATCTATAATTTGCCATAGATTTGTCATAGATTTGTAATATTTTTGTCATTTTGATATGGATTCTGATGAATCAAGCCTTTCTGATGATAACTGGAATATTAGCCCCTTCACGGTCGCTTAATATTTGAAAAAAAACATCAAAAGTGTACCTATTTTTTTTATTACAGAAATTGAATAATTATAAGGTTTCTAAATAAAATATGCAATTAGTTTATTTTTAAGGCGAAAAAACAATATTTTATAGCCATATTCATATTTGTATAAAAGCCATCATGCGATAATTATGTGTCTTAACCTCTTAAGCTCCGCCCCCGATAAATGTAGGCTACTATCTTTTATTTCAGATTGTGTGACTCCCACCAGTTATTATTTTTTTTTAAATAGTGTAAATGGCTTTATTTTCGCATAATTTTACCTGCCGTAAACTACGGTGGTGGGAATCAAACAATGTGAATAATAAAAAAAAGTATCCTACATTTATCGGAGGCGGAGCTTAAGAGGTTAAGACACATAATTCTCGCATGATGGCTTTTATACAAATATGAATATGGCTATAAAATATTGTTTTTTCGGCTTAAAAATAACTAATTGCATATTTTATTTAGAAACCTTATAATTTTCAATTTCTGTAATAAAAAAAATAGGTACACTTTTGTTGGTTTTTTCAAATATTAAGCGGCCGTGAAGGGGTTAAGGCGAAAAATTCTATTAAAAATGTAGTAGAACTGAACGTACCAGGAAATACTTGCGTAGAACAAATGTGGAAGTAAATGTCATTTTTCCTTGCTACATTAGCTTAATCCATCGATGTACGTGTACAGTATCTTACGCAAAAATTGCCATAAATGGCTAAAACATTAATTTATTTGCTTGTGGTCAATAATGACCGGAGCAGTCCCACAGCAGTAGGTAGGCTGAAAATTTGTACCGAATTAAAGAAAAAACTTTTAAACTGATTATTTCCGATTGAGGCCATATTTTTTAATAATTAATAGTTATCACATAGTAAATCTGTATTATATTTATAAGCGTATTTCGATTTTCAAAATACTTTTAATACTTTTACCTAAGAACTACCAGGTACCTTTTATAATTTAAAAGCTACCTATTGTATTAACTCATACAAAGTCACAACAACCGCATATATATCAGGACATGAGTTTCAAAATTCCCGTTATCCAAAATTATCAAAATCGTATTTTCTCTATTAACGCATTAACCTCTTGAGGGGCACAGGTATATATTATATACCACCTACGATTAATGAAGTTTTAGACTAGAAAAATTTTATTAAATTTTACTTTTCTAACTTTGGTGTAAAAAAGCCGTAAAATTCCTTTTACTTATTTTGAAATAGAATTTTTCAAAGATTCTGGTAGGAGTTCAACATTACAGGAACACAATCACTTTCTCCTCAAGGGGTTAAGTTCTAGCATGTTTTACAGGTATTTTATTAACCCCTTACGTGCCGAGAAAAACTTAGGAGATTCACTCCCCAGTGCCACAGTTAGAACTTAGTGGCCTTACAAAATGGGCGTGGCTTAAGAGCGTGCGAACTCTGTAAATAATCAATGAGAGATAGAAGATGTTCCATTCAAGTTTTAATTTTTGTGGATTCACTAATAACTGAAAGCTGTGCCCTTAAGCTACCGATAGGAATCTATTGTATATATCTCGAACAAAAGAGTCAGGAGTGAGTTTTACGTGAACATAACCATATTTCCGAAAAAAAAAAAAAACATTTTTTGTAAAAATTCATCTAGGCAAATAATTCATATATTTCGAATATGATTTACTGATTCTCTTCCGATAAATAAGTACGCTTTAGAACCAACACTTTTATGGTAACAATATTGGTTCTATTCGTTTCATTATACGAAAAAAGTTTTTCTTGCGTTCATTTTAGTCGGATTCTTTATGTCATGTCTTTATGCCTTATTTGATTTTTTTATTAAAAAAAATGATATGTGATTTAATGGAATGTTTATTGCACTGCAAAAAATAAAGATAAAATCAGAGATGTGTTTTTCGTATAACGTCAACTTTTTTCTGGTACTGCACATCTGCAACACGAGCAAAAATTACTGCCATAGGTAAAATATTAAACAATTAGTAGTTATTGTAATCTCTTACCTACCGAGAAAAACTTACGAGATTCATTCCCCGTGCCACAGTTTTCCAAACAGCTGCACGTAGTTATGCGTTGTATTGGGGGAAATAAGAGACAAGCTTTAATACAAACATTTTGTACTTCCACGAAAATATAAAAAGAAACGAAAATACAAAAATTATGTACAAAAATTATACCAAAAATGTAAAATTATAGTGTAGCAATATGATAAAAAGATGTTAGAACTTAGTGGCCGTGTGATATATGCTGAAACATGGTTGGACACATAAACCAACATCACATTCAATGCATTGATAGTGGGATTCACGGCGAATTTTTTTCATTGAACAAACCGCACATCTTCTCGATGCATTTTTCTTTGAAGACGTTGATGTTACTAAGTCCGGAAAATGTCTAGCACAAAGTCGTAAAGAACAGACACTTTCTAATTTCTGTCGTTTGGCAGGTTGTGTGTGTGTGTGTGTGGGGGGGGGTAATATGAAATTTCTGAAATATACGTTCCACCAAATTCATGCGGAAGTTGTAATTATCAACGTTACGGAGTTGTTTCTTTTGTAATGTGGAGGCATTCCAAATAGCCATATCTAAAAATGTCGAAATATTGTTAAATAATACCTCTCCTGTCTTTTTCGCGTTGTTGAATAACAAACTAATGCCTGGTCCGCTCTGTCAACCCCACCCATCTTCAAATTATAATCTATAACAATAACTGGCTTCATGACATTTTTTTCAGTTTCAGAGGAATTTGCTGTATGGATAGAACTAAGAAGCGAAACATCATTTTTCTCACGCCATCTCAACACGGTAATTTTGCCTCTTTGGAAAGCGGCTAATTCGCCTTTCTTCAAAGTAAGTTTGTTGAAATTTTCCGGCAAATCACGTCGATTAGGACGAAGAGTTCCATATACATCAGTTGAATTTTGGATAAGAAAGTTTGCTAATTCTGGTGAGAGATAAAAATTGTACGCAATTACACAATAACCTTTTCGCAAAAAAGGTTCAATAAGCGTCATCAATGCTTTTGTTGCGACTCCATAGTTCTCATACTTTTAACAAAGATTGTACTCTGCCCTGTGTACACGATCGTATTGTGAATATATTCTGTCTCTGCTTCAGCAAGTACAAAGAGTTTTACTCTAGAGCGAGCTCTTTTCATTGGTATGTATTGTATCCATGATAGCCTGCCTTTGAAAATCATCAAGCTCTCATCAATGCTCAGGTCCCTTTCAGGTGTATAGACACTTGAAAATTTCTTCATCATGTCAGAAAAAAACAGGCCATATTTTACTAAGTTTTGCATTTGGATGTGAATTTTTATCAAAAGTACTATTATCAGAAAAGTGCAGAAATTTCATGATAGGTTGAAAGCGATTTCTGCTTATAAATTTCCCAAAAATCGGAGTTTCGATCAATTTGTTTTTAGACCAGTAAAGCGCACCGTGAGGTTTTACAAGTATTCCTTGCAGAATAAGTATACCTAAAAAAACATATATTTCTTCTAAATTTGTTGGACGCCACAACTTCGTCCTTGGTTTCTCTTTTCCGGGATGCCGGTTGTTATACTGGTCTGCAAAACGGTTAGTTTCTGTAACAATATGAAGCACCAGCTTCTGATAAAAAAATAATTCAAAAAATAAAATGGGTTCATAACATCTGTTACATTTTTATTTATTCCTAGTTGTCCCGAAAATGGAAATCGTGAAGGCGCCATAGGTAATTTTTTTATATCCAATCGTACACAGTTTCTGGCATCTTTCATAGAATAGTCGTTATCTGAATCCTCTTCATCTGATATATCATATTCTGACGTCTCTGATCCAGAAGATGACGGAAAGTCGTCATCCAGCTTACTATCATCAGTATCGGACATACTCCTACGAAATTCGACAAAATTTGAGAAACTGCACGGCTAAAGCTACGAGACTGAGGTAGTGACATCAAAATAGCAATGCGATAGGGAGGCGAAAAGTGAAAGGCAAACCAAACAATATTTTCTCTAAGATAATAGTGGTGTACAAAAAGGGCGGAGCCTTGTCAAATATGGAAAAAAATCCGCTTGTATTTTCACGTCACTAGCTCAGTGCGATAGCCTTTATGAAGCTAGTTCCTTCTACCCCTTCTCCTCTGAAATAGGTCAGTCTTTCAAAAACACCTTCAAAGTCTTTTTTCTTTTTCTTTTTTTTTTTTATTCCAAAGCCGTGGGCGTGGTTTTACTGGTACAGCCCAGTATAAAGGACAATATTTTGGACTGATGTATATATACGTCAGTGGCACTTAACGCATCGACTATTCGCGATGGATATATACGTCTGTGGCACTTAACCCCTTCGGGACGGAAGCCTTTTACGAAATTTTAAATCTTTTGTCACCGTTTTTTAAAAACAGAAATTTTTGTCTTATTGAATCGAGAAAATGCGCTGATTAAACAAGGCAAATTTTACAGTAAAATTTTACTGGTGAGGAAAAACAAGGATTCTGAGCGCTTCTTGTGGCACGTATACGTGCCGCTCGTCCCCAAGGGGTTAAGGGGTTAAGTTTACTCAACTTTTCGTTAAACACTTACTTTTACTTTACGAATCAAAACATTTTACTTTTCTTTTAAACTGGTGTCAAAAAGAGTGCCAAAATCACAAATATAATGTTACGGAAACGCTACGTCAGTCTTTAACCCTTTCCGGCACAGTGTGACCGAGGTCAGGATACCTAATTTTAATTACAAACTTACGAGCGGCACGAAGAATATTTTAGTAAAATTTTACTTTTACAATCAACATGTAAAGTAAGATGTTTATAATTTCTAAAAAAGTCGTTTTAAAATTCCGGTGTCAGTCAATCATTTCATCATTTTACAACAAAAATTGCCTGTGCCGGAAAGGGTTAATGGGTTAATTTTTCAATATACACCGACAACACATTACTATCTTCAAAAGGACTACTTTTATCCTGTATTCCTGACAATGTAAAATCTTCGTTTACAATGGAAACCAATGGACGCAGTCAGAGGCTTTTCGCGAATTCCCCAAATTTTATTTCTGAATAAGGCGAGTTTTTAACCCTCTCAAGGGCGATGGCTAGAGAGTCTAGCCCCCTAATTTTAATTCCAAAACTGACCACTGGCACCAAGAATACTTTAATAAAATGTTACTTTTATAATTAAAGTGCAAAATAGCGTTTTATTATTTATTAAGAAATTCGTTTGAATATTCTGGTGTCAGTCAATTATTTCATCATTTTACTAACAGAATTCCTCTGCCCCTGAAAGGGTTAAACTCAGGTCCAGTGTTGCCAGTGGGATACTTTTTTTTAAATTCAGATTTCTTGATTGCCACCACTTTTTTGAAACGGTAAAATTACATTTGTTTTCGTCTTAATTAATAAGTCATTAAATAAGACGCATTTTACCTTCAAAAAAGTGGTGCCAATCAAAAATCTGAATTTAAAAAAAGTAGTCATCTGGCAACACTGTTCAGGTCCTCATATACGAGTATAACCCCTTGAGGGGCACCGGTATATATCATATACCACCTACGATTAATGAAGTTTTACACAATAAAAATTTTATTAAATTTTACTTTTCTAACATTGGTGGAAAAAAGCAGTTAAATTGCTTTTACTTATTTTGAAATAGAATTTTTCAAAGATTCCGGTGGGATATCAGCATTTCACAAACTTAATTGCTTGCCTCTCAAGGGGATAACAGGTTGTCCGAAAAGTGTGAAAACTGTCGAATAATCATCCAGAAATTCATATCAGATTTCTTTTTTTAAAAAAGAGAAAAAAATACGTGTTAAATATTTTTTTAAAAAGCTAATTA
The DNA here is from genome assembly GCA_963932465.1 of Maratus speciosus. Taxonomy (NCBI): domain Eukaryota; kingdom Metazoa; phylum Arthropoda; class Arachnida; order Araneae; family Salticidae; genus Maratus; species Maratus speciosus. The sequence continues at coordinate 238,645,050 of OZ010794.1, read as the reverse complement.
GTGTATCAAATTTGGCCGACACAACCGACCCCCTGGGGCCAGAGGGGGTCCAACTTTGAAATCGTGAATGATTACCCCCATTTTTTGTTGCAGATTCGGATTCTACAGACAATAATACGTAACTTTTGCCGTTAAACTTTTTTCTTTCTTTTAAACCCTTGTTCATTACGATGTAATTGAGAAAATTCGACAGATACATATTTTGGTTTACCCACCAAGGTTTTGACATCTCGAAATGTGAATGGCCAGAACTTTTGACTTCAGAGTAACCGTCTATTGCGGGATTAGTGTTTCTCGAAAAATATCAGTGGCAGTTGTTTGGATTGCACTTTATGTGCTTCTTCTATAAAAATTAATAGTAATATATTAAATTAGTTTTCTATTTGCATATATTTTTTTTATTCGGTTAATCATTTCTAAATAATGACCTGCGTATTTTGATCTTTTGACGTGTAAATATGCACGTATCCCCAATCGCGAACAGAAAAAAAGATAATTGCCGAAACGTCAGTGAAGGCTTACTGTGGAGACACGAAAAGTTTTGGTTTCCGTTAGTCTGTCTGTCTGTTAGTCTGTCTGTCTGTTCCGCGATAACTGCCGCAAAAAGCATCCGATCGGCTTGAAATTCCCTGGGCATGTTGATGAGCTCCCCGGATTTAGCTGTATAGTTTTGGGTTAAATTTGGTTCATTCGTTCGGAATATACAGAACATTTTATTTTGTGATATAATGCTTTTCTATGGGAAGTCAGACGATTTTCAAATTTTCATTTGTTGAAAGAAATCGCTCATATGAATAATAGATTTAAATGGTAAATTTTGGATGCTGAAATTTTTAAATAAGAGTATTAAATTATTCTTATTAATTTGCAATTTTGTCAAAACATTTGTCAGAGCTTTTAAATTAGGTGTATAACTTGTGATAGAATTTTATACATGTGTTCGAATAATATAAAACATTTTATTTTATGAATTTACTTATATTTCATTTTTTCTTTTAACCGTTGCGTAGCAACAGCATCTCATCTAAAAATATCATAAATGTGAAAGTATGTATGGTTTTTCGAAGTCAAATCAAAGCAAAAGGAATGAATTAATGAATGCCTTTGTATAGATATTTGCATATAGATTTATTTAAACGCAGAAATGAAAATAGTATTTATATACTATATAGAATAATATTTTCATTTATGTATTCGACTATTTGATTATAAATGAAAAAGTTCGTTATTTTCATACAGAATAAACTGACATTATTCTGTTAAATTTTATAAATTTTATTGTTGCCAAAAAAAAATGAATAACAATTTCTCCCAAAGAGTTAATTTTAATTTGTAAGATTTTCACGTGCAAAAGAAAAATGGAATAAGCAAATAAAAAATAAAAAAAGGATACATAGGACAGGAATGAATACATATAAACATTTCACACCAAATACCACCTAAAATAGTTTTTGTAGCAGTATTTTCCCAGCACTACGAATAAAGATTCCTCGATTTACACGATTTTACTTGGCCTTCCTTTTCTCATTCTTTGCGATTTCATTTTCGCAATTGCGTGCATTAATTGGCACAAAATTTTACATTTTTATGACTGAGATATATGTAAGGCCATACAAATAAGAAATTCCGTATTGTCTCCTATAAAATGTGATAAAGTGTTGGTTAATCATATATGTTTTTATTAAGAGGAGCAGAGCTGCCAAGCCTCCGGCGTTCTGGATACCAGTATTTTAATACAGAAAATGTTACTTTATTTAATTGAAACATTTGCGCAATTTAAAAGAACATTTTCTCTAAGATAATAGTGATGTGCAAAAAGCTTGAGACTTGGTATGTCTGGTGGGGAGTGAAATGTTTTACTTAATGCATTTATCTCTATTTTAATGCTACGTGAACAACGTCCGTGTAACAGCTTGTAGAGTGTAAAATAAATTAAATTATTAAAATAATCCTTATTACGAAAAATGAAACAGAAAGTCCGGCTAAGGGAAATGAAATGTTAGTTAACCTTTCGTAATTTGACCTGAACATAGGTTTGCGTCAAATTTCAACGGTATTTGTAACATCACGATTTTAAATTAAATGTAGATACTATTAAAAGAAAATCACAAAAAATACTTAAAGGCGCCAAATCATGTTTATCTATTTAACGATGATGAATTATTAACTGTTAGGTTTAGAAGCCCCCCTACTTTAGGGTGATTTTAGTAAGTTAATGCTATCGAGTACATTTTTTGATATTTAGATTAGATCTTAGATATAAATGTTGCAGAATGGTAATCAAAATTATTTTTTTATAAACAAAATTTATAAAGGTATTAGATTTCTAAATTAGATGTTTCAGTTTACATTTCCAAAAGTTCTTTATCCATTAGATACAGGTATTTGTGGTTAGCAGGCAAGTAAATACTGCTGTATGGATATTAGGATAACGTAAAATGCTTGACCGAATTATTGCTTATCCTTATAAATCGCAGTGTAAAAAGAAATCTAAGATATAGGGTAATCATTAACTCAATCAGTAGAGAATTAGAAATGCAAAATAAATTACACAACGGGGGGTTCAGGGGGGCAGAGCCCCCCTGAAGAAATTTGCTTTATTATATAAAAATTACTAGAATAAGTAGCTCGTGAGAATTTCAGAATATCCTTACATAACAACGTGTTTAATTTAACGCTTTTAATGTCTGAAACCATCGAAATATTTTTTTCCTTTTATAAATGTTTGTGTAATTTAAATAGTTTAAATTTTGTTTTTGTAGAAAGATTAATATTACGCAAAGTTTGATAAAAACAATGAGTTGCAGAGATGACGTTGAGGCTCTTGATCTGCAGATTTACTAGTATTCATTATTTGGGGGAAGGATGTGTGGATATTCTGAGTTTCAATTTCTTCTACTGTTTTATTTTTGTTTTTTTTTTGTTTGTTTTTTAATCATCGAATTTGGAGGGCTGATGCGGGTGTATGTTTTTTTTTTTTTTTTATAGGACAAAATATTAAAATATTTATATATAATCTTTTTGTGCTGGCTGAGCAAAAGATGGTGGAGTAGCATAAATTTCGGGTGGGAGTGGGATTATAGGTTTTGATGATTGATTAGTTACTGCAACCACAAAATAACAAGTAATGTAGAATTTTTTTCAATGATTCTATTTCTATACGTATATCAATAATAATACGTAATTCTTTATTTTTCAACAATATATTTTTTTTCAGTTTTGTATATGATTTTTTCTCTTTTTAAACTAATTATTCTTTTTACATTCATAATAGAAAAAAAATAATTACTTAAAAAAATAATAATAAATAGATATTTTCAATTTTTAGGCGAATGAAAAGCGATTCGGCTATAAAAGTATTACTTCATGAAGACATACTTCGACGCAGACAGCAAAAGATGTCGAATTCAGTACGGCCGTTTATTCGAAATGCTGGTGGAGTATCGGTAATCTCCATGTGACAAAATTATGATGCCATATTGTCAAAAGGTTCTGCGAACTAAACGAATGTATTCAGAATTTCAATAAAATACTAATGTAGAATGATATGCGAAAATATCCACCAATCACGATCTGCGGTTTCGAAATATTTACTGCCCTCTTATCGGTTTGCCCATGCGTAAATTTTGCAAAATACATATTTAAAAAAAAATATTGATATATATATATACATGTTTTTAAATATAAATTGGCAAACGCGAGCTGAAGCTGATTTCTTTGTTTTTGTGTCGTTCCTATTCTTTCGCACCCCTCAGTATCTAAATATTCGGCCGAAAAGCATTAACATTTGTGGAATAAAACTCAAAAGATTATATATGCGAGCCATAATATTTTAAAACCGGAAAAAGTAAAAGAACATACTTATATATAAAATGCAATTTAAAGGCAAAGGAGTGATCAACACGTCTTACGGTTTCGCTCACGTGAGTACGTTGTCTTCAAAGACGGCATGCAGGAATCTTTAAAAAAAAAAAAAAAAAAGCTGCAGAGCGGAAAGCATATCTATTCGGTTTGCGTCCTCCTTTTTATTACCAATAACTGTTCATAAAAAAGAAAAAAAAAAAAACATCAGTAAGAGTACAGGCAGTCTTTTATTTCTATCAGTGTAACATTTTTGTGAAATATTTTAATATTTTAAACAAATCTATTTCCCTGATAATTTTCTAACTTTAACTGCATTTTTTAACTTATAGATTTACAATATATAATCTAATTGAATGAATTAGTAATAAAATATGCATGTGAGTTTGCAGCCGGAATTACGGACTAGTTCAAAATTTTATTTTGATATCGATTAGTATTTGCAAATTAACTTGGGTAAAATGTCTTTAATTAGCCTTTATCTTCCTTTCTTAACACTAGAAAGACTGAAACTTAGTATATACTTATATTGCCCAAAAGCAGTCAAAATGACTGCATTGTGAAAGAATAACTAATGTGTAAAGAAACTTGTTTAAAATTAATTTTTAATATTTTATATATTACTAGGGGGCTCTGCCCCCTGCAAGCTACGCTCGCCAACCCCCGTTCAGACACCGCAGAATCTAAAAACACGCTAATCTGATGGATTTTAAAAATATTAGAGAAGATTGAATTATACTTAAAAAAGCTGTGTAGATCTCCCTGTAAATGGGTTTCCATTCAATTCCCTTTGATTGCAAAAATTTAAGGGCGAATCAGTTGCTGGTAAGACATCCAATGGTTGTTTTCGGTTTTGCTTAAAGAGGATCAGTTAAACATTTGAAAAGAAGCTAAAATAAAATAAATTAAGTATACAGAGTCTTTGTCTCCCGGTATTTTAAAACAATCTCTATAACAATAGCCTAAGCCATGTGACTACCATCAACAGTTCCAGGCGGACCACTTCGCTTTTTATATTCGAGGTGCCAGTTTGGTACTTTAATGTTAGCCAGGCACAGGTGATAATTCGCCAAAGATTATTCTATCGCAATCATTTCATGTATATTACAATAGTTCAAGTCATCAACTGCCATAAACAAATGCTGTCTGATCCCTTCGTCGTTCATATGAAAGTTTGGCACAGATGTCAAATACGTCCCATATTGCCGCGATTTTTTAACGACGTCAATTTGGGGAACGCATCAACAGCATAAACAACAACATCCGGCTTATCATATCAAGCAAGATAACAATATTTTGGCGCCAGTTAAGTGCCCGTTCCGTATATGACATAGGAGTCAGAAAAAAAAATCGCGCCAATATGGGACCGCAAGTTTTCCATTTTGATTAAAAAAATCAAATTTTTTTTTCGAATAAAACTACATAAAATTCGTCATGGTTGCAAAGAATTCTTGGTACTGTTACGCTAGCCGGATGCAAATCTCGCCAATAGCTTTTTTTTTTTCAACTCGCCAGTTAGCATTTTTTTTTCGAGTGGTAATATTTGGCCAGATGTCATATACGCACAGCAGGTTTGGCGTGATTTTTTTTTTTTTTTTTTTTTTTTTTACGAAAATTTGGCGAAAACCTCGTTTTCAAATACCAGTTGCATATGCATTTTTGGTATTACTTAGTTATCCCATTAGTTTGGTATTAGATTAAATGCCAATAATAGTTGATCGTAAATGTCACATTCACTTGGCTTTAAACAATTTACACGTGTTTACGTCATCAAGTAGTGATTTTTATTTCGACTTTTTATTTGTATAGTTATTAATGCTATGCTAATTTATTTGTTCTTTCGTTATTTAAAAGAAAAATTATGTCAATTTTATAAGTTGGCGAGTGTTTTGGCGATTTCTATAATTTGGCGAAATTGCTCGATGGAATAACTAAGTAGTACCGTACTTTTTCATTATTTTCTATTATTTTCTAAAGGAAATATAAAAAAAAATAATTAATAATTATAGAACAAAATAATTTATATAATTTATAGAAATAAATAAAAGTAAATAAACATTTATTATCAAATAAACAACAATAGCCGGGTTACCTTGTCAACCTTTTCCGAAATATGAAAAAAAAAAATCTGTTTGTTTAAAATTTGAATTGCCATCATTAGAAAAATGTATATAAAATTAGAAAAAAATTAACATTGCGAAAACTAATTCGAATTTAAAAATTCTAATACCAGTTTTGAGATCTGCAGATCTATGCTGATTTTTGGTGTTAATTTCATCGCAAAGTATTCCATAGCTTAGGAGAAATAGCTTGAAACATAATCAGTTGTTTAATCAGTCGATTCATATATTCAGTTCATAAATTCGTTTCATATATCCTTTTCATAAATTCGTTTCATTAGGATTTTATATATATAGGGTAGATTTACAGTTATATAACAAGTTATTAGTAAGTATTAACAATAAAAAAATCTATGCATTATTATTTGTACATTTTATGCAAATGAAAGTGGAAATCTTTTTATGTGTACATCTTCCGCAAACATACTCCGGACATTTTTCACATACATTATTTGTTTTGTTGTTGTGCTTGACAAATTTTGCATTTGTTAGAATGGGTTGCATTTGATGATGCTGCAGTTGATCATTGTGCGGCTTCATGTTCTGATGTCTTGCAGGTCTGTATTCGGTGGAAAGCTCTTCTGCTAATTGAAATAAGAACTCCTTTTGTTGTATTTGTATTCCTGTCGTTTCTTTGTAAAGCATCCAAGCATTTATAGCAGCCAAATCTAAAATATTGAAAAATATTTCGAGGGGACACCTAAGAGAACTAGCTTTTACTGTATACTTTCCGGCAATTTGATCCGCCATACCATCTCCAAATTTTGTGCTGTTATCAAATTGAATAGATTCCGGTAACATTTTTTATGACTTTTATCAATTTTCACAATTGTATGCTTAGAACTTAGAACAGCTACTCTTTTATTTGGTTTGCTTTTATATATTTTAAGAACACAATTTTCTGATTTATATAGCAGAGTGAAAAAACGAGGCATGTTATCCTTCGTTTGTTTGGCGGCTTTGGGTAGTTCTCTTTTATTTACCCTAATAGTTCCAACTAGAGTTGTTTGTTTGGCCAATAATTTTGTCGTGAGTGACATGCAAGTGAAAAAGTTATCGGTCATGATATTTCTTACACAGCTTGTATATGGCTCGACAAGTGTCAGAACAACGTGTTCACTGAGAAGCATTGACGATGATCGTTGTTCATCTTTTCCCAAATAAGGAAAACCATTCAAAACATATTTGCTACTAACATCTGATGCAAGCCAGAATTTGATGCCAAATTTGTTGGGTTTATTAGGCATATACTGTGTAAACCTGCATCTGGCTTTTGACGGAAATAATTTCTCGTCAACTGTTATATTTTGCCCTGGTTGATAGCAAGCGTGACTATTTTCAATGAACTTGTTCCATATTTCTGAAACAAAGGCAAATTTATTTGTTTGTAGTAACCGACTTCTTTCGGTTCTTTTGTCAAAACGAATAAATCGTAGGATTTGCTTGAACATTTCTCTGGCCATAGTTTTTCTAAAAAATTCGGACCCCACTTTTCTGACCATAAATAACTCAGTTTTAAATTTTTTGCCTCATCGGCTCCACGAGCATAGAAAATCCCAATAAATGTACGTATTTCCGGCGATGCTGTTATCCAATTGTTCCTCACAATTCGGCGGCCTTCTTCTTTTGTGCACTTTTTTATATGTTTGATAATATAGTTATCTATTATCAACGAGAATGCACTGATGGGATTATCTGCCATAATGTTCCTTTTTGCGTAGCCTGTTGGCCCTTTCACACCCTTGAAAATACAAGTAGATAGTAACCTTCCAGAAATACCACCTTTGTAAATTTTTGACCACACAGTACCATCGGCAGCTGTTTCGGTCTCCTGAAAGGTGTTTTCAGTTTCTCTATTAGAGTCTGAACTACTTACCACCCTACACCTTTTTCTGGGCATATTGATGACACTTTCATTTTCATCATTGGTGATCGACTCTTCATCGCTATCTTCATTGTCAGATGCTTCACTTTGAATATAATACACTTCATCTTCAGATGATAGTTCAGAATTCGTTGCATCTGATTCTGTATCGGAGCACTCTTCACTTATTTTCGTTGCTTTTCCAATAACTCACTTCTGTTCGACATTTCTTTTATGAATTTAGGGTACAAAAGAAAAAAACAAACAACTTGTTAGAACAAGTATCACTGCATAAAGGCCCAAATAACAAGTACTACTTTACCTTATTGAGCAACTGCAACTTATCAAGTATACGTCCACATCGATAATTTATCATGTGATGATAATCGAAAAAAAAATGAAAATTGTTATTTCAATAAAGAGCCGAACTGGTCATATAAGAAATTTACTCAATTCAATAATAAAAGTAATTTGATTATTAAAAATTTCCCAAGCAATCAAAATGACTTCTTTTGGGCAATATAGGTATATCACACATATATATATATATATACCGGAAATGAAGGAGAGGGATGTAACTACAATTATTCATACACGCATTTATATGTTGTACAAAAAGTCACAAAATTCTACGAAATTGTATCATTATATGCATAATTGTTCTTCTAATTGAAATTAAAAGGCAGTCAAAATGACTTCCTTGGGCAATCTAGTGTTAAATATATTGTTTTATTGCTGTAATAAATTAATATATTAAGTATTTCAAAATATGATCCTTATTGCGTTTGGTTTTGTAAATTTGTCAAAAAAGCAGTTTTTTATTATTTATTTTACATAAACTTATGGCTGTAATATATGTTTTTAACCTAATCTGTATTTAACACGTTCGGGACCGGATTACGGTCTTTTCAAGTAGTTAAAAAAATTAAAATCGGCAGGAAGTCGCAATAACCGATCGATTTGACTTGAAGATAATTATTCCAAAGACAATAACGGTCGATCTCATGGGGGGGGGGGGTGGAATACCTGTCAATTTGTGTGCCCACCAATATTCCTAACTCAATTCACGAATCACGTGTCTGTCCATTCCCTTGCGAGGCTTTTGCCTCCGTCTCATACAACTTTTCATAGTTCTTTCTTTCACTTTGCAAGCAACATGATTTTTAACTAGTAGTCGAGCATGTAAATATTAATACATAGGAAGTCACATATCCTTAAAATAGTGAAGCTTCAACTGTAACCGCTTCCTCAGGGGTTGATTACTGCCGGTAGAAATGACCACCAGCAAATTTATATAGAAATTGTCTCCTTATTCCAACGCTTTATTATTGCAAACTTTCAGTCATAAATAATGTTAGAAACAGATTTTCAGTTTTATTGGTAGAAATTTACTTTGGCGATAGTCAGGCCCTGCGTTTCCGCCATATTGTGACAACTCGGGAAACAAACTGACAGTTTTAGAAGGCAAACTGACACCAATAAAAACAAATAGAAATTTTTACGATGTTTGGGAGGAATAATTTCCATGAATAAGACGCTTAAATAAGAGGAAAATTTCTATTTAATTCTACTGGTGGGAAGTTTGTACCGGCAGTAATCAGAAACAGTAGATCCGATTTAAAAAAACAAGCAGCCGCCGTCTTGTGACAACCTCCTAAGTTACTTCACGCGCAACTGATAGACATTATGTGATTAGAAAAATGGAGTTAGGGATAAAGAGGAGGAGACATATACATAGCTGCCAACCTTCCACTAATCTTCCGTAATGTCTGGATTAATTTGATCCAGGTTAACCACATTTCGAACCAGAAAATTTATTTCATGAATGCTTATTTATTTAATTCCAGGTTTCTACGTGGAACATATTTAAATTCATTTCTTCAAAAAAAATTTCTGGTTCCAAACGTATTAAACCAGGGTCAGATTAACACAAGTATTACGGAAGATAAGTTTGAGGTTGGCACCTATGCATAGTGTAGAGACTACAAGCTGCGAGTGAAAAAACTGAGGAGGTTGTCAGAAGATGGAAAATGATTTTTTGCATCGGATCAACAGTTTCTGAATTCCGCCGAAGCAAACTTCCACAGGTATATTTTCAATAGAAAGTTTCGCCTTCTCTTAGCGGCTTATTCATGCAAAATTTCTCTCCAAATTATATTAAAAAGTCTAATTGTTTTAACTGGTGAAAGTTGGCCGGGGTTACAATCTACTTCACTGAAACTGATAGAACATGGTTTAAGTTGTCACAACATGGAGGAATGGCCTGGCTTGACCATCGCCGAACTAAACTTCAACCAGTAAAAGTAGATATCCGATTTTAGCCATAATTATTGCTGAAATATTGCATTATTAAGGCGTTTAAATAAGGAGAAAATTTCCATTCAACTGTATAGGTGGAAGTTTACTCCTGCAGGAATGAGTCACTGCGAAACCTGTTACAGTAGAAACCTGTGCTACTTTTTTAAATTCAAATTTCTTGATTGGCACCACTTTTATTGAAATCGTAAAATTTGCCTTATTTAATGACATATTAATTAAGAAGAAAACAAGGAGAATTTTACCATTTCAGAAAAGTGGTACCAATCAAGAAATTTGAATTTAAAAAAGTAGCCTACTGGCAACACTAGTAGAAACTTCATCATTTTCGGGATATGTCAATTACTCTTTTATGATACACTGGCCTCCAAAAGTTAACGTACAGGGACTGGATGCTTTCGATTGTACACTGCTTGTCGAATATCTACGAAAATTATTGGCGAATTGTTCTTGAACTTCTGGGATGTAAAGAACATGTTTGATTTTATATTTCGCGGTGAAGATTTAGTCGGGAGGACAATTGGGGGCTAATAATAAATTTAATAATAAAATAATGTTTGCGATCACCTATGTAACAGAAATTGCTGGAAATGGTTTGTCGCTGTCTTAAAAGACTATTTGGGTCCTGTTCAACGTTTGTGTGCAATTGTGTAAGCTTATTACTCCTATTCGAGAAGATGTTATTGTGTCTGTGAAAAAGTCACAAGTTTTTTGTTTATAGCATTCAGAGTTTTTAACCAGATTTAACACAACATTCCGAAAACTTGACAAAAAATAGTAGCAACAGTATACTGAAATTAAAACATTAATATATTGAATATTTGATGAGATATGTGTATTTTTATGAAATAATTTTTAACTGCGCATGTGTTGAAGATTTCAAAATTTTTATTTCATAATTTGGTAGTCAGCTATTCTGGGCAACTTCCGTAAAAATTCCAGTCAAATATCGCGAAAATTCACAAAGATAGGGGAGATATAGTGAGTTGCTTTCTAAAAATAGCTTTATTATAAGGGATTTTCGACAATTTTTCAATCAGCTCACTATATCTTTCTGAGTTTTCACAATAATTGACTCGACTTTTCATAGAAGTTGCCTAGAATAGCTGAATACCAAATTATGAAATAAAAATTTTGAAATCTTCCACGCATGCGGAGTTAAAAATTATGTCATAAAAATGCCCATATCTCATCAAATATTCAATATATCTATGTTTTAATATCAGTATACTATTGCTACTATTCGTTGTCAAGGTTTCGGAAAGCTGTGTTAAATTTGGTTGAAAACTCTGTATGCTATATACAACAAAATTGTGAATTTTTCACAGACACAATAACATCTTCACGAATATGGATGCTAAGCTTACACAATTGCACACATACGTTGAACCCAAATAGTCATTTGAGACAGCTACAAACCATTTCCAACATTTTCTGTTACATAGGTGATCGCAAATATTATTTTATTATTAAATTTATTATTAGCCCCCTATTGTCCTCCCGACTAAATCTTCACCGAGAAATATGATATCAAACATGTTCTTTACATCCCAGAAGTTCAATAACAATTCGCCAATAATTTTCGTAGATATTCGACAAGCAGTGTGCAATTGAAAGCATCCAGTCCCTATACCTCAACTATTGGAGGCCAGTGTAGTCCCATGGTTATAAACCCATTCGCGGAAGAATACAAATGGCTAATTAATAATAAAACTTGTCATGTCTGTCACACAGCTGAAAATCGCTATGCTTGTTGGCTACCAGTATTTTAGAATCGAAAAATGTGATATGTTATCGGAGATCAGTTGAATAATGCGAAACAAACTTTTCGAAAATAACGGTGGCCAAGATGCATAGTGATTTTTAGCAGTGTGACAGACATGACAAGTTTTCATGGAATTAGCCAAATGCGAACTGCAATCTTATCTGGAAAAAGATGGTGGAATCACCACAAATTATAGTTTAGACCTGGGCGGGAAGTAAAGTTATGGTGTTTTCTAGAATATTGTCAAAAAAGAATAAAAGACCTTACATAGAAATATATAGGAGAGAAAATTTTACTGGCACAGTGCCAAACAGAAAAATGATTGGCAAGTAGAAATATAGATTTATGAAAGGAAAAGAAAAAAGAATTATAGCATTCAAGACAAAATGTAATGATAAAAAAAGAGTAAATTTCAAATAGGATAATAATTTTAAATATATTATCTGTTTATAAAACATCATATATGTATACTATATATATATATATGTATATATATACATACATCTACCCTATATATATAAAATCCTAATGAAACGAATTTATGAAACGGAAGTATGAAACGGAAGTATGAATCGACTGATTAAACAGCTGATTATGTTTCACGGCAATTTCTCCTAAAATATGGAATACTCTGCGATGAAATTAACACCAAAAATCAATACTGATCCGCAGATTTCAAAACTGGTATTAGAATTTTTAAATTCAAATTAGTTTTCGAAATATTAATTTTTTTCTAATTTTATATACATTTTTCTAATGATGGTAACTCAAATTTTAATCAAACAGATATTTTTTTTTCATATTTTAGAATAGGTTATTTTAAATTAATTTGGCGACGAGTTTGGCCTCCCTTAAATGTATGCTAAGAAATGCATCATGTTACTTTTATTCATAATTCAATTTGTATTTCATTATCATTGATTTTAATACAAAACTTTCATTTAAAATGGAAACCTTTAAAATAAATGGCTTTTACTTCATTCTTTTTTTTTAAACGAAACGAAAAGAAAAATATTAGACACAGATGTCATATACAGAACTGGGTACCTAATTGGCGCCAAAATGGCGTTATTTTGCCTGACATGGTAACCCGGATTTTGTTGCTTATTTATTATAAATGTTTATTTGAATTTATTTTCTTTTTATTTACACAAAATGTTATAAATTGTTTTATTATATAGTTATTAATTATTTTTTTTTATTTATTGTTATTTCATTTTAAAAATAACAGAAAATAATTTAAAAATACATATGTAACAGGTATTTGAAAACGAGGTTTTCGCCAAATTGTCGTAAAAAAAAATCACGCTAAACCCGGTGCGTATGTGACAATGCAACAAATCATGAGATTTAATTTCCACTTCAAAGCAACGTTTTAATGTTATTACTTCTCCGTCGATCATTTTCGCCAAATTATATAAATGGCCAAATTATACAAATTGACATATTTTTTTTAATAACAAAAGAACAAATAAATTAGTATAACATTAATAAAAATACAAATAAAACGTCGAAATAAAAATCACTTGATGGCGTGAACATGTGTAACTTCCTTAAAGTCAAGTTAATGTGACATTTACGTTCAACCACTACTGGCATTTAATCTTATAGTTTGGCGACAGATTTTTGGTCGATGGGATAACCAAGTAGCACCGTTTTAATTTACCATTCGAAAAAAAATGCTTACTGGCGAGTTAAAAAAAGCTATTGGCGAGATTTTCACCCGGCTAACATAAAAGTACCAGGAATTCTTTGCGATCATGGCAACTTTTAAGTAGTTTTATTCGAAAAAATAATTTTGATTCTTTAATCAAAATGGAAACATTTCTTATGAAAAGCGAAGGAATCAGCGCGTTGTTTATGGCAGTTACATGACTTGGACTATTATCATATAAACAAAATAATGGCGATAGAATAATATTCGGCGACTTATCACATCTGTGGCTGGCTAACATTAAAAGGCACAGATGTCATTTTCGCCCCATATTGGTGCAATTTTTTTCTGACGCCAATGTCATATACGCAACTAGTACTTAACTGGCGCCAAAGTGTCGTTATTTTGCTTGATGTGGTAATCCGGATTATGTTGTTTATGCTGTTGATGTTTTCGCCAAATTGGCAACCTAAAAAAAACGCGCCAATATGGGGCGAATATGACATCCATGCCCATTAAAGTACCAAAGTGGCCGCCTGGAATATAAAAAGCGAAAGGATCCCTTGGAGCTGTTAATGATAGTCACAAGTCTTAGGCTATTATTATACAGATTGTTTTCAATTCTAAAAACAGCGCAAAGAATAAGATTTCCTAACGATTAAAAATTTATTTTCACGTGACTATTAAAAACAGAAAAAAAAGTTTAAAATTGCTATTAAATGAGTACATGTTAAAAGCTGGAAAATATTGAAAATTATGTCTTGAAGATTGTATTTACACGTGAATATTAAAATGGAAAGGAAACTTTAAAATAATAAATACATCAATATGCGTTTAACCCTTTCACGGACAAGGCACTTCTATTCATAAAATCTTGAAATCAGTGAATGGCACCAGAATTTAAAACAAATTTTGAAATAAAAAATGCTTTTGCTCACTTACTTAATAAAAGGGAAATTTTCATCCCGATATTCTGGTGCTAATGTGGCATTTAAGAATTAAAATTAAGTGGTCCAAAAATGAACCACCGCCCTTGAAGGGGTTAAAGCAGCAAATTTTAGTAATTGTAGTAAATTGTATTATGTCAGTCGTTTTAAAACGCTGTTAAAAAATACTGAGAGACAAAGACTCTGTTTACTTAATTCATTTTATTTTAGCTGCTTTTCAAATGTTTAACTCATCTTCTTTAACCAAACACGAAAGCAACCATTGGATGTCTTAACAGCAACTGATTCTACCTTAAATTTTTGCAATCAAAGGGAATTAAATGGAAACCCGTTTACAGGGAGATCGCTACATGTTTTTCCAGTACAATTCAATCTTCTCTAATCTTTGTAAAACCGATCAGATTAGCGTGATTTTAGATTTTGCAGTGTCTGAACGGGGGTTGGCGAGCGTAGCTTGCAGAGGGCAGAGCCCCCTAGTATAGATATAATATTTCAAATGTATCATTTTTAGAGAACACATACAAACAAGTTTCTCACGTTTATTTAGCATTAGCATTGTTAAAATCAGACTCCTTCTAACACTTTCAAGATTTAAGTAAAACTATACAAACTGTACTTTTTCAAAGGAATTTGTGTCGAAGAAACCATTTATCGTCTTCTCAGCAAAATAAACCATATAATGTTATAAAGATTTTTTTTTTCGGATTAAAATGGTTTTTTTATATTGACTTTTACATTAATTTGAACATGAGTTGTGAAAATTTATGTAAACTTTTTTTATCTCATGATTTAAAAATTGAAGTTATCTGGTATTTAGAAGGCATTCGCGAGTGGTAGAGCGGACAAGTGTTGTATAGTACACGTTCAAAAGTGGATAAAATATTTCCGGTGACGAAAAAAAGTTCGTTCTGAAAAATAAAGGATTTTCGGGGGAAAAAATGAGAGAGATATTATTTCATGATTCCACGTTCCAATAAATCAATTTAACTTTTATTAATTAAAGTTGCATTTTTTCAAAACTGGTCGATAAAGTGTGCAGGCCAGGATTCGAATATCAGACCAGATGTCATAGTCAATAGACTTCTTAGTGTATTGTGTCAGTCAGGTTCGTCCTTGATAGCTCAGTTTGAAAGGCATGGGCGTCTTCAGCCAAAGGTTCCTGTTTCGAATCCTTGCCTGTACAGTTTTGTGTCCAGCTTGAAAAAATTACAATAGCCTTAATTAATCATGTGTAAATAAGCATCCAGCGTTTTTTCTAAACTTATATTACCAGCGTTTTATGAATATTATTTAACCTTTTCGAGGGCAGTGTCCTTTAACCCTAGAACTACCGGAAATTTTACTCAAGTTTTATAAAAACATTCTACACCAGAATTTTTACTTAAAACTATTTAATTTGTTTATTTAACTTATTATTGTCTGATTTATACATTTAGTTTGTTTTGAAGAAATTTCTGGTTTGAATAAATATTTTGAATGTACATGTCGGGTCCATTGGACCCTTCTGGTAGACAGAGGGTTAAAAAAGTTGCTTAATTTTAATTCAAAAAAAAAAAAAAGAAAAAAGAAAGAAAGAAAGAAAAGAAAAGAAAAGAAAAGAAAATTCGCACCAAGAATATTTAATTAAAAATTGCCTTTTATAATGTACGTGAAAATAAGCTAGTTTGTATTTTCTAATAACTTCGTTTATAAATTCTGGTGTCAGTCCATTATTTCATCAGTTTATAAACAGTATTACTCTGCAAAGCGATATAAGTAAGCGTCCTAACTTAAATGGGAGAAGTAACCGCAAGATTAAAAGCGAGGTCACATCAATCAAGGTCACGCGCCACGTAGCGGATGGAGTGTGAACTACATGTAAATACCTAACTGTTTTCATACTCACACCACTAAAATTTTAATGTTTTTTTCACCTTGATAAATAACTGAAGTGCATGTGACAAGTGAAGAAAACTTCGTGGTGTCAAGTGCATCTGGATGCCCCACTCGGTACGCCATTATTTTGCAATAAATGTGGCAAGCAAAGTTCATTTCCATGAGTGACTACAGATTTAGAAAATATGCGCCACATTGAAAGCCCGCTTATGTGGATTATCACTCCGTCCACAAGATTGCGCAACTGTGTTAATTTACGCCCGGTTCCAGCATTAAGTTTGCACGCTTACTTATATTACCAACTTATATTACCGCTTTGTTACTCTGCGTCGGAAAGGGTTAACATTACCGTTATTACAATGTAAAATCCAATCACAGCGGCTTTCTATATAAAACATATTATTAATAAATTATCTGGAATAAACTTAAATTCCTTTGAAAAGAATACAAAAAATTTCTGCAATATAGACTTCATACTTTCAAATATTTCCTAAGAATGTAATTATAACAAGAATTTTTTTATTCTAGCTTACTAAAAATAATGTAATACTGACCGAATCGTAAGACATATTTTCTTCTAAGTTATAAATACAAAAAGAAGAGATGTATTATCGAATAATCCTTTATGAATCTTCAAAAGAGAATTTTCTCGAAAAACTTAAGTTAAAGCAGAGTGTTATTTCTTTAACGAAACAAACCCCCACTTAAATGAAGTAAACTATGCCTCTTGTAAATATGGCTTTGGGAATAACAATACGTACTTACGTAGAACAAATATCTCATAAGTGAAAAAATAATATCTTTTTTTTCAGTCCATTACCTCAGTGACTGGAACCAGATGTAGAGAAACTTAAGCAATCATAAGAGGCTAATGTTTTAGATTATTTTTTTGTCATTAATGATGAGAGTTCTTCTATTGGATAAACATTGAAAACATTTACAATTAGAAAGAACGAAAAGCGTATCGAAGTAAAATTTATTAAATACATAAATTAAAAAGCAACAGTTATGGAAAAAATGAGGATTTCTTTGATAAAGTAATTTCAGTGAATCATGAACGAAAATGTTGCATTAAATTAATAAAAAGAGACTGGAGTCCAATAATTAATGCAGTTATGAATAAACATGGTGTACTGACTTCATATTGCGAGTGAAGTAACTGAGGAGGTTGTCACAAGATGGCTGCTATTTTTTTAATCGAATCAATAGTTTCTAATTACTGCCGGAGCAAGATTCACACAGGTAAATTTTAATAGAAAATTCCGTCGTATTTAACACCTTCGGGACGGGAGCCTTTTACGAAATTTTTAATCTTTTGTCACCGTTTTTTAGCAAAACAAAAATTTGTGTCTTCTTGAATCTAGAAAATGCGCTGATTAAATAAGGAAAATTTTACAGTAAAATTTTACTGGTGAGAAAAAACAAGGATTCTGAGCGCTTCATGCGGCACGTATACGTGTCGCTCGTCCCCAAGAGTTTAAGAGACTTATTAATGGAAATACTTTCTTACAATTATGGTAAAAATTTCTATTTGTTTTTCTTGGTGTCAGTTTGCACAGGTGTTATAATCTTTTCCACTGACACTGGCAGGAGATTCTCAAGTTTGTCACAATATGGCTAAAACACACGGCTTGATTACCGCCAAAATAAACTCCCACCAGAAAAATTAATATCTGTATCTGAGATCATTTATGACTGAAATTTTACATTAATAAGGAGTTTAAATTAGGAGAAAATTTCGATTTAAATTTACTGATGGAAGTTTCTCCCGGCGGTAATAAACCACTGCGATAGCGGTTACAGTTGAAGCTTCACAATTTTAGGGGTATGTGAGTTCCTTTTTATTAATAGTTCCATGCAAAATTTAAGAAAAACAAAAAAAAAAAAAAAGAAATTTCTGAATAGGAAATTGATATGGGATAAAAAACGAAAGAGGAAACAGAATGATTGATTTTGCAGAGACACAGCAGATGTAAAGCATGCACTCGTAAAATAACACGGAGAAGTGAAAATCGATAGTCAAGAGAAATCGACTATATCATAACAAAAAACACATGTTATTAAGGAAATGGAGTTATGAATAAAGAGGAGGAGACAGATATCGTAGTCTACTCATGGGACTATTAATGAAAAGGAACTGACATATCTTAAAAATAGTGAAGCTTCAACTGTAACCGCTCTAGCAAGGGCGGATTACCGCCGGCAGAAACTTCAACTACTAAATTTATATAAAAATTTTCTACGTATTTATTTAAAATTTCGTTCATAAATAATGACAGAAAGAGATTTTCATTTTTACTGGTAGAAGTTTACTTTTGTAGTCGTTAGGCCCTGTATTTCCGCCATATTGTAACAACCGGTGAAAAAAACTGGCTGTTTTAAAAGGCAAACTGACACCAGTAAAAACAAATAGAAGTTTTACGATATTTGTGAAAAATGTTTTACATGAATAAGACGCTTAAGTCAGACAAAATTTTCTATTCAATTTTACTGGTGGAAAGTTTGCTACGGCAGTAATTAGAAGCTGTAGATTCGATTTTTTTTAAAAAAGCAGCTCATATCATATGACGACCTCCTCTGTTACTTCACTCGCAACTCGTAGACAGTACGCTACGTGTCTCCTCCTCTTTAATCATAACTCCATTTGTCTACTAGTTGCGAGTGAAGCAACTGTGAAGCTTGTCGTGAGATGGAGGCTGATGCTTTGCATCGGATCAACAGTTTCTGATTACCGCCGGAGCAAACAGCCACCAGGAATTATTGAATAGAAATTTTCCCGTTACTTTAGCTGCTTTATCCTGAAAAAATTCTGTCATAAGTATGGTTAAATGTTCTATTTGTTTTTACTGGTATCAGTTTGTCATTGTATTATACTATTTCTCACTGATACTTTGAGGAGGTTGCATATTGGTTTATACAATCTGGCAGAAACGCAGGGCATGACTATCGCCAAAGTCAACTTCCACCAGTGAATATAAATATCTGTTTTTGCCATTATTTATAACTAAAATTTTACTGTAAAATAACATTACAATAAGGAGAAAATTTCTATTTAAATTTACTGCTGTAAGTTTGTTCCGGCGATAGTGAAAACCTTTGAAAGCGGTCACAGTTGAAGCTTCAGTATTTTAAGGATATTTAAGTTCCTCTTAATTAATAGTTCCATGATTAACACTAAACAGACAGAGTATTTTACTTAAGTTTTATAAAAATAGTTGTCACCAGAATTTTTATTCAAAACTCTTTAACTTTTTTATCTAACATTTTTCTTCTTATTTGTATTTTAAATCTATTTTATAAAGAAATTTCTGGTTTGAACCGAAATATATTCATTTTGCTAGGGGTCTAATGACCCTTCATGGCCCTTTTAATGTTTTAACCCCTTGAGGGGCAAGCAATTACGTTTGTGAAATGCTGAATTCCCACCGGAATCTTTGAAAAATTCTATTGCAAAATAAGTAAAAGCAATTTTACGGCTTTTTTCCACCAAAGTTAGAAAAGTAAAATTTAATAAAATTTTTCTGGTGTAAAACTTCATTAATCGTAGGTGGTATATAGTATATACCGGTACCCCTCAAGGGGTTAAGTATTGCAGAGTTCTCAATAACATAAATTGAAAAAGTGATTATAGGTTGTTACATGCAAAATGTTTTTAAATATTAATGCAGTAGAATGAAACTTTTCTAACATTCCAAGAAATCAGTCGAAATTATAAGTCCCCAGAAAAACGAATACTAATTTTATTTGGAACTTTATATAAATACTCATTTTTGAAAGACAAGAAAGGTGTTACGGTAGCGAATAAGAGACTAACCAATACTACCGAAGAAATTGCAAAAGAGATATCAATGAAACACAGGCGCAGGGGTCAAAGAAAATAACAGAAGAAACGAAAAAGTAGATTAAGGATTCCAAGGATTTTAACCCTTTGCACTCCGTTGTCGCCGCTGCAGCGGCATTGTAAGGTAAGTGAAGAACTCTGTTGTCGCCGCTTCAGCGACACGGTAAGTTAAGTGGGAAACTCCGTTGTCGCCGCTGAGGCGACATCATCTTCCCTTGAAAATTTTGTTTTTGGCATCAGTAATAAAAGAAAAGAAAATTTGCCTCATTTCATCAGAGCACTGCTTAAATTGTGTACTTTTTCAACTTTTAAATAAAACTTCTTTTAAATAAGTGGTGCCGATCGAATAAAATATTTGTGTAACGAAGTGGAGTTGCTGGTAGAAAACAGTGAAAATGACGCGGAGTTGCTGGTAGCCCACACTCAAAATAACGGGGAGTGCAAAGGGTCGAAAAGAATAAATGCTTATCGAAAGGAAGATTTGAATGTACCGAATTATTAAAAGTTGTAACTAAGTGGGTTAGAGGAAATATTAGAAAGTTTAACTGTTCCCTGGTAATGAAAGTCCCAGAAAATAAGACAAGTTTAAAATCAAGTGCGCACTAAATGCAAGGCGTAAATGAGTTTTGCGATAAAAGAAGTAGATTACTTTTAAAAATATAGAGGTGATGTAAAAACCGTCCGCACTCCGGGTCTATCAGGTCCGGCGCGCGTCCTCCCGGGTTAAAAATATACTGATGATGACACTGCAGAAAGTTGTAGATGTTGTTTTACAAAATGTATTAGACCATTAAAAAACACCGAAAAATATTAAATTACAATCACTACTTTAAAAGAAGAAACTAAAATGTCCGAAACAAATAAGTTTGTTTAGACAGATTCCAAGACACATTTCTTTAAAAAAAAAAAAAAAAAAAAAAAAAAAAAAAAAAAAATTCAATTGAGTACCTGGAATAAATTAATATATATAAAAATTCCTTTTCCTGAAAAATATTAATTACCATGTCTCGATTCTTATTTTTTTTTTTTTTTACACTTTTTACATAAACATAATTTTTGAATAAAAAAAAAAGTTCATTTTCATAGAAATTTTGTGTTTTTTTAATAACGTACTGTTATTATGCTTTATTACTCTTTCATAATACCGGGTGTCCCAAAAAGGACTGACTGATTTTAAAATTCAATAACTTGCAAACGGTGACAGATATTTAAAAAATTCTTGCAGGAGGGTTATGCATAAGGTCAAAAGTTTTATTACAGTGATTTTCAATTTTAGTTCGATTTACAAACAATAGATGGCGCTGTAAGCAATAGTCGCTAAATACAGGCTCGCTTTTTGGTCCTTTATCTTGTTCCATGCAGAAAAAGGAGATGAAAATGTATTATCCGGGCCACGAAGTACCAAAAATCGAGCCTGTATTTAGCGACTATTGCTTACAGCGCCATCTATTGTTTATAAATCGAACTAAAATTGAAAATCACTGTAATAAAACTTTTGACCTTATGCATAACTCTCCTGCAAGAATTTTTTAAATATCTGTCACCGTTTGCAAGTTATTGAATTTTAAAATCAATCAGTCCTTTTTCGGACACCCGGTAGTTGGATAGTATAGTCTTACTGCGTTTTAAAGGTTTATTATGGGATTTTTTAGTTATGAGACAAAGTCACCCAAAGCCAAGTTTACTTTACAGCGATTAAAAATAATAATAATAATAGTAATAATAAAACTATTTTTTTAGAAACACCAAATGGGAACTTTAAAATTTACCACTGGTATCTTGGAACTAGAGAAAGTAATTAGATGTTATTAAAAAAAACAAAAGCATTTAGATTTTGAAAAAAAAAACAAGTGGAAAAATAATATATACAGGGTGTCCGAAAAGTCTGGAAACGGTCGAATAACTCGAGAAATCCAAAGCAGATTGAAAAACGAAATTATACGTGTTAAATATTTTTTTTAAAGCTATTCAGTGATACAAAATTTGACACTCGCAACTGACCCCCCGGGGTTCAGAGGGGGTCCAACTTTGAAATCTTGAATGATGACCCCTATTTTTTATTGCAGATTTGGATTCTACGGACAAAAATACGTAGCTTTTGTATTTAACATTTTTTTTCGGATCCTCTTAGATCCCGATGTAATCGAGCATATTCCACAGATACATATTTTGATTTTCCCAACCTGGTTTTGCAATCTCGAAATCTTATTGCCCAGAACTTTTGTCGTCAAAGTAGCCGTCTATTACGGGAATAGTGTTTCTCGAAAACCATCAATGGTGGTTGTTTCGATAACGCTTTATAGGCTTTTTCCATAAAAAAGAACAGAAATATATTAAATTAGTGCTCTATTTGCATATTTTTTTAACCAGTCAATCATTTCTAAATAATAACCTGCGTATTTTGATTTTTTAACGTGTAAATATACACCTTCCCTCCCGAACAGAAAGTGTCTGTGTCAGAACTGTGTCTTTTATTCGTATTGTTTAATTCCCACCAGTTTTATAAAATAGTTTAACCGGCTTTATTATGCTATCATTTCACCTGTCTTTAAGTAAGGTGAATATTTCTTTTTCAAAAAGAGGTGCAAATAATCAATTTGAATTTTTAATCAATAATTTAATGCGAACGTTAAGGGGTTAATTAATATATTATCAGCTAATTGTCGGTAATATATTTTCAAAAATAACTATTAACAATCATTGAATGATTCCGCGTAGATGGATATCTCGAGCTTTCATGGATTATACCTTTTAGGAAAGTACAGTGCTTGTGTACAACGAAAAAAATTCTTTTACATAGGATAATCGGTATATTCTTCCCGTAAGGTCTAAATAAAATTCTAGAACATCTATTTGTTTCATAATTTATGTTTTAGTAGATTCGGAAATAGGAGGGCGGGAGTATTTTCTGCAGTTAATTTGTTCATTATATCATATGAAATATAACACCTAAAATTAAAACAAATATAATTTTCAGTTCGGCGTAACGAGCTGTTTTGAACGATACCCAAAGTGATATATCAGGCATGTGATTTCTGCGTTTTTGCACACCAGTATATTCTTAGAGAAAATGTTGTTCTCTTAAATCGCAAAAATGTTTCGATTAACCCTAGATCTACCGGGAATTTTATTCAAGTTTTAATAAAACGTTCTACACCAGAATTTGTATTTAAAACTATTTAACTTATTTATTTACCTTATTTATGTCTGGTTTATATACTTAGTTTATTTTAAAGAAATTTCTGGTTTGAATGAATATTTTGTATGTACCTGTCGGGTCCAATGGACCCGTCTGGTAGACGGAGGGTTAAATGAAATATCATTTTCTCTAAGAATATACTGGCGTGCTAAAACGCGGAAATCACATGCCTGATATATATATATAAAAATCCAATTTAAATAACGCTATCTACACTACGCGTTTATTTCCTTTTAAAAAAATTAAACGTCTAATAAACTATAAAATACTTGAGTCATTAAACTTTGTAACTCTTCAAATGGGAACTTTACGTTCTAGAAAAAAAGGCTCTGACAGACGGACATAAATCAAAGAGTGACCTTGTTTTTACTTTTTAAGTGCGGAACACTAAAAAAGAACTACCATGATTAAAAATGAACGTAATTTGATGCGCTTATTCATTACGGAAAAAAGTTGAAATATTCTTGATTAAGAAACGTTATATACACTCTTAAGAAAAAAAGACCCGTAAAATGCCTGTAAAATGTACTGTAAAACTGTACCTGTAAAATGCATAATTCCATAAAAGACATTTTTTTTAAATCTTACTTGTTTTAATATAAAAGTGTCTAGCAATTTTCCACTTAATAAATTTGCTTTCGATGGCATCATCGACGTTAGATTTTTACAGTGATAATGCTTCTACTGGAGCTTCTACTGTATTGAAATTCAGATTTGATAAAAATTGCCCATCAGAAAAAAAAAAAACTTTAGCTAACATTGCACAACATTGCACGGCATTCTTCACATATCCTTTCCTCAAAAAACGTCATTGCTCGAGGCAATGTCGGTTCATTTTCTGTAAGTACTCATAGTCCCCTGGTCTATTTCTGAGCGGGAGGGAATGATGCATGATAAGTACAGTATATTAAAAAAAAAACTTCTAGTGCCTGTAGAATGCATAATTCCATTAAAGAAAAAAATTAAATCTTAATTGTTTTAATGCAACTGCATTTAGTGATTTTTCACTTAATAAATTTGTTTTCGATGAAATCATCGGGCTTCGATTTGTACAGTGATAATGTTCTAACAACATTTTAGTACAGAAGATTTCGCTTTATTTAAATGCGCAATTTTTTAACCCCATTAAGGACCGTGACATTTATATCTCACCTAAATTCCGGTGTGAATTCAGCATAACAAAAACGCAATTGCTTGCCCCAGAAAGGGTTAAGTAAAGTAAAATATTCTATTATAAAATACTCATGGTTGTTTGCTCAAGCATTAATCAATCTCCGTGCAGCATGCCATCAATAAATTAATCCACTTAGGGTAAGGTGTATTTCAGATCTAAAAAAGGGTTTTTTGTAAAACCGTGGTCTTACTATGTATGGAAAATCACACACTAGAAACTAATCATCTTCGATGCGGCAAAACTATTTTCTGGCTAATGTTTCCCAAAGGCATTCTTCCTATTGCTGGCATAACTGTTTTGAGCACATTTAGCTGTCTTTTCGACAACAATTCACGTTAAAGTTGAATATACAGTACTTATCACGCATTATTCCCGCCCGCTCAGAAACAGACCAGAGAACTACGCGTACTTACAGAAAATGAACCGACAATGCCTCGAGCAATGAAGCTCCTTGAACAAATTATGTACAAACATAATGACGCGGCGCTAGCTAACAGTTTTTTTTAAATACTTCATTAGTCGTTTAATTTTTCAGGTACATGTTATTTTAAAGTTTACCAAAATAAATTCTAAACAATAATTACCACATTGCCGACTTACAAATTTGATCAAATCTGAAATTTAATACAGTAGAAGCTCCACCCTGTTCTGAAGCTCCTCCTTGTTTCTGGTTTTCTAAATTGGTGTTCTAGATAGGTTTTCCAAGTTTATGCTTCTGTAAATATATTTCAATGTACCATAGCTGCCAACAACAAGCTTATGGACAAATAAACATACGCTTTTTTGAACCACAAAAATTATATAGTAAATTATACGTTTTTAAATCACTGTAATCTGCCGATTAAATAAGGTAAAAAAACTCTATTAAATTTTTGTGGTCTGAAAAAGCGGAAGAGTTGGCATCTTTGATGTACGAATTTAATATAAAATGTCTTACCATCTAAAAATATGCGGACAAAATTATATAAGTGCATTATCTGAAAGGTAGAAGCCACGCCCTTTGTCAATGATGTGTTTTGAATGAAAATGAGAATTAATGCTTCCCGTCGTGAATGTCTTAACCCTTTGAGGGGCGGTGGGATAAAATATATCCCACCTAATTTAAACAAGATTCTCCCCAGAAAATTTTAACTAAGTTTTATATTTTTAACTTTGGAGGGAAATCGTTGAAAAATTGCTTTTCATTATTTAAAAGTAAAATGTTTCGATTATTCCGGTGAGAATTCAAAATTTAGAGGCATTTTTGCTTGCCCCTCAAGGGGTCAACAGATAAATATTTCTTCTGTGTTGAACGTGTCATTGTCTCACTACAAAAAAAAAAAAAAAAAAAAAAGTTTTATACCTACGAATTTCAAGAAGTAAGAATAATTTATTAAGGATGATACTAATACGTCGTAAATTGTGCGTATTAACCCATTCATTTTTAATCCTAGTTTCATGTAGAAATTCAAATTCGGATAAATGGACAAGACAATTAAAGGGATGTTTCTGACTATGTTAAAACCTTCAAACGTTAACTAAGCTTAGGACTGGCAGCACCAGTTAGTGCTGGTATGTTTAAAAATTGTTTTTTGTCTTTTTCTTTTAAACATTTTTACCATTATTTATTTTTATATTTTTATCATTAAAATTATTTTTTTCTTTTTTTATCATTTTCTGAACTTCAGAGATTATAATTTAAGCAAAAAAGCTTTTGATTGTTGCTCGCTTCAGTTAAGAAATTCTTTTCAATGCTGCTATATCTCTAATTCTTATTAAATATATTAGTTGGATAGTCTCAATGTTCTTCTGCTGTTTGAGCCATTTCATAGCTGTTTCAAATCCTTCAAAGGCTTCGTTATGCGATGGACCTGGATTATTTTCAGGCCATTCGTTTTCAGTTTCTTCAATTTCTTTTTCATCATGAATCTCATCCGCAATCTCATTATCATTTGAAATCTTATATCTAGGGTCATGCACTTCACTATTTAAGCACTCGTTAATTTCGTTTTCTTCATAGCTTAGGATTCTTACCATCTCCTTTATTGTGATACATTCCTCATTTTCTGATACACTATCAGTTATTTTCTTTATTTAAAATTTTATTCCTAGTCAATGGATAATTGGGAGCTCGATTAAAAAAAAAAAAATCTGAGAAATAGGCTGTTCGGAAAACTGGAAGTTTTGTTATTATTATTTATTTATTTATTTATTTATTTTTTATTTTTTTTTTTTTTGAGAGAGAAATAGCCTGTTCGGATGATTGGAAGTTCGGTTAATTCCGGTAATCGGCGCCCTACTGTACATTAATTTGTTATTATTAATAGATTTTGAGTGTGATATATTTCGAAACATGCTAAACAATATCTAACATCATAATCAGCACGAAAGACCAAACGTAGACATCTTATTCAAAGATTTCAGATTGAAATACTAGTTAAATTTTTCTGGGTTCAGAAGTTTTTTCAAGAAATTGTATCTCCAACCTGGGTATATGACGGTCACAATAAATAACGAACGATCCCCCGGCCCGTGATATTGAAGGGAGAGAGAATTAAAAGGTTAAATTCAACAGAGTTATAACTGATCATTGATAGCACCTACAAAAACACGGACGATATCCAGGCCGATAACACATCCCAACTTTTCTCAACATAATTTTTGTGGGGCTTCGTCAAAGATCAGGTGTTTATTCCACCACTACCAACTGCCGGTGGCGAACTTAGGACATGCATATCTGTAACCAATCAAGCAGCCAAACCGGGAATTCTGAAAAAAGTATGGGACGAGCTATCTACCGCTTCGATAGCATTCGTTTTTATGGAGGAGCTCACATGGAACTAATATATCTTTGTTGAATTAACACTTTCACCTGATTTCCGAAGAACAACAAGGTTGAACTCCCCCCCCCCCCTTTAATAGCCCTGTAAAGTTAGTGTATTCATAAGAAGAATTGGCAGAAATTTCTACGTTAGCATTATTACACATACAGTTTAAATTTCGAAAACCAAATTGGTTACATGGTACACATCTCTTTACAGCCATTGACATACTTGCCAACTTTCCCTTAAACTTCCGTAAAATGTGAGTTAAACTGACCCATTTTAGACACGTTCCGAACCAGAAATTTACTAAAGAAATTAATTCAGGTGGATTTCATAGAAAAACGTGATTTTAAATGTATAATAATGCATCAAACAAATTTTCTGGTTACTAACGCGCTTAACCTACGTCATTTTAACTCACGTTTTACAGAAGTTTAACCCTTAAAGTTCCGGCGTCTCTTGCACAAATTTTATTCGATCGGCACCACCTTTTAAAAAGCAGTTTCCTTCAAGTACCCAATATCAAATACTCTCTGATTAATTAAAGTGAATTTTATTTTCCTTTATTACTGGTAGCAAAAACAAATATTTTAAAGACTTAGGATTTCTCCGCAGCGGAGCCAACGGAGTGGGAAAGGTTAATTGAATGTTGGCAAGTATGCATTGATGGGATGAAGGTCCTGCAATAGACACGTGGATTCTGACTAGTTAACGTGATATCATTTTTATTATTTTGACTTTAATTTTTCTAATTATTAGATTATGTGCTCGGAATAGTATGGGTCACAATAGATTATGCTTTGGAGTTTATTTCGATATACATTTGAACTTAAACTTAACAACTGTATTATTAAATTTTGTTTATACAATGTTAACCCAACAACTACTGAAAATTTTATACAAATTTTATAAACGTATTCCACACCGGAATTTTTATTAAAACTATTTGACATATTTATTTAACGTATTAGGATTTGCCTCATATATTTAGTTTATTTAAAAGAAATTTCTGGTTTGTCCAATTATTATGACTGTATCTGTCATTCGCATTAAACTCGCCTCGTAGGCGGAGTGGTTGAAAGCTAACAGTTTATTATTTTTAACCCCTTCATGGGCAGTGGCTCATTTTTCGACTACCTAATTCATAGCTGCCAACTTTTACGCTTTCTTCTTACCACTAAAATTTTATAGAAAAAAAATTGTCTTGTTTAATCAGTGTTGCCAGATAGTCAAAAGTCAATTTCCCCAAAATTCTTGAAATTTTCCCCAAATCAGTGTTTTTTTCCGTAAAAGTCCCCAACTCAGTTTTTACTCAAAAAGGGAATTTTTAAATTTTCAATTTACCACTATAAAAAATATCTAAGTAATTCAAGCTAAAAAATTTTCCCCAAATCAAGCTTTTTTTGAAAATATTCCCCTTTTACAAAAAAAAAAAAAAAAAAAAAAAAAAAAAAAAAAATTAAACTGGGCTGAATGCATATTCTGTAGCTACATGAGAATGAGAGATATTTTGCCATGACAAGTTATTTCATCTTTGTTTTTAAAAGTATTGTCTAACAATGTTGGACTATTGTTACATTAGCTCCATAGCTTTAGATAATCTTTTATCAATTGGGATTTGAATGAATCCGAGATGGTACGCTGTTTTAATTTTTTTTTGTCATTTCTATACTGAAGTACATAACCATAATGCAAAGTATTTTCGCTGTATCAATCGATGTGCTTTTGCATATCATAAGAGAAAAATATCTGCTTTCCACATATTTAAGTTAAATTTTTTTAAAAGTACGGCGTTGGAATTTTTCGTTAAAGTCCTGCAGATTTAGTCAATTGCAGATTTAAGCTGCATAAGACTTTAGAGTCTCATGTATCTGTAATATGTGTAAACTGTAATGTAGTAAACAATGAACACGACCACATCCAAGAGAATAATGATTGATATTTCCGATTTCTGGATTGTATTTTCGTTTTTCAAATCAAAATTGAGTTCGAGACTGATCCAGTTTTTCTACACGACTAAAAGAAATTAAAAATTCCCCAAATTTTTCCCCAAAATTTTTGTAGTCCCCAAAAGTTTCCCATAGCTGCCAACTCTTCCGCTTTTTCAGACCACAAAAATTTAACAGAAATTTTTGCCTTATTTAATCGACAGATCACGGCGATTTAAAAAGGTAAAATTTTCCATAAAATTTTTGTGGTCTGAAAAAGCGTAAGATGTTGGCAGCTATGGTTTCCCCACGAAACACTTGTCCCCAAAAAATTCCCCTAGAGGTTCAAAATTCCCCAAAATGGGGACAAAATCCCCAATCTGGCAACACTGTGTTTAATCGTCGAAATCTGACGAAGCCGAGCTTAATGAATACGAAAATCTGTTAAGTTTTAGTGGTAGCAAAAAAGCGTAAAAGTTAGCAGCTATGCTAATTTAAATTCCTAAATGCCATATTGAGACCTGAATATTGGAATGAAATTTTTCCATTTATTACGTACGTGAAGAAAAGTTTTTCTAATTTGCAAATACGTGTGTTTGTAAATTCTTGTGTCATTCACTCAATTCATAAATTTACGATTTGCCCCTGAAAGCATTAAATGAATGTAAAGAAAAACAAAATTAGGGACTAAATACAGAAACAGCTGGCATACTTTTTGTTTCTATTTTGACATTGTTTTTCGTTACTAATTAATTATGCAGATAAATTTTAAAATGATATCCGTTCATTTTTTTTCACTTAAATTATTTAAACAAAGAAGTGTTATTAAATCATTGTTGACCTGCAATTTGCAATTAAGTCTATGCTTAGAGATAATTGAAGTCCTCAGTTTTCTGAAAAACTTGCCTAGATAAGTTATCCGAAATTCTCTAACAATAAATATATTTAGATTATTTACATTTCATATTAAATATCGTAAAGCCTATTAAAATATGATCTATTTCGTATAAAGTTGTTACCATTCGTGTAAAAACTTGCTATTATTTTATTCAATGAAAATTGAGTAAGCGGAACTAATCATCCAGTTTACGCCTTTAGATAACAAAGTTTCGTTTTAGAAACATGGCTATATACGTGACCGGTCAACAAAGTATTAATACAAGTTAAAATTTCAAATTGACTTTAATATGGAAACATCAATGGAAAAATAATACTGTGTTTTCATATATAAACACTATTCGTTCAATTCAATATACCTTTCAACATAAACTCAACAACCGTGTTATTAAACTTTGTTTATACTACGTTAACTCAAGATCTACCGAAATTTTTACGCAAAATTTATAAAAATATTCTGCACCAGAATTTTTATTAAAACTATTTAACCTATTCATTTAACGTATTAGGATTTACCTCAAATATTTAGTTTATTTAAAAGACATTTCTGGTTCGTTCAATTATCATGAATGTACCTGTCATTCCCATTACAAGGTGTCTACAGATCAGGGAAAAACGCAGTCAAAAAAAGGGTGAAACCCCAGTATTTTCTTATAGAAAAATACATTTTGTTTAATCACGCGAACAAATAAAGCGAATTGTCCTATACGTAAATACTGGTATATCCGATTTTATTTGACTGTGATTTTCCCTGATGTGTAGCCACCTTGCATTAGACCCGTCTAGTAGGCGGAGGGGTAAAAAGCTAACAGTTTATTATTTTTAACTCCTTCATGGGCGGTGGTTCATTTTTGGACCACCTAATTTAAATTCCTAAATGCCACTTTGACTCCAGGATATTGGAATTAAAATTTTCCTTTTATTATGTACGTGAACAAAAACTTTTTTTTTATTTTAAAATACTTGTGTTTGTAAATTCTGGTGTTGTTCACTCATTTCATAAATTTACGAATAGAAGTACCTTTCCCCTGAAAAAATTAAATGAATTTAAAGCAAAACAAAATTAGAGACTAAATACAGAAAATCCTGGTATATTTTTGTTTCTATTTTGGCATTTTTCAGTTGTTACTAATTAATTATTTAGGTAAATTTGCAAATGATATCCGTTCATTTTTCTTTTCACTTAAATTATTTAAGCAAGACGTGTTATTAACCCTTTTGGGGACAAGTAATTGTGTTTCTGAGATGTCGAATTCACACCAGAATCTTTAAAAAATTTATTGCAAAATAAGGAAAAGCGATTTTACAGCTAATTTGTTCCACCAAAGTTAGAAAAGTAAAATTTCATAATTTTTTTCTGGTGCAAAACTTCATTATTGGAAGGTAGGATATAATATATCCCATCGCCCCTCAAGGGGTTAACTACTTTTTGACCTGCAAATTGCAGTTAAATCTGTGCTTAGAAAAAAATGGTCCCGAGTTTTCTGAAAAAGAGTGCCTAGATAGGTTATTCGAGATTGTTAATCAATAATAATCTTAGAATATTTACATTTTATATTACATATCGCAAAGTCTAATAAAAAATGGTCTATTTAGTATAAAGTTGTTATCATTCGCATAAAAGCTTGCTTATATTTTATTCAATTAAAAATTAAGTAGGCGGCACTAATTATCCAGTTTGCGCCTTTAAACAACAAAATTTCCTTTTAGAGACAAGAGTATACACGTGACCTGTCTACAAAGTATTAATGCAAATTAAAATTTTAAATTTTCTTTAACCCCTTAATTCTCGCTCCCATGATATTCACGGGTTGTGTCTTTTATTCAGATTGTTTGATTCTCACCAGTTTTATAAAATGATGTAATTCGCTTTATTATAGTATCACATCACCTATCATTAACCCCTTATTTCTCGTTGCCGTGATATTAACGGGCTGTGTCTTTTATTCAGATTGTTTGATTCCCACCAGTTTTATAAAATAGTGTAAGTGGCTTTATTATGGTATCATTTTACCTGATATTAAATAAGGTGTGAACATTTCTTTTTCTAAAAAGTGGTGCCAATAAGTAATATGAATTTTTAAACCGTAATTCAATGCGACCGTTAAGGGGTTAAATAAGGTGAATATTTCTTTTTCAAAAAGGGGGTGTCAACAAACAATTTGAATTTTTAAACCGTACTTTAATGCGACCATTAAGGGGTTCGTAACGAACCTCAATGTTAAAATAATACCGGGTTTTCATTCATGAACGTTATCCGCTCAGTTAAAAAGATAGATTTTGTGAATGTTTACAGATATTTCTCTTAATTATGATGTAAATATATATTTTTACTGTAGTATAATTTCAAAAATTTAACTATTATTTTGAGAGCAATTAAATCGTCATTTAAGAAGTAATTAAAACTCTGTAATGATTACCAACTGTTAAATCCTCAGTTTATTGCTGCAATGAAGGAAGATAAAAAATAATGGTACAGATGTCATATTCGCCCCATATTGGCGCTATTTTTTTCGGTTGCCAATTTGGCGAAAACATCAACAGCATAAACAACACAATCCGGGTTACCACATCAAGCAAAATAACGACACTTTGGAGCAAGTTAAGTACCCTTTCCCTATATGATTTGGCGTTAGAAAAAAATCGCGCCAATATGGGGCGAATATGACATCTGTTCCAAAATAATATAACTGTTATTTGAAGGAAAAAAGTAACAGCAGTTTTTTTTTCATATCCATTAAAATGCCCAGCAAAAAATCGTGTTTTTTTTTTTCTTTTTTTTTTCCAGCGTTTTACAAGAAGAGTTCTCATTCTAAAGCAATGATTTTTTTTGTAGCGTTCAATTATTTATTTGTTAAATTTCTATTACATTATATTTACATTATCACTTAAAATACCAATATTTTACATTAGTTGTACACGATTGCCTTAGCTTAGACGAATTTTTACGAATTTGTCTGCTACTTTTTTGCTACAATTATGAAGAAAATAGGTAAACAGTTGAACAATTCAGATCGATCCCTAGTAATTGAGTTATGAATAAAAAGAAGAGACATAAAGTGTATTGTCTACTAGTTGCCAGTGAAGTACCTGAGGAGGTTTTCACAACATGGCTGCTGTTTTTTTTAATCGGATCCCCAGTTTCTGATTACTGCAGAGGTACATTTCACCAGTAAATTTCAATAGAAAATTTTGTCTTAGTTGTCTTATTCAAATTTTGCCTTATTTATCCAAATTTTCTCGCACAAGTATGGTAAAAATTTCTATTTGTTTTTACTTGTGGCAGTTTCCAAGGTATTATATTCTTTTTTCACTGACACTGAGAGTAGGTTGTTTAGGTTATGGTCCAAACGCAGATTCTGACTAACGCCTAATTAAACTTCTACCGGTAAAAGTGAATACTTTTTATGGGATAATTTATAACTGAAATTCAACCTCAACCCCTACAGGGACGCTATTTTAATTAAGTTTTGCGCCAGAAACTTTTAATGAAATTTTACTTTTATATCTTTGTTAGGAAAAAATTTCAAAATTGATTTCCTTGTTTCGAAATAAAAATTTTCACAAATTCCGATGTGTATTCAACATTACAGAACACAAAAACTTCGCCTTCAAAGGGTTAATAGGGCAATTAATTAATGCTAAATTTTCCATTTAAATTTATTAGTGGAACTTAGTCCCGGAGGTATTCAACCGCTGCTACAATAGTTACAGCTGAAGCTTCACGAGTTTAAGTATATAGTCGGTTTTATGTCAAACTATTTAATATGAAAACAGTGTTGCCAGCGGGCTATATTTTTAAAAGTGAGATTTCTTGATTGGCATCTTTTTTTGAAGTAGTAAAATTTGGCTTCCTTAACACTAGAACGCCCGGAAGCCGTCGAATCGACTACGGCCAAATGGTTGAAAATGAATTGGAGGATGAAATTATCTTCATATACTTAGTTAAATTTAAACCAGGCAGAAACACAGTAAATAAATCAGATAAATAATTTTAAATAAAAATTCTGGTGTGAAATATTTTTATAAAGCTTGGGTAAAATTGCCGGCCCTTCTAGTGTTAACACTTTGCCGTCCGCCCGATTCGTAAATATTTATTCGCTTGGTTCCGGCAGCGGTAATTCGGATCAGTTTAGTCGCCGGCCGTTCTTGACATTATCGGGAGATTATAAATTGTTAAGTTTTACTATTCTCATCGTTAGTTCTCATAAGTTCTCAACCCTGTTCCCCTACTTTCATGAAATTTCGAAGATATACATATGTAAATAAATACAAAATTTGTTTCTTTTATATATTTGTTTATTTGCATTTTCTTTGGTACTTAGTATTTCTCTTTCGTATGGTACGCAGCAAAACAGTCTCCAATATGTAAGGCAAGAACAGGTGATCCAGAACAGGCGATCATCAATTAACCATTCTAGGCGTGGACAAACGCTGGGCCAAAACTAGTCCGGCAACTCAGGATCAGAAAGGTCTTCGAGTTTTTCTTCGGTCGTTACAATGCTATGCACACGACACCACTGTGGTGTCGCCGGCCGTTGGCAGCTAATTTGCGCACGACACCACTGTGGTGTCACCGGCCGTTGACCGCTAGTTTGCGTACACTGTTAAAAATTTTGCAGCATTCTGGCAGGTCATTCGACCGTTTTTTGAAAAAAAACGGTTTCATAACCATAATTTAACTATATTCTGACCATAAAATGGCCAATAATATGGTCAGAATAGTGTTAAAATTACGGTTGTGTAACCGTTTTCGGAAAAAAACGGTCAAATGAACTGCCAGAATGCTGCAAATTTTTAACAGTGTACGTCACCACTGTGGTGTCGCCGGACGGCATAGTGTTAATGACATATTAATTAAGGCGAAAAGGAAAGTAGTTCCGATAAAAAAATGTGAATTAAAAAAAAAGTAGACCACTGGCAACAATGTTTTCGTATTGAATAGTTTGACATGGTACCGATGATATGCCATTTCCTCTTTATTCATATTTCCATAATCCTACTTGGTGCGATATTTACGCTGTGTCAAGAAGCACATTTATTTCTAAAACATAGGGAACCATAAGAGTGAAGACATCTAATGCTAGCTTAAACTACATAAGATACACTGTAAAAAAAATCCGGTATTTTTTCCTTTAGGAAACGGAATTATAATTGCTTATCGATTAGGAAATGTTTCTGCGCTTGCACTGAATGCAGGGCTGCCACTGGCGATTATTTTTCTATTCTACTCGCATCACTATTTTGTTTTTTATCTGATTTTGCAGTACATTTCTTTGCAAATATTATGCAACGGTATGTGAATATTTTTTTCATTTTGAGATAGCAGAGGTGCCAAGCTCGCACTAATCTTCCGTAATGCGGGGATTAATTTAACCCAGTTTTCCCAAGTTTCGAACCAGAAAAATTATTTGATGAATCTTTATTTATTTAATTCCAGTTTCCTACGTGGAACATATTTAATTTCATCTCTGAAAAAAAAATTCCGGTACGAAATGTATAAAACCAGGGTTAAATTAACCCACATATTACGGAGGATTAGTCGCAACTTGGCACCTATGAGATAGTGGTGTGAGGTAGAATTAACCCCTTCGGGACAGGAGCCTTTTACGAAATTTTTAATCTTTTGTCACCGTTTTTTTTTAAACAGAAATTTGTCTCTTCTTGAATCGAGAAAGTGCGCTGAATAAATATGGCAAATTTTACAGTAAAACTTTACTGGTGAGGAAAAACAAGGATTCTAAGCGCTTCATGCGGCACGTATACGTGTCGCTCGTCCCGAAGGGGTGAAAAAAATAGTCACTTGTGGCTTCCCTGTGAATTGAATCCAAAAAACATTTTTTTTTTCCTTACAAGTAATTTTTTTCTTGTTAGTTCCAAAACTAAACCAGAATAAGTAACTGAGGATTAGAAAAAAATTCTTTAAAATATTCTAGCATTCCTTTCTGTGACAGTTATTTTTTTTTTCTTATTCTCCTCTCATTTTGTTTCGTTACAGACATAAACGACAATAAGAGATTTTGTTCTATTTTGATTTAATTTTTGGAAATAAAATGCTATATGTTTGAACTTTTGAAGCCGAAAAGATATTTAAAATAAAAACGAAAATAAGCAAAAGATATCCATATTCGAAAAAAGACTTCGCTCTAAGTCAATTTCCGTTGTAATTTTATTATAAATGTCTCATTTCATAAACGTGACTGTACGTTGAAATTTTTACATTGTCATTCTCTGGTATCAATGTCAACATTTTGTTTTCAACGCATATGGAATACATGGGAGATTGTTTGGTTAAGCTACGCCAATTTTCGTTGTAAAAAATGTGAAATATTTTATCTTTAAATTTTTTAAACCTTTTTATGAATTACTACGAAATATAATACATATAATTACAAAATATTTCTTCATTAAAGAAAAAACAATCTAAATATTTTCTTGACCAAATTCAGAAATGTAAATATGAAAAATTTTCTTCGTAAAAGAAAGAAAAATATTTAACTCGAAATTTTATTTAATATATTTATATTAAATATTTAAAACGCGTAATAAAGAATGTTTGTATTAAAAAAATCATCTGAATAATTTCTTCGCTGCATTCAGATGTTTTACTGTAATCGAGAAGTGCTTGGTTAATCAGGTATGCCGTATTACGTCCTGACGGCGGAAAACCTCATATAGTTCAATATAGTTTCAATTATAATATAATTCAATTTATTTACCGGATTATATAAGAAACAGCAGTTTTCCTATAAAAACTGAAAACGTCAGCCACTTCATCTCAAACCGATTAATGTCTAATATTATTATTATTACTT
Source organism: Maratus speciosus (assembly GCA_963932465.1). Lineage (NCBI taxonomy): Eukaryota > Metazoa > Arthropoda > Arachnida > Araneae > Salticidae > Maratus > Maratus speciosus. The sequence goes on along the minus strand of OZ010794.1, from coordinate 238,607,990 downwards.
TAAAATCGCTTTAGCATGTTTGGAGAAAAAAAATGACAAACTTACGCGTCCAAATAACTTAAAAATTGGGTATTTTGATCTCAAAATGTACTGCATGTAGATATTTTAGGTTAGGTTTGACAGCAGATAAAAGACTGTTTTTAATATATAGAACAATATGTGTCATATTGGGTGATATATGTTTATTTTTCGCATTTCGTGTGACGTCCAGTTAGCTGTAAATCTAGAGTTCGGTATTGTAGGATTTTGGTTTAAAATGCGTCAATCACGAAACTGTCGTCTCTCATGATAATACCATATCGTAGAAAATACTATACATGCAACTGATGCATTTATGCAGTCTTGATTGGCACCACTGTTTTGAAATTATAAAATTCCTCTTAGTTTTAACAATTAGCATCAATGCCCTTAATTCTTTTTAGCCTTAATTAATATTTCATTAAATAAGGTGGATTTTACCATTTCAAAAAAAATGGTGCAATCAAGAAATCTGAATATAAAAAGTAGCCCACTGGCAACACTGCATTTATGCATAGTTTAGAGGTGCCAAGCTACCACTAATCTTTCGTAATATATGGGTTAATTTGACTCAATTGTCACACGTTTCGCAAAAGAAATTGTTTTAAGAACAATTTCTTAAAACATTAGCTATATTCTTTCCAAAAATATGAAATTAAATAATAAAGATTCATCAAATAAATTTTCTGGTTTAAAACGTTGTTAAACAGGGTCAAATTAATCTACATAATACAGAAGATGAGCGTGCATTTGGCTTCTCTAATCGTTAATTGCCCCACCAGTGGCCGAGAGGTTCTGCTCTCGAAGCTGGTAGACGGGAGGTGCTGGGTTCGATCCCAATCGCGCCCGTCGGCCTAATCGTTCGGAGTTTTCGTGGATTTCTTCGAACCTTGGTTCTCCAAGCGTTAATACGGGTTAGGTTCCCTTAGAAAGACCTCCATGGAAGGCACTGCCCCCCCCCTTAGGGCCTATATCCCACGTGCTGATAATTGGCCGACATAAATACAACCAACCAACCAACTAATCGTTAATTAAATTATCGTTAACCCGTTGCGGGGCGGTGGGATAAAATATATCCCACCTAAATTAAACAAAATTCTCACCAGAAAATTTTATATTTTTAACTTTGGAGGAAAATCACTGCAACATCGCTTTTCCTTATTTAAAAATAAAATGTTTCGATTATTCCGGTGAGAATTCAATATTTAGAGAAATTTTTGATTGCCCTTCAAAGGGTTAAGAGATGCTAATTTCTTCTCCCCAGAAGGTTTGAATACTTATTTTGGTGATAGATATTTAGTGAATAAGGTAAACAAAAATTAGAATGAAACATTTTCCAGTGTAAAAATGGAAATTTTTCGATTAAAAAAACAGGTAAGTTTGACAACACTGCCTGTGGCCTATATAGTGTAAATCGCGGAATGTATGAATAAAAGGTTCTGAAGAAGTGAAATAGCGCGTTACAGTTCCTCATTGTTTCGTCCAAAAAATATAAAAATTTAATATGTAAAAGTGTAACATATAAATGTATTAATTCTTAAAGGTAAATATAGTAAATCTATTTTCAGTATTATCGGAATATCATAGTAATAAAAAGTATTCGATCAATTGTTATTATAAGTACAATATTTTAATTAAATTAGAAATTTTCATAGCAATAAGTTTATAATACGGATGTTTTAATGTACTAAAATATTTAATTAAGAATAATAATATTTACATATATATGGAAATATATATATATATATACATATATATATTTGTAACAAAATGTCAATATTCCTTATTTCATTGAAATGTTGTAAATGTACTGCTAGAATCATCGCAATAATAGAATATAATTAAAAATGAAATGTTGATAAATGCTGTGAATTTTGATTGTGATCAATATGAGATCAACGTTTTCGCATTATGGACATTGTCCTTTTATACTGGCATAATACGAAGGCTGTTATAACTTTTCATAAGAATATAATCATGAAATGAAAGTATTAATTGTTATATCGTTGGCTTATAGAAAATTAATAAAATAATGGTAAGGCGATTTCATTTTTTTTCTTTGTTATAGCAAGGGAAAATACAACGTATCCAAAGAAACCAACGTACAAAACAGAATATCTTGTGAAAAGTTTGCGTTAAAGAGAGATACACTTAAAAGAAATAAAATATTTTTCGGGTAAATAAATCTTGAAGAAAAGCAAATACACTGAACAAACACTTCATAAATAATAAAAAAGAAAAACTATTATTCTCCCTTTTCTCCCGCTCTATTAGTTCAATGATTGGTAGAAGATACAAAATAATATGCTCTTAAGTTATCATAAGAGGTTAAAGTTGTATTTTATTTACTTCTGTTCACTAATGATAAGTTTTCTTCCACTCCATTAATTTAATTCTGAAAACACTGTATTGGATAGAATATAACTAACGCAATTCCTAGACATCAGGAATGTAATATCCTATATTTAATATGAGAGGGTTGTTTTTAAATATTATTAATGTTCATGAAATTTTTGTAAACATCTTACTCTACGTGAGACAATAGAAATAATCTGGATTTTTTTTTTATTAAACATACAAAATGATTAATATTAAACAAATGTGTTTTATACACAACATTCTTAATGGATTAAATTGAATCATCTGGAAAAGTTCATTATTAATTTATTTGTATCTATCTTTACGTCAATAGTAACATAGTCAGTGACGCCACATCTGGCGGGTTTTTTATTTAGAAATATTGAACTCACAACAGAATGGAACATATATCGCCTTGTAAAGCAAAGTAACTCAGTAATCAATAGTTTTCAACAGTAAATTTACTATTGAAAATTTGGGATGCTTGATTGAAAAAGCAGTAAGATGCGGCAACACTGAACGTAGTACAAGATGAATCTTGTTGCAGAGAAGTATAATAATTCAAATATTTTTTGACCAGAAATAGTTAGAACAGTTACTTTCCAACAGCAATCACTTATGCAATATAGAAATTTTCCACGATTTCAATAATTAATTTAAAGGCAACTAATTAAAATTCAAAAATTTTTCTAATGAAATATTCAAGTTGTTTAACATCAAATATAGACAGGCACTATCTAGTAAATCATTAAAACAACATACAAGTCTAAAAAATATGTAATCACGGTTCAATTATTGCCTTACAATGCTGGGTCACATGCGGCGAAGATTGCCCATTCTCCAGGCGATCACAGGTGCAGAGATGCCCAGTCTCTGGTTTTTTGCATTATTTTAGAGACAATGTTGTTATTTTAAATCACATAATGTTCCGATTACATAATACAACCTTTTCTGTACTAAAATACTAGTATCCAAAAAGGAGGTGACTTGGCGGTTCTGCTTGCGTGTGTTTTTTTCTCCTCTTGCTTCAGACTGTACACAGAGTGCAGTGTTGCCAGATGGGGACTTTTTTAAATCATATTATTTGACTGTCACCACTTTTTGAAAATACGAATTCGCCTTATTTTCAGTAATCAATAGTTTTCAACAGTAAATTTACTATTGAAAATTTGGGATGCTTGATTGAAAAAGCAGTAAGATGCGGCAACACTGAACGTAGTACAAGATGAATCTTGTTGCAGAGAAGTATAATAATTCAAATATTTTTTGACCAGAAATAGTTAGAACAGTTACTTTCCAACAGCAATCACTTATGCAATATAGAAATTTTCCACGATTTCAATAATTAATTTAAAGGCAACTAATTAAAATTCAAAAATTTTTCTAATGAAATATTCAAGTTGTTTAACATCAAATATAGACAGGCACTATCTAGTAAATCATTAAAACAACATACAAGTCTAAAAAATATGTAATCACGGTTCAATTATTGCCTTACAATGCTGGGTCACATGCGGCGAAGATTGCCCATTCTCCAGGCGATCACAGGTGCAGAGATGCCCAGTCTCTGGTTTTTTGCATTATTTTAGAGACAATGTTGTTATTTTAAATCACATAATGTTCCGATTACATAATACAACCTTTTCTGTACTAAAATACTAGTATCCAAAAAGGAGGTGACTTGGCGGTTCTGCTTGCGTGTGTTTTTTTCTCCTCTTGCTTCAGACTGTACACAGAGTGCAGTGTTGCCAGATGGGGACTTTTTTAAATCATATTATTTGACTGTCACCACTTTTTGAAAATACGAATTCGCCTTATTTTTCAGAATTTTTAATCTATTTTTAAATATCCCGAATATTTTATATTTCAAAAAAAGCAGTGACGATCAAACAATCTAAATTTAAAAAAAAATCCCCAATCTGGCAACACTGACACAGTGTCTTTATTACTTCATATAGTAAGAAATAATTTTATACCCGAACAGCTGCACATACATATATATCTCTAAAAAAAATGTTTATTATGATTTCGATATAGTCATTCTTTCCAGGAGAGATTCGTGTTAATATCTGATTGAAATGAAACAGATTTAGAACATTTTCTAATGCATTATTAATAGGATTGCAAAATTGCAGTATAAAAAATGCTTTTTTATGATGCTGAAAATTTCATAAAATTTAGAATTTTTTTCCCTCTTACATTTGCTTTGTATTCAAATATAAAAATTCAATGCAAAGTTTTATTTGTATATGTAAACCAAACTGGCATAAAAAATATTTGGGAGTTTAACCTTCCCACATCCCTGAACAGATGTATCCGTTCACTACAATAGAAGCATTTTTTAAATTAATATATTTCTACAGATATAATCCAGTTTTGAAAGATTAAGTTTTTATTAATAATCCCAAGGATTATATTGCCATACATAATTAAATTTTGTTTTATATCACGTTGAAAAAATTATGTTTTTTCCATCATCTAAAACAAATAACAGAGAAAACAGCATTACAATTCTGCCCTTTTGCTCGGCGGTGAGGGGTCGTAGCATATAGGACAAATTCTATTGTTCTTACCAGCAGTGTTGCCAGATGGGCTACTTTTTTTTAAATTCTGATTCTTGATTAGCACCACTTTTTTGAAATGGTAAAATACGTCTTATTTAATGACATATTAATTAAGGCGAAGACAAATGTAATTTTACTGTTTCAAAAAAGTGGTAGCAATCAAGAAATCTGAATTAAAAAAAAAAAGTAGTCCACTGGCAATACTGCTTACCAGAATCTCTTATGAATAATCCTCATACAACTTTCCTATTCCAATTCTTGTAAAAATGTCTCTTGAAGATTATTGATAAAATTTACTTGTAAGAACTATAAAATTCGTCCTATATCCTGCGACTCCTGGATTAACTGATATGGAATGCGAGTAAGTTATTTTGAAAAGTTCTTCATAACGCTTAATTTTTTTCTTATTTTTCTCCTTTTTTGCGTGATAAATATATGCCATAATTCATATAGTGTGCGATTGAATAGTATTTAAAGTATAATTTGGAAAAAAATATATATCAAAATGAGTTTGAAGATCCTTTGCCCCTTTAACCCCTTAACGCTCGAATTAAATTACGGTTGAAAAATTCAAATTGCTTATTGGCACCACTTTTATGAAAAAGAAATATTCACGTTATTTAATGACAGGAAAAACGATACTAAAATATAGCCAATTTCGCTATTTTATAAAACTGGTGGGAATAAAGCAATTTGAGTAAAAGACACAGCTCGAGAATATGACGGGAGCGAGAATTAAGGGGATAAACGGCTAAGATTCGTAGTATATCAAATTATAGATAGGGATGTCAGTTCTTCAAAAAGTATACTTTAAAAATTAATAGCAGATTGGGTTATATACAATCTTGCTTCCAGTCCGACAACTCGAAGTTCTCTCAGAAAAAGGAAAATAGAAAAAGTAAAAAGATATCATGTTTAAAAACAATCTCTATTATCCTATAGAAAATCGTAATATAAAATATTAAAATTCAGAGAAATTTCTGAAGAACGCAACTAATAAATAACAAATAGCTTGCCAGAGTCCATATGGGAGATTCTCAAAAGGTGGGATCATTAAACGTTAACAATATGTAATTTTTAAAATTTTGAAATTTAAGGCCAATTTGTGTTTAATAGTATAGTATTTTGTCTATAAATATAATATATTAATATTTTTAATAGTATGTCTACAAAATTATACACAAACATTAAAAGACAGCAACTATTCTGGAAAATTAATGATTAAAGCATTTAATTAGCATGTTGTGTACGTTACAAATTTTGGACATTTTTTCGCACTTACGTTACAGATTTTGGACGTTGCTCTTAGTATTTAAAAAATTCTTAAGACTAAGAATGTAGTAAATGTGTCCTATAATTGTATGTGTATACATATATATATATATGTATAATTAACTTTTTGTTATCCAGGAATAATAATAATAAAATCAAATGCTTTGCCGCGTACGTTACTTTCGGACATAACAAAATACAAAAAAAAATTCTTTATAAAAAAAAGTCCTTCTATCTTCAAAAAAGCAATAAATCAACCAGCCATCTCTTAACGAAATTATCAAAAAATCATCCGTTTCCTTTAAGCATCCGTTGTTTACCATTAGAACCACCTGGAAAAAAGTTAAAACACTTTTTCTTGGTGGTACATTGGAGCAGTTAACGTTATGAATGTCCGAAATTGGCCTCTTTAGCATAAATTAATAAAATTTTAAGATATTTATACAAAGCTTTTACAATAAATTATGTCGTTTTCTGCCTCTGAATAGAATGAAAAACTCAGTGTAAAAAAATGATAAAGTCAATGATAATTAAAGTTATGTTTGAAAGACTTAAATTTATTACGTGTGTTCAGTGCCCACCTTTTGAGAATCGCCCTTATGTGACCAGCGTTGACTCTAAAGTACAATTTATATGAATTGTGGCATTTTTGTTTTTATAAAAACGATTACTGCTTGTCATTAAATACGAAAATATTAAAAATGTTATTTTGTTACATAGTAAATAAATTTCATGCATTCGAAAATGATGAAAAAAATCAATTAAACGATTAAAACAAGTCGTATATACGTCAAACGTGGCAAATGGGTGCGATTGTACTTTAACTAATTTTATAAATATTCAGATTTTGGTGCAATAACTGTTGCACTCTTAAGCAAAAAGTGAATGAATACAAAATATATTAAGGTTATATATATTAAATTCAGTAATACGGAAATATTATGACTCCATCTTAAGCAGGACGTAATCACCAAGGTAACTTAGAATCATTACCTAATGGAATATCAATGAATTAATTGCGTGTGATATGATTTAATAGACTGAAGAAATGTTTTATTAATATCTATTTAAGTTTTGATTCGATTTTCATAAAATTTGAAGTGACTCGAAAAAATTCTGCAACGATTATATGTTTTAAAATTCATACCATTCGGTTTGGGTAAATTTTGTGCAGTTATATACGGACAAAAGGGCCAAAACGACGACTATAGTTGTTACGTATTTATACATTTACGAACGTCCCTAGTAATGAATAGAACTGAAAAAAAAAACAAAAGGCTTCTTGTTCACTCGTTTTAATTTTAACGATATAATAATATGCTATTAATGATTTTAACAATGCTATTATATGATTATATAACAGTGCTATGATATGATTTTAACACTGACCGAGATAACATCATGCTGGAATTTTTAACACAAAGATAAACAACTAGAAACAAAAATATAACTTTAAACCATCATTATAGCAAATATATATATTATAATATAAAATAAATGAATCACAAAAATATAATGTAATTTTCATCAGTAACTAAAATAAAAGTTCTATACATCGTTTTTTTTTAATCTTAATTTCATTTTTAAAATAATAATAATTTAAATTTTCGATAATAGCTCTTCTTAATTCAACACATACTAAAAAAATGTTCTCAAACAAATACAGCTTTAAATGCAACTTGTTCCCATGAGGACTATAATTCATAGTTTTACGATCACGATATGCAAATATTTGATTTCTCCAAATTTCTGAATTTCCATAGTAATTATTTTCTAAGCTAAAATCGAAGGGTATAAAATACTAACAAAAAAGTTTTATTTATATTTTATTCATGAACTATACCCAAAACAATCTCGAAATTTCAAGTAAAACCTATTTCTGGCGTACTTTTTGAAATTTTATGTGAAAGGATTTTTCTCATTTTGTTCTTAAGTATCAAAATTATATTAATGAAGAAAGTGGTATGATGTGATTTTTTGTTTGATGCAAATCGTCTAAAGTGATTTAATTTTTAATGCAGTACCAATAAATATTTTAAAGAAAAAAGCTCATCTCTGTTGCTTCACAGACAAAATAAAATGCAAATTTCGGGGATTTGTATTCAAATTCTAAGCAATCTTAAGTGTTTTGAAATATATTTATATGTTTTATGATTTTTTCCGAAACAGAATATGTTATAAAAACGCGAGTTCATTATAACTTGGTTAGAATAATACACGACATCATTCAGAATTTCTCCTTATATTTATCACGAAAACATTTTTTTATTGATTCAAATATTCTCTGAAATTACGCGTTAGTTTCTAATCGTACTTTTTCTATAAAATATAGAATATTAACCCTCTGAGCGGTTTGCTCGTATTTTTCCGTTTCCCAAAAACAATTTAATTCTGTTGTAGAAAAAAAAAATATTTTAATTAAAATTGTATTTGAAAATGTATGTCAAATAAAAGTGTATGATGTGTATATCACAAACAAACATGGAAATAAAATTTAAATTAAGATAATGTTTATAAGCATTCTTATAAAAATGCAGGAAATCCCTCTAGACGCTCGGAGGGAATAGAAAAATAATATTTTACAAATAATGTTTTTTTTTTGGCTTTGTCTACGAAATATCGTGTCGAACATTTTCAATACTGGCATAAAATATTTTACGAATATTTAAAAGAAATGAAAAACTTTTTCATAATTTTCAAATTTTAATTGCTTAACCTTCTCACCACCGCGAACTCATATATCCATTCACTAAGTTGTAGGTTTCACTACAACGGAAGAATTATTGAAATTGATATAATTACATATATAAAACCAAATTTAGAAAAATGAAGTTATGATTAATATTCGCGAGGCTTATATTCCGATATGTAATAAAAAATAGTATATCATGTTGGAAATACATCTTTTTTTTACCCTTTTTAAGACACTGAAGAGAAGGAGAAATTATGATTTTGCTCATTTGCTCAGCTTTCAGAGGGTTAACCCCTTAATTCTAGCTCCCTTGGTATTCACGGACTGTGTCTTATATTCAGTTTGTTTGATTCCCACCATTTTCATAAAATAGTGTAATTGGCTTTATCATGGTATCATTTTACCTGTAATTAAATAAGGTGAATATTTATTTTTCCAAAAAGTGGTGCCAAAAAGCCATTTGAATTTTTTTAAACGTAATTTAATGACACCGTTATCCCCTTGAGGACGAGCGTATTTTACAGAATTTTTAATCTTTAATCACCGGTTTTTTAAAACAAAAAAAATGCCTAATTGAATCAGGAAAATGCTTGTATTAACCTTTACCACTCCGTTGGCTTCGCTGTGGAGACATCATCTTTCTTTGCAAAATTGGTTTCTGACACCAGTAATAAAGGAAAATAAAATTTAGCTTATTTAATCAGAGCATTTTCGAAATTGTGTACTTGGAGGAAACTTCTTTTTAAAAAGTGGGGCTGATCGAATGAAATCTGTGCAAGAGACGCCGGAGCTTTAAGGGTTAAATAAGGCAAAATTTACAATAAAAATTTACTGGTGAGAATAATCCCCGATTCTGAGCACCTTTTGAGGCACGAATACTGGTCGCTCGTCCCCCAAGGGGTTAAGGGGTTAAAAGGCGTAGAGCCAACATAGTGAAAAAGTGTCCAAACTTGGAATTGAACCAGGGTCATTGGCTATACGAGTCAATGCTTTACCATTAATCTACCTGAACGATGCTAAGCCTAGCACTCCTCACTCTTATCTGTTGGCAAGACTGCAAACCGCAGAAAACGAATAATAATCGTGAGCCAGCAACACTGGGTCAAACAGGAAACAAAAATAAATCCAGCATCGATGAAACTGTATAACACTATATATCCATATATATATGTATATATATATATATATCCTATTTTATAGCGAATATTATGTAAATATTTGTGCAATGTTTGAGTTTAAATTACAATGATTTTATTTTTATAACCGATATTTATCTAATAGCGCAATTGCGTTAACTAATTCAAAAGTAATATTGATATTTAACAAAGATTGCCATTGGTTGGTGTAACCAATTTTAAATGAATTCATTATGGAGCATCAAATAGGGAAAATATTCAGAAGGATCACTGTAAATTTTCTTAGAGTGTGTGTTTGTGAAAAATGTACATTTATTGTATGTAATTGTACGAAATTGTACAGTTAGTTTAACCCCTTACCTTTGCCACTCGAGTGGCCGAGAGGTACATCTCTCAAAGCTAGTAGACGGGTAGTGCTGGGTTCGTACCCAATCGTGCCCGTCGGAGTAATTGTTCAAAGTTTTTCGTGGTTTTCTTCGAACCTTGGATTTCCTTGGTGTAAATACGGGTTAGGTTCCTCGGAGGAAATTACTCCTTCGGCCTACATCCCTTGTGTAGATAACTGGCGTCAAAAACAACACCAACAACACCCCCCCCCCTTTTTTTTTCTTAAGCAGTTTGATTCAGCACCATTGCAACCCTAAGAGGTGACAGAGCATATTACAATAAATATATTTGTATTCGTAAGTTAAGGGCAATCATTACATTCAGCCATAAATGCAGGGTATAACATGGAAGTCAAACTCCGATTTTTCTTCATAACTTTGGGTTGAACATATGATTCCGTGTTACCCATAAAATTCTACAGCTATTCTTTACTTTGTATGCAATGTGATCATATCACGGGAAATGCAGTGTAATTAGGTCAATAACTAGTTTTGCCAGGTGTCCCATGTAAATCGGGAATCAAAATGCTCTGGACACTAGTATTTTAAAGTAATTTTCTTCGACTTATCTAATGGCAGAAATATCTGCGATTAACGATGGCGAAATACACTGTAAGAAATTAGTGGTGCCAGGAGCATTTGGAGCTCTGCTTTGCGCGGGACGCATAGGCCATATGTACTGTGAGGCATATTCTCAATTCCTGAAAGTCTCTATCACAATTGAAGAGCTGAGTGGATGAACATGTTATGCTACGTTTTCTAAAAAAAAAAAAATATCTTTTGGTTGAAAGCGTTATGAAGCATCCTATCACATGGTGAAGCTAAAATACTAAGATTCTATTTAGTTTTGAAGATTTAAGACATTATTCATTGATATTTAATATTTTAGTATTTAATAATGTCAATAATAATAATAATTTTCAATATTTGAAAATTAAATATGAATAAGTTTTTCTGAGAGAGTTTATTACCATACCTGTTAATATTTTAAACACATGGTTCAAATCAAACGGAAAATAAATCATTAAAATTTACAGCAAAAACATTCACTTCAAATTTCTTAAAATGTAATTTTTGTTACTTAACATGATCTTCCACTTAGCTCTTCAATTGTTTGAAATCAGGTTGTGGCTGTTGACCCATATCGTAACGCATATCGAGACCATTGACACAGATCGTAGCTGTTGACTCATATAGTGACACATATAGTGACACATATAGTGACATCAAACACAGGTTTCTGAATAATTAGCCTAGACGGAGCATAAACTGGCGGCTGTCGTAGGTGTATTCTTTTTAGTTTTGGTACGACGATTTTCATTTTAATACCAGTTTTCTTAAGATATACTTCGCCGTATTATTTTTTTTAATAAAAGCAGGAGAATACTTTCACAAATTATAAAATTCAAATTTAAGTTAGCTTACAAATTCTGAAATAAACACGCTTATGACAGATGTCATTTTTTGGTCAGAGCTTATCACGAAGATTGAGAGAGCAGTGGCTGCAGCTTTCGTAAATTTTAACACATTTAACCCCTTGAGGGGCAAGCAAAAATGTCTCTAAATATTGAAATCTCACTGGAATAATCGAAAAAAATTATTATTAAATAAGGAAAACCAAGTTTTCAACGATTTCCCTCCAAAGTTAAAAATATAAAATTTAGTTAAGATTTTCTGGTGAAAACCTTGTTTAAATTAGGTGGGATATATCTTATCCCACCGCCCCTCCAGGGGTTAACCCTTTGCACTCGAGAGGTGACTCTCACTCACCACTAGTGTTGTCAGGTATCCCTCGTAAATCGATTCGTCAAATGCTTTGGACACCACTAATATCTTACTGTTTATTTCGCCAGTTTTTATCACAGAATATTCGGCCCATAGATGAGATGAAGAAAATTAGTTTAATACTAGAACGCCCGGAAGGAGCCGATCCGACTCCGATGATATGATTAACCAATTAAAGGTCGCATTAAATTACGGTTTAAAAATTCAAACTGCACATTGACACCACTTCTTTGGAAAAGAAATATTCACCCCCTTGAGGGGCACCGGTATATATTATATACCAGCTACAATTAATGAAGTTTTACACCAGAAAAAATTTATTAAATTTTACTTTTCTAACTTTTTGGGGGAAAAAAAAGGCCGTAAAATTGCTTTTACTTATTTTGAAATAGAATTTTTCAAAGATTCCGGTGGGAATTCAGCATTTCACAAACGTAATTGCTTGCCCCTAAAGGGGTTAAGGGGGTAGGATACCTTTAAACCTGCAAAATTTTCGAACTTTTTTTAATACATATTTTGATTCCGTAATGGTTTCTGAACAATATGCAAAAAACCGCATTAAAAATTTCATATTTGTTTACTAATTATGCCAGTTTTATACATAGGATAATTAAACTTTGGATTGCGTCTATTCAAAACAAAGAATTTTGATACTGCGCGCAGTGTTACTAAAAAGCTATGCATGGCAATCAAAAAAAACTTACCACATATTCATTACTGTGTTATCTACTACTTAAAACCAGAGAAAGGTAAGATTTTATTTTATTTTTTGTTTCTTACTTTGAAAATATTTTTAAAAAAGTGAATTTTTTTAATTTTTTGTTAATTTTTAAATGTAGTCAGTATTTTTTACAAATGTTCTAGTTTTAGTATAAAGGTATTATGTATTTATTTGCACCAAAATTTCCTCATTATATGCATATTTTCATATTTTATAATGCGCGCAAGATTTTTTTCTCTTATTATCATATATTTTTTCACTTATCATTTCAATAATTATTTATAAATTTACAAGTGTATATATATTTTTAAACATAAATATAAATATGAGCTTTATATTTAAATGAAGTTTGATTTTTATTTGTGACTTATTACACAAGCTTAGAAGCTTGGAACATAGTGGTACTTTTTCTTTTTTCGACGTGTTCAAAGGTATCCTACCCCTTAATGACAGGTAAAATGAAACCACAATAAAGCCAATTACATTTTTTTAAAATAAAACTGGTGGGAATCAAACAGTCTGAATAAAAGACACTGCCCGTGAATATCACGGAAGCGAGAATTGAGGGGTTAAATGTCAACTGGAACCAGACATTTTTTCATAAAATAAGTTAAATGTAAACCACGCAGATTTGCGTTAGTCAAATAATTTTAAATAAACATTCTGGTGTCAAATATTTTTATGCAAATTGAGTAGAATTCCCGGGTGTTCTAGTGTTAAAATACTGGTGTCCAGAGCATTTGGAGCACTCGATTACGCGGGACACTAGTGGTCAGTGAGAATCACCTCTCGTTTGCAAAGTGTTAACACATTTCAGAAAAGTACAGGTCATAGGGTAACTCCAGGAGAGTCGCCGCATACGGGATTGATGCCGAACCCCTTGTATTTCTTGTAATTATCGAAAGATGGTCGTCAAACGCACAGTACAGGTGCGCAATGAGATTATTTTAACCAGTGCATAGCGTGAATCCCATTGCGATGTTTACTTTTAGAAGTACAATCTTTATTTTGACGTAAGTGCATGTTTTCACTGTCCAAACTTTTAAACACGATATGTTTAAATACTTTTCATACACTAATTACTATATGCATGCATGATTTCAAAGTCAAAATTAAGTGTAGCGTTTGTATAGAGTACTGTGTGTACGGTTACGCCATTCCCATTAGCGATGGCAGCTAACTGTGATGGCCGACGTCTGCACTATACAAAATGGGATACATGACGCATTGGTATTTCGGTATACATGCCGCAGATTTTTTTGTACGGGATGATTAAGTGTTATTAGTTTTTACTTTTCTTTTTGCACAGACTAACCATGTTAGGCATGTTATCAAGTTTACTAAAACCAATGGAGAAAAAGGTGAAAATAAAAAGTAAGAAGAGCAAGAAAGGTGCAAGTCAAGATGATAATAATGAAAAATTGGATTACGCGTAACGCAGACGTTCTTTGCAAGGAATGTTTAAAAACTACTCCAAAAAAGAGGAAGTGTAACTGGCTTCGTTGTATCATGTGTTTAAATGTAGTTACATAAAGACTGTACTTTTTCGACACTTTTTCTGCAGATTGTAGTCGAAAAAACCGGTTTCTTAACCTTTTCGAGGCCATAAGTGTGTTATAAGCACCTTCATAAAGAGCTTACAAAATATGTTTCAGGCACCACTAAAAAAGGAAAGTAATATTTGCTTTGTTTAATTAGAGCACTTTCATGATTGTTTAAGTAAAGGTAACTTCTTTTAAAAAAGTGGTACCAACCGAATAAAATTTGTGTAAAAGCCACCGGTCCCGAAATGGATAACAAACAAATTATGACAACACAATTTTACTTTTTTTTCCCTTTCTAATGCATTGATGTTATGTTGTTGCTGAAATAGTAATTAAAATTTAATATAAAAAAAATAAGTCGATAATTTTAATAGTGAAAGTAGGCAACAATTATTAATTTGAATCTACTAATACGTTTCATAGTACTCATTTTGTTATTACATCATTAATTATAGTCCAGATATGAATATATTTTTTTTAATATTTTTATCCATAATTTCATTCTCTTCTTATTACAAGCGCGGCTCACTACCGCACAAGTGCGGCGTCTCAGCCTGAATGCGTGGGTGACGCTTCGCAGTGTAATGTTTTAGAGAAAAAAATGTTAAGAAATATTAATAATTTGTTTTGAGATTTTTTGTTGCAGTACACGCGTTGTATATTTAACATTAAAAAGCACAGCATGATTTTTTATTATTTTATGTCCACCATGAGACTTTATACACAAATCCAAAAAAAAAAAAAAATGTGCGGCATTACCCTATTCAAAATATTAGAATAATTGAGAAAAAGTAATAAGAAAAACAAATTTCATTTATTATTTTTATACAAAGTAAATGCAATTAAATTTCTTATAAATTAAATCTAGAATATTTAGATAAGATTTTAACAGTTACAAAATATAAAATACAGTACAATAAATTAGGTATACAGCTTTCTGAAACACATCAAAATATTAGAAAAAAATATAGATTGGTTCAAAATACTAGAATATTTTATTTTACGCAACACTATCATATTAATATTTTGTAGCATCCCCTTTAGCTTTCATAACAGCGTACAATCGATCTTGCATACTACATACAAGGTGCTTACAAACATTTCCATCAATATTAGCCCAAATAGACTTTATACGTGCAACTAACTCAGTTTTACTTGAAGGAGGATTTTCGTGGAGTTTTTTCTTCATTATACACCATAAGTTTTCAATGGAATTTAGGTCTGGTGAGTTTGGTGGCCAAGGAAGTACCTTAATGTTGCGTAAGCAGAACCAATTCTTAGTTGACACCGAGGTATGCGGTGATGCTAAATCTTGTTGAGAGATGAAATCATCTTCAAATAAATCTTCTGATGATAGAATCATGTAATATTCCAAAATTTCTTGATATATCTAACAGTTAACCTTTTCGTAGGCTTTATGTACCGTAATTTCGGGTATATAAACCGCAGATCAAACAATTCAGTTTGGACCCAGAAATTTTATTCAGTATTTGAAGACCAATATTTACCGTGATCTAGAAAGTTACATTTTATTTGTAAAAATTTCTGAGTCGAAACACGATTGTTTGATTTTGATTCGCGGGCTGTACACCGGAAATTACGGTAACTTCCCAGATCATTCTGCACTCATGCAACTCCAAACCATGACACCAACTGCAAATTTTATGGAACGTTTAAGGCATTCTTTATCAAATGCTTCTTGCTTCTATCTCCAAACTCGAATACCGTGATTACCATATGAAATGAAATTTTACTTTCATCACTAAATAATATATTTTCCCAATATTTTTCGCTCCATAAACGTCTTGATTTACACCAGATCAATATTATACGCTTTTGTTTTGCAGTCATGAGAGGTTTTGTTTTTGGTACACGAGATTGAAACTTAAATTTATGAGACGTCTTAATGTTGTCGATTTAGAAACTTCAACATCTTCTTTCCATTTTCAGTGCAAGAATCACACACTTTTAAAAAGGGTTTTCTTAACTATACGCTTCAGTTTCCTGTCAACTCTAGCAGATGTTTTTGGTTTTCGGCCGCCATTTCGGCGATTATTTTGAAATTTCCCACTTTTGAATATTGTGAGAGTATTTTACTAACGCTTGATTGTGAGCAATGTAAATAATTCTCTATATAACATTGATTTTTACCGTGCCGATACAAATCAACCATACGAAATTTAATAGATTCAGGTATATCTGACACGCGACGCACTTTAAGACGAAAAAGCAAACTGCAAAAAGAATACTGATTTTAAATAAAATCGTCTGAATTTAATCAATGATGCCACCAGTTATGAATTAGTGATAATTAAAGGAGAATTAATGTGAAATATTCTAATATTTTGAACCACTTGAATAAATATTCTAATATTTTTACTTTTCAAAATATTTTTTTTTCTATTAATCTCTTCAAAAATTATATTAATTTTAAGATAATAAATAAGTTTAATCAACAATAAGTTCTTAACAAAAATATCGTTCGCATATTTGTATTAAAATGCATCAAATTACCAAACGATATTTTCAGTTTGTAAAAAAAAAAAAAAAAATTATTATTATTATTATTCTAATATTTTGAATATGAGCTGTATGTATATTGTAAATATATTTTCATTCTTATTCAAATTATATGTGCCGGGGTTATGAGCTTAAATTCTTTTGTGGCCTACTCGATTCCGCGCTGGTCTGTACTTTTTAAAGTCATGAACGACAACAGGTGATTGAATTGGTGTGAGATAACCTGAAATTATACATGAATGTATGGATTGCGATCCAAGTTTCCGACACAAATTCTTTCATTGCAGTGCGCTCAATTACTTTATGCTTGGTTGTACTGTTACTGAATTACCCTAAATATTGTATACATATGTAATAGTCATAGAGCCGGTTACTTCGAACTCCTACACTGTAAAAAAAAGGACTAGAAAACGGAAACACTACTAGCAATCTAGACGCCAGTACTATTTCCATTTTTTAAGGGAATTTTTACCCATAGATTACAGAAAAATTTCCGTTTTTAATCAGAAAACGGAAAAAAATCTGTAATTTATGGGTAAAAATTAGTACACTTCCGGCACACAATTCCGGCAATACTGTGGCATTCCGCATCTGGCTGTAGTTTTATTCAGGGATTCAGAAATCTCACCAGTAAGTTTAAATAGTTATTATTGTTTTGTAAGATGATAGCTATTCCACAATTAAAGTAAAAGAAAATTGCCTTTCAAAATTTTCCTGTGTGAATTCCAACACTAGTTAGAAGCCAGTCGATTAGCGATGACGTCACAACTCATGTCCTCCGGCCTTGAGTATTTCGATGGCAACGCCTCAGTTAAAGAGTTAAAATAAACTAACTATATAATCCTACATTAAAATGCTAAATAATTAATTTAAATGTTTTTAAATAAAAAAAATCTAGTATAGAATATATTTTTAAAAATAAAACTTGAGTAAAATTTTTAGTACTTCTAGAGTTAATAATAAAGCAAAATGTAACAGACTTCTTTACGCATAAGAAGTTTAATCATACAAGTAAAATTTATTTTATTTTAATGATGAATATCTGTTCGACATGATGAGCATAAATAATAACTTGTAATTTTAAGCGTTTCCATAGAAATATTGACTGAAATGTCATTCACTGCGGAAATATTGCAATAGGTACAATTAATTAAATGTTCGCTATATCACAACTGTTATTTTTGCCATAACTAACAAAGGAAATCAATATCTATTTTTTGAAACATTTTTCATAATCAATGAATCGATGAAATCAGACTTTAAAAATTATACACGTTGTCGTTTTAAAATATTGTTGTAGACAGGAAGGCTATTTATTAAAAAGATTTAAATAAACATATGAAGAATTATTTCCAGTTAATTAACGGGTCTCAAGACTCTTACGTTTTTAATTGAAGGTGCAATTTAGCATCATGTCACATTTAATTTTATTTCTTATACCCTATAATGAAAATATGTATAAAATATTCACCAGTAACGGTATAATACCTGTTATATGTATCATAATTATTTCAGTTTTCCACAACTGATATTTTACTTTTTTTAAGTGTTTAATTTTGATTACGAAAAAGGTTCTTTTTTTTTTTTTTTTTTTTTTTTTTTCTCCCATCCATCGCGCGTAACATTTCTTCAAAACTTATAAAGCAATTTCTATAAAAATTAATAGATACATTCATTTTGGTGGAAAGAATAACTTATACTTCAAATTTAATATTATACAGCGCGCAACAAAAGTTTAGACAATGCTCGATTGTGCTTCTGTACTGAAAAGTATGTAACGAATTGTTGTAATACAACTGTCATGTACTACTGGGGACTTGTCCTTCATTCACAAATAATAAATTTTAATTTATAAACTTTACATAATATATAATGAGAAAAAAACAAATTTAACATTGTGGCAAAAGTATATGCAATCTGTCTGTTAACAGAAAAATATCCATAGATTAAAATCGAACTGCACCTACGTTGTCTGTTGTTAATGCAAAAATGTGACTTTCCATCGAAAAAAACAAATCCCGCATCACTTGGGGGTCTATTTTGTACCAAACACGTTCAACAGCAGATCGAAGTTCATTTACAAACGAGTATTGTAAGAAAAAAAATAAAAATAAATAAATAAATCTTATGAGATATTTTGCCACAAATGTTTTTGATTGGGTTTATGTCAGGGTTACACGCGGGCCAGTAGAGAACAATAATATTTTGAGAGTTAAACCAATTTTTTTTTATATGCAACATGAATAGATGCATTATCTTGCTAAAATACATACTTTGGAAGAGCTAAGAGTTAACCAAATGTCTGTAAATTGTTTTCCAATGTATATAAGTAGTCTTACGCTGCTTGGCGACCATTGCGAAACTCCAGAGATACTTCAGAATTAAAACAAAGTGCGGCCCAAATCATTAACCCTTTCGAGGGCAAAGGACACCTAATTTTAATTCCAAAAACAGCACCAAGAATATTTAATAAAAATTTTACTTTTATAATGTACGGGAAAATAAGCAATTTCGGATTTTCTAATAAATTCGATTATAAATCCTGGTATCAGTCCATTATTTCATCAGTTTATAAACATAATTGCTCCGAGATTGAAAGGGATCAATTTGTTGTGAGATTTCAAGGCTGGTTGTTTTATAATTTTCATGTAAACTAATTTACATCTTTCTTTGATTCATCTACGAAAGTATCCGTTGACACAGAAAGCTCTACCTCACTTTTAATGCGATTAGTAAACATCATTTGTCCAGAGGTCAGCTTATGGATACTTCTTTAACCCTAGAACTACCGGAAATTTTACTCAAGTTTTATAAAAACATTCTATACCAGAATTTTTACTTAAAACTATTTAATTTGTTTATTTAACTTATTATTGTCTGATTTATACATTTAGTTTGTTTTGAAGAAATTTCTGGTTTGAATAAATATTTTGAATGTACATGTCGGGTCCAATGGACCCGTCTGGTAGACGGAAGGTTAAGCTCGTTTTTCTGGCCACACGAGGACTTCCAGATCTATGTTTTGCTTTGAAAGAGTTATCTTTAGACAGTACTTGGTAGACAGACTTCTTTGGGCGATTCAAAGTTGCCGAAATTTCTGAAACAGTCTTCCCTTTCGATTTCAGCTTCCATGCTTTAATTACTTCATCTGACTGAAAATTTCTAGCTCGCGACATATTCAATAATCGATACTATCGCGAGGTGCACTTAAATAATTCATGCATGTGGCGTCATACGTTTGAAATTTACGTTTTTCAGTGAATAGTTGCCAAAAATCACAAAAGTGTCTAAAATTTTGCAATATGCAAATTTCACTTTTTTCAGTTAAATTAAATAATATCCTACATTAAAGCTATTATTTCTGTCCTAAAAAGTTTAATATATTATTAATAATAAGTACAGCCTTTTGTATAAACCAAGTGTTAGTGTTTTTTATTTAAATGCAGGGATGAGATTTCCGCGTTTTTGCACACCAGTATATTCTTAGAGAAAACGTTGTTGTGTTAAATCGCAAAAATGTTCCGATTAAATGAAATATCATTGTCTCAAACAAAATACTGGTGTGCAAAAACGCGGAAATATCATCCCTGTAAATGTTAAATATCACCAGTGTCTAAACTTTTGCTGAGGACTGTAATTGCAGTAGTTATTTAAAACATACATTATTTCAACATTATTTTTTACTTTTTGAAAGTTTTATTATATACGTTTAATTTATTTAAACTATGTTTTTAATCGCATAAAATTGACGTATACGTTCAAGGGGTAGCATGACTCTTAATGCTTTAAATTTTTCGAAATCGTTAACTTTTTACATATCCTATGTTAGAACTCCTATCTATTCTGAACATTTTGATATATTTGTTTTTTTGAAATTCCTATTAGAACATAAGTTATAGCTTTAGGAATTATACACGACCAATAGCTGAAGCGGCGTTTCCGAAACTTTGTAGTCA
Source organism: Maratus speciosus (assembly GCA_963932465.1). Classification (NCBI taxonomy): domain Eukaryota; kingdom Metazoa; phylum Arthropoda; class Arachnida; order Araneae; family Salticidae; genus Maratus; species Maratus speciosus. The sequence continues at coordinate 238,587,038 of OZ010794.1, read as the reverse complement.
TTTTTCTATAAAAGACATTTTTGGGCATAACGCGCACGATATCTGAAAAACTTCTGAATATTTTTTCATGAAATTTTCAAAACATATGTTTGATGTTGTTGTCATGCATACCGGCTCTTTTGCCTTTTATTATTATTTAATTGTAACCATACAAAGAATTTTAATTTACTGTTTTTTGAATTGAAAATATTTTTTATTATTAACCCTCCGTCTACCAGACGGGTCCATTGGACCCGACAGGTACATACAAAATATTCATTCAAACCAGAAATTTCTTTAAAATAAACTAAGTATATAAACCAGACAAAAATAAGGTAAATAAGTAAGTTAAATAGTTTTAAATAAAAATTCTAGTGTAGAACGTTTTATTAAAACTTGAATAAAATTCCCGGTAGATCTAGGGTTAAGAAAAAATAAGTTTTAACTTCACTTTTCGCTGATTTAAATGTGGTAATGTTTAGTGCAGCGCTAATAGACCTTTACAATTTCATGTATGTAGTTTAAAATGCGGTTTTGAAAAAAAATTGCACAATATTTAATTGCGCTTTTATTTTTAGCATGTATATATTGATTTTATAAAATAGTTCTCAAAACTCTTTAATTTTGAATATAATTCATAATAATATTTCACAATACTATTTCTTTATGCACAACAAAAAATATTTATTTAGACAATAGCATCATCTCGAATATCAACATTTTTAAAAATATCATATATAAACTTCATCGTAAAATATGTCATGCTTATCGTTTTATAATTGTTTCAATAAAAAATAATCCCAACAAAAAGTTTTCGGTAAAAAAAGAAAAAGCGACAAGTTCTCCTTAATGTTTCGGCCAGAAAAAGTAGTGATATCTGAAGTTCGCACAAGTTAAAAGCCAAACATCCCAAATCTTTCATTGAAAATGGCTTCCTGCGACTTGGCCGTTAATGCCTTCTACAGCATTTCAAAATTAATGATTGGAAATTACGCATTTATGAATTATTTAAATATTAAAAGTAATATTAGAATGCAAAGAGGCAAATTCAAACAAAGACATATAATGTAAGTAAAAGATTTCTGATAACTACCATTCAGTTTCAACAAACATTAGTTTTGATTACAGATCATTTAGTCCACTTGTTGTTTAATTGCCATTTTGTACGGTCTAAAGCTAAAGTCATTAACGTAAAACTCAAGAAATAAAACAAAATTTACTTACTTCAAGACTCACAATATGTTTCATTATGTTTTATTGTATAATATTGAAATCTTGTGTATTGACGAAAGAGATTTTTTTCGTTTGAACATTTATTATAGTTTGTTTGCATACATTAAGAGGTATTCGATTTCTAAACTGTTAAAAGCTGATACTAATTATGTTTTAGCAATTAGGGATATTATCTCCTGAATACAAGTATTTTGTTATTTTTAACTTCTAAGCATTTAAATAGAAGGAAGTTGTTTAAATGCTTTTTTCAAATGTGTATTTTATTTCTGTACTCTGTGCCACAAAATGCCTAAAATAATCAAAAAATGTAGTTGGCGTGTAACTCATTTGTACATATTTTAAAATTTTTAAAACTCTCTAGAAGGCATTAACGGCCAAGTCGCAGGAAGCCATTTTCAATGAAAGATTTGGGATTTTTGGCTTTTAACTTGTGCGAACTTCAGATATCACTACTTTTTCTGGCCGAAACATTAAGGAGAACTTGGCGCTTTTTCTTTTTTTACCGAAAACTTTTTGTTGGGATATCACTACTTTTTGTATGTTTTCTCAAGTTTGTTATTCTAAACTATATTAATATGAAAAAACTTAAATTTCGGTACTTTTATGTTAGCCGGGTGCAAATCTCATTAGCCTTTTGTTTTTTCGCCAATAGCAGTTTTCATTTTTCACATGTGTAAATTAGAAACAATGCTTTGATTTTCAAATAAAGTATTTTGGCTTATGTTATTATTTCTTATTTATTTATTTATTTACTTCTATGTTAAATATTCTATTAAATAAAATGAGGGAAATGCATCTATTTTAAATGAGATGACTGAAAAGTATACATCTTAAAATGAAATGAATGCAATATGAACAATGGAGTTGGGAACAGTATTTGGCGATTTGCCACTTGCGCCCGGTTAACATAAAAATATCTAAATTTATTTTATTGAGCTTTACAAATTTATGCTTTATTTCTTTTTATATTAAAGTACTAGCCGCCTCTAGCGAGCAGTATTTACCGTATTAATTCCCTGTTAAACGTTGCATCATGTTACTGTTATTCATAATTTAATTTACTTGCCCATTCTTTCGCCAAGTCGGAAGCTTTCGATAGAGAAATCAAGAACTCTTTGCGATTATGGAAGCACATCATATATTTTGTGTTGTTATGAATTTCATCTTTCGTGACAAATATCTCTTAACTCACTTAAGCATGTTTCCTTAGAAGATACGATTCGCTCTCTAATGCGGAAATTTTTAAACCTATTAAGCAATTGTTGTATTTTAAGTGATACGACTGGATACAAGTGAAATGGTTCTTATGAAATCCTTTGACAACATCTGCATTTGCATTAAACCATATTGATGCCAATATCTTTTTGTTTCACGTTAACCTTTTCAATAGACTCGATTACGGAAGAATAGAAGGTCTACCCGCTCACTGCCATGATCCATTTGAAAATCTATCAATCTTCTCATCTGATCGTGTTGAAGAATTAGTCAATGTGCCATGGTTTTAAGATTTTAGCTAATTTTATTCGAAACCTGAAAACTAAAACCGGATTATAGAAGATTCATTCTAACGTACATATTGATTAACAGGTTACATATTATAGAATTAATAATCATAAGGAGAACTGGCAGTTTCAATGCTTTAATAGTTTCCTTAAATTCTCTTTATATAGTACAGAAGTTTTAGCGGTGTAAAGATTAACAACATAGTCACAGTAAGTATAATAACAGTACAATATAATAACAGTAGCAGAGGTTTGGGGCAATGACGAAACTATTAGCACTTTGGAAATATTAGTAAGTTATATCATTTACCTATACAGATGATATGCGGAAAAATCAAAATAGATGGCTCGCATTAATAATTAACTCATTGAAAAATAGCCACTAGCGTCAAATATTTGCCTGGTTGGGCGACATTTAGCAAAGTTTCGCCAAATTTGGTAATATATCATGTCAATTCTCAAATTTGTCGACAAAAATGTTTTGTTTATTCTGACGTCATAATGATGCATATGTATTATGTATTATACACATACCTATAATACGTATGATGCAAATGTATTACGTATTATATGCATATGTATAATATGTATGATGCATATGCATAAGTTCATTAACATCACTAAAACGCACTTAAAGGAACAGTGTTCCATAAATAGTCGGGATAATTGCCAGATTGACCAGAGTGCTATTGAGATTAGAATTCCGACATTTATAATAGACCGGGAGGCGTCTGCACACACCATCACCTCATCGAGTTTACAGCTGAAATTTTAGGATTAGTTAAAACTAGATTAGCATATTTAAATGCAACTGGTCTGTTAAGTCATATCTTGGTAGAAACCACCTGAAGACCTAATTGTAGTGGTTAACTGATAGGTTTACTATTGTATTTGAACACACCCTGTTTGAAGGGTTTAGAGGCGGAAATTCTGTGTTTTCAGATTTTTCTGGTTAATTGTGATACAAACCCGACTTAATTGTGAAATTTCATGATTCTACGACTTTTAGAAGTACCTTAGTTATTTGATGATGCGAAGTGAGTCAGTGACAAAAAAGCACTTTTTCGGAATTTAATATTTCGAAAACTACTAAATATAGAAACATGAAATCGTGGAACCTTAGTTCAGTTTGACCATGCGAACATGTGTATAAAAGAAAAATTTTTATATCTCTCCCTAAAATGACGTTATGAGGGGGTGAAAAGTATGCCGAAATGGTTCAGGAAAAGGTGGCTTACGGCTTGTGCGAACTTGGCGGACGCACTGCCGTGCTCCCAGAAATGAATACATGGAGTGACGAAAAAACATTTATTGTCCGAGTGTTCATCTTTTAATAAAACTAGTTGGCACAGCAACCAGCTGCGTTGAGTTTAAATTGCATGAGATCTCACGTTTTTTTTTTTTTTTTTTTTTTTTTTTTTTGCTTGAAGTATAAATCTAGTTTCATTACACATTTCGACAAAACTATAACATAATTTTGATTGAATACTGAATTTCAAGTAAATAATATTATAATGCAGGTTAAAAGTTTATTAAATTAAAATACACATTTCCAAAATTCATTTATAAAAAGCATTGCGTTTTTTTTTTTTTCTTTAAGATTTGACTTTTTATTTAGAAACTGCTGATAACCACATGAAATCATTTTGAAGAAATTGGATAAAAAAGACGTCATTTGGCAAATCTAGAAGAAACATTTCAGTTTTGTGAATTAAAATAAATATTTATCAAATTACATTTTTCTTGCTTTTCTGCCCATAGTGGCTTTGTGAAAAATTTTAAGCGCGTCATTTTAAAGAAAAAATTATATGAAAATCGATGTTTCTTGTTTAAATTTACTTGCTCTAAATATAAGTCAATAATTCTATACATGCATGCAAAAAACTTAAATTTGATTTTGCCCAGACTCCTTGGTATAAAAATAATCTTTGATCTAATATCTGTAGATGACAATTTGTAAGCAGACGATTTTTTCTAGTTTAGATAAATTTGCTTCGTGAAGATGAATGTGTAAAATTATGTTTTATTCCACAGTTTTTAGTTCTTAGGCCTTATTTCTATCTGATACTATAAAAATTTCAAAGGGTAAAAATGAGCGAAAGCAAGGTAGAAAACATCGAAAATTTAAAGCTGTGGAACGGAGAATTAATTTAAAATTGCACTAAACATCTCACCCCCCCCCCCCCCATTTATTTATGTTCTTCCTGTAATTCCCATTTTTATTTACTTCTTTATTTCACGAAAAAATGGCTTTCTCTTTTATTTTTCTATTTTGATTTTGCTTATAGCTTTTTAGAAATTTTAACACTAATTTTAAAAGAGCTTAAGACTCATAATACGTAAAATTATACGCAGTTTTCAAACAAATTATATTTGGAAGTACATATTCTCTGGTATTCGTAAAGTTCTGTAAAGTTTGAAATTTTTGCGATTACATATATGTTAAATTATTGTTTTATTTATTTTATTTCATTGTTCATTTTATGAGTTTGTTACGGAATATTAGCTGGAGATATTTTATTATTGAAACTTTTTATATTGCTTTAAGTGATAATGGATCATTATTCATCCATAATAGAGCCTGCATGCAATAGAAATAGATACATTTAAAAGAAATCATGCTTAAAAATTAAATTAAAAGCCCCCCCCCCCAAAAAAAATGAGTAAATTGGGATACAGTTTTCAAACAAATTTCATTTGTAAGTACAGTTTCTCCCCTCACGATTGTGTAAAAATTGAAAATAGGCGATTTTTAGAAATTTAAACCAAATGTCCCAGCATTTACCGAAAATTTCTTTCGTACGACTTAAAAATAAAACTTCCATTTTATGGATGATAGTAATACGGATTAATTTCAGAAAATCATGAGTTTTCACTCAGAATGAAACATCATTAGAAAAGGACAGTAAAAATTACGTCATATATAGCAAACTATTTGTTTACTATATTTTTCCTAAATTATCCGTCTGTAATATAAATACCTATATTATGTTAGCTGTTTTGACTTCAAAAACTATTATAAGACAAATTTAGCTACAATTTATACATATTTATGAAAAATGGGCATTTTCTGTTTATAATGACGTCGATTTATAATGTAAAAATATATCAAGAGAATCTGAATGTTTATTGACTCATAAAAACAAAGTACGCGTATTATCCTTTTTTATTATTATTGTACCATTTTTTAGGGTGTGGCAAAACAAAAGAAAATATTTAATTAGAAAATTAAAAAGGAGATATTTCTATAATGTAAAATTATGGAAGGTATATTCAGGGCTCCCAAACGGTCCGCCAACTGAATACCAATAAATTTTAACAGAAAATTTTACGGTAGGTTTGCGCTAGAATTAACTTTCAAAGGTGATTCTGGGGCGGTTTGTAAGAAAAATCTAAAAAGAAAATTTTTTTTCTAAAATAATATTGGTATACAGTTGGCGGACCATTTGGGAGCCCTGTATATTGCAACATAAAGTTTAAATGAGTGTCATTCTCTTAATATTGGATTTTTTTTTTTTTTACTCGGCTTTCGAAAAGCACATCGCTATATTAAGAGCTTTCTAACAAGCCATTATTCATCACTGAATGTTTTCTGGTTTGAATTGTATTTGAGTTGTTGTCTTTTCATCATGTTTCAAAACGTAAAAGATACGACTGAGCTCTACTATACAGCACTATCGTGCTGTATGGTAATTAATTAATCTAATAATAATCATTATTATTTCATAATGATAATAATAATTGAATAATAATAATTGAATAATAATAATTTAATAAAAATTTTGATAATAATTCATTTCATATATCATAAAGAAAGATTTAATCAATTTTAAAATAACACATTATGTTCATCTCTACGTATGATACGTAGCATTAACCCTCTGTCTACCAGAAGGGTCCAATGGACCCGGCATGTACATTCAAAATATTTATTCAAACCAGAAATTTCTTCAAAACAAACTAAATGTATAAATCAGACAATAATAAGTTAAATAAACAAATTAAATAGTTTTAAGTAAAAATTTTGGTGTAGAATGTTTTTATAAAACTTGAGTAAAATTTCCGGTAGTTCTAGGGTTAAATAGATCAAATTTCTTGTATTAAACGTGCACGTTGTATACCAGAATAGATACCAGAATATATCATAAAAAAAATTAACTCCTTGAAGGGCGGTGATGCAGCTATGGCATCACATAATTATAATCCCTAATTACCACATTGGTACACGAATTTTTTAATGAAAATTTCACTTTTATTAAGTACGCGAAAATATACTTTTACTTGTTTAAAAATAATTTTTCTCGTAAACACTGGTTTAATACAATTATTTCAACAGTTTACGAATACAAGTACCTTGCCCCTGAAAGGATTAAATGTATCTGTTAATAACGTTTGATATTTCAAAAAGAATAATTCCTCAAACAATTATTCCATGAATTATTTTGATGCTAGCACAACGTTTCGGAAGAGTTATGAAGCTTACTGCAAATATATTAAGTAGGACATTGTAGCTTCCGTTTTGTCGTTTCAAGAGCGGGGGAATTTTCATCAGGAGTTTGTCACGCAGGCTTTCGTGTCAGATACTTGACCTACCGTTAATGAGCTTAGGCACCAGTAAGTCTCTTGGGGCGCTCAGTGAGAGTTGTTCCCTTCATTATGTAAATTAGACGGCGAACAAAAGTCTGTGGCTTCCTGACTTTCTAAACAAATTACTTTTCTTCGCAATCACATGTCTGAAATTATAAACACTATGATTCTATGAAGATAATTATTTCATTTCAATGTTTTAACAGTTTTAGGAGTAAATACAGTGGAACCCGGTTAAGACGCTCACGGTTAATACGCGATCCCGCTTAATACGCGGATTCTTTCCAATCCCTTGAACATCGCCTATAAGGCTAATGCAAAAATATCACGTTTAATACGCGAACGGTTAATACACGATACCGCTTAATACGCGAGAGATTTCCGGTCCCTTAAGGCAAAAAACACGCTTAAGACGCGAATTCATTGATCACGATCCGAATTCTTTGTCTCTTTTCCAGTATTGCCAATTTATCGGATTTTTTATATTTAAATAAAAAACAGTGTCTCCAAATAATAATATTTACTTTATTTAATAACAGATTAATTAAGCCGGACATTACTAATCGGAAATAGTGGTAGTTATTTGAATTTTAAAAAGCCCGCTAAATTAGCAACACTGGAATTCTTTGATCCCGCGTCCTAACATTCTGTATTTCTCCCTTCGTGTATGTTTTTGCTGTAGAGAGAGAAAGACAAATTCAGGATACTCAGATATGTCATAAAATTATGATTAAGGATGATCATACCTATTGTTAGTGAGGTTTTAAATGTAAATTATATACCTACTATGTTTTAAAATGCATATTATAGGCAAAAAAATGAAACTCGTAAATATTAAATAAATACGACTGCGGTTGTTTAATTTTTTTATGTTTCCTTTTCTTTTTTGTATGTTAACAACATTTATTACAAAAAGGTTAATAAGGATAGTTTTGTCTTATCATGAAAAGGATAGATTATAGTGGTACTCATTATCATAAGTACTAAATATGATTTTAACAACTGGATTGTCTTCAAAAGCTTAATATTTTTTATTTATCTCTGTTAAAAAAAATTAGTTTAGCTGGAAATTATTTTTTTTATATTTGGTTGTAACATAATAATCTACAATAAAACCGTTTAAATTCATCTTTTATTATAAGTTATTATTACAGTCGTTCCTAAAAAGATAACAATGAGTTAAAGTTGAATAACAATTAAATTTCAATCTAAGTATACCTAAAAGATACAATTTTCTACAGTAAACATGTAAATGGAAGCTCTAAAGTTCATTTAGACGATTAGATGTGTAAATAGGCGCACAGTTTCTGCAACATTATATAAATCACGTTTAATACGCGATCCCGCTTAATACGCGATTTTTGTCCGCTCCCTTGAAACGCGTCTTAACCGGGTTCGACTGTAATTATGTTTCTATAATGTTTAATTCATGCCAGAACTTTTGGAATATTTTTGTTTTTTAAGAATTAAAATGCAATTATAAAGCACTACATTCCGCCCCCGACCAAAGTTATGTGCATAAAATATTGCTGCAAAATACTCTTTTCGAGTCTTGATTAATACTAGAAAGGCGGCGAGCGGTCATTTTGAACTTTACCAAATTAATATATTTCGATTCGAAACATAAATTTCTTTATAAAACTAGTTTAACACTAGAACTCCCGGAAGGAGTCGATTCGACTCCGACAACATGATTAAATGTCCACTGGAGCCAGAATTTTTTTTCATAAAATAAGTTAAATTTAAGTAACGCAGAATTACGTTAAATAAATCAGTTAAATAATTTTAAATAAAAATTCTGGAGTGAAATATTTTTATGGAACTTGAGTAAAATTTTCGGTCGTTCTAGTGTTAAAAGATACAAAGAAAAAAAATGTTTAATAAATAAGTTAATAATTTAAAATAAAAATTCTTGTGTGACATATTTTTATAAAATTTGAGTAAAATATCTCGTCTTTCTAGTGTTAAAATAAAGTTATATAAAATCATGTCACTCCTTTTCAAGGGTTTAGGTCAAAAGATTCAAATAAGCAAATGAAATGAATTGAGGGCAAATATAAATGATTCACATTTTTTGAAATCTCGTGTGAATAAAATGTATTCTTCATTATTAACAAATTCTTGAACGATGACCAGTATAATCGTCTTTTAATAGTTGTCAAATTTTATTGTTTTGGATTACCAGAAACTATGAGGAATAATCTTTACCTTATTTAATCACTGATTTCTATGAGTAAAAATCGTGACGCTAATTTTAAGATATAGTTGTAACGATAACATATAATTTTATATTAAGTCGTTTGTAAACAACGTGTTAATGTCAGGGCTGCCACAGGCGATTATTTTTAATTCTGTTTCAAACCACTTTTTCAAAAAAAGAAAAAAAATCTTTGATAACTTTTTCAAGAGAAATATACTGCAAAATGTATTTTTTTTTTTAATAGTAGTGCGAACAGAATGTGAAAATAGTTACTTGCGGCAGCTCTATAATGTCTTTCAGAAAAAGAAAAAAAATAATACAAATTCTCTATTTAATATGTGATGTCATTGTGATGCCCGTTCACCGCATTCAAAATACTAGGCATGAGCGCTCACGCAAAAATGGCGGCTGCCGAAGGCGGATTTTTTTCGGCTTGTGTATGGTCCCTTGAATTTCTGTACCAATATATATTTTTTTTAAAGTTTTTTTTTCACTTTATTTATCTGAGATTAAAGGAATTAAAGAAATCTTATTTAATATACTGGTGACAAAATTTAGGGGACAGTACATACGTTAAGAAAAATCTGCCTACGATATCCGCCATATTTGCAGGGCTCGCAGCGTTCCTAAAATTTTCGCTCTTTGCTACCACTAAATTAAAATGATAATCTTTGTTGTATGAATATATTATACATGTTAAAGGAATGTGCCGTGAAGAATTCTTTTTTAAAATACTGGTAGCAAAGTGCGAAAATTTTAGGAACGGTGCGAGCCCTGTATTTGTGTCAGCACCCAGGCCTAATATTATTGGGGGGGCGGTACGCCTGTTACGAGCATCAGAAAGGTTTGAAATAAGAGGAATATGTTTTCAATATTATTAATATTATTAAGTGCTTTCGTAATTATATAAATACATAGCACATATAGTCGTCGTTCGGTCCGCCTGTCTGTCCATATGTATGTCTGTATGCCTGTCTGTCTATCCGACAGTTCGCATACAACAGTGCAAAAACTACCCAACCGAATGGTTTGAAATTTTAAATATATAATTGTTGAAAATTTTGTCGAGTCATTTCAAATTTATGAAAATCGTACAGTTTAATTACAGGGACAGTCAAAATTTTTCCGCTACATAACGGCCAATGGGGAAAAATTATTTCAAGTGCATTTTAACGATTTTACAGTCTTTTGAACAGAATGAAATTGATATGCACTTTTGAAGTGCACTAAACTATAGTTCAGTACAATATGCGGTGCAAGAAATATTTATAAAACTAGTTATAGTATGAACGCACTTCATTTGCCACGTTTGAAGTGCAGTTTCCAACTTGTTTTATAATGTTTGAACTATTACAAATTTCGTACAGTTAGTTAGCAACACAGGAATATTCCGAAAATGATGGTTGTTGAGCAGCGCAAATCGACGGTGCATACATAAGAAAAGGTTTTAGCTCAATTATCTTGAAAGACCGTTATTCAACGTTTTTGCCTTAAAATCTTTTCAACCAGCTAACGATTTTACAAGTTTCTATTTTTAAATACAAGAAATTTAAGTTTCCAGAAACTATCCCTGATAAATAAATTAAAATTGCTTTCTCAAGAAATAACAAGAAAAATTGCATTATATTACATTATATATATTATATTATATTATATAAAATTATACTATACATTTTTTTTTCAGGTATTATGGAAATCTAACTTAAAAGTATATAACAGTATAAAAAAAGGGGAAAATTCCAACTAAGAAATATAGATCATGGACTTCAAATTCGTGGCAAAACTATTATTTCAAGATTCATTTTATTGTATAATTATAAAGTACTAGCTAACCTGCCCGGCAATGCCCGGGTCCGTAAAAAAAAAAAAAAAAAAAAAAAAAAGCAGAAATTGTGAAACAGTTCTGAAAATCATAATAAAAAAGGAAGAAAACTTTAAAAATCGCTTTAACCTCTCTTGCTCCCGTGATATTCATGGGCTGTGTCTTTTATTCAGATTATTTGATTCCCACCAGTTTTATAAAATGGTGTAATTAGCTTTATTATGGTATCAATTTTACCCGGCATTAAATAAAGTTTTTTTTTCTTTTAAGTGGTGCCAATAATTAATTTGAATTTTTAAACCGCAATTTAACGCCACCGTTAAGGGGTTCTAATAAAGTTCTGAAAAGCAGAAAAAAAAAATACTATATTGGGTTAGAAGATTGAAACTGGATTCCTTTTACTAATGTGTAAAAATCGTAGCAAATAGCAAAACCACACTAAAAATTACATAAAAAATTCGAAAATCGCCGTACGAAGTTCAAATAAACTTTATTGAAAGGGGGGGGGATTGAAAAGACGGTAGGATTTACTATGTTAGGTGAAAATTTGAATATAAAAATTCACAGGGGATTGCGAAAAAAACAAAAAAATTGCATGAAAATTCGCAAAAATTTCAAAAATCACGAAATTTAAAATTTACTGTATTTGAATAAATGTTTCAAATCTAATTAATGAAAGGCGGTGAAACGCGGGAAAACTTTATGAAATCACGATAAACAGTGGTTAAATAGCAAAAATCGCGCAGGAAAAAACGTATTATATTGCGTTATAAGTTTGAAAACGAATTCTTTTTCCGTATCTCAAACAATCACAGCGAGCTTTAAAAAGAAGGAAAATAAATACTAAATAGTTGCATTAAAAATTGCGTTAAAAAATCGCTGTGCTTAAAAAATAGCTGAGAAAAACATTTATCATAATAGGATAAATGTTTCAAAACCAAATTGCTAATAAGCTAGAATTAATTAATCGAATAATAAATAGAATTAAGAGGCACCTTCCCCCCAAATTTTGTAGCTCTACATGCAGCAGTCTCTTCAGAAAAACGTCGACAAACTCACACACAAACTTCTTTCTTTATTATTGTGGATTACTATATGATCACAAGACAAAATATATTAATTGCACCATTAATGATTACTTACAAACTTAGACTTTTGAAAAATCTATTAAAGATTCATTAAAAAAATAATGCAGATTAGAATAAAAGAAAAAAAAAGATAGTTACGAAATTCATAACTTTTGAATTTGTATAGAAAAAAGTATATTTTCGAAATTTATTAAGTCTAAATTCAAAGGAGCTAATTTCGGACAAATTTCATAATTCATTCTTGTTCGGAAATGCATACAATATGAAGAGGGTTTTCTTCAGAAACTTCGTTATCAAATGCCGTTTCCTATTTTTTTTCAAATGGCAAAATATCTCTTAGAAAATACAATCAAAGTCGGCGTTTTGAACCGAATTTTCCAAAGCGATAGCACAGGAAAGGAGAAAAAGCTGACGTCACGTGAAAAAAATCGCTTTCTTTAGGAATTATGAACAAAATTCTTCCTTTAGGTTCGAGGTTAAAAAACTGCGTCTGCTTGGGAATAGCTTTCAAGAACCACGGAATTGAAAACCATTGTATTTGCGCTTATTTTATATGTTTTGATCGAGTTTTGGATATTTTCAGGAGCAGGTACACCTTTTTCATGAATTCTTTTCTCTATTTTGATACACCATCATGCAGTTTTTTATGTTTTTTTTTTTACATTGCATAATGTTTATATTAATAAATAAGAATATCTGATTTTTCTAATATGTATTTATCGAATTTTTATTTAAAGTATTTTGCGAATACATTTACCTGTATCTATGATGCATCAAGTGATGTAATATACAAATAAATTTGCTAGCCGCATTTCTTTTATACCATGTGATGTCGCTTTAAAATTCTCCTGAATTAAAACCGTTGTAAATGCATTATTTTAAAATATGACGTAATTTCCTCTATTAAATGAATTTGTCATGCAGTAGCTTATTTATTATTTAGTTTCTTTCTCCTTTAAGATTCACGGGTACATACGTTATTTTATTTAAAATTGTGTAGCATCCATGAACTTGTAAAAACGCGTTATTATTTTTATTCAAAGATAATTCCTCTTGTTATTATGGGAACAAACACAAAAAAATAAACAATATGTTAGGAACTGAAGTCTCGCATATATATATATATATTTAATTTTTAGCTGATTGTCAATATTGCAATTTCTCCATTTTAAATACGACGTTATTACTCCCATTTGCTGATTTGCTGCTTTTAACGAATATTAATGAATTCATTATTTTAAAATTTCCTTTCACTTTTTAATATTCATTGAAAACAGTTTTATTGTTAGAAATGAATTATTATTATTTGCGCTGCCTTAGAATTGACGACAAACGTTAAAAAATACATCTCGAAATATGTAATAAAAGTCTCGTAAATATATATTTTTAATTTAAACTGTTTGGCAGAATTATTACTTGCTTATTTTATATATGACGTAATTTCCCGCATTTACAGCTTCAAATGCCTATTAATAAATTTATTATTTTAAAGTTTTCTTTCTCTTTTAATAGTCTAAGTAAATAAAATTTTTATTACGTAATTTTCAATATATTCCCCCTTTTAACATGTAATCATTTATTTCTGAAGTTTTCCTGTTTTAAATAGTCACGTGCAAATATATTTTTAATCGTAAGGAAATATTATTATTTGCACTTTTTCTACGATTGGCAACAATTTGAAATAATAACCATTCAAAAATATGCAAAAAATATCTCTTGAAAAATTATGAAAATTTAATTAAACTAAATAAGAAATTATTATTTATTTATTTATTTATTTATTATTATTATTATTATTATTATTTAATGCATTTTTTTTTCAAATTTTCATGAAAAACATAATTTAATCGCAATATTGTTTTCACTACCGATTGAAATAAAAGATGATTTCAATTTTAATTTGAAAATGGCGAAAAGGAAGAAATCTAAAAATCCCTATCGTTATTGGTTTTCTACCTTTTTTCACAAAAATGGAGTAATCTGTGTGGAGTAATTTAATTAGATTAATTAAATTCAAATTAGAGAAAAATTAATATTTCGAAAAACAATTCTGATTTTTAAATTATACTACCAGTTTTGAGATCTGCGGATCAATACGGATTATTGGTGTTAATTTCACCGAATAATCTTCAGTATTTTAGGAGAAATAGCCATGTAACATAATGAGTCATTTAATGAGTCATTTAATCAGTCGTTTCATAATGTCGTTTCATAAATTCCTTTCATTAGGATTTTATATATATAGGGTAGATACAGTTATAGATTTCTTATAATCTGCTACAATTTAACATTTTTTTTTCTTTACTAGATGGTCCGTTTGGTGTTGACCAGGCTCATAATAATACTCTTAAATATACATACAGTCAGTTTGGGATGAATTTATGTTTTTAAACAAAAAAAATTCAAACGGACTTAATATTTTTGTCCCAACTCTGGCTTCGGCAGCATACATTCTCAAATTACAAGATTTTTCAAAAATGAATGTCTATGCAAACGAACCTAGAGTTGAGAATACCGACTATCCTCGGCAGGTAGTACGTTTTTCTATTTTTAAACGAAAGTCTATCCAAACGAGCCTACATTTGAGAGCCAAAAATATCTTAGGGAAATGTCTTAACCCCTTGAGGGGCACCGGTATATATTATATACCACGTACGATTAATGAAGTTTTAAGCAAAATTTCATTAAATCTTGCTTTTCTACCTTTGGTGGAAAAAAGCAATAAAATTGCTTTTACTTATTTTGAAATAGAATTTTTCAAAGATTCCGGTGTGAGTTCAACATTGCAGGAACACAATCACTTGCCCCTCAAGGGGTTAATGCAGGTGTGGCGAACTGTGGCACGCTGCATGCCACTAAATTTTACAGTAATCATTGCCTTATCTAACTATCGAATCTCTGCGATTCAAAAAGTCGGCTTTTTCTTAAAAGAAATTATTGGTAAGAGGCGTGCCACAATTGGCCATCCCTGTCTTAACCCTTTCCGGCACGGGCAATTTTTGTTGGAAAATGATGAAATGATCGACTGACATCGGAATTTTAAAACGACTTTTTCAGAAATTAAAAACATGTTACTTTAACTATTCATTGTAAAGGCAAAATTGTACTAAAATATTCTTGGTGCCGTTCGTCAGTTTGGAATTAAATTTAAGTATCTCGACCCGGGCACAGTGTGCCGGAAAGGGTTAATGGTGCATCCTCCGATTTTTAAGTTTTCCTTTGTTCCGATTTGTATATATTTAACCCTTTCCGGCACAGGCAATTTTTGTTGTAAAATGGTGAAATGATTGAATGACATCGGTATTTTAAAATGACTTTTTTGGAGATTAAAAACATATTACTTTAAATGTTCATTGCAAAAGCAAAATTTTACTAAAATGTTCTTGGTGTCGCTCGTTAGTTTGGAATTAAAATTAGGTAACCCGACCCGGGAACACTGTGCCAGAAAGGGTTAAATGAAAATATATCCAAACAAACCTAAAGCTGGAGGTTCACTGCCTTCGGCAGCTTAAATCAGGTGTGTACTAGTGTTTGTATAAATCGGGGATTCAAATGCTCTGCACACCAGTATTTTAAAATAATTTAGTGGTGCAAGAGAAGAAATTAGTGGTTCGAAGAAATCAGTGGTGTCCACCAGAGCAATTGGAGGCCTGATTTGCGCCAGAGAGCTCGCCACACTAGGATGCAAAGCAATATAAGTAGGCGTACAAACTTAATACTTGGAATGGGGCGTAAATTAACACAGTTCGCCATCTTGTAGACGGCGTGATAATCCACGTCGGCGGGCTTTTACTGTGACGTCATATATGACGGGTTATCTACCATCTGCGAATATTTTCTAAATCTTTAGTCACTCATGGAACTGAATTTTGTTTACCACAATTACAGGAAAATAATGGCTTAGCGAGAGGGGCGTCCAGATGCATTTGACACCGCGAAGTTTTCTTCGCCTTGTCCGAGATATTTCAGCTATTAATCAAGGTGGAAAAAAACTTTACAATTTTAGTGGTGTGAAGTAAGAAAACAGTTAGGCATCTTCCTGTAAGTTTAACCCCTTAACGGTAGAATTAAATTAAGTTTTAAAAATTCAAATTGCTTATTGGCACCACTTTTATGAAAAAAGAATTATTCACCTTATTTATTGACAGGTAAAACGAGACTAAAATATAGCCAATTTTACTGTTTTATAAAACTGGTGGGAATCAAGCAATCTGAGTAAAAGACAGAGCCCGTTAATATGACGGGAGCGAGAATTAAGGGGTTAATCTCGTCCGCTACGTGGCGTGCGACCTTGATTGTCGTGTCCTCGCCTTTAATCTTGCGGTTATCTCTCCCATTTAAGATAGGGCACTTACTTATATCGCTTTGCTAGGGTGTCCCCACACTTCTCTCTGTGTCTGAAATTGAACTTCGAAGATTTATTATTTTGTATGTTTAAACGAAAATCCTTCCAATTAAAATAATGAGCCTGTAAAGTGATTTAATTTGTGACAATTTGATATATTAAACATTCAACTCGGACCAAAAGTTCCTATCAAAACCTAAATAATATAAAATGCATCCAACTCACCATGATATTTTAAAGCGTGAATACAGTTAACCTGCAGGATGCAAAATGTATAAAGTGTCTAAAATTATAATGCAAAAAAGCCTAAAATTAAGGTAGTAAATTTATGTAAATATAATTTAACACTAGACTATTGTACGGACGTTTTATAAAAAAGTGTTTGAAACCAGAAATTTTATTTAAAACTATTTAACCTATTTTTATGCTGCATACATTTAATATATCTTATGAAGAAATTTCTGGTTTCAATCGAATATTATCAATTTACCACGCGTCAAAATGACCCCTAATGGCAGTTCTAGTGTTAATTTTACAATTAAAAAATGTAAAATATATTCTAGAAATAAGTATAAATGTTACTCTTAATTTTTCTCCTTGCGTGTTAAAAAATAATTCCAAATTGTTATATTAAAAATAAATAAAATTTTTGAAATACATTTGAAAGAGCCTTTTCATTTCAAAAAAGTATTTCTGTAATGACTTTCAGTAAACTTTTACCTATTATCTGTCTGCATATCTTTATAATTTAAGATATATATTTTTTAAAAACAGCAGCTAAAAATCAAAAATGAAAGAAAATATCTTAAAAGGACTGCTCTGTAATTAGCTTTTTTCATACACAATATTATTGTAAAACTGTAAGTCTTATTGCAAATATGTTAAGTTGCACACAGCAGATTTTGTTCTGGCATTTTGAGATTAAAGGAAGTTCCACTAAGAATTTGTCACGCATAATTTCGTGTCAGATACTAGAACTACTGTTAATGAGCTTAGTCACCAGTAAGTTTCTTGTTCTCCATAGTTAGCATTGTTTCCCACGTTATGCAAATTAGTTGGCGTACAAATTGATGCGGCTTTCTGACTTTCTAATGACATTATTTTTCTTCATAATTTGTCTTACATTCTACACATAAAACTATAAATACTAAATATTCTTTTTTTTTTACATATCTATATTTATTCTTTAATCTTTTCAAAGGCGGTAGCACATTTCTGAAACCACTTAAATTTAATTCCCAAATGCTACAATGCATATTTATAAAATATGTGACGCATAGTTTTTTCTTAGTTTTCAAATAAATTTGTTTGTAAATTCCTGTGTCATTCGTTCAATTCAACATTTTAGAAATGAAAGTTCTTGGCCCCGGAAAGTGTTAAATATGTTGAAATATGTATGCAAATGTGGCCCCAACATTAAGATTTTTTTTTATCGTTTAAAAATGAAAAAAAAGACACCGATTATTTATTTCGCTTTGATTTATTGGACCTAACTGTCGTTGTAAATTTTTTGTGCGCAACTGGCGTCACGGAGACATCCTGCTACAGGTCCCTGAATACGAGGCCTCAGTGCGGACACAAAAATGGGAGATTCTGAAGGTTGATTTTTTTAACGTATGTACGATCCCCAAAATTTAGACACTGTACCTATTTTATAAAAGGTTATTTTGACTTGTTTTATATCAGAAAAATAAAGCGGAAAAATCTTAAAAATATATTAGTACCAAAATTTAAGGGATCGTACACACGCTGTATTTGTTTTTCTTTTGGTCAGCGCTCAGGACTAGTATTCAGGGGGCGGTGCAGTCCGCCCGGTACTATGTTATAACTTATAACAAAAATCTTGAGTTGTTAAGGTGCCCGTTTATTGTTTGCGAATGTATATGTAAACGCCGCACAGTCGGATGTTTTGATGATCTAGGAGGACAAAATTCATTTTCCCTATTATCTCGAAATTTGACAAAACCGCGTATACTGGTAGCTGAATGTCTGTATTTTCCAGATCCGTACCAGTTTGTCAAAAAGATCAGAGGTTTTTATTAATTATGACCGTAAAGAAGCCATTTGCGCAGTTGGTTTGAGGGAGTTCCAAAAGTTGCACTAGCTTCCTCTAAGTTTGAAAGCACGTCATGACTATTCTGTTTTATTTGAAAGCACGAGTTGGCTGAACGTGAACATATGTCACAGGTTTATCAAGCTATGATTTATCAGATTTTTAAAAAGCAGAAAAACCAACGTATAAAATGCACAAATAATATATGAAAAGCAGCAAACAGCTGTTTCGAATCTACTAGCGAGATTCTTCTTCAGTGCAAAAGGAACAGCGTGCTAGAAAAAGCAAGGCTGAGCAAAATCATAGACAGAGACGCGCTGGCTTTTATACCCTATGCGGGTGGCGAAGGCGCCGAAACAACCAATGAGAGAGAAGCAGTGGAAACGACTGGGTGGACAAGTAGCGACATCTACCGGAGAAGTAGAGAAAATAAACCAAAAAAGGGGAATTAAATTAACGCTTTCCAAATACTTGGAAAATCTGGAGTACTAGATAAGTCATTGACTAAAGAGTGAGAATTTTTAATGATATGGTAAGCTTCCCAAAAATCAAGATCAAGGTTAGAAGAACATTTTTGGATAATGATGGCTGAGGAAAAATCGAACCTATGTTGAGAAGACCAAGAATGTTGAGCAATAGAAGAACGTTTGAGCTCCTGATTTTTAACATAACCTTCATGCTCTTTTAAACGAAATCTAAGAGCACGTTTAGTCTGACCAATATAAGAAAGACCACACTGACAAGAGATCTGGTAAATGCCCCAATTATCTAGGCGATCAACGGGCTGTTTGAGATTTGAAAAAGGGATTGAGATTTGAAATCCCTTTTTCAAATCTCAAACAGCCCGTTGATCGCCTAGATAATTGGGGCATTTACCAGATCTCTTGTCAGTGTGGTCTTTCTTATATTGGTCAGACTAAACGTGCTCTTAGATTTCGTTTAAAAGAGCATGAAGGTTATGTTAAAAATCAGGAGCTCAAACGTTCTTCTATTGCTCAACATTCTTGGTCTTCTCAACATAGGTTCGATTTTTCCTCAGCCATCATTATCCAAAAATGTTCTTCTAACCTTGATCTTGATTTTTGGGAAGCTTACCATATCATTAAAAATTCTCACTCTTTAGTCAATGACTTATCTAGTACTCCAGATTTTCCAAGTATTTGGAAAGCGTTAATTTAATTCCCCTTTTTTGGTTTATTTTCTCTACTTCTCCGGTAGATGTCGCTACTTGTCCACCCAGTCGTTTCCACTGCTTCTCTCTCATTGGTTGTTTCGGCGCCTTCGCCACCCGCATAGGGTATAAAAGCCAGCGCGTCTCTGTCTATGATTTTGCTCAGCCTTGCTTTTTCTAGCACGCTGTTCCTTTTGCACTGAAGAAGAATCTCGCTAGTAGATTCGAAACAGCTGTTTGCTGCTTTTCATATATTATTTGTGCATTTTATACGTTGGTTTTTCTGCTTTTTATTATTGTTGCACAAAGGCTTTATTTGCTATTTTTATATCAGATTTTTGTTTGAAAATCAGCGATATTAAATACGCTTAATCGCTTTTATCAAAGGCTGTAATTCTGGATGATCCTTGATGTTGTTTACAATTCCATCTTGACTTTTAACAAATTATTCAGCATTATTCAGCAATGAGCATTTTTTTTAAAAACAAAGTGCCATTCCTAAAGTATTGAAAAATTAAACAAACTCCTGCAGATTATTAAGTTTTTATTAATAAACAAGCATCATATTAACTTGCACTGCGTGTATGTATGTTTAGCTCAAATCTTGCAACTCAAATTTAACCATTTTAAATTATCCTATTGAACCGAAACAGTGAATACATATTAGATGTAAATTTCCAACTGGGCGAAAAATATCCGGACCAGGATTCGAACCAGGGATCTCCTGGTTGAAGCCGCAAGTGCTCTGCCATCTGAGCTATCCCGGACGAATCTGGTGGAACTTTTTCACCCAGCTAACCTTAATGATTATAGCATCTGGTCTGAACCCTGGCTCAGCTCAACAGAATAAATCTCAGGTAATGCAACTCCAGAAATCGCTGGATACGAAATTGCACAGATTAATTTTAACACAATTATTCTAATTGGTAAATAAATCATATTGGATGTAAATTTCCAACTGGGCGAAAAACCTGGTCCGGTCATTTTTCGCCCAGTTGGAAATTTACATCTAATATGATTTATTTACCAATTAGAATAATTGTGTTAAAATTAATCTAATGAACACATGTGTAATTTGAAAGATAATACAATATTACTATAATTTAAAGAACGTAGAAGTTTGTTTAGAATACTATTTCCACAGGGCTCCACAAAAATTTAGATTAAAACATGCAAGTTAATTGTAAACCAATTTTAATAAACTAATTGAGCTGAAACTTTGCACAGGACATGCAGTTCTGATGTCAATGCAATATTCTTGTAATTTATGAAACGAACAGTTACGCTTCTTTTTTTACAGGGCCACATAAAATGCTAGTTCAAATCTTGCAAGACAATTTTAAACCACATTCAATCATCTGATTGAGCTGAAATTTTGCCTACATGATTTTTTCAGATGACAATTCTATTAACTTGTAATTTGACGAACGTAGAATTTATGCATTTTTATTAGAGCCACACGAAAAGATCGCGGAAAGATTGTTGCTAAAAAGCAGGAATTTTAATTAAATTTCAACAAAAGTACGATAAGTTATTGTGATACACAATAGCATTTTTTAAATTGAAAACAAAGTGCGTAGCCGTTGTATTTCTTATATAGGGACATATAAAAAATTCTGATACATTACCGTCTATATGCAAAAATTTTCTTTCAAATTTAATAGAATTTATATGGTTTATTTATTCATACAAATGTATTTTTTCAACAGAAAAAAATTTTGGTATTATTTACATGTGTTACAGGTTACCACAAAACATTAATGCTTTTTGTTAATATGATTTTATTTAAAAAATTTTATTTTTAAGTATGATTACACAGATTTCTCGAGCAATTCTGAGGAGACAAAAATACAAAAAATAAATGAATGTTAACTTACATGTGTGAACTAAATTATTTTTTACTTAATTGTAAAATGAGTAGGTTTAATTATTTGTAATGCATTATACAGGGTGCTCTCTAAAATCCTTCTCACGCACTTAATTGCCGAAGGGTTGCAGCTATACTCATAAAAGTGGTGTATAGTTATAGTAAAACGGCTATGCTCTACCAGATGACACCGCTTCCAGCGTCACCTGGGGCAAAACAGCTGAGTTAGTATTCCTATCTCGAAAACGAGATTCATGTTCAGAACGAGATTCATTTAGTATTTATGTTCCCAAGGTGTCCTTTCGAACTAAATATATGATGTTCTACAAATTTGTCATTCACTTTTATCCCATATTTCGAACCGTTTTCGTGATAGCAACTATAATGCCGCCCTTTTGCACCAGGTGGCGCTGTAAGCGGTCTCATCTAGTAGCGCATAGCCTCTTTACTATATCTAGACACCACGTTTATGAATATAGATGCAGTCGTTCGGCAGTTTAGAGGGTGGGAACGGACTTTAGTGTACACCCTGTATTTTTATTTTAAGACATTGTTGTTAAATAACCAAATATTCATCACTGTTTGAGTATTTTATTAGTGATGCATTAAAAAAAAACAGCAAAAACTAAATAAAATTCAACGAAATAATTTTGTCTACCTAGATCGTCAAAACGTACCACTGTGCACCGAGTTGGATTCCAGGTGACTAATTCGCACACTTTTTGTGGACTTCCAGATGTATCCTTCGGTGATTTATATTTCATGGGTCCAGTCAACATCTTGACGAAGAATTATAAGTGGGCGTAGTTGTTTAGGAAAAAAGTCTAATGTATGTTCTTAAATAAATAAATAAATTTATCCAAAATAACGGAATTTCATGGAAGTAATGGTATTTTTAAATGTCAGTTTTTAATGTTGAAGAAACCAGTAAGTTTATCACTTATGCACAAGGTTCGTACGGGTTCTGTGATTTCCCGACCAGAAAATTCTTCGATACCAGTATTTTTTTATTGGAAATCTCGCCTTAAATAATTCGAAATTTCGCTTATTTAACATAGATTTATCTTTCTATAAAAAGAAATACTGATATTTCTCCTGGAAATTTTCCTGAAGCGTAAGAACTCTAAATGTATTGAGTCGTTCGAAAAGTCGTGTCCGATTGGAAAAATCAATTCGTACCGAAAAATTATATCATTTAATTATTAGACATTGATTACGATATCGAATTTCTAATAATTACCGGGAAGAATTTTCCGAACGACCCAATACTTTATTACATTCATTTCAACCTTACCGATTGAGAAAATATTATGCGAGTAGAAAAATGCAACAGTTTATAATAAATATATCAACAATCGGCCACATCACCGGTACCAAATGAAAATATTTCGATTCGAATAAGAATTTCCTTTTCAAAAAATAAATAAAATTGAAATCATAAACAAATGATTTAAATGAATATATAAATAGTTTTAAATAAAAATTATGGTGTGAAGTACATTTGTAGTTCGCAAAGCACTTGCAAGGTAATGTTAACACTATAAGGACCGTGAGGGGTCGTTTTGATCCCTGCCAAATAAATGTATTTCGGTTCAAATCATAAATTATTTTATAAAATAAGTTTAAAAACACAAAAAAGAAAGCAGTTGTTTAAAATAAAAATTTTGACGTAAAATAATTTTATGAACTTGAGTCAATTTCTTGTCTTTATAGCGTTAAACCAATGGTGACGCTCATTTCAAATGTCTTGCTAAATTTCCTTATTTTTAAATAGTTTTTTAAATTTCTAATGTGTTATATTAATAATTAAATTTTTAATAAAACTAGAGAGAAATCCACGATATGTTTAAAGTTAATTTTGAATTATGGTTCCTGCAAACTAATTTTGTCATGTACTGTTTGTAGCATTTATCTCTCTTTTAGATTTTTTTTTTAGTTTGCAGGACTTACTCTGTTATGTGCAGCGTCTGATGTAAAATTCTACCGTTATATTATAGCAAAATATTTCACTTTATTTTACAGAAGAAATCTACGTTTAAGTAAAGTGCTTTTATTTCATAAGATTTCGGTTGGGGATTGAACTTGTTATAATTGGGTGGAAAAAATAAGGAAAAATATATAAAGTATATAGAATTTTCTTCTCTTATAATAGCTTCGATTATTTTTCGAACTGATTTGCTCGATTATTTTCGACGCTTTTAGGAAACCTCTTTTTAACTAATGCACGGACCATAGATCGCTTCACCAAAAGAGTTTTAAAATGATACATACGCATTCTGTATATTTGCAGTAAAATATAACTTCTTGAATTAGACTTTTGAAACTGTTGTTTTTCCAACATTTTCTGAAAATAATTTCTGAATTTTACTTGTATTTTTTGGACAATGTCTGTTGAAATCTGTATTATGTAACATTGAGTAATCCTAAAACATAATCGCATCAACTGAAACTTTTATTTTTACGCTCTGATGGTTATTTATAATTACGAGTGCTGCAAGTAATTATATTTAACACCTTGAAGGACGATATATTATGTCCCACTTAATACTAATCAAGTTCTGTATCAGAATTTTTGAGTAAATATTTACATCTTTTGCGTTAGGGAAAAAATACAGCTGCAGAATTGGATCGCTATATTTTAAATTAATTTCTTTTTTTTGGAAATGCTGGATTAAATTCAAAATTTTTAGAAACAATCAAAGACTTCAGATGATTAAGGTGGTAAATTACACAATCTTTTTGAGAGAAAATGAGCTGCAAATTTCCAGATATCTATTTACGTTTATTGTCAAATTCCTCCGTTATCTCGTTAAAATGCCTGTAAGTATTAGGTTTTTTCAAGTAGTAATTTAACGGATGGTAGAGTACCAATAGACTATAAAGATTTACATCATTAGCATTAGGGGGGGAAAAAATGCAGCTCTTGAATTATTTTCGATTTCGAAGATGATTTGGTCGAGGAGATCGGGGCCACTTGCCCCACATCCCCGTCACATAGGATTGTGCAGGTTAAATGGAATAGCAAAATTCATAGCTGGTTGTTGAATTATTAATTGAATTGGCGTATTTTAAAATAATTTCGTTTTTGGAAATTCTGATATAAATTCAAAATTTTTAGAAACATTATCGAAGAGGTAATATGATAAAGGAGGTAAATTACACAATCATCATTTTGAGAAAATGAGCTGCAAAGTTCCAGATATCTATTAGCGTTTATTGTCAAGTGCCTCCGTTATCTCGTTAAAATGTCTGTGAGTTTTACGTTTTTTTTTTGTTTTTTTCTTTGTTTTTTTTTTTTTTTTTTTTTTTCCAAATAGTAATTTAACTTAAGGTAGAGTACCAATAGAGTATAAAGATTTACATTTTAGTGTGAATGAAATGAAATATAGCTGCAGAATTGAATTGCAGTGTTTTAAAATAATTTCTTTTTTGGAAATTCTCGTATAAATTTAAAATTTTTAGAAACATAATCGAAGATTTAATATGATAAATGTGGTAAATTACACACGAATCATTTGGAGAAAATGAGCTGTAAAGTTCCAAATATCTATTTGCGTTTATTGCCAAATGCATTCGTTATCTCGTTAAAATGCCTATGAGTATATTAGGTTTTCTTTCAAATGCAGGCATCCCCCGACTTACGTAAATAATGCGTTCCATAAAGTTTTACGCAACTTGAATTTTACGTAAGTCAAATTTGTAATTTGCTTATTTAAAATTTTGTAAGACACTGTGTATATATATATATATATATATATATATATATATAATTTATATTAATTTATTTGTAATTAATAATAAATTATATATCTATATAATTTACACCATATTATTGTATAAATAAATCATCACGCGACAGCATTTACTCATACATAAACTATAAAAGTATGAAAAAATATAGAAACAATCTTAAAGAACACTTTTCAAATAGTTTGTGGAATACGGAATTTGTAAATCTAACATTGATGAATTGGTTTATGTTTATAACAATTTTGAATCTACCTTAAACGACTATAAAAATAAGAAATAATTAAAAATGACTAATTTAATTTATTCTCCATGAATTTCTGATGGCAAGACAAATGAATAGTACTCACAAAATAAAATTATCCTTGATAAGTACAAACTGTATTTATTAAGAATTAGATGATTCCTATGAATAACTAACAATGAAGATTATGTTTTTTTTCTCATAGATTTGATTGTACATACCAATAAAATTATAAAAATCTAATATATAAATTATATTACGGTTGTGGTTTATGTCTGTATATTTTATTTATAAAATAAGTATAAAAATATGCAACTGCTTCAACGCTTACACTGCTACACTGTAAAAAACAAAAAACAAAAGACAAAAAAAAAAAAAACAAAAAAAAAACAATCGTTAAATTACGGAAATTGCACTAGTCATCGAGACGCCAGTATTATTTACGTATTTTAACGGAAAAAATTCTCCGTTATTTCCAGAAAAACGGAAATTGTTCTGGAATTCGCGGGAAAATTTTCCGTTAAAATATGGAAATAGTACTGACGTCTCGACTGTCCGTATTTTAGCGGATTTTTTTTTCTTTTTTTTTTTTACAGTGTATGTTAACAAGTGTAATTTTCGAGATGTATTACGTAAGTCGAAGGATGCCTCTGCCTGTAGTAATTTCACGGATAGTAGAGTACCATTGATTATCTTCAATCAAATGTTTAACTCATTATTTTCAATTTTGTCACATACCTCTTTTTTTATCATCTGAGTTCTTCAATTACTTGCCCTTTGAAGGGTAGTGATAAATTATTTGTACTGCATAATTTATATTCCTAAACGCCACAGAGCACACCGGAAATTTCGCAATAAAATTTTGTTTTTAAAACATACGTAAAAAACATTTATATTTTTCAAATAGATTGAGAATAGATTGAATTGTGGTGTCACCCAATTTTATATTTTCACGACTGTAGTACTTTACCCGTCACAGTGTTAACCCTTTGGGAACGAGCGACCGGTATTCATGCCGCGTAAGCTCATCAGAATCGGGGATAAGTCTCACCAGTAAATTTTTATTGTAAATTTTGCCTTATTTAATCCGAGCATTTTCCCGATTTAATTATGCAAAAATTTCTGTTTTAAAAAACCGGAGATTAAAGATTAAAAATTCTGTAAAGGACGCTCGTCCCCAAAGGGTTAAAGCCGAATATTTTCACTTTCAGTTCTCATTACTTTCATATAAAAAAAATAAATATTGCTATTGTCATGTTGTATTTTTATGTATAACTAGGGGATCGTACCAAGGTGAAAACCAATTTTTTTTTTTTTTTTTTTTTTTTTTTTTTGAAAAGTAATATTTTTTAGATTGTCCACTAAAAAAAAAAAAAAAAAAACATTTTTCATATGAAAAATATAAATTATACAATCAATTATGATAGCTCCATGTTTTATCAGAAGTCAAACATTTACATATATATTTTTTTTTAAACTCCGAAAATGTAATTACACACGGATTTATAAAATTGCATTCTTTCAGATTTTTGATAATACGAATTAAATAAATGCGTAGAAAATAAAAGACACAAATATTCTTTAAAATACATTTTTGTAAAGAGAAAGTGTTGTATCGTTTGTAAAGCAAAATTGCAATAAACTAAAAATCATTTAATTGATAAATAAAAACGAAATAAAATTAAAACTCACCCGGTTTTATAACACAGACGATATTATTGACATAGCACGTATTTTAATTTCCATTTTTTCAGTTTTTATGAGAAAATTGCAACAAAAAGATAGAGCAATATACTATTTCCCTTTTTTCTTCCCGTTACTTTCAACAGAAATGGAGTACTTCAGTTGCCACAATTACAAAAAAAGTAATAAAAACTACAAAAAAAAAAAATAATAATATCTGAAAATTAAATTGAGATACAGCTTTCAAACAAACTGCATTTAAAAGAGCATTTTTTTCCTTATACGACGATGTAAAAACTTAAAATATGCGATGTTTAGAAGTTTAAAAATTTGCAGTAGTATAAATTGTAAAACCGAAATTTTATTTCAAATTTCAAAGTGTTGCCATTCGCAAAATGACGTATGCATTACGCACAGATATGTTTGTCTTTTATAATATAGATATTCATACATCATAAATGTCATTTGCTGGGTTTGATAAAAACATCTATGAAGAAATGGGACATATTTCAGGAAAATCTTTATAGAATTGACTTGAATACAAACGCCCTTTATTCCTCATTAGCAAAGATTCGTGCCAGCTTATTAGTCGTACACTGCAGCTTTAATCTCCCTTTTAGTCATTTCGGGTTTCAGGGATTATTTATCAGTGTTCTCCCATGCATGATATCGCGTCACGTGCAACGTTTGTTCCTAATCAGCTTAGTCACCAGTAAGAATTAAGGGAAGAATTTCTAATACGGTTTTCTCCACTGTGAAAATCGGCTGATTAACAAAATATTCTGACTTCCTGATTTTAGAAGCAAGATCCTTTTATGTATAACATTATACCGGAGACAATTTTACTTAAGTTTTAGAAAAATATTCAACTTATTTATTTTAATTATTGTTTTGCATAATATATTTAAAATTATTTTATAAAGATTTTATTCGTTCGAATCGACATGTATTCATTTGTTACGGATCAAAGTGACCCCTTACCACAGTTTTAGCTTTAAATACACATCTGTTTTCTCTTTCTATTTTTTTTTATTAATTTACCGAACAAAATTTAAACATACCGGGTGTCCCAAAAAGGACTGACTGATTTTAAAATTCAATAACTTCCAAACGGTGACAGATATTAAAAAAAATTCTTGCAGGAGGGTTATGCATAAAGTCAAAAGTTTTTTTATAGTGATTTTCGATTTTAGTTCGAATTACAAACAATAGATGGCGCTGCGATCAATAGAGGCTAAATTCGGGCTCGATTTTTGGTACTTCGTGGCCCGGATAATACATTTTCATCTCCTTTTTCTGCATGGAAGAACAGAAAGGACCAAAAATCGAGCCTGTATTTAGCGACTATTGCTTACAGCGTCATCTATTGTTTGTAATTTGAACTAAAATCGAGAATCACTGTAATAAAACTTTTGACTTTATGCATAACCCTCCTGCAAGATTTTTTTTAATATCTGTCACCGTTTGGAAGTTATTGAATTTTAAAATCAGTCGGTCCTTTTTGGGACACCCGGTATATATATATATATATATGCATATATATACAGTAAATTCTGTCTAAGGCGGACTCTGTATAAGCCGGAAATCTGTCTACCGCGGAAAATTTAACAAGTCCCGGCGAACCCATAGAAAGTTACAATAATTCATGCTGCATAAGGCGGAATATTGTCTAACGCGGAAACGGAAAGTATTTGAAGGTTCCACCGAAACCAAAATTTTGCATAAGGCGGAAAAAAGGAATAATTTAAAAATGAAAGGCGTTTTCTTTATTAAACTTTAAAACTGATAAGTCAAATACTCAATGTCGAGCATGTTATTTAAAATTCCGTAACACTTTAAAAAAGTTAATTCAACAGAACAGAAACTTTAAATTTTAAGGAATTTATGCTTATGCCATCTTTTCATATGCAAAATTGCATTTAAAAGTTAATATTTCTAGTAAAATGATCATTTATCAAAATATATATTTTCGAAAGTACAATATATTATACTTTAAGATTGTACTCAAATTCAAAATTATAGCGTTCTGTCTAATTCTCGAAGTTTATTGGGGTTTTTTTTGTGTGTGTGTGTGTAAACATCCAATATGCACGTATTACAGAAGTACTAAGTAATTGAATAGCCTTTCTCATTTATCTATAAAGACAAAGTATCTTTCAGAATTTCAGTTTTCAACCAATTTTCAAGTCAGTTATAGTCAGTCAATAAAAGATTGTCATCCTCGAGGGATTATTTTATTTTTATTTTTTGTGTGTGTGTGTTTTTTTTTTTTTTTGGGGGGGGGGATCTTTTTTGCTTTTTTGCATAAGCCGGAATATTGTCTACCACGGAAAATTTTCTCAGTCCAGATCGATTCCGCCTTAGACAGAGTTTAGTGTATATATACATATATACATATATATATATATATATGTATGTATATTTTCTGCATATGAAATGGCATGAAAATGTTAATGTTTGGAAGGATGATAGTGGTTACGATTTTTTTTTCATGTAATTGAGAAAGAAATGCTATTATTTTCTTTTTATTCCATATTTTAATTACTGCATCTATTTATTAAGATAGCATTTGAAAATGAATCTATCCAATAAAGTGCAGTGTTTTCTCCTAAATTGACTTAAGTTGAATTTTACAAAAAAATAAAATAATTTACACTGATAGAAGCTGTGAGAACTTTTTATGCTTTTTTCTGTTAACGAATATTTTTTCTGAAAAATTATTAAAGTAACATCGATATGCTATACATTTTGCATATATTTCTGTCGATACTTAATCTACAAATTTGCACATTAATTGAATTAATTGATTAAAAATACACTATTTACGTACAGATGTGTAACAATTAAAAACAATTGCGTTAATGGATCACAGGAAAATATTACAAACTATACGATTAAATCTTTCAAGGGCAAAGTACTCATTCGTAAAATGTTGAAATGATTGAACGACACCAGAATATTCAAAAGTACTTATTTGAATATAAATAAATAGACAAACAGGTGTAAAAACGTTTACTTGCTTTAAAAAAAAATCCGAAATTTCTTGAGCCAATCTAGCATTTAGGGATTTAAAATTATTGTCCAAAAATTAAGCACAGTCTTTTGAGGGATTCAACGAAATGAATACAAATCGTGCTATTGCAATTTTAAATGGAAATTTTCTAATCTGGAATAGTGGCATAGCTGCCAACAAGTCCGCATTTTTGTACAACTAAAATGTAATGTAAATTTTTGCCTTAACCCCTTCAGAGGCACCGGTATATATTATATACCACCTACGATTAATGAAGTTTTACATCAGAAAAATTTTATTAAATTTTACTTTTCTAACTTTGGTGGAAAAGTGCCGTAAAATTGCTTTTACTTATTTTGAAATAGAATTTTTTGAAGATTCCGGTGGGAATTCAGCATTTCACAAACGTAATTGCTTGCCCCTCAAGGGGTTAATTATTCGGCGGATTACGGCGATTTAAAAAGATAAAATTTACTATAAAATGTTTGTGGTACAAAAAGGCATAAGATGCAGACAGCTATGTAGGGTGCAATACTACTGGAAAATTCGAAGCACTGTACGCAATTTATGTTAACTATTTTCGAATATAAAAATATCTGTTTCTATTTATTTATTTATTTGCATTCACGTTATTTTTCAGCGGCTGATTTTCAGTGAAAAAAAAAAAAAAAAACTATAAAAACAGCTAATTAGAAAAGCAAAAACGTGAACAGTATTTTCTCAGAAAACAGCGCTTAAATATTGACCGCCCCCCATGTTTGTTTATCAAATATACTTCACCCTTATCCCTTACCGGCGTGGAGTAATACTGTTTATTACCTGATGAAATAATGGACTAACACCGGAATTTATAAAAGAATTTATTAGAAAATATGAACTTGCTTATTTTCACGTATATTATATAAATAGGAAATTTTTAATTAAATATCCTTGGTGACATTTGTCAGTTTTGAAATTAAAATTAGGTGTATTTTTTAAAGAACACCGCCCTCGAAAGGGTTAAAACAACCTTAAGAAAGCGAAAATGTTAAATGTTAAACAAAGCTACTCATATCTTGATGCACATTTCAGCAAATCTACTCATTAAGTTGATAGAAATGCAATTATATGATGAAATGCGGCAAAGTTACCAGTATATTTATCTTAAGATTTTTTGTCAGTTGTGTGATTCCTTACCTGACTCTTGTTTGTGTATGTAAATTAATGAACTAAATCCTTTTATGACATAACCCTTTCCAAATTAGATTTTCCAATACACTGTGAAAAATACCACTTCCACCGAACCCGTACAATGCACTGTAATGTATTTCTATGAATAAATTGATTTATCTTTTGTGCCACGCTATCCACAATCAAAAGTATCATTTATGTAAGTGATTTCTTTACGTCATAATATCCATTTGCATATATTTCGCTTAGTTTGGATACAATGACGCAAAGAAATCACTTACATAAATTTTACTTTTGATTTTGGATAGCGTGGCACAAAAGATAAATCAATTTATTCATAGAAATGCATTACAGTGCATTGTACAGGTTCAGTGAAAGTGGTATTTTTAACAGTGTGTTGGCAAATTAAAAGTTTTGGTTAGATGTGTAAATATATTTAGCCAAATCGAAAACAATTAAAATTGAATTTTAAAATAAATTGTTTAAGGCTACATCAAGGCGTCACTTAAATATTGATATCATATCTTTTAAAACTCATAGTTTGAATTTGTGAAAAATGTGAATTATAACGCATCAATGAATAAATTTTTATACATCCTTTTAAATTTAAGATAATTCTTACCCATGCAATTATAAATAAAACAAAAATAAAATGATAAAATAAATAATATAGCGTCACTTAAAATTTGATATCATTATTTTTAAGTTCCATATTTAAAATTCTTATAGCAATAAGATAAAGTGCTGCGTCACAAACTTTTAACCCGTTAAGGTTTTTTTTAATTGATATTATCACTTTTTTAAGTTAATAATAAAAAGATAAAAAAAAAATTAAAGACTAATGATAGGAACTCATAATCGTAATTTCCCTTCACCTTTAATCCCCCCCCCCCCTCAAAAAAGCATACCTCATACTTATATTGTAAAGAGTGCTGTGCTATTTGATTTTTTTAAGAACTTTTTAGTAAGATATGGAAGTAGTATACAAAATGTGGGGGAGGGGGGGGATTATGGTTTGTTTCACAGATATAGAAAGCTTTATTAAAACTTACTATGTAGAAACTTTACTTTCTTAAGAAAAATATAAAGAAATATCACTCCTTAAAACTTTTTACTTAAAATACAATAAAATTGTAAGCAAAAAAAAAAAAAAAAAAAAAAAAAAAAAAAAAAATGCTTTCAAATAAAATTTATTTGGAAATTACTGATTTTTTATTTTTTAAGAAATAATTTCCCATCATGTAAGTTTTTAATAGTTTCTATAGTTGTATTGGGGTGGTAGAATATCAGATTTAATGGATACAACTGTATAAAAGGCATAAAATACATTATTATTGCTCCCATTATTGAAAAGAAAGTTTTATTGTGATATCCCCCCTCCCCATTTATTGTTAATGCTGAATTTAGCCAATAGATGGCGATACCATGCAGAAAATCATTTAATTATTGATGTATTTAACTATCAGACACAGGAAAGAATACTAGACTCGGCAACACCTATTCAGCCTATGTTAACGAATGTAGTAACTGAGAGCGTGATCTAGGGCTCAGACACAGGAAAGAAGACTAGACTCGACAACACCAATTCAGCCTATGTTAACGAATGAAGTAACTCAGAGCGTGATAGGGACGTTTTCTGACCCTTCCAATATGGCGGCCAGTGCGAGAGAAGTGAAACTCAAATTAGCGATTATTAAAAATAAATTAACATGTATGCAATCCAAAGAGTTCTCGATTATTCCTGTTTTCATTTATGAGTAATACTATTAATTTCAAGAGATTTCTCAACTTTTATTTAATATTTATTGAGGAAATCCTTACTTGAAAATCTGAAAGAATAAAAATATCAACTATCTAGATTGCTGCTGCTGCCATCTGTTAAACCAAACATGATGGAGTTGAATAAAAATATCTTTAACTGTAAAAATGTTTAAAAAATATGCTAGATTAAATGTTATTAAATAATACTGAAATACTCGAAAAAAATGTGTACACTGACTACTAAAATACTTCGGTTTTACTCAGTAATAAGCAAAATATTTCTACATCATTTATTTACTTTAGAGTTAAAATTCCAGATCTTGAGCTAGGTTTTTTTTTTTTTTTTTTTACATTAATTTCATTAGTGTTATGTATTCTTATATATATATATATACAATTACGAATAATAAAATTTAATGACAAAATTAATTATTGTCCCCACCCTCTCAAAATACCTTTTATTATAATTAATTTTATAGCACATTAAATCAAAATTGACGTTTCTAAATTCACTAGATTTTGCCTATCAGAAAATTTATTAAAATAAACGTCAAAAGCCTGTGTTGTTAGAATTTAAACAGTTTTTATTGCATTAGTTTCGTTACCTTAAAAAATATTTTTTAGAATTCTCATCATTTTTTTAAAAGTAAAATTATGAATAAGAAAATGCAAAGACAAAATTAATTACTATCCATCTCCACCCCAATATCTCATTTTTATAATATTATTCATAATTTTAGTTCACGTTAAATCGGAATTGACGTTCCAAAATTCACTAGATTTTGTCTACCAGATGGTTTTTTACATAAACGTCTTAAGCTCTTAAGCGGTAGTCTTCAAATGACTAATCAGTGAATTAACAACAAATTTCTGCCTGTTAACATTTTCCGGCACACTGTGCCCGGGTCGGGATACCTAATTTTAATTCCAAACTTACGATCGGCACCAAGAATATTTTAGTAAAATTTTGCTTTTACAATGAACATTAAAAGTAACAGGTTTTTAATTTCTAAAACAGTCGTTTTAAAATTCCGGTGTCAGTCAATAATTTCATCTTTTTACAACAAAAATTGCCCGTGCCGGAAAGGTTTAAGTGATTTTTAATTATTTTAAAATTAATAATTTCGCAAAATAAATAAATAAATAAATAAATGTGTATATATATATATATATATATATATATATATATATATATATATTATTTCAAAATTAATGAAAAATTACTGCATGAATGGCGCTACAGCAGCACATATCAAATGCAATAAAACATATTACATCATTTCAAAATGCTAAAACACCATAACTTCAAAAGGAAGGTGTATATCTGCAGAAATTTTTTAACTGTAAAATATTTATAACAACAAGAAAGACAGGTAAAAAAAAACAAAAACAGTCTGTTCTTCATCAGTGGGAGGACAGACAGAAAACTAACTCCACCCCCACTTTTAAAATTTGCAGGT
The DNA here is from genome assembly GCA_963932465.1 of Maratus speciosus. Taxonomy (NCBI): domain Eukaryota; kingdom Metazoa; phylum Arthropoda; class Arachnida; order Araneae; family Salticidae; genus Maratus; species Maratus speciosus. The sequence goes on along the minus strand of OZ010794.1, from coordinate 238,552,113 downwards.
TTCTGAACACATGTTCACCCGCATTCAATACTGAAAAACTATTGTCATTTTATTAATCAAATTCCATAAAAAACTAAAACAACTCAAATTAAAAACTAACAAACATACTCTTAACCATACAAAAACAAAAATCTTTAATAAAAAGGTCTTTTAGAGGAATGCTTAAATTATCATTAAACTAAAAACAAAAGAAAAATATAAGAAAACAAGCATGAATGCAGAATAAACATGCGCCCCCCCAAACCCGCAAAATGAAATTTCTCAAAACATGAATACCTGTATAATGTTTCTCACCCGTCAACTATAAACAAATAAATTTTTCTTCCAAAGCCATTATCAAAAACCAGAAATTCCAGGTCTGCAACTTTCTTTCGTTTCAATTCATCAATAGACACCCGTTCTTTTAACAAGACTTTAGGATGCCCATTTCATACAGAAAGATCCAGAAGGCTGCCATCACATGTTCATGCCGCCAGTCCACATCGTTGCCATTCACTTTTTAGAACTGTCTTTAAATAATATTTCAAAAACTTAATAGGGTAATTATTATTGTAAAATAAATTAGCCAATAACGTAAAGATCTGTTTATAAAAATTATTGTCTCTGCCACAAATTTTATTGAAACGTATCAGTTGATTAATGATTATATTAATGTAAATTTTTTTGTATGCAAATTTGAAAACCAATGTGGCATGGTTCTAGTAAAAAAATTAAAACTATTTCTTTTATCGTACAAATCCAAAATCAAATTATTATCAATAATTTTGAATAAAATATCCAAAAATTCTGCATTATAATCATCACTGTTTGCTCTATTCAATTTTAAACAATTTGGATATATAATATCATATTCATTACAAAATTCAAAATTCAAAATTAAAATATCATCAATATACCTAAAGACGTTTAAAGACTTATTATATTTCATAGTATACTTAAATTCAAAATAAAATAAAAATAAATTTGCTGCTGTACTAGAATAGTTTGTTCCCATCCCTATACCACATATTTGATTAAAGGTATTATTGTTAAAAGTTACATAATTATTATAAAAACAGAAATGACATAAGCTTGAAAATAAATCTCTATTTATATTTAATTCATCATTTATACAAAAAACATCAAAAATACTCATTAAAACTTCATAAAGTGAATCAATAGGTATATTGGTGAACAGATTTTCAAAATCGAATACTTGCATTTTCAGAGGAGTCAAAGGCAATTTGTTCAGAATTTCAACACTATTATCAATTGACCAGAAATAACTATACTTCTTAAATTTATACTTTAGAAAATCGTATATCTTTTTTAATAAATTCTGTAAACCAATATTAAAATTTTTATTAATGCGCATGAATACAGTAGACGCAACTTCAGTGAAATTCCCATAAATGGTGTAAAAATATAGTCCGATTTTTCATGCTTATTATAAAACGAATAAGAGTCTTCCTGGTAACACACATGGTCTTATTCGGTTCATCAAAAATAGATTCATATTATATATTAATTTTAATATGTTTATTTTCGGAGGAAAACAAAAATGTGAATTAAAAAGAAAATTAGAGTTTTCCCGGAAACAAATATTATCTTATTCCCTTCACATAAAACAGATTCCTATTATATATCAATTTAAAGAAAATCGCCCGGGCCATTTTTCAGATTTTGACATCAGGAACTTCTTCCATCGCGTTTGCATTAAAAATGGCTATTTAGATCTCAAAATATACTGCACGTAGAAATGTAAAAATTTCAGAATACGATTAGACTGCAGATATAAGACTGTTCTAAAAAAATCCGAGCAATAGGACATATATCTGCTGAGTTATTAAAAGGCGGCTTTTCGCGTTTTCTTTGATGTTGAGTTAGCCGTATATATGAGTTCCTCCATCTACGAATTCTGCGATACGATTTTAGGCTTAAGGCTGCGTCACTCGGAATAATACCGTCTTCCATGATTGTATATATTTGTGATCAATAGGGGAAAAAATATATTGAAAGAAACAAGAGGACGGTCATGTTCGCAGAGCAGTAATAATTGAATAATATGTTTAAAATTACGGTGATCATATATGATATTCACTGAAAAATGCACAAGGGTCAAAAGGGACCCGAACACCTTATGTGTTACAATTTTTGCTTTAAAAAAAAAAACTACCATTTAAAATAAAAAGTTACACATAACTGAATATTTTCTATGAGTATGGAAACAAAGTCGCGAAATATTTTTGAAAAATTTCAACAAACATAATTTATCTAAAAGAAATAAATTTTATTTGTGTTAACCCCTTAATTCTCGCTCCCGTCGTATTCTCGGCCGTATCTTTTACTCAAATTGTTTGATTCCCACCAGTTTTATATGATAGTGAAATTGGGTATATTTTGGTATCGTTTTTATTGTCATTAAATAAGGTGGATATTTCTTTCTTTTTCATAAAAGTGGTGCCAATAAGCAATTTGAATTATTCAACCGTAATTTAATTTGAGTGTTAAGGGGTTAAAAAAGACACGAACACCGTAGGAATGTTAATGATATGCTCATTTGGGTCTTCTGTAATGGTTTATAAAGTTTAATTTTAATGTATCGTACAATTTTTCCTTCTGAATCCTTACAATTTATTTAAGGGGACTGGGAAAGCAAAATTCAACCAAAAAATCGATTTTTACTTTTCTATATCATTAAATAGTTTAAACTTTTATATTTCCAACGATGTGTCACACGTGTTTATAGATAAAAAATACATATTGAAATTATTCATTCTTTCTAAGACTACTTCACAGCTTAATGGCCATTTAAATCTTTAATTGACTTTTTCTTAAAACTTGGATTTTTAATGCTTATTTTCTTTTTTTTCCATAGCTATTAAACTTAAGAACTCAGATTTCTTTTTAATACTTATATTATGTTATATTGTATGCGCTTTAACACAGGTATTTAATGATTTGTTGAGAATTATTTAATTTAGGCTGTGAAATCTTACCAAAAATGCTAATTTAAAAATGACTTTCATTAAATAATTAATAATTAATTTTGAGTTTCACTTAGATAGAAAATGGTATGTTAAAATACGTAAATCATGTTATTCTAACTACTCTAAAAAAATCTAGACCTCTATCTTTCACCATTTCTGAGAAAAATGTACATAAGTTGATGAATTTAACATGACGGAAATACGGCTTTCCCGGTCCCCTTAACCCTAAAATAACAAGAAGCATTCAATTTGTATATGACTAAATGAATAAATGTCGATTCGAACCAGAAAATTCTTTATAAAATAAACAAAATACATTCTGCACAAAAATGTTTCATACATAATTTAAATAGTTTTAAATAAAAATTTCAGTGTGAATTGTTTTATTATTATAAATAAAAGTCACGATTTTTTTGGTTAAAACTTTAAATAAATTAACTACTGGAAAAGCAGTTGTATTTGTGTGTGCTGTTTTCGGATTTCATTACTATAAGAACAGCATCTACATGTGTATAGTTCCATTTAGAATAATATTGTTACTTTTATTGCATTGTTCAATTCTGTATGAATTTGCACGGTCAATTCATGTTAGAATCCATGTATTGTACGCCTGGTTTATTACGCATTCTGTGACACATTCATGTCACTGAATCTGACAAGTAAGACTACATAAATGATTTAATGGGTTTCTAGTTGTCTTGAGGTTATTTTGAAACTAGTGGTGAATATTCTCTGGACTGTAACTGATATCACATAAATATAGTACCCTATTGTGAAGTATCAGCGTTTATAAAATATCGAGGATTTATATAATGAATTCTTTAAATACACGCAGATATTTTGATCAAAAATAATAATATAAAAAACTAGTTTTAGAACAAATATAAAACATGTCGGAAATTGTACGTCAAACGCGGTAAAAATTTCGCGCTACAATTAGTTTCATAAATATTCAGGTGTTGTTGCAACTGCTGTTGAATTCGTATGCAAAAATGCATGCATACAAATTTATTATAATTATATATATTAAATTAAATTCAGTAATACGTAAATAATATGATTCCATCTTAAATATGATGCACCCATTATAGCAACCTAGAATCATTACCTTTCATGGATATCATTTAATTAGTTATGTACTTTCTCGGAAATTCCGGTGTGATTAGGTTTATTAATTTGTATAAATTCGTATAAAACTTATAATTCTTCTATAGCAAAAACTGTAAAAGAAAAAAAAAGAAGAAAAAAAACCACTTGTGGCGACGCACTAGTTTGTGCGTGCACTTTATAGTTTTCTTTATTGTAAGAAAAGCATATATATGTGTGTATGTGTATTTAGGATAAACTTATTATAACTTGTATTGCATTGTTCAATTTTCTATAAATATGCACGGAACATTGAGGTTAGAATCCGTATATTGCACGCCTGGTTTATTATACATTCTGTGAAACATTCATGTCACTGATTCCGACAAGTAAGACTACATAAATGATTTAATGGGTTTCTAACTGTCTTGAAATTATTCTGAAACAGGCCGTGATTATTCTCTGGACCGTGGCTGATATAATATAAACATAGTACATCATTGTGAAAATTAGCGTTAATAAAATATTTTTAGAGGATTTATATACTATTTTTTTACACATACACGTAGTGATTAGCAGAATGAATAATTTTACTATTCGAATGAATCATTCGGACATGCGCAAAAACATATTTTTCAACCTTTGTACATATTTTTAATCAAGTGCCACCAGAAATATAACAACAACAACAAAAAAAATTAATAGCGACAAACCGACATAATTGTATTAACCCCTTGAGGTGCACCGGTATATATTATATACCACCTACGATTAACCCTTTAATTCTCGCTCCCGTCAATATCTCGGGCTGAGGTGTCGTTCGTTATTTGTCGTGCCTGTCATATTCTCGGACTGGAGATTTAATTGCTGGAATAAACTTCTGATACCAGAAAAATTGAACTGGAATTTCCATTTGATGTCTTTGAATAGTAGCACTCAGGTTTGATTTGTACGATCTATAAATTGTCATAGATTTGCAGTATTTTTGCCATTTTGATATGGATTCTGATGAATCAAGCCTTTCTGATGATAACTGGAATAATAGTGAATCCGGCAGCGATTCGGAAGAAAGTGCATTATATGTCAATTCTGATTCAGATGATTAATTTGATGATACCAGTGATAAAGCGGCACTGTTACCTGCCCATACATGGCAAGAAATTTTGGATGCTGTTGTCGACCGGGCATGTTGTTCTAAAAGGGATGTAAATAATAAGCGTATTCGAAAAAAAAACTCGATATTTTTGCGCTGATAGTGATGTTGGACTTTGTATTGCATGTTTTGAAATATATCACACTAAAAAAATTACTGATAATCAAAGTTTAATGTATATATGTTATTTCAAATATTATTATTTTATTATTATTAAACATTTCTGAAGATGTGAAAAATAAATCTCTTATTCGCATTAATTTGTATGGTGTAAAGCTAACATTAACCCCTTAATTCTCGCGCCCGTTATTTTCACGGGCAGTGTCGACTACTATTTTTTAATTCAGATTGTTTGACTCCCACCAGGTTTTTAAAAATAGTGTAAATGGCTTTATTTTTGCATCATTTTATCTGCCGTAAACAACGGTGGTGGGAATCAAACAATCTGAATTATAAAAAAAGTAGCCTACATTTAGAGGGGGCGGAGCTTAAGAGGTTACGACACATAATTCTCGCATGATGACTTTTATACAAATATGAATATGGCTATAAAATATTGTTTTTTCGCTTTAAAAATAAACTAATTGCATATTTTATTTAGAAACTTTATAATTATTCAATTTCTGTAATTAAAAAAAAATAGGTACACTTTTTATGGTTTTTTCAAATATTAAGCGACCATGAAGGGGTTAATGAAGTTTTACACCAGAAAAAAATTATTAAATTTTACTTTCCTAACTTTGGTGGAAAATAGCCGTAGAATTGCTTTTACTTATTTTGAAATAGAATTTTTTAAAGATTCCGGAGGGAATTCGGCATTTCACAAACGTAATTGCTTGCCCCTCAAGGGGTTAATCAAATATCCTCAGAAATTAAAATCATTATCCTCGGAAAAGTTTAAATGTTTATTAGTTAAACTTTTGTTAAATTTTTATGGTACAAAAAAGCAGTAGAGTTGGCAGCTATGTATATTGTTATCTCTGAGGAATGTACCTCAATATTTAATAGAAATTATTTCCTTATTTAACCACTGTTAACCCTGTATCTACTGACGGTACTTATAAGTACCCAGGGTTCGTACGGATAGCGTTATTTTCAAGGACCATTATCAGAATTTTTTTATTGAAAAATAAATCTAGTTTAAACGGACAAAATTTCGCTTTATTTCAGGAGAGATTTTCCATAAGAAAACACTGGTACAGAAGAATATCTTAGTCATGAAATTCAAGCAACCGTACGAAACGTGGTACCATTAAAATAACTTGTTATAAAATTTATTTATTACATCTAGTAGTTGTAACACAGTTTAGAATGAGTTATAGATACATTAATTTATCCTGTTCCAAAAGCATTATTTGTTACACAAAACAAAAATATTTTTAAAAGGATGATTTATTTTGCTCATTGCATCTTTTCAGCCTTCTTGGCGTCGAGGGGGGGGGGGGGGGATTTTTCAATTCGGAAATATTTCTATTGTAAGAACATTATATTTGTACATTTCCTAATTCTACAAAATACCAAGAAAAATACTTAAAATAAAAGATTTGAGTGGGGTTATAAATATTGCACAAAATCCCTATAAATTCAAATCAATCCTTCTAAATCCTCCATTCCTTCTAAAATCCTTCTAAAATTTATTAAATGATTATGTAACTCTCCTAATGTAGTTTAATCAATTCACGAAAAATCCTTTAGAAGACAAAATTTTCATGAAGTATTCATTCAGTACATAAAGGGTTAAATGATACAATTTCTGTCAATAAGGAGGTTGGTAACGCAAGCCTCTGCAAAATATCTTTTAATAGGGACGAAATCAAAACTTTTATCACCCCTTATTTCCTTACGAAAAATTTCGAATTAGTTTTATCATGGAATTGTCGTAGGAACCCTCTTCGTGGTGAGCTTTTTATTACAATTCTTGTCGTTATCAGCAAAAAGAGAAAGAAAGAAAAAAAAAACAAGTTGGGAATCGCACGTCAAACATGGCCAATGAGGTGCATTCGTACTATAAATTGCTTTATAAATATTTTTTGCACCGCATATTGTACTGAATGTATATTTTAGTGCACTTCCTTAGCGCATATCAATTACATTATGTTCGAATAGCTGTAGCACAATTGAAATGCACCTGAAATATTTTTCCCACTGGCCGTAATGTAACGGAAAATTTTTGACTGTCCCTGTAATTAAACTATATATCCGATTTTCATAAAATTTGGAATGACTCGACAAAATTTTGACTCGTTATATATTTAAAATTTCAGACCATTCAGTTGGGTACGTTTTGCTCTGTTATATGTGGACGAACGGACGGATAGACAGATAGACGTACCTAACCGCTATAGATGCTGCGTATTTACATAATTACGAACTAACCTAAAAAATAAAGGGGGCTAAAAAAGGGACCTCTCGAAGCCTGGTAACGTATTCAGCAATTTAAATATTAAATAATTTTTTTAATTGTATCAGGTCGACAAGTATGAAACTTATGACTACAAAAGGGACATATTGCCAACGAGGCAATCTTCCACCACTAAATTTTAATAGACAATTTTATCTTATATACACGCCATATTCAAGATTACTGCCATGTATAAAAAATATATATACCTACTCTTTTTTACTGCTGGAAGCTTGCCCGGTTGCTAATCTGGCTCTTTTGTAGTCACAAGTTTTATATTTGACGAACCAATAAATAGCAGTGGCAATCTGCTGGTAAATACCAAGGTGTGTGCGTAACTTTTAATATATATGTACAAGAATAATCTGAGATCTTTTGTAAAAGATTAAACGTTAACCCCTTAACGACGAGCCTCCTTTACATTTCTTTTAATTCTTCGACACCAGTTTTTGCGCCTTTGTAATTTTTAATTATTTAATTGCTCAAAATCTGTTATTAAATAATGTGAAAATTTCCAAATTAAAATACTAGTATTCAAATTTCATAATTTTGTTCGCCTTGCATGTTTTCTTATCAACCGGCTTTAATAAGTTAAAGAAAACCAAAAGAGAAAACATTGTTTTATTCATTTCATAAATGACACTTCTAAATAATATTATCGCAAACTTTTTTCAGAAACTTAATCTTAAGACAAGGTATTGCTAATGTTAAAGAATTTCAAAATGTTTATAAACAATCCACTGGTTGATTATCACTTTTTAACAGAATGTATCTATAATTATATTTGCAAATATTTAAAATTATATCAGAAATTGAAGTGATAAGCATTTATCTTTAGCTGAATTTTGTGTATAATATATTTAACTTCTTGTACGAGATATACCACAAAGGAAAATCACTAAATATTCATTGAACATTGAGGAATTAAAAACAAATGGAAATTCTTCTTTCTAAGCTAAAGCCAATAAGTTATCCAATCTATTGGATGGTTCGTAAAGTCATGTCTGTTTGGGAAAATAAATTCGTACTTGAAAATTCTATCATTAATTTATTAGATGTTGATTCCGATATCTAATGTCTAATAATTACCGGACACATTTTTCCGGTGCGAATTCATTTTCCTAAACGGACTCGACTTTGCGAATGATCCAATAAATTCAGAAAACCCACAAAATTGCGGAAATTTTCACGCGTCTGCTATTGGGATTTTTTCATTTTTTTAGAAAACCTTGTTTTACAATGTCTAAGACTATTTCTACCGGTGTCAAAACACATCTTTTGAAAGATTTTGATTTTCGTTTTTTTCTTTTTTTCCGAATTTTTAAACTGAAATTATTGGAAATCATTTTTAATATATTGAAGAATTTTTGTGCTTAATTACATAAAAAAAAAGAAAAAAACGAGCAAAATAAACATAAATCAAAACTTCAAAAAGGTATCATTTAACACAGGTAGGAATAGTGTTAACCCTTTGCCCTTGAGAAGTGACTCTCATTCACCAATAGTGTTGTCAGTTGTACAGCGTAAATGCCTTGAAATGCTCTCGACATTACTAATTTATTACTGTTTCTTTCGCTGTCTTTAATTGCAGATAATTCTGCCGTTAGATAAGGCGAAGAAAAGTGCTTTAAAATACTGGTGTCCAGAGAATTAGAAACCCCGATTTACGCTGGAAACCTCTCAATACTAGTAGTGAGTGAGAGTTTTTCTCGGGTACAAAGTGTTAATATAAACTAAGTTCATAAATGTTGTTTAAAATTCGCGAAATATATATTTATTGCTGTAGATTGTAGAAATATTTTTAATAGAAATTATTTATTTATTTAACAGCAGTTAAATGTTACAATTTTTGTCAATAAGCAAGTTGGTTACACAAACCTCTGAGTTGTCTCTTTTTATAGGTACTAAATCAAAAGTTTTAGTACCACTATTTCCTTCACAAAATTTTAGATTTAGGTTTACCTTGGAAATGTCATAGGAATCCACTTCGTGGTGAGTTCTTTTCTTTCCAATTCTTGCTCTAATCTGTAATAAAAATTATTTAAAAAAACATAGTGATGGTGAAAAATGTGACTGCTCAGAGTCCTGGTAATAAATTCAGCAACTTAAATATTAAATAGTTTTTTTTTTTTATTGTATCAAGCTGTGTTGCCGCATCTGGCAGATTTTTTTATAGCAATTTTGAATTCACGCCAGAAAAGTTTAAATAGAAAATTCTTTTATTTATGGAATAACAGTCATTGTATAGAGCAAAAATAAGTACAGTAAACTCCCGACTATCAGGCTCTCGACTATCCGTCCCTCCGTACTATCCGGCCTATTAAAGAAAACGAAGAATGTTACAAACGGCTAAGGCAGGCAGGTTCTCGTCCAGATGGGTGTCAAAAGCATGGGAAAAAATCCAAACATAGTAATTGCAAGGTCATGGAACATTTTTCTGCACCAAAAAGGTAGACATAAACCCGTGTGGGAAACTGCAATGGGAGATGAGAAAGATAAGTTTATTCCATCGCTGAAAAATATAACGGGCTCTGACGATGTTGATGCAGAAGACATGACAGAATGGATGACAAACGACGAAGTCAATGAATTAATTGAAAACGATATTGTAGAAGTGTTGACAGAGGGAGAAATATCAGAAAAAAGATTAAAATGATTGTAGGAAAAATCTCATCCCACATTCGCAAGGGTTTAAGACGATTGAGGCAGCACTGTAGTACATTAGTCACCAGGCAGTCCTCTTTGAAGGACTTTTTTCAAAAACTAAAAACTGTAAGTTTTGACTCTTATCTTATGCACAACTTTTCATATTTGTGCAATCATTTATTAATAAACAGTAAAATAAGATTTACTCATTTTTTTACAAATTAGGATTGCGTTTTATGTTAATGTTTTGCTTATTTTGAAACTATGTACTGTATATATAAAATTTATCTTAATACGTGTATAACATATGTTTTTAATATCATGGCGGGGGGAGGGCACTAAGTTAGTAAATATTTGTCGAACTCCGCCTATCCGGCTTTTTTGTTATCCGGCCTACCATTCCGCCACATTAGGCCGGATAGTCGGAAGTTTACTGTAGTATAAATTACTGGTGAGAATTAGGAATGCCTAAATAAAAAATCAGCAAGATGCGGTGACACTGGTATCAAGTATCAAACTTGTGACTACAAAAGGCCCAACGGGGCAATCTTCCCCCACTAAATTTTAGTAATTTTTTTCATCTTATATAAACGTCATATTCATGATAATTTACTGTCATAAATAAAGCGAAAAAATTATATTCTTTTTTTCTGCCGGAAGTTTGCCACATTGCTAATCAGGCCTTTTGTCGTGTCAAATGTCATATTGGACGACCTAATAAATAGCAATGGTCATTTACTTGTAAATTCCAAGGTGTGACCGGAACTGTTAATATCTATGCACAAGAATAATCTGAGATCTTTTATAAAGATTAAACGTTAAAGAAAATCAAAATCAAAAACATGGTTTCTTTTTTATTCTTTCTTTTTTTCATCTTATAAATGACACTTCTGAATAATATTCTCATAGATTTTTTTCGGAAACTAAATCTTTAGACAAGATATTTAAAGAATACAATTTCGTAAAGAAATTCTTTTCAAAGTTACATAAGCTAAAACCGATATCAAGTTTTCTTTAGAATTTCTTAAATGAGGCACTTTAAAAAATGAGTTTTTTTTCCCCTAAACTTGTTTCAGATATCAGAATCAACGGTATTATACTTCAAAGCTATAAATTTTTCACAAAAGGAGAAAAATAAAGAAGGGATTATATTTCCCTATATATATGTAATGTATATACATTTTATATGCTATGTATAGCTTCATTTATTTATTTTATTAATGAGTAAAATGAATGTTTAACTGCTGATTTCAAAACGGGATTTTTGATACATACATATTTACAATACATTCACAATATAGTTACTTTAACGATGGGTTATAATATTACATACTAACATATATTTACAAGGTTCGCAAACTCCTTTGAATTTCCAAGGACTCTTCCACCACTATTAATGATAAGAAAATTTACATTTAATTTTTCAAACACAGAATTCGCAATCAGCACCTTTATTCACTGATTTTGCAATATTTTTCTGCAGAGAAATACTTTGAAATTACTGTTAAAATTTAGTGGTAACTTTGTGCGAACCCTGTATTTAATTACTAAAACTATAAAGAAATGACACATTTAAGAAATCGTTGGATTTTGCGCGCATCTGAAAATTAACCGCTTCGGCAGTGTTGCCAGATGGGCTACGTTTTTTAAATTCAGATTCTTGATTGGCACTACTTTTTTGAAATGGTAAAATGCTACTTATTTAATGACATATTAATTAAGGCGAAAACAAAGGTAATTTTACAGTTTCAAAAAAGTGGTGGCAATCAAGAAGTCTGAATTATAAAAAAGTAGCCCACTGGCAACACTGCCCTTCGGTATATTTGACTTCTGAGACTCGTCATGCACATAGGGGTATTTCCACGGTCACTTGTCGTGTAAGTCACATACTATGCTTGTTGGTCACCGTTATTTTATATAAGTTTGCTTCGCCTTTGTCAATTAATGAGACATCTCCCATAAAATAAGTCACATTTTTTCCGTTCTAAAATACTGGTAGTCAAAAATCATAGTATGTGACTTACACGACAAATGCTCGTGGAAATGCCCATAAGCAGCTGGAGCTTATCTTTATATTCTATTTTTTACAACTATTTAAAGAAAAAAATACAGTATATGTTTCTTTCACAAGTTATCAAAGTGTATGTGAAATATATTTGTTTTGAGAAAGATGCAATAAAAAAAAAAAAAAAAAAAAAAAAATGCCAGTGTCAGCCCTGAAAAAAATGTGTACCCAAAGAGTTAAATTCAAATTGCAGTTGGTGTAAAAAAATTGCTATCGAAATAAACTAATATTTTTGAAGCAAAATCTGAAACATTTTCATTACTTTGCTGTAATTTTTAAAAATTTCGAATTAAAAATTTTATTCTTATATGTACTATATTAACAATGTACAGGCCGCAAACTGTCTAGCCAAATTTAGCTGATTGTTATTCGGAAATCTCAAGTTTAACACCAGAAAATATTAAAAATAATTTCAATTTATTTTATTCACTAATTTTTCCGCTTTATTCTCAATCGTTCACTTATAAAAGAGATTACAGTCCTCAGCAAAAGTTTAGAGACTGGTGATTTTTAACCTTTAAATAAAAATACGAACACTTCGGTTATACAAATGACTGTAGTTATTTTGAACGTTTTACGACAGAAATAACGGTTTTAATGTAGGATATTATTTAATTTAACTGAAAAATGTGAAATTTGCATATTGCAAAAGTTTAGACACTTTTGCGATTTTTTGGCAGTTGTTCACGGAAAAACGCATATTTCAAACTTATGACGTCACATGCATGAAGTATTTAAGTGCACCTTGCATTAGCATCGGTTAGTGAAGATGCCGCGAGCTAGAAATTTTCGGTCAGATGAAGTAATTAAAGCATGGAAGCTGAAATCGAAAGGGAAGGCTGTTGCAGAAATTTCAGCTACTTTGAATCGGCCGAAGAAGTCTGTCTATTACGTACTGTCTAAGGGTGACTCTTTCAAAGCAAAACATAGATCTGGAAGGACTCGTGTGGTCAGAAATAGAGATTATAGAAGGGTCCATACACTGGCATCTAGACAAATGATGACTGCTAATCGCATTAAAAGTGAGTCAGAGCTTTCTGTGTCAGCGGATAATTTCGTAGATGCATTAAAGAAAGATGTACGTTAGTTTACATGAAAGTGATAAAACAATCAGCCTTGAAATCTCACAACAAATTTACCCCTTTTCTGTCGCAGAGTAATTCTTTTTATAAACTGATGAAATAATGGACTGATACCAGAATTAATAAACGAAGTTATTAAAAAATATGAAATTGCTTATATCAAGGAAAATTTTAAATAAATATTCTTGTCACTTTTGGAATTAAAATTATGTGTCCTTTACCCTCGAAAGGGTGGATGATTTGGGCCTCACATTGTTTTAATTATCAAGTAACTCTGGAGTTTCTCAATGGTCGCCAAGCTGCGTAAGACTACATACATACATTGGAAAACAATTTACAGCCATTTGGTGAACTTTTACCTCTTCCAAAGTATGTATTTGAGCAAGATAATGCGTCTATTCATGTAGCATACAAATCAAAAAATTGTTTTAACTCCCAAAATATTACTGTTTTCGACTGGCTCGCGTGTAATCCGTGTCTGAACCCATATCGAAAACTTTTCTGGCATCATATCTCATACGGTTTATGCAATTTTTTAACAATACTCCTCTGTAAATGAACTTCGATCAGATGTTGAACGTGTTTGGTACGAAATAGACCCCCAAGTGATGCAGGATTTAGTTTCTTCGATGGGAAGTCACGTTTTTAGCATTTTTTAGTCACATTAATAGCTGACAATGTAGGTGCAGTTCGATTTTGATTTATGGATATTTTTCTGTTAACAGACAGATTGTCTATACTTTTGCAACAATGTTAATTTTTTTGTCATTATATATTATGTAAAGTGTATAAATTAAAATTTATTGTTTGTGTATGAAAGATAAGTCCCCAGTAATGTATGACAGTTGAGTTACAACAATTCGTTACATACTTCTCAGCACAGAAGTATAATCGATCATTGTCTAAACTTTTGCTGAGCACTGTAGAAATAGATAACAATGGGGCTGAAATTTCCAGGCCCGGGTCCGGCCCGTAGAAAACATAATATTGGCCCGGCCAGGTTAAATTTCTACAAAACATATATTTTTATGTCGATTTGTTTAAAAATTTGTCTCGTACGAGGAGTTCTGACCAAAAATACTTAACTTTTTTTTTCATGTTCATAATCTTCATAAATGCCGCAGGATGCGATATATATATATATATATATTTAATGAACCTCTATTTCTAGCATGTAAATGTTTCAGTTATTATTAATATTGTTATTCCATAGTCCATGTGTTGAAATGTTAAAATTCTGAAAGATGCTATACAGTACAATCTAAGAGAGATTTGCATAGAGAAAGAAAAAAAATGCGTTAAAGACATATACCCTTCTCAGGAAGTGTATTATATATTTTTTCTGACGTATTAATGTATTAATTTTGCATGGATGAACGCGTTTTTTAGTTTAAAGCAGGGTTTTGTCATATACAGGTTCCTTTTCGCAAGTTTTACTATATTTTAATTTAGCTATATTTCAATAAACGTAGGAATCTACAATTCTATAAAAAGAAAAAATAATAATGTTTAAGTGTAGAATAATGGCGATTTTAAAGTGTATACATATTTTGTAAAGTTTTTGGGCCAGGCTTAATTTAACTGGCTTTTGAATGGACCAGGCCACGCTGAGACAATGATTTTCATACGTACTGGGTCAAAACTAGGATTGAAAATTTTGGATCGTGAAAACTAGGAATAAAAGCCTAGTCTCGGCTCTGTACAAAAAAAATAAGTTAGGCCCGTCCCGAGTCTTCAGAAAAAAGTATGGCCCGGGCACGGCCCGAAAAGTGCGAAAACCAGACCCAGCCCGTGAAGATCTCTACTCTGAAGCCACTCAAAAGGCTTTACATTGTTACGCACTGTCATTACAATAACCAAAAAATAACTATTCAAATTTTCCTGTGAAAATTTGCAATTTCTTAAAAATATTGTTTTATAAATGAGCATAAATGCGGGAAGCGGCGTGTATAAAGTTAAAAATATTAACTATTTTTATATTTTATTAAACGCATATTAATGATTTTTATATTATAATACAATATTATTATGTATTAATTTTCTTTTTTATTATATTAACATTATATTATCACATATTTATATTAAACATGCAATTTTAATAAGTCGACTATTCAGAATCATATGTGGCAGTGTATTGTTTTCAGTAAAAAAAGAGTATTACAAAACGCATTTTATCAAAAAATACTCTTGGACTTCAAAAACGATTATGAGACAATTAGATCAGATCTGTCCAATATGGGCCCGCGAAGTTTCAAAAATTTATTACTTAAAAATCCGACTTGATTAATATCTGAA
The DNA here is from genome assembly GCA_963932465.1 of Maratus speciosus. NCBI lineage: Eukaryota > Metazoa > Arthropoda > Arachnida > Araneae > Salticidae > Maratus > Maratus speciosus. Next base: position 238,536,416 of record OZ010794.1, on the reverse strand, counting down.
TTTTGGTGATAATACAAAGCATGATTTCTGTAATAAATTAGTAACATTTCGGCAGGTTGGACAGACAGACTTAGGTGATAGTCCAAAATATATGTGTGACACATATATTCAAGATCGCATCACATCAACAAAAATTAATCAAACATTCGAAACCCTACAAATATTAATTCAGCATTTAGTTATGTTTAACATTCAATCAAATTAAATACTTATATTTAAGAAATACTACTTTTTGACATTTTGATTCGAAAAAAGACTTACTAAAGACCTTGCTTGTTTGGAGGAGGTACAAAACTTTGGAAGGTTACAGTAACATATCGAAAAATATGAGAAATCTGGGAAGTTTTTTCTGAATATGGGATTATTTTAGATACAAACAAAGGTGCCACACTGCATATTTACTTAACACCTTAACGGCTGCATTAAATTACAGTTTGAAAATTCAAATTGCTTATTGGCACCACTTTTTTTGAAAAAGAAATATTCACCTTATTAAACCCAATATAATATCAGGTAAAAAAAAAAAAAAAAAAAAAAAAAAAAAAAAAAAACTTTATTTAATGACAGGTAAAATGATACCATAATAAAGCCAATTACGCTATTTTATAAAACTGGTGGGAATCAAATAATCTGAATAAAAGACACAGCCCGTGAATATCACAGGAGCGAGAAATAAGGGGTTAAGATCAAAGCATAGAAATTTCTGTTGAAAGACACAATACCTCTATGTGACTATGGACGTGAGCGAATTAATTCTTTAGATGCAGTATCAAAACTTTAACCCCTTAACGGTCTCATTAAATTACGGTTTAAAAATTCAAATTGCATATTATCACCACTTAAAAAAATAAATATTCACCTTATTTAATGGCAGGGAAAATGATTATACAATTGAGCCAATTACACTGTTTTATAATACAGGTGGGAATCAAACTATCTGAATGAAAGACACAGTCCGTGAATGTCACGGGAGCGAGAATTAAGGCGTTAAATAATTACTTTTTGAGTTTTGCATAAAATAAATATATATGTAAATTAGCAAGAAACATTATAAATTGGTCTAACACTAGAACCGCCGGCTATTTTACTCAATTTTTTATAAAAAAGTGTTTCACAACAGAATTTTTATTTCAAATTATTTAACTTATTTAATGAAAATATTTTTGTGTTGCATATATATAACATATCTTATTTAAATGTTTCTGATTCGAATCGACTATTATCTATTTGGACAGGGGTGAAGATAACACCTAACAGCGGATCTAGTGTTAATATAGTTACATCTTCTACTTAATTGGTAACTATAACATAATTCGTAGGGTTGCGTACATTTTGCCTTTTGGATAACAGTATATACATACAGAAATTTCCACTGCGTAATCGATTAATATATGTTACAAAATTTTCTTTATATAAATACTGGTATACAAAATGAAAAATATAAGCACATGTACGAACCCTGTATAACAGCTTGCGGTGTCTCCAACATCCTCCTTGTCTTACATGTAGATATTTATTGCTTAACCCCTTTACGGTCGCATTAAATTACGGTTTAAAAATTCAAATTGATTATTGGCACCACTTTTTTGAAAAAGAAACATTCACCTTATTTAAGGACAGGTAAAATGATACCTTAATAAAGCCAATTACACATATTTGTAAAACTGGTGCGAATCAAACAATCTGAATAAAAGACACAGCCCATGAATATCACTTGTGCAAGAATGAAGGGGTTAATAATCAATAATAAAGGGCTTTAAATACAAAGCTGCACCATTTTATGGCATTTTTTCTACATATTTTTCTTTTTTACTTTTCTTTTCATTTGCCACAATATTTATTAACTACTCTTATTTATAATGCTTATATTTATTACTTATATTTAATCTCAGAAAATCTAGGAATGGATACTGCATTTTTTGCCTAGCAGTATGTAATTTTGGCTTATTCTGTGTTTTCAAAATCGACCTTTAGTTTTAATTATGTTAGTCTGTTACGTAAGTATGTCTTCAAATTAAAATGATTTCATAGCCGCATTGTTTATGCTCAATTTATTGTATTATTCAACACGTTTTCATTAGTCTTATTATAAAAATGTTATTTTCTGTTAAGTCACAGTGAATTATTTAAAAAACACTTCTAAAAAATCACAAAATTATTAAATAACTGAAAATGAAATGCCTAGTAGGCCATCTTGTGTGTGCTACTATTGCCTGTAATTTGTAATGAGATCGAAAGAAATGCCTTCCGCTTCCAACTTCAGTGCTGTTCTGGTTGAAAAATCCTGATATATTCTTTAAAATAAATCAGAAATATTCTACATGTTAACCTTTTATATTAGATGTAAATTTCCAACTGAGAGAAAATGTTAACCTTTAACTGTGAGAGCTAAAGAGCTATTTTAAATATAAATGTAATGTTTACATTTACCGGGTGTCCCAAAAAGGACTGACTGATTTTAAAAGTCAATTACTTGCAAACGGTGACAGATATTTAAAAAATTCTTGCAGGAGTGTTATGCATAAGGTCAAAAGTTTTTTTACAGTGATTTTCAATTTTAGTTCGAATTACAAACAATAGATGGCGCTGCGATCAATAGACGCTGAATTCAGGCTCGATTTTTGGTACTTCGTGGCCCGGATAATACATTTCCATCTCCTTTTTCAGCATGGAACAAGAGAAAGAACCAGAAATCGAGCCTGTATTTAGCGACTATTGCTTACAGCGCCATCTATTGTTTGTAATTCGAACTAAAATTGAAAATCACTGTAAAAAAAAACTTTTGACCTTATGCATAACCCTCCTGCAAGAATTTTTTAAATATCTGTCACCGTTTGCAAGTTATTGAATTTTAAAATCAGTCAGTCCTTTTTGGGACACCCGGTAATTTGAAAAACTGTTACACGTTTCTCTCGAGTAAAGATACATTATTTACAATTACCATTGCTAATGAAAGCTGATTCAAAGAATTTTAACCCCTTCGGGACGGAAGCCTTTTACGAAATTTTTAATCTTTTGTCACCGTTTTTTAAAAACAGAAATTTGTGTCTTCTTGAATCGAGAAAATGCGCTGATTAAATAAGGCAAATTTTACAGTAAAATTTTACTGGTGAGGAAAAACAAGGATTCTGAGCGCTTCATGCGGCACGTATACGTGTCGCTCGTCCCCAAGGGGTTAAGGCTATATATATATTTTTTTCAGATTCAATCTAGATCTAACATGAGAATGTGGACTATTAGGTCAACTTGTGGATGCTTCTATTGCCTGTAATTTGCAATCAGAATTAAATAAATGCCATCGGTTTCCGCCACAGGTTAATGCTTTGTTTTGGTTGAGAAACACCTATCTATTAAAAAAAATCAAAACTATTCACTATTAGTCCAGGCAATACAGACCGTATAAAAGCTCTACCTAGCAAAATTCATGGTAGTTCTGCAAAAAGGCTTACTATATGTTTTTTGGGTCGCTGAATCCGAATTTTTAACTTCCCACCAAAATTTCTCCCGGCAACCCCCCCCCCAAATTTTGGCAAAATGCCCCCCCCCCCCAAAAAAAAAAGTTTTTATTAAAAAAATCAATTTTTTATTGTTTTAGGGGAAAAGTATCTAGAAATTCAGAAAGTAGACAAAATTTGCAACAAATTAGATACATGATATTATGACTTAGGATGAGGGGTAGAGGGGATATGCCTTGGAACATCCTCGCGGTGCTGCGTGAACTAAGTTATGCAATTCCGCTTAACAACTCACACGTTTACATTCGCCCTCCCATCTCCTCTACGAACTTTCTCTATAAGGTTTACTTTAAGTTTTTTGGGTCGCTGAATCCGAATTTTTAACTTCCCCCCAAAATTTTCCTACCCCGACCCCCCCCCCCCCTCCCAAATAGTTGTTTTTAACTAAAATTTCTTATTGTATTAAGGGAAAAGCATTACGAAATTCAGAAACTAGACAAAATTGGCAACAAATAGGATATATGACATTATGACGGAGGATGAACGGGGACTGGGAGGGCTGCCTCTGAACGTGAACTGCGGTGCTACGTGCACTAAGTTATGAAGTCCAGGTAATAGGGGATTTTACCTGGCAAAATTAATACTAGTTCTGTATTTCGACTCACTTTATGTTTTTTCAGTCGCTGAATCCGAATTTGTAACTTCCCACCAAAATTTCACCCGGCAACCCCCCCAAAATTTGATTTTTTGAAAAAAAATGGTTTCTGGGAAAAGCGCGCGGTGAATGTTCCGATGGCAACCCCTCTCTCTCCGTTTATCCTACGTCATAATGTCATATATCCTATTTGTTGCAAATTTTGTCAAGTTTCTGAATTTCGTAATGCTTTTCCCCTAAATGAATAAGAAATTTAAGTTAAAAACAACAATTTTTGGTGGGGTTGGGGGGGGGGGGAATTTGGGGATAAGTTAAAAATTCGGATTTAGCGACCCAAAAAACTTAAAGTAAACCTTATAGAGAAAGTTCGGAGGGGAGATGGGAGGGCGAATGTAAACGTGTGAGTGGTTAATTGGAATTGCGCAACTTAGTCCACGCCGCACCGCGACACATGTTCCGAGGCAGATCGCCCCTTCCCATTCATCGTTAGTCATAATGTCATATATCTAATTTGTTGCAAATTTTGTCTACTTTCTGAATTTCTAGATACTTTTCCTCTAAAACAATAAAAGAACTGATTTTTTTAAATAAAAACCTTTTTTGGGGGGCTTTTTTCCATTTTTTTTCTTTTTTTTTTGGGGGGGGGGGGGGGGTTGCCGGAGGAAATTTTGGTGGGAAGTTACAAATCCGGATTCAGCGACCTAAAAAACATAAAGTAAGCCGATTTCCAGAACTACCATTAATTTTTCTAGGTAAAATTCCCTATTGTACGGACTATATATTAACTTTTAACTTTGAGTGCAAAAAAGCCATTTTAAATATAAGTGTAATGTTTACTTGTAATTTGAAAAATCATTGCATGTTTCTCTCGAGCTAAGCTACATTATTTACAATCACAATTTCTAATTAAAGCTGATTCAAATAATTTAAAAACTCTATTTTTTTTCAGATTTAATCTAGATATAACATGAAAATTGGAAGACTATTAGGTCATCTTGTGTGTTTTTTCTATTGCCTGTAATTTGTAATGAGATTAAAATAAATACCACCAGTTTCCGCCACAGTGCTAATGATTTGTACTGGTTGAGAAACACCAATCTATTAAAAAAAATCAGAACTATTCAATATATTAACCATTAACTTTGAGCGCTAAAAAGCAATTTTAAATATAAATGCCTCTGAGTAAAATTGGATATGCGAGCATATGAATAAAAATGTTTTTAGAATAGGATTTCATATGATTTATTTCGAAATCCAATACACAGAATGGAAAAGACATACTCGAGAATTCGGAATTTAAAATGATACCTTAGAAAATTCGTAAGTTATATCGACTTCATAGTAGTTTATGATATCGCCATCTGCAGTATATTTAAAAGAGAAAATATCTTGAATTTACTTTAACCCCTTAAGTGATTCTTTATTTTTTTTATATACAATAAATTGAAAATATGGGATAAACACCACTTTTTAAGAATAAAATATTCTTAATATTAGTTTAAATATTTCTGTTATTAAATAGTATGAAACTGTAATTTAAAAAATTAATGGTATCAAAATGCTTTAACCCCTTGAGGGGCGGTGGGATAAAATATATTCCACCTAATTTAAACAAGATTCTCACCAGGAAATTTTTACTAAATTTTATATTTTTAGCTTTGGAAGAAAGTCGTTAAAAAATTGCTTTTCCATATTTAAAAATAAAAAATTTCGATTATTCCGGTGAGAATTCAATATTTAGAGTAATTTTTCTTTGCCCCTCAAGGGGTTAAGTGATGGACCATGCAAACTTTTCTTGCCCATACAGCATGCGAGCAAACCAATTAAGTTGTTAAAGAAAATATTTTTTAGGGAAAAAAAACAACATTAAAATGTCATATTAAAAACATGTTTATAATTTCTTTGTTTTATCCCGATAGTGTGTATTACTCATCCTCAAATTATATGTTAACCCTTTAAGGGGCCAGGTACTTGTATTCGTAAAACGTTGAAATAATTTATTGACAGCAGTATTTACAAGAGAATTCATTTGTAAACATGTAAAGGTATATTTTCGCGTACATAATAAAAGTGAAATGTTCATTATAAAAATCCGGTGCCAATGAGGCAATTAGAGATTAAAATTATGTGATGCCGGCACAAGATTACACGATTGAAGGCCAAGTTGCTGAATTCAAGGCGATAACTGATTCTGCAAAATGTCCCGATAACAGTGTGCATTGATAGTCCCATCATATGGCAGCATTTGGGCGACACCAGAATAATCAAAACGCCACCAAATTTGAACATAAACCGGGAACTTGCACACTTGTTTTGCTCTCTTGTTTGTGTTTAGAGCTTTATTTCCTTGCGTACGACCAGACAACCGATATTCCCTTACAAAACTGGAAAAAAGTATTTGTTCGATCATTTAACACTTTACCATTTCTGATATGTCTATTTTAACCCCTTGGGGACGAGCGACACGTATACGCGCCGGAAATAGGCCTAAGGATCCTCGTTTATCCTCACCAGTAAAATTTGCCTTATTTAATCCGAGCATTTTCCCTATTTGAATGGGCACAAACTTCTGTTTTTTAAAACCGGTAGCAAAGTAATAAACATTTCGTAAAAGGCTCCCGTCGCGAAGGGGTTAAGTGGACCACAGCCCACAGAAAATGTTTCGTTTTCTGAACATGAGTTAATATTGGCTTACGTTTGCTTTTATAAGATTTCATGCCCATTTTATTCAATCTTTTTGTAGCCATTTTACGAATCAATGATCGCCCTATGCTGTCTTGCCATAGGGACGCGGCTTTTGCCATTGTTCCTGATCTTATCTTCATTACCACTCGACGAAACATTCGATCTTCTCGGGCCGTTGTTGTTGGCTGGCGACTAGTACTGTTTCTTGACTGTATTTCTCCGGTTGCAACGAAAATTTTCAAAACATTACGCACTGTTGATTCAGAAATAATCAAATTCCTGCTTATTTTCATCATTAGACACCCACTATTTCGTTTTCCGATTATCTTTTTACGCAACTCTACCTTCAATCTTTTATCACATATTTTCTTCTTATTGATTTGAAATCGCTTTTCTTTTAAACACCACAGCTATCAGTCCCGGATGCAATAATTTGCATACTTGGAAACAACCAGCCAACCACAATGGTAAAAAACATTCTTTAAATGCACATGCGCAAAACATTAGGATTATGTATTTTTCAGAGGGAGAAGGTTTTACATAAATAAATCTAAGTGCGAGACTTCTTTTATTTTTTTATTCAATGCAATTCATTTTTGATGATTGACATTTCAAAAATTTGATTATTTATTTAGACAAACTTAAGTTAGCGTTTTCTTTCTTTGAAAAATTTCCCTTTTAGACTTGCGCGCAAAGTATTAGTGCCACGGGTAATGTACTTTAGATTAGTTTTATTATCAGCATAATATAAGAATTCACAGCTTAAAAAAATCATTGAAATATTCTGGTTTGTATTAAAATAATAATTAATAATATTGGCAAAGGTTTTATGAAAGTTTGTATGTCAAGGAAAGAAATATTTTGAATATGTTCTTTCATATATTTCAGGTTTTTACGTTATTGATAATAAGATAATCTGATTAAACTTTATAAAAAGATTTTTAAAAAAATACTATTTTTTTCGAAAGTTTAATTTTTGCAATTTACAATTTTCGCAAAAGTATCATGTGACAGTAAGTCACAATATCTTTTTATAAAGCCTAATCAGATTGCGTAATTATAAATAATACAAAAAAAAAGCGAAAAATAAGGATGAACATAATCAAAATAAATTTTCTGTTTTCTTGACAAAAAAAGTTATATCAAAGCTTTTGTAATATTATTAATTAGTAATTTAATGTACACCAGGAACTTTTATTGATTTTTTATATCTTTAAGCAACATTGCAAACGTTTCCTACATTTTTTAACTAATATTAATCACTCAAAACATGATTAACGTTTACTAGATGACCGCCGGCGCATTGATATCAACATAATAACCTTATCTATCAATCCCCATTTTCATCTTCAGTAAAAGAAAGAAAAGAATGGAATAGACTTAACAATAACACAGGCCTGCGATGAAAATAATACAAGGGTATTGATGGCTGAACTTTATGTATTTTTTGGTGCTAATTAAAAAAAAAATAATGAAAAAATTCTATCACGTCACATATTCTTGAAAAATATTGTGTCGATTGGAAAGTTTGTCGTGTTGGAAAAATCAATTCGTACCGGTAAATTCTGTCAGGTAATTATAAGACATTAGATATCGGAATCAACGTCTAATAATTAAATGATAGAATTTTTCGGTACGAATTGATTCCCCAACACGACACAACATTCCGATAGACCCAGTTGTTTTAAACCGTTTAAACCTATAACAAAATAATCGATTACTGAAAAATCAATTTGCCTCACCGAGAGTCGTTTTTTTTTTTTTTTTTTTTTTTTTTTTTTTTTTTTTTTTACATAGATTTACATGGATAAAATCACTGCTGCCAGATAGCCAAGGTTCGCACACTCCTTGGAATTTCCAAGGACTCTGACACCACTATTAATGATAAGAAAATTTACATTTAATTTTTAGAACACAGAATTCGCAACCACCACCTTTATTCGCAGATTTAGCAATATTTTTCTGCAGTGAAATACTTTGAAAATACTGTTAAAATTTAGTGGTAGAGCTGTGCGAACCCTGAGATAGCACATGCAAAATTGTCCAAAATTTTCATTTTCATTTTAACAAAAATATCGATATCGATATTACAAAAAATTCTGATGTTTTGGGGGGAAATGTAGGTCATTTTCGAAATCAGCCCACCAAATAACATAAAAATCAGCGAAAACTTCTCTTGTATTTTTCAAAAACTTCAATTTCTGAGCCCTGTGTATTTATACTTTGTGGAAGTGGTATTAAATCAACTAAAATCGTCTGAATCCCTTGATACGTACCAACCCAGTAAATGTCAAAACTCAAGTTAAGTCTAAATAACAAATGCATACACACATACCACCATTAATATAGTTAGATAGTAACAAAGGTATTTGTTCAGACTAAATAATGTTGAATGAAAAAATTTGCACTATTAACACTTTCCATACCTTTTTTTCCGAGAGGAGACTCTCGCCAGAACTAGTATTGTCATGTTTGCCGCGTAAATCAGAGCTCCTAAATGCTCTCGTTACCAGAATTTTAAACTAATTTTCTTCGCCTTATCTAATGGCAGAATTATTTGCGATTAAAGATAACGAAATAAGATGTACGAAATTAGGGGTGCCCCGAGCATTGCGAGCCCTGATTTACGCGGAACACCTGACACACAAATGGGGAGCGAGAGTAACAGCTCGAATGCAAAACGTTATACCATTAGCCGCTGTTGTTGTGTTCACGCAACGTTCAAAATAAATGCACATATTTAAGTTATTTACATACCCATCACAAATTTTGAATTAAAAAAGAGTGCCTTACTTAAAGACATAAACTTTTAAGATCATATAAAGCAAAAATTATTTTTCAGAGTTTGAAGTGTCAAACAACATTCCGCTAAAAGTTGAAAATTTCAACCTTATAGTTTTGGCGGTTAACCCAGTGGTGGAAAATTGGCGCAGGGGAGGAGCCTATTGACACCACAAACATTTTATAGTATTCTTCAACTTAATAAAAACGCAGAAATTATGTCATTAGATAAGCCGAAAAATACTTCTAAAATTTAGTGGTGTCAATAGGCTCCTCCTCTGCGCCAATTTTCCACCGCTGGGTTAACCCTTTATCTACTGCATTATGATTTACTGCAATTTTTTCATGTAATATTTTTTTTCAGTTACTACAATGAAAATTAAAGGATAAAAATAAAAAATACTCACCAGTGAGAAATTTAATTATTTAGAGGTAATTAATCAAAGTGGTACTTTAAAGTACCTTCAGTACACTATGACTAAAATATCATAACAGAAAACCCACAATGAATTTCAAAAGGCACCAGAAAATATTTTCAATTTAATAAGTATTTAAATTATTGGCTTTTTCTTATTTACAAATAAATCGTTTTGCAAATTACATTTCCAATAATTTGTTTCAACACTTAATAATTGAAAATGCTTTGCCCCTGAAAGGGTTAAAAAAAACCTATATATTTTTTAGGATTCTTGTTGGCAGTCCAGTAGTTATATGACGTCTATATTCAAGGGACAACATGCTCTCTCGCATTTTCACATATGCAATATGTGAATTTACAAGTGGCGCAGCCAGGGTGGGGGTTTTCAGACACTAAGTGCCATTTTTTTTCTTAACCCCTTAATTCTCGCTCCCGTCATATTCTCGGGCTGAGTCTTTTACTCAAATTGTTTGATTCCCACCAGTTTTATAAAATAGTGAAGTTGGCTATATTTTAGTATCTTTTTCCTACCATTAAATACGCTGAATATTTCTTTATCATAAAAGTGGTGCTAATAAGCAATTTGAATTTTTCAACCGTAATTTAATTCGAGCGTTAAGAGGTTAAAAGTTTGTTTCGTATAATTAAATCAAAAAAAAAAAATCTACAAGTAAATTTTACAAAGTTAACTGAATAAAAATAGTGGTATATTGAGCTTGAAAACCCCCACCCTGGCTGCGCCACTGATTTTCGTATGCGATTTCTGACATAGCAAAAACGAGCCGGTGCAACAACTTCTTCAATTTCCTATAAAAAATAACAATGACAGAGAAAAGAAATACCAGGGAAATCATTACTACCCTAAATTTTAGTAATTACATTTTAAAGCAGATGAAAACGATGGATAACTACACAGACGAAAAGTAAACAAGAAATTTTTCTCCAACACCCAGTATACTGACGGTACTTATAAGAGCCACCGAGTAATTTAACTGTTTAATCAAATACGTACACCGTTCACCTAAAATATATAGTGAAACTGTATTCTAAGATCATCATGAAGACATAAAAAAATCCGACACTTATCTTATATCCTTTACTGGTTTTGCAGCAATAAAAAGACGAGCGTGACAATCTGTACAAAATGCCGTCACAAAACACATCCACTTGTTTCAAAGAAATCCTCCATCCTCGCTAAAATAACAAACGTAGAACTACTGCTGCCATGTATCCGGATAAAATGGAGTTAAAAGAGTGTTTTTGCAAAATATCATTAGATTATTAGTAATATTCACCATGTGATGAAAGTTTAAAGTGAGTGGTACTTATAAGTACCGTTAATAGATAAAGGGTTAATGGGTTAATAGAACGGGCAACCCGAACGGGTTAATTAAAAAAATTGTGATTAAATCAGTCAAAAAATTCTATACGAAAATAGTAGATGCCGCCTTGTTGCCATCGCGGTTTCAGATTAGAAAAATTATATTTATTTACAAGATACACCTTTTTTTTTTTTTTCAAGGAGTTTGCCACTCTCGTTTGCCAGTGAATTATTTCGAGTACCACTAATTTAAATTAAAAAAAAATATTTAACATATCAATCGTAGAATTAGTAGCTACTACATATAATCTTAAGTTTTGTAACATTCGTCTGAAATTAAATGAAGAAGATTTCTGTTTAAAAAAATTGTGGTAAAAATGTACACACACTCAATATATAGGGCGTGTATTAATTTGTTATGCACATGTATATGGATTACTTCCGTAACAGTCCGACTACGGTCCAAAACATTTAACTATTTGTAAACTTAGTTGTACCATAATTTAAAACAAAATCTTTTTGGCACATTTCGCTATTTCTGTTGAAAATATCCCACTACAAGTTATGGCATGTATATTATTTTTAATTACACAAATAGAATACAAAACATCCCGCAGTGTCGCGTATGTCCCTACCCTTATTTAAAAATTATGAAAGTGGAAGTTTTACGTGAATCATTTACGGGAAACAGCATTTAATTCACTAACATTTGTGTGCTTTTGATAATTTTATAAATTACTATTTGTGATGAGAGCATAAAAGGTTGTTTCGGTGAATAAAACAGACACAAATCCCATTAACAATTTATTATCTTCTACTTATAAGGTTCCATTATTTTTTTTCCTTTTAAGGATCATTTAAAAGGATAGCTTTTTATTATTTACATTCACAAAATATATTCTCACCACAAAAAATTCAGAAGAGCAGTTATTACTATTACAAAGTCTAAAATGTACTTATCGTCTAAAGCCTAGTTGAGCCTTTCTTCGAAAAACTGTGTTCGTTCCTTAAGATGACGCCCTAGAAAATAATTAGGAAATTGTCTTTTGTTTCGCAAAATTAATCACAGACTTAAAATGGCCGTGTTAACCCCTTGGGGACTAGTGACCGGTATTGTCTCAAGAAATAATGAAAGTAATTTAATAAAAAAATATTTTCAGTTAGTTCCTGATGTAACTTAGTGCTGGTTAGTTTTTGGTGTAAATCGCTTAACAGGTAGCGCTGCTATGCAACTTTTTTCACGATTTCCCCAATATCCAGAACTAATGAACCGATTTTCATCAAACTTCGGATTCAGTTAGACTTTGACAGGAATTGACGTTTTACATATTTTGCTGTAAATCGCTCATCAGCTGCTAGGCTGCATTTTTTGCGATTTCCACAATAGCTGTATCTCAAGAACTAATGGTTGGATTTTCAACAAACTTCAGATTCAGGTATACCTTGATATAAAGTACTGCTATTTATATTTCGGTTTCAAATCGCTCAGGGGGCACTGCTATGCTGCATTTTTCAGAATTACCACTATAGCTCTATCTCAATAACTAATGCAGGAATTTTCATCAGACTTCAGATTCAGGTATACCTTGATATCAATTAGTTGTGCTCATGTTTTGATGCATATTGCTCAATAGGTGGCGCTGTTATGCTAAATGTTTCAGAATTGCCGCTATAGCTCTATCTCAAGAACTAATGCACGAATTTTCATAAAACTTCAAATTCAGATATACTTTGATAGGAATTGGTGCTAAATTGATGTAATTTCTTGTACTATTTAAATGATTTAATTAACGTGATTTGTATAGAAGAAAGTTTTGTGATATACACAACACAATCGTTTTCTATAAACTTACCATAAATTCTGGCGAATGTGTACAACATTCTAATAACACGTAAATAAATTTGTCTTATTCAGAGATTTCGATAGCCGTAATGTTTAATTATATAAAGATTTAAATGTATATTAACACCATAACCTACGATTTACTTTTAACAGCTCCACGGTTTGGCAAATCCATAGATACCACTAAAATTTAATAGAGATTTTCGCCTTGTTTAATCATGGAATTCTGAGGATTAAATTAAACTATATTTACTGTGAAATTTCAGTGGTAAGAAGAATTTACATTTGGCCTGATCATTGTACGCGGGCTATGCCCGTCATTGTAGGTTAAGGGGTTAAAGAGAAAAGTATTAATAAGACCTTTAATTAAGCTAAATTCAGACACTGCTTCAAGGCAATAGATTTGTGTAGTTGCATATTTAAATAAATTGTAAACTCAATTTAGTTGTAATTCATAACTGCGTTCACAGAAAAATAAATTACAATGAGAGTCGATTTAGTTTATCAGCGAGTTTTTTCAAGGATGGTGCTATGAAACCATGTAACTATGAATAAAATGGAACTGGCATATCCTTGAAATAAATGGAGTTATGAATAAAGAGGAGGAGACCTATAGTGTACTGTCTACCAGTTGCGAGTGAAGTAACTGAGGAGATTGTCATAAGACGGCGGCTGCTTTTACTAAATAGAATCTACAGTTTCTGAATACCACCGAGGCAAACTTCCCATCAGTAAAATTGAATAGAAAATTTTGCCTTATTTAAGCGTCTTTTCACGGAAATATTTTCTAACAAATATAGTAAAAACTTCTATATGTTTTTGCTGGTGTCAGTTTGACTGACAAAACAGTAAATTTGTTTCATCGGTTGTCAAAATATGGAGGAAACAAAGGGTGGGGCTACCGCAAAAGTAAACTTACGCCAGTAAAATTGAAAATATATTTCTGCCATTCTTTATGACTGAATTGTAGCATTAATAAGGCCTTTAAATATGGAGAAAATTTCTATATAAATTTATTGGTCGAAGTTTTCACCGGAAGTAATAAGCCCATGCGAAAGCGGTTGAAGCTTCACTATTTTAAGAATATGTTAGTTCCTCTTTATTAATAGTTCCATGTTAACCCTTTATCTACTGACGGTACTTATAAGTGCCACTCACTTTAAACTTTCACCCTATAGTAAATATTACTAATATTGTAATGGCATTTTGCAAAAATACTCTTTTAACCCCTTAAGGGGCACCGGTATATATTATATACAACCTACGATTAATAAAGTTTTACACAATTATTCCGAAAAAAAAATCGCCATTTTGTGACAACTACCTCAGTTAATTCACTTGCTACTGGTACACTATATTCTGGCTCGTACGAACACCATTATTTCTCCAGGAAAACTACCAGTATATTTTTATAGAAAAAGAAATCTAGGTTAAACACACAAAATGTCGCCCTCTTTTAAGAAGAGATTTTCTATAAGATAATACTGGTGCCGAAAAACGCTCTGGCCTGCAAAACTCAAGGATGCGTATGAATCATATATATGTCTCATTCTCTTTATTAATAACATCATATGCAAAACACTAAATAAGAATTTTGAAAAAGGAACGAAACTTAAAAGGAGCATGCTATGTAAAGAAATGTTTTGATGAGTTTCAAGCTCTACAGTTAATAGATAATGATGGTCGATAAAATTCACAGTATATTACATAGAACTATCAATAAAGATTAACTGGTATATCCTCAAAATGACAAAGATTAATTGGTATATTTCTCTTTGCCATTTAAAATACTTTTTTAAAGATTACTACTGAAAAAAGTGGATCATTCAGAAATACACGTTCATTCCTTGAGTTCTTTTGAAAATAAAAAAAACAATTTTATATTTTGCATTAGCATCTGGCAAGGTGTTATTCACAATCACCTTACTGCCAGTATTTAAATAAATTAAATTTCTCCTTCTTTAATGGAAGATATATCATCCAAGTAAGGGTCACGTAGTCAAAGCAAAGAACTTGTAGCATAAAGAAGGGAATAGTTGGTAGACGCGCGACCAACGAAATTCAAGGCCGGTTCACGGCCTAAGGCATATCACACATTGAACAGACAAGCAACACAAAAGTGTAAGTCAAGAGACATTTCATCCTGATAACAAAGAAGAAAGCGGTTTGAACGCTACAAATCGTCGCTTGTCTTACGTTTTTGTCTGCTTGTCTGCTCAGTGTGTGATCTGCCTAACGTCAAGTTAATAACGTGACGACCATGAGATCACTCGGTCGGAGCACGATCAACGAAATCATGTAGTTAATACGTTATATACAGTTAGTATGAAATCATGTACAGTCGTGGAAAAAAAAAGTAAACACCCCCTACTAACTCCTCAACAAATTATCGTAGAAGAAAGTTACTGGTACCGAACGATTGGAAATAAAGCCTACTTTTAAATGATGTATATAAAATTTGCTTAGGGGGCCATCTACATATTAAAACGAACCACAACTTTTTTTTCAATAACAGTACACATTTCTGACAGCATAAATGAACTCTACACCCTTCAATTAGCCTAAAAACGAATTTTTATGCAATTCGTACCATAAGTTTCTGAGAAATTAATTATTTTAAAATGAGCGTATTTTAAGGGCTGTATCCAAATTGAAATTCGGTACTCCACTGTTGACCGAGAGAGCCCACTTCTTGATCAAGGCGCCACTCAAGCAATCGTTGAAGACGGCTAGATTACTGGATAGCATAAGAAATTTCAAAATATCTACTCACTTTCATCGTAGACGGCCCCTTAAACCATCATTTTGCCGTTTTTTAAGCATAATTTGAAAACTACTTGGAAGAAAAATGTGTAATTTTGGATTTCCATAAAGCAGGACTTAATAAATCTAAATCCATCAAAAAAATTGTAGGTTACAATTCATAATTTTTTCGCATATTAATTTCATAAATCATAATTCATATCATAAAATTATAAAAATTGCAAATTCAGCGTATTTATGTTTGGGTATGTTAGTATTATTGCTACAAAAAAAAAAAAAATAGCACATTAGGAGCATAATTTCAGGAGATATAAATAAAAATATGAAAATGTAATTTAACGTTAGAAGCACTAAATTTTGAATGTATATAATTCAAAAACTTACCATTCAAATTGCCTTAAATTTGGTGTCTAGGCATAGTTTGAACCGAAGATTTGAAATATCTCGTTAAAATTGGGTATTGCTATTGAAAAAAAATGAAGTTTGGATTCGTTTTAATATGTAGATGACCCCCTAAGAAAATTTTATATACATCATTTAAAATTAGACTTTATTTCCAATCGTTTGGTACCAATAACTTTTGTCTACGATAATTTGTTGAGGAGTTAGTAGGGGGTGTTTACTTTTTTTTTTTTCCACGACTGTACATCATATAGTTAAGATTCTGAAAAGAAAACATAAATGTTTAATTCTCAACAGACAAATTTTAGGTTTAGGTTTAAGATGAAAATGTTTTACTCAATCCTAAGAAATTATTTTTACATGCACAGAAACTAGATTTTAGTTGACATAGTTTATAAACTTGAAAAAAATACCTATTATTTTTATTAGAGAAATTGAATAATTATAAGGTTTCTATACAAAATATGCAATTAGTTTTTTCGTAAGCCGAAAAAAAGGAGTTATAGAACAAATTCACATTTGTAGAAAAGCCATCATGCGATAATTCTGTGTTTTAATGTTTATTTTACACCATACAAATTAATTCGAATGAGATCTTTATTTTTCACATCTTAGATCTTTATTTATCATCATCAAACAAATTTCTACAAATAATATTTGAAATAATACATATATATACCTTAAACGTTGATTATTAATATTTTTTTTCTTTTGAGTGTGATATATTTCGAAACATGGAATACAAACTCCAACACCACAATCAGTGCCAAAAACCAAACCCTAATGCTACTATTCAAAGACTTCACACGGTAAGTCAGTAAAATTTTTCTGGTTTCAGAAGTTTTTTCCAGCAATAAATCCCCAGCCCGGAAATATGGCGGGCACGTGAAAAAACGAACGACACCTGAGCCCGTTATATTGACGGGAGCGAAAAATAAGGGGTTAAACACAGAAAAATCGTAAAATGTGTCTTGTTTTTATGCAATTTCATTTAAGTAAAACTTCTAATTAAGACTATATTTATTTGACTGGAAAGAAATGATGAGGTCAATAGCTATGCTTTGTGTTTACACATTAATAATTTAGTAAAATGAAATATTGGATATTTATAAAAACTACTAAAAAAATTAAAAACACTTTTTTAACATGTATTTTTGAAAGTATTGTGAATATCTATTTTACAGCAATTTAAATAAAATAGGATTTGCATATTGATAAATAAATAAAATATGCATGTATTTCAGACATACTTTTTTAAAATATAGAATATTAATATTTCAATACTGTTAAAGTAGTCATCTGGAGAACACTAATTTAGTTATGTTAAGTTTTTTAAAATTCAATTTAAAAAAAAAGATAGAAAGCCAAGATACAGTAACATTCTGAATTATACAAAAACCACTAAATCTTATTAAAACAGGATTCGTACGCTTCAAGGACTGTTACCGGAATTTTCGTAAAGTAATATTTGTTTTGTTAAATGAAACAAAATCTATCTTTAGCACTAAAACACAAAAAATCCTCTGAATCCCCTGATGTGTACGAACCCTGTAAAAGGAGAAATCAAAAATACGTTTAGAAATAAAATTTACTTCGCTAGATAGTAAAAATGCTTTAGGGAGAAAGTTAAAAATAAACATAAGCTACATGCAAACAAATGCAACAAATATAAAATTTAATAGAATATACAATTTAAAACATTTATTTCGATGACGAAAGAAAAAAAAACTGTAAACAGCGTATTCGATTTATAAAATAAATAGATTATAGTATAAAACAAGCAACGAAACAAATTTATTTTTGAAAACATGAAACTCTATAGCAATTTATCGTAGGCTTTTACAATAATATCAATCTGTAGCAAAAAGATGACAGATAAAAAATAATAATAAATTTAGCTAATAAAATGTTACCTAATCGTTAAAATAATATATCTAAATGATCACAAAACTCCACAGATCATAAATAAACGCAATACATATCGATTGCAGACCTGCCATATACTTTAAAAAATCTTTTTTGAAACATGTTAACCACTTCTTAACCCCTTCGGGGCGGGAGCCTTTTACGAAATTTTTAATCTTTTGTCACCGTTTTTTAAAAGCAGAAATTTGTGTTTTCTTGAATAGAAAAATGCACTGATCAACCCGTTCGGGACCATGAGTGCATATATGCACCCTCAAAAATTGCTTAAAACGCTTGAGTTCGATACCAGTAAAAAAGAAAAGTAAAATTGATTTTATTTAATGACGACATTTTCGTGATTTACAAAGTTAGGTCGAATAATTAACAAAAAGTGGTGCAAAACGGATAAAATTCGTGTAAAAGATGCCGGTCCTGAACGGGTTAAATAAGGCAAATTTTACTGGTGAGGAAAAACAAGGATTCTGGCCGCTTCATGCGGCACGTATACGTGTCGCTCGTATCCAAGGGGTTAATGCTTTACTATGAGGAAGCTGAATAAAGATGACCCAGTCCGTTTGACGTCATAAAAGTCATGATCTGCCACATGCGATTTTTTTTAAATATACTTCGCACCACTTTCTGAAAACAAAAACCTTTGACATACAGTTTGTCCACATTTTCAAGTGAAATATACTAAAAAATTTATATATTTTTAAGTAGTGGTGCGAGTAGAGTAGAAAAATAGTCGCCTGTGGCAGCCCTGTAGTAGCTTCCCTAATTATCAGTTAGTGCGTTGTATAAATTACCATAATAATGGAGTTATGACTAAAGCGGAGGAGACATATATTCCTCTGTCTACCAGTTACGAGTGCAGTAAGTGAGGAGTTTGTCACAAAATGGCAACTGATTTTTTAATTGGATCAACAGCTTCTGATTACCACCGGGGCAAACTTATCACCAGTAAATTTAAATAGGAAAAATTCGCCTTATTTAAGCGCCTTACATTATGGAAACATTTTCTTAGAAATAGCGTAATAATTTGTATTTGTTTTTATTGGTGTCAGTTTGTCCAGGTATTATAATCTTTTTCACTGACAGTCACAGGAGGTTGTCTAGGTAGTCACACTATGGCAGAAACTCAGTGCCTGACTACTGGCAAAATAAACCTCCACCAGTAAAAATGAATATCTGTTTCTGCCATTATTTATGACTGAATATGTGCATTAATAAGGCGTTTAAATAAGGAGAACATTTCTTTATAAATTTACTGGTGGAAGTTTCCCACGGCGGTAATCAACTCTTGCGAAAGCGGCTGCAGTTGATACTTCACTATTTTAAGCATATGTCAGTTCCTCTTTATTAATAGTTCCATGACCATAATACACGACTTCATTCAGCCTCGAACCCAGATTTGGAATATAGTCCATTATAAAAAATTCCACGATTAGATATCGCGGTACCATGTCAAACTATCCAATATGAACACAGTGTTGCTAGAGGTCTATTGTTTTTAAATTCAGATTTCTTGATTGGCACCACTTTTTGGAAATAGTAAAATTCGCCTTATTTAACATTATTTGATGGCATATTAATTAAGGCGAAAACAAGAGGAATATTACCATTTCAGGAAAGCGGTGCCAATCAAGAAATCTGAATTTTAAAGAAGTAGGCCACTGGCAACACTGTTTTCACATTGAATAGTTTGACATATTGAATAGTTTGACATTTAAAATAACGTTGTCCAACAAGCATAACATTTATCAGCTATGTGACTTACACTACAAAAACCCATGGAATTAATCACTTATTTATTTTGTATTTAACCCGGGAGGACGCGCGCCGGGCCTGATAGACCCGGAGTGCGTACGGTTTTTACAATTGTCACCACTATCTTTTAAAAAGTCATCTTCAACTTATTTTATCCCAAAATTCTCTCCCAATTAAATAAGGTGACGATTATTATTTGTTTTTACTGGTGACAAGGTAAAAACCATTCATACGCGTTTACGCGCGTTCTCCCTGGTTAAAAATAGTACTCGAACTAAAGTTCAAAAACTGCTATGTTTGTGTAAACCACTTATATTTCTTTACTATTATTACTTATTTTACGTGTGTATGTGTAATCCTAGATTTCCTTATTATAATTTTGATTGAGTTATTTGATTTCACATTAATACGTACGGACCATTTCATAATATGCCTGACTTATTTCACACTCTGTGACATATTCTCCCTTCACTGATTCTGACATGTAAGTCTACATTAATGATTTAAAGGGTTTGTAGCTGCCTTGATAATATTGTGAAACCGATCAGTATTATTCTCAGGGCTGTGAATGATGTTACGTAAACATAGTTTCTGGTAGAACTAGGAGTTTATAATGTATTTTCTGTGAATTACAGTGTTAATTTCTTAATTATAAATGTAGATATTTTAATAAAAACTGTAACTTTAATGCAAAGAATATAAGAAATAAGTAAAATTTCTACGCTTTAATCAAGTTGCATTTTATTTAAACTGGTTATTACGAATGCTCTATATTGCAGATTTTCTAAATGCGAATTCTGGTTTCTCATAATACGAATTAATGCCAATTAATTTACATACTCAATGGTTAAAGAAGGCCTAAGTAATTATAGATTTGATACATGAAAATATCATCTTTTGTTTTATTTATTCATGATAAAACAAACTCAGGATTTTTTATCAAATCGAATTTCTTCATACGAATTCTTTATTAAGAAAATGTAGCAAAAATGTATTTTACCTTTTTATTTAACTTAAAAACAAAATTAGAAAAATTGAAAAATATTTAAGAGAGAACAGCAAAAATATATTATGCTTAAAGTAATTGTTTAATAAATTCAGAATTTTATCAGAGAATTACATGAAAAAAAAATGGAGTTAATATTAACAAAATTTTAATTTTAAATAATGAAAAACATTGTTTATAAAACTTAATAAACCGTTTATTTAACCAGAGAATAATTGCAAGAAAACAGAAAACCGTTTATGTTTAGAACATGTAGGGAAAACGGAATTTTTAAAATTAAGAAATTTATCATATATTTCAATGAAAAGAATCATTGAAAATTCCAAAAATAAAAATTCTCGACTAAAAAGTAAATGGAATATTTCGTTAACTTATGTAACACATTAAAAAATTTAAGATAATTATTTTTTTAACATTTTAATATATATATAAAAAGAATAGAAGATAATCAAAAAATTCTTTAATGGGTAACCTCTTAAGTTATGCAGCGAGTTGTTTTTCTCTCCCCGGGAATGTAATTGGATTTGAAGTGAGTCAGTTTATATTTCAGTAGTTTGATAAATACCCAGTACCTGTTTAATATCCGTAAAAAAATGAAAGAGGAGCTTATTAGATTGCAATTAAGTTTTTTATATTTAATTGAATTTACAAGAACTGCAATGCATTGCATTATAGTTGATTTCCATAAGGCACGCTCAGAAGAAAAGGGATTATCACTTAACATTTTTTAAATATACTTTTTATATATATATTAAATGATGGCAGTGTTTTATGATAAACCTGGAATACATTTTCAGGTAAGCATATATTATTTATTTATTTTAAGAAAATGTGTGTTTTTATCTTATATTCAAACATGTCGGAAATTATGAGTCAAATAGTCGTGGCAAATGTAGTGCGTTCGTACTATAACTAGTTTTATAGATATCTTGGAGCAATAGATCTTTCATTCTTATGCAAAAATGGATAAACACAAAATTTATTCCGATTATATATATATATATATATATAATTCAGTAAAACGGAAATAATATGACTCCATCTTAAATTGGACATAATCACCATGGAGCCTGGGATCATTACCTGTCATGAAATATCATTGTCTTACTTACATATTATAGGATTTAACAGAATAATTACCTTGACAACGTAGAATCATTACCTATCGCTGGATATAATTAAATTAATTACGTATGATAAGATTTAATTAAACGAAGAAAAATTTTATTATATCTTTTTATGTTCGGATTCGATTTTTATAAAATTTTAAATAACTCGACAAAACTCTGCAACGATTATATATATTAAATTCCAAACCATTCGGATAGGTTGTTTTTGCGCTGTTGTATAGAGGCACAGTGGACGGACCAAACGGCGAATATAGGTGCTACGCATTTATGTAATTTCGTACGTAACTAAAATGCATTAAAATCACATATAATGTAATAATCTGCTGATGATTTTGGAACCTGTGTCCTTTTATGTTGCAAAACGTATGCTAAAGTTTAATCTTCAAACAGTGTTGCCAGATGGGCTACCTGTTTTTAAATCAGTTTCTTGATTGGCACCATTTTTTGAAATGGTAAAATGCGCCTTAATAAATGACATATTAATTAAGGCAAAAACAAAGAGAAGGTTACCGTTTCAAAAAAGTGGTGCCAAACAAGAAATCGGAATTAAAAAAAGTAGCCCACTGGCAACACTGTCTTCAAAATGTTTTTTGTTAGCAGGGTTCGTACGGGTCCTGGAATTTCCAGACCAGGAAATTCTTCGGTACCAGTATTTTCTTATAGAAGATCTCTCCTTAAATAAGGCGAAATTTCACGCGCTTGGAGTAGATTTACTTTTTCTAAAACAATACGGATACATAACATGGAAAATAAAGGCACCCGTACTGACCCTGGTTAGTTGAAAAAAAAATCACATTAAATATTTTAGTTCTTCAGTTAATTTCAGGTTCATGATTAAGCTTGGACTACGACTAATTAAAAAATAATAATCTTCATAGTATATCGCCAACGATATGTCACAGGAATTTTCAATGAACATTATAGCATATATATAGAGCTACCAAAACAGGTTTCGCTATTTCGAAACAATATTTTTCAAAGCGATGTAATTATTATATGGTTAATTCAAAGTTTTACAATTAAATTTGAAATTACGGGGGAGAGTCTATAAGACAAATATTATTTCCCTCTCTCTCTCTCTCTATATATATATATACGCTGGGCTCTTTTTTTAATGTGGACTAGGGGAAATGCCTTACCTTAATATTTTTCTATATTGGATAAAAGAAACAAGAACAAAATATTTAGAAAAGTGAAAACAAAACCCCTACAATTTTGCTTTTTAATACTTGTGAACTGTTAATCGCAAAATAGTAGGTCAATTGTATCACCATTTTGATTGAAATCTCCATGGACACCCAAAACGTTCTCAAACTATTGATGGGCATAATTACTATTTTACTGAATCATGGAGCATGCGCAAAAGCATAGATTCCCACCTTTGATTTTTAAAATTGAATTTCTACTAGAAATTTTGTTCCAAAAAAAAGGTTTTTACTTTAAATAGTATTAATTTAAAAACACCATAAATATATAAAAGTTCTCTTCACTTTCAGAATTTCTGAAGATAGATTAAAAAAAAAAAATTGTGGGGTGATAGAGTGTGTTCTTGAAGTTTGAAATTCTGTATTGTTAAAGTGATAAATTATTAGAAATACCGGAAAGATCTGTCCGATAATGTTATTAAACGGCTACTTTTTTTTTAATTCACGTTTCTTCATTGGAACGACTCTTCTGAAATAGTAAAATTCCCACTGTTTTCAATATAACGTGAATTGGGAAAACAATGGGAATTTTACCATTTCAAAAAAGAGGTGCCAATGAAGAAATCTGAATTTTAAAAAGGTAGGCATGAAATAACATTATCGGATGGAATATTCTGAACACAGTTGCCAAGTCTCTTGCTTTTTGCACACCACTATTATCTTAGAGAAAATTTTGTTCTTTCAGATCGCCCAAATGTTCAAATTATATAAAACAGCATTTGCTACATTAAAATACTGCTATCCAAAAGCCGGAGATTTGGCAGCTCTGCATTCCGGTAGAACTAATACTACACTGGTTTCCAAAAATTAAGAAAAAATCACAAAAAGAGCGATGACTCGTTCAAAAAGAAACCAATCCGTATGAAATTTACATATGTTGTCAACTAGAAGATGCTGAATAAAATTACAAAACGCAAATTAGTAGCAATGCAATCAGATTGTGTCATCTGTGAGGAGCATAAAAATGCATGCTAGAAAGTATGGCTGTTGGTGCCGTTGTGATTATAAGGTAAGAAAACATAGATAGCCAATTCATTAAATGACCTATAGATATCATTTTCCGGCAAAACTGTGATATACAGCTGTTGGAAGATTGGAGGCAGGTCATTGTTAGGCAGAGGTGACCAGATGACAAAATTTGAGTCCTTCTGTTGTTCATAGGCTTTGGAAACAATTTAAAACAACTGGTTCGGCCTCCAGAATGTTCAGCTAAGGACGGACAGGAGCTATGACAAGCGTCGACGACTGATATTTGCATTTATGTGTACGAAGGAATGTAACAGCAACCCCCTCTTGTCTTAAAGCCTCCCTTGATGCAGCCACTGGAAGGTTGGTATCAACATCTACTGTGCGTAGAAGGCTTCATGAGAGTGGTCTTTATGCGAGGTGACCAGCGATATGTGTGCGGCTCAACTCATGTCATCTTGGGGAGCGTTTAAGGTGGGCACGTTAACATATCCAGTGGACGAGTGATGAATGAGGCATGTTCTATTCTCGGATGAGTCCCAGTTTAGCCTGCAAAGCAATAGTAGCCGTTGTTTGATTGAGAGGGAACAGGGCACATGCTACCATCCATCAAACAATCGTCAGATTCATACAGAGGAGACAGTTTTTGTGTGTGGGGTGGTATCTCTTTCGGTGGACGTAAAGACCTCCATGTCTTTCCACGTGGAATTCTGAATGCTCATGTCTATACAGATGACATTCTTGATGCTTATGTGCCCCCTTAAGCCATCACAATCGGTGTTGATTTTCTGTTACAGGACGACAACGCTAGATCGCGCAGTGCTTGCATCGTGGAAGATTATCTTTAGCACCAAACAGTTCAGCGCATGGAATGGCCAGCTCGATAACCTGCTTGAATCCCATCAAGCATGCTTGAAGTGCCTTAGGAAGATCCGTTGCGGCTCTCGATCCCCCATCTCAGAACCGTTCCATACATACAACTCCTTTACAACAGCAATGACTCGCACTTCCCACCGAACCTATCGATGGCATAATTGACAGTATCACACATTGCTGTATGTGCTGTATTGCTCCTAGGCGTGATCATACTCCATATTAAAGAAACTTTTCCTATACCAAAGTAACACATTTATTTTGTTTATTTTATAATTATGTTAATTTCTAAAACACCATAATCGTCTGGTAATTTCTTTTAATTTGATTTCATACCTTACTAAGCGTTGTATATTGTGTCTCAGTTTTATTAAAATCTACATTTAACGTTTTGTGTATGTTTTGACTGTTATACTGTAGAAGTATTTTCGTTGAGTAAGGATCAATATGAAAGTGTATTATTTTCTAATGCTATACTGCATTCCGCCGTACATCACTTTGAATCAAACTGATCACATTGGCTTGCGCCTATTAGCCGCGATCCTGCTTTTTTATTTTATAGAGAGCTTGAAAATCTTAATATAGTTAAAATGTTTGACCATTCTTCAAGTGCAAAATACTTTTTTTAACCGTGTTCTCGTTAGGCGAATTCAACTGTAAATACGAATATCGGAATAATAATAGTTCCAGTCAAATCGCATATAAATAGTAACCGAACATTTTCCCACCCAGAAAATGAAATAGTTGTTTTTGAGAATTTTAGGAAATGTATCTTTCACTATTCTCCTTTTAAACACATCACATTACATAATATTTCATAAGTCGTTTTTCATATTTCGTAAGCAATGTAGACGTCTCTGTAGAAAATAAAATTAAATCTGTTTCATAATGGACATATCTAAAGATTGTTTTATTTTTTGTTTTATTTTGGCTTTCTTGTTACATAATATTTCACAACACAAAACCCATTGTTACTTAACTCCTTAATACAATAGATCAATTTTCTTTTATATTAGAATATGGTTTTAAAGTTTTCAAAAACAAAAATCAACTGGTAAGTAATTACACAAGAATGAAATTTGAATTTTTGCAGAATCTTGAAAAATGAAAACATCCAGAATCATTTTTAATTATAAACAAAATTATAATTTAAATAAAAAATAATTTTCATTTTCTTTTATATAATGGTGTTATTCGTATTTTATAAAGTGACATTTATTTAGGGAGTGATATATTCAATTGTTTATAAAATACATAGTATATATCTAGTAACAGCGGTTCTTAAATTGTAATCCGCAAATCCCAAGGAGTTCACAATGTATCTTCAGGGGGTCCGCGAAGGCCTCGAACTTAATGTAAGTTTATTTTTCATTATGTATAACCTAAAAGAAATCGTTCTCTTTTTCTCGAATCCTAGTGATACCGTCTTAGTAGATTTTACTCTATATCTATTATTATATACTAGAAAGGTAGCCCGTCAAAAATGACGGAAATTTAGATATAAAGATATATAAAACTCATGTGCAAGAATATGAGTTTTCTCGTTTGTTCCGCAGTGATAGATGAAAATAACACATTTTAAGAACGAAACACATTTATGAAAAACTGTGTACAGTAGAAGACCACTAATCTGCACAGTTTGGTTCCAAGTGTTCTGCAGATTTGAGGATTTTTGCGGTCATGTCTATTCAGTCTTTGTTTACATTTTTTTAATTCATATATTAGACAATTTAGATTGTTAAGCCTTAAAAATAAATAAATTACACACTTGAAGTAAGGTAAAAACTATTAAATTATCGTATACGATTACATGAAATGGTATTATATGGTATTATATGTGTGTGCTTCACGATCTTGGTTACGACTTTGGCAAAATTGGCTACAACTTGTCATAATTCTAATAGTGTGGGCCTCTATAACAAAAAAGTAACCAGTTTTTAGTAAAATTTCTGGTACAAAGTAGTTTTCAAAAACTTGTGTAAAATTGCAGGCCGTTCTCATGTTATGCCAGTCCTGGGAATAATATTTCTAACACTGAAGAGTTTCCATGTATATGTGGAATTTAGAAAAGCTTCTCTAAAAGAAAGGTCCTGAAATCCCATTCTAATTCCTCTAACTTCAAAGTTTAATTGGGCCCTGATGTTGTTTACTGAAATCTAATAAATACAGTCATTTTGAATATTACAACAAAATTAAACAACTAAACGTATTTAACTTAAACTCACTGTTACTTTCCGATGTTATTTTTTAGTATTAAGAAAGAAAATTATTAAATTTTTCAAATCATGCACATTTATAATTTTTTTCCGTCTTTAATAACTAAATAATGAAAAATATGCTTTTGTTCTGATCTCATAAATATGACAATAAAATGATGTAACTAAGAGACATTGCGAAATTAAATCTTTATGATTTCAAACCATAAACAAATGATACCGCCACCATTTTACCTACTATGACGTCATTAGAATATTGTCCATTGATTGTTGGAGAACTTACTTTGTGAATGATTACCCCAATGATTTAATAATTTTTACGGTTCACGATGAATGAATCACTTGTGTTTGTTTAGATTTATGGAATGAGATATTAAGCCGTGAAACTAATTTCAACTAAAGTTATCCAAGGATATATGTATTTTTAATCTAAATTAAAAACAAAGCTTTGATCTCGAAAAAAAAGTTTTAGTTTGTATAATTGGTTATTTCTGTTAATTATTTATTTAGGTACTTTTCCATTATAGCGCATTTTTAAAAAAAGCTTGGCGTAATTCGGGCAACAGAAAGTGAGATATGTTGCCAAAATATACAGCTATGAAAACAAATCTAATGAACTTTTATTTTTGTTTATATATGCACTTATATACATAAAAAAAATCGTTTCTAAATATATATAATATTTTTTTATATACAAATTACGGCACAGATTTCAGATATGAACCGGGATACCTATGGCGCTAAAATGATGTTATTTTGCCGGCTATTGTTTTTTATTTATTAATAAATTGTTTATTTACTTTTATTTTCTGTTTTTAAATTATGTAAACTGTTTTGTTCTATAGTTATTACTCAAACTTTTATTTATTTATAGTTATTTCCTTTTCAAAATGATAGCAAATAATTAAAAAATATATAAGTAACTGGTATTCGAAAGCGAGATTTCTGCCGAATTGGCGTCAGAGAAAAATCACGCCAACTCCGATGCGTATATGACATCTGTGCAAAAATTACTTCTGTTTCTTTATAAAGATGGATTAAATAGCTTTTTTTTACATTAAATAAATTGTATACATGTGCAAAAAATTGCTTGTGAGTATGAAGCAGTAAATAGGTTGTCAGAAAATACGTTGGCAAACTTCTTTCTCGCCAAGAAACTTTTCTCCGAAGTATTGTACGTACATAAGCAATGATTGCTAGAAATGCATTTTTAATTATGATATGCGCTTTTATGTTTCACTACATTTATGCATACTATACCGTGTGTATAAATGCTACAGTTCATATGCAGGGCTACACAAAAGAATTCGTAAGGGTTACTGAGTATGATAATAAATTGCTTAAAGGTAGTTTTTAAAGGAGTTATGCAGTTTTACGCTGAATTGCATTTAGATTACTAAGAAATGTTTGTAGAATATAGATAAAATGATATACAGGGTCACGCAAAGATTTGGATACATAACCGTCTATGGATGATAATATCTGGAAATATGATTTCAGTAGCTTTAAATGTAGTTTAAATTAAATTTTAGCTAAATAGTGGCATTTAATAACGGTACTATGGGCTATGGACGGTAACTGCTGAAATCAATTTTTTAAACAATTTATGCGCTTTCTAAAATGTTTACTTATTTACCTTATTTCCCTAAATAACGAAGTTTTGTTAAAGCATTCAGGATGTGTTGGAAAGTGTTTCATATTCTATTCTTAACGCATGATTTTTCTTTCTTCTTTAGTCTTATTTTGCATTTATTTTAGTCTTAATTTTTAGTCTTATACTGCTTTATAGAAACTTTGGCACAGTTGTCATATATACCCCATATTGGAGAGATTGGCACAAATGTCATATTCGCCCCATATTGGCGCGATTTTTTTTCGGTTGCCAATTTGGCGAAAACATCAACAGCATAAACAACATAATCCGGATTACGACATCAAGCAAAATAACGACACTTTGGCGCCAGTTAAGTGACCATTGCGTATATGACATTGGCGTCAGAAAGAAATCGAGCCAATATGGGGCGAATGTGACATCTGTGCTGAGCGATTTTTTCCGCCGCCAATTTGGCGAAAACATCAACAGCATAAACAACAACATCCGGTTAACCATATCAAGCAAAATAACGACACTTTGGCGACAGTTAAGTACCCGTCGTGTATATGACATCTGTGCCGAAACTGTAATATTTAATGTTTAAACTCTTCACTCCATTCACCTTGCATATAGTATAAACTATAACACAGACAGCGCAAAATAATAGACAGTTTGATACTTTTCTACTGTAGGGGCTTTGGCGTTTTTAAAAAAATGTTTGGTGTAATTTGGGCATCAGAAAGTGAGATTTGGGTACTTTTCCGTTATGCGGATACCATTGTCGCCAAGCGTAATAGTTTGCGCAAAATGAAAATCACGTGAATTGAGGAGGCATTTAAAAAATAAAAGAAAAAATATTGTCGTGAAATTAAAGTGAGCATTTAAAAAATGTAACATTTGAAAATTCCAGACTTTTGCGAACTATTTCATTAAATCACAAATATATACTTAAAATAATTGAACAAATAACTGTTATAAAATAAAGCAATAAAATAAAACTCATATTAAACTGCTGGCTAATTACAAATATCTTTTAGCATTTTGAAATAATTGGCGCATTAGCATACGTTTTCCGTTATACGGTCAGCATGCCAAAATGTATGCTAATGCGCCAATTATTTCAAACCTGATCGTAGATTTTTATTGTAAACCATGCGAAACATTGTGATTTGTTATTTATGAAACGTGAATCACGTGAATGATTATTGTTTAACCTTAACCTTGGAAAGCTTTTTAATCTGCTATTAATCGATTTAAAAATGCTTTTTTTTTTTATAAAGTTGTAGTTTACTTTTACTGCTGATTTTGAGATAGATTTTATCATTTGGCAATTACCAGATGATGAGAAAGTTGTAATAAAACTGTTTCATGAATTTGGAATTCTGCATAATAAAAGATTGTGTTCAAAAAATCATGAAATGAAATTATGGATGAGTTCTGGAAATCCGAAATTGAGCTTACGATCATACGAAGAAACCGTAGGAATACGACAAAAAACTTGGTTTAAAGGATCGCGGGTGACTTTTCTTAATGCTTTGAGGTTTATATATTTATCATGCAAAGAGTTGACATCGATTGAGATTTGTGAGCTGAAACTTGATATGAACCACAACACAACAATGGAATGGAATAGTTATTCGAGAGAAGTTTGTGCAAATCTTTATGTTCACGACCAAATAGAAAAATCGGCGGACCTAATAAAATGATAGAAGTAGATGAAAGTCTTGTATTATTTATACAGATTGCCGGAAAGGATATAAAACAGATGAACTGCTAAGTGATGGTTATGATCATTTCACAGTAAATCACAAATACAATTTTGTCGACCCTAATACTGGATGTCATACTCCAGATGTTCAGAGAATATGGGGTATCGCAAAATGGCGCAACAAAAGACATCGAGGAGCTGTTCGTCATCATTTAGAGTCGTATCTCATAGATTTTATGTGGCGACGCCTTCGTTCAAAAAATGAAATGTTTACTGCGATGCTGAAAGATATTTATAATTTTATGGCAGCAGTTTAATATGTTTTTTTATTTTATTACTTTATTGTATAACAGTTATTTGTTCACTTATTTTAAGTATATATTTGTGATTTAATAAAATAGTTCGTAAAAGTTTGTAATTTTCAAATGTTATATTTTTAAAATGCCCACTTTACTATCGAAAATGTTTTTTCTTTTATTTTTCAAATGTTTCAATTCACGTGATTTTCATTTTGCGCCAACTATTGCACTTGGCGATAATGTTGTCCGTATAACGAAAAAGCACCGCATACATTTTGGCATGGTGTCCGTATAACAGAAAAATATTGAGATTTGTTGTCAGATCATATAAACAGCAATGAAAACAAACTTGATGAGCGTTTTTTTTATATGTTTATTTTATATGTATATTATTCATGTTTTTATGTACAAATTACATCTGTTTCTGTATAAAATTAGAGAAACGGCTTTTTTAATCGTATAAATAAATCGTATAAATATCGAAAAAAAAATGCGTCTGTATATAAAATGAAGCAGTGGATAGGTTCCCGGAAAATGTTGCCAAATTTTCTTTTTCGCCAACGCACCTATGCTGGAAAAATACCTAAAGCACATTAAAATCGCACAACGTGGAGCTCATACAGTACAGCGTCGTCTATTGGCGGTTATTTTATTAATAGCATCGGGAGGAAGATGTAAAGATGTACTTTAAATTCTCACCCATAAATTTTGAAAAAATATCTTAAAAGAGCGGATTTTAAATTAAATTTTGGTGACCTCCTTTATGAAAGATTAATAGTTTTAAGTGGGAATTTCACCAAATCAGCCAGCTATTGCCAAGTTGACCAACATTTGGCGCTACTATGGTAACCCTGCATTAGTATTTTTCAACAATTACTCATTTCAATGAGGTGGTCCTACCGGAATCGTGAGAGACACACAGAGACTTGGATTTTATATAAATAGATGTCGTAGCGTAATTGCTAAATCAGGTATTTATATTCCAAAAATGTATCAATAATTTCAGTCTTATATCGTATTCAGGACACGTTTGCCAGTTAGGCTTCCACTTTTGTTGAGTAATTTCGAGTTTATACCAGAAATAAATAATAGTATTTTAAGCCTTATTTAACCAGAGATAACTAGCTACGACTTAAAGCAGCGGGTTCCACCTGGGTACGTGAAAATAATAACGGTAATGGTTTAACTAAATAAACAAAATTGATAATTGTAGTTTACAAAGTTAATCTCATGTGTAAATCCCATATGTTACACTCAAAATAAGAGAAAAGACCCACTAGACATTATAATTTATTGATAATGCAATGTCCGTTGCTCCGTCCACTGTTAAGCATATTGCATTAGTACATATATATTTTCCCCATAATTCTGAAAATGCAATATTCTTATTACACAACTTTTTATTTATTCTTCTGTTTTTTAGTAATAATTGCAGAACGCCTGAATTACGTCAGAGCTTTCGGCTATAATGTTTTTTATTAACCCCTGGATGCACCTCATTATAATCCTGATTTGCACCAGAAAAAATTTGTTAAATTTTACATTTATAACTTTGGTGGTAGAAATCTGAAAAAAGTTGCATTTTATTTATTTGAAAAGAAATTTTTCGAAATTTCCGATGAGAATTCAACATTACACAAACACAATTGATTGCCCACAAATTGTTAAAAAGTGCATTAAATGTGGCCGTTATTTTTGTTTTTGAATGGAAGGGGTTATACTACTAATATATATTAATTGAAAATTCTTTCCGCATTTCAATGGGCATTTAATTTGAATTGTTTACTTATTATTTGAGTGACTTTCTTTTTTTTTATGTTGATTTTTGTTCTTTTTAGTTAAATTTCTTTTAACGCTACATTGATTTTTCTTAATGTTTGGCTAATATTATAAAAAAGAAATAGTAACTTTAAAATACGAGATTAAAAAAAATGAAATGTCAGAAATGTCAATATAATTTGTATGGATTTATTATATGATTGTGATAAGAAGATTAGTAATGAAAAAAGGCATGTTTGCGCCATGTTGTTCAGCGGAAAGGGAATGGGAACATGTTTATGAGAAATGGGGTTACTCCGAAATGAAAAGTCTAAGAATTAGGTATTTAAGAAGGGGTGTAAGAAGGGGTATTTGAAAGAAAAAAAAGGATGCATAGCTGACAACTTGTACGGATTTTTTATACCACTAAAATTTAATAGAAAATTTTAGCTAATTGAATCACCGAAATTCAAGCAATTTTAACGTTTAATTAAGTCAACAACTTCTTTCAAATTTTAGTGATGAGAAAAATCTGCACAAGTTGGCAGATAAGGGGATGGGAAGCGTTGACATAGAGTATTAATTGTCTTTCCGAAATTTCCGGGGTAACTTGAAATTTCGGAATGAAACTCGAGGTCAAATTGAAAACCCTGATCCAGGATGCGTACGGTATATATATATATATATAATTGATGGGGCATTTAAATTATAACTACATTGCTAATACACTTTTTATATGGAGGTTGATTCGATATTTTATATATATATAGTGACTTTAAATTTTTATTTCAATTCATATTGAATTTATTTAGCTTAATTAATATTTAACCAAGTTAACAATTAACTTGTTTTTAATTTTTAGTCTTCTCGGGACAATATCATATTAATTTATAATATTATACCATCTATATTGTGGATAATATGCATATTAAGTTTATTTGATATAACTAACCATATTACAGCTTATATTGAAATTGGGTTATTAGTATTTTATTATTCGTCTATACTTTTTAATAATGTTTAATTTTGAACTTAGTATTAAATGATTAAATAACGGTTTTATGTGAATGTTAATCCCATATTCATATTCTTTAGTTTTTTATGGTTAATATGAAAATAAACCACACAATTTATTTGTTATCATTAGGCAATTGGGAAATGAAGATTCTGACATAATTATATCAACAACCATTTATTTATTTTTATTTTTGTTCTTCCTGTTCATTTTACTAATTTTTTTTATTTTTAAAAGTATTTCTTATAGTTTATATTTTTATTATATATAATTTATATAAAATTTATTTAGTTTTATAGCGTATTGCTATTTTATATTATTATTGTTTTGAAATTATTTAAATTTTCCGTATAGTTTAATTGGGTATGGAAGTAGAATATATTGTAATATTTCTATTAACATTTGTATTTATTTAATATTTATACGAATAATGAAATATAATATGGTATTTTTATATTAGGATTTGTTGGGATATAGCAGTTGTTGTATTATGAATGAATTAACTTATAATAGCATAATCTTTACGACATTTTGTTCATATTAGTTTCAAGTTAATATCATAGATGGCAGCACTAAAATTTAAATTGGATTATGTCTAATGTTTCGAATAGGGTGATAATATCAATTTTTAATACAAGGTGGAGCTTAAATTTGACTATTTGCGATTTTGTAAACTTATAGTTTTGGTATTTTTTACTTTAGTTAAGAAATTAAAAAAAAAAAAAATTAAAAGTGTTAAGAGGTAATTTACTTATATAATTATTTTCTATTTATATTATTTTAATTGCATTTATCACGGTATTTCAAAATTGATTAACTGTATACATTAGGTTTTAAAATCTGTGCTAACTTAACTGTGTGCTGATGTGTACTTGGATAAAATAACTGGGATTTTATTAGGTACTTTGTGTAATATTACTGTTTTTCCTTGCTATAAATTAATTATTTAAAAGCTTATATTGCTTTTTCCATTTCATAGAAAATTGATTTTATTCTGTTTTCAGTTTGAAACTATTATCTTGGTTATTGGTCGTTAGAGAACAGGAGAAAGAAAAATCAGCTTTTAGCTTTTTTCTCACAAAAAACGACTGATTTTGCTTATATAACTGAATTCTGTACTCTTGATAACGTAATTCAATATATAAGCTTTTCAATTATTTTTATCGAAATCCATATTCTTCTTTTTTTTTCTTCATTATTAATTCTTGTTATATAGTACTAGGGGCATTATTTTATACATAGAAGCTTGTTTGTTATGTTTTTGGTATCCACACAGTGTGTTTGGGGACACTGTATTGTTGTATATTCATTCATACTATCCCAATTATTGATGATGGTCAGTAATGATTAATTAATGGTTATATATATATATATATATATATATATATATTATATTTATATTATATTTTTTATCTGGCATTAAAAAGCTAATATGAGGTAAAATATTAATAAAATTTTATTGAAATTTAGCGTGTGAGATTTTTTTCCTTTATATATCTCTATATTTGATTGTATCCGATATTTGATTGTATTGCAGTGTGTGTCGGATTTTTTTAAATTACTATTTTTTTACCCTTCAGGACGAGCGTCTTTTACAGAATTTTTAATCTTTGATCGCCGGTTTTTCAAAACCAAAAAAAAATTGCCTAATTGAATCGGGAGAATATTTGGATTTAATAAGGCAAAATTTACAATAAGAATCTACTGGTGAGAATAATCACGGGTTCTGATCACTTTAGGTAGCACGTATACCGGTTGCTCGTCCCCAAGGGGTTAACATTCACATTAGTTAATTTAATGAGTATTGTTCGTTGTAAAGTTGAATATATTTCAAATAGTTCTTCAGTTATTAGTTAATCTTTTAGATACTAAATGGCACCACTGCGATTCTTAAGATTATTTCTTGATTTCGAAAATATTGAATTAGTTTTTAGTTATCATTGAGCATTTCGCAGCACATGTAAGGTGGCTCTTATTTTATCATCAAAATGATGAAGCTTTAACGGCAACCAGCTGTCCGAAGTCTGATTACTGCTGGGCAAACTTCCAGCAGTAAATTTTAATAGATATTTCCTATTTATTTAAACGTCCTATGCACGCGCAATTTCTCTAATAATTAAGGCCCAAATATCTATTCAGTTTTACTGTTTGAAGTATTCTCCGGCGACAGCCAAGCGCTGTGGTTTCACCATGCTGCGACAACAGAAATAATTCAATATCAGTGAATTTAATTACCGAGAAGGCAAACTTCCACCAGTAAATTTCAATAGAAATTTTCACCTTTTTAAATGCTTTATTTGTGCAGGATTTATATCATAAATAAACCAAAATTTTCTATTCGTTTTAAATAGTGAAATTTCCGTTGCATTAATCAGACCCTAATACGATCTGTACAAACAACCGCCGCCATCGTGCGACAACTTCATCTGTTTCTACACTTGCAACCTGTAGACACTATACTATATATCTACTTTTCTTTATTCATAGCTGCATTCATTCAATATTGTTTTTTCTTGATTATCTTCGTCTAATGTTAGTTAGGGATATTAATTTATTATTTAATTAATTTAAAATGAAGTTGTTATTTTGCCAGAAGATGCTTATATTTAACCCTTTGAGGGGCGGTGGTACGTTTATGAAACCACAAATAATTTTAATTCCCAAACGCATCAATGGTACCAGAATTTTAATGAAAAAATTTTGGTTTTAACATACAGTAGAACCCCTTTTATCCGAAACTCTCGATTAACCAAAATCCAATTTTAAACTTTTTTTTTTTTTTTTTTTTTTTTTTTTTTAAGTACCACATTCTTTGTGTGCAAAATGCATTTTGAAAGCTTTTCTTTTTTTTAACTATCATATTCCTTGTGTACAAGCGGTCCATTCCGAACTACGAGTTTATATAAATATTTTCGATTCCTTCCTTAGACTTCCTCTGAATTTAACTTGAGCTCTCTCAAGCTATGGTGTGGCAGGATGAAAACGAACAAATTACCAATTCTGAAGGTTTTGATTTTTTTGCAAAAGGTTCTGCATGGCTGGAGCAGCAGAAAGACTGTGATACTGGTAAACTATTAATATTTAAAAAAATCCGCGATAGGGCTTCAAAGCAAAGCAATTGAAACTGCGATAAACAAAACATTATTTTAAAACCCTTGTGATATATGTAAAAGGTACATAATTTTAAAATTAAAATTCAGGTAATTTATTATTGTTTCTATTTTGATAATGGTTTATTTTTATTAAGCACTTGTTACCATAATAAGAAATAATGCATACATTTCTCCTTAATCTTAAAATTGAAGCATTCTCGATTATCGAAAAATTTCGATTTTCCGAAAGAGGGTCGGTCCCAATTACTTCGGATAATCGAGGTTCTACTGTAGTTGTGAAATATAGCTCTTTCTTATTTACAAATAAACTTGTTTATAAATCCCGGTGTTATTCCTTTATTTGAACATCTTAGGAATGAAAATGCTTTGCCCCTGAAAGAGTTAAATGCAATGGTATTGACTCATTAAGGTCCATAATGTTTTTCAGGAATTTTATTCATTTTACACCACTTTTTGTTAAACACTTACTTTTGCTTTTTCAATCACTGAAATGTATTTTTCTCTTATGCTGGTATTAAAACATTAAAAAAAATCACAAGTATAATGCTGCGAAAACGCAACGCCAGCCTTTAATGGTTTAAGAAATAGCATTTCTAATAGAAAATTTTTAACAGCTTTTTTTTTTTTTTTTTTTTTTTTTTTTTTGGTGCCTAGCACGTTTATGTTTTGTGATTGCCATTGTTTATTGTGTGAATGTGAAAATAAACAAGAAAAATTAAGGAATGGATTAGAAAATTAAAAAAATTCTCTTGAATACTTTTTAAATTAACTACAAACATTTTATCACCTGTAAATTTATCAACAGTACAAACGTAATTTAAAATGAAGTTTCAAAACTTCGTTTAAAAGGAAATATGACATTTTAATTATTCGGGAATATATGTGAATAACTAACGCAAAATAAGAATACAGTCCTTAGCAAAAGTTTAGAAACTGGTGTTATTTCACCTTTAAATAAGAAAAACGGACATTTGGGTTATACAAATAGCTGTATTCATTTTTAAATATATTGTAAACGTTTTAGGACGGTAATAACGGTTTTAATATTGTATATTATTTAATTTAACTAAAAAAAAAGGTGAAAATTGCATATTGCAAAAGTTTAGACGCTTTCGTGATTTTTGGCAACTGTTCACGGAAAAACCCAAATTTCAAACTTATGACGTCACATGCATGAAGTATATAAGAGCACCTTGCGATGGTATCTGTTAGTGAGGATACCGCAAGCTAGAAATTTTCCGTCAGATGAAGTAATTAAAGCATGGAAGCTTAAATCGAAATGGAAGACTGTTGCAACAAATTTCAGCTGCATTGAATCGTCCAAAGAAGAATGTCTACAGTGGGGGACATAATTATAAGACACCTACCTAATTTGACATTACAGTGAAAGAAAAGATTCAGAGCTTAAACATTCTTTATCAAATACGACAAAAACATAAATTTATTCTGTTATCACACGTAATTGTTTTACAGAAATCATATTTTCATAAAATTTAATGAAAAAACTTAAAAACATAATGGACAAAATTATAAGACACCAACCTTTTTTTCCAAATACAGTGGTCAACATAATTAGCAGACACTAATGGTTTAAAAGAAAATCCTCTAACATGGTTATTCAATATTTGGTGGAGCCGCCATTGTTTTTTATAACATGAAAGATACGATTCGGCATCGAATCTATCAATTCTAACAAAATATCGCAAGACAATTCTTCCCAAGCATATTTTATAGCATTCTTTAGGTCTTCGACACATGTAAACTGCCTCCCATTTCGGTAAACCTCACGAGCTAAGATCCCCCACAAGTTTTCGATGGGATTTAAGTCTGGGGAGCGAGAAGGCCACGGAAGAACATTGATACTTTGCTCTGAAAACCACTTTTTTGTCACGTGTAATGTATGAATCGACGCGTTATCGTGCTGGAAAGTGTAGTTTTCACCACAAAGAAGTTCACCGTATATGGCTAGCTGATCTTTAAGAAGATTCTTATACATTTCGGAATTCATTCTTGAATGCACAAAAATGATATCGGTTTTCCCTTGAGCCGAAAAACCAGCCCAAACCATTACTGAGCCTCCACCCATTTGGCGGCTCATTTGTACATCAGGAGACTTCCGTAAATCATGCCAATAATAGTGAAACCCGTCAGGACCATCCAGGTTAAACTTTTTTTCATCAGAAAATAACACAGAGTACCATTTGGAGGTCCAGGCCATACTTTGTTTAGCGAAGTTTAAACGGTCCATTTTGTGCCGCCTTAGAAGCGGTGGTTTTTTCTTCAATTTTTTTAAATTTCACACAGGAAGCATTATGCAACACCCTGCGAATGGTTTTCCTGGAACAATTCAGTTTCAAAGCATTTGTAATGCCTGTAGTGGTCATCTTATTCTGTGTAGCGAGCAAAAACACATGGCGTCTGTCTCTCGGGGACAAGCAAGGAGTACGTCCAGATCTTTTAATCACAGATCCATTAATTCCTCTTTTCAAAACATTTGAAATTGCACATCTTGAGCGTTTAATAACTTTTGAAATATTATTAACTGAAGCACCAGTTCCATTTAATCTCCAAATTTCGCGAATTTCACTTTCTTTTAATTCTGTACCTCGTGGCATGTTTGTAAATGCGTGAAGTCGGTTATCGTCTGCTTTAGTTAACTGCTGACGTCATAACAGCGTGCAGAAAATTTGCATATTGCACATTATTTTCGAAAAAAAAGCAGGTGTTTTAATTAAAATGTTAGGGTGTCTTATAATTTTGTCCATGGTATTTATAATTTTTTTTTTATTAAACTCTATAAAAATATCATTTCTGTAGAACAATTACGTGTGATAGCAGAATAAATTTATGTTTTTGTCGTATTTGATAAAGCATTTTTAAGCTCTGAATCTTTTCTTTCACTGTATGTCAAATTAGGTAGGTGTCTTATAATTATGTCCACCACTGTATTAAGTACTGTCTAAGGGGACTTTTTCAAAGCAAAACATAGGCTCGAAGGACTCGTGTGGCAAGAAAACGAGATGATACAGGGATTCATAAACTGCATCTAAATAAATGACGATTGCTAGTCGCATTAAAAGTGAGTCAGAGCTATCTCTGTCAACGGATACTTTCGTAGGTGAATCTAAATTAGTTTACATGAAAATGATAAACAACCAGTATTGAAATGTCACAACAAACTGGCGAAAATGCAGCAGGCTCTTTAACCCTTTCCGTCACGGATAATTCTGTTTATAAACTGACTAGCAAACCCCGCGGCTTTGCTCGCGTAATATTTGAAATATGCCAAGTTATATGTCTAAATTTTATTAAAAGGTACTAACTAAATTTTTATTTTATTAAAAGGTAGTTATTACTTTTAGGAATAATTAAAAAAAAAATACTATTTAAAACACAGTTTGATTAAACATCATTGTTACACTGCATAAGGCAGAAATGAGACTTAAATTAATAAAACGAAATAAAACTAAATAAATAATAATTTAGAAAATATTTTGAAACTTTTATGCTCAATTAATACGCTCATTTCAGTATTCATTTGAAGTTTTGAATTTTTTAGAAACCATCTTCTTACATCTTAAAATGAACCATCATGTCAAATTCCAAGTCCTACCACCTCTCTCAACATAAAGGGCTATGTTGAAATAGGAACTGTCACCATTAATTTGAAAACATTAATTTTGAAGTTGATTTGTTATTTCCTAATATTCCACAGAAACGTAATTTAGAAAGCTTTTAAAGACCTTTTTTAGAGCGTTTGTTGTTCCTGTGAATCCCAGGTGGTAGAATCATCGGCATAAAATATAGCCTGTGTAAGATCAGAGACTGTTACCATTGATTTGCAACTATTACTTTTATATTTGGATTATATTTCCTGAAATAGCGTAGAAATCGTATTTTAGGACTTTTTTAGAATGCTTTTCGCACCTCCCCTTCACTTCACCCCTTTTTAATTCGAATTTATTTTCGACAGTCCTTCGAGGGCATTTATATTTTATAAGTAACTACCATGCCATATTTAAAGTTTCTAGCCTTTTCAGTATCACAGAAATCGCAATTTAGAAAGTTTTTAGCTACTGCAACCCTCTGGTGGTAGTGGCACAGACATAAAATATAGCTTATGTTTGAGCAGGTTATATCACCAACAATTTATTATCATTATTTTTTTTATCGGTTTGTTATTTGAAAAGATTACATAAAAATTGTAATTTATAACGCTTTTCGCTCACTTCATCTTTTTAAATTTGAAATTTTCTTTCGACAGTTCATAGAAAGCAGTTGCATCTTGTAAGTAAATAACATGCCATACTTCAAAGTGTTAGACCCTTCATTTATGCAAAAAACGCAAATTAGAACATGTTTTGCTTTTGCAACCATCAGATGGTAGTGACAGCAACATAAAATATAACCTACGTTATAGCAAGGACTGTCACCATTGATTGGCAACCATTACTTTTGAAATAGCTTTGGAATTTCCTGAGATTGAGTAGAAATCGCAATTTAGAACGTTTTTAGAACGCTTTTCGCGCATTTTCACCCATTTTTAAATTTTCAATTTTTTCGAAACATTTTCTTAAACATCATTTATATGTAATACATATGTACCTTGCCTAATTTTAAGTTGACAGCCCCTACCGATCACAAAAATCGAAATTTGGAATGCTTTTTTGCTCCTGCAACGTCTAGGTGATAGTGATACCGACTTAAAATAGCGTCTATGTTAGAGCAGAGGCTGTCAGCATCAATTTCTTAACATTACTTTTGAAATCAGTTTGATTCTTCCTGAGATATTGGTGACAAATCGGCATTTAGAACGTTTTTAGAACGCTTTTCGCTCATTTTGCTCCTTCATCTCCTCTGGGTTAGTGGAAACATATATAAAATATAGCCTATCTTGGAGCAAGATCTGTCACCATCATTTTTACACCATTATATTTGAAATTGGCTCAGTATTTCCTGAGATTGCATAGAAATTGCAATTTAGAACGTTTTTTACAACGCTTTTTGCGCATTTTGACCCCCCTTTTAAAGTTCGATTTTTTTAGGAAATGTCCTTAGAGATCATTGATATCTTATAACTAACTACCATTCTAAATTTTACGATTCAAGGCCCTTCCGTCACGCAAAAACCTCAATTTAGAACGTTTTTCTCCTGCACCCCCTTTGGGGTAGTGGCACCGACATAAAATATAGCCTATGTTGGAGCAAGGATTTTCACCATCATTTTGACGCCATTATTTTTTAAATCGGTTTGGTATTTCCTGAGATTGTGTAGAAACAATCATTTAGAACGTTTTTTTTTAGAACGCTTTTCGCGCATTTTCACCACTATTAAATTTCGAATTGTTTAAGAACTGTTCTTAGAAATCCTTTATATCTAATAAATAGCTGATACTTCAAATTTCATATTTCTAGGCCCTTTAGTAACACATAAATCGCATTTTTAGAACGTTTTTTGCTCTTACACCCCCTTTGGGGTAGTGGCACCGACATAAAACATAGCCTATCTTGGAGCAAACGTTGTCACTATCATTTTGACACCAATATTTTTTAAATCGTTTTGGTATTTCCTGAGATTATGTAGAAATTACCATTTAGAACGTTTTTTAGAACGCTTTTTGTGCATTTTCACCCCTTTTAAATTTCGAATTGTTTAAGAACTGTTCTTAGACACCATTTATATCTTATAAGTAACTAATATTCCAAATTTCATATTTCTAGGCCCTTCCGTATCGCAAAAATCGCATTTTTAGAACGTTTTGTGCTCCTGCACCCCCTTTGGGGTAGTGGCACCGACATAAGATATAGCCTATGTTCTAAGTTGGACTAACACCATCATTTTGATACCATTACTTTTGAAATCGGTTTGGTATTTCCTGAGATTATGTAGAAACTACCATTTAGAACGTTTTTTAGAACGCTTTTTGTGCATTTTCACCCCTTTTAAATTTCGAATTGTTTAAGAACTGTTCTTAGACATAATTTATATCTTATAAGTAACTAATATTCAAAATTGCATATTTCTAGGCCCTTCAGTAACGCTAATATCGCATTTTTAGAACGTTTTTTGCTCCTGCACCCCCTTTGGGGTAGTGGCACCAACATAAGATATAGCCTATGTTCTAAGTTGGGCGAACACCATCATTTTGAGACCATTACTTTTGGAATCGGTTCTGTAGTTCCAGAGCTTACCTCCTACAAATAAACAATTTTTACCTCTTTATAATAGAGTATAGATATAGATAGATATAGATATAGATATAGATGAAATAATAGACTAACACCACAATTTATAAACGAATTTATTAGAAAATATGAACTTGCTTATTTTCACGTACATTATAAAAGGAAAATTTTAATTAAATATTCTTGGTGCCATTTGTCAGTTTTGGAATTAAAGTTAGGTGTCCTTTTTCAGGACACCAACCTCAAAAGGCTTAATGATTTGGGTGTCGCTTTGTTTTAATGCTCAAGTATCTCTGGAGTTTCTCAATGGTTTCCAAGCAGCGTATGACTACAGATATACATTGGAAAACGATTTACAGTCATTTGGTGAAATTTTAGCTCTTCCAAAGTATATATTTGAGCAAGATAATGCGTCCATTTATGTTGAATACAAATCAAAATATTGGTTTAACTCTAAAAATATTACTGTTCTCTTTTGACACGCGTGTAGCCATGATCTGAACACAATTTTGTGGCATCATATCTCATGCGGTTTATGGAATTTTTTCACAATACTCTTCTGCAAATGAGCTTCAATCTGCTGTTGAACGTGTTTGGCACGAAATAGACTCCCAAGTGAGGCAGGATATAGTTTATTCAATAGAAAGTCACATTTTTGCATTAATAGCTGGCAATGTAGGTTCGATTTTAATTTATGGATATTTTTCTGTAAATAGACAGATTGTCTATATAATCACAATGTTAAATTTGTTATTTTGTCATTATATATTATGTAAACTGTATAAATTAAAATTTATTGTTTGTGAATAAAGGATAAGTCCCCAGTAATATATGACAGTTGAGATACAACAATTCGTTACATACGTCTCAGAACAGAAGCACAATCGATCATTGTTTAAACATTTGCTGCACACTGTAAACGGATATGAATCAAGCTGTGTTCGTTCCATAAACTTTTGAATATCATTCTCATACATGTTTTATAAGAAGATAAATCTTTATTCAATCTACTTAAACAGCATTATTTTGTAATGGAACCCATTTGAAAGCTACATAAGCTAAAACCGATAGTTACTTTTCTTTAGTTTTTCTAAATAAGGTAGTTTACAAAAGGAGATTTTCCCAAAACTTGTTTTTGCTATCAGGATTGAAGAAATATGAAGGTATATAATAGTTCCCCA
Organism: Maratus speciosus; assembly: GCA_963932465.1. Classification (NCBI taxonomy): domain Eukaryota; kingdom Metazoa; phylum Arthropoda; class Arachnida; order Araneae; family Salticidae; genus Maratus; species Maratus speciosus. The sequence goes on along the minus strand of OZ010794.1, from coordinate 238,492,171 downwards.
TATATTCACTCAAAGATAGAGGAATTTTTTCTCATAGAATATTCATACATTTATATATTATCTCATTATGTTAATTCAACTTTTAAACGTTTTTGAAAATGGAAGTAAAAGAACTCACAAGATTGCCATATTCATTTTAAATGATTGTATAAAAATGATTAATGTAAACAAGTATAATGTGATAATGCATTTACTAGAAAGTAAAAGGAGACAGCCAATTTAATTAATCATTGCATTGTGCGTGCAACTGAATGTAACTATTAAAATTGAATTTCGTTTTAATAGTAAATACTATAGAATTAAAATACGTGTTTTTACATTAAAACTTTATGTTTATTCAATTTTTAGAAACATTTCGTTACATAAGTGCATTACTGGTAACGAAAGTTCAGCTTATCAATCGTTCTGTATTTTCACTTGAAAAAATATAAAATACCGAGAAATGATCTCTGAAACCTGAAAAAACGTGTTTCGTTCAGCAATATAATAATAATTATTATTATGTATTTTTCAATTAATACTAGAAAGCCCGCGAGCAGTCATTTTGACTGCTACCAAATGAATATATTTCTGTTCTAACCAGAATTTTTTTTATAAAACTAGTTTAATAGATACAAAGAAAAAACTAGTCGAATGGATAAGTTAATAATTTAAAATAAAAATTGTGCTGTGAAATATTTTTCTAAAATTTGAGTAAAATTCTTGGTCTTTCCAGTGTTAATAATTGTCAATTTTTGACATTTATTTCATATTTACATATTTATTTTTTAATTTTAATTTTTATTAAATATGCATTTTTGTGTGTTTAACTTTTATTATTATTATATCAAATTCCTTTTTTAATTCTGTAATTTTTCCATTTATTTTCTTGTTTATTTGTTTATTTTATTTTATTTTTATATATTTATTTATTATATTTTTTATTTAATTTTTGGCTATGCTTTTATTCAATCTTTCTTCTGATCATCAATGCTCTTCTGTGATTGGCTGAGGTCTCCTGCTTTTCTATTGACAGTTTTTCGTAATGTGTACCTTTTCCTCCTATTTCCTTTCAGTCTTGTTCTCCCTTTCAGAGTGGTAGTACTCATTCTTTACGCTTGAAAAAGAAAGTCAAAGATCTTTTGAAAAACGTTGCACATTTTCTATTTTTTATCACGTTGTAAGAAGTTTTGAAGCTCTTATTGGATCACACCAATTTTTTTTTATCATTTTATGTGATTGTCCGGCATCTGAGATATTATAATTTTCCCGGCGCTATTTCATATCATATATATATATATAAGTATTTTTATATATACTGGGTGTTCCGTTAAAGGGGTCCAATATTAATAGGGGTAATAGAGGAGATCACATGGAGCATAAATCAGTATATAAAGCCTGGTCGGATCTCAATAGTTTTCACTACTGGTGCCTCTTGGAGGGAACAGACGTAGTTACTGCTTGCTGGTCGTTTTATTCTCAAGAGATCGTATTCGCAGTTCGATGTTTTTAGAACTAGCGTGATCTTTTGCAAGTATCTTCGCATGTGTTGTGGTGCTGATAGTGACACGTAATAGAAACTAGTTCGTACGAATAGGTGACTGTTTACTGGACTTGATGCATCATAGTAGTACAATATAGAGAGCTCACCGACGATAATAATGGGTACTGAGGACCCGCTTAAATTTTCTGACAATGCACTCCGCATCCTGAATGGAGAGGAGAAATCTGATTTAGCTGCTGCGTGGATGGAATTTCCCGGAGTAGCGGATGAAGTCCAAAGAATGATTGTACAGCAATTCCTGCAAGATTGTGACAACTACATAATGAGACTCTTAAGTAAAGAAGACTACCTGACGAATCCTCAGCATAAGACTAGCGTGAGTAATCTTCTCAATAATCTTATGTTTTTGTTCAATGAGCCATTTGACCCCCTAAAATTAAGTCAACTACGAGAGTTTAAAACTTTTATTTATGATCATGACTATGATCTAATTGACATATTAACAAAACTCAAGGCAATTGCGGTGAACTCAGATGACGGATTCACCCCCGCTAATTCACTAAAACGTAGGAGAAATGATCTAAAATCTAATATCCCCTTAAAGAATAAGTATGCTAGTATATCTGAAAAATACCTAGACGAAAATATCATGGACTCTTCTGAGCCCTCTCAAGGTGTGTCAGCCGGTAGCTCCAATACTGAAGTAGTCCCTAAAAAACCAAAAATCCACCCCTTCTATATTGAGTTTCAAGGCAAGTGGACGGAGCTTGCTAGTGAGATTAAAAAACTCAACGACAGCAATCCCTTGATTAAATTAGACGGTGAATTACTCAAAATACACTGTAAAACTGATGCAGATTTCCGAAAAACACAGGACTATCTTGATTCTAAAACAATTCCATATACAACCCTGAGCCCCGCGGAACAGCGCCCCAGGAAAGTCGTCATTAGGGGAATCCCCCCATATACCGACCCCCAGGTCATAATTGAAGCTCTTAAAGAGCATAATTTCGTGGCCAATAGAGCCTCAATGATGAAAAGTAGGAAGACCGGTCGTCCTATGCCCCTCTACGTCGTCAATGTCCTCCCACGCGAAAAATTCGAAGAAATCTACCAAATTCACGAAATTTGCTACATTAAAGTAGATATTGAGCGATTTAAAGGCACCAACATCGTAAAGCAATGCTATCGTTGCCAGAAATTTGGACATTCCAGCGAGATTTGCCGCCTGCCGCCAAAATGCGCCAAATGCTCGGAAGAGCATTTAACCCCCCAGTGCAATAAAATTGGTAAGATCATCCCCAAATGTTCAAATTGTTATGGCGAGCACGTGGCTACTTACCGTGGTTGCCCCAAAACCCCCCAGTTTCATAAAAAACAGCAGGATCCCAAAACCGTCCGAAAAGAAAACCCTAAAATCATTCCAAACGCAATGGCGGAACTCTTATCAACATATAACTATGTCCGTAAGCCAGAGGCCAAAAAACCAGAAGAAAAACCAACGGAAGCCCCGGCTCCGCTCACTTCTCCCTCCCAAGACCCTAACCCCGAAAACACTACACCAAATAAGCCAAATGACACTCAAAATGCAACACCAGAACAACCCAGTAGTTCTAATTATGCTAATGACTTAAAAGAAATATTTAAGACCTACAAGGAGATGAAAGAACTCCTAAAATTTAACAAATTCATCCAATGTTTCAAAAATATTGCTAACCAAACTAAAAATATACAAGATCCAATAGAAAAAATACTCATCCTTATGAGTGCTATAGAAACTTTAGCCACGGAATTTAACACATTTAATGATGAGTAATTCCTCTCCCACTTTTTCCTCTCTTATTTTTCTTTCCTGGAACTGTAACTCCCTGCAGAATAAATTTAATGAACTTAAACTCTTTATGCACGAACATCCTCAAGTTGATGTTATTTTCCTTCAAGAGACTTTCAACCCCACCTTCAACATTAACATCCCTGGGTACAGGCTTTTCCATGGCCGTGCGGATGGTACGCACAGAGGAGGTACCGCTATCTACATCAAGAACCATCTTCCACACTACCAATCGAACAACCACACCTATAATGATCTTGAGTATACCAGTATCAATCTTAAACTTCCTCATATCAATATTAATTTAGCTTCTATTTATGCTCCACCCACTGGTAACTTACCTGTTAATTGCCTTACACAACTTTTTTCACAACATCACCACTGCTTTTTCGTAGGCGATTACAATGCCAAAAGCAGACGCTGGAATTGCCATGGCAATTCTCGGCGGGGTACCTCTCTTCACAACTTAGTCCAAAACTTAAAATTAAACCTTCATGCACCACCCAGACCAACGCACATTTCCAAACTGCCTGGCGCCCGGGACTCTATCATTGATCTTGCTCTTTCCAAAAATCTTCCTTACCCTATCTACTCTACAGTTATTAACGACCTCTCCTCTGATCACCTGCCTGTCTGCTTTAAAATAGATATTATTAATCCTCTTTCCCCCCCCCCCTTCCGTGGCTATTGACTGGAATAAATTTACTAACTACCTTAACTCTCAGGACATCACCTTCCCTGATATTAATAATACCGATGACATTGATGCGGCTGTTGAACATCTAAACTCCCATATCACTAATGCTCAAAATTTTTCTACATTTAACACCTTCAAAAATAACTTTGCCTTTGTCCCACCCCGTTATATTTACAACCTTATCAAACAGCGTAATCAGCTCCGGCGACAATTTCAAAGTTCAAGAGACCCCTCCATTAAACCTCTTCTCAATAGGCTAAACAATAAAATCAAAAACAGTCTTTATAAAGAAAAACAGAAAAGTTGGAACAACTTTCTCAAAACTCTTTCTTACGAGGACAACTCTCTTTGGATTCTTAAACGCAAACTAAATAAACACTACACTTCCATCCCCCCCCTCACATCTAATAATGTTACCGCTTATACTGACCAAGAAAAAGCTAACATGCTTGCTAATTCTTATGCCACCCAATTTTCTCCTAATCCTACCCTTGCAAATCAAGCTCACCTTGATCATGTTAATGAGACAGTTCGGAATTTTTTGGCTAACCCCCCTCAAGATCCCCCCCCTAAAATTCAACCTATTGTTATCCACAATATCATCAAAAAACTCAAAAAGCGTAAAACCCCAGGATACGATAAAATTACTAACTCTGCTCTTAGAAACCTTCCTCCTAATTGCATTATCTATATCACTGACCTCACTAACGCTATCTTAAAACATAACTACTTCCCTAAACCCTGGAAACTTTCTATAATCTCTCCTATTCCAAAACCTGGTACTAACCTGTCTGACCCCACTAATTACAGACCTATCTCCTTGCTACCTTCTATCAGTAAAGTGGTGGAACGTGTCATTCGTGCCCAGTTGCAGGAGTTCATTCAGCAGCACAACATTCTCATGCCCGAGCAGTTCGGCTTTCGCCCAAAACACTCAACACAACACCAGCTTCTTAGGGTTGTTGAGTTTCTCAGCGAGAAACTCAATGCAAAAATTCCCGCAGCTGCCATCTTTCTTGATGTCGCAAAGGCATTTGACAAGGTCTGGCATATGGGCCTCATTTACAAATTAATTCAGCTCGGTTTTCATCCCAGACTTATACATTTAATATATTCGTACCTTTGCGACCGCTCTTTTCAAGTCCGCATAAACAACATTCTATCTATTATTCTCCTTATCCTAGCGGGCATCCTTCAGGGGAGCGTGTTGGGCCCATTTTTATTTAACATTTTCTTTAATGACATCCCACGCTCCTTGCACACTCACCTCGCTCTTTATGCGGACGACACCTGTATTTACGCTTCGGCACACCACCCGTATACTCTTTACAGGTACCTACAGACTCATGTTGATGACTTCATGGGCTGGTGCATGCTTTGGCGCGTTGTCATAAATGAAACTAAAACTACTGCAGTATATTTCTCTCGCAAAATAATTTTCCCTAACAGAATCACTATTAACAACACTGCTATCCCTTGGTCAGACCAAGCTAAGTATCTTGGGGTCATTCTGGACCGCCGCCTAACCTGGAAAAAGCACACTTTCTCCATCAGAGGTAAAGTCGCTGGAGCCTTTAACTCTATAAAACCTCTCCTTAACAGTAAAACCTTGTCTGTTCACAATAAATTAATCCTCTATAATTCATGCATCCTTCCCATCATCACCTATGCCAGTCCGGTCTGGGGCTTCACTTGTAAGACCACTATGGACAACCTTAGTCGCCTGCACAATTCCAACCTGCGTACTGTCCGTAACGCATCTCGTTACCTTCGCAACTCCACGGTCCGTAGAGACCTTAAAACTACTACATTACGAAAACGCATAAACAACTTAGCCAAAAAATTTTATGAAAAAATTTTTGACCTCCCTAATGAAATTGTAGCGGAGCTACCGGACTATGACGCTTTTGAACCCCACCATCGGAAACGGCCCAGATTTTCCATAATTATGGACACTCAGTAACATCTCAGTTCTCCTTGCTAATTTTGCCTTCTCTCTTCTCTTTTTATTTGCTTTTCTTATAATATATATATAAAAAAAAAAAAAAAAAAAAAAAAAAAAAAAAATTCTCTATATAACATAGAGACCATAAAAACAGAAAAACTTATATAAAAATAAAATGTATGGCCCTGAATTGTCCCTTTTTTTTGGTTGGATGTTGTGGTCTTGCCACCCTAGCTTTTCTTGCCCTTGCTTGGTGAGTGTTTCACTGAACAGTACTAACTTTAACTTTCAAATATCCATATAGTAGTTCTACAACTACAGTTAGACTTTAATTACTTTAAGACTCATGTAAATTTTCTTAAGATTTAATGTTAACTTACTTTCTTCTTAAGTTTTTACTTAAATTTAAATCTATTTTTATTCCTTTTTTCCTTAATTTTCTCTTGTAAACTTCTTTTTTCTTATAGTAGCATTGCTACAGTTAACTTTATCCCAATGGCTCATTAAAACATAAGACATTCTAATTTCCTAGTCTGGGTGTTAAGCTGATAACAGCTAGGAAACCCCTCAATGCTGATTACCTGTTCAGTACCTGTTCAATAGTTTTCAAGTTACAGCAAATAGAATGAAAATTCTGAAAATTGTAAAAGAACCCTCATTGCTAAACTATCGATAATGCTACATAAAAACTAAGCACATATTTAGAAAGAGCAGAAAAAAACCTACAAAATGACATCAATTGTATTAAAATAGCAATATAGATTGACGAGTTACAAGCCCTGAAACAGTGAAAAAAGTACGAAATCCAATATACATCAAAATAGTTAATCGTTAATTCCAAAAAGACAACTCTAGCTACAACAAGGAAAATGTAGTAAAATTTGGTCCATTCCGAAAACTTTCGAAAAAGCTTACAATGAACCATATCGGTTTAATTGTGTGAGAGAAATTAATCAGTTTCTTAGTTACAACTCCGCTTTCTTTGACACTAGCAAAGGTTAAACTCCGCCCATCACGATTGGAAACACCGCCTTTTTAATTACTCTCAACTATACATTTTCGATCATGCTTCTTCTGAGATGCAACATTTTTAATTATTCAAGAGTTGAATGAACCAAAATAACTTTACAATAATAGTCTACATTTTAAAGTGGTCTTTTATTGATATAAAGCTTAAGTTAAATTCTTTAAAATTAAACTGTTGGTGAAAATTCGGAAATAATTAAAAATATTGCGATTTGTAACTATGCAAGAAGTTTCAGTACATGTTTTACATGGACAATTATTGTATGTATATGTGCATCATAATTTATGATAGGAAATAATAATAACAAATAGCATAATAATTTTATTAATTATAAATTTAAAAAATACACTAAATTTTAAATTAATTCATACAAACTTTGTAATTTACAATTTGAGTACACCACAGTCTGTGACTTACAAAATACTGTGCCAAAAATTGTTGAAAATAAAAGAAAAATGACAAATAAAGAATTACATTCCACGTACTTTATGACATATGTGAAGCATAGTCTTCTGGCCTGCGCTGCACAGTTCAATGTCGGAAGGCAGACGAACGGACATTATCATAATAGGTGTTCGAAGTTGCGCCCATTAACAGAATCGCACAGCCGACAGCGACGTCGTAAAGATTGGCGAACACGCCCAAAAACTCCGACGGAGTTGGGAATGTTTCCTGCAGCGACAACGATTCGCGCTAGTAAATCCTCCGGTGTATCCACAGGCGTTTCATACACCAGCGATTTAAGGTGTCCCCAAACAAAAAAGTCTAACGGATTGAGGTCTGGAGAGCGTGCAGGCCAAGCAACAGGTCCACTGCGTCCAATCCATTTCCCAGGATATGTTGAATTGAGGTGATTGCGAACACCTATGAAAAAATGTGCCGGTGCGCCATCGTGCATAAACCACATATTGTGGCGCAATGTTGCTGGCACATTTTGCAGTAACTGCGGTAAGATATCCCGTAGGAAAACCAAGTACGTACTGCCATTGAGTACATCTGGGAGTAAATATGGTCCTATGAGATAATCGCCGAGGACACCTGCCCATATGTTCACACTGAACTTTTGTTGTGCGTTCGACGGGAAAACAGTGTGCGGATTTGTATATGACCATGTGTGCATATTGTGCGTGTTTACCACGCCCTCTCTCGTAAATGTTGCTTCATCAGTAAATAAAATATTTTCCAGAAATTGTGGATTATTTTCTGTTACATTAAGCAACCAGCGTACGAATCCTGTCCGCTGAGCACAATCTGTTACTGATAACAGTTGTACCCGCTGCACATGAAAGGGGTGCATGTTTTCTGCACGCAGAACACGCCACACACTTTGGTGAGAAACACCGACTTCAGACGCAGCAGCTCGTGTACTCGTGGAGGGGTTATCTTTAAAAATATTCAGTACATCTTCTTCCATTGCAGGTGTTCGTACATGTCGAGGTTTCCCTGCATCAATGCTTGCTGTATTAAACGATCCAGTCTCCCGTAATCGTCTATCGATTTTTATGAAGAGTTTCGAACTTGGGCAACGTCTCCTTGGAAATTGCTCACGGTACATGCGCTGTGCTAGACATGCATTTCCATGAGCTTGCCCGTACATCAGATGCATGTCCGCATATTCTTCGTTAGAGTATTCCGGCATAATTATTATACATCAACTTACTACAATCCCACTTACAACAGCCTCCCTTTAACATAACGCCCACTGATGACTGCTGTTTTATTACACTTTTCTTCCTATACACATAGAAAATTTGCATAAAAAGTACTTCTTCTTCATCATCCTGAAAGTTCATGGAGGAAACGCACCAGTCACGGAGTTTGCTTTAAGACAAGGCGAGAGCTGCACAATATGTCATTCACTTGACCAGACTGAATAATGAAAGGGTATTGATAGAGGTTGATCAGAAATGTATAATTGAAAGATATTAAAACGGGGTGTTTACAATCGTCATGGGCGGAGTTTCGCCGTTTCCGAGCGTGCAACAGTACAGAGTTGTAACTAGGGAACTGCTTGATTTCTCCCATACAATTAACCCTCTGTCTACCAGAAGGGTCCAATGGACCCGACATGTACATTCAAAATATTTATTCAAACCAGAAATTTCTTCAAAACAAACTAAATTTATAAATCAGACAATAATAAGTTAAATAAACAAATTAAATAGTTTTAAGTAAAAATTCTGGTGTAAAATGTTTTTATAAAACTTGAGTAAAATTTTCGGTAGTTCTAGGGTTAAACTGATATGGTTCATTGTCAGCTTCTTCGAAAGCTTTCGGAATGGACCAAATTTTATAACATTTTCCTTGATGTAGGTAGAGTTGCATTTTTGGAATTAACGATTAACTATTTTGCTAAATATTTGATTTTGTATTTTTTCACTGTTTCAGAGCTTGTAACTCGCCATTAATTCTCAATATTCTAAAACAACTTATGTCATTTCGTAGGATTTTTTCTGCTCTTTCTAAATATGTGCTTCGTTTTTATGTAGCATTATCGATAGTTTAGCAATGAGGGTTTTTTTACAAATTTCCGATTTTTCATTCTATTTGCTGTAACTTGAAAATTATTGAGATCCGGCCAGGCATTATATACTGATTTATGCTCCGTGTGATCTCCTCTATTACCCCTATTAATATTGGACCCCTTCAACGGAACACCCTGTATATATAAGTATTTTTATGTTAATTTTGCATTGCTCTGTTTTAGCATTTTTATGTATGTCTTTTTTTTTCTGTATTTCATATTTAACACGTTCTCTACGAAGCTACGAGTATACTCGTAGCTTTAATATCCGTGGCATTTATTTATTAATTACTTTGTCACCATTATTTTAGAATTATAAAAATTGTCTTATTTATTGACAGCAATTTCGCCGTAATAGTAAAGCGAAATTTACCTTTCTGAATTTGTGGTGGCAAACGACTTTCAAGAAGAAATTTGAAATTTCTTACTTTATAGGATTGGCAGTGAACGTGTTAGTTAGATTTCAAGTTTTTGGTCAATTTGTTATAGAACACCTTGAGGGATGGTAGGATAAAATATATCCCACCTAATTTAACAGTAGAACGGCGGGAAATTTTACTCAAGTTTTATAAAAATATTTCACATCAGAATAGTTACTTAAAACTATTTAACTTATTTATGCAAGTTATTTTTGTACAGCTTATATTAAACTTATATTTTTAAAAGTTTTCTGGTTCGAATCGAGATGTTTTCATTTAGCAAGGGTCAAAATGACCCCTCGCCGCCGTTCTAGTGTTAAACAAGATTATCACCGGGAAATTCTTACTATTTTTTTTATTTTTAACTTTGGAGAAAAACAATAGAACAATGTGAGCAGCTGAATGGATTACCTAGTTGCGTTGCAACTTTACATCCAGTGGATAGGTGATTGTGTTGCAAGGGCATTAGGGAGCCTTAAAAAAATAATGTTTATACGTGGCTGGTAGCCACAAAAGTTAAATTTACTTTTAAGAAAAAGAAAAGACTAACAAAAAATAACAAAGTACATAAGTACTAGTATAACATATGTGAAAAAGAAAAAAAAAACAAAGAAAAGAAAAAAAATAATTAAAAAAGAAAGAAAATTTCATTAGTTCCAAAAAAAGAAGGAAAAGACGAAAAAGTTACCGGGGAGTGCCCCTTAAAAAAAAGACTATTTTTAGAGACCATACATTAGTTTAAAAATATATAATGCTAAAGAACTAGCAGCAAAACATTTTTTTTTAATACTATGGAGAAAAACAGTTATTGCTTTTCTTTATTTAAAAATAAAATTATTTGATTATTCCGGTAAGAATTCAATATTTAGAGATATTTTTGCTTGCCCCTCAAGGGGATAACAGGTGGGTCAAAATGTGGTCCGCCGGACACCACCAAAATTTTAAAATAACCATTGCCTTCTCTAATCACCGAATCTCTGCTATACAACACATCGACTATTTCATTAAAATAATAGTAGTATACGGCTGTCCGCAGTTAGCCACTCATGTTATATAATATCAATTATTCACATAGAATTTTAAAATATTATTTGAAGCTACTTTTGACCAATAAATGGTAACGGAGAGGATTTTTGACCTGATCATATTTGAAAGCCTTATTTTGGAACGTTCTTTGTGATTATATCAGCCCTAAAGTCGTTCACAAGAGCAAGTTGTTATTTTAGCCCGAATGCAAAAAGGAGGCTACAGATGCATCTGATGATCTCAGCATAATTTCTGATGATAGTATTGGCCTCATTTCCCTCCCAAACTCTACATTATGTACTAAAACGTGGCTTCTGAAATGGCCAAATTTCGTCTAACGCGTCCGATAATATGGCGCAATGACCTCCGATGCGTATTCAGAAAATGCGGAAGGACTTTCCATGTGAAGATCCATATTAATTTAAAATACAGGGTCGAATTCTAAATTTCGTTTGATTGAAGGTTTATTTGAAAAATGGACCAGCGGAGTGGGCCCAGCCTGCTAGTACTAAAATATAATTACATCAACAGAAACTTTTATTTTTACGTTCTTATGGTTATTTATAATTACGAATGCTATACTTAATTATGATGTCAAATATTTTTATGAAACTTGTCAAAAAAATTCCGTGCGTTCTAGTGTCAAAGCCGAACATGGTCACTTTCATTTCTCATTGCATTCGTATCAGAAAAATAACTATAGCTATTTTCATGTTTTATTTTTATACGTAACATTCATACATCTTAAATGTCATTTTCGGGGTTTGATAAAAACATCTATGAAGAAAAGGGACATATTTCAGGAAAATCTTTCTCGAATTGATTTGAATACAAACGCCCTTTATTCCTCATTAGCCAAGATTCGTGCCAGCTTATTAGTCGTATACTGCAGCTTTAATCTCCCTTTTATTCATTTCGGGTTTGGGGGATTATTTATCAGTGTTCTCTCATGCATGATATCGCGTCACGTGCAACGTTTGTTCCTAATCAGCTTAGTCACCAGTAAGAATTAAGGGAAGAATTTCTAATTTATGTCAACTAATTTCAAATATAAAAATATCTCAGTGAAATTTTCAGTGAAAAAAACCCTATCAAAATTAGCTAATTATAAAAGCAAAAACGTAAACAGTATTTCCTCATTAAACAGCGCTTAAATATTGTCCCAACACCACATGTTTGTTTATCAACTATACTTCTCATCCTTAAACCTTACTGGCGTGGAGTAATTCTGTTTACAAACTGATGAAATAGTGTACTGACACCGAAATTTATAAACGAATTTAATAGAAAATACGAACTTGCTTATTTTCACGTACATTATAATAGGAAAATTTTAATTAAATATTCTTTGTGACGTTTGTCAGTTTTGAAATTAAAATTAGGTGTCATTTTTAAAAGACACCACCCTCGAAAGTGTTAAAACAACCTTAAAACAGCGAAAATGTTAAAAATTAAACAAAGCTACTGAAATATCTTGATGCACATAACAACAAATCCACTCATTAAGAAATGCAATTATGCATGATAGAAATGCAATTATACGATGAAATGCAGCAGATTTGCCAGTGTATTTATCTTAAGATTTTTCGTCAGTTGTGTGATTCCTTGCCTCCCTCTTGTTTGTGTATGTAAATTAATGAATTAAAACGTTTTATGACCTAACCCTTTCCAAATCAGATTACAAATAGTTAAGTAACAACACCAAATAGAACAAAAAATTGATTTTCTTTTTATTTCTTTAGAAAAATGAGTTTTAAAATCTTAAAACTTTTCAATAATGAGCACGATTTACGCTGAAAAAGTAATTTTGAAACTAATTAAATTCTTTCATTCGACAATTAACTAGAACACTTTTCTTTTTCTAATTTTTTTTTTCTAAGTAAGAATGTTTATGTTAATAATAGGTGGAGCAACTTTCCCAGATGTGGACGTCAGACTCTATTTATTAAAATAAGCACATTTAATATAAATCACATCCCATTAAAAATAAAGTTTTACAGGTCTTAAAAGACAAGACAGGGAAACATATGAATATAAGAAAAGCATTAAAAACCCGATTTCCTACAAGTGATTAACCCTTTATCTACGGCATTATGATCTACTGCAATTTTTTTCATGTAATGTTTTTTCTTCAGTTACTACAATGAAAATTAAAGGATAAACAACAACAACAAAAAAAATATGTGTATTAACCGTGAAAAATTTAATTATTTAGAGGTAATTAATTTAAGTGGTACTTTAAAGTACCGTCAGCACACTATGACTAAAATATCGTAACAGAAAACCCACAAGGTATTTTAACTGGCACCAGAAAATATTTTCGATTTAATAAGTATGTGAAATATAGGCATTTTCTTATTTGCAAACAAATCGTTTGGCAAATTCCGGTGCCAATCATTTATTTCAACACTCTACAATTAAAAATGCTTTACTCCTAAAAGGGTTAATTTTTTTCTTTTAAGGTTTTGATTTTGTTACCAGTCCTTTAGTTGTGCGACGTCAATATTCCAGGGACAACATGTTCTCTCGAATCTCCACATATGCAATATAGGAATTTACACATGCCATTTGTAGTATAACAAAAACGAACCGGTGTCACAAGTTTTTCGATTTCTTATAAAAAAATAACAATGAAACAGAAAAGATATACCAGGAAAATCATTACTATACTACATTTTAATAATTACATTTTAAAACATATGAAAACAATGGATAACTACACAGACGAAAAGTAAACAAGAAGTTTTTCTCCAAAACCCAGTGTACTAACGGTACTTATAAGTACCACCGAGTAATTCAACTGTTGAATCAAATACATACACCGCTCACCTAAAATTGCTAGTCAAATTGTATACTAAGAACATAATGAACACATAAAAAAAAATCCAACACTTATCTTATATCCTTTACTGTGTTTGCAGCAATGGGGGCAATCTGTACAAAATGTCGCCACAAAACACATCGACTGCTTTAAAGATAGCCCCATTTCTTTCTAAAATAACAAACCTAGAACTACTGCTGCCATGTATTCGGATAAAGTGGAGTTAAAGGAGCACTTTTTGCAAAGTACCATTAGAATATTAGTAATATTCACTATGGTATAAAAGTTTAAAGTGAGTGGTACTTATAAGTACCGTCAGTAGATAAAGGGTTAACAGGGACGGATGGTGCTATTCAAACGAGACATGCCCTTTCCTACCACCAATGTTTAGTCCCCCCCCCTCCCCAATGATATCTGCAGAAAATTTTACTATTAATTAAGGCGATGTAAATTATATAGAAAAACTTGTAAGAAAGAAGACGATCTTGGATGATGGATCCGCCAACGGCCTTTAATTGGGTGTCCATTTGTAGACGATAGAATAAGATGAGAACTATCCTGCATATTTTTATGTACTCCAACTTTAATTTTATAGGTAAAAACCATCTTTTTTAGAAGTAAAAATAATCCATTATTAAAATGATTAGAAGGGAAATTTTTGATAGCCACCTTAACACTAGAAGTGCCAAGAGCAGTTAATTTGACTGCTCTCAAAAATGAATAATTCGATTTGAGCCAGAAATTCCTTTAAAAAGGAGTTAAATATACATATCACACAAAATTAAGTTTTCTCGTTTTTTTGCATTTGTTTATCATTTAATATTGTCTTGCAAGTAATTTTCCATAACCATAAGAGAGTATGAATTTAATGAACGTTTCTGTATTTATGGAATACAAAAAGTTTTAATTCCATCAAACTCACCACCGAATATCAATGTTAGACTTATTTTTTCCAGTACCGTCAACCGGGGCTAATTTGGTCCTTGCGGGGTTACTTTGGTCCATCCCATAAAAAAATTTATTACTCTTTGTATTGAACAAACATTACAAGATAATTTGGGGTTTTTGCCCTTGAAAAATATTTTATACCCTACTATAGGGTATTTGAATAGTTTGGGGGTAATTTAATTTTTTTAGCGGCAACACTGGATGTGCTTCTAAACAACTGTTTTCGTGTGTAAATTTTAACCTTCCAATCTTTGTATAGTGAGACAATCTGGATAAGAGCTACAAATAAGGTAATGTCAAAATATTACCTTTAGTAACCCGTAACCCATGTGTGATCATAGTTTTTCCTTTAAAGTTTTATTTTGACAGGAAATGTTTACGTTTTCATAAACTTAACATGAAAACTAGTATTTCAGGGCTACTTTGTTCCAGTACTGTTTTGGTCCGAAAATACTTAGCATTTTATACAACAAAATCTCTTAAAACATGATTTAAGTAGCATTTATTTCAAGTGTTACCTGTAGCAAAAGGTTACATTAATTGTTTTAACCCCAGTTGCTGAGGATAACATGACAAAAACTTGTTTCTCGTTTCTTTAATATTAACAAATGGTTTATTGTGTTTAAATGTAAAAAACAACAGCATTTGTTTATCGAGTTTACAGTGTTAACCCCTTCGGGACTGGAGCCTTTTACGAAATTTTTAATCTTTTGTCACCGTTTTTTAAAAACAGAAATTTGTGTCTTCCTGAATCGAGAAAATGCGCTGATTAAATAAGGCAAATTTTACAGTAAAATTTTACTGGTGAGAAAAAACAAGGATTCTGAGCGCTTCATGTGGCACGTATACGTGTCCCTCGTCCCCAAGGGGTTAATTTATTAGCAAATGCTGTTGCAAGGAGGTGTCAATAAAAATCTATTCATTTACATGTGAAATGTATTAATTTTATATGAAACTAAGTGAATGGACAAAAGAAGCCCCCAGCAGATGCTACTTTGTTCCAAAACTTTAAAAAAAGTTTAAAAAAAAAATCCTCTTTAAAACCATACAGTTTGCTTCATTGCTTCATGTTAATTGTTTACAACTCCATTTCGACGTTGAAAAATCACATATAATATTGGTAAATAATGGAAATATGAGTGGAACCAGGGAAAAGTGGCGGTATTTATTATATACTAGCAGAACTACCCGGCTTCGCCCGTGTCAATTATTAGGAGCCTTCCAGGTAAAATAAATTAAAACGAAGTAAAACGGCAATCACAATAACTGAAACTTGTGCATTCCCATCCACAAACCGTTAAAAAGGCAATCAGAAAACATGACGTTATTGTCTCGCAACCACGGTAAAATCCCTGAGCTTTAATAACAGAATGCGCGTTATGTAAGAGAAAAATATGTGATTTTTCCTCACAATATGGAAAAAAAATTCCACCAAAACTCGCAACATTTAGTGAAATTCTCGTTTGTATGGTACATATGTAAAGTACAAACACTATGCCAGTGCCCATAAATTGTGCCTTTACTTCAATTTTCTAACTTCTAAACATCACACAATTTCATTTTTTACAATGTCGAATAGAAAAAAGTTCTTTCAAATGAATTTTTTTTTTTTTAAATTTTACCTCAATTTTCTGATTTTAATGGATTTTAAAGTAATTTTCAAGCATGGATATTTTTGAAGGTGCGTGCAACCCGATTACGAAAAATGAACCCCTTTACTCTTAATGCAATATAGTATAAAGAAAAGACATGTCTATGAGTAACGCTGGTATCATATTTTCGGTGGCAACAACCTAACACAACAATTAATTTCCCTTTTACTGCAATTTAACCTCTAAACCTCGTACAATCTATTGTATCAACGTCTTATAGAAAACAAAGTACTTTCAGTAAGATTTGTTTGTAATGTTTATCTCAGTTTACAGATTTTTTTAATGGATTTTAAAGTAATTTTCAAGCATGCATATTTTTTAAATATGCTTGTAACCCAATTACAAAATATTAACTCAATTGTTCAAAAACATTGTAAATAATTTAGGATTTGCTTGTTTTCGTGTAATATTCGATAACTAAATTGGCAAACGAAATTAAAATGCCAAAAATAAAATAAAATAAAACACGAACTTAACAGATTATAGCTGTAGTGAGTTTGACTACACGTTGAAAATATTTGATAGAAAGTGATGTCATATGTAGCCTTATATTATCTTGTTCCTAAATTGTTTTCATGAAATTTGACTGTCTGTATTAAAGTAGACATTTTAATTAAAAGAAAAACATTCAAATTAAGGTGCTACATCATTTTACCGCTCGTGTAGTTAAAGGTTTTATTTTATATATAAAAAATGTGCATTTTCTGTTTAAAATGACGTCAATTTCAAAAATGCAAAAATATAGCAACGAGTTATCGTTATTTTTTTCATATTATTGTGTCATTTTTTAGGGTTTGGCAGCAGGAAAGAAACGATTTAATTAGAAAATTTAAAAAGATATACTTATATAGTGTAATATTATGGTAGATAGTAGAAAAATGTGATAAATACGGATCTGATGATTTTTTAAAGTAGACAGTGATCTTTTCCACGTTCTGAAACGTATGTACAGCAAGTTTCGTGCAAATCGGTCTAAAATTGAAGATTTGTATAAAGGACATACACACAGAGAATGGCTTTTATATATATAGATTTCTATTTTTACATTCGTTTGGTAAAGCAAAAAATTACAGTAAAAATTCAATTATGTACACTCATTACACACTTGAATGAAATGCATTTTGCAAGTAAACTTCCGCCATTTGCTAAACTTTACAGAACTTTTGTTATCAGTCTGAGGGCACAAGTGAAATTTTCCTATTTTGCTAGTGATTCCTCGGATTTCAGGTTATACTGACAAGGAAGGTCTCCTTACCGGGCAAACTCAAAATATTTTGAAAAATATATACCGTAATTTCGGGTGTATAGCCTTCAGATCAAACAATTCAGTTTGGACCCAGAAATTTTATTCAGTATTTGAAGACGAATATTTACCGTGATCTAAAAAGTTATGTTTTATTTTTTAAAAATTTCTGGGTGGAAACACGATTGCTTGATCTGCGGGCTATACACCGGAAATTACGGTACTAATTAAACTACTTATGTATTTAATAAAGTATATGTCAAATTTAGCGGTGGAATTGCAGTAGAAAGTCTGTAAAAAAATAAAATACTTTCGAGTATTTGGCGCTAAAAAACGAAAGCGTCACGCGATTTGGGTAGCTGTACTTTTTCCCGCCAAAAGCAAATGATTTTAGTGCAGCTGAAAATTGCTTATTAATTCATTTTTAGAATGCGTGTAAATAGTATTTAATATACATACTATAGTATTTAATATACATATACATACTTGTAGACCACTATTGTATATATTTGTGATCAAAAGGAAAAAAAAAGCATACAATGACGGCAAAAGTTTCCGCCCAGTTATTTTCTTTGATTTTTTTGCCAGAATGTTTCAGCGAAGAAAAAGCACAATTGGTCTAAACATTGGGGGTAAGCAAATTACCTCAGATTACGTGATCATTTTGATTCGATACTGAAGTTACTTGATGCAAAGGGGAAGAATTCAAAATTCGCGTGTGCAAAAGTTTCCGGTCATTCGTCATTCGTTAGTTTTTGCTGTCGGTAATGTGCTTTTTTTTAGTAATTAGTGCATTGTTAAGTAATCAACGAGAATAACGTATGTGAAATTCAAAAATTAAAAGTTCAACAATTAATTGTCGCTAAAGGGCAAATCCTCTCGTTAGATTGCGCCAAATTTATCGATCGGAAAATTTACTGTGAACGATATCTAAAAAAATATAAAGATGTCCATGGCCTTCAGGATTTGCCACTGTCTGTGAGACCCCGGCAAACGATTATTCGTATGGACAGATTTATCAGGAGAAAAGCAGTTGATGACCCGCATAAAAATGCCGCTGCAATTCCCCTCGATATACAGTGTTAAAATATTCTTGAAATAAGTCGGTCTACCATGTCAAGACGCCTACGTGACATAGAAGTTTATGAAATAGTCGGCGTTAAAAAATCTTTCATAAGTAAAAAAAAATCAGCGGGCCCGACTGGCGTTTGCAGCGGAACACAAAGACTGGTTGAACGTAAACTGGAAAAAAGTACTATTTTTCCGATGAATCGAGATTCATCCTTTTTGAGAATGATGGCAGACAGTACCTCCGACGACAAAAAAACAAAAGATATGTTACGAGATAGGTTATTCCTAAAATGAAGCATGGCGGAGGATACGTTATGCTATGGGGAGTTTTTTCTAGAAAATGTGTAGGTCCGTTAGCTGAAATTCGCTGCAAGATGAATGGTGCAATGTATAAAGATATCTTGCAAGATCATTTGCTGCCTTATTGGAGGAAAAATTATGGTTGCAACTACTTGTTTCAGCATGATAACGGCTCGAATCATACATGCAAGATCGTCAAGCAGTGGCTTTAGCACGAACAAATTCCGTATTTAAAATGGACAGCCCAATCACCCTATCAGAAAATAATAGAAAATCTTTGGAACGAACTTGAAAACGTATGCTAAATTATAAATATTCCAATTCAGCAGAATTTTCCCAAAAATTGCAAAAACCGTTGGAAAAGCTTACCATAGACAATTTTTAACCTTTCTTTGAATCGATGCCACGTCGCAGCGCCGCAGTACATATACTTAAATTTACGAAGACAAAATACTGATTGTAAATATGGTAGATCACTGTCATTTTATGATATAAGACCATTTTTTTCCAAACTCTCCAAGATGGCCGGAGACTTTTGAGAACATGCGTTTACATTTGCAATTAATTTTGACAGTTAAATTTATTTATATTTATTTTTTATTCCATAAATATGTTCCTAAGTATTATGTCATTAAAGTGCATAAGTATTACTTTGAGATTCCTCTTCATATGGACATACTTACAAATTAACCAAAAATTTTATGCTGGCCGGAAACTTTTGACCGCTTCTTTCTGAATCCTTACATTTTGTTTAACACTAAAATGACAAGCAGCAGTCAATTTATATATGACTAAACTAAATGAATAAATGTCGATTCGAACAAGAAATAAAAAAAAAATAAACGAAATACATTCTACGCAAAAATATTTCATACATTATTTAAATAGTTTTAAATAAAAACTTCGGTGTGAATTATTTTATTATTTTAAATAAAATTTACGTTTTTTTTGTTTTTGTTTTTGTTAAAACTTTAAATAAATTAACTACTGGCAAAGCAGTTGTATTCGTGTATGCTCTTTTCGGATTTCATTACTATAAGAAACGCATCTAAATGTGTATAGTTGCATTTAGAATAATCTTATAACTTTTATTGCATTGTTCAATTCTGTATGAATTTGCACGGAGAATTCTTGTTAGAATCCATGTATTTTACGCCTGGTTTATTACACATTCTATGACACATTCATGTCACTGAATCTGACAAGTAAGACTATATAAATGATTTAATGGGTTTCTGCTTGTCTTGAGGTTATTTTGAAACTAGCGGTGAATATTCTCTGGACTGTAACTGATGTCACATAAACATAGGACCCTATTGTGAAATATTAGCGAATACAAAATATTTAACAAGGATTTATATAATGTATTTTTTAAATACACGCAGATATTTTGATCAAAATAATAATATAAAAAACTAGTTTTAGAACAGATATAAAAACATGTCGGAAATTGTACGTCAAACGTGGCAAAAATTTCGCACTATAAATCTATACTCCTATTATAAAGAGGAAAAAATTGTTTATTTGTAGGAGGTAAGCTCTGGAACTACCGAACCGATTCCAAAAGTAATGGTATCAAAATGATGGTGTTAGTCCAACTTAGTACATAGGCTATATTTTATGTCGGCGCTACTACCCCAAAGGGGGTGCAGGAGCAACAAACGTTCTAAAAATGCGATTTTTGCGTTACTGAAGGACCTAGTCATCTATCTATACTCATCATCATCTATACTCCTATTATAAAGAGGAAAATATTGTTTATTTGTAGGAGGTAAGCTCTGGAACTACCGAACCGATTCCAAAAGTAATGGTATCAAAATGATGGTGTTAGTCCAACTTAGAACATAGGCTATATCTTATGTCGGTGCCACTACCCCAAAGGGGGTGTAGGAGCAAAAAACTTTCTAAAAATGCGATTTTAGCGTTACTGAAGGGACTAGAAATATGAAATTTTGAATATTAGTTACTTATAAGATATAAATGATGTCTAAGAACAGTTCTTAAACAATTCGAAATTTAAAAGGGGTGAAAATGCACAAAAAGCGTTCTAAAAAACGTTCTAAATGGTAGTTTCTACACAATCTCAGGAAATACCAAACCGATTTAAAAAATATTGGTGTAAAAATGATGGTGACAACGCTTGCTCCAAGATAGGCTATGTTTTATGTCGGTGTCACTACCTCAAAGGGGTACAGGAGCAAAAAACGTTCTAAAAATGCGATTTAAGTGTTACTGAAGGGCCTAGAAATATGAAATTTGAAATATTAGCTACTTATTAGATATAAAGGATTTCTAAGAACAGTTCTTAAACAGTTCGAAATTTAAAAGGGGTGTAAATGCGCGAAAAGCGTTCTAAAAAAACGTTCTAATGGTGGTTTCTACACAATCTCAGGAAATACCAAACCGATCTAAAAAATAATGGCGTCAAAATGATGGTAGCAACCCTTGCTCCAACATAGGTGATGTTTTATGTCGGTGCCACTACCCCAAAGGGGATGCAGGAGAAAAACGTTCTAAATTGCGGCTTTTGCGTTACGGAAGGGCCTAGAATCGTGAAATTTGGAATGGTAGTTAGTTATAAGATATCAATGATCTCTAAGGGCATTTCCCTTAAAAAATCGAAATTTAAAAGGGGGTCAAAATGCGCAAAAAGCGTTGTAAAAAACTTTCTAAATTGCGATTTCTATGTAATCTCAGGAAGTACTGAGCCGATTTCAAATATAATGTTGTAAAAATGATGGTGAAAGATCTTGCTCCAAGATAGGCTATATTTTATATCTGTTTCCACTACCCCAGAGGAGATGCAGGAGCAAAATGCGCGAAAAGTGCTCTAAAAACGTTCTAAATGCCGATTTGTCGGCAATATCTCGGGAAGAATTAATCTGATTTCAAATTTAAATGTAGGAAATTGATGCTGACAGCCCCTGCTCTAACCTAGACGCTATTTTATGTCGGTATCACTATCACCAAGACGTTGCAGGAGCAAGAAAGCGTTCTAAATTTCGATTTCTGTGATCGGTAGGGGCTAGCAACTTAAAATTAGGCAATGTACATATTTATTAGATATAAATGATCTTTAAGAACAGTTTCGAAAAAATTGGAAATTTAAAAAGGCGTGAAAATGCTCGAAAAGCGTCCTAAAAACGTTCTAAATTGCGATTTCTACTCAATCTAAGTATTGCAAATCAATGGTGACAGTCCCTGCTATAACATAGGTTATATTTTATGTTGCTGTTACTACCATCTGAGGGTTGCAAAAGCAAAACATTTTCTAATTTGCGTTTTTTGCACAACTGAGGGGTCTAACACTTTGAAGTATGGCATGGTATTTACTTACAAGATGCAACTGCTTTCTAAGAACAGTCGAAAGAAAATTCCAAATTTAAAAAAATGAAGTGAGTGAAAAGCGTTATAAATTACAATTTTTAAGCAAACTTATAAATTACCAAACCGATTAAAAAAATAATGATGACAAATTTTGGTGATAGAACCTGCTCAAACATAAGCTATATTTTATGTCTGTTCCACTACCACCAGAGGGTTGCAGGAGCTAAAAACTTTCTAAATTGCGATTTCTGTGATACTGAAAAGGCTAGAAACTTTAAATGTGACATGGTAGTTACTTATAAAATATAAATGCCCTCGAAGGAACGTCGAAAATAAATTCGAATTTAAAAGGGAAGAAGCGAAGGGGAGGTGCTAAAAGCATTCTAAAAAAGTTCTAAATTACGATTCTATGCAATTTCAGGGAATATAAACCGATTATAAAAGTAATAGTTGCGAATCAATGGTAACAGTCTCTGATCCTACACAGGCTATATTTCATGCCGGTGATTCTACAACCTGGGGTTCACAGGAACAACAAACATTCTAAAAAAGGGCTTTAAAAGCTTTTTAAATTACGTTTCTGTGGAATATTAGGAAATAACAAACCGATTTCAAAATTAATGTTGGCAAATTAATGGTGACAGTTCCTGTTTCAACATAGCCCTTTATGTTGAGAGAGGTGGTAGGACTTGGAATTTGACATGATGGTTCATTTTAAGATGTAAGAAGATAGTTTCTAAAAAATTCAAATGGATACTGAAATGAGCGTATTAATTCAGCATAAAAGTTTCAAAATATTTTCTAAATTATCATTTATTTAGTTTTATTTCATTTTATTAATTTAAGTCTCATTTCTGCCTAATGCAGTGTAATAATGATGTTTAATCAAACTGAGTTTTAAATAGTAATTTTTGAATTATTCCTAAAAGTAATAAGTACCTTTTGATAAAAAAAAACCTTTCAATAAAATAAAATATTACCTTTTAATACGTAAAAAAAAAAAAAAAAAAAAAATTGTTAGTACATTTTAATAAAAATTAGACATATAAATATCACTTGACATATAAATATCGCGAGCAAAGCCGCGGGGTTTGCTAGTAGTTTCATAAATATCCAGGTGTTAGTGCAACGGCTGTTACACTCTCATGAAAAATGCATGGATACAAATCGTATTACAATTATATATGAGGACCCTAGAAGCCAAGGGGTATTAGTGGCAAAATTGAAAAAAAATGAACTAAGTACACAGTTGACCTGGAAATTTGCCTTTTTCTTTTCAGGTAAAGAAATATAAGTGATTTTCTAATTATGTGTTGTGTTTTAGAAATCAACCACTTTTGCCGAATAATGATCAATATTGATTAATTATAAATTTAAACAAAATTGCACTCTACTTTTTTCACATTTATTGAAATAAGAGTTCACAGACCACTGTGAAACAAGCAGCAGTTTCCTATTTCAATTCAGTCAATTATTATTGATGTTCAGCTTTGACGTCAACTATCTTTGAACTCAATTTACTCCAAATCGAAATTTTGTCACTTGTACCCGTTGACCTATGACGTCCTCATATATTAAATTATATTCAGTAATACGTAAATAATATGATTCCATCTTAAAAATGATGCAACCACCATAGTAACTTAGAATCATTACCTATCATAGCATATCATTTAATTAGCTACTTATGTACTTACTCAGAAATTCCGGTGTCATCTGTTTTATTAATTCGTATACAACTTCTAATTCTTCTATAGCAAAATCTGTAAAATAATAATAATAATAATAATAATAATAACTAGTTACGACGCACTAGTTTGTCCGTGCACTTTTCAGATATTTCAGATATTTTTATTATAAGAAAAGCATATATGTGTGTGTATGTGTATTTAGGATAAACTTATTATAACATGTATTGCATTGTTCAATTTTCTATAAATATGCACGAAACATTGAGGTTAGAATCCATATACTGCACGCCTGGTTTATTATACATTCTGTGAAACATTCATGTCACTGATTCCGACAAGTATGACTACATAAAAGATTTAATGGGTTCTCGAGCTGTCTAGAGATTATTCTGAAACAGGCCGTGATTATTCACTGGGCCGTGACTGATATCATATAAACATAGTACATCATTGTGAAAATTAGCGTTGATAAAATATTTTTAGAGGATT
This sequence comes from Maratus speciosus, assembly GCA_963932465.1. NCBI lineage: Eukaryota > Metazoa > Arthropoda > Arachnida > Araneae > Salticidae > Maratus > Maratus speciosus. The sequence goes on along the minus strand of OZ010794.1, from coordinate 238,467,677 downwards.
TATATACTATTTTTTACACATACACGTAGTGTTGGGCAGAATGAGTAATTTACTATTTGAATGAATCATTCGGGCATGCGCAAAAACATACTTTTCAAACTTAGTATATATTTTTAATCAAGGTGCCACCAGAAATATAGTAAAAAAAAATAACAAAGCCATAGCGACAAACCTACATAATTGCATTAACCATTCGCGCTCGGTGTCTCTAACACAAATTTTATTCGTTCGGCACCACTTTTAAAAAGAAGTTTCGTTCAAGTACGCGATTTCAAAAATGCTCTGGTTAAATTAGGTACATTATATTTCCTTTATTGCTGGTGCCAAAAACAAATTTTGCGAAGAAAGATTAAGCAAAGCGATATAAAGATTAAGTCTCCGCAGCGGAGTCCTCGAGTGCAAAGGGTTAATCAAATAAACCTCAGAAATTTAAATAGTTATCATCAGAAAAGTTTAAAATGTTTATTAATTAAACATTTGTTAAATTTTTCTGGTAAAAAAAAGCGGTAGCGTTGGCAGCTATGTATGTACTAATCTCTGTGGAATATACCCAAATATTTAATAGAAATTATTTCTTTATTTAACCGCTGTTAAACCTTTATCTACTGAGGGTACTTATAAGTACCATTAAAATAACTTGTTATAAAATTTATTTAATACATCGAGTAGTTGTAACACAGTTTAGAAAAGATTTATAGATAGAATAATTTATCCTGTTCCTATAGCATTTTTAGCTACACAAAAAGAAAAATAATTTTAAAAGAATAATTTCTTTTGTCTTTGCTTTTTTTCAGCTTTCTTGACGTTGAGGGGGGGGGGGGGGGGGGGGTTCAATTCGAAAGTACAGTCAGAAATCGTTATCCCGACACCCGGTTTTTACGTCACTCCGCTTATGATGTAATTTTTTCAAAGTCCTGATTCTCTTTATATGATTTTAATGTAAATAAACTCCGGATTTTACGTCGTTAAATAATTTCCGACTCCGGATATCCCGACGGTTTAGGAAATTGGTCTATTTTTCATAATTCTTCTTATAAGCACGGATATTGAGCGGTAAGAAATGTCTTAGCCAAACTTTTCACAAAAGTGTAAAATTGTCTAAAATACCCATTGAGATAAATGAGAAATTTTAATTCAATCCTTTATCTGAATAAATGATGCTTTCTTGTTGTTACACGACGTTTTTCATCCGACTAAAACCGAAGTCTTGCATTGCATTGAAATGATCAGAAACGATCTAAGATCCGTTTCTGAAACAACGAATATTGATTACAATTCGTTGTATAATATTGAAAAAAGAATTGTAGGAAGCACATCTAGAGATAAGCAAACCTTAATTCATCAATATTTCATATAACAATAAAAAAACAAGTCATCATAAATCTGATTTGTATTCTTTTCAATTATGTTTCTTTGTCTATTTTGTTTAACTGTTTAATCATTTGTTTGACAGTTTTATTGCTTAAAACTGCACGAACAATTATGAATTTAAAATTGTCTTAAATTAATTAAAAATATAGCTTTTTATAAACATATTTTTCTCGAACTCCGGTTACCGCGACACTCCGCTTATACAAAATACTAAGAGAAATATTTAGATATTGCACAAAATCCCTATAAATCCAAATTTAATTATCCTTCTAAATCCTTCAGTCCGTCTAAAGATAATTAAATGATTTTGTAATTCTTCAAATGTAGTTTAAACAATTCACGAAAATGCTTTAGAAGATAAAATTTTCATGAATAAATAATTCAGTACATAAAGGGTAAATTGATACAATTTCTGTTAATAAGCAAGTTCGGAGCGGTTTCTTTGAATAGAGACTAAATCCAAACTTTTACCGCCACTATTTTCTTACAAAAAATTTCGATTTATATTTATCTTGGAAATGTCGTAGGAACCCGCTTCGTGGTGATCTTTTTATTGCAATTCTTGTGATTACCTGCAAAAATAGGGAAAAAAATGATTTGGAAATTCCACGCCAAACGTGGTAAATGAGGTGCGTTCGTACTATAACTAGTTTTATAAGTAGTTTTTTGCACCGCATATAGTATTGAATGTATATTTTCGTGCACGTAATAAGTGCATATCAATTTCATTCTGCTCGAAAGACTGTAACATCATTAAAATGCATTTGAAACATTTTTTCCCATTGACCGTAAAGCAACGAAAAATTTTGACTGTAACATTAGTTAAACTATACATGCTATTTTAATAAAATTTGGAATGACTCGACAAAATTTTGCAACTGTTATATATTTAAAATTTCAGATCATTTGGTTGTGTACTTTTTTGTCTGTTATATGCGGGCGAACGGACGAACAGACAGGCAGACCGAAAGACGACTCTAGCTGCTACGTATTTACATAATTACGAACGTACCTAAAAAATAGAGATGGCTAAAAAAGTGACCTCTCCGAAGACTGGTAACGAATTCAGCAATTTAAATATTAAACAGATTTTTTTAATTGTAACAGGTCGTCATGTAAGAAACTTGTGACTAAAAAATGACCACTAAATAGATAACCACCGAGACAATCTTCCACTACTAAATTTTAATAGAAATTAAAAAGAAAATTTTGTCCTAAATAACAAAAAAAAAAAAAATTGTATTCTTTTTTACTGCTGGAAGTTTGCCCCTGTTGCTAATCTGGCTATTTTGTAGTCATAGGTTTCATACTTGACGCCCCAATATACATGTCCAAGAATAATCTGAGATCTTTTATAAAACATTAATCGTTAAAGAAAATCAAAAGCGGAAACATTGTTTTATTCAATTCATAAATGACACTTCTGAATTATATTATTGCGAATTTTTTTCACAAACAAAATCTTTAGACAAGGTATTGCTAATGTTAAAGAATTTCAAAATGTTTATAAACATTTCACTGGGCATGGTTAATTATTACTTTTTACAGAACATACCTATAATTAGATTTGTAAATATTTAAAATTTTATCAGAAATTAAAGGTTTTATTTAATTGCATTTATCTTTATCAGAATTTTGCATATAACAGATTTAACTTCTTGGACGAGATATACATCGAAGAAAAATCACTAAATATTCACTGAACATTGCGGAATTAAAAGAAACTGGACTAGACTCCTTTCTAAGCTAAAACGAATTAAAGTTTATCCAATCTAATTTCAGAAATCTCACAAAATTGCTGAATGTTTCACGCGTCTGCTATTGAGATTTTTTTCATTTTGGGGGGAAAACTTGTTTTGCATGCTTAACTTTAGAATCATGGCGAAGGGCCATTTTGACAATACCAAATTAATATATTTCGGTTCGAACCAGAATATTTTTCAAAAAATAAGCTTAAAGGTCTCAAAAAATGGGTTAAATAAATGCGTTAAACACTGTTAAATAAAAATTTCTGGTGTTAAATATTTTTATAAAAGTTGAGTAAAATTTACCTTTTTTCCAGCGTTAATATAAATTAAGTTCATAAATGTTATTTAAAATTCACGCAATATATATTTATTTCTGTGGATTGTACACTGTTTTAATAGATTTTTTTTAATTAACCGCAGTTAAATGCTACAATTTCTGTCAATAAGCAAGTTGTAACGCAAACCTCGGAGCGGTTTCTTTTTATAGAGACTAAATCAAATGTTTTAGTACCACTATTTCCTTCCCAAATTTTAGATTTAGGTTTGCTTTGGAAATGTCGTAGGAATCCGCTTCGTGGTCAACTATTTCCCCCCCCCCCCCCCCAATTCGTGTGGTAATCTGCAGTAAACATTATTTAAAAAAGATAGTGATGACTAAAATTGTGACTGCTGCTAATATCTATGTACAAGAATAATCTGACATCTTTATAAAAGATTAAGGGGACACAGTACCTTTTAAACTACTTTTCGATTTTGAACAATACTGTAATATACTTAAATATAATGTCACTACAGATATTAGGTACTATAAAGCAAATATAATTTCATATAATTTCAAAAAAAAATCTTGTAGAACAGCCTATTTAACTAAAATTTAAATTTAAAATATATATATATATATATATATTAAATCCCTACTATTTTTTTAAATATGAATATTTTTGCTTCAAATTTTTTTCCATATTCCTTAGATTATACTACATAAAATTGTGCGTGGATTTAACATTAAAGTTATAGTTATTTTTTTTAAGTATTTCAATTATTTTTCTTGATTTTTTTACTATACAAAAGAGAAAAATATTGATATTAAATGTAATAACCCATACATCTAAAAACTCATGCACAGTTTTATGTAGTATAATCTAAGGAATATGGAAAAAAATTGAAGCAAAAATATTCATATTTAAAAAAGTAGTAGGGATTTAAAAAAATATATTTTTTTAAATTTAAATTTTAGTTAAATAGGCTGTTCTACAAGATTTTTTTTTTGAAATTATATGAAATTATATTTGCTTTATAGTACCTAATAACTGTAGTGAAATTATATTTAAGTATAATACAGTATTGTTCAAAGTCGAAAAAGTAGTTCATAAGGTACTGTGTCCCCTTAAACGTTAACCATTTATGTACTGAATTATGAATTCCTGAAAATTTTATCTTCTAAAGCATTTTTCGTGAATATTTGAAAGTACGTTAGAAGATTTACAAAATCATTTAAAAATTTAGGAGGATTTTAGAAGGATTGAAGGATTAAGAAGGATTAATTAAATTTGAATTTATAGGGATTTTGTGCATATTTATAACCCCACTGAAATCTTTTATTTTAAATATTTTTCTTAGTATTTTGTAGAATTAGGAAATGTAAAAATATAATGCTCTTACAATAGTAATATAGAAATATTTCTGAATTGAGCCCCCTCCCCCCCCCCCCGATATCACACACACACACAAACTTCTAGAAAGCTGAAAAGATGCAAAAGCAAAAGAAATCATCCTTTTAAAAGTATTTTTGATTGATGTAACCAGTAATGCTTTTGTACAAGGTAAAATAATGTATCTATAACTTATTCTAAAATGTATTACTTCTAATCTATGTATTAAATGACTGTTATAACAAGTTACTTTAATGGTACTTATAAGTACCGTCAATAGATAAAAAATTAAAGAAAATCAAAAACGAAAACATGTTTATTTATTTATTTTTAATGACCCTTCTGAATAATATTCTCACAGATTTTTTTCAGAAACTAAATCCTTAGACAAGTTATTTAAAGAATACAATTTCGTAAAGAAATTCTTTTGAAAGTTACATAAGCTAAAACCGATATCAAGTTTTCTTTAGAATTTCTTAAATTAGACACTTTAAAAAATGAGCTTTTTTTCCGAAACTTGTTTCAGATATCAGAATCAACGGTATTATACTTCAAAGCAATAAAGTTTTCACAAAAGGAAAAAAAAATAAAGAAGGGATTATATTTCCCTATATATAGTTAATATATATGCATTTTATATACTATGTATAGCTTCATATAATTATTTTATTAATAAGTGAAATGAATTTTTAACTGCTGATTTCAAAATAGCATTTTTCATAGATGCATATTTACAATGTTTGATATCCCCAATATAGTTACTTTAACGATAGGGTATAATAGTACAGAATAACATAAATTTATGTACTATAACTCTAAAGAAATGAGAGATTTAGAAATCGTTGGATTTCGCGTGCATCTGAACGTTAACCCCTTCAGTATATTTGGCGACTAAGACTCGTCATGCATATGGCAGATGGCGCTTATTTGAACCACCAATTCGAAGAAGGGAATAAACGCCACTTTTTGACACATTCATTTTTCTACATTTCTTACATTCTTTAGACGAGTAGAACTTATTGTGAGTTCAAAGAAAATAACAAAAACCATTCGCTTCGTATGTATACACAACTAAGCGCTACGTCTAAAAAATGTAAAAGGATAGAAAAATGATTGTGTCAAAGAGTGGCGTTTACTCCCTTCTTCCAATTGGTGGTTCAATTTTATATTCTTTTCATACCACTATTTAGAAAAAAATATAGTGTATGTTTCTTGCACAAGTTATGAAAGTGTATGTGAAATATTTTTGTTTTCAGAAAGTGGAGTCAGATGGAATAAAAAATAAACAAATAAATAAATAAATAAACACCAGTGTCAGCCCTGAAAAAAAATGTGTACCCAAGGGGTTAAAGTGAAATTTCATTTGGTGTAAAAGAAATAGCTATAAAAATCAACTGAATACTTTTGCAGCAAAATCTGCAATTTTTTCATTACCGTAATTTCCGGTGAATGAAATTACGCCCGCAGATCAAACATGTCAGTTTTGACCCAGAAATTTTATTCAGTATTTGAAGACCAATATTTACCGTGATATAAAAAGTTACATTTTATCTTTAAAAAACTTTTGGGTCGAAACACGATTGTTTGATCCGCGGGCTATACACCGGAAATTACGGTACTTAAAATTTGTTGTAGTTTTAATTTTTTTTTCGAATTAAATATTTTATTCTGATTTTGTATTAACACTGTACAGGCTGCAGACTGTGTTGCCAAATCTAGCAGTTTGTTATTCATAAATCTCAACTTTCACACAAGATAATGTTTAAAACAAATTTGTATTTTATTTATTCACTAAGTTACGTAAGATATTCCTAATCGTTCACTAATAATAATAGAATTGAAATAAATGACAGGGCAATTCGGAAGCCTCTCAAAAAACTTTACATTTTTATGCACTGCCATTATAATAACCAAAAAATAACTATTCAAACTCTCTGGGGAAAATTTACAATTTCTTAAAAATATAGTTGCATAAATGCGGAAAGTTGCCTATATAAAGTTAAACATATTAATTATTTTTATATATTATTAAACTGATATTAATAATGTTTTATATTTTATTAAACGCATATTAATATATTCTATATTATATTACATTATAATTTTCATTTTTTATTGTATTGACATGATATTATCACATATTAAAATTAAACGCGTAATTTTAGAATGTCTATTATTAAAATTCATATGTGGATAAGTATTGTTTTCATTAAAAAAATAGTAGTGCAAAACACATTTTATCAAAAAGTACTCGTTGGACTTGGTAAAAAAAAAATAAGAGACAATTAGAACAGATCTGTGCAACGTGGTCCCGCGAAGTATCAGAAATTTATTTCTTAAATCTTCAACTTGATTAATATCTGAATTTTGAGGAAAATACCAAGCATGATTTCTGTATAAATTAGCAATATTTCGCCAGGTTGGATAAACCGACTTAGGTGATAGTCCAAAATCTATGTGTGACACATAAATACAAGATCGCATCACATCAACAAAAATTAATCAAACATTCGAAATCCTACAAATATTAATTTAGCATTTAGTTATGTTTAACCCTTAAATGCGCGATTTTTTATTTTGTGTCGAAATACTTATATATGATTCTCTGAAAGGTTTACTACACGGGAAAAATAATGAAAAAAATCAGAGATACATTTTTCGTATAAAACTTCAATCTTTTCTTATGTAGCACATATGCAATACAAGTAAAAAGTACTGTCGTGTGGTTGTTTTAGGGTAAAATATTACAAATTAGTAAATATCTTAATAAGTATGTCTCCAAATGCTTTATTTTATATAATTATTTATTTTATAAGACTTAACATTTAAGGAGACAAGGGACCTTAAAATAATTTTTTTTTTTTTTTTTTTTGTAAATTTCACGTTAAATATTATTCAAGGGTACATTATATGCATTATAGCATGCATTAATCACAAAAAAATTTAAAAAAAAATTTTATTTTTTAGAAAAAAATGGAATTTTACGTGTCGTCTTAGAAATCTTCGAAATGTCGCTTGCGCATTCCATATCAATGAAAATCCCCAATATTTTTTATAAAAGTCTGTTTTATATATATAAATAAAATAGAGCATTGAATTTTATATATTTGAATTTAAAGGTAAAAAAAAAAATGAAAATTTTTAAAAAAATTTCGAAAAAATTTCCAAATTTTTCAATTTTTTTTTTATTTTTTTTTATTTTTTTTTTTTTTTTGTAAATTTCATTTTAAATATTATTCAAGGGGACATTATATGTATTATGGCATGCATTTATCACAAAAAAAAAATTAAATTTTTTTTTTATTTTTGTGAAAAAAATGGAATTTTACGTCTTAGAAATCTTCGAAATGCCCCCTATGCATTCCATATCAATGAAAATCCCCAATATTTTTTTTAAATTTGATTTATATATATAAATAAAATAGAGCATCGAATTTTATATATTTGAATTTAATGGTTTAAAAAAAATTACAAATTTTGAAATTTTTTCGAAAACATTTCAAAATTTATCATTTTTTTTTTTTTTTTTTTTTTTTGTAAATTTTATCTTAAATATTACTCAAAGGTACATTATATGCGTTATGGCATGCATTTACCACAAAAAAAATTTGTAAAAAAAATTATTTTTATGAAAAAAATGGAATTTTACGCGTCATCTTAGAAATCTTCGAAATGCCCCCTGCGTGTTCCATATCAATGAAAATCCCCAATATTTTTAATAAAAGTTTGGTTTATATATCAGGGTTCGCACACTCCTTGGAATTTCCAAGGACTCTCGCACCACTAATAATGATAAGAAAATTTACATTTAATTTTTAAAACAAAGAATTCGCAAACCCCGCCTTTATTCACAGAATTTGCAATAATTTTCTGCAGTGAAATACTTTGAAAATGCTGTTAAAATTTAGTGGTAAAACTGTACGAACCCTGTATATACAAATAAAATAGAGCATCGAATTTTATATATTTGAATTAAAAGGTTAAAAAAAAGAAAAAAAAATGAAAAATTTTGAAATTTTTTCGAAAAAATTTCAAAATTTTTATTTTATTTTTTTTTTTTTACCTTTAAATTCAAATATATAAAATGCGATGCTCTATTTTATTTATATATATAAAACAGACTTTTATAAAAAATATTGGGGATTTTCATTGATATGGAATGCGCAAGCGACATTTCGAAGATTTCTAAGACGAAGTGTAAAATTACATTTTTTTCATAAAAATAAAATTTTTTTAAAAATTTTTTGTGTGACAAATGCATGCTATAATGCATATAAAGTACCCTTGAATAATAATTAAGTGAAATTTGCAAAAAATAAAAAAAAAATATTTTTAAGGATTTTAAGGTCCCTTGTCCCCTTAACCCTTTAATTTTCATGATGGGATACTTTCGGGAAATTACGTAGTCCAGAGAATCTGACTTTACACCAGAAAGTTTTAATAGCTAATATCGCTTTATTTCAATACGGAATGTCTGTTATTAATTAAACCAAATATTGCTATTTTTATTTACTGGTATGAATTAGGTATATACGAATAAAGAAAAAAAATCTATTAAATTCAAAACACTGTTGTTTGCATGTATGCAAAGCTGCGTACTAAAGGATTAACATTCAATCAAATTATATACTTATATTTGAGCTATACTACTTTTTGACAGTTGGATTCGAAAAAAGACTTACTGAAAACCCTTGCTTATTTGTAAGAGGTACACAAATTTGGAAGGTTATAGTAACATACCGCAAAATCAGTAAGATATAAAGAGTACTTTTTTTTTTCTTTTAATATGGGAATTTTTCTATATACCAATAACGGTGCCACAGTGCATATTTACTTAACCCTTTCCGGCACGGTGTCCTTAAAAAAGGACACCTAATTTTAATTCCAAAACTGACAAGCGGCACCAAGAATATTTAACTTAAATTTTCCTATTATAATGTACATGAAAATAAGCAAGTTTATATTTTCTAATAAATTCGTTTATAAATTGCGTATCAGTCCATTATTTCATCAGTTTATAAACAGAACTACTCCACGCCGGTAAGGGTTAACCCGTTAACGGTCGCATTAAATTATTGTTTAAAGAATCAATTTGCTTATTTGAAGCACTTTTTAGAAAAAGAAATATTCACCTTATTGAATGGCAGGTGAAATGATACCATAAAAAAGCCAATTACAGTATTTTATATAACTGGTGGAAATCAAATAATCTGGATAAAAGACACAGCCCATGAATATCACGGGAGAGAGAATTAAGGGGTTAAGATCAAAACAAAGAAATTTCTGTTGAAAGACGCAACACGTCAACGTGAGAATGGACGTGAGCTAGTTAATTCTTTAGATTCAGTATCTAAACTTTAAATAATATTGAGTTTTGCATAAGTTAAATATATATGTAAATTAGCAAGAAACTTTATAAATTGGTTTAAAATAGTTACATCTTCTATTTAAATGTTAACTGTAACAGAGTTCTTACGGGTACTTACATTTTTCCTTTTGGATAACAGTATATCTAAACAGGAAATTCCGCTGTAGGTAATCGAATATTACATGATATAAAATTTTCTTTATATAAATACTGGTATACAAATGAAATATGTAAGCACCTGTACGAACTGTATATAATATTTTGCGGCGTCTCCAACATCCTCCTTGTCTTACGTGTAGATTTTTATTGCTTAACAGTCAATACTTGTGGGCTTTAAATACAAAGCTGCACATTTTTATGTCATTTTTCCTAAGTATTTTTTAATTACTTTTTTTTTCATTTGCCAAAATTTTTATTAATTACTGTTTTTTACAATGCTTATATTTAATTACTTATATTTAAACTCAGAAAATCTAGAAATGAATATCGCATTTTTTCAGTTAAAAAACAGTGTTACGAGTAAAGCATAAAATTTAGTAGTCACGACAGTATGAAAGTTTGGCTTGTTCTGTGTTTTCAAAATGGATCTTCGGTTTTAATTATTTCAGTCCGATACGTAAGTATGTCTTAAAATTAAAATGATTTCATACCTGTGTTGTTTTTTTCTGAATCCATTGTTTTATTCAACACGTTTTCATTATTCTTGTCATGAAAATGGTATTTTCCATTAAGTCATAATAAATAAATTAAAAAATCACTTCTAAAAAACTAGAAAGTTATTAAATAACTGAAATGGAATGCATAATAGGTCATCTTGTGTGTGCATCTTTTTGCCTGTAATTTGCAATGAGATTGAAAGAAATGTCGTCCACCTTCAGTGTTGTTCTGGTTGAAAAATACTGATATATTCTTTCACCCTTTCAGGGGCAAGGCATTTCTGCTCAAAAAATATTCAAATAATTAATTCGCACCGTAATTAACAAACAAATTTTTTAAAAAATAATCAACAGCGCTTTTTCACGTATATTATGAGACCGAAATTGTACTAAAATGTTACTGGTGTCATTTGGCAATTTAGGCCTTAAAATTAACCGTTTGCACACTGCAAACGGCGCCCCTCAAAGGGTTAAAAAGTTGAGAAATATTCTACATCTCCTTTAACTCTTTCAGGGGCAAAGCAATTCCATTGCTAAAGTGTCGAAATTAATGATTGACACCGGAATTTGAAAACAAATTTATTTATGAATATGAAAAAAGGTCTATATTTCGCATATATTATAAACAGATTTTTTAACCAAAAATCCGATTCCATTGTGGCATTTGGGAATTAAATTTAAGTGGTTTCATAAAAATACCACCGTCCCTCAAGGGGTTAACACTAGAAAAACGTGAATTTTTACTCATGTTTTATAAGAATATTTAATAACATAATTTTTATTTCAAACTGTTAAACTTTTTGATTAGTCCTTTTTCCTCTGTGTCTTTTAAACTTATTTTATAAAAAAAAAAAGTTCTGGTTCGAACAAAATATATCCATATGGTTGGGGCCAAAATATTCTCTGACTGTCATTCTATTGATAACTGTAAGAGCAAAGAGCTATTTTAAATATAAATGTAATGTTTACATGTAATTTGAAAAACCGTTACATGTTTCTCTCGAGTTAAGCTACATTATTTACAGTCCTCGTTGCTAATTAAAGCTGATTCAAATAATTAAAAGGTTCTTTTTTTTTTCAGATTGAATCTAGATTTAACATCTAAATGGGACGACTGTTAGGTCTTCTTGTGGGTGCTTCTATTGACAGTAATTTTCAATGAGATTAAAATAAAGGCCGCCAGTTTCCGCCGCAGTGTTAATGATTTGTTCTGGTTCAGAAGCACCGATCATTAAATGAAATTTTAGAAATATTCAATATATTAACCTTTAATTCTGAGCGCTAAAAAGCAATTTTAAACGTAAATGTAATGTTTACATGTAATTTGAAAAACCGTTACGCGTTTCTCCTGAGTTAAGCTACATTATTTACAACCACCGTTGCTAATTAAAGCTGATTCAAATAATTTAAAGGCTCTTTTTTTTTCAGATTGAATCTAGATCTAACATGAAAATGAGAAAACTATTAGGTCATATAGTGGGTGCTTGTATTTCCTGTAATTTGCAATGAGATTAAAATAAATGACACCGGTTTCCGCCGCAGTGCTAATGCTTTCTTCTGGTTGAGAAACACCGATCTATTAAAAAAATTCAAAACTATTCAATATATTAACCTTTAACTTTGAGCGCTAAAAAGCAATTTTAAATATAATGCCTCTCAGTAAAATTGGATATGCGAGCGTATGAATAAAAATGTTTTTAGCATAGGATTTCAAATGATTTATTTCGAAATCTTATACACAGAATGGAAAAGACATACTCGAGAATTCGGAATTTAATATGAAACCTTAGAAAATTCAGAAGTTATATTGACTTCACAGTAGTTTATGATATCATCATCTGGAAGATATTTAAAGGAGAAAATTTCTTTAATTTACTTCGAAGAATATTTTCTATAAAGAACATTAAATATAATATTAAAAATACCAGTATATAATCTGTTTGGTTTATGCCTATAGGTTTACGCCTCGAATTATATATTAAAATTATATAAATTTTATTTTTCAAGTATTTTTTTAACCCTGAGCACTCCGCTAACACCTATATGGTAACATATAGACCGGGGTAACACAGACAACCACCTTATCGAGTTGGAGCCTGAAATTCGAGAATTAGCTAAAACTTGATTCCTATATTAAAAAGCAATCAGTCTGCCAAGTCATGTCTTGGTGTAAAACACCTAAAAAGCCGATTTTAGCGGTCGACTCGTAGGTTTACCATTGCTTTATTCTGCACCCAAAGGTATGACAACATGGCAGACTGGGAGCAGGAAAACACAATGGTAAACCTACGAGTCAACAGGTGAAATCGGGTTTTTAGGTGTTTTCCACCAAGATATGACTTGGCAGACACATTGTGTTTTAATATGGGAATAGAGTTTCAGCTAATTCTGGAATTTCAGCATCCAACTCGATGAGGTGGTTGTCTCATGGTTCTGTACGCCTCCTTGAATTTTGGAGAACAGAAATTTTTGGGCACCAGTATTATTTTATAAAAAATCTTCCCTCCCCCCCCCCCCCTTAAAAATTTAAAATAAGGCGAAATTTTGCGCGATTAACCTAGATCTCTTTTGCTATAAAAAGATACTGGTAGTTCCCCTGGAGAAATAACGGTATCCGTACGAACCATATGCCTGTTCTGCCGGCTCCCTGTCAAATACCAAGTTAAGAGCTGCCACAGGCTACTATTTTTTACTTCTACTGTACACCACTTTCTCCAAACAAAAATTATTAACATACTGTTCGAAAACATTTGAAAGAGAAATATGCTGCAAAATCTGTTTTTCTTAATAGTGGTGGAAATAGAATAGAAAAATATTCACCTTTGGCAGCCCTGTAAGTTTAACAACAAATCCACTGTCACCGTATAGGTGTCAGTGGAGTGCCAAAGGTTAGAACGTTGTCCTTTAATATTAACCTTCTAATGGCCATGGTAGTCAGTGTTTCGAATTTAGTAGATTATTTAAAATTCGGATATACCAAATATATACAAGAATATTAAAATAGCAATATTTAATTAATTTAATAAACAGGCATTCCGTATTTAAATAAAGCACTATTTATTATTGAAATTTTCTAGGAATTTGTAGAACGTACGTGTTCTACCATGGAATTATATGGTTAAATGCTAATACTTGATTTTTTTTTTTTTTTTTTTTTTTTTTTTTTTTTGTTATAAGTAAGTTATGGAATACATTAAAAAAATAATACTTTACAAAATCAGTAAAATTTTCTGGTGTATCTTAAATAACAATTAATAATGTTAAAAAGGTTTGATGAAGTTTTCATGTTAAGAAAAAAGAAGATGTATTTTGAAAATTGTGTTTCATGTTTTTACATTATTTATAATTAGATAACCTGATTAAACATGATGAGATTATGATATTAAAAAAGAAATACGATTTTTTTTTCGAAAGTTAATTTTCTGAATTTAGATTATCATGTGACAATAAGTCACAACATTTTTTTTATAAAGCCTAATCAGATTACCTTATTATAAATTAAACAAAAACATAATTTGAAGAACAAATTAAGAAAAACAAAATTTATTTCCTACATTGTTTAAGCACGAGAAGGGAGAGATTTTAAGATATTTAATTCAATTAGTTTTACATTTACAGTTTAATAAATATCTTATATAATCTTATATAATCTATAATAATCTTACATGTTAAATTTTTGTAACAAATTAGTTAAGCCAATTGAAGTAAAAAAAAAAAAAATCATACAATATGATACTTAAAACACCCCCAAAAATTAGATTCCGTTCAAATGAAATTGAAATAAATTTTAGACTTCTTCCATTTTTAATTGAAAATATTTGTATTGAAGATTTTGCATTATGACAATTGTGCATAAAATGATAAGATGCATGCAAAATACAAAACATAAAAAAAAGTCTAAAATTTATTTCGATTTCATTTGAACGGAATCTAATTTTTTGGGATGCTTTAAGTATCATATTGTATGATTTTTTTTTTTTTTAACTTCAATTGGCTTAACTAATTTGTTACAAAAATTTAACATGTAAGATTATTATAGATTATATAAGATTATATAAGATATTTATTAAACTGTAAATGTAAAACTAATTGAATGAAATATCTTAAAATCTCTCCCTTCTCGTGCTTAAACAATGTAGGAAATAAATTTTGTTTTTCTTAATTTGTTCTTCAAATTATGTTTTTGTTTAATTTATAATAAGGTAATCTGATTAGGTTTTATAAAAAAATGTTGTGACTTATTGCCATTTTTAATTGAAATTATTTGTATTGAAGATTTTGCATTATGACAATTGTGCATAAAATGATAAGATGCATGCAAAATACAAAACATAAAAAAAAGTCTAAAATTTATTTCGATTTCATTTGAACGGAATCTAATTTTTTAGGGTGTTTTAAGTATCATATTGTATGAATTTTATTTTTATTTTTTAATCTTCAATTGGCTTAACTAATTTGGCACAAAAATTTAACATTAAATGTAAAATTAATTGAATGAAATATCTTAATATCTCTCCCTTCTCGTACTTAACCCTTTCCGGCACGGGCTATTCTTACTGTAAAATGAAGAAATGATTGACTGACACCGGAATTTTAAAACGAATTTTTTAGAAATAAAAAACATGGTACAATGGAACAATAGAGCAGGTGTATGGATTTCCTAGTTGCGTGGCAACTTTACATCCAGGCTAAGAATAGTTCGTTTTACAATGCAATGGGAGCCATAGAAAAAAGAGCGTTTAAACGCGGCTAGTAGCCACGAAGAAATAGAGAGAAAACTACAAAGGATAGACAATTTTTAAAGAAAAAATTGTTAGTATAACTAGTAGGAAAAAAAAAAAAGTTCCATATGATCCAAAAATGTCCAGGACAGGCGAAAAAGCTACCAAAGGAAGCCCCGTAAAAAAAAAAAAGACTCAATTCAGAGACCATACATAAGTTAACACAATTAAAAAACAGAGTAAGATACAAAAGTTTATAACAAAAAGAAGTATTTACATATTTACAGAAAAAAGAGAGATTAAAGTTTATATGAAAAATGCACAAAAGATAGGAAAATACAATAGTAAAAAAAAAACAACATTGAGGAGAGTTCAGACTAACAGGACTTAAAAAAGCACAAAAATGTATAGGGGAACATGGGGAAAGAAGGACGGCGCCCGCCCAGTCTGGTAACTCGATGATAAAGGGTTATATGAGGAGACCAAGATAGTGTAATTAAAGCACATAAGGTAAAGCTAATAAAGAACTTGAAAAGCATAAGAAAAACAGCTTAAAAGTTTTTTTTTTTTTTTTTTCTTTTTTTTTTTTTTTTTTTTTTTTTTTTTAAGCACACAAAAGACAGAAAGACAGGGAAAAAAGGAAATAGTTTAGCAGGGAATGAAGTTATTCTTCATTTAAGTTGAGAAGGGTAGCAAGTTTATCGAATTCATTGATGATCACCATTACTTTTTGCATAGGGTTATCAATTTTTTTGGTTTGAGTTGAAATGTTTTTGATGCAGCTTAAGAATTTTGTAAATTGAAAAACTTCCTTTATTTCATTGAAGGTGTTAAGTATATCTTTAATATCATTAGAGTAATTTACTGGAATTTTCAAATTTTGAGTATTATTAGTATTTTCAGTAGTAGGAGAGGAAAGGGTATTTGAGGTATCATTAACATTAGTTTCGGAATTTATCATGTTATTACTAGTTGAGGGATCATTAGTCGAAGGTTTTTTGGTGTAGTTATAATCTTTAAAGATTTCGGCAAGAATTTGTGTTTCCGAGGAGAGATTGCTGACGCTATTACGTGTAGTTTTTCTGTTATGTTTATTTTCAAGTCTGTACGGGTTTTTAGGGCACCCGCGGAAATTCGCGGGATGTCCAAGGCCACAATTAGCGCATGTGGGTTTAATTCTACCTTTGTGCACACAATCAGTGCTTAAGTGTAATTCCCCACATTTGACACATTTGGCGTCAAAGCCGCACACCTCTGAGGCATGTCCATACCCTTGACACCGATAGCATTGTTTAACTTTAAATTTTGAAGTAAAGGCTTCAATTTTAACAGAAATATAGTGGATCACGTTAATTTTGTAGATTTCCTCAAAGTTTTTACGTGGTATAACATTTACCATATAGATTGGCATAGGATGCCCGGTCTTTCTATTTTTAAGCATGGCAGCCCTAGTGACTGCAAATCCATGCTCGCGAAGGCTTTCTTCTATAAGTTTAACATCTGTGTAACAGGGGAGGCCCCTAATGCATATTTTCTTCGGTCTTAACTCTCTGGGGTCAAGAGTAGTATATTTTATCTTATTTTGATTTAGCCATCGCTGTGTTAGTTTAAAGTCATTGTCCGAAGCATATTGAACTACTAAGCGTTCCCCTTTAAGAGCTATTTTTGGTTTTTCAGAATTTAGCTCGGTAATTTGTTGAGCTAGCGTCGTCCAATTTTGGTCGATTTCGATATAGAAGGGATTAGTAGGTTTTTTAGAGTTACCAGATTCCTGGACGGAGCTATCATCAGAAAAAAAATGGTATTTTAATTATTCATTGTAAAAGGAAAATTTCACTAAAATATTCTTGGTGTCGTTCGTAAATTTGGAATTTAAATTAGGCATCCCGACCCGGACACAGTGTGCCGAAAAGGGTTAAACAATGTAGGAAATAAATTTTGTTTTTTTAATTTGTTCTTCAAATTATGTTTTTATTTAATATGTCAAGTTTTTAATAACTACTGCGCTCAGACGAACGCATTTCAAAATTAATGGAGAGTATCATCATCAGACGTTGATGTATGCGGTATTGCATCACAATGTGGGATGCAGTTTACCAATGTGTAATTCAAAATGTTTCACTACTGCAGTAATGCAGGTTGCGGTAGTTTGGACAAAAATTTTAAATCTGAACGTAAAAAATCTATAATCAAAATATAAAAAACTAACTTAATTTAAATTTAGATACCCTATTTCCCACTCAGGAACGCTATGGATGTAAATGTAAATTGTGTTGAATCCTTACTGCTAATATTTAGCAATACTATAGCTGTGATACAGTAAAAAATAAAAAATAAAAGTTTTACTTAAATTTTTAAACCCTATTCTCTCCCAAGGGGTGATGTAAACACATCAGAAAATTACTACCTAAGTTTAACTTGGGGTATAAATAGTTCTCATTTCGTAAAAAAAAATACATTTTAAAATTTAAGTTATGTAATTCCCCACTAAGTACGCTACCTTGCGTAAAAAGAGCTATCCATTAGAAACTTTTTACTAAAATATAAACTTGGCCAAAGCAAAAACTTATTCTGAAAATCTCCTTTTTATTTCCACTATGGCGCCATATTCACCTTTTTAATTTTTGAAAAAAAAAAAAAAAAAAAAAAAAAAAAAAAAAAAAAAAAAAATTGCTCAATTTAATATTTCACGTGAAAATCTTTCAACTAAAAATAAATAAATTATTATTACGGCTTTTGAATTTTTTGCAACAATGAAGTAAAAATGTTACATTTTCTATGAAAAATGTCCGTTGATTTTCAATGAAAAAAGCGAAAATTGGAATTATTAAGAAAAATATTTGAATAATGTAAAAATAAATTTGCCCATGTTTCTCTCTGGGTTATAATTCACCCATATGCAAGGGCATTTTACCATTCGTTTTGACCCTGACGTCAGGCAATCGTTTTTACACTTTAAATTTATAATATCATTAAAATTGGTAAAGAATAAAAAATAAGTGGCATCAGGGACAAAAAGGTGGGGAAAAAAATGAAAAAGTTATGATCTCCATAGGCTTTTCCATGTTAAATTAACATTGAGAAGTGACACTGGAAGTAAATAAGTATTGCGCTGCCGCGCAATACTTTAATAATGCAAAAAAAGAGGCAAAAAATAAAAAAGAACACCCTCGAAATACATTTCTTTTTTCTTAACAAATAAACTTTATCAAAGCTTTTGCAATAATATTATTTAATATTTTATTATACACCAGGAGTTTTTAATGATTTCTAATTAATTTTTGTGTCTTTAAGTAATATCGCAAAGGTTTTCTATTTATTTTTGTCATTATACTAATCAGTCTGAACATGATTAACGTCAATAGAGGACAGAAATGGAATTGACATCAACGTAATAACCTTATCTAAAAATCTTCACTTTCATTTTCACTAAAAGAAAGAAAATGATGGAATAGAATTATAAAAAAGTAATTATACTTTGTGGAAGTTGGACTGTTAAATATTTATACTGATAAATGTACAGTCGTGGAAAAAAAAAAAAAAAGTAAACCCCCCCTACTAAGTTCTCAACAAATTATCGTAGAAGAAAGTTACTGGTACCGAACGATTGGAAATAAAGTTTACTTTTAATTGATGTATATAAAATTTGTTTAAGTGGCCATCTACATATTAAAACGAACCATAACTTTGTTTTTTTAATAGCAGTACAAAATTTTGACAGCATAAATTAACTCTACACCTTCCAATTAGCCTATAAACAAATTTTTATGCAATTCGTGCCATAAGTTTCCGAGAAATTAATTATTTTATAACGAGCGTATTTTAAGGGCTGTATCCAAATTGAAGTTCCTAACTCGATTGTTAACCGAGAGAGCCGCCTTCTTGATCAAGGCACGCTTAAGCGTCAATGAAACGTGTTTGATTACAGGATAGCAGAATAAATTTCAAAAATTTACTCACTTCTATCATAGACGGCCCCTTAAACCATCATTTTGCAGTTTTTTAAGCATAATTTGAAAACTACTTGGAAGAAAAATGTGAAATTTGGGATTTCCATAAAGCAGGACTTAATAAATCTAAATCCATCAAAAAAATTGTATGTTGTAATTCATAATTTTTTCGAATATTAATTTTTATAATTCATAATTCATATCATAAAATTATAAAAATTGCAAATTCAACGTATTTATCTTTGGGTATATATTAGTATTATTGCTAAAGAAAAAATTAGCTCATTAGGCGCATAATTTTAGGAGATATAAATAAAAATATGAAAATGTAATTTAACATTAGAAGTACTAAATTTTGAATGTCTATAATTCAAAAACTTATCATTCGAATGACTTGAAATTTGGTTTCTAGGCATATTTTGAACCGAAGATTTGAAATATCTCGTTAAATTTGCGTACTGCCATTGAAAAAAAATGAAGTTTGAATTCGTTTTAATACGTATATGGTCTCCTAAGCAAATTTTATACACACCATTTAAAAGTAGACTTTATTTCCAATCGTCCGGTACCAGTAACTTTTGTCTACGATAATTTGTTGAGGAGTTAGTTGGGAGTGTTTACTTTTTTTTCCCACGACTGTAATCTAGTGAAAATATTTAAGATGATTTTGAATAGCTCGTCAATTTCTATAGATTTAATTTTTTTCTTTCTATCAAAATCTATTTGATATAAGTCGATAAAAATGTCAAGTTATTTCCTTATTTTTTTTTTTTTTTCACTACAGACAGAAAATAAATCGATTGTGCTGCATGGTCATGGAGGAATGTGGGAATTTAAAAATCACATGTAGTGTCAGGTACGTACCTACGATTTATTTTAAATATTTATACTGATAAATGTACAATAGTGAAAATATTCGTCAATATCTATAGATTTTATTTTCTTTCTATCAAAATCTATTTGATAAAAGTCGAAAAAAATGTCAAGTTATTTCCTTATTTTTTTCACTATAAACAGAAAATAAATTGATGTGCTGCATAATCATGGAGGGGTGTGGGAGTTTTAAAAAGCACATGAAGTGTCAGGTACGTGCCTACGATTATTATTATTATTACTTTTTTTTTTTTTTTTGAAGAGTGATTGTGTGTAATTGTGCGTAAACATTTTATAAAATTTCTGATCTATAATTAAAAACTAGTATGTGCTAATTATTCATTATCTTAAATTCATTCAGCATTAAATTGGTTAAATTTTATTTTACATGCATTAGGTCTTAATTTAAATTTCGAGTAAATGCATATTTTAAAATATCTATAATATACGAACTATAGTTATTCACGAATTCAAAACCGCATTTACAATTTAACACTGATAATATGGAAAATCTAGTCAAATATTATGCGTTAATTGGCTTAGATTAATGGATTATATGAAGTAAGATTAATCTTTCTTTGGACTTTCAGTTTCCACGTTTAACTTAAAAAGCCTATTAAAAATGTACAGGCCTAAAACAGTCTTCTCAAATCTGGCGGTTTTTTATTCAGAGATTTCAAGTTCACACCAGAAAATTTTTAATATTATTTTTTTATGTTCCTCTACACCCCCCTCCCCCCCTCAAATTATATATCATTATAGTAAAAACTTTCAGGGGAGAATATTGAATTTCTTAACTCCTTAATTCTCACTCCCGTGATATTCACGGGCTGTGTCTTTTATTCAGATTATATGATTCCCCCCAGTTTTATAAAATAGCGTAATTGGATTTATTATGGTATCATTTTACCTGTCATTTAATAAGGTGAGTATTTCTTTTTCAAAAAAGTGGTGCCAATAAGCAATTTGAATTTTTAAATCGTAATTTAATGCGATCATTAAGGGGTTAAAGCTAGTTTATAAATGATCCCCTGAATACTAGGTATGAGCGCTGATACAAAAATGGCGGTAGCCGAAGGCGGATTTTTTTTAGCGTGTGTACTGTCATTTGAATTTCAGTACCAATAATTTATGAAAAAATGTCCGCTTTATATTTCTGAGATATCTAACTCTCTT
Source organism: Maratus speciosus (assembly GCA_963932465.1). Lineage (NCBI taxonomy): Eukaryota > Metazoa > Arthropoda > Arachnida > Araneae > Salticidae > Maratus > Maratus speciosus. Next base: position 238,446,162 of record OZ010794.1, on the reverse strand, counting down.
CTTATAAAATACTGATGTCTAAATACAGGATACCATACAAAAGTTTAAAAAAATCCGGCTACGGCAGCTGTCATGTTTGTATCAGCGCTCAGGTCTAGTATTGAGGGGGCGGTGTAAATGATGCATAAATGCGTCAGCGTGGCCTGTATCGTGCTAATAGGCTTTCTTCGTATAATATGTGGTGTTATTTATGACGGCACGTCATAAATAACACGTCAGTTCTAATTCGTCAATAATAATTTGTCAATTCAAAATTATCTGCACGATGGATATAGGGCCTAGGGGCAATGCCATACGTGGGGGTGTTTCTAAGGAAACCTAACCCGTATTTATGCACGGTTTCCCAGGGTACTAAGAAAACCACGAAAAAAGCTAACGGTTAGGAAGACGAGCGCGATTCGGTTCGAACCCAGCACCTCCCGTCTAACAGCTTCCAGAACAGAACCTCTCAGCCACTGGTGGGGTTTCTCCTTATAAAAGATATTTTATTGTTCTAGCATTAATTCCTAAACAGTTGTCCACTTTATATATTTCTATATCATTTGTTAAAGAAACTTACCGCGAAGGTTATTCCTTAACCTTCCTACCGCCGCGAACTGATATATACGTTCACTAAGCTGCAGGTTTCACGGCAATAGAAGCAATATTTAAATTAATATAATTCTAGAAATATAATGCAGTTTTAAAACATTTTGTTATGAGTAATACTCTCAAGGCTTATATTCTTATACCTAATTAAAATTTTTATGTCTTTTTGGAAAATAAACTTTTTTTAGATTAAAAAAAAAAATTACAGAGAAAAAAACATTACAATTTTGCCCTTTTGCTCGGCGGTCAGGGGGTTAAAGCTTCTGTTTGGAACAATACAATTTGTCCTTTTTACTAGTGCTTTTGTCCTAGTTTAATAAGCTACACGTGCGTAAAATTTTAACGTATCGCAATATAGTATTTAAGAATCACGTGAAATCCAGTGAAGTTAAAGTAACATTGAAACATCAAGAAAAAAACTAATGTCATTACATCAATAGTAAATATTTAGTCAATGTGGAAAAATAAGCAAGAATTATCTATTCATGTTCTTCATTTCACTGTTACCACTAAATATACCCAACAACTGGTCACAATGAAAATATTTCTATTTGATCTAGGAATTTCTTCATGAAGTAAATAAAATAATCACACAAAAATTAGTTATGTAATACAGTTAAATACTTTTAAATAAAAAATTATGCATTTAAATATTTTTATAAGACGAGTTAAATTCCCGGTATATTTAGTGTTAAATTTGGCTAGCTTAAAAATATTTATGGTATTGAAAACTGTGTTATATAAAAATATTATATAGAAAGAAACCGAATGGAAGATGTTAACCTACCACGAAATATTCCATTCTAAAATGTTATAAATTAAAAAAGACATTTGTATACAGGAGATTTTGATATGAATTTGTATATTTGATATGTTTGATTGCTATAAAGCATATTTAATACAAATATGTTTCCTACTGATTTTTTCCGGTTTTAACTCACAAAATGAATAATAAATTTGAAAAAATTCTTTAAATCTTACGTATTGCCATATGTACTTTTCAAAAGAAAAAAATATTACTATACGATTTTAACGCTTTCGAGGGCGGTGTCCCTAAAAAGGGACATCTAATTTTAATTCCAAAAACTGACAGCCGGCACCAAGACTAATTTATTACAAATTTCCTTTTATAATATAAGCAAGTTCTTATTTTCTAATAAATTCGTTTATAAATTCTGGTGTCAGTCCATTATTTCATCAGTTTATAAACAAAATTACTCCGCGACTGAAAGGGTTAAAAGCGATATTAAATTATTGTAAACATTTTATATAGATTATTTGGATGGAACTTTTAAGATTTCTTTTATGCACTCTGAATTCTCATAAGAAATATGAATAACTGATTAATTACTGTACATAACTTGTTTAGTTTTTTTTCTGATAAACAATGAATACTAATAAGAAAAATGAATTTGTGCATGGTAATTTGTTTTCTTTTAGTTTTTATATTTTCTGTTTTTAGAAATATATGAAAATATTTGATATGTTGTATTGTATATTAGGCGTATTTACATCATGAACTCGTCTTACGAAAATAACAAAAATTCAATGACTGCCTCAAGAGCTAATGAGCCTAAAGCGCATTTTTATCGTGATTGGAAAAGGATTGAGAGCGAAATCGTTTTATTCTTCAATTAATGTCGTTTCGTATGATTCTCTCATTTCATGAAAAGAAAAACTTGTTAAATAATTTGAAGTATAAAAGCTTGTGTCGATGATTGTAACAGGCAAAATCCCATTAGCAATTTAGGATTTTCTTATTGTTTCATTATAGTATTTACTTTCTACGATTTAATAAATGTATAGCTTTTTATTATTTATATTCACTAAATATATTTCACACCATAAAAGCTGCAGACGAAGAGTTATATTTATTACAATATTGCATATACCTAAAGCACGTATTTTAGTGTTTTGACTTCCTTCAAGAAACCGTGTGCACTGTTTAGAGCTACGGAAGAACAGCAACAACAACAAAAAAAACTGTCATGTTAACCCCTTGGGACGAGCGACAAGTATACGTGCCGCATGAAGCGCTCGGAATCCTTGTTTTTTCTCACCAGTAAAATTTTACTGAAACATTTGCCTTATTTAATCAGCGCATTTTCTCGATTCAAGAAGACACATATTTCTGTTTTTAAATAACGGTGACAAAATATAAAAAAATTCGTAAAAGGCTCCCGTCCCGAAGGGGTTAACAAAATTTCTTCATAGCAATTTTCACTTTATTTTATGACAAACGTATGGTAATTGTATCTATCTATTCTAAAAAAAAGTAACTTACGCTGTCACCGCAGCCGCCGGTTTTGATTTTTTTGTGACCGGAGGTCTTTCTCCGTTAATATTAAGAAAAATACTGCATACAAAAATATGAAAATTGGCGGTGTCACAGAGAAATGTTTGATAAACACGCTGATGCAGACAGTTTTCAAAGCGAATAATTATTTTAAGAGATATTTAATGCTAAAGTTGGACAAAATCGTTCCATTAAAAAAGTTTTATAGTAGCAAAAACTATACATGGGAATTAATTCATTTTTAGATCATTTTTTACCTTAGAATTTTCTGGTGTGCAGACTGCATTCACTTTTTTCATTTGACTCATTTTTTGCGGTTTTATATTTATTTTAAATTGAAGTTTTCAGCATTTCGAGAGATATTTTTTTACTTAAATTAGGAAATGGTATTAATTTAAACAGTTGACAACTGTATAAACAGCGCAAATAATGATGTTTGCTTCAAATTAAAAATTTATTTACACGTGACTATTATTAACAAAAAAAAAAAAAAAAAACTTTCAAATTAGAATTAATTAATTACGTGTGAAAATCAGGAGCTTATTGAAAATTACTTCATGAAAACTATATTTACACATGAATTTTATAAGGATATTGTAAAATAATAAATTCATTAACATGCGTTAGAAGTCTTAAATACGAGAAATTACGTCACATTACACTTATTACGTAAAATGAACAAGAAGTAATATTGCAAAACGGTTTAAATTTAAAAATTGATCAAGACATTAATTTGTTGATATTTTGAGATTATATTAATAAGATTAATATTAATTTTATTGAACGCGTTTGGACCGCTTTCGAGAGATTATTTAGTAATGTAATAAAAATAAAAAAGATTACAAGCTGAAAATGAAGTGTCATCAACAAAAAATATGATTTGAAAGACAAAAATCTGTGAAGCAGAAAATAAAGAAATTGCTTAAATGGTTTAGTTAAGATTCGTTAACCTTCTGTGCCGTTTCCGTAAGGCATTGGTATTTGTAAAATATATTTGCATTTTGATGCAGATTTGCTTATTATATTAGATTATTTTGAAATGTTTAACTGATTGTATTTAATCAAAGACGAAAACAGCCATTGTATCTTTTAACAGCAGCTGTTTTTTCCTTAAAATTCTCCAATCGAAGAAAAATGAATAGAAACCCATTTATAGGGAGATCGCCACTTTTTTTTTAAAATTATAATTTAATCATTCAAAATCTTTTTAAAGCCAATCAAATTAGCGTTCTTTTAGAGACTGTGGTGTCTGAACGGGGGTTGGCGAGGGTAGCTTGTAAGGGGCCGAGCCCCTAGTAAAACAAAATTTACTAAACAGAAATTCTGGCAAGAATTGTATTTTTTTCTTTTTAATAAAAAGTGTATAAGTTGGTAACAATGTTTCCCATGGATATCTCTGAAAATAATTATTCTAAAATTGTTTAAGAGAAGCACAGATTCTCTTCAATCGCGTCATGCAAAAACAAATTTCTGTTTAAAATATTATATTCTCGCAAATAATTACAATTAACCGACCGTCTACCAGACGGGTCCATTGGACCCGACAGGTACATACAAAATATTCATTCAAACCAGAAATTTCTTTAAAATAAACTAAGTATATAAACCAGACAAAAATAAGGTAAATAAATAAGTTAAATAGTTTTAAATAAAAATTCTGGTGTAGAACGTTTTATTAAAACTTGAATAAAATTCCCGGTAGATCTAGGGTTAAAGAAAAGTCTCTTTTATATGAAGAGGGTAAAAATTGGCAACAAACTTTCTTGTGGATATCAGGGGTCGTACGTTTCAAGGACTTTCAAGTACTCTTTTTTTTTCAGAATTTTGGGAAAGTAATATTTGCCTTATTTAATGAAAAAGATATATATATCTTCAGATATAGCGACCAGTACTTTACGAAATTTCTGTTAATGAAACACCTAAAATTCCCCGAATCCCCTGATGCGTACGAACCCTGTATATCTCTGAAATTAATTATTCTAAAATTGTTTGAGAGAATCATAGTTGCTATTAAATCGTGAAATACGGAACCAAATTTCTCTATAAAGTCATATTATCTCGCAAATAATTAGTAATCATAATTAAAAATGTTTCAATATCGTGGATACAATAGGCCAGGAATAAACACGTCACTATTTCCAAAACTTTATTGCTCTATGACTCACTTTAGAAATTGAAAAAACTTCAGTACCTGTCAAATATGCAGGTGAGAAGAGTTTTTCATCTGAAGTCGAAAATTTAATTTTCATCGGCTGAAATTTTAGCTCTGTAATATTTCCTCAACATTTCATTCCCATTCAAGAAACAATATCGATTTTATTATTCAGTAAAATGATTGATGCCCTGTATTGATTACTTTTCATTAAGAAAATAGCTTCAATCGTTGTAAATTGACGTTTATTTCAGAAAAAAATTTAAACAATAAAGACTACCCAGTATTTATTAACGACAGCAATTATTCATTTTGTTTTCGTTTAAAAAAAAGAAAACATAGATATGCAGATAAACAATTGTAAATACTTTTAAAAAGTTATACAAACATTTTCATAAGAATATAATTAAATTCATAATGATCTTCGTGGTATTTTTAACCCCTTAATCGTCGCGCCTGATAAGTGTCGAGTACTTTATTAAAATTAAGATTGTGTGATTGCCACCACTTTTTTTAAGTTGAAATATTCTCTTAATTTAATGGCAGATAAAATAACGAGAGAATAAAGCCTATTGCATTATTTAAAAAAATTGGTGGGGATAGAACAATCTGAAAAAAAGAAAAGAAGCCTACACTGCCCGTGACGATTAAGGGGTTAATATGATCTGAGAAATACTTTTATTTTTAACTGATTTTTTTTTAATTATTTACAATATATTTGCTTCTTTAAATTTTTCTATACTTCAGGAAAGTCTAAGAAAACGGTAAGGGAAAGATTAACAGTTCCTACTAACTTCCTTTTTTAACTTATTGCCACATTTGGCGATATTACATTCATTTCGCAACATAAAATCATTTTATGCACTTGAAAAAGTTTTTTTCAAGGAGCATTTTTTCCGTCTTCTTTTAAAACGATTAATATAAATGGTTATTTTCAATCTATCGTGAATTCACATTATTTAAATTAGATAAACATACTTCATTTTCCAAGAGGTTTTCACCTTAAAAATCTATCTATTAAAAAAAAAAAAAAAAAAAAAAAAAAAAAAAAAAAACTAACTAACGCTGTTACCGCCTCCGCCGGTTTTGAATTTTTTGTGACTGGAAGTTTTTCTTCGTTAATATTAAGAAAAATATTGCATACAAAAATATGAAAATCGGTGGTATTATAGATAAATGTTTGATAAACACGCTGATGCAGACAGTTTTCAAATCGAAGAATTGTTTTAACCCCTTGAAAGGCGGTGGAATATATTTTATCCAACCTACGATTAATGACGATTTACACCAGAAAATAATTATGAAATTTTACTTTTCTAACTTTGGTCGAAAAAGTCGTAAAATTGCTTTTCATATTTTGAAATAATTTTTTCGAATTTTCCGGTGCAAATTCAGCCTTACACAAACGTAATTACTTGCCTATCAGGGAGTTAAGGGATATTTATTGCTGAAGTTGGACAAAATCGTTCCATTAAAAAAGTTATATAAGAGCAAAAACTATACATGGAAATTTAATCATCTTTAGATCATATTATGCATTAGAATTTCTCGGTGTGCAGACTGCATTTATTTCTTTAATTTAACTCATTTTTTGAAGTTTTATTTCTATTTTAAATTCAAATTTTCAGCGTTTCGAGAGATATTTTTTATATATTTTAGAAAATGGTATTAATTCAAACTGTTGCCAACTGTATAAACAGCGCAAACAATAATGTTTGTTTCAGATTAAAAATTTATTTACTCGGGACTATTATAAACAGAAAATATAAAAAGCAGGAACTCATTGAAAATTACGCCATAAAAACTATATTTACACGTGAATTTTAAAACAGAAAGAATATTGTAAAATAATAAATTCATTAACATGCGTTAGAAGTCTTAAATAGGATAAATTACGTCATATTTACGTCCCATTACACTTATTACGTAAAATGAACAAAAAATAATATTGCAAAACAGTTTAAATTTAAAAATTGCGCGATATATTTATTTGATACTTTGAGATGTTCTTTTCAACTATTTTTGTTAGGACAGCGCAAATAATATTTCATTTCTAACAAAAGTATTTTCGCGTGAATATTAAAAAGAGAAAAAAAAAGTTTGGTGAAAATTACGTCAGATTAAAGACGATACATTTAAAATGTCTTATTAATAAAAAAAAACTTTTTTTCGCTTTGTTAAAAAATACCGGTAGTCAAAGACTCTGTTTACTTAATTCATTTTATATTAGCTTATTTTGAAATGTTTAACTGATTTTATTTAATCAAGGGCGGAAACAACCATTGTATCTTTTAATAGCAGCTGCGTTGGCCTTAAAATTCTCCAATAAAAGAAAAATGAATATAAATCCGTTTATAGCGAGATCGCCACTGTTTTTTAAATTATAATTCAATCTCCCGAAACCTTTTTAAAGCCGGTCAAAATAGCATGCTTTTAGAGTCTGCGGTGTCTGAACGGGAGGTTGGCGAGCGTAGCTCGTAGGTGGCAGAGACCCCTAGTTTTGAAAGAAAAAAAAAAACATTAACCCCTTGATTTTCGCTCCCGTCATATTCACGGGCTGTGTCTTTTACTCAGATTGCTTGATTCCCACCAGTTTTATAAAATAGTGAAATTGGCTATATTTTGGTATCGTTTTGCCTGTCATTAAATAAGGTGAATATATCTTTTTCATAAAAGTGTTGACAATAAGCAATTTGAATTTTTAAACCGTAATTTAATTCGAGCGTTAAGGGGTTAAAAATATTGTTGCAATTAAACATCACCTATAGCATTTTATTATTATTTTCAAAGCATAGTCAATTTTTGATTCAGAAATGCTCTTTTAATCTAATAAAAATATCTTTCTAATATTTAAATGTATTTTTATTCATTGGTTCTAAATTATAAATTCAGTCATGTTAAAACATGTGTACTATATTAACATAATTATGAAGTTTGTTCCAATATTTCCTATAGACATACGTAACTGCGTTATATATGCACTGGCACTACAAAACTCAGGGAAATAAAAGATTTTAGAATGGATATGACTGTGGTTCGCCAGCTTGGCCGCATTTATTTTTAAAGGAGATTATAAACATTTATACAAGCTAAACTATATATTAATAATAATAATAATAAAAATCAGAATAAAAAGAATTCCCCCTATGTAATGCGACTCCTCTATTTGAAACAAATGAATGTAAAAAGTAAAATAGATTTATAAACCGACTATCTCGGGGAATTAACCTTTTCGGGACGAGCGTGTTTTACAGAATTTTTAATGTTTTATGATCGTTTTTTTAAAACAGAAATTTTTGCCTCATTAAATAGTGAAAATGCTCGGATTAAATAAGGCAAAATTTACAATAAAAATTTACTGGTGAGAATAATCAATGATTCTGAGCACCTTACGCGGCTCGAATACCAGTCGCTCGTCCCCAAGGGGTCACCCCCCCCCCCCCCGCACACCTGTCGAAAAAGTATTAATTACTATTTCGAAGCGTTTAGCCTTTTGAGTTCTGGGGGTAATTTTTTTCAAAATGCCCAAATGTCACATTGGCACCAGTATTTTGTAAACAGAAGATTCGCTTTATAATATACACGAAATCTATTTTCAAATAAATTTGGTTGAATATTCCGGTGCCAATATGACATTCGGAATAAAAATTAAGTGTGAAGAAATTCACCCATCAGAGCTCAAAGGGTTTCAAAGTTAATTGAGAAGAATACATTCTGCTATTCTTTTTCTGAATCATCAAAGAAAAGTAAATTTAGGTAATTAAATTTCAAAACATATTGCCCCATCCCAAATCCCCACTTGCGCTATAACTTCCTATGGTGCGTTGCATCGATCTGCTTTTCAAATATATAATGAGGCAATAAGAAAATCTTTTCAAAAATATGTATTGCGAAAGTATTTTAAATTTTCAAAAGATTAATAAAAATAATTTACGAAGGAAAAATTTATAAATTATGATTATAGTCCAATTAATATATTAATTAATTTAGTTTATTCTGATGTGAGAAATTTACTTAGAAGGATTACTGTTACGGATTTTCGGCGGTTCATTCTAAAATAGTAAAACCAACCTATTAATTTTTTAATCAAACTCAAAAATATTGCAATAAATGAAAATTATCATTTGAAGAAATTTTCAACATTAATGTGTGTGCGGGTGTATATAAATATATATATACAGTAACATCTGCAGAAATGTAATCAACAATCAGTTACCAAAATGAATTACCAAAAATACCATTTTAGATGATTTATATATACTTACATACATACATGTGCAGACACACATATACTGTCCTGAATAGATGTACATTAACCTGTAATGGTTTTAAACTCAAATATATATAATTATTATATTATGGATTCAGACATACTGGCATGTTAAAACTTACCTACTATATTGACATATTTTTTTTTTTTCAACTATTCCACAACTATTCCAATCTTTCACTATTATTTTCTTCTTCTCATCCCCACCCCCATCTCGAATTTTATTTTAAATTTACATTTCCGAAGTCAGATTTATTTTCCAATGCAACATATAATTCAATGTATTATATTCAAAAACACTATAGTTCAATATATATATACATATATTTCCCAAGTATTAATTTTGTCAAGTCTATAGTCACAATAGGCGGTCGCGGGTGTTGAGGGAGGTCAAGCTGTCACCCATCGTTAATAAGATTATTGCACTCGTTATAGTAAGCAATGTTAGAGAGTGAAAAGTTGTTTCAAGCGAAAACAAACTATGTTTTACACTTTTAATGCAAAAAAAGTGAAAAAAATTTCAAATAAAACTCAGAAATAGAAAGTACTTTAAAATAAAATTATTATGCAATGAAATTGAAATCATGCAATGTTCAATTCAATCGCAAACAACTTTTTAACATTTGCATTCTCTTAGTGCTTTTTAAGAATTCTTATTTTTTTCACTGTTTTAGACATCCTTCCTTCCCCTCCCGCATATGACCATGTTTCCCTTAAAAATGTCTCTGTTAGAAAGATTCATGTTATTGAGAATTACTTCTTTTTTTTCCATTTTTTTTTTATTTGAAATATTTTACTGTCATGTTTGGTATGTATTTAACCCTAGATCTACCGGGAATTTTATTCAAGTTTTAATAAAACGTTCTACACCAGAATTTTTATTTAAAACTATTTAACTTATTTATTTACCTTATTTTTGTCTGGTTTATATACTTAGTTTATTTTAAAGAAATTTCTGGTTTGAATGAATATTTTGTATGTACCTGTCGGGTCCAATGGACCCGTCTGGTAGACGGAGGGTTAAGTAAAATTTCCCGAAAAGTTCAAATTCACAACGATTGTTTCTCTATTTTAACCCTTCCCCTTAACCTTATTTTAACTTTATATCCCCTTGGGTGGCGGTCGGATATATTTTATCCCACCTAATTTTAAGTAATATTTGCACCGGAAACTTTTAATAATGTTTTACTTTAACAACTTTCCTGAAAATAAAAGTTGTAAAACTACTTTTCCCTATCTTGAAATACATTTTTTCCAAATTTCCGGTGTGAGTTCAACATTACAGAAACACAATTGCTTGCCCCTCAAAGGGAAATACAGTAGTTATGTTACTACAACTATACTTTAACCCTTTCCGGCGCGGTGTCCTGAAAAAAGGACACCTAATTTTAATTCTAAAACTGACAAACGGCACCAAGAATAATTAACTAAAATTTTCCTATTATAATTTACTTGAAAATAAGCAAGTTCATATTTTCTAATAATTCGTTTATAAATTGCGGTGTCAGACCATTATTTCATCAGTTTATAAACAGAATTACTCCGCGCCGGTAAGGGTTAAATAAATATATATATGTATGGCAGATTTAAAACTGCAGTCTTTAAGTACCTATCTTTAACTTAGAGGAAGTTATGGAAACGTTATCGTAAACAGGTTTGTAGCTTCTGTGCGACACCTGTTTACTATAGCCAAAATTTCGCCAAAGCGAATAAATACGACTGTATATAAAAAAATATATATTTATATATCATAACACTGGCTTATTTACATCTGAATCAAGTTCATTTAAACAGTCAATCATATTTGCCTTCAAAAATTAAAAAGAAAATCAGATAACTGGAGAGATTTTATTAAAATAGGCAGCGTTCTCCTTCTTCGCGCATATGTATATTGAACAATATTCACTGTATATACGGACCCAGGGCTTAATTTCTAACAAAAAAAGCACCGGACCCCTAATATTCAGCAGTACAAAAATCGTTGGGTGCATCCCCCATTTTTTAGTTTATCACTCCTTCGAATAGAAATATTTGCCTAATTTTAATGTTAATTAATCGCTAATTTTTTCCATTAAATGAGGTAAGAATTATGATTCGTAAATAGTGTTATCAAAGAAGAAAAAAAAAAAAAAAAAAAAAGGTTCGATGCTTGTATAAGAAAAGGCAAAACACTGCTCGATTGCTTTCTATCATAATAATAAAAAATACATGGCAATTTTATATATTTACAATTGAAAGTTACTTCGTAAATGTGCAGAGCAGAGCCTTAACATGGGCAGCGTTCATGATGAAAAATAAATAGAAAAATCACCAACGTTATTTTCGAACTCATACACAATAAAAACTTCAAACAGACAAAGCCTCAAGCTGAAGCTCGTTGGATAAAAACGAAAGAAAATATTTCTTTCAGGTTAGATATTTGTGAAAAAAGTAAACGATCTATTTAACCCTTGGGGTATTCTGGTGAGAATTCAATATTTAGAGTCATTTTTGCTTGAACCTCAAGGGGTTAAAAAATAAACTACTGCCAACTATTACGCTTTTTTTCTACCACTAAAATTCATCGAGATTTTCTCTTTGTTTAATCATGAGATTTCGACGATTAAAGAAGACACTATTTACTTTAAAATTTTAGTTGTAAAAAGAAGGCGTAAAAGTTGGCAGTTACGCTACTGTCGCAAAAGAATATCGAACTGAAAGCAAATTCATTGTTCGTTCACTTGAGAGGCGCCATATCAACAAGCCCAAGCCACAGCCATGAATGCCAGACATAAATCTGCAAACATCACTACCCAAAAAAAAAAAAAAAAAAAAAAAACTCTATTTCTGTTTTGCCTTTGTTCTGATCAATATAGTATTAAAATGATTTGAAATGGAATACGTAAATGTTATGGGGGAGTTCTTTTTTTACTATACACGAATAAATAAAATTTTGAACGTAAGACAGAAGACAGATTGAGATCAAGCCCGCCGAAGCCTGATATAGAAATTAAGCACGTTTCATCTCCATCTCGTAGGTGTGCGACACATTACGTCACATATAAGTGTTTTGATAGAACACTTGAAGACAAGAATGCAAAAAAACTTTGAGCTGGGGTGGAAAGGAAAGGATAATTTAGGCTTCAATTTTTCGGAAGCGCTATTGCACTTGGCTCCGGAGCCTTGTATTTATGAGCTCCTTTGAATTCCGACCAATATTTAAAAAAATTAAAATATAGAAGTACCAGAGCTGAGATCGGGAGGTCCCCGGCGGAAATTAAGCCCTGTTCTGCAATGTCAATTTGCTCGTTCCTCTAGAATAGTATAGAAACTCAGAAGTAATTTTGTTTATAATCGCACTTTCTTTGGCGAACAAATACTGTCATCTTTTCTGGTAAATGTCATTCGTTCACACAAAATTTTATTTTAATTTCTTTGTCGCTTTTGTATCGCCTCAGATGACAATTCCACGATGTTGGTTTATGCTCTCTATATAGGATGGTTCAAATAATGTATACACACAGTATTTGAAGTGCAGAGACAATTTAGGAGAAAGTTTGAATCAGCGTTACAAGTGCGCTCCTTTTTTTTTTACCCGACTGCCAAGAAGGGTTATGTGTTTGACGCTTATCTGGGTATGTGGATTTCTTTATACCCTCGAAACACCCGAAAAAGCTAGGTGGATTTTAATGAATGAGTTGTCTATAGATTCGTCTTAACCGTCCGATGATTATAGGCTAGATTTTGTTTTTATAAATTCAAAACGGTGGTAGAGGCGAAAAAAAATCACGCACCCTGTTGATTGGCATATCGGCATAGGATAGGTCTTTCAAAATGAAGACGATGTTTCATTGTCTATTTAACATTCAAAAGCTCCGTTAAAATATTACACAACCTGGAAGTTGTGTAGGTAGGATCTCTAGCTTTACTGCAACTCTAACCATCATAGGCATCTATAGGCCTCATCAAAACAGTGTTTATAGATAGGAACTAACAATTAAACACAACTTAAAAGTCAGCAATACAAGTAAATGATCAAAATGGGTAAGTAATATAAAAAATAGTTTCATTGAATGAGAAATAGTTAATTAGTTCGCTTTTTACGCAGTCGGGTTTTTTGATTTTTTTAAAATTAATTTTTACTTGTTTAATTTAGTATGTTTGATTACTACGATTATTTGTAATATATTAATTCGCCTTTCTGTTACCGTACTTACTCTGTTATTAAATAAGGAGAATTGGCAACACTTATTTTACAATACCCTGCGCGATTTATAATCGCAGGGAATTAGAGATAAGTTTCGGGCAGATGTTTATGAGAATCCGAAAATAACAGGGACTTCTTTATAAAACACTGCATTTTTCTTTTTATTTTTTAAACAAACTTAATACATTCAATAGATTCACCATTTAAGTTTATACACTTGTGTAATCGATTATTCCACCGTTTGAAACATTGTTCAAACTCGTCTGTCTGTATGACTGCGAGCTCCTGCCTTGTTTTTCCCCTATTCTACGACGTTAAAGCGATGTTCTTTTATGATCCTCTTCATTCGTGGAAACAAAAAAGGTCGCACTGAGTAATTTCCGGTAAATAGAGTGCGTTGACCAAAGGGGTCACGCGGTTATTAGCCAAGAACTGTCGAATTGATGAGCAGGTGGATGGTGAAAAAAAACAGTCCCTCGTCTGCAACAAATCGGACCGCATAACTCCGCTAATACGTCAGTAGTCGAATGTCAATCCTCAAGCACAATTGCGTGAACTTTTTAGACATTTCCGTGCGTTCTGGAAGATAAAAGACGTAAAGAACGACGTTTGTCGTTTATCGATTTTTCAACTTTTTTGAAAATAAAAAGCGACGACACGTACATTTGAGTTTTTCCCGTAGCATCACCTTTGTTAGCTGTTTGTAACTGAACACTGCTTCTTTAGTTCTTTTACCCAGCATAAAGCAAAATTTCACATCCGTACCCTTTTCACTAAAATCCGATTTTACAAAGGGCGGGGAGTAAGGGAGAATGCTTAAAAAAAAAAAAAAAAAATGTCCTGTGATCAGACACTATCTCACTGTTGCCAGATTTGGGACTTTTTTGTTCCCAGATTCTTGATTGTCACCGCTTTTTTGAAATAGAAATAATCGGCATATGTAAAAATGGATTAAAAATTCTGAAAAATAAGACGAATTGTATTATTTTAAAAAAGTGGTGACAGTAAAATAATTTGAATTAAAAAAGTCCCCAATCTGGCAATACTGCACATACTTCCCCGGCGAAAGCACTGATTGCACTGAACTCAGAAAAGTTTGCGTGGCGCGTACCTCGAGCGAGAAAAGCGTGCTATATTAATCCCGCCCACACTGCTACCGTTTCCGTAAATTTTATGTCGCCGTTAATGTTTAAAATTTTCCCAAACAACGTTGTGGAGGATAACAGTAATCAATTCGCTTTATTTAACCTTATCTAATAACATATTAATTAAGGCGAAAACAAGGGGAATTTTACCATTTCAGAAAAGTGGTGGCAATCAAGAAATTTGAATTAAAAAAATAGATCACTGGCAATACTGATTTCATATTAGATAGTGTGACATGGTACCGAAAATGTGGTGAAATTCAGTATATGAATTTTCTTGCAGAAAAGCCATTGTGAGTCCTTTTATGAACTGGTACTGCTATGCAGATTGAATTTCTCGGGCATGAACAGAAGTATAGCTGCCGACCTTCGTATGTTTTTTTTTTTTTTTAAGCAATTTTGATATTGAAATTTAGATTAAATTAAAAGCCTCATAAAAATTAGTTTTCTTTATAAAATTTCTGAGGCTCAAGTATGCTTTTGCGCCTACCTGAAGTATTCATTCGAATGAAAAAAAAACATTCATTATACCAGTCGCTAATTTTAACCCCTTTTAGTTTACAAATGTGAAATTATTTTCTAACTTATTTTAAAAAGTAAAGATTTCTTTTCTTTAATAAACTTCGACTAAGGACGCAATTTCACAACGAAAAAAAATTCATATAGGCTATTTATCCCTATTGAAATTGTTCAATATCATGTTTCATATTTCATCTACGACAATAAGTTTTCTAAAAAAAAAAATAGATAAAATAAACCCGCAAATCTTATAAATACCCTTTTTAACATTCTATTAAAAAATATTTTTTAGTCGTATAGTTAGCGCTGACACATTTACAAATGAACAGCTGCAAATTGGAAAAAGGCTAATTAAAATACTATCGTTAAAAGACGAGAAATCACTCTAAAAATATAGATTTAAGCTGAATTTATACATAATGTTAAGGCGTTGTAAAATTTTTCTTTGTTCTTGGCTAGTTCAATAAATACATATAGTATAAGTCACATTCTACGAGTTTTATCTACCAGTATTTTAGAACTCAAAAATGTGACTTATTTTATCTGAGTTATCTTATTAATTGATTAAAGCGAAGCAAGCTTTCGAAAATAACGTTGTCCAACAAGCATAACATTTATCAGCTATGCGACTTACACTACAAAAACCCATGGAACTAGCCACTTATTAATGTGTATTTAAAAATAGTAGTCGAATTAAAGTTCAAAAACTGCTATGTTTGTGTAAACCACTCATAATACTTGACTATTATTACTTATTTTACTCGTGTGTGTGTACCTTCAAGATTTCCTTATTAGAATTTTGATTGAATTATTTGATTTCGTATTAATATGTACCGACCATTCCATAGTATGCCTGACTTATTTCACACTCTGCGACATATTCTCCCTTCACTGATTCTGACATGTAAGGCTACATTAATGATTTAAAGGGTTTGTAGCTGTCTTGATAATATTGTGAAACTGATCATGATTATTCTCAGGATTGTGAATGATATTACGTAAACATAGTTTCTGGTTTAAATTGGAGTTTATAATGTATTTTGTGTGAATTACAGCGTTAATTTATTAATTATAAATGTAGATATTTTAATAAAAACTGTAACTGTAATACAAATAATATAAGAAATAATCAAAATTTCTACATTTTAATCAAGTTTCATTTTATTTAAACAGGTTATTACGAACGCTCTATTTTGCAGATTTTCTAAATGCTAATTCTAGTTTATCATAATACAAATTAACGTCAATTAATTTACATACTCAATGTTTAAAGAAGGCCTAACTAATTATAGATGTGATACATGAAAATATCATCTTTTGTTTCATTTATTAATGATATTACAAACTCGGGATTTTTTATCAAATCGAATTTCTTCATACGAATTCTTTATTAAAAAAATGTAGCTAAAATGTATTTTACTGTTTTATTTGAATTAAAAACAAAATTATAAAAATTGAAAAATGTTTAAGAGAGAACAGCAGAAATATTTTATGCTTAAAGTAATTGTTTAATAAATTCAGAATTTTATCAGAGAATTACATGAAAAATAATTGAAGCCAATATTTACAAAATTTTAATTTTAAATAATGAAAAACATTGTTTATAAAACTTGATAAACCGTTTATTTAAACAGAGAATAATTGCAAGAAAACTGAAAACCGTTTTATGTTTAAAACATGTAGGGAAAACGGAATTCTTAAAATTAAGAAATTTATCATATATTTAAATGAAAAGCATCATTCAGAATTCCAAAAATAAAAATTCTGGAACTAAAAAATTAATGGAATATTTCGTTAACATATGTAACACATTAATAAATTTAAGATAGTTATTTTTTTTAAAAACATTTTAAAAAATATAAAAAAATAGAAGTTAAACAAAAAATTCTTTAATGGGTAACCTCTTAAGTTATGCAGCGATTTGCTTTTCTCTGCCCGGGAATGTAATTGGATTTGAAGTGAGTCAGTTTATATTTCAGTAGTTTGATAAATATCCAGTACCTGTTTAATATCCGTAAAAAATGAAAGAGGAGCTTATTAGATTCCGATTAACTTTTTTTATATTTAATTGAATTTACAAGAACTGCAACGTATTGCATCACAGATGAATTCGATAAAGTATGCTCAGAAGAAAGGAGTTTATCACTTTACATTTTTAAAATACACTTTTTATGCACATATTAAATGATGGCAGTATTTGGGATACATTTTCAGGTATACATTATTTATTTTTTAAGAAAATATATGTTTTTATCTTACATTCAAACGTGCCGGAAATTATAAGTCAAATAGTCAAATAGTGCGTTCGTACTACACTCATGTCCAAAATTAAGGTCACAGACATAAAATCTGTGAAAACTGATGAACTATTCACTGTTTTGCGACGAAATTTGACAAAGAGGTATATTAGAATAGGAGAAAGAATATAGTAACATAACAATATAGAAAAAAAATAACTGTGAATTTAGATACAGGGTATATGAAAAAGTGTGAAATCATGTATCAGAGATGAAGCATTTATCGCTGGAAAAGTCTGTCTAATATGGAGTGTGACCACCGTGCACGGCTATATAAGCCTCAGAATGAACTCTCATACTGTTTATGAGGGTTTCAAGAAGTCTTTGTGGCAACAGAGTCCATTCTTCCAAAAGCACGGCTTTTAACTCTTGGCGGGTCCTGGAAGGGGGGGGGGGGTTACGTTTTGAAATGGCTTTTTCTGGACCATCCCTAACATGTTCAATAGGATTGAGGCCCGGAGACCTCAAGGGCCAATTCATATGGCGAATATCCTCTTCTTCAAGAAAATCATCAACAATGTGAGCTCCGTGTGGCTTCGCATTATCGTCTATAAACATGACGTCCGGTATTACAGCACCCCGGATCAACCTCACATAGGCTTCGAGGAACTCATCCCTAACACCCGGTGTCCAGTCGTGTGTGTCCCTTTCACTGCATCCAACAGAAGAACCCGGTTGTTTTGGAGCCGAAGACATCAGTCTTGGGCACAACAAGAATAGGACCATGTTCTTTCCAGTGATGAGTCGAGATTCACCATGCAGAGTGATTCTCACCGAATCTTCATCTGGAGAGAACGTGGAGCTCACTATCATCCTTCACCGTAAAAGGAATCGACCGATTTCGTGGCAAAGGAATCCTTGTCCGGGGCGGCATAATGTTGGGCAGTCTTACACCGCTGCACGTCTTCGATGTGGGTTCTGTAAACGCACATCTTTATAGGGATTAGGTCCTTGAAGCATATGTGAGGTTGTTCCGAGCTGCCGTAGACTCGGACTTCATGTTTGTGGATGATAATTCGAAGCCACACAGAGCTCACATTGTTGAGAATTTTCTTGGTGAAGAGCATATTCGCCATATGAATTGATCCTTGAAGTCTCCGGACCTCAATCCTTTTGAACATGTTTCGGATGGTCTAGGAAGAGCCATTGCACAGCGTAACCCCCCCCCCCCACCCTCCCAGGACCCGCCAGAGTTAAAAGCCGCGCTTTTGGAAGAATGGTCTTGGTTGCCACAAACATTTATTGAAACTCTCATAAACAGTGTGAGAGCTTGTTGTGAGGCTTGTATAGCACTGCACGGTGGTCATATTCCATATTAGATATACTTTTCCCGAGATAAATGCTTTATATCTGATTTATGATGTAACACTTTTTCATATACCCTGTATCTTAATTCACAATTAAAACCTTTTCAATATTGTTATGTTGCTACATTCTTTCTCCCATTGTAATATACCTCTATGCCAAATTTCGTGGCAACACAGTAAATAGTTCATCAGATTTCACATATTTTATGTTTGTGACCTTAGTTTTGGACATGATAGTAGGAGAGCTGTTGAACATTTTTGAGTAGGTATTTGAGGCACCCTGAAAATTTGTGCAACACTTCTTTTGTAATGCCTGAATACAAAATCGAATGTCTGGCTGAAGGATCGTGGCCCAAAACCTGTGCCAGACACGTCTCAAGTGCCATTTTTGACACTACCCAAAAAAGGTATTTGAGGCACGCTGAGATTGAAACAGAATAATATTTATACTTAGAAAAAAATATTTTGAAAATGACAGACACTTTAGTTGGCCCAAAAATTGTGCCAGACACGTGTCAAGTGCCATTTTTGACTACCCAAAAAAGGTATTTGAGGCACGCTGAGATTGAGGCACAATAATATTTATGCGTAGAAAAAAATATTTTGAAAATGACAGAAACGGCACAAAAACTGTGCCAGACACGTGTCAAGTGCCATTTTTTGTCTGGCACAGGTTTTGGGCCACGATCCTTCAGCCAGACATTCGATTTTGTATTCAGGCATTACAAAAGAAGTGTTGCACAAATTTTCAGGGTGCCTCAAATACCTTCCGTAAAATGTTTAACAGCTCTTGGACTATGAGTGTATTTGAGCCAAGATGTCATTGCTCATGTCATCTACTCCAGTTGTCGTACTTATCCTGAAAATTCAAACGCAGGAAATTCTTCGGTAGCAGTATTTTCTTATAGAAAATCTCTTCTTAAATAAACCAAAATTGCTCGCGTTTAACCTAAATTTATTTTCCTATAAAAAATACTGATTTTTGATTAAAAAAAACTCCCTGAAGCGTACGAGCGCTGCTACTCTGCTGCTGACGGTGTCATTGGAAAGATGAATTTAGGACAACTTATTTTCAGCAGTTTTTCCCAGCACGGAATTCTCCATGTTCAACGCATCTGGTTTTACGAATGTTTCTCAATGCTGTGTGGTTTTCAGATAAGCAACTTATAATAATGCTCTTAAGATCAGTTTGTACAATGGTACATAGTCCGAGAAAAATCAGAGTGGCTCTTTCATCGAATTTAGCTCTCTTCGCCTTAAATTCAGAAAGCGTTGTGTTCTTGTGTTTCCCATTTCCATGCAGTAAGTTTCTTGTAAGAAGTGTTCCTTTTATTTTGCCGCTACCAGACTAGAATGGCTCATGTTGTATTACAAATCATGCATTGAGGAAGATGACTTCCTTTACATTCCAATATATACATGGATCCATATTGTATTTATTCGTCCAACCACTTTCTTTTCTTTCTTTTTTTGCTCGACATAGAACAGAGGGATTAAAACAAACCCCCTCACTGACAAGCCCGTGTTAATACGTTCACTAAGCTCCAGGTTTCACTGCAATACAAGCAATATTTAAAGTAATATAATTCTATTGATTTAATGTATTTTTAATACATTGACCAATGATTAATATTTCCAAGGATTGCATTCATATTCGTTATTAAGTTTTTTTTATAAAATGTTCAAAGAATCATTTTTTTAACATTTAAAACAAAATTCAGAGAAAACAACATTACAATTTTGCCCTTTTCCAAGACAGTCGGAGGGTTAAAAAATAAAATTCTACTGGTGTACAATCACGACAGTCACAACTCGACTACTGAGAGCACCAATTTCCTTACAGCACAGATATCCAGCCCAAGCGAGCAGCCAATGAAGACCGTGCGGAGCGTGATGCCACAAATCATACGATTGTAGGTGATCAGCGTCAGCCAATGATTGTCCTGCTGAGCGTGACGTAAACTTAGAAAAGTGTAATAGGTAGACCACTGATTCCATTGTTTATCTGGGAGAAACTTCAAACAAACATAATTCAGCTATCATCGCTAAAAAGATGCCTATTTTGGTGGTGATCCTTTTTTATGCAACTTCCTGTTTCCATACCCACAATAAAAGAAATGTAAATATAAAAGCGGAAATGAAACTAAGTAGAAATTTTCTTTAATTTCTTTTCGTAGAGGTTTTATTTAAAGAGCCCTTAATATGATTATATATATATATATATATATATATTTTCTGGGCCGTGATATTTTTGCCATTCTAGTTTTTTTTTTTTTTTTTTTTTTTTTATACAAATGATAAAAATGGCTTAGGACAAATGCATTGATTACATTCCACATAACACCATCTAATAAAGCTTAACAAATAAAAATCTTTATTAATATACGATTAGTAAGTAAAGAAGTCATAAATATTTTAAGATTTCCTCTTGAAAAACTTCAAAATCATTCTATGACGTGTTGAATTCAGTCTTGGACGGGGCTCGAACCCCACATACCAACCCACCCCGCTCCAGAAAATTTGGGATTCTATGTTTATCAGTGTCTAGAAATGCAAGCTGCAGAAAGCCCCACGGTGAAAAATGACTGAATTCAACACTGATTTGATAAATTATCGGAATACAATACCGTATTTAACGTTTAAAGCTATTCATGGTATTCTTGATAATTTCATGGTATTCAACTAATAAAAAAATATATATAGGTTAAACGATTTTATAAAATTAAACATTGCAAAATAGAAAGAGTATTAAAACATTGTAAAATACAATAATAACTAAAACATTGCAAAATCAAAGGAAACACTTGTTTTTCTTTTGAGTTTATTCTGCGATCCAAACTGGATATTCTCTGACATTATTATTTAATGCATTAACCTCTTAACGATCGCATTAATTTACGGTTTAAAAATTAAAATTGCTTATTGGCACCACTTTTTTGTAAAAGAAATTTTTACCTTATTTAATGACAGGTAAAAATGATACCATAATAAAATCAATTACACTATTATATAAAACTGGCGGGAATCAAACAAATCTGAATAATCTGAATAAAAGTCACAGCCCGTGAATATCACGAGAGCGAGAATTAAGGGGTTAAACTCAATAGACATTCTGATTAAACTAACAAGAAATTGACCAGTATTTGTCATTTTTCAATAAAATGAAAGAATCTTTATGAAAATAGTCAAAACAGGCAATTTACGACGATTGTTTGCATAGTAATAAGGATAAGTGCGTTATCATAGGTGAATTTAGAGCGACATAACTAAATCCCTGAAACTGATTCTGAAGCATGTTATTCAAACTACCCTAAAAAATCTAGACCTCTATCTTTCACCATTTCTGCGAAAAAAGTACGTAAAGTTGGTGTATTTTAACATGGCCGAGATAGAGCTTACCCGGTCCCTTTAAATTACAGAAAAAGAATTGCTAAATGTCTACGGAAGTGAAATAATCCAGCTATTTTCAAAAATATTCTGTATTCATCTCCAAAACGACATAATATATTACCCTTGAATGGCTATGTTCTAAATAGAAATATTTCGCAATAAAAATAATGCGTAAGCACATAAATATAAAAAATCTCCTTTAGTATAGGATTTCAATTGATATATTTTGAATTCACACCCACAAAATGAAAGAAAGGAATATTGCTAATATGGAATTTAATATGAAACCTCACACTTTTCCAAAGTTATATCGACTTCAAAATACTTTATGATATCGTCATATGTAGCATACGAAAAGGAGAAAATATCTTGAATTTACTTTAGAATACTTTCTTTTTCTAGATTTATTCGAACTAAAATCTAATATCCATTTTTGATTTATGTACAGCATGTCCGAGAAAGATCTTTATCATTCTAAACAATAATAAAGAAATACTAACAAGTTAAATGGAATGCAGATTTCTGCAAACGAATGCGAAATGTAAGAGTTTATTTATTAATTTTCGATTTCCTATGAAAAATAATAATGAAACAGAAAAGAAATACAGTCGAACCTCGTTATCTCAACACTCTAATGACCAGAAAAAAGTGTCGTCATAAGCGGAATGTCGGGGTAACCGGGGTTGGAGAAAAATATGTTTATAAAAAGCTGTATTTTTAATTAATTTAGTACAATTTTAAATACATAACTGTTCTTGAAGTTTTAAGCACTAAAGCATTATTATTAAACAAAATATACACAAAGACAAAATTGGAAAGAATAAAAATCAATTTTAATGATGACTTGCTTTTTTATTGTTACATGGAATATTGATGAATTGAGGTTTGCTTATTCCTAGTGTTTCCTACATTTTTTTTTTCGATATTATACAATGAATTGTAATCAATATTCGTTGTTTCAGAAATGGGTATTAGATCATTTCTGATCGTTTCAGTGCAAAGCAATGCTTCGGTTTTAGTTGGATGAAAAACGCCATGTAACCACAAGAAAGCGCCGGCTGACCAGAACTAAAAGACCGCGAGTAGACTGATATGTCTATCTGGAGCTTAAGTGGGCCATTCATAGTGCGTGGATTTATTTATTCAGATAAGGGATTGAAGTAAAATTTCTCATTTATCTCTTTGGGTATTTCATACTCTTTTGTGAAAAGTTTTGCTAAGACATTTCTTACTGCTTAATTTTCGTGCTTATAAGATGGATTATGATAAATGGACAATTTCCCTAAACTGTAGAGATATCCGGGGTTGAAAATTATTCAACGACGTAAAATGCGGAGTTTATTTACATTAAAATCATATACAGAAAATCGGGACTTTGAAAAACTGACGTGATAAGCGGGATGACATAAAAACCAGGTGTCGGGATAACAAGGTCAGACTGTACTAGGAAAATTATTACTACACTACATTTTAGTAATTACATTTTAAAGCAGATGAAAACGATGGATAACTACACAGACGAAAAGTAAACAAGAAGTTTTTCTCCAACACCCAGTGTACTGAAGGTGGTACTTATAAGTACCACCAAGTAATTCAACTGTCAAACAAATGCATACACCGTTCACTTAAAATAGCTAGTCAAATTGTATTCTAAGAGCATAATGAACACATAAATCCTACACTTATCTTATATCTTTTACTGTGTTTACAGCAAAAAAAAGAAAAAGACGAGCGTGACAATCTGTACAAAATGTCGGCACAAAACACATCGACTGTTTCAAATATATCCTCTTTCCTTGCTAAAATAACAAACCCAGAACTACTGCTACCATGTATCTGGACAAAGTGGAGTTAAGAGAGTGTTTTTGCAAAGTACCATTATAATATTAGTAATATTCAATATGGGATGAAAGTTTAAAGTTAGTGGTACTTATAAGTACCGTCAGTAGATAAAGGGTTAAAGTGAAAATCCGTCGTGGGTGCTAAGTCCTCCAAGTTACCTATGAATTATACCTCTGGAGGTGCCTTGCCAGGTGATGGTCTCGTCATCTGATCAAGGTTCTAAATTACGAGACCAACATGAGTAGCAATGTGCAGGTGCCAAACAACAGGATATAACGTTAAGTAACCGGCAAAACATAGTATACACAAACGAGCAGTAGGATCTGCAGATAGGATGACGATCGAGGCAATGATGTAAGGTTTATTGCCGCTTCGCGGCGGTTAGGCGGTCTTTCGCCCCGATGCCAGGTACTAAACCCGTTAAGCTGGGGCATCCCGGCAGGTAGGGGGCCTGGTCATCGGTTAGAAAGAAAGAAAAAAAGGGTTAAAGTGAATAATTAAACATGACTTTGAAAATTGCTGTTGTGCCAAAACTTTTGGCACGCACTGTATATATATGTATATACATAGGGGAGACTAGAGGCGGGAGGCTTGACACACACATCAGTCTTCTTATTTAAAAGAATTTAGGATTTTTTATCAATTGGTGTCAACTAAAGCTACAGTAATGCTTGCTGGGCAACATATAACAATAATATGTTCCCGCACCATGTTGGTTAAATCAAAGTAAAATTGCGTAATTTGTTATTTCTGTTTGTATAAATATTTTTTTTATAAAATATAATTATGAGTGTAAAATTATAATGTTTATATATTTAAGTAAAATAGGAGTGTAAGTTCATACAAAAATTATTAAGTTGATTTTAAATATTAAATATATACTTTTAAAAAAAATTGTTGTATTGTAAAATGAATGTATAATGATGAATATAGTTCTGATCTCAGATAACAACAATAGCCAGACGCCATGGTGTCGTTTTATGACAAGCCAGTGGAAAGTGGTGTATAATTAGAAATAGTAAAATAATAAAAATGTTGGAATAAATTTATGGCCTTAATAAAAGTGTTGGAATAAATTTATGGCTTTTCAGACCACCCAAACTTTAAGGCATATAATAATATTAAAGTATATGTAAGGGGCCATTTGCAGACTGTTAGCTAATAGGTCTATCCAAGGATAATGCAATATCTTCTCATATCCAATAAGGGAGGACTAGACAAATAGTTTCAAGCACTGCAAGAGTTGGTGTGCCAGAAGAAAAAGGTTTGAAAAAGGGAGTCTGAAAAAAGATGTCGAAGACGCAGGAGCTATCCTGAAAGACCATGCAATGAATCCAGAGAGCCCTAGTAATGCCCAGGCGAGATGGACATATCGGAGTGAGCCTAAGCAAGCCAAATTGAGGATGTCTTCCTGATAAATAAATGATAAATGAAATAAAATGGATTGTTCTACTGCGGTCCGTAGCTATGCATCCTGCCATTCCGATTTCACCGCTCTGATAAGAAGCTGAATCCGAATGACATTTGGATATGCTCCTTAGCAACGCGACAGCTCTGAATTTGATGAATAAAGGCCACCATCCCGTATATGATTCAAGGTATTACCTTAATCTTTTTCTTTTACCACTTTAAATTATATGAGAAATTATAAATATCCTTTTATGATATTTTATGGTAGAGAGCAATCTGAGATCCAACAAAGCCAATAATTAAATATAATTAAGGTATTTAAAAAAAATGAAAGATAATAAAAATAATAATTATTATTATTATTTTTTTTTTTTTTGCAAAAAGAAAATATATAATAATAAGAGTGAATGAAAACATTGTCTTTTTTTTTAAAAAAAGATTAAATATACATGTAATAATGAGCAGCGAACAAAAGTGTTGCTTCCTTTTTTTTTGAATTAATATAATGTGTATATGTATATAGTTGTGTTCAATGTAAATAAAATATTTAATCAAGTTTTAAAAAGTTTCTGTAATTATTTAATTGATAAATGTTTAAGGTGTGTCAACTTATTTTTACAGCTTAAATTTTAGTTTAATTCATAAGTGGAAGAGTTCGTCTAAATAATTCACAACGCAAACTCTTAATTTTATTCGTAATTAATTAAATTTAATAATTACAGTTTTACGCGGATTATAATTTAATTTTATTAATTATTCGCGTCGCTCTTCTACTAGAATTACGTAATTACGATCACTTATGTTATTTGAATTTATCTAAGGTATATAAAATTATATACCGATTTACTATGAGGTTGCTTGGATGATTTGGACCAATTAACAATTTTGGATGTAAATTAAATCTGAAATAAACAAGTGTAATTATCTGTCCAGCATCCCCCCTCATTAAGTAAAATGGTGCTATGACTCAGGAACGTTCATCTGAGGTCATTAGAAATAATAATAATAATAATAATAATAAAGGAAAATAAATTTAAGTATTATTTTAATGTCACAATTTTAAAGATATTGTAGGTATGTAAGTTTAATTGATTAAAATTTTATTAAAATTAATTTTATTATTGTAACAATAATGACACACATATAATAATTTAAATAAATAAAATGAATAATATATGTTAGGAAAAAAAAATAATTGAAAAAAATAATTCTGGGATTTATAATAGGTAAATTTAGGAATTACAATTTTTTTTTCTTCTCTCTTTTCTCTTTTGGTTGGATCTCAGTTACCATTGAGAAATAATGGCATTCACATCACGGATGACACATTTGTAAAAATATTTTTTTTTTTTTATATATACTGTATAAATAATAATAATAAGAATAATGAGTAAAATTTTATAATATGACTGGTATAAAAATGATTGAAATGTCAATAGATTATGATTTTTGAAATTGTATCAAGGTGATACAAAAGAAAATTTATGAGTCGTACTACGAAGTAGTGGTACAATATTTATATATATATATATAAAAAAAATAAGATTGTTGTTTCTGTAGAAAAAGACAGATATTCTTCTGTGAAATGAAATTATGTTGTTTTTTATATATACGTGTATTATAAACATTTTAGGGGTATTTATGTGTGTAAAAGAATAATATACAAAACAACTTCATCTGCTAAGAAATATTTTTTTTAAATTTTAGTGCTGTTGTTTTTATGTATTTATGCAATTTAGAATATTTTCATACATATGTTGTAATATAGAGAAAATAGTATGATATACAAAATATTATTTTAAGAGGTATAGGATCTATTTTGAATTGATATTTTGAAAAAGTATACATCGATTACTAATATTTGGTAAAAATGACTCAGACGCTGGATATAGATACACGTATTAAGTTAATGTCACCATTTGACAATAAAAAGAACAAAAACATTATATTTTTCTTATATGATTTTGATAATATTTTAAATTCGAAAGATATACAGGAAGAAACTAAATTATTAATTTTAAAGGCTAAAATTACTGGGGACGCAAAACATATTTTAAGTAAACAGATTGAAAAATATAATGAGACCAATTATAATTTATTTAAAAATAATTTGGTGGAGTTATTTGGTACTAAATTAAGCTTCCTTAATGCTCAGAGCAATTTCCTAAATTTAAAACAGGCCGCAAGTCAAACGATAGAGGATTTCATTTTGGAGTGTAAAAAGGGTGTAAAATCTTATATCGAAAGTGCAGGCGAAAATGTGGATAATAAGGAAGAGAATTTATCGAAATCTGAAAAATGTCGAATTTTCTAAATGCAATTAGACCGGATATTGCACTAGATGTTAGTAAAAATGCGCCCAGGTCCTTCAAGGAGGCATGCGAGTTAGCAAAACTTATGGAAAGTGCGTATAATGAATCAAAGTTTGAGGAAATTAGCGCAATAAATAAAGAAAACAAAGATCTTTATGAGAACATTATAGAAGCAAGTAAGCAAAACAAAGAGCTAATCGAGAAATTAAAAGGGGAGATTGAAAAACTAAAAAAATCAAAGAAAAAAAACCATGCAATTAGAGATGATAGTGTTCCGCGGAATAAGAAACTCTTTAATAAACACAATAATTATCAGGGTCCCCATTTCAATAACAATTTTCATTATAATGATTATGAACGATATTATAATGATTACTACAATTCCTTTAATTACCCGACGCATTATGGGATGTATGATTATTCACAACCTAACTGGAATTCGGGAAATAGGGATTTTGGATATATTTCTGAGAATTATGATCAAAATGGTTATCAATTTGAAAAGCGCAAAAAGAAAAAAAAATGGGCAAAGAAAACAGCGAAATCGGATCAAGATTCGGGATTTTCAGAGACGGAAATCGATAAAATAAATAAAACAATCGCAAATATAACAAATGCAGACAAAGATAGTCTGCCAATTATATCACTAAGTATACAGGGCGTCGAAATACAAGCTTTATTGGATACTGGAGCTGCCGTTTCCCTTTTATCACCTTCTTTATTAAAAAAAATTAAAGATACAAACGTCAAAATCAAATATTTGGGCAATCAGATCCAAATTAAAACTTTAACGAATTCAAAGATTTTTTTTTTTTAAACAATGTGTAAAATTAAATTTTCGATTAAAAGGTATATTCACAACAGGCACATTTTATGTCACTAATGATGATTTTGATAGGCAGTACCAAATGCTATTAGGGTACGATTATCTCAAAGAAAATCATATGATTTTGGATTTATGCAATAAAACCTTAAAATTTAAAAATCAACAAATTAACTTAAACGTTGCAAGTGAAGTAACTAATTATGAAGTGAATAACATTACGCCATGTAATTCAGGGGAACATTCAAATAAAATTATGTTTGCCATTACTAAAAATAGAATTTTTCTCCAACCTGAAGAATCGAAAATTGTAAAATTAAAATGCCCAGAGGATATAAATCTGTCAGATGTGATTATTTTTGACCCCATTCAAGAAAATAGTAAATTTTCATGCGAGACTTCGTTACACGAAGTTCAAAAAAATAATAACATAAATATTATAATAAAGAATAAACTGTTAGAAAAGTTAATTATTCAGAAAGGAACTAAAATGGGGGAAATTATAAAGAACTTCTGAGTGCAAGCAAGATGACTCAACTGATAATATAGAGAAAGGGACATTTTATGAAATAAATAATTTAAATATAGAAGATGCAAGAAAATTGCGAGAAGCAGAAATTAAAGAGACGGATTTCGATTTAAGCCATTTATCAGAGGAAGTACAACAAAAATTTCGAGAAATTTTAATGGGCAATGTTCATGCATTTTCAAAAAGTTATCAAACATTGGGGCAATCAGCGTTTGTCGCACCAAGTTTTCATTTGAATCATGAATTCCCGGTACAAGCTAAGCCATATAAATTGCCTCAGGCAGTAAGACAGTATGCGAAACGGGAAATTGAACAATTGTTACAGGCTAAAATTATAGAGAAGACTGACTCCGAGTATGCTTTTCCAGTTATTTTCGTTAGAAAGAAAAATCCGAGTAATAACCCGAATGCAGAACCCAAGTTTAGAATGGCAACGGACTTAAGACTATTGAACCAAATTTTACAACCATACACTTATCCGATGCCGGACGTAAAAGACTTATTACAAAAAATAAGCGGTAAGAAATATTATACTGTGCTAGACTTACATAGTGCATTTTTTCAAATCAATTTAAAACCAGAAGATTGTAGAAAATTAGCTTTTATTACGGAATTTGGCAAACATATGCCGCTTCGTTTAGCTTTTGGCACACGAAATTCTAGCGCAATTTTTGCAGAAGTAATTGATAAAATTCTGGGACATTTTGATAAAAGCAAAGTATCATACTACATTGATGATGTGTTGATATCTGCAAACACAATAGCAGAGATGATGAAAACCTTAGAAGAAGTTTTACAGGTATTAATAAATCATAACATGACAATCGAACCTTCAAAAATGCAAATTTGCAAACCAGAAACAGAATTCCTAGGATTTAGGGTGAATCAAATGGGATATTCTCCATCACAAAAGAATATAGAAAAAGTGAAAAATTTAGTCAGACCAAAATCGAAAAAGGGGGTCAGATCTTTATTGGGTTTAGCGAATTATTTTCGGACACTAATACCCAACTATTCAGACAAAGTTAACCCTTTAGTAGAACTGACTAAAGATAATGTTAAATTCAAGTGGACTCCAGAAGCAGAAAAAGCTTTTCTGATAATTCAGGAAGAAATTGTACAAAAACCAACACTCAGACCCCCCGATTTTAACAAGGAATTTTTCTTATTCACGGATGGGAGCAAAGTTGCAATTTCAGGTGTTCTAGCTCAAGAAAAGGATGGTCATTTGCTACCTGTTGAATTTTTCGGGAGAAAACTTAGAGAACCGGAAAAAATTATCCGAGTATTAAATTTGAGTTATTAGCAGTGCATGAAGCAATTATGCATTTTAAATATATGCTTTCGGGTAGAAGGTTTACTGTGTTAACTGATTCGAAAGCACTAACTCAGCATTTACATTTACAAGATAAATCGGAAATTATAAACAGATGGGTAGCAGATTTACAAGACTTTAATTTCGACTTCGAATTCGTCGAAGGAATTAACCATCCAGCAGACTATTTGAGCAGGAATTTAGATAATCTTACAACAGACAGAGAACTCCAAACTAATTTGTTTGCAAGTAAAATAGCACTTACAGACGAAAATATTAAATCGGAGCAATACGCAGACGAAAAATTAAAAAATATAATAAATAAAATCGAAAAAGACAAAAATAATAGAAGCACGAAGAGATTTGCTTTAAACCAAAATAAATTATTAATTTTAAAACCTGGTTCAGATAAAAAGGAGCTTTTAATTACCCCGGATTCATTAAAAATTGCAGCCATAGAAGAAGCTCATAAAGCGCATTTCGGATTTCAAAAAACTTATGATAATGTGAAAACAAGGTTTTTTTGGCACGGAATGTACAAATATATTAAACAGTATTGTGCAAATTGTGTGCAGTGCCTCACATCTAAACAACACACGACAATAAAAGTCCCTGTTAAAAAAATGGTGAAAGATCACGAAGTCGGTACAGTCCTGCATGCTGACGTCATTGGACCTTTAAACCTCACGTTAAGGAAAAACAGATACATTTTAATTATAATTGATTCGACATCGAGATTCCTGGAAGCTGTTCCCCTACGAAACGTAGAGTCACAGACTATATTAAATGTACTAAATAAATATTTTGCAAATTATGGGATTTGTAAAGAAATTATCTCTGATAACGCAAAATATTTAAAAAGCGAAATTATGAAAGAATATTTGGAATCTTTAAACATACAAAGGAAATTTGTGAGTGTATACCGTGCGCAAGGAAATGGACTTTGTGAAGTTACCAATAAAATATTAAAAACATCAATTGTAGCTATGTCGAAACGCACTACGGAATGGGACATAAGACTGGATTTTCTTAAACTAGCGTATAATTCCTCGAAACTCCGCGCTACGGGATATAGTCCCTCACTGCTATTTTTCGAAAGGGAAATAAAAAAATCCCTTCACAGCCCATATTCCTTCCGAGGAAATATATACCCACTCTTATGTTAAAAGCAGAATACAGCATATGAAGGAAATCAAAATTCAATCCTTTGCAAACCAGGAGAAAATAATGCAAGAATATATAGATGAAGATGCATACGAAAAAGTAAAGGATTTAAATTTGGGTCAAACAGTATATTTAAAATGTATTGGAAAACCAGGCGCATTAGAGCCAAAATTTCAAGGACCCGACGAAGTTACTAAAAAGTTTAGAAACTTTAATTATTTATTACAATATGTTCCAGATAAATCAATAGAGCCGATCAAACGACATATGGATCAATTGTACGCTCCGAAATATGCAACAGGTCATACAGAGGGGGAAATTACGAATTTACAGGGGTCTCAGAAAAAAATTAAGGGTGATAAAAATGACAAAAATAAATGTGGCATTTGTCAGAGAAAATCGCACTCAACTGAAAATTGTTGGTTTGAATCAAATAAAAATACGAGTCAAAAGGGTGACAAAGTTACTAAAAAGTATTATAAAACAGAAAATAAATATTCTGAGAATGCAGACCCAGATTTAAATGATCAAAAAGACCACCATAATACAAATAGGTCGTTATATGGTTATACACCATATACAAACTTATGCGGGGATGTTATACAAGATCATTACCTTTTCCCCCCTCCCCAGTATTATCCATGGGATATGAATTAGTATTAAAAATAAAACAAAATACATAATTAATCGAATTTCAAAATTTAAAAATAAATTTTTCTCTTTTAGCTAAAAAAAAAAAAAAAAAAAAAAAAAAAAAAGGTTGAAACAAAATTAATAACTTGCCTTTTTAAAATTCAAAATAATAATAAGAAAGGATAGGAAGATGGGAACGCCAATTTGTCTCAGGGTTACAATATTGAGCAAATGTGCAGGGCGCACCCGAAAACATACTTATAAAATTATGAAATGTGCTTCACAAAACTTCACTGGAGCAGTGAAATATTTTTCTCCAGGCAAAAGTTATATATTTTTTTTTTCGAATATGAATTAGAAAATATAAAATCTTAACAAAGCCAAATAACATTAAAACTTAATTAATTTAATAGTGAATAATGTTGGAGTAATTTTCAAAAAAAAAAAAAAGAGAATTTTTTTGTTTTCTATAAGGGTAGCCTTCGCTAATAGCCTTACAATTTAGATGACAGAATTTCAGAATTACTCTTTAAAATGAGTAGGTGTAAGCTATTAGGTTCAGGGTAGTTAGAACAGCTTTATAGCATACTCATATATATATATATATATTTCTTATATAAATATATGGTTGACAAGGAATAAATTATTAGTGCACTCTATATTAGGATAGCGGTCAGCTATAAGCCTAAATATAATAAAATATACAAAAAGTGCTAAGATTTATTCCGGTAGTTCAATTACAACTTATATGCTAAAGTCTAGAATTTAGGCAGCAGGGATAAGTTTTATGAACAAAAGTCTTATAAAAAAAATAAAAAAAAAGGATTTTGGTGTAGCACATTGGTTTAAAAAAAAACATATATATGTATAACAATGGACAAAGCAAGTTATTTCAATATGATTGCACACAAAATTATAGTAAACAAATACACAAATAATTAATTCAAGCAAAATTAAAATTTTCTCACCAAAGGCTTTCTGTATAGGGTGCAATTTTGGCCTACGGCTGGGTATGCACCAACACCAACAAAATATTTGTAGAAAACTTATTCATCAGTAAATCAAGGTATATAGTCATCACTTGGTCATAAACTTCAGGATTCTTGGCTGAAAAAGGAATCGAAGAAAAAATTAAGTATGGTATAATTACTAGATGTTATGCCCAGAAACAATAAAATTAGTAATATTATATTGTAAAAAGCAGCATTTTGAGTTTTATTTAGGAAAACTTTTGATTTTTAGGTTTTACACATTTATGGAGTGTCTAGCCCAGTGTATAGTTCCTAGATTTAATAAAAAAATAATAAATAAAAATATAAGTTGGTGTTGTTTTCAAAATAAATAACAAAAGGTATAGCAATTAGCATTTACAGTTAAAATTTATGGAATTTTCAGCAAAATTAACATTAGACAAACATAGTTTATATTATATTTAACTTGATAAGATAATTTACTTTTATTAACGGTATTCAATTAGAATTAAAATAGGCTTAAATCCAAGTTAAATTAATTAATAACATTGTTATAGTGTAAAATTTTATGTAAGACTATTATATTTTTATTGTATATATAAAAATATGCGAATTTAATAATTAATAAAATGTATTAGAAAAATTATTTAATATAAATATTAAATGACATCTTGATGAAATCAGCTAGAAATTAGATTTTTTTTTTAAATAAAATATTTTATAAATTTATGTTATTTTAGAATTTAAGTATTATTTTTCTCTTTTCTTTCCATTAGAATTAAATGCAATTCTAAATTTAACACATATAAATATACATAGTATTGATAAACTTGAGTATGTGAGTTCATAATTTTTTTTTTATATAATTTGGCCAATTTAACATAAGGAAACAAAATAAATAAATAAATAAATATATTTATATATATATTGGCCTTATTTTTATTAAAATATGTAGTATGGCTTAATAAATTTATTTACTTAATTTTTTATAGTACGTACAGTAATTATTTTAAAAACTTGATCTATAAAAAAAAAAAAAAATAAATAATAAAAAAAATAAATAAAAATAAAAATTGGATGTGATTGTTTGTGAGTATACAAAGATTTTTTCTGCTGGCAGAAGTTCTTTGGTCCGGCCGGGCACTCATAGATGGCTGCATACAATTTTACGTAGTAATTATCATTTGCTTTTGTATTTTTTAAATTATACAAGTGTATTAATAACATTTTTTTTTATAATTAAATAATAATTATTAATGTTTGAATAATAATAATAATTTATTACCTTTTATTTTTAAACATATCATTAAATTTTAGTGTCAGGAAATTCACATACGGAATGTTAATGATAAATAAAATTTTGAATAAATAAATTTTTATTTCATTCAGTAAAAAAAAAAAAAAAAAAAAAAAAAAAAAAAAAAAAAAAAAAAAAAAAATTAATAAATAAATAAATATGAAAATTTAACAATCTTTTAAGATAGAATTGTTGGCTAAATAAATAATAATTAAAGACAAAAAATTGTTCTCTTCTTCGCCAATGGCATTTTCTGACAACACAATTTAATAGTATTAAATGAAGGTGCATTTTTAAGGTCAGCGTAATGCATATTTTGCATTTTGAGAGGCTGTAGAAGTCATATTTCCGTGTTGTTTACATTTTAATAGTAAACAATATCATGAATCAAAATTTGTGTTTGTTAGAAAGGTCTAAAAATATACAATGTAATCAGTTAAAGAAAATTATATGCATTTTTTCTTAAAGCCTGAAAGGCAATTTTGTTTAGATCTGAACCTGACAGCATAAATGCACGCTCGCTTCAGTTGCAGTACGAGGCAGGAGAATTCAAATGCTAGAGTCGCTATTTTCCCCTGCAAAATAATAAAAAAAAGCAGAAGGTTTTACATTAGATATGATACAAATACATACACTGTTTATACATAGATTATGTTAAAAATTACATACATGCATGCACAGTTAGTTAAGAAGAAAGTACATCAAGGAATTATACTAATTAATAAGGTAATTACAAGCATGAAATGGTTTTAAATACATACTTTTGGAAGTCGTAAAATTTTGTCACAGCCCAAATCACCTCAGCAAAAAGTGATTAGTAGCTTGACCGACCTCTCGTTTTAGGAGGATGGGGGAAGGTCAAAAACTGGTTTTCTTCTCTTTTCCTTCTTTTTTTTCTACCCTGTTTTCCAGGCATTACGTAATGAT
Source organism: Maratus speciosus (assembly GCA_963932465.1). Classification (NCBI taxonomy): domain Eukaryota; kingdom Metazoa; phylum Arthropoda; class Arachnida; order Araneae; family Salticidae; genus Maratus; species Maratus speciosus. The sequence continues at coordinate 238,410,789 of OZ010794.1, read as the reverse complement.
ATATTAAAGGAGATGAAATAGCTTGTATATTTTGACGTATCATACAAGTTAGAAGTAACAAATAAATAAATAAAATAAGGTAACCAGTTTGTATACAATATTTTTCTGATTATGATTTGAATACATCAGATTAATTATGTGAAAATATAACATGTCATACTACAAGCATTGTATTTACTTTTATTCAGTATAAAATGTGTTTTAAATTAAACACTGTGTCATAAGGTTATATGTGATAAAATGATATGTCAAATGTGTATGCCATTATTTTTCCTGTATTTAGGTTTATTTCGGCATATTAGTTTCATACAAAATTATAGCTTTGAATGTATTTTTGGGCACTTAAACTGTAAAGTTACAAAATTATTAAACATGTGTGTGGTAAAGGAAAAAGGCTTCGAGGAAGATATCAGATTTTCAGTACAGATGTCTTCTATAAATGTGAATGTCAACAGACAACTATGCTATCATGTGTTGAACTTTCTGTTATGAAAAATAGAAGAACTTCTTATAAAACATACCAGAACCATTGATAATTGAACATTACAGACTTGGCTCAAAACTGTGTAGATACACAGTCATATGGACACGTACATTCTTTTATGCTTTACAAAAAAAAAAATAATAATAATAATAATAAAACCAGCAATCAGATTTTATTTATTTATTTTTTTTCTGACTACCTGGAGAGATGCTGTGCAACATATAACAATAATATGTTCCCGCACCATGTTGGTTAAATCAAAGTAAAATTGCGTAATTTGTTATTTCTGTTTGTATAAATATTTTTTTATAAAATATAATTATGAGTGTAAAATTATAATGTTTATATATTTAAGTAAAATAGGAGTGTAAGTTCATACAAAAATTATTAAGTTGATTTTAAATATTAAATATATATTTTAAAAAAATTGTTGTATTGTAAAATGAATGTATAATGTTGAATATAGTTCGGATCTCAGATAACAACAATAGCCAGACGCCATGGTGTCGTTTTATGACAAGCCAGTGGAAAGTGGTGTATAATTAGAAATCGTAAAATAATAAAAATGTTGGAATAAATTTATGGCCTTAATAAAAGTGTTGGAATAAATTTATGGCTTTTCAGACCACCTAAACTTTAAGGCATATAATAATATTAAAGTATATGTAAGGGGTCATTTGCAGACTGTTAGCTAATAGGTCTATCTAAGGATAATGCAATATCTTCTCATATCCAATAAGGGAGGACTAGACAAATAGTTTCACCCACTGCAAGAGTTGGTGTGCCAGAAGAAAAAGGTTTGAAAAAGGGAGTCTGAAAGAAGATGTCGAAGACGCAGGAGCTATCCTGAAAGCCCATGCAATGAATCCAGAGAGCCCTAGTAATGCCCAGGCGAGATGGTCATATCGGAGTGAACCTAAGCAAGCCTAATTGAGAATGTCTTCCTGATAAATAAATGATAAATGAAATAAAATGGATTGTTCTACTGCGGTCCGTAGCTATGCATCCTGCCATCCCGATTTCACCGCTCTGATAAGAAGCTGAATCCGAATGACATTTGGATATGCTCCTTAGCAACGCGACAGCTCTGAATTTGATGAATAAAGGCCACCATCCCGTATATGATTCAAGGTATTACCTTAATCTTTTTCTTTTACCACTTTAAATTATATGAGAAATTATAAATATCCTTTTATGATATTTTATGGTAGAGAGCAATCTGAGATCCAACAAAGCCAATAATTAAATATAATTAAGGTATTTTAAAAAATGAAAGATTATTATTATTATTATTATTATTATTATTATTATTTTTTTTTTTTTTTTTTTTTTTTTTTTTTTTTGCAAAAAGAAAATATATAATAATAAGAGTGAATGAAAACATTGTCTTTTTTTAAAAAAAAAGATTAAATATACATGTAATAACGAGCAGCGAACAAAAGTGTTGCTTCCTTTTTTTTGAATTAATATAATGTGTATATGTATATAGTTGTGTTCAATGTAAATAAAATATTTAATCAAGTTTTAAAAAGTTTCTGTAATTATTTAATTGATAAATGTTTAAGGTGTGTCAACTTATTTTTACAGCTTAAATTTTACTTTAATTCATAAGTGGAAGAGTTCGTCTAAATAATTCACAACGCAAACTCTTAATTTTATTCGTAATTAATTAAATTTAATAATTACAGTTTTACGCGGATTATAATTTAATTTTATTAATTATTCGCGTTGCTCTTCTACTAGAATTACGTAATTACGATCACTTATGTTATTTGAATTTATCTAAGGTATATAAAATTATATACCGATTTACTATGAGGTTGCTTGGATGATTTGGACCAATTAACAATTTTGGATGTAAATTAAATAGGAAATAAATAAGTGTAATTATCTGTCCAGCAATGCTCAAACAACAGTCTTTGTTTCATACAGATAATCGAAACAGGTGTGGAGAAAATCACTTTGAAGCATTTTCAACCTAAAAGTTGTATTTTTTAGAAATAATTTGTAAGCTTTTTTCAAATAAAATATATCATATAAATTTAAGTAAGTAGGTTTTAAGTAATGCAGAAATATGGAGCTTGCATTCCAGGCATGAAGATTGTACAGGAAGTTAGGCTTAACATAACAATGTGCTATTCTTTAGCAAAGGGCTATGTGGGGAGGATTGACCAAGTAAATGAGAGGGAGGGTTGATCTGTTTGCCAAGAATCCCTTAATTAAGTGGTTTTGGAAATCATTTTATTATACACTGCGCATAATGAAATGTTAATGATTATATATAAAAAAGAATGTGAATTTATTCTGTAAAGCTACCCTAAAATGGGGTGATGAAAAACAAAATGTTTAAGACTGATTAAAGAAATATATGAAAAACTGATATAGTATCCACTGCAAGAAAAATTTTAATGAAATATAAATGGGAATGTTGATAATAGCTTTTTTCCATTTAAATATTACTTACAATAGGTAATTAGAAACAGTGGAAAAGACTAGGAAGAACTAGAAAGTGTGAAAGCAGCAGTCTTAACCATTTTAGGGTCAGTTGTATGTTTATGAAAACACTTAATTTTAATTCTCAATCTCCACAATGACACCAGATCTTTTTTATAATATTTTCCATTTAATATGTATATGAAATATAGCCCTTTTTTATTTGGAAATAAATTTGTTCTTAAATTGCCAGACATTTATTTCAACATTTTAGCAATGAAAGTACTTTGCCCTTCAAAGTGTTAAAATATGTTAATGACATGTTAAGTGCTCATACTGTTGTAAACGAACCTAGCATTGATCATAAAATTTTGAGCAGTATGTAGACAAATGTCACCATTATAAATGCAGTCAGATGAAGTTAAACTAGGTGACAACTGGAGTTGTCAGGTAGAGTGTCACAAAACGTATGACAAGTAGACAAAAAAAGCGGAACAGTGGCTCCTAAATCCGCACATAATAATACATGAAACCCTATGAAACGGAACCTCTCTCTAACGGAATACTGTCTTAAATGCCAAAATTTCATTTTTTTTCCAGCTGCACAATCATACCTGCTCAGACAAATTCATGTTTAAAACCAAATTTTACTGCTCTGGCCTGCGATTGCTTCAAAGCAGGTTTGTTTAAGCATCATATTTTCAAAATTATTTTTTTATTATAAGTAAAGCATGTAGCATAATTTTATTTTGGTTTTTTAAACTAATTTTATTACTGTTCACAAATGTTGCAATATAAAACAAAGTGGGTCAAGCCTCCCATATAGTGTGTCAACTCTCCCATATATGGGGAGACTTGACCCATTATTTTCTTATGAATAAAATCAATCATTTTTCAAATTTTTTATATATTACAGTTATGTAGCAATTTTATTTTGATAACTTATTGTATAACAAATAAAATGATACATAAAATTTTATTCTAGGATCAATATTAAAAAAAAATAATAAAACATATTTTGTAAAAATTGGGTCAACCCTCCCTAGTCTCCCCTATATATATACATTAGAAACTATCAATTATTTTCTCTACTAATTTTAATTATCTTTATTTAGTTCTTATACCAAAATTTCATAAGAAACCAATTAAATTTAGGACTGTAACTATTGGATGCAATACATATAATAATATAGCCAATAAACTTCTCAATCAAATATATATATACTGACAACAACAGCTGATAATACACATTGTATAAAAAATAGCTATCAACTGGTCAATATTATGAAAAATCTGAAATGTGTAAACAATATAACGACATATGATTTCAAAGATCATTTTAATAATATGGATTTATTAGATCTACATAATATTATAAATGCATTATTTAAAAAGTATCTTCATAAACTGGATTTATCATTTAATATACACATATTTAAGTATTGCGCGGGAGCACAATACTTATTTATTTCCAGTGTCACTTCTCAATGTTAATTTAACATGGGAAAGCCTATGAAAATCATAACTTTTTTATTTTTTCTTCCCACCTTTTTGTCCCTGATGCCACTCATATTTTTCTTTACTAATTCTAAAGATATTATACATTTAAAGTGTAAAAACGTTTGCCTGACGTCAGGGTCAAAACGAATGGTAAAATGCCTTTTTGTATGGGTGAATTATAACCCAGAGAGTAACATGGGCCATTTTTTTTTTTTTTTTTTTTTTTTTTTTTTTTTTTTTTTACATTATTCAAATATTTTTCTTAATAATTCCAATTTTCGATTTTTTCATTAATAATCAACCGATATTTTTCATAGAAAATGTGACATTTTTACTTCATTGTTGCAAACATTTCAAAAGCCGTAATAATAATTTATTTCTTTTTAGTTGAAAGATTTTCACGTGAAATATTACATTGAGTTGGGTTTTTTTTTTTGCAAAAATTAAAAAGCTGAACATGACGTCATAGTGGAAATAAAAAGGATATTTTCAGAATAAGTTTTTGCTTTGGTCAAGTTTATATTTTAGTAAAAAGTTTCTATTTTCACGCAGGTAGCGAACTTAGTGGGAAATTACATAACTTAAATTTTATTTATTTTATATTATTTTATTTTTTTCGGAGATGAGAAATATTTATACCCAAAGCTAAACTTAGGTGATTATTTTCTGATGTGTTTACATCACGCCTTGGGAGAGAATAAGGTTTAAAAATTTAAGTAAAACTTTTATGTTTTATTTTTTACTGTATCACAGCTATAATATTGTTAAATATTAGCAGTAAGGATTCAACACAATTTACATTTACATTCATAGCGTTCCTGAGTGGGAAATAGGGTATCTAAATTTAAGTGAAGTTATTTTTTTTTTCTTTGATTATAGATTTTTTACGTTCAGATTAGAAGTTTTTGTCCAAACTACCGCAACCTGCATTACTACAGTGGTGAAACATTTTGAATTACACATTGGTAAACTGCATGACACTTTGCCGTGCAATACCGCATGCATCAAAGCCTGATGATGATACTCTCTATAAATTTTGAAATGCGTTCGTCTGAGTGCAGTAGTTATTTAAAAACTTGACATGTTAAACAAAAACATAATTTGAAGAACAAATTAAAAAAACAAAATTTATCTCCTACATTGTTTAAGCCCGAGAAGGGACATATATTAAGTTATTTCATTCAATTAGTTCTACATTTAATGTTAAATTTTTGTAACAAATTAGTTAAGCCAATTGAAGATTAAAAAATAAAAATAAAATTCATACAGTATGATACTTAAAACACTCTAAAAAATTAGATTCCGTTCAAATGAAATCGAAATAAATCTTAGATTTTTATTTAAGTTTTGTATTTTGCATGTATCTTATCACTTTATGCACAATTGTCATAAACATAATACAAAATTTGCAAGACAAATATTTTCAATAAAAAATGGGAGAAGCCCAAAATTAATATTCTTTAGCTAATGTATGGCTAATATGAAGATGAAACCACACATTTTATTTGTGGAACTTAAGGCATTTGGGACCCGATGATTCTGTGTAAATTCTACAAATTTCCATCACTCCATTTTTGTTATTCAATTTCTGCTTTTTTTTTACTATGTTATTTGAATCTAAGTGTGTTGGGGGGAACTGAATTTGTTAATGTCATTTTATTCTTAATTTCACAGCTTTTGTTGGTGGTCGGTAATATTTATTTAATGGTTATATATATATATATATATACAGTGGCGGTCAAAAGTTTCCGGTCAGTTAGTTTTTTTTATTTGTTTGACAGAACGTTTTAGCGAAGAAGAAGTTTGATAGCTCTAAAAGTTAGGAATAAGCAAATTACCTCTGACCACGTGATCATTTTGATTGGTTACTTAAGATACTTGATGCAAAGGTGAGGAATTCAAAATTCGCGCGTGCAAAAGTTTCCGGCCATTCGGCATTCATTAGTTTTTGCTGTCACTAAAGTATTTTTTTTTTTGGCCATATGTGTTAATTAATCAAGGTGAATAATGCATTTGAATTTCAAAAATGAAAAGTTTAACAATTTATTGTTCCTAAATGAGTGATTTGTTCGTCGCTAAAGGGACAATCCTCTCGTGAGATTGCGGCAAGGTTGTCGATCGGAATATTTGCTTTAAACGTTATTAAAAAATATATATATAAAGATTGTCATGGCCTTTGGAACTTGCCACGGTCCGGGGGACACCGGAAAACTACTATTCTTGTGGACAGAATTATCAGAAGAAAAGCAGTTGGTGACCCGCGTAAAAATGCCGCTGCAATTCCACGCCATTTATGGTGTTTAAAGCAGTTTATGGTATTATGGTTATTGCTGAAACAAGTCTATCTACAGTGTCAAGACGCTTATGTGACGTAGAACTTTATGGAACAGTCGGCATTAAAAAATCTTTCATAAGTAAAAAAATTCAGAGGGCCCGACTGGCGTTTGCTAAGGAATACAAAGACTGGTCAAGTGAAAACTGGAAAAAAATACTATTTTCAGTTGAATCTACGTTCAATCTTTTTGTGAGTGATAAAAAGCATTACAACCGACGACCTGAAAACAAAAGATAAGATGCGAGACATATTATTCCTACTGTGAAGCACGGCGGAGGACACGTTATGCAATGGGGAGCATTTTCTGGAAAATGCGCCTGTCCGTTATTTGAAATCCGCGGCAAGATGAATAGTGCAATGCATAAGGATATTTTGCAAGATCATTTGCTGCCTTATTGGAGATAAAATTGTTGTCGCAACTATTTGTTTCATCATGATAACGTCCAAAAGCATACATGCATGCTCGTCAAGCAGTGGCTTTCGCACAAACAAACTTCGCTTTGGAAAGGGACAGCCCAAACATCCGATCTGAATATAATAAAAAATATTTGAAACTAACTTGAAAACGTGTGTGGAATTAAATATTCCAATTTAGCAGCATTTTCACAAAAATTGCAAGAACCATGGACAAAACTTAACATTGATGTTCTACAACTGTTCATTGAATCGATGCCACGTTGCTGCGCCGCAGTACTTATTGCTAAATATATGAATACAAAATACTAATTGTAAATGTTGTTGATCACTGTTATTTTCTGTTATAACACCATTTTTTCCCAAACTTACCAAGGTGGCCGGAAACTTATGAGAACATGCGTTTTCTTTTGCAATTAATTTTGGCAATTAAATTTATTAATATTTAATTTTTATTCCATAAATAAGTTCTTAACTTCTATGTCAATAAAGTGTATAAATATCACTTTGAGATTCCTCTTCATATGGGTATACTTACAAATTAACCAAAAATTTTATGCTGGCCGGAAACTTTTGACCGCCACTGTATATACACTAAGAGATTACCCCCGGCCTTTTCAAGTAAATCTAATTAGAGGCTTCCGGGTGAAATTTAACAGGAATAACCAGAATAAATATGTCGATCTTTGAAACTGGGCCCTGTACGCTCCGTGTGCTTACGTTGTTTATACGGTGATCAATATAACGATTCGTTTATACTGTGATCACTCATTACTCATTCTTAAAATAATAATCACTGTAATGGGACCTTGAATTTTGCGCACATAAACCGTTAAAACAACAATCATTTTAACTGCACCATGTGAGCTTCATGCTATAAACAAGTATTTCGAAAACTGCTGTGACGGGGTATGTGTGAACCCGTGTTGCCAGATTGGGGACTTTTTTAATTCAGATTATTTGGCTGTCCCCACTTTTTTAAAGTAGTATAATTCGCTTATTTTTCAGAATTTTTAATCCATTTTTAAATAGGTCGAATATTTCTATTTCAAAAAAGCGGTGGCAATCAACAATCTGGTTACAAAAATGTCCCCAATCCGGCAACACTGGTGGGAACCGAGCAGAAACACATGATAATAACCTTAATTATTTGTTGTTTTTATATACAATACTTTTTACTATCAAATGCAGTGTAAATTAAAATATGACTGTGGGTGAAATTGAAGCAGTTTTCAATATATTTTTTTAAATATTACGAAGCTCTTTTATTTACGCTCCTATAATTTTTTTCATAGTTTTTAAAGACAAATTTCAATTTATTTACCCGTTTATTATTTTTTAAATATTCCAAAAAGGAAAACAAATTTAATTGCTTCTGTATAAAGTGATAGTCTTTATTGTTTTTATTTTTCCGGGACGAAATTTAATTTAAAACCACTCGAGGTTATTACCTTTAATACAAGTCATCATATATTTTATTCGAGGATAAGAACTATGAATACATTTTTTTTCTTTGATACAGTCCATATTTAGGAGAATATATTACAGTAATAAAATTTTACCAATGAAATTTAATTTTCTGAATTACATGATGTTATAAAATAAAAATTATTTTAAATATCGTCCTTAAATTAAATACTATATAGGCAGCATATTAGAAGAAGATGATATATTGTTTTTGGGATATACAGTCGAGTCTCTATATAACGAAATCCATTGTTCCAGTAAAAAATTCATTATATAGAGAAATTCATTATACAAATAATGAGTAAAAATTCCTATTTAATGTGTAAATTTTAAACAAAAAATTTTTTTGAGGTGATTAATTAAAAATTTGAAATGTTTAACTATAAATATTAACCTAATATTGTATTTTTTCATTATTTAAACAGTTATTTATTTGAAGTACAGACATTTATTTGAAAACATAATAAAAATCACATACGGAAAACGTACAGTCTCCTCTCACTTATACGCTTTTGAAGGAATTGATTTAAAATCGCGCATAACTGAGAGCCGCGCATAACTGAGAGAGTGTTGATGTAGTATTTCTTTATACACATTATGGGGAAGAAAAGCGTTTTGCAATATAAGAATTACGATTAATAACATTTTATAAAATAAAAAAGGTTTAATATTTGTATATCGTACTTTAAAAAAATTCTTACACTTTCACTATAAAAATTAGTTTAAAAAAATACAATAAACGTAAAATTTAAGTTTACGTAGAAAGAGATACAAAAGAAAAAAAATGCTAATTAGTTCTCTTTAAAGAAGTCATCAATGGTCGCTTGTTTTTGCTTAGGTCGTGTTTGTACAACGACGTTTCCTAACGCATTAAAGTGCGTCATTGTATTTGATGCTACATCAGCATTTTGAAGGTAACATCTCAAAGTGTCCAGGGCTCCTAAAGCAGCAGCATAAGATGGGACAATCACAGTATCAGTTTCATCATTATCATCCTCTTCTACTTCTTTTTCAGCATTTACGTCATCAAAAACAGTTTCAATATCTCTTATTGCTGTTGATGTTAAGTTTTCATCAACATTGACGAAATCTTGAAAAGAAAGAGAATCTTGGCTTATGCTGTTCCATTCTTCCACGTCTACGTTAAAATCATTGCTGTCGTTTTCATTTTACTGTAATGGAATAATTTCAACATCATTTGAATGAAATAAACCCGCTTTTCTAAAGCAGTTAGAAATTGTTGTGGCTGTTACGTTATTCCAATAGGAAACCAACATATGCATAGCATCCAGAATCCAAATTTTCTTGAATTCCCTTTTCTGCTCTAGAGATATGAACATTCTTCTCACCAAATCTTTCCTATATTGCGCTTTAACTGACCTTATTATACCAAGATCTAATGGCTGAAGTCTGCTAGTACATTTTGCAGAGGAAAATATAACTCGTGTATGTGTCAGCAATGGGACATCTGGAGGATGGGCAGGACACTGGTCCATAAATAGCAGAACGTTTCTTTCTTTTTTTGTCATCTTCATATCAAATTCTTTCAAAAAGTCTAAAAAAAATGTTCGATGTCATCCAGGCTTTGATGCTACTTGCATAAGAACATGTCAATTTCTTCACATTTTTTAAACACTGTGGTTTCTTCGATTTACCAATCACTATTGGCGGTAACTTTTCTGATCCGTCCGCATTGCAACATAAAAGCACTGTCACTCTTTCTTTGCTGTGTTTGCCACCATGACATGTTTCTCCCATAAAATCCAGCGTTTTGTTTGGTAAAAGACTGTAAAATAAACCTGTTTCGTCGCAATTAAAAATATTCTTAACATCAAAGTTTTGAATTAAATTTGGAAGATCTGCAATCCATTCATTAACAGTTGAATCTGAAACAGCTGCGCTTTCACCACTCAGACAATGATTTGTTAAACCGTGTCTTTTCTTAAGTTTTTCTAGCCATCCCCAAGAAGTACAAAAATTTTCGATTCCCAATTTTGTTGACAAAGTGAGTGCCTTTTCTTTGAATAACTCACCACTAATGGGTAAATTAGAAACTCTCATTTCTCTAAACCACTGAATTAAAGTGGTTTCTAAAATCTCAAATTTTCCTTTCTGAATTCTTGTTCGTTTCTTCGCTTGTGTAGAATACTCACTGTTCATTTTTTTGATCGAGTCCTTGTTCTTTAAAATCCCTCTGAGCGTTGATTCTGCCAAATCGAATTTTCGAGCTAAACTTATTTTTGACAGTTTAGGATCATTTTTCTGCTGATCGTATAACCTCCATTTTGAATGATATTGTTAACTTTCTTTTACTCATTTTTATTGCGCATAGAAAACAAAAATAAAATCCAGGTGCTACCGTAATAGCAAAGACGGAAAGAAACACGCGAGTAGATTGATAAAAATAAAAGAGAAAAAAAGAAAAGAAGAAACCATTAGAACTGAGGTGAGAGAGTGAAATGTCTAATTGTAACAACCTATCCACCCTTTCAGGCGCCGCGGAACGGTCGTTTGACTTTGACACCTGCAGAAAAAATTTTATAGATAAAAAAAAAAAGTTTGGAATGTAATTCATAGTTTGTGAATTGCGTTTTATTTTCGCGTATAACTGAGAGAGATAATTCAAAGTTCCGCTTATAAGTGTATAGCATTATTTTCCTATTCCTCGTGACGGGACGTTATGGAATTTGGCGTATAACTGAGAGACGCGTATAACTGACAGGCGCATAACTGAGAGGTCACTGTACATTAATTTTAGACGAAAAAATCTGTAAGTTTTCGTTGTTTTGATTTCAAAATTCTCACACTCTTGAAAAATCGGTCACACTTTAGCAAGGAATAACAAATTGTATCAGGAACATTTACCTCCATTTGAAGTCGTCTCCTTATAAGATGAAAAAAACTCATCATTTCACTGCGTGATGCTTTTTCCTCTTGTTGTACGTTTTCGTTTCCATGCTCATTGTCGCTCTCACCATCATTGTTCATAACGCTGCTTAAAATTATCACTATCAGTTGGATACTGCGATATTGAGGTTGTCATCCACTTAAAAAAAATCAGAAAGAGTAACATTTTCTTCGACATTTCAGCACGCCTTAAATAATTTCCATTTCTCTTTGAAGTCTGCTAAAGCCAAATATTCTTCGTCCTCAGTACCCGCATTATTCTCCAGTGTAGAATTGCTTTATTGAAGCAATTGTAAATTGTTTTTTCAGTCACATCAAATCTCAAATCTTTATAAAGTTCCGCAATACATTTTCTAAGACTAATTTTATCTTGGTGGAATCGTTTTTTTCAGTAGCTATGATCAGTTCTTTAAGAATTCTTTTCTAATAATGCACCTGAAGATTTTTTATTATTACCAAGCCCAAGGTCTTCAATTTTGATGTGCAATTGGGTGGTAAGAAAATATCGTCAACATTTTACAGTTTTTCTCTACAGTTTTGTGAGTGAGCTGGACAATTATGCATAAGCAAAGCAATTTTTCGGCGTTGTTTTCTCATTTGATTGTTAAGAGCTTTTAACCATTTGTCTAAAATTTCAGTGGTCATCCAGGACTTTTTTATCAAAATAATAGTCCACTTTTAAGGACTTCACGCCTTTAAAACACTGAGGAGATTTACTTTTCCCAATGACTAGCATCTTTAATTTTTCTTTCCCTGTCATGGTAGCACACAACAGAATAGTAATCCTTTGTTTGCCGCTAAAACATTTATCTTCTTTAAACGCCAGAGTCTTGTTTGGGAGACACTTGTAAAAGAGGTCTCTTTCGTCAGCATTGAAAATGTTCTCAATAGCGAATTCTTTTAGACTTTCTGCTACTATAAGACTTCAGTTCTCGCATGCTGTCACCGGAGCATCGGCATTTTAACTGCAGATAGTTTTCTGGAATAACCTCTTCTCGAACTTTTCTAGTCAACCAATTCTGACTTGGAAGTCAGAGTGCTCAAGAAATGAACCATAATCTAGAGCCATTTCTAAAATAATTTGTCCCAAAAGTGGTAGATTCCGGTCCCTTATCCCTTTAATCCACTTAAACATTTCTTCGTCTAAGTCCTTGTATTGGCGAGTCCTCTTTCTTTTTCCTGCAGAACCAAGATCCGAATTCTGCTCAGTGATTGACTATCTATTTTTTTATGATTGTTGACATAGTGCTTGCCGGAATATCAAACTTTTTTGTCACACCTTTGTTTTTCAATCCCTTATCGGTTTCATTCAAAATCTTCACTTTATCACTTTTCACTGAGAGTTATGCAGTTCCTAGGAGACATTTTTTGTGCAGAAGCAGTAAAAAAACGAACTCAAACAGATTAAGTTTTGTGAATCTTTCGCACTAAAGAAAGCCAGAAACAATAAATATCTACTATAACCGTAAGGGTTGGGAGCTTTAGTTCGGATAGATGAAAACGTGTTCTAAATGGTGACAGTGATCTGCTCTCGCGGCTCCAGCTGTCGAGGGAGAATTTTCCATTTGACCAATAGCATGCTTGTGCTTTCTTTCTCGCCCGCAATTTTGTGGAGCGCATCAGGACACGTGCCATGCCAGTGGATCTCGGGAGCTTTCTGGCAGTGACTATTACGAATGTTGACTTGTTGTGCTTGATTAAAAGAGTGCTTATTTTCCTAATTTAACATTTGCCGCTCTCATTCACTTTAAACACCAATTACCTCTCTGAACCCGCTCCCATATGTGTAACAATCCAATTTACACTGTTTTAAGAAGGATGTTGGAGGGCGTGTGAGAGGGGTGGGGAGAGATGAATTCGTTGGACATAATGAACAAGGAGATGAAAGGTAGGAAAATACGATAAAAAAATCTCAGCACTGAACGATAAATCAGGAATAAGTTATGAAAAGTTGATTCCATGTGATTTGGAAGATTTTTTAAAAACTGAATAAAAAAGAACATATTATGAAAAAAATCGTTATATGGAGATTGATATTTCGCTATATGGAGACTGTTTTTAATGAGATCATGGGAAAAGGGGACCGTTCCTACTAAAGGTTCGTTATATAAAGAAATTCGATGTATGGAGTTTCATTATAGAGAGACTCGACTGTTTATTTTCCTTCAATGAAGTAAACCTAATTGTTTACAATTCTGTTTTAAACTTCTTAGTAAAAAGCGGCAATTAAAGAAACGAGTATAATTAAATACTTAATTGATTTTATTTTTATCTTTTTTTTTCCACTCTGTGAAATTATTTATTTTTGAATATCTTACATTTTACTAAACATATAGTGATTTATGAAGTCATATAATATATAGCAAAATTTATGGAATAAAGTAAACTTGCGTGCGATTCCTGTTAACTTATTGGACAAACAAGAGCATTTTGATTTTCATCATAAAAAAAAAAAAAAAAAAAAAAAAAAAAAAATCAGTAAATTTTAAAATTTATTTATTACGAAGCTGTTCTTTTTACGCTATTTACGTTTCTAATCATTTTTTTCATAGTTTGTAACCTCATAATTCTCGTTCCCGTGATATTCATCGGCTGTGTGTTTCATTCAGATCTTTTGATTTTCACCAGTTTTATAAAATAGTGAAATTGTCTTTATTCTAGTACCATTAAACTTGTCATTAAATAAGGCGAATATTTCTTTTTCAAAAAAGGGGTGGCAATGAGCGAAATTTTAAACCGTAATTTTATGCGACCGATAAGTGGCTAAAGACAAGTTTCAATTTATTTACCTTTTTTTTAAAAAATCAATTTCTGAATCTTCTAAAAATGAAAACAAATTAAATTGCTTCTGCAAAATGCAGATACCAGAGAGTCTTTATGGTTTTTAATTTTTCCGAAAAGAAATTTAATTTAAAACCACTCGAAGCTATTATCTTTAATACAAGGTATCATATATTTTATTCGAGGATAAAGAATATGTATATATATATATATGTTCTTTTTTTGGACATGCTCCATATTTTAGAGAAAATATTACACTAATAAAATTTTACCGATGAAACTGAATTTTCTGAATTACACAGTGTTATTAAAAATCTATTCGTGTAAAAATATCTTTTAAAATAAATACTGTAAAGGAAGCATATCAGAAGAAGATGATATATTGTTAATGTGATTATATATTTTAATTTAATGAATTAACTAATTTGTTTCCAATTTTGTTTTTAGTCTTCTTCGTAAAATAAGAAAATTTCAGAAACGAGAGCAATTAACCCTTTCAGGGGCGGTGGCTATAGGGTCTAGCCACCTAATTTTAATTCCAAAACTGACTACTGGCACCAAGAATATTTTAATAAAAAATTTCTTTTGTGATTAAAATGCAAAATAGCGTTTTGTTATTCAGTAAGAAATTCGTTTGAATATTCTGGTGTCAGTCAATTATTTTATCAGTTTACGAACAGAATTTCTCTGCCCCTGAAAGGGTTAAACAATAAACTGATTTTATTTTCTCTTTTTATCTCTCTCTGTCCCCTACGAAATTGATAATTTTTTTTAATTTCCTGTGTTTGAGTCACCATTTAATGATTTTAAAAGTCATATGATGTATAGTAATATTTATGGCATAAAGTAAAGTTATGTATTATTCATGCATACTTGCCAACTTTCAACTTAACATTCTTAAAATGTGAGGTGATATGATCCAGGGTAAAGACGCATGGAAGTGCGCCGTTATCAAATTATTCAATATTGTACGGAAAATAAGTTTAAAGTCGGCAAGAATGTTCACGTAAAAAATTACACAAACAAGAGAATTTTTATTTTCATTATATAAAATAATCAATAAATGATGAATTCAAGAAATTTCTATAATTATTAACAATGACAAATGTATGCAGATCGCTTAGAGATCAGTGTTTGTGCTTGTAAAATCTTGCTTAGTACAAGTGAAATTACATGAGGCATACATAAATAAACGAATGTTGAAAATAATGAATTTTAGTTTCTTTTTATTCAGTAAAATATGGAAGTAATCATCTTGATATCATCTATATATTAGTTGAAACACTGTAAATAAAAATAATTAAAATAAATTAAATACATAAATAAGTTTGAAAATATTAAAATATCTCCTGATTTTAGAAAACGTAATATAAGTCGCAGTAAAAAATTACTTATTTTGACAAAGAATTTTGTAAAGAATTTCCTTTTATTTTTACAGGTGAATATTGCACTTGTCTACTAAAGTATTTTTTCTCCCTCACTTTATTTCTGATTTCATTTGAATGACAGGAGTGAAGAAAAACCCAATTCTCAGGATTCTATCAGATTTCTTTTTTCTAAAAATAAATGCAGGTTAACTGAAACAAAGTACTCAGAATGTATGAAAATCTTAAGAATCCTATTCAACAAAAATATCTAAAATATATACAAATATCTAATATAACTTCAATATACACTGATGTCCAAAATTAAGGACCTGTCACAAAATGCTAATTTTTAAAAGCGAATACTCAAAAATAAATAATATAATTCAAATAATTACTATCTCTACAGCACGGCTAGTCCATATAGCATTTCATCTATGTCACACATGATCACAAGTGTCACAGTCACTACGGTGAAACAAAAAACTGGAAATTCCACACGTCTCATTATGAGTCTCAAATAACCACTATATGTTACTCCACTGAGACGTCAATGTGACTGCTGCTTTGACACGAGTCACAAGGTGACTTTAAAATGTAGTTACATTGTGACTCTCATGTGACTGTCATTTTTAAACTCAATTTCAAAGTCATCATGAACGTTGCATTTGGATAAGTTACCAAATAATATCACATTATAGCCACATGGTGACTTTTCACAAAAGAGCACAATGGTGACGTCACAGTAGTCTGTCATCTGGAAGTCATCATGGGACTTTAATGTGACATTATTTGGTATCTTATCACAATGCAGCGTTCACGATGACTTTGAAATTGAGTCTACAGATGACAGTCAGATGAGAGTCACAATGTAACTACATTTTAAACTCACATGGCGACTCCTCACAAAGCAGCAGTCACACTGACGAATCAGTGGTGTCACATAAATTCATCATTTGAGACTCATAATGAGATGTATGGAACTTGCTATTTTTTTTTCTTCACCTTAGTAACTGTGACACTTGTGACCATGTGTGACATGAATGAGATGTTATATGGACTAGCTGTGCTGTAGAGATGGTAATTATTCGAATTATATTATTTCCTTTTGAGTATTCGCGTACTTGAAAATTAGCATTTTGTGATTGGTCCATAATTTTGGACACCAGTGTATTATAGTTTTTTCTGCGTAGCGATACATAGAATATAAAACTATACACTATAGAACTTTTCAGTAAAATGAATTTGATATTGTGATAAATGAACATTTGTGATTTTCATATTTATTTCATGCTATAGATCATAAAATATAATATAATGAAGTTACATTAGTTATTTGTCTATATTTTACATATTTTGATTGAATAGGATTCTGAAGACATTCATAATCCCTACGTACTTTCTATGAAAATCTTAAGAATTCTATAAAAAAAAAAAAAAAAAAAAATGTGAAATATGCGCAAATATATGATCTATCTTTAACATTTTATTTATTTATTTATTTATTTATTTTTTTGTGCGTAGTGGTACATATAACCTATAAGTATACATTATATCACTTATATGTATAGTTATACGTATAACATATTATTAGAAATGAATGTAGCAATTTTCTTATTTATTTTGATGATAGATCAGGAAAAAGCACTAATTGCGTGCTTTAAAAGTCATGTGTGCAACAGGCATACTTTTTTACAGTCTAAATATTGCACCAATATCTCTCTTATATTAATTGAATTTTTTTATTTAAATATTGTGCGGGTTCTTAAAATCCCCCACCTCCTCCGAGACTCAAGTTAACACTATTATTAGATTTTGTTTTTCTTTTTACCCGACTGATAAGAAGGGTTATGTGTTTCACCCGTATCTGTGTATGTGGATTTCTTTATACTCTCGAAACATCCCAACGAGTAGAAGGATTTTAATGAATGATGTCTCTATCGATTCGTCTTAACCATCCGATGGTTATAGATAAGTTTTGTTTTTATAAATTCAAAATGGCGGCCGTAAATTACAAAATGGCGGTAGAGACGAATTTTTTTTTTTTTACGTACCCTATTGAGTGGCATATCATTGGATAGTTCTTTCAAAATGAATACGATGTTTCATTGATCATTTTGCAGTCAGAATCTCCATTTAAATATTACACAACCTGGAAGTTGTGTACTTTGGATATCTACCTTTACTGTAATTCTAACCTTCATAATAGACATCTATAGGCCTCATCAAAACAGTGTTGCAGATAGGAACTAATAATTAAACACAACTTAAAAGTCATCGATACAAGTAAATAAAAAAAAAAGATAAGTAATATAAAAAATAGTTTCATATTGATGAGAAATAATTAATTAGTTCGCTGCCGGGATTTTGATTTTTTAAATTTAATATATTTATTTAAATACGTAAATAACGAAGAGAAACATATTTTTGTCATCGAAATAGATTTTGGACAATTTGGATAATTAAAGGGAGGGTAAGAAGCTTTTGAGACTTCTAACTTCTATAGCCTTTTTCTCGCATGATCTATTTTATTATCATAAACAAAGAACACATACAGGATTTCATACATTTTTTTTACATTAAATATATCTTCTTATTTTTTTTCTTCCATATACAAGGTGACAGTTAAAACACACATACTGCATAGGACAACACAAATATAGTCGGGAGCACCACACTAAATGTATGCAATTGAACCGTGATGAGTACACCAATGGAGTTATGAATAATGAGGAGGAGACATATAGTGTAGTATCTACGAGTTGCGAGTGAAGTAACTGCGGAGATTGTCACAAGATGGCGACTGTTTTTTTTAATCGGATATACAGTTTCTGCATACCGCCGGGGCAAACATCGCACCAGTAAAATTGAATAGGTAATGTTGTCTTATTTAAGGGGTCTCAGGACTCTTAAAGATTTAAAATTTTCGAAATTTTATTTTTTTTAGATATTAAACTACTATCTTTTCTGAACATCTATTATATATATACTAGAAAGGTAGCCCGTCAAAAATGACGGAAATTTAGATATAAAGATATATACAACTCATGTGCAAGAATATGAGTTTTCTCGCTTGTTCCGCAGTGATAGATGAAAATAACACATTTTAAGAACGATACACCTTTATGAAAAACTGTGTACAGTAGAAGACCACTAATCTGCACAGTTTGATTCAAAGTGTTATGCAGATTTGAGGCTTTTTACGGTCATGTCTATTCAATCTTTGTTTACATTAGGGGTGCACAACCTTTTTAACAGAAGGGCCACTTACAAAAATGTCTGGGTTGTCGAGGGCCACATCAGTAACACTGAGAGAATTCTATTTCGGGGAGGTAATCTGTGTCCTGCAGATGAAAAATATTGTTTCAGAGGGGGGGGGGGTATCCCAAATAGTGATAATATTCCTTGACTTTGTTTGGGGGAGTAAATTTTGTTTTATTAAGAGCTAAAAAACAAACATAGGTATGAAAGGGGCTAGTACCGAAAAATATTTGAACTTTATGAACGAAGGGGGGAGGAGATGCCAATCAACGAAATTTCAGATTTTCCCGTGCCTGATCAACGAAATTTGCGATTTTCTGCCTCAGATTGACTAAATTTGCGCTTTTCCCGCGCCTGATCAAAGGAATTTGCGATTCTTAATTAACTCTGACGAAATCTGCAATTTTTTGTTGCGGCCAATTGACGAAATTCGCGATTTTTTCTCGCGATAAACTGACTAAATTCACGATTTTTCCGCAGGCGATCAATGAAATTTTGAATTCTTTCGCGTATCATCGACAAAATTCGTGATTTTCCGTGCTCAATCAACGAAATTTGCGATTTTTCATAACTGATTCTGAAGAAATTTGCAATTTTTTCCCGCGGTAAATTTACGAAAGTCGCGATTTTTTTTTCTCGCGATAAACAGACGAAACACGCGATTTTTTCGCAGGCGATCAACAAAATTTGAGATTCTTCCACTCCTAATCTGCAAAATTCGCGATTTTCCCCCACACATTTGACGAAATTCACGAATCTTAATTAACTGACGAAATTTGCAATTTCTTCCGCGGTAAATTGACGAAATTCGCGATTTTTTCTCGTGACTGAGAAATCCCATGATTTTTTCGCAGCCAATTAACAAAATTTGCAAGTTTTTCAAGCCCGATCAACGAAATTTTGGATTTTTTTTAGCGCCAGATCGACAAAATTCGCTATTTTTCCTCACCCGATTAACTAAATTCGTGATTTTCCCGAACCCGACAGACAAAACGCGATTTTTCTGTGCCGATCGGAAAATTTGCAATTTTTTCTGCGCCAGAACGACAAAATCCGCGAATTTTCCATGTCCGATCAACAAAATTTGCGATTTTCCCCTCCTGATAGACAAAATTCGCTATTTTACCGCACCCAATCAACAAAATTAGCGATTTTTCTGCGTGCGATTAACGACATTCACGATTCCTATCTGAATGGTGAAATTTTCAATTTTCCCGTGGTAAATTGACGAAATTTACGGTTTTTTCCTGCGACCTATGGGCAAAAATTGCAATTTTTTCAAGTTATAAATTGAGGAAGTTCGCGGGCCACAAGTTAACCCATCGCGGGCCACAGGTTGTGCATCCCTAGTTTACATTTTTTTAAATTCATATATTGGACAATTTAGATTGTTCAGCCTTAAAAATAAATAAATAACACACTTGAAGTAAGGTTAAAAACTATTAAATTATCGCATACGATTTCATGAAATGGTATTATATGGTATTATATGTGTGTGCTTCACGATCTTGGTTACGACGTTGGCGAAATTGGCTGCAACTTGTCATAATCCTTATAGTGTGGGCCGCTATAACAAAAAAATAACCAGTTTTTAGTAAAATTTCTGATATAAAGTAGCTTTCAAAAAGTTGTGTAAAATTGCAGGCCGTTCTCGTGTTATGTCAGTCCAAGGAATAATATTTCTAACACCGAAGATTTTCCATGTATACATGGAATTTAGAAAAGCTTCTCCAAAAGAAAGGTCTTGAAATGACATTGTAATTCCTCTAACTTCAAATTTTAATGGGGCCCTGATGTTGAGTACTGAAATCTAATAAACACAGTTATTTTGAATATTACAACAGAATTAAACAGTTAAACTTATTTAACATAAACACGCTGTTACTTCCCGATGTTATTTTTTAGTATTAAGAAAGAAAATTATTTAAAATTTTCAAATCATGCATTCATGATTTTTTTCCGTCTTTAATAACTAAATAATGAAAAAATAGGCTTTTGTTCTGAGCTCATAAACATGACAATAAAATAATGTAACTAAGAGACATTGCAAAATTAAATCTTTGTTATTACAAACCATAAACAAACGATACCGCCACCATTCTACCTACTATGACGTCATTAGAATATTGCCCATTGATTGTTGGAGAACTTACTTTGTGAATGATTACCTCAATGATTTCACATTTTTGACGTTTCACGATGAATGAATCACTTGTGTTTGTTTAGGTTTATGGAATGAGATATTAAGCTGTGAAATTAATTTCAATTGAAGTTATCCAAGGATATATGTATTTTTAATCGAAATTAAAAACAATGCTTTGATCTCGAAATAAAAAGTTTTAGTTTGTATAATTTGTTATTTCTGTTAATTATTTATTTAAGTACTTTTCCATTATAGCGCATTTTTAAAAAAAGCTTGGCGCGATTCGGGCATCAGAAAGTGAGATATGTTGCGAAAATATATAAACAGCTATGAAAACAAATCTAATGAACTTTTATCTTTGTTTATATATGCACTTATATGCATAAAAACATCGTTTCTAAATATATATAATTTTTTTAAATATACAAATTACGGCACAGATTTCAGATATGAACCGGGATACCTAACTGGCGCCAAAATGGTGTTATTTTGCCTGCTATGGTAACCCGGCTATTGTTTTTTATTTATTAATAAATTATTTATTTACTTTTATTTTCTGTTTTTCAATTATATAAACTGCTTTGTTCTATAGTTATTATTCAAACTTTTATTTATTTATAGTTATTTCCTTTACAAAACGATAGCAAATAATTGAAAAATATATAAGTAACTGGTATTCGAAAGCGAGATTTCTGCCAAATTGGCGTCATAGAAAAATCACGCCAACCCCCATGCGTATATGACATCTGTGCAAAATTACTTCTGTTTCTTTATAAAAATGGGTAAATAGCTTTTTTTATATTAAATTGTCGGCACAGATGTCATATACGCCTATATTGGCGCGATTTTTTTTTTTTGACACCGATGTCATATACGCACCGGGTACTTAATTGGCGCCAAAGTGTCGTTAATTTGCTTGTAATGGTAACCCGAATGTTGTTTATGCTGTTGATGTTTTCGCCAAATTGGCGTCGGAAAAAATCGCGCCAATATGGGGCGCGTATTAGTTATCTTGGTACTTCTTGGTTAACCCGTCGACCAAGTTGCTGTCGCCAAATTGTAAGATTAATTGCCAATAATGGTTGCCATTAATTAATTAAATGCCAATAATGATCAATAAAACCATTAATTCGACGTTTTATTTGTATTTTTATTAATGTTTTACTATTGATTTGGCGATTTATATAATTTGGCGAAATTGGTCGACGGGATATCTAAGAAGTAACGTTATCTTATTCACCTTATTTCCCTAAATAACGAAGTTTTGTTAAAGCATTCAGGATGTGTTGGAAAGTGTTTCATATTCTTTGCTTAACGCATGATTTTCTTTCTTCTTTAGTCTTATTTTGCATTTATTTTATTCTTAATTTTTTAGTCTTATACTGCTTTATAGAAACTTTGGCACAGTTGTCATATACATTATCATATATTGGCACGATTTTTTTCCGACGCCAATTTGGCGAAAACAACATCCGGATTACCATATCAGGCAAAATTACGACACTTTGGCGCCAGTTAAGTACCCGTTGCGTATATGACATTGGCGTCAGAAAAAAATCGCGCCAATATGGGGCGTATATGACATCTGTGCCGAAACTTTAATATTTAATGTTCCCCGCTCCCTTATTAACCTCTTCGCTCCACTCCCCTTGCATATAGTACAAACTATAACACAGATAGCACAAAATAATAGACAGTTTGGTACTTTTCCACTGTAGGGTCTTTGGCATTTTTTTTTAAAAGCTTGGTGTAATTTGGGCATCAGAAAGTGAGATTTGGGTACTTTTCCGTTATGCGGACACCATTGTCGCCAAGCGTAATAGTTGGCGCAAAATCGTGAATTGAAGCATTTGAAAAATAAAAGAAAAACCGTTGTCGATACTAAAGTGAGCCTTTAAAAAATATAACATTTGAAAATTCCAGACTTTTACGAACTATTTCATCAAATCACAAATATATACTTAAAATAAGTGAACAAATAACTGCTATAAAATAAAGCAATAAAATAAAACTCATATTAAACTGCTGGCATAAAATTACAAATACCTTTTAGCATTTTGAAATAATTGGCGCATTAGCATACATTTTGGCATGGTGTCCGTATAATGGAAAAATATCGAGATTTGTTGTCAAATCATATAAACAGCTATGAAAATAAATTTGATGAGCGTTTTTGTTTGTTTTATATGTATATTATTGATGTTTTTATGTACAAATTACATCTGTTTCTGTATAAAATTAGAGAAACGGCTTTTTTTATGTTAAATAAATCGTATAAATATCGAAAAAAATGTGTGTGTATACAAAATGAAACAGTGAATAGGTTCCCGGAAAATATGTTACCAAATTTCCTTTTTCGCCAAGGCACCTATACTGGAAAAGTACCTAAAGCACATTGAAATCGCGCAGTTAGGAGCTCACACAGTACACCGTTGTCTATTGGCGGTTATTTTATTAGTAGCATCGGGAGGAAGATGTAAAGATGTACTTTAAATTCTCACCCATAGATTTCGAAAAAATATCTTAAAAGAGTGGAGTTTAAATTAAATTTCGGTGACCTCCATTATGAAAGATTAATGGTTTTAAATGGGAATTTCGCCAAATTAGCCAGCTGTCGCCAAGTTGGCTAACATTTGGCGCTACTGTGGTAACCCTGCATTAATATTTTTCAACAATTACTCGTTTCAATGAGGCGGTCCTACCGGAATAGTGAGGGACACACAGAGACTTGGATTTTATATAAATAGATAATCCAAACGGAAATTTCGTTCCGAACGCCGAGATTTCGAGTTCTACCGCATGGATTTTTACGGAACTTATACCGTTAGATAGGTATCGTTCCAGGGAAGGTTTTAAGCTATAACACATCATTCTACCTAGATTAGTTAAGAATTATTACGGAAAATTCTATTATTTTGGACTTTGTTACTTCATATTTCCTTAAATATCTGGGCTCCTATTGGTCGTAGAGCTTAGATCTCGCGCCAAAAGTAGCTCCGAAGCACCCAAGCAAACTTTTCCCCGCGATTATTTTGACGTCTTCCGATTTCCTCTAACTCTATTAGATGCCCGCGTAGAGCCCCTTTAAATTATTGTTCGTAGTAATTTCAGCAATTATCTTAAATTATTGGTTAAGACCGCCACCCTCCCGATTCATGTATCTACGGAAAGGTTGCATGAAGGAGTTTCGTTCCGATACGCTTTCGTTAAGAATAGAGTGCGCTCCCTGGTGGTGGAATGTGGAACTAACATAACGCGATATTGTTAAAATTAGGAAATCTAACAATGCGACCTGTTTTAAACTTTGAGATAGTTCATAACACATAATCTATTATCTGTTCTATTATATATATATATAATCTATTATCTATTCTATTATCTATTATATATATAAAATCTATTATATATATAAAATCCAAACGGAAATTTCGTTCCGAACGCCTAGATTTCGAGTTCTACTGCATGGATTTTTACGGAACCTATACCGTTAGATAGGTATTGTTTCAGGGAAGGTTTTAATCTATAACACATTATTCTACCTATATTAGTTTTAGAATTATGACGGAAAATTTTGTTATTTTGGGCGATAAGGTTACCATTTTATTTCTTGGCGAAATTCATCGTTGATAAAAAAAACTGAAACGGCTATTAAACCTCGAAAAATAAAAGAAAATCTGTTACTAATTTTATTTAAATGAAAAAAAAAGAAAAAAAGAAGAAGAAAATCCGTTTTAATGAGTGATAAAATTAAAAAACGGAAACATTTAATCAAAACCTGAAAGAAATATTTGTAATGCTTAAAAATTAATTTAATAAGAAATATTACACTTGATACGTAATATTTGGCTCTTTATCGCTTGCGTTAGATATGGAAACGAATCTGAAAATTTGATTAGATGAAATTTTAACGACATTTTCTTTCTGTTCTGTTCTTTTCTTTTTTTTATATCTAATTGTCCCATCACGTGACTTATAGAAGAAACAAGCAGATGTAATTGTGAGTCACATGTGTAATTACTATTTGTTTCTTTACAAATTTTTATTTTTCTTTTGTCGCCAAACAATGTGATTTTAAGCCAAAAATGCATAAGCGTGACATTAGCTTGAGGATGTTCTCACAAATGGTGTTTTTTTAGGTGAAAGAGATCATTTTTTGAGTACATTTTCATATTCAATTGTAACTTATATAGATATCAGTTAATATTTTAAAAATGGAATCGAATACTTAAATTTCAGTGTGAATTTCTGCCACACATACATATAGTAAAATAATTTCATACTTTTTAAAATGTTTTTCGCCGTAATCCCGAAAGCATGTGATATTTATAAACTCGAACTCAGATCAACGAATATTACCCATTTTATTTAAGCAAATATTATCTATTTTCTCAAGTCATATCGCCAATTTCATTTATAGGAAAATTCACAGATTCGAAATCTAGGAAATAAAGATAATTTTTAAGGAAATTTATGTTTTAATACGTTATTACTATGGAAAAATTCAACATTTTGAAAAAAAAAATTACAAGTCTTTTGTAATTCGTCATTTCTTCTTCGTCTTTCTTCGTACTTTCTCCTCTGTTATGTAATATTTCAAATGATATTGTACGAATTTTCGATCATCGATTCACCGCAAAATCGCAGATCTAATATAGTATATAAAATAAAGTCTGGATTAGGGGACTAATTAACGCACAGCGCAAACTACTGAACCTAAAATCTTGAAAATCGTGGTAAAAATACTTCTTATGACATAAACTTCTGCTAAGAAAGGATTTTCTAAAGTGTCACCCCTAATGGTTTTTGCACGGGGAGGGGAAAAAAATCGAATATCAAAATTATGCGTCAAATGATAGCATATTTAAATGTAGTTTTGTATGCTGAATCGAATGCTACCAAATAAATTTTTATAAGTCCAACAGTTCATGACACATTTCATATTTTTCTAATTTGGCGGTGTCGTTGGCATCTAAACCTCAAAATATCTATCATTACATCCGTTACTCTAGCAACGGAAAAAATTCAAATCAACCCTTTTGGCTAAAAAATAAAAACGGCTCTATGAGTTTGAAATAAAAATGCAAGCATCTTAATTTTTTTTTAAAATAGTGATTTTATGTAAAATAAAAGGGAAAAATTTACTGAGAATTTAGCGTTATAAAACAAAAATGGAAAAGGTACTACTTAGATATTCCGTCGACCAAAAATCTATCGTCAAACGATAAGATTAAATGCCAATAATGGTTGATCGTAAATATCAAATTAACTTGAATATAAACAAACTACACGTGTTTACGTCATCAAGTGATTTTAATTTCGACGTTTTATTTGTATTTTTATTAATGTTATACTAATTTATTTGTTATTTCGTTATTTAAAATAAAGATTATGTCAAATTATATAATTTGGCGAATGGTTTGGCGATTTATATAATTTGGCGAAATTGGTCGACGGGATAACAAGTAGTACCAATGAAAATATTTAAGTATGAAAGCAATGTTTGTAACGACTTAAAAATTATTTTCATATATATAAACTCGGTTTATGGCGTCAGATGCCGTCATCCGAAGAATCTACAAGAATCTTTTTCCATTTTTTCCGGTCATAGGTTCCTCATTGAAAGAAATTGGAATTGGAATAATGTTGTGCGATTTATAAATTGCTCCTCGATAAGAAGAAAAAATGGGTACATTTATAACAACCGTGCGCACATCTCGCTGATAGCATTTTTAAAATTCCCAGTAGCAGTAGTTACATTTTGCGTATGTAAATTAAAAATATTTTTTTGCTTTTAATTATGGCATTATTTTTTGTTATTGTTTATCTTTTCAGTTTTTTAAATGAAATTAGTATAAGGCATGCATTTTAAATTAAATGAGTGAAAGGTTTAGGTTTTAAATGAAAATAATAAAATAAGAATATGCTATGAAAACAATCTTTATTGATTTATTACCTACACCCGGCTGACATAAAAGTATCACAAAAGCCACATATTCACTTTTCTTTGAGTAGTTGCTCATGAGAATTCAAGTTAACCTTCCGTAATCGGATACTTCACATATTGGTGTATTAGCTTTAATGTTGAAAGCATCGTTTATGCTTGAAGCGAAAACTTTACTATGAATTCTATTACACAAAATCGCATCATCATCATCTACTATATATTTACAACGGAAATTTGTATTTCATTCCGATTGTTTAT
Source organism: Maratus speciosus (assembly GCA_963932465.1). NCBI lineage: Eukaryota > Metazoa > Arthropoda > Arachnida > Araneae > Salticidae > Maratus > Maratus speciosus. The sequence continues at coordinate 238,383,498 of OZ010794.1, read as the reverse complement.
AATACTTTCGTAGGATATACCACAATTAGTTAGGTAATAATTTTGGAAAGGTTTTAGTGTATACATATTGTTCAAGGGTACTTAGTTATAGAGCAACAGTAAAAGTTCAAAAATTAAGTGAACCTGATTATGAAAGTTTAGCCTTTTTACAAAAAATCTACAGAACATATTTTGTTACAAGTGGCCCTGTTGCACGACTTTTAGGAATGGTGTTAGTATATACGATTTCATTATATGTTGATTAGTTACAGAGGTATTAATTCCTGTTGTCATAACGGTCTCATTACCCGACCATAAGTGCGCTGTTTATAATCAACTAAAACAATTACTTCTTAATTGCTAAATTTTGTCCAACGCTTAAGATAACATTATATCGCAATGGCGTTCGCATCGTTTTCAGTAATGTGCAAGGTCAAGCTGAAGATCCATATTGTTTAAAATACAAGTTCAAATTCACCATTTAGTTTAATCCAAGGTTCATTTGGAAATATTGACCAGCGCAGCGGGCATAGCCTGCTAGTTTTGGTATAAATGTTTCCTTGAAATTCCTATTAGAACAGAAGTTATGGCTTTTAGAATTGTACACGCTCCATAGCTGAAGAGGCGTTTCAGAAACTTTGCAGTCAATTTCCTTCAAATGACGTTTTTGGGCATAACGCGCACGATATCTCTAAAACTACTGAATTTTTTTTCTTGAAAATTTCAAAACATATGTTTCATGTTAGTCTGTATAAACGGAACCTAAAATTTCCTTCTTATTGTTCAGAAATATATTCTTTATAGGTGATTATACTGTTGAAAATTTCTAAATTTTGAATTAACTAAATACATCTTTGTATTAAAAATAGAAAAATGCTTTAAATACAAATTTATTTAGGTTCAGAGTAATTACTACAATGTGAAGCATAACTAGGACCCAAAATTTTTCTTCTACTTGCAAAATTTATTTTGTAATCGTGTGCATAATCTGTTATGCCGATTTTCCGCTCGTCAAATGTCTGACGTTTTGGAGCCCACTGTAAATTCTAATTCTGCATCTTGTAATTTTTCAAATACATGAAATGAAAGAACATACTTATATCTTTCACCCCAATATAAAATTTTGTCTTAAAATCAATTTCATTTTAAGATATTATATGTTGAAAATAGTTTTTTTTTTCGATTTGTCCAATTTTAAGAGTCTTGAGACCCCTTAAACGTATTCATGGAATTATTTTCTCACAAATATGGTAAAAACTTATATTTATTTTTACTAGTGTCATTTTGCCTGGTAAAAACTTCAGTTTGTTTAAACGGTTGTCACAATCTGTCGGAAACGCAAGGCCTGACTACCGCAAAAGTAAACTTCCACCAGCAATAATGAAAATCTGTTTCTGCCATTATTTATGACAGAAATTCTGCATGAATAAGGCTTTTAAATAGGGGGAAAAATTGATCTGTAAATTTACTGGTGGAGGTTTCCACCAGCGTGAATCAGCCAATGCGAAACTGGTTACAGGTTGAAGCTTCAGTATTTTAAGGATATGGCAGTTCTTCTTCATTAATAGTTCCATGGTTAAACCACGGCTATCTTAAAAAAGGCTATGACAATGGAGGTAATAAAGTCACAGCAGAAGTGCATTGCTTTCACAGAGTTGCCATGTCCCCGGCTTTTTGCACATTACTATCATATTAGAGAAAAAGTTGCTAGGTTTGCCGCTCTGTTTCCCCTCGCTACAGCACTTCTATCGTTACGTCACAAAACATGTGTCATAACCTCAGAGATTTTAGAAAAGCCCTAACACAACTAATAAGCAGGCTGTGACAATCGACAATTTTTCTATTCTATTTGCACCACTATTTAATAAAACAGGTTTTATAGTATATTTCTCTTACGAATGTTCTCGAACAGTATGTCAGTAGTTTTTGTTTTGAGAAAGTAGTGTGACGTAGAATAAAAAAAAATAGCCGCCTTTGGCAGCAGTGTTACCAGATGGGCTACTTTTTTTTAAAAAAATCAGATTCTTGATCGTCACCACTTTTTTGAAATGGTAAAATGTGCTTTATTTAATGACATATTAATTAAGGCAAAAACAAAGTGAATTTTACCGTTTCAAAAAAGTAGTGCCAATCAAGATATCTGAATTTAAAAAAAAGTAACCCTCTGGCAACACTGTGTGGCAGCGCTGTCTAAGTGATCATAACGGGCTTATGCGCTCGGATACAATTGATTGAAGAAAAAATACATTCTATACCGCTTATTATTTACAAACATAATCAGGTGTTAATAGATTTCGTTAATACAATTTACCCATTTGGTGGACCAGCGGTTGAAAGCTGTGTCCCGGCCAAAAGTTGACAACTGGAATTTCCGCTCAGGCATGGATATTTGTAATGCGTAGGATGCTGATTTAACTCTTTCCGACGCGGTGTTCCCGGGTCGGGATATCTACTTTTAATTCCAAACTTACAAACAGCAACAGGAATATTTAAAAAAAATTGAATTAACAATGATAGTATGAAGTAAAAAGTTTTTAATTTCTAGAAAAGTCGTATGTAAATTCCAGTGTCAGTCGATGATTTCATCATTTTGCAAGAAAATTTGCCTGTGCAGGAAAGGGTTAAAGTGGACGTCTGGTTAGCCCTTTTGTACAAAATAGGTGTGTTAGTTTGCCCTCCCTTTTTATTCAGAAATTTCGGGTTTGAATCAGAAATAAAGAATAGTACTTATTTCTCATTTAATAAGAGACATTTAGCGATCGCATTAAGTAAAAATTCTTCCTTCGAAATTTACGATATGAATTTAAAATTTCGGATTAAAATTGGAGGACAAACTTTCAACCCTGTTACAAAACATGACCATAGCACCCACCACTTAACAACCAACCTACTAACCATTGACTATATTTTTGAATATCGGCATGTTATTCAAAAACATTAAAAGCGTGATTATTGCTCGACGTTTTTCTGTATAAACATTAAATGTTCCAATTTCTATCAAAATAAGATTATATTTTATAAGCCGATATATTTTTTCCACTTTCATTAAGTGAATTTGAAAAGGGAAGATTATTACATCAGGATATTTTGCTGAGGTAATTTCATGATTTTCCTTCTAGTAACCTTAATCATGTTTGAAGTGATTAGTCTTAAGAAAAATAAAATTGAAAATGTTTCAAATGTTACTCAAAGATAATATTGCAATATTTTTCGAGTTCATAAAAAAGATAGTTTAGGGGAAAAAAATATAGAGAGAGACTTTTCTTTTTTTCGAAGTCTAATCAGGTTATCTTATTAGAATTAATGAAAAAAAATAGCATGAAAGTCAACTCTTTGAAAATGAAGAAGGTAAATTGAATTTTTCCTCTTTTTAGGATACAGTTTAATCTTTTTATAATCTACTTTTACCAGTATAAAAGATAAATACCCTAACTGTCATAAAAAAATATTCTTTTAAATTTCTATTTTGTTGTTTTATTATATTGTATAAAATTGGAAATGGAGAATTATTATATAATGATATTATGTTAAGGTTATTCCGTAATTTGCCTTTTAGTGACATAAGTGATGTTCGATGTGATTAGACATTGAGAATGTTTAAGAATTATAATGGAAATTGAATAAAATAAAGTGACAAAAATTAAATTTCAAGAAAATATAAAATCTATACATAATAACCAGAAAACTAAAACTACAAGAAATAATGATATTAAATCAGCTTGAAACGTAATTCGTTTTCTGTTCTACTGTTCTTCTAATTGGGTAATGGTCTTCTGTCATTAGCTGATTTCTTCTGCTTTACTAATAGCTGTTTTCTTTAACTTGTCTCTTTCAGTACTATTTATTTTCAGTCTTGACTTGATCCTACCTTCGAAGTAGTAGCACGTAACGTTTGCGCGGTATACACATTTCTTTCGAAAGTAGCAGCACGATTCTAAATTTTATGGTACAATAAAAAGCTTTTTTGTTTTTATTGGCTGAAAAATTTATCTTTAGATGAGTGTTAGATTATTCACGTTGATTATTCATACGTATGAAAATGGATTAATTGAAACTATTAACCCCTTGAGGGGCGGTGATTCCGTCACAGCATCACATTATTTTAATCCCTAACTGCCACATTGGCACCAGATTTTTTGAAGGGAAACTTCACTTTAATTAAATAAGCGAAACTATACCTTTACTTGTTTATAAACAAATTTTCTTGTAAATACTGGTGTTAATCAATTATTTCAACAGTTTACAAATAGAATTACCTTGCCCCTGAAAGGGTTAGAATAAGCATACTTTGAATAGAGATAGGCATACAACGTGTTTTTCCTTCTGCCAGATACTGAATATGTCACAGAAATCGATAAAAGATTAACTTTAATTTAGATGGAAGTTAAGAATATATTATACTAATAAACGTATATATGGGAAGGTGGGGCAAAATCGGTAAAATGTCTGTTGTTCTCAAATACAGTAAAATGGGAAAACAAACTCTGAACGCCGTTTTTAATACTAAATGAACATTTGGCTTTAATAAAACATATTATTTTCAATAAAAAAATAAATTTATTATATAAAAAAATAGCTTTTTTCAGACATATGCAAAAGTCCGGTTTTACCCCAATGGTCGGGTAAAACCGAGTATCATATTATTTTGCATTACTACATGCTTCGTGTGCCCAACCGTGGCATTTCAAACACTGTATTCAACGTTCTTTGGCTTTAGAATTTGTTTAAAATTTATTCAAAAACATACGGTTTCAATATCTTCTTCTACAGAAGATGTCTCCTAAACCTTTTTTTTTCTTTCTTTTTCTGATGATTTTAAATTTCTTTTTTTTTTCTTTTAAAGAATCTTTCTTTTTCGTTTTGTAGTTTGTTTGGTTTATTTCTCCTTAATATATGTTTCTGTCTCTAATGTATAGGACGAAGTCAAAATAACAGTTTCCCCCGTTCTTTTGTCAGATCTTTTCACAATTCTGAAGCACTACTGGGGAGGAGCTAATGACATTTTAGGCGAACCTGGAAATACAGATTGCTGGGCTACAAAACCTGAAGATTTCGATGGGATAAGTTTACTAATGTATTCTGTAGAGGTAACATTTTGAATAGACGTCTGTGATTGTGATGTAAACTGCTGCATGTGGAAGCAGCTTGGCGTGGACGAGACTGGATGTTGTCAACTGCTGAATGTGTGATGTCAACCCTTTTAGATATGGAAGGTTGAACTCCATTATCCTGTGATGATTCAGTAATATTTATTGCTGTATCTATCCCAACCTGTGGTTACATAGACCTGGGCCTGTTATCATTGACATTCGTGTGTTTCTCTGTCGTTTCCAATATATACAGATATAAGATGGTCTGGAAAGACATCTTTGTTGTAGGGAAAACTTCTGTTTTCTCAATCCGTCTGATTGCAGTATTTGAAACTGCTGCTCTCAAAAATGCAGCTTTAAATAATTTTCCAATTTGGTAAATTATGAGAGATTGCCCATGATTGGAAAGTAACCACATCCTCACCCTTCGTTCGTAGTATAAGTTTAGAGGTACATGAAATTGACAAAAACATGGCAAATCAAAGGACTGAAGTCAGCGCGTTGCGTATGGAGGGATAACCATAAGATAATTACATTGTTTTATCTTGCGAGATTGATTAACTCGACTCGTTTAGCACATAGAACTATTAGGGCTACACAATACCCTAAAAATGACAAAAATATAGAATATTTTTTAATTGAATTTTTTAGCGGTCCATACGGTTATGAATCATGACTCTAAATTGTAGATCTGAAATCCAAATAGTTTTAAAGATATATGAACTTTTCTGAGTGTTCTCAGAATATTCTAAGTGTTCCTTTAACACTGAAAAACACGTTTATCTAAATTAAGGGGTGTGAACTAGCGCCCCCCCCCGTTCCCCCTTTATCCTTAAGCAATGAACCCCAAAATTAATCAGGGAAGCTCCTTAACATAATAAACCGGTATACCAAATTCGGTGCAAATCGAATAATTTTGCATGAAAAACCCATTTATCTGAATTAAAAGGGCTGGGCAACCGCCCTTTCCCCCTTTATCCTTAACTGATGAACACCCAAAACTAATCAAGGAAGCTCCTTAACATAATAAACCGGTATATTAAATTTGGAGCAAATCGAATAATTCTGCATGAAAAACCCATTTACCTAAATTAAGGGGGTGGACTAGCCCCCTTTATCCTTAACCAATGAACCCCCAAAACTAATCAGGGAAACGCCTTATCAGAATGAAATTAGAAAATAAATTTGAAACAAATGGGATGTTTCAATCAAGAGTTATCGCTATACGTACATACGTACGTACGTACACACGTACGTACATGCAGAACCGGCGGGCACATAAGCTCTCAGGCTTTAATAGCCTGTATTTAATAGCCCTTGAAGGGCGGTGATGCCGTCACGGCATTACATAATATTAATCCCAAATTGCCACATTGGCACCGGAATTTTATGATGAAAATGTCATATTTATTAAGTACGGGAAAATTTACTTTTACATGTTTAGAAATAAAATCTCTTGTTAATACTGGTGTCATTAAATTATTTGTACATTTTACGAATACATGTACCTTGCCCCGGAAAAGGTTAAAATGAACTGATTTCAGAGGTGAAAGCATTTTCTTCCACTGATAATTTGGCCTCTAAATTCAGAGCTGATGCAATGAAAAATCACCGAAAACGATATCCTTTTCATTCAATTATACGAAACCGTTGCAGTTTTTATGCTTTTAAATACATGCTTTTTCTGATTATGATCGCAGTTCTTTCTCAGGGGAGTTAGAACATTGATAGCCTTAAACAGCATTTTTTGAAATTGAATATATATTTTTCTTTTTAGGGATTCATCCATCTGAGGAAACCCTATTCGTTTCAACCCTGTATCTATCTGTCTGTTACAGAGTCCGTTCTCAGAAACTATATCTGTTGGATACATGGAATTTTGAATACTTATAGCCGAACGTCTCACATCAAACGACAAATCATAAAATTTTGAAAAGTCGAAATTAAGGACCGTTATTAAATAAAAAAAAAACAATTACAAGATCGGAAAGGCATTCATTCCTAATTCAACAAAAGTATGATTTTTTTTATTAAATTTCAAAAACGATATCTTCCACCGATTAGATCCAGGTGTCATTTTAACAGCGGATAACGACTGGCAGTTTCTTTAACCCCTTGGGGACGAGCGTCACGTATACGTGCCGCATGAAGCGCTCAGAATCCTTGTTTTTTCTCACCAGTAAAATTTTACTGTAAAATTTGCCTTATTTAATCAGCGCATTTTCTCGATTCAATTAGACACAAATCTCTGTTTTTAAAAAAATGGTGACAAAAGATTAAAAATTTCGTAAAAGGCTCCCGTTCCGAAGGGTTTAAGGCGCGATTACTTTTTTCTATGCATCCCAGGATTTCGAAATTAGTACAACAAAACGGGGAAAAATCAGCTTTAAAAAAATCTAAAACATATATCGATCGAGCTATAAAAAATCGAAAATTCGTTAAAAATCGAGAAAAAAATATTCTATTTTCCTTCATTTGTGATGGCGACATGTGTTTGATGGCACTGAATTTTCGGCGACAACCAGTGAATATAAAACAAGTGCGTCTTGCGGCCAGAAACAGACTTAGAGTTTCTATACAGGACCAACATTTTCTTTTTAAATATTGATTTTTGTGCTACTATTTTTATGCCATCAGACATAAAATTTCGTTCTCTTTCAGAATATGCTTTATTTTTTAATTACGATAAGCGGAAATGAAGATAATTAATTTTTTTGTATTTAATTTCTGAACTGTATTTTTTGCACGGCAGGCCACGTGACACGGAAAGAAAAAGAGATAAATTTTTATACTAGTGTTTTATAATCGCAGTACAATACTTTTTAACTATTGGTTTTACGAATTTGATTCTTTTGCATCCCGATTCCATTTCGTACGCTGTTTCCTAAAATCTAAATTAAAAAAAAATGGACCACATCTTTTCGATTTATGAAAAAATCGATTTTTAAACTTATAAAAGAGATACCCTTTCGCACATACAATTGACGTAAATTTAATAAAATTATTAAAACTAAAGAAACGATCGCTTTTAATATAATGGTGCTGTCATTTACGCAAGGAATAATTAATTTTCTATTAACAATTTTGATTTGTTAATTTAAGGACAAAGTGTTTCGAAAGAGATATTAAACGAAACCCTCGGTGCGATCTGCGATCACATTTACCGACTTGTTATTGTAATAGGACAAAATAATCAATAAAAATATAATAATCACGTTTCCGTTTCTTCGAATAACTGAAGTAATAAAATTTCCACCCTTTAGAAGAATTTTCACTAAAATCTGTTAAAATTAAAAATAAAATGAAAAGGGGGACACTAAAGGAATAGTAATTCTGTCTCATCTACAAATAAACCACTTTCTTTCGATTTTTTTATTTTGTTTGTTTGCTTAATCTTATGACAAATGACGAAAAAAAAAAAAAAAAAAAAAAAGATATTTTAAATATAGTAAAACCTCCGAATAGCAGATATCTCAGGAGCGCCAAATATATTCATTATTCGGAGTTTGCCTCTATTCAGGAGTAACAATATGTAAATAATATTTGTGTTGTACATTGAAAAAAGGATTCATTTATAGAGGCGTCCTTTATATGCTAGTGACCGTTACGTAAGTTTTACAATGTATGAATAATAATGTAATTCATGATACAGTAAATACCCTCAAAATTGTCTCATGACTTTTTTTTTCAACTTTCACTGATTACCCCATGGCATATCGCAAACTTGCCGGTCCAATTCCGAATTGTTAAAAAAATCTATATTAGCCAGTCAATTTACAACAAAATGGACCAATTCGCAAAATGCTCGGACAGCTCGGGGACTAGCCGATTTCGAACTTTGTCCGTCACATATACAATTTCCAAAAAGTGCTTTACTACATTCAAAAATAGTTTTTTTTGAAAATAGAGAAAAATTCTACTTTTTTAACCGACACTACATCCAAGAAAAAATATTTTTATTATTAGTTTTTAATTGCCAAAAATCCACTGGGGGAGTATCGAGTTTATACAATGACGTAATTTTATTTATTGGATATATTTATTGAAATAGAACCGCTTTTTCTTTTGCATTCGTTGCATTCCACACACTCAACAACAACAAAACTAGTTGGATGTGCCATTCCCAAAACTTTCTTCTATCTTATACATCTTAATATTTCAAAACCTAGTTACACATGTTAATACTTCAATATTATTAGTTCAATACTATAACAACTTTGATTTTCATCTTAAATTTCTGCTCAAGCCAATTAAACGAACTAAAAACGAGTTAATCTATATCATGATATTTGTTAAATTATTAATTTTTCCTTATTCTGTCGTTATCAGCTGTTTGCGAATAGCCGGCATAGCAGGAAGCGAGTTCCCGCCGCTGCATGAGCCGCCGATGCACAATAGAACTACGAAAAATCAAGAAAAGTATACAAAAATCGCTAGCACGGAGCCCCTTTACCGCGCAATATTTCCAAATTCAAGGAGAACCTGTTGGCCAAAGCCAAAAACAAGCACAAACATTTTGGTTCAATTGTATGCATAATTTTATACGCTGTTCGATGGTACAATAATGAAAATGGCACAGAGATCGGAATTATAGCGCCCCCTTCTTTCGTAGTTTTTCAAGTTCAGGGAGGACTTGTTTACCATAGCCAGAAACATGCACAAAAAATTTGGCTCAATTATATGGATAAATTCATACACTTTTCGATGGTACAATAATGAAAATGGTACAGACATCGCAATTATAGTGCCCTCTTCCGGCAGAATTTTTCCAAATTCAGGGAGGACCTTCGTGACATGACCAAAAATAAACACATAAAATTTGGTTCAATTCTATGCATAACTTCATACACTTTTCGGTGGTACAATATTCAAAATGGCCCCAAAATTGTACAGAAATCGCTATTACAGCGCCCTCTACGAGCGATTTTTTTACAAATTAAGGGAGGACCTCCTTGCCATAGCCAAGAACTTAATTTTTTTTTTTTGGTTCAATTCTATGTATAACTTCATACACTTTTCGATGGTGCAATATTCAAAATCGCACAAAAATCGCTATTACAGTGCCCCCTAACGGCGAATTTTTTGCAAATTCGTGGAGGACCTGCTTGCTATATCCAAAAACTTAAAATAAAAATTTGGTTTAATTCTATGCATAACTTCATACAGTTTTCGATGGTGCAATATTCAAAATCGCACAAAAATCGCTATTACAGCGCCCCCTAACGGCGAATTTTTTGCAAATTCATGGAGGACCTGCTTGCCATATCCAAAAACTTAAAATAAAAATTTGGTTTAATTCTATGCATAACTTCATACACTTTTGGACGGTACAATATTCAAAATCGCACAAAAATCGCTATTAAAGCGCCCCCTACCGGCGAATTTTTTCCAAATTCAGGGAGGACCTGCTTGCCATATCCAAAAACTTAAAATAAAAATTTGGTTCAATTCTATTCATAACTTCATACACTTTTTGAGGGTACAATGGCGACAGACAGACGGACCGACGGACAGACGGACAGACGAACGGACGGACAGACGGACAGACGAACGGACGGACAGACGGACAGACGGACACACGGACAGACAGCATTTTCTATAAACATGTTTTTTGGAATCTCTGACCCCTAAAACATGCAAATCCGTCGAAAACCGGAAGTCGAAAAAAATTTCGATTACAATACTTTCTTCTATTGAAGATAGAAGAAAGTAAAAATTCTGAGTTTTTGTTTAATTTCACCCTTATCCTGTAATGGGCAAGTAACGGAAAAGTAATACACTAAATGTATATATTTTTTTAAATACACATTTAATTTCTATGATCTTTTCAAAAATGTTTCCTACCTGACTGATAAGGGGACGGAGTGCCATGGATTTTTTTTTTTTTTTTTAACTCTAAGTTAATAAATCAGCTATATTTTTTAACGATTGTTATATGCCATAAAATGACATTAGTAAGTATGGATTCTCTTTTAAATCTTCTTCACGCAATTGGAGGAAGGTTTGGGTAAACCCTTGTGTCATAATCATTCACTGTCATAGAAGTGAAATATTCCATATGAGAAATTTTGAAACATATGTAATAAACAATAAGAAAGGCTTCGTACGGGTACTTAAGTTTCCAAACTAAGAAATTCTTTGGTACCAATATTTTCTTATAGAAAATATCTGCTTAAATAAGGTGAAAGTTCGCGTGTTTGAACTAGATTTATATTTCTATGAAAAAAAAAAAATACTGATATTTCGCCTTGAAAATAGCGATACCCGTACGAACCCTAATAAGCAAGTTCCACAGCACTTCCCCAATCCTTTTTCAATGGACTTTTGTCGACCAAATGTATCCTCATCAGGATTTTACTCCGGGTGAGCCAAAAGTTCTTTAAAACTTTGAAAACTCATAAAAAAGGAAGAAATTGGGATAAAGGAGTGCTGTTTGCAAAAAAGTGCTCACAAGGCAAACGTTTTTTTTTTTTTTTTTTTTTTTTTTTTTTTTTTTTTTTTTTTTTGCAGCAAAAAAAAAAAAAAAAAAAAAAAAAAAAAAAAGTTAAAAAATCACATGTAGAGGGCGCTGACAACCCAAAACACAATGAACAGGTACTACGACACAACCTGGTTGTGTCATAGAATGTTCTGGAGGTCATGTTGAATATTTGTTATTGGAAGAACAAATGAATGGAGCGTATTTTTGTCCTGGCCATTGTGTTTCGGGTCGTCAGTGCCCTCTACATGTGGTTTTTTTTTAATTGTTTTTTGCTGTTAAAATGAATCTGACTACCTTGTGAGCCCTTTCTTGCAAACCGTACTCCTTTATCATAATTTCTTCTCTTTTTATCAGTTTTTAAAAATGTAACGGACTTTTGGATCACCCGGTACATGAAATTTCGTACAATCGTAAATTTTGGAGTTTAACCCTTTTCGACGAAGTGTGCCCGGGTCGGGATACATAATTTAAATTCCAAACTTACAAACGGCACCAAGATTATTTTAATAAAATTTTGCATTAACAATGAAAGTAAAAAATAACAGGTTTTGAATTTGTAAAAATGTCGTATGTAAGTTCCGGTGTCAGTCGAAGATTTCCTCATTATACAACAAAATTTCTCTGTGCGGGAAAGTGTTAAAGTTTACCCTGGTCGACGCTGGACGTGTTTGCTAATATATAAATGTACAGAGATGTTAAGTTTTTTCAAGAGAAAAATAACTGCAAAATCTATGCTAAAAACTGAGAAAATTAGAGTTTGAATAATTTAATCATTTAAATAATGTTTCATTTTTTTCAGGTAGCATAATTTTGGAAAGCGTATTATATATTATTCTGTTTTAGAAAAAAATAATTATTAATTAAAAGCACATTTTGAAAGAAAGTATAGAAATACTGATCAGGACTAAACAAATTTAATGTATTCTAACACTCTCCTTTTCAAATATAGTTTGCGAAATATATTTCTACTACATTGCATATTTATTGAGGTTTCACAGATTTGCGACACAAATGCATTGTGAAAACTAGTGGCATGCATTATTTATTCACTCCTGAATTTTAACATGTATGTATTTGCATGTAATCTATTTCAGTTGTACAATATTCATTTAAGTAACATTCATTTACCATTCTTGTACAATGTTTAAATTTAAGTCTTTTCATTTCTAGTATATTTTGTAAAACTAATATTTTGATGTAAATGTGATATATGTTGCTGTTATTTATGAAGGCTGATGATTCATACAATGAATATAGACCGAGGGAGGTGGGACCTCCGTTAAGGTTCACTCCAATGCAGGCCTACAACTATCGTCTATTTTTATATTCAATTCGCGCCACTATTTTTTAAAAATAACCTTTGCTGTATGTTCCTCTTGCATGTTTATTCAGATTACACCTATGTCAAAGATTTTTCTTTTGAGAAATTGCTGCGAAATAAAACTAAAAAGTTCTCACCAGTGGCAACTCTGCAATACTGGGGTGGCCAACTATGGCACTCCGGATACCAGTAATTTTTTAAAGAAATAGCCGACTTCTTGAATCGCAGAGATTCGATGACTAGATAAGGCAATCATTAATATAAAAGTAAAGTGGTGTAGAGCATACCACAGTTGGCCACCCCTGTTGTAATAACTTGCTGGATGATTATACAATGGTGTTTATGCGAGGCGACCAGCCATTTGTATGCCGCTCAACTCGTATCACCGGAGGGAGCGTTTAAGTTGGGCACGTGAACAAGTCCACTGGACGGCTGATCAGTGAAGGCATGTTTTATTCATGGATGAGTCCCGGTTATATCATTCAAAGCAATAGTAAGCGTTATTTGATTTATAGAGAGCATGGGGCACGCTCCATCCATCAAACATTCGTGAAAGAGATTCATACAGGGGAGGCAGTTTTTCTGTTTGAGGTGGAATTTTTTTGGGTGGACGTAAAGGCGCCCATGTCTTTCTATGTGGAATTGTGAATGCTCACCTCTAGAGAGATGACATTCTTGACGCTTATGTGCGCCCTTAAGCCAGCGTAACAGGTAGTGATTTTCTGTTACACTACGACAACGCTAGATGGTGCATCATGGAAGGTTATTTTCAACAGCAAACAATGCAGCGCATGGAATGGCCAGCTCGATAACTTGGCTTGAATATCATCAAGCGTGCTTGCGGTGCCTTAGGCAGATGTGTTGCTACTCTCAATCCCCCATCTGAGACCCTTGTCACGCTTATAACTCCTTTACAAAAGCAATGGCTCGCACTTCCCAGCGAACCTATCGATCGCATAATTAACAGTATAACACATCACTGTATGTGCTGTATTGCTCCTAGGAGTGATTATACTCCATATTAAAGGTGCTTTTCCTATACGAAAGTGACACATTTATTTTGTTTATTTTATAATTGTGTTAATTTCTAAAACACCATAACCGACTGGTAATTTCTTTTAATGTTATTTTATACTTTACTAAGTGTTGTATATTGTGGCTCAATTATATTAAAATCTACATGTAACATTTTGAGTAATCGCCATTATTGTTCTTTTTCCTTAATTTTTGGAAACCAGTGTATTATATTCCGCCTAATGTAAACAAAGTTAGCACCAGAAACTTTTAAATAAATTTTATATTTTTTAATTTGGGGCGAAATGTTGAAAAATTACCTTTCTTTATTTAAAAATAAAATTATTTAATAATTCCCGTGGGAATTCAATATTATAGAGACATTATTGATTGCCCCTCAAAGGGTTAAGACCCCAAAATATTTCCTATAAATGAAAATTATACTGCCCTAGATCAGATATTTTGAATAAGAAAATAAGTTCAAAGAATTTTAAATTAAATTTTGTGCATGAAAATGATAAGACGTAATATTAGTTTCTGGAACAAAATTTTGATTTATTTTATTATTGCCTATTGGAAATTTAACCCGTTGAGGGGCAAGCAATTGCGTTTGAGTAATGCAGAAGTCCCACCGGAAATTTAGAAAAAAAAAATCAAAATAATGAAAAGCAATTTTCCGTCTTTTTTCCACCAAAGTTAGAAATGTAAAATTTAATAAAATTTTTCTGGTGTAAATCTTCATTAATCGCGGGATAAAATATATCCCACCGCCCCTCAAGGCGTTAAACGAAAGTAAAATAATACATTCTTGGTAGTTGATTTTAAAATATTGTAATTTTGAAAATTAATTACCATCTAAGAACATTCTATAAACTTTTAAAATACGTAAAATTACATAATCTCTGTAACGTTTTGATATCCAAAACCCGTCATTCTATTAAAAACATAGAAGGCATCCACGAAAAATATTTTCCATAAATGAAATTTATAAAGCCCCATAATGTACTTTTTGAACAATAAAATAGTTTCAAGAGATTTTAAATTAAATTTTGTCCAGGGAAACATTAAAGATTATACGGTATTAGTTTTATTCTTTTAATCTGTTTTTTTTTGTTTGTTTGTTTGTTTAAGTTATACAACAAAAGCAAAGTTCCAAAAATTGTAAGATAATTTTTTATTTCCTTTAAAAGCATTATCTATGGACACGTTTAAATAAAAAAAAAATAAGCAATACCTCGCCTATTTTTGCTTCACTTTTTTTTTTCGTTTCCTAAAATTTGGAAACCATTCAAGGCAAATATTTCGAACAAGGTACTTGAAAAAGATAGAATAGCGCTTTAATTTTTGGAGGTATGTAGTTAAAGTAAAGTTCTATAAAGCTCAACATAAGATAGGAATTACATTGAGATTCTGATGATGAAAAAATTCTGACATTAATTTTTAAAAAGTTACACTTTTTTAAATTTTAATACGTTCCGTGAATACATATCCGAATAAATTACCATTGCTTTTAAAAATGAGGCAAGTGCATTGGCGCATACCAAAGCCAGGATTTGTTTCAGCTAACACGCATAACCATTACCCAACACCGCAAAAAATATAAAATAAATCTATTACTGCTTACGAATATTTTTTAATCTCTTTCAAATGCGAACAATCTGTAAATAGGATAAAACAGCGTTTCCAAACTTTCACGTCGGCTCGTATGATGCGGTATCTTGGAACTATTAAAAAAAATAAACAATTTCAAGTGGTTTTAACCCCTTAACGATCGCATTAAATTACGGCTTAAAAATTCCAATTGCTCATCGTCATACCAATTTTTGAAAAAAAAAAGTATTCATCTTATTTAATGATAGGTAAAATGATACCATAATAAAGCCAATTACATTATTTTATAAAACTGGTGGGAATCAAACAATCTGAATAAAAGACAGCCCGCGAATGTCATGGGAGGGAGATTTAAGGGGGTAACACCTTCGGGACGGGAGCCTTTTACGAAATTTTTATTATTATTTTTTTTTTTGTCATCGTTTTTTAAAAACTGAAATCTGTGTCTTCTTGAATCGAGAAAATGCGCTGATTAAATAAGGCAAATTTTACAGTAAAATTTTACTGGTGAGGAAAAACAAGGATTCTGAGTGCTTCATGCGGCACGTATACGTGTCGCTCGTCCCCAAGGGATTAAATAATACTTCGTGTAGAAAAAAAAAAACTTACAAGGAATAACGCTTTGCAGTTGAGTATCGGTAAATAGCCGCCCAAAATTTATATACATTATTGTATTTTTATATTCTTTTGGCCCCACTATATTTTAAAAGTACACTTTTTAGTGAATTTCTCTTGCACGTTATAAGAAGCTGCGTGAAGGTTCAAATAAATAAATTTCTTGAAGAAAAGTGGTGCAAACCAAATAAATTCGTGTAAGAGATGCCTTTGCATGGTAGGGGTACATCGAACGAAAGCGTTAAGGACTGTACCCTATCCTTTTTCTGTAACAATAATTTATTTCGTTTTTATTATAGATGGATATTTAAAAGAAAAAAAAATGTAGTTTTGGAATTATTTTTAAATGTTACATTTTCTAATAATTACATACAGTCGAACTCCCATTTAACGAAGTCAATATTTAACGATGTTTGCTACTTAACCCCTTCGGGACGGGAGCCTTTTACGAAAATTTTAATCTTTTGTCACCGTTTTTTAAAAACAGAAATTTGCCTCCTCTTGAATCGAGAAAATGCGCTGATTAAATAAGGCAAATTTTACAGTAAAATTTTACTGGTGAGAAAAAACAAGGATTCTGAGCGCTTCATGCGGCACGTAATCGTGCCGCTCGTCCCCAAGGGGTTAATGAAAATTTCTGCTGAACTTTGGCGTTGAACACCAATAACTTGTAAATTAATCTCGATATTATAAAAAATACATTCTATATAACGGAGTTTATTCCACTTTTATGCGTGTACAACATTCAAACAGAGAGGTACCTGTGGCGATGGGTGGATGAATTTATATGAACGTATTGTAAGAAAATGAAATTAGTTATTAATTTAATATTTTTCAATCAAAAGAAGAAATGTGAAAAACCTTCATTAACACGTTCACGCTCGACTGTCTCAGAGTTGTCAAGTCTCCGGCTTTTTGCAAACCACTATTATTTTAGAGAAAATGTTGTTCCTTTAAATCGCCCAATTGTTCTAATTAAATGAAACAGCATTTTCTGTATTAAAATACTGGTATCCAAAAAGCCGGAGACTTGGCAGCTCCGAGACAGTCGAGTGTGACCCACCGCGCCGGCGTAAACGTGTTAAAAGAAGACGCGTATTTCATTTTCACGAGAATGTTGCAAATGAATTATTCGGATATTTACAAAAGTGCGAAAATTTTTATGAACAGTGTATTTTTTTTTATAAGAAACTCTCACAAAGTAATACTACCGACTTTTTTAATGTTAAGGATTTGGAATACTGAGAAACATGAGAAAAGTTACGCTATGTGTCCGTTTTTGTTTACCTCTCCTTATTATGTATTTTTTTAGACATAAAACTCATTAATTTGTTATCATAAGTCTGCATTGAATATAAAAAAGTTACTGACAGAATTAAAATACATTTTTCCAATATTTCCATGTTACGTGTATTTTTCAATTTATGCATGAATATTTTAATATACAAATTTTATGAATTTGAGTTGATTTCTATTTAACGTATTTTCTTCATAACAGAGTGTTTAAGTGTAACGATGAGACTTCGTTAAATGTTAGTTTCACTGTATTTTTTACCCCTTGAGGGGCGGTGGGATAAAATATACCCCACCTAATTTAAACAAGATTCTCACCAGAAAATTTTAACTAAATTTTGTGTTTTAACTTTGAAGGAAAATTGTTATTAATTGCTTTTCCTTATTTAAAAATAATTTTTTTTGATTTTTCCGGTGAGAATTCAATATTTAGAGACATTTTCGCTTGTCCCTCAAGGGTTTAAATGTAGAAATATAAAAAAATTCCATCTTTGGGCAAAATTTTGTTGCCTAAATAACCTTTCTCTTTTAAAAGTACGAAACATATTTTCCAATTTTTTTTTCTATAAACGAAATATACAAGGTACAATCCAAAAATTCGGGGACTGTGACCATTCCTGACGACGAAAGCAAGTACCTAAAGTTAAACCGATTGAAATGGATTCTCTCAACCCTCCCCTACATGCCCAGGTTGGTTTAGCCCATGTCATGGGACCGAACCGCTCTCGCAGCTGTTATCTTGGGGTGTTAGTTACATTTGCTCCGCTATGTGCTTTTCTTGAAGAGCGCTGCAACATTAAAATCTGTTAACGCTTAGGTAAAACACCAATGGATACTTTGGAAATGATAAGACAGGTGTACTGTGAATCTACCATGGCGAGACCAAAGGATTACGAATGGCATCAACGTGAGGGCCGATGAACGCGTTGGACGACCTTCGACTTCACGGAACGCGTTGGACGACCTTCGACTTCACGGAACGCGGAAAATGTTGCGTTGGTGCATGCATTTTACACCGTTTGAGGGAATACATTCATCGTAAATCTCCTCAATTCTGGCAGAGTAAAACTGATACTTTCTGCATGACAACGCACCATCACATCGATCCTAATTGGTAAATAGATCCTCGCCATAACACGCAATAATATGCTTCTAACCTTCCCCCTATTTACCAGATTTAGTCCCGTGTGACTTTTACCTGTTCCCATCAATGAAAAAACATTTACAGGGACTCTGTTTTGTGTCATCAGATGAGATGAAAGCAGCATCGCAGGAGGCCTTACGGGAAGCTGTGAAAAATGACTTTCAGCAGTGCTTCTAGAAATTAAACGAACGCTGGCAGAAAAATATCTTCGCCAAATGTGACAATTCTTAAGGTGGATGTGCTTCGGTGCTGTGAACTATTCAGGGTTAGGTTTTTACACCTTGTCCCCGAACTTTCGGATCGTACCTCGTATATGGCCTTATATCAAGTATATTGAATAACAAAGTACTTTCAACAGATTTTAAATAAAATTTTGTTCTGGAAAATGATAAAATTTAATACCTTGTTAGTTTTTTAAACAATAGTTCGATTTATTTTATCATTGCATATAAAAAATTTAAAAGAAAATAAACAAATCGATTATTCAGGGCTCGCAAATGGTCCGCCAACTGAATACCAATAAGTTTTAACAGAAAATGTTATGGCAGTTTGGCGCTAGAATTATCTTTTAAAGGTGATTTCGGGCGGTTTATAAGACAAATCTAAAAAGAAAATTTTTCTAAAAAAATATTGGTATTCTGTTGGCGGACCATTTGGGAGCCCTGGATTGGAAGTGGATATTTAAGATATCGTAAATTTGAATATTAACACGTTCACGCCGGCTCGTTGGGTCACACTCGATTGTCTCAGAGTTGTCAAGTCTCTGGCTTTTTTGCACACCATTGTTATTTTAGAGAAAACGTTGTTCCTTTAAATCGCCCAATTGTTCTAATTAACCCCTTAACGCTCGAATTAAATTACGGTTGAAAAATTCAAATTGCTTATTGGCACCACTTTTATGAAAAAGAAATATTCACCTTATTTAATGGCAGGAAAAACGACAGTAAATTATAGCCAATTTCACTATTTTATAAAACTGGTGGGAATCAAACAATTTGAGTAAAAGACACAGCCCGAGAATATGACGGGAGCGAGAATTAAGGGGTTAAATAAAACAACATTTTCTGTATTAATACTGGTATCCAAAAGGCCGGAGACTTGCCAGCTCTGAGACAGTCGAGTGTGACCCGCCGCGCCGGCGTGAACGTGTTAATAAACATCTAAGAACATTATTAAACCTCAAAATATATATAATTCCATAATCTCTGTCGAATTTTAATATCCAAAGGACGTTATTCTTTTAACAACGTAGCAGGTATTCATGAAAAATTTCTTCCATAAATGAAATTGATAAAGCCCTATAATGTGTTCTTTTAATAATAAAATACTTTCAATAGATTTTAAATTAAATGTTGTACGGGAAAATTATAAAATGTAATACCATATTTCTTTTTCTAAATAAAATAGTTTGATTTATTTTATCAGTACCTATCAGAAATTTAAAAGAAAGAAAACAAATAGATTATTGGAAGTGGATGTTTAAAATACCGTAATTTTGAAAATTAATAAACATCTAAGAACATTATATAAATCTTAAAATATGTAAAAATCCATAATCTTTGTTAAATTTTGATATCCGAAACACGCTATTTTGTTAAAAACATAGAAGGTATCCAAGAAAAATATCTTCCATAAATGAAATTTATAAAGCCCCATAATGTATTTTTTGCATAATAAAATACTTTCAAGATATTTTAAATTAAATTTTGTCAAGAGAAAAATTAAAGGTAATACGATAGTATTTTTCAGTAGCAGCATGATTTTATTCTTTGTTTGAAAAAAAAAAAAAAAAAAAAAAAAAAAAAAAGGATTTACAGCAAAAGATAATAACGAAAACTGTAAGATAAATTGTTGCTTTACTTAAAACATGAAGTATGGATGCGTTGAAATAAAAAAAAGCAATATTTCGTCTATTTATTTTGTACTTTTTTCGGTAATTTCAAATTTTGAACCAATTCAAGGCAAATATTTTCTACCAGGTGCCTAAAAATTATTGAAACGCGTTTTAATTTTTGTAGATATGTAGACAAAGCAGATTTCTAAGAAGCTCAAAATAATAATGTAGGAATTAGATTGAGATTGAGTTGATGAAAAAAATATTGTAATTGATTTTCAAAAAAGTATACTTTTTAATTCTTTTTTACGTTCCTTGGATAGATATCCGATTAAATTATCAACCAAAAAACCGACAAACGTTACTTTTAGTGCCGGCAAAAAACGAAATTTCATAACGTTTATTCTTTTGTTCAATAACCCGTTGAGTTTTTGTCTTGGAAGAATTGAATTTTTTGAGCTATGCTTGTCAACGCATGGACTTTTTTTTTCTAAAATTAATTTACAATAGCCAGGTACCATATAAAATTTTATACTTAGCAATTATTTAAAAATAATTTGGACTTCTATTTCGGCCATAAAAAACTAAATATTATTTCATTTTGAACACGTTTAGATGAATTGTCATTTATATAAATATGTAGCCCTTACAGTCCTCGTCTACTCCTTCCGTCTGTCTGATTAACAGTCTTCCGTATATAAAAGTACAGAAACTACCCAACCGAATCGTTTGAAATTTAATACCTATAATCGTTGCAGAATTTTGTCAAGTAATTTCAAATTTTATAAAAATCGATTCAAAACTTTAAAAAACTTTAATAACAGTTTCTTCATTCTATTAAATACTATCATACGTAATTAATGCAATGATATCCCATGATAGATAATGATTCCAGGTTGCCATGGTGATTACGTCATATTTTAGATGGAATCATATTATTTCCGTATTACTAAATGTATATGTAATCGTAATTAATTTTGCATTCATGCATTTTTGCGTATAACTGCAACTTAGTCGGCTCTTGCATCGAAAAGATTCAATTATTAGATAAGAAATCGATTACTATAAAATATTAGTGGTGTCTAATGTGCGACAGTGGGCCACACCTGGAGTAGTGTTTACAAGCTGCGAATGAAGTAACTGCGAATAAATTCAGAATATGGAGTATTTTGTTTTGGTTTTTGTTTACATCGGATTAGCTACTGATTAATAACAGGATAAACTCCCAGTTATGAAAACAAATGGAAAATTCTCCTTATTTATGGCAGGTGTTCTGCATGAAAAATGCGTTTAAATCAGGAGGAAATTTCTATAGAAGTTTACCCTGAAAGGGTTAACGTATTAATTTGTATACGTACAATAATTGCTAGCATATCTGAAAGATCTGTATTTGTGATTTTATTCAAAATGTGCGCCAGAAATTTCAATTTTTTTTTCTTTATCAATTTGCGAAATGTACACTAATTGATTTAAAATAAGAATGAAAAATTGTGCTTCAAACATATCTTATAAAGTCACATTCAAAATACAGTAAACTTTATCAGGTTGGCGACACATCACGGAAAATCACAGTCATATAAAATGGGGTATACCAGTATTTATTTATAGAAAAACTCGCATTGTTTACTCGCGTGACTGAAGAAGGCGAATTTCCTAAAATAAGATACTGGTATTCTTCTACTTTATTTGACTGCGATTTTCTGTGATCTGTCATCACCTTATTTATCATTTAACCCCTTGGGGACGAGCGTCACGTATACGTGCCGCTTGAAGCGCTCAGAATCCTTCTTTTTCCTCACCAGTAAAATTTTGCTGTAAAATTTGCCTTATTTAATCAGCGCATTTCCTCGCTTCAAGAAGACACAAATTTCTGTTTTTAAAAAACGGTAACAAAAGATTAAAAATTTCGTAAAAGGCTCCCATCGCGAAGGGGTTAATAAGGTGAAATATGATGCAGGGAGTTACTTTATTAAAATTAACATTGTTTGATTCCCATCACTGTTTCGAAGTAGAAATAGTCACTTATTTAATTAAAGATTAAATAATGTCGGAATAAGCCGAATTCAACGCTTTTTTAAAAGTGGTGGAATTCTAGCAATCTGAATTTTAGAAAAGTAGCCCGAGAACGTGAAAATAGCGTTTCCGCGGCTGGAGGATAAATGAAGAGGAACTGGCATATCCTTAAAATAGAGAAGCTTCAACTGTAACCGCTATCATACGTGTTGTTCACCGCCGGTAGAAACTTTGACCAGCAAATATTAATAGAAATTTTCTTTTTATTTAAACGTCCTATTATTGAAATATTTCAGTCATAGATACTCTTAGAACCAAATTTTCAATTTTACTAGTACAAGTTTATTTTGGCGGTAGTAAGGCACTGCTTTTTACGCCATATTGTGACAACCAGTGAAACAAACTGACAGTTTTACTAGGTAAACTGACACCAGTAAAAACAATAGAAATTTTTAGCACATTTGAGAAAAAAATATTCCTTGAAATGGACGCTTAAATAAGATTGATGGGACGTTTGCTCCGGCGGTAATAAGAAACTAAAGATCCAATCATTAAAAAAAGCAGTAGCCATCTTGTGACAACCTCCTCAGTTACTTCACTCGCAACTGTTAGTCAGTACGCTTCATGTCTCCCTCTCTTTTTGTTCATAACTCCAATCGCAAACAACACATGAAAACTCTTTTTTCAGCAGTTACCCTCAATGTTGGGGAAAATAATCGAATTTTTTATGCAGCCGTTAGTATGAGCTATATATAGATTTGTATATATATAATACCTAACATGTATGCTAAGCTTTAATTCAATTTGGAAACGGCTAGTACTGTTGAAAATGTCCCTCTCAGCAAGTTCCGTCATTAAACGGAAATAGACTGGAGATCTTTTGTGTAAACCTGTATAAGAATTATGGATTTATACACACAAATGCACCGTAATACAACAAAATATGCACAACATTGTAATCGAATATTTTGCGTGCCCCTGTAAATAATCAATGAATGCTGTGCACACCCTATTCTGTTGTAATAATTTTAAAGAGCACCTCAATTTTATAGAACAATTTCATTATGTTTAAAAATATATAACATCCTTAAAATACACTTTATTTTAGAAATGCGAAAACACAAAAACGATTTTTCCTCATATACAGAAATGTAACTACCCAACAAACACCTAACTTCGGGCCGCATGGCGTATTCGTTGCGGCCAGGGTTAGTTAAGGCCATTTGTAGCCAAACAATACTGTGCCGTAAGTGACGCGCCGCTAATTACGGCAGCTATCACCAAACAGGCTAGGGATCGGAAGCGAGAAAACTGTTGCGTTTATTTTACCGGTCAATCATTGAGGGCAATTTCCGGCAAGCATTTAATGTATCCTCATCGTTTAGACACTAGAGGGCTAATATTACCTGACCGACATATTTATTTAAAGAGAGGAAATGTATTTTTTCTTCATTTCTTTTAAATTAATCTTAATTACTTTAAATGTGGGTTTTAGTAAAAATATAAATACGTTATGAAACATATTTTTACAAAATATAAAATAATATTTCCAAACTAATCTTCGATATCTTTGCATGGATATTTTTTTTACCGTCATACTGAAAACAATGAATGTAAAACAAAATAATATAAGGTTTAAAGTTGTGAATTCAGTGTAAAGGTAAAAAAAGATAAAATTCCTTGCCTCTATTAAATTCCTAATGATTTATGCATATTTATTTGCTTTATTATCATTATTTCACTAATAAAAGTTATAGTTAAAGCCATATATATTTTTTCATATGCATAAAAATAGTTAATTCAATGCCAGTTACATGAAAACTAATGTTAAGAAAAACGGAAGAATTACAGAACAAATTTAGATTAAAAAAAAATAACAATAAATAAATAAAATGTCAGTTACAAGTGCTTTTTCTTAATAATAATAATAAATAAATAAATAAATAAGTTTGACTGTACATTTTTGCGAGAACGAAACACATATGTATATATGTATATATGAAGCACAAAGAAAGTCGCAAGCTAATGTTAAACCTATGGGTAGAGTTGAATTCAGGACGCTTTTCACCGAGAGGGATTTCTGCGGCTCTAGGGGGGGGGGATTGTTCATATTCACCATTAAAAACACAAAATCTCAAATCTTTCGGGAGAGGACATCTCATTGCTCCGGGGATATCCCCCCCCCCTCCCCATCGCCACCCTCTGAATTCAACACTGCCTATGGTAGCGTTCTTTTCAAATTTGTAAAAAATGAAAATAACTTTATAAAACAAAAATTCTGCAACCAAAGTCAGGAAAGTAAATACAAACCAGGTTAGAATTTAATCTCAGCTATTCAAAAATATATGATTTAAGAAATAAGTGAATTTTATTTATCATACTTTTAAGGACTTCTCATAAAAATATCCTCCATCCCCTCCCCCAAAACAAATACCACTTTCGTATCGCTAAGGCGGTAAAGCAAGGTCAAGGAGAATCTTTCCTAGAATTACTCTCCACCCCACCCAGCTTTGGATTTATTTTTGCCGCATCATTCGTGTGTACGGTGATAACAACTACCGGTCGTGGTCACTCATTTTGCATTGTATGCTTGCGTCCGTATTGATTCGGTAAGTCTAAGTTATGTTTATTCATTGCAAATTTATTAATCGCAGAATCTATCTTTTGCATCATTTGATTTCATTATTATTGTTTGATACTTATATTTTAGTTTTTATGAATACGCAGGAATTTTTTACTCATACATTTTGTATCTTTCGGTTAAATTACATTAAATAGTTTATTTTATTTTATAGTCTTTATGAATGCACAAAAATTTTATAAACATACATTTTGTAATCTTCGATAAAGTAATGTAAAATTCTTATCAATAGTTATTTTTCTTTATTTAATTATTTTTATTAATTTTTAAGTGATTGCCTAAATAACTTTTAAATGTTATAATTATCGATATTACATTCTTTAAAATAGTTTGCATTAGTGCAAATATAAAAATGTGACTAAAAAGAAAGGTGTTTTATTTTCTTCTACCAGGAGAAAATATTTAAGAATTTATACTCATACATTTTGTATCTTTCGGTTAAATTACATTAAATAGTTTATTTTATTTTATAGTCTTTATGAATACACAAAAATTTTATAAACATACATTATGTAATCTTCGATAAAGTAGTGTAGAATTCGTATCAATAGTTATTTTTCTTTATTTAATTATTTTTATTAATTTTTAAGCGATTGCCTAAATAACTTTTAAACGTTATAATTATCGTTATTACTTTCTTTAAAATAGCTTGTATTAGTGCAAACATAAAAATGTGACTAAAAAGAAAGGTGTTTTATTTTCTTCTACCAGGAGAAAATATTTAAGAATTTATACTCGAGAAAATTTAACTAAAATTTTAATGAAATTTAGAAATATCAAGATTAATTTAATATATTTTTTAAATCAGTATTAAACTATTATTTACATTTCTAATAATTATAAATAATTTTCAAGGATTTTGAAAAAGTTGATAATATATTTTTTTCTAATGTTTGGCTATTAAACTGCAAGAGAAATATCTAAATATTATCTCATAAAAGCAAAATTTAAAAATATATGAGGAATATTATACTGTCATTCGTTTACTACATAAAGATTTAAACTTATTTTTATATAATATTTGAATGAAAAATGATTAGAAATGATGCAAAAATTTAGATTATAATGATTTAATAAAACTTTGATGAATAAGCATAATCTAATAGATTTACCAACTAACCTGTGTAAAATATAGTGAAAATCTAAGTAAAAAGAATATCACAAACATGTCACATTTGGATATAAAATATATAATAAACTATGTTAAAATCATGTATATTATTTAAGCATAAATTCGAAATTTATTCTTTAAAATAAAATACTTTTAAAAAGGTTAATTGAATGATAAAATGTTTTCGCAGGTTAAAAAAGAACCTTATAATTGTTTAGATATACTTATCAAGAAAATCAAGTTAATTTAACTTGAACTTTTTCAAAAATGTTCAAAATACAATATTTGATAATGAATTAATTGATTAGTTATTTCTTCATTTATATAATTTATAAATTTTTATGAAATCCAACAATTTAAATATGCATTGCATATAAATTTTGTAAATATGTAAGTGAATAAATAAACAAATAAATGAATGCATTATGTGAAGTATTGTGTTTTGGAATTTTTTTTGAAAAAGTTCAAAGTGAAAGAATTTGATTTTCTTGAAAAGCGTACCTAAATAATTATAAGATTTTTTTAATCCTGCAAATATATTTTATCATTTAAATAGCCTGCTAAAAAGGTATTTTCTTTTATAGAATAAATTTTGATTTATACCTAAACAATCATTATGGCACAACCCGTGGGTAGTGATTACATTTTAAATAAACATAATAGGCTTTTTTGTGGGCAGGTTCGGGCTAAATTTAATTTATTACAACCACAAATGGTAGGACAAAGGCCATCATCTGGTTAGCTTTTATTTTTAATGGCCATTAAAATAATAATTGTGGGCAGTTTAAGGCTATCTAACACTTTTACTGAAAAGTTAATGGCACGATTGTGGGCAACTTCTTGTACTTACGGCCAATTTCCTTGCGGCCTTATTGTGTCCAGCGTGACACTTTTTTTACGGAGCCGTAACTTTCATTGATAACGGGCCTCCATCGAACACTTTCGGCCAAGACTAACGAAACCATCAGTGGCCCGAAAGTCCTGTGTTTGTTGGGTAAATTCTTCTGAAGGTCTCTGTAAACGAGCTCTAAACTCTATATACTTGAATTTCGATACGAAACATAGTGACCACAATAACATACACTAATTGCTTAGGGATACGATTATATTTGTGCACGGATTTAGATTACTGAAAAAAAGACAGACAGACAAACCGAATTAATAAACAAAATCTGCTTTGTTCGAAAGGGTTCAAAACAGATCAATATTAAAATTAAAACTTCTATTAGCATTTACGTTAAGACTAGCATTAAGACTAGCATTTACGTTTTAACCCTTTCCGGCGCGATGTCCTTAAAAAAGACACCTAATTTTAATTCCAAAACTAACAAACGACACCAAGAATATTTAACTAAAATTTTCCAATTATAATGTACATGAAAATAAGCAAGTTCGTATTTTCTAATAAATTCGTTTATAAATTGCGGTGTCAATCCATTATTGAATCAGTTTATAAACAGAATTACTCCGCGCCGGTAAGGGTTAATAACAGTTTTTAAAAAATTGATTACGTCGTATGGCGCATACATTCAGATATACATACGGCGACAAACGCTTCGTGTGACAGGTTGCTAATGTTGCGTTTCCGCAACGTTAAAAATAAATTTAAATTAACAACAAGATAACACTATTTTTGAACAAAAATATCCTTGATTAATTTCATAAAGTTGGAACATTAACAAGATTCGTACGGGTCCTTGAATTTTCAGACTAAGATATTATTCGGTACCAGTATTTTCTTAAAGAAAATCTCTCCTTAAATAGGGCACAATTTCGTCCTTTTAAACTGGATTTATTTTTCTATAAAAACAACAACAACAACAACAACTGATATTTGGCTTTGCCAATAACTGTATCAGTAATGGAGTTATGAATAAAGAGGAGGAGACATATAGCGTACTACTTTCCAGGTGCGAGTGAAGTAACTGAGGGGGTTGTCACAAGATGGCGGATGCTTTTTTGAAATCGGATCTTGAGTTTCTGATTGCCACCAAGGCAAACATACTACCAGTAAAATTGGATAGAAAATTTCGTCTTAATTAAGCGTCTTATTCATTGAAGTTTTCCTCAAAAATGTAATAAAAGTGTCTATTTGTTTTTTACTGGTGTCAGTATGCGTTATAAAACTGTCAGTTTGTCTCCCTGGTTGTCACAATATGGCGAAAACGCAGAGCCTAACTACCGCCAAAGTAAACTCCTACCAGTAAAAATGAAAATCTGTTTCTACCGTTATTTATGACTGAAATTTTGCAAGAATAAGGCGTTTAAATAAGTAAAAAAATTCTATATAAATCTAGTGGTGGAAGTTTCCACTGGCGGTAAACAGCTCCTGCGATAGCGGTTACAGTTGAAGCTTCACTATTTTAAGGATATGTCAGTTCCTCTTTATTAATAGTTCCATGGTATCAGTACGAACACTGATTAAATAAAGTAAAGATTCTTTTATTATTGGAAGTGTCAAATGTAAAAAAAAATTAAAAACTCTATGTTAGTTTCAATAGATAATAGGTTAAGATTGTTATTGTCAGAGTTGTGAAACCCAACGGACAAAGTTAAATGCAGTTGTCAGAGTAGTGAAACCCGACGGATAGATTCAAATGCAGTTGTCAGAGTAGTGAAACCCACCGGATAAACTGAAATGTCTAGAATGGACGTTTTTACTTTGATTCACAGTCTACCGTTGAACTTTAGGTAACTCAACTGGCAACGGGACGAAAGAGAAGATCATGAGAGCTGGTGCAGAAGAGGTTGAAATGTAGTGGAGTGTGGAATAGAATGTTATATAGTTCGGATTATTGGTTATTTTAAAATGTTTTTAGAGTATTAAAAGCGTTGTGTTTTAAATATGTGTAGTGTCAAAATTTTATGAGTGGTGTGAAGTTTATTTCCATGGAAGAGTAAAGGAATCTTTTCTTGAATTACAAAGAACTGATGATTCATTGGAAGATATATGGGAAATGGCTAATACTAATAAAAATGATTACTTTATAGAGGAAGGGATATTAATGCATCTGGAAAATGTGTGCGGTGAAGATGTGAAACAAGTAGTATTGCCTGTGTGTAAGAGACAGCATATTTTATCATTTGCTCATGAAATTCCCTTGGCAGGCCATCTGGGAGAACAGAAGACGAAACAGAGAATTAAGTATTCCTTTTATTGGCCGGGGTTGAAGAAATATGTAAAAAAAATTTCCGCAAGTTGCAAACAATGTCAGTTAAGAAGAACTGTCACATATAGAGACAGAGTACCCATACGTCCGTTAGTACGACCGGAAATCCCATTTGAAGTGTGGAGTCTGGATTGTATTCGACCTTTGGAACCATCTTCTCGTAGAGGACATAAATATGTGATATCTGCTGTTGACCTGTGTACCAGGTGGGCCGAGGCGGTACCGGTTAAAAATATAACCGCAAAGACCACATCTGAAGTGTTAATGAAAATATTTACCCAAACGGGATTTCCCATTACTATATGCACAGATCAAGGACCGAATTTTACTTCACAATTGTACGATGCATTTTGGATACTTTTTGGGTAGCGCCCAGATTTTCGACTCCTGGACATCCAGAGAGGATGGGAGCGGTAGAACGCTGGTTGACTAATCTTACACGAAAAAGAGTAGCAAACATAATTCCATGGGATGCAGATGCTGAAAATGCATTCACCCGGTTAAAGGAGAAATCGTCACAAATGTCGTCAATGTTTACCCCTAAACTCGATCGAACGTTTCAGTTGTATACTGATGCTTCCGCTAGAGTTATCGGAACCTGTATTGCTCAGATGGATGATCAGGCACAAGAGAGACCTATCGCATTTTTTAGTAAGAAACTTACATATACCCAGATGCGTTGGCCTACTATAGAGAGAGAAGCATACGGTGTAATCGAGGCTTTGAAGAGGTTTGACACTTGGATATTCGGTGCAGAGATTGAAGTCATTTCGGATCACGATCCACTTACTTTGCTTTCGAGCAGCGTGCCGCATTTAGCAAAATTGGCTCGTTGGTCTCTGGCATTGCAGAGATACAATTTAACTATAACTTATCGTAAGGGTTCTGGACATTTAAAAGCAGATTCTATGTCAAGATTGACGTTTGATGAAGGTTAAACTGTAATTTAGTTTTTAATTTGTGTTTTTGGAAATTATTATATTTTTGTGTATTAATTTATGAAATTCATGTTGATGAATAATATTGTATATATATATATTTATTGGATTAGTTAGTTTAATTAGTTATAATGGGAAGTTCCACATTATTCTCACCTTTTCTGAAAAAAAAAAAAAAAAAACTTGTGTGTGGTATAATTATAATGTTACGCTTCGTTGTGACAAGGGTCACGAATGAGCTTCTTTGAGGGGAAAGTTGTCAGAGTTGTGAAACCCAACGGACAAAGTTAAATGCAGTTGTCAGAGTAGTGAAACCCGACTGATAGATTCAAATGCAGTTGTCAGAGTAGTGAAACCCAACGGACAAACTGAAATGTCTAGAATGGACGTTTTTACTTTGATTCACAGTCTACCGTTGAACTTTAGGTAACTCAACTGGCAACGGGACGAAAGAGAAGATCATGAGAGCTGGTGCAGAAGAAGTTGAAATGTAGTGGAGTGTGGAATAGAATGTTATATAGTTCGGATTATTGGTTATTTTAAAATGTTTTTAGAGTATTAAAAGCGTTGTGTTTTAAATATGTGTAGTGTCAAAATTTTATGAGTGGTGTGAAGTTTATTTCCATGGCTCCATGTGTGAAATGATACTCGGTTACGAAGCTAGTGGTTTCAGAAGATCCGTATCACAGAAAGTTCACTGTTATAAAGAAGAAAATATGATGAATGTCGATGATCGAAAAAGCTCGGATGATCCATAATTACCATATCCGTGGCCGTCTTTGATTTTCATTCCCGATATTCAACTAGGAATTCTTATTTTTAATTTATGATATAATGCATGAAAATATAAATAAATTGGTATGTATATTTTACAATCGAAGAATTAAATGAAAAATTCATCTACCGTAGTCTAAAAGGAAAAATACATTTAATTTACGATTTGTCATTTCTATAATTACGACGGTTAATTCCTTCCGGGACAGAAAAATTCTGTTCGTAAATTGGTGAAATGATTTACTGACACCAGATTTACAAACGATCTTCTTAAAAATTAAAAAAACTGTTACAAACTTTCATTACAAAATTTGTTTATTAAAATATTCTTGGTGCGAATTGTAAATTTGGAGCTAAAATTAGGTGACCCGCAGTGGGATCACTGTGCCAGAAACGGTTAAATGTATGACAATAGTATTGTTTTTGATAACTAAAATTATTTTAATAACCACGCATATTTGAGCATTTTCACCAGCCATATCTATATTTTAAAGGACAAACTTGTTCGTGCCTAACGCTTACGTCATTTTGACAGTGGAAACGACATACGATTAAATTTAACTATTGTTAACTTTTATTGCGATTTTTTTTAGCTTCAAATTACCGAACATTTTAAATTTTTACTCTGTCGAATAGAGAAAAGTATATACTTTCAAATGAAATTGGTTTGAAAACCATATCGCAATTCGTTTGAAAACTGTATCGCAATTTACGCAATTTTTTTTTGTTTTTAAAATAATTTTCAAGCATGAATTGTTTTAGGTGCGTTCGTAATTATATAAATACGTAGCACTTATAGTCGTTGTTCAGTCCGTCTGTCCATCTGCATGTAACAGAGTAAAAACCACCCAACAGGATGATCTGAAATTTTAAATGTATGATTGTTGCAAAAGTCATTTCAAATTTTATGAAAATCGGATGTATAGTTTAATTACAGGGACAGTCAAAAGTTTTTCTTTACATTACGGCCAATGGGAAAAATTATTGCAAGTGCATTTTAATGATGTTACAGCCTTCCGAATGGTCTGAAATTTTAAATATATAATTGTTACAAAATTTTGTCGAGCTATTTCAATTTTTTTGAAAATCGGATATCTAGTTTAATGACAGGGACAGTCAAAAGTTATCCGTTACATTACGACCAATGGGAAAAAATTATTGCAAATGCATTTTAATGATGTTACAGCCTACTGAATAGTCTGAAATTTTAAATATATAATTGCTGCAAAATTTTGTCGAGCCATTTCAAATTTTATGAAAATCGGATGCATAGTTTAATTACAGGGACAGTTACATTACGGGGAATGGGACCAAACCGGTGGCACTGATATGCTTTATTTTTCAGGTAATATTATCATGTATAAGATAAAAGAAAGTTTCAAAACTGCCACATCCGACAAATTTAAAAGTAGTTATCACCTTCTTTTTATAACACTGGAAGCCCGGATTTACCTTCTTGTTAAAGTACTATTATAAATTATAAATTAAATGTAATTTATTTCTTATTTAACGGGACTACATGTATTTAATTTATAACTATGAAAAATCATGAGGGTTGAAAAATAATACAGTTTTATCCGAAAAGTATTTTTTAAACAAGCAAACAAATTCAAATGTCAAACTCTTTTCAAGTTCAGAATCATTAATTTAATATCATTACACGCCCTGATTCGTGTTCCATTGTCTATAATTGCTGTAATGTAGATTTCAATCATTTTCTTAATTTGATCACATTATCATTAAAATTTTCTCAGACAGATTATTATTAAACGTATCCCACGTAAATTTTCTCCGTGTAATTAACCCGCATTGGTCATTCCCACAAGTTACTTTTTATTGTAAATTTTGCCTTATCTAATCGGAGCATTTTCCCGATTAAATCAGACAAAAATTTTTGTTTTGAAAAAAAAAGCATTATTTTTTCATTCAGTGTTTGTTTTCATCGGAATAAAAATATTTAATATGTTTTTCTGTGTTTATTTATGCAATTGATATCTTGGCATAACATTTAAATAGTTGTTAATTTATTTTTTATATTTGAAATTGTAGAAATATTGTTTTTGTTTTGTATATACTTTTTATCTCTGAAGTTCGGTAAAATGGATACCATTTGGGGTAAATTAAGTATTGATTGAATAAGTAATAAATAATTATCTAAATTTACTGGAAACTTTATTTAAGCTTTTATTTTAACTAGGGGATCGTACCCGGGCTTTCTGGGTTAAATAATATAGGTGAATATATATATATATATATATATATATATATATATATATTTATTGAAAACTAATAATTTTTTTATATGAAATAATTTTTTTAGATTGACCACTTACATTAAAAAAGCATTTTTCATATGGAAAATACGAATTATACAATCAAATAAATTTTTGAAATTTATCAAAAGCGATATTTCCTTGTTAGCCGCATACTAAGAGTTATTTGCGAAGATTTTGCTACTTATGGCATCCTTTTACATTCTGATAATTTTAGAGCTTATACATGTCTGGTAAATTTGTGTTTTACTTATATTATTTTATTTATTCCGGGGATGGCCAACCTTTTTGTCTAAAATTCACTCGACACCGTTTCCTAAAAATTATAATTTTGTCCTTTTTAAATTGCAGACCTTCTGTCATTAAACAATGCATTTTTTCTGTACATAAATACTGGTATCTCTGTGGCACGCGTGCCGCAGGTTGGCCATCCCTAATTTATTCACAGGGAAGTTTTTTTTAAATGAATATTAGCCGTAAGAAAATGATGAACTCTTTATTTTGCTTTAAGAGAAAACGCATTAATCTTTCATGATCGAGCTCCGCGCGATATAGATAAATTAAAAAGATATTTCATGCTTTAAAACTGTTTTTAAAAGCATAGACAATCAGTAAACTGAGATGAACTTTGCAAACAAATTCCATTTGAAAAAAAATCGTATTTGGTGATCTAAAAATTTAAATTGTACGATTACAAATATGTTAGATTTGTGTTTTTTCAATATTATTCTTTTATTTGTTTATAAAAGAAGTATTAATTTCGCTTATTTGTCTTTCACAAATATGTTAGATTGTTGGGTTTTTTTAATATTATTCTTTTATTTGTTTATAAAGGAAGTATTAATTTCGTTATGCAAAAATAGACAGAAACAAATGCTGAAAAATGTTTGTTGCTTTATGTGCAAAATGTTTATTCTTATGTACTGAAACCGGCACGTGATAAGATAAACTTTAAAAAAATCATGCTTAAAAATTATTTTAGAAAATATACTACATCGGTCAGTGAATACAGTTTTTAAGCAAATTGCATTTGAAAGTAACTTTTTTTTCCCCTATGCGACGAAAATTGAAAATGTACGATGGTCAGAAGATTAAAAAATTGCAGTAACGAAAATTTCAAGACCGAAATTTGATCGTGAAGTGTTGCCATTCGTAAAATGACGTCAGCGTTACGCACATATACGTTTGTTTTTTATAATATAGGTACTTAATCAGTAAAATATAATAAAGATCAGTTATTAGAATGTGGTTATCAATTGAGGCTCTTATGCTTGGATTTCCGGAATGAAAACAGCAATTTTCACGTTCTCAAAATTTGCATACGCTCTTCTCATATCCATATTCATCATTTAAAAAAATGTATTTTGTTTGATCATTTAAACATCATTTTAACTCAAAACTTGAAGTCGCGATTGTCGGCAACATATTTTATGTGAACAGACGCACTCTTTACTTGGGATTCTAACCTCAATTCCGGAGAGTAAAAATTTCCGTAATTTATGTTTTTTAGACGCATTTGTGTTAAAATGCTTAGTTTTATCTAAGAAAATGATCGTTTTATTTTAAATATGACTTCATTTTCACTTAAATAAGCATTTCGCCTCTTGTCTGAAACTTAGTATCAGTACACATGCAGAAGAAAAAACAATATGGAAAATTTATGAGGAAAAATGCGTCTTTTCAAAAGCAGTATGTGAGTTTCCTTTACTATGCCCCTAATATAATATTCTGCTCCTAATGGGATTTTGTGCCACTAAACCCTATACAACAATTTTTATCAAAAATTTCGAATTTTTATCAGAAAATAGCATGAATAAAGTTAAAAATACCTCATTATTTCTCTATTGCCTGCAACAATGAAAGCTATCTAATTTTCATCATTTTGAAGAAATTTCATAAAATGCTTTTAAAATAAAACATAAAAGTGGGGATATTTAAAAACAAAACAAAACACATAGTGCGATTCCATCTGCAAAGGAAGCGCTTTCAGTTAATACACACACACACACACACACACATATATATATATATATATATATATATATATATATATATTAGTAAAATTGGTTCAGCAGAAAGATCAGGGCCAGATGACTAAAAAACACACCTGTGTTTTAAATATACAGATTATATGAAATTAGGAAAAATTAAATTAAGCAAATTATGTTATTTTGATGAAATTATAGTAGAATGTCCTAAAGAATAGCATTAAAATTTTATTGTTCGAGAGAATTTTCGGCAAAAACTTCAGGAACACGATATTATTTTAAACCACGAATTATTTGTTTGCTTGTCTAACTCGGCGAAGCAAATCCATCCAGGCGAGAATCATCAATTTCTGTAATATAAATCGCTATTATTTGAATACCACCTGTCTTTTATAAACACAATCTAAATTTTTGTAAAACATTGCGTTTTATCAGTGTGTGATTTCGATTACATTATTTTCAAAAGTGAAGCACTTTCATCTGTGAAGAATTTCAAAGCAGCTGGGATGCGAAAATGACGCACTTCTACAAAACATAATTCAGGCTTAAGAATTGAAACACACGCTTTTTTTTATAAAATGACGCCATTTGCATCCGCTAAAGCAATCCACTTTTACAACCCAGTCTTAAACTATCTCTATGGAAAAGTGTGCATATGACGTCATTATCACGGAATAACAGACAATATTCTTGACATAGCCCATATTTTAAATTCAACTATTTTTTCAGGTTTTATGAGAAAATGGCAACAAAAAAATACAGTAACTCTTATTTTTGACTATTTTCCGTTTACTTTTAATGACTTTCAATAGAAATGAGGTACTTTTGTTGCCACAATAAGAAAAATTGTATTAAAAACTACAAAAAAATTAATATCTCAAAAATAAATTGAGATACAACTTTCAAACAAATTGCATTTAAAAGAGAATTTTTTTCCTTATACGACGGTGTAAAAATTTAAAATGTGCGATGTTTAGAAGTTTAATAATTTGCAGTAGAGAAAATTGCAAAACCAAAATTTTATTTCAAATTTCAAAGTGTTGCCATTCGCAAAATGACGTATGCGTTACGCACATATATGTTTGTCCTTTGTAATATAGATTATATAAAGAAAATTACACAAAATTAATTAAAATGTTAACTTTAAGAAATTATACGATTTGTAAATTTTAAATTTGTAATGGCCACTGTTGTTAAAATGTGTCTCCTTTTAAAATTTTCAAAATTTGAAATTTGGCAACCATATCTGGGTCATTTGTTCAGGAAGTATAAAAAAATCACCAATGCATTAGACTTTGTTAAGAACTTTTTACCTCACAGGCTATCAAAGCCTGAGAGCTTATGTGCCCGCCGGTTCTGTGTGTACGTACGTAACGCGATAACTCTTGATAGAAACATCCTATTTGCTTCAATTTTTTTTCTAGTTTCGTTCTGATAAGGCGCTTCCCTGATTAGTTTTGGGGGTTCATTGGTTAAGAATAAAGGGGGAAGAGGGGGGTTAGTCTAACCCCCCCCCCTTAATTCAGATAAATGGGTTTATCATGCAGAATTATTCGATTTGCTCCGAAGTTGGTATACCGGCTTATTATGTTAAGGAACTTCCCTGAGTAGTTTTGGGGGTTCATTGGTTAAGGATAAAGGGGGAAAAAGGGGGTTGTTCTACCCCCCCCCCCCTTAATTCACATAAATGTTTTTTCATGCTGAATTATTCGATTTGCTCAGAAGTTGGTATACCAGTTTATTATGTTAATGAACTTCACTGATTAGTTTTGGGGGTTCATTGGTTAAGGACAAAGGGGGAAAAGGGGGGGTTAGTCCACCTCTCCCCCTTAATTAAGATAAATGGGTTTTTCATGCAGAATTATTCGACTTGCCCCGAAGTTGGTATACCGGTTTATTATGTTAAGGAACATCCCTGATTAGTTTTGGGGGTTCATTGGTTAAGGATAAAGGGGGAAAAGGCGGGTTAGCCCACCCCTTTTAATTCAGATAAATGGGTTTTTCATGCAGAATGATTCGATTTGCTCCGATTTTGGTATAGCGGTTTATTATGTTAAGGAACTTCACTGATTATTTTTGAGGGTTCATTGGTTAAGGATAAAGGGGGAAAAGGAGGTTAGTCCACCCCCTTAATTCAGATAAATGGGTTTTTCATGCAGAATAATTCGATTTGCTCCGAATTCGGTATACCGGTTTATTATGTTAAGAAACTTCCCTGATTATTTTTGAGTGTTCATTGGTTAAGGATAAAGGGGGAAAAGGCGGGTTAGTCCACCCCTTTTAAATCAGATAAATGGGTTTTTCATGCAGAATGATTCGATTTGCTCCGAATTTGGTATACCGGTTTATTATGTTAATGAACTTCCCTGATTAGTTTTGGGGGTTCATTGGTTAAGGACAATGGGGAAAAGGGGGTTTAGTCCAACCCCACACCCCCTTAATTCAGATAAATGGGTTTTTTATGCAGAATTATTCGACTTGCCCCGAAGTTGGTATACCGGTTTATTATGTTAAGGAACTTCCCTGATTAGTTTTGGGGGTTCATTGGTTAAGAATAAAGGGGGTAAAAGGGGATTAGTCCACCCCCTTAATTCAGATAAATGGGTTTTTCATGCAGAATCATTCGACTTGATCCGAATTTGGTATACCGGTTTATTATGTTAAGGAACTTCCCTGATTTTTTTTAGGGTTCATTGGTTAAGGATAAAGGGGGAAAAGGGTTGTTAGTCCACCCCTTTTAATTCAGATAAATGGATTTTTCATGCATAATGATTCGATTTGCTCCGAATTTGGTATACCGGTTTATTATGTTAAGGAACTTCCATGAGTAGTTTTGGGGGTTCATTGGTTAAGAAGAAAGGGGGTAAAGGGCAGACTTGTATAAAACTAAAAACTTTCTGCGCACGCAAATACTGGGTCAAAAACTTTCTGCAAATTAATTTTATGTTTAATAAAATGATGTGTTATATTATTTTGATGATATGAATTAAAAAGAGTAGTTTTAAAGTAATTACTATTTAAATTAAAAATTAATTGATATTAATTAAAGAATAATTATTTTAGTTAAAAAATAATAAGGCTAAAAATCCATGATAAGAAAAGGTGAATTCTTATCAATTATTTTGTCAATGCATTTAAATACAGCCCAGCCCTTAATATTGTAACCTCTTCACACAAAATGCCGGTCACTCTGTTCACAAAATAATACAGCATTGCTTCTGAAACAACTGAATCATTTTTTTTAGGGAGAGGTCTATTCATAGGTATCATCATTAAAGAGACTGATGCTGGGACGAAAGTGCAGTAAAGCCATTTTGTAGCAGCAAAAATCTAATTTTGTAACAATAAAATTTTGTTTTTGAAGCAAACTGGAATTCGAATGCTAATAAACTCATAAAAATTAAAATGATTGCTATCTTGAAAATATTTTCACATTCGAAAGAATAATTACTCAGATAAAATTTCTCAACACATATTGCTAACTCTGGGCATTCTAAACGACCATTGGGTACAGATTGCAAATAATGAAAAATTAGCAGCAGGAAGAAAAAAAAAATCAGTTTTTGGCTTTAAAAAATATTTTAAAGCAACATTTTAACTAATCGGAGAAAAGCCTATGAATACAACATACAGGAACTTCCCTGATTAGTTTTGGGGGTTCATTGGTTAAGGATAAAGGGGGAAAAAGGGGTTTATTCTACCCCCCCTCCCCCCTTAATTCACATAAATGGTTTTTTCATGCTGAATTATTCGATTTGCTCAGAAGTTGGTATACCAGTTTATTATGTTAATGAACTTCACTGATTGGTTTTGGGGGTTCATTGGTTAAGGACAAAGGGGAAAAGGGGGGTTAGTCCACCTCTCCCCCTTAATTAAGATAAATGGGTTTTTCATGCAGAATTGTTCGACTTGCCCCGAAGTTGGTATACCGGTTTATTATGTTAAGGAACTTCTCTGATTAGTTTTGGGGGTTCATTGGTTAAGGATAAAGGGGGAAAAGGCGGGTTAGCCCACCCCTTTTAATTCAGATAAATGGGTTTTTCATGCAGAATGATTCGATTTGCTCCGATTTTGGTATAGCGGTTTATTATGTTAAGGAACTTCACTGATTATTTTTGAGGGTTCATTGGTTAAGGATAAAGGGGGAAAAGGGGGTTAGTCCACCCCCTTAATTCAGATAAATGGGTTTTTCATGCAGAATCATTCGATTTGATCCGAATTTGGTATAATCCCCACCAGTGGCCGAGAGGTTCTGCTCTCGAAGCTGGTAGACGGGAGGTGCTGGGTTCGATCCCAATCGCGCCCGTCGGCCTAATCGTTCGGAGTTTTCGTGGTTTTCTTCAAGCCTTGGGTTTCCAAGCGTTAATACGGGTTAGGTTCCCTTAGAAAGACCCCCACGAAGGGCACTCCCCCCTGGGCCTATATCCCTCGAGCAGATAATTGGCCGTCAAAAATCAACCAACCAACCGAATTTGGTATACCGGTTTATTATGTTAAGGAACTTCCCTGATTTTTTTTTAAGGGTTCATTGGTTAAGGATGAAGGGGGAAAAGGGTTGTTAGTCCACCCCTTTTAATTCAGATAAAATTTCTCAACACATATTGCTAACTCTGGGCATTCTGAACGACCATTGGGTACAGATTGCAAATAATGAAAAATTAGCAGCAGGAAGAAAAAAAAATCAGTTTTTGGCTTTAAAAAATATTTTAAAGCAGCATTTTAACTAATCAGAGAAAAGCCTATGAATACAACATACAGGAACTTCCCTGATTAGTTTTGGGGGTTCATTGGTTAAGAATAAAGGGGGAAAAGGGGGGTTAGTCCACCCCCTTAATTCAGATAAATGGGTTTTTCATGCAGAATCATTCGATTTGATCCGAATTTGGTATACCGGTTTATTATGTTAAGGAACTTCCCTGATTTTTTTTAGGGTTCATTGGTTAAGGATAAAGGGGGAAAAGGGTTGTTAGTCCACACCTTTTAATTCAGATAAATGGATTTTTCATGCATAATGATTCGATTTGCTCCGAATTTGGTATACCGGTTTATTATGTTAAGGAACTTCCCTGATTTTTTTTAAGGGTTCATTGGTTAAGGATGAAGGGGGAAAAGGGTTGTTAGTCGACCCCTTTTAATTCAGATAAATGGATTTTTCATGCATAATGATTCGATTTGCTCCGAATTTGGTATACCGGTTTATTATGTTAAGGAACTTCCCTGGGTAGTTTTGGGGGTTCATTGGTTAAGAATAAAGGGGGTAAAGGGCAGACTTGTATAAAACTAAAAACTTTCTGCGCACGAAAATACTGGGTCAAATACTTTCTGCAAATTAATTTAATGTTTAATAAAATAATGTGTTATATTATTTTGATGATATGAATTAAAAACAGTAGTTTTAAAGTAATTACTATTTAAATTAAAAATTAATTGATATTAATTAAAGAATAATTATTTTAGTTAAAAATTAATAAAGCTAAAAATCCATGATAAGAAAAGGTGAATTCTTATCAATTATTTTGTCAATGCATATAAATATAGCCCAACCCTTAATATTGTATCCTCTTCACACAAAATGCCAGTCACTCTGTTCACAAAATAATACAGCATTGCTTCTGAAACAACTGAATCATATTTTATAGGGAGAGGTCTATTCATAGGTATCATCATTAAAGAGACTGATGCTGGGACGAAAGTGCAGTAAAGCCATTTTGTAGCAGCAAAAATCTAATTTTGTAACAATAAAATTTTGTTTTTGAAGCAAACTGGAATTCGAATGCTAATAAACTCATAAAAATTAAAATGATTGCTATCTTGAAAATATTTTCACATTCGAAAGAATAATTACTCAGATAAAATTTCTCAACACATATTGCTAACTCTGGGCATTCTAAACGACCATTGGGTACAGATTGCAAATAATGAAAAATTAGCAGCAGGAAGAAAAAAAAAATCAGTTTTTGGCTTTAAAAAATATTTTAAAGCAGCATTTTAACTAATCAGAGAAAAGCCTACGAATACAACATACAGGAACTTCCCTGATTAGTTTTGGGGGTTCATTGGTTAAGAATAAAGGGGGAAAAGGGGGGTTAGTCCACCCCCTTAATTCAGTTAAATGGGTTTTTCATGCAGAATCATTCGATTTGCTCCTAATTTGGTATACCGGTTTATTATGTTAAGGAACTTCCCTGATTTTTTTTAAGGGTTCATTGGTTAAGGATGAAGGGGGAAAAGGGTTGTTAGTCCACCCCTTTTAATTCAGATAAATGGATTTTTCATGCATAATGATTCGATTTGCTCCGAATTTGGTATACCGGTTTATTATGTTAAGGAACTTCCCTGAGTAGTTTTGGGGGTTCATTGGTTAAGAATAAAGGGGGTAAAGGGCAGACTTGTATAAAACTAAAAACTTTCTGCGCACGAAAATACTGGGTCAAATACTTTCTGCAAATTAATTTAATGTTTAATAAAATAATGTGTTATATTATTTTGATGATATGAATTAAAAACAGTAGTTTTAAAGTAATTACTATTTAAATTAAAAATTAATTGATATTAATTAAAGAATAATTATTTTAGTTAAAAATTAATAAAGCTAAAAATCCATGATAAGAAAAGGTGAATTCTTATCAATTATTTTGTCAATGCATATAAATATAGCCCAACCCTTAATATTGTATCCTCTTCACACAAAATGCCAGTCACTCTGTTCACAAAATAATACAGCATTGCTTCTGAAACAACTGATTCATATTTTATAGGGAGAGGTCTATTCATAGGTATCATCATTAAAGAGACTGATGCTGGGACGAAAGTGCAGTAAAGCCATTTTGTAGCAGCAAAAATCTAATTTTGTAACAATAAAATTCTGTTTTTGGAGCAGACTGGAATTCGAATGCTAATAAACTCTTAAAAATTAAAATGATTGCTATCTTGAAAATATTTTCACATTCGAAAGAATAATTACTCAGATAAAATTTCGCAACACATATTGCTAACTCTGGGCATTCTAAACGACCATTGGGTACAGATTGCTAATAATGAAAAATTAGCAGCAGGAAGAAAAAAAAATCAGCTTTTGGCTTTAAAAATATTTTAAAGCAGCATTTTAACTAATCAGAGAAAAGCCTATGAATACAACATACAGGACTCCCACTCAACTTTTGTAATGTAAAATGGTAAAGGGGACCATTTTTCTCAAAAAGACCGTATATTTTACATAAAAAGGAACTTTTAGGGATCTAAATTCAGCAAATCACAAATAAAAATAAACAAAATCTCCGCAACCATTTCACGAAATTAGCGTGTTTCTCGATATCCTTTGACAAAATTCACGTGATTTCACGATTTTTTACCAAAATTTGAGTGTTTTTTGCGATCTTTTACCGATATTCGAGTTCCTTTCGTAATCTTTTGAAGAAATTTGCTTATTTTTCGCGATCTTTTGACTAAGTTCACTTATTTTTCGCGATCTTTGGACGAAATTTGCGCTTTTCGCGATCTTCTGAAGAAATATGTAGTTTTTTTTAATATTTTTTGAGCACCTTTGGTTCGTTTTTTCACGAAACTTGCGATCCTTTAAGAAAATTCACTTTTTTCGCGATTTTTCGACGGAATTCATGTATTTTTCGCGATTTTTCGACGAAATTTGCGTGTTTTTCCCGGTATTTTGACGAAATTTGCTGTTTGTTTCACGATTTTTTGACGAAATTCGTATTTTTTCGCAATCTTTTGACGAAATTCGCGTTTTTTCAGCGATCTTTTCATGAAATTAGTGTTTTTTTCGTGATCCTTTGACGGAATTCGCGCTTTTCTTGCGACCCTTTGTTGAAATTCGTGTTTCTTTCGCGATCCTTTGACGAAATTATTTTTTTTCCGCGATTCTTTTACGAAATTTGCGTTTTTTTCACGATCCTTTGACAAAATTCGGGCTGTTTTCGCTATGCTTTTACGAAATTAGTTTTTTTTACAGCGCTCCTTTGACGAAATTTGCGTTTTTTCACCGATTCTTTGACAAAATTATCTTTTTTTTATATAAGGATTCTTTGAAGAAATTCGCGCTTTCCGCGATCCATTGACGAAATTCGCATTTTTTCCGCGAAGCTTTGACGAAGGGTGTCATTTTTTTGCGAACGATTGACGAAATTGTTTTTTTTTTTTGTTGTTTTTTTCGGCGATTATTTGTTGAAATTCGCAATATTTTTTATGCCTGAATTTTCGGGCTGATGGCCGAATTTTTTAAATTTTCGGAAAATTCGGAACAGAATCACCCCTGACAAACAATAAATAAATCGTACATAAAATTGGGAAATATTTAAGATTTCAATATTTAAAAAAAAATGTTACAAGAGCAAAAACTATGTTTTTCCCCAAAAAAATTTCCGCGAAGTTCCGAATTTTTCGGAAAATTTTCCGCGCACGGCGTGCGCGTCTATATTGTACAACTCTGGTAAAGGGGGAGCTAGTCCACCCCCTTAATTCAGATTAATGGGTTTTTCATGAAGAATGATTCGATTTGCTCCGGATTTGGTATACCGGTTTATT
This sequence comes from Maratus speciosus, assembly GCA_963932465.1. Taxonomy (NCBI): domain Eukaryota; kingdom Metazoa; phylum Arthropoda; class Arachnida; order Araneae; family Salticidae; genus Maratus; species Maratus speciosus. The sequence continues at coordinate 238,339,667 of OZ010794.1, read as the reverse complement.
ATGTTAAGGAACTTCCCTGATTATTTTTGAGGGTTCATCGGTTAAGGATAAAGGTGGAAAAGGGTTGTTAGTCCACCCCTTTTAATTCAGATAAATGGATTTTTCATGCAGAATGATTCGATTTGCTCCGAAATTGGTATACCGGTTTATTATGTTAAGGAACTTCCCTGATTAGTTTTGTGGGTTCATTGGTTAAGGATAAAGGGGGAAGGGGGGCTAGTCCACCCCCCTTAATTTATATAAACGGGTTTTTCATGCAGAATTATTCGCTTTGCTCCAAATTTGGTATACCGGTTTATTATGTTAAGGAGCTTCCCTGATTCGTTTTGTGGATTCATTGGTTAAGGATAAAGGAGGGGTGGGGGTAGTCCAGCCCCTTAATTTAGATAAATGTTTTTTTTTTTGCAGGATTATTCGATTTGCTCCAAATTTAGTATACCGGTTTATTATGATAAGGAGCTTCCCTGATTAGATTTGGAGGTTTACTGGTTAAGTATAAAGGGGGAAACGGGGGTTAATTCCCCTTCACTTATTTTTATGATGGGCATTATTCTTTAAAATAAGAGTATGATATACAATTAGTGTGAATAGCATGTGAGCTCAATGCCATCTTTTTAGCTGGGCACTTTTCTTTTTTATTTCTTATTTAGGAGATTTTTATTTCTTATTTTGTTTGATTGGGACTTTACAGTTTCATCCTTTTCTAAACGATCGAATTCTTCTTGTAAGAGACGTTGTGCCACTTCATCCTGTGTCAAAATTTCTTCAGCCTTATTGTACACTCGTTTTCTTTTACGTCTTACATTTTCTGATGGTTTTTTCGTGACATATGACTCAGAAGGAAAAATTGCGGTCAGAATGGCACTTTTTAAATCTTTGTCCACTCATAGATTGTATTGAATCCACATACTTTTGTGTGGCACTGTAAATCCTATAAACACCATTTTCAAAAGAAAACATATTGTAGTATTTATTACTTTAATAACATGGATAAATTTGTTTGAGTTCAAAAATGTATAACATCACTAAAACGTATATCATAGTATTTCCATATATAATGTGTACTGAAGTTTTTTTGTGTGAGACTGTAAATAAACAATAAATGTTATATAAAGTGTTTCTGAAAAGCAAAAAGTGGTATTGAACCCAAAAAACGAAATTCCGTCGAAAAGCAGAATAATCTCATCCCTGTCAATTACATTTTATTGCACGAATTAGTTAAGCCTAACTTATACCAATTTTAACCTCACCACACAAAAACTTTAATTACAAAAAATGTGTTTTAAATATTCCTTTCTAATTTGTCATAAACTTTACTTCAGAATCTTTACTAATCGATACTATAAAAAATAGTTACAAAATAGTTTTTTTAAATATCGATTTTTAAGTGTTTTCAACAATCACAATTGAAACACACACATTCTACAGATAAAAACAAGGGTTATCCTATTTTCATATACAACACATAAGATTTTGGAAGGAATAAAAATGCTGCCAACTAATGTCTGAAAATACATTTCAAAAATAAAACTTCTTGCTTAAAAGTAACATTTGTTATATGCTAAAATATCAGTCCCTACCATTTTATCCCATTACCCATTTTACCCCATCGGACCGTATCTGGGAGCACGGCAGTGGGTCCGCCAAGTTCGTACAAGCCGTAAGCTACCTTTTCCTGAACCATTTCGGCATACTTTTCACCCCCTCATAACGTCATTTTAGGGAGAGATATAGAAATCTTTCTTTTATACACATGTTCGTATGATCAAACTGAACTAAGGTTCCACGATTTCATGTTTCTATATTTAGTAGTTTTCGAAATATTAAATTCCGAAAAAGCGCTTTTTTGTCACTGACTCACTTCGCATCATCAAATAACTAATGTACTTCTAAAAGTCGTAGAATCATGAAATTTCACAAGTAAGTCGGGTTTGTAGCGCAATTATCCAGAAAAATCTGTAAACAGAATTTCCGCCTCTAAACCCTTCAAACAGGGGTGTTGATTTGGCCGTAAACAGTTCCTTAACGCATTAAAGTGCCAATGTTGGTCGCCAAAACTCGATTACAGAGTTTTAAAGGGGTCACGTAATTTCAAGCAGAATAAAATTTTATGTATATACTTTTCCAAAGATGTTTGTTAAATAGAAAAAATGAATATACCTAAAAATTTTAATCAGTATAGGTTATGATATATTTACGATATTAAAACAATAAAACATTTAACAAAATATAACCGCAATTCGGCACGTTTGCAATATAAGTAAGTCTTGGCGAAATAGAGAAAATAGCCTTGACGAGAAAATAAATTTGATAATAACGTATTTTCTGGCAACCTATTTACTGTATCATATACACAAGCAATTTTTTCCATATGTATACAATTTATTTAATGTGAAGAATCCGTTTATTTATTATTATATACCAACATAAATAATTTGTATATAAAAAACAATATTTTATGCATGTATAAATAAAATGTTTACATGTATATATGTAGGGAATTTCGCAAGCAACACTTGAATCAGACTGAGTGTCCCCGACTCCGTATTTTTCGCTTCGAGATTAAACGGTAACGAAGCAAGCTGCGTGAAGTGGAAATGTAGAAAAAGTAAATAGAACGAAAAAAGTTCGGCGACGCGGGTTTTGTAGAAGAATCAAAATAATTTCCACGCTACAAAGTGGAAGATTTAAACGATGTAAGGCAATGCTAGAAATATTCAACGACGTTGATAAAAGAAGCCTAAGTTGCTGCTCTAAAGCTAAATATAGATTGAAAAGAGTGTTTTTAACTGTATTTTTGTTTTGTCTTCGTCTCAGTAAATGTCAGTGATCGTCTTAGAAGTGCGTTGTGATGTATGAATAGAGTCTCATCCCATATATAAATACATATATAAATAACATAAAAGTTCATCAGGTTTGTTTTCGTAGTTGTTTATATCATTTGGCAACATATCTCAGTTTCTGAAGTCCGAATCGCGCCAAGATTTTTAAAAAATGCCAAGTTCCCTATACTGGAAAAATATCCTATTTCTCATATGAAAGTTTAAAAATCACCTTTTAATTAAATGAAATGTGTAACTAATAAGGCTGTCTTTAACGATGTGCGACAGATGCGGCGTCCGAAAACCGCTGCTAATGTTATTATATTGTATTATTAGCCTACTTACTGTTAATTTATTGTTAATTTTAAATCTGTCAAAGAAAGGTAATAATTATAGATAAGATATGTTGGTCGCCAAAACCCAATTACTGAAAATTAGCCTGAGCTAGAAAGGTGGTAGATGATTTCAAGCTGAATCAGTTTTTAAATGCTTTTACCAAAATCTTAATAAGGCAAATCTTTCAATTTATCTGTCCATCTTACTATCTTTTACATCCTTAAAACAAATTTTATTAAAGACCGGGAGGCCTCTGCACAGATCATCACCCCATCGAGTTGATGGCTGAAATTTTAGGATTAGTTAAAAATCGATTAGCGTATTAAAATGTAAATGGCCTGCCAAGCCATATCTTTGTGGAAACCATCTACAGACCCGATTTTGCCAGTTAATTGGTGGATTTTCCATTGTATTTTCCTACACCCATTCCTCCATGTTTCCATACTTTTCGATGCAGGAAAATACAATACTAAACCTATTAGTCAACCACTAAAATTAGGTCTCCAGGTGGTTTCTACCAAGATATGACTTAACAGGCCAGTTGCATTTTAATATGCTAATCTAGTTTTAACTAATCCTAAAATTTCAGGTGTAAACTCGATGAGTTGATGGTGTGTGCAGACGTCTCCCGGTCTGTTATAAATGTCGGAATTCTAATCTCAATAGCACTCTAGTCAATCTGTCAAATATCCCTACTCTTTATGGAACGCTATTCCTTTAAGTGCGTTTTAGTGATGTTATGAACTTTATGCACATGCATCGTACATATTATACATATGCATATAATACGTAATACATTTGCATCATTCATATTATAGGTATGTCTATAATACATAATACATATGCATCATTTTCATATCAGAATAAAGAGAACATTTTTGTCGCCAAATTTGAGAATTGACATGATATATTGCTAAGTTTGGCGACGCTTCGCTAAATGTCGCCAATATTTGCGAGTATTTGACGCTAGTGGCTACTTGTCAATGAGTTAATTATTAATGCGAGCCATCTATTTATATTTTTCCGCATATCATCTGAATAGTTATATTGTATAACGTACGAATATTTCCTAAGTGCCAACAGTTTCGTCACTGCACAAAACCTCTACTATTATTATTATATTGTACTGTTATTACACTTACTGTGACTATGTTATTAATCTTTACTCTTCTAAAACTTCTGTATTACATAAAGAGAATTTACGGCAACTATTAACCCCTTGAGGGGCGGTGGGATATATTTTATCCCAACTACAATTAATGAAGATTTGCACCAGAAAATTTATTAAAGTTTACTTTTCTAACTTTGGTGGAAATAAGTGGTAAAAATGCTTTTTCTTATTTTGAAACAGAAACTTTCAAAGATTCCGGTGTGAGTTCAACATTACAGGAACACAATCACTCGCCCCTCAAGGGGTTAAAGCACCGAAACTGCCAGTTCTCCTTATGATTATTATAATTCTATAATATGTAACCTGTTAATCGATATGTACGTTAGAATGAATCTTCCATAATCCGGTTCCTCGCATTTTAGTTTTCAGATTTCGAATAAATTTAGATAAAATCTTAAATCCATGGCAAATTTTTGGCTAATTCTTCAACACAATCGGATGAGAAGATTTTCAAATGGATCATAGCAGTGAGCCCGTAGACCTTCTATTCTTCCATAATCGAGTCTATTGAAAAGGTTAACGTGAAATAAAAAGATATTAGCGTCGATATGGTTTAATGTAAATGCAGATATTGTCAAAAGATTTCATAAGAACCATTTCACTTGTACCCAACCGTATCAATTAAAATACAAAAATTGGCAGTCATCCCAATTAGAAAAGATTTCTTAATATGATTAAAATTTTTCGCATTAGAGAACGAATCGTAACTGATAAGGAAACATGCATAAGTGAGTTAAGAGATATTTGTCACGAAAGATGAAATACATAACAACACAAAATATATGAAGTGATTCTATGATAGTTCTTGATTTATCTATCAAAAGCTTCCGACTTGGCGAAAAAATGGGCAAGTAAATTAAATTATGAATAACAGTAACACGATGCGACGTTTAACATGCAATTAACAGAGAAAATACTGCTTGCTAGAGGCGGCTAGTACTTTAATTTAAAAAAAACAAAGTATAAATTTGTAAAGCTCAATAAAATAAATTTAGGTATTTGTACGTTTGCCGAGCGCAAGTGGCAAATCGCCAAATACTGCTCCCAACTAAATTGCTCATATTGCATTCATTTCATTTAAAAATATAAACTTTTCAGTCATCTCATTCAAAATAGATGCATTTCCCACATTTTATTTAATAGAATGTTTAACATAGATATAAATAAACGAATAAATAAGAAATAATAACATAAATTAAAATATTTTATTGGAAAATTAAAGCATTATTTCTAATTTTTCACATGTGAAAAATGAAAACTGCTATTGCCGAAAAAGCAAAATGCTAATGAGGAGATTTGCACCCGGCTAACACAAAGTAGCGAAATTTAAGGGTTTTTTTTATATTAATATAGTTTAGAAAAACAAACTTGAAAAAAAACATACAAAAAGTAGTGATATCCCAACAAAAAGTTTTCGGTAAAAAAAAAAAAAAGTGCAAAGTTCTCCTTAATGTTTCGGCCAGAAAAAGTAGTGATATCTGAAGTTCGAACAAGTTAAAAGCCAAACATCCCAAATCTTTAGTCGAAAATGGCTTCCTGCCACTTGGCTGGGCCCCACCAGTGGCTGAGAGGTTCTGCTCTCGAAACTGGTAGACGGGAAGTGCTGGGTTCGATCCCAATCGCGCCCGTCGGCCTAATCGTTCGGAGTTTTCGTGGTTTTCTTCGAACCATGGATTTCCATGCGTTAATACGGGTTAGGTTCCCTTAGAAAGACCCCCACGAAGGGCACTCCCCCTCGGGCCTATATCCCTAGTGTAGATAATCGGCCGTCACAAAATCAACCAACCAACCAACCTGCCACTTGGCCATTAATGCCTTCGAGAGGGTTTTTCAAATTTTAAAGTTATGTACAAATGAGCTACATGCCAACAACATTTTTTGATTATTTTAGGCATTTTGTGGCACAAAGTACAGAAATAAAATACACATTTAAAAAATGCATTTAAAGCACTTCAGTCTTGTTATTTTTAACTTCTAAGCATTTAATTAAACACTTGTATTCAGAAGATAATATCCCTAATTGCTAAAACATAATTAGTATCAGCTTTTAACAGTTTATAAATCGAATACCTCTTAATGTCTGCAAACAAACTATAATAAATGTTCAAACGAAAAAAATATCTTTCGTCAATACACAAGATTTCAATATTATACAATAAAATATAATATAACATATTGTGAGATTTGAAGTAAGTAAATTTTGTTTTATTTCTTGGATTTTACGTTAATGAGTTTAGCTTTAGATCGTACAAAATGGCAATTAAACCACAAGTGGACTAAATGATCTGTAATTAAAAATAATGTTTGTTGTAACTGAATGGTGTTTATCAAAAATCTTTTACTTATAATGTCTTTATATGGATTTGCCTCTTTGCATTTTAGTATTACTTTTAATATTTAAATAATTCATAAATGCTTAATTTCTAATCATTAATTTTCAAATGCAGTAGAAGGCATTAACGGCCAAGTCGCAGGAAGCCATTTTCAATGAAAGATTTGAGATGTTTGGCTTTTAACTTGTGCGAACTTCAGATATCACTACTTTTTCTGGCCGAAACATTAAGGAGAACTTGACGCTTTTTTTTTTATTTTTATTTTTTTTTTTTTTACCGAAAACTTTTTGTTGGGATTATATTTTTGATTAAATACGTAGTTTGCGACCCCACGTTTTATGGTAATTTTTCATCCTCTTGAAGTTTACTCTCTCCAATCTGAGTTTGTCAGTCAAATTCTGCAACACCCTGTATACGTAATTTATGATTATTAATCTACAAATATATGCTTTGTTGTATTGCCTAAATTTTATTGTAGGGTACCGACTTAACGTGGCAAATCAGTCAAACTTCCATCCATAATTTTGCAATGATATTTTACTATTAATTAATCACAGTGATTAAATGGGATAGATAATAAACTGTTTAACATTTCTGTTAGAAGTATGCCTAATTGCATATTTTGTTCCCATGAGGTCGGCGCAGCTTTTGTAAAAATTTTATTTATTTATAACACATATAAATTTCCAAATGTTTTACAATAATTTTTTTGAAAATGTTAAGTAAAATGTTTTATTCTTGTATAGAACAACCTCCAAAATCGAATGGTTAAGATGTACCAGTACATAAGAAGGAATTCTTTCGTCTAATTTTATAGAAAAAAAAATCGCATTAATTTTTTGCGATTAAATACAGCACAAATAAGTATTGATAAATACTGGTATTCAACTACATTTTGTTGTCTCATTTGTAGACCTACAGTTGAGTGTACATTGTGCGTAAACCTCTTGTAATTTTCAAGGTGAAACAGAAAGACATCGCTATTACTTATTAGAAAATTCCTATTTATTGGATCGATCGGAAAGTCGTGTCGTGTTGGAAAAATCAATTCGTACCGGAAAATTCTATCATTTAATTATTAGACATCCATTCATATATATAATGTCTAATAATTACTGGGCAGAATTTTCCGATGCAAATTGATTTTCTGAAAAAGACACGACATTCCGATCGAGCCAATAATATCAAAATCCCATACTATGTAATAACCTCATTAAATTGCACAATTCACAATATTAGTTTTTATTTGGCATGCAGTTTTTCAATTTTTTATTATTATTAAGAAAACGGCGAAAATTTTGAAAATATAGTGCACAAATCTTAGAAATCAATATGACGATTTAGAAAATATATACTTACATAATAAAGACAATATTAAAAAAAAATTGTATACTAAGTTACATCTCTGATAAATATGGAAACGAAAACAAACTTCATGTAGATTTTTCTTTCACACAAAAAAAAGTCTGTTTTAATTTCTAGATCGCCATAAAAAGTTTATTAAGTCACTCTAAGTCTAGATTTGACACTTTATCGGTGAAATTAGATTTGAGACATGTCACTTTTAATTTTAGTGAAGGTGATTCATTACGAATTTGCGTTAATCTCATTAAGTGTATCACCGGAGAAATTAATTTCATCGTGATTAATTAAGTTACGGATATTCTATCAAGGTATATTAAATTGTCGTGTCAGAAAAGGAATTATTTACTAATCAAAGTAAAAAAAAATATATCTTGTACTAGCTGACCCGCCCGGCGTTGCCCGGGCCTTAATAATATTCTTAAATGAATCTGAAATTTTTATCGCAGGTGCGTACAGAGGGGAGTGGGGGTGGAGATAGTGCAAATTGCCAGGGCCCTACTCTTGTTCAGTTCCAAAGTTGTGTAAATTCACAGGTCAAGTTTTTTTCATTTTTATATGTCTCATGCTCTTTTTATTCCAAATTAATTGATGAATTCAATTAAAACTTAATTATAATTTCAATAATTTAATTTTTTATTTAAAATCTTTGGATGAAAAAGCAATTACAAATACAACATAAACTGTAATAGTTGAAAAATAAATAATAAAATTGTAAGGAAATATTACTATATAGAATATTTTAAAAAGCACCATCCAGCAAATTTATTTTCTAATAGAATAAAGCTTGTTTCTAATGGAATCCTGCAATAAACAAAAAAAAAAAGTTCCATCTTCCTTCTCTCCCAAAAAATATTATTATGCTTTGTTCAATTTAAATAACCTGCATAAAACGGAATTTATCACTGGTCGTTTCCGTCTAAGCAGGTTTAATTGTATCTTACTTCTGTTGGGCCCGTAATAATATTCTTAAATGAACCTGAAATTCGTATCGCAGATCCGTACAGAGGAAACTAAACAAAAATACTTAACGTCATGACAACATTTTTAAATTTCTTGCAGCTGATTAATTCGCATTTCCAATATAGTACTTTGCAGAAATTGCACGTTTTACTAAAAGTTCCACAGTTATGCCCCCCGGAACGTTTAAATCAATAATTTGGATTTCAGAAGCAACGCGTGCACTCTGCGGTTATTAAGCCTATTTTAGCGATCGCTTATGCTCTGTTTTTTTAAATGTGTTTAACTTTATTCCCGATTCAATCTATTTCGAATTTCTGTTCTTCAACTTCATTTTCAAGCATTCGCCGAGATCTTTTATGGGCATTTCAAATGATATTTTGAAGTTCTATAATTGCAGCAAAAGAGGGAATCATCATGGAACTCTTTCCTCTACGGCGAAATGTAAATAAACGCGATTGTCCTAAATCCTGTCAAAGGAATTTTCACAATAACCAATGAAATGCGTTTCTCGGGCGTTGCCATTAGACAATAATCGCGATTTCTGTGCTACGTACGTTAGCGTAATATATATACAGATACTCTTTTTCTCAATTTAAGTATTTTTAATATTTAAAAAAAATAAATTTTATTAAAATTTAATTTAATTATCACTTGCTTTTAGTTAACTAGATAAAATTGCTCATAAAAAATACAAGAACATAGCTACCAACTTTTACGCATTTTTGCTACCACTAAAATTTAATAGATATTTTCATTTTGCTTAATCATGCGATTTCGACGATTAAATAGGATATCATTTACTATAAAATTTTAGTGGTAAGACGAAGATGTAAAAGTTGGCAGCTATGCAAGAACGAAAACTGAATACAATTTTTCTTTCTTTTCAATTAAATTTTGCATGATTTCTTTATTTAGGGAAAGAGAAAACCCGTTAAATTTCTTTTTAAGTATAGTATTTTTCTTACAGAAATGTATCGGAAAGTTTAAATAACTCATTCGCGACGAGAACGCTTCTTTTAGTATTTAAATAAATATTTTTATAAACCAAAGGTAAAAAGAATTCATTGTTTAACCCCTTGAGGGTGGTGGGATATATTTTATCCCACCTACGATTAATGAAGAATTGCAACGGAAAAAAGTTATTACATTTTGCTTTTCTAACTTTGGTGGATAATAGTTGAAAAATCGCCTTTACTTATTTTGAAGCAAAAGTTTTCTATTTTTCCGGTGTGAATTCAACATTACAGGAACGTAACTGTTTACCCCTTAAAGGGTTAAAAAGAGAAAATTTCCCATTAGCAATATTCTATGTTATCCTAATACGATTTCATTAGAGCATTAACTTAAGACCATGTTCAATTGTTAAAATCTAAAAAAATCAATTGTCTGGGATTTTTTTTTTGTTTGTGTGTGTGTTTGTGTTTTAAGAATACTAGATTCTGTTAAAAATTATTTTTTATTAAACTATATATGTCGCGTTGAATTTGAAAGTAAGGTAAGTCCATTTTGTGAAAAATATTAAGTTAAATTGAAATCTTAATTACAAATTAACATAAACTTCATGTTTTAATCAATTTGCAATATAATTTTCAATATCTTAGTTATTAAATATAATTATATGCTTATATTAACTTAATATGGTTAATGTGTAATGAAATTTATCTTTAACTGTTTTTTTTTTGTTGTTGTTTTGTTTTTTTTTTGTTGTTGTTGTTTAATGGGTTATTTATTGAATATGTTTCTCACTTTTTCGTATTAAGCAAAAACTAAATGCATATTTTGTTTATTATAACGTTTCTAAAAATTAATGAAATGATGAAATAAAATACATAAGTAAATAATGTAAAACGTTCATTTTTTATCATAATTATATTCCATTCAAAGAAAATCAACCTTTTCGTCAAATCACTGCTTTTGAGTTCAGATAACGTGTTTAAAAGATACCGTATTTAAAAAATAACATATTTAAAGGGTAAATTAAAAATACATAGTTTTGGGATATTTTTTAAACATTACAATATCCAAAATGAACAGATATCTAAAAATATAAATAAATGTTGAAATAAAAGAAATCCCATTATTTGTGTCAATTTTGTTACTTAAATACTCCTTTAAAAATGTGAAACATTCTAAACAAATATTTTCCTTAAATCAAATATACAGTGTGTTCACGTATAACCTTACCGACCTTTATTTTCGCATCCGTTGGTCCTAGATGCATACTTCCAATTACAAAAATGGTCAAAATTAGGTGCAGGGTTAAGATAAAAAATGTTTGAAGCGAAAAAACAATTTAGTGAAGAATTACATAATCTAAATTTTTATACGGTCCCCCGGTCCTATTAGTTATATTTAGTAAAATTTCCCTGTTACACTAACAAGTAAGGAACAAAAACCGTTATTCTACGATTAAAATTGACCACGTAATAGCTGTTTGAAGTTGGAGTATATTTTTTGCTGCATATTAGGGGTCATTCACAAATTTAGTAGAAGAAATATAATTTCGTCAGATATAATAAAGAAATGGTTGAGAGTAAAATTAGCATTGCAATATAAATTTGAAATCTTTAATCATTCTGACATATTACTGCAAAATGTACAATTTGTACTGAACATTATAAGAGGATAAAAATAACAGATTTTTTGTTAACTAAAAGGATGAAAAACAACAGCCTCAATTATTTAAAAAAAGATGCAGATTTTATAAAGCTGTTAGATTACACTGGCTTTCAAATTTTGGGTTGTGGCATTTTCTTTAGCTTTTGAAAATTGATTCTGACCGAAAATGACCTTCATTTTAAACCATCACGTCAGGAACTTTCTCAAATCGCAAATTTCAAAATTAAAAAGCTAAAAGTTAAAATTGACCCCCCGCCCCTCCCAACCTCATTGAACACCTGAGCTGTTTAGCTGTAAGAAACCCAGTATAAGACAATAAATATAATAAATTATTTAATTAAATAAAATTAAACTAATAATAAGAGTCTTAAAAGTCTAATAATAAAAGTCTTAAAAGAATAAAAAAGTCTTACATCTATTTTATAGTATCAGATTTTTTGCTATTTTTTAACCTTGAAATTTACGATTTGCGAAAAATCTTGACATGATGTTATAAAGTGTAGGTAATTTTTTGATTCAGCGTTAAAAAATACATAAAAAGTAATTATAAAAGTTAAAAAACACAACCATCGCAGGTTTATTTTATCTAATCTAAAACTCTTTCTTAAACTTCTTGACGGTAACCTATCCAAATGTTTTTCTGTTATCCTCTAATATAAGTATGTATGAGATGGTAAGAGTCGAAAATCATAATAACATTGTATTGTCATCGGATTTAAGTCAGTATGTAAAATTTAACTTCGATCGGACATTTGAAAGTAAGTTAATGTCCGAGTACAAATTTTAAACTGGAAAGACAAGTTAAATAAAACCTGATGAAAATAAAATAATTTTGTTAAATGAAAACATAGTCTCAAATCCTTACAAAATAAAACATATGTTAAAATATAATTATTTTAACTAATCTGAAACTTAACTAATAAAAGTTAATCGTAATATTAATACAATTTTTTTCAAAGCACAGATACCTTGAAATAAGTTTAAGCACTTTATACACGACCCCTGAAAGCATGGTCGAAATCATTTGTTTTGACATGCAAAAAAGTGGTATAAGTCTTGCATTTCAAAGTTTCATAACTCGGTCAATTTTAATCTTAGATGAATGGGACTTTTTTTTGTCTTACTTGTTAGTGTCACGGTAAATTTTCAGTAAATATCACTTATAGGACCGGGGACCGTGTACTTTAAATTTCATAACTTTTTAATAAATTCTTTTCTTGACACAAATCGCTTTAAAAATAATTCTTTACCTTATTTAAAACATTTTTGTAATTGGAAGTATGCATCTAGGACCAACGGTTGCGAAAATAAAAGTCGGTCAGGTTATACGTGCACACACTGTATATTGCCGTATATCAGATACGTAGAATAAGAAAATACTTTCAATTTATTTTAAATTAAATTCTGCAAAGGAAAATTATAACACACGATAACATACTAGTTCCTGAAACAATAGTTTGATTAGAAGAAATTTAAAAGAAAATATAAGAATCAGATTATTAGAAATTGATATTTAAAACATTGTAATGTTTAGAATTTTTAGATAGGTAAGAACATTATATAATACTTACAATATGTAACTAGTTGGATGTGCCAATCCCAAAACTTTCTTCTATCTTATACATCTTAATATTTCAAAAACTAGTTACACATGTTAATACTTCAATATTATCAGTTCATTACTATACCAACTTTGATTTTCATCTTAAATTTCTGCTTCAGTCAATTAAATTAACTAAAAACGAGTTAATCTATATCTTGATATTTGTTAAAATTAATAGTTTTCCCTTATTCTGTTGTTATCAGATGTTTTTGAATAGCCGGCTTAGCAGGAAGTGAGTTCCCGCCTTTGCACGATCCGCCGATGGACAATAGAACTACGAAAAATAAAGAAAAGTATACAAAAATCGCCATCACAGAGCCCCATTACCGCGCGATATTTCCAAATTCAAGGGGGACCTGTTGGCCAAAGCCAAAAACATGCACAAAAAATTTGGTTCAATTGTATGCATAATTTTATACAATTTTCGATTGTACAATAAAGAAAATGGTACAGACATCGTAATTATAGCGCACCCTTCCAGCGGAATTTTTCCAAATTCAGGGAGGTGCTGCTTGTCATATCCATAAACTTAAAATAAAAATTTGGTTCAATTCTATGCATAACTTCATACACTATTGGATGGTACAATATTCAAAATCGCTGTTACAGCGCCCCCTACCGGCGAATGTTTTCCAAATTCAGGGAGGATATGCCTGCCAAAGCCAAAAACTTAAAATAAAAATTTGGTTCAATTCTATGCATAACTTCATACACTTTTGGATAGTACAATATTCAAAATCGCACAAAAATCGCTGTGACAGCGCCCCTACCGGCGAATTTTTTTTCCAAATTCAGGGAGGACCTACCTGCCATATCCAAAAACTTAAAATATTTTTTTTTCAATTCTATGCATAACTTCATATACTTTTGGATGGTAAAATATTCAAAATCGCACAAAAATCGGTATTACAGCGGCCCCTACAGGCAATTTTTTTCCAAATTCAGGGAGGACCTACCTGCCATATCCAAAATCTTAAAATAAAAATTTAGTTCAATTCTATGCATAACTTCATATAACTTTGGATGGTACAATATTCAAAATCGCACAAAAATCGCTGTTACAGCGCCCCCTATCGGCGATTTTTTTCCAAATTCAAGGAGGACCTACCTGCCATATCCAAAAACTTAACATAAAAATTTGGTTGAATTCTATGCATAACTTCATATACTTTTGGATGGTAAAATATTCAAAATCGCACAAAAATCGCTATTACAGCGCCCCCTACCGGCGATTTTTTTCCAAATTCAGGGAGGATATGCCTGCCAAAGCCAAAAACTTAACATAGAAATTTGGTTCAATTCTATGCGTAACTTCATACACTTTTTGATGGTACAATGGTGACAGACACACGGACAGGCGGACATCCGGACACACGGACAGACAGACATTTTCTATAAACATGTTTTTTGGGATCTCTGACCCCTAAAACATGTAAATCCGTCGAAAACCGGAAGTCGAAAAAAATTTCGATTACAATACTTTCTTCTATTGGAGATAGAAGAAAGTAACTAGTTGGATGTGCCAATCCCAAAACTTTCTTCTATCTTATACATCTTAATATTTCAAAAACTAGTTACACATGTTAATACTTCAATATTATTAGTTCATTACTATACCAACTTTGATTTTCATCTTAAATTTCTGCTTCAGTCAATTAAATGAACTAAAAACGAGTTAATCTATATCATGATATTTGTTAAAATTAATAGTTTTTCCTTATTCTGTTGTTATCAGGTGTTTGTGAATAGCCGGCTTAGCAGGAAGTGAGTTCCCGCCTTTGCACGAGCCGCCGATGGACAATAGAACTACGAAAAATCAAGAAAAGTATACAAAAATCGCCATCGCAGAGCCCCATTACCGCGCGATATTTCCATATTCAAGGAGGACCTGTTGGCCAAAGCCAAAAACATGCACAAAAAATTTGGTTTAATTGTATGCATATTTTATACAATTTTCGATTGTACAATAAAGAAAATGGTACAGACATCGTAATTATAGCGCACCCTTCCAGCGGAATTTTTCCAAATTCAGGGAGGACCTTCATGCCATGAACAAAAAGAAACACAAAAAATTTGGCTCAATTCTCTGCATAACTTCATACACTTTTCGATGGTATAATATTCAAAATGGCACGAAAATCGCTATTATATCGCCACATACCCGCAATTTTTTTCGAAATTAAGGAAGGACCTGCTTGCCATAGCCAAGAACTTAAAATAAAAATTTGGTTCAATTCTATGCATAACTTCATACACTTTTCGATGGTACAATAATGCAAAATCGCTATTACAGCGCCACCTAGTGGCAATTTTTTCGAAATTCAGGGAGGTGCTGCTTGTCATGGCCATTAACTTAAAATAAAAATTTGGTTCAATTCTATGCATAACTTCATACACTTTTGGATGGTACAATATTCAAAATCTCTGTTACAGCGCCCCCTACCGGCGAATGTTTCCAAATTCAGGGAGGATCTGCCTGCAAAGGCCAAAAACTTAAAATAAAAATTTGGTTCAATTCTATGCATAACTTCATACACTTTAGGATAGTACAATATTCAAAATCGCACAAAAATCGCTGTGGCAGCGCCCCCTACCGGCGAATTTTTTCCAAATTCAGGGAAGACCTACCTGCCATAGCGAAAAACTTAAAATAAAAATTTGGTTCAATTCTATGCATAACTTCATACACTTTTTGATGGTACAATATTCAAAATCGCACAAAAATCGCTGTTAAAGCGCCCTCTACCGGCGAATTTTTTCCAAATTTAGGGAGGACCTACTTGCCATATCCAAAAACTTAAAATAAAAATTTGGTTCAATTCTATGCATAACTTCATATACTTTTGGATGGTACAATATTCAAAATCGCACAGAAATCGCTGTTACAGCGCCCCCTACCGGCGAATTTTTTCCAAGTTCAGGGAGGACCTACCTGCCATATCCAAAAACTTAAAATAAAAATTTGGTTCAATTCTATGCATAACTTCATATACTTTTGGATGGTACAATATTCAAAATCGCACAAGAATCGCTATATCAACGACCCCTACCGGCGAATTTTTTCCAAATTCGGGGAGGATCTGCTTGCCATAGCCAAAAACTTAACATAAAAATTTGGTTCAATTCTATGCATAACTGCATACACTTTTTGATGGTACAATGGCGACAGACACACGGACAGACGGACACACGGACACACGGACAGACAGACATTTTCTATAAACATGTTTTTGGGGATCTCTGACCCCTAAAACATATAAATCAGTCGAAAACAGGAAGTCGAAAAAAATTTCGATTACAATACTTTCTTCCTTTGAAGATAGAAGAAAGTAAAAATGTATAATCTCTGTAAAATTTTGATATTCAAAACACATTATTCTGGTATCGAAGAAAATATCTTCCAAAAATAAAATTTATGAAGCCTCATAATGCATATTTTAAGTAATAAGGTTCTTTATAGAGATTTTAAATTAAATTGTGTCTGCGGAAATATTAAATATTATATAATATTAGTTTTCGGTAGCAGCATGATTCTATACTTTTTAATTAAAAAGTAATATACAACTAAAGTAAACGAAAAAAATTGTAAGATAAAATTTATTGTATTTAAAAACGTGATCTGTATGGATGTATTGAATTAAAAAAAAAGGAATATATCGTCAAATATTTTTGTTTAAATTTTGTTTAATTTTGGAACCAATTATTTTGAATATATATTATTTTAAATACACTGCTCAAAACAATTAAAGGATATTGCAGTTTTAGGTGGATTTTGTATCTGGTAAACTGTTTAGCTGATTGATACATGGTCGACAGACATAGTAGGTTATATGAGAATAAATTACACATGTTTGGCAGAAAAAAATGCATTTTATTGCGCATTTGTGTACTAAAGGAAAACAACGCAATTTGTGCATATGAGAAAAAAAGAATAAGAAAAGGTGTTTTCTTCAAAGAAAATCATTTTCAGTAGTGGGTATGGTTTCCACGGGCGGCCAGCAACGTTGAACACCTTTGAGGCATGGACTCAATGAGGTTATTAATGACGAGTTGGGGTATTCTGCCCCACTCTTCCAGAAGAGCTCTTTCCAGTTCTTGGAGAGTTTGTGGGGGTTGTTGGCGGCCAGAAACTCGTCTTCCTAGAGTGTCCCAAACGTGCTCGATTGGATTCATGTCTGGAGAACACGCTGGCCATTCCATTCGAACGATTCATTCCTCGGAAAGGAAATTCTCCACCAGGTTTGCACGATGTGACCTGCAGTTATCGTCCATTAAAAGGAAGTTATCTCCGATTGCTGCAGCGTAAGGGACTACAATAGGTCTGAGGATCTCATCCCTATATCGGCGACCAGTCAGAGCTCCATCTCGAATGATGTAGAGTTCAGTGCGCCCGTCAATGGAGATGCCACCATACACCAACACTCCTCCACCGCCAAATCTGACACTTTCGTGCACGAACGCAAGATTATTCCTACTGCCACGGTCCCTCCAGATGAAAATACGCCTATTATCCGGATGCACAGAAAAACGGGACTCGTCAGAAAACAGAATATTGCTCCATTCATTTCTCCTCCAGTTGACATGCTCGGTTGCCCACTCCCTGCGGTCGCGACGATGCCTTGATGTTAATCTTAACACATACCATCGGTCGGCGAGCATACAGACGTACAGCATGGAGCCGGTTTCGGACAGTCTGAGTTGAAATTGTGGTGCCTGTAGCCGAGCGAAGGTATTGTTGGAGAAGAGTAGCGTTCATGGTTCGGTGTCTCCGAGCTGTTAACGCTAAATACCGATCTTCATTAGGTGTTGTTGCCCGTCTACGACCTTGCCCTGGTCTTCGGCCTGCACATCCACTCTCCAAAAAACGGTTCCAGATCCTGGAAATGACACTTTGTGACACTCCAATGGCTTGCGCTACTTCAGCTTGAGTTTGGCCCCCTTCTAACCTACCAACAATTCTCAAAGCTTCTGAATCTGTCAAATGACTTCGCTGAGACATCGTACTCATCGAAACAAAGCAATCACTGAATGCCGATCATCCTTGTCTTCATTCTCTTTTATCCAGTTGAAAGTCAAATTTCATTCGCTGCCGCTGAAGCGACGTTTTTGACGTCGAACTCAAAATTTGCATACTCCACAGTTTGAAAACCAGAAAAATTTGCATTTGTGATTCTCTTCTTCTATTTTCGGCAAAAAAAATTTCGTTTATATCTTTATTTTATATAAAACTTCAAATATCTTTTAATTGTTTTGAGCAGTGTATTTTGGAACCAATTCAATAGAAATATTTTCTAGCAAAAGCTAAAAAAAAAATTGAAACTCTCTTTAATTATTGAATGTATGTGGACAAAGTAAATTTCTAAAAAAGGTTAATTTAACCCCTTAATCGTCGCGCCTAATAAGTGTCGAGTACTTTATTAAAATTAAGATTGTTTGATTGCCACCACTTTTTTTAAGTTGAAATATTATCTTCATTTAACACTTTCACGCCGGCGCCTGTATCCATGTTTTTCTCTGTGAGGTGGCACTTGAATTCATCTTTTGCTTCATCTGCCGGCGCGGTACTTTCGCTTATTCAGACGCTGTATGTAATGACACGCCTACCTCATATTTATTACATTAAACTCAAATATAACAAGCAACGAGTTGATTGTGAATGTCTGAAAGTTCGTAAGGGGTAAGCAAATTAATTAGAGACATGATTTTATTGACTGCATATGTACGAATTTAATATAAAATGTCTTAAAGTCTAAAGAAATATGGACAACATCATATAAATGCATTTTCTGTAAGGTAGAAGCCACGCCCTTAGTAAATGATATCTTTTGAATGAAAAAGAGAATTCTCGTTTCCCGTCGTGAATGTATAAGATTTATAATATTGAATTGTTTTTACTACTGAATTTTCGAATATTCAAGTGTGACCCACCTGTAGTGCACGCCGTCTATGGCATAGTCGAGTGTGACCCACTTGTAGTACACGCCTTCTATGGAACAGTGGACTGTGACCCACCGGTGATGCACGCCGCCCGATGCGGCAGTCAAGCGTGACCCACCGGTGATGCACGCCGACCGATGCGGCAGCCAAGCGTGACCCACCGGTGATGCACGCCGGCGTGAATGTGTTAATGGCAGATAAAAAAACGAGAGAATAAAGCCTATTGCATTATTTAAAAAATCGTGGGAATAGAACAATCTGAATAAAAGAAAAGAAGCCTACACTGGCCGTGACAGTCACGGGCGCGACGATTAAGGGGTTAAGGTACAAAATAAATAAGAAACTAATCCATTACCACTGGTGTGGCGTTAACGTAACGGTAAAAATTAAACGCCTATCCTTAAATTAATTATCATTCCTTAATATTTTTGAATGGAAAAAGAAATGTTTCATTCAATAACAGAAACTTTGGTAATAAAGCGAAACTTATCATTCAAAATTTGTGGTTGCAGCATTTTTCACTAAAAAAAATGAAGATTCCTGTCTTATAGTTTCGGCGGTTAATGGGTTAAGTAGAGATTGGTAAGTTAGAACACAAGTCAGAACATCAGATTGAACATAAGTGAATGGAAAATGATCTAAGTAGGATTAAATTGCTATGTATAGTTTTTGCTCCTATAAAATTTTTAATGGAACGACTTTACCCAATTTTAACATTAAATATATCTTAAAATCATTATTCTATTTTAAAACTGTTTGCATCAGGGTATTTACCAAAGATTTCTCTATAATACCACCGATTTCCATGTTTTTGTATGCAATAGTTTTATTAATATTAACTAAGAAAGTCTCCCGGTCGCAAAAAATTCATTCACAGCGGTGGTGACAGCGTTAGTTACTTTTTTTTAGAATAGAGAGATGCGCTGTATGTATGCTAAGTTTTAGTTCAGTAAGGAAACGTATAATACAGTTGAAAAATTCCCTTTCGTGTATTTCGCCAAAATGCAGAAATGCAGATAGTTCATAAATATCTGTATATAATTTCTTGGAATTTACACACACATATTTGCTCAAAGAACTTAAATTTATAAACGCGAAATACAAATGAAAACGCACAGTACTGTAACAAATTTTTTTGTGAGCCTCTGTAAATGAAAGATGAATGGTGTTCACACCGTATTCTAGAGTAAGCATTTTCAAGTACACCTCACAAGTAAAGGTACTATAGATTAATTTTAGCACAATTATTCTAATTGGTAAATAAATCATATTAGATGTAGATTTCCAACTGGGCGAAAAATGTTCGGACCAGGATTCGAACCAGGGATCTCCTGGATGAAGCCGTCAGTGCTCTACCATTTGAGCTATCCCGGACAAATCTGGTGGAACTTTTTCACCCATACAACCTTAATGATTATAACATCTGGTCTGAAACCTGGTTCAGTGATTTATTTACAAGTTAGAATAATTGTATTAAATTATAAGCAGAAGTTCTCTTATACGTCCATTAAAAATATTTCAAAAATATATATTCTAAAAACACACTCAAAATATATATTAAATATTTAATTGCTAAAAAGGACGTCAAACGTTAATAAAATACATTAAAAGATCTTAATAATTTGACATGTTTCGATTGAATTTACTCAATCATCATCAGAAAAACAAATAAACACAAAGATGGAAAATGACAATAAACTATTACAAATGAAATTTAAAAACAAATAAATAAAAATCACGCGCGTAATATTTTAGCATGTTTCACGTTGCCCTATTTTATTTTCAAATTATCTAACAATTCAATCCAAATATTTGGGATTTGAATTAATGAAAGTAGATTAATTTATAGGTCAGATTTTTATTTGCAACTTTTTATTAGAGAATCTATTGAAATTTACGTCAGAAACTCAGTGGTCTGCAATGATTCCTTGTCATTTCAAATCCCAAATATTTGGATTGAATTGTTAGAGAATTTGGAAATAAAATAGGGCAACGTGAAACATGTTAAAATATTACGCGCGTGATTTTTATTTATTTGTTTTTAAATTTCATTTGTAATAGTTTATTGTCATTTTCCATCTTTGTGTTTATTTGTTTTTCTGATGATGATTGAGTAAATTCAATCGAAACATGTCAAATTATTAAGATCTTTTAATGTATTTTATTAACGTTTGACGTCCTTTTTAGCAATTAAATGTTTAATATATATTTTGAGTGTGTTTTTAGAATATATATTTTTGAAATAGAATAATTGTGTTAAAATTTATCTGGTATAATTATGTATCCAACGTTTTCTGGAGTTCCATTACCTGAGATTTATTCTGTTGAGCTGAACCAGGTTTCAGACCAGATGCTATAATCATTAAGGATAGCTGGGTGGAAAAGTTCCACCACATTAGTCCGGGATAGCTCAGATGGTACAGCACTGGCGGCTTCAGCCAGGAGACACCTTGTCCGAATTCTGGTCCGTCCATTTTTCGCCCAGTTGGAAATTTACATCTAATATAAAGGTACTATAGTCTGTAACGGCGAATTTCGATTTTTATAGCTCATTCAATTCGCCTAATCGAGCTAAATAATTTGCCACCTCGCCTATCGGCTATTGAGTTTTAATAATGACAGGGGGGCGGGGCAAAGTTTAAAAAGTTGCATAATGCGAGCTGCCGAAAATAAAACAGTAGCAGAAAATTCCTTCGCATGCAAACGCACGCAGATGTTCCACACGTTATAAAGTGTCTAAAAAACTGACAAAAGAACCGACAATGTGCGGTATCAAAGATTTTTGCACATAATTCGGGAAAAAGTATTGACAGGGTGAACAAACCTAGACTACTGTTGCCAGTGGGCTAATTTTTTTAAATTCAGATTTCTTGATTGGCACCACTTTTTTGAAATAGTAAAATCCGCTTTATTTAATGACATAGTAATAAAAGAGAAAACAAGGGGAATTTTACTATTTTAGAAAAGTGGAGCCAATCAAGAAATCTAAATTTCAAAAAGTAGCCAACTGGCAACACTGAAGTAGACGATGACATAACTTTCGGAAACCTGCCTGTCAAGTAGTATACGAATATTTTATCTGCAATTATAAACTCTTACAATAACAGCAATAATATGACATTATAGTAGTTATTCGCATTGTATGGCACTGTAAAAACAAGTAATAAACTTAAGTCGTACTTATTTCTTTGAAGGAAACTGTTTTTCAATAAACGGAATTTTGAACTTTGACATCTCTTGTCATTATAAAAACTCAGTACCCAAAGCGATATAAGTAAGAGCCCTATCTTAAATGGGAGAGGTAACCGCAAGATTAAAGGCGAGGTCACATCAATCAAGGTCGCACGCCACGTAGAGGACGGGGCTAAACTACAGGAAGATGCCTAACTGTTTTCTTACTTCACGCCATTAAAATTGTAAAGTTTTTTTCACCTTGTTTAATAGGTGAAATGTCTCCAACAAGGTGAAAAAATCTTCGTGGTGTCAAATGCATTTGGATGCTCCTCTCGCTACGACATTATTTTGCAATAAATGTGGTAAACAAAATTCGGACAAGCGTCTAGCCCCTGCACTTTGGCTACGATTTCAAAAAATGGATTGCGCTGCGCACATGGGTATTGTGATTTGCTGCGAAATAAATGAGTGTAAAATAGAGTCGTTTGAGTGTATTCTATTTTTAATGATTTATAATCAGTTACTCTTATTTTTTTTTAATCTATTCTTGTTAATCAATCTAAATTTTACTATTTAATTTTATATATTTATTTTTATTAATTTACTATCAGTTAATAAAATAATATCATTTTTAAAACCAATTCTTCTTAATGAAACTAAGTTTTAATGTTTAATATCAACCAAGGGCTATATTTTAAGAATTAAAATGAAACATATATTTTAATGAAATTATAACATCTTTTAAAATTACATAAAAATATTTTTATGTTGTAACATTAAAATATTTATTATCAGTTACCTTGAATTTTTTAAACCGATTCTTGTTATTGAAACTGAGTTTTAATATTTAATTTAATTTATTTATAAATTTATCTTTATTGGCTTATTACCAGTTATTCTGAATTTTTAAAATCGATTCTTGCTAATCAAACTAAGTTTTAATATTTATTTTTATTAGTTTACTATCAGTTAAAAAAATATTATCATTTTTTAGATCGATTAATATTTTATAACTTATAGTAAATTTCTAAAAATAAATATATAAATGAATAAAATGAAATATTAAAAATTAGTTTCATTAACTAGAATATATTAAATAAAAATCAGAGTAACTAATAATAAATCAACAGAGATAAAAACAAAATTCTTAAAAAGTCTAAAAGAACGAGGACACAACCGACAACCATGGGCTTACTATGTGGATACTCTAACCATTATACCATATCATCAGCGTAATTACAATCAAACGACTGTATTAACCTCATTTCTCTCACAGCAAATCACAATATGCATGCGCGCAGAGCGATCCACTTTTTGAAATCGTAGCCAAAGTGCAGGGGCTAGACGCTTGTAAATTCAGTGCCATGAGTGACTAAAGGTTTAAAAAATACACGCAGATAGTAGATATCCTGTCATATATGACGTCACACCAAAAGACCCCGTATGTGGATTATCACCCGGTCCACAAGATGGCGCAACTGTAATGATTTACGCCCAATTCCAGTATTAAGTTTGTTCGCTTACTTATATCGCTTTGGCTCAGTATCAGGGCCTGATTATCAACGGGGCACACTCACACCAATAAATTTTAAAAGAAAAGTTCGTCTTATCTAAACGCCGTATTCATGTAATATTTCTGCCATGAATGAGGCAAAATTTTCTGTTTATTTTTAGTGGTAGGAATTTGCCCCGCGGGTAATCAGGCTCTGCTCAGTACCCGATATGTGAGGTATAAAATTACTAAGATCGATGAGACGAATCGAATGAGCTATAAAAATGAAAATTCACCACACAGACTAAATTAACTTTACTTTTCAGTGATATAGAACAATTTAACTGTGTTTAAAACAGTGCACGATCATTAAAATATACTATTTTTGAGAAATGCGATACACACGAAAACGATTTTTCACCATAAAGTAATCGAACTATAAAATTAATACACTTCCATTTCGATACCAAACACAGTGATCAGAATAATATATATCTACTGTACACGGATCGTTATGAGATTCGTGGAGATCCGTAGGTAGAGCTAGGGCAGAAAAACAAAAAGACAGACAGACAGACAAACCGAATTAATAAACACTTCAACACTGTTCGAAAATGTAAAAAAAAAAAAAAAAGATTTCAATTAAAATTATGATTTCTATTTAAATTAAGATTTACTTTCTAATTAGAATTTTTAGAAAACTTATTGCGTCGTATAGCGCAATCATTCCGAAATACTTAAACCGACAAACGCGTCTTATGGCAAATAACTTGGTAAGATTGTTATAAAGAAGAAATTAAAATGAAAGTTGATGATCGGAAAAGATTAAATGATGGATAACTAACATATATCTATCAACGTCCATCATCGTTTCCCACTATCAACAATCAACTAGAAATTCTTATTTAAATTTGTAAAATGACATATTATAATATAAATAAAAGTGCAAATATGTTTGTGATAGAAGAATTAAATGAAAAGTTGTTCTAACGTAGTCTAAAAGTAAAAATACATTTTATTTTTGATTTATAATTTCTATAAATACGACGATTAAATGTATACAAATGATGTTGTTTCTGGTAGCTAAATTAATTTAAT
Source organism: Maratus speciosus (assembly GCA_963932465.1). Taxonomy (NCBI): domain Eukaryota; kingdom Metazoa; phylum Arthropoda; class Arachnida; order Araneae; family Salticidae; genus Maratus; species Maratus speciosus. The sequence continues at coordinate 238,314,757 of OZ010794.1, read as the reverse complement.
GACAACAGTAATTTGAGTATTTTTACTCGTCATATCAAAATAAAATAATACTATTACATTTGAAATTAAATGCAATTTTTTTGCTTTTATAAATCAGACAGTTAAATGTATGCAAATGAAATTGTTTCTGACAACTAAAATTAATTTAATAATTACAGTTACTTGAGTAATTTTACCCGTCATATAAAAATAAAATAATAAATTTGAAATTAAATGTGATTCATTGCTTATATAACTGGAATACAGATATTTAATTTATAACTTTGAAAAATTACGCAGTTTTATTTTTTATTTTTTAAAGATACATATTTATCAGAAAAGTATTTTTTAAACAAGCCGTCAAATTGATATGACAAACTCTTTTACAACTCTGAATCAGTAATTTAATATCACTACACGCTTTGATTATTGTTCCATTTACTATAATTGGTGTAATGTAGATATCAATCCCTTTCTTATTTTGTATACGTTATCTCGAGTGTTAAAATTTTCCTAGACAGATTATTATTAAATTGTTCCATTTAATAAAAAAATTACATGATTTTGAAACGTAAGTTTTAATACTATGAAATTAAACTAATAAATGGTTTCACCAAAATAACTTGTTTCATACCATTACGTGGTGTGATTACTCTTATATTATCAGATTATTTTGCTAATGTATATTTCAATCATTTTGAAACTGATGATTCTTATAATGAACAAATTTAATTATTTGCTGTCATTATGTAGTTGGGAGGAAATCAAACGTAACTCTGTTTGAATTATTCACTTTCGTTCTTTAACTAATGGATGTGGTTTTAGATTAAGCATAATAAATTAATTACTAATGTGATTGATATAATGAATAATTTTTCCTTATGTTTTTTACAGTGAAAATCACATACAATCCATATTTTATTACAAAATAAAAATATCATACTTCACTTTCTTACCTTATTTTATTTTGAATCTATAATCTATATATACATGGTGTTCATAATTAAACGACCCTATTTTAAAGACGTCTACATGCGAAACTATTGTTTAAAAAATTGTGAAATTTTACGGAGGACATTCTGAAAGTATGGAAATTATTTTGAGTGCAGAAAAAGAATTTGTTCAAAATGCAAACGCCAGAGGTCGTTTTTAATGTATTAGACATTTAGCATACGTTTATTACAGCAAAACATGTTCTAAATGACGGCCATAATTTTCAGCTACCATCTGATATCGCTGGATAGTATATTCTATAGACCGCAGTGAGTTCTTGGAAATGCTAAGAACATATCGTGAAATACTATCTTAAACCCTTTACTTCTTTCCCCCGTCAATATCACGGGCTAGAGATTTAATTGCTTGAAAAATCTTCTGAAACCAGGAAAATTTAACTGGCATCTCCGTGTGAAGTCTTTTAATATGGCCGTTAAGGTTAGGTTGGTGGCGATTATTGTGATATTGGGCTTTGTAGTTCATGTTTCGAAAAACATCACACTAAAAAAAAATTAATAATAATCAAAATTTAATGTATATATATCATTTCAAATATTATTTGTAAAAAATTGTGTGATGATGATAAGAAAAGATCTAAGATGTGAAAAATAAAGGTCTTATTCGCATTAATTTGTATGATGTAAAACAAATATTAAGCAAAGTTCGTACACTCCTTGGAATTTCCAAGGACTCTCACACCACTATTAATGATAAGAAAATTTACATTTAATTTTTAAAACACAGAAGTCGCAATCCCCACCTTTATTTACCGATTTTGCAATATTTCCCTGCAGTGAAATACTTTCAAAATACTGTTAAAATTTAGTGCTAAAACTGTGCGAACCCTGATTAAGACACAGAATTCTCGCATGATGGCTTTTCTACAAATTTGAATTTGTTCTATGACATATTTTATTTACGCCTAACTCCTTAATTCTTGCTCCCGTCAATATCACAAGCTAAGATGTCGTCCGTTATTTCTCGTGCCCGTCATATTTCCGGGCTGGAGTTTTAATTGCTGGAAAACTTCTGAAGCCAGAAAAATTTAACTGGTATTTTGTGTGAAGTCTTTGAATATAACTGCGTGGTTTTGGTTTTTGGCGCCGATTGTGATGTTGGACTTTGTATTACATGTTTTGAAATATATCACAGTTAGAAAAAGTATTAAAAATTAAAATTTAATGTAAATATATTATTTCAAATATTGTTTGTAAAACATTGTGTGATGAGTGATGATGATAAATAAAGATCTAAGCTGTGAAAAATAAAGATATTCTCCGTATTAATTTGTATGGTTTAAATCAAACAGTAAGACACGGAATTCTCCCATGATGGCTTTTCTACAAATGTAAATTTGTTCTAGAAAATCTTTTTTTATTGCCGTAAAAAACTTATTGCATATGTTATTTAGAAACTTTATAATTATTCGATTTCCTAATTTGTGGTAGGAATATGCCTGATTGCCTGTTTTCCTGCGGTGAGATTAGTCCCTATAACTGTAGTTCTATGAGCAGCTTTAATAAAATTATTATTTTTTTATGACAAATAAATTTCCAAATGTGAAGCAATATATTTTAGTAAATGTAATTAAAAAACTTATTGCATATGTTATTTAGAAACTTTATAATTATTCGATTTCCTAATTTGTGGTAGAAATATGCCTGTTTGCCTGTTTTCCTCCGGTGAGATTAGTCCCTATAACTGTAGTTATATGAGCAGCTTTAATAAAATTATTATTTTTTTATGACAAACAAATTTCCAAACGTGAAGCAATATATTTTAGTAAATGTAATATAAAATATTTTATAGCGCGGGAAATACCGTATACATAGCTGCCAACCTTCCAGTAATCTTCCGTAATGATTGGTTTAATTTGACCCAGGTGAACCACATTTCGAACCAGAAAATTTATTTCATGAATACGTATTTATTTAATTCCATGTTTCTACGTGGAACATATTTAATTTCCCTTCTTAGAAAAATTCTGGTACTAAACGTATTAAACCAGGGTCAAATTAACACAAGTATTACGGATGATTAGTTTGAGGTTGGCACCTATGCGTATATATTCTTATATAACACGACCTCCAAATTGAGCTATAAAAGATGTACCAATATTTAACTCATTAAAGCTGGTTGACATGAAAACTTGCCAGGTAAAGTAAACAATTGTTTTAAATTTGAATATCAGTATTTTAGTTTGAAAAGTTTCATATTATTTAATCTCAGATTGTGAGCGATTAAATAAATCCAAATTACAAAGTCGCAAAAACTGGTGCAGACGAATTGTAACAAGCGTAAAGGAGGATCGTCGTTAATAGGTTAAAAACGAACTCATTCGTCTAATTTTGTAGAAAAAAATAGTAATAATTTTCTGTGCTAAAATAAAACGAAGATAAGTATTAAATAAGGTAAATAATTCTATTAAAATTGTTGTAGGACTCTGCACATCCTGGCGGTATTGGTTTTTTATTATTGAGCAAAACCAAACAAAACAAAAACAGAAAATTAAAAAATATAATGTTCCAAATCTCACAAATTAATGAAAAGGTTTAAAAATATATACTTACATAATATAGACAATATTTCAAATATTTATGAAAAGAGAATATCTAAAAACACTGAATAGAAAATTTCTTGCAGATTTTTTAAAATAAAAACCCCGGCTGATCGTCACATAAAAAATGTCTGCTACAATTTCAACATCGTAAAAAACTGCTCAAGTCACTTAAGTCTAATTTTGATACTTTATCAATGAAATTAGATTTGAGACATGTCACTTTAAATTTTACTGAAAGTGATTCATTAGGAATTTGCGTTAATCTCATTAAGTAACCAGGGAAATTAATTTCGCCGTAATTAATTAAGTTACTGTTATTCCATCAAGGTACATTAAATTATCGTGCAGAAAGGAATATTCAGGAATCTAAGTTAAAAAAAAATATATATGTATATATTGTATATCATTTCTCTCAATTATAGTATTTTAACATTTAAAAAATCAGTTTTATTAAAATATCGATTAATTATAATAAAATACAAGAAAGAAAACATGAAAATATTTTTTAACCCCTTGAGGGGAAAGCAATTACCTTTGTGAAATGCTGAATTCCCATCGGAAAATTAGAAAAAAAAATATTTCAAAATAAGGAGAAGCAATTTTACGGCTTTTTTTCACCAAAGTTAGAAAAGTAAAATTTAATAAAAAATTTCTGGTGTGAAACTTCATTACTTGTAGGTGGCATATAATATATACCGCCACCCCTCAAGGGGTTAAATCTTTCTTTTCAGTTAACTTGTACGCGACATCTTTTTTTAGAAAAAAAATGCTGTTTAAAATTGCTAAGTATATTTTTTCCTCTCAGAAATGCAGAGCTGCCATGTCTGCGGCTTTTTGGACAAGTACTTTAATTAGTACCAGTATTTTAATACAGAAAATGTTGTTTTATTTAATTGGGACATTTGGGCGATTTAAAACAACAACATTTACTCTAAGATAATAGTGGTGTGCAAAAAGCCGGAAACTTGGCTACCCTGGAAGTGGAGTCGGAAGTTTAATTAACTCTTTCGCGACGAGGTTCGAGGACGCTCCTTTTAATCTTTAACCCTTAAATGCGTGATTTTTTTATTTTGTTTCGAAAAAATTATATATGATTCCCTGAAAGGTTTATTACACAAGAAAAATAATGAAAAAAAAAAAAAAAATCCGCGATGCATTTTTCATACAATACGGCAATCTTTTCTTCTGTTGCACATCTGCAATACAAGTAAAACTACTGCAGTGTGGCTGTTTTACGCTAAAATAATGCTAATTAGTAAATACTTTAACAAGTATGTCTCCAAATACCTTATTTTATATAATTATTTATTTTATAAAACTTAACCTTTAACCTCCTAATTACCATAATATAATACGTTCTATTAATTACGTAGTTCAGACTATCTGACTTAACACCAGAAAATTTCAATGGTTAATTTCGCTTTATTTAAATACGGAATGTCCGTTTTTTAATTAAAGCAAATATTGCTATTTTAATTTTATGTGTGGATTACGTATATGCGAATTAAAAAAACGATTAAATTCAAAATAACGTTGTTTGTATATATGGAAAGATCCTAACTAAAGGGTTAAATACTAGTATATTTCCATTCTAATTTTTGTTTTATTTAATCGCTGATATGCCGTAATAAAGTTGACATGTGCAAACTATTTTATAATAATCTTTATAACCAATAACCACCCTAAAGATATTATTTCTCAGCAACCGGTTATGATGCCTTTGTTTCTTTCTAACCGATGACCAGGCCCCTACCTGCCGGGAAGCCCCAGCTGAACGGGTTTGATTCCTGCTATCGGGGCGGGTGACCGCCTAATCGCCGCGTAGCGGCAATAACCCAACTAGCGCCTAGAAGATATCGGCAGTGTCTTTTGCTCAGTTGTGAACGGTGTTATGTCGGTTGCTTAACATTTATATCCTGTTGTTTCGAATCTGCACATTGCTACTTATGTTGATCTCGTAATTTGGAACCTTGGTCAGGTAGCAAGACCTTCACCTGGGAATGCACCTCCAGAGGTATAATTCACAGGTAACATAGGCCTTACCTGCGGATTCGATGCTCTGCCAACTAAGCCACCACCGCCCATGCCTTCGGGCCTGACCACAGAAAAAGAGCTGAATTCTCCATGATTAGTTCTGAGTTAGATTCTGAGTTCATCACATTTGTCTTTCTTATGTATCTCCTTAACCCCTGAATTCTCGCTCCCGTCATATTCACGGGTTGCGTATTTTACTCAAATTGTTTGATTCCCACCAGTTTTATAAAATAGTGAAATTGGCTATATTTTAGTATCGTTTTTACTGTTATTAAATAAGGTGAATATTTCTTTTTAATACGAGTGGTGCCAATAAACAATTTGACTTATTCAACTGTAATTTAATTCGAGCGTTAAGGGGTTAAACTGAATTTATTTCATTCTCTTTACTTTTTTATTTAAAAAAATACTGTTACTGATAACAATTTATAATCATTACTGTTAGTAGGTAAAAAAAAAAAAAAAAGACTCTGAAAAGTGCTTTTGTTCTAGACTTGTAACACAAAACATGTCACTCCTTGATCGACCAGTCCTTACCAGCTCTGTACGATATTTTTCTTTTTATAAACTGTGCTTATATTTTTAAAACTTTTTAAATTCTTCATACTAATTTTTTTTATTTATTTTATGAATTTTTTCCCTTTTTAAGGGGGTAGATACCTTTAACCCCTTAATTATCGCTCAGGTGATATTCACGGGCTGTGATTCTTATTCAGATTATTCAGATTTGTTTGATTACGACCAGTTTTATAGTGTAAGTGGCTTTTTATAATACATTTACCTGTCATTAAATAAGGTGGACATTTATTTTTCAAAGAAGTGGTGGCAATGGGCAATTTGAATTTTTAAACCGTAATTTGATGCGCCCATTAAGGGGTATAAACATTTAAAATTTTCGAATTTTTTAATGCATATTTTAATTCCATAATCATTTCTGAACAATATGCAAAAGCCGCATTAAAAAAATTCCATTAGTTTACTAATTATGACAGTTTTATCTACATATTAAGACTACATATGATATTTTAACTTTGCGTTGCGTTTATTCAAAACGAATTTTGATACTGCACACAGTGTTACTAAGAAAGTATGCATGGCAATTAAAATAATTTTTTACCAAATATTGATATCTGTATTATCTATAACTTAAAACCAGAAAAGGTAACATTTTAATTATTTATTTATTTTTGTTGTTTTGTTGTTGTTGTTGTTGTACTTTGAAAATACTTTTAAAAAATTGAAAATTGAAATTTTTTTAATTTGTTAAGTTATTATTATTTTTTTTAATTTAGTCTTTTTTTTTTTTTTTTTTTTTTTTTTTTTTTTTTTTTTACGAATTGTTCTGGTTTTTGAATAAAAGGTGACACTATTACGTATTTATTTTTAGCAAAATGTTCTCTTTATATGCATATTTTCAGATTTTATCATGCGCGAAAGACGTGTTATTTTTTTTCTCTTAGTATCATATACATTTTAAAACTCATCATTTCAATATTTATTTATAAATTTACAGGTACATATATTTTTAAAAATATAAATTTAAATACGAGCTTTATATTTAAATGAAGTTTGATTTTTATTTTTGACTTATTATACAAGTTTGTAAGCCCAAATGTGAAGGTCAATATCGTGAATACGTTTCCTTGAAAGACAGCAGTCTTCAATTCCCTCCTGTCAATATAATGAATTTAACACTAGAACCTCCGGCGATTTGACTTTTTTTTTTTTATAATATGTGTTTCATACCAGAATTTTTATTTTAAACTATTTAACTTATTGAATTAGCCTTTGTGATGCTTGTAACATATCTTACGAAATAATTTCTGGTTCGAATTGACAATTATAAATTTGGACAGGGGTCAAAATGACCCCTAACGGGGCTTCTAGTGTTAATGATTATTCTCGAACGACGATCAGTAAGCTTTTTGAATCGCCGAAGCTTGTCAAGCACAGTTCAATTTAGAATAGAAGCTGCAAAAATGCGTTTTGATAGATTCTTGAGGCCGAAGCCTTCTTCCTATACTAGCGTCTAAATCGCGCCCCTCACAATGGCTCATATCACAAATTAACCCGCGAAATTCCCTAGCACGGCGCGATGGCTCATAGGATGCTTTGTTTACTTTCAGCTTAAAAGCGGGCTTTTCTTCTATCTTTGCAAGAAGAAAGTATTGGATTCATGAAAATGTTCGAATTCCGGTTTTCGACGGATTTACACGTTTTAGGGGTCAGAGAACCCGAAAAACATGTTTTTACAAAATGTTTGTCTGTCTGTCTTTCCGTCTGACTGTCTGTCGGTCTGTGTGTATGTGACGCACATTTTGTGGGCGTTCTATCTCAAGAACTAATGAACGGAATTTAACAAAACTTTATATTCTGTTTGTCCCTGACATAAACTGGTGCTGATTAGGTTTTGGTGCAAATCGCCCAACCGGTGGCGCTGCTATGCTGCATTTTTCACGATTTCCGAAATAGCTATATCTCAAGAACTAATGCACGGATTTTTATAAAACATCAGATTCCATTAGTCCTTGATATAATTTGGTGCTGATAACTTTTAGGTGTAAATCGCCCAATAGGTGGCGCTGCTATGCTGCATTATCATGATTATCGCAATTGCTCTATCCCAAGAACTAATGCACGAATTTACATCAAACTTCATATTCAGTTAGTCCCTGATATAAATTAGTGCTGTTTATTTTTTAGTGTAAATCGCCCAGTAGGTGGCGCTGCTAGGCTGCATTTATCACGATTTCCGCAATAACTGTATCTCATTGACTAATGCATGAATTTTCATCAAACTTCAGATTCAGTTAGTACCTGATATAAATTGGTCCTGATTAGTTTTTGGAGTAAATCGACCAACAGGTGGCGCTGATATATAGATTTTTCTGCGATTTCCACAATAGTTCTACCTCAATAACTAATGTACGGATTTTCATCAAACTTCAGATTCATCTGCAACTTGAGATAAGTTGTTGCTGATTACATTTTGGTGTAAATCACTTATCCGTCACTGATATGCTCCATTTTTCAGGAAATATTAGCATGTATGAGATAGAAGAAAGTTTTGGGATTGCCACATCCGACTATTTTTTTTTTTTTTTTTTTTTCGATTGATTTTTACTGGAGACGGGATTTCTTTTTATTAATGTTCAATAAAGAGAAATTAAAACAATATTACAGACAACTTAAACATAATGAATGAGGAAATATTTTATAAAATTTTTGTCTTACTACAGAAAAAAAAAACTCGCTATTATTTTATGAAAATAAATACTAAAATACATTTAAAAAATCTGCCTTTTAAGTATTGATGCGAGAAACAATATCCTAAAAATAAAAGTATGGGTAAATATTCTCTTTTAAAAACTGCTTCATTTCCTAGTTAGATGATCACTTTATTTTTGTAAGAATATAACTCGACTGATGTGCCAATTCCAAAACTTTATTCTATCTCATACATGTTAATAATTCAAAATTCGCTATCACAGTGCTAAAATTAAATGGAGTCCATCACGAGGAATGTAAAGATATATAGGTTCGTTGAATGGGATGTCTTTAATAAGAAGATATAAGTATCGCATTGTTTCAAACAAATCATTGAATTTCGGAACCCGACCTCTTACATATTCTCAAACAAAATTCTAAGCTCTCTAAAATACTCTAAAATTAAAGTATCAAAATCAGCACCTGTTATTCAATATACACCCAAGTCTAATAAGGATCTATTTACGGGAAAATGTAACAGAATACCAAGTTTGATAAAATTGCGTGCATTAGTTTTCGAGATATAGCTTTTTCGGAAATCGTAAAAAATTCAACATAGCTGCGCCATCACCAAAAGCTAATCAGTAATAGCTTACATCAACGTCTAACTGAATATGAAACTTGATGACGTGCATTAGTTCTTGAGATATAGCTATTAATTTCGTGCAATAACTCATAAATCGTGCAGAAAGCAGCACAGCAGCGCCACCTTTTGGACGATAAACACCAAAAACTAATCATGCTAGTTTATATCAAGGCCTAACTGAACATAATTTTTTATTAAATTCCGCACATCAATTCTTGATAGAGTTATTGCTGAAATCGAGAAAAAAAAATCAGCATAACAACGCTACCTGTTGGGCGATATACACCAAACACTAATTAGTACCAGTTTATATCAAGGTCTAACTGAATCTATAGGTTTGTGAAATTTCGTGTATTAGTTATTGAGATAGAGCGCCCACAAAATTTTTGTCACATACAGACAGACTCACAGACAAAGTGACAGACAGACATTTTCTGAAAACCATTAAATCGTGTTCATTATTTTCTATAACGTACAAATCCATCGAAAACCGGAAGGAAAATTTTCCCGAATCCAACTAATTTCCTCTTGTAAAGATAGAAGAACGCAAAAATGGGAAACATGGATTTTTCATTTACAATTTTTAGTAGTAATTAAAATCAGAACAAAAATCCTCAACGGGTTAAACGTTTATGACACAGCACTTTATCTTATGGCTCTAAAAATTATAAATATAGGTATTAAAAATAATGATATATAAATTTGGGTAACGCTTTGCTATTAATTAAAAGAAAAATATCTCATCATTTTTTTTTTTCTATTTATATTCACAAGTGCAAACAGTATTTTCAACATCAATTGATATATATACAATTTATTCACTAATGCTTTTTCATTCAAGTCTCTGATAAATTCTAAATATGGGGATATGATATGAAAATTTGAGTGTCGAATTTATAGGACTTTATTTTTTTTAATATTCGATAAAAATGATTTTAGGTTTGTCTTTTTAAATATATTTTCACATCCTAACGATATTTTTAAATTTTCCAGTACACTGTTAAACATATCAAATTTTCACTGACCCTATATCATACATTAAATTGTTTTGTTTCAATCAATTGAGTTATATTTTGTGTCAAGCTATCCAAAAATGATAAGTAAAATTTATGTAAATGGTTTGTTTGCGTCATAGTAGCCAAATTAAATAAATATGCAAATTGATAACATTAGAGAAAGAAAACCGAATAGTTTTTTTTTTTAAGTCTTTATTTAAAGAAAAAAATCTGTAACATTTGCTGTTCAATAAAAAGAATAAATAATTACTGTTAAGTTTATAGCTTTTAATGAGCACGTGGAAAGCATATTCAAAGTTTAGTCATATATGCATTTCTTGCGTTATACTTTGCACTCACATCTGGAGTCCCTGATGACTGATAATTATAAACAGTGAAGTTCTTAGCAATAAATGGGGAGTGTCTCATTTAAGCTGATACAGCTCAAATCAATTAGTAATGTAGAAAATTTCTGGAAAAACAAACGAAAATTTTGAAATACAGATAGTTTCGACCGAATTTTCAGCGACATTTTCCCCGAAAATGAATGTTTGGTGAAACTCAGATTTTGGGCTGAAAACGTAACGAATATTTCGGTCGATCAACATTTAAAGTTACTAAAACTTTTAAATATATTATACTCAAATCGTTAGTCGCTTATTATCTGTTCTCTAATGCCAGATATTTATGATCTGACTGCTTACCTTTACCTAAGAAAGCCATTTTAAAAACTAATATTCATATACTATTTATTCGTTCCTTTAAATACTGAAACAACCAGAGATTTGATAAAAAAATAACAAAATTATCAAAAATCGTATTCATAACATGTAAAGGACAACAGTTTTATCCAGAAATATTCCTCTACATTCATCTACAGTAAAACCTCCCCGAAGCGACCACGTTCCGTTCCAATAAAAATTGGTCGCTGCGAGAGGGGGTTCTCTTAATGGAGGTCATGTTTAAGTCTAGATTTCAATTGTTGATAAGGTAACAATGTTACTAAAATTTATTTTTCACATTCGGCAAAAATATATAAATTTAAGTATCAAAACAAAAGTTAATTACATTAGTTAATTACTGCAGGGTTTAAAAAATGAATACATTGACGTTTGCTTTGATTTTACAGTTTTACCTTTTATAACTTTTATTTCCTTTTGAAGTTCAGTAAATAAATGCAATTTTTTTTGGACGGGAACAGATAATGACGATTTCATTACTTTATCTATTTCTTTGTGAGTTTTCCAACAGAATGGGGCAGAGGAGTTTATTGACCGTCATTTTTAATGTATCATCAGAGTTAAATTCATTGCCTAAAAAGGCACAAAGGGGTTTAAACACTTAAAAGTTACCGGAATAAAAAAAAAAATAATAATAAATCTAAACTTAGTTTAGAAGTTTGAAGAATAATGCACTCTCCGGAATTATTTTTCTAATGAAACCTTCTTTCAGCGACCAGGAAAAAACGGAATTTTCTTCAAAGAAATGGGTCGTTCATGGAAGGAGTTTAACTGGAATGGTCTCTGAATGGAGGTAAAATTAGTATTGAGCCTATGAGAATAAATTTCGTTCCATGAAAAAATGGTCGTTCAGGGAAATGGTCGCTTAATGGAGGTGGTCGCACAGGGGGGGTTCACTGTATTTATTTTATTCAGAATCAATAAATAAAAATTTAATCTCACGATTATCAAATTTATTTAAAACATTTTGCTTCCCACGCCAATAATAACGCACACACGCAAGAAAAAAGAAAAAGAAAAGCATCTGAATTTAACTCGATTCCGCAGATAAAAAAGAAAACACATATTTTCCTTTTAAATAGGGACTTTCTCCGTAGCATAGGGAATTTCGCGGGTGCATTTGTGATATGAGCCGTTGTGAGGGGCGCGGTTTAGACGCTAGTTCTTCCTATTACCAGTTGTTGTTTTTGCACAGTTAGGAACTTTCATCACATCTACGTTGGAAGTGTAGTTAAAATTGATTTTAACGTTTTTATGTCCTTAATGACGTTGACAATATAAACAAGCTAGAAATTGTACGTCAAACGTATCAAATTAGGGGCGTTCGTACTGTAACTAGTTTTATAAATATATTTTGCGCCGCATATTGTGCTGAGTGTATACTTTAGTGCATTTCATAAGAGCATATCAATTTCATTCTGTTCGAAAAGCTGTAACATCATTAAAATGCACTTGAAATAATTTTTTCCGAGTGGCCGTAATGTAACGGAAAACTTTTGGCTCTCCCTGTAATTAAACTATACATGCGATTTTCATAAAATCTGAAATGACTCGACAAAATTTTGCGACAATTATATATTTAAAATTTCAGACCATTCGGTTGGGTTGTTTTTGCTTTGTTATATGCGGACGGACGAACAGACAGACAGACGGACGGCAAAATTACTATCCTGCAAAATTACTATCATAATTGGAGCAAAAATATCTATTCACTTTTAATTGTTGGATGTTTGCCCCGTCATCTATCAAACCATGCGGTTCCACCATATTGGGACTATGTAAAAAATACCCAATCTCAGTGAAATTGATTCCGCTGGGCAAAATACCATCATCAAAAGAGATGGAAATTTTCGTTATATATAAACGCCTTATTCGTGAAGGTTTTTAGACGTGAATAAGGCAAAAACCTCTATTGTGTTTTACTGGTAGAAGTTTGTTTCGGTGATAATCGAGTTTTCTGGTCAGAATCGTTTTGTTTTCATACTGTACCGGCAAAATAACCGGTTGTTCGCATATTTAGTGTTAAATACATACAAAGGTTTTACCATAATGTTTTTTCCATAACAACTTTAAAAAAAGGGCATTCTGGATTTCATCAACAATTGTTTTTAATTTCTCCTGTAATTTACATAATTTCATTTAACATTTAATAGAAAATAAAAGCCACTATTTTTAATAAATATTTGTATGCAATATTTAAAGAAATTAAATATCACTGTATCGATACTGACAATAATTATTTTTGCTTTGCAAGCAAATAGTGTAAAAATTCCCGCCCAACAATTTACTATCACATCCTAACATTTTTCAATTAGAGTATTTTTGTTTGGATGGATTCAGAAAAAGAATAAATAATTAAGAAAATGAACTAAACGTTGTTATCCAAAAAATCCATTTATCTATGTTAAATTTTGTTACTTAAAATTTTCCGCAGCAGCATGGAACCTTTCCAAAAAAGAAAATTATTCATCAGTTACATATTATGATTTTCTACTCTGGATCGCGTAAAGGAAAAAAATATTTGAAAGTGGTTTTAATTTAAATTTTGTAGATGTTCCAGAATAAAAAATCATTAAAGAGTACCCGAAATTAATTTTACAGCAATAATAAATTATGTTTTTATTCCAGAGAAGAAATTATAAACTAAAGTGAACCAACATGATGTTTTTAAATGTATAAATATTTTTTTTATAATGAAGTAAATAATAAGTAAAAGTGACAAGAATATTTTCAAATTTCAATGGAAATGATTTTACTTTAATCTATAAGAAGAACTGCATTAATTTACATTTAATTTTAACCGCTATTTATCGATGTAATATTTAATAAAATATACCTTTTTGAAGACATATTTTTCTAAAGCACAAATATTTAAATTAACAAAAATAACGCCAACTAACGTTTATAATGTTTTTTTTTTCATCGCCCATGATGAAAAAAAAAATCAAAATTTTGGATGATTTTTACACAGTGTTGAATTTACGACGATGTAAATAATGCCTTTATGGTTAAATAAAACATCTCAATATAACAAGATAAAGTCTTCAATCATGCAATCGTAGCTAAATTTTAAAGTATAAGCTTTGAAGTTCGTAAACAGGGAATTTCTCTTAAAAAATCAATCAGTAAGTTCAGTTCAAGATTTCATCTATTTACATTCAAATATACGCATCCCCGACTAATGTAATTAATGCGTTCCGTAAAGTTTTACATAACTTGAATTTTACGTATATAGAATTTGTAAGTTGCTTATGTAACATTTTGTAAGAAACTGCAATATTTATTATAAAATTATGCATATTTATAATATTTACACTATATTATTTTATAAATAATTATCATGCGACAATATTTTCTCGTGTATAAACTATAAACGTATGAAAAAATATAAAAACAAACTTATCCCCTTAACGCTCGAATTAAATTACGTTTTAAAAATTCAAATTGCTTATTGGCACCACTTTTATGAAAAAGAAATATTCATCTTATTTATTGACAGGTAGAACGATACCAAAATATAGCCAATTTTACTATTTTATAAAACTGGTAGGAATCGAGCAATCTGAGTAAAAGACACAGTCCGGGAATATGACGGGAGCGAGAATTAAGGGGTTAAAGAACACTTTTCAAATATCTTGTGGCATATAAATGGATTTGTGTGGATTTATAACAATTTTGAATGTGCATTAAACGACTATAAAAACAAGAAATAATAAAAGAGGACTAATTTAACCTATTCTCCATGAATTTATTATGGCAAGACAAATGAATATAACTCACAAAATAAAATAATCCCTGAGAAGCACAAACTGTATTTATTATGAATTAGATGACTACAGCAATTCAGGGTAACTTTGAACCATGGGATGTAACTTTGCACCACATCACAAATTTCAATATTATTGACTCCAAAAGACTAAATAAACTCCAGAACTGTGTTCTGTTGGCAAGGTTCTAAACAGGAATTTCTACTCTTTATTAAAAAAAAAAAAATAAAAAAAAAAAATAGCAACATTATGCGCAAATAATTGCATCATCTAACAATTTTTGTGAAGTACTGTTTTCAAGTTAATTTTGAATGCTGTTTTGAAGTTGTTATAATCGAATTAAATTTCCATAGTATGTAACAATATACTCATTTATCAGACATATTATTATCTAAATGTTGTAAATGCGTAATATTTTGCGATTATTTATTTATTAATAGTTAATAAAATGTAAAATAAATAGGCACTAACATTTTACCACAATTTCAGGGTAACTTTCAGCCGGCTCAAAGTTATACTGATATTTATATTTTACTGATTATAGGTGCTACTGTAAAAAAATTCCCATATTTGCACATATATTTTATATAAATGCCGAAAGTGTGCATTAGATATAGCATGTAAATATTTTCACAAATATGTGTAAAATACATAAAATTCATTTAAAGGCGTTATTCGGGGCGGAGCTACTCAAATTTGACATTTCATACATTCGACATTTTTTATTCTTGTTTGAATAATACTAGTACTGGCATGTATTACTGTAACTATGGATATATTATTGAGTTAAAACATTGAAAATTGTTTTTCACTACATTTGTATGTTTTGTCTGAACAATCAAGTTTTTTTTTTTTTTTTCTAAATATTCATGTTTTTCTTCTTCCACTTTTTTTATGCATAATATTTGTT
Source organism: Maratus speciosus (assembly GCA_963932465.1). Taxonomy (NCBI): domain Eukaryota; kingdom Metazoa; phylum Arthropoda; class Arachnida; order Araneae; family Salticidae; genus Maratus; species Maratus speciosus. The sequence continues at coordinate 238,298,926 of OZ010794.1, read as the reverse complement.
GTAATATCATAAATTATACAAATCTTGTGATGTTGGGAAATATAAATACGGAGTCTATACATATCTGAAAACATTTTTTCGGGTTCAAAGTTATCTTAAATATAATACCTTATTTTATAATGAATTATTTTAGATAATATTTATCATATGGCGCAAAGTTACCCTAAATGGCTGGGTAACTTTGAACCAGGTTAAAAATTCATTTTTTATTGTTTTTATCATTGTTATTCCTTAATTTTTGATAGTCATACAATAATTTAGAATCATTTCTTCACTTTTATGCCACTAGTTGCATCAATTTTCTGAAAATAAGAGTGTGGCATATGAAAATAGAGAAAATGCGGATCAAAATTACCCTGAATGACTGTAGTATGAATAACTAACAATAAATATTAAGTTGATTTGTTATAGATTTAATTGTATTTCCCAATAAAAATATTACTCTATCTAATACATAAACTATAATATTACGGTTGTGGTTTTTATCTATATATTTTATTTATAAAATAAATATCAAATGTGTGCAACTGTATATCAAATGCGCTACTCTGTTCACAAATGTAACTTTCGAGATTTATTACGTAACTGCGAATTTATGTAAATCGCGTAATACGTAAGTCGGGGGATACCTGTATATTCATTTTTTCGTAAAGCAAAAAAACGCGAAATGCGTCTGTGAATCCCTTATCTATACTGTTATTATTTTTTTTCTTTTAATTCAGTGATAGGATGCAAGAAAATATCTAGTGTCGAAAAGATAATATAAGTGTCTCTTGAGGCGTCCATGTAATAAAATGGTTTTCTATGGCTACTAGATACCACTTTAAACTATTTATTGACACTATGGAAATAAAGTTTATTTATTGATTATAAAAAAATATAATTTTATAAAAGTGCTAAAAAAATAAACATATAACAATATATTATAATAAACTTCATTTTCCACATATACATAGCTGCCAACTTTTACGCTTTTCAGCTACCATTAAAATTTAATAGTAAATACAGTAAAATCAGTCTAAGGCAGAATTGATCGAGACCAAGAAACTTTTCCGCAGTAGACAATATTCCGCCTTAAAGAAATTTTATTCTATGCCTATGGATTCGCAGGGACTTGAAAATCTCCCCGAGTTAGACAAATTTCCGTCTTACACAGACTCCGCTTACAGACAGCTTACTGTATATATTTTTTTAATATGGGTCAATCGATATACCATTTCAATTTGAAAGTTTTTTAGATCCCTATATCCCTAACATAAACATTTATTCAAAACAAAATGGTGCATTTATTCACTATATGTGTGATAAATAATATAAAATCTTAAAAAAAAAAAAATAAAAAAAAATGTGTAAATAAATAAATAAATAAATAAAATAAGTTATGCCACAAAGAATGATCTTTTAATCCTATTTGTACTGAATTATGAATTATGAATTTTATCTTCTAAAGCAACTCTTCATAGTACCCTCATTGTTTATGAATTTACGTTCATTCCTTGTGTTTTGCATTATTTTGCCATACTTAGAAACTAAAGTGCGTTTTCTTAATTTTCAGTAATTTTTAAAGAAGATTACAATTGCCAAACCTGTTGTGATCCAGAAAAAATATTAAAATAAGTAGCAGTTTCATTTGTAATTTTGTAATCTTCTCTCTCTCTGTGTGTGTGTGAATATTTTTTAACCTGTGACATAAAGATGGAAATAAAAAGTATTTTCAATAATAATTCTTAAAAAAATGTAGATATTAATTTTAATATCTTGATTTAATACAACAAAAACATTTTAAATTTCTTAAAGCATAAAAATAAACTAAATCCAGGAAGTAAAGTTGTCCCAGAAGTAAAGTCCACATTGTTGAATTTATGAGTGATTTGTGCCGACGTGATTCTAAAAAGTATTAGTCATCCCTTATAAAAAACGATTTTTGTTTTATACATCCAATAATGCATTGTCATGCATATGTAATTAGCATTCATTACCATGCATGATATATGTGTATTATGCATAATGTGTGCATTAGCTTGCATAATGCATTAACATAGTTGTCTCCAAATTTTTGATAATCACTTATTAAAAAATTCGCTTTATTTAATCATTAAAAAATTTCGGTTTTAGAAAGCGAATAATTCTGTATAAAATTACTAATATTAATTCTTTATGTACAGAATTATGAATTCATGAATATTTTACCTTCTAAAGCATTTTTCGTGAATTTTTGATACCACATTAGAAGATTTACAACAATAATTTACTACATTTCAGAAGGATTGAAGTATTTAGAAGTATTAATTAAATTTAAATTTATAGGGATTTTATGCAATATTTAAAACCCCACCAAAATCTTTAACCCTTTCCGGGACAGGCAAATTTTGTTGTAAAATGATGAAATTATCGACTGACACCGGAATTTACATACGACTTTTTGAGAAATTAAAATCTTGTTACTTTACGCTTTGCAAAATTTTATTAAAATATTCTTGGTGTAGTTTGTAAGTTGAGAAATAAAATTAGGTATCCCGACACAGGCACACTGTGCCAGAAAGGGTTAACACTTTCCATTCCGTTGTCGCCGCTGCGGCGACATCATCTTTCTTTGTAAAATCTGTTTTTGGCTCCAGTAAAAAAAGAGAATAAAATTTGCCTTAATCAGAACATTTTTGAAATTGCATAGAGAAGTAAAGTTCTTTTAAAAAAGTGGTACCCACCGAATAAAATTTGTGTAACAGACGCCGACGTCTAAAGGGTTAATTTTAAATATTTTTAAATATTTTTCTTATTATTTTGTAGAATTAAGGAATTTACATATGTAATGTTCTTGCAATAGCAATATAGAATTTTTTTTTCTAATTGAAAAATATTACCCCCCCCCCCCCTCCTAACGCCAAGACAACTGGAAAAAAGCAAAGGAAAAAGAAATTATACTTTTAGATATATTTTTGTTTTGTGTAACCAGTAATGCATTTGGAACAAGGTAAAGTAATGCATCTGTATCTCATTCTAAAATGTATTACTACTAATAGTTGTATTAAATTAATTTTAAAACGAGTTTTTTAATGGTACTTATAAGTACCGTTGGTAGAATTAAGGGTTAACAATTACATCGAAAATGTGTCATTTACAGCTTATATATTATTTAAACCTTAGATAACAAATGCTGCCACATGCACGTCAACCAGTCTTTACTGTCCAAATGTGTTGTTTCCAATTATTATTGTTTTGGCATAACTTTTTCCAACAAACTTTCTTTTGCCGTATTTAATTGTTGACAATTCAAAATTTGTTATGGCAATTTTTTCTGTGCAAAAATAATGGTGTCCCATTAGAAACAAAACATTTGAAAAATAAAAATTGCTTATCGGCATTATAAAGAGAAATTTTTATTTTCCTATTTAATCATACAAACTTCCTAGAAAAGTTATTAGAAAGAAGTACTAGAAATTAAAGATAAGAAAAAAGCATGTCCCGGTTGAAAGAAAGGAATGTTGATGAACTCCCTGTTATTAACCCTTTGCGCTCGGCGTCTCTTACACAAATTTTATTCGATTGGCACCACTTTTTAAAAAGAAGTACACTTTATTTTTGGTGCCAAAAACAAATTTTGCAAAGAAAGGTTTTGTCTCCGCTCCGTAGCCCTCGAGTGCAAAGGGTTAAGAAAAATAACAAGCTGTGTGTAAATTCTGAATTTAATTTTATTCTTTATAAAATGTAATATTTTACTTTTTTTGGTTGTAATCGTCTAATATCGTATGTACGGAAATGTGCGAAAATACAATTTCGAATTTTTGAATTCATGCTCAATAGATGATCAAACAATGTTTGCATCCGCGATTTGGTGTACTATTAACATGGATCATTAGCCCCTTCGCGACGGGAGCCTTTTACAAACTTTTTAATCTTTTGTCACCGTTTAAAAAAAAAAAATTGTCTTTAAAATTTGTGTCTTGTTGAATCGAGAAACTGCGTTGATTAAATAAGGCAAATTTTACAGTAAAATTTTACTGGTAAGGCAAAACAAGGATTCTGAGCGCTTCACGCGGCACGCATACGTGCCGCTCGTCCCCAAGGGGTTAGTTATACTTGGATCATTGTTGTATAAAAAATATTGCATCCAGTAAGAACAGGCCTCGGATCGTCTCTTTTAAAAGAGACCAAATCAAAATTTTAACGGTACTATTTTCTTAATTCCTTGGGCCCATTTGACGACTGCGACTCGTCATGCATTGGCAACAGCCGCTTACTTTTATATTCTATTCATGCCACTATTTAAAGTAAAAAAATAAAATGTAGTATATTTTTTTGTACACGTTGTCAATGTGATTATGACATATTTTTGCCTTGAGAAAGTGGTGCGAAATCGAACACGAACTAAAAAACATCTGTGGCAGACCTGAAATAAATGCGCACCCAAAAGGTTAAGACATTTTCGATTTTGATTCATCTTGCAAATGTTGTAGAAATCCCATTCGTATACATTGTCCTGAATTCTTGTTGTAATCTACCATGAAAATAATTTGAAATATTAGTGGTGACAAAAATAGACTCTTCTTTGAAGCGTTATTAGGAGATTAGGAAGGTTTCGGAAACGGTCTAATGACTAAAACCGACATTCCAGTACTCTCTTGAACATTAAATGCAGGGTTATTACAAATAAATCATCGGGATTTGATACGTTACTACGTGCGATGTAGGAAACGTATATCTTTCCATGACAACTCAAACTAGAGGGCGTTAACTACAGTTTCGCGCTGCGTATGTGTCATGCACATGTGGTTGCCATGGTTGCTGCGCGAACGTCATAATCAAAATGTCAAGTGGACAGCAGAAAGCGTTTTGTGTACTAGAATTTCCAAAGTGTGAATCGCTTATAACCGTTATAACTGTTCAGAGAGCATTCCGGAAGGCATACAAATGCAAAGCATCCTGCGCTGGTATCGACAGTTCAAAGAAACCGGTTGTTTCTGTAAAAGCAAAAGTTCCGTCCGACCAAGAGTTACTGAAGAAACAGTGAACCGAGTTACAGAGAGAGTTTCTTCCGTAGCCCCAAGAAATCAACAAATCGCGCTAGCAGCGAACTTTCGATTCCAAAGCCAACTGTGTGGAAAATTTCTCCTGTCCAGTCGCCATTTTGAATATGACGTTCGTGCAGCAACCATATGACAACCACACGCGCATGACACATACTCAGCGCGAAACTGTAGTTAACGCCCTCTCGTTTTAGTTGTCTTGGAAGCATATACGTTTCCTAGTTCGCACGTAGTAACGTATAAAAACCCGATGATTCATTTCCAATAACCTTGTTAATTTCTCTATTTACAATTACAGTAAGCTGTGTTTAATGCGGATTGGCTAAGAAATTTTTCGCAGATGTTGCAGATGTTTCTTGCAGATGTTTTAGAAAGCCCATTTGTATGCTTTTTCCTGCAATTCTTCTTGTAATCTACTAAGAAAATAATTTAAAAAATAGTGGCGACCAAAATAGATTCTCTTTTGAGGCCTGGATAAGCGTGATTAAAAGAATAGAAAGGTTTCGCAAAAGATATAATGATTAAAACCAACATTCAAGTGCTCACTTGAACTGTAAATAAATTTCTATATTTGCAACATGGAACTATCAATAAAGAGGAACGTACATATCCTTAAACTATTGAAGCGTCAACTGTAACCGCTTTCACAGGATTTTAATACCGCCGGGGGAAGCTTCCACCAGTAAATCTAAATAGAAATTTTCTCTTTTTTGAAACGTCCTATTACTGCAAAATTTCCTTTATAAATAATGATACAAACAATTATTCATTTTTACTGGATGAAGTTGACTTCGGCGATATTCATGCCCTGCGTTTCTGCCATTTTGTGACAATCTAGACAACCTCCTCAAAGTGTCAGCGAAAAATACAGTAGCGCTCAAAAGTATTTTGACAACATTGTATTCTGACTTATTTTATTTAATATAAAAATGTAAAAGAAAGTATATTCTCTATAATTGAGACCCCTTATGATTGAGATTCCCTATGACTGCAGTTATTCAAATGTATCAAGTTTCAACTTGTTTGTTTACATTCGGCGCCACCGAAGAAATATGACTTTTCCTTAGCTCAAAAGTATTTTGACAATTAGTTTGCATTTAATTGTTGAAAGTGTCAGTGGCGCTACAGCTTCGATTAGTGTTTATATTGACTTATTGTAATTATTTTTAAATGCCGAATTGTAAAAAATATTGAAGTGATTCTAGAAAAGCCGCTGTAAATGCACTTAAGAAAGGTAGATTGCAAGCAGAATTAGCTCGTTCTTTTAACGTGTCTCGGCAACTTCTTATTGCATGTAATAAAGTTTTTAATAAACAGAAATGCATCGAAAATAAGCCTCAAAGTGGCCAACCGAAAAAAAACAACTTGCAATGTTGACTGCATTCTAAAAATGATATCTACAAATGATTGTGGTAAGTCCTCTGTAAAATAAAAAAATGAATTGAAAGAAAATTACGGCATAGACATACATGTTTCATCAGTCAAACGACGCCTAAACCTCTGTGGTTTACATGGCAGAAGACCTGCAAAAACACGTTTGTTATCTGCTAAGAATAGGAAGGCTAGAGTTGCATTTGTAAAACGGCATAACCCCTTCAGGGGCAAAGCAATTCCATTGCTAAAGTGTTGAAATTAATTATTGACACCAGAATTTTGGTTAAAAAATATTCAGTTTATTATGTGTGTGAAATATAGATTTTTCCTATTTACAAATAAATTTGTTTTCAAATTCCGGTGTCTATCATTAATTTCAACACTTTATCAATGGAATTGCTTTGCCCCTGAAAGGGTTATGCCGTTTTAGAAATGCAAATCTAGCCTTCCTGTTCTTAGTAGATAATAAACGTGTTTTTGCTGGCCTTCTGCCATGTAAACCATAGAGGTTTAGGTGTCGTTTGACTGATGAAACGTGTATGTCTCTGCCGTAATTTCTTTCAATTCATTTTTTATTATTACAACGGACTAACGACAATCATTTGTAGATATCATTTTTATAATACAGTCAACATTTCAAGATGTTTCTTCGGTTGGCCCCTTTGAGGCTTATTTTCGATGCATTTCTGTTTATTAAAAATTTTATTCCATATAATAACAAGGTGCGGAGACACGTTAAAAGAACGAGCTAATTCTGCTTGCAGTCTACCTTTCTTAAGTGCATTTACAGCGTCTTTTCTAGAATCACTTCAATATTTTTTACACTTCTGAATTTTAAAATAATCACAATAAGTCAATATAAACACTAACCGAAGCTATAGCGCCACTGACACCTTCAACAATTAAATGCAAACCAATTGTCAAAATACTTTTGAGCTAAGGAGGAGTCATATTTTTTCGGTGGCGCCGAATGTAAACAAACAAGTTGAAACTTGATACATTTGAATAACTGCAATCATAGTGTTCTCAATTACAGGGAATATATTTTCTTTTACATTTGTATATTAAATAAAATAAGAGAGAATATAAGGTTGTCAAAATACTTTTGAGCGCTACTGTATTATAATGCATGCGCAAACTGAAACCAGTAAAAACAAACAGAAATTTTACTATATTTATGATAGAAATTTTTTACGGGAAAAAAAAAAAAAAAAGTTAAAATGACGCGAAATTTTCTATTGAATGATTCCTGGTGGGAGTTTGCTCTGGCAGTAATCAGACAGTGTTAATTCGATTCAAAACATCTGCCTCCGTCTTCTGACAAAGCCGCCTTAAGACTACAAGCCAGACACACCCTTCATCCCCCTACATGTGACGTCACAGCCCGGAGCTGGCCAACGCGCCAGCCCCGAACATTTGAATTTTGTATCTTGCTATTTTACGTGCACGTGCGTTTTACTTAGCCTAATAACATATTTTTTTCAAGGTAAGTTTTATTTTCAAAATATATTTATATGCTATCAGCACAAGTTTTATTTCTTGTGTTCAAAATCTTTTATTTTTAATTTCTTTGAAATAAATTAACTAGCAAATCCTAGTACGATTCTATCAATAATACCGTATCTCAAAACGAAACGATATTATTGTAGTTCTGTTTCTTTCCACATAGAGCAATAATTCAAAATGGCAAACATCCCTAAATCGTGTCAAGACTTATATCATTTAAATTGTATCTTGTCACACCATCCTCTCTTTATAATTTGTTCTGTTTTCTCTAATTCATTAGAGCGACCTTTAATTAACGTCCATTTATTAAAAGACACTTGTCGTGTGAATAGTAACTCGGGTTATTTTGTATGCAGAATTAGTTGGACTTTAATTTGAAAACAAATTTATGTATTTATATGTATATTCATGCTTAAAAATTTTAATATTCTAGAAATTTTCATAAAAGTCACTGTGAATACATAGCATTTTTATCTTGTTTACTTCTTTTAAAGCAAACCCCGATCGATATACTTGTATCAATTTATTGTTGTTTTTTAATCTTAAACGTTTGCTATCTTAATAAAAATTCTTTTTATATTTTTTTGTTAAATTATAAATGCTTATGTACTGTGTAAATAGAGCTATGGGGATAATGTTTTTGAATCTCTCTATTTTTGTCACAACTGTAAACAATTTATTTACAAGACTAGAGGAAGGATTGTTAGTACCCTTATGCAAAACAGTAGCCCCCCCCCCCCACACACACACACTTTCTTCGCAAAAATCCTATGTTTTCTCATATACATTTTAATGTTTAATTAAAAGTAACAATAAATAAAATTATTATTCTATAATTATAAATTTACTTTTAAATCTAGCCAGGAAATACTTTTCATCTCATAAAAATTGATTATTTTAATCTTAAAAGATGTGAACAAACATTTAAGAACCCACACAACATTATTTTGGAAATGAAATATTTTCGTGGAAGGTTTTTGTGTTTTTCGATGTTTTTTTTTTATCAGCTATTACCTAAACTTTTGAGGAAAATGAACATAAATTAGGAATATTTTAATTCCAATTGATGAAAGTCTTTTTTTTCTTTCTTTTATTTTTCTCGTCATATGTCAATACGCTTTTTAAAAAATCTATCGCTTGTACCTTACATAATATATCAAACTAATACAAAACTAAATAATAATTTTCTGTTTCATGAACTTGTGTTTTTTTAGTATTATGACAGTTTTGTGTTTTTTAATTTAATGTATTTTCTGTTAAAATTAGCCATTTCTGATAAGTAAAGTTTACAGTACGAAAATTTATTTATAAGAATACTTAATTTCATGTATACTTTAATTTTACCATTTATTATATGCAGGTTTCAAATCACTTAATATTTAATAGGATATTTACTGTATAATTTCAAGCCCAATTAAAAATAAAAATAGAACACAACTTGAATTTGTTTTCATTTAACATTCACTTTTCTTCCACTTTAATTTAATTTTTAAATGTGGGTTTTGATTGGCACACTTATTGTTATTTATTTATTTTGAAATAATTGAAAGCAAAATAATTCAATTTATGTGTTTAAACTGCAAATTTATATATATATATATATATGTGTGTAATAATGTATAATGCCATGTTTTTGAATATATACCAAATAGATAATTGGTATTGTTTCTAAATTTCAAAGTAGACTAAATAATAAAAACTGTCTACTAAAATAAATATAATACTTGGGATTTTTTTTCATTAACGAACGTATTTTCTTTAATGTATCTTTAACCCTAGAACTACCGGAAATTTTACTCAAGTTTTATAAAAACATTCTACACCAGAATTTTTACTTAAAACTATTTAATTTGTTTATTTAACTTATTATTGTCTGATTTATACATTTAGTTTGTTTTGAAGAAATTTCTGGTTTGAATAAATATTTTGAATGTACATGTCGGGTCCAATGGACCCGTCTGGTAGACGGAAGGTTAATTCTGATGCACATTTTCATTGACACAGTGATATTATTTCATAAATATTGTTTTTGTGTTTGTTTGTTTCGATTGTTTCTCGTTATTATTGTTTCGGGTGATCGAAATTGATTAAAAAGCACTTAATTAGCGTCTTTAAACTATAAGTTTTTATTTTTCCCCCATATGCTGTGATAATAAGTTGAAATATGGAGGAAAGAATTAATGTTTTAAATAACGATGTGCTCTCCACGGCTGATCTAAGCCCCGCGTCGTGACGTCACGAAACCTTGTGTTTTGCTTGTAGTCTTGAGGCGGCTTTGCTTCTGACAATCTCCACAGTTGCTTCACTCTCAACTGGTAGACAGTGCGCTATATGTCTTATCCTCTTTATTCATAACTCCATTATTTGCAATTACAGTATGCTCTGTTTAATATTGACTGGTTAAGAATTTATTCGCTTTAGATTTATCTTGCAAAAGTTGTAGAAATCCCGTTTGTATGATTTTCCCCACAACTCTTGCTGTAATTTACCAAGAAAATAATTTTAAATACTAGTGGTGACAAAAATAGATTCTCCTTTGAGGCCCGGATAGGCGTGATTAACACTAGAACGGCGGGAAATTTTACTCAAATTTTTAAAAATATTTCACATCAGAATTTTTGCTTAAAAATATTTAACTTATTTATTTAAGTTATTTTTGGGCAGTATATATTAATCTTATATTTTAAAAAGTTTTCTGGTTCGAATCGACATGTTTTCAATTGGCAAGGGTCAAAATGACCCCTCGCCGCCGTTCTAGTGTTAAGAGCAAATGATCTAAAGATTAAAACCGACATTCCAATGCTCACTTCAACTATAAATAAATTTCCTTATTTACAAATAGAGTAAGCTCTGTTTAATGCGGACTCCGCATAATATGCAAATCTAAGAAAGATTTTACCGTCTTTCAGACAGCATTTCAAATAAATGTACTTTGTCTAAGGCGGAATACTCTCTATAACGAAATATTTTCTTTCTCCCCGTCGATTCCACATTAGACATACTTCGATTCCATTTTAGTTTTTTGTACTCTTATATATATATTTATATATATTATTCGAATAGAAAAAACTGGAACTATACGAGAGTGAAAGAGAGGGTGATAAAGAGGTAAATTATACTTTTTCTTAAGTACATTTTTATGACTGCCAAACCTTCAGAAATTTTATTGCCATAAATTAAAAATAGAAATATTGATTTTATTTAATGTCAGATGTCTGTGATTAAGTAAAACAATGATAATTTTTAAAACAGTGTTAATAAAAAAAATCAGATGATACGGAAACTCTGCATTTTAAATTGATTATAATTGATTAAGCGATGTAAAATGTTTTAAATATTTTGAAATATAGTACTTTGGAATAATAATAAAAAAAAAAAAAACTAAAATCTGTATGACATTTTATAAGGAATAATAAATGTTTTCCGTAAATAATAATTTATTGCGTAAACATACAATATTTAAGTATTGCGAGGCAGCGCAATACTTATTTATTTCCAGTGTCACTTCTCAATGTTAATTTAACATAGAAAAGCCTATGGAGATCATAACTTTTTCATTTTTTCTTCCCACCTTTTTGTCCCTGATGCCACTCATTTTTTATTCTTGACTAATTCTAATGATATTATAAATTTAAAGTGTAAAAACGTTTGCCTTGCGTCAGGGTCAAAACGAATGGTTAAATGCCTTTGCATATGAGTGAATTATAACCCAGAGAGAAACATGGGCTAATTTTTGTTTACATTATTCATTTATCTTTCTTAATAATTCCAATTTTCGCTTTTTTCATTGAAAATCAACGGACATTTTTTCATAGAAAATGTAACATTTTTACTTTATTGTTGTAAAAATTTCAAAAGCCGTAATAATAATTTATTTCTTTTTAATTGAAAGATTTTCAAGTGAAATATTAAATTGAGCTAGTTTTTTTTTTTTTTTTTTTTTTTTTTTTTTTCAAAAATTAAAGAGGTGAATATGGCGTCATAGTGGAAATAAAAAGCATATTTTCAGAATAAGATTTTGCTTTGGTCAAGATTAACTTTTAGTAAAGTGTTTCTAATGTATAGCTATTTTTACGCAAGTAGCGAACTTAGTGGGGAATTACATAACTTAAATTTTAAAATGTATTTTTTTCCGAGATGAGAACTATTTATACCCCAAGTTAAACTTAGGTAATAATTTTCTGATGTGTTTGCATCACCCCTTGGGAGAGATTAAGGTTTAAAAATTTAAGTAAAATTTTTATTTTTTATTTTTTACTGTATCACAGCTATAATATTGTTAAATATTTGTAGTAAGGATTCAACACAATTTACATTTACATTCATAAAGTTCCCGAGTGGGAAATAGGGTATCTAAATTTAAGTGAAGTTTTTTTTTTATGATATTATAGATTTTTTTTATGTTCAGATTGGAAGTTTTTGTCCAAACTACCGCAACCTGCATTACTGCAGTGGTGAAACATTTTGAATTACCCATTGGTAAACTGCATCCCACATTGTGATGCAATATCGCATACATCAGAGTCTGATGATGATACTCTCTATTAATTTTGAAATGCGTTCATCTGAGTGCAGTAGTTATTGAAAAACTTAACATATTAAATAAAAACATAATTTGAAGAAGAAATTTAAAAAAAAGTAAATTTATTTTTTACATTGTTTAAGCCCGAGAAGGGACAGATATTAAGTTATTTCATTCGATTAGTTCTACATTTAATGTTAAATTTTTGTAACAAATTAGTTAAGCCAATTGAAGTTTAAAAAATAAAAATAAAATTCATACAATATGATACTTAAAACACACTAAAAAAAATAGATTCCGTTCAAATGAAATCGAAATAAATCTTAGACTGCTTCCATTTTGAATTGAAAATATTTGTATTGCAGATTTTGTATTATGTTTACGACAATTGTGCATAAAAGGATAAGATGCATGCAAAATACAAAACTTAAAAAAATGTCTAAGATTTATTTCGATTTAATTAGAACGGAATCTATTTTTTAAGGGTGTTTTAAGTATCATATTGTATGAATTTTATTTTTATCTTTTAATCTTCAATTGGCTTAACTAATTTGTTACAAAAATGTAACATTAAATGTAGAACTAATTGAATTAAATAACTTAATATCTGTCCCTTCTCGGGCTTAAACAATGTAGGAAATAAATTTATTTTTTTTAAATTTCTTCTTCAAATTATGTTTTTATTTAATTTTTAATTCAGTATGATGAAATGCAAGCCACTACGGAGTATGAATATGTTTTTCAAGAAAACAAATTTTCAGACATTACTGATTATGCATAGATTTTGTATGAAATTGAAGACTTAATCATCTAATGCCCATGGTAGCATACATGCTATTACAAGTATTTCCAATTTTGTGGATTTTTTAATTCAAATATTTCAAATACATACCAGAAATTTAAAAAGCAATATTTGCTTTATTTATAAACAGACATTCTGTAATCGAGTAAAGCTAAATTTAATACTGAAATTTTTTGATATGAATTCCTATTACCTGAATTACGGAATTTCAAGAACGTATTCTACCATGAAAATAAGAGGGTTAACCCTTTGAGTGGCAAGTAATAATGCCGCTATAATATTGAATTCCCACCGGAATGATCGAAAATTTATTTTTAAATTAGGAAAAGCAATTTTTCAACGTTTCTCTCCCCCCCCCCCCCCAAAGTTAAAAATATAAAATTTAGTTAAAAGCTTCTGGTGGGAATCTTGTTTAAATTAGGGATATAATATATCCCACCGCCCCTCTGGGGAGTTAACACTAAAACGACCGGAAATTTTAATCAAGTTTTATAAAAATATTTTACACCGGAATTTTCATTTAAATCTGCTTAACATATTTATTAAATATTTTTCTACTTTGTATATTTTAAACTTATTTTACAGAGAAATTTACGGTTCGGACTGAAATATATTTATATGGTAGGAGTCAAAATGACTCCTAACGGTATTTTTAGTGTTAAATAAGAATTGTCCTTTTAAAATGTTGCTATTTTGCAATACTAAGTAACGCACAGATTTTGCGACCTAAAACAAGCACACTTCCCTTAGCATGCAGTCTTTAACCCTTTCAGGGGCAAGGTACTTATATTCATAAAATTTTGAAATATCTTCTTGACACCAGTATTTACAAGAGAATTTATTTGTAGACAAGTAAAAGCATATTTTCGCTTACTTAACTCCTTCGGGACGGGAACCTTTTACGGAATTTTTAATCTTTTGTCACCGTTTTTTTGAAACAGAAATTTGTGTCTTCTTGAATCGAGAAAATGCGCTAATTACATAAGACAAATTTTACAGTAAAATTTTACTGGTGAGGAAAGACAAGGATTCTGAGCGCTTCATGCGGCACGTATGCGTGTCGCTCGTCCCCAAGGGGTTAATAAGGGTGAAATTTTCATTATAAAATTCCGGTGCCAATGTGGCAATTAGGGATTAAAATTATGAGATTCCATGACGGCATAACCGCCCTTCAAGGGGTTAAAATTATCTTTTATTGTATTCTTCCGCTTTTCTTTACATAGTATTCTTTCTGTGTTGCCATTTGTTGAAGTATTTAAATACCAAATAGCCATTTCTTTTTCTCTCTTTTTTCTTTCCTTGACTAGTGAAAGAAAATAATCAATAAGGGTAATTGGTAATAATAAGTTTTACCCGTGCAAGTGAAAAAAAAGGGGTAAATAATGACAGTGATAATTTAAAATACTATATTATTATTTTCTTAATATTTTATCTCTAAAATACAGCCTGACAATTTTTGATCAGGTAGATGTATGTTAACGTTAAAAAAAAAAAAAAATATATATATATATATATATATATATATATATAAATCTGTGATTATTAGTTTAGGACAGGGGTCGTACATATCCTGAATTTCACGATCAGGAAATTCTTCAGTTCCAGTATTTTCTTACGGAAAAATCACTTCTTAAATAATGCCTTAAGCGTACGACTCCTGATTTAGCGATGACTGCTATGATTTCTCATCAAAAAACACGCAATAATTATTTTACGTGTTGGTTACAATAGTTTACTTTATAATGTATTTTAACACCTTAATTCTCGCTCCCGTCATATTCTCGGGCTGTGTCTTTTACTCGGATTGTTTGACTGCCACCAGTTTTATAAAATAGTGAAATTGGCTATATTTTAGTATGGATTTACCTGTCATTAAATAAGGTGAATATTTCTTTTTCATAAAAGTGGTGCCAATAAGCAATTTGAATTTTTTAACAGCAAATTAATTCGAGCGTGAAGGGGTTAATTTGCATACTTATGTTTCATTTAACTTTTTTATTTAAGTATTTTGAATCGCAGTAAATAAAAATAAAAATGTCAAAGTGTTCAACGTGGTGTTTAAAAGCTTGATCGTCAACATCTATATACAGATTTAATGTCAACAGGGAGAATAATTTCCCAGATCGTTTCAATTTAATTTATGCAAATAAGTTTTAATCTTTATCGACTCATAAAACATTTATTATTTAACAGTACACAATTCAATAACAATGTTTACATTCTCAAATGAAATTTTGATTTCCCTTCGAAATCATGTTACAGATGATTAAACACATTATTATCGGCATATGTATTTATGGAATATAATGTACTTTTGCATACACATTAAGTTATAAAATCAGTATTTATTCTAGCTGAAATTTAAATAACGTAGTGAAACATTAAATTTGAGATTTTTTTTCATACATACTACATGAAATGCAATATTCGACTTGTTTATTTTTTAAAGATATGAATTTTGATGGAATGTATAGATTATAGCAATGATTAAATATGTATTAAAATAAGTGTTCGTATGCCACAGAAACATTACACAATTTGTATATATTTTTGTGTAACGTATTTGTATATCTTTCAAACTTTTTTTTTTCATCTCTAAATATGCACCATAGTAAAACTAATTTTTAATTTTTAACTTTTATTTTTAATGCTAAACATAAGTTTCCATAAAAAAAATTAAATATAGATTTAAAAATACTATTTTTCATAAACGGTCGAAGAAAAATTTTACTTACAAACATTTTTTTTTAAACATTTTTTTTCTGTATAAAGAAAAAATACCGTTTTTTTATATTTATAATTCGTTTGAAATCCCAATTTATCTTTTTAAAGTTATTAGAAATTCAACTTAAGCCCCATTAAAAAAAAAAAAAAAGATACAATATAACAAAAATTTTCTTTCAAACATATTCTTATTTCACTACTGCATTCTATTGAACGATTGAAATATCTCATAGTCATTTTTTTCTTTCTCAATTTTAATTTTTTTTCTTTGTATAGTGAAAGAAAATAATTAATCACGCTATCAGCTAATACCAAGTTTTTACTTATTAAATGAAAAAAAAAATGTAAATAATACGTGTTATTTACAATATAATATTATTATCATCTTAACATTTTATATCTAAAGGACAGCTTGCTTTATGAAAAAAATGTTCTGTAAAACCGAAGGAAATAGTAATAAAGAGGAACTGACATATGTAAAATAGTAAAGTTTCAACTGTAACCGCTTTCGATGGGATTGATCACCGCCTGGGCAAAGTTCCATCAGTAAATTTAAACAGAAAATTTCTGCTTTTTTAAACGCCTTATTAGTACAAAATGTCGGTAATAAATAATGGCAAAAATCGATATTCATTTTTACTGGTGGAAGTTTACTTCGCAGGTAGTCAGGCATTGCATTTCCGCCATATTGTGACAACCTGGACAACCTTCTCTCTGTGTAGATGAAAAAGATCGTAATACCTGGGCAAACTGCTACCAGTAAAAACAAATAAAAAATTTAACCATATTTATGAGAAAATATTTTCTTGACAGTGCCACTAAAATAAGTAAAATTATTCATTTCAAATTTCAGGGTTCTCAAATGGTTCACAAATTGAATACCAATATTATTTTAGAAAAAATTTATTTTTAGATTTTTTTTTAAAAACCGCCCCGGAAACATCTTTGAAAGATAATTGTAGTGCAAACCTACCATAAAATTTTCTGTTAAAATTTATTGGAATTCAGTTGGCGGACCATTTGTGAGCCCTGAAATTTACCGGTAGAAGTTTGCTCCGGCGGTATTCAGAAATTGTTAATATGATGCAAAAAATCAACCGCCATCTTGTGACAACCACCTCAGTTACTTCACTCACAACTCATAGACAATATTTTATATGTCTCCTCCTTCTTATTCATAACTCCATTACGAAGCCATGATTATTAATTTAACTAAGACAACTATGATTTCTCTCCAAAACATGTACATGTTGTTTACATTAGTTTATTTTTTAGTGTATTTTAAATCGCATACTTATATTTTAAATGATTTTTGAAAATTTAAATGTTGTAGATCACAATTAAAAAGTAATGATATTTCAAAGTGTTTAAAAACTTCAACGTCAAAATTTATACATATATTTATTGTCAACAGGAATAACAATCATTTACTGCCCGTTTTAAATTAATTTATGGAAAGAAGTGTTCTTTTTTACGCCTTATAAAGCAGTTATTATTTAACAATGGACAATTGAATAGCAATGTTTACATTTCTAAATGAAATTTTGATTTCACTTCCGAATCCTGTTACAGATGATTAAACACATAATTACCTGCATATGTATTTATACAATATAATTTACTTTTGCATACAATTAAAAATAAAAAAATCAATATATATTTTCTAGTTGAAATTATATTAGTGTATCTGTATTGAAACATTAAAGTTGGGAATAATTTTTTAGCACAATAATTTAAATGCAATTTCCCACTTTGTTTATTTTTCAAAGGAAATGATTTCTTGATGTCATGTATAGTTTTATTACAATTATTCAATATGTATTTCAATAAGTGTTCTTATGCCACAGTAATTTAGAAAATGCATATTTTTCAAATATGTTTTTTGCATTTCTAAATATTTACAATAGTAAAAGAAATTTTATGTTTATTGATTAACATTGGTATCCAATAAATTATCTAAATATGGATTTAAAAAACATAAATTTCATAAACTGTCAAAGACAAAATTTACTTGCCAAACTTTTTTTGTGTCAAAGTTGAATAGGAATAATAATAGCCATCTGTAACAAGATTTTTTTAAACGTATAATCTTTATCATTTATTTATCATTCATTCAAAATCCTTATTTTACTCTTTTTAATGTTTTACATATTCAAACTGCCCCATTTTACAAAAATAAATATGAGAGATGACTACGACGTAACAAAAAATTACTACTTAATCATTTTATTAAATTTTAGAAATTTTCATTGCGAAATTTTCGATAATATAAATACTTGAATCGCATTCGTGGCAGAAAATTATTACGTATTTTTTCTGTCTCTATATTTTAATAGTAACATTTGTCTTTTTTGTTATTAGAATTTCTGTGAAATAGGCAATTTACTTTTGAGAAATGGTGTTACTAAAATTCCGTAATAATTGCAATCTTATGAGTAGTGATTCCGCCATCCTCAAATTTTCAGCACTCTTACAGGGTTCGCACGGGTCCTTGAATTTCTTAACTAAGAAATTCTTCGGTACCAGTATTTTTTTATGGAAAATCTCTGCTTAAAATAAGTCAAATTTTCCTCCGTTTAAACTTTTTTTTTTTCTATAAAAAATATATGGATATTCGGCCTTGAAATTAACGGCACCCGTACAAACCCTGTCTTAACCTTTATTTTATCTTTTCTACCCATTATTCTTCATTCGTTACGATTATTATATGTGTATATTTACATAAATACACCCTCTTTTCATGTTGGATACGCTATTTTTATTTTCTCTCTTTTTTTAAAAAAAAATTACCTGATTAACCATTTCCGGCGTGGTGTTCTTAAAAAAGGACACCTAATTTTAATTCAAAAACTGACAAACGGCACAAAGAATTTTTAACTAAAATTTTCCTATTATAATGTACATGAAAATATGAAAGTTCTTCTTTTCTAAAAAAATTCGTTTATAAATTGCGGTGTCAGTCCAATATTTCATCCGTTTATAAACAGAATTACTCCGCACCGGTAAGTGTTAAGAAATTATATTGAGAGCTAACTGTGAAGATACGATTGCATTTTCGTGTAGAAATCGTAAATAATTTTGAGATTAGGTGCAAATTTGGTAGATTAAGACCTCGCACTCGTCCTATATGTAACCCTTTGTATCACCGTGTTGCATATCTGTAACATTATTTCATTCATTGTTATTTATATAACGGGCTTGAAAATACGATTTTATTTATTGCTGCTACCTCCCAGCACAACAGTTAATATAAATTGTTCATATAATTCAAAACAGAGGGAGATATAGAGTTAATATTTAATACCAAAGTTTTATTTAGCTTTAAGCAGTTTTGCATCGTTTTTGTTAAAAAAAAAGAAAAAGAAAAAAAAAAAAAAAAAAAAAAACTTTGCAAATTTTGTTAAATTAAAAAGGCTAGAAACTTCAAACTTTTTTACAAAGGTAATTTTGTGTACTTTACGATCTGTATTAGAAAATTGACAATATTTATGAGAAGTATTATATTTTCAGTTTATTGGAGCTGTGAAAATAATACATTTTATTCAATAACTTTTCCATTTTATGTACTAAATTTTCATTAATATTTTTTAAATGCTCAAATTGATGTAGCCTTACATATGAGTAAATATTTTCAAAATTCAGAGTTCTTGAGTCACAACCCACATAGCAATTTAAATTTGCAAAAATATTGCATTACTCTTGCTTTGCAAACTGGCAAAGTTGCAGCAAGTTCAGCATTATAAGAATGAAAGTTCATAACCAGACTACAGCAAGATAAAGCAAACGCCGAAGTCACCATATTTTGAACTTTCCGCTAACTTGTAGTGAAAGTTAAACTCTTGCTGTATCAAACTTATTGGAAATTAACGGCAAACAGGAAGATAATTTAGGTCTCTCATGACAAAAGTACTGCAAATGCTTTGCAAACTAGTAGAAAATTTAGCTTTTTCTTGTAAAAAATAATGCAAACTTATTGCAAAGAAGTAATCCTGTCACGCCACACTATCTGTTTACAACTGTCGCACTATAAGTTCAACTCCTTCAGGTCTATAAAAGGAGTAAGCCAGTGTCGCCAGATTAGGGAATTTTTTAATTCAGATTATTTGACTGTCACCACTTTTTAAAAAATATTATATTTCGCCTTATTTTTCAGAATTTTTAATAAATTTGAGTTTCAAAAAGTGTTGACAATCAAACATCTGGGGTACAAAAAAATCCCCAATCTCGCACAAAGTTCGTGCGGGTACCGTTATTTTCAAAGCAACATACCAGTATTTCTTTTTATAGAATAAAAAATCTAGTTTAAACGCACGAAACTTCGCCTTATTTAAGGAGAGATTTTCTATAAGAAAATACTGGTACCGATGAATTCTTTAGTCTGGAAATTCAAGCACCCGTGCGAACCCTGTCGCAACATTGGTGCAATCATCGTTTTTATCAACATTAACAAATGAAGGTAATATTGCGCTTTTAACACTAGAACGCCCGGAAATTATACTCCAGTTTCATAAAAAAATTTTGACACCAGAATGTTTGTGTAAAATTATTTTGCAAATTTATCTAACATGAATCTGCGCGGTTTAACTGAAATAATTCCTGGTCCCTGTTGACATTTAATCATACGGTCGGAGTCGGATCGAGTCCTTCCGGGCGTTCTAGTGATAGACTACAATCTTTTTGGTATTTGATAAGTAAATCGTTTAAAAAAAGCGATGCCAACCGAATAAAATTTGTGTGAGGGATGCTGTCTCGACAGGGTTAAAAATCATAGACTGCTATCGGGTTAAAAGCAAAAATAAATAAATAAATAAATACATATAAATTAAAACAATATTTCTGAAAAATCCAATAATAGAGAGAAAAAATCATATAAGAATAAAAATTTTCAATATAAATTCAAAATGGCCAAAGACGTAAACATAACTTTTAATACATTAAAATAACTTTTTAATGGTAAGAATTTTTATATGAAATAATTTGTAGATTATAGATAGAATGTCACTTTACAAAAAAATAACGACAGTTGAATAGTTAAAATAATAAATAACTTTTATGGGTTCCTTATACTTACTAATCAATGAAAATGAGATTCTATAACGGTAACAATGATGTGTTTGCCTTGCCTTTGAGTAGTACCTAATTTCTGCAATTTCTGCGCATGTGCTGATTGTTTGTCTCTCAAGAGAGGGATTGTTTACATTAGTCACTTTCGAGAATTACAGTCAGTCTTGCATTAGTTTCACAAAAAACTACTCATGCAAGTGAATGATTGTCCACCTTGCGGGAGATTCGCTGCGAATTTGTAAAGTCAATTTTTTCACGGAATATCAGAAAAAATGAAACTTGGTGCTAATGGGCGTGCTATCTGGTTGATTACTAATGGAGAAAATTTCCACCAGCGAAAACGAATTGAAATTTGTGGCTTATTTATGAAAAAGTTCCTATTTTCTATTTTATTTTCAAGGGACAAGTTCAAGGGTCGTACGCTTAAGGGATTTTTTCAAGACAAATATGACTATTTGTTTATAAAATAATAAATCTAGTTTAAACGCGCGAAATTTCGCCTTATTTAAGAGGAGATTTTTCCATAAGAAAATACTGCTACCGAAGAATTTCCCGATCGTGAAATTTCAGGACAAGCACGACCCCTGCAAGTTTTATTATAGAAAGTTTGACAATTCTGTAATCATATCCTGTGTCTATTTAGAGCAGAAACTCTCAGACGCGGACGAACCATTTCTAAACATGTCCACAGATCAGTGTAGTATTATCATGGTGGGGATTAAATTTATTCCCTAGTCTCATTGAAAATTTTAAATGAAATATTAAAGCGTGGCGATTTTAAATACATAAATATTTCGAATATTTTATTATGACAAAAATGGATTTCAATTGCATTATAATGTGTCATATTCATTACTTACCATATAATAAAATGCACTTTATGCTAAAAATATTTCAATACATATATTTTTCATTTTAACAATTTAATAACAAAAAAATAAAAGAAACTGTATTTTTCCTATATATTTTTCATTTTAATAAGTTAAAATCCCCTAAAAGAATAGCAACGGTATTTTCTCTATGTATTTTTTTTTCAACATCCATTCTCCCCTTACAATTATTTACAATATAAGATTTCATTTATTAAGGGAGTAGGATACCTTTGAACACGTCTAAAAAGTTAAAAAAATATCACTATGTTTCAACCTTCAAAATTTGTGTAATATGTCAAAAATAAAAATAAAGCTTCATTTAAATATAAAGTTCATATTTAAATTTATATTTAAAGAAATATATATACTTGTAAATTAATAAATAAATATTGAAATATAAGTTAAAAAATATATGATAATAAGAGAAAAAATCTTGCACGCATGATAAAATCTGAAAATATGCATTTAAATAGGAAATTTTGGTGAAAATAAATACATGTGTTACCTTTATACTAAAACCAGAACATTTGAAAAAAATATTGACTAAATTAAAAAATTAACAGAAAATTAAAAATTTTCACTTTTTAAAAATATTTTCAAAGTAAAAAGACAGAAAAAAAATATTACATTTTGCTGGTCTTAAGTTGTAGATAATACAGAAATGAATATATTTTGAAAATTTCTTTTGATTGCCATTCACAGTTTTTGAGTAACACTGTGCGCAGTATCAAAATTCATCATTTTGAATAAACGCATTTTAATTATCCTATGTATATGTAGTCTTAATATATACTTTTAATGAAACTGTCATAATTAGTAAACTAATGGGAATTTTTTAATGCGGCTTTTTGCAAATTGTTCAGAAATGACTACGGAATCAAATTATGTATTAAAAATTTTTCGCAAATTTTGTAGGTTTAGAGGTATCCTACCGCCTTAAGATAGAAAAATTCAATATAAAATGAAATGTCTCTGGAAATTTTACTAATTTATTTTACTATTACTACTATTTAAGTTAGTGTAATAATAATTATAATGAAAATAGTATGAGGATGATGACGATAATAATAATAATAAGCGTAATAATAATAATAATAATAATAATAATAATAATAATAATAATAATAATAATGCCGTGTTCAATAAACGAGTTGAAAAATTATTTGTAAATGACGTATTAACAAATAGTTAACGTTTAGATATTATAATCGCAAATACATATTTTATTCAGTGTTAAACATATTTCTATATGATATGTAAATCTAGAACAAATCTTGAACAAGACGACAGTAGTATGACAAGTGTAACGTAGACAAACATTTCTATGTTGAAGAAACGACATACATTAATAATGGGCTGACAGCTGGATCTGACGTGCATTAAATGTTATGAATGATGTATACACCTGCTGATAAAAAATGAAAGCTTTTTATTACCATTATCATCTCTCTAAAAGCATTTTAGATTGCACTTTCCTTTCATATACCTATGTATTTTTAATATTACATACGTTTTAAGGCTTAAATAAGGTTTATTGCTAGAATAACTTTTCGTTATTTTTTTCTACATTCTTTCAAACTTCAAATAGACATTATTATTACAGACTATATTATTAACTAATAATAAATATCTATTAAACAGTAACGGATTTTTCACACCTTATTCATTACATGAAGAAAATAGAAGTTCTATAAATGTTGATATTATAAATATGTTTAATTACTGATAGCATTTTAGCTTGCGAACTTTATTATACTTTATTACACTTTATTTATATATTTATCTATTATCATAGAAATAAGACTGAGTTTCTCGCCAAGCAAAAGAAACAACAATGCAAGGAACCGCAAAAGAAAGGAATTTCCGCCAATTGATGCAAAACTACTTTACATTTCTTTTTTTAGTATTCTGTCTAGTTTATATTTTAGGGACTGGCCAAAACCGGATATTGACACCTCTATAGCTTGAGTTCTATTTATGATAGAAACAAAATTCTTGCTTCTATGTTAATGGGGCGTGCCCCGTGACTCAGGAAATAAAAGTAAAGTGGAATCCGGCGAATTGGTTTTTAGTAAATGCGATTGTAAAAGTGCTGTTTTTTGCACTTTTTAAATTCTTGTGCAGACCAAAATCTGTTGACAGGGCTACATCAATGTGTAATTCTCGAATTTTTAACCCCTTGAGGGGCGGCGGTATATATTATATACCACCTACGATTAATGAAGTTTTACACCAGAAAAAATTTATTAAATTTTACTTTTCTAACTTTGGTGGAAAAAAGCCGTAAAATTGCTTTTCCTTATTTTGAAATAATTTTTTTCTAATTTTCCGGTGGGAATTCAGCATGTCACAAACGTAATTGCTTGCCCCTCAAGGGGTTAAGCAGTTTGTGGCGTTTGAGTTGTTTTTACGAGTAAGACAAATCATTAAAATTTCATGTGAAAGTATTTATTCGTGTTTGATTTATGTGAGTTTGAAGTAATTGATTCCTATGCTTAAAGTAGAAAAAACATATATTAAATAGCATAACTCTTGTCAAAATGGTCGTATAAAAAATGTTTTTATTTTTATTTTTATATGCTTAAAATTTTGAATAAAATAATTTCTTTGTTATATATAAAACGAATAGAAAAAATATCCTTTTTTAGCATTTGAAACCCATTTAACCACTTAAAGTTATACATAAAAATGCTAAATTCTTTCAAAGTCCAAAAAATGTCCTAATTTTTAGTTAAAATCTAACAAGAAAAAAAACTATTAAACTATATTATCGTATTTTCACTCGTATCCGCCGCACCTCAGATAGCTCGTTTTGCTACCAGGATTTATTTAAAATAAATTGTAATTTGCTTATGCTAAACACTTATTTTAATTAATTTTTTTCAATGAAATATCCGGTCTGAAAAAAAACTTAACTAAGCCGTAGCAAATACGCAGGAAATTACAGTATTTTACTCTTGGGAATGTATTGTTTTCAAATTATTTTAAGTCACGGGAAAAAATAATAGTTTTAACATCAATAAAATGCATTTTTCGTTTTCAATAAGGGGTAGATCACATTGAGAAGCCATAAAATGACCGTATTAAAAGCAGTACGAAAACTCTGACGTTCCTTAACCAGTGGATGAAACACAACATTTTTTCTTTACTTTCACACACACTTATGGTTTGATAAAATATCCAAATACACATTTATTTAGTTATATTTATTAATTAAATAATAACGACAAAGTAGGTTTTGAAAAATATGAATATTGAAATAAGCATTTTGAGCGCACGATTTTACAAATTGTACTGCAGATATATGTTTAACCCATTAATGCCGGTTGGTACGAAAATCTGCCATTTAAGTAATACGAAAATTTTAAATATGAGAACCAATATTTTAGTAAGGAAATTTTCATATTACTTAATCTCTAACTTTGAGAGATCAAATAAGTTAAAATTACAATATGTGAAAACTGGTGTCAACTAGTACCTAGGTATTAAAAATTTGTAAAAGGAAATCGGCATTAATGGGTTAATGTTCATATTTTGTTTCTTATAATACTTTATTTTACTCCGAACGTAAATTTGAAAGTATATTCAAATGCAGGGTGGTTCAAATTAAAGTATCCCTGTTTGGGACGCTCTAGCGAGAAAAGCAGTGGATGTAACGACTTCATATTTGGAGGATATACGTATCAGATCATGGGAAACTGATTGGTGGCGCTGCGATCGGTTTGACCAAAGGTGTAAAGATCTAGGTGCCAATAAGCCGATTCCCACCGATAAATTTTATTAGTATTATTTGTTTAATTTTTTTTAAGTATATGCTCCGATTAATTTTGTTAGTATTCTTATTCGGCGAAGAATACTAAAAATTTAGTGGTAAGAATTTTTTAAAAAATGTTAATTAGACGACACCTTGTATTCTTTGCTTATTTGTTTCGCTACCTTACCTTAAGCCGATCGCAACGCCTCATTTTCACCTAGCGGCCTTTCTTTGAACATTTTTTTTTTTTTTTTTTGCACCAATCAATTTTCCATGGTTTGATATGTATATCCTCCATATATGAAGACGTTACATCCACTGCTTCTATCACTAGAGTGTCCGAAACAGGGATACTTTAATTTGAACCACTCTGTACTTTAGCATTATTGTAGGCTTTTCTAATCACATTCGCCAAATTTCACCAAAAAATGTATGCTTCTTTCTTCAATCCAAAAATTTCTGTGACAAAAATAAGTCTAAATTGAGGTTCAACATAAACTAACACTTCTAAACTAAGAATATATATAATTTCAAGATTCTATGATAATTTGTTTTTAAATGAGAATGCACATAAAACCAAAAAAATCAATTTTTAGAAAAAAGGCTTCAAAGTTGGCTTATAACATTAGAGTAAATGTTTTATAAGCAAGATATTTCTAGCGATAACTTCTGTTCAAATAGGTATTTTTGTAAAATTCTTATTGTAGTGGATAAAGTGAGATATTGCAGCAACTTTTGATGGTATTCATTCTGAAATTTGTGCAAAATATTTTTTTTAAACCGTCAACGTGACCTGCCTCCTTAACACTGGAACCACCGGAAATTTTACTCAAGTGTTATAAAACTATTTTACACCAGAATTTTCATATAAAACTATTTTACTTATTTATTTAATTTATTACTTTTTTTTTCCGTGGAACATATTTAAGTTATTTTTTTTAAATTCTCGTTCGAAACGAAATACTTTCATTTTTTACCGGTCAAATTGACCGCTATGGCGGTTCTAGTGTTAAGGGGGCTGGTCACTCAACCTCGGAATTCTCCTCCGTAATGTTAAGTCTATGAACTTTTCATGCATTCGTATACTTAACCCCTTGGGGACGAGCGACACGTATACGTGCCGCATGAAGCGCTCAGAATCCTTGTTTTTCCTCACCAGTAAAATTTTACTGTAAAATTTGCCTTATTTAATCCGAGCATTTTCTCGATTCAAGAAGACACAAATTTCTGTGTTTAAAAAACGGTGACAAAATATTAAAAATTTCGTAAAAGTGTCCCGTCCCAAAGGGGTTAAAATGTATCGTCGGGAAATTCATATTTTTAATATCTTTTTCTGTGTGCTCTTCTTAAAGGATCTCTCTCTTTTTTTTTTTTTTTTTTTTTTTTTTTCAAAATATTTCTAAAATCTATGCTTAATTTAATATTTTATGTGTTAAAAGCGGGCGAACTGTGAGTAAGATTTTAACAATTCAGATAAAATTAAGTCTAAATATTAGAAATATTTCGAGAACTAAGAAAAAAAAGAGACGTCTTTTAGGATGTGCACACACACACAAAAAAAATGAATTTAAAAATATTAATTTCTCGATGATGTATTTTATATATACGAATGCATCAATTGCCCGTAGAATTTACACTAGTGAGAGAAAATCGGATGCTGAGTGACCAGCCCCCTTCAATGCCATAAAAATTCTAGTACTCTAATGTAATAAGAAAATATTTCAAGAGTAATTTTTGCTGCTATTGCTCAATATTTTTTAAAAACACGACATGACTAATTATTTCCACTCATGAATGGAATCAAAGTTTCGTGTAAAAATACACTGTTATTCAAGACATTTTAAAAGGAATAGCCTAAAAATAGAATGCGATGGCATAGCTAGTTTGGGCGCCCACATGCTCTGGATTTCATTAAGGAGCCTTTTCAACCAACTGGAAAGACTCGTTCGCTAATGATAATCCTATGGAAGAATTAATTAAAGAAATCTTGTTTGCATTTTAATATTTTTAAATGATATCTTTGTATTAGATATTTGAGATAGACATTTGCCCCTTTGTACTTTTTCGGTTTTGTTTGAAGATGTTTTTCAAGGAGATGCTTTTACTTTTGAAACCGGTTCCGAAAATCAAAACGGGCTAATTAAAAATATCTATAAACAAAATCGAAAAAGTATAAAATGCCTCTTGGACAGATTGATCTTAGATAGCTAATGCGAAAATTATTGTTTAAACTGAAATACAAAAGAGATATCTTTAAAACTTTCTTCCATAAGTTTAGTTTTTATGTTCCGACCTTTTCAGGTGACTGAAGTAGCCTTTTAACTCTTTCAGGGACAAAGCTTTTTTATTGATAACATGTTTAAATGAAAGAACGACATCAATGTACCCACATGTTTATTTGAAAATAACAAAAAGTTCTATTTCACATACATAAATAAAAGTTCAAGTGCGAGTATTACTCGCGCACAGAGGGTTCCGTAGAATAGATATATGAGCCATTAATTGTATTATTAAAACAACCGTTGCTAAAAAAATACTAAGGCTTTGTACAAAAATATACAGCTCAGGGCTACAGCTCAGGGTATAACTGTAAATATTATAAAATTGTAAATGAAAATACCATGAAAGTTCAAAGAGATTTGGAACCTAAATTATATCAAATATAGCTATTCTGTATAACTCATTTTTTATTATTATGTTAATCTATTTATGATGAAATTAATTCGGTAATGGCAATAATAGTAGTGCTTATTAAAACTTCATTGGCATTTTATAAAATTAAATTCAGCGTAGTAATAACCTTTCTTCCTACAGTGTAGCTAAAACAAAACCTTTGCTCAAAGTTTAAATTTAGCATTGCGCTAAACGCGCTTCAAAGGATGTCGCAAAGTTTCAAAGCCGCCTTGGTCCGTGCCACATTTTTTCAGATATGTTTTTAATTAACTTTTAAAGTCACTCGAGGCGTTTTGAGAGATCCACTCAATGCAAACTAGTCGCGAATCCCATAGCATTTATGTGATTCATTCCAATTAAATTTGTCTGTTTTTAACAATTTGACATTTATTACTTTTTTACTGCTACAAGGCATTTTATTACGCATATGGATCATTAAAATTGTTAACTAGACTTTCAAAGTCGATGATAAATAGACTACCCTACCCCTGTCATTATGTATGACCAAAACGTCCGTATCTTTAAGGGTTAGGCAGCGTAAGAGAAATTTCTCAGGGACGGCTAGGCCTGCCCCTTAGAACTTAACGCAGTGATGGAACAGTGTAGCAGCAGAAAAATAATTGACACCGCAAAATATTATTAGTATTCTTCATCTAACTTCAGGACAGAATTTCTGACGTTTTTGAAGCCTAAGAATACTATTAAAATTTAGTGGTGAATATCGCTCAACTGCTGCGCCACTGTTCTATCACTGCTTAACGTCTCTCCCGGTAGGTTCCTGACACGTTGGGGTTCGTTAGTGAGTCCAACCCTGTCTGTCCGTATGCAGAAGGACATACACAAGAGGCGCAAGGGGCGACACTCACCCGTCAAAGGCGGCCACGCACCACCGGCCACAGAACCCAGAATTTATTTGAAAAAACAAAGTGAATTTCCAAAAATAAGGCGAAAGCCTGCCTCCAGGAAAACGCCTACTCGCGACAGAGGGCGAGAGTATAAGAACATTTAAAATAAAAATAAAATAAAATAAAATAAAATAAATAAATAATAAAAATTACATCACTGCTCCTGGCCGCCGAGGGACGAACCCCTCTCGCGACAAGGGGCGGCAGGAAGGGAAAATAATGATTTCCGTGGCACAAGTAAGATGGCACGAGCAGATACTCAAGCGTCCGTTGGAGATGTATCGCTTGATGAGTAGTGGGAAGCTCGAGCAGAGGCTCTTGCGTTCGTAGGAGACCACACACTTGACGGATAGGAGAATTTACTGGAGACTACAAAAATGACTGGATTCTGGTGCTGTTTGAAGCTCTAAGGGTTAATATTTCGGCCAATTACTGACGATTTTTGTTTCGAAAATCATTATCAACAATGATTTTATATTTTTGCACGATAGGTACCTCCAGCGCTGCTCAATACTTTTGCCGAATGCCTGTAAAACGAAATTTTTGTGTAACGGAATAATGCGATCTTCTCATAAACTATATGACCTGTGGTAATCGCTATAATTTTCTTCCAAGGTTTAAAATAACGTCTACTACCTCTAATTTTTTCATCATTTTAGTTTCAGTAGATTCGTAATTAGATGGGGGGAGAGACATATTTTTGCGCTACATTTTCGACGATATCTCTAAAAATATAATACCTAAAATTTAAAGAAATATAGTTTTGAGTTCAGCGTTACGAAAACTTTCACATGATACCTCACACAATATACAAATAAAATAGTTTTTTTTTTCTAGTTACATAATTAGATTCTCTACATTTATCCTAAATATATTTCTGAATGTTTAATAATCTGAAAACATGTGGGTCAATAGTCTTTATTACTGCCCCCAATTTGAACTTTCGATTTCCCATAGTTTACGAATAAAATGGCTGTGGCAGACAGACAGACACAGGAGTGATCTTATAATGGTTCTGTTTTTAATTTTAAGTACGGAACCCTAACAACCAGAAAAAATATACTAAAATTATGGTACCAATGGGGCATTTGGAAATTAAAATTAAGTGGTTTCATAAAAATAACACCGACCTTGAAAGGGTTATTATCGTAAAGTTTCCTTCGCTTTATTTAATTTGAAACCTTTCTGCTTTAACCCCTTAACGCTCGAATTAAATTACGGTTGAATAATTCAAATTGCTTATTGGCACCACTTTTATGAAAAAGAAATATTCACCATATTTAATGACTGTAAAAACGATACTAAAATATAGCCAATTTCACTATTTTATAAAACTGGTGGGAATCAAACAATTTGAGTAAAAGACACAGCCCGAGAATATGACGGGAGCGAGAATTAACCCTAGAACTACCGGAAATTTTACTCAAGTTTTATAAAAACATTCTACACCAGAATTTTTACTTAAAACTATTTAATTTGTTTATTTAACTTATTATTGTCTGATTTATACATTTAGTTTGTTTTGAAGAAATTTCTGGTTTGAATAAATATTTTGAATGTACATGTCGGGTCCATTGGACCCTTCTGGTAGACAGAGGGTTAAGGGGTTAAAACATGGCGGAGAGTTGTATTCATAGCATCTGGGCACCAACGCTGAAATAAAAAATGAAAATGTACCTAAAGGCTAATCAAGAGATAAGACAAAGTTGTGGGACAGATGTATAGTGGGCTAAAAAAAGTGAAAGAAGTACCCCGCACAATTTGATTTCTAAAACGTCAAGGAAGAAAAACTAAAGAAGTAATTGAATTAGAAATTACGTCTTCTTTCAGATTATCTAAGAAATAGGCTTACGAGTCATTAAAGTGAATTTATACTAAATTCGGAAATTAGCAACAGGAATAGTGTTGCCAGATGGGCTACTTT
The DNA here is from genome assembly GCA_963932465.1 of Maratus speciosus. Lineage (NCBI taxonomy): Eukaryota > Metazoa > Arthropoda > Arachnida > Araneae > Salticidae > Maratus > Maratus speciosus. The sequence goes on along the minus strand of OZ010794.1, from coordinate 238,267,782 downwards.
AAAAAAAAATCAGATCCTTGATTGGCACCACTTTTTTCAAATAGTAAAATTAGTAATATTTAAAATAGTAATATTTAATTACATATTAATTAAGGCTAAAACAAAGTGAATTGTATCGTTTCAAAAAAGTGGTGCCAATCAAAGAATCTGAATTTTAAAAAAGTAGCCCTCTGGCAACACTGAACAGGAACACCTAATTTTGACATCATTTTTGGCTTTTTAGGTACATTTTGCATTAGGCACCACACGGGAAATCATTTGCTTAAGTAATTTAGGAATTACAAAGATTTGAATTATTGAGAATAATATAATGTACAGCCATTGGAAAAGTTATTGTAAAGAGGGAAGTAATAAAACAATGTATAACTTAAAAATTACTAATTGGGATTTAATTTAATTTTGAAAATATAAATTTTAAGTTTCAAAAATCGATTTCTCTTGAATTAGCATTATAGCTCAGGTTCTTATACATCAAATGATTCAAAGGATTTTAGGTGCTTTAGTACCAGAGATTTCGTAAAGTATAAGTGGCTATATCTGAGGATAGATTTTTTTTCATTAAATATTTAATTACGAAATTTCTGTTAAAAATTGCTTGAAAGTCCTTGGAGCATACGAAGCCTATAGATTACCATCGATATTTTTTCAAAAACTAATTTTTAAAAATATATATTTTAGAAATTAACACCAGAACTACCGCGAGTCTTCATTTTGACGGCTACCATATGCATATGTTTCGGTACAAATTAGAAATTTAATCATGAAATAAGTTTAAACGATACAAAGGAGAAAAACGATCAATAATAAAGTTAAACTGTCTTAACCCTCCGTCTACCAGACGGGTCCAATGGGCCCGATGGGTACATTCGAAATATTTATTCTAACCAGAAATTTCTTTAAAATAAACTAAATGTGTAATCCAGACAATAATGAGTTAAGTAAATAAGTTCCATAGTTTTAAATAAGAATTCTGATGTGCAATATTTTTATAAAACTTGAGTAAAATTTTCGGTAGTTCTAGGGTTAAATCAAAATTCTGGTGCAAAACATTTTTATAAAACTTGACTCACATTCCCGGTAGTTCTAGTGTTAATTTAAGAAAAAGAAAAATTTCTAGCCTATGCATTTTTTGATGAAAATATGTTTAAACAAGTTTCAAATATGCGAATCATAAATTACAGCTCATTCCGCTCAATAGCTTTTTAGTTATGTTCAAAACGTTAGCCACCAAGCAATTTAATTTATAACCACTACAAATGGATTTAACCATAGCTGCCAACGTTTACGCTTCTTTTTACCAGTAAAATGTGACAATAAATGTTTACTTATTTCCTCGCCGAAATTTTTTATTAGACAAATCAGAACTTTCCATTAAATTTTAGTGGTTACAAAAAATCGTAAATGTTAGCAGCTATCAGTTTAAAATTAAGATTTCCAAATTCGAAACATTCAGAATTCCTAAACTGCTTCACCGAATGACGTCCTGTTTGGCATCTCGGGGTAAAATGTGTCGTAAAAGACAAATATAATTCCATGATCAGATGATTGTATCTTAATTTTAGAGTTTGTTTCGATTTCGCTAGGAAGGCAATCCCTTTCACCTTTTCAAGAGCAGTGATCTCACGGCAGGAAAACCTTTGTTTAATTTTAGACTTACAAAGGGCACCAAGAATATTTTAGTAAAATTTTGCTTTTACAATGAATGTTTAGAAAGTCTATTTTTTATTTTCTAATAAGTTCGCTTTTAAATTCTTGTGAGAATTATTTCATCATTTTCTGAATAGAATTTTTCTGTTCCTGAAAGTGTTAACCCTTTATACTCGAGAGGTGACTCTCACTCACCACAAGTGTTGCCAGGTTTCCCGCGTAATTCGTAGCTCCAAATAATCTGGGCACCAGTATTTTAAAAGGATTTTGTTTTCCTTATCTAAGAGTACAATTATCTGCAATTAAAGATAGCGAAATAAACTGTATCAAATAAGTGGTGTCGAGAACATTTGGGGGCCAGATTTACGCGGAAAACTTCGCAACTCTAGTGGTGAGCGAGGGTCACCTCTCGAGTGCAAAGGGTTAACCCTTTATCCGGCAAGTGAATTCTCGGGCTGGAATGTTGAAATACTCACTGCCACCAGAGATATTGATTGATTTGAAAACTTACATATGATTTGAAAATAAACAAGAATGAAAAATCATGAGCCAAAAATATATTTTTCTTACCACTAAAATTTTATAGTAAACTAACAGAACTATCCGGCTTCGCCCGTGTCAACTATAAGGTGCCTTCCAGGTAAAATAAATTAAAATGAAATAATACGGCAATCACAATAACTGAAATTTGTGCATTCCCATCCACAAATCTTTAGAAAGATAATCAAAAAACATAGCGTTATTGTCTTGCAACCATAGTAAAATCCCTGAGCTTTAACAACAGAATGCACGTTTTCTTTGGCGGGTGTAAGAGAAAAATATATGATTTTCCTGACAATACGAAAAAAAAAAATCCTCCAAATCGCGCAGCACTTAGAGAAATTATTTTTTGTATGGTATTAGCTACATTATAAAGTAAAAAAAAAAACTATGTCAGTGCCCATACATTGTGCCCCATAAATTGCAACCCATAAAATGTGCCTTTACTGCAATTTTTTTAACTTTTAAACATCACACAATTTCATTTTTTACAATGTCGAATAGAAAAAAAAGTTCTTTCAATTGAAATTTGTTTGAAAATTGTACCTCGGTTTTCTGATTTTAATGGATTTTAAAATAATTTTTAAGCATGGATATTTTTAAAGTTGAGTACAACCCGATTACGAAAGATGAACCTGTTTACACTTAATGCAATAGTATATAGAAAAGACATGTCTATGAGTAACGCTGGTATCATATTATCGGTGGAAAAAACCTAACACAACAGTAAATTTCCCTTTTACTGCAGTTTAACGCCTAAACATTGTACATTCGATTGTTCCAACGTATTATAGAAAACAAAAGTACTTTCAGTAATATTTGTTTGTAATGTTTATCTCAATTTACAAATTTTCATGGGTTTTAAAATAATTTTTAAGCATGCATATTTTTTAAATATGCTTGCAACCCAAATACAAAAGATTAACTCAATTGTTCAAAAACATTGTAAATATATCATAATTTGTTTGTTTTCGCGTAATATTAAATAACTAAATTGGCAGACGAAATTAAAACGCCAAAAATAAAATAAAATAAAACACGAATTTAACAGATATCAAATCAAACTACTCAAAATAACCTGATAAGTATATAAAATTCAAATGGGAATTTCGTTCCGGGTGCATATAACTTGAATTCTTCAGAACGGATTTCCATGCGACTTGCACTATTAGTTTTTTAGGGAAGATTTTAGTGAGTAACATATTGTTTTCCGTTGCTTAGTCGTAGAATTATAGGAGAAAGTTATATAATCATGTGAACCCAATTATGAAGGATTAGTCTTTTAGCTGAATGAAAAATGCACAACTGCTTTTATCTCTAAGTATATTGACGGGTTTCTCTTCAGTAATGGGGCTGTGCGCTAGGGTACTCTTATTTTAACGAGTGTGCCTGACACCTATTATGGCATGCACTTTTGTTTAAAACAATATAGAATTACTTATGTTTTAAGCGACTATCTGACATGCAACTTGATTACAAAATACTAACATGCAATAATGCTTAAGGTGCTTCCCCAGTTCCCTGCTCAACAACGCGAAACTTTCTGACACATTTTCTGACTCATTAAATGTAAAGGCTTAAAATTTGTAGGCCTGACTACGATTAAAGCGATTTGGAATTGCAATGAGTTTTCCCTTTTTTCATAAATAAATTACTTATCGAGTTATGAGAAATTTTGGTTGCGTGACGGCCGGTTTTTATCCTTTATTGCACTGTTGCGTCCGAAATTCAGTTCAAAACACCAACTGGACGATCTTATACCTTTTACCAAAATAAAGAAACTATCTTTCGATTACATAGTTTATAAATAAGAAGTCCAGTCAATTCCATGCGTTTCCGAACAAAATTTAATTAAAAAATATGTCAGAAAATAGCTCCTTTGGATTTGAGTACAGCCTTAACTTTATGAACAGCCTTAACTTGACGTTTATGAAAAAACTCACATTTTTAGTTTTAATTTTGGAACTCGCGAAATTTATATTCAGAAAAAGGATATTCTTTTGACAATTGTGGTAATTTTTTTAACTTTTAAAATTAAAATACATGTTTTCTTTGGCGCGCGTAACAGAAGTATACAATATCTCCCACAATACGGGGGAAAATGCAAAAAAATACATCCAAATGAGGTAGCAATTACTAAAATTTTATTTGGAAATTTTGAAATTTTATTGAAATTATATCTACAATAATTAGATGAAATGATGTCATTTCCCATAAATTTTAGATCAAGACATCTGTCAAGAATTTTTTTGAAAATGTAAATAACCGCTCTCTTTTTGCTATAAATCACAGAAAATGTTAGCACTGAATCTAAACCAATACAACACTTAGCGATAACGTATAGCTATAAGATATGGCTGTAGTATACAATCGAAGTAGTAAGCAAAATGTAGGAGCCATATGTTTACAATAAGTTTGATTACGCGGTAAAAAGATTTGATAGAATGTGACGTCATATCTAGTCTTTTTTTTCTTTTTCTTAAATTGTTTTCATGAAATTTGACTGTTTGTATTAAAATAGATGTTCCAATTAAAAAAAAAAAAAAAAAAACATTCAAATTGAGGTGCTACGTTATTTTCCCGCTCTTATAGTTAAAGTTTTTATTTTATATACAAAAAAAAAAAAAAAAAAAAAAAAAAATGTAAATTTTCTGTTTAGAATGACGTCAATATCAAACACGCAAAAATATAGCAAGAAAATATGAATTTTTATTGGCAAATAGAAACAAAATACACGCGTTATCCTTATTTTTTTCACATTATTGTGTCATTTTTTAGGGTGTGACAACAGGAACGAAACGTTTGAATTAAAAAAGATCTAAAAAGAGATATTTCTATAATGTTAAATTATGGAAGTGTTAGAAAAAAGGGATAAATAGTGGTCTGATATTTTTTTAAAGTAGACAGTGATCTTTCCCACGTTCTAAACGGTATTTACATAGAGTTCCGTGCAAATCAGTCAAAAAATAAAGATTTGTATAAACGACATACACACAGAGAACGGCTTTTATATATAAATAGATATTGTCTTATTTAATCTTCGAAATCTCATGATTAACAAGGCGAAAGTCTCTATTAAATTTTACTGGTAGCTATGTATTTTCCGAACCTTGGAATGACTCGAAGGCCACGCGATCTTCTTTACGTTTTGGACCCAGTCTGTTGAGACATAAATCGTACGTTAAGGAGTTAAATTAAAAAAAAAAAAATCTATAAGACTTAAACAAAAAAAAATGCTTTTAAATTAGCTACTATTCAACGCAATTAAACTCAACCGAATAAAAGAACATAAAATAGGCAGTTTACTAAATTTATATTTAACCCTTTCAGGGGCAAGGTACTTATATTCGTAAAATGTTAAAATAATTTAATGACACCAGTATTAACAAGAGATTTTATTTGTAAACAAGTAAAAGTAAATTTTCGCGTACTGAATAACGATGACATATTCATCATAAAATTCTGGTGCCAATGTGGTGATTTAGAATTAAAATTATGTGATGCCGTGACGGCATCATCGCCCTTCAATGGGTTAACACTAGAACGGCGGGAAATTTTACTCAAGTTTTATAAAAATATTTCACATCAGAATTTTTACTTAAAACTATTTAATTTATCTATTTAAGTTATTTTTGTGCAGCATATATTAATCATATATTATTAAAAAAAAATTCTGGTTCGAATCGACATGTATTCATTCGGCAAGGGTCAAAATGACCCCTCGCCGCCGTTCTAGTGTTAAGCATAAGGATGAATTATTGCTTTCAATTCACCGAAAATACCGTGTTATCGTTTATTTACTAAAATCCGTGAATGCGTGTCTGTCTATTTGTCTTATACGAAAATCTTGCAGAGCCGCAGGGGGTATAGGGTCCTCGCAGGTAACATACAACGCTTTTTTAAGTTTTTCATGATTTAAACCAGAAATTCCACTCTATTAAAATTAGCTTATTCTTACAGTGTGTCTATTAGGTATAATTTATAACTCTTAAACTGTATTTTTCTTTTTCAGGTTTGAAACATAACAACTTGAAAGTAATAACAAATGAGTTCAAAAAAGTATCCATTGGTAATAAGAGGATTAAATGAAAAACAATTTAAATATAATCGAGCGAATCGAGCAGTTTTCAATAAAAATTAAGAATGAAGTATATTCCCATTGCTCGATAAAGGGTTAAGATATTTATTTTTTTAAAGATAAATCAATAGAATACATAAATTTCAGTCCAATGGGTATTTCAGTTCTTTCTTCTCGTACAGGTTTGTGGATAAAAATATATGGGGCAGGAGTGTGAACTGTGCCTCTCCCCCCCCCCCCCGGATACCACTAAAATTTTGTAATTTCTTCAAATCTTGCCATTTATAATCATCGAATCTACGTGATTCAAGAAATCGACTATTCCTTTAAAACATAGAAAGTATCAGGAATCAGGCGGACCACTCTTTTGTACACGGGCGTAAATCTTATTATATAAAGTGAGCGTGCGGTAAGTTTATAGATAGTGGATACGGTGCAAGATAACCGTTCAAAGTTATTTTTGCTCTATTTTGAATTGAATAATCTTGCAATTGATGCAACACTGCAACTTATGCAACACTATCGTATTGTAAACAGAAATTCTCTTAGCCAACAACTAAATGACTTTACTCGAGACGAATCATTGCAAGATTTGAAGAAAGACGTAATGCTACTTATGTAGAAGAAGAATCGGAAATCGCCTTAGAATCCTGCGACGAGCTTAGACAGAATTTTTAAAGATAATATACAGTGCGTCTCAAAAGTATATGGACAGGCGATTTTTTTTAAATAACAATTAAAACAATGCAACAATTGTCACGAAAAAAAAAATAATAAGCATGTGGAATCATAACATAAGTTTGTTACAATAAAGAAATGCAGTATAAGTTTGACGGAATTTTTGTAAAAAAATCAAAACCAAAATTGGCTGTCTGAAAATTGAGTGGACTTTTCGAGTATTTTGTATTTAACCCTCCGTCTACCAGACGGGTCCATTGGACCCGACAGGTACATACAAAATATTCATTCAAACCAGAAATTTCTTTAAAATAAACTAAGTATATAAACCAGACAAAAATAAGGTAAATAAATAAGTTAAATAGTTTTAAATAAAAATTCTGGTGTAGAACGTTTTATTAAAACTTGAATAAAATTCCCGGTAGATCTAGGGTTAAATTCAAGTTTTGGATTTATCCCTTTGATTTATCTGTAAAATCATATTAGGCATGCTTCGAAATAGTGTTTGGAGAATGTGGGGGCGTAAAGAGAGCCAACTCTGCTCTAGTAGTTGCTTTAATCCCTGAATAGTCTAAAATTCATATATATGTGCTCACACCTCTCGTGCAAATACTCCCCAAGAGTTTTCAATTGAATTAATGTCTGAACTGACGGCTGGTCAGTCTATAGCAAGCATTTGATTATGTGTAAACCATGCTGTTTTTTGTGTGGAAGGTGTGAATTTGCGCATTATCCTGTTGGAATTTCCTGCTTTCCCTTCCTAAGTTATTTCCAAATAGAAGTAGATTGCTTTTGAGGACAATTTGATAATCCTGTGAGCACCTTCGAACATTAGGAAAAGCAATATTCGTTGTTCCGTTGAAACAGAACGCTCCACTCATCGTGATAAAACCCCCTCTTTGTTGTAAACTAATGAACTCTCGTCGTAGACTATACCAATAGTATGCAGAGCCATCAAAACCCTCCAAATTGAATTTTGTTTCGTCACAGAAGAAAGCATTTAACTTTTCATCCGTCCAATTTATATGTTTTTTAGCCCAAAGAATACGTGCCTTTCTAAGATGCAATTTCGGCGAGGTGTCTTACACATTCCGCAATATTTATAAAAAATTCTTGTCAGTATGCGAGATGATCAATAGATCTCGATATAGGAAACCCTAAAGCCATCGGAAATTAAAGAAAAGACTTCTTTTGATTTGAAAAGACTCGACAAATCTCTCTATCTTGTCACTGAGATGGTTTTCTTGGTCGATCTCAACGCTTTTTTGCAATATCATTGTTATATTTCGATAAAATTTCACAAATTATAGATCTACTACACTTCATCTGTTCAGAAATATCGGAAACTTTTAGTATTTTCATCCTTAAAACATCGAATTTTGGCTATATCATCTGCAGAGAATTGAACATTGCAAAACATTTTTCAACTATTCGGCAACGCAAAATAGGCAATTTTTGTTTGATACGGTGGTAACAATAGCGAATCCTTTCATTGTCCTTATACTTTTGAGACAGGTTATTTTGAACTTTATTTTTTTACAAACAAACTGTTCAATAAACTTAATATTTCTCTATTGTAATAAACTTATAGTGTGATTCCATATGCAAATTACGTGATTATTGCTTATTTACTTTTTTACTTGATTATTGCTTCATTTTTTGAACTGTTATTTCAAAAAAATCCCCTGTCCATATACTTTTGGACGCACTGTAGATCCCTTAACCCCTTGAGGGGCACCGGTATATATTATATACCACCTACGATTAATGATGTTTTACACCAGAAAATTTTTATTAAATTTTACTTTTCTAACTTTGGTCGAAAAATGCCGTAAAATTGCTTTTACTTATTTTGAAATAGAATTTTTCAAAGATTCCGGTGGGAATTCAGCATTTCACAAACGTAATTGCTTGCCCCTCAAGGGGTTAAGGTTTAACTGCCCGATTATCTGCTTACCTGTCTCGCAAACCTTTAAGTTACATTTCATCTTATTTCAGCTGGAATAGATTAATCTACATCCTTGTGTAATTACGTAATGAATAGAAGTGCTTATAATTCTGAGTATATAAAAATTAACATTAGTTTTATTATTATATTGGTACATATTTTACTTCACATGTCATAAATTATTGAGCATGTTTTACACTTTATCTACTTTTAATTTAATTATAAAGATTCATTTCTTCTTTTAAATATCAGTTTTTAATATTAAGTGTATTTTTTTTTTTGCACATGTTTCTTGTCAAAAAAAAAAAAAAAAAAAAAAAGGCTAATTATAAAAGTCTTTCTAATAAAAACAATTTTTGATTATAAATGTTTTCAAATAATGATGAAATTATCTATGACGTTGTTTGAATAACAGTGAGTTAAGAATTATTTTACACTTTTAATGAGTTTTGATACTAGCTGAAATATTCGGCGTAAAATATCGTTCTTTTTTTTCAACTTCAGTATTTCTTTAATTTGTGTTTTCGATGACACTTTTTTAAATTAACAATACGTTATTCACTTTACGATTTGGAATACTCTTAATTTTTTTTAAAGAAAGATTTAAATTGACTGGGTGTCATGGGAAATTAAATATCAGAATGAGGTATATTTGATTTTGAAATAAAAAGTCCATTAGGAGGACTCCCAAATGGTCCGCCAACTGAATATCATATATATATATATATAATTTTTTTTTTTGGATTTTTCTTTAGCACTAGAACGGCCCGAAATTTTACTCAAGTTTCATAAAAATTTTTGACACCAGAATTTTTATTTTAAATTATTTGATTGATTTATGTAATGTAAATCTGCGTGGTTTGAATTTAACTTATTTTATGAAAGAATTTCTGGTTCCAGTTGACAGTTAATCATATGGTCGGAGTAGGATCGACTCCTTCCGGGCGTTCTAGTACAAAGCGATATAAGTAAGCGTCCTATCTTAAATGGGAGAGGTAACCACAAGATTAAAGGCGAGGTCACATCAATCAAGGTCACACGCCGCATAGCGGACGGGGTTGAACTACAGGAAGATGCCTAACTGTTTTCTTACTTCACATCACTAAAATTGTAAAGTTTTTTTCACCTTGATTAATAGCTGAAATGTGTCTCACAAGGCGAAGTGGTGTCAAGTGTATCTAGACGCCCCTCTCGCTACACCATTATTTTGCCATACATGTGATACACAAAATAAAGTTCCGTGAGTAACTGAAGATTTAGAAAATATGCGCAGATGGTAGATATCCTGTCATATATGACGTCATACTAAAAGCCCGCGCATGTGGATTATCAACCCGTCCACAAGATGGCGCAACTGTGCTAATTTACGCCAGATTAAGTTTAGTATTAAGTTTATACGCTTACGTATATAGCTTTGTTCTAGTGTTAACCCTTAAATACCCGAGTTTTCAAAAATCATTTAAAAAATGTTTTTCGACTTTCATTTTTTAAATAAATCATGGGAAAAATACTTTTTAAAAAATCATATTTTATTTTAAGTATGGTTTACGGCTAAAAAACTGTTTGGTACTAATCGGCAATACTGAATTTTTCCCTGATGAAATTCTATAATATTAAACACACAAGAATTTTGAGAACTGTGATAAGAAATAAATTATACTTGCTCAGTGCAGAGCAAAATAGGGTATTTCGCAAGCTTCCAAACAAAACAAACAGAACATGTATCAACAGTTGAAAAAATAAATCTATCTTTATTCTTAAACAGCACAAGTGTTGCCATCTAAATGTTGAAAATCGAATTAATACTATTTTCAGAATGTATTTTATTGGCAACATTAAACATTATAGCTTCAATATTATTCTAATATTATTTATAAGCCTAAATTGGGTATGTAGCCGAAATGCAACACTCGGCATTTAGGGGTTAAAGTTGTGCATTAACCACCCCTGGAGGCTAATCTATCGCAACTTCTTTTGAAGCCTACCATTATATTTTCTGTTATAAAATATTACTATTCAGTTGGCCGGCCATTTGGAAGCCCTTTATTAGAGAATTTCTAAAATGAATTAATTAAATAAATTAATCTGCTAACGTTTGCGCTTTTTTGTACAACACAAACTTAAAAGAAAATCTGCGATTCCGAAAGCTAAAAATTTACTATTAAATTTTTGTGGTACGAAAAAGCATAAGAGTTTGCAGTTATGAATTTAAATCGGCTGAATACGAAAGAAAATCTTGAATTCCCCACATAACAGCTAATAATACAAATAGATCCTATTTTAAATCATACCAAAATGTTCAATTTATATCATATCCCAAATTCAATTTGTGACAATAAATTTAGATTGGCGGAAGGCAGTAGAAACTAAATTAATAAACTTACATTTTATCATAACTGGTTAATTCCATGAAAACTTGTCATGTCTGTCACGCAGCTGAAAATCGCTTTGCTTGTTGGCCACCGTTATTTTCGAAAAGTTTGCTTCGTGTTATTCAATTGATGAGATATCTCTGATAAAATAAGTGTCATTTTTCCGTTCTAAAATACTGGTAGCCAACAAGTATAGTGATCTTCAGCTGTGTGACAGACATAACAAGTTTTCATGGAATTAGCCAACACAGAAAAAAAAAAAAATTCTTATTTGCGTTAAAATGACGTTATTTTTCATTGTCTTTTTGTCCCCTCCAACAGACATTAGCGCCTTTAATCTGTAATTTTGGAGCTGGCGGAATAAATTTTCCTGTAACTGATGACCTCTCGACAAAGGGTATTCATGTCAATTTTTTAAAATAAAACCCATAAATAAATATAGATAATTTTAAATGTTTTAATGAATAAATATAGATTGTTGTAAATGAATTAATGTTTGTTGTACATGGTGAAAAAAAAGACATCCTCCAAAAATAAGACGTAGTACGTATTTTCGAGAAAAATATAATATAATACCTAGACTCTATTTTAGGATAAAAACTTTACGTAAAAAAAAAATAAATAAATAATGTATATAGCACATATATTTTATCAATAATTTGAAAAGTCAGAAAGCTTGATTAGAAAGAAGTTTGTGAAGCAGTTATATCGTCTTCTCGTCATTTTGCTTTTGTTACATAGTCTAGCCTTTTGATTACGGACTAAGACACGCAACTATTTTTATATTCTGTCGTACAACTCTTTATATATAAAACAGGTTATCTGGTAGATTTGTTTTGAAAGATTTCTGTTAAAAATATAAGTCAGAATTTATTTTTCCTAAAAGTGTCCCGACTACCTAAAAAATAAAAATCGCTGTGATCTTTATGTCCGGAAAAAAAGCATTTAACTGGCCCAGATGGATTTTTTTTTTAGGCCAATTATCAATACCAGGGATATAGGCCCGAAGGGTGGGGGGAGTGCCCTCCATGGTGGTCTTTCGATGTGAGCCTAGCCCTTATTTACGCAAAGAAATCCAAGGTTTGAAGAAAAGCACGGAAAACCCCGTACGATTAGACCGACGGACGCAATTGGATTTGAACCCAGCACATCTACCAGCTTCGACAGTAGAACCTCTCGGACACTGGTGGGGCCCTGGCGCAGATATATGAGGGTCTAGCAAGTTTATGTCCTGTAGCGTACGATATTTTTTAACTTCGCATTTGATATACAGCTGTCGTAAAATATTAACCCCTTAAGGGGACCGGGTGAGCTCTCTCTCGGCCATGTTAAGATGTACCAAATTTATCTACTATTTTCTCAGATATGGTGAAAGATAGAGGTCTAGATTTTTTAGAGCAGTTTGAATAGCACACTTTACGTATTTTAACGTACTATTTTATTTCTAAGGAAACTGAAAATTAATTATTATTTATTTAGTGAAAGACATTTTTAAATTATCATTTTTGGTAAGATTTCACTGCCTAAAATAAATAATTCTCAACAAATCATTAAATTCCTGTGTTAAAGTATGAACTATAATATAATGTAAGTATTTAGAAAAATCTGAGTTCTTAAATTTAATAGATATTGAATAAAAAAGGAACACAAACCTGAAAAATCGAAGCTTTGAGAATAGTCAATTAAAGCTGTGAAGCCAGTGGACTACTTTTTTAAAACTCTGAATTCTTGATTGTCACTACTTTTTTGAAATAGTAAAAATTCTCCTTATTTAATAACATACTAATTAAGGCGAAAACAGTGGAGATTTTACCACTTCAGAAAAGTGGTGCCAATCAAGAAATCTGAATTTTAAAAAAGGACCAAACTGCTGTGAAGTGCTCTTAGAAAGAACAAAAAAATCTAACACTTTTTATGGCCTAACCAGTGGCTGAGAGGTTCTGCTCTCGAAGCTGGTAGACGGGAAGTGCTGGGTTCGAACCCAATCGCGCCCGTCAGCCTAATCGTTCGGAGTTTTCGTGGTTTTCTTTGAACCTTGGATTTCCAAGCGTTAATACGGGTTAGGTTCCTTTAGAAAGACCCCCACGAAGGGCACTCTTCCCCAGGGCCCATATCGCTCGTGCAGATAATTGGCCGTCATAAATACGACCAACAACTAACACTTTTTATATATATACAGGGCTCGGAACGTTCCAAAAATTTTCGCACTTTGTTACCAGTATTTTAAATAAAAATTCTTCATGGTAGATTCCTTTAACATCTAGAACAGAATAATCCAATAAAGATTATCGTTTTAAAATAGTGGTAAGAATGTGCGAAAATTTTAGGAACGCTGAGAGCCCTGTATATATAAACATGTGTAATACATAGTTGAAAAGATAAAAATTTAAATTACTTACTGATATAAAAAAGTAAAAGTTTTGGTTGAATTTCGCTTACCCGGTCCCCTTAACTTTCTAATGCCACTGGTAGCAAATGTGCTTACATCAGCTTTTTCAATTTAGTGGATTTTTTCTCTTCAGATATTCCAAATTCATACCAGAAATTTATATTCTTTATTTAATAAAAGCAATATTCGGTTTACTTCATAAAAAGCGTACATCATTAAAAAAAAAAGCTAAATTTATTATTAAAATATTCTGGTCTTAATTCATATTCTCTGAATTATGAAATTTCTAGAACGTATTCTACCACGGGAATTAAAGGGATAAGCGTTGCGTCCTATAAGTGTAAGCTACTTTTTTTTTTTTTTTAACTCAGATTATTTTCTTGCCACCACTTTTTTGAAGTAGAAATATAATGATTCGAGAACAATGCCAATTACACCACTTAAAAAAAAAATAAAAATGTACCCTACACTGTCCCTGTGATAGTCACGAGCGCGAAAATTAAAGGGTTAATTCAACTCGTACTATATTAATTATATTCAGCTCAATATTAAAATCTACAAAGAAAATTAAACCCGTCCACATAATTAAAAATTTTAGTTCATTTTACTTTCTTTCTCGAAGTGGCTAGGAGTCTTGCGGTAGCTTTATCTACAGGAGCCCTACCTTCCCGGTTTTCGGTGTCTTTATTGTGTGCAATTTCCCTTTTAAATTTGTCCGGTTTAATTTTTGATTTTTTTTTTCCAATCTGGCTTTCGCTAGAGTGTCTGTCACTCGGAACGTCCCCGGGGACCTAGGAATCTAGCTTCCGCAAAAGAGTCGGAATAAGTGAAAGAATTAAGGGCTGCGGACGAAGAGGGACCGCTCGCCGCGGCGGTTGTATTAAGTTGTAGAAAGTATTAAGGGGAGAGTTTACCTCAAAATTGGTCAAAAAATCTATTTTCCCTTTTTGTGAAAGTTTTTACTTCTCATTTTTTGAGTATACGGTAATTATATAGTGAGATATTGTAAATTTTGTTAAGGAGAGACGCAGTGATTTTTTTTTTTTTTTAAATGTTTTATTGGCTTAAAAAGTTCTTTGAACATTCCTGAATTCATTGGTATGCACAGTTTTTTAAATTATTATTTTACCATTAGAATTAACTTGACTCGGTCCCCACGCCCATTCACGTTAGTTTTACGCTAACATTTTATACTTATTTCTATTTTTATATGCTTATCTATATATTGCTTATTTTATATGCTTATACTATATTTTTAAAACAGATTTTCTCACCGTACAAGTAAAGGTGTTTCTAAAAATAAGAATGATGCCAACCGAATAAAACTTGCACAACAGATGCTGTTCCGCGGGTCACGCAAAAAGTGACAAAGAACCAATAAGGGTTAAAACTTTACCGCATTTATTAATTTACGTATTATCCCCTTGAGGGGCGGTGGGATAAAATATATCACACCTAATTTAAACAAGATTCTCACCAGAAATTTTTAACTAAATTTTATATTTTTATCTTTGAGGGAAAATCTTAGAAAATTTGCTTTTCCTTATTTAAAAATAAAAATTTTCGATTATTCTGGAGAGAATTCAATATTTAGAGGCATTTTTGCTTGCCTCTCAAGGGGTTAATCTAGGGGTGCACAACCTGTTATTCGCGGGCCAACAAGCTTACCACTATTTTTATGCAGAGAAATATTCCTAATTAACTGACAGAAATTTTGCTATTACATAATTCAAATGTTACTTTTAAATGTTTTGTGGTGGCAAACAATTTTCTGGCAAAAAGGTTGTGCAGCACTAGGTTAAACGGTTCATACGCTTCAAGGACTTTCAAGCACCTTTTATAAGAATTTTTCTAAAGTAATTTTTGCCTTATTTAATAATAATAAGAAGAAAATGTATCTTCAGATATACTAAACACTATACTTCAGTATTAAACTAAATTTCTGGTACTAAAATACCTAAAATCCCCTGAATCCCTTGATGCGTACGAACCCTGTATTATATCACATTAAATTTGATCTAAGTGATTATATGTACATATATACCGGTTGTCCCCAAAAATGGCTGATGAATTTTAGAATTCAATAACTTCCAACCGGTGACAGATATTAAAAAATTCTTGCAGGAGGTTTATATATGATGTCAGGAGTTTTTGTACTGTGATTCTGGATTTTAGTTCGAATTTCAAACAATAGATGGCGCTGAGAGCAATGGGCTCTCAGTCCAGAGCCGATTTTGGTTCTTCAGAATTTATGTAAATAGTTTTTTTGGTCATATTATCCATTTGCATACATTTAACTTAGTTTGGATACAATGACACAAAAAACTATTTACATAAATTTTACTTTTGATTTTTGTATAGCGTGGCACAAAAGATAAATCAATTTATTCAAATGAATACAATTCAGTGCATTATATAGATTCAGTGAAAGTAATATATTCAACAGTGCATTTGAAAATGAAAAGTATTGTTTAGATGTGTAAATGTATTTAGCCAAAAGAAAATTTAAATTGAATTTTAAAACTAATCGTTTTAAGCAACATCAAGGCGTCACTTAAATTTTCATATCATATCTATTAAAATTCATAATTCGAATTTATGAGATGTAAATGATAAAGCATCAATGAATAAATTTTGATATATATATGTATAGGTAAATTAATAGCATTGCGTCACTCAAAATTTGATATCATTATTTTTAAGTTCCAAATTTAAAATTCTTAGAGCTAAAGATAAAGTGCTGCGTCACAAACTTTTAACCCGTTAAGTGTTTTTGTATTGATATCATTACTTTTTTTAGGTTAGTGATAAAAAGATAAAACCACAAAAAAATTAAAGACCAATGCAATAAATTCATAGTCGTGATTTCCATTGACCTTTACAATCCTCCATCTAAAACGAATCAAAAGTGTCACAAGAATTTATGAAAACAATTTGTGTGTGCATATTCCAAGATTTCATTAACTAAAATCGATTTAAAGAAATCTTTTAAAATTTGAACTTTTTAACACTATAGATTACTCATAAATATGATACAAATAGAAATAACTTATCTAACTGAAACTGTTTTAGCCAACATTTCAATTATCAAGTGTAAAATAAGCGATATTTGGAAATTTAAGCGTTCCATGTTGTTAAGATTTTACGTTTCCTTTCCCCATGTTTCTATGAAAACGCAGACAGTTATTATAAAAGAATTTCATTTTTACTTTATATTTTTAATGTTTTGAATTCTTGCACTGTAATACACCAAAAGTGTTAACATTTTTCAACATCGTATGAAATATGCTAAAATTGACGACATATATATATATATATATATTATATAAAAATACATCTAAAATAAAACTTTTTCACACTATGATCCACCTTAGGTTTATTATACAGCTATAAATAAATAAAACGAATCAAAGTGTCCAAGAATTTATGAAAACAATGTGTGTGCATTATTCCAAGATTTCATTAAGTAAAATCGAGTTAAAGAAATCTTTTAAAATTTGAACTTTTTAACACTATAGATTTCTCATAAATATGATACAAATAAAAATAATTTATCTAACTGAAACTGTTTTAGCCAACATTTCAATTATCAACTGTAAAATAAGCGATATTTAGAAATTTAAGCGTTCCATGTTGTTAAGATTTTACGTTTCCTTTTCACATGTTTCTATGAAAACGCAGACAGTTATTATAAAAGAATTTCATTTTTACTTTATATTTTTAATGTTTTGAACTCTTGCACTGTAATACACGAAAAGTGTTAACATTTTTCAACATGGTATGAAATATGCTAAAATTGACGACATATTATATATTTTTTATATATAAATACATGTAAAATAAAACTTTTTCACATTACGATCCACCTTAGGTTTATTATACAACTATAAATAAATAAAACGAATCAAAGTGTCCAAGAATTTATGAAAACAATGTGTGTGCATTATTCCAAGATTTCATTAACTAAAATCAAGTTAAAGAAATCTTTTAAAATTTGAACTATTTAACACTATATGTTACTGATAAACATGATTCAAATTGAAATAAGTTATCTAACTGAAACTGTTTTAGCCAACATTTCAATAATTAAGTGTAAAACAATCAATATTTGGAAATTTAAGCTTTCCATATTTTTAAGAATTTATATTTCCTTTTTACATGTTTCTATGAAAAAGCAGACAGCTTTTATAAAGATATTTCACTTTTGCTTTATATTCTTATTGTTTTGAACACTTGCGCTGTAATAAACCAAAAGTCTTAAAATTTTTCAACATTGTATGAAATATGTTGAAATTGATAGGAAAAATTCTTATTTTTTAAAAAATACATGTAAAAACTTTTTCACATTAAGATCCACCTTTGGTTTATTAAACAACCATAAATAAATAAAACAAATCAAAGTGTCACAAGAATTTATGAAAACAATTTGTGTATGCATATTCCAAGATTTCATTAGCTAAAATCGAGTTAAAGAAATCTTTTAAAATTTGAACTTTTTAAACCGTGAAAATAGAAAAATAATTTATCTAACTGAAACCGTTTTAGCCAAAATTCCAATCAGTAAGTGTAAAACAAGCGATATTTGTAAATTTAAGCGTTCCATGTTTTTAAGATTTTACGTTTCCTTTTTACATGTTTCTATGAAAAGCACACAGTTACTATACAGATATTTCGTTTCTGCTTTATATTGTTAAGTGCTTGAACTCTTGCATTGCTATACACAAAAAGTCTTAAATTTTTTCAACATTGTATGAAATATATTGAAATTGATGAGTTTTGTACCGTGCATTTGAAAATAATAATTTCAGCTAAGCATTGACGTTTGGTTATGCTTAATGCAAACCTATGCTTTGCTCAAGCACCAATGAAACTTTAACAATAACTTATTTTATCTCAATAAAGTTTTTGTTTATTTTACAATACACAGGAATATTTCCTTCAGTAAAATTATTGCTAAAGTATTTATACCTCCTTCTGCATGCTATATGTGATTATTCCAAGAAAGTATGTCTGGAATAAAAAAAAACATGATCCATGTAGCGCTTTCAACTGTTCAAATGGTAAAAATGATCAAAAAATTGGATGCTAGACAGCCAGTAAATTTTCTTGTGAAATAATTTGACATAAATCTGAGCAGTGTGTTTATGACATGAAAATAAAATAACACAATATCATGCTGAAAGTGATTCAAATGCAGAAATAAACATAAATGGGATATAAATGTTTACATTTTCTTGAGCAACAATGTAATAATGTACTAGAAATCACAATGAATGCTTATAATAAAGTGAAATACAGTAAACTCTGTGAACTCCGCAAAATGCATAATCTGCAAACATCTATTATCTGCACTACGTGGAACATAAGTAATGAAACTCATTTTAACATTTAAGTTCATAGATGAATTTAAATGATGTGTTAATTTTCACTAAATAACAATTTTTCCTTGAAATAAACTGTGATTTAAGAAAATTCATACATTTTGTACCCAGCACTCGAAAATAACAATTTGAGCTTGACCTTTGTTTCTTTGGTTAGGCTTAATGCAAACCTATGCTTTGCTCAAGCTCCGATGAAACTTTAACAATAACTGATTATATCTCAACAAACTTCTAGTTTCTTTTAAAATACACATGAATATTTTCTTTAGTAAAATTTCTGCTAATGTACCTATACCTACTTTTGAATGCCATATATGTGATTATTCTAAGGCATTATGTCTGGAGTAACAAGAATCACGATTCATGTAGTGGTTTTACATAGTTCAATAGGTACAAATGATCAAAAAATTGGTTGCTAGATCATCAGTGAATTATCTTGTGAAATAATTTGCCATAAGTCTGAGAAGTGTGTTTATGACATCAAAATAAAATAACAATATCATGCTCAGGAGTAGGAAAATACATCATTTTACTAGCCACTGGCGAGTGAATTTTCTAACAGGATGAGTGAATTTTTAGATAGTTATTGAAAACTGCAAACTATACAGGTATGCCAAAAACGTTTTTTTAACATGTAGTTAGCTATATTTTTCAACTTTCCTAATTACTGCGAAGTAAACATGGTACAAAATTCTATTTTATATTAAACTTTCATCTCTTGTTTATATTTCTCAATTTTATAGGAAAGAAATATATGAAAATGCATTACAGTAATCAGTGACCTGGAGCCGGAAAATTTTTTATGCTCCAGCTCCGCTCCAAGGTAAAATACTGTGGCTCCGGCTCCGGGAACTGCTCCAACTCGGCGCCGACTTCGCACTTCTGAGTTGCAGTTTTTGATTTACACATTTAATTTTTTGCTTACAAATTCTTTCTTTCTTTACCTTCATTAAAGATCTGACAAAATGCATTTTTCTTCTCAACAAACTTGAAATTCTTGTTCAGAAAATATGATATCTTTTAGCTTTTTCTTTTAAAATAGAAAGTTTGGTGGAATTTTAAACACAAAAATCTTAAATTTCTTCTACGCTTTTCAAACAACCAAAATTGTACGTGTAAACAACAGGCAGTCATATTTGTATTCAACTAGTGTTGCCACTTAGCTCAAGTAGAAGTGAAGTAGCGTTACCATATTTTTGTGAGAAGTTTTACATCTTTAATTTTTAAAAAAAATCCTTAAAAAATGATATAATTAAAATACTGAATAATAATGTAATTAAAATATTTTAAACCTGGACATTTAAAAGACTGAAAAAAAAAGATTAAAAAAAAAAATAATAAACTAAAGGAGCCCTGGAGCAGAGTAAATTTTAGAGCTCTAGCTCCAGGGAAAATACAGCTCCGGAGCGCTCCGGCTCCGGTTCCAGCACCAGGTCTCTGACAGTAATAGTAACCAATTATTTTGAGTTGCGTAATTTTGTCATAAAATTTTTTAACTGTACATTGCATTTTACTGGCTGTTGAAATAAATCCTTGGCTGGTAAGATTTTCTAGAAATTCTCCATCCCTGGTCATGAACATAACAGAAATAACTTATCTAACAGACACTTTTTTATCCAACATTTCAGGTGTCTGACTATGTACAGAGCAATTGAGCTATTTAATTATTTTTTAAACGTATTTTTATTAAGATTATGACTAGAAAATGTGAAAAAAGCAAAAAATATTTCCTTCATTGATAAAATTTTGGTTAATGGAGGAATTTATAGTAAAATTTAGTGAAATTTGGCCCAAAATGCTCTAAAGAAAATTTGGTACTTTTCGGTTAGCCGGGCGCCAGTGTTATATATACATGGATATGTATATATATACATCTATATACATATACAAATATGTGCTTACACATGCATATATGTGTATATATACAATATATGTAGATACATACAGTGGCGGTCAAAAGTTTCCGGCCAGTTAGTTTCTTTGATTTGTTTGACAGAAAATTTCAGCGAAGAAGAAGCACGATTGCTCCAAAAGTTAGGAATAATCAAAGTACCTCTGACCGCGTGATCATTTTGATTGGATACTGGAGATAATTGATGCAAAGAGGAGGAATTCGAAATTCGCATGTGCAAAAGTTTCCGGCCATTTGTCATCCGTTAGGTTTTTGATATCGGTAAAGTGTTTTTTTTTTTGGCCGTGTTTGTTAATTAATCAATGTGAATAACGTATTTGAAATTCAAAAATGAAAAGTTGAATAATTTATTGTTCCTAAACGAGTGACTAGTTTTTCGCTAAAGGGACAATCCTCTCGTGAGATTGCGGCGAAATTGTCGATCGGAAAATTTGCTGTTAGCGATATTTTAAAAAAATATAAAGATGGTCATGGCCTTCGGAACTTGCCACGGTCCAGGGGACCCCGGAAAATGACTATTGTTGCGGACAGAATTATCAGGAGAAAAGCAGTTGATGACCCGCATAAAAATGCCGCTGCAATTCCCCGCGATTTAGGGTGTTAAAATATTGCTGAAATAAGTCGGCCTACCGTGTCAAGACGTTTACGTGACGTTGGACTCTATGGAACAGTCGGTGTCAAAAACCTTTTATAAGTAAAAAAAAAAATCCGGGGACCCGACTGGCATTTGCCAAGGAATACAAAAACTTGTCAACTGAAAACTGGAAAAATGTACTATTTTCCGATGAATCGACATTCAATATTTTTGGGAGTGATAACAGACACAACAACCGACGACATAAAAACAAACGATAAGATTCAAGATATGTTATTCCTACAGTAAAGTATGGCGGAAGACACGTTATGCTGTGGGGAGCATTTTCTGCAAAATGTTCCTGTCCGTTATTTGAAATCCGCGGCAAGATGAATAGTGCAATGCATAAGGATATCTTTCAAGATCATTTGCTGCCTTACTGGAGGAACAATTACGGTCTTAACTATTTGTTTCATCCTCATAACGACCAGAAGCATACATACAAGCTCGTCAGGCAGTGGCTTTCGCAGAAAAAATTCCGCTTTTGAAACGGACAGCCCAAACATCGGATCTGAATCCTATAGAAAATCTTTGAAACTAACTTCAAAACGTGTGTGGAATTATAAATATTGCAATTCAGCAGCATTTTCACAAAAATTGCAAGAACCATGGAAAAAACTTAATATTGACGTTCTACAACCGTTCGTTGAAACGTTGCCATGTTGCTCCACCGCAGTACTTATTTCTAAATGTATGAATACAAAATACTAATTGTAAATGTTGTTGATCACTGTTATTTTCTGTTATAACACCATTTTCTTCCAAACTTGCCAAGGTGGCCGTAAACTTTTGAGAACATGCGTTTACCTTTTGCAATTAATTTTGTCAATTAAATTTATTAATATTTAATTTTTATTCCATAAATAAGTTTCTTTCTATTAGGTCAATAAAGTGTATAAGTATCACTTTGAGATTCCTCTTCATATGTGTATACTTACAAATTAACCAAAACTTTTACGCTGGCCGGAAACTTTTGACCGCCACTGTATATATGTATGTATATCCATGTATTTATAACACTGGCGTCCGGCTAACCGAAAAGTACCGAAAATTTTACTATATGTTAGTTTCCTTTGTACATTTCATATTTATGACATTGGTGAAGGCAATGAACTAAAATCTAAGAAACGTTTTAAATGTTTCAAAACTTATAGCATATTGCACTTGTTTACATGTTAATTTTCATAAAATTCATCAATGTCATTCCACAAAAACATCCTTAAAACAAAAAATATTTATTTTAAATTTAAATCTTTAGTTCATTGCCTTCACAATAGTGTAAACAACATATTTTAAATTTCATAGTGATATTCCAATAATTTTCTGAGGAATAATGTTTTGCGTATGGAATTTTCACCGAAAATTACATTATCCAAAAAATGCATTTAAAGTTTAGATTTTTGTTTTACTACAAGAATTTCAGTAATTATACATCTAAACTTCACTGTTTTTATAAGTCACTCATTTCTTTAAAAGTACTGACCCTTTTTTAATCTCTAGAAGGCCATATTTTGCCCCCCCCCTCAGTTTTTAACAAAGAAAAGCATGACATTTCACATCAAAGATGCGACCGTTATCAAAAACACCATGTTCTTCAGTTTTAAGTGACTTGGATTGTTTGTGGCTTACTCAATACCTTTTAATTTCATGTATAATTCAATATTATACAATTTTACAGGTAAATAATAAAAAAACAGAGCTCGTCTTCTGTATCTAGGCTAGTCAGTGATGATTTGGCACCCAGAAGTAGAATTTTCAGTATCAATCTGCAGCAAACCAAAACTTATCTGCGACCCAACAATACTGAACCAAGCTACTATAATAAATACTCACTGTAACCCATAAAATAAGCAATATTTACATTTTACAAAGAAAATTAATAACAAACACAATAACTCCTAAAACAAATTAAATTTGTGATTTTTTTTGAAGCTCAATATTTATTTTTAAGCTGGTAGATTGATCGGCAAGGTCTAAAATAATCTGCAGCGCTGCTGCCGTGCCGCACAGTTTCCGCTATGGAGATTTGGTACACGATCACTTACTACGCCATGTCATTCATATCATTCCACAAAAACACCCATAAGACAAAAAATATTTCTTTTAAATTTATACCTACTTTAATTTTCATAATGATATTCCAATAACTTTTTGAGAAATCATGCTTTGCGTATGGAATTTTTACCAAAAATAACTTTTCCAAAAAATGCATTTAAAGTTTAGATTTATGCTTTACTACAAGAATTTACAGTACTATACATCCAAACTTCACTATTTTTACAAGTCATACTCATTTTTTTTTAAGTACTGACCCTTTCTTTATCTTTAGAAGGTCATATCCCCCCCCCCTCCCGGTTCTTCAACAAAGCAAAATATGACGTTTCTCATCGATGTAACCGTTATCGAAAACACAATGTTCTTCAGTTTTAAGAGACTTGGATTGTTTATGGTTTATTCATTACTTTTTAATTTCATGTATAATCCAATATTATGTAATTTTACAGGAAAATAATGAAAAAAAAATTAGAATTCGTCTTCTGTATCTAGGCCAGTCGGTGCCGATTTGACATGCAATCACTTTCTACGCCAAGGTTGTCAATCCAAAATAATTATATGTGTTTGCCAAATCATGGAAGACGGTAGTATACCGAGTGACGCAGCCTTAAGCCTAAAATCGTATCGTATCGTATCGTATCATAGAATTCGTAGATGGCGGAACTCATATATACAGCTAACTCGACATCAAAGAAAACACGAAAAGCCGCCTTTTAATAACTCAGCAGATATAGGTCTTATTGTTCTGAATTTTCTAGAACAGTCTTATATCTGCAGTCTAATCGTATACTGAAATTTTTACATTTCTACGTGCAGTATATTTTGAGATCTAAATAGCCATTTTTAAAGTGAAAACGTTGGTATGATGTCGAGGAAGTTCCTAATTTGAAAATCTCGAAAACGGTTCTAACGATTATTTTAAATTGATACATAATATAAATGTGATTAAGGCGAGGTGAATAACGCTTTTCTTTTTTCTGGGAAAACTCTCGTTCGTTAAATAATTCGATTTTTTTTTCTCTCGAAAGTGACACGGGCGATTTCTTTTAAAAATCAAATAAATATGTTTCAGATGAACCAAATAACAATTTACTTGTTTCCAGCAAGACTCTTGTTCGTTTTATAATGCGCATGAAAAATCGGACTATATTTCTTCGCCATTCTATGGAAATTTCACCGAAAATGCATGACACTGTATTCATACACATGCTTTCTTTTTAACCACTTTTGGTGAGGAAATTTTGTCTTCCCACTGGCTGAGTGGTTAAGGGCCATCGTCTACTGATCTTAAGATAGGCAGTTCGATACTCAGTGGTACGTGTTTTCACATGTGAATGCGTTTTTTTTTGTTTTTTTTTTTAAAGTCTGTTAGTTGGCCATTATTCTCAGTTCCTTTGTAATTTTTTAATTGCTATTAAGTTAAATAAAATTACAATTATAATGACGCCAATTTGATGATGATTATTTCTTGGCAATTTTTCAACAATAAAAATAGTACCATAAATTTTATAAATATATTTAATTTCAATCACTTTACAAAAAATATACATTAATAACTATTATTATAATATAAATCACACGATCAGAAACGTAAAAAAATAATTCATTTCAGCTCTTCTTTTTGTAATATCATTTTTCATTATTATGACGGTCAATCAATATATAATCTCTGACATCCATAATATTATTATTATTATAATTATTATTTTCCTTGCATAAAAACTATTGTGATGTAATAATTCTTTTATAATTAATAATTTAGTTGAAATGTTTTATTTATAAATATCAATGAAGTTTGATAACCCCAAGACAATTGTTTTTATTTAACTTTGCAATATTTACAGTTTACATAATAAGCATATCAGAATTCTGGTGTCGCCATCTTTTGACGCAATTGCGTACTACATTTTGTCTCTTATTCGAAAAAAAAAAGAACTAATGCTCTTCGCCGCCTTGAAAGAATCTCTTGTGACTAGAGGTCTATTTCGCAAATATTAAGAAAATTACTGCATACAAAAATATTAAAATGGGTAGTATTATAGAGAAATGTTTGATAAAAACGTTAAAGTAGACAGTTTTTAAATCGAAGAATTATTTTAAGAGATATTTAATGTTAAATCTGGATAAAATTGTCTCATTAAAAAAGTCTCATAGGAAAAAAATATATACATGGGAATTTAATCACTTTCATTCTATTTAATCATTCAATAGAAACTCGAAGTTTGCAGAGTGCATTTATTATTTTTAACTTGCCTAATTTTTTGACGGTTTATTTCAATTTTAAATTAAAATTTTCAGAATTTCCAAAGATATTTTTTACATATTTTAGAAAAGGTTATTTTAAATTGTTGCCAATTGTTAAAACAGCGCAAAGAATAATATATCCTTTAAATTAAAAATTTATTCACACGTGACTATTATAAACAGAAAAAAAATCCTTTTAAATTAGAATTAAATGATAACGTGTTAAAAGCAGGAAAATATTAAACATTACGTCATAAAAATTGTTTTTACACATGCTTACTTAAAATGAAAGAAAATTATAAAATAATCAATTATTTTCAAATTAGAATTAAATAATTACGCATTAAAAGCAGGAAAACATTGAAAATTACGTCATAAAAATTATATTTACACGTGAATATTAAAAGAAAAAGAAAATTTTTAAATAATAAATTCATTGAGATGTGTTAAAAGTCGTAAATGGAGGAAATTACGTCATATTGGCCAAAGTGCCAAATAATAATATTGCAAAACAGTTTAAATTAAAAAATATATTTATATGAGAGATTTATTTCAAGTTTCGAGATGATATTTTTAACTATAGTTGCCAATTTTAAGGTAGCGCAAATAATAATATTATCTTTCTAATAATAAAAATATTTTCAGTTGAATGTCACAAAGAGAAAGGAAAGTTTGGTGAAAATTATGTCAGATTTAAAACTTTACATTTAAAATCTCTTATTTAAAATCATTTTCTTATAGCGTTGTTAAAAAATACCATAAAGCAAAGACTCTGTTGACTTAGTTCATTTCATATTTTGTAATTTTCAAATGTTTAACTAATCTTATTTAATCAAGCACGGAAACAGCAACTAACATCAGCTGATTCGGTCTTGAAATCCCTCAGCAAAAGAGAAACCCGTTTACAGTAAGATCGCCATTGATTTTTTAATTATACAGAGCAGCCTCGATTATCCGAGCTAATTGGGACTGTTAGTAAATCGGAATCGGAAATCTCGGTTAATAGAAACTGTGTGTAAAAACTCGCCGTGCTTGCGAATTTAACATCTCTTTTAAAAAAAATATATAGAACGTTTTTTAAATAATAAAAATAAATATATGTAAAGTTCTGTTTCACAGCTTAACAAATTTAAAAAGAAAATCAACTACCAGTAGTAAATTTTAAAATGCAAATTGAAAAATTTACGAAAGTTCACACAGCCACTGGAAACAAAGCATTGTTCGCTATTGACTTCTCAGGGTCCAATGTTTCTTTGGAGTTGAGTGCTTTTGGGGGCAGAAGGGTCTGTATAGCACGGACAGTGAGCTAAAGAGTGTGGTTATTTTTAAGGCTCATTCAAAAGGGAAAAAAAATCAGACTTTGTTATCGGCTCGGTTAACAGAAATCTCGATTAATCGAATCTCGGTTAATCCAGGTTCTACTATAATTCAATCTTCTGTAATCTTTTTAAAGCAGATCAAATTAATGGACTTTAGCACAAAGTCACATAGCTGATAACTGCCATTCTTGTTGGACACCTTTTTTTAAAAAAAGTTTGCTTCACCTTATTCAATTAATGAGATATCTCCGATAAAATAAGTTACATTTTCCCGTTCTAAAATACTGGTATCCAAAAATCGTAGCATGTAACTGACACTACAAGTACTCATGGAACTAGATTATTTTAAGTCTGATTTTTATTATAGACTATATAAAATTATTAAAAATATATATTATGATAGGAACTAGCGGGCTTCGTCCGCTATTTACGTTACGGATATAAAAATCATGTTTTCTTTTTTAGGGAAAAAGAAATAAAAACCTATTTTACGATAGGTTTATAAAGACACATTTTGTATTTGTTATATTTCCGGGGATGAGGAGGGGGGGGGACTATTTTGATTAAATATCGCAATTAGTCCACATGGCAGATATAATTATGATAGACACTAGCGGGCTTCGCCCCTCTATGGCGCCTTATGGGTCCAGCTTCCATAACTCAGAAACTACCTTTCGGACATTAATGCAACAGATTCCAAACGTTATAATTAACTTAATAATCACCCTATATAGCATTAAAGTAAATTTATGAGTACTGCATACTATTTTTTTATCGTAATTTCTGAAGAGAAAAAATTATTTCGGTTCCATTCTTAGGTACTGGTCTGAAAAATTTTGAAAAAGGGGGGAAGGAGGGGACATTTGACTGCTGTTTGTCAAACAACACAACGGGGTCTGGCTTATTCAACTTGGTTTTTGATGACTTCAATTGGAAGGTGGTTTGTTTAAAAGAGTGCGTTCCCTGCCCCATGAAAATTGGAACTATTGGTGCACCATCTATGTAAAGATTTATAATTATAAATTAACATTTTGGATTTATTAATTTAAGGATAAAGTGTTTTTAAAGGAATATCAAATGAAACCCTCTGTGCGATCTGCGATTATACTTACCCACTTGTTTTTATATACAAACTGCTATAAGGAAAATTGTAATAAAATAGTAAAAATTAAATCTGCATTAAATTTCAAAAGTATCTTTTTTTTTAATCATTTTATCACTAACCTCAAAAAAGTAATGATATCAATGCAAAAACCCTTGACGGGTTAAAAGTTTCTGACGCAGCACTTTATCTTATGCTCTACGAATTTTAAATATGGAACTTAAAAATACTGATATCAAATTTTGAGTGACGTTATGCTATTTCTTAAAAAATATATTTGTATTTATTTCATCATTTTATTTTTGTTTAATTTATAATCGCATGTGCAAAAGTTATGTTCAACATGAAAAGCTGCATAAAATTTTATTCGCTGTTGCTTTATCATTTACATCTCTCATAAATTCAAAATATGAGTTTTAAAAGATATGATATAAAATTTAAGTGACGCCTTGATGTAACTTTAAAAGGTTTGTTTTAAAATTCAATTTAAATTATTTTTGACTTGGTTAAAATATTTTTTTACATCTACACAATACTTTTAATTTTCCAATTCACTGTTAAATATATCACTTTCATTGAATCTATACTATGCATTTAAATGTATTTATTTCAATAAATTGATTTATCTTTTGTGTCACGCTATTCAAAATTGTGAGTAAGATTTATCAAGGTTCGCACACTCCTTGGAATTTCCAAGGACTCTGACACCACTATTAATGATAAGACAATTTACATTTAATTTTTAAAACATAGAATTCGCAACCACCGCCTTTATTCACAGAATTTACAATATTTTTCTGCAGTGAAATACTTTGAAAATACTGTAAAAATTTAGTGGGAAAACTGTGCGAACCCTGTTTATGTAAATGGTTTCTTTGCGTCATTGTGTCCAAACTACATGAAATGTATGAAAAAGGATAGTTTGACGCAAATAAACCATTTACATAAATCTTACTCACAATTTTGAATAGCGTGACACAAAAGATAAATCAATTTATTGAAATAAATACATTTCAATGCATAGTATAAATTCAATGAAAGTGAGATATTTAACAGTGAATTGGAAAATTAAAAGTATTGTGTAGATGTAAAAAAATATTTTAACCAAGTCAAAAATAATTTAAATTGAATTTTAAAACAAACCTTTTAAAGTCACATCAAGGCGTCACTTAAATTTTATATCATATCTTTTAAAACTCATATTTTGAATTTATGAGAGATGTAAATGATAAAGCAACAGCAAATAAAATTTTATGCAGCTTTTCATGTTGAACATAACTTTTGCACATGCGGTTATAAATAAAACAAAAATAAAATGATGAAATAAATACAAATATATTTTTTAAGAAATAGCATAACGTCACTCAAAATTTGATATCAGTATTTTTAAGTTCCATATTTAAAATTCTTAGAGCATAAGATAAAGTGCTGCGTCAGAAACTTTTAACCCGTCAAGGGTTTTTGCATTGATTACTTATACATTTATCAACAAACTTGACAGAGCAGCCCAGAAGTAGAATTACACCCAAAAATAGAATGTTCATGAAATTTCAAGCAAAATTTATACTATTATGTAAAAGTGAATAAAACATACCCTATAAACAAAACAATGCACTTCAGGGTGAGGGGGGGGGGCGGTTGGTGCCAAATGAAGATATTGATTGTTTATAGTTCATACAAAAATGTATGTATATATATATGAAGTAACAAGATACTCGCAAGCTCATGTTAAACTTATGGGAGCGTTCTTTTCAAATTTGTGAAATTGAAAGTAACTTAAAAAAAAATCTGCAACCAAAATCGAAAAAGTAAACACTAACCTAGTTAGAATTCAATCTCATCCATTCTAAGCAAGAAAAAAAATCATTTAAAACTATTAATATGCAAGGGATAAATTTTTAAATGTACGCTCCCATAGGTTTAACGTCAGCAATTCCAGTTTCTTATCATGACTAGTGCAGATTCCTAACCTTCAAGTTAATGTTAATCCTATGAGAGCGTTGTTTACATATTCCTTGCTAGCAAAAATACATTTTGACAACATGATTGTAAAAAACGAACTTTGAAGCAGGATATGAAAAAAAAAATCAAAAGAAAATTATTTAAAGCTTTCTTTTAAGAATATTAATTTTAGAATTAAATAAAAACAAGTATCTTACCTTTGCAAAAAAAAAAAAAAAAAAGTTATATCTCTTATTTATCTATAACCTTTAGTTACTAAATAAACAAAAAGAACACGAAGAAAATTTTTACTTTTAGAAGTTCAAAACAACTAGTAGGGATAATATGATTCATTTTCAGCTAATCGTGTGCTCTGAACAAATTATTCATGTGTTTTCCGACTGGCGTTATAGCAATAGGTCGTTTCCAGCCAGACATAATCTGCAAATATCACAAATTTTCTTTCAAAATAGCATTCTATTCTAATACTACAAAAGAAAATCACGATGTCTCTTTCCCCTTCATTTTGATCTCAAATAGCAATCAAGTAAGTTGAACATCCATTGCACATATCATCGGAGTTGAAAATTAGTTTGTTTCAAGTTGGGAAATTTTTTAATCCCCCCCCCCCCCAATAAATATCTGTCGCTACGCACCGACGAATCGATAAGGAAACGACGAATTTAATCACAAAATCCATCATTATAGCGAATTTCTGCCCGTTAACAAGTAAACAAACAAACGTGGTTTAGGATACAATTCAACAAGAATGGATTCAATAAACGATTCAAGATGCGAGCTACGCTCATAAACAAGAAATTGAAAATATTTTTTTTGAAAATTGAAAAAAAAATTATAAATAACAATTATATTGAATACATATAATTAAAAAAATATTCCCAAAAATGAATCTAAATATTTTTTCGACAAAAAGCAGTAATATGGAATAATAATTTCTTCATAACAAAAGAGAAAGATAATATCAATCGAAATTTCATTTAATATATTTAATATTTTAAAACACATAATAATTAACATTTAAAATTTTAATATTTAAAAAAAAAAGATTTACTGCCTACATTCAGATTGTTAACTCAACTTAGAATACCTAAAATGACTTTGCAAATTTTGTTTCTGATTTTATACCCACAGCAGATGGATTAATACTCCTCCTACATACGAAGTGACGTCAAACCTATTCACCAATCACAGACGAGAAAAGTAAAAATAAGCGATTTTTTAAAATAACGATTTTTAAAATAAAACGATTTTTCCCAGAAAAAAGAAAATTGTTATTCACCTCGTATTAATCAGATTTATATTATATATCAATTTGAAGAAAATCGTTAGAACCGTTTTCGAGATTTGCAAATTAGGAACTTCTTCGATGCCATCCCATACCAACGTCTTCACTTTAAAAATGGCTATTTAGATCTCAAAATATACTGCACGTAGAAATGTAAAAATTTCAGTATACGATTAGACTGCAGATATAAGACTGTTCTAGAAAATTCAGAACAATAGGACCTATATCTGATGAGTTATTAAAAGGCGGCTTTTCGCGTTTTCTTTGATGTCGAGTTAGCTGTATATATGAGTTCCGCCATCTACGAATTCTACGATACGATACGATACGATACGATACGATACGATTTTAGGCTTAAGGCTGCGTCACTCGGAATACTACCGTCTTCCATGATTCATGTGTTTGATAAAATTGTGCAAGAATTCAAATAAGATAAAAGTTTCTCGTCTCTTCTGAAAAAATGCACTCTTCAGGTAAAAATCTGTTTATCTCATAAAGTACTGACGCGATTTTGATAGTTTTTTTGGTAGTAGAGCATAAATATAAGGTCATATATAGCTGACAATTAAAAAAAATTCAGTTAGTTTCTGATTTTTTTTTTTCCTGAAAAAATGATAATTTCTGAAAAATTGCTATTGCTCTTAAAAAAAAAAAAAAAAAAAAAAAAAGGACGCAGAAAAAAAATGTCTGCCATAAATTTTGAGCATTATCCAATGCATATGGATTCCAAATTTAATCACAATCGATAATATAGTTTCTGAGAAAACGGGTTTTATATCTCTCATATTTTTCATAGGATAGCACCCAGTCTTGTCTTTCCTTAATACAAACAGCGCAATTTAAACTTTTTTTAGTTGTTCTTTAATTTATATGTGTTAATTATATGTGTGTTTTTAATTTATATGTGTGGAATTAGCCTTCCAGTTTTTTGTTATTTAAAAAAAAAATAAATAAATAAAAGTATATGAAGATGTGTTAAATTACATAGTTTTACACTATATGTATCAGTAAAAAAAAAATTATTAAATGGAATATTAGATGTATCTAAAAATACATGCGAAATCTTGTATAATACACATTTAAACGTATTTTTAACCCTTTGACCGCAAGTAATAATGTCTCTGTAATATTGAATTCTCACCGGAATAATCGAAAACTTTTATTTAAAATAAGAAAAAGCAATTTTTCAACATTGCCTCCCCAAAGTCAACTAGTTGGATGTGCCAATCCCAAAACTTTCTTCTATCTTATACATCTTAATATTTCAAAACCTAGTTACACATGTTAATACTTCAATATTATTAGTTCAATACTATACCAACTTTGATTTTCATCTTAAATTTCTGCTCAAGTCAATTAAACGGACTAAAAACGAGTTAATCTATATCATGATATTTGTTAAAATTATTAATTTTTCCTTATTCTGTCGTTATCATCTGTTTGCGAATAGCCGGCATAGCAGGAAGTGAGTTCCCGCCGCTGCATGAGCCGCCGATGCACAATAGAACTACGAAAAATCAAGAAAAGTATACAAAAATCGCTAGCACGGAGCGCCTTTACCGCGCAATATTTCCAAATTCAAGGAGAACCTGTTGGCCATAGCCAAAAACAAGCACAAACATTTTGGTTCAATTGTATGCATAATTTTATACGCTGTTCGATGGTAAATAATGAAAATGGCACAGAGATCGGAATTATAGCGCCCCCTTCTTTCGGAATTTTTTCAAGTTCAGGGAGGACTTGTTTGCCATAGCCAGAAACATGCACAAAAAATTTGGTTCAATTATATGGATAACTTCATACACTTTTCGATGGTACAATAATGAAAATGGTACAAACATCGCAATTATAGTGTCCCCTTCCGGCAGAATTTTTCCAAATTCAGGGAGGACCTTCGTGACATGACCAAAAATAAACACATAAAATTTGGTTCAATTCTATGCATAACTTCATACACTTTTCGGCGGTACAATATTCAAAATGGCACAAAAATTGTACAAAAATCGCTATTACACCGCCCTCCACGAGCGATTTTTTTACAAATTAAGGAAGGACCTCCTTGCCATAGCCAAGAACTTAAAATTTTATTTTGGTTCAATTCTATGCATAACTTCATACACTTTTCGATGGTGCAATATTCAAAATCGCACAAAAATCGCTATTACAGCGCCCCCTAACGGCAAATTCATGGAGGACCTGCTTGCCATATCCAAAAACTTAAAATAAAAATTTGGTTTAATTCTATGCATAACTTCATACACTTTTGGACGGTACAATATTCAAAATCGCACAAAAATCGCTATTACAGCGCCCCCTACCGGCGAATTTTTTCCAAATTCAGGGAGGACCTGCTTGTCATAGCCAAAAACTTAAAATAAAAATTTGGTTCAATTCTATGCATAACTTCATACACTTTTGGATGGTACAATATTCAAAATCGCACAAAAAACGCATTTACAGCGCCCCCTACCGGCGAATTTTTTCCAAATTCAGGGAGGACCTGCTTGTCATATCCAAAAACTTAAACTAAAAATTTGGTTCAATTCTATGCATAACTCCAGACACTTTTGGATGGTACAATATTCAAAATCGCACAAAAATTGTTATATCAGCGCCCCCTACCGGCGAATTTTTTCCAAATTCCGGGAGGACCTGCTTGCCATAGCCAAAAACTTATAATAAAATTTTGGTTTAATTCTATACATAACTTCATACACTTTTTGATGGTACAATGGCGACAGACAGACGGACAGACGGACAGACGGACAGACGGACGGACGGACAGACGGACGGACGGACAGACGGACAGACGGACACACAGACAGACAGACATTTTCTATAAACATGTTTTTTGGAATCTCTGACCCCTAAAACATGCAAATCCGTCGAAAAAAATTTCGATTACAATACTTTCTTCTATTGAAGATAGAAGAAAGTAAAAATATAATATTTAGTGAAAAGTCTCCTGTGCAGATCTGGAATAAATGAGGTGGGATAAAATATATCAAGTGGTTAAAAAAATTGGGCAAAAATAACAATTAAAAAAAAGTAATAAGGATTTTTTTTAAATTTTTTTATAAACTTAAGAAAAAAAAATTAATTAAATATGCGGCTACATTTGTTTTTTCAAAATGTACTTTTAATTGAACGTTGAAATGCAGTGAGTTTACAATTGGAATCATCTTTTTAAAATGAACAAAATTGTTGAAAAGGTAAAGTGTCCCATAAATAACCCTTTGAAGGACAAATAATTATATTTCTGTAATGTCGAATTCACACCGGAATCTGCATAAAAATTTATACAAAATAAGAAAAAGCAGTTTTAATGTTCTTTTTTTTTCCACCAAAGTTAGAAAAGTAAAATTTAATAAAATGTTTCTGGTGCAAATCTTCATTAATCGTAGGTGGGATAAAATATATCCCATCGCGCCTCAAAGGATTAATACGAAAAACTTAAGTAAAAACTGAAAAGAAAGTTTTAAAGAGGGAAACACAGGATAGCTGAGTTCGTACGCATTAAGGGATTTAGGGGATTTTTCGTGTTTTAGTACCAGGAGTTTCGTAAAGTACTAAAAAGTCCATGAAGCGTACGAACCTTGGATAGAAAGCGTATTAAATACTATAATCAGGTTTTTATCTAATACTTCAGTGCTTTTACAAGCCGTCGCCGGAGATTAAGGTGGGGTTAGTATGCGTTAACTAAATTGCCATGTACTACTCTAAGTAAAATTACTATGACCTAGAAAATGTAATCACAAAGTTAATGATCAATACTGTTCAAGTACTAAAAAAAAAAAAAAAAAAAAAAAAAACATAATAAATCCTTCTGTTTTGATCGAATAAAATCATTGAGAATATGTTTCTTAACTACAGAAAGATTTTATACAACTGTTCTTCAGAGTTTTCTGTTTTCTTCTAAAATTTATTTTTATAATATGAAACTGTGGAATGTTATAAAGAGAATTCTCAATGTGCTATATTACAGAAACAAATCCGTATAAATAATGAAAGTGGAGAGAAAATCGTAATAAAAGATTGTAAAATTGCTCAAAAGAAAAATGTGATAAGATTTTTTTACTCGATTTCATAAAAGCATTTCCGAGGTATTGAAAGGTATTTCATTTGAAGTTTGTTTCAATTTCTCAGTTTTGTCTCTTATTTTTTTAAAGTTACATATGATAGAAAAAATATACATATTTATTTGGATGCTATTAACACGTTGAGTGCCACAATGACTGACAGGGAAGCGCTGAAAAATTTACAATGTTTAAAGTAATTTTTAAGAAAGTATAATCCTGTAATAAATAAAAGGTAGGTAAATTTTAAATATATGTTCAATAATTACATAAAACAACATTTTTTTTTTAAAATTTTGTATCATATTTTAGACGTCAGTCATCGGTGAATGACGCGTTTTAAACGGAAAGTTCACAGTCAGTCACCGGTGACTGATATGGCGCTTAACGTGTTAATAATAATAGTAACTAATGGTAATAAAGAAATAAGCATAGCAAATTGAAAACTTAAAACTATACAAATTTGTGTTTTTCCAATGTGGTAATAAAAGTTCAAATATTTTAAGCCAGTTACGTATAACGAGCGCATTATAATGATACCATAAATTTAATTCATTAAAGGATTGTTAGTTACACCAGAAAAATTAAGATATTCGTCAGGATTAAATTGAAATTATATTATTACACTCCTAAATACTTAGACTTAGTTACTTCAAAAAAATTATTCAATTTACTAATCCTAAGATCTACATTGATATATCGAGGAAGATGACAAAAATTTCGTTTAAAAATGCAATAATGGACAAAATTGATACGAACCAGCGAATCTCGATTTTAAAAAAAACTTTAAAGCCGTTACTCCCGTTAGTATTTTTTTAAAAGTCGTTTTTCCTACCCGTTACAAAGTTTACCATCTTTTTGGCAATAATTATTTGGCTTACATACCAGGTGGTATAAAAGCTATTTGTAGGTATGTTGTGCTTTGGGGAAAAAAATAATATGAGAGTAATTGAGGTTGGTGGTTATTTTCAAACATGTCCTGATATTTGTGCATTCTGTGCCTGTCACTGTTTAATCACCGTTCACTTTCAGCACCGGAGATGTAAATTTCCAACACGGTTAGTAATAAGCATGATGTTTTAGGAATATAAAAATATAGAATATTTCTTGATAGTAATGTCATATACACTTGCTCTTGTAATAGAACAAATGTAAGACAAAATATGTAATTTCAGAAGAAATTTCTTATATAATTTTATTTTGTGCTCATATTTCACGCATGTTATAGAGTGTGTCATAGATTTGTGCAAAAAAAAATCACAATAAAAAAGTAATGTTCGGAAAAAAAAATCAATTTGCATGAATATGATCAAAGAAAGTTTGGATTTTTTTTAATCGCTTAAAAAAATTATTCAATCCATAACTACTGCATTGCTACAGATTCGCACGGAGTAAAGACTGAAGGCGCATTACCTGTCGCCACCTTTATGCGGGTTGGTGCCCCACCCCACTTTCCACGTGAAGTCAAGATATTCCTGTTGGACACTTTTACTGACGACCAAGTGATAAGTGGAAGAGTGTAAGTTTAAAGTAGCCCTTACCATCTCCAGTCTTGAACTCAGCAGACTTTTGGTTGCGGGGATACTTAAACCCTCGTTTGTATTCGGAGCTCCCCAGCCATATTGGTGGTACTGAAGAATTCCATTCGACGGACCGTCGGTGGCATCGATGCCGACATGCTACAATCAGCTGTAATAGGGGTATTGACATGCCACATTTGTCCGATACCCGGCGGTGGTGGTCATTGTTGAACATCTTTTATTTCAAAATAAATGCACAGTCTGATATCGTGATTTGTTTGGTTGTCTATTTGTGTTTGCCTGACTTTCATAAAACGTCTCAATATGACACTTTTTCAGACTTTTGCAAACTTTTTTATAAATTAAAAAATAAATCCAATGTCTATCTGATCATATTCGTGCAAGCCGAAAATTTTTCCGAACATTACTTTTTTCATTATGATTCTTTTAATTTTGTACGAGTTTATGACGCACCCTGTATTATCGTTAGTACAAGGAAAAATCTAATATAATTCCGTAACTTTTAATATTTTCAGAAAAAAAAAATCCTATTAAACAAATAAACATTTATAAACAGATTCTAGGTCTAAAAAAATATAATAAAGTTGTGTTACGAGGAAGAGAAATTTTCATGAATTTGCATAACTTTTAAACTTAGACTACTAAAACATGCAACTATGAATGAAGTCTTTCTCTTCGAAGAAATAATCTCAGAGGGAGATTTCATCAGATTTTAGGAGTTATTCTGTTTCAATACTGCTTCTTATGTCGAAAGGAAATTAGTTTAACAATTTAATGAATAAAAACGTATAAGTTATATCCTTCGCTCTTATAACATTTCAATAAAGGAAAAGTTTTCAAGCTCCAGTTCGGCTTATCAAATATATTGTTTTTGTAAAATAAAGAAACATATAAAATTATTTAAGAAAATCATACATAAGTATAAGTATCATGATGTCTTCTAATAAGACAATATTTGTGCAATTTGTAAGAAATTTGTAAATCTAATGTAATTCCCTAACTTTTAATATTTTGCGAAAAAATCATATTAAACAAATAAATCTTTTAAACCAGCTTCTATGTCTAAAAAATATAAATTAAATTGTGCACAGTTTTATATTTTAACGAGAAGAATTTTCATGAATTTGCATTACTTTTAAACTTAGATTACTAAAACATAAAACTATGATGAAGTCTTTCGCTTCGAAGTAATAATCTTATAGGAAAATTTCATCAGATTTTAGAACTTATTCTATTTCAGTACTTCTTATCTGGAAAGGAAATTAGTTTAAAGCGTTCTTGGAAATTCTTTTGACAATTTAATGAATGAAAACTTAAAAGTTATCTTCTTTGCACACAGAAACCTTTCAAAAACCAAAAAGATTTCATATCTCAGTTAAGCGGATCAAAGATATTGGTTTTAAAATATAAAGACAATTATAAAATTATTTAAGAAACTAACGTATTTTCATTAATCTGAAGTTACAACATTCTAAAAGTGAAAAAAAAGTATATTTAAAGGTTTATAAATAACTTTTAATGAACAGATCTACATGTTTCATATGTACAATCGGCGACTTTATCAAAATCAATATTAATAAGATAATCTGTTTATGCAAAGTTTTTAAAAAATATGATATCGCAAGAATTTATGAATATAAAGAAAACACTATAAATAGATTAATTACGAGCATGAATAATAATAGGAAAAAAAATTCAATAAATCAAACAGGATTCCAAGTTATATATTTTACAGTATTTCTACTAGATTTTCTGAAAGAGTGAAATGTAAACTTAATTAATTCCATATCTTATTGCAAAACCGTCAACAAAATTTTAAAAAAAGGCTGTAATGAAATAGATACAATAGTACCAGATTAATTAACAGACCTATAAAAATACCCTTCTCCCAAAGAGATGGAGCTTTGGAATATTATATAGCTAGTGCCAGGCAGGAAGTTTAAACTGTGTATTAACACTCTCGCTGCGCAGCCCGAGATATGCTGGGGCATGCATTTTCCCGTCTAATTAATACTATTGGGTTATTCCCACCAGTTATATTTTAGCGAAAACATTGTCGGATTTAATCAGGACATGTTTCTTGATTACGGTTTTCTGTTCGCTGGTCGTTTTATTCTCAAGAGATCGTATTCGCAGTTCAATGTTTTTAGAACTTGCGGGATCTTTTGCAAGTATTATCGAATGAGTTGTGGTGCTGATAGTGACACTTAATAGAAACTAGTTCGTACGAATAGGTGACTGTTTCCTGAACTTGATGCATCATAGTAGTAATATATAGAGGGTTCACCGACGACAATAATGGGTACTGAGGACCCATTTAAATTTTCTGACAATGCACTCCGCATCCTGAATGGAGAGGAGAAATCTGATTTAGCTGCTGCGTGGATGGAATTTCCCGGAGTAGCGGACGAAGTACAAAGACTGATAGTACAGCAATTCTTGCAAGATTGTGATAGCTACATAATGAGACTTTTAAGTAAAGATGACTACCTGACGAATCCTCAACACAAGACTAGCGTGAGTAATCTTCTCAATAATCTTATGTTTTTGTTCAATGAGCCATTTGACCCCCTAAAATTAAGTCAACTAAGAGAGTTTAAAACTTTTATCTATGATCATGACTATGATCTAATTGACATCTTAACAAAACTCAAGGCAATTGCGGTGAACTCAGATGACGGCTTCACCCCTGCTAATACACTAAAACGTAGAAGAAATGATCTCAAATCTAATATTCCCTTAAAGAACAAATATGCCAATATATCTGAAAAATACCTAGACGATAATAACATGGATTCTTCTGAGCCCCCTCAAGGAGAGTCAGCCGGTAGCTCCACTACTGAAGTAGTCCCTAAAAAACTAAAAATTCACCCCTTCTATATTGAGTTCCAAGGCAAGTGGACGGAACTTGCAAGTGAGATTAAAAAACTTAACGACAGCAATCCCTTGATTAAATTAGACGGTGAATTACTCAAAATCCACTGTAAAACTGATGCAGATTTCCGAAAAACACAGGACTATCTTGATTCTAAAACAATTCCTTACACAACCCTGAGCCCCGCGGAACAGCGCCCCAGGAAAGTCGTCATTAGGGGAATTCCCCCATATACCGACCCCCAGGTCATAATTGAAGCTCTTAAAGAACATAATTTCGTGGCCAATAGAGCCTCAATGATGAAAAGTAGAAAGACCGGTCGTCAATGTTCTCCCACGGGAAAAATTCGAAGAAATCTACCAAATTCACGAAATTTGCTACATTAAAGTAGATATTGAGCGATTTAAAGGCACCAACATCGTAAAGCAATGCTACCGTTGCAAGAAATTTGGACATTCCAGCGAGATTTGCCGCCTGCCGCCAAAATGCGCCAAATGCTCGGAAGAGCATTTAACTCCCCAGTGCGATAAAATTGGAAAGATCATCCCCAAATGTTCAAATTGTCATGGTGGGCACGTGGCTACTTACCGTGGTTGCCCCAAAACCCCCCAGTTTCATAAAAAAACAGCAGGACCCCAAAACCGTCCGTAAGGAAAACCCTAAAATCATTCCTAACGCAATGGCGGAACTGTTATCAACATATAATTATGTCCGTAAGCCAGAGGCCAAAAAACCAGAAGATAAACCTACTGAAGCCCCGGCTCCGCTCCCTTCTCCCTCCCAAGACCCTAACCCCGAAAACACTACACCAAATAAGCCAAATGACACTCAAAAAGCAACACCAGAACAACCCAGTAGTTCTAATTATGCTAATGACTTAAAAGAAATATTCAAGACCTTCGAGGAGATGAAAGAACTCCTAAAATTTAACAAATTCATCCAATGTTTCAAAAATATTGCTAACCAAACTAAAAATATACAAGATCCAATAGAAAAAATACTCATCCTTATGAGTGCTATAGAAACTTTAGCCACGGAATTTAACACGTTTAATGATGAGTAATTCCTCTTTTACCTTTTCCTCACTAATTTTTCTTTCCTGGAACTGTAACACCTTGCAGAATAAATTTAACGAACTTAAACTCTTTATGCACGAACATCCCCAAATTTATGTTATTTTCTTACAAGAGACTTTCAACCCCACTTTCAACATTAACATCCCTGGGTACAGGCTATTCCATACACCTCGTGCGGATGGTACGCACAGAGGAGGTACCGCTATTTACATCAAGAACCATCTTCCACACTACCAATCGCACAACCACACCTTTAATGATCTTGAGTATACCAGTATCAATCTTAAACTTCCTCATATCAATATTAAATTAGCTTCTATTTATGCTCCACCCACTGGTAACTTACCTGTTAATAGTCTTATACAGCTTTTTTCACAACACCACCACTGCTTTTTCGTAGGCGATTACAATGCCAAAAGCAGACGCTGGAATTGCCATGGCAATTCTCGGCGGGGTACCTCTCTTCACAACTTAGTACAAAACTTAAAATTAAATCTTCATGCACCACCCAGACCAACACACATTTCCAAATTGCCTGGTGCCCGGGACTCTATCATTGATTTTGCTCTTTCCAAAAATCTTCCTTACCCTATGTACTCTACAGTTATTAATGATCTATCCTCTGATCACCTGCCTGTCTGCTTTAAAATAGATATTATTAATCCTCTTTCTCCCCCCCCCCTTCCGTGGCTATTGACTGGAATAAATTTACTAATTACCTTAACTCTCAGGACATCACCTTCCCTGATATTAATAATACCGATGACATTGATGCGGCTGTTGAACATCTCAACTCTCATATCACTAAGGCTCAAAATTTTTCTACTTTTAACACCTTCAAAAATAATTTTGCCTTTGTCCCACCCCGTTATATTTACAACCTTATCAAACAGCGTAATCGGCTCCGGCGACAATTTCAGAGTTCAAGAGACCCCTCCATTAAACCTCTTCTCAATAGGTTAAACAATAAAATCAAAAACATTCTTTATAAAGAAAAACAGAAAAGTTGGAACAACTTTCTCAAAACTTTATCATACGAGGACAACTCTCTTTGGATTCTTAAACGCAAACTGAACAAACATTACACTTCCATCCCCACCCTCACATCTAATAATGTTACCGCTTATACTGACCAAGAAGATGCTAACATGCTTGCTAATACTTATGCCACCCAATTTTCTCCTAATCCTACCCTTGCAAACCAAGCTCACCTTGATTATGTTAACGAGACAGTTCGGAACTTTTTGGCTACCCCCCCTCAAGATCCCCCCCCCTAAAATTCAACCTATTGTTATCCACAATATTATCAAAAAACTCAAAAAGCGTAAAACCCCA
This sequence comes from Maratus speciosus, assembly GCA_963932465.1. Taxonomy (NCBI): domain Eukaryota; kingdom Metazoa; phylum Arthropoda; class Arachnida; order Araneae; family Salticidae; genus Maratus; species Maratus speciosus. The sequence continues at coordinate 238,225,333 of OZ010794.1, read as the reverse complement.
GGATACGATAAAATTACTAACTCTGCTCTTAGAAACCTTCCTCCTAATTGCATTATCTATATCACTGACCTCACTAATGCTATCTTAAAACATAACTACTTACCTAAACCTTGGAAACTTTCTATAATCTCTCCTATTCCAAAACCTGGAACTAACCTGTCAGACCCCACTAATTACAGACCTATCTCCTTGCTACCTTCAATCAGTAAAGTGGTGGAACGTGACATTCATGCCCAGTTGCAGGAGTTCATTCAACAGCACAACATTCTCATGTCCGAGCAGTTCGGCTTTCGCCCAAAACACTCAACACAACACCAGCTTCTTAGGGTTGTTGAGTTTCTCAGCGAGAAACTCAATGCAAAAACTGTAGGTAAGGAGATGCTTAACGCATCTCGTTACCTTCGCAACTCCACGGTCCGAAGAGACCTAAAAACTACTACCTTACGTAAGCGCATAAACGACTTAACCAAAAAATTTTATGATAAAATTTTTGACCTCCCTAATAAAATTGTAGCGGAGCTACCGGATTATGACGCTTTTGAACCCCACCATCGGAAACGGCCCAGGTTTTCCATAATTATGGACACTCAGTAACATCTGAGTTCTCCACGCTATTATTGCCTTCTCTTATTTTTCTTTCCTTTTTATATACTTTTCTTAAAAAAAAAAAAAAAAAAAAAAAAAAAAAAAAAAAAAAAATTCTCTATATACATAGAGACCATAAAAATTGAAAAACTTAAAAAAAAATAAATAAAATGTATGGCCCTGAATTGTCCCTTTTTTGGTTGGATGTTGTGGTCTTGCCACCCTAGCTTTTCTTGCCCTTGCTTGGTGAGTGTTTCACTGAACAGTACTAACTTTAACTTTCTAAATTCCTTATAGTAGTTTTACAACTACAGTTTGACTTTACTTATTTTAAGACTCATGTATTTTTTAAGATTTATTGTTAACTTTCTTTCTTCTTAAGATTTTACTTAAATTTAATTTTATTCCTAGTTTTCTTAAATTTCTTATTTTTCTCTTGTTAACTTCTTTTACTCTTATAGTAGCATTGCTACAGTTTAACTTTATCCCAATGGCTCATTAAAACATAAGACATTCTAATTTCCTAGTCTGAGTGTTAAGCTGATAACAGCTAGGAAACCCCTCAATGCTGATTACCTGTTCAGTACCTGTTCAGTACCTTGATTACGATAGTCAAAAATTTCTACTTTAAAGAGCCTGTGATAAAATATTAAAAATTCTGTAAAAGACTCTTATCGCGAAGAATTACTTACGGAGCGAAGGGTTAAAGAACATATACTAGATACAAAATACAACAATAAAACCGCAACTTTAGCCAGACTACATAACAAGCACCCTTTAGAAATAAATGTCCATATATAGGGTTGCCACGCTACAGGGAATTTCCAGACCAGGAAATTCTTCGGCACCAGTACTTTCCTACAGAGAATTACTCTTTAAATCAGGCGAAATTTCGTGAGGTTAATCTATATATATTTTTCTATAACAAAATGCTGATTACAGTTCTAGTGTTAAACACTTATCATACATTACAACTAGATTTTTAACCCCTTGAGGGGCACCGGTATATATTATATACCACCTACGATCAATGAAGTTTTACGCCAGAAAAATTTTATTAAATTTTACTTTTCTAACTTTGGTGGAAAAAAAGCCGAAAAATTGCTTTTACTTATTTTGAAATAGAATTTTTTCAAAGATTCAGGTAGGAATTCAGCATTTCACAAACGTAATTGCTCGCCCCTCAAGGGTTTAATACCCTCTTCATAGAATCTTGCCGCCTGCTCCGATAACCAAGAGGTCACGGCCGTTTTCACTCTCCATCATCATTGTAGTGGTTGCCACCGAGATGATGTTTGAGATAGCGGAAAAGATGGAACGATGTATACACTATTGGATAATTTTACTCTGTGATTTAGTGAATAATAAAAGTTAAATTTTAAACAATTTTATTTTAAAAATTGATGAGACGGTAGTGAGTAACGTACAGTATTCCAGCATGCAAAGATGTATACACTATTGGATAATTTCAGTGGATAATTTCGCTCTGGGATTTAGTGAATAATAAAAGTTAAATTTTAAACAATTTTATTTTAAAAATTGATGAGTCGGTAGTGAGTAACGTACAGTATTCCAGCATGCAAAGATGTATACACTATTGGATAATTTCAGTGGATAATTTCACTCTGGGATTTAGTGAATAATAAAAGTTAAATTTTAAACAATTTTATTTTAAAAATTGATGAGACGGTAGTGAGTAACGCACAGTATTCCAGCATAAACTTTAAAAAAGTATTGTTCTTTAACTTACCTACCTCTAAGAGATCCATTTCTATAATTGATTGCATTTGGATCGATCCAGAAACTTCTTCATAAAAGAAATATTTCAAGATAATAGTGACCGCATGCAATTTCATTGAAAGGGGAATGGAGCGAAAGAGACAGTAACGACAAAATTAAGAAAACGACATAATAAATCGACAAAATTCGACTGGAAAATTCACTTAAGCGTGGCAACCCTGATATATATGGCTGATTCTCCAAAATTTGGATAATTTCACTCTGGGATTTAGTGAAAACTAAAAATTTAATTTTAAACAATTTTATTTTAAACATTGATGAGACGGTAGTGAGTAACGTACAGTATCCCAGCATGCAAAGATTTATACACTATTGGATAATTTCAGTGGATAATTTCACTCTGGGATTTAGTGAGTAATAAAAGTTAAATTTTAAACAATTTATTTTAAAAATTGATGAGACGGTAGTGAGTAACGTACAGTATTCCAGCATAAACTTTAAAAAGTATTTTTCTTTAACTTACCTACCTCTAAGAGATCCATTTCTATAATTGATTGCATTCGGATCGATCCAGAAACTTCTTCATAAAAGAAATATTTCAAGATAATAGTGACCGCATGCAATTTCATTGAAAGGGGAATGAAGTGAATAAGACAGTAACGACAAAATTAAGAAAACGACATAATAAATCGACAAAATTCGACTGGAAAAATTCACTTAAGCGTGGCAACCCTGATATATATGGGTGATTCTCCAAAATGTGCATAATTTCAGTCTGAGATTTAGTGAAAAATAAAAATTAAATTTTAAACAATTTTATTTTAAAAATTGATGAGACGGTAGTGAGTAACGTACAGTATTCCAGCCTGCAAAGATGTATACACTATTGGATAATTTCAGTGGATAATTTCTTTCTGGGATTTAGTAATTAATAAAAGTTAAATTTTAAACAATTTTATTTTAAAAATTGATGAGACGGTAGTGAGTAACGTACAGTATTCCAGCATCCAAAGATATATACACTATTGGATAATTTCAGTGGATAATTTCACTCTGGGATTTAGTGAATAATAAAAGTTAAATTTTAAATAATTTTATTAAAAATTGATGAGGCGGTAGTGAATAACGTACAGTATTCTAGCATAAACTTTAAACAGTATTTTTCTTTAACTTACCTACCTCTAATAGATCAATTTCTATAATTGATTCATAGCTGCCAACTTGTACGGATTTTTGCTACCACAAAAATTTAGCAGAAATTTCTGCCTTATTTAATCATCAAAAATGACTGCAATTCGGCGATTCAATTTGGCAAAATTTACTATTAAATTTTAGTGGTAAGTAAAATCCGTTCAAGTTGGCAGCTATGTTGATTGCATTTGGATCGATCCAGAAACTTCTTCATAAAAGAAATATTTCAAGATAATAGTGACCGAGTGCAATTTCATTGAAATGGGAATGAAGTGAATGAGACAGTAACGACAAAATTAAGAAAATTGCTTCTCTGTTCATAGTAAATTTATCTTAGTAAGATTGCAATATTATATTTTGAAGAAAGCAAAAGTATGTTGCATCATGACAAAATCATAAATAAATAAGAAATATTAATAATACGGAAAATTTAAGTTCGGGGCAGTGGTGACAGGCAATAGACATATTCAAATCTTTCTATCTACGAGGGTTATTTTTTAACACTAGATATACGGAAATTTTTACTTAAGTTTTATAAAAATTTTTACTACCAGAATTTTTATTTAGAACTTCTTAAGTTATTTAATGAACGCAGTTTTGTATCTCTTAACCCATTAACCGCCAAAACTATTACGATAGAAATATTCAAATTTCTTGTTGAAAGTAGTTTCCCACCACAAATTCAGTAAGGTAAATTTCGCTTTACTAAAAAAGCAGTATTTTTGCCAATAAATAAGACATTTTTTTAAGTTCTAAAACAGTGGTACCTATGTAATTAGTTCATTTGAGGCGCAATTATTCTGACTGTTGCGTGAACGCAACGTCAGCGGTTAATGGGTTAAACTTATTTTAAACAGAAATTTCTGTTTTGAAACGAAATATATTCATTTGGTAAGGGCCGAAATGGCCCCTCAACGCCATTCTAGTGTTAAGTAAGGGCTGTTTTTAAATAAAAACCAAACGAAAGAAAAATTTCAAAAACCAGATTTATTTTCAGATTCTACATACATTACTCTATTTTTCAACGTAGCTTCCAAATTAGTTTAACCCTTTCCGGCACGGAGTAATTCTGTTTATAAACTGATGAAGTAATGTGGTGACACCAGAATTTATAAACGAATTTATTAGAAAATATGAACTTCCTTATTTTCACGTACATTATAAAAGGAAAATTTTAATTAAATATTCTTGGTGCTGACTGTCAGTTATGGAATTAAAATTATGTGTCCTTTTTTAGGGACACTGCCCTCGAAAGGATTAACACTAGAACGCCCTCAAGGAGTTCATTCGACTCCGACCATGTGATTAAATGTCAATTGGAACCAAATTTTTTTTTATAAAATAATTTTGAACCACGCAGATATACGTTAAATAAATCAATTAAATATTTTTAACCCTCCGTCTACCACACGGGTCCATTGGACCCGACAGGTACATACAAAATATTCATTCAAACCAGAAATTTCTTTAAAATAAACTAAGTATATAAACCAGACAAAAATAAGGTAAATAAATAAGTTAAATAGTTTTAAATAAAAATTCTGGTGTAGAACGTTTTATTAAAACTTGAATAAAATTCCCGGTAGATCTAGGGTTAAATAAAAATTCTGGTGTTACGTATTTTTATGAAACTTCAGCAAAATTTCCGGGAGTTCTAGTGTTAAACACTTATCATACCTTACAACTAGATTTTTAATACCCTCTTTATAGAAACTTGCCGCCTGCTCCGATAACCAAGAGGTCACGGCCGTTTTCACGTCTTCGTCATCGTTGTAGTAGTTGCCACCGAGATGATGTTTGAGATAGCGAAAAAGATGGAAATCGCTCGGTGCTTGCTCGGGGCTGTACGGGATGGTCCAAAACTTCCCAGCAAAAAACACACGTCTGAGGCCTTGCATTTTCATGGAGTAGCAAATTTCCCACTGTCAGCTTACCGCATGTTTTGTTTTGAATCGCTCTGCGACAAAAAAAAAAAAAAGTATCACTGACTGTACCTCGCACGGGGCAGGCGATTCGATAAACATGAACAATTTAAAGGCTCAGAACAGACCGTACATGTTACCTACACAGCTGCAACGGAGTACAGATTTTCCTATGGAATGACGGAACGCGACGCAAGCACTCGTTTAGGCACGAGTGCCACCTATTAGCGCATACAACAAAACGGCCCTTACATAAAAACCATGACTCGTATTTTGCTGCTTGTAACTACACTGCTCAAAACAATTAAAGGATATTGCAGTTTTAGGTGGATTTTGTATCTGGTAAACTGTTTAGTTGATTGATACATGGTCGACAGACATAGTAGGTTATATGAGAATAAATTACACATGTTTGGCAGAAAAAAATGCATTTTATTGCGCATTTGTGTACTAAAGGACAAAAACACAATTTGTGCATATGAGAAAAAAGAATAAGAAAAGGTGTTTTCTTCAAAGAAAATCATTTTCAGTAGGGGGTATGGTTTCCACGGGCGGCCAGCAACGTTGAACACCTTTGAGGCATGGACTCAATGAGGCTATTAATGACGAGTTGGGGTATTCTGCCCCACTCTTCCAGAAGAGCTCTTTCCAGTTCTTGGAGAGTTTGTGGGGGTTGTTGGCGGCCAGAAACTCGTCTTCCTAGAGCGTCCCAAACGTGCTCGATTGGATTAATGTCTGGAGAACACGCTGGCCATTCCATTCGAACGATTCCTTCCTCGAAAAGGAAATCCTCCACCAGGTTTGCACGATGTGGCCTGCAGTTATCGTCCACTAAAATGAAGTTATCTCCGATTGCTGCAGCGTAAAGGACTACAATAGGTCTGAGGATCTCATCCCTATATCGGCGACCAGTCAGAGCTCCATCTCGACTGATGTAGAGTTCAGTGCGCCCGTCAATGGAGATGCCACCATACACCCACACTCCTCCACCGCCAAATCTGACACTTTCGTGCACGAACGCAGGATTATTCCTACTGCCACGGTCCCTCCAGATGAAAATACGCCTATTATCCGGATGCACAGAAAAACGGGACTCGTCAGAAAACAGAATATTGCTCCATTCATTTCTCCTCCAGTTGACATGCTCGGTTGCCCACTCCCTGCGGTCGCGACGATGCCTTGATGTTAATCTAACACATACCATCGGTCGGCGAGCATACAGACCTACAGCATGGAGCCAATTTCGGACAGTCTGAGTTGAAATCGTGGTGCCTGTAGCCGATCGAAGGTGTTGTTGGAGAAGAGTAGCGTTCATGGTTCGGTGTCTCCGAGCTGTTAACGCAAAATACCGATCTTCATTGGGCGTTGTTGCCCGTCTACGACCTTGGCCTGGTCTTCGGCCTGCACATCCACTCTCCAAAAAACGGTTCCAGATCCTGGAAATGACACTTTGTGACACTCCAATGGCTTGCGCTACTTCGGCTTGTGTTTGGCCCCCTTCTAACCTACCAACAATTCTCAAAGCTTCTGAATCTGTCAAACGACTTCGTTGAGACATCGTACTCATCGAAACAAAGCAATCACTGAATGCCGATCATCCTTGTCTTCATTCTCTTTTATCCAGTTGAAAGTCAAATTTCATTCGCTGCCGCTGAAGCGACGTTTTTGACGTCGAACTCAAAATTTGCATACTCCACAGTTTGAAAACCAGAAAAATTTGCATTTGTGATTCTCTTCTTCTATTTTCGGCAAAAAAAAATCGTTTATATCTTTATTTTATATAAAACTTCAAATATCCTTTAATTGTTTTGAGCAGTGTACTTTGAAGCCCAGATAATAAAACCATGTAACTTTCTCAGCAATCAAGATTGTTGGTTCTACTTAATGTAACTTTCCTCCCAACAAAACTGCGTACATATTAAGCGTACAAACTTAATGCAGGAATCGGTCGTAAATTAACACAGCTGCGCCATCTTGTGGACGTGGTTGATAATTCATATACTCAGGGTTTTAGTGTGACGCCATATATGACAGATTCGATGCTAACGAAAAAGGCAGGCTACCGCGGCGCATTCCACATATCTTTTTTTTACAGACCGCTAGAGTCATGTGATGCTCGAATGCACCAATAAAGGGGTACGAAAACAGCATCACGTCACTCTAGCGGTCTGCAAAAAAAGACAATTGGGATGCACGGCAGAAGCCTGTCTTTATCGTTAGTCTCGTGACAGAATATCTACCATCTGCGGATATTTTATAAATCTTTAGTCACTCATGGAATATGAATCTTGATTACCAGATTTATTGAAAAATAATTTTTTTGCAGTTTGCTTTGATAAAATTAGGTATAAAAAACAGTCATAATAATATTTTAGTTTCGGGCAGTGTTGCCAGTGGGCTACTTTTTTTTAAATTCAAATATCTTGATTGGCACCACTTTTCTGAAATGGTAAAATTTCTTTTGTTTTCGCCTTAATTAATATATCATTAAATAAGGTGAATTTTACTATTTCAAAAAAGTGGTGCCAATCAAGAAAACTGAATTTTAAAAATGTAGCCCACTGGCAACACTGGTTTCGGGCGAAAACGAATTAATGCTACGAAAATATTATTACATTCTGTCCCGAAAGTAAAATGACATTGCGACCAGTGGCGTAACAAGAATGGATTGGGATCCAGATGCACACGACATCACGAACTTTTATTCGCCTTATTTAATCAGAAGTTGGTAAGCTATTAATCAAGGTGAAAAATCTTTACAATTTTAGTGGTGTGAAATAAGAAAACTGATAGGCATCTTCCTGTAGTTCAACTCCATCCGCTACCTGGCGCGTGACCTTGATCGATGTGACCTACCCCTTAACAGTGAAGCCCGAACTGGATTCGGGCAAGAAGACTTTGCTTGCTTCGTTATTAAAAGCATTTTGATACCACTAATTTGTAAATGTAAATTTATCTTTATCGATTGTGCGATATTTTTCGATTAAGTAAGGTAAATATTTTAGTATGGAAAAAGTGGTGTCCAGCCCCAATTTTTTTTTTTTTTTTTTTTTTTGTAAGAAAACAAATGTCACTGTTAAGGGGTTAATCTTTCGGCTACCTCTCCCATTTAAGATAGGACTCTTACTTTGCATCCTGCTTTTCCTCTAAATTTTATCTGACCTCTTGATGATAACATGAGTAGTTTTATTAAACTAGGGCACAACGGTTCTCTGCCTAGAATACATGTAAATAAAGCTATTTATAATTTACAATAAAAGTTCTTTATTTTATACTTTAGAATGTAAATATTTATTTTGTATGTTAAAAATTCTAAAAATAATTTCTCCTTATACTTAAATTTTCTCCAGTAGATCAATGTGCGAAGTAGGAGAGAAGGAACAGAAGTGATATTTGGATATTTTAAATATTTATAATATTATTGGTATAAAATTTACAGTTATTTTCTCAAAACCCTTTTTCGAATTTTCAGAAAGACATAACATAATACATTTGATGCTAACGAAAATTATATAAATGATAAAATGTAACGTATAAGCCCAAGGGATACAAATTACCGACTTATTGGACAATAACCCATTTATATTTGTGTGTGTGGGTTACTAAAATCAAGATATAATATTTTCCTAAAAAGATAAAAAAAAAAACTTAAATTCACGAATATAACTATAAAGCAAAAATTATATAATATATCCAGAGATGAGATTTCCGCGTTTTTTTACACCAGTATATTCTTAGAGAAAATGTTATTCTCTTAAATCGCAAAAAAATGTTCCAATTAAATAAAATATCATTTTCTCTAACAAAATACTGGTGTGCAAAAAAAGCGTAAATCTCATCCCTGAATGTATCTAAACCAAATTAAATTTTGATTTGGATATATCTTCCACAAGTCCATCCATGCAATGGTAACACATAATAACACCATAGTTATAGTTTTACTAAATAATGTTAAAGATACTAAAATTAAATTCAATCTTTGTTGTAATATCTAAAAAAATTCCTTTTACCAGACATTCAAAGGAACTACTCGGAACATCTAATTTTTGTGAAATTTATCTCAGCGAAACAATAAATCGCTAATGAAGTCTTTACTTTAGCGGTATAATCTTATTGTAGAATATCATTTCTTTCCCGTTCTAAAATTTATTCTATTTGAATACTTTTTTACTTAGAAAGGAAATTAGATTTTCGGCTTTATGTTTTAAGAAAGGAAACGAAAACCGTTATCTAACTTTGCGATCATAAACACTGCGAAAATGAAGTTCAATTAAGTTGTTGAACGAAATGTGTTTCTGTAAGAAGTGTTAAGAAAGTAATTCTGAAAATAGATTTGGGATTTACTTTAGAAAAGACCAATATGTTTTATATAAGTTAACGTATTTAAAACATTTCTTAGAGCAGTGATGAAATATTTGTCAAGTTAATTGATATACTTTTTGTAAGTCAAATTTTAGATTATTTAAGTCTTTTATAGAAAATTTGTTCCTCAGAAAAACAGGAGGTACATTTTCGTTGTTCTCCGAGCGTCTTGGGGGTTTTCCTGCATTTTCAGAAAAATGCTTATAAAAATAATCTTAATTTAAAATCTTTCCCTGTTTGTTTTTAAAATACACTTCAGCCTCCCCCCCCCCCCCAAATTTGATATACATTTAAAATACAATTCTGATTAAAATATTTCTTTCTACAACAGATATAAGTTGTTTTTGAAAAAACGGGAAAATACGGTCAAACCACTTAAAGGGAAATTTAATTCATATATGAACAGTTTTAACTTAGAAAGTCATATTCACCTTAACCCCTTCAGTACTGGATTATTCTATCCTAGCTGTGCGTGTTGTTTGTTTTTATTCCACCAGTAAAATGAAACAGAAAGTTTTGCCTTACTCTAAAAAAAATTAAATACTTAAAGATGTGTAAATCGATGCAGTCATATCGAATTGAGTATGTTTGGATCAAAAATGAACATATGTTTTCTCAATTTTGAAGCATCGCATTTTATAAAACCCAAACGAAACGATAATTGTGTACCCTTTAATGATTTATTTCATTTATGGTGGCATAACAAATCTCCCACTGGTCCGTTTTGTGAAAACCAGTAATGGTTTTGAAAGAAATGCGTGGTAGGTTTTTGCAACAATTGCAAGGAAAACGCGTTTCCTGATATCGTTCTACGAAATTTATAAACAAGATTTTTGTGTAAATAAAAGTGGTGTTCATAAAACGGACCGAGTGGGAGCCCTGTGGCATAAAAGATGTTCATGACTATTCAAATATTAAATTATGTAGATTTCATAAATTATTATTTTAAAACAATTTAAAAGTGCTTACAAATAAAGCTCTTGTTATAAAAATATTTAATTTAGGTATCTAGCGAATAATTTTGCTATTTTTCTTAATAAATAATCAATTAAACTTTACAATTAAATTTTGAATGGAAATAAATTTAAGCACGTTTTTACTTTAATTTGCAGGTTCAGGAGGCAGCACATAACGATTCATATTTGAACACAACCATGGGATCAAAAATGAGTACATGTGTTTCTCAATTTTAAGTACATTTGGATCCGAGCTATTTTGAGTATGTCACGTATTTAAAATTGATTACTTTTTACTCAATTTTGTACCCATTTTTTTTTTCAGTTTATTCATGTCAGTATTTATTATTATTATTATTATGTTAATGAATACGGCATTTAAATAAAACGATATTTCTTATTAAAATTTACTGGTGCGAGGTTTCTTTGTTTATAATAAGGCCTTGACTATAATACATAATACTTTTAACTTCGAACTAAACGTCCGTAAAATGTGTGTTAAATTGACCCATGTTAAACACGTTCTGAACCGGAAATTTTTTAAGGAATTAATTGAAATATATTTCATTGAGCAACATAACATTAAGTGTGTAATGATACATCAAATAAATTTTCTGATTAGTGTTGTGTTTAACCTGGGTCAATTTAACCCACCTTTTACCTTAAGATTAGTTGAAAGTTCGCAAGTATGTTATACATGACGAACGCAGTGTACAGTCGTGGAATAAAAGTAAACACCCCCTACTAACAACAAATTATCGTAGACGAAAGTTACCTGTACCGAACGATTAGAAATATAGTCTACTTTTAAATGATGTATATGAAATTTTCTTAGGGGACCATCTACATATTAAAACGAATCCAAACTTCGTTTTTTTTTTTAATGGCAATACCCAGTTTTAACGAGATATTTCAAATCTTCGGTTCAAACTATGCCTAGACACCAAATTTCAAGTCATTTGAGTGATAAGTTTTTAATTATAAACATCCAAAATTAAGTGCTTGTAATGTTAAATTACATTTTCATATTTTTATTTATATCTCCTGAAATTATGCTCCTAATGTGCTAATTTTTTGTAGCAATAATACTAATATACCCACACATAAATACGCTGAATTTGCATTTATTATAATTTTATGATATGAATTATGAATTATGAAATTAATATTCGAAAAAATTATGAATTGCAACCTACATTTTTTTTGATGGATTTAGATTTATTAAGTCCTGCTTTATGGAAATCCAAATTTTCACATTTTTCTTCCAAGTAGTTTTCAAATTATGCTTAAAAAACGGCAAAATGATGGTTTAACCCCTTGAGGGCCGGTGGGATAAAATGTATCCCACCTAATTTAAACAAGATTCTCACCAGAAAATTTTAACTAAATTTTATATTTTTAACTTTGGAGGAAAGTCGTTGAAAGATTGCTTTTCCTTATTTAAAAATAAAATTTTTCGATTATTCCGGTGAGAATTGAATATTTAGAGACATTTTTGCTTGTCCCTCAAGGGGTTAAGAGGCCATCTATGATAGAAGTGAGTAGATATTTTGAAATTTATTCTGCTGTCCTGTAATCTAACAGGCTTCATTGACTCCTTGAGTGGCGCTTCAGGAGCCTTGATCAAGAACGGGGCTCTCTCGGTTAACAATCGAGTACGGAACTTCAATTTGGATATGGATACAGCCCTTAAAATATGCTCGTTTTAAAACAATTAATTTCTCGGAAACTTATCATACGAATTGCAAAAAAAATTGTTTTTAGGCTAATTGAAGGGTGTAGTGTTCATTTATGCAGTCAGAATTGTGTACTTCTATTGAAAAAAAAAACAAAGTTATGGTTCGTTTTAATATGTAGATGGCCCCAATGCAAATTATATATACATCATTTAAAATTAGACTTTATTTCCAATCGTTCGGTACCAGTAACTTACTTCCACGATAATTTGTTGAAGAGTTAGTAGGGGGTGTTTACTTTTTTTTCTACGACTGTATATCTCGTAGTAAATGGATTAATCCTTTCAGGGGCGCTGTTTGAAGTGTTTCCAGTGGGCTACTTTCTTTAATTCAGATTTCTCGATTGGCACCACTTTTCTGAAATAGTAAAATTCCCCTTGTTTTCGCCTGAACAGGTACTGAACTGAACAGGTAATCAGCATTGAGGGGTTTCCTAGCTGATAACAGCTTAACACCCAGACTAGGAAATTGAAATGTCTTATGTTTTAATGAGCCATTGGGATAAAGTTAAACTGTAGTAATGCTACTAGAAGAGTAAAAAAGTTAACTAAAGAAAATAAGGAAGTTTAAGAAAGAAAGGAATAAAAATAAATATTTAATTTTAAACTTAAGATAATAGAGAGTTAACGATAAATCTTAATAAAATACAAGAATCTTAAAAATATATAAAGTCAAACTGTAGTTGTAGAACTACTATAAGGAATTTAGAAAGTTAAAGTTAGTACTGTTCAGAGAAACTCTCACCAAGCAGGAGCAAGAAAAGCTAGGGTGGCAAAGACCACATTATCCTTCAAAAAAGGGATTAATCAGGGCCATACATTTAATTTTTAAAAAGTTTTACAATTTTTATGGTCTCTATAATTTATAGAAAGGATTTTTTTTTTTTTTTTTTTTTTTTTTTTTTTTTTTTTTTTTAAATAAAATAAAAGAGAAAAATAATTATAAGGCAAAAAATAGCGTGGTGCACCCAGGTGTTACTGAGTGTCCATAATTATGGAAAACCGGGGCCGTTTCCGGTGGTGGGGTTCGAATGCGTCGTAATCCGGTAGCTCCGCTACGATTTCATTAGGGAGGTCGAAAACTTTTTCATAATTTTTTTTGGCTAAATCGTTTATGCGCTTACGTAATGTAGTAGTTTTCAAGTCTCTTCAGACTGTGGAGTTGCGAAGATAACGAGATGCGTTACGGACAGTACGCAGGTTGGAATTGTGAAAGCGACTAAGGCTGTCCATAGTGGTCTTACAAGTGAAGCCCCAGACCGGACTGGCATAGGTTATGATAGGAAGGACGCATGAATTGTAGAGAATTAATTTATTGTGAACTATTAACATGTCATTAAATAAAGCAAATTTTACTTTTTCAAAAAAGTGGTGCCAATCAAGAAATCTGAATTTAAAAAAAGTTGCCCACTGCAAAACATGCCAAGTTTGCAGTCTGCAAACGCTTAATTTTAATACACGAACCAGGGTTCCCAATTTGGCCTCCACTTTTAATTCCAAATTTCAAATTCATACTCGAAATTATGAAAAATGAATTGTTACTTTGTTTGATCGATAATGGTATCTCATTAAATAAAGCATAAAATACATTCATCATTTCGGATATGATCTCAAAATTTATGAATAAAAATGGAGGCTAAACTGGCAACCCTATACCAAACTGACAAGAGACACCAGTAATTTTTTAGTATAGTTTCGATCTCATAATATACATGAAAAAAAGGGATTTTGATGATTTAAAAAAAAATAATAATGTTCGTAAATTGTGGTGTGAATTATTTATTTGAACAGTTTTTGGAGTTGAAATGTCTTGCCCCTGAAAGCGTTAAGGGCAGTGTTACCGCATCTGGCTTATTTTTTATTTAGACATTCCGAATTGATACCAGTAAGTTCTAACATTTATTTTAGATTTATAAGATAAAAGTTATTCCATAAATAAATTAAAGGAAAACTGTTATTCAATATTTCCAAATAAAAAATCCGTCAGATTCTGTAACACTGGTTAAGGGTAGGTTCTACTTCTTTGGGTCAAAAGTTTCTATCAATGTTTTGGCATTTTGCATTTTGCATTTTTTGCATCAATCAAGTACATAGATCGTGGTCTTAAAACTTTTTTTCTAGTATTTCTATTCCGTGCAGTATTTTTTGCTCATTGGATGTAACTCTGCTCCTTGAAGGTAACGTTGTACTAAAATTTTAAATTTATTTTTCTAGAAAGTTAGTTTTTCAAACGTGATGACCCTTTTTCTTTAGGACAATCGGGCCGATTCCCTATACTTTTTTATTTAAAACAAAGGTAATCGTCTTTGCTATAGCCTAGACTGCCGAAAAGCAAAATTTTTATTGATTAAATATTTTTTCGAGCTCGCAAAAGGTTAGAAAAAATATGCAAAAAAGGGAGAATTTTTGTTCAAATGTCCTCCATTCTCAAAAACATCAACTTTTAAAACAAAATATATTTATAAGCTTTTAAGAATTCTTTGGGTCAAAAGTTTCGAATATTGTTTTGGCATTTTGCATGTCGCATTTTTTTTGCATCAATCAAGTTCACAGATTGTACGATATATCAGCCCGTCATAAAAACGGGAGTGCTTCTTAAGGGTTTACGATACTTTTTAACCCTTTCAACAATTCATATATGAAATGCGGATTAGTTTGACACAAGCGCAAAGCATAAATTTATTTAATACATTTCTATTTATTTATTTATTTATTTATTTATTTTTTACATGGAAATAACTTTCATATATATGATTGATATATTTTCATATATATGAAATGATTTTTTGTTTTAAAAAGTGTATAATATGGGTACAAAATGTTTTTAGTTATATAAACATTCACATTGAAAGAGAAAAGATAATCTGATCCAAGGTTGACAGTTTGGCCCCCGTTTTTATTTAGAAATTCTTAACTCATATCAGAAAATATAAACAGTATACTTTCCTTTATTTAATGACAGACATTTTCTAATCATTTAAACTTAAATATTTTCTTTTGGAAATTCCGGAGTGTTCAAAATTTCCAAGTAAAAAGGCCTTCAAACTGGCAACACTGATCTGATCTATTATTTTACAACAACTATCTTATAAACAGAGTTAGTACGATTTCTTGAATTTCCAGACGTTGAAATTCTTCAGTACCAGTATTTTCTTACAGAAAATCTTTCCTTAAATAACGCGAAATTTTGCGTATTTAAGGGGGTAGGATACCTTTAAACGATCAAAATTTTCGACTTTTTTTTAAATACATATTTTGATTCCGTAATCATTTCTGAACAATATGCAAAAAAACGCATTAAAAAATTCCCATTAGTTTACTAATTATGACAGTTTTATTGTGACTACATATTAACCCCTTGAGGGGCAAGTAATTACGTTTGTGTAATGCTGAATTCCCACCGGAAAATTAGAAAAAAATTATTTCAAAATAAGGAAAAGCAATTTTAAGACTTTTTTCCACTAAAGTTAGAAAAGTAAAATTTCGTAAAATTTTTCTGGTGTAAACCTTCATTAATCGTAGGTGGGATAAAATATATCCCACCGCCCCTCAAGGGGTTAAGACTATATAGGGTTATTAAACTTTGCATTGCGTTTATTCAAAACGATGAATTTTGACAATGCGCGCAGTGTTACTAAAACAGTATGCATGGCAATCAAAAGAAACTTTTACCACATATTCATTTCTGTATTATTATTTCTACAGCTTAGAACCAGAAAAAGGTTAGATTTTATTTGTTTTTTCTCTTTTTGTACTTTGAAAATACTTTTCAAAAAGTGATTTTTTGTATTTTTTTGTTAATTTTTTAATGTCAATATTTTTTACAAATATTCTGGTTTTAGTATAAAGGTAACTCTATTATGCATTTATTTTCACCAAAATCTCCTCTTTATATGCATATTTTCACATTTTATCATGCACGCAAGATTTTTTTCTCTTATTATCATATATTTTTAAACTTATCATTTCAATATTTATTTATGAATTTACAAGTATATGTATATTTTTAAATATAAATTTAAGTATGAACTTTACATTTAAATGAAATTTGATTTTTATTTTTGATTTATTACACAAGTTTTGAAGCTTGGAACATAGTGATATTTTTTACTTTTTCGACGTGTTCAAAGGTATCCTACCCCCTTAAACTAGATTTATTTTTCTATAAAAAATACTGATATTTCACATGTATACTTTCCTGACCAGTACGAACCCTGCTTATAACAGAATATCGTTTTGAACAAGTTGTAAATTTATCTGAAAGTGACTTAAAGCTAGAGAATACATCAAGACGCTTTTTATCCTCTTATTATAATTAAAAAAATGAAATGAAAATGTTATTTAATTCATCATGAAAAGCATAAAACTAAAATATTTCTAAAAAAGTCCAGAGAATATGTATGCGAGTAAAGTTCAAAGACGTGATTACAAAAAGAGGCCGCATAATATTAACTTTTAAGAATCGAATTTATCTTTTTATGTGTATAATGAAATGAAGCATGTAAAATTTAGTACTGCTTCAGGGATAGACTAGGATATTCTACTATAGAGGGATTTCTATAGGTGTTTTGCACAGTTGTCTTAATTAGCAATCAGGTTACGATAGCCATTCATATATCTTCAATAGCCGAATCCTTTGTTTTCAATAAAAGTATGTTTGTAATCGGAAATCTTGGGAAAAAATCGTTTTACTTTAAAAAATAAGTAAAATATCTAACAGGAATAACAATTAAAATATTTTAACGATTTCTAAGTTAAACAAAATAAGCATTAGGCAATTTCTTGCGATTTCTTACAATCGAAAGAATAATTTAAATTTTAGTAATGAAAATAAAGCAAACAAAAAAAAAATCATATGTAATAAGCATTTGTTCTGTTCGAGTGTCTATAACATAATGACTATTAAAAAATGTATAGCATAATGAAATGAAGCATGTATAAGTTAGTACTACTAATGGGATTATTATGTGTTTTTCGCACAATTGTCTTAATTAGCTATTAGATTAAGATAGACATCTAACAGATATATCTTCAATAGCCGAACCCCATGTTTTCAATAAACACATGTTTGTGATCGGAAATCTAGGAAAAAGAAATGGTTTTACTTGGAAAAATAACTAAAATATGTGACAGGAATAATAATTAAATATGTTATCGACCATTACGTTTAAATTCTACGTTAACCCATTGAGGCGCAAATCATTTTGGTTGATAAAATGCTGAAATGATTAAATGACACCAGGATTTGAAAACGAATTTATTTGGAAATATGCAAAATCTTTTCTAGACGTGCATTATTAAAGCAAAATTTTATATCAAAATCCTGCTGCCAATGTGGCATTTGGGAATTAAAACCAAGTGGATTATATTATATCCCACCGCCTCTCAAGGAGTTAAACGAAATAGGTGTTAGGCAATTTATTGAGATTTCTTAAAACATAAATAATATTTTAAATTTTAGTAATGAAAATAAAGCAAAAAAAAAAAAAAACCTCTCCACTGTAATAAGCATTTATTCTGTGCGAGCATCTATAACATAATTATTAAAAACCTCATTCATGTAATTAAAAAAATACTCATAATTCCTGTTTACTTTATTTGTGTTGTTTTACAATTTAAATAGTATAGTTTAGATTTCGCATTAACGTTTCGTTTGAATTATTGTGTAACAAAATAAAATAAACCATATATGCCATCCCCTTTCTGCAGTGGGTTCAAGTAATTAATTTGTGTAGCCAAAACCAGATACGAAATTATACATTTTAACACTTGCATGCAGTAATAATGCACGCACTCTTTCAAATCGTTTTAAATCCAGTACAGTGTCATTGTTTCTAATCTTCTAAGATAAGATAAACAGTATTTAACAAACGGAAATTGGAAACCAATGTTTACCATTCCTAATGAAATTTAGATTTAGAGAAGCGTGAATCCTATTACAAATGACTGTAGTCGATGCTATCTGTAAGTGTGTTTACGGTCTTATAAAGCATTTAAACAATCAAATTTAAACTCCAAAGCAAATGAATTTCAATTGGAAATTAATATAGATTACTAAAAATCAATTTAAAAAAACGAAAACAATTATTTTCAAAGCAAAATATTTCACAAGTAATTGCAATTTATCCATATAATAAATACTTCATTTATATTTATACTGTCCTTTTTTTTCTTTTTATGTATTAAAATACAGACAAGATTTTTTTTCAGAGGAATGTTAACACTAGAACCGCCGTTAGGGTTCATTTTGACCCCAGCCAAAATTGATAATAGTCGATTCAAACCGGATTTTTTTTCATTAGATACGTATGAAGTACAAAATTAGGCTCACTAACACTAGAACGTCCGGAAGGAGTCAATCCGACCCCGACCACATGATTAAATGTCGACTGGAACCAGAAATTCTTTCATAAAATAAGCTAAATTTAAACGACGTAGATTTACGTTAAATAAATCAGTTAAGTAATTTCAAATAAAAAATCTGGTATCAAATATTTTTATGAAACTTCCGGCGTTCTAGTGTTAAATAAGTTAAAGAGTTTTAAATAAAAATTCTGATGTAAAACATTTTTTATAAACATTGAGTATAATAGCCGGCGGTTCTAGTGTTAGTTCCGAAAATGTGAACTAAACATTCATTACAACTATAAATTTGAAGAATAAGGTGGAAATACGATGATTGTTACATAGGTAGACAACGGATATTTATATTTCATTCTTTCACCAGCGTGAACATTTATTTTCTTCCCTATTTACAAGTCCTTAACTTTGTTTTAAAAAAGTTTACCATTATTTTTGTCTACAGAAAGTTTCTTAATTATAGTCAATACACAGGGTGATTCGCTGTCTCATGCAGTGATGGGCAGAATGAATGACTTTACTATTCGAATCATGGAACTACTAATAAAGTGGAAATGACGTATCCTTAAAATGGTGAATCTTCCCCAGTAACCACCTTCACGGGTTTCTTTTTCCCCTAAAATCAATCAGGAAGTTGCTAAAATCTTAAGAACGTTTGATTTTAATGTTATTTTTTCTCCTGTTAATAAGATCACTTTTTCAAATCTCAAACACCCGTTGATCGCCTAGATAATTGGGGTATTTGTGTGGCCCTTCTTATATTGGCCAGACGAAACGTGCTCTTAGATTTCGTTTAAAAGAGCATGAAAGTTATGTTAAAAATCAGGAGCTCAAAAGTTCTTCTATTGCTCAATATTCTTGGTCTTCTCAACATAGGTTCGATTTTTCCTCAGCCATCATTATCCAAAAATGTTCTTCGAACCTTGATCTTGATTTTTAGGAAGCTTACCACATCATTAAAAATTCTCACACTTTAGTCAATGACTTATCTAGTACTCCTGATTTTACAAGTATTTGGAAAGCATTTATTTAATTCCCCCTTTTTTGGTTTCTTTTTCTCTCCTTCTCCGATAGATGTCGCTACTTGCCCACCCAGTCGTTTCCACTGCTTTTCTCTCATTGATTGTTTTTGGCGCCTTCGCTATCCGCATACGGTATATAAGCCAGCGTGTCTCTGTCTATCATTTTGCTCAGCCTTGCTTTTTCTAGCACGCTGTTCCCTTTTCCCTATCTTGCACTGAAAAAGAATCTCGCTAGTAGATTCAAAACAGCTGTTTGCTGCTTTTCATGCATTATTTGCGCATTTTTAAACGTTGTTTTTTCTGCTTTATAATATTGTCGCACAAAAGCATTTTTACGACATTTGGTATTTTTACACCTTCACGGTGTTTGATTATCGGCAGGGAAAATTCTCACCAGTCAATTTAAATAGAAATTATCTCCTCAATTAGACTCTTTATTTATGCAAAATTTCAGCCTTAAATAATGGAAGAAACAGCTATTCATTTCAACTGGTAGAAGCCTATTTTGGCGGTAATCAGGCTCTGTGTTTCCGCCATATTATGACAACCTAGACAACCTCCCGTCAGTATCAGTGAAAAACATTATAATATCTGGGCAAGCTAACACCATTAAAAATAAATAGAAAATTTTATCATATTTGTGATAAAACCTTCCCATGAATAAGGCGCTTAAATAAAACGTAATTTTCTATTTAAATTTACTGGTGGGACGTTTGCCCAGGCTGTAATCAGAAATTGTTTGTCCGATTTAAAACAAACTGCAGCCATCTTGTGACAACATCCTCAGTTACTTCATCCGCAACTGGTAGACAGTACAATGGAGTTATGAATAAAAAGGAGGAGGCATATAGTGTATTGTCTACGAGTTGCAAGCGAAGTAACTGAGGAAGTTGTCACAAGATGGCGGATGATTTTCTTTACATCGGATCAACAGTATCTGATTTCTGCCGAAGCAAACTTCCACCAGTAAATTTTGAATAGAAAATTTCCCTTAACTTAAGCAGTTTTTTATGAGAAATTTCTCTCATAAATATGGTTAAATTTTACGTTTGTTTTTTTCTAGTGGCACTTTGCCCAGGTATTATAATATTTTTCACTGACACTGAGTGAGTAGTCTAAGTTGTCAGAATATGTAGGAAACGTAAGGCCTGACTACCGCCGAAGTAAACTTCCACCAATAAAAATTAATCTCTGATTTTGCCATTATTTATAACTGAATTTTTGCATTAATAAGGTATTCAAATAAAGAGATAACTTCTCAATAAATTTACTGGTGGAAATTTACCACGGCGGTAATCAACTCTATTAAAAGCGGTTGCAGTTTTAACAGCGGTTACAAGCTTCAACTGTAGCTTCACTATATTAAGGACATGTCAGTTCAGTGTTGCCAGATTGGGGACTTTTTTTAATTCAGATTATTTGACTGTCATCACTTTATGAAACTAGTATAAATCGTCTTATTTGTCAGAATTTTAATATATTTTTAAATATGCCGAATATTTCTATTTAAAAAAGCGGTGACAATCAACAATCTGGGGACAAAAAATTTCCCAATCTGGCAAGTGTCAGTTCCTCTCTACGAATAGTTCCATGGACGGTACATTATTTATCTTCACCATAACTCCATTATTCGAATAAATCATTCGCGCATGCACAAAGCCATAGTTGCAAACGTTTGTCTTTTAAAAATCCAATTTCGACCTGAAATTATGTATCAAAATACGAGTTTTTTTTTATTTTTATTAGCAATACTTTAACTTTACACAGGGAGGTGTGCACACGGCGTGACGAAGTAATTTTAATTCCAAAACACACAATCGGCACGAAGATTATTTTAATAATATTTTACTTTTGTAATGAAAGTGGAAAAAAGCAGGTTTTATTTTCTAAAAATATCTTTTCTAAATTCTGGTGTCAGTCAATTATTTCATCTTTTTACGAACATAATTTTTCTGCCCCTGAAAGGGTTAAGAACCCCATAAGAAACATAAAAATTCTCCTTCATATTAAAAATTTCTGAAGATAATTGATTAGTTACGAACAGTTACGAATTGATAAGTTACGAACAGTGCTGAACAGTGGAACAGGCTTGAGGCGGGTGGAGACTTACTAGAAGATTGCAACTTAACACCAGTTCTACATGTGGATCGTCTTGTTATAATGTTATCTATTATGAATAGAATTAATGTCGATTTAAAGTAACTTAAAAAGTAAATGACAATAAAAATCGGAAATAGAAATGATTTTAAATTTTAATAAATTTTATAATATTAAGACAGAAAATTAAAAGTTAAAATATTAAAGTCAAGGTAAGATTAAACTGTAGAATATTTAAATATATTTGGTTAAATTAGGGTTAGAGTATAGTTGTAATTACGAAAACTACTATTTTTTAGTTTAAAAATGATAAAAATTAGCACATGTTTAGAAATGACAGTCACCAATGTGGGGCAGGAAAAGATGTTAAGAGCTCACTTCACTGTTGGGAAGAACGGAAAACTCTGACTCTAAGTCTATTGGAGCGTTATTTTCAAATATCTCACTCAAATTTTAATATATTTGAATGATTTTTTTGCATAGGATAGCTGAGGATGATCTACAACCGGGCTATGCTTTACATTTTCTATCTCGGTTTACGTTTCTTTTTAAAAAAAGTTACCATTACTTTCGGAACCGGATGGAATCGGTTCTGAAATTGAAAATATCCTCTTATATGTAGGAAAAACTATAACCAAATTCGAAAAAGGCCTCTTAAGAAGGAAGCAAAAGCCACTTTAACCAATAAAATGCACTAATCAGGACAATATATATTTATATATATATATTGTGTGTGTATTTTTCAATAATTTTACAGAAAAGAAAAAAAAAATAGGTGTGGTGAACTCAAAGTTCACTACGGGTCCATAATTGCTAAGAATTGACTATGTTTAACTTTTTCTTTCACCCATTTATCAGTCACCTGCAATAATATAATTATTTAACTGGTTGTAACTGAACTGTTCAAGATATGGCAACCGTTGGTTTTGTTATTGTTCTTGAGAGAAATTTATCAATAAAGTTTTGTAAAGTATGTTTTCAGTTTCTTCTTTTATTATAGTAAGAATTAAGTTATATGTTAAGATAGTTGTAAATTAAGAAATATACACGCTTTAGCAAATTTAAATGTTATTGAGTAAAGTTTTAATAGTTTTATAGGTACTGAAATATTTTGTTTTAGGGATTCATTTTAGTTAAAAGTTTATTTACATTCGAATCCAACAACAATCGAGCAGTATTTCGGACGTTTGCGATGCTAAGCACCGTCCCCTGAATATTAAGCCTGAGCACTGACACAAAAATAGCGGCTGCCGAACGCGGATGTTTTCCAGCGTGCGTATGGTTCCTCGAATTTTTGTACCAATAACTTTAAAAGTTTTTTCGCTTTAATTTTCCCAATTTAAACAAGACCAAAAAAAAAAAAATCTTTAATAAAATACTAGTGTCGAAATTACGGGGAATGTGCATTTGTTAAAAAAACCGTCTACGGCAGCTGCCATTTTTGTCTCAGAGCTCAAGCTACTATTCAGGGAGCGATGTGCTGAGGCTCAATGGCGTCATCGTCAAGTTGCCCCGCTACTATTTCATTTGAAAAGTCGTAAATTTCACCGTAGAAGTTTTAGACAAGATCATTCTAGCGTTTATGTAAGGTTTTAGTATTGAGGTCTCTACGGATAGTAGCGAGACGCTTTACGTACAGTACAAAGGTTGTTATTATGCGGACGATTAAGTTTGTCCGTGGATGATTTGCAGGTAAAGCCCTATAGCTGCCTAGCGTAGGTAATAACAGGATCGGTGCAATAGTTGCAGGGAAGAAGTTTATTGTGGATTAGAACATTGAGACATTGAGAGATTAGTACTGTTTAAAAAAAGTTTTAAAGAAATTAGAGCTTCGACGACATTAATCCCTTCGGGACGAGCGTCTTTTACAGAATTTTTCATCTTTTATCACCGGTTTATGAAAACAGAAATTTTTGTCTAATTGAATCGATGAAATGTTCGGATTAAATAAGCCAAAATTTACAATAAAAATGTACTGGTGAGAATAATCACGGATTCTGATCACGAGTTACACGACGCGTATACCGGTCGCTTGTCCCTAAGGGTTTAAAAAATTTAGGACGGCTGGCAGTTATACATTTTATTCTTTTAATTTTACCAAATTTTTGATAGTAATTGATTAAAAATATATACAATGGTTGGAAAATAGGTTTCTTCGCGTGCATGAATGATTCATTCGACTTTAAAATCATTTACTCTTTCCATCACAATCATGCACATGCATTGCAGGGTGGCACAACTCACTAAAACAAACAATTTCTACAAAGGAAAACTGGATCTCAATCTAAGTATTCAGTCATAAATACAGAGTCTCTCAATGCAAGTGGAGTCGGGGTTTTACTTCATAATTTTAACAATAATAAACATAATTTACTGATATTTACAATATACACGCTTCATTTTTTATTATAATTGATGACATAATTATAATTACTGGAAATGCCTACGATTTGCGTCCAAACAACACTGGCCTAGACACTTCGTTGTTTGAAATGTAGCTCACAGTACATGGGGGTCACTGGCCTAATTAATGGAGTTATGAATAAAGTGGAGGGGACATATAGTGTACGGTCTACCAGTTGCGAGTGAAGTAACTGAGGAGGTTGTCTATGTAGATGGCGGCTGATTTTTCTGAATCGAATCTACAGTTTCTGATTACCGCCGGGCCAAACTTCCCACCAGTAAAATTGAATGGAAAATTTTCTTTATTTAAGCATCTTATTCATAGAAATATTTTCTCACAAATATGTTGAAAACTTCTATTTCTTTTTACTGGTGTCAGTTTGACTGGAAAAACAATAAGTTTGTGTCACCGGTTGTCACAATATGGCGGAAACGAAGATTCTGGCTGCTACAAAAGTAAACCAGTAAAAAAACAGTAAAACATTAGGCTGCCAGTAAAATTGAAAATATGTTTCTGCCATTATTTTTGACTGAAATTTTGCAATAATAAGGCCTTTAAATACAGAGAAAATTTCTATATATATTTAGAAGTGGAAGTTTTCATCGGAGGTAACCAGCCTTGGGATAGCCGTTACAGTTGAAGCTTCACTATTTTAAGAATATGTCAGTTCCTCTTTATTAGTAGTTCCATATCGTAATTAGAGTACACTTCCTGTAATATGTTTCCAATTTCACACAAAATAAATTACGTCTGTTAAATGTATCGGCAAAATATATTCATAATCTTAAAGTTGGTGACTGAATAATTGGATTGCGACTTAGCATTCACATACAAAAAATGTCTGTTTTACTTCCACCCTTCAAAGTTTGTACCCGCGGTAGCTGTATATTGATTAACTATCATTTAGAAACTCTCGGTGGAGACAAAAGCGATAGTAAACTTTTAAAAATACAGTTGACGATTCACAAAGGAGGGAAAGCGAAATCTCGTGAAAGAATGAAAGAAGGATATCTAATATCTATCTGTGATAATCATAGTATTTTCACCCGACTCTACAATTCTGTATAAGGATGCATGTGTCATTCATTTAAATGGAACAAAGTGTAAATGTAAGTATAATCTATTAAAATAATACGTATTTAACAAAAGGAAATTGGAAACCAGTGTTTATCAATCCAAATAATAATTACATTTTACGCGGGGTTCTTCCTACTAATGATTGAAAACAATGTTATCTGTTGCGTATTTAGAAGCTTATAATTCATTTGTGCAATCAACTTCAAACAGCAAAACAAATAATGCTCTATTCATAGTTAAATGCATCGTTCCAAAAGAGAAAATAAACTAAACATTATTTTCAAGCAAATTAAAATAAAATTAAGATTGTACTGAGTGGAATTGCTAAAAGAACTATTCATTTTTGATAAAGAAAAAGCACCAATAAGATTTTTAATTTGAGGTTTATCAAAGGTGAATATAAATATTTCTTTAAAAAAATTTTAGATTACATTCTTTATTGTATATCATGTCTGTTCAAAATTATATAAGAAGGCTTCTAACAATTCTACCTTGCGCCACAAACATACTAGTAATTTTTTGAAAAATCACCTTTTCTTTTCGTTATTTAATCGGAACATTTAAGTAAACATTTTGCTATTAAATAACCTATTATTATTTTACTATATTATTAGTATGTCTATGGCCGAATTTGAGCTTTTGGAAACTCAAGTTTTACACATTTAAGGTTTTTGTTAATCTTGTCTTTTACTCTAACCGCGCACAGCTAATTGATTTGTATTTCCAATAATTGCTTTATGTCAAATTAAGCATAGAGATGTTCACTTTGAATTTTGATGTATCTTTATTGTACAGGTATAATATATAAATCCCCGAAATTAAATTGATACATTAATTTTTTCCTAGTTGAAATAAAAACTTTTTTTTTGAAGGTAAATAAATTTCCTTATAATATGCATTTATGTATTTTTTTATATATTTTAAAAATTATTTTTATACAATGTATATTCTGTAATATGTATAATATACACGTTTCCACACCGACCAGAAATAAATAATTTTACTCCAATATCATTTTATGGACGAAGTTATTTTTAGATCTCATTATACATTATGCACTTAGATGTTTTGTTTTAAATGTAATTTTAATCGCATATTATTATTTACTGACTATCATATACATAAATATAGGAATGAAACGTCAACTGTTATAGTTTAATAGACTCTCGTTTTTCATTTTAATAATAATTATTTGATATATTTTCAGATTTTTTCAATGCTAACGTATATATCAGATATTTTATTCACAAACAAGCTGACTCGCCCGGCCATGCCGGGCCCTGTATATTAACTTTAAACAAAACTCAAGTTTGTATGATTTTATAACTCTTGAAAATGTTTTAAATGAACCTAGTTTCGGGGTCCTCACCGACTTTCGCAGCATCTAGTGTGTTCCCAGCAAACCTTTCGCGGTCCTTTCCGAACGAGCATGGGATCCCACTACCTAAAGCAGCATTCACCGGAAGCTCGTGCTGGAGGCAATCAAAAAACAAGTTGAGTGAGCCAAACTTCGTAGTAATCAAGTCCATAGAACCCAGAAATGCGTCTAATAATGCCCTATTAATGTTCGAAAATGTTGGTAACTAAAGTCTAAGATAAAATTTCGTAATACAGAAATTTGCCGAATTGTCATCTAAATTGAATGAACCAAATCCCATTGAAATTAGGCCCTTAGAACCGGAGGAAAGCACGCGCCCCCAAACCGTGGAAGGTGCTCCCTCCTGTAAATTTCACAAATTACTTTATCATTAACACGATATTTAATAAACGGATGAAATCCCTTATCTAAAGTCACCTTTAACCCCTTGAGGGGCAAGCAGTTACGTTTGTGAAATGCTGAATTCCCACCGGAATCTTTGAAAAATTCTATTTCAAAATAAGTAAAAGCAATTTTACAGCTTTTTCCCACCAAAGTTAGAAAAGCAAAATTTAATAAAATTTTTCTGGTGTAAAACTTCCTTAATCGTAGGTAGTATATAATATATACCGGTGCCCCTCAAGGGGTTAAAGTAACACGTTTTTTTTAATTTACGGCAGTAGTAAGTAAACGCAATTTTTTGCGAAAAAGGAGATTAATGTTCCAAAAACTAAATGGAAAAAGATTCCAAACAAGAAGATCGGATTAAGGTGGACAATTTATTAACAATGTATGGTGCAAAAACTTCAAGGTAGCTGAGCAAAAAGAAGGACCCGATCCTGGGGGCCAGGATCTTAATTGGGATATAGTTGATAAATTTAAAGTAGCTGGAGGACGTTTAAACTATGTTACAGAAAATTGTAATAAAGTTAGATCGCTTTTCAAGAAGTTGCAACAAAGGTCCAAAGAAGAAGTTTAATATTCTAAATTTGTGGTAACTGAAGTCTTTGAAATATTTTTCTCGTTCATGTAGTAGCTGGAGGACCTAATAAGTTGTTAGAAAATAAAGCTAGTGAATCGGACATTTTTAAAGGATTATAACAAAGGACCTAAAAGGGGCCAACTGATAGTAAGTTTAGGGTCCTAACATAAAAACATGTTAAATGGTCTTAGTTCTTAGCACTTTAGCACTTCAATTATAAGGATAAATTCAATTATAAGCAGTCAAAATTAAGCATAGGATTAGGTATATTATATATTAGAATGAAATTTTAATGAAATACGTAAAAAATGGAGGGAAATGCTTAGAATGGGGCCTAGGGTCCTAGTAAAAATATAAGAATATTCGATCGGGGAGGGGAATCCAAAACTCAACATTAAATTTCTGCATTGACAAACCGAGAAAATTAAGAGGTGAAAAATTCATGCCGCACAAAAAGTTTAAAGGGCCCCGGATCGGGCCCTAAGTAATTCTAGGTTACCCCACGATTTTAACTGGAATCTAGAAACGGGGGCCCTAAAAAGGCCCTAGGGCCCCAATAAAAATATGAGGGTGTTGCTGGAAGAAAAGTCCAAGACTCAACTTTAAAATTATGCACTGAGGATGTGAGAAAACTAGGGAGTGAAAAATGCATGGCGCACAAAAAGTTCAAAGGACCTGGACCGGACCTATGGGACCATACGTGTCCCCAGGGTCTTAATTGGAATGCAGAAACGTGACAATAACTAAGTAGGAAAATGGTTCCAAATATGAAGTTTGGATTAAGAGGTGGCAATTTAACAACAATTTATGGTGCAAAAACTTCAAGGTGCCTTATGTCAAAATACCAATGGCGTATACTAAAATACCAAAATACCAATGGCCCCCTTCATGGGTCCAGGGACTTAACTTGGGTGTAGTTCTATATAAAGATATTTTTTAGCAGTTTTTAAAATAATTGGCGGATGCTAGAACTATGTTAAAGAAAGTTGCAAGCAATTCGGAAATTTTTAAATAAGCTGCAAAAAGAGCCCCAAGAAGGCGATTAATATTCAAATTTGGTGGTAACTGAAGTCTGAGAAGTTTTTTTGTCATTTACGTAGTAGCTGGAGGACCTAGGAATTTGTTAGAAGAAAACGCTAGTGGATCGGACCATTTTTAAGGGAGCTATAATTGGGGGGGGAAAGGTGCCAAATGACACTTAAAAACAGAGCAATAACATTAAAACATGTTAAAATGTCTTAGTACTTAGCGCTTTAGATATTCAATGAGTCAAAATTAAGCATAGGGTATGAATTATTCGTTAGAATAATATTTTAAAGAAATGCACAAAAGATTGGATAAATGTTTAAAAAAGATTAATAATTAATTAATAATTAAAATATGAGGGTGTTGGTGCAGAAACAAGAGACCAAGACGCAACTTTAAAATTATGCGCAGAGAAAGTCAGAAAATTAGGTGATGGAAAATGCTTGGCACACAAGAAGTTCATGGGGTCTCGGACTGGGCACTACGGCTCCCTAGAGGGCACCAGTATCTTATATGGAATGTAGAATCGTGAGAATAACTAAATGGAAAAGGGATCCTAAAAATGAAGATCCGATTAAAAGAAAGCAATTTATTAACAATTTATTTTTACAAAAACTTCATGTGGTCTGAAACCTGCCCAAGGGTACAGGGTCATAACTGGAAAGTAGAAAGGCTAGAATAACTGAATGGAGAAGGTCCCACAAACCGATGAAGTTTGGATAAAAACGGGAAAGTTATTAACAATTTAGTGCATAAAAACTTAAAGGAGTCCTGGTGTCCCGGCCCTTAAAATATTAAGATGTTGACACTCAGGTGTATCAGGACATGTCTTGGACTATCCTCATCTAAATTTTCAGACTTCTACGCGCTGTAGATTTCGCTAGCCATCGCAGACACACAGACAGACAGAGCGATATGTTCTTTTATTAGTATAGATATGTAAAGTTTAAAAGTAAAAACAGGTTTCACACTATCTAAACCACTATTATAAATTTCATTTCTATTGATTTGGGTCACAAAATTAATACAAAAAGCTTTTAAGTAATGCAACGCTTAAAATTAGTTAATCTTTTCCAAACGAACGAGAAACAATTTAATAATAGAATGATTCTGAAGTATATCATTAATTTAAAATTGCACAATTCTCTATACATTATAATCCGCGCAACGTAATAGGAAGAAACTTCTCCTTCGAGATTTCTATAATATTATGAAATATGAAAATATGATATTATGGTATTTCACTAGTGATTATTCAGTCCAATGTTTTTAGATCAATATTATTTGTTATTGTTATTTTTAATTATTACTTAATATTTAAATTTACAAACAACGTAAATTGTAAATTTCGAATAGACTTGTTGAAATAAATTAAAAAAAAAGGCAGACATAAAGGTGTGGATCGAATTGAGTATATTTGATACAAGAACAATTACACAAACATACTGAAAGAAAACAGAAAATTTACAGGTATTTATAGATTTTGCAAGGCCCATGGCGGAGAATTGGCGGCCGTGAAAGAAAGCTACATTAAACAACCAATCACAATAAACATAGTTGTACAAAAAGAAATTAATAAGAATTTAATGTAATGCCATGGTTATTTTCAACACCCGCCCATAATCTAGCATTACATCAGAAAACAAAGAAATTTCTTGAAATCAATCATTAATAATAATATGACACAATTTAAACATTACTTGTACAAACAACAAAGAAATAATAGTTCATAAAATTTAACTTTAGGTAATGCCTTTGTAAATAAATCAGCAATTTGCATATTCGTAGGAACATATTCAATTTTGATGTTATTTTCTTGTATAATATTGCGAACAAATTTCAATTTGATATCAATGTGTTTCATTCTACCATAATTACTCTCATTACTGATACATTTTATACATGATTGATTATCCTCAAAAATTACTAAATCCTTAATATTTACAATTTCACTAGCAATATTTTAAAACCATAACAAGTCTTGAAAACTTTTAGTTAAAGCAATGACTTCAGCTTCAGTTGATGATAAAGCAACTGATTTTTATTTATTACAACATCACAGAACAGGCATGTTACAAAACATTAAAATATAACCTGTTACTGATTTGCGGTCATTTGTGTTAGCCCCCCAATCAGCATCAACATACATGGATAATTTAGGATCAGAATTTTCCTTTTTATACACAAGTTTTAAAGACAATGTTTCTTTTAAATATCTTAAGATTTTCTTAAGTGCTTTCCATGCAATTTCAGTAGGATTTTCTTGCAATTGACTTAAACAGTTACATAATACAAAATATCAGTTCGAGAAATATAAGCTAAATATAATAAACAACCTACAAGTTCACGATATGGGCCATTAAAAGGTTTACCATTTTTGAAATCAGATGGGGTGGACTTAGGAGAAATAGGATTGTCACTGGGTTTACAATCTAGCATATTAAACTTATTTAACAATTTAATTATGTAAGACTCTTGATCCATTATTAAACTATCAGAATTGAATTTCATTTGAATTCCTAGAAATTCTGAAACACTTTCCGATTTTGACATGTGAAACTCGTTATGTAATAGGGAAATAACTACATTAGTTTCATTTACATCTGAACCTGCAGTTAACATATCATCTACATACAAAGCAATAATTATTTTATGATCATTATTATACCGAATAAAAATACAAGGTTCATTATCACAAGATTTAAAATTTAACTTTGAAATAAATCATGAAACCTTTCAAACCATTGTCGTGGGGCTTGTTTTAGACCATATAATCTTCTTTTAAGTTTACACTTTCGCCCACTTTTATCATCATAGCCTTGCGGCTGATCCATAAAAACAAGTTCATTTAACTTACCATTCAGGAACGCTGTTTTAACATCTAACACAAATGCATATGTCTTCATTTAAAATCAAAATAAGAACCAAAAGTAAAGCTGGCATACGTATTACAGGGGAAAAGGTTTCACTATAGTATAGCCCTTATTTTTGCATAAATCCACTAGCTACGAGTCTCGCCTTATGTCGACCATCTCTTTTGATGGAAAATACCCATTTGCAGGAAATAGGTCGTTTGTCAGGTGGTAATTTTTCAAGATCCCAGACATCGTTGATTTTCATACTTTCATTCTCCGCGTCCATAGCTTCTTTCCACAAGCATTGTTCATCACTAGGGAGGGATTTGATACCATCAAACGTTAATGTTTCTTGTTGGCAAAGTAATGCTTCGTAAACTTCAGGATCTGGATACCGTACAGGTTGCTTTTTAAATCTTTCAGATTTTCTTGTTTTGTCTTCTTTCTCTTCAGGATCATCTAATTCATCACTCGTATTTTCTAGAACATCTGGATCAATTTCATTATCGACTGGTTCTGAATTTCCTAGAATGTATTGTTTTGACTGAACATTTTCCTTTTTCTCTTCGTCGAATTTCACATTTCTTGATACAGTTATGCGTTTCGTTTCAGGATCTAGTAATTTATATCCCATTGAAGAATAACCAATGAAGATCATTTGTTTAGACATATCGTCAAGCTTCTTTCGATGAACGGAAGGAATTAACATGTAAGCACTGCATCCAAAAACACGTATGTGCTTGAAATCGGCTTCTTCTCCATATTTCAGGAAGTACGGAGTTTTGTTCTCAATAGTGCTGCTTGGCATTCGGTTTTTCAAGTAAGCTGCTGAAAGGATAGCTTGACCCCAAAAAGTCTTTGGTAAATTTGATTCAGCAATCAAAGCACATCCTATATTCAGAAGCGACCTATTGCAGCGTTCAGCTACTCCATTCAAAGATTGCGTGTATGGAGGAGCGGGATCGATCACTATACCAAGATCTCTAGTAAAATTCACTAAATCATTAGAGAAATATTCCTTCCCGTTATCACATCTAATTTTCTTCACTGTAGGGTTGGATTTTAAGAACATTTTTAATTCTTCTGAGACTTCACTTTTATGTTTCAGTAAACGTACTTCAGTAAAACGAGAAAAATCATCGATAAGAGTCATAAAATAGCACTCGCCAGAAAAGGTTGTCGGAAAAATAGGTCCCCAAATGTCACTATGAATCAAAGTCATTGGCTTGGTGCTGGACAGATAATTACACCTGTTTATTTTCTATTAAATATATATCCAAAATTGTTAATTGGTCCAAATCATCCAAGCAACCTCATAGCAAATTGGTATATAATTTTATATACCTTAGATAAATTCAAATAATATAAGTGATCGTATTTACCTAAATTCTAGTAGAAGAGCAACGCGAAGCATTAATAAAATTAAATTATAATTCGCGTCAAAATGTAATTATTAAAATTTGAATAATTACGAATAAAATTAAGAGTTTGCGTTGTGAATTATTTAGACGAACTCTTCCACTTATGAATTAAACTAAAATTTAAGCTGTAAAAATAAATTGACACACTTTAAACATTATCAATTAAATAATTGCAGAGACTTTTTAAAACTTGATTAAATATTTTATTTACATTGAACACAACTATATACAGAAATACATAATATTAATTCAAAAAAAAGAAAGCAATACTTTTGTTTGCTTCTCATTATTTTAAGTATATTTAATCTTTAAAAAAAAAGACAATATTTTCATATACTCTAATTATTATGATTGTTTCTTTTTGCTAAAAGAATAATTCTCTTTCATTTTTAAATTACCATAATTTTATTTAATTATCGGTTTTGTCGGATCTCAGATTACTCTCTACCATAAAATATCAGAAAAGTATTTTTGTGATTTTTCATATGATCTTAAGTGGTAAAGGAAAAAGTTTAAAGTCGTACCTTTTTTTAATATACGGGATGGTGGCCTTTATTCATCAAATTCCGAGTTGTTGCGTTGCTTAGGATCATGGCCATGTGTCATCAGGAACACATCCTCAATTTGGCTTGATTAGGATCACTCCGATATGTACATCAGGAAGACATCCTCAATTTGGCTTGATTAGGCTCACTCCGATAGGTACCTCAGGAAGACATCCTCAATTAGGCTTGATTAGGCTCGATTAGGCTCGCTCCGAAATGTACATCTCGCCTGGGCATTGCTAGGGCATTGCTAGGGCTTTCAGGAGAGCTCCTGCGTCCTCTACATCTTTTTTCAGACTCCCTTTTTCAAACCTTATTCTTCTTGCACACCACTCCTGCAGTGGGTGGAACTATTTTTGTCTAGTCCACTGTTATTGGATGTGAGAAGATTTTTTATTATACTTCGATAGGCCTATTAGCTAACAGTCTGCAAATGGCCCCTTACATATACTTTAATATTATTATCTGCCTTAAAGTTTGGGTGGTCTGAAAAGTCATAAATTTATCCCAACACTTTTATTGAGGCCATAAATTGATTCCAACGTTTTTATGATTTTACGATTTCTAATTATATACCACTTCCCATTGGCTTGTCATAAAACGACACCATGGCGTGTGGCTATTTTTGTTGTCTGAGATCCGAACTCAATTCAACATTATACATTCATTTTACAATACAACAATTTTTTAAAAATATATATTTAATATTTAAAATCAACTTAATAATTTTTGTATGAACTTACACTCTTATTTTACTTAAATATATAAACATTATAATTTTGCACTCATATTTATATTTTATAAAAAAATATTTATACAAACAGAAATAACAAATTACGCAATTTTACTTTGATTTAACCAACATGGTGCGGGAACATATCATAGTTATATGTTGCCCAGCACTTGGTTTCTCTTTTTCTTGGTCCTCTTCCCATTGGTGTTGCACTCTGTTTTGCCCGAGCACAAATATCACAAAAAGAATCACGTACCGGAAGCTTCATATCTTTCAATACTTTGTCACTCGGATTACCAAGTCTGCGATACCAGATATCACAATGATTTTTCTTTGAAGTAAGAACGGTTTCGTAAACAGGGACAAAGTCACTTACGTATTGTCCATTCAAATCACGTTCACCGAAGTAAAAACGGTTTCTCCCTTTTTCGATAAATACTTTTTGATTCTTGAAAATAACTGTATAATTTGCACTTTCAATTTCCCTAATGGAAATGAGTTGCCCGTTTAAGTCTGGAACATAAAGGACATCCTTTAAAGTAATTTCCCTTCCATTTGACAGTTTTCCATTAATATTTCCAAAACCTTTGATTTCTAGATTCGTTGTTTTTGATGCGCATTTAATAGTTCCTGAAGAAGGTACTAAGGATGCGAAATAATTCTCATTAGAACACATATGGGAAGTTGCTCCGGAATCTACTATAAATTCATTCCTTTTAATGCTTCCAGCAACGAAAGAAACAGCTGAAGAGGCAAATTTTTCTTCATTTGAATTTTTAACAGCTTTACAGTTACGTTTTATGTGTCCGAATTTTCCACAAGAATGGCAAGTAATTTTCTTTCTACAATATTTCTCTGTATGCCCTTTAGTGTTGCAAATTTTGAAAAAGAATTCTTTGCGAGTCGACACAAATGCAGTATTATCATGAGCAGCCTTAGTATACACTTTTTCGTTCTTTGAATCCAAAAGAAGTGCTTCAGCATCTAATAATCTTTGTGTCACGAAATCTAATGTCAAAACAGAATTCGGTTGGTTTTCTAAAGCAATCTTAACATTTTCAAATTCCTGAGGCAATGACATCAAAATATAAACAATAGTGTCCGTTTCATTAACTTCTGCCCCAGACAGCTTAAGATCCGAAATTAATTTATTTATTTCATCAATGTGATTTCTCATAGAAACTGTACGATCTTTCTTAATCGTTGCCAATCTCTTCCGAATTAAAATTTGATTCACTGCACGCTTTGTATCATAAGTGCGTTCTAATTTATTCCAAATTTTATGAGCTGTATTTTCATCTTGAAGTGATGCAAGAACATTATCACTTAATAATGATAATAATAAAGCGTAAGCCTTTTTTTGCTTTCACGACATCGGCGGCATCGTCTAGAGCCGCTTCATTTTCCAGGAATTTTTCCAATTCTTTAGCAGCAAAAATTGCCGTTACTCTTCGTTTCCATACCGAAAAAACTTTTCCATCACCTTCAAAAAGAGGGATGCCGTAAACATCTTTTGAAGAATCCATTCTGCTCGATAAAATATATAAAAAGTAAGATAAAATCTTTTTCACTTAAAATCCCAGCAGAAATGAAAAACAGAAAAGTAACGGCGTCAGTATGTCTCGCAGCTCATTTCAACACTTGCTAGAACCACTCTCTGTTGTTGAAATAAATAAAAAACAAGTGGGTATGTGTGATCACAGATCGCACAGAGGGTTTCGTTTAATATTTCTTTCAAAACACTATCCTTTTGCAAAATCTGTTAGCTCCACAATTCGCAACTAGGGAGTGCACTCTATTCTAAACAAACGTCTGCCCGACAAAACTCCGTTTTAGAATGGACCCATAAAACTTAAAATAGGAAAGCCCTCCTGACCAAGTGGAAATAAAATATGAAAGGCTATTGTGCATAAAATGAAAGAATGGCCGAAGGGTCGTCAAATGATATATCAGATGAGGGGTTTGGGGGAAAATTGACCCCCCCCCCTCCCGGAGCCTTCAACTGAAGCTAGCTCGCTGTAGCTTAATTAGCGGCTAAGTTAGAAAAAATGCTTAAAAAACACAAGTTAGAGCCCAGAGGAGTCAATAATATAAGACTTTTTGAAAATTTTATCATTTGTCGTGTGATCACAAGTGTTCAGCTATAAGTATGCAAAATGTCATATCCCCAGCTTAATTAGAGCTCAGTTAGAAATAATTGCTTATAATACAGAAGTTGAAGCCCAAAGGGTTAATTATAAGACTTTTTCAAAAATTCATATTTTGTCTTATTATCTGACGCGTTCAGTTATAAGTATCCAAAATTTCATGTCTCCAATTTAATTAGGGACTCAGTTAGAAAGAATTGATTTAAAAACACAAGCTGGAGGCCAAAGGGTTAAATATAAAACTTTTTCGAAAAAAAAATTATTTGTCGTGTGGTCTCAGGTGTTCTGCTATAAGTATTCAAAATTTCATGTCTCCAACTTAATTATGGGTCTCATTTAGAAACAATTGCTTAAAATATATATGTGGGAGCTCAAAGGGTTAAACGTAAGACTTTTTCAAGATTTTATAATTTGTCGCCTGGTCTCAGGTGTTCTGCTACAAGTATGCAAAATTTCGAATCTCCAATTTAAATATGGTCTCAGTTAGAAAGAATTGCTTAAAATACACAAGCTGGAGTCCAAAGGGTTAAATATAAAACGTTTTTCGAAGTTTATTATTTGTCGTGTGATCTGAAGTATTCAGCCATAAGTATGCAAAATTTCATGTCTCCAACTTAATTATGGGGCTCATTTAGAAACAATTGCTTAAAATATATATGTGGGAGCTCAAAGGGTTAAATGTAAGACTTTATCAAGATTTTATGATCTGTCGACTGGCCTCAGGTGTTCTACTATAAGTATGCAAAGTTTCAAATCTCCAATACAATTAGGGGCTCTGTTAAAAAGAATTGATTAAAACACACAGGCAAAGGGTTAAATATAAAACTTTTTCGAAACTTATTATTTTGCGTGTGATCTGAGGCGTCCAGCTATAAATATGCAAAATTTCAAGTCCCCAATTCACTTAGTGACTCTGTTAAAATGAATTGCTTAAAATGCACAAGCTGGACTCCAAAGGGTTAAACATAAAACTTTTTCGAAATTTATTATTTGTCGTGTGATCTGAGGTGTTTAGCTATCAGAATACAAAATTGAATGCCTCCAATTTGATTAGGAATTCTGTTATAAAGGATTGCTTAAAATACACAAATTGGAGCCCAAAGGGTTAAATATAACACTTTTTCAAAGTTTTATGATTTGTTGTGTGGGCTCATGTGTTTAACTTTAATAATTCAAAATTCCATGTCAGTAACTTAATTAGGGGCTCTGTTAGAAAAAATTGCTTAAAATACACAAGTTGGAGCACAAAGGGTTAAATATAATTTTTTTTTCAAAATTTTATGGTATTTCTTGTTGTCTCAAATATTCAGCTATAAGTATGCGGAATTTCATGGCTCCAACCTTATTAGGGGCTGACTTAGAAAGAATTGTTTGAAATACATATGTGGGAGCCCAAAGGGTTAAATTTAAGACTTTTTCAAAATTTTAGGATTTGTTGTTTCATGTGAGGTGTTCAGCTATAAGTATTCAAAATTTCAACTCTCCAACCATTATAGTTTCTGAGAACGGGCTCTGTGACTGACAGACAGACGGACAGACAGACAGAGGAGCGAGACGAATAGGGTTTCGTCAGATGAACGAAACCCTAAAAAAGGCACACATAAAGGTGTGGATCGAATTGAGTATATTTGTTACAAGAACAATTACACAAACATACTGAAAGAAAACAGAAAATTTAAATGTATTTATAGATTTTGCAAGGCCCATGGCGGAGAATTGGCGGCCGTGAAAGAAAGCTACATTAAACAACCAATCACAATAAACATAGTTGTACAAAAAGAAATTAATAAGAATTTAATGTAATGCCATGATTATTTCAACAAGAATAAAACACTATTTCTATTTAATAACGTAGTTGCGAACATCCCGATTTTTTTAAAACCAGTAGATTGTTAATAAAATGTTCGCTATATTTAATTATAGAAATTGTGCGATTTTATAAAACAAGTGTTTCTGCATAAAAATATTAGTGTTGAACTAATTGGTAGGTTGGCAACAATGAAATAATTTAACCATTTGAAGGGCGCCGGTATATTATATATACCTCTTAATTTTAATTCCTAAATGCCTCATTGGTACCAGAATTTTAAAACTAAATTTTGCTTTATTCCATGTACGAATTGATGAGCTTTTACTTATTTTCATATAATACTTCTTGTAAATCCTGGTGTCAGTCAATTATTTTAACATTTTTGCATCAGAAATTCTTTGCCCCTGAATTGAAAGGGTTAATAAAGATTATGTGTTCGTTCCATTAAATCGTTCTAACATCACACAATGTCATATTCTGAATATCTGTTTTTGCCATAATTTTTGACTGAAATTTTCCATAAATAAGGCCTTTAAATAAGGAGAAAATATATTTTTTAATTTACTGGTGGAAGTTTGCCCCGTCGGTAATGAACCCCTGCGAAATCAGGTACAGCTGAAGCTTCACTATTTTAAGGATATGCCAGTTTCACTTTATTAATTGCTTCATGTACACGATGGTCACCGATCAGGAAAAAATACCAGAATTTTCTTATAGAAATGTTCGCGCAATTAAATAAGGTGATACTTCTATAAGAAAATAATGATATTTTTCCTGAGACATTCCCTGATTGACAGCCATCTTGTCATAGCAGGTTTATATGAACTATTTTGAGAAGAATATGTAACCATCCTACATGAAAAAAATGTCTCCTTATGAGTTTATTTATCATTATACATCTATACTGTTGCGCTCTTTTTTTCTTTTTAAAATATGAATTCAGGCAAATTCGCGTTAAAAATATAAAATCACACAAATTCGAGTTCCGTTTAAGGTTATTATCACGTGCCCGGGCTAGATCTGTGGGTCAGATAGTATGTAATACTGGAGTAAATATAACATGTGCAATGCGTACTTCTCCGAATGTTATTTTATAATACGTTTTTAAACATAAATTTCCTCATACATAAATAAAACTTAAATTTAATTTTATAAAAAAAAATGTAAATTATTATTTTTTATTCAAAACATGGATTAATTAAAAAAAAAAAAGTTGGTGAGAGATTTCAAGAAATTAAGAATGTAATAAAATATGATATTAACCCTTACCACTCCGTTGTTTCTGTTGCGGAGACATCATCATTCTTTTCAAAATTTGTTTTAAACACCAGTAATAAAGGAAAATAAAATTTACTTTATTTAATCAGAGCATTTTTGAAATCGTGTACTGGAAGGAAACTTCTTACAAAAAAGTGGTGTTGATCGAATAAAATTTCTGTAAGAGACGCCGGAGTCCAAAGGGTTAATTTGTAATGAGTGTAATGAAAATCCTCATATGAGGTTCTCTTTTGAAAATTGTGTATAAATGGAAAAAAAATTATTTAACTATTTTTTTTCATAATATATTTCTTATATTAAAAATATGAAAATAATATGAAATATATATTATAATTAAATAATATATACATTAAATAATCGTGACGTAATTTAATTTATAATGCAATGTTCCTTTTGGAGATGTGACTTTTAATAAAAGGGGTTAGAATAATGGAGTTATGAATAAAGAGGGTGAGACATATAATGCATTGTCTACCAGTTGCGAGTGAAGTAAGTGAGGATGTTGTCACAAGATGGCGGCTGATCTTTTTAAATCAGATCTACAGTTTATGATTATCGCCATAACAAACATCCCATCAGTAAAATTCAGTAGACAATTTCGTGTTATTTAAACGTCCTGTTAAGCGTAAGTTTTCTCATAAATATGGTAAAAGTTTCTATATGTTTTTACTGGTGACAGTCTGACAGGTAAAACTTTCAGCTTGTTTCACTAGTTCTCATAATATGGCGGAAACGCAAGGCCTAGCTGCTGCTAAAATAAACTTCTACCAGTCGAAATTAACAACTATTTCTGACATTATTTCTGACTGAAATTATGCTTTATATTACATTTTTATTCTTTTTTACATAAAGTAATTTAAATTCTCTTGTAAATATGTATATATTTAGTTTTTGTTTCATTTCTTCACTCTGTTAAACTTTTTTACTTATCAAGATATATTAAATGTATGGTCTCTGAATTGAGTCTTTTTTTATGGGGCTTCCTTTGGTAGCTTTTTCGCTTGTCCTGGACATTTATGTGGATCATATGGAACATTTTTAATTTTTTTCCTCCTAGTAGTTATACTAACAATTTTTTCTTTTAAAAATTGTCTATCTTTTTAGCTTTTACTCTCTCTTTTTCGTGGCTACTAGCCGCGTTTAAACGCTCTTTTTTCTAAGGCTCCCATTGCATTGTAACACGATTTACTCTTAGCCTGGATGTAAAGTTGCCAAGCAACTAGGGAATCCATACACCTGCTTTATTGTTCCATTGCTTTATTAAGGTTTTTATTTAAGGAGAAAATATTTATGTACAGTAAACTCCCGATTATCCGGCCTAATGTGGCGCAAGGGTCGGCCGAATAACAAAAAAGCCGGATAGGCCGGAGTTCTACAAATATTTACTAACTTCATGCCCTCCCCCCGCCATGATATTAAAACACATTTTACACATATTAAGATAAATTTTATGCATGCAATTTCAAAATAAGCAAAACATTAACATAAAAAGTAATCTTAATTCCTAAAAAAAATGAGTAAATCTTATTTTTCTGTTTATTAATATATGATTGCACAAATACGAAAAGTTATGCATAAGATAAGAGTCAAAACTTACATATTTTAGTTTTTGAAAAAGTCCTTAATAAAGGACTACATCTCCCTGTTAGCCCTCTTCACGGCGTAATGTCCCTCCATTTATGCAAGCAGATGATATCATGTATAGGTGTCATCGATTCCTGTTAACTAATGTACTGCAGCGCTGCCTCAATCGTCTTGAACTTTAAGAATGTGGGATGAGATTTTTCCGGAAATCCTTTTAATCTTTTTCTTCTGATATTCCTTCCTCAGTCAACAGTTCTACGATATCGTTTTCAATTAATTCATTAACTTCGTCGTTTGCCATCCATTCTGTAATATCTTCTGCATTGGTATCGTCAGATCCCGGTATATTTTCCAGCAACGATAGAAGTTTATCGGTCTCATTTCCCATTGCAGTTCCCAACACGGGTTTATGACC
This sequence comes from Maratus speciosus, assembly GCA_963932465.1. NCBI lineage: Eukaryota > Metazoa > Arthropoda > Arachnida > Araneae > Salticidae > Maratus > Maratus speciosus. The sequence goes on along the minus strand of OZ010794.1, from coordinate 238,183,729 downwards.
ATCTTTTTAGTCAAAAAAAAATGTTACAAGACCTTGCAATTACTATGTTTGGAATTTCTTCCCATACTTTTGGCACTCGCCTGGACGGGAACCTGACTGCTTTAGCCGCTTGCAACATTCCTCATTTTATTTTTACTAGGCCGGATAGTACGGAGGGCCGGATAGTCGGGAGTTTACTGGAAATATACTGGTAGAAGTTTCCACCGGCGATAATCAACCCCTCCTAAAATGGTTGCAGTTGAAACTTCAATACTTCTAGGACATGTCAGTTCCTCTTTATTGACCCTTTGCACTCCGGCGTCTCGTACGCAAATTTATGTCGGTTGCCCCCACTTTTTAAAAAGAAGTTTACTTCAAGTACACGATTTCAAAAATGCTCTGATTGAATACGGAAAATTTTATTTTCCTTTATTACTGGTGCCAAAAACAAGGTTTACAAAGAGAGATGATGTCGCCGCAGCGGCGACAACTGAGTGCAAAGTGTTAATAGTTCCATGGTTCGAAACAACCAAATATGTTTTCAGCTACGAATTTATTATTGTATCTACAAACAGCAGATGATAAATAGTGTTTAAAGATGTTTGACAGTTGACTGAACACGATTTAAGAATATATGAAATTAAACAATTTTACAATTTTACAATTGATTTTATTATATTTTATGTATTTACAAATTGCTTTTCGACAATAAATTTGTCTGAACAACAAACAAATAATGCATATACATAAAATTTACAAATTTATTTCTAAATAAAATAGATAACATTATTTTTACTCTAATAGCAGCACTATTGTAACTTTGAAAGCTAAATAATATGTATTTGAGCATTTGATTTCGTTCTCTAAAGATTTAATCTTAGTAAAATAATTTTGAATCAATCAGATCATTTTAATTATATAATAAAACTTCGGAACTGATTTCTAAAAGCAATAAAAAAGGCGAGTACTCTCATTATAATATTTTAATCCGTTTTATTTTAAGCACTTATAAGTTAAAATTCCCACATGAGAATAAATAAATAAAATCACGTGATACTGAAAAGGGTATTTACATTAGAATGGCGAAACTTTGCACGAAGCATTTCCAAATGTTCAGTTAAAATGCAATAGGAAGAGATATAAAACTTTTTACCTTGGTAACTAAGGCCTTTCATTCCTAGTTAAAGAAGTAATTACAATGCTAATGGGAAGTTTACAGAAATCTGATATTTGCATATCGCGATCGAAAATCTATACATTTTACCTCGTTAGAGAATGTTTTGTTTCGACATTTGTTTCAATCACCGGTGAGGAAAAAGAGAAGGTTTTAAAAATAAAATGTCTGCTGCAGATAAAATTCCGTTTGTTATTATAGTAATTTAATTACAAAACAAGGACAGAATTTTGATTCAACTGTCCCAGTTTTCATTTTATTATTATTATTTTAATAAAATATCGTAATTGATTTTGAACGAAAAATCTAATATATAAAAATAAAAATGTGTCTGTCTGTAATGCTATACAAATCCAGAGTTTGGAAGCCAGAATTGTGAAATGTTATGCACATGTGTTATTACATTATGCTCGACCGAGGTAACTAAAGCAATCCGGAATCGAAATAATTTATAGTTACCTTTTAATTAATAAAAAACAACCAATTTAACAGCAATTTCCTATCAAATTTAAATATTTTTCGTTATAGCAGCTGCCAACATTTAAAAATTCACATTAAAATTCTTTCCACAACAATTACCTTTCTATTGCAAGACGCAATCCATATTAAGTTTGCCACGCTGAAAGCTGTAGCGGGTATTACGATAATTATTTTACCTCACATGCAAATAATTGGAGATATACATATTACGTACGCTACGCTGCAACACTAATCATACACTTTAGCTGGTATTATGATAATTCTTTTACCTCACATGCAAATAATTAGAGATTATTTAATTGCGCTTAATAATTACATTTTTAAAAAATAAACAAAACACAATTTATCACAAACAACAACAAAACTTTTTATTCTATTTATTACCTTATTCCAAAGATATCGTTTTATCGTCTGCTGCCATAGTAACATGATAAATTTAATTTTTTTAAAAGGCACAGTAGTAGAAAAATATTTTACTAAATCAAATAGTTATATTTAATTTTGGTTTTAGAATTAAATTCATGAACTCCCGTGCATAGAACGGGTTAAAAAGCTAGTCTACAATAAAACACTCACAAAGTTATCGTGAAAGAGATTTTTTTCTTTTACTTTTTTTTAACAACAAGGTTTCTACTCCACAGGAGATTTAAAGGGTTTCAGTACTAGCCTTTTCGTAAAGATATGCTCGTCATATTTAAACACAATATCTTCTTCATTAAGCAACAGCAATAATATTTTGCAGAAAATCTGGTATTCAAATTCTCTTAAATTCTCTGAAAAACTGTTAGCATTTTTCGAAGTATTTTTAGAAATAACCAAAAATATTTATGTGTTTCAAAAACGGCATAAAAATGTTGTGTGTTCAGTTTCAAAAATGTTTTATTGGTGTATTCTTTATTGCTACATTGTTTGTCTTTAAAGGTGTAGTTCAAACATACAATGCATGATAACATACACCTATTTTACCGAAAAATGCCTTATTAAAATCTTCTATTAACCCTTAAAGCTCCGGCGTCTCTTGCACAAAATTTATTCGATCGGCACCACTTTTTAAAAAGCAGTTTCCTTCAAGTACACAATTTCAAAAATGCTCTGATTAAGTAAAGTTAATTTTATTTCCCTTTATTACTGGTACCAAAAATACATTTTGCAAAGACTTAGGATGTCACCGCAGCGGAGCCAACGTAGTGGGAAGGGTTAACAATAGATCGGCCATAACCGGTTATTTTGATCGGTATCAAATATATATATATTTATATATTCGCACCAAAATTGTTTTTCTAAAATAAATTAAATATATACCACGGCGAAATAGTTTTAAATAAAAATTATGGTCTAGAATATTTTTATAACACTTGAGTGAAATGTCCGGCCATTCTAGTGTTAATAAATAGTAAGTTTTGACAAACATTTTGCATATTTATTGATAAACAATTCCAAATTGTTTGGACTTTGGTCTGACTTCCCATGCTGCAAATGATATGCAAACTGTGCAGGTAATTCAAGTTAAAGTGAGCTAAGATCAGGAACTGCTACATTTTTTAATTCGGCTTAGTATATAAACTGCATAGAAAATAATGAGTTACAATTGAGTTAAAAAATGTCCATCAAATATTTTGATAAAAATGCAGTAATGATATAAGTGTTTGTAAACATGTGTAAGAGCTAATATATTAGAATCTTTTCTATAATTAGCAGAGTAAATCTGTTTCGTAATACGTTTAAATTAAACCATTCAGTATTAGAGAATTTTGTATGTTCAGTTCGTACTTATTATACCTAATCAGTTTGTAAACATAGAGGCTTTCCATGCTGCAAATAAAATGGAAACTGCACAGGTAATGTAGGTTAAAGTAAGCTAATATCAGGAACTGCTATATTTTTTAGTTGATCTTAAAATATAAACTACATATACAGACCACGAAGAGGTCACATTTTTAGCCACACTAATTTTATAAAAATATTCTTACGGCAGATTACTACAAGAATTCTAATATAAAGCTCAACAAGAAGCAGACAGTTACAAGATAAATCTAAAATGATTTTTTTAGTAAATAAAATGTGGTAGTAAAAGTTCTGATTTAGTCTCTATAGAAAATGACCGCTCCGATGCCAGCAAAGAAATTGAAATTACAGAGAAACTAGCAAATTTCTCAACCTCATGGTTACATTTGACGACTTAGACTCGTCCTCCATTCAGACACTGTCACCTATCTTTATATTCTATTTATACAAAAATTGAAAGAAAAAAAATGTAGTATAAAAAGTATTTCCCTTGCACATATTGTCAATGTGTATATGAAAGATTTTTGTTTTGAGAATGTGATGCAAGATGGAATTAAAAAATAACGCCAACGGCAGAAACTGAAACAAATGTGCACCTGAGAGTTTAAGGCTGCTCGACACTCACCTTCCGAATTCCCCTCGGTAATATTAAGTCTATGAACGTTTGGTGCATTCGTAAATTTAAAATATCTCCCCGGGAAATTAATATTTTAAACTCCTTTTTTCTGTGTACTTTTCTTAAAGAATGTCTTTTTTTTTCTTAGTTTTCAAAATGTTTCTAAAATATATACTCAATTTTATATGAAGTGTTAAAATCTTACTTACAGTTCGTCCGCTTTTAACACATAAAATATTAACCCATTAACGTCCAGTGTTTAGGACGTATTAGAACGTATTAGAGAACGCTAGACTTAATGGCAAGAAAGCGTTTTCACACCAGTAAATATGAAGGTAAATGTATACTTTCTTTCACGAGACAAATTCCTTGATAAAATAGGGAAAAAATTACTCTTCTTTTAAAAGTGGTGGGAAATTCAAAATTTACATTTTAACGAAGATAATAATTTGGGCGTTAATGGGTTAAATTAAACGTAGATTTTAGATATATTTTGAGAGCTAAGAAAAATAAGACATCCTTTGACCCTTGCAGGGGCAAATCATTTTCAATGCTAAAGTGTTGAAATAAATGATTGGCACCGGAATTTATCAACAAATTTAATAGGAAATAGGAATAACGCTTCATTTCACTTTCACATTAAATGGGAAATATTTTATCAAAATTCTGGTTCCACCGTACCGTTTGAGAATTAAAATTAAGTGTTATCTTTATGAAACCTCCGCCCCTGAAAGGGTTAAGATGAGTACACAGACAAAAAGAAGTTAGAACTAGAGAATAGGAATTCTGCTTTTTTAGAATTTAGCCCCTTCGGGCCGAGCGTCTTGTACAGAAATTTTAATCTTTCATCATCAGTTTTTTAACCCCTTGAGGGTCGGTGGGATATATTTTATCCCACCTACGATTAATGAAGATTTATACCAGAAAAATTTTATGAAATTTTGCTGTTCTAACTTTGGTGGAGAAAAGTTGTAAAATTGCTTTTCCTTATTTTGAAATAAAATTTTCTAATTTTCCGGTGGGAATTCAGCATTACACAAACGTATTTGCTTGCCCCTCAAGGGGCTAAAACAGAAATTTTTGCCTAATTGAATCGGGAAAATGCTAGGATTAAATAAGGAAAAATTTACAATAAAAAATTACTGGTGAGAGTAATCCCCGATTCTGAGCCCCTTACGTGCCACGAATACCGGTCGTTCGTCCATAAGGGGTTATTGTCGCTTCCGATGAAAGAAGATATGTATATATGCATATAAATATCGATAGTACAAAACATATTTCAATTTTAAGACTTAAAACACACGCTTTTATATTATATAAATGACGTCATCCACAGCCGCTGAAGAATTCTTCATTTACGATCCAGTCTTAAACAACATCTACAGTAAAGTACACAAAGGACGTCACTATCACTGAATAACACACAGATCCATAAAAAAGAAAAGGATATCATCATTCAAGAAACTCGTAAAAAATCGGCTATCTATTGATTCATAGGCCTTCATTTGTTTATAATATTAATATAAATACTTAAAATTAAATTTGGTTTAGTTGTAAAATAAAAATATTGAAAATGTGTGATGCGTAGTAGTTTAAAAAACTGCAGTAGACTATTTAAACATACAATGATACATCTGCTTTGTTTTAAGGCTGGCTTATACAACGGAACGTTATTTTTATAGACGTCACTTTAATAGCTGGGAGAAAGAAATAGCATACAAGGGGTTAAACAGTTCTTTCCCGAGGAGATATTTTAAAGATACGAATACACCAAACGCCCATAGTCTTAACATTACCAAGGGGAGATTAGGAAGTTGATTGAGGAGCAGCCATAATTAATTCACGCATAACAATGAATCAATGTTCATTAATTACAGAATTATGAAACATTAACACTAGTTTTTCTATATTACTAACTTGATATACGGTATAGCGTTCTGCATATCTATACTTCCACATCCGTTATACGTTCGTTTTATACAAATTTAATCAAAAGCGCATTGCATTCTCCCTGCATATTGATTTTGTAGCTATGAAAAAACAGATAATTTTTCTTGAATATTTTCCAGATCAATAAACGAAAAAATGTTAACGTATATATTTTATGCGAAGATTTTTTTAAAAAATATTCTTTAAATAATGAGACATTATAATTATATTTTAACACTTAAATGCCTTATTTTTCAAAAATCATTGTAGTGATGTTTTTCGGCTTGCCTTTTTTAAATAAATCATGGGAAAAATACTTAAAAAAATCATATTTTGTTTTAAGTATGATTTACGGCTAAAAAACAGTTTGTTACTAATCGGCAATACTGGTCCTTAATTGAAAAAATAATTTTCCTTGATAAAATTCTATATTATTAAACACACAAGAATTTTAGGAACTATAATAAGAAATAAATTTTACTTGCTCACTGCTGAACAAAATAGGGCATTTCGCAAGCTTCCAAACAAAACAAAATGAACAAGTAGCAGCAATTGAAAAATAAATCTATCTTTATTCTTAAACAGCACAAATGTTGCCATCTATATGTTGAAAATCGATTTAATAATACAGTAGCGCTCAAAAGCATTTTGACAAGCTTATATTCTCTCTTATTTTACTTAATATAAAAATGTAAAAGAAAATATATTCCCTATAATTGAGAACACTATGACTGCAGTTATTGAAATGTATCAAGTTTCAACTTGTTTGCTTACATTCGGTGCCACCGAAGAAATATGACTCAGCTCAAAAGTATTTTGATAATTAGTTTGCATTTAATTGTTGAAGGTATCAGTGGCGCTATAGCTACGATTAGTGTTTATATCGACTTATTGTGATTATTTTTAAATGCCGAAATGTAAAAAATATTGAAGTGATTCTAGAAAAGCCGCTGTAAATGCACTTAAGAAAGGTAGACTGCAAGCAGAATTAGCTCGTTCTTTTAATGGGTCTCGGCAACTTGTTATTACATGGAATAAAGTTTTTAATAAACAGAAATAAATTGAAAATAAGCCTCAAAGTGGCCATCCGAAAAAAAAAAAAAACTTGCAATGTTGACTGTATTCAAAAATGATATCTACAAGTGATTATCGTATGTCCGCTGTAATAATAAAAAATGAATTGAAAGAAAATCACTGCATAGACATGCAAGTTTCATCAGTCAAACGACGCCCAAACCTCTATGGTTTACATGGCAGAAGACCAGAAAAAACACGTTTGTTATCTAGTAAGAATAGGGAGGCTAGGGTCGCATTTGTAAAACGGCATAACACTTTCAGGGGCAAAGCAATTCCATTGCTAAAGTGTTGAAATTAATTATTGACACCGGAATTTTGGTTTAAAAAAAATTCGGTTTATTATGTGTATCAAATATAGCTTTTTCTTATTTATAAATAAATTTGTTTTCAAATTCCGGTGTCAGTCATTAAATTCAACACTTTAGTAATGGAATTGCTTTGGCCTTAGCGGGTTATGCCGTTTTACAAATGCGACTCTAGCCTTCCTATTCTTACTAGATAACAAACGTGTTTTTTCTGGTATTCTGCCATGTAAACCATAGAGGTTTGGGCGTCGTTTGACTGATGAAACGTGTATGTCTATGCCGTAATTTTCTTTCAATTCATTTTTTATTATTACAGCGGACTTACGACAATTACTTGTAGATATCGTTTTTATAATACAGTCAACATTGCAAGTTGTTTTTTTCGGATGGCCACTTTGAGGCTTATTTTCGATGTATTTCGGTTTATTAAAAACTTTATTCCATGTAATAACAAGTTGACGAGACCCGTTAAAAGAACGAGCTAATTCTGCTAGCAATCTACCTTTCTTAATTGCATTTACAGCGGCTTTTCTAGAATCACTTCAATATTTTTTACATTTCGGCATATAAAAATAATCACAATAAGTCGATATAAACAGTAATCGAAGGTATAGTGCCACTGACACCTTTAACAATTAAATGCAAACTAATTGTCAAAATACTTTTGAGCTAAGGAGGAGTCATATTTCTTCGGTGGCGCCGAATGTAAACAAACAAGTTGAATCTTGATACATTTGAATAACTGCAGTCATAGTGTTCTCGATTATAGGGAATATATTTTCTTTTACATTTTTATATTAAATAAAATAAGAGAGAATATAAGGTTGTCAAAATACTTTTGAGCGCTACTGTATTTTCAGAATGCATTTTATTGGCAACATTAGGCATTATAGCTTCAATATTATTGTAATGGTATTTTAGAGCCTAAATGGGGTATGTTGCCGAAAAGCAACACCCGGCATTTAAGGGTTAAATTAACACAAGTTTGAACTGATACATTGTGAGTTTTTATGTTGGATTATATATATCATGCTTCAATTGCCATTTACATTTTCATGTTAAGATGCTATGTATTTTATTTTACTTTTAAATTTTTTAATGCTCAGTTTATATGAACCTTTATTAAATAACGTGTTAAAAGTTAATGATTTAAGACAGTTAACCTCTTGAAGTGCAGTGGGATACATTATATTCCACCTAATTTTAACACTATAACGCCCGGAAATTTTACTCAAGTTTCATACAGAATTTTTATTTACAATTATTTGACTGATTTATTTAATGTTAATCTGCGTTCTTTAAACTTAACTTATTTTATGAAAGAATTTCTGATTCCATGACATTTAATCATATGGTCGGAGTCAGATCGTCTCCTTCCTGCGTTATAGATTTAATTAAGATTTGCGCCAGAAACTTTTAATAAAATTTTATTTTTATAACTTTGGTGGAAAAAATAGTCGAAAAATTGCTTTTTCTTATTTTGAAATTTTTTTAGAAACTTCCGGTGGGAAATCAACATTACAGAAACACAATAACTTGCCCCATAAAGGATTAACCCTTTCCGGCACAGGCAAATTTTGTTGTAAAATGATGAAATCATCGACTGATACCGGAATTTACATACGACGTTTTTAGAAATTAAAAATTTGTTACTTTACACTTTCATCGTTGATGCAAAATTTTATTAAAATATTTTTGGTGCCGTTTGTAAGTTTGGAATTAAATTTAGTCGGCCCCGGCCCGGGCACACTGTGCCGGAAAGGGTTAAAGGGCTTCCTTTTAAAAATATACTCTTCACTGTCATGTATAGTAAGAATAAGGAATTGATAAATGTTTTTCAACCTTTAATTTAGTATTTCTTAAATTATATGATATATTTAAAATGAATTAATATAAGGAAATTTCACAATTTAATAAATTAAGAATGCGACAGATTTGGATTGCAAAATTAATATTTTTCATGTAATTTAGTATAATTAGTAATTTTAATATAACTTATTTAAAAAATTGTTTTCTGAAAATATGGCTCCTTTTTATCTTATAATGTTAAAATAATTTTCTTTTTATTTAACAAAACTCTAAGAGCTTCATTCTTGAATAAATTGAGAACATCAACCCAATCTTGAATATCATATGATGCTTCTAGCTGCAAAAATATGATGGTTGAAATTCGATTTTGAAATATTTTTTTTTTCTGATTTACTTATCTTAAAAATCCAGCATTGGCATAATGTATAATAATGTACATTTCATTATCTTGAATAGTAGTTTCAATATGAGAATTTGAAAATAACGCGTAAAAGATGCTTCGGTCCGTTTTTAGCGAAAAATCTATGTTATCAAAATGGAAAAAAAAAATAATTGTCTTGTAGCTCTTGTTGATGCAATATTCGGGTGTTTCCAAATAATGGATATTTTTACGATAATTATATCATGCAATATAATATTTAGTGTAACAACTTCGATTTATCTCCAGAATCCAAATATACATGTTTAATTGAGATATTATTAGTGAGTGTCATAGTAAAGTTCACAGCGTTCCACTAACTAAACGTGTCAGGCATTGACATATAAACTATAATGGACATGTGCTATTACTTTAAGTCTAAAATATATCAGCAACAATTAACGATAACGCTTGTGGTAATAGGCAAGCATTCATTGTTATTTAGACAGACAATAAGAATATATACATTTCTTATATTAATATAAACATACATTAAGTATTAAAAGATTCTGTGTATCCTTATTAGGTTATTCACAAATAAACAGGCTTCACAAATAAATTTATTACAGTTTTGTTGTTTATATTATACACAATACAAACTTGTTACCGTGATAACATGTGAAAGATTGAACAAATTTGAACCTATTTTTTATAGTATTTTGATCATGAATATATTTCGGATGAATTTGTTGATCAGGAATGTAAGCTAATATAGTTTGTTTATAGAAACACATAAATACGGTTTATTGCATTACAGTCAATGTGAAAAATTCTTTTGCAGTGCATTTTAAAGATGTTACGTTATACAAGTTTCATTTCTTTTGTTTTTAACAATTTCCAACAAAGTTGAAAAGCGTTTATGAATTCGATTTTAACATTTTCCAACATAGTTGAATAGTGTTTATGAATTGGGTGTGTCTGTTCGTCTGTCCGTGCTCTAACTCTCTTAAATACAGTCCGATTGCCATGAAAGTGATATAGTTTATTGGGGTTTACAATAGCATGCAGTACTGAAAACGAAGTTTGTAGCATATTCGGATCATTTACAAGGTCACTCAAATGAACTGTGTTACATTACGGTTTATGGAGGAAAATCGTTTGTCGTGTATTTTAATAATATTGCACATTAAACATATTGATCATAGTATGATGATGATAGTAGTTTAAACATATTGATGTTGAAATACATCACTGAGGCGTATTAGAATGGTCATACTATAGAATACAGCGTGCATAGACCTTATCATTGATTTACAGGGTTTCCACCCTTAAGGGAACTTCCATACCAGGACATTCTTCGGCACCAGTACTTTCTTACAGAGAATCATCAAATATGTCGAAATTTCGTGCGTTTAATCTAAATGTAGTTCTGTAAAAGAATACTGATATTTTGACTGGAAAATTCCCTGAAGCGTGGCAATGCTGATTTGTAGGGACACAAAATGTTTTGTCAATAGAAGAACAGAAAATGAGTAAAAATTGAACTATTGAAGCCTACGAACAATAATTCCTGGAAGTGCGTTTTCAGTTGTGATATGCGTTTTTAAATGTAACTATTTTTTTTTAAATATTGCTTGGTGTGTTTAAATCCTATAGATTATATACAGGCGCGTACTAAAGTTCTTAACAGCATGCCGTATTATATCTACTGATTAAATACCATCACATAGTTGCCAACCTTTACGCTTTTTTGCTACCACTAAAATTTAGAAGAGATTTTCGCCTTGTTTAATCTTGAGATTTCGACAATTAAATAAGGCAATATTTACAAGAAAATTTTAGTGGTTGGAAGAAAGCGTAAAGGTTGGCAGCTATGCCATCATTTACTTTTAATTGAAATACGTCAGACATTTAAAATCTGGATCAGATAAGTACTTGGTTGTAATATCTGTTTAACCCCTTAAGGGACAAACTATGTCTACTCGGGAATTGCTAAATTGATTGATTTACACCATAATTTACAACCAAATTTATTTGAAAATAAGTAAAAGCAATTTCAAATGAAAATCAAATTTCAAATTAATTGCTTAAAGGGTGCAAAGGACAACCTAGTGAAAATGATTCCATGCCGGTACTCGAACTCGGGCCATCAGTATAGCGCATTGACGTTCTACCGACTAAACCACATGGAACCGTACCCAGCCTGGAATTTCCCACTATTACAGTTTGGCAAGTCTACAAACGCAGCACAAGATGGAATATTTTTTCGTGAGTCACCGACATGGGGCAAACACGAAACTTAATTAAATCTAGCATCGATTAAAATTATATTAATACTTGGAAATTTTTCCAGGGAGAGAGAGAAACATTCGCCTTCCATGCAATATTTCAAATGAAAATGAAAATTCACTAGGTTGGCCTTTGCGCGTTTTAAGCAATTAATTTGAATTTTGATTTTCATTTGAAATTTCATTAGGTTGGCCATTGCGCCTTTTAAGCAATTAATTTGAAATTTCACTTGTTTGGCCTTTGCGCCTTTTAAGCAATTAATTTGAAATTTGATATTCATCTGAAATATTGTATTCAAGGCGAATGTTTCTCTCTGGAAAACATTCCAAGTATTAATAAGTAAAAGCTTTTCTTTGTGTACTTCATAAAAAGAAAATTTTTATTCTATAATTCTGGTGTCGATGTGGCATTTAGAGATTAAAATAAGATGGTCCAAAAATGAAACATCGCCATTCAAGGGATTAAAGTTCCGCCTTCTTTTAACCTGCGTCTTATTTTTGCTAAATAGTCTTCATTCTAATTAGCAATGGGCTTCAAATGACAATTTTCTTTACACGAACTTAATAATTTCCAGAAACACACTCTCTTTTTGCAATCTTATGAATGCGGTATAAAAAACTAGGATTCGTTATTTAAAAATTCTTTAAAAAAATCCATTATAGGTGAAAAGAAAAGTATAAAGCTATATTTTAATACTTCAGTGAAAGAAATATGAAATAAGAATTTTGAAATAGTTTCATAAAAGCCTTTCATAGATGAAAGATATGTTTTTTTTTTTTCAAAAGCTTTTTCTTTCATTCCATATTTCCTACACTTGCTTTTTTTTGATTCTCAAATACAACTGTGATAATATTTAAAATTTCGTTTTCGTTTATTTTATTCGATTTTGTTTTTTAAAATCTCATTAATAAAATCTATATAGGATATTTTTATGGTCACTTGTAGTTTAAGTCACCTGCTACGATATTTGCACATATGCTACCAGTATTTTATAACGGAAAAAATGTGAATCCAAAGCGATATAAGTAAGCGTCCTATCTTAACCCCTTGGGGACGAGCGACACGTATACGTGCCGCACGAAGCGCTCAGAATCCTTGCTTTTCTTCACCGGAAAAATTTTACTGTAAAATTTGCCTTATTTAATCAGACTCAAATTGCAAAAGCTTTTGCTCAGCCTTGCTTTTTCTAGCACGCTGTTCCTTTTGCACTGAGGAAGAATCTCGCTAGTAGATTCGAAACAGCTGTTTGCTGCTTTTCATATATTATTTGTGCATTTTAAACGTTGGTTTTTCTGCTTTTTAATATTGTAGCATTTCCAAGAATCAGAACTTGGTAGACCGAAATTTATTATTCTATTATTCATCGCAATACATTAGAACATAAAAGAAGTAAGGTTTCAGACAAGTATATATATATATATTGATTGATAAAAAATTAAAAAAAAAAATGATGAAAGTTTTATTTTTACAAAATTGATGTATTATATTTCTTTTTCTTATTATAACTCCTTTAAAATGCACATTTCACCGAAAACGTGAAACTATTGGCGATACCGAAATTGTGTAGGGAATTTCGATTGTTATACAACTACCTCACTGAAGTAATAGATCACAAGTCCTCTTGAAAGTAGCGATCTTACAAGAGAATTTCATTCCTTACAGGTTGTAAAACTTATTCTATTTCAAAATTTCTTCTCTAGGAAAAAGAAAATATCAGATTCAAGAGATTATCGACTTTCTCTTTAAATTTTAGGAAAGAAAAGAAAACAAGTTAACCTTTTAAAAACGAAAATAAAATATTTTATAAAAACCCAAAGAAGCTATCTAATAAAAAAATATTTCTCTTAGAATCGTTAAGAAAGTGGTTTCGGAAACAGATTTATCACTTTCTACAGTAAAGACAAATATATTTTTGGATGATTAATTTGTATAGGAAACATTAATACAATATTAACAGTTAATGTTCAAGACACAGAAAACTTTCGATTTTATACTTTTAATCGAGTATCTTAACCCTTTCAGGGGCACGGTACATTTATCCGTAAAATGTTCAAATAATTTAGTGACACCAGTATTTACAAGCGATTTTATTTGTAAACAAGTAAAAGTAAATTTTCGCGTAAAGATGACATATTCATCATAAAATTCCTGTGCCAATGTGGCAATTTGGGATTAAAAATATGTCATGCCGTAACGGCATCATCGCCCTTCAAGGGGTTAAAAACATACTAGATGATTTTTTTTTAAACTTTAAGGATGCAAAGAAGATGTTTGTCCTGATATTTTTTAAGAAAAACTTTATCAGGCCAAGACAAATTAATAAAAAAATTCTTTTTCGATCGTCCTTTTAATCTTTTCAGGGGCAAACCACTTGTAAAACGCTGAAATAATTGATTTACACCAGAATTTACATTTTTTTTAAACAATAAGTAAAAGCCTTCTTCGCATAATTAATCAAGCGAAATTTTTGATTCCATAAATCTGGTGTCAATGAACCACTTAAGAATTAAAATTAGGGGGTCCAAAAATGAACCACCGCCTCTGAAGGGCTTTAACACTAAAAGGACCGTGGGGGTTCATATCACCTCTACCAAATGAATATATTTCCAAGTATTTTTATAAAACTTGACTTAATTTCCCGGTCTTTTTTGTGTTAAATAAAATGGTCGTATAGATCTGTACCTGTAGCATATGATTATGTAGAAGGTGTGTAATATTTGAGTTAATTAGTGTAAAATAACGCATCTTTTCGTAATATATAAATGATCATGTATATTCAGAGAAATATAAAAGTTTCTTTAACCCTAGAACTACCGAAAATTTTACTCAAGTTTTATAAAAACATTTTACACCAGATTTTTTACTTAAAACTATTTAATTTGTTTATTTAACTTATTATTGTCTGATTTATAAATTTAGTTTGTTTTGAAGAAATTTCTGGTTTGAATAAATATTTTGAATGTACATGTCGGGTCCATTGGACCCTTCTGGTAGACAGAGGGTTAAAAATCATAATATCATGTTTTCTTTATAGCATTGGTTTTTAACCCCTTAACCTACAATGACGGGCATAGCCCGCGTACGATGATCGAGCCAAATGTAAATTCTTCTTACCACTAAAATTTTACAGTAAATATAGTTTAAGTTAATCGTGGAAATTCCATGATTAAACAAAGCGAAAATCTCTATTAAATTTTAGTGGTAGCTATGGATTTGCCAAACCGTGGAGCTGTTAAAAGTAAATCGTAGGTTAAGGGGTTAAGCAAAATTTAACGCCATTTTCAGAAAACTAGATATACTGAAATAGGAATGATATTCTACAAAAAGGATATAAATGTCTTCAATATTTAATTATATAGGGGCAGTTATATGAAATAATTTTTAACTGCATGTAATAACGAAGATTTTTTATTTATAAGTTAGTAGTCAGCCATATAGGGCAACTTATATAAAAAGACCAGTCGAATATCGTAAAATTTCAGAAGCACATCACCTTTATAATTTTCAGAAACTTCACTTTATTTCTAAAAGTATCAGATGATAGGGAATTTTCCAGAGAAATATATATATTTTTTAATTTACATTTTTGTTTTCTATTATTACATTTTTGTTTATTAGGGGCTGTGCATATATAACGTTATCATTTTCGGGGAGAGGGGGGGGGGGAATCTGATATCGTAAGATACCTCTGCGGGAGGTTGTCTTTTGATAAAGTTATGATTTTTTTATAACGAAAATTTTCTCTTTATATTTGTAACCTTGTATTTACTTCAAAAAATGTAGTATGCTATTTTATTTTGGTATGTTATCGATTTTTATGAAAATACAAAGATATTATTAAAATAATTAAATGACTATAAAATTATTTAATTCCAAAACATGGAATATCCCAACATTTGTCATTCCTATCCTTCTGTAATATGTATACGAATATATAAAACGCTTTTCGAGAAACCGTATTGGAAGTATGTTTGCAATGATATTTGTGTTTTCTAGTAAATAAAAGTGAAATAATGTTTTGCACCTGTTTTGCAGATAAGAAATTCAGCCTTCCGCATTCCTTTCCCCATGCGGCGGCAAGTTCAAGTAGACATTATTTCTGTTGAATGCATTATGTATCAGATTTTTCTAAATAGTAATTATTTCTTTTAAGTGTTATTTGATGTAAAGTTATTTCTTATATAAAGTAATATTTTATCTACTTCTCTTGAATCAATAAAGATCACTTCAAACAAAAGGGAAACTAGTATGTTGTGGCCATCACAAAACTTTCTTCTATCTCATACATGTCAATACTTATGTCTCATACATGCCAAATTAAATGGCAATCTGTGCTCATCATGAGAATTCTAAAAAGATGAAATTCCGTGCATTAGTTCTCGAGGTATGACTGTCGCTGAAATCGTGTAAATTCGGAAAAATGCAGCATAGCAGCGCCACCTATTGGGTTATTTACATCACAAACTAATTATCACCAACTTATGTTAACGTCTAACTGAATATTAAGTTTGAGTAAAATTCGCGCATTAGTTCTTGAGATAGAGGTATTGCGTAAATCATGACAAATGCAGCATAGAAGCGCCACCTGTTCAGCGATTTACAACACATTATCAGCAGCAATATTATTCAAGTTATACTTAAATCTGAAGTTTGATGAAAATTCGGACATTAGTTCTTGAGACAGAGCTACTGAGGAAATAGTTCAAAATGCAGCACAGCAGCGCTACCTTTTGGACGATTTACACCAACACGTAGTCAGCATCATTTCATATAAAGGACTAACTAAATCCGAAGTTTGATGAAAATGTGTGCATTAGTTCTTGATATAGAGCTACTGCGAAAATAGGGTAAATCCTGCAAAAAACAGCCTAGCAGCGCCCCATGTTGGGCGATTTACACCAAAACGTAAGCAGCATCCATTCATGTCAAGGACTAACGGAATCTGAAGTTTTATAAAAATCTGTGCAATAGTTCTTGAGATAGAGCTTTTGCGGAAATCCTGCAAAATGCTACACAGCAGCGCCACCTGCAGGGCGATTTACACAAAAACCTAATCGCACCAATCTATATCAGGAACTACCTGAATATAATTTTTTATTAAATTCCGTGCATTAGTTCTTGAGATAGAGCGCCCACAAAATTTGTGTCACATACAGACAGACAGATGGACGGACAGACAGACAGACAGACTGACAGACAGACTCACAGACAGACATTTTGTAAAAACATGTTTTTTGGAATCTCTGACCCATAAAACGTGTAAATCCGTCGAAAACTGGAATTCGAAAATTTTCATGAATCCAATACTTTCTTCTTGTAAAGATAGAAGAAAGTAAAAAAATAGACATGGAGGGAGGGTGGGGGTTGAGGTATGATAACGCATGGTATCGAAAAGAGGGGAGGAGTTCCAAATTACCAAAACGTTTATAACGTTATATATGTATAGCCCCTTATTAGAGAAAAATATTTTTGAAAACCGAATCTTCCAATCAACAATCTATTACCGTATATACTCGAGTATAAGACGACCCCAAATTAAGGTATCCGCATAACTTCGGAAGTGATTTTTTGAAATTTTCTCTTGTAAACAATTTTTACTTTCTTCTATCTTTACAAGAAGAAAGTATTGGATTCGTGAAAATTTTCGACTTCCGGTTTTCGACAGATTTACACGTTTTAGGGGTCAGAGACACCAAAAACATGTTTTAACAAAATGCCTGACTGTGCGTCTGTGCATCTGTCAGTCTGTCTATCTGTCTGTATGTGACACAAATTTTATGGGCGCTCTAGCTCAAGAAATAATGCACGGAATTTAATAAAAAATTATATTAGGTTAGTCCCTGATATAAATTGGTGCTGATTAGTTTTTGGTGTAAATCGCTCAACAGGTGGCGCTGCTATGCTACATTTTTCACAATTTCCGCTATAGCTCTATCTCGAGAACTAAGGCACGAAATTTTATCAAACTTCACATTCAGGTACACTTTGATATGAATTGGTGCTAAATTGATGTAATTTCTTGTAATATTTAAATGATTTAATTAACGTGATTTATATAGAAGAAAGTTTTGTGATGGCCACAACATACTAGTTTATAATGACATTTAATTTAAATCTTTGAAAAAACTATAAAAAATTCAGGAATTACCGAGAAATAACATTTTTAAAGAGAAAAATAGTCAAATTTATGTCAAAAATTGACATTTCCGCAAAACATAGTAACTCAAAAATAAAACAATGTATTGACATTTCTGTAAATTACATAATAAGCAGAATAACTTTTTCTAGGATTTAGACTAAATACATTATAATCGCATCGCTATCTCAGACGATATGGCAGTTAAAGTACTAATGTAATGAATAATTCGCAAAATTTGTCTCAACGTTGTCATTTAAACCAGTTTAAATATAAAACTATTTAATATATTATCATGAGTGTAGTCTATTCCAAAGCGATATAAGTAAGCGTCCTATCTTAAATGGGAGAAGTAACCGTAAGATTAAAAGCGAGGTCACATCAATCAAGGTCATGCGCCACGTAGCGGATGGAGTGTGAACTACAGGTAGATACCTAACTATTTTCATACTCACACCACTAAAATTATACAGTTTTTTTTAGCTTGATTAATAATTGAAGTTCCTCGCATAAGACGAAGAAATCTTCTTGGTGTCAAGTGCATCTGGATGCCCCTCTCGCTACGCCATTATATTGCAATAAATGTGGCAAACAAAATTCATTTCTATGAGTGACTAAAGATTTAGGAAATACGCGCCACACTAAAAGCCTGCGTATGTGAATTATCACTCCTTCCACAAGGTGGCGCAACTATGTTAATTTACGCCTGATTCCAGCATTAAGTTTGTTCGCTTACTTATAACGCTTTGGTCTATTCCCTCAAAAGACATTTGTAAAAAAAGTACAGAAATGTTCGTGGCATTTCATGCATAATTTTTACTTTCTTCTATCTTTACAAGAAGAAAATATTGGATTCGTGAAAATTTTCGGTTTTCGACGGATTTACGCGTTTTAGGGGTCAGAGAACCCGAAAAACATGTTTTTACAAAATGTCTGTCTGTGAATCTGTTAGTCTGCCTGTCTGTATGCGGATCAAATTTTGTGGGCGCTCTATCTCAAGAACTAATGCACGGAATTTAATAAAAAAATATATTCAGTTAGTCCCTGATATAAATTGGTGCTGATTAGTTTTTGGTGTAAATCGCTCAACAGGTGGCGCTGATATGCAGCCCTTTTCACGATTTCCGCAATAGCTCAATCTCCAGAACTAATGCACGGATTTTCATCAAACTTCAGATTCAGTTAGTCCTTGACATGAATTGAAGTTTTGAACACTTTGGTGTAAATCGCTCAACAGGTGGCGCTGTTATACTGCATATTTTAAAATTCCGCAATAGCTCTATCTCAACAACTAATGCTTGGATTTTCAGCAAACTTCAGATTCAAGTATACTTTGATATGAATTAGTGCTGTTTGTGTTTTGGTGCTAATCGCTCAACAGGTGGCGCTGCTATGCTGCACTTTTCAGAATTTTCATTATAGCTGTATCTCAAGAACGAACGCAACAATTTTCACCAAACTTCAGAATCAGTTATTCCTTGATATGAATTGACATTTTGTACATTTTGGTGTAAATTGCTCAACAGGTGGCGCTGCTATAGAGCCTTTTTCACGATTTCTGCAATAGCTCTATCTCAAGAACTAATGCGCGGATTTTCATCAAACTTCAGATTCAAGTACACCTTGATAAGTGTTGATGCTGATTATGTGGTTGTGTAAATCGCTCGACAGGTGGCGCTGTTATGCTGCATTTGTCATGATTTGCGCAATAGCTCTATCTCAAGAACTAATGCACGGATTTTCCCCCAAACTTCATATTCAGTTAGACATTGACATAAGTTGATGATAATTAGGTTCTTGTGTAAATCACCCAATAGGTGGCGCTACTATGCTACATTTTGATGGATTTACATGATTTCAGGAACACTAATATATCAAAAACTAATGCACGGAATTTCATCTTTTTAGAATCCCCATGATGAGCATAGATGCATTGTGATAATCAATTTTGAAGTATTGATAAGTATGAGATAGAAGAAAGTTTTGTGATGGCCACAACATACTAGTTTTGTTTTAGGATGCTTTGCGTATACTAAAAATCTGAAAAAACTTCATTTTGAGATAAAGCTAAAAATAATTTTTAGGATAGATGTAACGTAATGTAAATAGCGTAATAGATGTAATTTCAAACGGCTGTAACTCGGGTTCATACCTCAACCCCACCCCTCCATGTCTATTTTTTCCCCTTTTGTTTGAAGTGATCTTTATTGATTCAAGAGAAGTCGATAAAATATTATTTTATATAGGAAATAACTTTATATCAAATAACACTTAAAAGAAAAGAATTAAAAAAAATCTGATAATATATTTCTGTTACATAATACATTGAACAGTATTTTAGGCACCGAAAAAAATAAAACAGATTTCGATAGATAAAATTTTTAATTTTATTATTATTGCAAAAATGAAAAATCGATATTTTGATCGAAAATTAGGTTTTAACCCTAGAACTACCGGAAATTTTACTCAAGTTTTATAAAAACATTCTACACCAGAATTTTTACTTAAAACTATTTAATTTGTTTATTTAACCTATTATTGTCTGATTTATACATTTAGTTTGTTTTGAAGAAATTTCTGGTTTGAATAGATATTTTGAATATACATGTCGGGTCCATTGGACCCTTCTGGTAGACAGAGGGTTAATGGTGTTTGGATACCTTAAAGAGGAATAATAGACTGAATACCACTAACTTAAAAAAAAAAAAAGCTATCTTCGTGTTATTTAATATCTAAAAATTTTCGTAAATCATGAAGTTAGATAAGAGAAAGGTCAGGTTTTTTCAAATACAGGTACTCTGTCGGTTATCCCCCTCGAATTTGGGGACTGCTTGTACGCGAGTACGTACGGTAAATACAGGGTTCGTACGCATTACAAAAATCCAGGCTATTTTAAGTGTTTCGGTAGCTGGAATTCCTTAAAGTACTGGTTGCTATATCTGAAGACAGTTTTTTTTTTTTTTTTTCATTAAGGCAAATATTACTTTACCAAAATTTTGGTAAAAAGACCTTGAAAGTCCTTGAGGCGGACGAACCGTGAAATATATACTCCGTTGCTATAAATCGGTTAATGACTAACACTAGAACCGCAATTAAGGGTTATTTTGACCCCTGTCAAATCGATAGCAGTCGATTCGAACCAGAAGTTTCTTCATATGTTAAATGTATGGAGTGGAAAAATGGGCTAAATAAATAAGTTGAATAGTTTTGTATAAAATTTCTGGTATGAAACAATTTTTATAAAATTTGAGTAAAATTGCCTGTGGTTCTAGTATTAATGACAATTTTTTGAAAATCTCTTATCATTAAACTACTTTTAAACGCAACAGAATTTTAACATTATCACACCGATATCTTTCTGAAATTTCATATATTTTACTGCCCTCTTTATATAAGTTATCCTTCATAGTTTACTGCTAAGTTATAAAAAATACGTTTATAATTTGCTCATGCTCTGCAAGAAATTATTTCACAAAACTATTCAATATCCAACAAACCATCAATAACGGGCACTCCCGAATAGAGAACATTTTGATAAAACTTCTTTAATCTCCAACACATATATAATTTCTATGTTATTATCTTATCAGTAGCGAAAAATTTCCAACGACCCAAGAAGTCCCTTTTTTAGAGGTTTTACCGTATTTATATTCTAATTGCAGAATACTATTCCTGTTGCAAATTGTTAATTTTCCTAAATGATGCATTAAATTTGGTGGAAAATCCTGCATGATCTAAAGATCATTAATACTAGAACGCACGGAAGGAGTCGATCCGACTCCGACCATATGATTAAATGTTAACTGGAACCATAAATTCTTTCATAAAATCAGCTAAATTTATAACGCGCAGGTTTACGTTAACCCTTTCCGGCACGGGCAATTTTTGATGTAAAATGATGAAATAATTGAATGACACCGGAATTTTAAAACGACATTTTTAGAAATTAAAAACATCATAGTCTAGCTATTCATTGTAAAAGCAAAATTTTACTAAAATATTCTTGGTGCGGTTCGTAAGTTTGGAATTAAAATTAGGTATCCCGACCCGGGCACAGTGTGCCGGAAAGGGTTAAATAAATCAGTCAAATAATTTTAAATACAAATTTTGATGTCAAATATTTTCATGAACATTGAGTAAAATTTCCGGGCGTTCTAGAGTTGAAATAATTTCTAAATTTTTAAAAGAGCTTTTCTATATATATTAGTACTTTTTTTAGTACTATATTTTTTCTATTAGTACTAATCAGAAATTAGAAGAATGTATTTTTTGCCTTAAGAAAACTAAACCTGTGGCTGTACTATTCATGAGGTACCAGTGCTTAACACTAGAACGGCGGGAAATTTTACTCAGGTTTAATAAAAGTATTTCACATCGGAATTTTTGCTTGAAACTATTTATCTTGTTTATTTAAACTATTTTTGTGTAGCATATAGTAATCGTATATTATAAAAAGTTTTCTGGTTCGAATCGACATGTATTCATTTGGCAACGTCAAAATGACACCTCGCCGCCGTTCTAGTGTTAACCCTTTTTGCTGGACACATTACCCGGAGGTGTTTTACACCATATGTACCAGTCAGGTAGTCGCCTAACGGGAAATACACTCCTTTGAGTTTCCAAGCAAGCTTGGTGCTCATTTAATGAACCCCGAATAGATGAAAAGTTGAGTCAACCTTAATAATTGAAAGAATTTCTCAGAATAAATAAGGCAAAGAAAATTATACAGTAACTTGGTAACAATTAACCTTCTGCGAGAATAGTTCGTCATCCCTTATGTAGTGTATATATTTTTTTATAAATTTGCGTCGGATAATAAGTACAAATTTGTAATTCGAATTAAGGATACTTTATGATTTCAAAAGAATTTCCGCTGAAAAGATCAGCCCGAAAGAAGGTTTGTTACATAGTAGATCGAATAGTTCAACAGTTTAAGTAAGTTAAATGATATAAAATATTTTTTTTTTGCTTAAATAATACTTTTAATCGGGTATAATGTTTTATAGATATAAATATACACACTTATTACAAGGTTAATTTTAAGAATGCTATTGCTTTATTTAAATTATCGTACATCAGTAACATGAAATATTAATTAATATAGATTTGTTTCTTACCAAAAAATAAAATAAAATGAATTCATAGATAATTTATAGTTTCTTTTTATTATTTATCATCCATTAGATAGATTAGATAGATTTTTTTTTATCCATAACTTCAAACTAACAACATATAACTTTTATTGTGAAAGAATAAATTTCTAGTCAAATAATTCGCTTTAAAGAAACTTTCTTATTGGAGAATTTATTTTCTTACACGTTCTAAAACTTTTCTATTTCGACCTTTGTTACCTAGAAAGGAAATTAAATTCACGCAATTTTTTTCTTTCTTTTTACAACTAAGGAAATAAAATGGAATGTTTTATTTTCTTTGAGATTGTAAACACCACAAAAGTAACATTTTATAAAACCCTAGTTAAATTCTTTAACGGATTGCATTTCTGAGCAATGTGTCAAATGGCTGATTTCAAAAAATACTTCTGTCCGTCTACATCAAATACTTATCCATTTTTATCAAGTTATTTTATAAATTTAATGTTTATAACAATGTTGTAATATAAACCAATTCCAGTAAGCACGCATTCTTTAATAAATATGTATATAGAGTAAGATCCCGATTATATATTTAACCGAGTCTATATTTCTTTCTTTCTTTCTTTTCTTTCCCATCCATGAGATAGAACTTATTTCTGCAATGTATTATGAGTTTTCGACCCTTTTTACTAAACATAAATTCCATTTGAAAATGTGGAACAGTAACGTGCAAAAACATTGACACCTACAGTAGTTTCTAGGTTTCTAGGTCTGTATTCTAGGTGGCAATGGCAAAAAACAGAGCAGGAGCAGCTAATCCGGTCACAGGACCACACACTTGTGCTTGGGAATCGGTTCAGAAATCAACGTTACTGAAGTCCTGGCGGAAGATTTTGTCAAGTGTAGAAAAATCTCTAGTAGAATCTGAAAAGGAAGAGAAATAAGTTTCCGTTCATGATTTAGCGAATTCAGCAAAATATGTTGCTGGTGGAGAAAATGTCGATGAAGATAATATCATTAAATGGATTAATTGTGACGCTAACGATCCAGGCTTCGAGCATGTAACTGATGAACAAATTGTAGAAGAATTAGGTATGAATTTGGAAGTGAGTGATGAAGAATATGGTAAAGTACAAAAGAAGGTGAGTCACGACGCAGCTTTAGCTCATGTTGAAGGCCTTTTTCAGTATCTAGAGGAAGAAGTTGACGCGCCACTTTGTGATAAAATAGTGCTAAAAAACTTCAATCTAAAATAAAGAAGAAGTGTTTGAATACAAATAAAACAGAAACTTTTTACTCATTTTTTGAAGAAGTAAATCAACAAGTTTGTAAGTAGTGAATAATTTTATTATTCCTCAAGTAATAAGTATTATTATGTTACCCAATTTTCGTGTAAATTGTTAAAATGTATATTTATGTTACCTATTATGTGTATAAATTTCTTAAGTGCATATTTGAGGTGATTTGTTCCCTTTTTTTCAAAATTTTGTGGATTATCCGCTAAATCGGCTTATCCGTGGCAGTTGCGCCACTTAATTCGCGGATAATCGGTAGTTTACTATATATATATATATATATTATACTTTGAATTTAGAATTATATAAGAAACTACCTACAGAACATTTTTAAGTTATTGTAAAGCAACATCGCAGAAATAAATAATTTTTAATCCAGACTTTTGATTTAAAATAACAATTCTAGTGGTGAATTCGTTCTTTACACCTTCTAAAACTTAGTTAATTTCAACGTGTCTTACATGTGAAATAAATTAGATTCAAGCTATTTTTGCATTTTCTTATAGATCATACAAACCTCAAAAGCAACATTTTATAAAACTCTAGATAAAGTAGTCAATGAAGTATGTTTCTGAAGAAAGTTCGAAATAAGTGATGGCAAACAAATAATTCTGGTACTCTACATTAAAGACCTTTGTGGAATACGTTTGTCAAAATTATTTGTATAATATACAGAGTAGTTAAAAATTATGGAATTTTGGAAACACTGTCTTTTACAGGCATAAAATGCCTTATTTAATCTTAGATTTACTGTGATTCAATAAATCAAGCAATGTATTCCAACTTATTTAACTGGTGGCCAACAATCAGGAAATGGTTAATGGAAAATACTTATCGATTTTTTTTTTTCAAGTTTAATTACTCGTTCAAATAACACAAATATCTGTACTAATAAAAGAACAGATCGATCTGTCTGTGTGAATGTGTATATCTGCAATGGCCAGCGAAATCCACGACACATACGATGCTCAAATTTTTTGTGAAGGTTGTCCAAGCCCTCTCCTAATGTACTTGAGCTTCAGATTTTAATATTTAAGTTATTAGCTGAGTAATTAATTTACAATCGCAACTCACTCTCATCAAAAGTCATTTATTTAATTTCTGGTCGAGGAAGTACGCTAGTGAAAACTACTAGTGAAAACTTCGATAAATTTGACGATTTCGGTGCGTTTTCTCTCGATTTCGGTTAAACGTTTTCCCTCTTAAACATGCATTTTTTTATGAAAATTTAAAAAGGCCTTGGTTTTAGTTATACTTATAGTTATTAGGGTTGGTCGAAAAAAAGAATTTTTTATTTTTATTTTCGCAACTCTTTAGTGCGGAAAAGTTGCCTACTGTAATAAGAAGAAAAACGGCATGATTTTTAAAAAAATCTGTTAGCATCTTCCATTCGCGCATCGTACTTAAAGTTGATGAAAAATTGCAAAAAATGCGCTAATTTTCTAATTTTTTAAGTTAATTAAAACTTTAAAAATAACCACGCTTTAACTTTTTATGCTTGTTTCATGGTTTACATAACCTAAATAAATTAAATTCCGATCAATAATCCAATTTTTTTTGTTCGCGCGAGAACTTAGAAAAAACATAAATTTACCAATTTTTCGCAATTTTCACTGTTCAACTCTTAGTTTGTTTTGCTAAAACAAAAGGACACTGAACTCACCACTTGGTGGTTTCGTTGAGATCCACCCAACTCAACCAACCGTCCAATTGTTGGGTGTGGTATTTATATTATATTTAAAGACCACATGCATCTTAATGTGTAATTCTAATTAAATGCTTATGTAAAAAAAGAAAAGAAAATTCGTGTTTTTGATTTGAGATTAATGATTCTTCAAAGGAATTACAATTTTGGGGAAAATCGGATGTATTTACAAAAAAGTTAAATGTCAATGCCGAGCGGAAAGCCCGTGATCTTCAGCAAGCACTGAGTGGTTCGTCAAATATTTTTAAAGTTCCTAAAGGGGCAGTGTACTATGCAATTGATGAACTCAAATACAGTTCTTCTCAAGACTTGGAGTATGAGGAAGATAAATACAAACCGAGTACATCGACTAAAATCCCAAATGCAGATGAGAATTTAAATTAACGTAACAGCGCTAAACAGCGATCGTTTCGGAGTTTCTGATCGACCAAAAGCTGTCATAGTGTCAAGTGTTCTGGATAACGGACACAGATTCTTCTAATGTAGTTGATAAATGTAAAATAAAAAGAGGCAAGAGTCGTTTTAAGACGGATTTGAAAAGCCGATTCACACCCCCTTAGTAAAGTTCGGGTCTTTTTTTGACGGACAAAAATGAGATACTTTTTTCGTCGAAAAATTTAATGCCAAGCAATTTCACAGGAATGTGAAATAAGAACACTGTTCTCTTATCCAGGAATCTTGATCAACTTATATTGGGCATGCATCTTCTTCCTCGAATTCATCAAATGATACAATTCAAAGCATTATTTCTTGTTTGTGTGAACTATCAATATCACTAAAAAAACTAGAAGTAGTTGGGTGTGATGGTACTGTAACAAACATTGGATGGAATAACGATGCTTTCCACCGACTAGAAAATCGTAAAATGTGGAGCATATGCATCCGGCATTTTAATGAGCTTTCTTATCACCAAATTTTCCAACATATTCACGGTCAAACTGAAGGGCCTAGATCTTTTAGTCATTCAATCGGGTAGAAGCTCACTTGCTGTGAAAAAGCTCCTGTGGTCGATTGTGAACCCGCAAATTGTTCGATTCCTGATATACCCAGAACTTTTTTGAGCGGAGACGGCAGTATTTTGGGGACATTTTGCATGCAATCACCTTGGGACATTGTTCAGTAGTCGAATTGAGACCCTGGTATTTTGTCCGATTCCAGATGATTAATTGCGACCAACCTAGTCCTTAGATTGTATCACATTTATTCGAAAACTTAAACGAAATAGTTGAATTTATCATAAAATCATACATGCATTTCAAGCAATCCAAACATCACGCTATTTATGCGACGAATTACTACAAGTTGTCGATCCAGGAATAGAACGAAATGTGTTTTTAGCACACCCAGAGAATGTTCTGTTGGCAATGATTGTCGATTAAAGAAAACATATTCGCGATATTAGTTACAGAAGGATCGTAAAAGCAAGACAAACCGTCCCAAAGAAGAAAATTGTTAGAAATATGAATGGGTACACCGAATGGAAACTTTCAAGCTTCCGATTACATAGAAATTATTAATTGGAATTCTTGTGCGGTGTATCTTTCCCAATGCCACAGAGCCTAAGTGAAGATGATGTTAAATCGTTCATCACTTCTGACAGTATTCTCATCAGAGAAATACAAATGTTTCCCTGTCACACCGAGACTGTTAAGATATGTGTCAAACTTGTATCAGAGACCTCGAATAAATTATATGGACATGAAGCTAGAGATGGCTATATCCGAACAATAATGATGCCTAAATCGGTTATGCCTCATTTCCTCAAAAAATGATACTTTAAATGTGTAGTGACATTAGAAAGAAAACGTAAAAAACACAGTAAGCCAATGAATGCTACTCTTAGGAAAACCTTTGTAAATAGTTGCAAGTATAATGTAAATGCTACAGCCAACAATTCGATGGTTGGTTGGGTAGTGTGGAGGTAGAACTCTACATTCAACCACCTCCACGTGGTGAGTTCTGAGTCGTTTTGTTCGAGCAAAACGAGCGAAGAGTTGCACGGTGAAAATTGCGAAAAATTGCTACTTTTTTTTTTTACTAAGATGTTGCGTGAACGGAAAAATTAGATTATTGATCAGAATTTAATTTATTTAGGTTGTGTAAACCATGAAACAAGCATAAAAATCTAAAGCGTGTTTATTTTAAAAGTTTTAATTCACTTAAAATATTATAGAAAAGGAGCGATTTTTGCAATTTTACATCAACTTTAAATACGATGCGCCAATGGAAGATGTTAACTGATTTTTTAAAAAAAAAATATGCCGTTTTTCTTCTTATTACAATAGGCAACTTTTCCGCACTAAAGCGCTTCGAAAATAAAAACTTTCTTTTTTTCGACCCACCCTAATAGTTATAACATTAAAATTTCAGAGAATTCTGACAACAATAACCATGTATTGTCTTAATGAAACGTACGAAAAAAAGTAGAAACCACGCGTCGATAGGGAACCTTAATTTACTGAAGTCATCGTTCTATTTTTAGCTTAGTTGTTTAACGGGTTGGTTTTATAAACGAAAGGTCTCGTGTTCGAAACTCAGTAGGAGTAAGTTGAAATTTGAATTAAAATTTTTCGGTTTGACCGTTTATCGCAAAGAAATTGCCACCAAAATATTTGTACCCTGTTATTTCCAAACAACAAACTTCGCGACCTGTTTTTACAACATTTTCAGTAAAAATCTACCACGAAATTTATTTTCTGTAAATACTGCTGTTAAAAATTTTTGGTAACATTTTTTCCGCGTGGAACATGCACTGACAATATTAGCTGTTGTATTGCTCTGAGCGGCTCGCCTAACGTCACAAACATATGTTTGCGGCCCGCGAGGAAAAAAGGTTGAGTATGACTGATATATCCATAAAAACATAACTTTTACTTTCTCGCCAGATGGCGCCAAAAGAAACCTGTCTAAAGATATAAAATGACACAAATTTGGCAATACTACACAGTCATATAAGGTCTGCGCGTTACGATAATAATTCCAATATAGGGCCCCCAGCAGAATTAATATACAATAAAATCTGCTTAGACGGAAACGCAAACGACCAGCGATAAATTTTGCTTCATACAGTCCCTTTAAATTGAACAAAGCATAATTGCCTTTTATTTTGACGGGGAGTGGGGGGCTGAAATCTGATTTTTCAGTTTATTGCACAATTCAGCTATAAACAGGCTTTATTCTACTAGAAAATAAATTTGTTGGATATTACTTTTTTAAAAATCAATATAGCAGTATTTGCTTGCAATTTTATCATTTCTTTTTCAGTATTTCAGTTTATGATGTATTTGTAATTACATTTTCATCTAAGGTTTTAAATACAAATTTAAATTATTAAAAACATAATTAAATTTTAATTGATTTCATCAATTAATTTTGAATATAAGAATTTAAAGTGAGAAAAAAAATAAAACCTTAAGCTGTGACTTTATACAACTTTCTAATTGAATTAGGATCGGTTATGGTAATTTGCAACGTCTCTACCACAACCCTTTCCGTACGGACTAATAATAAGCTAGAAGCAGCAGGAGTCGTTCGGCAGATTCATCGCCCCAAGTGCTCCCTTCCCGCTTTTCGGTGTCTTTAATTTGTGCAAATTCCCTTTTAAATTTGTCCGGTTTCAATTTTTGATCTTTTTTTCAAAGCTGTCTTTCGCTAGAGTGTCTTTTACTCGCGACGTGGCTGGGGACCTTTGAACCTTGCTTCCGCAAAAGAGTCGGAATAAGTGGAAGAATAAAGGGCTGCGGACGAGGAGAGGCCACTCGCCGCGGCGGTTGACCCGCCCGCGACTAATAATAAGTTAGAAGCAGCAGGAGTTGTTTGGTAGCTTTATCGTCCCGAGCATTACCTTACTGCTTTTTGGTGCCTTTAATTTGTGCAATTTCCCTTTTAAATTTGTCCGGTTTCAATTTTTTCAAAGCTGTCTTTCGCTAGAGTATCTTTTAACCCCTTGAGGGCACCGGTATATATTTTATCCCACCTACGATTAATGAAGATTTACACCAGAAAATTTTTATGAAATTTTCCATTTCTAACTTTGTTGGAAAAAAGCCGCAAAATTGCTTATACTTATTTTGAAATAGAATATTTCTATATTTCCGGTGGGAATTCAGCATTATACAAACGCAACTGCTTTCCCCTCAAGGGGTTAATTGGGACGTGGCTGGGGATCTATGAACCTTGTTTCCGCAAAAGAGTCGGAATAAGTGGAAGAATGAAGGGCTGCGAACGAAGAGAGACAAAATTTCAGGTACTAATTTCAGGTTCATTTAAGAATATTATTACGGTCTCGGGCAACACCGAGCGAGGCAGCTAGTTTTATAATAAATACTGCAAATTTTTGAAAACTTCCGAAACCATTTGCTCTCTTTTACAAGTATACATTATTTAGTGCCTTTCATTATGATAAATTGATTTTAAAACTGTTTGAGAACTAATTACAGGGACTTTCTGACATTACGAAACTACATCACTGAAGAATAAATTACTTATTAACAAGTTGGGCGCTACGGTGATTGACACTGAAGCTGAAAATTTTACAATGTTTTAAGTAATTTTTAAGAAAGCATAATTCTGTAATAAATAAAATGATAGTAAATTTTAAATAAATTTTCAGTAATTACTTAAAACAATATATATAAATATATTAGACCATCAGCCATCGGTGAAAGACGCGTTTTAAACGGAAAGCCAACTATCAGTCACCGGTGACTGACATGGCGCTTAACGTGTTAAGCCTATAGCTTTAACACCCTGAAGATCATCTGTGTATTATATGTAAAACTTAATTTTAATTAAAAAAGGAACAATGGGACCATAATTTAGGAATCATATTTTGCTTTCTATAAGATACGCGAAGAAAATCTTTTACTTACTTTCATATAAATTTGTTCATAAATACCAGTGTCATTCAATCATTTTAAGATTTTAGCAACAGATGTAGGCACTGAAAGGGTTAATGCGACAATTTGGTTAGACTTTTTTGAACGGCATATTTATGCAGAAAATCTTTATATTTTGTTTGCACCACTATTTTTTATTTTAATTTTTATAGTGTATTTCTCTTAGAAATATTGTCAAAGCGTATGTGAAATATTTTGTTTTGGAAAACGGTCTGCGAAATAGAATTATTAAAAAGTAGTTGCCTGTGACAGCCCTCTATGTGATATTCTTTAAAAATACTTTATTCTAAGATGTTTACATATTAAATAACATGAAATATTGACAAATTATGTGATTTGATAGTTTTCCATGCGAAATAAAATACTATACTTAATAGCAACTTTCAAATTTGAAACCTCTCGTATTAGTTTTTTATATATTTATCAGAATTTCAAATGAATTCTACATTTTCACTTCTGGAAGACATATGAGACGTATTTTATAGATTCATTTCAATCAAGGCTTTAGCCGTAAAACAGCAATTTATTTTTAAGCTCATTTCGTACAGGTATTAAAACCTACCCTATTTTAACACTTCTTATCGGAAAACGAAAAAAGTTTGGAGCAATCTCCAGTTTTCTTTTCTTTTTTTTTTCTTTTTTTTTTTTTTTGTAACCTGGTAAAAGGAAATGAATCACGATATCGTCTTTGTGATCATAAAAGCTTGGAATGCAAAGGGCTTTATAAAATTCCAGCCAGATAGTTTTTTTTTTTTTTCTTTGAAGAGCTTAAAAGAAATATAAGTGTAAGGATATTCTGAAAGGATCTAAAGCAGGTAGTCTCATCACCCAAATATAATATACAATTTAATTTATGGCAAGTTGTGTGTAAAATAAAAATAGTGGAGAAAAGTGAACATATATATTTTACACACAGATGTACAAACTAAACAATATGTACAAACGTAGAAAAGTAATATGTACAAACTAAAAAATATGAACAGGGACCGACAACTTAAAACTTTCAATAGAAATATTTCCATCTATTCCTAAAGTTAGGGAGCAGCCAAATTGTTAAAGACTTCGCGTCCCCCCCCCCTTTTTTTTAGTTGTAACAATTTTTTCCAATAGAAATTTTTGAATATATTTCGACAGTGCTGATCAGTGCTAAAAAGTGAGATCAATATTAACTCTTAAATGCATGATTTTTTTATCTTGTTTAAAAAAAAAAAAAGTATATGTTTCTAAGAAAGGTTTATTACAGTGGAAAAATACTGAAAAAAATCAGAGATATATTTTTCGCATAATATGTTAACATCTTGAGGGGCAAGCGATGTTGTCTCTAAATATGGAATTCTCACCGGAATAATCGAAAAATTTTATTTTTAAATAAGGAAAAGGAAATTTACGAGGATTTTCCTCCAAAGTTAAAAATGTAAAATTTAGTTAACATTTTCTGGTAAGAATCTTGCTTAACCCCTTCGGGACGGGAGCCTTTTACGAAAATTTTAATCTTTTGTCACCGTTTTTTAAAAACAGAAATTTGCCTCTTCTTGAATCGAAAAAATGCGCTGATTATATAAGGCAAATTTTACAGTAAAATTTTACTGGTGAGAAAAAACAAGGATTCCGAGCGCTTCAAGCGGCACGTATTCGTGCCGCTCGTCCCCAAGGGGTTAAATGAGGTGGGATATATTTTATACCACCGCCCCTCAACGTGTTAACTTTAACTTATGTTTGTAAGCAAAAACTACTGTTATAATTAAAATAGTGCAAAATTACTAATTATTTAAATGTGTAACTCTAGGTAACTTATTTTATATGAATTTTATTTTGTAAAACTTAAATGCATGAAACCCTTAACCCCTTGGGGACGAGCGGCACGTATACGTGCCGCATGAAGCGCTCAGAATTCTTGTTTTTACTCACCAGTAAAATTTTACTGTAACATTTGCCTTATTTAATCAGCGCATTTTCTCGACTCAAGAAGACATAAATTTCTGGTTTTAAAAAACGGTGACAAAAGATTAAAAATTTCGTAATAGGCTCCCATCCCGAAGTGGTTAAATGCATGAATTATTCTTTTAGAATTGTAATTTTTATTTTTATATTAAGGGAAAATAATTGTGTTTATGCAATGGCCAATCCACAACAGAATCTTCGATTTTTTTTTTTATTTCGAAAAAAGGAAAAGCAACTTACAGTCCCCCCCCCCTTTTTTCCCACGAAAGTAAAGGTAGACAAATTTAATCAGATATTTCTAGTGCCAATCTTGTTTAACCCTTTGCACTCGAGAGGTGCCCCACTCACCACTAGTACTGCCAGGTGTCTTGCATAAATCCGAGCTCCAAATTCTCCGGATACCACTATTTTAATGAAATGTTCTTCGCTCTATGCAATCTAATGGCATATGCAATCTTATCCAATGGCAGAAATGTTTACGATTAAAGATGACGGAATAAACTATAAGAAATAAGTGGTATCCAGAGAATTTGGAGTCTTGATTTACGCGTGACACCTAGCAACACTAGTGGTGAGTGAGAGTCACCTTCGAGTGCAAAGGGTTAAAGTTGTGTGGAATATAATACATCTCGCTGACCTTCAAGGGTTTCTAGCCCTTAAATGCATAGTGATGCATATTTGCATCACTTTTTATTTAACTTTTAGAAACTACTATATTTATATAGAAATATTACTGCTGTAAAAATTACAAAAATATTCTACTAAATAAAGTTAAAAATCTATCTTAAAATTACTGGTGTATAATCCTTAGGTTAACACTAGAACGCCCAGAAATTTTATTCAAGTTTCATAAAAATATTTGACACCAGAATTTTTATTTAAAATTATTTGACATTTTTATTTAACGTAAATCTGTGTGTTTTAAATGTAACTTATTTTATGAAAGAATATCTGGTTTCAGTTGACATTTAATCATATGATCGGGGTCGGATCGACTCATTCCGGGCATTCTAGTGTTAAAAGGGTTAAAGGACTTCTCAGTTGAAACAAACTTAATCTTAACAATGTGTGCATAAAAAAATGAAGTAGAAATATAATTAGATTACTATACATAGAAAAAAAACTATGAGAGTTGAGCCGGTAATTTCCAATTAAAGTCAATAGGCTCCTCCCACTTGGAATAACTGCGAAATATTAACACTACAACAGTCGTTAGGAGTAATTTTGACCCCTTCGGAATTGATAATAGTCGATTCGAACCAGAATTTTTTTCATAAGATATGTTAGATGTTTCATAAGATATATTAGATGATTTATGTTGGTAAAGTAGGATAATTAAATAGGTTAAATAGTTAAAAAAAATAGTGTGAAATACTTTTTATAAAACGTGAGTGAAATATACAGCTATTCTAGTGTTAACATGAAATATAAGATAATAGCGTAATTTCATAAAATATATTATAAGAAAGTTAATCACTAGTTTACTTGGTTATTTGTTGAACGGTGTTGAGTGAAAAGGTGGCGCAAAAAAGTAACTGAGTAAACAAGAGGATCTTTTCAATTCTATCATTAACACTGTCACATTCAAAACAATTTTACATTTTACGACCACTGATTATTGCTATTAATTTCCGTTATTATTTTAAATGTAAAATTGTGAAAGTAAAATTTGTAAATGTAATCATAAATATATAATATAAATGCAACTGCATATATAAA
Organism: Maratus speciosus; assembly: GCA_963932465.1. Lineage (NCBI taxonomy): Eukaryota > Metazoa > Arthropoda > Arachnida > Araneae > Salticidae > Maratus > Maratus speciosus. Next base: position 238,149,141 of record OZ010794.1, on the reverse strand, counting down.
AAAATAATGCATGTTTACAGCGAAAACTCAGCTTTTATTTTTTGTTATTATTTGTTATAAGTAAATACGAGGAAAAAAAATAAAAACGTTGTTACGCCTTTTTTTTTCTTTATTATGACATGCTTGTAGCAACAGTTTATATTGACTATAATACAAACATTTGGGATTATTCCTGGTTTACTAATCAATTAGTGAATTCAGATAGCATATTTTCTGTATTTTGACTATTCGCTGACAGATTTTTACTATTCAGTTTTTCTGGCTTTACAATATTTAAATGTTTATTGTAATTGCTTGAAGATACCTTTAACCCTTTAAAGATTGCTTAATATTTGGAAAAAAATTAAAAAGAGTACCTATTTTTTTATTACAGAAATTGAGTAATCATAAGGTTTCAAAATAAAATATGCTATTAGTTATTTTTTTCCTTAAAGCGAAAAAAAAAGACGTTATAGAACAATTTTACATTTGTAGAAATGACATCATGCGAGAATTCTGTGTCTTCATGTTTGTTTTACACCATAGAAATTAATGCGAATAAGACCTTTACTTTTCACATCTTTGATTTTTTTTTTTATCATCATCACACATTTTTTTTTTACAAATAATATTTGAAATAATGTATATACAGCAAATTTTGATTATTAATATTTTTTGAGTGTTCGGAACATGCAATACAAATTCCATCACAATCAGCGCGAAAATCCATGCCCAAGCGTTGATATTCAAAGACGTCACACGGAAATATCAGTTAAATTTTTCTGTTGTCAGATGTTTTTTTCCAGCAGTTAAGTCTCCAGCGCGGAAATATGACGGGTGTAAGAAATCCACAAAACGTACCACGCAAAGCAGATTTATGTTTACTTTAAATTCTAGGAATGAAAGTCTTTTACTGAACTTTAATTTTTAAACTTTAACCATACTCACATTAGCACCTTTGTACTCGTATAGTTGTACTATTTATGTCACAACTCCTACGGTGAGATAACTTCAAAAACTTAGTAATAATAACTCATAAAAAACATACCACCAGCATTTATTTTCTTTGTACTGGAATCTACAAAAAATAGGAAGTTGCCACAGAATACATCAAAACTTGTCCCATTTTTTTTAACCCGAGAGAATGACATGAACGCGCAAAAACAAAATAATAAATGTCATTTCAAGTCAATTGTTTTTCTTTACATTTTTCATCTCTGATCGCGTGATTTTGAACAAAAATAAATAATGCCTATTCCGTAACATCCTTCCACCTTCTGATTACCTTGTATAATCAGAACTAATTCTGAACGTAGAGAAATTGACAAAGCCACTTGTTATAAATTCAGTCTTTCAGGATTTTTCAGTATTCTTCCAGCTCTGCTGTGTCTGGAAGATTCCTTGCTTGAGGATGCATCCAAAATTGTAGCTTTGTTAAGTATTTTCACTGGATTGCGGGAAATCTTTGGTTTCGGACAGTCAGTAGGCGAAGCTATCTCTGGTGGATATATTCTTTGTATAGGTCGTAAAAGCTTATGTTGTGATGTTTGAACTCTTACGAGTCGAACTTCCTTGTCTCTTCCAAGTGTAAGTTCTGTGATTCGACCTAAAGGCCAATCAATTCTCTTTTTATTATCATATCCGACCAATACAACATAACCTACAGCTATAATTTGCTCTTGGTGTTTGCTCCTTGCTCTTTCAATTAATGCACCTAAATATTCGGACCTGAAGCGATCTTTCAATTCTTTTTGCAATGACTGCCGATACTTCAATCTCTTGCTTAATGATTTTTATTCCACAACATCCAGGTCTGGGAGACTGCATTCTTCTATACTCTGCAGAAACTTAGATGGGGAGATAGGTTTCACAGTTGTGCCTTCCGAAAGATATGTTAACGGACTTGCATTTATTACACTTTCCACATCTGTCAAAATTGTGTTCATTTCTTCCTAGGTGAGGTAAGAATGGCTTAATACTCTTTTGAGAAGATCTTTCATTATTCTGATAAGCCTTTCCCAAAAGCCACCCCACCACGCTGCGGTTGGTGGATTTAATTTCCAGTCAATAGCATTAACAGAACTATTTATGTATTCGTGACCAATCTAGGCTTTTCAATAAATTAGCTGATCCAGTGAAGTTTGTGCCGTTGTCAGAATAAATGACAGTGCACCTATCTCCTCGTGCTACGAATCGTCTGAGTCCCATCAAAAATGCCTCTGTCGAAGCATCGGTCACTAGCTCTAAATGCACTGCTCTGTATATTGCGCTGGAAAATACCAATATTCAAACCTTTGTCGATTTCTTTATTTTTCGATGAGTATTAGAAGGAGTAGTTCGAAGAGTAGAAATCGGAGTATAATATACCTTTAGTGTGGATATCCTGTGAGCTCGGTGCCATCAGTTTAAATGGGAACGTTTCTTTTTTCTATTTATAATCTCTAACGAAAAGGAAGAAATAATTTTTATTAAGGAAAAAATAATATCAGTCCATGCAGAAATTAAAATTTAAATATAATTTTTACACAATCGTGGTAAAATGTATTTATGACTGCAATTATCCTCATTTTTTTAAGCATCTCAAAATTAATGTTAAAAGGTAGCGCCTTTTTGAGGCTGCGACAAAATCGGGGGAGGTAATATACCTCTCTTTTCTTCTCCGTATAGATAATGAAATAGTGACGGACATAGTCGAGTGATTCCGATGATCCAGTGACTTGTATTCTAGTTATTTTAACGTTCGAACGATTTCAATTTAATCGATAATAATTTCCATCGATGATAATGATTGACATTATTTTTTTATAGCCTTCAAACTTTTTTGTGACTTTACATATAGTCCAAGAGCTGTTAAACATTTTAGGGAAGGTATTTGAGGCACCCTGAAAATTTGTGCAACAATTCTTTTGTAATGGCTGAATACAAAATCGAATATCTGGCTGAAGGATCGTGGCCCAAAAACTGTGCCAGACACGTGTCAAGTGCCATTTTTTGACTACCCCCCAAAAAATGTATTTGAGGCACGCTGAGATTGAGACAGAATAATATTTATACTTAGAAAAAAACATTTTGAAATCGACAGACACTTTAGTCGGCCCAAAAACTGTGCCAGGCACGTGTCAAGTGCCATTTTTTGACTACCCAAAAAAGGTATTTGATGCACGCTGAGATTGAGGCAGAGTAATATTTATGCTTAGAAAAAAATATTTTGAAAATGACAGACACTTTAGTCGGCACAAAAGCTGTGCCAGACACGTGTCTGGCACAGTTTTTGGGCCGCGATCCTTCAGCCAGACATTCGGTTTTGTATTCAGGCATTACAAAAGAAGTGTTGCACAAATTTTCAGGGTGCCTCAAATACCTACTCAAAAATGTTCAACAGCTCTCCTACTAATACAATTTGTCACATCTCACATCAGTATTTTAGAATTGCAACAAACTTGATGTAAATGTTAATTTGTTAACTATAATAATTCTAAGAAAAACAAAATGGGAAGAATAACGAATTGCGGTGGAAAACATATAAATAGTTAGGATGAAGTTCTGCGAAATAGATAAAAGTCATATTTCTCATGGAAAAATCTAATTGAAAATATTAAAAAAATAATCAAAAACAACGTACTCCTCTGTGAAATCTTAAGATTGGCTAAAAGACACTTGGTGCATTAAAAAACTGGCGGAGAGAAACATGGTAGATAATTAAAACTTTATAAAAAATCAGTCATAAGTAAAAAATAAATAAAAAAAAACATACCGCCAACATCTAAATATGTGCATTCATGCTAATCCGTGTGAGATATCGCAATCCTGAAGAGCATGCACACATTGTTGTCAGTGGGCTACTTATTTTTAATTCAGTTTTTTTTTATTGTCACCACTTTTTTGAAATCGTAAAATTCGCCTTGTTTAATAGCATGTTAGTTAAGGCGAAAACAAGAGGAAATTTACCATTTAAAAAAGTGGTGTGAGTCAAGAAATTTGAAATTTAAAAAAGAAAGCCACTGGTAACACTGCATTTTGTTAACGAAGTTTGGTGAGAAAATTATATATTGGAAATGGGCAGTAGGTCAGAGATATTTATCGTGTCCTAAGTTTTGTTTTTTGAAAAGTTGAAGTCAATAGCAGTTAATCACAACGGCCGACCCAGTGACTATGGAGGTAATCACCCTTCCTCGGTCGATAATAAAAGACTTCGAGCAGACATATGTAAGCCATGTTTCAAAGCTTTTTAATCTCTTGTGCGCTTAAAACGTACACATTTGGCTGAAAAAATGATAAAAAATAATAATCATAAAAAAATCTAAAACTATGCATAAAATAGTCTGCCGTAATTTTCCCTCTCACATTATGCGTGAAAACATGAAACTGCGAATGAATCCGACGATCACCAATCACAGTGGAGTACATATGAATTAACCCTTAAATGCATGAATTATTCTTTTAGGATTGAGTTTTTTATTCTTATATTGAGGATTGAAGACCAGAAATTTTAAGATAGATTTTCAACTTTATTTAGTATCATATTTTTGTAATTCTTTTAAGATTAATATTTCTAAAGAAATATAGTGGATGCTAAGAACTTATTTTTTTTAAATAAAAGTTAAGTAAAAAGTGATGCAGATCTACATCACTATGTATTTAACACATTCGGGACGGGAGCCTTTTACGAATTTTTTTATCTTTTGTCACCGTTTTTTAAAAACAGAAATTTGTGTCTTCTCGAATCGAGAAAATGCGCTGATCAAGCAAGGCAAATTTTACAGTAAAATTTTACTGGTGAGGAAAAACAAGGATGCTGAGCGCTTCATGCAGCATGTATACGTGTCGCTCGTACCCAAGTGGTTAAGGGATAACAGGATTTGTACGGAAACCGTTATTTTCAAGGCCAAATATCAGTATATTTTTTTTCATAGAACAATAAATCTTGTTTAAACGCGTGAAATTTCGCCTTTTTTAAGGAGAGATTTTCTTTAAGAAAATACCTCTACAGAAGAATTTCTTAGTCTGGGAATTCTACGAGATATAGCGTGGACTCTATAGAAAGGGAGACAGATAGTGTAGACTCTATAGAAAGGGAGACAGATAGTGTAGACTCTATAGAAAGGGAGACAGATAGTGTAGACTTTATAGAAAGGGAGACAGATAGTGTAGACTCTACCGATTGCGAGTGAATTAACAGAGGGTTTTGTCACAATATGGAAACTATTGTTTGTCCACATTGGATCAGAGCTTTATTAATGCCGGGTTAATTTCCCACCCGTAAAAACAAATAAAACATCTGCCATTTTAATGACAGAAATTCTGCGTGAATAAAGAGTTTAAATAAGGATGAAAATTTCTATACATATTTACTGGTGGAAGTTAATTTACTGGCATTGAAAGAATAATTGTTAAGGCTGTCACAATATAGCGGAATCGCAAGGTCTGACTACCTCAGAAGCAAACTTCGATCAATAAAAAAGGTATTGATATTCTTGACTTAATTATGAGAGAAATATTGCATGGAATAATACAAAGAAAATCTATTTTAAAATTGACTATTTTTGTGTTAAAAGTTTGCTTTTGCGGCCCAGAACATGCAGAACAAGCTCACCATTCTGAAGATATCGTTGGTACCATGTCAAACTATCGAATATGGTGCCGACGATATGTCAGTTCTTACTTATTAATCGTATCATGAAAATTACCTCTTAACCCTCTCGCTGCGTAATTGTTTTATCAAAATAGCTTCAAAAATTGCGTATTTAACCCCTTCGCGACGAGCGCTTTTTAAGAATTTTTATTCTTTTGTCACCGGTTTTTGTCTAATTTAATCGGGGAAGTGCTCCAATTAAATAAGGCAAAATTTACAATGAAAAAATAACTGGTGGGAATAATCAAGGAGGTTTAAGCAGACGGGAAAATGCACGCCCGAGGAAACCTCAGGTTGCGCAAATTTTGCTACTTTTGCAGCGAGAGGGTTAAAAGGGCAAAAATCCAGCTTTCGGCCTTCTATTCTTGTTTGATAAATAACACAGTCGTTATGCTTAAAAGTGCTTAACAATGTACTGTTCTTGAGTACGCAGCAATAGTTATTGAGTGTTTATAGCATATGAATAAAAAAAATGCATAAGTATGTAATTATTTGAAACAAAAACAGGCTAGAAAAATTAGAAAATTTCAGAATTACAGATTTAAAAAAATAGACAGAGGAAATTTGATAGTTTAATATAAAAATTTATAAAATAAAATTTTTCCAGTCCGTTTACTTAAAATTATTAACTATTCAAAAATTCAAAATGCTTAGTGGCACTACTTTTTTGAAAAAGAAATAGCCGCCTTATGTAATGACAAGTAAAATGATACCACAATAAAGTCAATTACACATATTTTATAAAACTGGTTGTAACGAAAGAAAAAAGAATAAAATGAATAAAAGATACAGCCCATGAATATCACGGGAGCAAGAATTAAGAGGTTAAAGCAAGTTAAGCACAACCTGAAATGCAGCATAAAACGATAAAAAGCGTAAGAAATGCTAGTAGCTGGATTGCCTGCAACATTCGTCTGTTTTTTAAAACCGAAATCCAGATATTGTAGGCTAATAAATTTAACATATATACTGTGCATTGTGTAAGTATAATCGTTCTGTGGAAAACGTGCTCTGAAAATTGTCACATTTATAAAATTTTACATACAGAATATTTTTTATTATCATCAGTGCCAAATACCTTATAAAAAATATTTTAAATTACAAGGTTAACACTAGAACGCCCGAAAAGAGTTGATTCGACTCCGACCATATGATTAAGTGTCAATTGGAAACTGAAATTCTTTAGCAGAATAAGCTTAATTTTAAAAACGCAGATTTACGTTAAATAAATCAGTCAAATAATTTTAAATAAAAATTCGGGTGTAAAATATTTTTATGAAACTTGAGTAAAATTTCCGGTCGCTCTAGTGTTAAAAGCTATCGTTTTGGATTGAAATAAAACAACAATCCAAATTCAAGTATTATCAGAAGTTTCAATAAGGTATGTATAAAGATCCTTCCTGAAACATTTTTTTATTCGATTTCGCTCTTACTTTTACATCGTGTATAAAAAAATCGTAAGAAGGTGCCAAGTACTACGTATTTTGACAACCAAATTGTAATCTTTACCAAATTTATAAACATTAAACCTGTCGAAACTTTCTCTCCAGCTTTATAAAAAAATATTTTACACCAGATTTTAATATATATATATATAAATTGTTAACCCTTTCAAGGTCGGTGGTCACGCGGTCTAACAACGTATTTTTAATCCGAAATCTGGCAAATGACACCAAGAATATGTTAATAAAATTTTGCTTTTGTAATGCTAGTGCAAAACAGCAGGTTTTCATTTTCTAAGTAATTCCTTTGAAAATTCTTGTGTCAGTCAATTATTTCAGATTTTACGAACAGAATTCTTTTGACCCTGAAAGATTTAATGCGTGATTATAATTATTTTTGAAGCAATTTCTAGTTTGAATCCCATTTTTACTTTCTTCTATCTTCAATAGAAGAAAGTATTGTAATCGACATTTTTTTCGACTTCCGGTTTTCGACGGATTTACATGTTTTAGGGGTCAGAGATCCCAAAAAACATGTTTATAGAAAATGTCCGTGTGTCCGTGTGTCTGTGTGTCCGTCTGTCTGTGTGTCTGTCGCCATTGTACCATCAAAAAGTGTATGAAGTTATGCATAGAATTGAACCAAATTTTTATGTTAAGTTTTTGGCTATGGCAAGCAGATCCTCCCTAAATTTGGAAAAAATTTGCCGGTAGGGGGCGCTGATATAGCGATTTTTGGGTGATTTTGAATATTGTACCATCCAAAAGTATATGAAGTTATGCATAGAATTGAACCAAATTATTATTTTAAGTTTTTGGATATGGCAGGTAGGTTCTCCCTGAATTTGGAAAAAATTCGCCGGTAGGGGGCGCTGTAACAGCGATTTTTGCGCGATTTTGAATATTGTACCATCCAAAAGTATATGAAGTTATGCATAGAATTGAACCAAATTTTTATTTTAAGTTTTTGGGTATGGCAGGTAGGTCCTCCCTTAATTTGGAAAAAAAATCGCCGGTAGGGGGCGCTGTAACAGCGATTTTTGTGCGATTTTGAATATTGTACCATCCAAAAGTATATGAAATTATGCATAGAATTGAACCAAATTTTTATTTTAAGTTTTTGGATATGGCAGGTAGGTCCTCCCTGAATTTGGAAAAAATTCGCCTGTAGAGGGCGCTTTAACAGCGATTTTTGTGCGATTTTGAATATTGTACTATCCAAAAGTGTATGAAGTTATGCATAGAATTGAACCACATTTTTATTTTAAGTTTTTGGCCTATGCAGGCAGATCCTCCCTGAATTTGGAAAACATTCGCCGGTAGGGAACACTGTAACAGAGATTTTGAATATTGTACCATCCAAAAGTGTATGAAGTTATGCATAGAATTGAACCAGATTTTTATTTTAAGTTTATGGCTATGACAAGCAGCACCTCCCTGAATTTGGAAAAAAAATTGCCACTAGGGGGCGCAGTAATAGCGATTTTGCATATTGTACCATCGAAAGGTGTATGAAGTTATGCATAGAATTGAACCAAATTTTTATTTTAAGTTCTTGGCTATGGCAAGCAGGTCCTTCCTTAATTTGAAAAAAAAAAAAACTGCGGGTAGGGGGCGCTGTAATAGCGATTTTCGTGCCATTTTGAATATTATACCATCGAAAAGTGTATGAAGTTATGCAGAGAATTGAGCCAATTTTTTTGTGTTCCTTTTCGTTCATGTCATGAAGGTCCTCCCTGAATTTGAAAAAATTCCGCTGGAAGGGTGCGCTATAATTACAATGTCTGTACCATTTTCTTTATTGTACAATCGAAAATTGTATAAAATATGCATACAATTGAACCAAATTTTTTGTGCATGTTTTTGGCTTTGGACAACAGGTCCTCCTTGAATTTGGAAATATCGCGCGGTAATGGGGCTCTGTGATGGCGATTTTTGTATACTTTTCTTGATTTTTCGTAGTTCTATTGTCCATCGGCGGCTCGTGGAAAGGCGGGAACTCACTTCCTGCTAAGCCGGCTATTCACAAACATCTGATAACAACATAATAAAGAAAAACTATTAATTTTAACAAATATCATGATATAGATTAACTCGTTTTTAGTTCATTTAATTGACTGAAGCAGAAATTTAAGATGAAAATCAAAGTTTGTATAGTAATGAACTAATAATATTGAAGTATTAACAAGTGTAGCGAGTTTTTGAAATATTAAGATGTATAAGATAGAAGAAAGTTTTGGGATTGGCACATCCAACTAGTTTATCATTTGGATCCTGTCAAATGACCTGTTATTGGTATATGTAGTGGCAGTCACAGATGTCTGTGATTAAATTAAAAATATTGCTAACGTTAGTATTCGGAAATAGCGGGTTAATCCGTTATCCGTAATATTTAGCACCTATAAAAATATTTTATATTTATGTTAATTGAAACCAGCATCTTGTATTATTTTTTACCTCATTCCTTGTAAATTCCTTTGAGTTTCTTGTACATATTTATAAAAACGAAATGCATATTTACTATAACATAAAATCAAAATAATGATAATTTTTTTTTTTTTTTTTTTTTTTTTTTTTTTTTTTTTTTTTTTTTTTACAATAGTGCTAAAAAACGGAACAATATTTAAGTACATAAACTATTTTATTAATTTAAGAAAATATTTCATAATCATTCCAATTTTAATTAAATTTTATTTGATTCCAAAGTCGCAGAGACTAAGTAACTTTTGAATTTATACATTTCTTCAAAAAGTCAAAATTATAATTACTTTCATTCTTGGATTGGAAATATTATCTGATATTTCCTTTAAAATAATTAAATTTGTATTTCGAAATTAATTGGAAAATTTAAAAAAGTATTTAAAGTTCTATTTTTGAGATAATATTGAATTACCTCATTAAATAAATCGCTTATAAAAGAATGTACATTTTAGGTCTTAATTATTATTTCCCATTAAATGAAAATTTCTAAGAATTTAGTTTGTATATTATTCCAGAATGTTTCAATTTACAGGAAGCAATTATTATCGTTGACTAGTTGCTAATTCCTAAAATTAGTTTTACAGTGATCGTTCGAATGGCAGAAGAGTTTCAAATGATGTTCATCATTATATTGATATATTTTTAAGTAAAAAAAGTTAATATTTAAAAAATACGATATTAAAAGTTTTGTAGAGTACCGGGTTTCTAAAAGGTATGTTTAAAAAAACATTGTTTTTTCGTGTTTTAAGAAAATGAAACAAAAAATCCATTCTTTAACCACAGAACCATATCGAGATATATTGCTTTGAAATTTGTTAATTTTTAGCGTTTTCTACTACTAAACATGAATTAACTGCCAAAACAACGCTGCAAATTCATATTTTTTAAGCATTATAATTCAGTAACTGTTCAAAAAATGAACTTTTACTGATTTACTTGTTCAGGGTTCGTACGCTTCAAAGACTTTTTATCAGAATTTAACCCAGGGCACGCAGCGTTCCTAAAATTTTCACACTTTCCTACCACAATTTTAAAACGATAATATTTATTCTAGAATTCTATTGTGGATGTTAAAGGAATCTGCCAAAAATATTTTTGATTTAAAATACTGGTAGCAAAGTGTGAAAATTTTAGGAACGCTGCGAGCCATGTTTAACCCCTTAACGCTCGAATTAAATTACGGTTTAAAAATTCAAATTGCTTATTGGCAACACTTTTATGAAAAAGAAATATTCACCTTATTTAATGACAGGTAAAACGATACTAAAATACAGCCAATTTTACTATTTTATAAAACTGGTGGGAATCAAACAATCTGAGTAAAAGACACAGCCCGTGAATATGACGGGAGCGAGAATTAAGGGGTTAAATAAAGCAGTATTTGCGTTATGTGATTAAAAATAATTCTATCTTTAGATATAGCGTCGAGTACTTTTCGAAATTTCTGGTAACAAAACACCGATAATCCCCTGAATCCTTTGAAGCGTAGGAATCCTGTTCTTAGGACCATGGTTATAGACCTTTCTTTCTCTAAAACTATTAGGTCGACTCATAAGTACCTTCCGATGCAGCTAGGTAGAATTTATTGTTCGTATCTACCACTACCAGTCACCTGGGGTAAACGAAGTTTTGTTTTCTCTATATAGATGAGGATTCAGTTAGACTTCTATCACCTGTTTTGTGTATTGCACGTTACATTAATCCTTTCAAGGGCAGTTGTGGCATGACGGGACCACGTAACTTTAATTCCAAACTTACAAACGGCAACAAGTATATTTCAATAAAATATTGCTTTTACAGTGAAAATTTATAAGAACGTGTTTTTATTGCTATTTCGTTTGTAAATACTGGTTTCAGCCATTTCATTATTTTACGAACAGAATTTGTCTGTGTCGGAAAGGTTAAACAATTTTGTTTTTCTTACAATCGAAATTGTGATTCAAAAAGTGCATGGATAAAAGTGCATTCTTATAACTCTTTGGGAATTTAAACAAAGCTAAGGGGACAGCTAAAAATATGTGCAGTGTATATGGTGAAAGACTGATAACTGATCGTGCAGTTAGATATTGATTTGTAAAATACCGTTCTGGAGATATACGACCTTAACCCTTTCAAGGGCGGTGGTATGCAAAGCGATATAAGTAAGCGTCCTATCTTAAATGGGAGAAGTAACCGCAAGATTAAAAGCGAGGTCACATCAATCAAGGTCTTGCGCCACGTAGCGGATGGAGTGTGAACTACAGGTAGATACCTAACTGTTTTCTTACTGACACCACTAAAATTATAAAGTTTTTTTTCACCTTGATTAATAACTGAAGTGCTTCTGATAAGGCGAAGAACACTTCGTGGTGTCATGTGCTTCTGGATGCCCCTCTCGCTCCGCCATTTATTTGCAATAAATGTGGCAAACAAAATTCATTTCCATGAGCGACTGAAGATTTAGAAAATACGCGCCACACTAAAAGCCCCCGTATGTGAATTATCACTCCGTCCACAAGGTGGCGCAGCTGTGTACGCCTGATTCCAGCATTAAGTTTGTTCGCTTACTTATAACGCTTTGGTGGTATGTTTATGATACCACTTAATTTTAATTTTTAAATGCCACAATGGCACCAGACTTTCGGCAAAAAAAATCGTATATTATGTATGTGAAATATCGCTTTTTCTTATTTCCAAATAAATTTGTTCGTATATTCCGGTGTCAATCATTTATTTCAACATTTTAGCAATGAAAGTGCTTTGCTCCTGAAAGGGTTAACCCCTTGAGGGGCAAGCAATTCCGTTTGTAAAATGCTAAATTCCCACCGGAAATTTTGAAAAAACTTTATTTGGAAATAAGGAAAAGCTATTTTACGGCTCTTTTCCACCAAAGCTAGAAACGTAAAATTTCATAAAATTTTTCTGGTGTAAATATTCATTAATCGTAGGTGGGATAAAATTTACCCCCCCCCCCCCCTCAAGGGGTTAAAAGAATAACGGAGGATTGGAGATCTTTGAGACTTTGACGACAACATTTTAAAGGCAATGTTGGAGTAATATCCATGTCAGTCAAAAAGAGGTATAGCAGAAAGATGAAATACATCGCAATCAACCGACACCTGGAGAAATTAGGGAAAATAAGCAGGTTAGGAGTATGTGTATCTCACTATCTCAGTGAACGGAACAAAGAAGATCGCATATCAATCGCCATAAGTCTGCTCTGAGAGTAAAAATCAAACCTGAATTAAAATGTATTTTAACAGGCAATGAATAATATGTTACCTACGGCAATATCGTTTGCAAAAGAGAGTAGCTTGCGAAAAATCAACCACCCATATCCGATCCGAAAGTAAACATCCATAGGAAAAATCTGTTATAGTTCGAAGAAAACCGCTTTTTATTTACAAAAAATGAATTGATAAACTGCAAGGAAGGATACAGAAGATCATACGCAATAGTGACGAATACATAATAAATTAATATAAATTTTTTTTTATTTAATGAAAGCAAAATAAATCTCTGATAAAAAAAGAAGTTCATTATGACTAGGCCTAATAATATTAGCAGTACGCATGTAATATTTGCAATGGTGAAATTGTTGTTATGTTGATGTTGTGGTTTCATTAAAAAGAAATAATGCTTGTGTAAGTGTGGCATAACTATTGCTGATGTTTCATTCGATAATACTAAAGATCACAGCCCCAATTAATAACTTTATTACAATTATCAATCTTGAATACATGTTATTGATTACTTATTCGAAAAAAGTTTAATGTTTCAATAATTTTATGGGCGATTTTCCAATAAGTGGATAATTTGTGTCCTTGGGGTTCTATGCTACGTTTTGTTATTTATATAATTTTAATTAGCATAACATGTATTCTGTGATGCCTCTCTACAATTTCGGAAAGATATTCAAAGAAAACAGCTGCAAATGTTTCTTCAATGAATGTTTAAATATTCTAATTGTCACTTCTGTCCTTTGCCTCTCACTTAACGCACTGATCTTACGGCACAAATTTTAGTGTGTTGTCAAGATAGATATCTTTAGTTATCTTTAGATCAAAGAGAGTTATCAAAGATAGTTAGTTATCTTTAAAAATTTAACTATAAAAAATTAAAATGTACAATCTAAAGTATTAAATAAAGAAATTTGTTTTGTAAATTATATTTTTTATATCTACCCAGCTAAAAATGAACTGCAGTGAAACTTTTAAAAAAATGCAGTTGGAAGACTGCGGTGATTTGGCATAAATCCCTGCATTTTTTTTCAAAGTCAACATAACTACAAATTTACTGCAGTAAGTGCGTGGTTCATATCTACACTCTTACTGCAGTACATTTGTAGTTGATAACTACACGCTCTGCATGATCTGCCAAATCTGCATCATCTTTGCAGTTTCACTGTAGCCTTTTAAAAATTTATTACAAAACATGTACACATTAAAAAAAATAAATTTTCTGTATGTAAAAGTCAGCACTAAAATGTAATTAAATATTTTTTTACATCTCAATTTACTTGCATTCTGGTCATAAAATTATATCATGCATGCAACGACTATACATCATAGAAAAATATTTTTTACTCATGGCTGTTTTATTCATTTATTATATTTATATTTTGAAAAATGAAAGAATTTAAAAAATTGTACGAATGACTTTACTCAGATAATAATAGTGAAAGATGTAAGATTAGTGAAGTATTTAAAATAATCATAGGACTTCGATCTTCAAGCTATGATTTTTTTGTGGTATGTGGTCACATTTTGTCCAAAATACATGCAATTTTCTTTTTACATTAAAACTTGTAGTATTATCACTGTGCTGCCTGACTTTCTTAAAGTGGGAAGTAGAGAAAAACGGATGAGCATAACATAAATAAGTGGTCACAGGCCTTTCCAATAATGTGACATGAAGCTTGAAGACAAAATTCAGAAAAGTGTGCCCCACTGAGGAGGGCAGTGTGGGGTGTAGGAGAAACTGGATGTGCATTACATGAATAAGTTCTCACAGGACTTTACAACAATATGTCACATGATAGTGCCCGCAAAATTTAGAAAAGTACCCCTTTAGGGGGGCAAAGTGGGGAGGAGGAAAGCCCGATGTGCAAAACATGAATAAGTGGTCACAAGCCTTTCCAACAATATGTCACATGAGGGTGTCAGCAAAATTTTAAAAAGTGCCCCCTTGGAGGGAAGAGGTGAAAGGGAAACCGAAGGCACATAACATGAATAAATGGTCGCAGGTCTTTCTAGCGATGTCACACGAGGGGTAACTGCAAAATTTAGAAAAGTGTCCCCTTGGGGGAAAGTGGGGGGAGGGAAACAGGAAGCACATAACATGAATAAGTGGTCATAGGCCTTTACAGCGATATGTCACACGAGGGGTAACTGCAAAATTTAGAAAACTGCCCCCTTGGGGGTGCAAAGTGAGGGGAGGAAAGCCAGATTTGCATAACACGAATAAGTGGTCACAGGCCTTTCCAACAATATGTCACATGAGGGTGTCGGCAAAATTTAAAAAGTGCCCCCTTAGAGGGAGGAAAAGGGGGGAGGGAAACCGGAGGCACATAACATGAATAAATGGTCACAGGCCTTTCCAGCGATATGTCACACGAGTGGTAACTGCAAAATTTAGAAAAGGGCCCCCTTGGCGGCGACAAAGTGGGGGGAGGGAAACAGGAGGCACATAGCATGAATAAGTGGTCACAGGCCTTTCCAGCGATATGTCACACGATGGGTAACTTCAAAATTTAGAAGTGGCACCTTGGTGGGTTAAAGTGGGGGGGGGAGGAAAGCCAGATGTGCATAACGTGAATAAGTGGTCACAGGCCTTTCCGACAATACGTCACATGAGTGTGTCGGCAAAATTTAAAAAGGGCCCCCTTGAGGGGGCAAAGAGGGGGAGGGAAAACGGAGGCACATAACATGAATAAATGGTCACAGGCCTTTCCAGCGATATGTCACACGAGGGGTAACTGCAAAATTTAGAAAAGTGCGCCCTTGGGAGTGCAAAGTGGGGGGCGGGAAACTGGAGGCACATAACATGAATAAGTGGTCACAGACCTTTCCAGCGATATGTCACAGCAGGGGTGTCAGAAAAATTTAGAAAAGTGCCCTCAGGGAGGGGTGGGAGGGGAGAGAAACATAGGATGTGCATAACATGAATAAGTGGTCACATGGCTTTTCCAACAATATGTCACATGGGGGATGTCAGCAAAATTTATAAAAGGGGGGGGGGGGTTGCACCCTCCCTCCTGGAATACACGCTCCCCCCTCTATGTAATTTTTATATATTATAAATAATATTATCAGAGGGCTGTGTAAAACAAATCCAATTTAAAATGATGAAAATATTACAAATTTTAAAAACTTCAAAAAGCAAGAGAATAATGAAATTTTTCGATCGGGTGAGGTGCGAAATTCATCCATCGACAATATGAAAAAAATTCCACGAGTTTTGCAAATCGATCAAAAAGTAAGAGAAATAATGAAATTCTTCGATCAGGCGCGATGAGAATCTTCGAAATTCACCCATCGACAATATGAAAAATATCCCACGAGTTTTGCAAATCGATCAAACAGTAAAATAATGAAATTCTTTGATCGGGCGCGGAGAATATCTGTGAAATTCATCCATCGACAATATGAAAAAAATCAGAAGTTTTGCAAATCGTTCAAAAAGTAAGAGAAAAATGAAATTTTTTGATCGGTCACGGTAAAAAATCTGCGAAATTCACCCATCGACAATATGAAAAAAATCCCACGAATTTTGCAAATCGATCAAAAAGTAAAATAATGAAATTCTTCGATCGGGCACGGTGAAAATTAGCGAAATTCATCCATCTACAATATGGAAAAAAACACGAGTTTTGCAAATCGTTCAAAAAGTAAGAGAAATAATGAAATTCTTCAATTGGGTGCAGTGAAAATCTCCAAATTCATCCATCGACAATATGAAAAAAAGCCCACAAGTTTTGCAAATCGATCAAAAAGTTAAAAAATTAAGAGAAGTAATGAAACTCTTCGATCGGGTGCGGTGAAAATCTGCGAAATTTATCCATCAACAATATGAAAACAATCCCAGGAGTTTTGCAAATCGGTCGCAAGGAAACTCCCGCGAATTTCCGCAATCACTAGAAATAAAATATTGCAAAACTCGTCAATTGGTAGCGTGAAATGAAAATGCTAAAATCACTAAACACTCGGCAAAAAAATTTACGAAATTCTCCAGTCCATTACTGGAAAAAATAGAACAATTCTTCAGTCGGTTGCTTTAAAATATTGTGAAATTTCTCAATCTTTTGCATAAAGAAATCATGAAATTCATCAGTCAATCGTTGAGACAAAAATCACATGAATCTTCCGTCGGTGGCAGACAAAAATGTGAAATTTGTCGACCGATTGCAGCTGAAATATTGCTAAATAAGTCACATTAACTGACAACTGAATAAAGTTGTTGAATATTAATGTTAAAAAAAAGAATGCATAATAACGTAAAATTGGGAAAAATCATGAAATCCAATCTGTCACAGGAAAACATTGAAAAATTCTGCTGATAAAAATGGAGTCTAAGCAAACCAATTCAAATTATTTTTGTGAACAAGGTACATGAGTGCCCAGGGGTAAGTCACACTAGGATAGTGTTGATTCTAGATAAAAGGGCCACAGTGTGGAAATGTTTAAAAAATGGCACACTTGTACCTTGTTAAAAAAATAAAATAAAAATTTAAACTGGCTTTATTAGAGTACCCTTTTCTCAACAGAATTTTGCAATACTTTCCCATGACTGACTAAAATTTGTAGACTTTCCTTCCAATCACCTGGTGAATTTCGTGATTTTTTCCCCCTGTGACCAAATGAAGAATTTTGCTATTTTTAAAATGATATTTACAAATTTCATCATTAGGTATCGAGGAAGCATTGCAAATTTTCAATTGGTCGTGTGAGAAAAAACTAGAAATTCACCAGCAGGTTATGGTAAAAAAAAAAAAAAAAAATCCTACAGTATTTCGCGTCACAGAGGGAAAAAAAATGTGTAATTCACCCACTGATTACGTGAAAAAAAAGAGAAAAGAACAGAACAGAAAAATAAAACTTGCAAGTTTTGAAAGTAAGTTGTGGCAGAAAATACAGACTCTAGGCAAATTTGGCAGGGCGCAGGTTCCAGCAGCCCTCTTTAACTAGTTTATGGGCTTGCTATGACACCCACAAGCTAACGTTAAACCAATGGCAACATTCTTATAAATTTCACAATTGTATTTCAATGTACTACTTTTTGTTTATTTGACACATTTGTATTTTTTCCCTCTTAAGTGAATTTTTTTTAACCCCTTCGGGACGGGAGCCTTTTGCGAAATTTTTAATCTTTTGTCACCGTTTTTTAAAAACAGAAATTTTTGTCTTCGTGAATGGAAACAATGCGCTGATTAAATAAGGCAAATTTTACAGTAAAATTTTACTGGTGAGGAAAAAGAAGAATTCTGAGCACTTCATGCGGCACGTATACGTGTCGCTCGTAACCAAGGGGTTAAAGCAACCGAAATATAAAAAAAACACAAAATTAAGATGTCAAATAACCTACGGAAAAAAATCATTTAACCCGTTAATAGTCGCGCGTTGGTCTTTTCCCCGTCCGAAATTCGTTATCTTCCTGTAACTCATTTCCAGTTAAAGTTACGATAGCGAAATTCCGTGTAGCTGACCTTGAGTGTTCACACTCTTGTGTAGTAAAATTGCAAGTCATTCCTGCTATTTCTTAGCATTTTACCGCATTCTTAAGTTTCAAACGGTCTAAATGACCGCGTTGCGACCACTTGCGTTAGTTGAATTTTCCCCCTTGTGTTCATCTTTTCCCATTTCCGCGAAATCTGTGGGGGAAAGTTTCTTTGAAGTACGGACTCTCTGCCTGTTGTTATTTCGTCTTTCTTTCTTTCTGCTATTTTACCCGTTCATAGAGTATTTTTTTTTTTTTTTTACTTTTAGAATGTGACTTAAAATTGTTTTATTATATTAGCTGTGAAGTCAGTTCGCACAAAAAAACTGATTGATGGTCACTTACATTTTTTTTCATTGTCAAATATTGAATTGATAATCGTTTAAATATGGGAAAAAAGGGAAATTCAGCATCATTATTTGTAAGAACTTGCTTTCCATTTATTACCGGAACATATAAATGAAAGAAAAGAGACAATAACACTGCCAAACCATTAAAAAAAAGAAAAGAGAATTTTGTGGGAATCAGTAAAAAAATTGCCGTATCTCCAAAATCTGAAAAGAATCGTTTTTGTACAATAAAACAAATTCGAAATATAAAACAATTTTCTCAGAAATGTAGTATGTATATCTGCGAAGAACATACATATAATTTACTTGTACAATAAGAAAAATAATGAGAATTTTATAATGTAGGATTAAAATTACGCAAATAAAAATCTCTTTTGGATAATTCAGTGAATGTTTACACTATGATTCTAAAAAGTATTTTAAGTATTTTTCTAAAATTTATCTATTGTTAAATTTTCATACTGTAAGTAAAAACACATTTTTTTTTTAACAATGCCGCTGAAAATGTTTTATTATTATTATTATTATTATTGAAATCCAATAGAGGCTTGGGGACGGTATCTAACAAATTTAAATTTGTTGTCCTTCATCAATTATTCAAACTATTTTTCAGAATAATGTTTTCCAGAATATGAGAGAAAATTCATTTAAATTAAATTATTGCTGAATATTTATAATTTCGGAGAAAATTTTTTTTATTTTTTTTATTATTTTAATTTATGTTATTATAAAACAATAAATTATAACATTAATACCTTATTATAAAATGTACAACTGAATATTTATTTTAATTGAATAGTTGCTGTAAAATACATCCCTATTAAGATGACCATTTCAGTGATTCTATTAATTAAAATAATTTATCCATCTTAGGATTTAAATCTACAATTGCAAATGTATTTAAATTAAAAATATATATTTCAATAACTTATACCACATACTTTATGACATATGTGAAGCATAGTCTTCTGGCCTGCGCTGCACAGTTCAATGTCGGAAGGCAGACGAACGGACATTATTATAATAGGTGTTCGAAGTTGCGCCCATTAACAGAATCGCACAGCCGACAGCGACGTCGTAAAGATTGGCGAACACGCCGAAAAACTCCGACGGAGTTGGGAATGTCTCCTGCAGCGACAACGATTCGCGCTAGTAAATCCTCCGGTGTATCCATAGGCGTTTCATACACCAGCGATTTAAGGTGTCCCCAAACAAAAAAGTCTAACGGATTGAGGTCTGGAGAGCGTGCAGGCCAAGCAACAGGTCCACTGCGTCCAATCCATTTCACAGGATATGTTGAATTGAGGTGATTGCGAACATATATGAAAAAATGTGCCGGTGCGCCATCGTGCATAAACCACATATTGTGGCGCAATGTTGCTGGCACATTTTGCAGTAACTGCGGTAAGATATCCCGTAGGAAAACCAAGTACGTACTGCCATTGAGTACATCTGGGAGTAAATATGGTCCTATGAGATAATCGCCGAGGACACCTGCCCATATGTTCACACTGAACTTTTGTTGTGCGTTCGACGGGAAAACAGTGTGCGGATTTGTATATGACCATGTGTGCATATTGTGCGTGTTTACCACACCCTCTCTCGTAAATGTTGCTTCATCAGTAAATAAAATATTTTCCAGAAATTGTGGATTATTTTCTGTTACATTAAGCAACCAGCGTACGAATTCTGTCCGCTGAGCACAATCTGTTACTGATAACAGTTGTACCCTCTGCACATGAAAGGGGTGCATATTTTCTGCACGCAGAACACGCCACACACTTTGGTGAGAAACACCGACTTCAGACGCAGCAGCTCGTGTACTCGTGGAGGGGTTATCTTTAAAAATATTCAGTACATCTTCTTCCATTGCAGGTGTTCGTACATGTCGAGGTTTCCCTGCATCAATGCTTGCTGTATTAAACGATCCAGTCTCCCGTAATCGTCTATCGATTTTTATGGAGAGTTTCGAACTTGGGCAACGTCTCCTTGGAAATTGCTCACGGTACATGCGCTGTGCTAGACATGCATTTCCATGAGCTTGCCCGTACATCAGATGCATGTCCGCATATTCTTCGTTAGAGTATTCCGGCATAATTATTATACATCAACTTACTACAATCCCACTTACAACAGCCTCCCTTTAACATAACGCCCACTGATGACTGCTGTTTTATTACACTTTTCTTCCTATACACATAGAAAATTTGCATAAAAAGTACTTCTTCTTCATCATCCTGAAAGTTCATGGAGGAAACGCAGCAGTCACGGAGTTTGCTTTAAGACAAGGCGAGAGCTTCACAGTATGTGATTCGCTTGACCAGACTGAATAATGAAAGGGTATTGATAGAGGTTGATCAGAAATGTATAATTGAAAGATATTAAAACGGGGTGTTTACAATCGTCATGGGCGGAGTTTCGCCCTTTCCGAGCGTGCAACAGTACAGAGTTGTAACTAGGGAACTGCTTGATTTCTCCCATACAATTAAACTGATATGGTTTATTGTCAGTTTCTTCGAAAGCTTTCGGAATGGACCAAATTTTATAACATTTTCCTTGATGTAGGTAGAGTTGCATTTTTGGAATTAACGATTAACTATTTTGCTAAATATTTGATTTTGTTTTTTTTCACTGTTTCAGAGCTTGTAACTCGCCATTAATTCTCAATATTCTAAAACAACTTATGTCATTTCATAGGATTTTTTCTACTCTTTCTAAATATGTGCTTCGTTTTTATGTAGCATTATCGATAGTTTAGCAATGAGGGTTTTTTTTACAAATTTCCGATTTTTCATTCTATTTGCTGTAACTTGAAATTTATTGAGATCCGGCCAGGCATTATATACTGATTTATGCTCCGTGTGATCTTCTCTATTACCCCTATTAATATTGGACCCCTTTAACGGAACACCCTGCATATATATCTATAAATATTGTCTTTAATTGTTTATTGCATCAAATTTGATGGTTTTTCATATGTTTTAAATGAATTAATCGTCCGCAATATGCTGGTAAATTAGTGGTATTTTATTTGATTTTCTGTTGCATGTCATAGGTTCCATTTTTACTTTCAGTTTAATTGTTCAATTTAATGTCAGTGTAATATATTGATGCTAAATTTATTAATTTTATTTTATTAAATGGATAGAGAGTGCCGGAGTATCATAAAAATCTACCTGACTCTGATTCTGTCCTTCGAGAAAAAAAATACCCCTATCACGAATGTAGATTCATATTCGCAAATGTTTTCCTACTAATTATTGATTCATAGTAACATCAGAAATTCAATCAAATCATTTACTATTTACTTTTAAGTATTTATGCAAAACGAAGAAAGAGTTATAAAAACATTTATCTAGATGTCAACTGAATATATACTTAAGCGAAATAAATAATTGCTGTAAAAAGTTGTAAAATGAATAATTGCTGTAATCTTTTTAAGTTCAGTAAATATTTCCACCCTATGTTATCTGTTTTCGATCATCTGATAACACCGGCAAGTTTCCCCTTCGTTTTCGGCCTGCTGGTAACGGTGGCAAATGGACCGAACGCGACTACTAACGTTCTAAAAAATGTCGCGACTACTCTCGGGTTAAAAGAAAAATTAAGGATATTGTCATTGGTTTAACATTAGCTTCCGAGTACTGTAACATGACAGTGAAGTAAGCTCATTCAATATCCTATGCAATGAATGAAAAAATCATTTAAAAAATTGAAACGAATATGAAAAATCTGTGTAGTGTGTTTGTGGAAAAAAAAAAAAAAAAAAAAAAAAAAAAAAAAAAAAAGTCGGCCTCGGCTGCAGGGAAAAAAATCGCTTAATTCCTCTATCGATCGCATAAAAACAATCCTTGCAAGTTTTGTCAGTAAGTCATGGTAAAAATCATGAAATTCACAGGAGAAAGCAACATAGTTCTCCAATCGGTGACGGGAAAATCTGAAAAAGTGCTCTGAAAGTTTAAATTCATCCATCGACCATATGAAAAAAACCCTACAAGTTTCGCAAATCATTCTAAAAAAAACAACTATAAATTTGATCAATCAGTAGAAATACAATATTGCAAAATTCATCAATCAGTTGCTTAAAAAAACTGAAAATTGTCATTCAGTCATCAGAAAAATTCACGAAATTTGCCATTCGATTGTTGGAAAAAATAGAGAAAATCTTCAGTCGGGGATTTTCATCAAAAATTTACCTTAAATCAAATTTAATTGTTTTAATGAAGTCTAATTGTAAAATGCATACAGTTTCTTTGTAAACGGTATCAGGAGTCTTCTTTTTAAATTTTATGAATTTTATATAAAAATTAAGACGAATCAACATTTAACGAAATCTATAAACCTTAAAAAACTGTTTTTGTGAAAATCAGAATGTAATTCCTTTTTTATTTGAGTCTGATAAGCAGCGCTAGAATTGATAAAAAAAAAGGCACTGGACCACAGACATCGTCACTGGCCCGCTACATAAAATTCAATTAAGTACCTTTAACCCATTGAATGACATTCCCTCCTAGAATATAAACCAAACTTTCTTTCAATTACCCAAAATTTTCGCCATAATAAAATGTTAAATTATAATTTGCTAAAAATTAAATAAACAGACATGAACAATAACTATAAAATTATTAATTATGTATTTTATTTCTGATAATTTATTTCAACTGATTAAGTTTTAATGCAATTTTTTTATTTTTTTTAAATAAAATAAAATTCTGTGGTTTGTATTTGGTTGCGGTTATCTCAGGGATGGGAAAATTTACATTTACCTGTCAGAGAGGGGAAAAAAGTTACTGGTCCTGCGGACCACTTAATTTTTTAAATTAGTGGTCCAATTGAATTTTTAGTGGTCTCGGACAGTGTTGAATTCAGGGGGTGGCCTGGGGTGGACATTACCTCCCGGAGCAATGAGATGTCCCCCCACTCCCGGAAGATTTGAGATTGTGTGTTTTAAATGGTCAAAAAGTGCAATTTCCCCCCACCCCCCGGAACTCTATGACGTCCCCCCGAAGCCACAGAAATCCCACCCGGAGAAAAGTGTCTGAATTCAACACTGGTCTCGGATCACCAAGGATTTCGATAGCTGCTGACAAGTGTCATAACTAACGAAAAAAAAAAAAAAACTAATTTCGCACTACAATCATTCAGATATGTAATTTTTTTTCTTTTTTCAATAACACAACTAATTGAAAGAGTTTATTTTACAGATAAAATAACTTGTGTTTATTTAAATCAAGTTAGAAGGAGTGACTATTGGATTACACTGGGGAACAATTTTTATCTCAATTTCTGTTGACTTTGATTTTTCAGCTGTTTTTAAGTCAAAAATGCATGCTGATTTCAAAACTGCAATTAGTTTTCTTCTATCACGTCAAGTTTTTTCTCTACAGCTTATATTAATATTACCACTCTGCGCTGAATCGGGCGTGAGTCATAGAAAGAAAAAAAACTTCAGATCTTTTAACATAAACACTGCAGGATAAACATTTTCTTGAAAAGGGAGCTAATGCATCCTACTTTCGATCCAGGGAAAGTGAATTTCTTCAATACATTCGAAGTAACGGTGGATTTGTTTTTGCCATAACGTACATGGTTTAATGGAGGAGTTGGGAATTCAATCCTATACTGCAACTGAATGGCGACTTTCCATCGGTAGCTCGAAGAGGAACTTGAAGTGCATTCTCCTTCACAATTTAAATTTATTTGGAGCAGTCCCAATAATCCATTCAGTTTATTTGCACGAAGAATATGAGAACATGAAGAAAGCCATCTATTTATTGTAATATCATATTCACGAATCGATCATCTGTGTTGACTTTAAAATAGTGTGTTTCCTTCTTGGCTAGCAACGTGGATATACCAAGTATCCCTGTTTTTGTTTATGTGCAACAGCAGAGCTCGCGAGAAGCATTGGCTCCAGTCGAATTGGATTCCAAAATCTGACCTCAAACCTGGTGATCCAAACATTTTGCATCAGCCACTTGCCAACTGAAAGAACATAATATTTCCAACTCTGCATATAAAACTGGATCTATTGACGTAGTTCGTGAACGCTTTGTCAATTGAAGAAAACTGTTTCAAGTATCTCATTTCGAAATTCCAAAACCTGTCTTTAAAAAAGGCAGGTTCGGCCACACAAAAACCACAGATTCGGCAGCTCATTAGAGATGACCATTTCATCGGAACAACAACAGAACTCCAAAAAAATGCTTAGTTGGCATTCAAAAACCTTGTCAAAGACTTTCTTGGAAGTATGCGAGTAGACAATTACACCGAAATTGCCCAGCAACCTTTAAAGAGCTTCAAAAGGCTTGGTTGCAACATGAGCATCAAATTTCAGTTTCTGCATAGCAATCTTGATGACATACCGGAAAATATTGATGCAGTCAGTGATGAGCAGAATGAATGATTCCACCAAGATTTGAAGCTCATGGAAGAACAATACATCAAGGTAGTTGGGATGAACCTATGATAGCTGACTATTGTTGGAGCATCAATCGAGATTGTCCACAAATGGAACACTCCAGAAAAAGCTACAAGCGAAAATTTTTACCTTAATATATATTGTTTCGTTTAGTAAAAGGATTTTATTACTTGTATGAACACAATGTAGTGTATAGTAAGTATATACAGCCTTTGTAGGAATAATATATTTGGTATTTTTTTCTTTATTTTCCTTTGTATCCCCATTAAGTCTGATTCTTGGAGTATCCTGTAGTTACGTGATAAAAAGTTACGTAAAGTTAACGTGATAGAAAATAAACTGAGGTCATTTTTGGATTTAGATGCCAATAATTAGCAAAAACAGGTGCCAGATCTAAGTCAACAAAATGTGTTTTCCCCAGTGTTATTTTTGCACTGTGAATCGAATTAAATTATTGTCAGATCCAGACGATTGAGTGAATATGAATTAAAGTGATAAGAAGTATCGATAAGTAGGGTGCCTTTTTTAGAAGCTTTAAAGAATGTGTATAATAGCTGAACAAATTATATCTTATTTTACGATTCAATCTCAAATTAAACGTTTAAAATTTAAAACTGAATGGAGAAAATAACAAATAAAAATATTTTAGTCATTTTATTTTAAGTGGAATAAAAGAAAACCCCTTCTTTACAAAAGAACAAAATTTTAACGACATGCACCTCTAGATCGGTTTCACAATGTAATTGGGGTAGATTTTATCCCAGCGTATGTGCTGACGGTTTAATATGACAGTAAAAAGAAAAACATATAGTTCATTTTAACCCTTTAACGTTCGAATTAAATTACGGTTCAAAAATTCAAATTGCTTATTGCAGGCATGTGATTTCCGCGTTTTTGCACACCAGTATATTCTTAGAGAAAATGTTGTTCTCTTAAATCGCAAAAATGTTTCGATTAAATGAAATATCATTTTCTCTAAGAATATACTGGTGTGCAAAAACGCGGAAATCACATGCCTGTTATGGGCACCACTTTTATGAAAAAGAAATATTCACCTTATTTAATGACAGGAAAAACGATACTTAAATATAGCCAATTTCACTATTTTACAAAATTGGTGGAAATCAAACAATTTCAGTAAAAGACACAGCCCGAGAATATGACGGGAGCGAGAATTAAGGGGTTAAAAAATTTGATATTTTACATTATTAGCGATTATGTACTCATAAATTAAAATTATTATTATCACTATTTCTATCTGGGTCAATGATATGATTTATGTGTAACCTGGTGCAGAAATATGTTGTATTTCAAATTAGCCCATATATAGCCGTCCTTTTTTAATAACAACTTTGTGTATATCAAACAGTTTCATTAGTTAAAAGAAATAAGTTACTTACCGATGAAATATTTTTCCATGACTTCTATCGTAGGTATCAAATGGAAATTCGTAGTTCATGCAAAAATAAACTGAATAACTCTCTAAATAGAAACAAAATGTTATAAAATGTTTTTGATTACTTGAATTTAATAACAATAACTTAAGTTTAATCTTCTCAACATGAAATAGACCAATTTTTTTTTTTTTTTTGTATTTGTTAACCGTTAATAGTACAATCTTATCTGAATCTGTAATACTACTACCGATGATTGTACATAAATTGCAACGGTGTTTATCGTTAAAATTTTGTTATTTTGTAAAGAAGGGGTTTCTTTTATTCCACTTAAAATAATTTCACTAAGATATTTTTATTTGTTATTTTCTTCATTCAGTTTTAAGTTCTAAACGTTGAATTTGAGATCGAATCGTATGTTTAGCTACTATGCATATCCTTTAAAGATTCTGGAAAAGGCATCCTACTTATCGAAACTTCTTACCACTTTAATTCATTCGTCTGGATTTCACAATAATCTCATTCGATTCACAATGAAAAAATACTCAAATAATCACTCCTTCTAACTTGATTTTAATAAACATAAGTTATTTTATCTACAAACTAAACGATCTTTTTCGAGCAAAATAACGTGGTACGCAACTAACGCGCGAGATTCACATGTCAACAAGCCGATTCGGAGAGGAGTTAAGATGTTTCTTTGTTGCTTCTCTTCCAGTGAGTACGAAACCATGGTGTCAAAAATGTAGCTTGTAAGAGCTCGAAAAATAAATCATATGTTCAAATGAGAATTTTAAATAAACAATGGAAGAAAATTATATTATTATTTTGTTGTACTTCTTTGTTTTTATGAAGTAAAAGTGAAAAACTGGAAGTTATACGAAAGTCCGATATAGAATAAGGACAATTTATGCAATTAGTAAGGAATAAACCCACCTGTGTTTCTAAGCTCTAATCATGAGCGGCATGAAAAATAATGGGGGGGTCATTGTACCTCCCTCGATTTTGAAATTTGTCTAATTAATTTTTTTTCTTTCGATTTTGAAAAATATAGTAAACTCTTTCGAGTAATTTAAAATAAAAGAGGAACTAAAAATTTTCAGTTATGAAGATGGTGGGGCAGTGAACAAGGGAGACCTATTGCCCCTCCCTGGATTTTTAAAATTTAATTAATTAGAATTTACTTTTCTTCAGTTTTCAAAAACATAATGTACATTTGTCAAATAACTTAAAAAGAAAAGAAATAACATTTCAGTTAAGGGGTCGGGGTGGGAGTGAGACTCATTGCCCCTCCCTGGATTTTGAAATTTAATTAGTATTTTTTTCTCCAATTTACAAAAACATAATAAAATTTATTCTTTTCGAATAAGTTAAAACAAAGGAACTAATAATTTTCCGTTAGGGGTAGGGGGCATATGTGACTGATTGCCCCTCCATCGATTTTGAAATTTAACTAATTTTTTTCTTCGATTTTTGAAAAATATAGTGAAATTTGATCTTTGCTCTTAGCTTAAAATAAAAGAATAACTAAGAATTTTCTGTTAGGGGGGCAGAGGTAGAAGAGAGCTATTGCCCATCCCTAAATTAAAAAAAATAATTAATTAAATTTTCTTTTTCTTTTATTTTCGAAACCATAGTAAAATTTATACTTTTCGAGTAACTTAGAATAGAAAAATAAGAAATTTTACATTAAGAGGACGGGGGGGGGGGGGGGTGAGAGGTTCATTGCCGTCCCTCCCTGAATTTAAAAATGTAAATAATTAAAAGAAAATCCACTTTTGAAAAAATAGTAACATTTATTATTTTCGAGTAACTAAAAACAAAGGAACTAACACGTAAGGGGAAGGGGGCATAGATGAGAAATTGCCCACCCAACTCGAATTAAAATTTTAACTAATTTTTTTCTCCAATTTTGGAAAACATACTGATTTTTTTTACTTAAAATAAAAGAGGAATTAAGAATTTCCCGTTAGGGTTGGGGGGGGGGGGGAGTAGGAGAAATCTATTGCCCGTCCCTGGATTTTAAAAGTTAATTAGTAACAAAAATTTCCTTTTCTTCTATTTTCAAAAGCATAGTAAAAATGTATACTTTTCGAGTAACTTACAGTAAAAAATTTAAACGAATTTCCCATTAAGGGCTGTTGTGTGAGAGGTCCATTGCACCTCCCTGGCTTTTGAAATTTAATTAATATTTTTTTCTCTGATTTTGAAAATCATAGTGAAATTTAATTTTTTCCCGTAGCTTAAAAGGAAAGAGGAACTAAGAATTTTCGTTAGGTAGAATAAAGATTTCCCATGTGGCTTTTAATTAAGTTCTTAAAAGTCTTCGATAGAACTTTAATTATTATTAGTATTTAAAAAAGTTTTGTTTCATCACATGCGACTATCACAAAATTAAAATATTTTTGACCACTTTAGAAACTTCAGAATATGTCACACAATCATACTACATTGTGTCTTGCAAAAGAATCTTACAGTAACTGCAGTTACACTGCAGATACATCACCGAATATTCTTCTGATGTCATTACAGTAAAATCATTTCCAATTCACTGCCGTTTTACTGCAGACATAAAGACTATTTTTTTTTTTTTTTTGGTCGAAAAAAATACTTACAATAATGACAAAATAACTGAAGTGTTTTTACTGTTGAAATTGCACTAAAAAAAAAAAACTACAGTTGACCGTAAAATTTTTTCAAACATATTTCATTTCTGTAAAAAAAAAAAAAAAAAAAAAAAAAAAAAAAAAAAAAAAAAAAAAAAAAAAACTGCAGTTTATTTTTAGCTGGGTGGCCAAAAAAGGGTTTTCCCCTTGTTTTTATGTCACTGCTGCTCCCCTTTACAAAACTGCTAGTTTGATCATCCATACGTCAGCTAAAATTTGGAGAACAGTTACATTTAGTAGAAGTGGCAATCTTGATTGCAGATAAAGTCGTAAGTTATAATTATCTGGATATCAAAGACAGTTACAAGCTGTAAAATAAATAGCGATATAAGAATATGTTTATTACATGGCACTACTGTACCGTACTTATATTTTGCATATTATTATTTTTATTTATTTATGATTTGCTCATGATGTAACACACCTTTTCTTATTTCGAAATATCATATTGCAATTTTACTAAGATTCACTTGCTATCAGAGCAGAAACAATTTTCTTAACTTTGTCACTATTGTCCCTTTTCAATGAAATTGCACCAGCTCACTAGGGTATCTCCGGGAGAGTCGCCGCATCCGGGATAGATGCCGCACCTCGTGTATTTCTTGTAGTTATCGATAGATAGTCGTCTAACGCACAGTATAGGTGCGCAATGAGATTATTTTAACCAGAGTATAGTGTGCATCCCATTTCGATGTTTACTTGTAGAAGTACAATCCTTAATTTGACTTAAGTGCATGATTTCACTGTCCAAACTTTTAAATACGTTATGTTTAAATGCTTTTCATACACTAATTACTAAATGCATGAATGATTTTGAAGTCAAAACTAAGTGTAGTGTTTGTATTGAGTACTGTGTGTATGGTTACGACATTCCCCTTAGCGATGGCAGGTAACTGTGATGGCCGACATCTGCACCATGCAAAATGGGATACATGCCGCACTGCTATTCCGGTATACATGCCGCAGTTTCTTTTGTACGGGATGATTAAGTGTTATTAACATTTCCCTTTCTTTTTGCACAGACTAACCATGTTAGGCATGTTATCAAGTTACTAAAACCAACGGAGAAAAAGGGGAAAATAAAAAGTAAAAAGGGCAAGAAGATGATAATAATAAAAAATTGGATAAGCGTAACGCAGACGTTCTTTGGAAACTACTCCAAAAAAGAGAAAGTGTAATTGGCTTCGATGCATCATGTGTTTAAAGGTAGTTACATAAAGAGTGTGGTTTTTCGACACATTTTTTGTAGATTGTAGTCGAAAAAACAGGTCTCTTAGCCCATTCGGGACCATAGATGCATATAAGCAACTTCATAAAGAGCATACAAAATTTGTTTCTGGCAGCAGTAAAAAAGAAAAGTAATATTTGATTTGTTTAATTAGAGCATTTTCATGATTATTTAAGTAAAGGTAACTTCTTTTAAAAAGGTGGTACCAACCGAATACAATTTGCGTAAAAGCCACCGGTCCCGAAAGGGTTAAAAAATAAATTATGTAAATGCAATTTTACTTTTTCTCTTTTTTCTTTCTAATATATTGGTGTTACGTTGTTGCTGAAATAATATTTAGAATGTAATGTATAAAAAATAAGTCGATAATTTTAATAGTGAAAGCAGGCAACAATTATTCATTTGAGTCTACTAATACATTTCATTGTATTCATTTAGTTTCATTTTGTTATTACATTGTTAATTATAGTCTAGATATGAATATTTTTTTTTAAATATTTTTATTTATAATTTCATTCTGTTCTTATTACAAGCGCGGCATAACTGTCGCACAAGTGCGGCGTCTCAGCCTGAATGTACGGGTGACACGCCGCAGTGTAATGTTTTAGAAAAAAAATGTTAAAAAATATTAATAATTTGTTTTGGATTTTTTTGTCGCGCTACATGCGTTGTATATTTTACATTAAATAGCGCAGCATGTTTTTTTTTTTTTTTTTTATGTCCACCATGGGACTTTATACACAAATTTAAAAAAAAAGTGCGGCATAAATCTCGGAAGTACCCTACCCTATTGAAATTTTTCTAAGCCTTGATTAAAAACAAATGCACCATAATTTTTATTTAAAACTATGCAACATATTTAATGAACTTAATTCAATGTGGCTTTTATTTAAATAACTTTAGAAATATCTGGTTCGAATCGAATACAATAAATTATAGAAACTGGTCGATTGGATGAAGTCGGTTTTAGAAAAATACTGTTTAACTCATTAACGCGGGTTGGTGGGAAAATCTGTCATTTCAGTAATACTAAAATTTTAAATATGAAAACCAGTATTTTAGTAAGGAAATTTTCGTATGACTTAATCTGAAACTTTGAGCGATCAAATAAGTTAAAATTACGATATAGGGAAATTGGTGTCCACTGGCACCTAGGTATTAAAAATGTGTAAAGGAAACTTGTCATTAATGGGTTAATGTTTATGCCGTAATATTGTAAATTACTCACTACGTCATGCTTTATCTATTTCAGATATATATATATATATATTGCTTAAAAATTATCTCCACTTATTGGAGAATTGCTTACATATATATTTGTTTTAAGAGTTCGACTAACCAATGTAAGACTCATCATTTATTACAATTTTCATTCAGGTTTCTTAAAAATGTAATCTAAAATTTCCGACTAATTTCGACGATTTCCAACTCGTGTTTATAATATACAAAATACAACAAAACAATTTGGTAAATGGTGTGAAGGGGCAAAAACAACTTACATGTGTTTATGTACTATCAGCTAACTTATATATACTTTCTTGTATACACTAACTTCATTTGAAATGCTGATACGAAGAGTGCATCTGCTTAACAAAGCATTGCTTAATCATGCTCGGTTTTATATTTGTTAGTTTTCCCTATATATGATTCAATACATTTTTCTGAAATCGGTTTTTATTAAAAATAATTTTCTGATACATAAGTTTTCTTATTCATAAGTTTTCTCATACATACACAAGCAGAAATTTTACCTATTTCGCAGAAATCTGAAAAAAACAAAATAATATATTTTAACTGTTTCATGGACAAAAAAATTCTGTTCGTTAAAAGATGAAGTAATTTTCTGACAGCAGAATTTTCAAACGAATTTCTTTGAAAATAAAAACCTTCTCTTTTGCACTTTCATCATAAAAGCAGAATTGTATTAAAATATTCATGGTACCGTTTATCAGTTTTTGAATTAAAATTAGGTGGTTAGGCCGAGTGACCAGCGCACTTGAAAGAACATCAGAAGCACTGTAAATTTCACTCAAGTTTTATAAAAAAAAAATGTACACCAGAATATTTATTTATAGCTTTTTAACTTATCTAACCGATTTTTATATGATATATATATACTTATATCTTTAAAGAAATTTCTGGTTGAAATGGAATTATGCGTATTTGGTAGCAGTCAAATTGATTGCTCTTGGCGTTTTTAGTGTTAAGCACTAAATCAGGGCTGCCGCCTTTCTTATTCAACAATTTCGACTTCATACAGGAAATTTCCATATTAGAATTTTTACATTATTACATTATGTAATCTCGAAATGTCTGGTATTAAAGAAAGCAAAATATAAAATTCGTAACTCCTGGTATTATTGCTGAATTTGGGAATAAAAAAGGAGTGTAAACTGTCAACCATGATTCCGCTCACTTCTTCAAATAAAACTCCATTTATTCATCTTTTTTCTTTTAAATCAGTTCAAGAATTCTATCACGGTATAACTGATTGAATTACATTTTCTGTCTCTTAAATTATTATAAGAAAGTATGGTGATTAAAAGGGATTTCTGATAAAACAATTTTACTAATAAAATAAACTGGAAAATATTCTTTAAAATACAAAGAACTATGAAAGAGAAATTGACTTTTCCTCAAATTGGCACAGGTGCCAAATCTTACACTTTTTCGTACCACAAAAATTAAATAGTACATTTTACATTTTTAAATAGCCGTAATCTGCCTATTAAAAAAGGAAACATTTTCTGTTACGTTTTGTGGCACAAGAAAGCATAAGATTCGGCAGCTGTGATATGGTGAAGCTTCAAGTGTAACCGGTTTTGTAGTGGCTCATTACTGCCAGGTCAAACTACCGCCAGTAAATTTGAATAGAAATTTTGTTCTTATTTAAACGCCTAATTAATGCAGAATTTCAGTTATAATTATGGCCAAAAATAGATATTGTTTGTTACTGGTGGAAGTTTACTTCAGCAGCACACAGGTTCTGCGTTTCCGCCATATTGTGACAACCTAAACAACTTACTGCCAGTGTCAGTGAAAAAGGTTATAATACTCGTGTCAACTTCCACCTGTAATAACGAATAGAAATGTTTACAATATTTGTGAGAGAAATTTTGCATGAATAATCTGCTAATCAAGCGAAATTTATTATCAGAAATTTAATGGTGGAAATTGTCTCGAGGGGGACGCTTATATCTACCCCCTGTATATCTGCCCCCATACGTCATTTTGACGTCACAGATAGAAGGGGACACATATCCAGTACTGCAGAATTTCACTGTCGTCGAAGGTTGTATATCCGACCCCTGTATATATGTCCCCATAGCAGATGGGGGCAGATATCAAATAGAGAGCATTTTATTTTTGTCGATAGCTGTATATCCATCCCCTGTATATATGCCCCCATACGACGTCACAGCTGAAGAGGACACATATCCAGTCCTAGAGAATTTTCTCTTCTTCCAAGGGTGTATATCCAACCCCTGTATATCTGCCCCCATGCGTAATTTTGACGTCACAGCAGAAGGGGACACATATCAAGGGGGCAGATATCCAATGCTAGGACTTTTACTTTTGGAAAGAGATTTGGATATCCGACCCCTGTATATCTGCCCCAATACGTCATTTTGACGTCAGAGCAAAGGGGATACATATCAAGGGGTCAGATGTCCAATGCTAAGGCTTTTACTTTTGGTGAGAGAGTTGGATATCCGACCCCTGTATATATGCCCCCATACGTCATGTTGATGTCACAGCAGAGGGGTTACATATTCGATGCTATAAGAACATTTTTAGGTTCGTCGACAGCTGATTATCCGACTCCTGTATATTTGTCCCGCTCCCCTTTTACGTGCATATTTTGTTGTTGCTGTGAATTAGTATACGGCCTTGAAGAAATATGTAGGAGAGATTAAGTGTGTAATATAAAAAATAGTATCTCGCTTATTTTGCATCCTCGGCTTTCAAGGACATACTATGTGGAAACAGGACCGTAGATAGAGACAGCCGGCCCCGTTAATAATTCGAATGCCACCACAAGTATTTTAGAGAAATATCTGCTAAGACGAAAAATTAATTTATCAATGAAGAATTCCGTTTTTCACAGGTTTTTTACGTCTGAAGTGGTATAATTGTATGGTATTTTTTGGCATGATCATGATTTTTCCAGTTTAAAGTGAGATTCCGTTACAGACAGGCTTTACTGTATTAAAAAATAAATTTCTTGGCAAGTTTTTTTCTAACGTCTATAAATTTGCTTTTTTTTTTTTTTTTTTTTTTTTTTTACAGCATTATTGTTTATTATAACACTTTTCATCTAAAGATTTTAAATAGTAATATAAAATATTAAAATATAGGCAAACCATTTTCGATTTTCTTGTAGCAGCTCACTGTTACATCCCTTCTTTTCCCCTTCAGTAATGTATTATTTATATTATTAATTCGATTATCATGAAATTCAAATGTATTATTTGTGAGATACAGATATTTGTTGTCAAATAAAAATTGCAAGCAATATATATATATATATATTTTTTTTTTTTCCTGAAACGTTATTGTGTTAGCTCTGCTTCTGAATAATAATAATAATTTATTATTATTATCATTATTATTATTATTATTATTATTATTATTATTATTATTATTATTATTATTATTTAAATTTAAAAAAATGTGATTTTTATATTGTTTATTTATGTGAGCTGGAAACATTCTATTGTGCACAAACTATTGTAATGCAGCCGAGATCTTCTAGGGATAAATTTTGGTTAATGGTATGGGTTTCAAAATCAAAGAATTTGAGATCTGAATATCAGCACGCAAGTAAAGAAAAAAATCTTGATTATAATTCCGAAAGAAAAAAAAAATGAGATTGCGTAATACTTACTTACTTACACAATGGTGCTACAATCCATGTAGGATTTTGACCTCCCTCAATATGCATCTTAAAATTTCATTCAAAGGATTATACAGTTGTCAGGTTTTTTTCGTAAACATTTGTCATAATCTATGTTTTTATGCTTTAATTAATAAAACTATTATTAGTACTAAAAGATTAAATCAGCAAATTAGTTATTTTATCAGTTAGTAATATCATTATGCATATTAAAATTTTGTAATAATTATGTAAATCTATATTAAATACTGCAGACATTTATATTTATTAAAATTATTAATAACTTAATTTAATATTAAATTGTTAATACTATTTAAATTAATAGTTATTAAACAATTATTTCTCTAGTTAGAACATTACACATTTTACGTTTTGATTAATAAAATTATAATTAATATAATTATAGAAATAATAAAAACTTCACATAAGTAATTTCATCAATTAACACAAATAACAAATCAAACAAATATCATGGCAAAAATTTTTGCATTTCAACTTATAAAAATTACTGTTAACACCATAAATTAAAGCTTACACGCATGTATGTGCTTGCTAATCAAAACAAACTATGAAAATGGGTGGAAACCATTAAATTGTGCACACAAAGTAAATATGAGAATGACCAATTTTATATCTGAAGTTATATTTGAAATATAGCAGCATTAGATTTAAATATCTTTTTTAAATTGAATGATTTTTACGCCAGATAAGAACTTGCTTTTTACAAACTTATCATAGTTAATTTTTTATAAACATAATCATTTAAGCTAAAACATGTATTTAAAGCATTTTTCGGTTATTCATTAAGGCAAAGTATCCATAGAAACTTTACAAATTAGGTTCACTTTATATTTCAATGCTTTTTTAAACAGTTTTAAAAAATTTTAATTTTTAAACACGATTTAATCACTAATTTTAATTGTCTGATTAAAATCGTTGACATCCTTATTAAAAGTATTAAGATTAAATTTGGAGTTTATTTTTATTTTTTTAGTTGTACTGGTTGCTTTTCCAGTATGAAAAAATACTTTTTTTTCTATTTGAGGTTTTTTTTTTTCGATATAAAAAAAAAATAATCTAGTATGAAAGTATTATAAAAATATAAGTATTTTATAAATTTAAAATTTATTAAATTTAATAATATTTTAATACCAGTTTATGTATATTTTATTATTTATAATATTTTGTCTTTGAATGTTGAACTCACGAAAAAGTAACTTTCAACTATTTTACATAATGAATACTTTTATCTTTCAAAGCATCCCGAAAAATCTATGTTTTTTATTTATATGAATTTATTTAATTTGTTTATATCGTTTTCCACCACAAATTTCAAAAGGTGATATTTATTAACTCTTTATCGCCTTATTTAATTGCAAAGTTTCTGCTATTAAATAAGACAATTTTTAGATATTGAATTAGTGGTAATTCGTCGGCTCTCGGTCTTCAGTTTAACCCCTTAACGGTCGCTTTAAATTACAGTTTAAAAATTCAAATTGCTTATTGGCACCTTTTTTTTTTTTTTTTTTTTTTTTTTTTTTTTTTTTTTTTTTTTTTAAGAAATATTTACCTTATTTAATAGCAGGTTAAATGATGCCATAATAAAGCCAATTACATACAAAAGCCTTTATAAAAGTGGTGGGGATTAAACAAACTGAATAAAAGACACAGCCTGTGAATATCACGGGAGCGAGAATTAAGAGGTTAAAGACACCTTAGGAGCTACTACAAGCAAATCTGTAGAATTCTTATTTATTTAGCAAAGTTTTCGTCTCCAAATGTCCATAATTTTCAGAACTTTAGCACATTAAGATTCACAGAAAGCATATTGTTTAAAGAAGTATGGTACTGATTGATGAGTTTAGACATTAAATTTTGACGTAATTAATGAAAATGTGCATCAACAAATTTTTCAGAAGGACATGTTTTAAAAAAATGGAATATATAAGTTAAAGTTTTTTTTTAATTATTTTAATTAATTTGCCTTTTAAAGTTTTGTATGTAATGGTTTGCACAAAATAAAATCTAAAACTGAGTACAGTAGAGCGCCGATTATCCGAACAAGTTGGGACCGACCCTAGGTCGGATAAATGGACAGACAATTTAAGGGATGTTTCTGACTTTCCTAAAACCTTCACACCTTATCGAAGCTTAGGTCTGTCAGCACCAGTTAGTGCTGGCACGTTTATTTTATTATTATTATTATTTTTATATGTTTATCATTTAATTTTTTTTCTTTCTATATCAGATGAATATGATCAACGTTCTTCTGCCGTTCGAGCCATTTCATAGCTGTTTCCAAATATTCAAATGCTTCATTATTTGATGGACCTGGGTATTTCCAGAGCATTCGTTTTCATTTTCTATAATTTCTTTTTCATCATGAATCTCATCCACAATCTCATCATCATTTAAAATCTGATATCCAGGGTCATGTACTACTTCACTATTTAACCACTCGTTAATTTCATTTTCTTCATACCTTCTTCCCATCTCTTTTATTGTTTTACA
Source organism: Maratus speciosus (assembly GCA_963932465.1). NCBI lineage: Eukaryota > Metazoa > Arthropoda > Arachnida > Araneae > Salticidae > Maratus > Maratus speciosus. The sequence continues at coordinate 238,111,446 of OZ010794.1, read as the reverse complement.
TTCCTCATTTTCTGATCCAGTATCAGTTTTTTCTTCATTTAAAATTTTATTTCAAGCCAATGGATAAGTGGGAGTTAGGTTACAATTTTTTTGAGGGAGAAATAGGCTGTTTGGATAGTTGGAAGCTCGGTTGATTGGAGTTCCGATAATCGGCGCTCTTCTGTACATGGAATAAAATCAACATATTATAACTATATATGTATATTATATATATATATATATATTGTTTCCCGTGAAAATTCAATATCGGCAAAAAAGATGACGACCTTTGTAAATGTGGTGGTCGAGGAGACCCGATGCATTACATTTTCGGCAACTGCAAATTCATGAAGTTTAAATTTCACAGAACAGAAACGACAATCCTTCAGGACATCCTAAAAATAATTAATGACCCGGCACAACTTAAAAAACTATATGCTAACTACGATATTCTCAATAGCCATTATTCTTTTATTCAATATAAATACATTCAATAATTACCTCTTCTGATTGCCTGTGGTGGACATGTCATGGGTCCACGTGGTGTATGGAAGGATGTTTTTGAGATTGTTTTATTTTTAAGAACTTAAATACCACTAGAAATATTGTAAATATGTATAAATATTTTTGTTTAAAAGGGTGAAAAAAATATTTCTTATCAAATGAAAAGATGAATGTAAATACTTAAAAATTTTTTCAAATAGTACGTAAATTCCAAAACATATAAATCATAATCGTAATATATTTCTAGGCTCGCCCTGAAACAATAGGGTAGCCAATTGTGATTGGTAAAGAATCGCCATCTTAAATAATCATAAATTTTTACAGGCGGTCCGGGGACACGGCACTTGCCTCTTGTGCTCTCTTCGGAGTGTCAGGCGGGTCGTTCTGAAGTCTTCTTTCCCGGAGACTGGGGTTGTGGGCTTGTTTCCGCAGGTAGTAAAACTTTTCCCTGCCCTGGGCTTGGGGGTTACACCTAACCATAAGCCAAAAGCGGGTTCCCAGGGTGGGTGCTTACTTACTTACTAGACTATTTAAAAAAAAGAGTATATTGTAGAGATTATATTACCTTAAAATGAGTAGATTCATATTTCATAAAGATTGGTATATATGTATATGTAATTTAAATATTTCTGATTATAAAAGAAAATTAAGGGGGCACAGGACCTTTGAGTTTGTCGAAACAATCAAAAACATCGCCTTCTTCAAAGTACCAAAACACAAACAATATGCAATTAAGATCTTTTTCTCCCCTTCATGCCTAAAGAATATATCCTTAAGTACATTATCTAGAAAAATAAAGGTTGTATGTACAAAATTAATATTTAAATTTTAAATTTAAAAATTAATCTCACTAATGCGTGATTAAGTGCTGCGCGCATGATAAAACTCTAAATTATGCATATAGGAAACAATTTTAGAGCAAAATAGAATCATAACATACCTACGTATAACTTAAAATCAAAATATACGCAAAAAGTTTTGTTTAAAATTTAATTTTAGCACAAAATAAAAAAAAAAGTTCAAAAATCTGAAATTTATTTCAAGTTTTTCAAGTGCAAAAAAATAAATAACCAAAATATCTGATTTTTTTTGTTGTACCCTGTAGACTATAAAGAAATGCATATTTGGTTATTTTTTTCTAAGCTGTAGCTTACATAGTTTAAAAATAGCAGTGCGCGCAAATTCCAAATTTACTAATATGAGAAAACGCTTTTCAAAATTTCAATGTCTACGGACCTTCTATTATACTCATCATCTAAAACTGATTATAATTCAAGAAATAATACAGATTTCTGAATGCAGTTTTTTGCATATGGTTGAGAAATCTTAAAAGTCCTGCGCCCCCTTAAGCATTTTTTTTTGTTAGCAACAAAATAATTCAAATCTTATTATCTTGAAATTTTAAGAGACTTAGAGCTGTTTAATCACCAAAATATTGATTTTTCGAAAACTTATATATGAAAGAACAATATAGTAGTATTTTGTTGCATTTTAAAACATTTTGCATAGAAATATTTCTAGTTTTACGCAAATTATGACTAAAAAAATGCGTCCATTCTTTTACTGCAAACAATGATTTAAAAGACACTTTAAAGTTATTTTTCTCAGAAAGATAAAAGCCTTTTTTTTTTTTTTTTTTTTTGGCTGCGCACAAAAGATGTATTTTACATTAGTTAATACTTTTGCATGCAATCTTTACGAATTTAGATATTATATCTACAACTTAGGATTAAATTTGGATTAAATTTGTACATATTTTAGTAAAATTTCTATTTAAAAATTATTGTTGAAAATATTGTATGCATTAAAATTATCTGTTTTTGTGCCTAGAATTACAAACAAACTTTAGTTCAGTTTTAATATAATTCTTGCGTTGCAGGTTTTATAGCGAGAACATAGCCAATAGTATTTATTTTGATTTTTTTTTTATCTTGCTGGGATTCAGATCTGAAAATTGGCGCTATGCGACTCCTATATCATCCTTTACATTCCCCAGTCTAAATGATTTTCGGGCTCAGGTTCTTTCCTAACGGAAGTGTTTGATTGAGTACTTGATTGGTGAGTTTTTAGAGAATCCGGAAAATACGGTTTTGATAATCGCTTTTTTTCGGTATACATCATTAATTTCCCATTTCCCCACACTGTTTTGATGGAACGTTTATTGATCTATTGGTTATTAATCAGTAAAGGCTTAGCAAAGATTATAGCAAAAACCAAGGTTGCCAACAATTAATCTTTGATGTCTTTTAACTATAGCTCGTTTTTTATTGCGCATAGAAAAAGATAATATAATCTGGACAACATGGAGATTCAAAAAAGAGGTAAAAAGAGACATAGAGAGTTACAACATAAATTGTCTGTAATTTATCGCAGGTAATTCATATATATATATATAATTCAGAGACATAAAACTCAAAAGAGAAGAAAAGTTAGAAAAAAAATAAAATTTCACAAAAGGGCTACAAACTTTGAAATATTTTCTTAAAATAAAAAATCTTCATAAAAAAAGACTAAATTCAGGGGATCACCACATTTTCAGAAGATATGCCTAAACAAATCCAAAAAAAAAAAAAAAAAAAAAAAAAAAAAACTTATTTAAGATTATTTATTTCACTTAAATTATGATTTTGACATTTTTTAAACAATATTATTCTTCGTATTATTCTTGTTTATTAAGTTTATTTTAATTTAATGTCAAATTATTTAAATCTAAAAGTTAGGCGTATCTGAAGTTTTTTCAGGTTTTCATATAAAAATATATATCGGTAAATAAGTTATATTTTAATCAGAAAAAGAAAAGTTAAGAAGAAAAATTACTAAAAAGACAAAGACTTTATAGGGGAAATGAAGTTCGATTACCTTTGTCAAGTTAACTTATGGTATTTTTTATATAATAATTTTTATATAAAAGAAAATTTAGAAATATTTCCCTTAAGAGATAAAATGCAAAATGCAATAAATTTTATAAAAAAAAAAAAAAAAAAAGAAAAAAAAAAAAGAAAAAAAAATTGAAATTACTTTGTTATATATTTTTTTTAAATTCTGGATTAATCTTTATAATAAATGTACAGTCTTGAAAAAAAAAAAAATAAATAAACAGCCCCTACTAATTCAGCAATAAATTATCATAGAAGAAAGTTGTTGGTGCCAAATTATTGGAAATAAAGTCTACTGTTAAATAATGTGTATAAAATTTGCTTAGGGAGGTATATGTATGTATTGAAAACAAACTCAATATTTGTTGTTTTGTTTTTGTTTTTTTAAGCAAGTCACAATTTTGACCCCATAAATAAATTCTACACCACTTAATTAGTCTAAAAACAAATTTTCATGAAATTCGCACTATAGTTTCAGACAAATTATTTATTTTACAATGAGCATATTTGGAAGGCTGTATCCAAATTTTAAATTACACATAATACAAGAGTAGTAATTATAATAATAATAATAATAACACACGTATACAAAAATGAAATTTTTAATATGAACACCCAACATTAACATTATATTAGTATTAATTAAAAAATTACCCTAGAATACCAAAAACAAAGTTAATGTTAAATTCATTTTTAGCCACTTTCCAACAAAGTTGAAAAGTGTTTATGCATTCGGTTTATCTGTCCGTCTGTACGCGCTCTAACTCCCGTAAGTATACTCGGATCGTTCTGATATTTTTGGATGTTAGTGACCTCTACCATAGCACGAACTCTATTTCAAATGAAGTTTGTAGCATGTTTAGTTCATTTACAGGGACAGTCAGAATTTTTCCGTTACATTACGGGCCATGGGAAAAAATCGTTTAAAATGATTTTTAATGATGTTACATGCTTTCAAACATATTAAAATTGATATGCATTTATCAAGTGCACTAAAATATGCATTCCGCAGAATATGCGGTGCAAAGAATAATTATTATTCATTTACAGGGCCACACAAAAGATCTCCGTTACATAATAATATACGGGTGGAGGGATTTTTTTCCGGCGTACTTTAATTATGTTAAATTACTTCATGTGTAATGAAATTGATATATGTGGCTGAGGTTTACTATAACTTATTTCATGTATAATACGAAGTGCATAGCAATTACAGGGACACACAAAAGATTTCAGATACGATATTGTATTCGAAGTACTGTAAAGTAGCAATGATTGCTGGAAATGCATTTTTAATTATGTCATGTGCTTTTATGTTTTACTATAGCTAATGCATTGTATATGGTGTGTATAAATGCTGAAATTCATATACAGGGCTACACAAAAGATTTCGTAATGGTTACTGGGTATGATTGTAAATTGCTTAAAGGTGGTTTTTAAATTGTTTATGCATTTTTACGCTGAACTGCATTTTGTTTACTAAGAAATGTTTGTAGAACAAAGAAAAAATTATATACAGTGTCACGCAAAGAATTGGATACATGACCGTCTATAAATGATAATTTCTGGAAATGTGATTCCAGTAGTTTTAAGAGTGTTTTACTTTGAATTAAACTTTAGCTAAATAGTGGCGTGTAATAAAGGTACTAGGTTAACTACAGGGTTGTACAAAAGTATAGAAGTATGTTTCCATATATTAGTATAAATTGCTGAAAGAGAAATTTCAACCTGTTATTCGTTTTCTTGCTAAACTAAATTTCCCCATTATATAGCATATATATCAACCTACAGATCAAATACAGAGCTGTTCAAAAGAATTGGAATACATATTTGCTATGGATGGTAACTTCTAAAATCAATTTTTCAAATGTTTTATGCGTTTTCTAAAATGTTTACTTAGTTCTCTTATATACCTTATTTCCCTAAATAACGAAGTTTTGTTAAAGCATTCAGGAAGTGCTGGAAAGTGTTTCATAATCTATGCTTAACGCATGAAGTTTCTTTCTTGTTTATAATCAATGGGGAATCATTTAGAGATGTATATTAATGTGTATACACGTGGCATATGAATTCTTAGATCATTTTCTATTTTATGCTTTTGAAGCAGCTTTAGTTTGATAATACCATGGCAATTGTAACCAAGAGTTGAAGTCCTTCCAATGTAGTGATTTATTTTTCGACTGCTTTATTGTACGTTGATTTATTTCCTGGTTGTTTATTGCGCTTCTTTTTTCCAGTGCTTTATTTTCCGGGATCTGGGAAAGGGCAATACACATTTTTTTTTTTTTTTTTCTGATTTTGTTACTGGATTTATAGCGATCATATAGAAATTGTACATTCGGGAATAATTTTAAAAAAACTGGACGAAAGGGAAAAAAATATATATATAAATGAAAGTAAATTAAGCGCATCATTTCTCTCGAATGTTAAAAGTAATGGAGACTACTTTTCTAGTAAAAGTGTTGTTTCATCGCACTTTTTTTTATGTGATTTAAAGAGTAGATACAAACTATTATTATTATCATCATTATTTGAAGATTCATGGATTTGTTCAACATTTTTGCAAAAATACTATATACGTTTAAATAAAATACACAACCTTAATATTTAAAGGTTGTGTGCTTGATTTAAACCTATTCAGCAGTTTACAAATTGTAGAATTATTTTTAATTCTAATTGTATTTTCTATCGATTATAATATTCCGACATTCTATAAGCTATATCTATATAGTTATAGAATTTTACTGAGAATCAGTACAATTTTTCTAAATTGGAATCAATCACGTAGGCAACCTTAGTTATGATTTTTTTAAGTTATAGCACATAAAAACAATTAAAATATTTAATAATTATTTTTTTTTTAAACTTCATATAACCTTTCTTTTCAGTTCTTTCTAAAATAAAAAGAAGATTAATGCTGTTCTCAAATCCAAAACTATGGTAATTGTACCTAACTGTATAAGGGTGTTTAAACTTTAAACTGGACATGTCTAAAGAGTTAAATTGACCCACCACTGACACCCATTTTAAACGCCGCTCTGAGGCAGCTCACGCCTTTTACACTTAGTCTCTTGTTTTTTGTTTTGAATGTATTGTATTTATGTGTTACTTTCATTGTGTGAAGATAGGGTGAGGGGTAGTCCATATTGTTGCACACCGACAGATAAGACCACTCTACACAAAGAAAGATTTCTGTATATGTATAGGAGCTTTAACAGAAAGGTGTCTGGCAATTACTTGTGACAAGTCCAACCCCCTCCCCCCCCCCTTCTCCCAGAAAAAAAAAAAAAAAAGTTTTACGGATGCTTTGTAAGTGTCAAAGGAGAATAAGGGGTGTTACTATAAATTGGCGTCGCTGGTCGTGCCGGGAAAATAGCTTTGAGTTATTTAAAAATATTACAGTTCGCATGTAAAAAAATTACGTGCATAACCTTAATTTATTTATTTTTCAATCCCTTTAGAAATGTTAGATCTTTTTTAATTCTCTTTTCTCTTTTTTTTTTTTGCGTCTTAGAGGTTATAAATCAGAAAATTCCTCTTAATAATCTTATTTTGTACAGAACGAATGTATATATATTAAAATTATTACAGGGCACTATTTTATAAGATGCCATTTATTCTTATAATTAAAAAAATATAAAAGTACCGGTTCATTTAAATAGAAGAAATTATATCCTTTAGCCTGAAGAAAAAAAGATTCATTAGAACGAAGCACATAGCTTTTTCATCCCTCAAACGATGCAAACTATGGAACAATGAAACAATCTGATCCACGTTCTTGGAGTACCTAGTTGCGTTGCAACTGCACCTCCGGGCTATAGATGTTGCGTTTTACAGTGCATTGGGAACCATAAAAAAGGAAATTTAAACGCGGCCGAGACCACCGGTAAAAGTAAAAGTAGAGAAGAAAAACAATTAAGAAAATCGTTAGTACAATCAATAAGAGAAAAAAAAAGTCCCATAAGATCCTACAAATGTGCATGACAGACGATGCATGAATTTATCTTTTATATAAAATATATTCTTATTTTAAAACGTTTCCGGTGGTATCATATATGAGTTTACAATAATGATTTTTTCGAAGAAAATATGTCCCCTGATTTACAATATAAAATTTAAAACTTTTTGTTAACTTAAAAAGTGACAGATAATAATAACACAAATGTTACAAGTTTAAAATATACATTTTATTTAAATTACCTAGTACGTTCGGTCAGCAATTCCGCAGCTATCCTCTGGGAATATTTTCATTAATTGCCTTTCCCTGTCAATTGCTCAGGTACTAGTCACATCTGTATACAGGGCATCGCAAAGAGATGGTCACAACTTTAAGACAAAATCGTTATAGAAAAACAGTAGAAAATTTGATTCATTGGTTGACAGGAGTATTTGAAACCTTTTAATTTGCTTATCTACATATGTTATACGATGTCTAAAAGAAAATGCCCCCAGTGGGTCCCAAGTAATAGTTTTAACTAGCCTAGTTAGGAGGAAAATGTCAATAAAGAATTGATTTTAAAAACAATAGAAAACTAAGTTGTTATAATAAAATTTTAATCATTAGTTTTCTAATATAATTTATTTTTTGTGAAAGTGGGTAGGGTATGGGAAGCAGAGAGGGAGATCGCACTCCCTTCTTAAATGTCTGAAAATATATGAATTTTGATCACATTTGGCCGATTTTAACCATTTGTCACGTATTAATAAAAATAGTGGTTATTCCCATGCGGGCCTCCAGAAAAGGGCAGCCCAGCTCATCTATCCCGCACGCCCTTGTATGGGTCAGGCCCTGTTGCGGCTGTGTTTCAATAAAATAATTAATTTCGTAAATCCCTGCGCTAGAAAAGGTGCTGCAAAAATTAGGTAATAATTTATATATTTTTGAATAGTTCGAGTTTATATGTTGTTTTATAAATAAAATTTATTTTTCTAATTATTTTATTTTATTGAAGATAAAAATTAGAATTCACAAAACAAAATTTAGCTAGCATTTTACGAGGGCTGTACCTAGCCTTCACAAGAAAAATATCTTTTTATGTCTAAAATGTATTTTGTTTTTAACATAATGTCCTTTTAGCTCGATACACTTAGCCCAACGTTTTTCTGTTTTTTTTTTCTGTTTTTTTTTCATGCTTTCTAAAAAATACGATTTTTCCAACCCTTCAAAATACGCGTTTGTTCCAGCAATAATCTCGTCGTTAAAGCCAATTCTTTACCACTAAACCATTTTTTCATATTTGGAAATAGAAAATAATCTCTAGGCACTAAATCTGGTGAATATGGTGGATGCAGTTTCAGTTCGTATCCTAATTCATGGAATTGTGCGATGACGACGACACAAGAATTGTACGAAAAAGGTTGTTTGATTGTGGAGGGGGTGGTGGCGCTGGAAGTGGAATCATACTGTAGTATGATGAGGTTTTAAATAGATTTTTTTTCGATCGGAAAGGATGTTTTTTATCTGATTATTCTGTTGTACGAAGGGGGGGGGGTGTAGGACGGGCTAAATTTTTATAGGGGGGGGGTATTTTTTTATGTAGATAGTCGGTTTCGGAGTGTGAAAAGAACAGTTCGATTGTGGAGGTGGCGCAGAGAATGGAATCATAATGTAGTATGATGAAGTTTGAGAGAGATTTTTTTGTTATTTTCGATTGAAAAGAATGTTCTTTTATCTGATTATCCTATAGTTTGAGGGGGGGGGTAGGAGGTGCTAAATTTTTAGAGGGGGCTTAATTTTTTTAATCGTCTTTTAGCTCAAATGAATGACTATTTAAGGTGATGCCATACTATAATACAAGAGGTTAGGTCTTTTCGAGAGGGCTAAAATTTTAGAGGGGTTTATTTTATACATATATTTTTTTCGAATCGACTTAGAGTAGGAATAAATGACCTTTTAAGGCTGAGTCATACTATAACACAAGTGGTTAGTTCTTTTCAAAAGGGAGTTTGAGTGGCCTTAATTTTTTAGGGGGCTTAATTTTTAAGGAGGCTTATTTTTTTTTTCCGAACCGATTTAGAATAGGAATTGAAATTAGATGATAAACTCCTAATATAGACCGAATTATCAGTGTAAACATAAACAAAACCAGCTCAACCGGGATTGTCGCACGGCACTTCCGGTTCAGTGCAAAATATATGCAAACTTCCCATTTTTTTCTTTTTTAATAATTTTTTAGGGGGCTTAATTTTTAAGGAGGCTTTTTTTTTTCCGAACCGATTTAGAATATGAATGGAAATTAGATGATAAACTCCTACTATAGACCGAATTATCAGTGTAAACATAAGATGAGGGGTTCATCTTCCGGTCCCAGGCCCTTGCAGGCCCATGTGTCTACGCGCGGAAAGACCCCTGTTCCAAACCCCGCGGCGCGTCCCGAAGGTCGCCGCCAGGAGTGGCCCGTCAGGGCCGATCCACACGCAAACTCCGGTCAAGCCGGTGCACTGCCCAACGCACGTCACACCGGTTATTCCCAAGAGGATGATTGGTCGCGTGCGACAGATCCCGCCACTTAGCTAGAGGAGCCAAATGGTTCCTTCTCTTGGTTCCCGACCCGGGACGCCCCGATAGCCCGCAGGAACCGAACACGTATAAAGGAGTCGGGCCCACGAACCGATTCGAGGTTACCGAGCCGGAGTTGATGTACGGAGGGCCCTCAAGATCAAATACCATTCTACGGCAAAGACATTTTTGAGGGACAACCGAATAAGGGGTAGGTGCCGCTCGCGAGCCCTGGAGAGTCGCGGAAAGTTTCTCCATGAGCGCATAGACACGCCCTCGCTAGGGGGTGGGCTGCGGGGTCGGACGTATCCGGCCCCCAGTCCACGGGTACCTTACCTACATGTTTATTGCACTACACATATATACACTACGACATAAATACACTACGACATATATACACTACGGCATAAATACACTACGACATATTATTCACTACTAAATGCAGGTTCATGAGACAGAGTCCCGAACCTGAGAACTTCATGCACCACCACCTCCAATACCGCGCGTACGACGGACTGGTTGATTTGCGTTCGACTGCGGCGCTTGACCGCGAAGGGCTCTGGTACGACGACCATGCCTTTGGCGACCTAGATCTCGATCCAATGTCCGCAGGAGGAGATCATTTACGATGACCTTCACTCCCTTCCGACAATAGCCATCTAGACACAGATCGAGAAGTGTAACAAAACCAGCTCAACCGGAATTGTCGCACGGCACTTCCGGTTCAGTGCAAAATATTGGCAAACTTCCCATTTTTTTCTTTTTTACTAATAAATTTTGAATCGCTTTGCAACATTATTATTTTTTAAATGTTTTTCTCAAAACTATAAAATCTCGAAAATGTGAGCCAAGTATATGTTTTTTTACGTAATGAAGTTTAAATAAATATTTATTTTAGTCGTTTTGACAGCACGGGTGCCATAAAGAAGGTTTATTGCTTTTTTCTGGCGACCGCCAAAGTGCTAAATTCTTTCTACGATATAGCGATATGTTTTTGTTTATTTGCTAATGAATGAGAAGGATTCGTGTTGTATATTTGATGAATCTAAATTATTTAAAAAACGCTAGTAAAAATGAAAAGAGTAAAGGTTACTTATCTGTTCATAAAAGTCAATTTGTAAATGTACAGCGTGGAAAAAAAAAGTAAACACCCCCTACAAACTTCTCAACAAATTATCGTAGAAGAAAGTTACTGGTACCGAACGATTGTAAATAAAGTCTACTTTTAAATGATGTATATAAAATTTTTTTAAGGGGCCATCTACATAATAAAACGAACCATAATTTTGTTTTTTTTCAATAGCAGTACACATTTCTGACAGCATAAATGAACTCTACACCTTTCAATTAGCCTACAAACAAATTTTTATGCAAGTCGTGCCATAAGTTTCCGAGAAATTAATTATTTTAAAACGAGCGTATTTTAAGGGCTGTATCAAATTGAAGTTCCGAACTCGATTGTTAGCCGAGAGAGCCGCCTTCTTGATCATGGCACGTTTAAGCGTTAATGAAACCTGTTTGATTACAGGATAGCAGAATAAATTTCAAAACTTTACTCACTTCTATCATAGACGGCCCCTTAAACCATCATTTTGCCGTTTTTTAAGCATAATTTGAAAACTACTTGGCAGAAAAATGTGAAATTTCGGATTTCCGTAAAGCAGGACGTAATAAATCTAAATCCATCAAAAAATTTGCATGTTCAATTCATAATTTTTTAGAATATTAATTTCATAATTCATATCATAAAATTATAAAAATTGCAAATTCAACGTATTTATGTTTGGGTATATTAATATTATTGTTACACAAAAAATTAGCTCATTAGGAGCATAATTTCAGGAGATATAAATAAAAATATGAAAATGTAATTTAACATTAGAAGTACTAAATTTTGAATGTCTATAATTCAAAAACTTATCATTCGAATGACTTGAAATTTGGTTTCTGGGCACATTTTGAACCGAAGATTTGAAATATCTCGTTAAATTTGGGTACTGCCATTGAAAAAAATGAAGTTTGGATTCGTTTAATATGTATATGGCCCCCTAAGAAAATTTTATACACACCATTTAAAAGTAGAATTTATTTCCAATCGTCCGGTGCCAGTAACTTTCGTCTACGATAATTTGTTGAGGAGTTAGTAGGGGGTGTTGACTTTTTTTTTTTTTCCACGACTGTACATGGCAGTTGTTCATTTTTTTTTATTTTAAATATTACATATTTCTTTCGTTTTGTTTTTACACTTAAATGTTGCATCAGATTTTAACAACAACGGATGGAGTTGTTTTCAATGGTCATTGCACATATATATTGAATAAAGTTTTTTTATTACATTTGTAAATTTTATTAATTACAGAAAAAATCAACAATTATTTATAAGTTTCAAAATACAATATTATTTTTAAATCATTGTTTAACGTCTGATATATGATTTAAAATATATATATATATATTACGATTCATCAGACATTACAAGTAAAAATTGCATAAGTACATTTAATGCATTTAAAAATGCAAGCGTTTCGAACTAAATTTTAGCCTCTCATTAGTGCAATAAATAACATTCAAATGACCAGAAAACTATATATCTTGTTTACAGTTAATAATTATTAGCAGTTAAAATTAAAGAAAGTATAAAAATATCAATGCAATGATGTGTATTCAGGTGGAAGTGCACAAGATTTATTAATCGGCGAAGTTTGCTTACGAGTGAATACACCTTCCGGAAAAACTCTACTTTTAACGTTATTGCAACCGAATTTGATAAGTGTCATATTTGTGATATCTGGGATATGGTCGGAATCTAAAGAATGCTGTACAATTTTAGACTGCAGGCTTCCAGATTTGTAGGCACGTTTATGTTCGGCAAGGCGAATAGCACAAGTACGACCAGTTTCGCCAATAAAAACCGAGTCGCAATCTTTACATGGGATACTGTAAATTGAACCGATTCTAGTAATAAAAGCTGCTATCAGATTCACCAACTTTTCAAGCAACCAACTTTTCAGCCGATTTTAACCCCACTTTTTCCAGTTCAAAGGGAGAAAAATGTTACAATTGTCGTTGCTAAAGTTGGAGGAAAACCAATACTACTAGTACCAGCCGTCAATATTTATTGCCTTTTCGTAACAATCGCTTATCTCTGATTCGCTGAAATGTTGAAAGGTGGGAAGAAATGTTGCGGCTAGCGCAGACTTTTTTGAGATGCAGATAAAAAGTTGGGGATATTGCTGTTTGCTATCTTACTGGGTGTCGAGACAATATTTCGCGAAAAGTTGGAGGAAATCAGGAGTTGGCCCAAATATTGCTCGAAAAGTTGGTGAATCTGATAGTAGCTAGGGGGGATTTTAGGTTTAGATTTACAAAGTAGATTTTTCAAAACATTTTGCGACCTCAATGATGTACTGATATTATGAGACTTCAAAAGACTAGAAATTTTTTCAGAAAGATATTTGTTGTTTGGTAGAGATACGTAAATAGTACTGCAGTTCATTGAATATGAAATAATGTGCCTTTTACGTTCTACACTGTAAAAAAAAATCTGTAAAGTTACTAAAGTTTTTCTAGGAAACTGGGATTCCAAGAAATCTTTATGTAACGGCAACAGGAAAAATTCCTGTAACAGCGTCTGTTACAGGACTTTTTCTTGTTGCCGTTACATAAAAATTTCTTGGAATCCCAGTTTCCTAGAAAAACTTTAGTAACTTTACAGATTTTTTTTTACAGTGTAAGGTCAAAATGCATATGCTAATACACCATTTATTTCAATTCTGACCATACAAAGGATGTTTTTTGCAATCCGCACCTAACATTGTCACTTGCTATTTATTGAACGTTATTTATTTTATTATTACTTATTTGTAAACTCATAAAACATAATATTTTGCTGTTTTTCGAATAAAAAATATTTATTAATAAGTTATAACTTGCATTTATTAATGACTGTGAGATGTATTTTGATGGATGTCATTCTGTCTTATTGAGTTAATGAAATGTTTATTGTATAGCTATAAAAGAGCCTGTAGTTTTAATTTGTTTATTTTATTAAATATATTTTATTCTGTTTTAAGTATATATTTGTACTGATTTAATAAAACAGTTCGTAAACGTCTGTAATTTTTAAATTTTATATTTTTTAAATACTCATTTTCATAGCGACAATTTTTGTTCATGTATTAGGGGAATCGTCCCCCTACGAGTTACGCTAGCCAACCCCCGTTCAGACACCGCAGTTTATAAAAGCACGTTAATTTGATCGGCTTTAAAAAGATTTTGACAGATTGAATTATAATTTAAAAAACAGTGGCGATCTCCCTATGAACGGGTTTCTATTCATTTCTCATTGATTGGGGAATTTTAAGGAAAAATCAGCTGCTGTTAAACGATACTATGGCTGTTTTCCTCTTTGATTAAATAAAACCAGTTAAACATTTCAAAATAAGCTAATATAAAATGAATTAAGTAAACAGAGTTTTTGTCTCCCGGTATTTTTTAACAAAGCGAAAGGAAAGTTCTTTTAAATAAGAGATTATAAGCGGGCTCTCAGGTCAAGCACACAAGTCGTATGTTTGTTGTTCAATAAGTAAATAAATAAATGAACGACATTTTAAATACATCGTTTTTAACAAAAATCCCAACAAAAATGGTTGAAAAGTTCATCTCGAAATATCAAATAAATGTCTCGCGCAATTTTAAATTTAAACTATTTTGCAATATTATTTTTTGTTCATTTTACGTAATAAGTGTAATGTGACGTAAATGTGACGTAATTCCTCCTATTTAAGACTTCTAACGCATGTTAATGAATTTATAATTTTACAAAATCCTTTCTCTGTTAAAATTCACGTGTAACTATAGTTTTTATGAAGTAATTTTCAATAAGTTCCTGCTTTTTATACATAATTATTTAATTCTAATTTGAAAGTTTTTTTCTGTGTTTAATAGTCACGTGTAAATAAATTTTTAATTTGAAGCAAATATTATTGTTTGCGCTGTTTATACAGTTGGAAACAGGTTAAATTAGTATAATTTTCTAAAATAAGTGAAAAATGTCTCTCGAAATGCTGAAAATTTGAATTTAAAATAGAAATAAAAGCTCAAAAAATGTGTCAAATTAAAAAAATAAATTCATTCTGCACACCGGGAAATTATAACGTATAAAATGATCTAAAAATGATTAAATTCCGATGTATAGTTTTTGCTCCTATAAAACTTTTTTAATGGAACGACTTTGTCCAAATTTAGTATTAAATATCTCTTAAAATAATTCTTCGATTTGAAAACTGTCTGCATCAGCGTGTTTATCAAACATTTCTCAATAACACCGCCGATTTTCATATTTTTGTATGCAATATTTTTCTTAATATTAACGGAGAAATACCTCCGGTCACAAAAAATTCAGAACAGCGGTGACAGCGTAAGTTGCTGTTTTTTAGAATAGAGAGAAATTTCTTTTAGTGCCAACTATTATGCTTGGCAACAATGTTGTTGGTACAACAAAATAATACCAACGTCTAATTACAACACTGGGTGTGCAGATAGATATTTAACAAAGTTTGCTACCAGATAGTAAAATTTAACTTAAATAAGGACAGAAGTTTGAAGAAATAGCTCTTTATTTAGTCAGAAAAGGAGAAAATACAAATAACAATTATAAATATTTATCCGTGTAAAATCCCTAGAAAAATTAGCCTTGTTAAAATTACTTTTTTTTACGCTGCTTGCTCTTAGACTATATGTTTTTGCGGAATTTCCAACACTTCACGACTTTTTTCTTGTAGAGTTTTTTCACTAAATACCGTGATTTTTCCATCGCTTTTTGTGTAAATAACACAAATATATATATATATATATTATTTCCATGATAAATATATATAAGTCACGCGTACTATATAAAAAGAAAAGTATTTTAAAATAAAAAAAAATAGCACTTCTAAAGCTGCACATGTACTACGAATAAAAAAATTTGAACTACTCCAAAATTTTTCGAACAACTGCACGCTTGCACGTACGAGTCACGTTGCTGCTTGCACGCTTGCACGAGTCACGTAGTCTTGCGAGAGCCGTAGTCTTGCGCAGTTAGATTTGTTGCGATTGCGCACGCATCCAGTTGAAATTCATCTTAAGATAGCCATCTTAAGATAGTCTTAAGATAGTCATCTTAAGATATTCACCTTTCTACAGGTGGAACGCGGTTTACGCTTTTTTTGTATCATAAGTCAGTAAATGAATCTTCAGCGAGGCACCGCAAGTCCAGCTTTACTGACACTCGCGCTTAACATTCCCTATCATCTGGCAAGTAGAAAGTTCCACCAAAATCGTCTGTCCTTTTCAAAATATTTTTTCTAGGTATAAATATTATTCTGCCTCAATCTCAGCGGGCCTCAAATACTTTTTTTCGATAGTTATAAAATTCCACTTGAAACCACCTGGCACAGTTTTTGGTCACACTAAATAGTCTGGCTTTTATATTTTTTATTTCATTAAATACTAAATTTGAAGGTATTAAAATTTCAAAATGCCTCAAGGATTATTTTTTTTTTTTTTTTTTGCACGAAAGTTTTGGAAATTTAAAAATTCACGGGTTGGCTAAGTGCCACGATCCTTCAGCTTGATATTCGATTTTGTATTCAGATATTACAAAAGTAGTGTTATACAAATTTTCAGGATGCCTCAAATACCTACCATAAAATGTTTAACACATTGTGTTGTTATTTATCTCGGACTATTTATTAAAATTCTAAATATCATAAAAATCTACTTGGAAAAACATTGAAGTCAAAAGGCTATTAAAATAGTGAAACAAAACAACAATTTAAAAATTGCATGATTCATAGTCCCAATGTTTTACGTTTCTTGTGTGCCTGTAAATGGATTGTAAAGTAATGCACGCCCTTTTGAGTAGTGCTCTGTTATAGTGTATATTGTGTGTGTGTGTATATATATATATATATACAGGGTGTTTCATAAAAGATGGGCAAAACTTTAAGAGGTGATAGTACACATCTAAACAAACAACTTTCATCAGATAATGCATTGTTGGAAATGAAACGCAAACATACTGGCGCATTTTGAAACTTGGTTCAATCAGCGGTTAAAACTCAATTCCTGTTGCAAGTTATGGGACACTAATAGCATACAAATGTGATATGGGGAAGAATAAGAACGCGTATGCAAAATTTCGCTTCGATTAATACACAAAAACCGCTGATCTGAGAGTGCAACTGTCAATCGTGGTAGGAATGTATCGCGTGATGTTACCCGTCACTAATAAGGAAAAGGCCGATATAAATTTTATCTACGAACCTCCAAAGGGAAAGGGATCAGAAGCTCAACGATTGTATGGAGAGCGGTTTCCCATCAGGCAGTTGCCACTTAATCGTTCTTTGTGTTTTTTTTTTTTACCTCGTATAACAACGTGACCTTCGGCGCCCTCTAACACATTTGCGTTTCATTTCCAACCATGCATTCTTTGATGAAAGTTGTTTGTTTGGATGTGTATTATCACCTCTGAAAGTTTTGCCCATCTTTTATGAAACACCCGTATATATATAAAAACTTTCATTTCATTCTAACTAAACGGTCAAGCGCGAGTATTACTCGCGCTCAGAGGCTTCTATACAATAAATATATGAATTATTAACTGCATTATTAAAAAAAAATGTTTGTAAACAAATAATAAGTCTTTTTAAAAAACTATATAACGCAGACTTGGGTATAGCTGTATATACTAGAAAAGTATGAGTGGGTATACCATAAAAGTTCAAAGAGATATGAAGCCTAAATAATATCAAATATTGCTATTGTGTATAACCCTTTTTACTTTCTTCTATCTTTACAAGAAGAAAGTATTGGATTCATGAAAATTTTCGAATTCCGGTTTTCGACGGATTTACACGTTTTAGGGGTCAGAGATTCCAAAAAATATGTTTTTACAAAATGTCTGTCTGTGACTCTGTGAGTCTGTCTGTCTGTCTGTCTGTCTGTGTGTATGTGACACAAATTTTGTGGGCGCTCTATCTCAAGAACTAATGCACGGAATTTAATAAAAAATTATATTCTGTTAGTCCCTAATACAAATTGAACCTGATTAGTTTTTGGTGTAAATCGCTCAACAGGTGGCGCTGCTATGCTGCATTTTTCACGATTTTTGCAATAGCTCTATCTCACGAACTAATGCACGGATTTTGATCAAACTTCAGATTTTGTTAGTCCTTCATATGAAATGGTGCTGATTACGTTTTGGTGTAAATCGCCTAACAGGTGGCGCTGTTATGAGGAATTTTGCAGGATTTACACAATTTTCCCAATAGCTCTATCTTAAAAACTAACGCACGGATTTTCATCAAACTTCAGATTCAGTTAGTCCTTGATATGACTTGAAACTGATTATGTGTTGGTGTAAATCGCCCAACAGGTGGCGCTTCTGTGCTGCCTTTTTCAGGATTGCCTCAATAGCTTTATCTATAGAACTAATGGACGAATTTTCATCTAACTTCAGATTTAGTTGTATGTTGACACAAGTTGTTGTTACTTAGGGTTTGGTGTTAATCACCCAATAGGTGGCACTGCTATGCAGGAATTTTCACGATTTTCGCTATAGCTCTATCTCAAAAACTAATGCACGGATTTTCTCCAAACTTCAGATTCAGTCAGACGTTGACATAAATTGTTGCTGATTAGGATTTGGTATAAATAACCCAATAGGTGGCGCTGCTAGGCAGCATTTTGCTGGATTTAGACGATTTCAGCGATAGTCATATCTCAAGAACTAATGCACGGAATTTCATATCTATAGAATCCTCATGAGATGCATAGATTGCCATTTAATTTTGGCAGTGTGATAGCGAATTTTGAAATATTAACATGTATGAGATAGAAGAAAGTTTTGGGATTGATACATCCGACTAGTTTTAATCTTATCCTAACCTGTTTATGATGAACTTAATTCGGTACTCGCAATAAAACTAGTGCATATTTAAACTTCATTTGGCATTTCCTAAAACTAAATTCAGCGTCGTAATAATCTTTTCTTTTTACGGTTTAGCTAAAACAAAACCCTTGTTCAAAGTTTAAACTTGACATTGTTCTAAGCACGCTCCGAAAGGAGGTCACAAAGATGCAACTCCGCCTTGGTCCGTGCAGCGTTTTCCCATATAGGTTTTTAATTAACTTTTAAAGACACGGGATGCGTATTGAGAGATCTACTCAATCCAAACTAGTGACGAATCCCAAAGTATTTATGTGATTAATTATAATTAAATTATACGGTTTTTAACAATTTGACTTTTATTGCTTTGATGGTATATAGAGTACGCCGTCCCTGTCATTATGTTTGTATAAACCGTCCATGTCTTTAAGAGGGCTGGTCATTCAGATTCGGAATTCTCCTCCGTAATGTTAAGTCTATGGACTTTTGATGCATTCGTATATTTAAAATATCTTCTCGGGAAATTCATATTTTCAAAATCTTTTTTCTGTGTATTCTCCTTAAAGGATGTCTCTTTTTTTCTTAGTTTTCACAATATTTCTAAAATCTATGCAGAATTTAATATTTTATGCATTAAAAGCGGGCGAACTGTGAGTAAGATTTTAACGCTTCATATAAAATTAAGTTTATACTTTAGAAATATTTTGAGAACTAAGATAAAACGAAACATCTTTTAAGAAGTGTACATAAAAAATAGAAGTTAAAAAAATTAATTTCCCGAGAAGATATTTTAAATATACGAATGCATCAAATGCCCATAGACTTAACATTACGGAGGAGAATTCCGAATCTGAGTGACCAGCCCTCTTAAGGGTTAATATCTTGGCTAATTACTGACGATTTTTTTCGAAAATCATTATCAACAATGCTTTTATACTTCTGCTACGATAGGTATCTCCAGCTCTCCTCAACACATTAGATGAATGCGTGCAAATCGAAATATGTGTGTAACGGAAAAATGCACTCTTTTAAAAAACAATGTGACCTAGGGTAATTCCTATAATTTTCCTGCAAGTTATAAATTAACATCTACTACCTCTAATTTTTTCACAATTTTAGATTCAGTAGATTCGGAAATAGAGGGAGGGGGACGTATTTTTACACTACATTTTCGACGATATCTTTAAACATATGATGCCTAAAATTAAAATAAATGTATTTTTGAATTCAACTTTACGAAAGCTTTAACCTGATACCCCACACGATATACAAAGAAAAGATTTTGTTTTTAAGTCACTTAATTAGCCTCTCTACATTTTCCCTAAATATATTTGTGAATAAACATTCTGTAAATATGTGGGTCAAAAGTCTTTATTACTTCCCACAAATTAGAACTTTCCACGTTCCATAGTTTACGAGTAAAATGGCTATGACAGACGGACAGACAGACACATGAGTGATCTTATAATTGTTCCGTTTTTACTTTTTAAGTGCGGAACCCTAAAAATGGAGGGAAAAAAACATGCGATTCAAACAATTACCATACGTAAGTCGAAATGTATGAGAATTCGTTTGTGTGTCTCAGTAAAAATATACAAATACTACTCGCACTATTTTCAATAGAAAACATATTGTCGTAAATTTTTTAAATATATATAAATATCATTGCAATTGAACGATACTTATGATTCTGTGAAAGTAAAATTGCAGGAAAGCTTGACAGATGGACAGATAGATAAATTATATAATAGCTTTTGGAAAATTGTAAAGTTAATTATTTTTCGTAAAATTTATTATCTTAATTAAAATTTAATATTACAAGAAAATTTAAAATTATTAAGAAAAATATAAATTACTTTCTGTAGATATTTTAAAAAGCGAATTTATTTTTTCATAATAACTTTAGAAAATTAAGATATAAGCAATTTACAATTAAAATTAGTGTAAAATACAAATAAAATTGTTTTTACGAGCATATATGTAATATAAAATTATTTAACGTACTTTAAAATACCTCAAAAATACATTAAAAACCAAATTAGAATTCCAAAACGTTTTCGGCCAAATTCGCCAATTCCACGCGTTTCTTAAAAAAAAAAAAAAAAAAAAAAAAAAAAAAAAAAAGAAAAAAAAAAAAAATATATATATATATATATATTCAGAAATGTATCAGAAAGTACCTCTTTTTTATGAAAGAATTGTCTTATTCTGCAGCATGTTCCTCCAAAAAAAAAATATATATATATATATATATCTAACAATTATAGTTGTTATAGGGGGCACAAAAATGAATTCGGATACATTAGGGTATACTACAGCAATTTATTTAAATTCCATTTTGATGATGTTTACTCGAACAAATTCAACGAAATTTATTTGATGTTAAAATTTGCATGAAAGTACAGATTATTTCGATAAACTAAAGGCGGGCAAAAGCAGTTGGGAAGTGTTTCATAATCTATACAACCAGCATCATTTTTCTTCATTGTTTTGTTCGTATATCAGCAGGAATGAACCTCAGATGGAAAACCAGCAATAATATTTCTTTTTCATTTGGAAATAATTTCTAATCATCTGTCTATAACATTTTAAAACGGAAACAAAATGATTAAACATTTTTTTAACGTTATAAATTTTCAATATAAATTTTGTATGCATATATGAGGACGTGAGTTTAAAACCTCGCTTTATCCAGAAAACCAAATTAAAACCCATTCTATTTCACTGTAAACCAAGATTTTACATTGCCAGAAATACACGATAAAACTTTTTTTTCTTCAGATTATAGTGTTTTTTTTTTTTTTTTTTTTTTTTTTTTTTTTTTTTTTTTTTAATGCAGGTTTACCCGCTATAGAATAGATTCATAGAGGAAACTCGATTTTCTAAAGTTTAGATAAGGTGAGTTTTGAAACTCACGTCGTCATATATATCTATATAATTCGTGAGTTACATTCTAAATGTCGTCTACAGATTTCTAGATAAATAAAGCCGTATGTCAATTCGCGGCCACAGTAAAAACTATACGTAGAAAGGAACATATATTCAGAATATCCAACTCTCGACGAGCGTAAAAATGTTTTAGCAATGTATATGTGTCCCCTCTACTGTGACACATCAAAATGACGTATGGGGGCATATATACAGGGGTCGGATATCCAACGTTTTCGCCAAAAGTAAAAGTCCTAGCATTGGATATCTGCCCCCTTGACATGTGTCCCCTTCTGCTGTGACGTCAAGATGACGTATGGGGGCATATGTACAGGGGTCGGATATCCAACTCTCTCGCCAAAAGTAAAAGTCCTAGCATTGGATATCTGCCCCCTTGATATGTGTCCCCTTTTGCTATGACGTAAAAATGACGTATGGGGGCATATATACAGGGGTCGGATATACACCCTCGACGAAAGGAAAATTCTGTAGGACTGGATATGTGACCGCTTCAACTGTGACGTCAAAATGACGTATGGGGGCATATATACAGGGGGTGGATATACAGCTCTTGAGAAAAATAAAATGCTCTGTATTGGATATGTGCCCCCTTCTGATATGGGGGCATATATACAGGGGTCGGATATACAATTCTCGAATAAAGTGAAATTGTGTAGCACTGGATATGTGTCCCCTTCTACTGTGACGTCAAAATGACGTATGGGGGCAGATATACAAGGGGTAGATATCAGGCACCTCGTCTCGAGCGGAAATCAGATATGGATTACCCGGTGTAAAAAATCATCCGCCATCTTGTGACAACCTCCTCAGTTACTTCACTAACAAATGGTAGATTCTACACTATATACCACCTTCCCTTTATTCAGAACTCCATTATTATACCCGTACGAAGATGTAGGATTGTGACAGTTAGTGAGCACACTTCTCCCTGTATATGTTTATTTTTTTAAAAAAAAGGAGAAGTAAATAAAGTTTTACCTGCATAAAATGTGCTAAAGATAAAGCAGCCAGCATTACAGCTTTTCGAAATCTAAGAAAAAAAGAGAAAAACCACATACATTTTAATATTTAAATCAGGCTTCTCAGTTTAATCTCCTTTTCTTAAACATATTTAATGCGAGCCATTTTTGAAAACGAGCGTGAAATATGCGTTTACAACCAACACCGAAAACAGTATTGCCAAATTGAGGAATTTTCTGTACCTAGATCGTTGATTGTCACCGCTTTTTTTATATAGAAATATTCAGCCTATTTAAAAATAGATTAAAATTTGTGAAAAATAATGTGAATTATAGTATTTTAAAAAAAGTGGTGATAGTCAAATAATCTGCATTAAAAAAGTCCCCAATTTGGCAACACTGACTGAAAATTAAAACTTGCTCGCAGCTGACAAGCATACTTGTATTACAACTTATTTTTTCATCCTTGCAAAATTCCCGGTACCACTAATAACTTGTACGTCCAATTCACAGAAACGGATTTTTACCTCTCTTGCATCCAATGTGTTAAGAATTTGTGAAAGAGACATTTTTATCTTAGGTAATCACGAATTCCCAATTATTAAAAGAAATAAAAATACAATTCGTAATTTCTGAATAAAACACCACAAACACGATTCCGTTCATTTCAGCTAACAAAACTTCGTCTTTTCCTCAAATTTTTAAGAATTCAATACAGGATAGTCGATTCAATTTTTTGTTCTCTCTCATTTTTTTTTTTACTCAGTTGCTATGAAAAAGGATTTCTGATTAATAACAATTATGTTAATAAATTTTCTTTAAAATAATCGTAAAAATCCATAACCTAATATAGGCATTTGGAGCGCAGAACTGTAGCAGCTAGTAGTCACGCCTATCCTTCAGCCTGTACAAAAATATGTTATTAGACAGAATACGCAAATAGAAATATTTTTGAGATGTTAAGTGATACATAAAAATAAGATGCTAATTTACATTTTAAATCCAATACCAAATTCTTTCTGAAAAAATAATTATTAAAAAATATATTTTAATAAATCAAAATTCGATACATAAACCAAGTAAAATATTAATACTGGTACTTTTCAAAAATTAAAGATATATGTCCCCGTTTGTTCAAATTCATTATTTCAAAAATGTTTATTTTTTTTAACTTTTAAAACAAAGACGATATAAAAGAGTTATTTTTTTTTAAAACTTCGATATAGTGATGAAGTCTTAATGCCGTATGTATACTGTATAGCTGCTGCGTAAAATGAACTATTATTTTTTCAAACCAATGAAATGGGAAATGAAATTATCCTCAAAACTTCTGTTTGAAACTTTCGGATAATTACTGCCGCATTGTAACGTTCACATTAAATTTGTTGGCGTTGATTTTAATTATTTATGATATTCTATAAACATGGTTCGAAAACCAGGACATTTTTCTCATTGTTGATTCTACGCTTCGTTAGCAATAAGATGATTCACGTAAATCAGTAATTTCGAGCGTAATTCAGTGGTGGAAAATTGGCGCAGAGGAGAAGCCTATTGACACCACTAAATTTTAGTAGCATTTTTAGGCTTATCTAATGATGAAATTTCTGAGTTTTTCTTAGAATGAAGAAAACTTAAAAAAATTTTTGGTGTTAATAGTCTCCGCCTCTGTGCCAATTTTCCACCACTGGCGTAATTTCTCTGCTAAAAATTAATTAAAATTACGTATATAGTATTTATATTCTGTTAATTTTATTCCAGATTGTTTAATTTATTTATTATAGTTAATTACCTAAATAAAAACAGTTCTTTTTAGAACTAATATCATTTATGAAAATGGCAAAATGTTCGCCATTTAAAAGCTGTAGTTTTCGAAATTGTAAGAAAACTATTTTTCTGATATAACTAATCTATTTCGTTTTCAAAAAAGTAAGACACATTAGTAATGTTTTTTTTTTTTAATTTATTTTATAAAAAAGATGAAATATTATTTAATATACTTTCAAGCGTCTTAGTTTTGAACAAGCTCGGTTTTAATTACTTTTTTTTAGTGTAATGAAAAATTACGCATAAAATTAGTTAAAATGTGTAAAGATAGCATTTTATAGTCTCATGTTTTACTCAATTCCTGATGTGCAAAAATTAAAAAAAAATTACACACTGTTGTATTCCGAATGAGAATACAACGTTTATGAATGCATAGAATATGTATAGAATTATAAATTAAGTAGGGGAGGTTTGACACATAGGGAGGGTTGTTACATGGAGAATTTTTCTCAACAAATGGCGTTAATAGGCATTGTAACAGATGTAAAGGCTTTTTTATTAGCAGATGCCACCATTATCTGGACTTAGCAGTGAAGAACTGACAACGATTTTTTCCTTTTAATTTTGGAGATTTTTGGAATGTCAATGTCATTTTTTTTTTAAATACTGATTTTCTTTCATAACTCTTACTATTGTGAAGATATATCTTGTAATTATTTTTATTTGTAAAGCACAGCGTTAGAATAAGTTTTACTAGAAAGCAAATTCTCATTTTGCAACTGCATTTATAGAAAGTTATTGAAAATCCAATAAGGCATGATAGGGAGAAGTGATACATTAGTGCTGGGGAGAAATGATACACTTGTATAATTGAAATTTAATAGTCTTTTTAAGTTGTAAACTAATACATAAGACTGTAATATTCATTACTGTTTTACAGCAAGAGCTACTGAAATTTGTAAGGAAGAACAAAGAGACTATTCATATAAATTATGTAGGTTACATATAAAAGCAGTGAAATGATAGATGGTTAGTTCGCTTTGATCGTCATGTAGACGATAAAAAGTTTAAACGGCCTGAAAGAAAAGATGTTTCTGTAATTGACGAAGGGCAAATTGAAAAAAAACATTGCACCCACCCGATTTTACTTATCAAACTGATAGATTTATTAGTTTTTCTTCTAACCATTTCAGGGGTGGTTTTTGGAGCCTCTTAATTTTAATCTCCAAACACCACATTGCCACCAGTATTTCGGTAAGATATTTCCCAATTAATAGGGATGAGAAATATAGCCCTTTTTCTTATTTCTAATAATATTTGTTGGTAAATTCCGGCGCCATTCATTTATCCAACGTTTTAGCATTAAAAGTGCTTTGCCCCTGAAAGGATTAAAGAAATTTTAAATGAGCTAAATTTATGTTAAGTTGTTTGCAAATCAGCAATGTTCACTTCATTTTTCCTTGCAGCAAGATCTCTAGGGTTTCTTTTTTCATTATTTTTTTTTTCTAAAACGTGCGTTAATAGGATTGTTTAATTAATTGTAATTGTTTAAATATTTTTGTAAAATCATTTCTGAAACAAAAATATGTCAATGTCATTTCTTTTTAAATTTTACCTAAATATTTCAAGATTTAACATAAAAAATTATATGACACATAAATTGAATTGTCTGCATTTTTTTTTTTTCATTTACATAACAATGTATCAAATCTCCCTTCCTAGTGTATCAATCCTATCCAGTAATGAGGAGATTTGATACAGTAGTAAGAATTCAAAATAATTGGGATATATTTTTTGAATGATTATTTTTGAGATTCACAATATTTTTAATAAATGAATAAAAGGTCACTTTATAAGAAAATATGAAAAAATTGTTTAAAAATAGCTTTCTAAGAGTTGTAAAAAATTAGTAAAGAAAGTATATCCTATCTCCCATACCTCCCCTATTCAATTTTAGGTCTTTTTTTGTTTGTTTTGATTCTTTACCGATCACAGACGATAAGTTTACAATATTGTCTTGATCGCATTGCACTGATGTTATTTAGCCCTTTCGGGAAAGGGGTATGCATATATACATCGTCAAAAGGTGCATGTGGAATTAGTTTTTGACACCATTAATAAATAAATGTAATGTTTGTCTTTTTTAATTATATAATTTTTTGGAATTTCATCAGCAAATTGAACTGTTTAAACAAAGCGGTGCCAACCAAATATAATTTTCGTAAGGGATACCGTCTCGAACGGGTTAACTTACAAATATTTCATTCATTTAATTTAAAATTCATTTTATTTTATATTCGGTATCAGTTTAATTTAAAATGCATGCATTAAATCTTATATTTCTAAACAAGCAAGTATTGTTCCTTTTTTGTTTAAATATTTTGCGATTTACCCAATAGCTTCAATAATTTTCCTAAAATTTTCAGATTATACTATATGTTTTTTTAAACAAACAAAACTATTTAGAGACTGCCTGTTCAAAATTCAAGCACGAATTTCAAATCATTACTCACTTACGGAAGATGAATCTTGTTTATCAGATTTATTGCAAAATACTTTTGTCACAGTTTGTTTTGATACAAATTATGTGTATTGAAAAATAGACGCAATGTCATTTTAGTTTCGGGGCAAAAGGCAATAATGTTTTCGTAGCATTAGTCAGGGTTCGTATGCTTCAAGCGCTTGTAAGGACGTGTTATCTGAACATTTTTATTGTAATATTTACATTATTCAAAAAAAAAAGAAATTCCTCTTTCATATATAGCGAGCAGTACTTTACTAAATTCCTGGTACACAAGCAAATAAGATTTCGTGATTCCCTTGATGCGTACGAACCCTGTTAGTGCTTTTCCTCCCGAAATTAAAATGATATTGTGACAATTTTTCATGAATATAATTATATCAAAACAAACTGTAACAAAAATATTTTGCAATAAATCTGGTAAACAAGATTGATCTTCCGTATGTCTATAAAGATTCAGAAAATATGCGAAAGAGATGGGCAGATAGTAGATATTCTGTCATATATCATGTCATACTAAAAACTCCGACTATTTTTATATTATCAACCTCATCCACAAAATAACGCAGCTACGTCAAACATACGCCAGATTCCAGCATTAAGACTGTAAGATTAATGTGCATGCAGTTACGGAACTTTAGTGCGCTCAATTATGACAAAGTTATTGAAACAAATTCGAAGCCATCGCCGGAGAACGGCTTCATCACTTGACTCAATTTTATAAAGAGTGTGTATTCAATGTATCTCTAGAGAACTCTTTTATTTAATCAATAAGCCTTATTAGATTTCTGGTTTGAATCTTCAAATATCTTTTCAATAAATTCTATTGAATTGGCTATCTGCTTTCAGAATTTAATACAGGGGTGGCCAACTGTGGCACGCGCCACACCACTAAAATCTTACAGTAACCATTGCCTTATCTAACCATCGAATCTCTGCGATTCAAGAAGTCGATTTTTTCTGTAAAATTTTAGTGGTATCTGGCGTGCCACTGTTGGCCACCCCTGATTTAACCCTCCGTCTACCAGACGGGTCCATTGGACCCGACAGGTACATACAAAATATTCATTCAAACCAGAAATTTCTTTAAAATAAACTAAGTATATAAAACAGACAAAAATAAGGTAAATAAATAAGTTAAATAGTTTTAAATAAAAATTCTGGTGTAGAACGTTTTATTAAAACTTGAATAAAATTCCCGGTAGATCTAGGGTTAATATAAACATAATAATCCCCCCCCCCCCCAAAAAAAAATATATATATAAAGACTCACCAGAAGATACCTTTAAATATCATTTTAAATAGTCTGACTGTCCGGTAACATAAAAATGGTTTTCCTAAATGTCCTAATGAAGTATATAGGAACTTATCAAGATTTCAAATATACTGAAATCTGTTTAAGTCGGAAATTTATTACATACTTAAAATACAAAATAATTTAATCTAATGTTATTTTAGACTTTTTAAATAAAATTCAGTCGACTTTAGAACCTATTAATATGTATATTTCCTTTTACTTTTTGTTTACCTTCACACATTTAATCATAGTTGGCCGAGAATACTTGATAGGTTGATCTGAAAGCGATTGCATTATAATATTCTTAAGTCACGTGTATTATTAGGTGTCTTCAACATTTGTACACAGACTTCGTTTGCCACCATAAATTCCGAAATGTAATCTGCGCCTTATTTAATTCCAAAATATTTGTAAATATATAAGTAAAACTTCTCTATTATTAAAAAGTGGTGTTTCTTTGGCTTGGAGATAACGGGTTGAAGAACTCTATCATACATTAGCATTTTAACCCTTACCGACGCGGAGTAATTATGTTTATAAACTGATGAAATAATGGACTGACACCGCAATTTTTAAACAAATTTATTAAGAAATATGAACTTGCTTATTTTCATGTACATTATAATAGGAAGATTTTAGTTAAATATTCTTGGTGCCGTTTGTCAGTTTTGGAATTAAAATTAGATGTCCTTTTTTAAGGACACAGCGCCGGAAAGGGTTAAAAGTTAAAATTTGCTTACTTCAGTGGCGCAACGAGGATGGCGTTTTCGGGAACTGGATACCAATGTTTTCCGAGAGTTTGTCAGAGTTCTGACAGTTCTTCTTTATTTTATGAAAACAAATTCTGCAATTAAATAAGTAAAATTTCGTTATACTAAATTAGTGGTATTAGTGGTATGTTGAACTTCAAAAACCCCATCCTGGCTGCGCCACAGGTTTACTTAACAAATACATGTGTCTGACAAACCCTTAACTTTTTCAGTGGCAAAGGATAAATTCACCTATGTAATATTAATTTCCTTATCGAGCAGGCAGTTTATTTTTGTAGTCATAAAATGCCAAATGAGATTCTTTTTTCTTACTTTAATCCTTTCTGGCTCGGAGTAATTTTGATTGTAAATTGATGAAATGATGGACTTACTACAGAATTTAAAAACGAATTTATAAGAAAATAAAACTTGCAATTTTCCGTACTTTATAAAAAGAAAATTTTAATTAAATATTATTGGTGACTGTGCTCTTAAAATTAGAGGTCCTTCTTCGTGGATACTGCCCGCTAAGTGTTTAACCCTTTCGAGACGGGTGATGCACATACCGGGTGTCCCAAAAATGACTGATCAGTGGCGCAGCCAGTGTGGGAGTTTTCAAGCTCAATACCGCTATTCTTATAGAGTTAACTTTGTAAAATTTACTCGTTGAATTTTTTTGGATTTAATAAAATGAAACAAGACTTTAAGAAAAAAGTGGTATACAGTGCCTCAAAACCCCCACTCTGGCTGCGCCACTGCTGATGGATTTTAAAATTCAATAAATTTCAAACGGTGACGTATACTTAAAAAATTCCTGCAGAAGGGTTATGTACAATGTCAGGAGTTATATTACTGTGATTCTTGATTTTAGTTCGAATTTCAAACAATGCATGGCGCTGAGAGCAGTAGGTGCTCAGTCCGATATTTGCTACTTTGGGATCCATACAATACAATTTAATCTCCTTTTTTTTCACAAGGAAGAAGAGAGAGGTCAAAAAATCGAGCCTGGATTTAGCGGTTATTGCTTGCAGCGCCATCTATCAATTCTATTTGTAAGTAAAACTGAGAATTGCAGAATAAAAACTCCTGGCATCTTACATAACACTCCTGCAAGAAGTTTTCTAATATCTGTCACCGTTTGCAAGTTATCGAATTTTAAAACCCATCAGTCATTTTTGGTACACCCGGTATAACAGAACATTGCTCAATGAATGTAGGAGACCCCTTATTTCTCCTTATAAGAAAATTGGAAAAAAAAAATCTGATGTATTAAACGGCATATACCTTCACATTACTATATCTTCAAGTCTTATCCGAAACGTTCTTTTGCCGTGTTTTTTAAAAGATTTAATTAAAGATTTGGAAAGCAGCTATTTTTCTTTCATTATTGAAGAAAGCACAGTGATTGATACAATGAAGGTGATTTGTATTACGATTAGGTACTTCAGTATAGGGAAGACAAAAATTGAAAACAAAGTTCTATTCATAGAAGCAGATGATACATCAACACCATCTCAGAATCATTCTAATCCCATCTGATTAGAGATGGTCTAAACCTTGAAAAATTTATTGGTATAAGCGTAGAGAGAGCTATCGTAATGATAGGCCAACAGCACTGATTGGCAACAATTTAAACAGAAGTGTAAACGAACTTGTAAAATGTATCTCTCATTCTCCTCGTAACGAATATGCATGCAAAATTCTGCCGAGTTTAAATGTTTAATTTTTGTAAATGGGGAATTTAAATGGGGAATGGGCCGAAAAATCGAGACCCGATTTAGCGGTTATTGCTTGCAGCGCAATAACGATCGACGCTATTTTTAACTAAAACTGAGAATCGCAGCATAAAAACGCCTGACATCTCACATAACATTCCTGCAATATTTTTCTTTATATCTGTCACCGTTTGCAAGTTACTGAATTTTAAAATCCATCAGTCATTTTTGGGACACCCGGTATGCATCGTCAAGAAGTGCGTGTGGTATTTGTTTTTGGAACCATTAATAAATAAATGTAATATTTGTCTTTTTAATTACAGCATTTTTTGGTATATCGCCAGTAAAGAGAACTTTTTTTTTAAGTGCCAATCAAATAAAATTTATGTTAGGGATGCCGTCTCGAAAGGGTTAAAAGAAAATTTAATAAAGTGAAACAAATACACAAGGAACTATCGCGTAAACCAATAGCATAGCTGCCAACTTGTACGGATTTTTGCTACCACTAAAATTTAACAGAAATTTCTGCCTTATTAAATTATGAACATTCACTACAATTCGGCGATTGAATTAGGCAAAATTTTCTATTAAATTTTAGTGGTAGCAAAAATCCGTACAATTTGGCAGCTATGCAATAGAAATCATCACTGATACAAAGACCAAACGACAATTATATAATTAGAATCTACATCACAAGTGGTCACTTACTGCAACTCACTATTTTCAATAAATTAACACTTCACTGTACGGTGTGCCATATGTGGCATGTACTAATAAAACCCTTCTATTTTCCTATGGATCTTAAATATAGGTTATATGAGCATTGTGCCATATCTAGAATATTTAAACAAAGAGATACCTGTTTCTCTCACTATCTGGAAGTATATCAGTGTCTATTAGAATTAAAAAAAAAATACTATCTGCATCGTAAACAACCGTAGAATTTGCTGCAACTTTTTCATCAAAAAATCTTGAAAGTACCGCAAGATAAAATTTTAACATTCAAGTATATCACATATTTGTTATTTAGGCTGCTAAAAACTAAAATATTTCAGTACATCAGCTTGAAATCGTGTTCTTGTATTTGTGCCAGATATGGAACATAGAGCATAAAGCTCAGAATACGTTCGGAGGAAAAATGGCGGGCAAAGGGCTAACTCAATATGAAATCAATGCAATATTATTTGCATCTGATACTGTTGATGAATCTTTTGGACTTTCTGATGATAATTGGGACGATT
Organism: Maratus speciosus; assembly: GCA_963932465.1. NCBI lineage: Eukaryota > Metazoa > Arthropoda > Arachnida > Araneae > Salticidae > Maratus > Maratus speciosus. The sequence continues at coordinate 238,079,461 of OZ010794.1, read as the reverse complement.
CAACATGTAACCCAGATAAAAATAGAACTGAAAATGCTATTTCTTCAACTGAATCAGACGTTGACTGCACGATAAAAACAAATGTAACCCAAGAAATTGATACCACTGCAACAGGAGGTACGTTTTTATATTAAACATTCAAGTAATTTTAAATTCTACTAAAAGTACTATGTAAAAGTTTAAAACAACAAATAAAATTCAACAGTGTTGAATTCAGACATTTTTGCGCAGGAGGGACATTTTTATGTACCGGGAGTGTATGTGCGTGGGGGGAGGGATTGAATTTCTAAACGATACAAATTTTCAAATTACCTGTGGAGTACATCTGAATGTTCCTGTCGAATGCACCCACCTTCCATACCACCCCTGAATTCAACACTGAATGTATAGATTAAGAAGCATCAATTTAGAGAATCATTGTTTTATTCTTTCAGATGCTGCAAATATTCCTGCTGGACCAAATGTTGATAGAAAAAAGTCAGAAAAGAATGACGAAAAAAAAAAAACTAATTTGGGAAAATAAATATCGGAAAATTCCCGAAGCGCATATAAACTATTGAGGAAGTAACTCCTTAAGTGCTGAAATTGTGGCTTTGGAGATTCCCTATCATTTTTTCACCTTTTCTTTAAACAATGAACTTTTTAATCTTATTTCAGAAGAGACACGTATCGCTCACTCTCAAGAAAAGTGACATATCTCGCAAAAATTCATTATGTGTTTTATATCATAAATACGTGTATCATAGGTTCGTCTTGTTACAGGCAAATTATTATTCGTGTCGTTATACGGAAAACTTCTATATTACACTATATGTCACTTTTCCATTATAGGAAATGCGCATTAATGAACCAAGAAAAACGACACATATCGCAAAAAGTTTTCCATAAGCTCATACTCGAGCAATTTATAAAACTCTTTATTGCCTTGATAATAAAAATACGAACATTTCCTTATTTGGCAAAATATGGCTCTGTTGGTGATTAATATATTGTCAATTGACTAATAGTTACCCCATAGTTACAACTTTATAATTCGTCAAGTAGGTAGTGTAGTTTCAATGTCGTTTTTGGAATGAATATGAGGGTCAACGCCGAGGAAATAAAAAAGGTGCTTGTTTGTGAATGTATTTACAAGACATTGCTTCACCTGTTGACGGTGAAAATTTGGAACTAACTTTTTTTTATTGCGATAACTGCGACAGACAAAATAAAAATAAGTATATTATTTCATTATTCATGCTGGCTGTTAAGACACTAAAAATCTTTAAAATAACAATAAAATTCTTGATCTGTGCACACACGTAAAATGAAGGTGATGCTGTCTATTCAGTGATAGAGAAACAACAACAACAACAAAATGCATGCAAATTTATGTCCCTCAACAGTACGTGACATTGATTAGAACGCTGAAAAGACGGGGCGTCATTTTTCAGTGAATGAGTTAGTTCATACTGAGGTTTTAGTTTTAAAACGATTGAGTGAAGAAATGTGGTGTGCTTAGAAATTATTTTAAAGATGTGAAAGTAACATTCTTCAGTTTTCCAGAATCAAAATTTTAAGATTTGATAAATCAATATCTTTTTCATTCAATGTAAAATATTTTTATGACAAAGATGATATTTCTGAGTTCAAAATTAAAGCTAGAGATAAAAGAGAGCTTTTACCTATACATAAAGCCTTTTCGATACTCTTTTCTTTGAGTAAAGGAAGAAACAAGATTTCTTATCTTTAATTGCTTCCAAGCATATTACTCAAAGTTATGCCCATTTTTTCAACATTGCAACATTCACAATGAAGACAAAGGACTGTATAGCAACCTATACAGTACTTTTTAAAAATAAAGTTCCAGTCTAAGAAAGCCCCATAAAATTCTGCAATATTAATTTTTGTAAGAATAGCAAACTCATAAAAGAAAAGATAAAACCACTTATCTAGTTTTTCATTTTAAATTAAGTATTTATTAAAAATCTGTGATAATTATCTGTTTTATTTTTGATTTGAATAATTCTTTTTCTTTTTCAAAAATTTGAAGAAGCTACAAAACAAACGTAGTAACTGAATAAACATATTTATTTTTGAATTATTACTAAACAACAACCGATAATTAATATATATTTTGTTCTTCTAAGTAAGCGTCCTTTTTTATAATAATGTATTTTATAAGTATATAGAAATGTTTTGAACTAATAAATAGTTATAACTATTAACCCCTTGGGGACGAGCGACAAGTATACGTGTCGGAAATAGACCTAAGGATCCTCGCTTATCCTCACCAGTAAAATTTTACTGTAAAATTTGCCTTATTTAATGTGAGCATTTTCCCGATTTGAATAGGCACAAACTTCTGTTTTTTAAAACCGGTAGCAAAGTAATAAACATTTCGTAAAAGGCTCCCGTCGCGAAGGGGTTAAAGCATGAAAAATAACTTACCTACTTCTTTTATTTTTCAATTGTTACAGAAAATATTGTGATGATGTAATTACGTCTATGTGATTTATTAATTTAAAGAATCAGGTCTTGTATACTTATTTTGTATAATAATCTTGTAGCAACTATAATTTTGTTTCGCTGAAATACAATTGTAAGATTACAGTTGTATAATAATTATAAAAAAGTATTGAAATATGCTTTTTTCTTTTAATTTCCTAGAAACCTTGTTAAAAATCTGTGGTTGATTCTTTTATTGATGCAAACTAATATTTTGATAATGAATGATAATATTTTAAAGTTAAAACAGTGTGATTTAAAACAAGAATGAAAAAAAAATCATGCATAAATTATGTAACACTTTCCAATACATTCAGTGTACTGTTAAAAAAACTTCACAGATTATTAAGGTGAAATATCAAGTCTAAATAAACAATTTGAAAAACTCATAATGCATTTGAAAGCCCAATTTTTGCCATTAAAATCAAGTAGGAAAAATATCCTTTATTTGTTTATTTTTGTGTGGAGTCATCTATCTATGGATTTCCATAATTTACGATTTATAGATTTGTATGTATACTACATAGTATGCTAAAAGTTAGTTCAATGAAACGCATAGCGCAGTTGAAAATTTCCTTTCAGCCATTTCCGTGACTAACCGGAAATGTACTTGAGAACTTTTGTGCTGCCCTATATATGATCTGTAGAATTTATTCACACCATGTAATTAAAAAAAAAAATAGTTCAATTTAGAAACGCATACCACAACTGCAAACGCACCTCCAGCAATTATTTTTCGTAGATTTCAATAGTTAAATTTCTTCTTCAACCAAATTCTTTTGTAAGGTTTGTTGGGGTAACTGGAACCACGTATGTAACTGGGCCATAGGCTATTATATAAAAAAACTGTTGGTGTTTTTTAAGTTTTAGCTTTTGTGAGCAATGCCCTTTTATATCTACTTCCTATAACAACGTGTATCAACTCAATCATAACTCTCACTTTGCCTTTAATAGGTTGTCAAAAATGTACATTTCTTTTTTTTAAAAGCAACGTCGATATGGTTGAACTTCCTCGGATTTTTATTAAAATACTGTAAGTACTTTTATTAAACAATCTTTTTTTAAAAAGATTAGACATATAACTACATTAATATTATTAGGTATCTATTCATATTTACTTCATGTTTTAAATGTAAGCCCAGTGTCCCAGTTACCCCATAAATGTTTCAAGAATGGGGTAACTGGGACATGTATCCGGGGTATCTGGGCCATGCTGGATCCAGTTACCCCAATAGTTATAAATATTTTTTTTGTGTTTCTCTTACTACGGGAAGTAAATTTCTCATTTGGTTTTTGCTCACAATAAAGAAAATGATAGAATACCTTATTAAAATAACGTAATGAAATTACAAAAAAAAAGCATATTGAGTGGTATCAAACCAAATTTCTTGACCCCTTGAGAGGCGGTGATGCCGTTATGGCATCACTTAATTTTAATTCCTAATTTCCACATCGGCACCTGAATTTTATAATTAAAATTTAACCTTTATTAAGTACGCGAAAATATACTTTTACATGTTTTCAGATAGATTCTCTTGTAAATATTGGTGTCATTAAATTATTTCAACATTTTACGAATGCAAGTACCTTGCCCCTGAAAGCCAGATAGCCAGACCTTGAAATTGGACTATACACAGTGGTCGCATTCTATAGGCATAGCTGCCAATTTTTACGATTTCTTGCTACCGCTAAAATTTAATAGAGATTTTCGTTTTGTTTAATCATAAGATTTCGACGATAAAATAAGACAACATTTACTATAATATTTTAGTGGTAAGAGGAAAGCGTAAAAGTTGGCAGCTATGCTATAGGGAATCTTTTATCGTCCCTACCACTATTTTGAAATGAATATCTTCATCGCACCTTTCTTTAAAGAACAATAAAATTTTCCCTATATAATTCGACCCCTGGATAAAGATAAAGTACTTAAGTACTTACATAGCCTTTTGTTCAGAGATTTACCTTGCTAATTTTTCCTTAAAATACCCATGTGACTTTTATACTTATTATCTATACTAAATTACATAAGTACATACTTAAGTTTTATATTTTTGTTATAAATAAATCTAATATTTTCACTTTTAGTGCTTTTTTAGGCACACTGGTAGCAAAGGTTTCCCTTACAACGCTGTTTATTGACGTGTAATTTACATGATCTGCCTGGTTTAATTTTTTTAAAGTTGTTTACACTTTTTCAAACAGGACCTGATATCCGATATGAAAAAATATAAACGCGTCTGGAAGATAGACCCCCCCCCCGGTCCAGTTACCTCATTTTTGGGGTAACTGGACCCATGAGGAAAGAAAGATGAAATATGCATATTTTTATATCTTTAAATATTAAAATGAAATTTTGATCATTTATGTCTGATAGAGGGGAGCTAACTAAACACATTTACAGAAGTTCAGACTTTAATTGAAATGAACATTAGCTTTTTGAAGCAAAATTGTCAGAAGCTCCAGAGTCGCATTGTAAAATCATGTCCCAGTTGCTCCAACTAACCTTATGTCCTTGTAAATGAACAATATAGTCTATGCGCACCATATTCTACAGTGAATGCCGTAGTACACCTCAGTGATATATATAAATTTCAGCATGTTTAAAATTGTGTGATATTATTAAAATATACCGCAAACGATTTTTACCCATATATCGTAATGTAAAGGATTCTTTTGAGTGTTTCTGTAAATGAATTATAAATGCTATAGACATCATGTACAGTATCAAACATGCCATAGTGATACCCAACAACATCTGAGACTTTCTCGGCAATCGGATTATATTTATGTAAGTTAGAGCACTTGCGGACAGACGGACAGTCGGGCGGAAAGATAGACAGACAGACAGGAGGTCAGACAGGCAGACATACAGACAAACCGAATAAAATCTTTTCAACATTTTTGAAAATTGTTAAAAATCCATTATTTTGTGAAAACTATTTTGAAAGACGACTGGAATTTGACAAATTGTGCAACAAGAAAGTGTCACATCTGAACAATGGATTAGATTGATTACGGTGGGAGGGGGGGGGGTATGAATTTACTAAATCCATCCTATCTCTTTTATGTCTTGATTCTTAAAGATTTTACGCATTTTTGTACCCTTTTATAGCTGCATGCAGAGTTAAGAACTATCGTTTCATATTACATTAAAAAAATGCGAAACTCCCCCCCCCCCATTTGCCTCTCCTGTGAAATTTACTTTTGTTGAGAGGTGTCACTTTTCTTGCGGGTGAGCGATATATACAGCCAGTGTTGCCAGATGGGCTACTATTTTTTTATTCAGATTCTTGATTGGCATCCCTTTTATGAAATTTTAAAATGCGCCTTATTTAATGAAATGTTAATTAAGGCAAAAACAAAGGGAATTTTACCGTTTCAAATAAGTGGTGGCAATCAAGAAATCTGAATTAAAAAAAAGTAGCCCACTGGCAACACTGTATACAGCATTCAAAAGGATCCTTATCAACCATTGCAAGTTTTTTTTTTTTAATGGATATTCTACGTTATATTGAAATTTGATATATAATGTCACTTATACATTTACCATCTGCAAGAGATTACTGGAGTGATATTTTAGATAACCAAACAATTAAAGAGTCAATGTCTGTCAAAGAATTTGAAAAAAATCCGACAATTTTTACAATTTAATGACAATACTAAAGAAATTTCTAGAGGCATGAAGGGCCATGATAGACTATTCAAAGTAAGGCCTCTAATAGAGTATCAAGTAAATGCTTTATGCAATTTGCTATGGAATTGTGTTTATCAATAGACGAACAAATTTTCGCAACAAATTCTCCAAGCATTTTGAAACAATATTTGATCAATAAACCGCATAAATGGGTCTTTAAATTCTTCGTTTCATGTGGTATATATGGTTTTGCCTATGATTTTGAATTAACCCCTTGAAGGGCGGTGGGATATATTTTATCCCACCTACGATTAATTAAGATTTACACCAGAAAGAATTTACGAAATTTCACTCTTCGAACTTTGGTGGAATAAAGTCGTAAAATTACTTTCCCTTATTTTGAAATAATTTCTTTCTAATTTTCCGGTGGGAATTCACCATTACACAAACTCAATTGCTTTCCTCTCAAGGGGTTATATAGTGATCAGTAAAATAGTAACATACGACCGCCAAATAAGCCAGATTTAGGGTCTGCATCAAATGTTGTTGCGCGTTTCAGAAGGTTAATTCCGTGAAATCAAAACCATAAGTGGTTTTTTGATGATTATTTCAGTTCGTTACCATTACTTGAATTTTTATCACAAAAAGGTATACTTTCACTGCGCACAGTGAATAGAATTCCCAATTGTAAGCTTCCTTTGGAATCTGGGATAAAAAAAGAAAAAACGGGATATGGTTTAGAACAAGTAGCATGCATTAACTGTACACAAATATCCTGTATTACATGGTTTGATAATAAGCCAGTTAATTTCTTGTCAATCTTTGTTGGAAGTCTCCCTATAGAAAATATTTCTTGATTCGATAAAAAGGTGAATCAAAAGACTGATATATCTTGTCCTTTTTTGGTAAAACAATAGAATAAACGATGGGTGGGGTAGACTTACTAGACAGCCATTTAGGTAGATATAGAAATAATATGAGATCTAAAGAGTATTACTTTCGAGTTTTCTACCGTCTACCGGATGTTGTTATATTAAATTCATAGATCTTATATAAAAATGTGAAGAAAAATAATTACTTAACAAAAATGCCTTTGGCTAAATTCAGGGAAAAGGTTGAAATCAGTCTTTGTAATATTGGAAGAAAAACACCAAATGCTGAAAGAGGACGCCAAAGAATGGCTGAAGTAGAAAGGGGAATTATAGCCAAGAAACATAAAGGTCATGTATATGCAATGCTAGTCGAAGATATAAGATTAGATGGAGTATGCCATTGGCCGGATTATATGGAAAGCTGACAGTGATGTAAAATTCCAAATTGTACTCTCAAAACTTTTATAAAGTGTTCAAAATGTGGAGTAGCCTTAGGTATAAATCGAGATAGAAACTGCTACTCTGAATTTCACATTTGGAACATTTTTGCTCTTAAAGCTCTTTTTTACACTACTTTTTATTTTGTTTGCTTTCTGATGAGGCTTTATTCTTTGTAAAATATTTTTTTATGCAGTTTTCTTCTTCATATCTTATTACAAATTGTATTTTGAAATTTGTAACTTTAACACTAGAAAAACCGAGAATTTTACTCAAATTTTAGAAAAATATTTCACACCAGAATTTTTATTTTAAATTATTATCCTATCCATTTAACTATTTTTTTTATTATTCGTTTCTTTTAAACTAGTTTTATATAAAAAAAAATTGTGGTTCGAACCGAGATATATTCATTTGGTAGCAGTCAAATTGACTGCTCGAGGGCTTTTTAGTGTTAATTTCTACTATTTTACACATTTTTAACCCTCCGTCTACCAGACGGGTCCAATGGGCCCGATGGGTACATTCGAAATATTTATTCTAACCAGAAATTTCTTTAAAATAAACTAAATGTGTAAACGAGACAATAATGAGTTAAGTAAATAAGTTCCATAGTTTTAAATAAGAATTCTGATGTGCAATATTTTTATAAAACTTGAGTAAAATTTTCGGTAGTTCTAGGGTTAACTCGTTAATATCCCACCTAATTTTAATAAATATTCGCAGCAGAAACTTTTGATTAAATTTTATATTTCTATCTTTGTAGGAAAAAAGTTGCTAAAAAAATTGGCAAAATTGCTTTTCCTTATTTCAAAATATTTTTTTTAATATTCCGGTGTGAATTCAACATTACAGACACAATTGCTTGCACCGCTAAGGGTTAAATCTCTGTTATAAAATTTTAACCCCTTGAGGGGCGGTGGGATAAAATATATCCCACCTAATTTTAATAAGATTCTCACCAGAAAATTTTAAACTAAATTATTAACTTTGGAGGAAAATCGTTGAAAAATTCCTTTTCATTATTTAAAAATAAAATTTTTCGAATATTCAAGTGAGAATTCAATATTTAGAGACATTTTTGCTTGCCCCTCAAGGGGTTAATACATATTATACTCTTTTTGTATATCTAATACACGAGTATTGTAGGTTTTGTGCCACATTTAGTACAAAAACTTAAATATCTAATTATGTGCTTTGGGACACATATGGCACACCATACCACAAAAATTCATATTTCAAAAAATATACATGTGTCTGAGTTTTTTTATTATTTTTCCTGTATTTGTGACTACTTAAAGTAATCAAATTACTTTTTTCATAAAGAAAAGAAAAATCGTGCAGTGAAGGGTTAAAAAATTTACAGTTTAACACGCTCACGCCGGCGCGGTGGGTCACACTCGCTGTCTCAGAGTTGTCAAGTCTCCGGCTTTTTGCACACCACTATTATTTTAGAGAAAATGTTGTTCCATTAAATCGCTCCATTGTTCTAATTAAATAAAACAACATTTTTCGTATTAAAATATTGGTATCCAATATGCCGGAGACTTGGCAGCTTCGAGACATTCGAGTGTGACCCACCACGCAAGCGTGAACGTTTTAAGGGGTCTCTGGACACTTAAAGCTTTGAAATTTTCAAAATTTAAAATTTTTTAGATGTTAAACTCCTATCTTTTCTGAACATTTTGATACAATTGTTTCCTTGAAATGCCCATTAGAACAGAATTTATGGCTTTTAGAATTATACCCGAACTATAGCTGAAGCGGTGTTTCAGAAAATTTGAAGTCATTTTTCTCCAAATGCCATTTTTGGACATAACTCGCACGATATCTCTTAAACTTCTGAATTTACTTTCAAGAAACATTCAAAACATATGTTTCATGTTAGTCTCTATAAATTGGACCTAAAATTTATTTTTTATTGTTCATAAAACTATTTTTTTAGGTGATTATACAGTTGAAATTTTCAAAATTTTGCATTAGCTAAATACAACTTTGTACTATAAATATAAAAATGCTTTAAATACAAATTTATTTAGGTTCAGGGTAATTCTTACAATCTGAAGTATAAGTAGGCACCAAAATTTTCAGTCTAGTTGCAAAATTTATTTTGTATTCCTGCGCCTAATCTGTTATACCGATTTTCTGTTCGTCAAATTTCTGGAATTTTGGAGCCCCCTGTAAGTTCTAATTCTGCATCTTGCAATTTTTCAAATACATGGAATGAAAGAACATACTTATATCTTTCATCTCAATATAAAATTACCTTTTAAAAACAAATACATTTGAAGATATTCTATGTTGAAAATGGTCTTTTTTTTTTCAATTTTAAGACTCCTGAAACCCTTTAATAAAATTACCCGGTAAATTACTGCTACGTTTAATGCAGCTCTGAGCATCAGTAAGCACTAACAAGGACAGTGTACGTGGTTGGTCTCACCGAATTCGATGAACATTTGTGTATCGATAGAGTACAGTTAGTATATAAATATATGAGTGCCCCGGGGGTGTCTTGAGAAAATAAGCCGCAACTTTAAGTTACACTTCATAACGGGATAAATTTCCGTCTTTGGTAAGCGGTTCAGTACCGCGATCGGCAGCACGCTGGATTTGAGTTTTTATGGCCCGGGCTCAAATCCGGCTCGACCTTGTTTTCCGGAGCAAAAATTTTTATCAATCATTTTCGAACCACAATTGAAAAAATGCGTATAATAATTGAAATTTACGAAAAATATGAATTAAATGTATGTTTTGTAGCATATAAGTTCCTTTTTAACTACGAAATTGTACATGTTTAAATATATAATGAAAAGTAAATAAACAACAACAACCCCCGCCCAGCATATTTATAAGTCTACAGAGCAGAAATGTTTTGTTGTTATTTAAAATTATTTAGAATTATTGCAAAAAATATCAATAATTTTTAACAGAGAAATAAATTAAAATAAATGAACAAACGAATTATTTTCATACTGTTTCCTCATTCACATAGTACTTCAAATATTTGATGATTTATTAAAACTGTGATTTTATATTTTTAATATGATTTTTAAAGTCTGGGATTCTTGATTTTTAATTAGAATAAGTGTCTACGTAGTAATTGCTTTCGGAAATCATTTTTTTTTCTTATTTAATATTTTCATATAATGCAGTTTAATTATATAAATACAATTTTAAGTGCGAATCTTTGCATGTTTATATATTTAATGAACAGTAAAGATAAAATAAATAAAACATAATAATAACAAAATAAAAAAAATGTCAATTGGAACATTCATAGACCATATAATTAAGCTAATTTAAAAATTTATTTGCTGTTATTTGCACAAATAAGCTACTATTATTCACAATAAAATAATTGTATCTTTTTTTACCATCTCGCTTTTTAACTTTTGTACTTTTGAAATCTTGGATTTGTATGATTATTATTAGAATAACTGGCTTTGTACTTAAAAATAAGTTCTAAAAAGAGATTGAATTGCTGAAAATAATTATTATGTAGGTAACAATTACAAAACCAAAAATCCGAAATAAAAAAAATTCATATTAAGAATTTAAAAAAGGGTATTAAAAAAATCAAATATTCAAAATACTTTCATATTAAAACAAAATTAAAATGACACAATTATTCACGCATTTATATCACCATGACAAGACTGAAAGTTCATAATAAGACTGCAGCAGGATAAAGCAAACGCCAAATTCACCACACTTTGAATTTGCAACTAACTAGTCGTGCAAGTTAAATTCATACTGTATCAAATTTATTGCAAATTAACGGAAAACAACTAATCAAAAATACTGCAAAGTAGTAATCTTTCTATGCCACATTAACTGTTTACAACTGTTACACTATGCGTTTAACTCCTCCGATGTGATATATGATAAAAATATTGATATTTACTATAACTATTATGCTGATATTAACAAAAGTCATTGTAAAGATAATAGTCAACGAAAGACAAGAGCAATTAATAGGACGGCAGGGCTGGGCGTGTTAAATATTTTGTTTTACAAATACATATACATTTTCAAGCTTAATCGAAACGAGCCTATTTAGTACATATTGTCATAACATTTTTCTAAAACAAAATACAGCTTTGTTGTAATAGTAATTTATGTTGCACTAGTAGTATACTGTCCAGTGGAATAACGAATATTTAAAACGTGCATAAAGTCAGATTTCGTATGAAAAGGAACAATATTGCTTTTATTTGATTTCTACAAATCACTGGAATTTTATTTCTATTCTAATAAATACGACTAAACATTTATAGCCATGCAAAATACCACAGCTTCCATATTATCACGGAACTATCAACACTAGAACGACCATAGCGGTCATCTTGACCGCTACCAAATAAAAATACTTCGTTTTGAAACAGAAAATTCTTTCTAGAATAAATTAAATATGTATCATGCAGAAATAAATTAAATAAGTAAGTTAAACAGTTTTTAAATAAAAATTCTGGTGCAAAACATTTTTATATAAATTGAATAAAATTTGCGGCCGTTCTACATTCGCTTCCGTATTATAACGGAATTAACAACACTAGAACGACCATAGCGCAGGGATGAGATTTCAGCGTTTTTTCACACCAGTATTTTGTTAGAAAAAGTTATATTTTATTAAATTGGAACATTTTTACGATTTAAAAGAACAACATTTTCTCTAAGAATATACTGGTGTTTAAAAACGCGGAAATCCCATCACTGATAGCGGTCATCTTGACCGCTACTTAAATAAAAATTATTCGTTTCGAAATAGAAAATTCTTTCTAAAATAAATTAAATATGTATCATGCAGAAATAAATTTAATATGTATCATGCAGAAATAAATTTAATAAGGAAGTTAAATAGGTTTTTAAATAAAAATTCTTGTGCAAAACATTTTTATATAAACTGAATAAAATTTGCCGTCGTACTAGGGGTAATAGAGAAGAACATACAAATCCTTAAAATAGTGAAACTTCAAATTTAACCCCTTCGAGACGAGCGTCTTTTACAGAATTTTTAATCTTTAATCACAGGATTTTTAAAACAGAAATTTTTGCCTCGTTGAATTGGGAAAATGCTCGGATTAAATAAGGCAAGATCTACAATAAAAATTTACTGGTGAGAATAATCACTGATTCTGAGCACCTTAAGTGGCACGGATACCGGTCGCTCGTCCCCAAGGGGTTTACCGATTTCTCTTGGGTTGCTTACCGCCGGGGAAAACTTCAACGACAAATATAAATAGAAAACTTCTTATTTAACCCCTTGATGGGCATGTAATTGTGTTTCTGAAATGTCGAATTTACACCAGAATCTGTAAAGCGATTTATTGCAAAATAAGGAAAAGGGAATTTACTACTTTTTTCGACCAAAGTTAGAAAAGTAAAATTTAATAAAAATTTTCCGGTGCAAATCTTAATTAAACGTAGGTGGAATAAAATATATCCCACGGTCCCTCAATGGGTTAAACGTTTTATGAATGCAAACTGTCGGTCAAAAATAATGAAAAAAACAGATATTCACTTTTACTGATGTAAATTTACTTCGGAACTGGTCAGTCCCTTAGTTTCCGCCATATTGTAACAACCTAGACAACCTCTTGTTAGCGGCAGGAAAATGTCACCAGTAAAAACAAACAGAAAATTATTACCATACATGTGGGAGAAATTTACCATGATTAACCCCTTCGGGATGAGCGTCTTTTATATAATTTCTAATCTTTTATTACCGGTATTTCAGAACAGAAACTTTTGCCTAGTTGGACCGGGAAGAATGCTTGTATTAAATAAGGCAAACTTTTCAATAAAAATTTACTGGTAAGAATAATCACGGATTATCATCACCTTACGTAATACGTATACCATTCGCTCGTTCCCAAGGGTTAAGGCGCTTAAATAAGACGAAATTGTGTATTCAAATTTATTGGTGGAAATTTCCCCCAGTTCTTGCAACTACAGTTTTACCTATATTTAATATAATTCTTATCTCTTTTTCTATGTTTAAAGATTTAACTTTAATGTTTTTTCTCTTATAACAGGGGTGGCCAACTGCCTTCGGGATGAGCGTTTTTTGTATAATTTCTAATCTTTCATTACCGGTATTTCAAAACAGAAACTTTTGCCTAGTTGGACCGGGAGGAATGCTCGAATTAAACAAGGCAAAATTTTCAACAAAAATTTACTGGTAAGCATAATCACGGATTATGATCAACTTACGTAATACGTATACCATTCGCTCGTCCCCAAAGGTTAAGGCGCTTAAATAAGAAACGAAATTGTGTATTCAAATTTATTGGTGAAAATTTCCCCCGGTTCTTGCAACTACAGTTTTACCTATATTTAATATAACTCCTATCTCTGTTTCTAAGTTTAAAGATTTAACTTTAATGTTTTTTCTCTTATAACAGGGGTGGCCAACTGTGGTATGCTCGACACCACTAAAATTTTATAGTAATCACTGCCTTATCCAATCATCGAATCTCTGCGATTCAAGAAGTCGGCTATTTCTTTAAAAAATTAGTGGTATCCGACGTGGCACAGTTTGCCACCCCTGTCTTATAATTAAGTTCCTAATTTTTGATTCTATCCTTAATATTAGTTATTATTTCAATGAAGTTTAACTGCACCTTTACTTTTATTCCAACGACTCATACTTGTAAAAAATTTTATCTTCAGTCTGGTTGTTAAGCTGAGCACAGCTAGGCAACCCCTCAACGTTGCTCTACTGTTCAGCACGACGGTTAAATAAGATAATATTTACTAAAAAATTTAGTGTTAAGTAGAATTTACATTTGGCTCGATCATGTACCAGTGTCCATGCCCATAATATTTACATTTAGCCCGATAAATGTACTATGGGTCAGGCCCGTGATTACAAGTTTTGTCCCGAAAACAAGACCACGTATCTCACACGTAGCAGTAGGTTAAGGTGTTAACCCCTTGAGGGGCAGTGGGAAGTATTTTATCCCACCTAGGATTAATTAAGATTTGCACCAGAAATTTTTTTTATAAAATTTTACTTTTCTAACTTTGGTGGAAAAAAGCCGTAAAATTGCTCTTCTTTATTTTGAAATAATTTTTTTCTAAATATCCGGTGTTAATTCAGCATTACACAAACGCAATTTCTTGCCCCTCAAGGGGTTAACTGAACCTACGATTATTTCATACACGGCAAATTCATCCCAGAAGACGAATTCATTGCATGATTTTTTAACCCCTTGTGGGGCACCGGTATATATTATATACCACCTACGATTAATGAAGTTTTACACTAGAAAAATTTTATTAAATTTTACTTTTCTAACTTTGGTGGAAAAAAGCCGTAAAATTGCTTTTACTTATTTTGAATATTTTGAATAGAATTTTTCAAAGATTCCGGTGGGAATTTAGCATTTCGCAAACGTAATCGCTTGTCCCTCAAGGGGTTAACAGCAAAATTATATTACATGTCAAAGGACTGGAGGAAATTTTAATTTACTGAGTATTACTTTCTATTTTTCTGGTGCATCTGTTTAAAATTATTCTTATGAGTGTAAGAATTCCAATTTAATTTGTATACATTACTAATATACTTAAAACATCTTAAATAGTAAAATTACACATAAACTACTATCACACAAAAATAAAACATAAACTGTTATCGTCAAAGTATTTTGAAAGTAACCTGCCAAAAATATTAGACCGAAAAATAATTGCAGGTCGCAAGTTTTACTCTTAATAGAGAAGTAAACAGTGAAGCGAAATTCTGTTCTTTAGACTATTTAAATCATATTGTGTACAATGAGTGTAGACATTTAATTAAGGTAGATAGAGATTTTATCCGTCGGAAAACTGTTATAAAAAGTTACAAAGTATACAAAGAAAAAGAACAGATAGCGAGTGTATTCTTATGTATTAGCTTAGCAGCACTTGTAATGTGTAATTAATTATTCACTGATTTGTTATTTACACATTTCTTTAGTTTATGAATTTTGTGTAAAAATGTGTTTATTTTCAATGTTGCTATTACCTTCTGTATGGATGTGATACTTTTTAGAAAGTGCATTTTTAAGATTGAGACGATGTTGCATACCGTCGTTTAATAGTACTATTTCAATTTATGCAAATGTTTCTTCTTAAAGTTAATAGTTGACAGATGAAGAGGAATTTTAATCTCTTCAAGAGCGGTGATGCCGCCATGGCATCACATAATTTTAATCCCTAATTGCCACATTGGCACCTGAATTTTTAAATGAAAATTTCCCTTTTATTAAACACGTGAAAATATACTTTTACTTGTTTAGAAATACATTTCCTTGTAAATAATGGTGTCACTCAGTTATTTCATTATTTTACGAATACAAGCACCTTGTCCTTGGAAGGGTTAAGTTATGGTTGCCATTTAATTAGCCTTATTCTAAACCAGGAGTGTCCCTTATTGCCACGATTTTTTTTTAAACAACTGTTATTGTACCACTATTTTTTTGTAAAGAAATTACCGACTTCTTGAATCGCAGATATTTGATGATTAGTTAAGGCAACATTTGCTATAAAATTTTAGTGGTGTTGAGCGTTCCACTGTTGGCCACCCTGTTCTAAACGAAGTTTTTTTGCCGCCCAATAATGCAATATGTCACCAAATAACACCAAGAAAATTGCGAAAACAGTAAGACTTTTTCGGAATATACTACAATGACAGATAAACAGACAACGTAATTCATCTGCAATTTAAAATAGATAACTAAATTGCCGATGTCTTTGACAATGCTTATCTATAAATGGCATTTGCACAAATTGCAGACTGCAATGTAGCTGACTTCTTTAGTCTACCCTGTAAAAGAACTATAAATACTATGCAGGGCATTTTTCGAAGTTGTAATACTTTTGCGTTGCTTAATAATCTATTCGAATTTTGTAGACATTCAAAAATATCATGTCAATAACCTACATGAAGCTGATAGTTCATCGTTGATACATCAGAATGCCCAATGGCTCTGTTCAATAACTTTAAGTTATAATATATGAACATAAAGGTAGGAGTATGGCGGTTTGCATGTTCATATTTTATTAATTCTAAGTCAGTATAACATTTTAATGTGGTTGCTATTGGTTACATTTTTAAGTAATTCTTGTAATTGTTTTTTCTTGAATTTTACTGGGTTATAAATTTTAATTATTCAAATTTTGAATTTTGTTTTCATACATTTTATATTATCTATTTCTGTGGTTTTGTTGTTATAATTACAATTTAAATTTGTTACAAATTTGGAGTATGACAGGCTTACCTTGCGGAATCTGTGAGGCTACATCATAAATGTCAACTCTTCCGCTTTTTTGTACCACAAAAATTAAATAGGAATTTAGCTCTATTTAATCAACAGTTTACGGCCATTTAGAATGATAAAATTTAGTATAAAACTTTTGTGGTACGAAAAGGCGTAAGATTTTGCAGTTATGGGCTACATATACTTTTCATAGTTTATTTGATCCTCCCACCTTCCGATGATCTAAGAGTTACTATGTGTTTTGTGCGGGTTGTGCTTGTAGCTCTTGTTCCCCATGCTTAATGATTTTAAATGTTGTTTTTGTTGTTATTTACACAAAATTTACATTTAATTTTCATTGGATTTCATGCTTTTTAGGAGAAATATTATATCTGCAGGGGTGTAAATATTATTAGAATAATTGTGAAATTTACAATAATATCTTGTTATTTTAAAGAAATAATACATTATTTTAAAAAATATTGATAATTTTAATATTTAGTGTGAATCCCCTTGTTTTTTTAATTAAAGATTCGATACGTCTTGGCATACTTTGTATGAGTTTTTGTTAATTAATTTGTACTTCATTGTCATGGTGTCAAATTTGGATGAGTCTTTCTATCAGAACTTTCTTGTTTGTGATGTTGCATTTCTTTAATTTTTAATTAAGAAAACACTTCCGTGGCCTGAAGACAGCCCAGTTATGAACTCCCTAGAAAATCTTTGAGTCATTGTCAAAAAAAAAAAAAAAAAAAAAAAGGAAATTCAACATCACAAACAGGAATGGTCTGATAGAAAGAACGACTCATCAAAATTTGGCATCATCACAACGAAATACAAATTAATTGCCAAAAACTCATAGGTATCGAATCTCTAATAAAAAACAAGGGGATGCACACTAAATATTAAATGTATGAATATTTTTTAAATAATGTATTTTTTCTTTAATATAACAAGATTTTATTGTAAATTTCACAATTATTCTAATGATTTTCACACCTCTGTATGTACATATGTATTGAGGGGATACTATAAGGACAAAGAAGGCTCACCCCTATACATAATACATTGAGAGCCACCACTAGTCACTGAGCTCTACAATAATACGGAGAATTAACTCACCGATCCACTTTCTGCCGCGACCGCACCATACTTTCAATGCGCCAAGTAATAAGTCCTGCACTTTTTTTAAATATTACAAGCATATATATATTTTTTTTTAATTTCCCGCATACTTTTTATCATTTTTTGGTGTTTTCTACATCATTTTAATATTTTTACGAACAATAAGAATTTTTTTTTTCTTTGAGCTTACCTAGAATTTCATTTTTAACTAATATCAAAGTAAAAAATTGCGAATAACTTAAATAAAATCTGTAGTTTTTTTTTTTTCATAATAAATATATAGCAGTTAAAATTGTAGTGACTTCGTCGTTTTTTAAAAGAAAAAAACAATTTAAAAATATCACCCTTCTGTGGAAGAAAATATATGTTTTGCCAAACATTTTCCTCGGAAAATCTTGGGCATTGTATTCATGGGCTGACCTCTAGATTTAATGTATCAGTATAGGGAGATAGCTCTTCGTTCTATTGTTGAGCTCAGTGCCGCTAGTGTAAACAATGAATGTAATGAAATTTTCATCTTTAATTTGCTAAATTTTATTTTGCATGTTTCCAATTACAGATTTAATAATATTCTTAATAAATACAAACATGTTTGAATATATATATACCTTGCAAAAAGTTTTAATTATTTTCCTTAGGCAATTTAAATATTTTTAAATTTGGCACAGGATTATAGATTGTGTAATTTGCAACGGAATATGAAAAAAATACTTCATTAAAAATTACTAGTGCGTAAATATTAAATATTTCCACTTACAGAATTTTTATTTTTATAAAACATAATTTAGTACTAATTAAATTATTTTCTATAATGGATAAAATCTGTAAAAATATTTTCTAAGTGATTTATATCATAAATAACTAGAAACACCCTATACTTTTATAATTTTACAGTTTATCCTGCCAAAATAAAGTACAATACTTAGTAGCAACTTGCAAACACACGGATAAATTTTTACGCTGTTTCCATATATTTCTCAGAATTTCAAATGAATTCAGCATTTTCATTTCTTGTAGACTCATGAAACAAGTGTAATAGATTTCAATCTAGATTTTAACTTGAAAACAGCAATCTTACTGGAGAACTCATTTCAAAGAGGTTTAAACCTTACCCTATTTCAACACTTCTTATCTGAAATCGAAAATAGTTTGCAGCAAACTTTACTTTGCAGTTTAAACTGATAAACGGAAATGAATCACGTTATCGTCATTGAGATGATAAAACCTTTGAATGAAAGAATGTTATAAAATTCCAATTAGCTCTATCAATGTAACCTCCTTTTCCTTAAAGAAACTTAGGGGAAGTAATAGAGTAAAGCTATTCTGAAATACATAAAATAACGAGCTGCATTACCTTTCATTATATTACTATATTATACTATATTATTCATTATATTATACTATAATGCGAGAAAAAATTGTGTGTGTATGTATGCGTGTGTGTGTATGTGTGTGTGTATGTAAATTTTATCTAAAAATCGGCTCTAACGATTTTGACGAAATTTTGTATTTTACCATTTACGGGTATGATAAGACCATTGGGCTAGGTCCCGTGTTCGAGAAAATTAGATTAGTAGGTCATTCTGGGTCATAATGGGTCATGGTCAAGCTAATTATATCTAAAAAACGGCTCAATCGATTTTGACTAAATTTTATATCCAACCGTTTTTCGGCACGAGAAAACTATTGGGCTAGGTCACATGTTCGAGAAATTTCAATTAGTGGGTCATTTTTGGGTCACTGTGGGTCAAGCCAATTTTATCTAAAAAACGGCTCTAACGAAGTTGACAAAATTTTGTATTTTACCATTTTCGGGCATGATAAGACCATTGGGCTAGGTCACATATTAGAGAAAATTCGATTAGTGGGTCATTTTGGGGTCACTGTGTATCAAGCAAAGTTTATCTAGAAAACGGCCTTAACGATTTTGACGAAATTTTGTATTTTACCATTTTCTGGAATGATAACACCATTGAGCTAGGTCATGTGTTCGAGAAAATTTGATTAGTGGGTCATTTTGGGTCATAATGCGTCATGGTCAAGCTAATTATATCTAAAAAACGGCTCAATCGATTTTGACTAAATTTTATATCCAACCATTTTTCGGCACGAGAAAACTATTGGGCTAGGTCACATGTTCGAGAAATTTTGATTAGTGGGTCATATTTGGGTCACTATGGGTTAAGCCAATTTTATCTAAAAAACGGCTCTAACAATTTTGACTAAATTTTGTATTCTCTCGTTTTGGATTACGAGAGGACTAATGGGCTAAGTCACATATTAGAGAAAATTCTATTAATGGGTCATTTTTGGGTCACCGTGGGTCAAGAAAAGTTTATCTAGAAAACGGCTCTAACGATTTTGACGAAATTTTGTATTTATCATTTTCGGGTGCGAGAATACCATTGGGCTTGGTCGCATGTTCAAGAAAATTTGATTAGTGGGTCATTTCAGGTCACAATGGTTCAGGGTCAAGCTAATTGAATCTAAAAAAAGGCCCAAAACATTTTGACAAAATTCTGTAATATGCCGTTTCCGGGCATGAGATGATCATTCGGCTAAGTCACATGTTCGAGGAAAATCAATTAGTGGGCCATTTTTGGGTCACTGTAGGCCAAGCTATTTGTATCTAAAAAACGACTTAAACGATTTTGTCAAAATTTTGTATTATAAAGTTTCTGGGCATGAGAAGACCATTGGGCTAAGTCACATAGTAAAAAAAAATCAATTGGTGGGTCATTTTTGGGTCACTGCGGGAGTGTATCTAAAATAACGGCTCAAAACATTATGGCAAAATTTTGTATTATATCGTTTTTGAGCATGATAATTTAATTGAGCTAAGTCACATGTTCGGGAAAATTCGATTGTTGGGTTATTTTGGGTCACTGTGGGTCAAGCTAATTGTATCTTTAAAAAAAAGTCTCAAACGATTTTGACAAAATTTTGTATTATACTGTTTCCGTACAGGAGAAGTTCATTGGGTTAGGTCACATGCTCGAGAAAATTCGATTAATGGGTCATTTTGGGTCACTGTGGGTCAAGTTAATTTTATCTAGAAAAAAGCTTTAATGATTTTGATTAAATTTTGTTTTCTATCATTTTCGGGTTCGAGAAGACCATTCATCTAGGTCGCATGCTCACGAAAATTCGATTAACCAGTCATTTTGGGTCGCTGTGGATCAAGGCTCAGCTAATTTTATCTAATAAATGGCTCAAACGATTTTCACAAAATTTATTATTACATCGTTTCCTAGCACAAGAAGACCATTGGGATAGGTCACATTTTCGATAAATTTAGATTTGTGGGTCCTTTTGGGGTTATTGTGGGTCCAGCTAATTTTATCTATAAAATGACTTCAGCGATTTTGACTAAATTTTGTATTCTATCGTTTTCGGGATCGAGAAGAGACTTGGTTATGTCGTGTGTTCGAAAATTTTCGGTTAGGAGGTCCCTATGTCTTAGGATCATGCCAATTTTATCTAAACAGCAAGAATTATACAGTGAGAATGAAATATCTAACTGAGCACAAGGCTAATTTTGACGGAGCTTGGCTCGGTCACGTCCGCTAGTTATATTACATTGGTAACAGTATTATAATGTGATACACAGTTGCGGTTCGTGACAGGCGCTTCTTGAGGCAGTGGGTGGCCGACTATGGCACGCTACACAACATTGACATTTTATAGTAATCATTGCTTATATATTCATCGAATATATGTGATTCAATTTCTTTAGCCCCTTGGGAACGAGCGACGCTCAGAATCCTTGTTTTTCCTCACCAGTAAAATTTTACGATAAAATTTACATTATTACCGCATTTTCTCGAGTCAAGAAGACACAAATTTCTGTTTTTAAAAAAACGGTGACAAAAGATTAAAATTCCGTAAAAGACCCCATCCCGAAAGGGTTGACCCTGGAGAACGTGCGTATACCCAGGGTATTGTGAGAATTCGACGATATCTCACATTGAAACTCTCAATTTACAAGGTAGAAGCCAGCATAGGGAAACTAATGTATTTTCACCTAGCCTCCACATTTCTTCAGAGTCCTAGAAAATGTCGCTAAAGATGAAACAAATACTTCAATTTCAATCAATCTTCGCAGAGGACACTGGGGTGAAAGAAACTCTTTTATCTAGCGAGAGAAATATTCTTTTGCTGTTCACGAGGATCTCGTTCCCGTGGGAAAGTAGAAAGTGAAACCAGATATTAAACCTGACGCCAAGGTTCCTGACTGCAGCCTATAGAGAAAGGGCTTGGCTATGAGATCATGGGCCACGGATGGTGAGTGGCTAATGGGAGTGGTTTTGGTCCTAGACGGAAGAACGAAACTTATAAAAGAGGGTGCAGGAGCATTCTCGAGAGCTTAATTTTCTCTTCTGTTGAAGTTGAGACTTCAAAGTGTTTCTGGCCGTGCAGAGTGGAAATCTCTCACGGGTCGACGGCTTCGGGACATATTCCGAAGCACAGAAATGCAAAAGCCAGGTGTGGCTGTTAAGATATCTCCATCACGGAGTTGAAGATCGGAGGTTCCTAAACCTCGGTTAAACATCTACAAAAAGTGAGACATTCCTGTCGAGCATCTCGAACTCTATCTTCGAAAATAGTGGACATTGAATAAATAAGAGACTGACTACACTGAAATCGATCTATTATTCGAGGACTGGACTTGATTCTATAAATATATTATTGACAGCTGAACTCGAACCCTTTTATGAAAAATGTTGTAAATAGGACTTATATAATCTAGAAAACATTATTTAATTGTTTGTAATGCAATAAAATATTTTTTCGATACTGATAAGACTCGGCCGTTGAAGTAGCCCGCTACCACACCACGTTACGACATCGGCTCCGTTACAGTATGAATGGTTTTTACTTTGTCACCAATGAAAACAAATTGCGATAAAAGGAGTTGAAGATTACTTTTTTAAAAGATAGTGGTAACAATTATAAAACCCGTACGCACTCCGGGTCTATACTCCGGGGGACTCCGGGGCACTCCGGTACGCGCGTCCTCCCGCGTTAAAAAATAAGTGGCATACGGTGTACCACAGTTGGTGATACCTCCACTAAATGAATGACTGCTAAATTTGTTATTTTCGTACCATTATTTAAAAAAATAAATCTTTGTCTTATTTATTTGTAAAACGTTCTTTTGTGAAACAGGGGAAATACATCTTTTTTTTTAAAAAAAGGGTATGAAAAGAATAAATCTGGCAGCGATTTAGAGCCCCAAAATATAGAGAGTCACGAAACACCACAGATGATACAATCTATATCTATTGTATATAATTTAACAAAAATAATATATTCAAAGTGCTAAAAAACTGTTCTAACAAAATATAGAAAAGGTGGCCAACTGTGGCACGCTCGACACCACTAAAATTTTATAGTAATCATTGCCTTATCTATTCATCGAATCTCTGCGAGTCAAGAAGTCGACTATTTCTTTTAAAAAATAGTGGTATCCGGCGTGCCACAGTTGGCCACCCCTGAACTATAGTAACATACATTCTAATATATGGTATTGCGAGTGTAAAACTAAAATAGGTGTAAAATATTGATCAAAAATCAACATGAATAAGAAGAATACGAGTAGAAAAATATTAATGAAAGATCTCAAAAAATGGAAGAAACTTCAATAGAGACTCCTGGTTCGTCAGAAGGTGAAGATTTGCCAAACTGTCAGAAATCTTCGATGCATTAGTTTATTTGAAGGTTTCCGTCATCTAGTAACTTCTCATAAACAGAAGCAGTAATGGAGTTTCTTCGATTGATAATTTTGAATTTTATCTTGCTCTTCATATTTTTCTAGCTCATATTTATATCTGTTCAATATTTTGCACGTCTTTTCATTTTACCAACATCACATCATATCTTAAAAAAGTATACATGATAAGATCTCGTACAAATAATACAAAAAATTAGAAAAAAGTTTTAACTTTCTCTGTTTATCTATGTGTGTGTGTGCGATGGCTATCGAAATCTACAGCACCTATAAATCCGAAAAAATAGATGAGGGTAGCGCACTACAAATCGATACGGGTGTCACTGCATAGGGTTGATTTTTTATTGAAGCAAACGAATTCTCACAACTAAGCATTATTAGTTATTTTTATTTTTGCTTTATAAGACGACAGACAGGCAGCGCATAAACAAAAGAAAAAGGAAATTGCCATTAAAAGTTTTCTGGTGGAAATTCAATATATCTAATTAAAAAATCCTCCACATGCGGCAACACCGGCAGTGACGGAACTTAGCCGAGTTATTAATTAAAAACTTATCGAATACACATACATTGCCTGAAAATCGGAAAGCACGTCCACGCATGTTCAGTTCGAAGCAATCTTTTTCTGTCTGAAAACAGTGTTGCCAGATGGGCTACTTTTTTAAAAATAAGATTCTTTATTGGCACCACTTTTTTCAAATGGTAAAATGCGCCTTATTTCATGACATATTAATTAAGGCGAAAAGAAAGGGAATTTTACCGTTTCAAAAAAGTGGTACCTATCAAGAAATCTGAATTTTAAAAAAGTAGCCCACTGGCAACACTGTCGGAAAATAAAACTCCTTCTTTGTTTTGAAGTCGTACACGATAGAATTTTCTAATTCGTGAAAATTAAAAAAAAAGCATTTGAGGTATCAATTTGAAACTCTATGTACATACATAGAAAATATTAATCAGAACACTTTCACATAACAGTTTGACATTTTAATTATCTGAAACACCTGCACTTGCAATAAATGCAGTATTTTTTAAATGTATTTTATGATGAATAAAAACTGTTAATGTTAAACATTCCAATAATTATGTTTTATGTACCTGGTTGAGGTGTTCCTTTTACGTTAGCAAAAAAAATTAAGGAAAGGTCATTTTAGGATAATAAGTTTTGATTGAATATGAAAGACGTGTGATATTAACCCTTGATTTCCAGTGCACAACCTGTAGGCTCGTCTTTTCTTTTCCGCAAATTTTGAAAAAAAATGACACGGTAAAATTTAACCATCTGCTGACATCTCGGGTAACATGTGAAGAAGTGGAATCGCTGACATAATCGAATACATTTTTCATGTCTCCAAACTTCCTCTTCTCTTCTGATATGCTTTGACATTGTCAAAATTTTGTTTTTACAATGAACTGAAAAAAGCAAGTACAGCCAGGGCCTGATTACCATCGGGGCACATTCCCACCAGTAAAAATAAACAGCAAATTTGCCTCAGTCATGTCAGAAAATTTACATGAATACGACGTGTGGATAAGGCGAGCATTTCTTTAAAAAAATATTGGTGTAAGTAAGTTAATTAGGCACTGAGTTCAGCCATGTCATTTCACACTAATTTTCGTTAATAGGATAATTTCCAAAGGATAATTAATAGGATAATTTATAGGATAATTTCCATATAAAAATTATCAAGAAATAAATACACCAAATCCCTATTCACAGTTCAGTGTGCATTATGTAACAGCGAAATGAAAACAAATGCAAAATATTAAAATTATATACAGTCACCTCTCACTTATGCGCCTCTCATTTATACGCGTCTCTCAGTTATACGCGATTTTCGTAAGGTCCCGTCACGAGGAATAGGAAAATAATACTGTAGATTTCTCACTTATAAACGCCACTTATAATTGTCTCTCTCAGTTATACGCGGAAAATAACAAACTATTTTTAGACTTTATGAAGGAATTTGATGTAAAGATGGCAAAAAAAAAAAAAAAAGTTCTGCTCATTTTTAGTATTGCGACACATACACGAGATATATTTTCCCCTGTAAATTCTACTATCAGGCTCCAGACATTAGATCTATTTATAATAAGGTCAGTTAAAGCGGAGTATAGGAAAGGTTTGGTGCGAAGAATGTTTATATCCCAGAGCAGAAAAGGAATTCAAGAAAATTTGGATTCTGAATGCTATGTATATGTTCGTTTCCTCTTGGAATAGTGTAACAGCCACAACAATTTCTAACTGTTTTAGAAAAGAAAATTTTGTTCATTCAAATGATGCTGAAGCTATTCTATTACAGGAAAATGAAAACAACAGCAATGATTTTAAAATAGACGAAGACGAATGGAACAGCTAAGCCAAATTCTCTTTCTTTTCAAGATTTCGTCAATATTGATATTAACGGCAATAAGAGATATCGGAACTGTTTTAGTTGACATGACAGCTGAAGAAGAGGGAGAAGATGATGATAATGATGAAACTGATATTGTAACTGTCTCATCTTATGCTACTACTTTAGGAGTCCTCGACGCTTTGAGATGTTACCTTCAATATGGTGATGTAGCATCAAGTACAATGACGCATTTTAATGCATTAGAAAAGGTCCTTGTACAAACGTGACTTAAACAAAAACAAACTAGCATCGATGACTTCTTAAAACAGGATTAATTGGCATATCTTCTTCTGTGTAAAATGAAATTTTACGTTTATTATATTTTTTAAACTAAATTTTATAGGCAAAATGTAAGGATTTTAAGTACACTATACTAATATTACACATTTTTTATTTTATAAAATGTTATTAATCATAATTCTTATATTTCAAAGGTTTTTTCCCATAATGGGTATAAATAATTACTACATAAAACATCCTCTCAGTTATGCGCGGCTCTCAGTTATGCGCGATTTTAAATCAATCCCTTCAAACGCGTATAAGTGAGAGGTGGCTGTATTATATGTCTTTGTCAGTGGCTAAATAAAAGGCGGGTACAGTTAGCTCTTCCACATTATTCAAATAAAATAACTTTTTGCCCAATTAAAAAGGAGACAAATATAGGGTGTCCATAAAAGAATCACCCAGTTACAATGGTAGAATATAACAGTTTAATTTAGACTATTTACAACAACTCATAAATCAAATTGAAGGTAAACAAACCTAGTTTGTCGTACAAATGTTTAATGTGTGCACCTTTTGTTGTACTACAAGATCCAAACTACCGTCCAATTTATCCGCCACTTTGGTCAACAATAGCCTCTTTAATTCTGTCTCAACTGTAGAAGATCATTGGTTAGAGGCGGAACGTAGACACGATTCTTATTAAGCCCAAAAGAAAAAAAAATCATGGCGTACAGTGGTAGTGTACGCTTTTAAATCTTCAAAGCATTAATTACGTTTTACGCTCAGGAGTCATCCTTTTCCGTATGTGACACTACAAGTGAGTAAGTAACAAAGCAATGCTCTCGAATTTGCTTATCTAAAACGGTTTGTGTTACTCTTTATTTGTGATATTGAACCAACACTCTTAAACTCTTACAGTTGACACAATTAAACTTTATAACTGAGCGAAAAATGTCCAGACCAGAGATGGGGTCTGCATACATTGGCTTGATGTGCCAATGCTTTATCTGTTAAGCTATACGAACGATACCTAGCTGACATAATTCACTCTCTTATTTCTCGGATATCGATAAGAAACTGCAGTTAGTTTCTTTCATCTGACAAGTAAAGGTACTATAGACCATGGCGGCGATTTTCGATTTTTATAGCTCATTCGATTCGTCTCATCGAGCTAAATAATTTGCCGCCTCGCATATCGGCTATTGAGTTTTAATAATGACAGGGGGCCAGGTCAAAGTTTCAAAATATGCGTAATGCAGGGCTGCCAAAGGCGACTATTTTTATATTTTATTTGCACAGCTGTTTTAAGAGAAAAATATTGTTGTACATTTCTCTTGCAGATATTGTCACAGTATATGTGAAAAAATTCTGTTTTATTAAGGTGGTGCGAGATAGAATTAAAAAATAGTGCCTGTGGCAGTCCTGTAATGCGAGCTGCCGAAAATAAAACAGTAGCAGAAAATTCCTTCTCTTGCAACCGTACGCAGACGTTCCGCAAGATACTAAGTGACTGAAAAACTGACAAAACACCGACAATTTGTGGTTACAAAAACTTTTGCACGTAATTCGGGAAAAAGTATTGACAGGATGAACAAAACTAGACGAGGACATCATAACCTGCGAAGACCTACCTGCCAAGTAGCATGCAAATATTTTATCTGCAATTACAATTTTATAATAACAGCAAAAATATAACATTATAGTTGTTATTGGCACTGTAAAAACAATTAGTAAACTTAAATCTCACTTATTTCTTTGGGCGCATCTGTTTTTCAATAAACGAAATTTTGAAATTTGGCCCGCCCCCTGTCATTATTAAAACTCAATAGTCGATATGCGAGGTATAAAATTATCAAGCTTGATGAGACGAATCGAATGACCTATAATATCGAAATTCGCCGCCACACAGTATAGTACCTTTGCTTGCTAGTAATTTTATACCTCGCATACCGGCTATTGAGTTTTAATAATGACAAGGGGCTAGGTCAAATTTCAAAATTTTGTTTATTGAAAAACAGGTAAATAAGTAAGATTTAAGTTTACTAATTGTCTTTACAATGCCAATAACAACTATAATGTTATATTTTTGCCGTTATTATAAGAATTTGTAATTGCAGATAAAATATTCGTATGCTACTAGACAGGTAGGTTTTCGCAAGTTATGATGTCCTCGTCTAGTTTTGTTCATCCGTTCACTACTTTTTCCCGAATTAGGAGCGAAAATCTTTGTAACCACAAATTGTCGTTTCTTTTGTCAGTTTTTCAGTCATTTCTTAACTTGCGGAACATCTACACACGGTTGCATGTGAAGGAATTTTCTGCTACTGTTTTATTTTCGACAGCTCGCATTAGAGGGCTGCCAGAGCACTATTTTTTAATTCTATCTCGCACAACTTTAATAAACCAGAATTTTCTCACAAACACTGTGACAATATCTGCAAGAGAAATGTACAACAAAGTTTTCTTCTTAAAATAGCGGTGCCAATAAAATATAAAAATAGTCACCTTTGGCAGCCCTGCATTATGCAAATTTTTAAACTTTGACCTGGCCCCCTGTCATTATTAAAACTCAATAGCCGATATGCGAAGCGGCCAAATATTTAGCTCGATAAGACGAATCGAATGAGCTATAAAAATCGAAAATCGCTCCACGGACTATAGTACCTTTGCTTGTGAGCTATAGCTATAGAAGTGATGGAACAGTGGCGCAGCAGTTGAGTGATTCTCACCACTAAATTTTTATAGTATTCTTCGACTTCAAAAATTCTGTCCTAAAGTTAGATGAAGACTACTGATAAAATTTTGCGGTGTCAATTGATTTTCCACTGCTACACTGTTCCATCACTGCTATAGCATTTACATTATGAAATTGTGTTATAACACGGAAACTCCTGTATACCATGTAATTAGTTCATTATGAAGAGAAGGATTTTTTTTTTTAAACTGGATAAATCATATTCATGGTTGGAGTTGCACAGTTGAGATGTTATTCCAACAGAGCGAAAAACATACAGACCAGGGATCGAATCTGGATACCTTGGCTTGCCGTGCCAATGCCTTACCATTGAAGCTATCTGGACAGTGCCTGGCTGACATAATTCATTCTTATTTGTTGGGCTTGTTTGCGAACTGCAGCGCTAGTTTCATTCATCTGAACTATATCTGTAGCATTTACATGATGAATGTATTTGATAACACGGTGTTATCGATAAATATAATTTAGATATCATAAATTAATCAAAAATGAAGTAAAGTGCTTTTTCCATTCAATCAGTGAGATTTTTTGCTATCATAATCCTTTTGTAAATTGCTAAGTAATATTTATTGATGTTCTAATAATTTTGTAAATCATTAAGTGTTGTTTATTGCTTTATATGTTTATCTTATGTTACGCAGCTGTGCCCAATGACGTCAGATAGTCTTTCTGACGAAAGTGTAAACGGGAAATAATGTTTAGTATGCATTAAAGTTTTGATCATGTAACTTCTTTTCGTAATCTTTGAATCTGAGTTATTTTGTCGCTTAGAAGTGCCGTTAATTGCTATGATAACTACCGTTGTAGTTTTTTATGAATTTTAAGTTAAGTTATTAGAGATAACATTTGGCGCCCAACGTGGGGCACGACATAGCAATTATGGATATAAAAGCGTTGAAACAAGAAAGAAAAAATCTGCGAATAAGTTTTACTTCGTGCACGAATAAAGTTACAGAAGAATTATTGAAACTAGAGATTGATCTTAAAAGTCTGTCTGTGTTACAGAAACAATTAGAGGATAAATTTGGAAGGTTAGAGGAATGTCAGAAAAATATAAGTAGCATACTGTTGAAAGAAGGTTCCGAGAAGGAGTGTAAGGAAGATTTTCAAGCAGCCGAAGAATATCGGGATAAATACCTTGAGTTGAAGACTGGAGTAGCAGAAAATATTATTTCTTTGCAGACGCCCGTTTTTGAAAATCGGCATGAATCTCTCGAGAAGAGAAGTTTTAAATTGCCGAAGATTGAATTGAAAAAATTTAATGGTGATGTTAAGGAGTATTTGACTTTTTGGTCCCAATTTCAGAAGATACATGAAGATAAAAGTATTTCGGACTCTGATAAATTTCAATATTTAATTCAAGCGGTCGTTCCGAATTCAAAAGCAGCCAGAGTGGTGGAGAGCTTTCCAGCTACAGCTGCTAATTATCATCAAGCAATAAAACAAATCAAAGAAAGATTTGGTAGAGAAGATCTGCTCGTACAAGTCTATATACGGGACTTATTAACTATGATCATGAAAAATGCCGTCGCTGGCCGAGTTAAAACAGATTTGCCAAAATTGTATGATGAATTAGAGGGAAAGTTGCGATCTCTGGAAAGTTTAGGACGTACGCAAGAAAAATACGGCGATTTCCTGATCCCGTTAGTAGAATCGATCCTCCCTGAAGAAGTCTTGATGTCATGGGAAAGAAAACGAAATGCCGAAGATGTGATGCATGAAGAACGTTCACTGCAAAATTTAATGTCTTTTCTAAAGCACGAAGTGCAAAGTGAAGAGATGGTTGCTTTAGCGCGAAGTGGTTTCGGTGCTAATACTACTAAAAAAAGATATGGCCGGGATAATAAAACTCCCCCCCCCCTTCCACAGCTTCATCGCTAGTAAACACTTCTTTTGGAAATACAGGTAAGCGAGAATTTACTTGTATTTTTCGTGACAAAAAGCATTTATCGCGAGATTGTTTTGCCGCTAGAAATATGACTTTAGAAAATAAGAAAAAGATTTTACTAAAGAAAAATGCTTGCTTTAATTGTTTTAAGTCTAACCATATATCTAAAAACTGTAGACTTAAAAGTACCTGTATTAAGTGTAAAAAATATCATCATTTTCTTATGTGCCCAGATTATAATAGTGAAAATGTTTATCTCATGACATTAATGGTTAAAGTGAAAAACAAGAATGTGGAACTAAAGGTTCGCACTATTATTGATTCTGGTTCTCAAAACAGTTTTGTTAGTAAAATGGTGGTTGAGAATCTACATCTGGTTCCTGAGAGGAAAATTAAAATGACCCATTGCCTTTTTGGGGGGAGAGAAACCTCAGTTCAAATTCATGATGTTTATGATTTAATTATTTCTGATTTAAATGATTCCTTTAGTTGTAGAGCTGAGGTATTCTCTGAAAATAAAATTACTGGTTTTGTACCCAAACTTTCTAGTGTAGAGGCACTTATTGAACTTAGAGAAAAACAAATTATTTTACCTGATCTTGAATCCGAAGATTCGGAAATTAATTTACTTTTAGGTGCCGATTTAATTGGCACATTATCTATTATATATATAAAATACAAACGGAAATTTCGTTCCGAACGCCTAGATTATGAGTTCTGCTGCATGGATTTTTACAGAACTTATATCGTTAGATAGGTATCGTTTCAGAGAAGGTTTTAAGCTATAGCACATCATTCTACAAACATTAGATATAGAATTATGACGGAAAGTTGTGTTATTTTGGACGATAAGGTTACCATTTTATTTCTTGGCGAAATTTATCGTTGATTTAAAAAAAAAAAAAAAAAAAAAAAAAAAAAAAATGAAACGGCTACTACACTTCGAAAAATAAAAGAAAAAACTGTTACTAATTTTATTTAAAAGGGGAAAAAAAGAAAAAAAGAAGAAAAAATCCGTTTTAATGAGTGATAATATTAAAAAGCGAAAATATTTAATTTAAACATGAAAGGGAATGTTCGTAATGCTTAAAAATTTACTCAGTTGAACTATTGCTACAAAACAACAAGATTTGGCGATTTATCTTTTGCGTCAGGTTAAGAAAAACACATCTGAAAAATTGATAAGATGATATCAAGGAATTTCTCTCATGAGGATAATATATGTTTATTAAAAAAATCAGCAGAACCTCGATTTAACGTTCGTAAAACAATAATGAAAATTTCATTTTTTGCGATTTAACGCTGGTTGGCGACACAATTAAAGTTTGAATAATACTATTATGAATATTTAATTTTTTTTTTCCAACTCTCCGTCTCCATACGAAGTTAGTTTAAGTGAGTTTAACTTAAATAAATACATTTTTATAACTGCTGCTTTATCATATACTTTTATATGTGTATGTAATGAAATTTAACGATCGTAATTATGCTGTTTAGGGGATTTAAATGGATTGAAATTGTTTCAATCTCAAAATTAAGGTCCTATTCCAAGCATTCGCAATTTGATATCGATGTTGTTAGTGCCAGAGACAACAAAGAAATGTTGCCATGGAAACAACCACTTCATATCGAAATGTTTAATGATAGCATTCATAATCAAAATACACAAAACGTATCCAGCCGGTGACACCGTATAAAATAAAATAACTACAGCAACACGCAATTTGTATATATTTAATAAGCTTACAGAAAAAAAATAATAATAATCTAATCCACCATTTAAGTTTAAATTCATTGAGTATTGGGCATTTAAATATTTATTTAACAAGAAATTTATAAATGCATTTCAATCTTTTGCATTTGGCCAGGAAATGTATTCGTTTGCGAAATAGCGT
The DNA here is from genome assembly GCA_963932465.1 of Maratus speciosus. NCBI lineage: Eukaryota > Metazoa > Arthropoda > Arachnida > Araneae > Salticidae > Maratus > Maratus speciosus. The sequence goes on along the minus strand of OZ010794.1, from coordinate 238,046,779 downwards.
GGAGCGTTCGTCTTTTCACGCCAAATACTGGAAAAAAAAATTTTTTGCAGATTTTTTTTACTGGAATTCCGACGCAACATTTGACTGATCTTTTTTACATTCACGAGTAATTTTATGAGCATTTTGCCGCCAAACAATTTGATTTTAATCCAAAAAGGCGTAAACATGACATAGCCTCATCGATACATTATAGGTGTTTTTGCAAGTGTAAGACGGTATTTTTGGAGGAATTGTTTATATTCAAATGTAAATTATATAAATAGCAATTAATATTATGAAAGTGGAGTCAAATATTTAAATTTTAGTGCAAATGTCTGCCCCCCCCCCCCCTCACACACACACACATATTGTAAATAATTTAATTTCAGACATTTAAAATATTTTTTACATACTTTACTATGGAAACATGCTGGTTTGTTTCCCCAAACTTGTGACTTTTATAACCTTGAACTCAGATCAGCGAATAATGCCCACTCTTTTCTTTTAACACGTATCGTCTCCTTTAGAAATGTCTACTACTTCAAATGTTAAGTACTAAAGATTATTCTTTAGAAAATTTATGGAATTATGCGTTATTAATAACACAAAAGAAAATATTTTACACTAAAAATTGCTTATAATTGATATTGCATTGATATATTGAAATAAATTTTTGATAATCTTTTTATTCGTCATCCCTTTTTCAGTTCTTTTTTTTTTTTTGGCCTATCTGTTCTTCTTTTTTGAAGGTTTTAGAAAGGTATATGATTAATTTTCTGTAATCAGGTTACCCCTTTAATTAACATATTTAGTGAATTGTTGGATGTTTCTTTTTATTTGAAAGAGACTCTAGACAGTGATCCCGATTGCAGAAGATTACATGAAATTCTACATAGCGATTAGTAAATTTATGGTTTTTCATTATGAAGCAAATGGACAACAGAAGATTTAGTATTATATATTTTTTGCAGTTATTTTACTATTACAAAATAAACAATATTTTTTGATTTATCATTTTAGCCTAGATAAGAAAAAAAGTACCTGAAATTCAGATAAAATTGGATAATTATAAAGCAATTTCTTATGACTCATAGCCGTAGCTACTAAACTTTATGAAAATTAACGATTTTAGGTTTATTTAGGCAAAAGACTGAAGAATAATGTAATCTTGAAAATAGAAAGCCTATTTATTCCTCTGTGAATTATGCTAATTAGAGAAATGAAAAAAAAAATCTTTGGTGCATCAAAAAGATTATTACGTATATTATTACGTACTAGGTTATTAAGTTTTATATAACTGACTTTATTTATCATTCTCAAAGAGTATTTTTGGTGAAAGATCTATAATTCAGTCAACAGCAAATTCACTTTATTTAATGGAATGTTGTTTGGCGCATAATTACCTTTGTTTTATATCCAACTCTGGTATAATTATAACCATATATTTGGAAACACTTCCAATGTTTGACGTCAAACTTAGCTGTGTACCCGATTACGGAAGATTGGGAAGATTTTGATTGCATGAAAAAAAAGAGGTTCATTTTTCTATTACAATCAGTTTTCGAGGTTTTTTCCAGGTTAACAGCTGCATGATTGCAACTGGTATTAAAAAAGAAATGACAGTGAAAATGACATTATTTTAATTTTATTCAAACACTTGAGTTTTAAAAAGCCATTTTTATATGATTCATATTTATTTTAATCATGAAAGTTAAACACTGTCCGTTGTGTGCAAATAATTTATTACGTTCTTTCGCTGTATTTACTCTGCTGTGATCCGAAGATAGAAAACTGCAGTAGACACGCCAGAAGAAGACGTATATTACGAAATATAATGTAACGTAGGAGAGATTGTATTTAAGCTACCAGAACCACATATAGCACCAAACTGAGGAGACAGGAGTTCAAGAACTAACAAACGATAGTGAATAATCCGAATATGATTAATTATCAATAGTCACTCTCTGCAATCATTGTAATTATCTCTCATTTTAGTAGTGTGGTGACTAGAGAACATTTTAATTTCTGATGATCATAACGGTCATATTTCCTTCCCAACCCCTACTTTATTAATCTACTATAAAAGAGTTTATTCTGAATAGCCCGAAATTTGCCAAACCCATAAGATAACATAATAGCTAAATGGCATTCGCATTGTATTAAGCAAATGCAGAAAGACTTTCCAGGTGAAGGTCCATATTAATTTAAAATATAAGGTCGAGTTCATCATTTTGTTTTATCAATGTTCAATTGGAAAATGGACCAGCGAAGCGGGTGTAGCCTGCTAGTTCACTAATAAATGTATGAAATTAAATTCAGGTTTATTTATGTTAGAAACACGATTGGGTTGTGTATTAACTGGAAAACCCAATCAAAATTTGAGTAGTAATTATGATAGTAATACTGTTTTGTCTGTTGTATCTTTGTATGTAAAAAATGCTTCTATTAATGAATTATGGGATCTTGAAACGATCGGTATTAGGGAGCCTGTAGAAAGTTTGAAAAATCAATATGAGCATTCTAAAATAATAGAGGAATTTAAAACCAATATTAAAATTCATCCAGATGGTAGATATGAAGTTTGTTTACCTTTTATATCTGATACGATTGAATTACCCAGTAATAAAGAAATAACGTGGAAGAGACATAAAAAGATGTGCGAACGCGCACAAAAGGGGGGTCTTCTTATTGATTATGAAAATGTTTTCAGAGAATGGGAAGATTTAGAAATAATTGAAAAAGTAACGGGGGACGTCCAGAAAGAGCATTTTTTGCCGCATCGGCCTGTGGTGAAAGTGGACAGTGCTACGACCAAAATTAGGCCCGTTTTTGATGCGTCCGCTAGAGAATACGGAAAGTGTTCCTTAAATGATATTTTGTATAAAGGCCCGAATTTAATTGAGCAAATACCGGACATTATCGATAGGTTTTGAATTTATAAAATTGGTCTTTCTGCGGATATCGAAAAAGCCTTTTTGCAGATTAGCATAAACCCGGATCATAGAGATTTTTTACGATTTCTTTATCCTTCTGTGAACGAAGAAATTACTTATAGACATTGCAGGGTGGCTTTCGGAGTGAGTTCAAGTCCATTTTTGTTGGCAGCGTCGATATCTCATTTGTTAGATAATGTATCTCTTAATTATAGGAATATGGCAGAAAAATTGAAATATTCATTTTATGTTGATAATTGTGTTACAGGTGTTTCGAATGCTGAGGAACAAGACGAATTTATCGAGCAAGGTAAATGCAATATGTCTCGAGGGTGTTTTAATTTGAGAATTTGGGAAAGTAATGTTAAATCTCAAAATGTTTCAAGGAGTTCGGGTGTAACAAAATTGCTTGGGATATTGTGGGATCTCGATTGGGATATGCTTAAGTGTAATTTAACTTTTGATAAATTAAATAACAATGAAAATTTCACTAAAAGATTAATTTTGAGCTCTATGCAGAAAATTTTTGATCCGATTGGAATATTGTGCCCGGCAACATGGCCACCCAAAATTATATTACAACAAACCTGGAAATTGTGTCTAGGTTGGGATTCTCCGTTACCGGGGGAAATTCAAAGACCTTTTAAAAAATGGTTCAGTGAAATAAATGTATTAGAGGAGGTTCAAATTCCGCGATATGTTGAAATAAATGAGTCTACCGAAATGGATGTTTTCGTTGATGCATGCAAAGAGGCATATGCAGCTTGCGTCTTTTTTCGGAAGCTGTAAAAATTCAATTAAAGCAAAAGCTACAGTTGCTCCTATAAAGCAAGCGTCAATTCCCAGATTAGAATTAATCGCGTGTAACATCGGAGCTAGGTTGGCACATTCAGTACAGCAAGCACTTTGTGTCCAGAACATGAAAACAATATTTTGGAGTGACTCTATGGTTGCGTTGTACTGGATAAGTGAATACGGTGAATGGTCCGTTTTTGTTTCAAACAGGGTGAAAGAAATAAAAGGTCTTTTCCCCAATAGCGAATGGCGCCATGTGCCAGGAAAAATGAATCCTGCGGATTTGATTTCGCGTGGGTGTTCTCCCCAGCAATTGCTAGAATCTCGGTGGTAGGAAGGGCCGAAATGGCTCATGGAAGAAAGGGAAAAATGGCCCAGGACTGAGACGCTTGATAGTGAAACTCCAGAGATTACTAGGGAAAGGAGAAAAGTGAAATTGTGTAATGTAAACACAACAGTCAAAAATATTCCTTGGTACGCTAGGAAATTTTCAAAATTTGAATCTATTATTAGACTAGTTGCTTGGGTATTAAGATTCATAAATAATGTGAAATCGCAATACAGTGCAAGGAAAAATGGTAAATTATCAGTTGAGGAATTAGAAAATGCTGAAAATACTTTAATTTCAATGGTACAAAGTGAGTTTTTTCCAGATGTAGATTCGATACCTAACCTAGTCTGTTTTAAAGATGAAGACGGTATAATTAGAGTAAAGACAAGAATTACAGAACGCATTGATACACCATATTTCTTGTCGCCAATTCTTTTACCTGATGACTTTATTTTCACGGTTAGACTAATAGAACATTTCCATGTAGCGAATTGTCATGCTGGAACTCACATTCTTCTAAGTATTTTGAGAGAAAACTATTGGATACAAAGAGGTAGAAAAACTGTCCGAAAAGTTGTAAGTAAATGCATTCCTTGCCAGCGCTACAAAGTTAAATCACGTGAATCCGATCCAGTGCCACTGCCTTTAGATCGCATTAAAGATTCTAAAGTTTTTGAAATTGTAGGCGTTGATTTAGCTGGACCTTTATTTATTAAATATGCGGATAAAGCCTGGATAGTGCTCTATACTTGTGCAGTCTATCGAGCTGTTCATTTAGAGCTTGTCTCCTCTTTGTCAACTGATGCATTTTTGCTGTCTTTGCGACGTTTCATCGCAAGAAGAAGCAGACCTAGAATAATCTATTCTGATAATGGCACCAATTTCAAAGGTGCCAATAATGATCTGTCAAGGATTGATTGGGAAAAATTGACTCGTTTCTGCGACCTGAAACGAATCATTTGGAAATTCAATCCACCCTCAGCCGCCTGGTGGGGTGGCTGGTGGGACAGGCTGATCCGTGTGATCAAAGAGCTTCTCCGACGAAGACTCGGCAAAGCTGTCGTGACTTTTGAGGAACTGCAAACAATTTTGTGTGATTGTGAAAATATTATAAATTCTCGGCCTCTCACATATCAATCCGAAAATCCAGAGGATTTAGTTCCATTAACACCGAATATGTTTTTAGTGCAAAACTCTAGTTCTAGTGTCACGGACATTGATGAAGTTGACGCAACACAGTTTCGCAAAAGGCTGCGATACAGAATTAAGCTCATGGAACAATTGCGAATGCGCTTTCGAACTGAATATCTCGGTCAACTTATTAAAAGGCGTCGTGAAATCGCCCAGTTACCCGACTTGAAGCTGGGTGAACTTGTGCTCATTGGGGACGATGTACAAAAACGTCTCAATTGGCCGCTAGCTAAGATTGTAGACCTAATTCCTGGAAAGGATGGCAAAATTAGAACAGTCAAATTGAAAACTGAACATGGTGTTGTTATCAGACCCATACAACGAGTTTTTCCATTAGAATTACCTCTTACTAATTTTTATCCTTCTCCTTTTCATCTAGAAAGCAGTAATCAAGGTGCTTTGATGGGGACAGATTCTTCAGACTTGTTGACAGAGTCTCAGCCAACTACTTATAGAACCAGGTTCGGTCGTGTGACCAAAATGCCCCAGAGATTTGGAAAATAGAATTTAGTTTTGAGTAGCTAGTCAGCAACTCAAAAGGGGGGAGAGTGTTATCGATAAATATAATTTAGATATCATAAATTAATCAAAAATGAAGTAAAGTGCTTTTTCCATTCAATCAGTGAGATTTATTGCTATCATAATCCTTTTGTAAATTGCTAAGTAATATTTATTGATGTTCTAATAATTTTGTAAATCATTAAGTGTTGTTTATTGCTTTATATGTTTATCTTATGTTACGCAGCTGTGCCCAATGACGTCAGATACTCTTTCTGACGAAAGTGTAAACGGGAAATAATGTTTAGTATGCATTAAAGTTTTGATCATTTAACTTCTTTCCGTAATCTTTGAATCTGAGTTATTTTGTCGCTTAGAAGTGCCGTTAATTGCTATAATAACTACCGTTGTAGTTTTTTATGAATTTTAAGTTAAGTTATTAGAGATAACACACGGAAACTCCTGTATAACATGTAATTAGGTCATAATAAAGAGAAGTGTTCGCTCAGATGAATGAAACTAACGCTTCAGTTCGCAACAGTGTTCAACAAATACGACCTTATTACGTAAAACATTGGCGCGGCAAGCTAAGTTAACCAGATTTGATTCCTGGTCTGGACATTTTTCGTCCGTTGCAATAAAACAATTGTGCTACTCGAGCCATGAATACTATACATTCATTTTTTTATTAACCCCTTGAAGGGCGGGGATGCCGTCACGGTATCACATAATTTTAATCCGTAATTGTCACATTGGCACCGGAATATTATAATGAAAATTACAGCTTTATTAAGTACACGAAAATATGCGTTTACTTGTTTACAAATAAATTCTCTTGTAAATACTGGTGTCAATAAATTATTTCAACACTTTATGAATACACGTACCTTGCCCTTGAAAGGGTTAAAACTGAAATCAAATTAAAGTACACGTTAAATTTTTCTTCTTGTACTTTTCATTATTTAAAAAATAGAAATTAATGTTAATAATTATTTATAGAGTAATTCAAGAATTATAACGCATAAAAGAAAAGACGAAATATAATGCAAATGTAACAGATCAGAATTATTTTTTTCCCTATATTATGAATATCGCTAGATTGCATGCTGGAACACAGTTAATGTCGTAGGACAACATTTAATTTTCCTGAAGTATTTTTTGGGACATGAAAAATAAACAATAGCAACAACAACAAAAAACTCATAATAGATTTATTAATGATTTAATTGTTTCTTCCAGAACAAAAACATGGAACAGTTTTATTGTTATAGCAAAAATGTCGGAATTTGAGTAATATTACCTTATTAATACGTTCAAGCATAAATTTTAATTTTTTTCTAAGAAAATGTATTGTACATATAAGTGTTCTTTTATTTATCACATAAAATGCATTTACACTTTTACACAGTTCCTCGCAGAAGGGTTGGGCAGTAAGCATTTAAGAAAGTAATAGGAGAATATGAAAAAAAAAAATCATAAATTTTCCAAAGAAGCAAATTTCAATTCCATTTAACCAGTCAAACATTTTTCATAGAAAGTTTATGTTGAAAGTATTGATTTTTATTTTGAAAAAAAAAATGGCTTGTTATATTTAAAATTGCTTGTTCCTTCCGTAAATCGAAAAATTCATTACCAATAAAATAGCTAAGACCAAATGAAAGTACGTAAGAAAGAATTCTTTCAAAACATAATCTTTAAAATGTTCTTTTGAAAATATTTTAAACGTAGTCCTTTATTGATTTAATAAATTCGTATTAAATTATGAAACAAATATGAATTCGCAAGCTTTGGTACTTTTTGGTTACCTACAATATTTTTATTATGTTACATATATAAAATGGTAAAACAATAATATGGTTAAAACAACATAAACTGAATATGTATTTTTATGACAATAAATGTATTATGTACCGGGTGTCCCATAATTTTTTTTTTAATATTCAAAAATTCATATAAATTTGAAAAAATTGTTTATTTGAATGTGGTTTGAGGCAAAATTATTTTCACGCGAGATATATATATATATATATATTTTAAGAGACAAGTTCTAGTGGAATTTTTTGTCACTAAAGAGTGCTTTGACAACCAAATCCCAGAATGGAAAATTACGTTTATTATAGAATTGATACGGGATGCCAATGTCTTTGGTATGCGACTTATTATATGTACATCTCTTAATCTAATTGCTATACTCTTAAAGGTTTACTTAACTTGGGATATATTTTACCCCATCTACCATTAATGAAGATGTGCACAAGAAAAAATTCATTAAATTTTACTTTTCTAACTTCGGTGGAAAAAACAAAATTCATAAACTTGCTTTTCCTTATTTTGCGACAAATCTTTTTGTAGTTTCCAGTGTGAATTCGACATTACAGAAACACAATTACTTGCTCCACAAATGGTTAAAATGCCCATCTGCAACGCTACTGAAGAGGGTTCTGATAAACATGGTGCGCAGCTGCGAGGTCGATCATACTAAAAAATAATAATAAACATGTATATTTTATACATTTTTTTTAATTTTAAGATTTAGCACTTAGGCATACATCTATTCACTAATATTGTCTTGGAAATTCTGAGTGAGGTTCAACAGTCTAGAAGGCTCTATTGGACCTTTTCCCTTCTTCATTCATTTCTGTGTCTGGAAACTTCCTAAACCTTCCATTGGCGATTCCTGAGTAAGGTAAAACATCTTCATGGACAATGTTCTACACACCAACGTCAACATCACATGAAAAAAATGTATGTCCTGATTTAGTATCGGAAAATTTTGAAATAAGCTGTTAAACGTGCACTCGATATTTTATAGGTATCCTTCTTGAACATTTCTTGTATTTGATATCCGTGAAGTGTCATCTATTGCTAAAAACGTTCACTAAATTTTATGCCTTAATTCCTTGAGGGGCAAGTCACTTCCATTAGTAAAATACTGAAATGAATGAATGACACCGGGATTTACAAACAAATTTATTTGAAAATAAGTAAAAGCTGTTCTTTTCGTACTTAATAAAGCGAAATTTTTCAAACCAAAATTCTGGTGTAAATGTCCCATTTAGGGATTAAAATTAGGTGGTCCAAAAATGAAACCACCGCCCATGAAGGTGTCAAAAAACAGAAAGAAAAACAAAATTCCTACCGCGTGATAATAAATTTGCCGCAAACCGCAATCGAAGAAATCAATTTTTAACTTTTATGAATTTTTAAAGTTTTAACGAATTTATGGGACATCCCGTTCATAAACATATGAATTTAAATAATATAAACATTGCTTTAGAAATTCGTTATATGTAAAATAAAAACTTCACGATTTGTATTTTTAAATGCCACAAAGTGTTTAACCCCTTGAAGGGAAAGCAATTGCGTTGCGTAATGCTCAATTCCCAACGGAAATTTAGAAAAAAAAAATTTCAAAATAAGGAAAAGCAATTTCATGACTTTTTCCACCAAAGTTAGAAAAGTAAAATTTCATAATTTTTTTCTGGTGCAAATCTTAATTAATCGTAGGTGGGATAAAATATATCCCACCGCCCCTCATGGGGTTAACACGTTCACGCCGGCGTGGTGGGTCACACTCGACTGTCTGAGATCTGGCAAGTCTCCGGCCTTTTGGATACCAGTATTTTAATACACAAACTGTTGTTTTATTTAATTATAGCAATTGGGCGAATTAAAGATTTTCTCTAAAATAACAGTGGTATGCAAAAAGCCGGAGACTTAACAACTCTTAGACAGTTGATTGTGACCCACCGCGCCGGCGTGAAAACGTTAAAAACTTTTTTTAACCCCTTAATAGTGGCATCTGTTTTCTTACAAAAAAATTAAAAATGGGCCTGGACAACACTTTTTTCATACTAAAATATTTACCTTATTTAATATCTGACAATATCTGAAAAATATCTGACAATCAATAAAGATAAATTTACAGTTACAAATTAGTGGTATCAAAATGTTTTTAATAACGAAGCAAGCAAAGTGTTCTTGAATCAAAATCCCGTTCGAGCCACACTGTTAAGGGGTTAAATTGCTATTTTATGTAATTATTTTTAGTATATCTGGGGTAAATTTTACTAAATCAATTAAAGTAGTGCTAATCTGAAACTCACTGAAAGATGCTTTATAGAAACAATACATTATTTGTATACAGATTTGCAATAAGTAATTAAGAAAAAATGAATTATTCATTTTAAACGTGTGATAATATATATATATATCAGGGATGAGAGCGTTCCGACCCAAATCGTTGGTTTTCAACAATAAAGTTTAATAGTATTCTTTGCTTCATTAAATCTCATAAATTATATCATTAAATAAGCCGAAATTATCATTAAAATTTAGTGGTATCAAGCTATCATTTGAGTCGAAGCGCTCTCATCCCTGATTTATATATATTTAAAAAAATAATAGAATAATTCATAGCTGCCAACTTTTAAGCTTTTTTCCTACCACTGAAATTTTATAGTAACTATTATCTTATTTAATCGTCGAAATCTAACGATTAACCAAGGCAAAAATCTCTGTTCAATTTTAGTGGTACCAAAAAAACGTAAAAGTTGGCAACTATGATAATTGTCTGAGTGAAGCGAAGGCTAATACTCAGCGAAATATTACTGCCCGGACACATTACAGCTACGATGGATATTAACACCATGTCCTACTAAACAAAAAAGCCTAATAAAAACCTTTCGTCAAGCATAACTCAAAAAATATTTGTCGGATTTCGTTTCTGATTGCACCAGAAGGTACCTATGAGGGCCACCTACTGAATGCACCTACTATGAAAAATAAGTTCCAAACCGTTTAAAAATTATTTTAAAGAAACTGATAAAAAAGCACAATTTATCTGCATACGTCACAGAAATTTGGTGTGCGTCACTTTCACCGGTGGATGTTTTCGTAGACAACTGGTTTGAACACATGGAGCAAATAATAAAAAAAAAAAAAATCAACCACGTGATCACAAACCTTGCAACAACCCGTGGCAACCAGTTTTGGTGGTCAAACAAATAATAATACAGTACTCCATACCACGGTGACCGTTTTTAGCCTGTTGTATAAAATTTGGCCTGTTGTATGACATACAACAGGCTAAATCCGGCTAAAAACTCAGGCTAAAAGATAGTTGTCAGTCTATCGACTGGAAATTAACAGATTTTTTTAATACTCGTATAACGAAATTTAGAAACGATTATGGATGATTAAAACAAAAGATATGAGTGTTTATTGCTCTGGGAGGTTATCTTTCTCTGGATGTCTGTCTTTCTATCATACAGCACGCAATTTTCTTGTAAAGGATGATATTATTATGCAGTAAAACCTCCATAACGGACACACCCGATTAGTGGACACCTCTATTTGGCGGGCATTTTTTCAATTACCAACCCTTAAATAACTGTACATTTTTTACTCTCAGTAGCGGACACCTCCAAATAGAGGACAAATTCTGCCCTCCCGAAGTGTTCGCTATTCAGAGGTTTTACTGGTAAAACCTCCATAACGGACACACCCGATTAGCGGATACCTCTATTTAGCGGACATTTTTTCGATTACCAACACTTAAATAACTGTACATGTTTTACTCTTAGTAGTGGACACCTCCAAATAGAGGACAAATTCGGCGTTCTTGAGGTGTCTGCTACTCAGAGGTTTTACTGTATGTATTATTGATAGTTCTTTTACAGGACCGCACAAAAGAAATAAGAATATATGAAACGAATATAAAATAAATTCGGGATTGGTAGATCACTGATGGTAATGTTACAGTAATGTTGTTACAGTCATCCACAGCATGTTTCGTTCATCTAACGAAACCCTACCCGTCTCACTCCTTTGTCAGTTTGTCTGTCTGTCCGTCTGTCACAGATCCCGTTCTCAGAAACTATATATGTCGGAGACTTGAAAATTTGCATACTTATAACTGAACACCACACATCAACGGTTTTCAAAATGTCGTACATTTAACCCTCCGGTCTCTAACTTCTGTATTTTAAGCAATTTTTCTAACTCAGACCCTAATTAAGTTGGAGACATGAAATTTTGCATACATATAGCTGAACACCTCACATCAAACAACAAATAATAAAATTTTGAAAAAGTCTAATATTTAACCCTCTGGGCTCTAACTTGTGTATTTTAAGCAATTGATCTAACTCAGCCCCTAATTAAGTTGGAGACATGAAATTTTGCATACTTATAGCTGAACACCTCACATCAACCGACAAATAATAAAATTTTGAAAAAGTCTATTATTTAACCTCTAATATTTTGTCTCGCGCAATTTTTAAATTTAAACTGTTTTGCAATATTATTTTTTGTTCATTTTACATAATAAGTGTAATGTGACGTAATTGCTTCTATTTAAGACTTCTAACGCATGTTAATGAATTTATTTTACAATATCCTTTCTCTTTTAAAATTCACATGTAAATATAGTTTTTATGGCGTAATTTCCAATAAGTGCCTGCTTTTTATACCTAATTATTCAATTCTAATTTAAAGGTTTTTTTTCTGTTTATAATAGTAACGTGTAAATAATTTTTTTTTATTTGAAGCAAACATTATTGTTTGCGCTGTTTATACAGTTGGCAACAGTTTTATTTAATACCATTTTCTAAAATATGTAAAAAATATCTGTCGAAATGCTGAATATTTAAATTTAAAATAGAAATAAAACCTCAAAAAATGAGTCAAATTAAAAAAAAATGAATGGAATCTGCACACCGGGATCTTTTATTGAATAAAATGATCTAAAAATGATTAAATTCCCATGTATAGTTTTTGCTCCTATAAAACGTTTTTAATGGAACGATTTTGTCCAACTTTAGCATTAAATATCTCTTAAAATAATTCTTAGACTTAAAAACTGTATGCATCAGCGTGTTGATCAAACATTTCTCTATAATACCACCGATTTTCATATTTTTGTATGCAATAGTTTTCTTAATATTAACGAAGAAAGACCTCCGGTAACAAAAAAATCAAAACCGGCGGCGGCGGTGGCGGTGACAGCGTTAGTTATTTTTTAGAATAGAGATATATATATAAATGAAAAATTGTCTATCTGTCTGTTTGTAATTCTATAAAAATCCACAATTTGGAAGCCAAAATTGTGAAAAGATACGTACATGTGTTTAAAACATGGCCGAGGCAACTAAATTAATCCGGAATCGAAATAATTTACAGTTAATTTTTAATTAATAAAAACCATCAATTTAACAGCAATTTCTTATCAAATTTACACATTTTGCGTTACAGCAGTTGCCAACAATTAAAATACACAATAAAATTATTACTACAACAATTAATTTTCTACAGCAAGATTTCCACGTGAATAATGAAAATGAAATAAATAGTTTGCCGAATTTAAAAAAAGGTGAATATATTCATAACTTTTCTATACTTTTAATCATTTTTTCATCATAACTTTTCTATTGCAAGATATTCACGTGAAAAATGAAAATGAAATAAATAGTTTGACGAATTTAAATGAAAGTGAATATAACTTCATAACTTTTATATTTCAAGGTTTCCACGTGATAGAGGAAAATATTACGTCATATTCGAAATATAAAGGACGTGGTGGATATAGTATAACGTCATATGAGTGTGAAAAATGTATTGAAGCATGATAAAATCCGGATGAGGGAAATATTTGCGTATTTTAACGTTATTGCTCCAATTATAAATTGAAATAAGTTTATTTATAGCTGTATTCTTTTGCGTCTGTTATATACATTTATGAATTTTTATACAGCGTTTTCATATGATTCATTCATACAACATTTCGACTGCTTTTTTTAATGTTTGTTTTCTGTTGTATGCTAAATTTTGAAATTGATTTTTCAGAACAAACATCCTTCAAATCCTGGGCAACGCCGGGCACTTTAGTTTGTAACAGATAAGTGGCTTTTGTATCTGTACATCTAATGCTAATATTATAAAGTGTTATAATATTATAAAGTGTTATAATATTATAAAGTGTATAATATTATTAATGCTTGTACGTTTGTGAGGTGTTATCTCTGAATCTACATAGCCAACTTAAAAAAAAAATGTTAGTGGCCATCTCTGCTCCGAAAAAAAAGACAGTATTTTATGTCAGTGCAAGAACCTACATCGCTGCAGGAGCAAAAAAGTTCTAAAATTGCTATTTCTGCGATATTGATTGGGTTAGAAACATTAAATTTGGTGCGGTAGTTACTTTTAAGATACAAATATTCGTAATGAACGCGCTCTAAAAGGTTCAATTTTTCGGATAAACGTAAAATGTTTTAGAAAGATTCTAAACTATGATTTATTTGGAATACTGAAATTTTTGGGATACTGTTGGGATTAGAAACTAGAACTTTGGCATGGTAGTAATTTATAAGATGTAAATGCTCGTTGTAGAACAAATTCTAAAAAATCGAAAGACTAAACAAAGCGGTAAAAGATCTAAAGAAGATCTAAGTAACGAAGTACATGGAATTGTTAGGAATATAAACATGAAAATTGACATAACTGTATTTATCATGACGTAAATTCTCGCAATAGAACAATTTCTAAAAATGTTGCTATATAAAACAGTGCAGAAACAGAAAACTTTCGAAAATTTTCTATTTCTGTGTTACTGCTGAGCCCAAAATCTTGAAATTTTGCTTCGGGTTAGTTTTAAAATATACAATTGTCTCTATGAATGGTTTCTAAAAAAATAAAAATTTAAAAAGATGAAAATAACGGAAAGCGATCTCAATTACCATTAATTTGGAATTATTAGGTATAACAACTTTAAATATTTCTTAACCCTTTCGGGACGGGAGCCTTTTACGAAAATTTTAATCTTTCGTCACCGTTTTTTAAAAACAGAAATTTGTGTACTCTTGAATCGAGAAAATGCGCTTATTAAATAAGGCAAATTTTACAGTAAAATTTTACTGGTGAGAAAAAACAAGGATTCTGAGCGCTTCATGCGGCACGTATTCTTGCCACTCGTCCCCAAGGGGTTAATACCGCATTTCCTCCGCAAAACATGCAATTTAAATGCAACAAAACTGATAGATACCCACCTAGCATTAAATAAATTGTGTAAATATTGAATAAAGACCTGTATGAAACAGTGAGTAGGTTGCCCGAAAGTACTTGTTAATGTGTTTTTTCTCTAGGCTTTTCTCTCTCGCGCCAAGGCCACTAACAGAGGGAAGTGCGTTTTAAATGTGATATGAATGTTTTATCTGATTCATTTTTCTAGACATTTTATCATAATGACATATTCTCAATTATCATTAGTAGATTTTTTATATATTAACTTATTCTGGTGAAATTTCATAATCGGGTTCATATTGGCGTATGTTAGCTTGCATGATTTGCTGAATAAATATGCATGGATTTGTAAATTACTTCAAATGACACTTTGACAGCTCAACAGTTATGCAGACGATATATTCATATCTTGTGTCATATTTTATGTTGCAATCACTGCCGATTTCATTTATTTAATACATGCTAAATACAGCTCAACATGTGCAGAATATGTTTGAAAACAAAACAATACAGCGTATGTAGTGGCCAGCATACACTCATCATTTAAATCCGATCGAACATATCTAAAACATACTCTAACGAAGCATTGCATGCCACTGTTGATGTATTCGGTACTTTGATACTATATCAGATTTTGAGGAGAGAATTCCTTAACTGTTATCGACAACCTCATTGCATCCATGGAAAACAGATATTGTACAATATTAACTATTACGGAGGCGCACACACCAAATAAAGTATAGTCCATTCTTTTTAAACGTCATATATTTGTCATTTAAAGTTACTCAGATTGGTGCGGAGCGTCTGATTATGCTATTGACCACATTTTCATCATTGATCCTTCAATAGTGTTTTCTTTTACCGAACACTTAAACGTGTATTTGAAAGGAGCAAAATAGAAAAACACTTATCTTTAAAATTTTAATTTAAAAAATGGCATTTTCTAATTCAGTCAGTGCACCGTAAAAAATGGTAACGTCCCGCCTTTATTCCGGGATCGTTTTCCCTTTTCATAAGTTTTTATAACAGGAATTTTTAATTTTCATTCTGAAATATTCCTACTACTCGTATGCACGGGTAACAATTAACTCGCTAGCACGTGCATTCGCCGCCAGTGTATCTATTCATTTCACAGAAAGATTACAGAATAATTTAGAAAATCTTAAGTTCGTTTAAAACATTTCTAGCGTTTTCCAAATAAAGGCATAAAGCGCTACGCAAGTACATCCCCAGTAAACACATTTCGCGTTGTAAAAAGCGTTACAAAATGTAGTACAGTAGAACCTCTTTTTCCGAAACTCTCTTAACCGAAACTCTCGATTAGCCGAAATCCCTTTTTGAAGCTTTTTTTTTTTTTTTTTTTTTTTTTTTTTTACTATCACATTCCTTGTGTGCAAAATCCCTTTTGAAAGCTTTTTATTTTTAACTACCATATTCCTTGTGTGCAAGCGGTACTTAACGAACTATGAGTACATATAAATATTTTCGATCCCCTTTCTTAGAGTTCCTTTGAATTCAACTTAAGCTCCTGTAAGCTGCGGAGTGGGACGAAGAAAACGAACAAATTAGCAATTCTGAAGCTTTTGAATGTCTTACAAAAAGTTTGACATGGCTGCTGCAGCAGAAAGACTGTGATACTGGTGAACTAATAATATTAAAAACTCCGTGATAGAGCTTCAAAGAAAAGGCAATCGAAATCGCGATGAACAAAACATTTTTTCAAACCCCTGTGATATATGCAAGAGGTACATAATTTCAAAATTAAAATTCAGGTAATTTATTCTTGTTTCTATTTTGCTATTGCTTTATTTTTATTAAGAACTTGTTACCATAATGCGAAACGTTGCATGTAATTCTCCTTAATCTTAAAATGGAAGCATTCTTGATTATCCGAAAACTTCGATTTTCCGAAAGAGAGTCGGTCCCAATTACTTCGGACAATCGAGGTTCTACTGTATTACCTATTACAACTGCGTTTTTTTCCCCTTGCACCAGCCAAAGTTCAAGGACCCAGAGAGAAATCAATATCTGAACAATGCTTTTAATGTAAACTGGTGGTAATATAATTTTTTATTTGTTAGTCAAATCTGGGGAAAATTATTTTATCGTAAACAATTTCGAAAATTGTTAAACATTTTAAATTTCATTGAACAAATCTGTATTTTGTAAAGCAGGGGTGGCAAACAAGTTGACAGTGGATAAACTGCCATCACTATTTCTGAAGAGCAATTTACTTAATGACAGAAATTAGTGAACTAATGTTTTAAAAAGAAAAAAAAAAGAATTTTTAAGAAATTCTGCAATTCTTATAAAAAAGTTTCAAAGGAACAAAGGTCTTTGGAATATACGTGGAACTTTATCATTTGTTTTCCAGCCGAAAGGTTAAAATCAGTTACGTAGCCAGGGTGGGGGTCCAGACGCTCTGTGTGCCAGTAGTTTTGTAATGTTTTCTTCGCCTATTTAGCTCTGAGAATTTTCTGATTTTCATTAATACGAAGAAAACTTTTGAATATTAGTGGTATCAAAATGATTTGGACACCCGCCCTGACTACGCCACAGGTTAAAATGTTTATCTGCTTTAAAATATGCTTACAATGTGATTATTTAATCTGCTTATGTAAATCTTCATTTGCAACCAGTTTCCACTAAAAGCAATGTTGAAATATAAATTTAGTTAACATGTTCGGTCTCACGCTTGCCTGATTCAGATGTGTGCCTTGAACGTAAACGGTCCCATCCCATGCAATGGTTTGTTAATGCCAAACGTTCGTTTAAAATGGAACCATGGGACATTCCTGCATTTTCGTACTTTGCGGCAATTAACCCATCCTCTACTTTTGAAAGTCGTTTTATGAAAACAGTTGCGCAGACAATTCAAAATCCAACCAAAATGTGTCAAACTTTACTGCATGTTTAAAAAATGTAGCATAATATGGAAAAACAAATTAGGACAATGAAAAAGCAAAAGCAGCGTCAAAAATAAAAAAAGAGAAAATAATTAAAGAGTAAAAAATCAAAAACAGCATTCCAAAAACAAAATTGTTAAAAACATGAAGTCAGTCACTAAAACAACCTGGAAGTAAAGCTTCAACAACATAAACCTTAATCCTATATAGATCCATACCATTCAGATATCAAAAAGAAAAATTAAAGCCTACGCTGAAGGTGTCAAAAATGCTTTAACCCCTTGAGGGCAGTGGGATAAAATATATCCCACCTAATTTAAACAATATTTTCACCGGAAAGTTTTAACTAAATTTTATATCTAAACTTTGGAGGAATATCGTTGAAAAATTGCTTTTCCTTATTCAAAAATAAAAATTTTCGATTATTCCGGTGAGAATTCTATATTTAGAGACATTTTTGCTTGCCCCTCAAGGGGTTAAGTAGGAACGAATAGCAGCGGATTGTACCATTATGGATTTTGAAGTATGCATTATTTAAGTAAAATGTATTCAAGATTATGTACCGTTATGATATTTATGTAAATTATTAGTTTATTCAATTGTTCAATAATAAGCTATTCAACATTCAATTTGAGGTATTTCAATTCTTTACTATGTTGTTAAAATATGTATAGCAAATAAATGAGTATTTTAACCCCTTAACGGTCGCATTAAATTAGGGTTTAAAAATTGAAATTGCTCATTGTCACCACTCTTTTGAAAAAGAAATATTAACCTTATTTAATGACAGGTAAAATGATATCATAATAAAGCCAATTAGACTGTTTTATGAAATTGGTGGGAATCAAACAATCTGGGTAAAAAAAGACACAGCCCGTGAATATTACGGGAGCGAGAATTATGGGGTTAAGATGAAATGACATGTGTAAAATGCATTGTCACATTTAGGCCATTGAATGTCTCATTTAGGATTTAACTACAGTAAATGCGACAAAAAGGACTTAAACACGACAATGGTATATTGTTGGCTTATAGTAAAAATAACGATTCATTTTTTACGAAACAAGTTAGTTTTGAACTAAAGGCATAGTATTCAACAATTTTCTACTTATTAAAATATATATTTATTAACACTTATTAAAATATATATTTATTAACACTTATTAAAATATATATTTATTAACAAAATCCCAAATATTCCCTGAATGCCACAAAACTATGAGAAATCATGTCGAATTTAGGCACAATGACCTTATAAGTTTTCTATTGAGGGAAATTTAAGTACCATTTTTAAACGACGTGTAGATAACATTTACCTTAATTTTATTTTTATTTTGTTACATCCGGTTTTAGAACGGACAAACTCGGTATAAACGAAGGTGGGTTAAAAATTCTGGGATTCCTACTGATTTTATAATAGACATATTAATTAAAAATGAAATATAAAGTAAAGCACGTTTCTTACGTTGAATTTTATGCGTTTTTTTTTATATCAATGATTTGAATCTTAAATCGCATTTTATTCGTTTACATTCTAATGTTAAAATATTCGCTCAAACGGTATAAATAAATTCTTAATTTCATTTATACGTTTTTTTAATGATACTTTCGAATAGATTGAGTAAACTATAGATATATAAAAGATAATGAAATATTTGTTTTCTTATTTTCCTTTTCTTTTTTTATTTTTATTTCTTTATTGAAAATATTATTATGGCGGATGGGAGGGAGGGGGCCGTTGCACCATTTACATCCGCACCGAGTGGAACCCATCTTAGCAACACTGCGGCAGACTAATTATTAATCCTTTGACGGGCGCCTTTTGCAATCTGCAAACGGTTAAATTTGTTGCTTAAATTGCGAAATGGCACCAGTAATTTTTTTAGTACAGTTTCGATCTCATAATATACGTGAAAAGAAATCTGTTGATTATTTTCAAATAAATTTGTTTGTTTATTGCGGTGCGAATTAATTATTTGAACATTTTTTGAGCAGAAATGCCTTGTCTCTGAAAGGATTAAACATAGGTTAAAGGATTTTTAACATATTTTGATGTATTTCAATTCATAAGCAGCTGATATCACACATTGCTATTTGATATACGATTTTTTTTTTTTTTTTTTTTGTAACTTATAATTGTAATACCAACGGTGACGCTATGAACAACCTACATAGAAAAATATTATAATAGATAATAATTGAAAACATAAATGTTTGCTATGAATATCCATGTTTCTGATTCTTAACATATTTAATCCTTTGAGGGAGAAGCAATTACGTTTGTGTATTGCTGAATTCCCAACGGAAATATTGAAAAAGAAATATTTTAAAATAAGGAAAAGCAATTTTTTCAATACTTTTCACCCAAAGTTATAAAAGTAAAATTTAATTATAATTTTTTTTGCAAATCTTAATTAAACTTAGGCGAGATCTAATATATCCCACCGCCCCTGAAGGATTAAGCGATATTTAAATTCTAAATTATATTAAAATATATTAAAAAATATATCTGATCGTATAGCATTTGAACGAGCAACAATGATTATCTAACCATCTTAATTTCAAAATACAATAATTGTTTTGTAAAGTATATATATATATATATATATACAGGGTGCAATATGTTATCTATCGCCGAATTTTAATTTCTCAACCGTTGGTCGTAGACATATAGTTCCAATTACAAAAACGTTGCAAATGAGGTAGATATTCATATTGATGCATTATTTAAAGTAAAAAATCAATTTTATAAAAAATACGAAATTTTAACTTTTTATACGGTCCCCCAATCCCTATAGTTATATTCAGTAAAAGTTTACACATATCTTAACAGATATAACACAAAAAGTTTGACATCTGTACTACAAAAATTGACACAGGTATTAAATTTCAAAGTTTGAGATTTTTGCACATGGTTTTGTCTTTCCTTGAGGGAACAGTTAAAGGATGAATTAAAGTAATTCGAGATCAAAATCAGAGTGCAATTCCACTGCCATTTATCTAGTCCTCAGTGAGTATGATTTATTTTCCGGCTGTTGATTCTACCTACTTTGACATTTGAATGTTGTAGACCCATAAAATTTTACTCAATTTTTTAGATAAAATAACCCTCTTTGGTGATTTCCCTATTTGGCGATACCGGCTAAAGGTGGTTTCGCCGTAAAAAAGACATTGCACCCTGACTTTGATCTCGAATTACTTTAATTCAACTTTTAACTTATCCCTCAATGAAAAACAAAATCATGTGCAAAATTCTCAAACTTTGAAATTTAATAACTGTTTCAATTTTTGCAGTACAGATGTCAAACTTTTTGTGTTATATCTGGTATGATATGTGCAAACTTTTACTAAATATAACTTTAGGTACTGGGGGACCGTATAAAAATTTAGACTTCGTAATTTTTATAAAATTGATTTTTTACTTTAAATAATGCCACTACATGAACATTTACCTCATTTGCAACGTTTTTCTAATTGGAACTATATGTCTACGGCCAACGATTGAGAAATTAACGTCGGCTATAGATAACATATTGTACCCTGTATATATATATATATCATTGAAAAATTTCTCATCTAATAAAACTGATAGAACTGATAAATGATGCACAGCAACCTTTTAGAATAACAAAGAAAATGAAAGTTCACTTTCTGCAGAGAATATTTTTTGCAAGGGATACACCTTTGTAAATCTCTTCCGGATGCAAATTTTTATGGGAATATTCCAAAGATAATCGCATGATATGTTACGTGGGGAAAACTGCTTTCAGCGCAGAGAAAAAATATTTTTTTCCTTTTATCTTCGAAATATATATTGATTTATATCTATCGTAAACTATCATTATTCACGTTCTATTTGAATATCGACATATTCTTTGTTATTTTCGTATTCCTTTATTTCGAGATTAACCATTACAGAAAACAGAACATGATTGTTTAAATATTTTGATAATGTTCTTAATACGATAGCTTAATTTTTTTAACTTTCTAAAATTGTGTGAAATGTTGTCTTTATAAAGTTTCTAGAAGGACAAATGTATTTATATTTTTATATTTATTATTTTTGTACATTTTTCTGAAATTCAGTTTATTTAAAAATTCCATATTTATTTCATTTTAAATTAATGGGGGAGTTATCTATTCAATTTTATACTAATATTATAAAGACGCAAAGTTTGTATGTTTGTTTGTTTGTAGGAGGTAATCTCCGAACGAATTTTAAAAGTAATGATATAAAATGGTGTTAGTCCCTGTTCAAACATAGGCTATATCTTATGTCTATGCTAAAAAAGTTCAAAAATTCGATTTTTTGTGTTACTGAAAGGCCTAGAAATATGAAATTTGGAATAGTAGTTACTTTTAAGATATAAATGATCTCTAAGAACATTAAAAAAAAATCGAAATTTAAAAGGCGTGAAAATGCGCGAAAACAGTTCTAAAAAACTTTCTGACTTGCGCTTTCTACAGTACCCCAGAAAGTAACAAACCGATTTAAAAAATAATGGTGTTAAAATGATGGTGGAAGCCCTTTCTCCAACATAATCTATATTTTATGTCGCTGCCATAAGCCCAAGTGGGGTGCAGGAGCAAAAATTTCCTAAAAATGCGATGCTTTATTACTGAAGGGCCTAGAAACATGAAATTTGGCATGATAGTTACTTTTTAGATATAAATGACCTCTAAGAACATTTTTTAAAAAATTCGAAATTTAAAAGGTTGATAATGTGAGAAAAGCGTTCTAAAATACGTTCTAAATGGCAATTTATACGCAGTCTCAGAAAGTACCAAATAGATTTTAAAAGTAATTGTTTGAAATCGATGGTGACAGCATTTGCTCTAAAAAAGGCTCTATTTTATGTCGTTGTTACTGCCACCTGCGGGTTACAGGAGCAAAAAACGTACTAAGTTGCGATTTTTGTAATACTGCAGGGGCTAGCAACTTAAAATTAGGCACGGTAGTTACTTATAAGATATAAATGATCTCTAAGTACATTTCGTAATAAATTCGAGATTTAAAAGGGGTCAAAACTGGCGAAAAGCGTTCTAAAAAAGTTCTAAAATGAGATTTCTACGCAATCACAGGAAGTACCAAACCAATTTCTAAAGTAATGAAAGAAAAGAAAAGAAAATCTTTGCAGGAGCAAAAGACCGCCTACATATACTGAAATTTAGTTGCCTACTTATACCGATATTTTGCTCTAAATATATCTGTAGAGCTGTATATAAATTTATATGACATATAAAGAAAAGAAACATTGTTGTGTAATACACAAAATCAAATTTATAGCCTTCTGAAACACAAAAATGAAGTTTTATACATTTAATCTAAGATATTTAAAAACAATTAATTTTTCTTTCAAAACTTTTTTAGCGTAACAGATGATTTATTCAAATGTTTAAAAATTGTTTTTTTTTTACTATCCCTCAGAGGGTAATTAATCACATACAATTTCGGTAAAAAATTGTTTTTACGAGGTTTTTCTATGTGCATCTCGCTGTGTAACGTTTTTCTGCTTATCAAAAAGGAAATTTTATATTTTTAATTTCATAAGCTATGTTAAAAGAGTTTTTTGAAGTGTTCTTTCTAAACTTCGTTCAGTTTCACAGAGGATATATTCAAATTCTTTAAAAGCCAATGTTTATTATCCCACTGGGTATAATTACTAGCGGAGGATTTCGGTAAAATTGAAAAGAAATGTAACCTAAACGTTGGTTTTAATTTTTCATGAAAAATGTCAAATTCTGTTGCAATCTATTTTTTGATTGATACTTACCTGATTATAAAATTAATTGTGATATTTTTGTGTCTCATTACTCCGTTCGTCTGATTTAAAAGACGTAGTTAAAAAAAAAAAATTCAAATATATTAATTTTCTTTTAAAATGCTTGCTGTGACTGCATTTCTTTGTCGTAAATAATTGTTTTAACCGTTTGAGCTCTGATTGGTGAATCTCTTCCCACTTAAGTTTATTCTCTAAATGTCACATTGGAACCGGGAGATTCAACGAAATTTATCTGAAAATAGATTAATGCATTTTTTGTTTAAATTATAAACAGAATCTTTTGTTTGTAAAATGCTGGTACCAACATGGCATTTGGGTATTTTGAAGAAATTCACCCACCAGAGCTCAAAGGGTTAATCCATAGCTTAATTTAAAAAAATGAATGATATCTTTTGATAAAACTGTAATTAAAAATTGAAAGATAGTGTTTTATTTTTGAGGAAAATAATAAAAGATATCTATGTCAGACTTCGATCTTACTGGATTTCAGGATAATTTTCTTATCTTTATTTCACATAATACCAGAGCGAGATGTCTTTCTCGTTCTTTATCATAATGCTATTTACTCGAACAGCTGTAACAACTAGAAGATTCAGATAAAGTTTTTTATAAAAAGCAATTTAAATTCCAAAACTTGTCTAAAGATTTTTTATAGATTATTTTTAAAGGCTATAAAGAGGGTTTTTTTGTTGTTGTTTCCGAGGCTTTAGCCCTTTAAAAAAAGCTTTTGAAAAGAGTAGTTCTTTGTTTTGAAATATCTTTAACAGGAAAACACCCTCATCCCAATGCTCCGTTTTTTGAATACTAGTAATACAGAAAGAATCTTTACCTGGAAGATTTTTACATTTAAAATAAAAAGTTAAGTTAGGAGTAGCTTGCTATAAAATTCACAAGATAAATTTAAAAAGTCTAATTTTGTTTAAAAATGGTAGTGTTCAACGAACAGCTCAAGTGAGAGTCATGTTCTAATGAATTGTTTTCTCTAATTTAATAAGGATACTCGTCTATCTTTTTTCCTTGCCTTAACCATAGATGTCAACATCTCTTAATTATTCCGGAGTCTGAGCGAAAACAAACATGTTTTGAATCAGAATTTTAAT
The DNA here is from genome assembly GCA_963932465.1 of Maratus speciosus. Classification (NCBI taxonomy): domain Eukaryota; kingdom Metazoa; phylum Arthropoda; class Arachnida; order Araneae; family Salticidae; genus Maratus; species Maratus speciosus. The sequence continues at coordinate 238,022,245 of OZ010794.1, read as the reverse complement.
TTAATCAATAGTTTTTTAAATACAATCTCATAGGTCTCCTTATAAAAACAAGATACATTTCTTTATATGGGGCATTCTCACAATCTTTTGACTTTTGTGAAAAAAAAAATCTGACAAAATTAAACTTGCTAAAATAACATTTTAATCTGATAGACGAATGCTTTAATGATTCAAAATAAAGAAAAAATGGTCAGAAGCGAAAAAAATTTGATTTAACTGAGGTTTAATTTAAACTTGCGAGTTTAATTTTCCTTAGCATTTTACCACTATAACTTCTTATTTTCTTCTAAATTTTTACTTATAATAAATTTGCACAGTACCCACAGGACATTCAAATAAGAAATAATAACAATCTAGTACTTTTAATGCAGAATATTTGCATAACATTGTGTTAAAGAAGGGACGGTAAGATAAAAAAAGGGGGATTGTATTGGAAAAAAGGGACGGTAAGGACGGAACGGTAAGGAAAATTACCACCTATTTTTAGGAAAACCATGTTAAGACTATGTGATAGCGACAATGTTCATTGATTTTTAGAAACAGTTGTTAATATTGGATTAAATTATTATTATTATTTCTTTAATTTACCTCGAAAAGTGCAGGAATAAATTTTGGGGACGTTGAGACTACCAATAAATCCACGATGCTTGAAATTGATATTTAAATGCTTATTTAAGTTCTACAGTAAATTTCCTGCCAAAGAATTTTATACATTATTTCTCTAGCATACATCTGCATGAGAAAAAAAAAACTTGAAAAAATTTTGTGGCTGCATCTGAAATGATTTTCTGTATAATTTTAGAAGAGGTATGGTAAGGAATCTAAAACCCATGGACAGAGTTTAAAAAATAATAACAACCATACAAATGTGTGCAGGTTAAGTTTTAGCTACATATTTGTATAAAACAATAGTTCCAGTTTCAGAAAACAATTACATCGAATTATTTTAATTGAAACAATTTTATCCAGACAGCTCCAAACTTAAAAATCAGCATCAGGGACACGGGACGGTATAGCAGTTTTTCAGGTGCTTAACCCCCAACATCGTCCAAAACTTATTTATCTCGTTAATATTGTTGTTCAGCCATGCAATGGGATATTCCCCAGTGTATGAAATTAAAAAAAAACACAAAAAAGTGTATTAAAATAAAATTATTATTCAGGGACATAAAAGTCAAAAGATTGTGAGAATGCTCCATATACGCTTTCCTGTTTTAAACATGTTTATCTAAGATCAAACTCAAGAATAATTAAGAGATGTTCGTACCCATTCCTTAACTGCCGTTGAACTAACCAGTTAGTTCGCAGATTTATTTTGAAAAATTGCTATTATTTTTCTTCTTCCAATTTATTTCTATCTGTTCATAAATAGTTTCATATATAAATAGATAAATAAAACAGGGTTCGTACGGGTACCGTTATTTTCAAGCCAAAATATCAATATTTTCTTATAGAAAAATAAATCTAGTTAGAACGGACGAAATTTCGCATTATTTAAGAATAGATTTTTCATAAGAAAATTCTGGTACCGAAGAATTTCTTAGTCTCGAAATTCAAGGACCCGTACGAACCCTGTAAAACTTATACATTTATAATTATGTGTTTATTTAAAAAAAAAAAATGCTTTCTTGGTAATATTCCTAAAAATGCAACATTAATCAAAAATGAAATAAAGCTACTCCTTCTGTTTCTTTACAAATATTATAAACATAATATTTCTTTTTAATGCAAATGTTTAGAAAGCAATAAAAATTATACTCCACTTTCGGCGATTTTAAATTATTGTTGTTATTATTATTACTATTCTTTTTTTTTTACTTTAGATAATACCTCATTGGAATACCTTGTTCTCTATTTCATGATGTTGCTTACTACAAAAGCTGTAACAACTAGGAAATTTCAGATTAATCTTTTCTATGTGGAAGATGTAGATTACACTAGTTTTTAGTTGATCAAGGATATAGGCGAAGTTACAAATTGAACGAAAAGTTGTTTATTTTAAGTGATTTAACTACAGTATTTTTTTATACAAGCATTTAGTATATGTAAAAAATTGATAAGCGATATTTTTTTATTATATAAGTTATACTATATGCATTAAAGTACTCATATAAATGATTACTTCATTCTTTATAACTCTTATTCCTTAACACTAGAACGGCGGCGAGGGGTCATTTTGACCCTTGCCGAATGAATGCATGTCGATTCGAACCAGAAATTATTTTATAATATAAGATTAATATATGCTGCACAAAAATAACTTAAATAAATAAGTTAAATAGTTTTTAGAAAAAATTCTGATGTGAAATATTTTTATAAAACTTGAGTAAAATTTCCCGCCGTTCTAGTGTTAACACTTAAATGCATAGTGTATCAAATTTGCACACTTTTTATTTAACTTTTTAGAAATAAATCAACTTCTCCGCAACCACTATATTTATATAGAAATATTAATCACATAAACATCATGAACAGGGATGAACAGTTCATCAGACAGCGTGTGTGTAAGCTCCTGCACGATGCCTTTTGAGGATTACCTGGATCTCAAGGATAAACCCTGTGAGTTTGAGCGTCTTTTGAGTCGTTCTTCCTCTGTTAACTAACTTTGTTTCTTCTAATCTCTCTAATATCAAAACTTAACGACGCTTGAAATTCTGGAAAGGTACTGAAATGAAATTTTCGGTCCCACCCAAATTCTGGTAGATGAATCTCCTTACAAGATCAACAATATAGAAAAAGTTCAAATCTATAATTTCCTTTGTAGGAATACTGAGGAAAATATTTATGATGCCCTCAAATGGGCTGTCAACTTTTATCGTAAAAATAAACTTGAGAACATCACTATCCCAGACGCTGCTGATAATGGATTTAAAGTAGTTTCTCGAAAACGTAGGAAAAATAGTTCCCGTAATTCTACATCCTCCAAAATTAATGATTCTACAAATTCTCCCGATAACTCGGATATTGAATCTATTAAAGACGAAACTGAACCGGAAGTTCTCGAAACCAAAAAACCCAAACCAATAATGGTAGCATGTATCAATGACGTAATCGAATTCACACCAAACTTGTCAAAAGATGGCGAGTTCGAATTCAAAGCCAAGCTTGCCGGTAAATTTCTTAAAATCTTTCCATCCACCCTCAAAACTATCATGCGAATAATAGAACATCTAAAACTAAATAAAATTCAATTTTACATCATCCCTGACAAAGAAAGCCCCATTGAGGCGGTTATAAGAGGCCTCCCAACCTCTACCTCCACCGAATATATAAAAGAAAATCTAAAACTAAAAAACTTCTCCGTTAAGAAAATTTCTCAACTTAAAAGCCGAAGAGAGGGGGAAAAACTCTCCCTCTTTTCTTAATTGAACTCCCAAAAAATGCAAATTCTTTCGAAATTTTTAACCTCAAATCATTATTTCAATTTCGCATCACCGTGGAAAAATTAAGAGTTGCAAAAAAAGCAACGCAATGCCATAGATGTCAGAATTTCTTTCACATAGCTGCAAATTGCAACATGGACCCCTGCTGTGTGGGATGCAGTGGGGACCATCTCTCAATAGATTCCCCCCCCCCTTAAAAAAGCCACTGAGCTACCCAGACCACCTCAAAGAGCAAAAATTGCGAACTTTCACATCCATCAAGTTATAAAGGCTGCAAAAACTATCCCGTCAAGCCCCAATTCAAAAAAAACGTATGCAGATGCAACATCCAATGCTAAAGCACCCAAGGGAAAAACGATAATAGTCCAAAAACCACAAACACTAAATGAAAAACCTAAATCTAAACCTAACCCCCCTGCCCCCAACTGAACAACTATATGAACTAACTGAGTTCACAAATGAAATTCCCACGATAATAGAAATTCTGAAAAAAATAAAAGCCGAACTTAGAGTTATCCACTTTTCGGAAGTAGCAGCAAAACTCAGCAGCGTCTTGGAGAAGATATCTGCTGAAAAAAAATGTTTTTTCTAAATTATTTACCTTCTCAGAACTTCTCACTAAATCAACAACTCAGGATGATATCGTCATAACTTAAATTTTCTTTGAAAAAAATTAAATAAATAAATAAAAAATAAATGTAAATTTTTCTTATTGTAATTTTAATTACTTGCAACTTTAAAAAATATATATGGTTCCTGAAAGGGGCTTTCGTTTTAATGTAAAGCAGCCTTGCTGCTTCCTTAACTGTTTTTCCCGCCATGCTTGGCGAGTCCTACTGAATTAGTGCTAACTTTTATTTTTTCACTCTCCTTTTCCTTTAATAGTAGTTTTCGAACTACAGTTTTATCTATATTTAATATAAATCTCTTTATTTTTCAAGTACTAATAATTAACTTATTTTTTGTCTATCCTTAAATTTAAATTTTTAATTCCTATGTAGTTTTACTACACCTTCTCTTTTCTTTTCCCAACGACTCATTTTTACAAGACATTATCACTCCTTAGCCTGTGTGTTAAGTTGCTTGGCAACTAGGTAACCCCTCAACGCTTCTTCACTGTTCAGCACTGAGGTGTGCAGCAATGAGTTGTGCAGCAATGAGGGGTACCTGGCTATGATCAGCTTAACACCCAGTCTATTGATTTAATGTCTTATACAATTATGAGTCATTGAGAAAAGAAAAGGTGTATTTTTAAAAACTACATGATAAATAAAAGAAAGAGAATATGCAAAAAGCTCAAATTAAGAATTTATTTATTAATAGATAAAAAATTATAGTTAAGTCTTTAACCCTTTCACGGGCAAGGCACTTCTAATTGCAAAATACTGAATTGAATGAATGGCACCGGAGTTAAAAAAAAATATATTTGAAAATAAGTAAAAGCTTTTCTCCACGTACTTAATAAAACGAAAATTTTCAAAACAAAATTCTGGTGTTAGTAATCCCATTTAGGAATTAAAATTATGTGGTCCAAAAATGAACCACCGCCCTTGCAGGGGTTAAGCAAAGTTAAAGATGTTAGTAGAATAATTAGGATAAAGTATAGCTGTAGTTGTATGAACTACAGTAATCCCTTAATATTCGCTATGGTTTTGTTCTCGGAAACAAACTCGAATGTCAAAATCGCGAATGTTGAGACTATCTTCCCGTACATAAAAAGGGTTAGGTTTTATGATTTTTCAAAAGCAATTGAAACGTAAAAATATATTCATAAAGCCTAACAAAAGCACATTCTGTAAATAAATTTGAATAATTATAAACATATTGTACAATGTTTAGTTGAAGGTTTATGGCTTAAAAAAATATTCATATACGATTGTTTGGAAGAACAAGTTTTTTTTTTATGAAACTCTATGTAATAAAAAGTAGTGGACTCGATTTCTCTTTTATATTTAACCCCTTAATTCTCGCTCCCGTCATATTCTCGGGCTGTGTCTTTTACTCAAATTGTTTGATTCCCACCAGTTTTATAAAATAGTGAAATTTGGGTATATTTTGGTATCGTTTTTCCTGTCATTAAATAAGGTAAATATTTATTTTTCATGAAAGTGGTGCCAATAAGCAATTTGAATTATTCAACCGTAATTTAATTAGAGCTTTAAGGGGTTAAGACTCAGTGAAGTATCACATTCTGCTGCTTTCTCAACAAGTAGTTGTTGAAGCTTTAAAATTTCGCATGCAATTTTTGCAGAAACATTTGCACTTGCAATAAAAGTTTGGAAATTTAGAAAATTTAGGAATAAATATTTTTAGCATTAAGTCCTGCTTCGGGTTTCTTAGAATTACTGATCTATATTTAGCCGCAATAAAAGTATTGAAATTCTCGAAACATAAGCTATACAATACAGTGCAGCTGCCCAATGTAAAATAGTTTATGGAATTGGTAAAAAAAAAAAGCAAGTTTACATTGTAAAAAAAAATATATATATATATTCTTTATAAAACAAAATTCGCGAATAACTAAGTTAAGTATTCGCGAATGTTGAAATGCTCTTCATTTTTTATTTCGCGAATAATCAAAACTCGCAAATGTTAAATCCGCGAATGTTAAGAGATTACTGTACTATAAATATAGATAAAAAAATGTGAAAAAAGATTTAAAGTTAGCTGTAGTTCAGGAATTACACTCAACAAGCTAGGTCAGGAAAAGTTGTAAAGGTGGTAGCAAAGCCGCTTTACAAAAAAACGCACTAACCAGAGCGATACATTTTGTTTGGTATATTTTATGATGAATATATTATAAAATTATACTATAAATACATAGGGGAGAGTGGTAATAAATGGGCTATGGGGATGAATGGGCCATTATCCAAATATGAAAAAGTATTGGCATAAAATGATTTTAGATGCCACCAATATATGAAGCTATTTGTTCTACCAAACTCATCAAATTTTCCATTGTTTTTGAGGAGCTATTATTCCACTACAGTAGGATGGTCAAGAATCTGATTGAAAAGTAAATTTTTTCCCTTTTCAGTAAAATAAGTATGCGAAAAAATATATATTATTTCACTGCAGATATGTGTATTAACAAGGCTTGGCATATCTGTACACTAATTTTAGGATGTATTTAGATGTTATTTGAATTTAATGTACTAAAAAAAAAACTGAATATAATCGAAAAGTATAGGTGGGGCTGAATGGGCCACTATATAATGGTCATGAATGGGCCACCTTTGCCCTGATCATGAAAATATGGTTTTTCTTTTTTTTCTGATTTTCTCCTTAATATGAAACATAACTGGCTGTCGTGGATTTAGATTAAATTACTGCGTAGTTAGAATAGGTTTATAGTGACGTCTAAAATATAATTTGCACATTTTCACCCTAAGAAGTATTAGTTATTTATTAGAAACATAAGTTAAATTGTATAAACGATTAAGGTGAACTGTCCAGTTGTTGACCACACCTACCAGTATTTCCCCATTTTATATAAAACTAGAATAATTGTTTATATTCTGAATGTGATGGGTAGAATAAATAATAGGCAGTTAATAGGCAGTTCAACTGTGTTACAACCATGTCGTTTAATATTAATTTTGAAAAATATAAATTTCGTTAAATCATAATGTGTATTATCTTTTATTTTTATGCATATTTTATGTTGTTTCTTATAATCTCATTATTTTGTCATTTTTCTGATACAATTATGTGATTTAATAATATCACTTTCGATGTTTATAAAGCATTATGTATTACTTACTATATCAGTATGCTTTTGATCACATCATGTCAAGTGCCATTCACATTGTCACATTTGGTGAATAAAAGATTAATTCCACATTTTTTCATTGAATTCATTTAGTGGCCCATTCATTACCTCCAATGGCCCATTCAATTCCATGGGTGGGGATGAATGGGCCAAATTTTTATTTTTTTATTTTCTATTATCATCCATTATAGACATTTTCTAATCCAATTTTTATCATTTTTTTATATAACCAAATAAGTATACTAACTGAGAGCCAATTCTGAGCCAAAAATAAATTATTAGAAAAAATTACTAAAATTAAAAACCAAAAATTGGCCCATTCATTACCACTCTCGCCTATATATATTTTTATATACAAAAAAAGTTTAGAAAGATATAAAAAAAGCAATCTAGAAGGGCGGAAAACAAATCTCACTGGGTGTCCATAATAATAGAATACTTGGAGCGCTTGTGATGGTAGGTTTCGAAGGCGTCATAATCAGGTAGTTCTGCTACGATATCGTTAGGTAGACCATATTATTTACGATAAAAAATTTTAGCAAGGTCTTTGGTGCGCTTTCTTAAGGTTGTAGTTTTTAGATCCCTTTGGACGGTAGTGTTGCGTAAGTAGCGTGAAGCGTTGCGTACAATGCAAGGATGTTTGTTATGCAGTCGACTCAGATTATCCATGGAAAAGGTGCAGGTGAAGCCCCAGATCGGACTGGCTTAGGGAGGATGCAGGAATTATAAAGAAGTTCATTATAGACTGAAAAAGTTTTATTATTGAGTGGATATATTTCTAGCAGATATAATATATGATATTGTTTTTTTTAAATTTTTGAAAAATATAATGAAAAATAAATATTCCACGTCATACTGAAATATAAAGAAAATATTCTTGTACTAATGAATAGTAAAACTAATAACTAACAGCTCACTAATAACTAACTTTAACACTAATAACTAACTTTAACTAATAAAAATCTGCATTTGCTTGAAACTAAAAGTAAATATATAATCAAACAATAAAATAAATGTATAAAAAAACAATATATATATATATATATATATATATATATATATATATATATATATATAATAATAATTTTAATAAACTAATTTTTTTAGTCCAGTTTTGATATGTATATTTCAACTAATTACTAAATAATTTCTATTAATGAAAACAATACTTTCATTTTTTGTATTAATTAAAATTGAAGACAGGACACGCAATATAAATTTGTAACTATTTTTCATCTTTTATATTAAAAAATATAGAAATTAATGAAAATCATATTTTCGGTCATACGGTTGAATCGTAGCTGCCAACTCTTATGCTTTTTGTACCACAAAGATTTTTATAGTAAATTTTACATTTTTAAATTGAAAGTGCCGAACAGTAGAGCCGCTTTGAGAGTTTACCTAGTTGAGAGCATGGAGTTTTGAATAAAAAGGAGGAGACATGTAGTGTACTGTCTACGAGTTGCGAGTTTAGTAACTGCAGAAGTTGTCACAAGATGGCGGCTGATTCTTTTTCAACGGTTCCATAGTCTCTTATTATCGCCAGAGCAAACTTCCACTAGTAAATTTTGAATAAAAATGTAGCCTTATTTTAGCAGCTTTTTCATGAAATATTTTTCTCATAAACATGGTTAATTTTCTATTTGTTTTTACTGGCTTCAGTTTGACCAGATATTATAATGTTTTTCTCTGACACTGTGACCTAGTTGTCTGGGTTATCACAATGAGGCGGAAAAGCAAGACCTGACTACCGCCGAAATTAGCTTCTATCAGTAAAGATGAATATCTGTTTTTTTCAATTATTTATGACTGAAATATTGATTAAATAAGATGTTTAAATAATGAGAAAGTTTCCATTTAAATTTACTGGTGGAAATTTTCTCCGGAGGTAATCTACTCCAGCGAAAACGGTTACAGTTGAAGCTTCACTATTTTAAGGCTATGTCAATTCCTTTCTATTAATAGTTCCATCGTTGACAGTAACTTAACCCTTTGAGGAGCAAGCAATAATGTATCTATAATATTGAATTCTTACCGGAATTAACATTTCGCCCCCAAAGTAAAAAATATAAAATTTATTTAAAAGTTACTGGTTAGAATATTGTTTTAATTAGGTGGGATAAAATATAACTCACCGCCCCTCAAGGGGATAACACCCAATCTTTTGTCTGAATGTTCTGTAATATTGTGTCCAATAGGGGAAAGAAAAGGTATAGTTTAAAACTACTTCAGCAGTAAAAGATATAAATATATAAGTAATTATTTTTTTTAATGTAATAAAATTTAAAAGATTAAGCATTAAAAATTAAGTTAATAAACTTATTGATCTGATTTTTAATCTGCCGATTAAATAATTAAAAAAAATCTAATAAATTTTTATTGTACAAAAAAAAGGAGAATTTGGCAGCTAAGCAAATATTTAAAAAATACATATATTTATTTTTATTTTTTTCAATGACATAGCCATCATTGCATTCCATGCAAGGACAAAATTTAATTATGCCAAAATTCTTTTTCATACACAAAAATGAAAAATACAAAATACCACAAGACGTGAAACATAAAATTATTTCTTTCTGATAGAAATCACAATTAATGTGAAGGCCTCTAATAAAATATCAAGCATGTTTTTTTTTTTAATTATTATTTAAATAGGAATGTTTTACGAAAATATGCAATATACAAGAATATAGCATGTATTTAATGGATGATAATAAACTTAAATATTCTACAAAGTGAAGGTAAAAAAAAAAAAAAAAAAATCTTAATTTTGAAGCATGCATTTTCATTTTAACAAAAGTTTCCTTTATTATAGAGAGTAGTTTAAGTTGGAAATATTTCAAATTTATTATAATAAACGAACTTAAACCAAAAAAGGAAAACTGAGAATTTTATTTCAAAAGATACCCTTAAAAAATACTGAACATATTTTTTTATAAACTTGGATCTTTAATGAGTCGAAACATTTTCATAAATTATACAAAGCATCTTTTCGAAAGCAGTTCTATTACATTTAAACCTTTTCAAGATTTTAAACTACTTCTTTGGCTAAAATATAGAAATGATTGCGTAACACCAGGATTTGTGGAAAAATGTATTGGAAAAGGTAAAAGATTTTCATCACGTACCTTACAAATGAAAGTTTTATTCAAAAATTCTGGGCAATTATTGCATTTGGAGATTAAAATTATGTGGGATATATGGTATCATACCGCCCTTCAAACTGTTAGTGGGTTGTGTGTCAAATTACATTTTTTCATTCACTTAAATGCAATAGCATCATTGCTGCCATTTCGAATACCTTTCTCCTACCACTATTTATGAACAGAAAAAAATTGTTTAATTTAACTATCGAAAACTTAGGGTTAAGACAGGCAAAATTTTATGTTCAGGAATTGTGGTCTGTGAAAAGAGAAAAAAGTTATTCGTTACTTAGCATGATTCAATATGCAGGTTTCAAGAAACGTAAAAAAAAAAATATATCCCTTGTGTATTAAAAGTATAATATATGTAAAACATGTAATATATTAAATACCGAAAAGATGTCATTCAATAATATGGTTCTGTATTAACCCTTTCCGGCGCGGTGTCCTTAAAAAAGGACACCTAATTTTAATTATAAAACTGACAATCGGGACCAAGAATATTTAACTAAAATTTTCCTATTACCGCATATACTCGGGTATAAGTCGACTCGCGTATAAGTCGACCCCCCAACTTTCGGATGCAAATTTTGGAAAAAATGAGAAACTCGCGTATAAGTAGACCCATTAAATTTTTACTTCAATTTTGTACAAAATCAAACCAAAGCTTTCACTTTCTAATGCGAAAAGTTAGTAAGTAAACAGAAACAAATCTTTATTATTTATTTTAAATGATTAATTATATAATTATTTGTATATTTTATATATTATTTTTTTATTCATACACATAAAAAGCCATAATTTTTTTAGTATTCGAAGTTTTTATTTTTGCTTTTTTAACTGCCTCGCAAATAAGTCGACCCCCCAAATTTGCTTACCGAAAATTGTCAGAAATTCCTCGACTTATCGCGAGTATATACGGTATATTGTAAATGAAAATAAGCAAGTTCATATTTTCTAATAAATTCGTTTATGAATTGCGGTGTAAGTCCAATATTTCATCAGTTTATAAACAGAATTACATCACGCCGGTAAGGGTTAAAATGACGCTTTAAGAATTTTAAAGTATTTATAATATTCATGATTTGTTGTATATATTTCAGATTTATTATTATATTTTAAATTCACAAGTAAAATTACACCATTGTAGCGTTGATAATTATTGTGAAGCTGATTTTTTTTTAAAACAACGAATTGTTCAAGTGTTTGTAAAAGGGATCACACCTACAGGGTGGCCATAATTAAACGACCCTACTTGAAAGTTATCTACATACGAAACTATTGGTCAGAAAGTTGTGAAATTTGGTGACGAGCATAATGAAGGAATTGGAATTTGTTTGAGCAAAAAAAAAATTCAAAATTTCGCCACCAGAGGGCGTTTTTAATAAATTACGCATTTAGTCACCGCCTACTGAATACTAGGCCTGAACTCTGAGAAAAAAATGGCGGCTATCGTAGGTTGTTTTTTTCTTTCAGAGTTTGTACTATCCGTTCAATTCGAACACCAATATTTTTTTATAGTTTTTACGCTTTATTTTTTTTTCAGGGGGCGGTCTGTATATCTGTCTTATTTAATCTGAAAAAAAAATAAAGCGTAAAAACTTTTTTAAATAAAAGTGTAATTCATTAAAAAACGATCTCTGGTGGCGAAATTTTGAACTAATTTTTTTCGCTCAAACAAATTCCCATTTCTTTGTTATGTCCGTCACAAAATTTCACAACTTTCTGACTAATAGTTTCGTCTGTAGATAACTTTAAAGTATGGTCGTTTAATTATGGACACCCTGTATATGCATTCTGTGTAAAAAGTACCCGGAATTATTATATAAATCATAAAAAACTAATTTATTCATCAAAAATTATTTTGTCGCATTCACAATATGCCCAATCGATTTCAACACAATTATGGCAACGTAGGAGCCAGTCCTCCATACAACATTCGTAGGAGGTTTTGAGAATAGCCTCTAGATCTTTCAGCGAATTTTTTTATGCCCTCATTTGATTAAAAATGGCCTTCTTCTAAGTCACAATTTTATCTTTGGAAACAGGAAAAAGTAACACGGTTGTCATATCAGATGAATAAGCTTCTAGGTCGATGGCATTCGTTGTGTTTTTGGCTAAAAATGCTTGCTTGACTATAGGACAAAATTTCGCTCTTTCGGAAGCAGTCGTACGGTGAAGCGGTTTATACCCAAAATATTTGTCATAACGTTATGAATGGACTTAAAATTTATGTTCACATCTTGCGCCAACTCTCTAAGACCCATACGACGATTTTCAAGCAGTAACTTCTTGATTTATCGTTATTTAAGTCATTTGTAAACGGTGAAGATCGACCAGAACGAGGCAAATCTACAACCATTTCTCGGTTATTCGCCATTTTTCTCTTTGAATGTTTCTTTCCATTCATATGCGTGTGTATTTGACATTCACGATTCACCGTAGGTTTTCTGCAATGTCAACGATTCCGCAAATGAATTTTTTTAAACGCAATATTTAAGGCAAACGTTTTGTTCAACTACTTTTTCCATTGTAAAAATCGCAGAGAACTCTAAAGTATGTCTGAAAACACAGGTGCTGTCAACACACTAATTCTCGAATTGATCATCGAATTGACGCAATATTTAAGGCAAACGTTTTGTTCAACTACTTTTTCCATTGTAAAAATCGCAGAGAAATCTAAAGTATGTCTGAAAACACAGCTGCTGTCAACACACTAATTCTCGAATTGACCATCAAATTGACACAATATTTAAGGCAAACGTTTTGTTCAACTACTTTTTCCATTGTAAAAATCTCAGAGAACTCTAAAGTATGTCTGAAAACACAGCTGCTGTCAATACACTAATTCTCGAATTGACCATCGAATTGACGAACCCTCAAATTGACGCAATATTTAAGGCAAACGTTTTGTCAACTACTTTTTCCATTGTAAAAATCGCAGAGAACTCTAAAGTATGTCTGAAAACACAGCTGCTGTCAACACACTAATTCTCGTATTCACCATCTACGTTAAACTAGTGATGGGCAAAATGAATGGATTTACTAGCGAATGAATCATTCGCACATGCGCAAAAATATAGTTTCCAACCTTTACACACATTTTAATCAACTTCCAATATTAATTAATTACCAATAATTAATTAAGTTTCTAAAAAGAAAAGAAACAAAGGCATAGTTGACAGTCTTCGTAATTTTTTTAATGAATTATCTTCAGAAATTTCGAAGATAAAATATTTTTTTGTATTTGTATGTGGTTGATAAAATAATTCTAATTAAAATAAGAAACCAAAGCGATGTAAGTAAGCGTCCTGTCTTAAATGGGAGAGGTAACCGCAAGATTAAAGTCGACATCACATCAATCAAGGTCGCCCACCACGTAGCGGACGGGGTTAAACTACAGGAAGATGCCTAACTGTTTTCTTACTTCACACCACTAAAATTGTAAAGTTTTTTTCAGCTTAATTAATAGCTGAACCGCCATTATTTTGCAATAAATGTTGCAAACGAAATTCAGTTTCATGAGTGACTAAATATTTAGAAAATATGCGCAGATGGTAGTTATCCTGTCATATAGGACGTCACACTAAAAGCCCGTGTATGTGGATTATCACCCCGTCCACAAGATGTCCTGTGTTACGCCCGATTCCAGTATTAAGTTTGTACGCTTACTTGTATCGCTTTGTAACAAACTCTTGACAAAAATATTCATAGCCCAGAAATATTTATATTCATTACTTTTAAAACGGCAGTAATTTCAGAAAATTTCCCATTTTGCCAACCGTATGCCTTGTTACATACAGTGCCAGATTACAGGTGGGGCAAACTTCCACCAATAAATTTAAATATAATTTTTTAATATAATTATAAAATACACCTTTCAGTCATTTCAAACATTTCTCGTCCCTTAACCCCTTAACGCTCGAATTAAATTACGGTTGAAAAATTCAAATTGCTTATTGGCACCACTTTTATGAAAAAGAAATATTCATCTTATTTAAGAGAGGAAAAACGATACTAAAATATAGCCAATTTAACTATTTTATAAAACTGGTGGGAATTAAACAATTTGCGTAAAAGACACAGCCCGAGAATATGACGGGAGCGAGAATTAAGGGGTTAAGCTGGTATCAAGAATTTTAATACTGTTCTAAAAAATTGTAAATTTATTTCTTATTATCCAGATATATATTATTCGATATTATATTAAAATAATAAGATTACTGAACTAGAATACATGTCATAAGAACACCTAACGCGCACTATATTTCTTTTAACTGTTTATTTATTTCTTTTTATTCATGCAGCTAAGTTAATGTATACAGGGCTCCCAAATGGTCCGCCAACTGAATACCAATAAATTTTAACAGAAAATTTTATGGTTGGTTTGCGCTAGAATTAACTTTCAAAGTTGATTCCGGGGCGGTTTGTAAGAAAAATCTAAAATGTCTTGAAGTCTGTAAGTCTTGAGAGAAAGACGTAACGTTTGGAGGATATAAATCTTGAGGAGCTTTAAAATCTGAATTCATTATAGTAATCCCTGAAATTTAACTCTTCTCTGAAATGGTTTTTAAAAAAAGATTCTTTATACATTAAACGAAAATAAATTCTTAATAAGACTTTTTATTGTGCAAAACACTTTGGAAATTTTAAATATTTTGCCCTGAGTGATTCGAAAATTGATGGTAATAGGAAAATTATATTTCGTAAAATACATTTAGAGTATTGTTTTGTTTTTGCTTATTTGTTTGATGGGTGAAGTAATTTGGACAATATTTGTTCGCACTTACGTTTATTTTATTTCTTAAGTCAATGTTCTTGGCGAGGAAAAAATAATCTCTTTTTTTTTTAGTTATTTCAATGATTATTTTAAGTTATCTATTTTGTTTGTTAGTCACGAACAATCTACTTAAGTCCAAATAAGGTTTTAAATTATAGTCTTATAAAAAGATGGATTTGCGTAATTTAACTATAAACGAATAGTATTTTAAGAAATCCTTAAAATACGTAAATAGTCCTTAAGAAACGTTTCAATTTTAAATTTATATACGCTCTCTTATAATTGGATTTTTGTCAAAATATTTTTCGATTTACCATATTTGACAGTAAAACTACGCCGATTAGAAAAAGCCAATTTGAAATACACTTAACCCTCTCGCTACGCAACCCGAGATTTCCTCGGACAACATAATAGTAGAAAAAATTGTGAAACCCGATATTTCCTCGGGGATTATTTTTTTTCTACTCACGACAATTTTTTTTTGCAACTCGGACCACTTTTTAAATAGAAAAAAATTCCATATAGACTTTAATAACATCCAGAGGAAGATGCTGCAAAATTGATTTTCGTAACACTTTCCGGCACAGACGAATTTTGCTGAAAAAGGATGAAATCATCGACTGATACCGGAATTTGCGTACGACTTAATTAGAAACTTGCTGATTTACACTTTCGTTGCTAATGTAACATTTTATTAAAATATTATTTGTGCCGTTTGTAAGTTTGGAATTATAATTAGTTATCCCGACCCGGGCACACTGTGCCGAAAGGGTTAAAACAGTGGTGCGAGAATATAAAAATAGTAGTCAGTGATAGCCCTGATTTAAATGTTTAAATAATGATTCAGGATATATAATACGTGATTTATCATATTGCTAACAAAGCGTAGAACAACGCATAGCTGTCAACCTTTACGACTTTTTCCTACCACTAAAATTTAATAGATATTTTCCCCTTGTCTAATTGGGAGATTTCGACGATTAAGTAAGACAATATTTACTGAAAAATTTTAGTGGGAAGAAAAAAGCGTAAAATTTGGCAGCTATGACAACGTGAAAAATGTCCAAGCCGGGAATCGAACACGGAACCTTGGAATAGCGCTCCAAGTGCTCTACCAATTAAGCTACGAGGACGATACCCAGCTTAGCATTTCCCAAATATGTTGGTAAGGCTGTAACTGCAGCACAAGTTGGAATATTCTTCAGGAGCACACAATTCTGCGGCGAAATATAAGACACAATGTTTCGCCGCTGTTGTGTGCTTATGAAGACTATTCCATCTTGTGCTGCAGTTGCAGCCTTACCAACATATGTGGAAAATGCTAAGCTGGCCATCGTCCTCGTAGCTTAACCCCTTGAGGGGCAAGCAATTACGTTTGTGAAATGCTGAATTCCCACCGGAATCATTGAAAAATCCTATTTCAAAATAAGTAAAAGCAATTTTACGGCTTTTTTCCACCAAAGTTAGAAAAGTAAAATTTAATAATATTTTTCTGGTGTGAAACTTCATTAGTCGTAGGTGGTATATAATATATACCGGTGCCCCTCAAGGGGTTAAATGGTAGAGAACTTAGAGCACTATTCCAAGGCGATTCCCGGCTTTGGCATTTTTCAACATTGTCAGTTCTACGCGTAGTTAGCAATGTGATAAATCATGTATTATATATCCAATTATTTCGAGTGCAATTTCGCTATTGAAAATTAATTGAAAAATTAATAAAAATTATATATTCATTCAGATTTTGGTAAAAAAAATCCTCTTTTGCAAAGAAAAAAAAAATGTTTACGTATTTAAACTCTAAAATATATATAGAAGTGAAATATGTAATAAAAAATGCGCATTTTTTAACATATTTTGATAAAAAAAAAAAAAAAAAAAAAAAAAAAAAAAAAAAAAAAACCGCAGCGAGAGTGTTATAATAGCATCTAAGTTTGTTTTATCGAAAACGATATATATTTTTTCTTTTAATAAAGATGGTGATTTAGAATCAAGATTAAGGGGTCTCAGGACTCTTAAAGCTTTAAAATTTTCGAAATTTTTATTTTTTTAGATGTTAAACTCCTTTCTTTTCTGAGCATTTTGACATAATTATTTCCTTGAAATTCCTATTAGAACTGAAGTTATGGCTTTTACATTTATACACGTTCAATAGCTGGAGCGTCGTTTCGGAAACTAGGAAGCCATTTTTCTCCAAATGACGTTTTTGGGCATAACGTGCACGATATCTCAAAAACTTTTGAATATTTTTTCATAAAATTTTCAAAACATATGTGTCATGTTAGTCTGTATAAACTGAACCTTAAATTTTCTTTTTATTGTTCAAAACAATATTTTTTTAGGTGATTATACTGTTGAAATTTTCTTAATTTTGTATTAGCTAAATACAACTTTGTATTAATAATATAAAAAAGCTTTAAATACAAACTTATTTAGATTCAGGATAATTATTATAATCTGAAGTATACGCTGCACCAAAATTTTCATTCTAGTTGTAGTACTTATTTTGTAATCGTGCGCGTAAGGTGTTATACCGATTTTTTGCTCGTCAGATGTCTAACAGTTTGGAGCCCCCTGTAAATGCTAATTTTGTATCTTATAATTTTTTAAATACATGAAAGGAAATAACATACTTATATATTTTATTCCAATTAAAATTGTGTCTTAAAATCAAATACATTTTAAGATATTAAATGTTAAAAATGGTCTTTTTTTCATTTTTTCCAATTTTAAGAGTCCTGAGACCCCTTAAGCCGACCGAGGTAGCTAATTTAAGCCAAGTACTCCAAAGCTGTAAACTTCTACCAGTATTTCTCCCCAATTCTTCTGAAAAGACATCTTAACCCTTTTTTAGTCGCAAATTTTGTGATAAAAAAACTCTAAGATTACAATTCCATGTCTAAAAACTTGTTCGGTTTTTAAATACCAATATTTTCCAAATAAAAATCTCTCTAGATTTATCTTGCAAATTTGTCAAAAACCTATTCCGAAGATTATTCTATTGCAGTGTTTCAGAAATATACTAAATATAACACTTTCTTAATAATTCATTTATAATTTTTTATATAATACTGGTACTATTCAAGAAGCGTATCCTTTGGGAGCTCTGCAATACGAGAAAAGTGCAGAAAGACACTAACAGAATATTTTAATTATGTGAAAAATAGGCAAATGGCTACAGTGATATGTTCAGCTTTAACAGCCTCCACAAGTTGTGCGAAGAAACGGGAAAGCTATTTACAAAAAGAAATTGCAATGAAAATCGAAAAAGTAAAATATAGCCCAGTTAGAGACACAGCTACCCCATGAAAAAAAGAAGTTAAGAAAAAAAAATCACAATTCAAGCCAGAAATTGAAAAGAAAACTGAAATTGAATTAACCCCTTGAACGGCAATGATGCCGTGATGACATCACATAATTTTAATCCCTAATTGCAACATTCGCACCGGAATTTTATAATGAAAATTTCGTCTTTATTAAATACACGTAAATATACTTTTACAAAGCGTTATAGGTAAGCGAAAAAACTTAATGCTGGAATCAGGTTTAAATTAACACAGTTGCGCCACCTTGTGGACGGAGTGATAATTCACATACGCGGGCTTTTAGTGTGGCACGTATTTTCTAAATCTTTAGTCACTCATGGAAATGAATTTTGTTTGCACATTTATTGCAAGGTACATTATTAAGCGAGAAGGGCATCCAGATGCACTTGACACAACGAAGTTTTCTTCGCCTTATCAAATGCACTTCAGTTATTAATGAAGGTGAAAAAAAACTTTACAATTTTAGTGGTGTGAGTAAGAAAACAGTTAGGTATCTACCTGTAGTTCACACTCCATCCGCTACGTGGCGCATGACCTTGATTCATGTGACCTCGCTCTTAATCTTGCAGTTATTTCTCCCATTTAAGATGGGACGCTTACTTATATCGCTTTGATACATTTATTTGTTTACAAATAAATTTTCTTGTTACTACTGGTGTAATTAAATTATTTCAGCATTTTACGAATACAAGTTCCTTGCCCCTGAAAGGGTTAATACTCAGCGTACGAGTATCTCCGAGTGGCTAGTGTAGACTCTTAAGGTCATATACTAATCACGGGAAAAGACTTTGAAGCTTATGTTAATCCTATGGGGAAGTTATTTTCAAATTTCTCGTTTGGATTTCAACGTTTTTCAATGATTCCTTTGCAGAGGATAGCTGACGTCAATTTATAATGGGGCTAGCATTTTCTTTTTCGATTATGAATTCAGATGAAAGAAAAATTTTATTTACGGAACTGGTTATAAATTTGAAAGTATCCTTATATGTATATATATATAAAGTTACCGACATCGGAAAAAAAAACTATCCAGATTAGAGACAGATTTCATCTATCCTAAGCAAAATATAATAAGTACGAAAAATCACGCGTTAAGCATAGATTATGAAACACTTTCTAACACTTCCTGAATGCTTTAACAAAACTTCTTTATTTAGGGAAATAGGGTATTTAAGAGAACTAAGTAAACATTTTAGAAAACGCATAAAACATTTGGAAAACTGATTTCAGCAGTTACCGTCCATAACAAATATGTATTCCAATTCTTTTGAACAACCCTGTATTTGATCCGTAGGTTGATATGTATACTATACAACGGGGGAATTTAGTTTAGCAAGAAAACACATAACAGGTTGAAATTTCTCTTTCAGCAATTCATACTAATAGATGGAAACATACTTGTATACTTTTGTACAGCCCTGTACTCAACCTAGTACCTTTACTAAACGCCACTATTTAGCTAAAGTTTAATTCAAAATGAAACACTCTTAAAACTACTGGAATCACATTTCCAGAAATTATCATTTATAGACGGCCATGTATCAATTTCTTTGCGTAACCCTGTATATCATTTTATCTATGTTCTACAAACATTTCTTAGTAAACTAAATTCAGTTCAGCGTAATAATCCATAACTCATTTAAAAACCAGCTTTAAGCAATTTGCAATCATACCCAGTGACCATTACGAATTCTTTTGTGCAGCCTGTATATGAATTACTGCATTTATACACACCATATACAATGCATAAATACATAGTGAAATATAAAATCACATAACATAATTAAAAATGCATTTCCAGCAATCAATCGCTACCATACAGTACTTCGGATGCAATATAGTATTTGAAATCTTTTGTGCGTCCCTGTAAATGCTATGCACTTCGTATTATACAGAAAATAAGTTACAGTAAACCTCAGTGACGTATATAAATTTCATTATACATGAAATAATTTAACATAATTAAAATAAGCCGGAAAAAATTCCCTCCATCCCTATACCATTATGTAACGTAATACTTTTGTGTGGCTCTGTAAATGAATAATAATTATTCTTTGCACCGCATATTCTACAGAATGCATATTTTTGTGCACTTCATAAAAGCATATCAATTTTATCATGTTTGAAAACATGTAACATCATTAAAAATCATTTTAAACGATTTTTTGCCATAGGCCGTAATGTAACGGAAAACTATTGACTGTCCCTGTAATGAACTAAACATGCTACAAAATTCATTTGAAATAGAGTTCGTGCTATGGTAGAGGTCACTAACATCCAAAAATTTCAGAACGATCGGAGTATATTTACGGGAGTTAGAGCGCGAACAGACGGACAGACGGACAGACAAACCGAAGTCATAATCACTTTTAAACTTTGTTGGAAAGTGTTAATAACAATTTTATCATGTTTGAAAGCATTTAACATCATTAAAAATCATTTTAAACGATTCTTTCCCATAGGCCGTAATGTAACGGAAAACTTTTGACTGTCCCTGTAAATGAACTAAACAGGCTACAAACTTCATTTGAAATAGGGTTCGTGCTATGGTAGAGGACACTAACATCCAAAAATTTCAGAACGATCGGAGTATATTAACGGGAGTTAGAGCGCGGACATACGGACAGACGGCAGACGGACAGATGGACAGACGGGCAGACGGACAGACAAACCGAAGTCATAAACACTTTTCAACTTTGTTGGAAAGTGTTAATAACAATTTTACCATGTTTGAAACCATTTAACATCATTAAAAATCATTTTAAACGATTTTTCCCATAGGCCGTAATGTAACGGAAAACTTTTGGCTGTCCATGTAAATGAACTAAACATGCTACAAACTTTATTTGAAATAGGGTTCATGCTATGGTAGAGGTTACTAACATCCAAAAATTTCAGAACGATCGGAGTATATTTACGAGAGTTAGAGCGCGGACAGACGGACAGACGGACAGATGAACAGACGGACAGACAAACCGAAGTCATAAACACTTTTCAACATTGTTGGAAAGTGTTAATAACAATTTTATCATGTTTGAAAGCATTTAACATCATTAAAAATCATTTTAAACGATTTTTTCTCATAGGCCATAATGTAACGGAAAAATTTTGACTGTCCATCTAAATGAACTAAACAAGCTACAAACTTTATTTGAAATAGGTTCATGCTATAGTAGAGGTCACTAACATCCAAAAATTTCAGAACGATCGGAGTATATTAACGGGAGTTAGAGCGCGGACAGATGGACAGACGGCATACGGGCAGATGGACAGACGGACAGACGGACAGATGAACAGAAGGACAGACAAACCGAAGTCATAAACACTTTTCAACTTTGTTGAAAGTGTTAAAAACAATTTTATCATGTTTGAAAGCATTTAACATCATTAAAAATCATTTTAAACGATTTTTTCCCATAGGCCGTAATGTAATGGAAAACTTTTGACTGTCCATGTAATGAACTTAACATGCTACAAACTTTATTTGAAATAGGGTTCATGCTATGGTAGAGGTCACTAACATCCAAAAATTTCAGAACGATCGGAGTATATTAACGGAGTTAGAGCGCGGACAGACGGACAGACAAACCGAAGTCATAAACACTTTTCAACTTTGTTGGAAACTGTTAAATAAAGCATTTCAAAATATTAAAATGCAAGCTAGATATTTGAAAATAACGTTCCCATAAACTTACATTAGCGCGTTTTTTCTCGAGACTAGTGTAGGCTCTTAAGCCCTTGAGGGGCAAGCAATTGCGTTTGTGTAATTCTGAATTCCCACCGAAATATACAATAATTTTATTTCAAAGCAAGAAAAAGCTATTCTACAACTTATTTCCACCAAAGTTAGAAAAGTAAAATTTCATAAAATTTTTCTTGTGTAAATTCGCATTAATTGTAGGTGGGATAAAATATATCCCACCGCCAGTGGTGGAAAATTGGCGCAGAGGAGGAGCCTATTGACACCACTAATATTTTGAAGTATTCTTCACTTTAATAAAAACTCAGAAATCCTACCAATAGATAAGACGAAAAATGCTACTAAAATTTAGTGGTGTCAATAGGCTCCTCCTCTGCGCCAATTTTCCACCACTGCACCGCCTCTCAAGGGGTTAAGATTTTACACTAGTCAGGCGGAGATAAGCGGACGATAATGTTAAACCTCTTGGAAAAATTTTTACAAATGTGTCACTTGTATTTTAATATTTTTGAATGATTTTTTTGTATAAGATAAATCAGGTCTGTACCCATTATTATGTGATTTTACTTTTCCGATTTTGGTTACAATTTTTACATATGTCGACACTTGCATCTTTTAAAGAAATTGTAACAGGTTCTAAAAATGAAACTATACTCACATGAAAAAAAAAAAAAAAAAAAAAAATTAACCAAAGTCGAAAAAATAAAATCGCACAACAATTTGTAGCGATCTCAATAATATCCTACGCAAAAAAAAAAAAAAAAAAAAAAAAAAAGTTTATAAATAATAAAATGCGACCGAGAGATTTGAAAATAACTTTCCCACAGGCTTACATTAACGGTCGAGTTTCTTCGTGTGACTAGTGTAAGCTATTAATGGACTCACCATGAATTGTTTGAAATGAGTATGAATAGTTTGAATAGTTTCGAATTTGTATACCATAATTAACAGAAAGAAATACCCAGTACTGCTACTTTTAAAAACATTTTGCTTTATGTTATTACATTTTTCAATACGATTAAATAGCATAAACGAAACTGTTAAAATATAGTCGTAGAAATATAACTTTTTTGCATTTATTTGACTGTAATAAACAAATTAAAAAAAATTCTAAATGTGCTAAATGTCTCTAAGTGCCAAAACCCAAAATTTGAAAGACGGTGTAATCTAACAGCATTTTAAAATATGTATCATTATATAAAGAATTGTGGCTGTTGTTTTTCATCCTTTTATTTAACAAAAAATCTGTTATTTTTATCCCCTTATAATGTTCAGTACAAATTGTACATTTTGCGGTAATATGTCAGGATGATTAAATGTTTCAAATTTATATTGCAATGCTAATTTTAATCTCAACCATTCCTTTAATATATCTGACGAAATTATATTTCTACTAAATTTGTGAATGACACCTAATATGCAGGAAAAATATACTCAAACTTTAAACAGCTATTACTCGCTCAATTTTTATCGTAGAATAACGGGACTTTTTTTTTTACCTTACTTGCCAGTGTAACAGGGAAGTTTTACTAAATATAACTTACAGGACTAAGGGACCGTATAAAAATTTACATTATGTAATTCTTCATTAAATTGTTTTTTCGCTTCAAACTTTTTTTTATCTTAACCTTGCACCTAATTTTGACCATTTTTGTAATTGGAAGTATGCATCTAGGACCAACGGTTGGGAAAATAAACGTCGGTCAAGTTATATGTGGACTACACTGTTTAAAAAATGAGAAACAATCCATGCAAGACAGCAATGCATGGGTAGAAAATTCGAAGTATGCAATATATTATAAGTAAAACAGAAAATAAAATACTAAATTATCTTATATCGGAATTTTAACTGTTTGAAAAATGATGTCAAGAGAATAATCAGACTCTCCGCACTAATTTGAGTAACTCTAAAGAACAAAAAACATTATGTGTGAAGAGAATGGACAATAATTTATATGGTGTGTGCTCCCCCGGTATAGTTAATATTATACACTATCTGTTTTCCTTGGATGCAATGAGGTTGTCGATAAGTGTCAAGGAATACTCTTTTCAAAAACTGATATAGTATCAAAGTACACGAACACATCAACAGTGGTATGCTATGCGTCGTTAGAGTGTGTTTTAAATATGCTCGTTTGGATATAAATGATGAGTGCACGCTGGACACTACATACGCTGTATTGTTATGTTTTCAAACATATTCTGCACAAGTTAAGCTGTATTTAGCATGTATTGAATAAAATAAATCGGTAATTATTGCAGCATAAAGTATGGCACATCTGCTTAATCTTTGAGCTGTCAAAGTGTCTTTTGAAATAATTTACAAATCCATACATATTTTTTCAGCAAATCATGCAAGCTAAAATACGCCAATATGAACCCGATTATGAAATTTCACCAGAATAAGTTAATATATAAAAAATCTACTAATGACAATTGAGAATATGATCTTATGATAAAAGGTCTAGAAAAGGGAATCAGGAAAAAAAAAATCATATCAAATTTAAAACGCACTTCCCTCTGTTAGTGGCCTTGGCGAGAAAGAGAAAAGCCTAGAGAAGGAACACTCTAACGAGTACTTTCGGGCAACCTACTGACTTTGTCATACAGGCTATTATTCAATATTTACACAATTTATTTAATGCTAGGTGGGTATCTAGGCGTTTTGTTGCATTTAAATTGCATGTTTTGTGGAGGAAATGCATTATTATAAAATATTTAATGTTTCTATACCTTATAATTCCAAAATAATGGTAATTGAGAACACGTTCTGTTCATTTTATCTTTTTGAATTTTAAACATTTTAGAAACCATTCATAGGGACAATTTTATATTTTAAAATTAACCCGAAGCAAAATATCAAGTTTTTGCGCTCAGCAGTAACACAGAAATAGAAAATTTTCGAAAGATTTTTCTTCTTGCACCGTCTTATGTACCGATATTTTTAGAAATTGTTCTATTGCGAGAAATTACGTCATGAAAAATACAGCCATGTCAATTTTCATGTTTATATTCCTAACAATTCCATGTACTTCGTTACTTAGATTTTCTTTAGATCTTTTTCTGCTTTCTTTAGTCTTTCGATGTTTTAGATTTCCTTCTGTACGAGCATTTACATCTTATAAATTACTGCCATGCCAAAGTTCTAGAGTCTAGACCCAGCAGTACACCAGAAATTGCAGTATTCAAAATAAATCATAATTTAGAATGTTTCCAAAAATTTTACTTTTATTTGTCACATTGAATTTTCGGACGTTTTAGAGAGCGTTCATAACGAGTATTTACAGCTTAAAAGTAACCACCACATCGAATTTCAAATTTCTATCTCAATCAATATCCCAGAAATCGCAATTTTAGAACTTTTTTGCTCCTGCACCGATGGAGGTTGTTGCACCGACATAAAATATAGTCTTTTTTTCCGAGCAGAGATGGCAACCATCATTTTTTTATTTAATCGGCTAGGTAGTTTCAGAGATAACACCTCACAAACGCACAAACATTAATAATATTATTATACACTTTATAATATTGTAACGCTTTATAATATTAGCATATATGTATAGATGCAGAAGCCCTTTATCTGTTGCTAACTAAAGTGCCCGGCGTTGCCCGGAATTTGAAGAATCTTTGTTCTGAAAAATCAATTTCAAAATTTAATGTACAACATAAAACAAACAATAAAAAAACAGTCGAAGTGTTGTACACAGGAATCAAATGAAAACACAATATAAAAATACATAAATTTATGTAACAGACTCAAAGGAATATAGCTATAAATTAACATATTTCAATTTATCACTGGAGCAATAATGTTAAAATACGCCAATATTTTCATAATCGGGTTTTTATCATGCTTCAATACGTTTTTTCACCCTCATATGACGTTATACGATATTCACCACGTCCTTTATATTTCCAATATGACTTTTTTTTTTTTTTTTTAGATTCGTCATGCTATTTATTTTATTTTCATTTTTCACGTGGAAAACTTGCAGTAGAAAATTAATTGTTTTATTAAGAATTCTATTGTGGGTTTTAATTGCTGGCAACTGCTATAACGAAAAATGTTTAAATTTGATAGGAAATTGCTATTAAATTGTGATTTTTATTAATTAAAAATTAACTATAAATTATTTCGATTCCGGATTAATTTAGTTGCCTCGGTCGTGTTTTAATATGCATGTACTTAACTTTTCACAATTCTGGTTTCCAAACTTGGGATTTGAACTGAATTATAGACAGATAGACAAATTTTCATTTTTATATATTAGATTATATACAAACATAAATAGCATATCTAATAAAATACGTATCAGCAGATGCATTTTTAAATATATATAAATAAACCAGTATAATACTTATTCTGTTTTATTTTCATAGTCATTTATATCATTTGGCAAAAAATCTCACTTTCTTAAACCTGAATTGCGTGCTTTTTAGAAAAGCGCCATAGTCCATATAACAGCGAAGTACCATGAAAAGCATTAAATGCATGGTAATAAGGCACTTAGCCGGCGAAGGTAATAAATTTTCAAATATTGTTCTTCTCGCCCTGAATCGAAATGCATTCTTTCGTATAAAAGACATAAATTTAAAATACATATATTAAGTACATTTAAAAAACATGACTCATTTTATTTAAAATTTAAATAAATAAATGTTAAGAAGAAATAATAACATAAGTCAAAACATTTTATTTCAACATCAAAGAATTATACCTAAGTTATACATGTGGAGAAAATCTGATTTTGGGGAAAAACATAGTCTTGGCTAAATTTAAACCCAGCTAAACAAAAGTAGTGATTAATTAAAATTTTATAGGAATATTCCGTAATCTAATTTTTAACCAATGTCGCATTTTAAAAAGTGACGCGTAATGTCAATTTAATTTCACAGTTGTGCTTTTTTTTTTTTTTTTTTTTTTTCAAGACGAGGGAGGTTCGCGGTTGCATACATTTACATTTGAATTTAAACTTTTATTTTTATAACTGTTGTTTGTATGAATAATTATTACTTTGATGATCGAGTTTCACCCGAAACATATGTAAAATGCTGCTTGTGTAGTTGTTTGCTCAAAGTCAATTTTATGTTGCTATTTTAAATCGCATACAGTTATAATAATGTTGTTATTAGTATTACTCTTGCTTGACTCCAATCTTGCCTGTGTATTTGAATGCGGACTATTGGTCATTTTTCTTGTAGAAAGAATGGTTCTAAGATAATTGTTCCATTTGGTTTACCATGTACCGATTGCAATATTAATACTTTTATGTTACATCAGGTGACAACTTGCCAACAATTTTTCCCAAATAAAATTCGTATTACATTTATTTCATTAAAAATACAACACTTTAATTAACTTTCTCCCAGGTATTAAAATGTCGTCTATAAAAAATAACGTTCCGTTGTATAAGCCAGCCGTAAAACAAAGCAGATGTATTATTGTACGGTTAAATACTCGGTACTACTTTGTTATTCCGTCGACCAATTTCGCCAAATTCTATAAATCACCAAACCACTCGCCAAATTATACAAATTTGCATAATTTTTATTTTAAATAACGAAAGAACAACAAAAAAAGAAGTACAAAATTATATTACAAACATAACAGTTTTATATTATTTTGAATTTTTTCCCTTACATATGTTTTAATAATAATCGTTCCTCTCTTACTCTCTTCTTATAAATTTTGCGAGCAAGGATAAAAAATATTGATATTTAATACGTTCCCAATCAATAATTAAGAAACTGATAATTTACAAATTTCGTAACTAAATATTTAAAAATAATTAAAAATATGATACAATGTAATTATAAAGTTTTCTAATTAAATAACAGTTTAGAAATTTATGATACTTTTAATGAGTTTTGATGTCCAAAAAACTTACCTTCCTTCTTATGTCACTAATGTTTTTATGTTAAAAATGTTATTAGTTTTTTAGTTCTAAATTTTTATAATATATTTTTTAGATGACGCTTCGTTGAATTATGTTGCATTTGAAATGTTTAAATAAGCTGGTTAAAATATATTCATAAACATATTTTTTAATAGAAAAACGTAGAAAAAAAAAACATAATCTCTACATTTTGTATTTATAAAACTATTCCGTGAATAATTAGTATTTAAAAAATTATTATCTATTTTCTTTTAAACAGAAAGATTACTCATATGATGTCTAAAAAATACATTATTGTCGGTGAGATTTTGTTGATGTAGGTATTCCCTAATTGTGGTGCATTTGTGTTACAAATTTTTTATAGTATTTCGTCTTAGCTTTGGGATATTTAATATACCCAAAAGCATTTACAAGGTTCATATTATTGGCAAAATATCCGTGGGCATGTTTATTTACGATAATATTAGTGCTCATCATAGTTAAGTAAAGCTTAGACAGTTTCACTAACGATACGTGTCTAGCACCAACATGTAAAATACACTGTATATATGTTATTGGTAGTTGTTTGCAGAATATATCAACAACTTTCAATCTCAGTTGTGTCGCAACTTATTTAACAGACAATAAGAGTGTATAGAACACTTACATTAATGATAACTTACATAAAAGTTTAAAGCATCTATGTAACATTATTATATATTTCGATTAATAAAGTGAAATATATTGGAAATTGTACTGTAGGAAAATTTTTAGCTGCAAAACAAATATTATAATTTATTGCCTAATTTATAAGTTGGTTACACGATTTAAAACTTGAAAGTGTATTTTTAAGCATATTTTTTAATAAAAATTTATTTAAAGAAAAACATAATGAAAAACGTATAATCACTACATTTGGCATTTATAAAACTTCTCCGTTAATAATTACTATTTACGGGGTCTCGGATCTCATAAAATTGGGAAAAGTGGAAAAAAAGACCATTTTCTGTATTTAATATCTCAAAATGTACATGATTTTAAAATACAATTTTCATTGAGATAAAAGATATGTGTTCTTTCATTTCAAGTATTTAAAAAATTGCTAAAAAATTAGTATTTATAGATCGCTCCACACTGTCAGACATTTGTCGAGAAAATATTAGTATAATAAATGATTTCATAATATTTTCCAGTGTTCTCAATTTCCACTCTGCTACTATATTCGATATTGGGGATTCCCATAGGTACACATTTCAGTTGTTTATATGTATGGCCATTAAATTTAAAGAAATTTTCTCTTAATACTAAATTTGTTGCACTTTTTATGTTTTTATGTTACATTTTTTTATGTTTGTTATGTTTTTATGTATGTATGTTTTCAGTTTTTATGTTGCACTTTTAATATTTTTGGGGTGTATGTTAAACTATGATATCTTACTGTGATTTAATGTCTGAAAATAAATTGGTAAAACAAATGAAGATTATATCTAGACATATTTTGTCAAATATGGAAAATTGAAAGATAGTTCGTGATATACAATTTTTCTTGATTTTTATATATTTCCTGGCGACGCAGATGAATTACATAAAGAGAAAAAAAAATAATAATTTTTTTTTTCTCGGATAAAACAGAATGGAGTAATGACTGAAATATTCTGTGCATAAACTGAAAGCACATTGTAAAATTTTTTCTTTCATTAAAAAAATATAAATTTGATAGATAAGTTAATTATACAAGATCATTTTTAGGAAGTTTTTTTTCTTTAAATAAAAGAGAATTTCTACCTCTGTCTACTTTATTAAATCGTGTTCCATATATTTTCTTATGCAATAATCTGATTGTTTGAGGATTAGTAATTGGCAATTTTCATTAAGTTACCAATCTCCCACCAGTATTTTTATGCAGAAATATTTGTTTTACATAATCGAGCAATTTCTGCAATTAACCCCTTGGGGACGAGCGGCACGTATACGTGCTGCATGAAGCACTCAGAATCCTTGTTTTTCTTCACCAGTAGAATTTTACTGTAAAATTTGCCTTATTTACGCAGCACATTTTCTCGATTCAACAAGACACAAATTTCTGTTTTTAAAAAACGGTGACAAAAGATTAAAAATTTCGTAAAAGGCTCCCGTACCGAAGGGGTTAAATAAAGGGAACACTTTTGTAAAAATTTGTTGGTATTTAAAAAATCCGGAGTTTTGCAACTACACATTAAACGTATATTTCTGGATCTTTTTCCTAATTACAAATATTAAAAATTTAATTTTCTCTCGTGATCTGGTTGGTTACTATAAATAGCAGGAAAACCATAAGACACAACTTTAATATTAAAGGAAAAGGCCGGTGTAAGATACTTGGCCAATATATATAGTATTAGAGTATTATTATAGTACTAGAATACATGCTATATGTATGTGTATCAGGGTTGGCCAAAAAAAACTTTTTTTTCTCTTTTTGATTCGCTATACCGCGGAAAACGTGTGTCTAGGGTAGCTTAGTAAAATGCAATAACAAAATAAATAAATTTTTACGTTTGGCGGTAGCGCATCGGGCTTAAATTTTGAGGAAAAACACGATTTTGATAATTTTTTTAATAAATTGAAATGAATCAAATAACTTATATAACAAGCAGCTACAGACATATTTTAGTAGAATAGAGTATAGGAATGATAAATAAATGAAAAATTAAATACATTTCGCAACACATTGGCAGCGGATTATGTTTAAAAAAAAGGCATTTTTTTTAATGACAAATTTTCATTGAAATAAAAACTACTTTTCTGATTGTACTATTACCTGATCTGATTACCTTTATCTGATTGTACCTGAGTGTAATTTCACTTTGTAGTAAAATATAGTCCTTTACCTGTCTTTACTATCTTTTGGAATTTTGAAATAAGATTTGCTTGAAAAACTAGGCACTAAAGATCTCGAGAAAAGTTTCGTTCTTATAAAAAACATCTCTGGACCCGAAGACTTTTTATGACGCCTCTGTTACCAGCTTCATGCACCGTTCTACTGTTTGAGATTGACATGGAAATTGGTCAAATTTCCACTGGGCCGCTGTTTTACCTGATTCGACCTTAGACCAAATGTCTTCGTTGGTGGCTCTTCTCAGAAAAAGGTGGTGGTGAAATTGTAGTAGAGTTCCAGTGAATCATTTTGATGTAGTCTGTAGCTAGAAAAAAATTTTGGATGTTTGAAAACACCTGATTGACTTTCTTTTAGAAGCTAAGTTTCTAGCCTTTATAATCCTTCTGAAACATAACTCTCGTATATGATCCCTTTTATCTACTATCATATACAAAAGCAAATTTTCTGAATTGGCAAAAAATGCGTTTCTCTCAATTACTGGTTCAATGACCTACAGCAAGTTTTCAGAGAGGAATTTTGACGATTTTATAACTTTCAATACATGTTCCGGCCCATTTGTGAAGTATTTACTTTTTAAAAAAATACTTAACCATACAGGTACATAAGACTTTAGGAGAAAAGAAACTATAATCTTGTGTTCGACTGTTGGATTTTCAATACTTAAATACAACCGGAGAATTCCGTTCTCCGTCGTTACCCACCTTGAGTGGAAAGTGTGCCAGGCTCAGAACAGATAAATCTTCAGGACAGCTGCCTGCTTTTATATACAAATAATGTCCAGTAGGTACTGCTGATCCTTGCTTAAATTTTGCCGGTCAGATATGGAAATTCACACTCAACACTGTTAAATTTACCACTGGGAGTTTCTCACATTTCCTGAGCTGCGTGCCAATCGGACTAGTGATTTAGGCCCAGTCGTTTCACCATTCAAAGTTTGAAACAAATGCCGGAATGGCAACTCATTGAAATGTAAGAGGCATACACCACCACCTCTCTCCATTGTAGTGGTCTTTTAACTTCTTCTTCAATGTGAATAATACCGGTTTTCTACACCATATCAGTAACAGTACCATCACATCCAATCACATTTTTTTGTTTCCTTTACGTCCACACTTCCGATTTTACCAATACCATGCATTCTTTTTAAGTACTAGAATTTTTGTTCAATGATGGGTATATTTTTTGCTTTTTCATAGTTGCAAATAATAGAGACAGGACACTCACAAACCTCAGGGACCATTTTACAATTGCAGTCTAATGTCATTTTCACTTACACGCATAGACATCAAACAGTAACAAAGATTTTTTTTTTTTTTAAATCTTCAACTCTCTTTTTCAACTTTTACTTTCCCTTATCACGCTTAAAGGACTCCATAAGATTACGATAACTTTCATGATATGCATTTGATAACTGAACAATTCTGTAAGGCGTTACTGTCAGTATTGAAGCTTTATCAAACACAGATTTAACTTTTGGCATCACAATAATAGAAACGTGAGAAAAATTAACTGACCTGTTGTTTGATTTCAAGGCTAAGTTGTAATTTTCATGGAAGCAACACTTGAGAACGTCTTCATAAGTTGGAAGTTTATTCACCGGTAACACTTTTGGGTGGCGAAATAACGGGCAGCTAAAGTCACTGCGTGTAATTTCTTTGGTAACAGCCATAACACAGCGATCGAATCACTTATTAACCCCTTGAGGGGCAAGCAAAAATGTCTATAAATATTGAATTCTCACCGGAATAATCGAAAAATTTTATTTTTAAATAAGAAAAGGCAATTTTTGAACAACTTACCTCCAAATTTAAAAATATAAAATTTAGTTAAAATTTTCTGGTCTTGATTAAATTAGGTGGGATATATTTTATCCCACCGCCTCTCAATGGGTTAAGCGGTCATTAATTAAATCAGTCTTTAAGAAACGCGATTGAAACGCACAAGAAGAACACACTGCTAATCATTGCCGGCAAAATTGTAGTGATCAACTCACAGGAACCGTTGTGCCATAAAGCAGACACATGCGTAACGCACAGTGCATTGTGAAGCGTTAGTACAAGTAGTATTGACGGGCTCCAATTCGCAGCAGGGTTCGTCGCGCCTTACTGCTACCAAAGTAGAAGGACTCATAATACAGCTTGAATGCGTCAATTTAAGGATATTTTAATTGCTTTGCGCTACCCTAAATGAAGTAATTTTGTTTCTTTTTAGGTTTTCGTTGATCTGACGAAACCCTATTCGTCTCGCTCCTCTGTCTGTCTGTCTGTCTGTCCGTCACAGAGCCCGTTCTCAGAAACTACACATGTTGGAGATTTGAAATTTTGCGTACTTATAGATGGACACCTCAGATCAAACGACAAATCATAAAATTTTGAAAAAGTCATTCATTTAACCCTTTGGGCTCCCACATGTGTATTTTAAACAATTCTTTCTATGTGAACCTCTAATTACATTTGAAGCGTGAAATTTTGCATACTTATAGATGAATACCTCACATCAAAGGACAAATCATAAAATTTTGAAAAAGTCGTACATTTAACCCTTTGGGCTCCCACATGTGTATATTAAACAATTCTTTCTATGTGAGCCTCTAATTAGGTTGGAGGCGTGAAATTTTACAAACTTATAGCTGAATACCTCACATCAAACGACAAACTATAAAATTTTGAAAAAGTTGTACATTTAACCCTTTGAGCTCCCACATGTGTATTTTAAACAATTCTTTCTAAGTGAACCCTAATTAGGTTGGAGGAGTGAAACATTGCATACTTATAGCTGAATACCTCACATCAAACGACAAATCATAAAATTTTCATAAAGTTGTATATTTAACCCTTTGGGCTCCCACATGTGTATTCTAAACAATTCTTTTTAAGTGAGCCCCTAATTAGGTTGCAGGCATGAAATTTTGCGTACTTATAGATGGACACCTCAGATCAAACGACAAATCGAAAAAGGCATACATTTAACCCTTTGGGCTCCCACATGCGTATTTTAAACAATTCTTTCTATGTGAAACTCTAATTACATTGGAAGCGTGAAATTTTGCATACTTACAGATGAATACCTCACATCAAAGGACAAATCATAAAATTTTGAAAAAGTCGTACATTTAACCCTTTGGGCTCCCACATGTGTATATTAAACAATTCTTTCTATGTGAGCCTCTAATTAGGTTGGAGGCGTGAAATTTTACAAACTTATAGCTGAACACCTCACACCTCACATCAAACGACAAACTATAAAATTTTGAAAAAGTTGTACATTTAACCCTTTGAGCTCCCACATGTGTAATTTAAACAATTCTTTCTATGTGAACCTCTAATTACATTGGAGGCGTGAAAATTTGCATACTTATAGCTGAATACCTCACATCAAAGGACAAATCATAAAATTTTGAAAAAGTCGTACATTTAACCCTTTGGGCTCCCACATGTGTATATTAAACAATTCTTTCTATGTGAACCTCTAATTAGATTGGAGGCGAGAAATTTTGCATACTTATAGCTGAATACCTCACATCAAAGGACAAATCATAAAATTTTGAAAAAGTCGTACATTTAACCCTTTGGGCTCCCCCATGTGTATTTCAAACAATTCTTTCTACTATGTGAGCCTCTAATTAGGTTGGAGGCGTGAAATTTTACAAACTTGTACCTGAACACCTCACATCAAACGACAAACTATAAAATTTTGAAAAAGTTGGACATTTAACCCTCTGGGCTCCCACGTGTGTATTTTAAACAATTCTTTCTAAGTGAACCCTAATTAGATTGGAGGAGTGCAAATATTGCATACTTATAGCTGAATACCTCACATCAAACGACAAATCATAAAAATTTGAAAAAGTCGTACATTTAACCCTCTGGGCTCCCACATGCGTGTTTTAAGCAATTCTTCCTAACTGAGCCCCTTATTAAATTGGAGATTTGAAATTTTGCATGCTTATTATAGCAGAACACCTGATGCCAGGCGACAAATTATAAAATCTTGAAAAAGTCTTACGTTTAACCCTTTGAGCTACCACATATGTATTTTAAGCAATTCTTTCTAAGAGAGCCCCTAAATAAGTTGGAGACATGAATTTTTGCGTACGTATAGCTGAATAAATCAGACCACACGACAAATCATAAAATTTTCAAAATGTCTTATATTATTTACTCCTCCAGGCTCTAACGTATATTTTAAGCAATTTTTCTAACCTCCGCCCTTTTCACGCGGGGAGCACTTTTCCAACTTTTGCCGACACCCCTTTGACCATTCTTTCATATTATGCACCATAGCCTTACATATTTGAGTTCCACTTTTTACCGCCAGGGGCGCCTACTTATATCGGGTGCTATGGGCCTAATCCCTTCGACCAATATATATATACCGATAGTATGTAAAACGGAGTTTCGTTCGGATAGAGATTTGTTTAGAATAGAGTGCGCCCCTGGTTGCGAAATGTGGAACTAACAGATTTTTCAAAAGGATAAAGTGTTTTGAAATGAATATTAAATGAAACCCTCTGTGCGATCTGTGATCACACTTACCCACTTGTTTTTATTATAATGTGCTTTTTTATCTTTCTTTTAAAGCCTTTTCACCATAGCAGTTTTTATCTTTTTCGTTTACAGCTTTAAAAAATCGAAAGAAAACTACTACTTTTTCAATAAATTTCAAATATTCAAGTGCGATACGCTACCGCCAAACGTAAAAAAATATTTAATTTGTTTTTGCGTTTTACTAAGCTACCCTAAAGCCAAGTTTTCCGCGGTATAGCGAATCAAAAAACAAAAAAAAAGTTTTTTCGGCCCATCCTAATTGTGTATACCTATGTATAAATTTTCAAATAAAATTGTGTTATATTTTATTTCTTTGATATTATAACCTTCAACAGGCTGAAGGCATGAATGGGAACTTTTTAATGAGGATTGTTTAAAAAATATACGTGATAAACAAAAAAATAATCTAATGTTATTTTTCGAATCACACTTTTGTAAAATTACAAAAACAACAAATTGTGGCAAATGTAAATTTTGTATTTCGGAGCTATTAATTAGTATAGGGCAGGGATGGGGTCCTTTTTCAGTATGCGTGCCAAAAATTTCAAAATTATTATGTACCAAGAAGTATTTATAGAATTTTTACATAAATATATTTACACTTATACTAAATTCGGTTCCTAACTTATTTATTAGGCTGTATTTACTTAACAATATAGCGATGTAGTATCGAATTTCGTATTGTTAATCTATAAATGAGATTTTCTTTTATTTTAATCTTCCAAATCAGATCATTTTTAGTTCTTCGGATAGAAGCAGGTTCAATAGATACATAATTATGATATTTACACATACAATTGAAATTCAATTTTCAAAATTAAAACCCAATTATAATAAAACCTAAAATAACTTAAAACCCTACACCCAGTGGCGTAGGCAAGGGGGGGGGGGCAGAACCCCTCGAAAGTAGAACTGGTTTACTGAATAATGGATACAACAGTAAAAACTGCTAAGACATAATCACAAAGGATCTATAAAAATTCCGCTTTAGAGAGATGTTCGTCTTAGAAGGTATAATTCAAAGGTATGTCTTTCTTCGGGACTATCAACTTTTTCGATTTAGACAGGTTTCTGTTATAAACACTTACCGTTTTCACAGTATTTCTTAAAACTGCAAAAACGTACTCACTTCCCAAACTTTTTTCTTTCACGTACCCCTTTCTTAGGTTTTTCATTTCGGAGTACCCCCATTTCTCATAAACACGCCCCCTCCACACAAGGAGATAACGTAAACATGATTTTTTATTAGTAATCTTCTTATCACAACCATATAATAAATCGATGCAAATAACGTTGATATTCCTAACATTTTTGTGACTTCCGCCATTACCGATATTATTTTCACATACCCCCAGCAGACCCGCCACGTACCCCCAGGGGTACGCTACCCCAGGTTGGAAACCGCTGCTATAACACCACCTCTGAAGAGCATAAATCTATTACAGGAAAATCTGTGAAGATGATCTATCTCAAAGAAAAACAATTCAAGGTTCAACGAAAACGACACTCTATATTTGTGCTTGCAAACGTTTGAGGCCTGTCTGAAATTAAACTTGTTCCAATTGTGAATCCTTCCTGGCAGGTTTTCTGAAAACACGGAAGACTTTCATAAACAAAAACATTTTAATGTCCCGAGACGGAAGGATAACTATGCAAGTATACCTGATATTTCGTTTACACAATTTTACTGTAACTAGATTAAACTTAAAATTTCTTTATCCTGAACTTCGATGGGGTTCTGTTGTCGACACTTATGGGAAGGAACGAGTTTATACGAACGCAATAACGGTACATTGGTTGAATTTCGTGACCCTTATCTTTGTTCACTTTACAACGGACAATATTGACAATTACTTTAAATCTGCTGCCTGCAATTAATAAAAGTAGCGTTATTTTTGCACTGGTTATTTGTTACCATTTTCAAAATACACTGGCGAGAAAAATTAAAGGAATAACCATAAAAAGGTGCTTTATGTTAATTCTATTAAGGGAACTTCCAGAAAGGTAACTCAATGTTAACGTTATCACGTAGTCCAATGGGATTAACATTCGCTACAAAAAAACATGCATATATTTCAGCCTCAGCCCGTTCTTTCGGTTCATGTGTGAAAAGGAGCGCACGTGGGTTATTTGAAGTCAATTTTTAAGGATTGTACGTGTAAATATTCGCTGCTAGTAGATGGAATATGTCGTCCATAAGACATTTGACTATTTTAGAAATTGCGTGCAATAGGGAGAATGGAAGCAGGACAGGCACTCATGGGGTTCTGTAAAGACTTAAAAATAGCCAAAAGCGTCATGTCAAGAGTCTGGAGACCGTTTAAAGACACTGGTATAATGTCCACAGACAACCAGGTCAAGGTAGACAACGCGCCACAATAGGTTCTCAGGACTGTAATTTGACAACGACTGCTAAAAGAAATAGGCAATTGACGCCAGTTCAGATTACATGTAGTTTGCTGCAGCAAAAAGAACTTGACTATCCTGGTTTACTGTGAGTGACAGGCTGCATGCAAGGAAACCCATGATTTGTGTTCCACTAACTCCGGTAGCGGAATGCGCCCTGTTAAAGTGGTGCAGAGATCATCGTCATTTGAGTACCACGGACTGGAGCCCAGTTCTCTTTACCGATGAATCCCGATTTTGTTGAGAGAGTTACTACAGACGTGTTACCATATGGAGGAAGAAAATCACGCGCAATAAGTCTGCAAACATCCGTGAAAGGCATCGATACAAAAGTCGTGGGATCATGGTATGGACGGACATCATTTTGAATGACCGCAGTGACTGATACATTATTACCAGTGAGGTTCTTGATCCTCATGTCAAGTTGATTAAGTGTGCAATCGGATTTTATGCTTATTAAAGGTCTAGAACGGCGCTACATCCTTCACGGAACTCCTAAGTGTCCCTTCCAGAGCTGCATAAATCCGACCCGAAAAAAAATGTCTGGATTCAACATTACCTTTAAACCCAATTACTATTTGCGAAAGCTCAGTTTAACATTGCTTCAAGAAATTTCACGGTGGTAATAAGAGTTCTGTGTTTGGAATAGGTCTTGGGTGACATTTTGTCTTTAATAATGAGAAATCGAAAGCATAAACTGAAGCTAATCAACGTACCAAAGTCCGAAGCTTACTGCTGAACTTGGAGAATGGTTTAAAGCTGTTTCGAACCATCTAAAATAAATTGGCTGGGAAGTACAAAAACAAAAACCACCATGAACCATTTTTTACACATTCTAATACTTCCAAAAATGTGCAAATTCATCACAAATAAACTTATTTCAAAAATTTAACTTCCTTAAAGATGACCAGATATCGGAAGCAACTACAGCTCATATTCAAAATATTAGAATAATTACTCTTTTTTACAAATTGATCATATCGTTTGGTAATTTAATGCCTTTAATGCAAATATGCAAACAATATTTTTATTAAGAACTTAATATTGATTAAACTTATTTATTATCTTAAAATTAATATTATTTTTGAAAAGATTAATTGAAAAAGTAATATTTTGATAAGTCAGAATATTTATTCAAGTGGTTCAAAATATTAGAATATTTCACATTAATTATCCTTTAATTACCACCAATTCATAATTAATGGCATCATTGATTAAATTCAGACGATGTTCTTTAAAATCTGAATTCTTTTTGCAATTTGTTTGCTTTTTCGTCTTCAAATGGGTCGTGTGTGTGATATTCCTGAATCTATTAAACTTCGTATGGTTGGTTTGTATCGGCACGGTAAAAATCAATATTATTTACATTGTCCGCAATGAAGCGTTAGTAAAATACTAACACAATATTTAAAAAATGGAGAATTTCAAAATACTTGCCGAAATGGTGGCCGAAAACCAAAATCATCTGCTACAGATGACAGGAAACTGAAGAGTATAGCTAAGAATAACCGTTTTAAAAGTGTGCGATTTTTGCACCGAAAATGGAAAGAAGAAGGAGTTGGAGTTTCTAGATAGACAACCTTAAGACGTCTCCATAAATTTAAGTTTGAATCTCGTGTACCGAGAACAAAACATCTCATGACTGCAAAACAAAGGCGTATAAGATTGAATTGGTGTAAATCAAGACATTTATGGAGCGAAGATTGGACAAATATATTATTTAGTGATGAATGATTGTTTTGTGTTTCATATGGTAATCAAGATATTCGAGTTTGGAGAATGAAGCAAGAGGCATTTGATAAAGAATGCCTTAAACGTTCCGTAAAATTTGCTGCTAGTGGATTGAGGTTGCATGTGTGCAGAAGGACCTGGAAAGATATGCATCGTCTACGAAAAGGCTAACTCTGAGATATATCAAGAATATTTGGAATATTACAGGATTCCATCATCAGAAGATTTATTTGAAGATGAATTCATCTTTCAATAAGATTTAGCGTCACCGCATATCACAGTGTCAACTAAGAATTGGTTCCGCCAACGGAACATTAAGCTACTTCCTTGGCCACCAAACTCACCAGACCCATCGAAAACTTATGGTGTATAACGAAGGAAAATCTCCA
Source organism: Maratus speciosus (assembly GCA_963932465.1). Taxonomy (NCBI): domain Eukaryota; kingdom Metazoa; phylum Arthropoda; class Arachnida; order Araneae; family Salticidae; genus Maratus; species Maratus speciosus. The sequence goes on along the minus strand of OZ010794.1, from coordinate 237,982,317 downwards.
AGAAAATCCTCCTTCAAGTAAAACTGAGTTAGTGGCACGTAAAAAGTCTATTTGGGCTAATATTGATAGAAATGTTTATAAACGCCTTGTATACAGTATGCAAGATAGATTGTATGCTGTTATGAAAGCTAAAGGGGGTGCTACGAAATATTAACTACCATTTACTTCATATTCATAAGGTAATACTGTTGCGTAAAATAAAATATTCTAATATTTTGAGCCAATCTAAATTTTATTCTAATATTTTGATGTGTTTCAGAAAGCCATATACCTAATTTATTGTACTGCATTTTATATTTTGTAAACGTTACAATCGTATCTAAACATTCCAGATTTAATTTATAAGAAATTTAATTGCATTTACTTAGTATCAAAAATAAATACATGAAAAATAATTTTATCTTATTACTTTTTCTCAATTATTCTAATATTTTTAATATGAGCTGTATTAGATCGAATATGGTATCAAAGGTGGCGAGACATGAAACATGGAAACCCAAAAGAATTATGGCTGAATAAGACATTTGTAACAAAACTGCTTTTTCCAGCATGAATTATATTTGATGTATGTGCTTCTTACATTACTAGATTCTGTAGCTGAAAATGCAAAATCTTTTTCTTAAAGTTTAAACCTTCCCACATAGCATTTTTAGATTGCGAAAATTTGCAACAGTCTTGCTTTGAAAACCTGCAAAGTTACAGTAAGCTCAGCATGACAAGACTGAAAGTTCATAACAAGACTGCAGCAAGATAACGCAAACGCCGAAGTTACCACACTTTGAACTTGCAGCTAACTTGTCGTGCAAGTTAAATTCATGCTGTATCAAATTTATTGCAAACTAACGGCAAACAAGTAATCAAAAATACTGCAAACTTACTGCAAAGTAGTAATCTTTCCATATCACACTATAAGTTTAACCCCTTCGAAGGGATCCATAGACAAAGCGATATAAGTAAGCGTCCTATCTTAAATGGGAGAAGTAACCGCAAGATTAAAAGCGAGGTCACATCAATCAAGGTCATGCGCCACGTAACGGATGGAGTGTGAACTACAGGTAGATAGCTAACTGTTTTCTTACTCACACCACTAAAATTCTAAAGTTTTTTTCACCTTGATTAATGACTGAAGCGTCCCTGATCAGGCGGAGAAAATGTCGTGGCGTCAAGTGCATCTTTATGCCCCTCTCGCTACGCCATTATTTTGCAATAAATATAAATATGGCAAACGAAACTCATTCTTTGAGTGACTAATGATTTAGAAAATACGCGCCACACTGAAGGCCCGCGTAGGTGTATTATCACTCCGTCCACAATATGGCGCAACTGTGTTAATTTACGCCCGATTCCAGTATTAAGTTTGCACGCTTACTTATATCGCTTTGTCCATAACCCTCATCAGGTCTATTGATGCAAAAGCGCCGTCAGAAGGTGCTTGCATCGGTTTTATCATCATAAACAAGTTTAGGTAATATTTGTACTTTTCACTTCGAGCATTTTTTGGTATTTAATAGGTATAGCGTTTAGAAAAAGCGGTGCCTACTGAATAAAATTTCTGTAATTTCTGCGTATGTGCTGATTGTCTATTCTATCAACAGAGGGATTTTTTGCTTTCGTCAATTTCGTGATTTAAAGACAGTCTTGCCATCAGTTTCACAAAAACTACTCATGGAAGGGGGTGATGGTATACCTTGCGGGAGATTTGCTGCGAATTTTTCAATTCAAATTTGTCACGGCAAGATGATATCAGAAAAAAATCAAACTTGCTGCTAATGTTCATTCTATGTGGGTTACCTAAAAAACTCCCATGGGAAGTGCGGCGGATCGCATGAACGGCTCATGCGATTGACACTTATGTGAAATCATTATCCAGTATCTATTACAGCAGAAGTTCTTAATTTAATGGCAAGAAATTAAACATGGAAATTGCTGTTTTAACTTAACTATTGTATCCTAATTTTAATGTAGGCAAATGTTATGTAATATGAAATTTGATTTAACCCATTCGCTGCCAAAAACTATGAAATAAGAATTTTCAATTTTTTTGTTGAAAGCCGTTTGCCACCACAAATTCAGAAAAGGTAAATTTCACTTTACTAATACAGCGAAATTTCCGCCAATAAATGAGGCAATTTTTTAATTCTAAAATAGTGGTAACAATGTAATTAATAAATTAAAGCTACGGGTATACTCGTGGATGACAGCGAATTGGTTATTTAAATTTAACTCTTCAGTATGAGCTCAGCTTTTTACATCATAGTGAATCTTTTTCACTGGTAAATATTAATGTAACTTCAATGTGTTATTAGTTGCAGTTATAGAGATTGGCCTTATTTTTTTATCATTGCTTTTTTTTAAATTAAGAAAGTAAATAACGATATACCTAATTTCTTAAAGTTACTCGAAATACTTCTATCATACATACAAAGTCAAGACAAGATTGCAAGGGACTGGTAAAAAGCTCCATTTTAGACAGGCATCCACGTAAAGAGGTGTAATTAATAAAACTTCTAAGATACACTACCTCAATAAGATCTATTTTTCGTTTCGCAGGAATTCTGAAACTCTTCCGTTTGAGACAGGATTCCGTTATAGAAAAATTGCGCTTTCACAGGTTTCCCTATGTTTCACTAAAGAACGATTAAAATCCCCTTTCAGACAGATTTTCATCAAATTTAATTGCCGAAACGTCAGTGAAGGCTTACTGTGGAGACACGAAAAGTTTTGGTTTCTCTTAAGACGAGGAAGAGCACTCGTGTAAGACGTACCTGTGCGTATTTAGTAACGTAATGGTCTTCTGTTGTTCAATTGTGCCATTTTGTTTTTCGAAAGTGTTCTTTTTCATCGGACTTTTGCGATAAATCTGTTCTTCTAAGAATTGTTTGTGAGTGAAAGTACGATGTCGGTGATGGAAGAAGGTTCGGATAACAATTGCAAGCCATTAACTGTTGTCTTTGGTGATGATTGCAAGCTTTTGAATGATTGGATTGAGCATTGCTACGACGACTTCTCTTTGGGAGACGTTGGGATTGCCGTCCTGAGCACTATGAAAGATCCCTCTATCGTCATTGCTGGAGGAGGTGACCTCTTCAGACAAAACTTCTACACCAGCATGGAAGGTATGTGGCCTTTACTTTCAACATATGCCGATTCTAAGGACCCTACTCAATTAATCTTAATTAAGAATAATTTGTGTAATTTATGTGCTTATCTTAAAGGCTTAGATGCCTCCTTCCCTCCTATGCCAGCTGCGGCTAAAGGTGCTAAGAGGAGATTTGAACTTGATGATGGTTTTAAGACACCATCTAAAACGGCCAAGGTAATAAATACTAAAATTGTTAATCCTGTTGCATTAAGCAACAAATTTGATAAGATAAGCACTGCTGATAATAATAATGTCAATGGCCATCCCACCGAAGCTACTGTTACTGTTCCTAAGGAACCTAGACCAGAACCATTCTATGTTAAGACACAGAATTAGAAGAAAGTAGCTGATGAGATAGACACTTTAGCTAGATGCAAAGTCTATAAAAAAGTTCAGGACAATTTAATTAAATTTTTTCCTAGCACTATTGAAATTTATAGGAAAATTCAAAATTATCTAACTGAACAGAAAATTGAATTCTTTGGCATGAAACTTAAGAACGAACGGCCTAGGAAGGTACTGATTAAGGGAATTCCCATTGATTTTGACATTGCTGAGGTAAAGGGTGAATTAAGTGCCCTGGGGTATAATGTTCATAGGGTTTCACAGCTTAAAAATTTTAGGACCAAGCTTCGCATGCCCTATGTTACGTAATGACTAACTTTATCTTTCATCCATGTATCAGTCACCTGCATAATTATTTAACCGGTTGTAATTGCATTGTTTCAATATCTGGCAACAGTTGGTTTTGTTTTGTTCTAGAGAAAAGTTTATAAAAATAAAGTAATGTGAAATATATATGGCTCTTCTGTCATTGAATTTAAGTTAGAAATATATTCGCTTTAACAATAAGAAATGTTATTGAGGGCAGTTTTAATAGCTTATAGATATTTTAATACTTAACTTTTAGGGATTCATTTAGTTAAGAGATTTATTTACATTGGAATCCAACATATGGCGTCCGCTGACAAGACTGGAATCTGTAAGTAGAATTTTATTTGAACTGCTCAAGTGAGAATTATTATTATTGTTGAATAAAAAATTATTGTTGATGTTGAATAATATGGATGCGTTGAAAGCAGCTAGACGACAGCATCTTAGAATTTTCACTAAAGCGTGTAACGAATTTGATGCAAGTGAAAATAATTTATCGACTGCTGAAAAAATTCTGAAATTGACAATGATAGAAGAGAAAGCGAAATTTATGACCGATGTAGAATATAAAATTAGAGAAATATCGTATAGCGACCAAGCTGACGAAGAAACAATAGACAAAGATATCGATGAATCTGAGGTTTACATCGATCGCTGGCGTGTATTACAACAGAAATTAAACGGACTTTTGATTGTAAAAAATGAAGATTTGAGATCTGATATTTCGGTAATTAATAAGAATGTATTGCTTCATTATCCGAAGATACAGTTACCTACTTTTAATGGTGAAATAAAAAATTGGTTGCAATTCTGGGGTCAATTTCAAAAAATTGATCAAGATACTAGCCTAGATTTTCATGACAAATTTGCGTATTTAACACAAGCCATGGAAAAAGGCAGTGTGGCAGAGGAATTGATTAGAAGTTTTCCGCCTGGCGGTAATAGTTATGCCAAAGCTGTAAGTCAACTTAAATCTCGTTTTGGACGGGAAGAACTTTTGATAGAATATTATATTAGAGATTTGTTAGGCCTTGTACTGCAGAAGCAAAATCCAGGAAAACATAATTCTTTGCGACGATTATATGATTCATTAGAATCGAAATTGCGATCATTAGAAACTCTTGGAGTTATTAGAGACAAATATGCTGCGATGTTATATCCGCTTGTTGAATCGTCTCTTCCAGATGATATTCTTAGAGCATGGGAAAGGTATAGAACGTCTCACAGAAGATCGTCAAATAGATGTAATGATGTGGAATCTGAACTAGATAAAAATCATGATACAGATTTAAAGAATGGTGTTGTAATTGGCTCAAAAACTGATCTAGATAATTTATTAGAATTTCTGCAAGACGAAGTTGAAGCAGAAGAAAGAATTTCTTTGGCAAGTAAAAGTTTTGACAAAACTTTTCGATACAGAGCTGCACGCAATAATCATGAATTCGAAGAATCTCAAATATCTACTGTATCAGATTTATTAAACATTGATATGAGAAAATATACTAGAAAAAAGAATAATTTTAAACAAAATCTGTGTATTTTTTGTGACAAACGACATGCATCGGAAAAATGTTTCAAGGCAATGTCAATGTCGTATGATGTTAAGAAAGACATTATGCAAAAGAAGGGAACTTGTTTCGTGTGTTTAAAATTAAACCATCTAGCCCGAAATTGTAGAGCAAAAGTAAGATGCGTTTTATGCAGAAAAAAACATGAAACTAGTATGTCCAAAAGTTCCTGAAAAGTTAATCAAAACTGAAGAAGCCCAGGATCCCTTAAAAGCTCTGAATAATTATCAGTGGCGTAGCTACATATTCAGCGCCCTGGAGCAAGTAAAGTTTGTGCGCTCTCTTGTCTCTCAAAAAAGTTCTGCGTAATTTTGTTTTGAAGTTACACACACACACATATATATATGTATACATATATATATATATATATATATATATATATATATATGTGTGTACATATATATATATATATGTGTGTGTGTGTGTAACTAACTGACCCGCCCGGCGTTGCCCGGGCCCGTTATAATAATGTAAACAAAACCCAAGTTTGTATGATTTTATATATTCATAATATAGTTCAAATGAACCTGGTTTTAGGAGTGGTCCACTGCCTTTGGCAGCGTCTAGTGTGCTCCCGACAAACCTCTTTCTGAACGAACCTGTGGCCTGGGCCCCCGCTACCAAAGGCAGTGTATGCCAGGAGTGTTTCGTACGCGCCCGAGACAATCGGAAACAAAGTTGAATGAGTAAACCCCGTAGTAATCGAGCCCATAGAACCCGAGATAAGAATGCTAATCCTGGCGGTGGAACTATAATCTTTAAAACAATCGTAAGCTAAGTTTAATGTATCAATTTCCAGTGAAATAGAGCCCATAAAAACCGAGAAAAGAATGCGCCGTTAATGTTCGAAAATGGTGGTAACAGAAGTCTAAGATAAACTTTCACAATGTAGAAAGTAGCTGAATAGTAAGCTAAGTTTAATTATCCAATTACCGTTGAAATCGGGCACATTGAACCCGAGAAAAGAATGCACCATTAATGTTCGAAAATTGGTAACTGAAGTCTAAGACAAACTTTCATAATACAGAAAGTAACTGAATCGTAATCTAGATTGAATGAACCAATTCCTGTTGAAATCGGCCCCTATAACCCCAGGAAAGAATGTACCCCGAAGCAGTGGAAGGTGCTTCTTACCCCCACCCCTGTAAATTTAACGAATTGCCTTTAACATTAACGTGATATTTAATTTACGAATGAAATCCCATCCCCTTTAAAGTTAACCACTTACCTTTAACAATAGCGCGAATTTTAATTCACGGCTGTAGTGAGTAAACGTAAGTTGATGCCGTAAAAAAAAGATTAATATTCGAAAAAGGTAGTAGATGGAGTAAAAGAAATTTTTTAGTGGTTTATAAAGTAGCTGGAGGACCCTATAACTATGCTAAAGGAAATTGCAAGACTATCGGATAATTTTTAAAAAAACTGCACCAAGCACCCTAAAAGGTGATTAATATTCAAAATTGGTGGTAGCTGAAGTGTGAGTAATTTTTTTGTAATTCATGTAGTAGCTGGAGGACCTAAGAAATTGTTAGATAAAAAATCCTAGTAAATCGGACTATTTTTATAGGGGTACCAAAAGGAGCCTACTGATAATTGAGAGCAAGGCCTAAGATGAAAACATGATAAAAGGTCCTAGTACTTAGCGCTTTAGATTTTCAATTAGTCAGAATTAAGTATAGGGTATAAGTATTATTCATTAGAAATTTTTTTCAAAGAAATGCTTAAAAAAAGAGCGCTAGAATCCCAATGAAAATATGAAGGTGTTGGCTCGGGGAGAGAAGTCTAAGACTCAATTTTGAAGTTATGCAATGAGAATGTGACACAATTAGTGGGTGGAAAATGCATGGCGCACAAAATGTTACCCTAGGGGGCCAGTGTCTGAACTGAAATGTAGAAATGAAAAAAAAAAAAAAACTCAATGGAAAAAGAGCCCCAAAATCGAGGATCGGGTTAAAAGGGGGCAATTTATTAACAATTTAGGGCACAAAAACTCAAGTGGCCTTGTACCAAGCCCCAGGGTCTCAGCTGGAATGTAGCTGGGCAAGAGCTCCAAGAAGGCGAGTAATATTCAAATTTGGTGGTAGCTGAAGTCTAAAAAATTTTTATGTTGTTCGTGTAGTAGCTGGATTTTCTAAGATATTGTTACAAAAAAAAGTTAGTGAATGAGACCATTTTTAATGGAGATATAATAGGAGGTCCAAAAGGGGCCAAGTGATAGTTGAGAGCAGGACCCTAAGATGAAACCATGTTAAAAGGTTCTAGTACTTAGCGCTTTAGATCTCAATAAGTCGAAATTAAGCATAGGGTATGTATTAACACTTTATACTCCGTTGTCGCCGCTGCGGCGACATTATCTTTCTTTGTAAAACTTGTTTTATGGCACCAGTAACAAAGGAAAATAAAATTTGCCTTATTTAATCAGAGCATTTTTGAAATTGTGTACTTGAAGGAAACTTCTTTTAAAAAAGTGGTGCCGACCGAATAAAATTTGTGTAAGAAACTCCGGAGTCCAAAGGGATAATCATTCGAATAGATCTTAAAGAAGCGCGAAAAAAAAAAAAATGGGGGAAATTCTTAAAAAAGGACACTAGGTGTCCAATAAAAATATAAGGCTGCTGGACCAGGGAGAGGAGTCCAAGTCTCAATTTTAAAGTTATGCACTGAGATGTTAACAATATTAGGGTGTGAAAAATGCATGGCGACCAAAAATTTCAAGGGATCCAGTGTTTTAGCTGGAATGTAGAAAGGGAGAATAATTAAATCGGAAAAGGGCCCCTAAAACGAAGAAGATCGGATAAAAAAGGGGCAAGTTCTGAGCAATTCAGGCCATACAAACTGAAAGGTGCTATAGGGGCGTCGGTCATAAAAAATAAAAAATCTGAGCTCCAGGTGTATGAGCACCTGTCTTGGACTACCCTCACCCAAATTTTCAGATTTCTACGTGCAATGTATTTCACTAGCCACCACACATAGAGCGAAACTTCCTTTTATTAGTATAGACTAGCTGATCCACCCGGTGTTGCCCGGGCCCGTGATAATATTCTTAAATGAACCTGAATTTTGTATGATTTTATTTCTTAAGGCTGTTCTTAAATCCAGGGGGCCATTTTATGACACACGTTTTAATTAATTTTATCTCAAGAACTGGCATGTGTTGTTATTAAGAAACTTTGTAATCGAAAGGCGTTTTCCGGATTTTTTGTAAACACAATAGATCTTACAGAAAACATTGTCAAAATTGACGTTTTAAACGGAATTTACCGACGAAAGCAGAAAAACCAGTCAACGAAGGGAAAAAAACGTCTTGTCAAGGGTGTATTCAAAAAAATGTTTTTCCATCCTCAACAGCTCGAAATTTTCTGAGACATTTTCAGACTCATTTTTAAAAGTAAAAAGATGAAACTTGCTGGGGGTGATTTTTGAAGACATGTTTAACATGCCGTGTGATTTCATTTTCAGCTCAATTAATTAGAATTTGATTTTTAAACAATTATTTTCTCTGTATGACCATTTTTTCATTCCCAGATCGCCGCTTCTGAAAATTCGGTTCAAAACGCCAACTTTGACAGCGTTTAATACAGTATTTTCTGCATTTATCAAAAAATCGAGAAACACGGCACATTATGTAGTTTCTAAATAAGAGAATTTCCCAGTTTGATGCGGTTGACAGCAAAAACGAATTTTAAAATGAATCAGAAAATAAGCAGTTTGGATCGGAATACACCCTTAATTTTGTCTGAAATACGAGCTCGATGACTCCGTGAAAAGTCGGTTTAAAAAATTAAAAAAAAACAAAAAAACAGTCCTGTTCTAACGTATATACAAAATACCTAACCGCCGTTCTGATTATCACATTTACAGGCAATATTGAAACAGTCCCGTTTTCATATTAAAATGTAATTTTTAACAAAAAAGAATCTAAAAATTACATTTTCTTTGCCGAAAATATTCTATATAAATACTTTTGCACATCAAACGCAAAAATCAATATAATACACATTTATATAAGGGAAATTACAATCATAGCATTGTACGAATACACGAAGCCTACACATTTCAAACAAATACTGGATAAATGATTTTACAAAAAACTAAATAAAATACGTATATATATATTTAAAGAGAGGCCGCGTTTTTTGGTACCAGACAGGCTGAAAATTCTTGGTGCAGACCATGTCGCTATTGGTCACAGAGAAAATTACAGAATATATACGTTAGGTTTTAAAAGATTTAAATTGTCCTCTGAAGCAAAGAAACTTTCAAGGAAGAAAATCAATTCCTCTGCCTTGCAAAGAGAAATAAAAATCATTAATAAAAAATGCTTCAAAAAGTGATTAAAAAAATATATTAAATGATTTAAGACTTTTCAGATCTGATGCTTATAGCAAATTTTAAAACTATTAGCTTCATCTGAGGGAGGGAACAGCTTTACCTGGTTTAGAGCGCACCGACCCGCAGGTCGGTTACCCAGCGGGCCAGTCTGCCTTATTTAATCCTAAAATTCTGCGATTGAATAAGGTTTAATGCGGAAAAATACTGTTACAAAAAAGTGGTGTAATTTTGCATAGGCTATAATCAGGCTCTAAGGAACACTGAATCTGGTACTTAACCTTTTCTCTCTTTTTGAAGCTTATTGATTCTGCATTTGACATTTGCAATATTTTCAAAATCTCAAAAACAATACTCACAAAATTTAAGTTGTTACTTCCCCTCACCCCCTCCCGTCAAAATTTTGTCGCCGTTGGCTTATGTGGAATATGTTTAAATTCAACTCTTATTATTGTTTTGTAATCTGTATTCATGCATATTTAGTTTCCACAAAACAAACAACAAAAAAAAAAACCTTCAAAATTTTCGTTTTCGTGGATTTTGTCTGTAAAATGGTTAATAATTTTCTTCAACTTGTCAGGCTATTTTTTTCCAAATCGTAAAATAATTATCGTAAATTACTATTGTTACATCGTACATATAGGTTTCTCGGTGGTGAATTCTTTGGCTACAATTATTTCCACATCATGATAAATTTCTAAAACATTTTTTGTAGAAATGTACCAGAAAGATTATTTTTTGGAAATAGTGGTAGCCAGTAAAGTGACCGATGAGAACCCTATTAAATAAGTTTTGATTACTTTAAGATCTGAAAATCTTCAACAGGCGTCTCTAGAAAAGTTACAGAAAAAAATCAGGCATGCTGAAACGGTGCTGCAGAAGTTACTTGAAGCTGCAATATGAATTAAAACTTCCTGAATAGAAGTCATTTCTTTCAACTGTGTATGAAAACATGTTTTAAATCGAAATAGTTGAGGTTAATCACAAGGTAAAATATCATAGGAATACGCTGATTGTAACAAGGTTCATCTATAATGTCTGATTAATAATGAAAAAAATATGCAAATATTTTAAGAAATCTTTATTTCTCTCTTCTAATTTTGCGCCCTTAGGATTCGTGCGCCTGGAGCAGTCTGCTCCAACTGCTCCACGGTAGCTACGCCCCTGATAATTATTACTTCAGAAGATCTTCTTTGAGTGTTGAGCCTTCAAAAAGCAAGCTTCATCATGAGCCAGGATCACAAGGACGAGCTAGAGGAGGTTCAAGCAGGGGACGTGGTGGTTATGGTGGACCCCGTGGTGGTGATGGGTATGCTAATGGCTACGGCCGAAGATATGACAGTCCACCTTTTGGAAGTCGAGATTTTTATGACCGTGGCTACAGTTCAATGTCGCCTCGCATGAGACCATACCCTTCACCTTATGATCGTCGTAGTCCATCTATTGCGCCCATGAGAGATAAATACGCGGATCTCTATTCATCATCTTTGAGTGATCCATATTCACAAAGATCTGGCATGTCTCCTATTTCACGTGATTTGTATGAAAAAAGCAGCAAAGCAACATTTCTTTGACACAGTTAAGGTACCGAAAAGATTTAACTTGTAATTTTAAATCGTTGAGTTGTGCATTCCCCACAATTCAAGGTGGGAGTATGTTACGTAATGACTAACTTTATCTTTCATCCATGTATCAGTCACCTGCATAATTATTTAACCGGTTGTAATTGCATTGTTTCAATATCTGGCAACAGTTGGTTTTGTTTTGTTCTAGAGAAAAGTTTATAAAAATAAAGTAATGTGAAATATATATGGCTCTTCTGTCATTGAATTTAAGTTAGAAATATATTCGCTTTAACAATAAGAAATGTTATTGAGGGCAGTTTTAATAGCTTATAGATATTTTAATACTTAACTTTTAGGGATTCATTTAGTTAAGAGATTTATTTACATTGGAATCCAACACCCATCTACCTGGTCGATGTTTTCGTAAACGACCAATTTAAGCACATTTTTGAGATGAAGAACTTGATGGGCTTCTTCGTTAAGGTCGAGGCTTACAAGTTCAAAGGATCCAAACAATGCTATAACTGCCAGATGTATAATCACTCAAGTGAGTGTTGTTTCTTAAAACCTGCTTGCCTTAAATGCTCTGGTGAACATAACATCAAACAATGTACGGTCACTGATAGAGAGGGTATTAAATGCGCCAATTGTGGCGAAAATCACAACGATAATTTCGGAGGGTGCATGCAGAATCCGAAAAATATGAGAAATAGTAGAGTGCAGACCATCCGCAACTCGAGTCAAGGGCTCAGGGCAAAACCTGTTCATAAGAACTTTTCTTTTGCAAGTGCTGTGTCGACTAATGTCGCAGGTAGGGCTAAACCTCAAACTGCTTCTGATGGGCAGGTTTTGCCTACTGTAAATACTACTAAAGGTGCTAATGTTTCTAAATTTAATGTTCCTCTTGTAAAAAATATAAATACTTCTAATTCTTATACTAATGCTAATTCATCTTCTAATGTAAAGTATGCTATTAATTCATGTGTTGATCAAAGTGCTTTATTAAATCTTATTTTGTCTAACCCTGAAAATTTTGAAATTATTTTTGACAAGTTAAATAAACTGTGTACTTTATTGGAAAGAATCCAGAAACTAATTGCAAACAAAAATGTTGCTGAAATTCTCTCTATCTTTAATACTGATAGTCTTATGGGTATGAAAAGCTCTGGTAAAACTTAACTTTTATGGGGGTTTTCAAAATTCTTTTTTGGAATGCCAATGGCCTTAGATCCAAACTCAGTGAGCTCAGGGATTTTGTTATAGACAACCCTGTAGATCTCCTTCTTGTGCAGGAGGTTCGTTGTACTTCTTTTAGGGACCTCAATATTCAAAATTTTATTTCTTATTTTACTCCACGTACTGATGGTACTGGAATTTCGACATACGGCGGGACTGCTATTTTCGTGAGTAGAAGGGTCACTCACGCTCATATTCCATTCTTATCTCTCAATCTTCTTGAGAACAGAAACGTTAAAATTTATTTAGATAATCAAAATTCATTTGTAGTTTCTTCCATCTATCTCCGGGTTTCGAACCATTCGGATCTTCATTCTGACCTTAGTAAATTACTCAGGCTAGATAATAATATTATCATTGCAGGTGATTTTAATGCCCATCATCCCAGTTGGTGTCCCAACAGCAATATGGATTCTTTAGGGGAAACCCTTCACAATTTCTGTACAAACAACGGTATAGAAATTGCTGCTCCTACTTCCCCCACTCGTTTTGGCCCTCTGGGAAATGGTACGACAATTGATCTGACACCGCTTAATAACATCTATTACCCATATGTCATCACCCCCATTTCGGCTCTCGCATCGGATCACCTCCCGATTCAAATTAGCATTGATTGTAATCCTTCCTTACCATCTATTATCTCTCCTTATGTTTATGATTGGCAATCCTTCACCAATATAATCAATGAGGCTCCCCCACCATTTGGCGATTTAAATTCTGTCGAGGACATTAACATGGCTGTCACCAATTTAACTAAATTAATCCAAAATTCTCTTGAGCCATCTAAGTGTCACCAGGCTCAGAAAAATTTTCATACTCTTCCTTTCGATATTAAAGCTAATATTAGACAACGTAATGATTATATCCGGCTTAATGCTACCATTAAGCGGGATATAAAAATTTTCAAATCCAATAAATGGTCTGATTTTATTACCTCCCTGACTCCTACGGATAACTCCCTTTGGAATTATCTGAAGAGAGTTAGGAAACCCTTCACCCCCATTCCCCCTCTCCAAACGGATGCTGGTACTAAATGTCTCGACAAGGAAAAAGTAGAGGTGATTGCAGATCAGTATGAACGTCAGTTCCAACCTCATAGTGACGTATTTGATGCGGACACTATTGATCATGTTGAGCATACTGTTGGCAGATTCTTGGACCATGTGCCAGTCAGATCGATTCAACCGACCACTACCGGTGAGGTCATCACGGTGATCAAAAATCTCCCTAATCGTAAGGCCCCTGGGCATGATGGGATCACTAATTCGGCTCTCAAAAATCTCCCACTTAAGTATGCTGATTATCTAGCCGCTCTTATCAATGCCATTTTCAAGTTTCATTATTTTCCCACTGATTGGAAGAAAGCTGTTATTGTTCCAATTAAGAAGCCCGGAGAGGACCCTTCTCTAGCTAAGAGTTACAGGCCCGTGAGTTTGCTTCCTGTTCTGAGTAAGGTCACCGAACATATTTTTCTTACACGCCTTCAAAATTTTATTCCTAACATTCCAGAACAATTTGACTTTAGGCCTGAACACTCCACCGCACACCAGCTGCTTCGGGTGGTCGAGTTCATTCATGATGGACTGGACAACTCGGAGTATGTTGGCTCTATTTTCATTGATGTTGCGAAGGCTTTCGATTGTGTTTGGATTATTGGACTCATTTACAAACTAATTAAACTTAAAGTTCCTACTGCATATATTTTGTTTATACTCAAGTACCTTCGTAACAGAACATTCTGCGTCCGCTATGCCAACATACTTTCCACACTTCGCCCGATTAATGCGGGTGTGCCACAAGGCTCCAAATTGGGTCCCTGACTCTACAAAGTTTTTATATCTGACATTCCTACTTCACCTCATACTATGTTGGCTATCTATGCGGACGACACTACAGTGTTGGCTCGTGACAAGGACTGCCTTGTTATGCACGATCATCTTCAACAACACATTAACATTCTTGAAAACTTTTTCATTAATTGGCGTATTAAAATTAATTCTAACAAATCACAGGCAGTCATATTCACACGTAAGCGCACACTTCCACCACAACTCTATCTGGACGGTTCTTTTCTCAGTTTCGGACGGGAAGTTAAATATCTGGGTGTATTCTTAGATAGTACTCTCACTTGGCGCAAGTACATCGATTATAGCGTCCAAAAGTTCTACAAAGCTAAAAATGATCTTGCCCATCTCTTGTACAGTTATGGGATGAGCATGGGAAACAAGTTGCTGCTATATAATTCAGTGTTACGTCCCATCCTTCTCTACTATTTGCAGATCTGGGGCTCTGCGGCGAAAACGAATCTACAAAAAATCCATGTCGTCCAAAATAAAACCCTTAGGGGTATCTGTCATGCACCCTGGTATCGCAGAAATACTGTCATCCATCATGATCTAGGCACTCCTCCTATTCGCACTGTGATCAAAAAGCAAGCCATCAATTTCTTTGGAAAGATTCACAATATCCAGAATCCTGCACTTCAAGATATTTCTATATATGATGAACGTGCCCGTTGGCGTAGGCCAACAGCAACACTCCACCTTGCTGAAAACATCGACCCGGGATACTTACTCAGTTCTCCCCTGCCATGATAGGAAATACCTTCCTAGCTGTTATCTATGGTCATTGCACTCTTGTATTTATATGTAAATATTTTTCTTTTCTTTAGTTCCTTCTTTTATATTAATTATTAATTATTTATCATTTTCTTTTAACTGTTTTTATTATTATTTTTATTAATGTATGGTGCCTCAAAAGGGCCTTTTTGTTATTTAAGATCTGGGAAGTCCCTCTTTTCCGCGTTTCTGGCGTTCTGTTAGCTAGACATCGGCTATGTTGTTGTATTGTTCCACATTTCCATTTTCTACTAGAGGTGAGGAACTTCGCTCCTGGTACTCTGCAAAAGTATTTCTTCCAAGTCTTCCAAGGTTTCTGTTAGTCTGTCTGTCTGTCTGTTCCGCGATAACTGCCGTAAAAAGCATCCGATTATCTTAAAATTAAGGATGCATGTTGGTGAAATCCCCGGATTTAGCTGTATAGTTTTTGGTTAAATTTGATTCACTCGTTCGGAATATATAGAACATTTTATTTTGCGACTTAATGCTTTCCTATAGCAATTCAGACGATTTTTCCATTTTTATTTGTTGAAAAGAAATGGCTCATATGATTGAAGGATTTAAATGCTAAATTAAGGTTGATGAAATTTCCTAACTAGTAAATCTGCAGATCAGGAGCCTCAACGTCATCTTTGCAAGTCACTGTTTTTTAACACTCATTGCGTAATATTCATCTTCCTACAAATCGCTTTTTAAAGTTTTCAAATTACATAAATATTTATAAGAAGACAAAATACTTCGTAAAGTTTCAGAAATTAAATGTGTTAAACAAGTGGTTATACACTGATGTTCTGAAATTCTGATGACCTGCTTATTCTGGTAACTTTTTAAATCAAAAATTGCATTTCTTCAGGGGGGCGGAGCCCCCCTGAACCCCCCGTACTCTATTTAAATTGACATTCCTAATTTTTTATTGATTGTGCGGATGGTTATAGTATATCATAGATTTTTTTACGCTATGATTTATAAGGATAAGCATAAGTTTTTTTTTTTTTTTTTTATAAATTAATAAATGTAAAATTTAAAATAAAATCCTCATGTTAGCCATACGCAAACAATAAATCTTGAAGTGACGCCAAAAATGTAACTTTAAAATTCGCTACATTCGATCCAAACAGAACGGCGTGCTTAAAAAAAGAAAGAAAGAAAGAAAAGAAAAATATTTTTAGTAATACAGTTTTTAATTCATAATACGATGAAATGCTACTTTAGAATGCTTAAATATAAGCATATCATTTTCATTTTACAGAAAAAATGCACGGATGAAGTCAAAGAATTCGGTCCCTGTTCCACGTGCTTGTTTTGTTTGGGCCGAATGAGGACATTTAAATCCGAGCGACAACGCACATCATATTGCAAACTGTTTTTACGGTATACTGCATCTCCATCTATCTCTTTCCTCCGTGAATAATAGTTAATTTTATTTTTGCCAAGATCTTTTTATTCCAACATCTTTTTTTTTTTTTTTTTTCTTTTTTTTAATATAAATGACGTCTAATTCACCAGCTATTCGTACTTACTCAAAACCTTTCATCTTGTTATATTAAGAAATACTTGAGTTTTCTTTTTATTCCCAATATGTCGCCATATTAATTTTTTATTCTTAATTTTTTTTTTCATTTTCCTGTTTCACGTCAAAATCTTTCAATTGAAAATTGTTTAAGAGAAAATATTATTCCGGGTTTTCATTTTCTTGGCAACGATTAAAGAAACATTGATATATTTTACGAAAAAATGTCACATTATTCTCTATGAAAATAATGAACTTTTGTATTTTTAAGCAAAATATTTGAATAAATTAAATAAAATATTGCCTATTTTTATTTCTGGGGCTAAAATCCATCTATATGCAAAAATACAAATGCATTAATTCATCCGTTTTGACGTTTGCTTTACTGAAACATTATAGACGCAATTATACTAATATTATTAAGACCAAATACGTTGCTAGGCAACTGATGAAAGAAAAGTTAAAAAATGAAATAAGTATTATGTCAAATTGATAAAACAAAATGCTTTATATTATTGGAAAAAATGCATAAAGTTCCCCCAAAAATTATAAACCTAATTTAAAAAATCTCGCAAATATATTGACATAATTTCAAACTAATAGGAATAATTTAATAATCTTATTTAAAAATTTCAGCATCCAAAATTTACCATTTAAATCCATTTTTATATGAGCCATTTCTTTCAACAAATGAAAATTTGAAAATCGTCTGACTTGCAATAGAAAAGCATTACAGAGCAAAATAAAATGTTCTATATTTCCCAAAAGAATAAACCAAATTTAACCAAAATCTATACAGCTAAGTCCGAGTATCTCGTCAACATACCCAATTAATTTCAAGCCGATCGGATGCTTTTTGCGGCAGTTATCGCGGAACAGACAGACAGACAGACAAACGGAAATCAAAACTTTTCGTGTCTCCACAGTAAGCCTTCACTGACGTTTCGGCAATTAGAACCATACATTATTCATACTAGTAAATCTGCAGATCAGGAGCCTCAACGTCAGCTCTACAATTCATTGTGTTTAGCACCCTTTGAGTAATATTAATCTTTCTACAAAAAACGAAATTTAAAGTTTTGAAATTACATAAACATTTATAAAACGAAAAAATATTTCGAAGGTTTCTGACATTAGAAGCGTTAAATTAAACCCCTTGTTATGTAATGGTATTCCGAAAATCTCATGAGCTACATATTCTGGTAATTTTTAGATAATAAATTAGATTTCTTCAGGGGGGGCAGAGACCCCCTGAACCCCTTCGTAGTGCAATTTAATTTACATTTGTAATTATCAATTAATTGTGTTAATGTCCTTTAGTAAATTCTACCAATAGACGGAAACGTACATGAATTCTTTTCTACAGCCCTGTATATTACGTGAAGATTTTTACGCGTCGTCTATAACATTTAAATTTAATGCAGACAAAAAACCCTCTTAAAACTGCTCATATCACATTTCCGGGGTTTAGTATGCATAGTGTGCACCATATATCCAGTTTCTGCGGAGTCCTGCATATGGTTCTATTTAAATTCTACAAACATTTTTTAGTATACTAAATGTTGGGAAATACTGGGGCTGGGAAATACATAACTCAAAAAAAAAAAAAAAAAAAAAAAAAAAAAAAAAAAAAAAAAAACACTGAAGCAATTCGCGCTCATTTTCATTTATACTTACGAATTCATTTGTGTATCCCTGTACATGGTCTAAACAATATTTAAGCACTACTTATTAAGCACAAATTTACTTAACGTTAAAACGCACACCTTAATCGAAAATGCTCTTCAGCAATCATCCCTAATAGACCAGAAATGTATCCGAAATTTTTTATGTGACCCTATAAATGAACGATAAATACGATACAAATCATATTCAAGCTTCTTGTAGTCAACCACAGTAATGTAATTTAATTTCTTAATGGTTGAATGAGTGCAACACAATTAACACACTGACGACAGGCAATTTAATTAAATCTGGGTTTAAAAACAGTAGAAGATCCCCCCTCTTCTGAAAGTGTCTCGGAAATTGGTTTCTGAGATATGTTTTTCATGTTTATGCAGCAGTAAATATCTTTCAATGTACGGATGTAATATATAATGTCTTACAATCTATAAAAAATATGGACAACACAATATAAATGTCTTTTCTGTAAGGTAGAAGTCACTCCCTTAGCCAATGATGTATTCTGAATAAAAACGAGAATTCTCGTTTCCCGTCGCTAATGTGTTAAAATAAGGTGTGAAGAGTTATTTTTTCCCCCGTAGACCACATTTTAATCGACCACTTTTGTGTGACCCTGAAAAAAACATATGCTTTGCACCCCATATACTACAAAAATGTTTCAAAAATACATATCAATTTTATTATTTTGTAACAGAGTATCATCATTAAAAAACGCCACAAAAGGATTTTCTTCAAAGATTGTAATATTATAAATACTTTTGAGTTCCCTGTACGCATGCTGTAAGTGCTACACATAACATATTTTATAGTAACCAGGTTCTAGTGCACCTTAATAAAGTATATAAATTTCATTACGTTTAAAATTGTGTAACATTATTAAAATACACCGCAGACGATTTTTCCCAAAGACTATAATGTAACGGAATAGTTTTGAGTGCCCCTGTAATTAAGCTATGAATGCTACACTCTTCATTTTTAATACCAAACATACTTTGGCAAACCTCAATAACGTATATCAATTACATGTAATCCCGACTATATTTACGCGAGTTAGAGCACGTAGAGAAACACGGCAGGCGACAGATAGAAAAACTGAAGTCATAAATACTTTTCATCCATGTTGGAAAGTGTTAAAAAGGATTTACATGCCTTTAACTGTACTTTTTTTTCACTTATAGCATGGTTAAACATTAGTTTAAACATCGTAATCCATGCGATAGCAATAACATATTAAAAGCCCCCCAAAATATGCATATCTGGAGATCTACAAATCTACTGGAAAATAATTCATTATCGTGCCCACTGTTAATTGCATAAATTGCATCGATTTGGCGCGATAAAATATTTTTTGTGATAGACTTTTAATAGTACCTGCAACAAAATTAACGTAATTTAATAACTTCATTCATATTTGACGCAATGATAGTCTACGAATAACAGTCGCTAGGCAACGAAGAAAAGGAAAAAAAAAGAAATATGTATCATGTAAAACAAGAAAATTAATTTAAAAATTCTTTATATTATTGGAATACATGTATAAATGTCCTCAAAACATTATACACGTAAATGAAAAAATCTGATAGATATATTGATAAAACTTCAATATAATAGGAATAATTTAAAACCCTTATTTGTAATTTTAGTATCCATAATTTGACATTTAAATCCATTAATCAAACGTGCCATTTTCTTTCAACAAATGGAAATTTGAAAATCGTCTGACTTGCCGTAAAAAAGCATTATAAAGAAAAATAAAATCTTTCATATTTTCCGAACGAATGAACCAAATTTAACCAAAAACTATACAGCTACGTCCGGGTATCTCACGAATATGCCCAATTAATTTCAAGCTGATCGGGTGCTTTTTACGGCAGTTATCGCGGAACAGACAGACAGACAGACAAACGGAAATCAAAACTTTTCGTGTCTCCACAGTAAGCCTGCACTGACGTTTCGGCAACTAGTAAATCTGCAGATCAGGAGCCTCAAACTCAGCTCTACAATTCATTGTGTTTAGCACCCTTTGAGTAAAATCTTTCTACAAAAAACGAAATTTAAAGTTTTGAAATTACATAAACATTTATAAAACGAAAAAATATTTCGAAGGTTTCTGACATTAGAAGCGTTAAATTAAACCCCTTGTTATGTAATGGTATTCTGAAAATCTCATGAGCTACTTATTCTGGTAATATTTAGATAATAAAGTAGATTTCTTCATGGGGGGCTCTGCCCCCCTGAACCCCTTCGTAGTGTAATTTAATTTACATTTGTAATTATCAATTAATTGTGTTAATGTCCTTTAGTAAATTCTACCAATAGACGGAAACGTACATGAATTCTTTTCTACAGCCCTGTATATTACGTGAAGATTTTTACGCGTCGTCTATAACATTTAAATTTAATGCAGACAAAAAACCCTCTTAAAACTGCTCATATCACATTTCCGGGGATTAGTATGCATAGTGTGCACCATATATCCAGTTTCTGCGGAGTCCTGTATATGTTTCTATTTAAATTCTGCGAACATTTGTTAGTATACTAAATGTAATTGGGCTGGGAAATACATAACTCAAATTTAAAAAAAAAAAAAAAAAAAAAAAAAAAAAAAAAACACTGAAGTAATTCGCGCTCATTTTCATTTATACTTACGAATTCATTTGTGTATCCCTGTAGATGGTCTATACAATATTTAAGCACTACTTATTAAGCACAAATTTACTTAACGTTAAAATGCACACCATAATCGAAAATGCTCTTCAGCAATCACCCCTAATAGACCAGAACTGTATCCGAAATTTTTTATGTGACCCTATAAACGAACGATAAATACGATACAAATCATATTCAAGCTTCTTGTAGTCAACCACAGTAATGTAATTTAATTTCATAATGTTTGAATTAGTGCAACACAATTAACACACTGACGACAGGCAATTTAATTAAATCTGGGTTTAAAAACAGTAGAAGCTCCCCCCTCTTCTAAAAGTGTCTCGGAAATTGGTTTCTGATATGTGTTTTTCATGTATATGCAGCAGTAAATACCTTTCAATGTACGGATGTAATATATAATGTCTTACAATCTATAAAAAATATGGACAACACAATATAAATGTCTTTTCTGTAAGGTAGAAGTCACTCCCTTAGCCAATGATGTATTCTGAATAAAAACGAGAATTCTCGTTTCCCGTCGCTAATGTGTTAAAATGAGCTGTGAAGAGTTTTTTTTCCCCCGTAGACCACATTTTAATCGACCACTTTTGTGTGACCCTGAAAAAAACATATTCTTTGCATCCCATATACTACAAAAATGTTTCAAAAATACATATCAATTTTATTATTTTGTAACAGAGTAACATCATTAAAAAACGCCACAAAGGGATTTTCTTCAAAGATTGTAATATTATGAATATTTTTGAGTTCCCTGTACGCATGCTGTAAGTGCTACACATAACATATTTTATAGTAACCAGGTTCTAGTGCACCTTAATAAAGTATATAAATTTCATTACGTTTAAAATTGTGTAACATTATTAAAATACACCGCAGATGATTTTTCCCAAAGACTATAATGTAACGGAATAGTTTTGAGTGCCCCTGTAATTAAGCTATGAATGCTACACTCTTCATCTTTAATACCAAACATACTTTGGTAAACCTCAATAACGTATATCAATTACATGTAATCCCGACTATATTTACGTGAGTTAGAGCACGTAGAGAAACACGGCTGGCGACAGATAGAAAAACTGAAGTCATAAATACTTTTCATCCATGTTGGAAAGTGTTAAAAAGGATTTACATGCCTTTAACTGTACTTTTTTTTCACTTATAGCATGGTTAAACATTAGTTTAAACATCCTAATCCATGCGATAGCAATAACATATTAAAAGCCCCCCAAAATATTCATATCTGGAGATCTATAAATCTACTGGAAAATAATTCATTATCGTGCCCACTGTTAATTGCATAAATTGCATCGATTTGGCGCGATAAAATATTTTTTGTGATAGCCTTTTAATAGTACCTGCATCAAAATTAACGTAATTTACTAACTTCATTCTTATTTGTCGCAATGATAGGCTACGAATAACAGTCGCTAGGCAACGAAGAAAAGAAAAAAAAAAGAAATATGTATCATGTAAAACAAGAAAATTAATTTAAAAATTCTTTATATTATTGGAATACATGTATAAATGTCCTCAAAACATTATACACGTAAATGAAAAAAATCTGATAGATATATTGATACACTTCAATATAATAGGAATAATTTAAAACCCTTATTTGGAATTTTAGTATCCATAATTTGACATTTAAATCCATTAATCAAACGTGCCATTTTCTTTCAACAAATGGAAATTTGAAAATCGTCTGACTTGCCGTAAAACATCATTATAAAGGAAAATAAAATCTTCCATATTTTCCGAACGAATGAACCAAATTTAACCAAAAACTATACAGCTACGTCCGGGTATCTCACGAATATGCCCAATTAATTTCAAGCTGATCGGGTGCTTTTTACGGCAGTTATCGCGGAACAGACAGACAGACAAACGGAAATCAAAACTTTTCGTGTCTCCACAGTAAGCCTTCACTGACGTTTCGGCAATTAGTTTGAAATTTTGTGTATACATTTGTCAGAGTTGTAAAATTCGGTGTATAACTTTTATGGAGGGATTTTATATATGTGTTTCAATAATATAAAATATTTTTTTTAATATAAATTTTCTTTTTAAGCACATATTTAATTGTTTTTATTATCCTTTAACTGTTACCTAGCAGCGAAATACACCTAAAAATATCGTAAATGTGAAAGTATGTGTAATTGTTTGAAGTTAAATCAAAGTCAAAAGGGACGAATTAATGCCTTTGTGTCTTTACATATAGATGGAATTTACCACAGAAATAAAGAAAGACTATGTTCTATTTGTTTTGTTCAAATATTTTTCTTTTAAATTAAAAAGTTCATTATTTTCATAAGGAATAAATCGACATTTTGCTATGAAATTTAACAATCATTTTTTTTTTTTTTTTGCCGTTGCCACGAAAATTTAATCCCGGAATAAAAATTTATCCTAAACAGTTAATTTTGATTTGAAAGATTTTTATGTGCGAGAGGAAAATGAAATAAAAAATAGACATGAATACGGCTTCATATTAGAAATAAAGTGAAAATACGAAAAGAAGGTGAATTTGATCTCATATATCAACAATAAAACGAATACGCTTTGAGATTGAAATAAAAGGGGCTTGTGTTATGATATTAATTCTTATTATTAAAAAAAAATGTAACTAATATATCATGGTTTATCGTCTGCACACAGCTAACAGAAATGCTAATTCTTAATCGAAAATCCTCCGAATCGGATGAGAGAAAAAAAAAAAAACTTTTGAAAAGCAAATATATAGTAAATATCAAAATTATGCACCGCAAAATTATCACTGTCGAAAATGACGTCATTGTATCGGGAAATAAATATTTTCATCCTTAAAAACCAAGCATTAACTAGATTGCCTGAAAAAATGTTTTTTGACGGGTGTTACTTCTTAATGCCGCCTCGTTTCAGAAAAGATGAATGAAAATTATTTTATTTTTAAAAGGAAATTTCATTTTCATTCATAAAACCTAAACGTTTAATATAATTGCGTCAATGTAAATCATTTTCTGTGTTACCAGTATTGAAAAATAAGGCTCGGAAGTGTAAAAAGAAATCTGAAGATTTGCGCTAACCATTAGCGCAATCAATAAAAAGTTACGTATGTAAATTAATAAGACTACGGGGGGTTCACGGGGGCGGAGCCCCCCTGAAGAAATCTACTTTATTATTTAAAAAATATACCAGAATTAACAGCTCATGAAAATTTCGAAATATCATTCCATAACGTTTTTAATTTAATGCTTCTAATGTCTGAAAACTTCGTATTTTTTATTCTTATAAATAATTACATAATTTGAAAACTTTAAATTGCGGTTTGCAGGAAACTGAATATTACCAAAGTGTGTCTGAAAACAATGACTTGCAGAGCTGACGTTGAGGTTCCTGATCTGCAGATTGACTAGTTGTATCGTAATTCATATGAAGACCTTGTAACGCTTCCGTTAAAGACAGGATTCTGTTATAGACAATTACTATTTTGACAAGTTTTATTCTATTCATATGACATAAATAAGTATATTTATATAAGTACACAAAACGTGTAAAAATGGAACCTGCCTATAACGGAATTCTTTCTTAAACAGAAATGTTTCATAGTGATATGGAAAAGAATACTATACAAATACACCTGATAACACGAAAACCTGTGTAAAACGGAATTTTTTACCAATATTTATGATTTTATCTGGATAGGTTTTACTATATATATAACTTGGGAAAAAGTTCAGGACCCCCCCCCCCCCCCCCGAAACGAAATCCTGGCTACGCCACTGCCTACACCTAAATAAAACAAAACCTAATCTAAAGTAGAAAGCGTGTCAATTTGTACATTAATATGTAAACTAACCCTTAATATTCAATTTTCAAAAATAAAACCATTGAAATTTGGTAAGAAACAAAATGATTTGTAAAACTCTGTGTGTTGAAATGTTTAGCGAGAAAATGACGCTACTGGTCTCTTTCATTGAAATGTATGATACCTTAGAAAGTCATAAACCTGTTACACAAAACTATGATTTTTTGTAAAAATAAATAAATAAATAAATAAAAACATAAAATGGATTGTTCTCCATAAACTGAATATAATCTATAACTTTTTTTCGCGTGACAGAGAAGAATTCTTGTGTGCCAAGTTCGGCATAGGTTCGGGAATGATTATGTGTAGCATTAATGTCACACATATGGCAAATCTCAGATGGTTGACTTAAGTTATTTGCTTCATTAGAGAATTTCTATGCCATTTTTTGAATTTCTTATTTACCCCCCCCCCCCCCTTCCTTCGAATTCATACCGGAAATTGCAAACGAAAAACTTTTTTATTTAAACAATCCTGAAACGTTTCTCATTACATAAAGGAAAAAATTATATGTGAATTTCTGAAAAGAAAACAGGAATATCTGAAATGCACAATAGTGATGCAAATGAGTTAATTTTATAAGTTACTAACTTTAGAAGTCAACAGAAACTTACGGCATTTAGATTCAGATTTTAAATTTTCTGCTTGCCTTACATTTACCTGAATTTCAAATAAACTTCACTGACGTATTTTCAGTCTCTGTAAATTTATGATGCCGAAGAAATAGAATCTGTATCAAGTGTTTGGGTTTAAAGATGTAATCATTTTGGAAAACTCATTTCGTACTAGTTCTAAATCATACCACAATTTATCACACCTGTCCGAAAATATGTATTAGTTTCAAGAGATCGTCTTTTTTGATAAATACGCAAAATTAAGGAAGATGAATCACTTTGTTATTTTTGCAGGCAATACTATTTCGGATATCATAGTATTTAGATTCAGGAAATATTTTTCCTGAACAAAATTTGCTGAAGTAGTTAAGATAAAAAAAGAATTTTGATAGCTTATTGTAAACAGGAGAATATTTATATAAAAATGTAATATGACAATAACACGTAATTTTACTTCATAATTACGGTATAACAATATTAAAAAGAAACATAAACGAATTTAATAAATAAACTGCTTTTAAAAAGTTACTTTTTTAAAAATGTATATGAATTTGTATATACTTTCATACGCATGTAAACACAGATTAATAAAATTCAAAGATACGATAATGTATAAAAGTATTTAGAAGAGATGTAAGGTATAGTAGGAGAGCTGTTGAACATTTTTGAGTAGGTATTTGAGGCACCCTGAAAATTTGTGCAGCACTTCTTTTGTAATGCCTGAATACAAAATCGAATGTCTGTCTGAAGGATCGTGGCCAAAAACCTGTGCCAGACACGTGTCAAGTGCCATTTTTTGACACTACCCAAAAAAAAGTATTTGAGGCACGCTGAGATTGAAACAGAATAATATTTATACTTAGAAAAAAATATTTTGAAAATGACAGATACTTAAGTCGGCCCAAAACCTGTGCCAGACACGTGTCAAGTGCCATTTTTTGACTACCCAAAAAAGGTATTTGAGGCACGCTGAGATTGAGGAACAGTAATATTTATGCTTATAAAAAAATATTTTGAAAATGACAGACACTTTAGTCGGCACAAAAACTGTGCCATACACGTGTTAAGTGCCATTTTTTGTCTGGCACAGGTTTTGGGCCACGATCCTTCAGCCAGACATTCGATTTTGTATTCAGGTATTACAAAAGAAGTGTTGCACAAATTTTCAGGGTGCCTCAAATACCTTCCCTAAAATGTTTAACAGCTCTTGGACTAGTACACCTGATGCACTCGTAAATATGCCGACGCAAAACATTTAGAGCAGTAAAACGGGTATTCAGTAGGATATAAGTGTTTCCGTATAAAACTTTTCATATTATTTTATCGTAAAATGTTTAGTATCGAATATGTGATTAACCCTTTAGCGGTCGCATTAAATTACGGTTTAAAAATTCAAATTGCTTATCGGCACAACTTTTTGGAAAAAAGAAATATTCACCTTATTTAACACCCTTAATTCTTGCTCCCGTGATATTCTTGTGTCAGGGCTGTGTCTGTTGTTCAAATTGCTTGATTCCCAACAATTTTATAAAATAATGTATTTATATTTATGATGGAATCATTACCTGTCATTAAATAACTTGAATGCTTCTTTTTACAAAAAAAGTGGCGCAAATATGCAATTTGAATTTTTAAACAGTAATTTAATGCGACCGTTAAGTCCTTTTCGGCGAGGTGTCCTTAAAAAAGGACACGTAATTTTAATTCCAAAACTGACAAACGGCACCAAGAATATTTAACTAAAATTTTCCAATTATAATGTACAGGAAAATAAGCAAGTTCTTATTTTCAAATAAATTTGTTTATAAATTGCGGTGTCAGTCCATTATTTCATCAGTTTATAAAAAGAATTACTCCGCGCCGGTAAGGGTTAATGACATGTAAAATGATATCATAGTAAAGCCAATTACATTATTTTCTAAAACTGATGGGAATCAAACAATCCGAATAAAAGACACAGACCATGAATATCACGGGAGCGATAATTAAGGCGTTAAAAAATACGAATAAAAAGTATCGAAAATACTTTTAACAAATTATATATATATTAGGGGAACCAGAAAATTCTATCGCATAATGTTCTTTCACGCCTACTTTTTTATAATTCAGATTATTTCATTCGTATAACTTTTTTGAAATTGTAAAATTCCCATTGTTTTCACCAACACTGTTGGTAAAAGTAAGTTTATAGTTAGTAATAATATAATTATTATATTATTACTAGGGGGCTCTTCCCCCTGCAAGCTACGCTCGCCAACCCCCGTTCAGACACTGCAGAATCTAAAAGCACGCTAATCTGATCGGTTTTAAAAAGATTAGAGAAAATTGAATTATGTTGAAAAAACCAGTAGCGATCTCCCTGTAAACGGATTTCCACTCAATTTCCTTTGATTGCTAACATTTAAGGTAGAATCAGTTGCTGTTAAGACAGCCAATGGTTGTTTTCGTGTTTGGTTAAAGAAGATCAGCTAAAGTAAAATCAATTAAGTAAACAGAGTCATTGTCTCTCGATACTTTTTAACAGCGTTATAAAATAATTGACATAATACAATTTACTACTATTACTAAAATTTGCTGCTTTAACCCCTTCAAGGGCGGTGGTTCATTTTTGGACCACTTAATTTTAATTCTTAAATGCCACATTAGCACCAGAATATTGGGATGAAATTTTCCCTTTTATTAAGTAAACGAACAAGCCTGCGGCTTTCGATTGAGTTTGACGCATTTTTTGCAGCTCAGCCAAAGTTTCCTATTTAACTGGTAATTATTCATTTTTTGACTTAGTAGCACATGCATGTTTATTTCCTATCAAATATTGCTCATTTCTATATGATTTTTCTGTAATTTGCCTACTTTAAACTTATTTCTTATGACTTTGTAAATTTTTGTTCATTGCCGAGGCCTAATTTAGTGCTCGCGGTATCAGTTAGTTTGCTATTTCATTTATACTTCTGTTATTTACGTTTATTTTTTATTATTTTCAAAGTTTATTACCTTCGGCTTTCAATTAGATTCAGTCTGTTGTATTTTCTTTATTAGTTCCTGATTAATTAGCGGTTTATTTTGGCTTTTTGTGTCCGGTGGGCATTTCTCGCTGCGTTTGTTTTGATCGCCATCTTGCTTCATTGTAGAGTTGAGCTGTGTCATGCTACTGTCGGACTAATATTTTGTAGTGTGTTGGAGATTTTGTATTATGGAGTTAGCCTTGTTTAAATACTTTCAATTAACTTTGTTATTTTAATCTGTACTTGATATAGATTTTTATTTGTTGCTGGGTTACGCATTAAGTTGTGTAGTGTGTTGGAGATTTGGTATATGGAGTGAGCCTTGTCTAAATGCTTTAAATTTAATCTGTACTTGTTTTAGATTATATATTGTTGCTGGGTTACGATTTGAGTTCTGCAGTGTAGTGGAGATTTTGTTTTATGGAGCTAGTCTTTTCTAAATGCTTTACATCTATTTTGTTAATTTAATCTGGACTTGGTTTAGTTTGTGTGTGGTTTCTAGGGTACGCTTTGAGATTTGTAGATTATTTGGTTATTTTTATCACACGTTCTGTGTATTTGGCGGTTGGCAATTTGGTTTTTTTTCCAGTTTAGTAGATTTGCTTCACTTTGGTTCATTTGTCTATTGTCGATCCAGCTGGGTGACTATATATATATACACTAAGAGTTTGTTCCGTTTGTGACCGGCTGCTTGTCCTTCTACGTCATTCTGTGGTAGTTTTGTCTTTGTAATTGTTCATTGGTAATGGGGAAGCTGGAGAATTTACTGGAGGAAATAGAGGAATTGGAGTTTCCAACCTCTATTAGAAAAGTTCAATCATTTCTTTATGAGACTTTGGAGAATCAGCGGAACAAAGGTGGGAAAGTGACTGAAAATATTATGACAACTGTCAGACATTGTTTCGACTACATTTCTGAAAGATTGGTTAAGGCTCACAGAGACTGTGTTGCCAATGAGGTGAAGATAAAAACAATGGTCACTGACAACAAGGCCTATGAGGCCCTTGCCCAGCGTTTCTCTACTGTTAGGGAGGTTTGGATGACTCTCATAAGAAAGCTGACGTTGTTAAAACTAGGCACGGGCAGGACTCTGACTACTCAGTTATCATTACGTCCTCTGTAGATGATTCCATAGACAATGTTAAAAAAGAAGTAAAGAATATATGGCGAGGAATTACAGATATCCCGACTCCGGGAGATGTTGTGGTTACAAAGGCTGGACAATTGATTTTAAAGTTAAGTCAAAGAGTGATAGCGAAAAATTGAAGAATTTTCTTGTTGAATCGGAAATCAAGGACAAAATAAAAGTGGAGACTCCGCGTAGGAAAAGAGAAAGATTATTGATTGTGGGTGTTGATTCTGTTGTTGATGAAAAGGAGGTTGTGAGATCGGTCAGATGTGCTTTGGAGGGATTGAGTGTGGATGCAGAAAATTCAGATAGGACTATTGAGGCTCCTGGAGATATTTTTGAGGTTGTTAGGAGGATTGTGACTAGACGGGGCAGACACAACTGGCTATTGGACATGTATAAGGAAAATTTTGATTATCTTGTAGCACGTCGTAGGATTTGTATAGACATGGAGAAGTACCGCATGGTTGAGTATATACCAATCGTGCGATGCTATAAATGTCAAGCTTTTGGTCATGTTGCAAATAGATGTGCTGGGGATCTAAAATGTGTAAAATGTGCAGGAAAGCACAACATAAAGGATTGCACCGTGGACTCAGTTACTTGCAGTAATTGCTTCTTTCAGGATGATGAAATTGATCATTCCTATCGTGCCGATAGCTCGAACTGTCCGTCTTTTAAGGGGCTTACAGGGATGGACTTTTAGCCAAACGATTGTAATAGTTGTCTCGGGCTCTTCGGCTGATGATTACGGATTAAATTTTGTCCAGATAAATCTTCATCACTGTGCGGACGCCACTGATGCTCTTATTAAATACGTATTTTCTTTTAACGTACATTTTGTACTTTGTCAAGATCCATATTTGGTTAACGGTTGTTTTGTTGGTCTTCCTACTGACTGGGTTTACTTTATTTCTTTTGGTGGTACTGCAGCTATTATTTCAACTTTGTCAGGACATGCATGTGTGAAAAGTTTTGAGTCGAGAAATAGTATTTTTGTAATCTTGCAAACAGCAAAATGTTTCATTATTATTGGTTCAGTGTACTCACCACCTTCTGGAAATTTTCAAGATGACATGGACCCATGGACTGACTTTTATCCAGATTTTTCCAGGCGTGTGATTGGAGGAGACTTCAACGTCCCGCTTAAGATGATGGGATATACTTGCGACAGTGATACGGCTGAGCCTCTTTTTGAGTTACTAATGCCTCACAGCCTATTTATTCTAAATGACCCAGAGACACCTCATAGTTACGTTCAAGACGACCGAAAGGGCCGTCCAGATCTTACGCTGGGCGGTAACGAAATTGTACAGGTTTTGGATGGTTGGTCTGTGGATGATAGTGTCTTTTCATACAGTGATCATCGCTACATCAGGTTTCACCTTGTTCTTGATCCCTCATTTAAGACTTATGCAAGATATAAAACAAAAAACAAGAGTTTATATAGTTTCAACAAAAGACTCTTGGAGTATCTTCCTCGTTGATGAACACTTTACGTAGAGTTTTTAGTCCTGATGCACTAGAAGATTGGACGGCTAATTTTTATGACCTTTTGCATGATATTATGAGTGCTTGTTTTAAAAGAGGTTCATTATCATATAAACCTACGGCAAAATGGTATACAGAAATTCTTAGGGTTGAAAGAAACAAAGTTAACGCCTTGTATAAGCGTTATAGGAAGAATTTGAATAGAGAAGATTACAAGGATAAATATCTTACTGCTAGAAGACAATACAAAAGTAATTTACGTCGTGCAAAACGACAGGGTTGGCTGTCATTCTGTGAACGCACCGATAATGCCTATGGGTCTCTATACAGACATGTCTCAGGTAAAACCCTGAAACATAACGACATGATCTTTACTACATGAGAAGAATCTTCTGTGTTTGACACATATGATAGCGTAGCACATAGCCTTATGTCTGGTCATTTTGACGTGGATTATCGACCTTCTGTCCCTTATGAGTACATTAACTCATTCAATTATTCCTCATCACCTGATTTTATTCCATTTAAAGAAAAAGAACTCTTTCATGTACTGCGCCTTCAGGACATAAATAAAGCTCCAGGACCGGACGATATTGATGGAATAATTATTAAAAATTTGTGTAACAGATTTACAACTCTTATGTTGACGCTATTTAATACTTGTCTTTTACTTGGTCACTTCCCAAAATGTTGGAAACGAGGAATGATCATCTTTTTTCGAAAACGTAATAGGACAGCTGAAAAAATTAATTCGTATCGATATATTACTCTTCTCCCTATGATGGGTAAGTTATATGAAAGACTTTTAAAACTTCGAGTTATTACGATGCTGGAGTCTTCTAATTATCTTGATGATGGACAACATGGCTTTCGTGAGGGACGCAGCACCTTGACAGCACTTTCTGCGTTAAAGAATATCATTGGAGAAACACTATCAGTATATAAATACTGTGCAATGATTTCTTTTGATATCAGTGGTGCCTTCGACGTTTTGGATTGGCGTATTGTAGCCGATATCATAAATATCTTACCTATTTTTGATTACATGAAGTCTACACTTAAAAATTACATGAGTCATAGGCTTATTTGTTTTAAATATACGCATGGATTAACATGGTTTCATGTATTCCGTGGCTGACCGCAAGGGTCATGTCTTGGGCCGTTTATCTGGACACTAGTTGCTGACAGGATTTTAAAGAGTTGCAAGCAGAGAGGATTACTGATTATTTCTTATGCTGATGATAGCGTTATTATAGAGGCCGCAGATACGCGGTCTGCGCTAGAACATAAAATGAATTCTAGTGTTCATCATTTTTCGGATGTCTGTTCTATACATCATTTGCAAATTAGTGCAGAGAAGTCAGCCGCAATGCTGTTTGGGAGCCACACTCTTAGTAAAAGAAGACCAATTTTTAAACATAATGACAAAAGTATCAGTGTAAAGGACAATATTCTTTATTTGGGATTTCTACTTGACAGCAATTTTCGCTGGATGGATCACCTAGATGGCCTAGATGGATCACCTCTTGGGCCGTTTATCTGGACACTAGTTGCTGACAGGATTTTAAAGAGTTGCAAGCAGAGAGGATTACTGATTATTTCTTATGCTGATGATAGCGTTATTATAGAGGCCGCAGATACGCGGTCTGCGCTAGAACATAAAATGAATTCTAGTGTTCATCATTTTTCGGATGTCTGTTCTATACATCATTTGCAAATTAGTGCAGAGAAGTCAGCCGCAATGCTGTTTGGGAGCCACACTCTTAGTAAAAGAAGACCAATTTTTAAACATAATGACAAAAGTATCAGTGTAAAGGACAATATTCTTTATTTGGGATTTCTACTTGACAGCAATTTTCGCTGGATGGATCACCTAGATATGATTAGAACTAAGCTTAACGATTTCACGTGTAAAATGCGCCAAACCAGAGTCCGTGATAGAGGTCTTCCTTCTATTTATCTTAAAATATGGTACAATACCGTCTTGAAGAAACGTATTTCATATGGGCATGAGATATGGATGCCTGATTTAAATCAACATGGAATAACAAGATTACTCTCATGTCAACGTCTATGTCTGCTATCTGTCTTAAAGGCATATCGTACGATTTCTAATGACGCATTGTGTGTTTTGGTGGGTGCTCCACCACTTGACATAGAACTGAATTTGTCTTCTAAGCGTTATAATATCATTTATGGAAATGGTACAGTCTTGATTGACAATATGTGTTTTAAAGGTGAAGATTTTATGAATAAACTGAGGACATATAATTATCCTTACTTCTTTGAAAACTTAAATATAAAATTTGTTAAGCCAGTGGTTTATACAGTACCAGTGGTGAATCATCCGATATTGTATACTGATGGTTCTCGAATGATGAACAGTGTAGGAGCTGCATTTACGGTTTGGTATAGGGATTCTTTATGCTAGACATAAGATTAAAATTACATGACTATAACTCTGTTTTTCAAGCAGAATTGGCTGCGATAGACGAGGCTATCAGTTGGTGCATCGACTCCCCGGATGATTCATTTAATCTTTATACTGACAGCTTGTCATCAATTTACGCTCTTCAGCGCTTATTTCCATCTAACGGTCAGCTTTTTAATATCTTCAACTCTTTGCGCCTGTTACATAATAAAGTCATATATATTGGCTGGATAAAATCGCATGTTGGAATATCAGGAAATGAAAGAGCGGACATGTTGGCAAAATCAGTTATTATAAATGATCTGTATGATAATGTTCTACGCATTCCTGCACCAACTTCTATTTTAAAGCGTCATTTTAAAACACTTCTACATGATCAATGGCAGGTTTCTTGGGAAAATTCGGAGAAGGGACGAGATACTTATGCGATATTAAAAAAGGTTAACGATTTATTTCTATGTGAATCCCAGGTGATAGGTTATTTTCTTTCTTCACATGGAGCATTTCCACAGTATCTGTTTAAAATAGGAAAACGCCCAAATAACAGGTGTAACTGTGGTGATGTAGGAAGTATACAACATTATTTGTTTGGACATTGTCCGTTAATGCCTTGTACATTTAAATTCAACAGAAATTGTACACTGAGATGGAACATTCGAAACGTTCTCATCACCCGTTCAAACTATAGAAAACTGTGTGCTATGTACAACGCATTTAATAGGGAATACTCATTAATTAGGTATTAATTTTGATAATTTTTACACTTGTAACTATTTACTTCTATCATACTGTTAATACTCATCAGTGGTTCGCTACGGACATTACGCGGTTTTCTGACACTACATCAAAGGCTCAACATTGTGCCTTTTATAGTAACTGTCCTTTGTCTGACATTTTTGTTGGCGGCGATTTTCTCTTGAGGTCTGAACATTATGGTGATCTTTCTTCAAGTTAGTTTTTCTTATATAAAACTTTTATGAACATTTTTCTTTCGAACACTGAACTCATTTGAACATTAGTGAACAGTGAACTTTTATGAACATTTACACTTCATAATCTTCAACAAGGATTTATAGTCTTGACTTTTGTTATACATTTAAGTCACTTCACTTTTGTTTTTATTTTTATTATTATGATGAAAGCAACATCAATTGTTTTGTAAATTTACGATTTACTATATAAATTCGTCAGGATATGTGCCTTTTTCCTTGTTATTTTGGGTGCTTTCCGATGTCCGGCATCGGTGAATGTTGTGGGGATTTTCCACCGGAGCGTTACATCCTATGCCATTCTTTGGATGGTGCTCCGGTCGGGTGAACAAGTAAATGAACAAAATCATTTTTGTATTTCGAAATTTGTTTGTAAATTCCGGCGCCACTCACTGATTTCAAGGTTTTACGACTAGAAGTGCCTTGTCCGTGAAAGGGTTAAACGCATATTAATGTATTTATTAGTTTCCTTTCCCTTTTAATATTCACGTGTAAATACAATTTTCAGGACATAATTTTCAATATTTTCCTGCCTTTAACACGTACTCATTTAATAGTAATTTTAAAGTTTTTTTTTTCTGTTTTTAATAGTCAAGTGAAAATAAATTTTTAATCGTTAGGAAATATTATTCTTTGCGCTGTTTTTAAAATTGAAAACAATCTCTATAATAATAGCCTAAGTCATGTGACTATCATCAAGAGCTCCAGGCGAATCCCTTCGCTTTTTATATTCCAGGCGGCCATTTTGGTACTTTAATGTTAGCACGCCACAGGTGTGATAAGTCGCCGAATATTATTCTATCGCCATTATTTCGTTTATATTATAATAGTCCAAGTCATCTAACTGCCATAAACAACGGGCTGATTCCTTCGCTTTTCATAAGAAAGGTTTCCATTTTGATTAAATAATCAAAATTATTTTTTCGAATAAAACTACATAACAGTTGCCATGATCGCAAAGAATTCCTGGTACTATTATATTAGACGGGTAAAAATCTCGCCAATAGCTTTTTTTAACTCGCCAGTTAGCATTTTTTTTTTCGAGTGGTAAATTAAAACGCTGCTACTTGGTTATCCCATCGACCAAATATCTGTCGCCAAACTATAAGATTAACACTAGAACCGCCGGAAATTTTACTCAAATGTCATAATAATATTATACACCAGAATTTTTAAAAATATTTTAACTTATTTATTTAATTTATTTCTCTATGGTACACATTTAGCTTATTGTAGAAAGAAATTTCTGACTCGAATCAACACATTTTTATTCTGTAACGGTCAAAATGACCGCTATGGCGGTTCTAGTGTTAAATGCCAATAATGGTTGATCGTAAATGTCACATTCACTTGACTTCTAGGAAGTTACACGTGTTCACTCCATCAAGTGATTTTTATTTCGACGTTTTATTTGTATTTTAATTAATGTTATACTAATTTATTTGTTCTTTTGTTATTAAAAAAAAATAAATGTCAATTTGTATAATTTGGCTATTTATATAATTTGGCGAAATTGGTCGACGGGAGAAGTAATAACATTAAAACGTTGCTTTGAAGTGGAAATTAAATCTCATGATTTGTTGCATTCTTACATACGCACCGGGTTTGTCGTGATTTTTTTTTTTTTACGACAATTTGGTGAAAACCTCGTTTTCAAATACCTGTTACATATGTATTTTTAAATTATTTTCTGGTATTTTTAAAATGAAATAATAATAAATAAAAAAAAATAATAACTATAGAACAAAACAATTTATAACATACAAAATAAAATAAATTCAAATAAACATTTTTTAATAAATAAGCAGCAATAGCCGGGTCACCATGCCAGGCAAAATAACGCCATTTTGGCGCCAATTTGGTACCGCGTTGGGTATATAAAGAATGAAGTAAAAGTCATTTATTTTAAAGATTTCAATTTTAAATGAAAGTTTTGTATAAATTATATGATAATGAAATACAAATTGAATTATGAATAAAAGTAACATGATGCATTTCTTAGCATACATTTAAAGGAGGCCAAACTCGTCGCCAAATTAATTTAAAATAACCTTTTCTAAAATATGAAAAAAAGTATCTGTTTGATTAAAATTTGAGTTGCCATCATTAGAAAAATGTATATAAAATTAGAAAAAAAATTAATATTTCGAAAACTAATTCGAATTTAAAAATTCTATTACCAGTTTTGAAATCTGCGGATCAATATTGATTTTTGGTGTTAATTTCATCGCAAATTATTCCATATTTTAGGAGAAATCGCCGTGAAACATAATCAGTTGTTTAATCATTCGATTCATACATCCGTTTCATCAATTCGTTTCATTAGGATTTTATATATATAGGGTAGATATATCAAAGACTCGCCGGAAAATTTTGATTTTAGATGCTTTATGCAATTTGTAGAGAATGACATGCGAGCAACATCTTTTATCGAATATTTCAGAAGAAGTTTACAGACGTGAGTATTTAGTAGGCGAAAAACCATTTGACTAAAAAAAATATGAATCTTGACAGTACTGCAACATAAATTGTTGGAAATGATCTGCAGCTGTAAAAAAATAACCGTGTGTCATGGTACTATATTCCTGGCATTCGTATAAGAATAGCATGTATATTTATCATATTTTTTTGTTTTCAATATGCAAGGTTTCCAACTATGTTTAATTCCACTTTGTTTAAACTTCTGAAAATTCAGATTATACTGCAAGTTAAATATTGAATATATATAAGGGGGTCCAGGACAAATTTAATTTTTTTTTTATTTATGTGATAAAATTTAGATTTTTTGTGATTGTTAACCATACCATTTGTACACAAAATCTCATGATAAAACTTCCCATAATAAAAAAAAATAATAATAAAATTTATTAAAAAAGTGGGGTAATTTAAAATAGTTATAACTTGAAATATTATTTGTAGAATTTCAATTCTTTTTTCATTTAAATAAACAGAAATATGTAAGTTTTAACTTTGATTCAGCATTTTTTTAAAATATTATTTTTTTTAAGTTAAAAATATTTAAATTAAAAATTTAAAAAAAAATATGTTACTTTAAAAAATAAATAAATCATATTTTCAAAAGTAAATATATATATATATTTAATTAGCTGAATCAAAATTTAAATAAAGCTATAAAAACAGACATGTTCCAAGTTTGAACAATTTAACTTTAACTGTTCTTCACATATAACTATTTAAATACGAAAAATGGTGGAAAAAAAAACATCATGAAGACAAACGCATTTTTCAAGATTTCGTTTCCATGACAAGCATTGCTTGAAAGCTAGATTTTGAAAATAAACCAAAATGAAAAAAAAAATAATATTGTCTTTCCCAATTAAGATATTGATGGTGTTGTTCGGAAAGTCGTGTGCGTTTCGTAAAATCAATTCGTACCGAAAAATTCTGCCCGGTAATTATTAGAAATTAGATATCGGAACCAATGTCTAATAATTAAATGATAGAATTGTCCGATACGAATTGATTTTTCCAAACGGACACGACTTTCCGAACGACCCAATACAAACATAATTTAAACCAGTGTTGACAAATTGGAGACTTTTTAAATTCAGATTATTTGATTGTCACCACTTTTTTGAAATAGAAATATACGTCCTATTTAAAAATAGATTACAAATTCTGAAAAATAAGGTGAATTATACTATTTTAAAAAAGTGACGACAGTCCTATATCTGGGGGGAAAAGTCCTCAATCTGAAAACACTGATTTAAACGTCATTTCAAGCAGGAAAAACAGAAAGATTTTTAAAGCAATAAAATTTTCTTAGAAAATTTGAAGATTTTTTATGTCCAGAGACGCCCTTAACATGTGATGAAATATGAGCACTTGTATGGACATTACTTTCGAAATACCTCATCAAAAATAAATTAGCACATTATACTGTGTGACCTAAAAGTTCCTGTACTCCAACTTAAAAAACTCATTCTCAGGGTTCGCACAGTTTTACCACTAAATTTTAACAGTATTCTGAAAGTATTTCACTGCAGGAAAATATTGCAAAATCTGTGAATAAAGGCCGGGGTTGCTACTTCTGTGTTTTAAAAATTAAATCTAAATTTTCTTATCATTAATAGTGGTGTCAGAGTCCTTGGAAATTCCAAGGAGTGTGCGAACCTTGATGACTCATTCTCCGTGATTTTTCTTTTTAAATAAATTTTATCGTCTGCTTATCATTGCATCATTTCTTGAGTTTTTATCGTTTGGTTCTTTCTTCGCTCAATTGGTGAGAGATATTTTGTTCTTCATAGTGAATTGAGTTTACCACGCATACAGAGAATTGCACTGAACTCTTTTTCGTGTAAATCGTATGAAAGGTTAAAAGAAGTTTGGCGAAATAAATATTCAAATGATGCAATAACGAGTAAAGATACACTGTATCGGCTCGTTCGAGTATTTCGTAATACAGATTCGGTGAAAGAATAGCACAGAATTGGAAGACCGAAAGTTATTATACCAGCGTCTTTGCATGCCATACAAGTGATGAAACCATGGAGATTCTTGAAGAATTTTTCAGCGATCGACGAATTTCAAAAAATCTTTAACCACACCGATCTTCTCCCAACCTGAGCATCCCGGACTTTATTCTGTGGGGATATTTAAAGAACAAAGTTTATGCAAATAATCCTCAAACAATAGATGATCTGAAAATTGCTATTACTCAAAGGATACAAGAAGTCACTCCCAGCATGTTAAAACGCGTTTCTTCAAACATGCGCAAACGAGTTCAGTTTTGCCTCCTAGAAAGCAGTCGACATTTTAAACATTTATTATAAATATAAGTTCAGTAATTTGCTTTACGTGATGTTAAAAGCATTTTTTATCAGTAGCATAAAAGTAATCATTTTAAGGTTTGTTGTTTTCTGAATACACTATATGGCCAAAGGTGATTGGTCACTTGCGATTTTAGACGTTTTGTTAAATATCTCGAAAAATACATGAGGAATTAACAAGAAGCAGCAGGTTTGTAAACAGTATAGTATTGGTCATATATTTCCGCGGGGATTTTTTCCCGAAACTCCATAGGGGACCGTCAATAAATGTAAAAAAAACGAATGTATTTTGGATAACCCTGTCAAAACTAATGTAGCAAAACCGTTCAAACTCGAGATTATTAATAAGTGGCTTATTGTAACATGCTGTGTTCATTTTTATGAGGATAGCATGTATACTCGTAGAGAAATTAAGGTTTTTATAAAAACAGTCCCAAATTTCGCGAAGTTTTTTGCTTATAATTTGTAGAGTTCTTAACCCGTTGGGGACGAGCGACACGCATACGTGCCGCATGAAGCGCTCAAAATCCTTGTTTTTCCTCACCAGTAAAATTTTACTGTAAAATTTGCCTTATTTGATCAGCTGAACAGTTCTGAACAGTGAAGCAGCGGTTAAGGGGTTGCCTAGTTGAAGTCAACTTTACACCCAGTCTGATTAAATGTGATGTCTTACGTAGTGTAGAGTCATTGGGAAAGTAAGAAATGTGTAGTTGTTTGCAACTACTTATAAAATGAAAAAACTAAAGATATAACTAGCATAGATGCTTTAAAAGTTAAGAGAAAAAAGATTAAGAACTTGGATTTACATAATGAAATTATATTAAGATATAGGTTTAGATGCAGTACAAACTGCTGTAATGAAGAGAAAAATAAGTTACAATAGAAGTTAGCACTAGTTCAGAGAATTACTCACACCAAGCAAGGGCAGGGTCGGCGGTTAAGGAAGGCAGCAAGGCTGCCTACAAAAACAAAAAGGCACTAATCAGGGCAATATAACTTTTTTTTTCTATATAATAAAATTTATATAGAGGTTTTTTTTTTTATAATTAAAAAAGAAAATAAAAAAGGAGAAAAAATTTACTTAGCAATCTTATGCGGTGAACACAAAGCTCACGGGGATTCCATTATTGTGGAATATTTCGGGAGTTTGCGATGATGGGGCTCGAAGGCGACATAGTCAGGGAGCCCTGCTACAATATCATTTGGAAGGTCATATACGGTAGAATAGAAAGTATTTGCAAGGTCTTTAATTCTTTCCCTAAGGGTGATGGTGTTCAGGTCCCTACGGACAGTGGTATTACGTAAATATCTGGAGGCGCCACGGACGATGCGAAGGTTTTTATTATGGAGTTTGCTTAGGTTGTCCATAGAGGATTTGCAGGTAAAGCCCCAAATAGGGCTTGCATAGGTAATGATGGGGAGGATACAGGAATTGTAGAGGATGAGCTTGTTGTGGACAGAAAGGGTTTTACTATTGAGAAGTGGTTTAAGGGCAAGAGAAGCTCCGGCGACTTTCCCCCTGACGGAGAGAATATGTTTGCTCCAAGTGAGCCTACGATCAAGGATGACACCCAGGTATTTGGCGTTTAATTTGCGATGTAAAGAGTTGCAGTTGAGGGGGGATGCTGGACAGATAATTACACTTGTTTATCTCCTATTTAATTTACATCCAAAATTGTTAATTGGTCCAAATCATCCAAGCAACCTCATAGTAAATTGGTGTATAATTTTATATACCTTAGATAAATTCAAATAACATAAGTGATCGTAATTACGTAATTCTAGTAGAAGAGCAACGCGAATAATTAATAAAATTAAATTATAATCCGCGTAAAACTGTAATTATTAAATTTAATTAATTACGAATAAAATTAAGAGTTTGCGTTGTGAATTATTTAGACGAACTCTTCCACTTATGAATTAAACTAAAATTTAAGCTGTAAAAATAGTTGACACACCTTAAACATTATCAATTAAATAATTACAGAAACTTTTTAAAACTTGATTAAATATTTTATTTACATTGAACACAACTATATACAGAAATACATAATATTAATTCAAAAGAAAGAAAGCAACACTTTTGTTTGCTTCTCATTATTTTATGTATATTTAATCTTTTAAAAAAAAGACAATGTTTTCATTTAGTCTTATTATTATATATTTTTCTTTTTGCTAAAAAGAATAATTCTCTTTCATTTTTAAATTACCTTAATTATATTTAATTATTGGTTTTGTTGGATCTCAGATTGCTCTCTACCAAGAAATGTCAGAAAAGGATATTTATAATTTCTCATA
The DNA here is from genome assembly GCA_963932465.1 of Maratus speciosus. Classification (NCBI taxonomy): domain Eukaryota; kingdom Metazoa; phylum Arthropoda; class Arachnida; order Araneae; family Salticidae; genus Maratus; species Maratus speciosus. The sequence goes on along the minus strand of OZ010794.1, from coordinate 237,940,751 downwards.
TGATTTAAAGTGGTAAAAGAAAAAGATAAAGGTAGTACCTTATATCATAAACGGGATGGTGGCCTTTATTCATCAAATTCAGAGTTGTCGCGTTGCTAAGGATCATATCCATATGTCATCTGGAATCCGCTTCTTATCAGAGCGGCGATATCGGGATGGCAGGATGCATAGCTACGGACCTCAGTAGAACAATCCAATTTATTTTAACATCAGGAAGACATCCTCAATTAGGCTTGCTTAGGCTCACTCCGATATGTCCATCTCGCCTGGGCATTACTAGGGCTTTCTGGATTCATTGCACGGGCTTTCAGGATTCATTGCACGGGCTTTCAGGATTCATTGCATGGGCTTTCAGGATTCATTGCACGGGCTTTCAGGAGAGCTCCTGCGTCCTCGACATCTTTTTTCAGACTCCCTTTTTCAAACCTTTTTCTTCTGGCCCACCAACTCATGCAGTGGGTGGAACTATTTGTCTAGTCCACCCTTATTGGATGTGAGAAGATTTTGCATTATCCTTCGATAGGCCTATTAGCTAACAGTCTGCAAATGGCCCCTTACATATACTTTAATATTATTATATGCCTTAAAGTTTGGGTGGTCTGAAAAGCCATAAATTTATCCCAACACTTTTATTAAGGCCATAAATTTATTCCAACATTTTTATTATTTTACGATTTCTAATTATACACCACTTTCCACTGGCTTGTCATAAAACGACACCATGGCGTCTGGCTATTGTTGTTATCTGAGATCCGAACTACATTCAACATTATACATTCATTTTACAATACAACAATTTTTTTTAAATATATATTTAATATTTAAAATCAATTTAATAATTTTTGTATGAACTTACACTCCTATTTTACTTAAATATATAAACATTATAATTTTACACTGATTATTATATTTTATAAAAAAATATTTATACAAACAGAAATAACAAATTACGCAATTTTACTTTGATTTAACCAACATGGTGCGGGAACATATCATTGTTATATGTTGCCCAGCATCTCTCCCGGTGGTCAGAAAAAAAAATAAAAACTGATTGCTGGTTTTATTTTTTTTTTTTTTTTGTAAAGCATAGAAGAATGTACGTGTCCATATGACTGTGATTCTACACAGTTTTTGAGCTAAGTCTGTAAAGTTCAATTATCAATGGTTCTGGTATATTTTATAAGAAGTTCTTCTATTTTTCATAACAGAAAGTTCAACACATGATAGCATAGTTGTCTGTTGACATTCACATTTATAGAAGACATCTGTACTGAAAATCTCACATCTTTCTCGAAGCCTTTTTTCTTTACCACACACATGTTTGATAATTTTGTAACTTTACAGTTTAAGTTCCCAAAAATACATTCAAAGCTATAATTTTGTATGAAACTAATATGCCGAAAAAAACCTAAATACGGGAAAAATAATGGCATACACATTTGACATATCATTTTATCACATATAACCTTATGACACAGTGTTTCATTTAAAACACATTTTATACTGAATAAAAGTAAATACAATGCTTGTCGTATGACATGTTATATTTTCACATAATTAATCTGATGTATTCAAATCATAATCAGAAAAATATTGTATACAAACTGGTTACCTTATTTTATTTATTTATTTATTACTTCTAACTTGTATGATACGTCAAAATATACAAGCTATTTCATCTCCTTTAATATATCATTACGTAATGCTCTCCAACTTCACCCGAGACGAGAATCAAAACAGGGTAGAAAAAAAAAAGGAAAAGAGAAGAAACCAGTTTTTGACCTTCCCCCATCCTCCCAAAACTAGGGGTCGGTCAAGCTACTAATCACTTTCTGCTGAGGTGATTTGGGCTGTGATAAAATTTTACGACTTCCAAAAGTATGTATTTAAAACCATTTCATGCTTGTAATTACCTTATTAATTAGTATAATTTCTTGATATACTTTCTTCTTAACTCACTGTGCATGCCTGTATGTAATTTTTAACATAATCTATGCATAAACAGTGTATGTATTTGTATCATATCTAATGTAAACCTTCTGCTTTTTTTTATTATTTTGCAGGGGAAAATGGCGACTGTAGCATTTGAATTCTTCTGCCTCGCACTGCAACTGAAGCGAGCGTGCGTTTTATGCTGTCAGGTTCAAATCTAAACAAAATTGCCTTTCAGGATTTAAGAAAAAATGCATATAATTTTCTTTAACTGATTACATTGTATATTTTTAGACCTTTCTAAGAAACACAAATTTTGATTCATGATATTGTTTACTATTAAAATGTAAACAACACGGAAATATGACTTCTACAGCCTCTCAAAATGCAAAATATGCATTACGCTGACCTTAAAAATTCACCTTCATTTAATACTATTAAATAGTGTTGTCAGAAAATGCCATTGACGAAGAAGAGAACAATTTTTTTGTCTTTAATTATTATTTATTTAGCCAACAATTCTATCTTAAAAGATAGTTAAATTTTCATATTTATTTATTTATTTTTCTTTTTCTTTTTTTTTTTACTGAATGGAATAAAAATTTATTTATTCAAAATTTTATTTATCATTAACATTCCGTATGTGAATTCTACTGTCTAAGCTTTAATGATATGTTTAAAAATAAAAGATAATAAATTATTATTATTAATCAAACATTAATAATTATTATTTAATTATAAAAAAAATGTAATGAGGTACACTTGTATAATTTTAAAAATACAAAAGCAAATGATAATTACCACGTAAAATCGTATGTAGTAACCCATGAGTACTCGGCCGAACCAAAGAATTTCTGCCAGCAGAAAAGAATCTTTGTATACTCATAAATATCTACAATCCAATTGTTACAGATTAAGTTTTTAAAATAATTACTGTACGTACTATAAAAAAATTCAGTAAATAAATTTATTAAGCCATGCTACCTATTTTAATAAAAATAAGGCCAATATATATAAATATATTTATTTATTTATTTTGTTTCCTTATGTTAAATTGGCCAAATTATATATATAAAAAAAAATTATGAACTCACACACTCAAATTTAATACTCGGATAATTTTTTTCCGGTTCTCTAAGTTTTCTCCCGAAAAATTCAACAGGTAGCAAATGACCATCCTTTTCTTGAGCTAGAACACCTGAAATTGCAACTTTGCTCCCATCCGTGAATAAGAAAAATTCCTTGTTAAAATCGGGGGGTCTGAGTGTTGGTTTTTGTACAATTTCTTCCTGAATTATCAGAAAAGCTTTTTCTGCTTCTGGACTCCACTTGAATTTAACTTTATCTTTAGTCAATTCTACTAAAGGGTTAACTTTGTCTGAATAGTTGGGTATTAGTGTCCGAAAATAATTCGCTAAACCCAATAAAGATCTGACCCCTTTTTTCGATTTTGGTCTGACTAAATATTTCACTTTTTCTATATTCTTTTGTGATGGAGAATATCCCATTTGATTCACCCTAAATCCTAGGAATTCTATTTCTGCTTTGCAAATTTGCATTTTTGAAGGTTCGATTGTCATGTTATGATTTATTAATACCTGTAAAACTTCTTCTAAGGTTTTCATCATCTCTGCTATTGTGTTTGCAGATATCAACACATCATCAATGTAGTATGATACTTTGCTTTTATCAAAATGTCCCAGAATTTTATCAATTACTTCTGCAAAAATTGCGCTAGAATTTCGTGTGCCAAAAGCTAAACGAAGCGGCATATGTTTTCCGAATTCCGTAAAAAAAGCTAATTTTCTACAATCTTCTGGTTTTAAATTTATTTGAAAAAAATGCACTATGTAAGTCTAGCACCGTATAATATTTCTTACCGCTTATTTTTTGTAATAAGTCTTTTACGTCCGGCATCGGATAAGTGTACGGTTGTAAAATTTGGTTCAATAATCTTAGGTCCGTTGCCATTCTAAACTTGGGTTCTGCATTCGGGTTATTACTCGAATTTTTCTTTCTAACGAAAATAACTGGAAAAGCATACTCGGAGTCAGTCTTCTCTATAATTTTAGCCTGTAACAATTGTTCAATTTCCCGTTTCGTATACTGTCTTACTGCCTGCGGCAATTTATATGGCTTAGCTTGCACCGGGAATTCATGATTCAATTGAAAACTTGGTGCGACAAACGCTGATTGCCCCAATGTTTGATAACTTTTTGAAAATGCATGAACATTGTCCATTAAAATTTCTCGAAATTTTTGTTGTACTTCCTCTGATAAATGGCTTAAATCGAAATCCGTCTCTTTAATTTCTGCTTCCCGCAATTTTCTTACATCTTCTATATTTAAATTATTTATTTCATAAAATGTCCCTTTCTCTATATTATCAGTTGAGTCATCTTGCTTCCACTCAAAGTTCTTTATAATTTCCCCCATTTTAGTTCCTTTCTGAATAATTAACTTTTCTAACAGTTTATTCTTTATTATAATATTTATGTTATTATTTTTTTGAACTTCGTGTAACGTAGTCTCGCATGAAAATTTACTATTTTCTTGAATGGGGTCAAAAATAATCACATCTGACATATTTATATCCTCTGGACATTTTAATTTTACAGTTTTCGATTCTTCAGGTTAGAGAAAAATTCTATTTTTAGTAATGGCAAACATAATTTTATTTGAATGTTCCCCTGAATTACATGGCGTAATGTTATTCACTTCATAATTATTTACTTCACTTGCAACGTTTAAGTTAATTTGTTGATTTTTAAATTTTAAGGTATTATTGCATAAATCCAAAATCATATGATTTTCTTTGAGATAATCGTACCCTAATAACATTTGGTACTGCCTGTCAAAATCATCATTAGTAATAATGATGATTAATAATAATCATAAAATGTGCCTGTTGTAAATATACCTTTTAATCGAAAAGTTAATTTTACACATTGTTTAAAAAAAAATCTTTGAATTCGTTAAAGTTTTAATTTGGATCTGATTGCCCAAATATTTGATTTTGACGTCTGTATCTTTAATTTTTTTTTGAATAAAGAAGGTGATAAAAGGGAAACGGCAGCTCCAGTATCCAGTAAAGCTTGTATTTCGACGCCCTGTATACTTAGTGATATAATTGGCAGACTATCTTTGTCTGCATTTGTTATATTTGCGATTGTTTTATTTATTTTATCGATTTCCGTCTCTGAAAATCCCGGATCTTGATCCGATTTCGCTGTTTTCTTTGCACATTTTTTTTTCTTTTTGCGCTGTTCAAACTGATAACCATTTTGATCATAATTCTCATAAATATATCCAAAATCCCTATTTCCCGAATTCCAGTTAGGTTGTGAATAATCATACATCCCATAATGCGTCGGGTAATTAAAGGAATTGTAGTAATCATTATAATATCGTCATAATCATTATAATGAAAATTGTTATTGAAATGGGGACCCTGATAATTATTGTGTTTATTAATGAGTTTCTTATTCCGCGGAACACTATCATCTCTAATTGCATGGTTTTTTTTCTTTGATTTTTTTAGTTTTTCAATCTCCCCTTTTAATTTCTCGATTAGCTCTTTGTTTTGCTTACTTGATTCTATAATGTTCTCATAAAGATCTTTGTTTTCTTTATTTATTGCGTTAATTTCATCAAACTTTGATTCATTATACGCACTTTCCATAAGTTTTGCTAACTCGCATGCCTCCTTGAAGGACATGGGCGCATTTTTACGAACATCTAGTGCAATATCCTAATTGCTTTTAAAAAATTCGACATTTTTAAGATTTCGATAAAATTCTCTTCCTTATTATCCACATTTTCGCCTGCACTTTCGATATAAGATTTTACACCCTTTTTAAACTCCAAAATGAAATCCTCTATCGTTTGACTTGCGGCCTGTTTTAAATTTAGGAAATTGCTCTGAGCATTAAGGAAGCTTAGTTTAGTACCAAATAACTCCACCAAATTATTTTTAAATAAATTATAATTGGTCTCATTATATTTTTCAATCTGTTTACTTAAAATATGTTTTGCGTCCCCAGTAATTTTAGCCTTTAAAATTAATAATTTAGTTTCTTCCTGTATATCTTTCGAATTCAAAATATTATCAAATTCATCTAAGAAAAATATAATGTTTTTGTTCTTTTTATTGTCAAATGGTGACACTAACTTAATACGTGTATCTATATCCAGCGTCTGAGTCATTTTTAACAAATATTAGTAATCAATGTATACTTTTTCAAAATATCAATTCAAAATAGATCCTATACATCTTAAAAGAATATTTTGCATCTCATACGATTTTCTCTATATTACAACATATGTATGAAAATATTCTAAATTGCATAAATACATAAAAACAACAGCACTAAAAATTAAAAAAAAAAATATTTCTTAGCAGATGAAGTTGTTTTGTAGATTATTCTTTTACACACATAAATAACCCTTAAAATATTTATAATACACGCATATACAAAAACACTATAATTTCATTTAACAGAAAAATATCTGTCTTTTTCTACAGAAACAACAATCTTATTTTTTTTTATTTTTTAGGTAGCTTTCTTTACAAAAAAGCTACCTATTGCAGCCGTTCGGAGGAAAGCGATTTCAAAAAATTTTGGTATATTTCCATCGATCATGACCCCCAGACCCCGAAACCACCCTCCGTTCAAAATTGATATATATATATATATATATATATATATATATATATATATATATATATATATATATATATATATATCTGACCTATGTCATACTGTAACTCCCGTAATTATGAACCGATTTCGATGTAATTCGGTTTGTACATAGTACATACCAATGTCTCGACCGAGTTCGTTGGGCAGCTTCATCCGCCGTTTTGTTTCAAAATGGCGGCCTTTTAAAATTTTTAAAAAAATTTAAAACTTGAAATGTGGTACCAAAAAATTAAAAATGGAAAAATATTTTTTTCTTATGTATTTGACCTGTATACAAAGATTCCGGAGCAGTTTTTGTTTCGTCTATATCTTAAAAAATGGCTGAGTTATAGCATTTTGAATTTCTAGCGTGGCTGACATTTTGAAACGTCCTGAATTTTGTCACGCGATAAAAGACGTATTTATGAACCGATTTGGGTGTAATTCGGTGTGTACATAGTACATACCAATCTCTCGACCGAGTTCGTTGACCAGCTTCATCCGCCATTTTGTTTCAAAATGGCGGCCATTTAAAAATTTTTAAAAATTTTAAAATTTGAAATGTGGTACCAAAAAATTGAAAATGGAAAAATATTTTTTTCTTATGTATTTGACCTTTATACAAAGATTTCGGAGCAGTTTTTGTTTCGTCTATATCTTAAAAAATGGCTGAGTTATAGCATTTTGAATTTCTAGCGTGGCTGACATTTTGAAACGTCCTGAATTTTGTCACGCGATAAAAGGCGTACTTATGAACCGATTTGGATGTAACTTCGTTTATACATAGTACATACCAATGTCTCGACCGGGTTCGTGGGCCAGTTTCACCCGCCATCTTGTTTCAAAATGGCGGCCATTTAAAAAAATTAAAAAATAAAAAAATTTAAATGAGATACCAAAAAATTGGAAAATGAAAAAGATTTTTTTTGTATGTGTTTGACCTTAATACAAAGATTCCGGAACAGTTTTTCTTTCGTCTATATCTAAAAAAAATATGGCTGAGTAATAGCATTTTGAATTTCTCTTGTGGCTGACATTTTAAAACGACCTGATTTTTGTCACGCAATAACAGGCGTAATTATGAACCTATTTGGATGTAACTTGGTCTGTACATAGTACATACCAATGTCTCGACCGAGTTCGTTGGCCAGCTTCATTCGCCATCTTGTTTCAAAAGGGTTGCCATTTAAAGAAAATTAAATTTAAAATTCAAAATAAGGTATTAAAAAATTGGAAAATGAAAAAGATTTTTTTATGTGTTTGGCCTTGATACAAAGATTCCGGAGCAGTTTTTGTTTCTGAAAATTTGTTTTTTCGTTGATATCTTAAAAAATGGTTGATTTATAACACTTTGAATTTCTAGCATGGCTAACATTTTGAAACGATCTTGTATTTGTCACGCGATAACACACGTATTCGCCTATTTCGATGTAAGAAGGCATGTGGATAGTATACATCAACACCTCGACCAAGTTCGCTGGCCAGATTCATCAGTCATCTTGTTTCAAAATAGCGGCCATTAAATTAAAATATATATATATATTTAAAGTGAGGTGCAAAAAAATTAGAAATTGAAAAAGGTTTCTTTCTTAAGTATTTGATCTTGATATAAGGATTCAGGAGCATTTTTTGTTTGTCTTTACTTTGAAAAATGGCTCAGATATAGCAGTTTCAATTTCTATTGTGGGTGACATTTTGAAAAATCTGATTTTTTGCATGCGACAGCACTCCTATATATTAACCAATTCCGACGTGAGTGAGCATGTGCACAGCAATTACTAAGGTCTCGACCAAGTTCACTGCTTAGCCTCATCCACCATGTTGTCTTAAAATGACAGGCACTTTAAGAAATTGCCGAATTTGGCAGCCAAATATAAGTTACTTTAAAGAAAAGCAGCTGGGATAAAGCTGACTAATTTCGCGAAATTCTCATTCATTATATTGATAAAAATTAGTATTGAATCTCCTATATTCGGTTTCCACTAAATTGAGCTTCGTGTGTTTGCATGATATAAGTTGGCTTTTTTTAAATAAGGATTATGAAAGCTACCTCTTCCTCCCGGCACTGGCCGGAAGGACTTTTTTTATGTAAATATTGTACCACTACTTCGTAGTACGACTCATAAATTTTCTTTTGTATCACCTTGATACAATTTCAAAAATCATGATCTATTGACATTTCAATCATTTTTATACCAGTCATATTATAAAATTTTACTCATTATTCTTATTCTTATTATGTATACAGTATATTAAAAAAAATTTTATTTTTACAAATGTGTCATCCGTGATGTGAATGCCATTATTTCTCAATGGTAACTGAGATCCAACAAAAAGAGAAAAGAGAGAAAAAAAAATTGTAATTCCTAAAGTTACCTATTATAAATCCCAGAATTATTTTTTTCATTTCTTTCTTTTTTTTTTTTTTTTTTTTTTTTTTGCTAACATATATTATTCATTTTATTTATTTAAATTATTATATGTGTGTCATTATTGTTACAATAATAAAATTAATTTTAATAAAATTTTAATCAATTAAACTTACATACCTACTATATCTTTAAAATTGTGACATTAAAATAATACTTAAATTTATTTTCCTTTATTATTATTATTATTATTATTATTATTTCTAATGACCTCAGATGAACGTTCCTGAGTCATAGCACCATTTAACTTTAATGAGGGGGGGATGCTGGACAGATAATTACACTTGTTTTCATTATTCTTATTCTTATTATTTATACAGTATATTAAAAGAAATTTTATTTTTACAAATGTGTCATCCGTGATGTGAATGCCATTATTTCTCAATGGTAACTGAGATCCAACCAAAAGAGAAAAGACAGAAAAAAAAAATGTAATTCCTAAATTTACCTATTATAAATCCCAGAATTATTTTTTTCATTTTTTTTTTCTAACATATATTATTTATTTTATTTATTTAAATTATTATATGTGTGTCATTATTGTTACAATAATAAAATTAATTTTAATAAAATTTTAATCAATTAAACTTACATACCTACTATATCTTTAAAATTGTGACATTAAAATAATACTTAAATTTATTTTCCTTTATTTTCCTTTATTATTATTATTATTATTATTATTTCTAATGACCTCAGATGAACGTTCCTGAGTCATAGCACCATTTAACTTTAATGAGGGGGGATGGTGGACAGATAATTACACTTGTTTATCTCCTATTTAATTTACATCCAAAATTGTTAATTGGTCCAAATCATCCAAGCAACCTCATAGTAAATTGGTATATAATTTTATATACCTTAGATAAATTCAAATAACATAAGTGATCGTAATTACGTTAATTCTAGTAGAAGAGCAACGCGAATAATTAATAAAATTAAATTATAATCCGCGTAAAACTGTAATTATTAAATTTAATTAATTACGAATAAAATTAAGAGTTTGCGTTGTGAATTATTTAGACGAACTCTTCCACTTATGAATTAAACTAAAATTTAAGCTGTAAAAATAGTTGACACACCTTAAACATTATCAATTAAATAATTACAGAAACTTTTTAAAACTTGATTAAATATTTTATTTACATTGAACACAACTATATACAGAAATACATAATATTAATTCAAAAGAAAGAAAGCAACACTTTTGTTTGCTTCTCATTATTTTATGTATATTTAATCTTAAAAAAAAAAAAAAGACAATGTTTTCATTTAGTCTTATTTTTATATATTTTTCTTTTTGCTAAAAAGAATAATTCTCTTTCATTTTTAAATTACCTTAATTATATTTAATTATTGGTTTTGTTGGATCTCAGATTGCTCTCTACCATGAAATATCAGAAAAGGATATTTATAATTTCTCATATGATTTAAAGTGGTAAAAGTAAAAGATAAAGGTAGTTCGTTATATCATAAACGGGATGGTGGCCTTTATTCATCAAATTCAGAGTTGTCGCGTTGCTAAGGATCATATCCATATGTCATCTGGAATCCGCTTCTTATCAGAGCGGCGATATCGGGATGGCAGGATGCATAGCTACGGACCTCAGTAGAACAATCCAATTTATTTTAACATCAGGAAGACATCCTCAATTAGGCTTGCTTAGGCTCACTCCGATATGTCCATCTCGCCTGGGCATTGCACGGGCTTTCAGGATTCATTGCACGGGCTTTCAGGATTCATTGCACGGGCTTTCAGGATTCATTGCACGGGCTTTCGGGAGAGCTCCTGCGTCCTCGACATCTTTTTTCAGACTCCCTTTTTCAAACCTTTTTCTTCTGGCCCACCAACTCATGCAGTGGGTGGAACTATTTGTCTAGTCCACCCTTATTGGATGTGAGAAGATTTTGCATTATCCTTCGATAGGCCTATTAGCTAACAGTCTGCAAATGGCCCCTTACATATACTTTAATATTATTATATGCCTTAAAGTTTGGGTGGTCTGAAAAGCCATAAATTTATCCCAACACTTTTATTACGGCCATAAATTTATTCCAACATTTTTATTATTTTACGATTTCTAATTATACACCACTTTCCACTGGCTTGTCATAAAACGACACCATGGCGTCTGGCTATTGTTGTTATCTGAGATCCGAACTACATTCAACATTATACATTCATTTTACAATACAACAATTTTTAAAAAAATATATATATTTAATATTTAAAATCAACTTAATAATTTTTGTATGAACTTACACTCCTATTTTACTTAAATATATAAACATTATAATTTTACAGTCATAATTATATTTTATAAAAAAATATTTATACAAACAGGAATAACAAATTACGCAATTTTACTTTGATTTAACCAACATGGTGCGGGAACATATCATTGTTATATGTTGCCCAGCAAAGAGGAAAAGGTAGGGGAGGAATTACTCATTATTGGGTGAGTTAAATTCCGTGGCCAAGCTGTCAAAAGCATTGATAATAATAAATATTCTTTGCATAGGGTCATTGCAATTTTTTGAAAGTCTGGCTATGTTTTGAAAACATTGAATGAATTTATTAAATTTAAAGATTTCTTTCATCTCCCGAAAAGTTTTAAGGATATCTTTTAGATCAGTTATATAATTAGAGCTGTTAGAGGGTTCAGGTGCTGCAGTTTCGGGGTCTTTTGGCTCTTTTTCGTTTGATTTAGTAGTTTCAGGTTTGGGTTCTGGAGTTGCAACCGTATCTGGGGCTTTCTTAGTAACTTGTGGGGCTGAGGCCGGTTTAACATAATTGTAGCTAGCCATTGTTTGGGCCAACTTGTCTGTGAAAGATTGGGTTGGTTTATCTTTTGGGGAAGATTTTGAATTTTGGTTATTTTTGTGAAATTGCGGGGTTTTTGGACAACCACGATAAGTAGCCGGGTGGGGGCCAGAACAATTGCTACATTTGGGAGTTATCTTACCGATCTTGTCACAATCCGGGGTTAGGTGCCCTCCTGAGCATTTGGCACAGCTTGCAGGGAGGTTGCAAATTTCTGAGGAGTGGCCAAACTTTTATCAACGGTAACATTGTTTGACAATGCCCGTGCCTTTAAATCGTTCGATAGTAACTTTTATATAACAAATTTCGGTTATTTGATAGATTTCTTCAAATTTTGCTCTTGGCAAGATGTTTACTACATACAGGGGCATTGGTTTGCCAATTTTCCTGCTCTTTATCATAGAAGATCTACTAGCTGAAAAGTTGTGTAGTTTAAGTTCGTCTATGATGATTTGTGGGTCCGTATAGCATGGGATTCCGCGTATTACCACTTTCCGAAGGCGCTTTTCCGCACGGCTCAGGGTGGTGTAAGCTATTGCATCAGTATCAAGGTATGCTTGGGTTTTGCGGAAGTCTTGGTCATTTTTGCAGTGGACTTTTAAAAGTTCACCGTCCATTTTGATAATTGGGTTGGTCTCATTTTGCTCTTTTATTTTGGCAGCAAGTTCGTGCCATTTACCCTTTATTTCTATGTAAAATGGGTGGATTTTTATTTCAGGGGTGGCGGGTGAAGCAGAGCCACCGACTGCGCCGCCTTCAGATGAATTTGGGATTTCCATATCGGTATTTTCATTATTTTCTTTAGTTTTATCTGCTAACATGGCAAATTTATTAGCTAAGGGTACTCTACTGGGTTCTTCACGGTTTCTTTTCCGGGTAGTATTTTTGGCAGGGAGGAAGCCCTCATTTGGGTTCACCGCTATTGCCTTTAAGTTAGTTAATGTTTCAAAAAGGTCTAAGTTATATTTAAAGATAAAAGCTTTAAATTCTGGTAAATTACAAAGTCTTTGGGGGTTAAATGGCTCTGTAAATAAAAACATCACAGAAGATAAAGTGTTACTCACATTCTTTTGTAGATCTTCGCGGCTGGAGTAGCCTGTCTCATTCACCATTATTTTGATGTGGGTGTCACAGTCTATAAGGAAATGCTTGACAATTTCGATTTGTTTCTCATCCGAAACTGGAGGGTATTCGCTCCATGCAGTAGCGAGATCAGATGGTTCTTCACCTTTAATTATGCGCGTGGCATTCGCATTAAAGTCAAATGGATCCGTATTATCCATGGTAGATTCGACGTAGAACTCTCAAAAAAGCACTACTAGGAGTTAACAACAGTCCACAATAAAGTCCTATTCAGATACGAACCGGTACTACATCATGAATCCGCTGTCACAAATACACATAGTAGAACAGGAAAAACTCGGTTTAAAAAGCGTGAGCGCGCGGTCCTTTGCACCGCAAGGATGAACGTCACGAATCTAAGATATTCTGCTCTCTTCAACTGCTGTCAAGAAACTGCTGTGATGAACTCTGATGAGATGGATTTGATCAGCGCATTTGCTCGATTCAAGAAGATACAAATTTCTGTTTTTAAAAAACGGTGACAGAAGATTAAAAATATCGTAAAGGGCCCCCGTCCCGAAGGGGTTAATATAAAAGAAAGTTCTTTTCAGAAAATATGACAAACATTGTACACAATAATCTGCAATCAGACTTTTAAAATAATAAAACTTGGATGAAAGATAAGCAAGTTTACTAAAAATATTTCACTGCGCATGCGCGAATGCAATCAAAATATAATGTGCATAATAAATTAGCGAAATATATAGAGCAACATCTGTGAAAGTCTCAAAATCATAGCTTGAAAATTCTAAAAATTAGCGTTGATAGAATAAGCTCGAAATCCGTTGTTCCCAAAACGAAGCAGAAAGATGAAGGGTTGTATGCTAATAAAGTAGTACGTGCAATATCGTGTACGCTATCTTTGAAAGATAAGCAGGTTTACTAAAAATATTTCACTGCGCATGCGCGAATGCAATCAAATATAATGTGCATAATAAATTAGCGAAATATATAGAGCAACATCTGTGAAAGTCTCAAAATCATAGCTTGAAAACTCTAAAAATTAGCGTCGATAGAATAAGCTCGAAATCCGTTGTTCCCAAATGGAAGCAGAAATATGAGGGGTTGTATGCTAATAAAGTAGTACGTGCAATATCGTGTACGCTATGTTTGCACAAATCAACAGATATTTGATACAACCCCTGATCTTTTTGCTTCTTTTGGGGAATATACATACTCAATCAGTACGGGAACGTTTAGGACAATCTGTATTTTCATTAAGTTGGAAGTACGTATATAAAAAGACATGGATATGTTCATAAAATCTGAAGATCTTTAAATATATATATTTTTTTGCAGATAACTTTCTATTACTAAATTAAAAAAAGCTTCTAGAAAGATATTTTTACAAAAAAATACATCATTTTATTCTCGTACATTCATTAAAATTGTAATTAGTCCAGGCATTCTAATTTTCTACTTTTATCCCATATTTTACATGGGAAAATACGAAAATAATTGTTAATCTTATTTTATGGCATACATAGTTCAAGATGTATAATTCATTCGCTCAAGACGAATCCAAACGTATAAAAAAACAATTGTTTGTCTCCCTACGATATAGTCTTCACATCAGCGCATGCAGGAAGAAAATTAATTTTATAAGACAACATTTAATTATGTGAAAACGCTCTTTTGAATAAAAAAATAAAATAAAAGTCGATGTAATAAAAAATTAATTGTTTTTCGCGGAATAAAAAAAATGGTACGTTGTTCAACTAATAATAATAATAATAATAATGAAACTGAAAATTGATATTCTAGACTTGATATAATCTAATAAGATATGATGCATTTTTTTTCAGTTTCAGATTTTTGTTTGTAAAAAATGTATAATGGACCCATTTTTTAATTTAGTGTGTAAAGTATTTTTAAATATTTGTCAAATTGAAGATTAAATATAATATTTTAATAATTTTGAATTGATTAACAATTATTTTTTTTTAAATGTACAAGTCGTAAATATGAAATTTTATAATCAGTTTTTCACTCTTTATCTGATGTGATGAAATTGGGAAAATTTTATACTTAAGTGTGTTAACGATGACAATATAATATTTTGATATTTTTTGGAACCTAATTATAAATTCAAAAAAACTTTTTTAACCTCTTAATTCTCGCGCCTCTTAATTTCACGGGATGTGTAGATTACTTTTTTGTATTCAGATTGTTTGATTCCCGTATTTATTTATTTATTTATTTATTTATTTTTTGCGTACTTGTAGTGTAAGTCACATACTATGTTTTTTTTATACCAGTATTTTAGAACGGAAAAAATGTGACTTTTTTATCGGAGATATCTCATTAATTGAAAATGATAAGAAAACTTTTCGAAAATAACGGTGTCAAACAAGCATAGCAATTATCATCTATGTGACTTACACTACAACAACCCAATGAACTAACTCTTTACAATAAGAAAGTATTGGATTCGTGACAATTTTTTAATTCCGGTATTCGAGGAATACACGTTTTGGGTGTCAGAGATCCCGAAAAAATATGTTTTTACAAACGGTGTGTCTGTACGTGACACTAATTTTGTGGGTGCTCTGTCTCTAGAACTAATTAAAGGGAATTTAATAAAACTTCAGATTCAGTTAGTCCTTGGCATAATTTGGTGCTGATAACTTTTTTGGTGTAAATCGCCAAAGGGTGGCGCTGTTATGCTGCATTATTAATGATTATCGCAATAGCTCTATTTCAAAACCTAATGCAGGTATTTTCACCAAACCAGATTTAGTTAGTCCGTGATAGAAATTAGTGTTGTTTTCTTTTTGGTCTAAATCGCTCAACAGGTGGCACTAATATGCTGCACTTTTCCCGATTCCCGCAATAGCTCTATCTCAAGAACTAACACGTAAATTTTCATCAAACTTTAGATTCAGTTAGTCCTGTTTTGATATAATCTGACCCAAAAAAGTTTTTGGTGTAAATTGCCCAACAGGTGACACAGCTATTCAGAACTTTTCCCTATTTACGCAATAACTCTATCTCTGAAACTAATGCACGGATTTTCAGCAAACTTTAAATTCAATTAGAAGTTGACATAAGTTAGTGCGGATTGGATTTTGGTGTAAATCACTTAACCGGTGGCGTTGCTATGCGCACATATTTCAGTAAGCATTAACATGTATGAGATAGAAGAAAGTTTTGGGATTGCCACATCTGACTAGTTTTTTTATTGTGTAATTGGCTTTATTCTTGCATCATTTTATCTGTCATTAAATAAGTTGAATATTTCTACTTCAAAAAAGCGGTGGCAATCAAATACTCTGCATTTAAAAAATCCCTGCTTGCTCGGCCTGCAGGCGGGGGTAGATTTCGAAGTTAAGTACTAATTTCACCAACAAAAACTAAATCAAGATTTGAGATAAACCCAATTTAACAATTTTATCTGGTCGCTTTTGACGAATTTTTAATTTTATTTTTCTGTAAGAGCTCGTTCTATCAAAATCATATTAAGACGGTATTTAAAAAAAAAAAAAAAAAAAAAAGATATTCCCCGCTTAACAACATGAAACTTGCTGGCGTGATTTTTTGAAAAGATTTATAAGCGACTTGTGTTTTTATTTTCCGCTCGATTAATCAAAACTTGACTTACAATTATTTTCTCACCATTTTTTTTTTCGTTTCCAGCACTATAGCTTCAGGAATTTCGGTTCAAAATTCCAAATTTAACAGAATTTTTAAAAATATATTCTGCTTTTGTCAAAAAATCGACTAATACAGCACTTTATATAGTTTCTGAATAGGAGAACCTGCCAATTGGATGCGTTTGAGAGCGAAAATGAATTTAAAAATGAGTCAGAAAATAAGCCGTTTGCATTTGAGTACACCCTGAATAAGATAATTTTTTCAACTCCTATTTTTATTTAATTTCTTTTTGCTGTAAGAGTTGATCCTATCAAAAACGTGCCAGTATGAAAGTTGTAGATAATATTAATAAGATGTATAATAAATTTAAGCGGATTGTAAATCTTATGAAATGACGAAGTTATGAATTGTTTTCTTAGTTAACCCCCTCCATTTTTTTTCGTTTTTATTTTATACATACATATATGTATATACATATATATATATATATATATATATATATATATATATATATATATATATATATATATATATATATATATATATATATATATATATATATATTTGCAGTAAGAGTTGGCCCTATCAAATGCTTGTCAATATAAACGTTGTAGATAATACTAGCAGGCTACACCCGCTTCGCTGGTCCATTTTTCAAATGATCATTGATCAAACAAAATTATGAATTCGACCTTGTATTTTAAATTAATATGGACCTTCACCGGGAAAATCTTTCCGCATTTGCTGAATACTATGCGAACGCTGCTATTATAATATCTTATGGGTTAGGCAAAATTCGGACTATTCAGAAGAAGTTCTTTTTACAGTATATATTTAAAGTAGAGGTTGGGAAGAAAATACGGCCGTTGTGATAATCAGAAATGTTAAAATGTTCTCTAGTCAATGGAGTTATGAATAAAGAGGAGGAGACATATAGTGTACTACTTACCAGGTGCGAGTGAAATAACTGAGAAGGTCGTCACAAGATGGCGGCTACTTTTTTTTAAAATCGTATCTTGAGTTTCTGATTACCGCCGGGGCAATCATCCCACCAGTATAATTGAATAGAAAATTTATTCTTATTTAAGCGTCTTATTCATGGATTTTTTTTCCGATAAATGTGGCCAAAATTTCTATTTGTTCTTACTGGTGTCAATGCCCATATGAAAACTGTCAGTTTGTTTTCCTGGTTGTCACAATATGGCGGAAACGCAGGGCGGGACTACCACCAAAATAAACTGCTACCAGTAAAAATGAAAATCTGTTTCTACCATTATTCATGACTGAAATTTTGCAATAATTAGGCTTTTAAATAAGGAGAAATTTTCTATATAAACTTACTGGTGGAAGTTTCCACCGGCGGTAAACAACCCCTTCGACCGCGGTTACAGTTGATGCTTCACTATTTTACCGATATGTCAATTCCTCTTTATTAATAGTTCCATGCTCTAGTCACCACACTACGAAAAGGAGAGATAATTACAATGATTGCAGAGAGTGACCACTGAACATTACTTATGTTCGGATTATTCACTTTCGTTTGATAGTTCTTGAACTCCGGGCTTCTCAGCTTGGTGCTATGTGTGGTTCTGGTAGCTTAAATACAATTTCTCTCTACGTTGCATTATATTTTGTAATACACGTCTTCTAGCAGGTCGACTGCAGTTTTCTATCTTCGGATTACAGCAGCGTAAATACGGTAAAAAAAATGTAATAAATTGTTTGCACACAAAAAGTCTTTAACTTTCATTAAAAGAAATGTGAATCACATAAAAGTGGATATTTAAAAATGAAGTGTTTGAATAAAATTAAAATAATGTCCTTTTCATTACCATTTCCTTTTTATATATATACCACTTGCAATTATGTAACTGTTAACCTGAAAAAAAAAACCTCGATAACTCATTATGATAGAAAAATAAACATCTTGTTTTCATCCAATCAAAATCTTCCCAATCGTCCATAATCGGGTGCACAGCTAAGTTTTACGGCAAACATTAGAAGTGTTTGCAAACTATATGGTTACAAATTTACCAGAGTTAACACACGTAAAACATACGTAATTATGCGCCAGACTACATCCCATTAAATAAAGTCAAATTGCTGTTGGCTGATTTATAGATCTTTCGCCTAAAATACTCTTTATAAATGACAAATAAAGTCAGTTATACAAAACTTAATAACCTAACACGTTATACTATAACGAAATAAGCTTTTTGATGCACCGAAGACCGTTTTTCATTTCTCTAAAGAGTGCAATAACACGGAGAAATAAATACACTTTTTATTTTCAAAATTACATTATTCTTCAGTCTGCTGCCTAAATAAATCTAAAATCATTAATTTTTTCCTCAGTTTAGCGAATAGGATTGTGCGTCAGAAGAACTTGCTTTATAATGATTGCTATTTTCAATTTTATCTGCATTTCAGGTACTTTTTTTCTTATCCAGGCTAAAATGATAAATCAACAAATATTGTTCCACCAGCCACCATTGGAATTTCAAAATTTTTTCCCAAGTATTTATTTTTTAGTGACAGTAAAATAACTGCAAATAAAAATATATATAATACTAAATCTTCTGTTTTCCGTTTGCTTCATAATGAAAAAACATAAATTTACTAATAGCTAAATACAAATTTCATGTAATCTTCTACAATCGCGATCACTGTCTGACAGTCACTGTCTGGTCACTGATCTGACTCTTTCAAATATAAAAGAAACATCTAAATAGTTCAGTAAATACACTAATTAGCAGGTAACCTGATTACGAAAGATTAATCCAATATCAAAAACCTTAAAAAAACTGAAAATGGGATGACGAATTAAAAAGACAATCGAAAATGTATTTCAGTAAGCAATTTTTATTCAGTAAGCAAAATATTTTCTTTTGTGGTATTAATAACGCAAAATTGCATAAATTTTCTTAAGAATAATCTTTAGTACTTAACATTTGAAACAGTAGACTTTTCTAAAAGAAATATTGGCGATATATGTAAAAAAAAAAAAAAAAGAGAGAGAGTGGACAATATTTGTTGATCTAAGTTCGAGGTTATAAAAGTCATAAGTTTGGGGAAAAACAAAATAGCATGTATCCGTAGTAAAGTACGCGAAAAATATTTTAAATATCTGAAATTAAATAATTTCTAATATATGTGTATGTGGGGGGGGGGGGCAAACGTTTGCATTAAAATTTAAATATTTGACTCCACTTTTATAATATTAACTGCTATTTATGTAATACCATTATTTTTATAATTACATCTGCTAGTTTTTTCTTTAAGAGATACATAATAATAATAATAATAATAATAATAATTGTTACTCACAAGGAAGGACTCCATAAAACGCATACTCAAAATATTTTGAAAAAGGAAATACTAATAAAATGACTCATGTATGTAAAAAAGATCGGTAAAAATATAGCGGTCGAATCGCAGTAGAAAATCCGTAAAAAAAATATTTTTTCGAGTATTTGGCGCGAACAGACGAACGCTCGACGCTCTTTGGCGAACCAATAGGTTTCCTCGCCAAATGCAAGAGATTGAAATGCATTTATAAATTCCTTGTTAAATAAGTAATTAAATGCCTAATGCTCAATGAATTTAAACTTAAACTGTGGATTAGTTTACTATTTTTGCTGTAAGCTTATATAATATATGCAAATTGCGTGTTACTTGTAGTGAGTTATTTACTTTTATACGGTGTCACCGGCTGGATAAGTTTTAAGGGTATTTTAATTAAGAATGCTATCATTAAACATTTCGATATTAAATTGTTGTTTCCATAGCAATAAAACTCTCTTGTTGTCTCTGACACTAACAATATCGAATTCAAATTGCCAATGCTCAGAATCGGACCTTAATTTGAGTTTGAAACACTTTTAATCCATTTAAATTTCCTTGTAACCGGCGTAAATACGATCGTTAAATTTCATTGTTACATGTATAAATGTCTATGACAAAACTGCAGTTATAAATATGTATTTATTTAAGTTAAACTTACTTAAACTAACTTCGTATCGAGAGTATAAAAAGTTTTTCTTAAAGAATTTTTATCATAGTATTATTCAAAATTTTATCGTGTCGCCATCCAGCGCTAAATCGCAAAAAATGAAATTTTCATTATTTTTTTTTTTTAGGAATGCTAAATAGAGGTTCTGCCGATTTTTTATGGATATATATATGAGAAGAATATTCTATAATTTTTTTCAAATAATGCTGAGCATGCGCTTATGGGGAACTTCCTTGATATCATTTTATCAATTTTCAGATGCATTTTTCTTAACCTGATGCAAAAGATAAATCGCCAAATATTATTTCAATTGCAATATTTCAACTGAGTAATTCTTTAAGTATTACGAACATTCTCTTTCATGTTTAAATTAAATATATTCGTTTTTTAATATTATCACTCATTAAAATAGATTTCTTTTTTTTTCTTTTTTAAAGATTTTAAATAAAATTAGTAACAGTTTTTTGTCTTTTATTTTTCTAGGTGTAATAGCCGTTTCAATTTTTTCAACAACAAAAAACTTCGCCAAGAAATAAAATGGTAACCTTATCGTCAAAATAACAGAATTTTCCGTCATACTTCTATAACTAATCTAGGTAGAATGATGTGTTATAGCTTAAAACCTTCCCTGAAACGATGCCTATCTAACGGTATAAGTTCCGTAAAAATCCATGCAGTAGAACTCGAAATTCGAACTCGCGTTCGGAACGAAATTTCCGTTTGGATTTTATATATATATATAATAGATAATAGAATAGATAATAGATTTTATATATATATATAATAGAATAGATAATAGATTATGTGTTATGAACTATCTCAAAGTTTAAAACAGATCGCATTGTTAGATTTCCTAATTTTAACAATATCGCGTTATGTTAGTTCCACATTCCACCACCAGGGAGCGCACTCTATTCTTAACGAAAGCGTATCTGAACGAAACTCCTTCATGCAACCTTTCCGTAGATACATGAATCGGGAGGGTGGCGGTCTTAACCAATAATTTAAGATAATTGCTGAAATTACTACGAAAAATATTCCTAATAGAGTTAGAGGAAATCGGAAGACGGCAAAATAATCGCTGGGAAAAGTTTGCTTGGGTGCTTCGGAGCTACTTTTGGCGCGAGATCTAAGCTCTACGACCAATAGGAGCCCAGATATTTAAGGAAATATGAAGTAACAAAGTCCAAAACAACAGAATTTTCCGTAATCATTCTATAACTAATCTAGGTAGAATCATGTGTTATAGCTTAAAACCTTCCCTGAAACGATACCTATCTAACGGTATATGTTCCGTAAAAATCCATGCGGTAGAACTCGAAATCTAGGCGTTCGGAACGAAATTTCCGTTTGGATTTTATATATATAATAGATTAAGAAGATTTATAATAAGTTTAAGTGAATTTAACATCTTAAGAATTGACGAAGTTATGAATTGTTTCGCCCTAAAATCCTATTTTTTGTGCCCCTTGAGCCCATTTTTAATTTTATCAAAAAATCTGTGATACATAATTTTTTAGTCCTTTTCCTAGAAGTAGTAATAATTTAAACCGATTTGATATGTATAAAAAATTAATAAGTTATGAGTTTTTTTTTCGGTTTTCTCAAAATCCCTCCCTATTTCCACCCTCTTGGTCCGATTTTGCCCATTTACGAACGTGACCGATATTTTCTGCCCCTTAATTTTATGTATCAGTTTGGAAGAGATTTGTGCAGAAAAAAGGAAGTTATAAGTGTCCATAAAAAAGTGATATATATAGATAGATAAATAGATAAAGTTTTTTTTCTGAGGCTGGTTTTGGGTTCTATGGGTCATGATCGGTGTATATCTGCAAATTTGTTTCAAAATTTCAACATAGGAGCGATCGCAATTAGTAGTATTTCAAACGAAATCTACCTAAAAAATAGTAGCCTACGCTTAACGGACGCGACGCGGGTTTAAGATATTTTACCTTAGCTTTCTTCGGAGTATAAAACACTTATTTAATTTCAATCGCATTTCACTATTTATTTTAACATTCGTAGTTTCATTTCAAAAGCGTAACTTAAATATATTTTATATTGAATTTGAAATCGCAATGCGATCGCAATAAGTAGTGTTTCAAACGAAATCTACCTAAAAAATAGTAGCCTACGCTTAACGGACGCGACGCGGGTTTAAGATATTTTACCTTAGCTTTCTTCGGAGTATAAAACACTTATTTAATTTCAATCGCATTTCACTATTTATTTTAACATTCGTAGTTTCATTTCAAAAGCGTAACTTAAATATATTTTATATATATATCACTTGTTTAATATTTTCAATTAAAATTAGCAAAGAGTTTTTAATTATTATTATTATTTTAAGATAAAGATATTTAATTATAAATGTAAAGTTTCTAATTTCTAAAGAAATATGTATTGTTTAATGTTTATTATCCATAGTTTTTTTTTTTTTTTTTTCAAATAAAGAAGTTTTTTGCTAATCAAATATCCAAAGCAGAAAAAAGACAATGAGAAAAATTATTTTACAAATATAGTCTTTAACATTTTTAAAAAGTTATTTTAAATGTCAAGCGTTAACGACTCCAATCAATCCTCATAAACTATAGAAAATATGCGTTCACATATGCGTCCAGTTTTATTTAAATGGCTTATATGTTAAACAACATTTCTTTATTCACTTAAATACATTAGTCGGGAACAATATAATGGTTTTGAGAAACATAAAAAGAAAGTATATTACTCTCATGATAGAAGTATCATATGCGTATATATATATATATATATATATATATATAAGATGGTTTAAAAGCGAAAAATTATGCATGACATTTATATATTTAACCACTATTATATATTTAACCACTTAACAGTCGCATTAAATTACGGCTTAAAAATTCAGATTGCTTATTGCCACCACTTTTTTGAAAAAGAATTATTCACCTTCTTTAATGACAGGTAAAATTTGATACAAGAATAAAGCCAGTTAAACTATTTTATAAAATTGGTGGGAAACAAACAATCTGAATAAAAAACAGAGCCCGTGAATATCACGGGAGCGAGAATTAAGGGGTTAAAAAATAATAATAATGACATTCACTGACATTATATTATAAAGAAATAAATAAAACTATTATAAAAATAAGTAAATAAATATACAGTGTGATTCAAAACAAATATAGCGATTGCAAATGGCCTTAACTATTTAATCGAAATGAATTTATCGATAAGAATTACACAAAATGAAGGAAGCTCAAAATTTTATTTACGTACTTTATAAATGATCTAAGTGACTATCCCTTGGTCACAA
The DNA here is from genome assembly GCA_963932465.1 of Maratus speciosus. NCBI lineage: Eukaryota > Metazoa > Arthropoda > Arachnida > Araneae > Salticidae > Maratus > Maratus speciosus. Next base: position 237,916,861 of record OZ010794.1, on the reverse strand, counting down.
GGACAACATCTAAACATCCTTTCTGTTCAAACATTCAATACCGTATGGGTATCCGTTTAGCATTTTGGAGCATTCTGTGTGTTAGAATTTCACAATTGCCATTCTGTCATCAAAATGCAGAGAAGATTTCGCCAGCGGTACAGTCAAACTCCGCCAAATTCTAATAACATATGCAGATGGCATCAGATGTTTGAACAAAAATTATGTTTAGATGTTGTGGGTGTGACCAAGGGGAGTCACATAGAACATTTATAAAGTATGTAATCAAAACTTTCAACTTCATTTTACATTTTGTGCAATTCTTATCGATAAATTATTTTCCATTAAATAGCTGTAGCCATTTGTAATCGCTATATTCCTTTCGGATCACCCTGTATTATGAAATAAATAGTTACAAGTATTACGAACAAAACAGGTGGGTTAAAAAAAAAAAATCCTTAAAAATTTGAAATTTATTTGTCATAAAAAGGCTTCATTTTCTATGAATTTTGTAAATATTTTTATGTAAAATTTATTGATAATATATTTAAAAATTAATACAGTGGAAATTATTGAAAAATGATTTTTCTAATATAATATTTTTCCTGTGATTCTTTGTGAAAATAATTTTTTTCAATATTTACAACAAATATGTTTTATGTACAGTCGTGGAAAAAAAAAAGTAAACACCCCCTGCTAACTCGTAAACAAATTATCGCAGAAGAAAGTTACTGGTACCGAACGATTCGAAATAAAATTTACTATTAAATGATACAGATAAAATTTGCTTAGGGGGGCACCTACATATTAAAACGAACAATAACTTTGTTTTTTTCAATAGCAGTACACAATTCTGACATCATAAATGAACTCTACATCCTCCAATTAGTCTAAAAACAAATTTTTATACAATTCGTACCATAAGTTTCCGAGAAATTATTGATTTTAAAACGAGAGTATTTTAAGGGCTGTATCCAAATTGAAGTTCGGAAATCGATTATTAGCCGAGAGAACCTCCATCTTGATCAAGGCACCTTAGGAAGTCAATGAAGCCTGCTAGATTACAATACAGCAGAAGAAATTTCAAAATATCTAGTCACTTCTGTTATAGACGGACCCTTAAACCATCATTTTGCCGTTTTTTAAGCATAATTTCAAAACTACTCGGAAGAAAAATGTGAAATTTTGGATTTACATAAAGCAGGACTTAATAAATCTAAATCTATCAAAAAAATTGTAGGTTGCAATTCATAATTCTTTCGAATATTAATTTCATAATTCATATCATAAAATTATAAAAATTGCAAATTCAGCGTATTTATGTTTGGGTATATTAGTGTTATTGCTACAAAAAAAATATCACATTAGGAGCAAAATTTCTGGAGATATTAATAAAAATATGAAAATGTAATTTAACATTAGAAGCACTAAATTTTGAATGTTTATAATTCAAAAACTTATCATTCTAATGACTTGAAATTCGGTGTCTGTGCATAATTCGAACCGAAGATTTGAAATATCTTGTTAAAATTGGGTATTGTCATTGAAAAAAATGAAGTTTTCATTCGTTTTAATATGTAGCAAATTTTATATACCCCCTAAGCAAATTTTATATACATCATTTAAAAGTAGACTTTATTTCCAATCGTTCGGTACCAGTAACTTTCTTCTACGATAATTTATTGAGGAGTTAGTAGGGGGTGTTTACTTTTTTTTTTTCCCACGACTGTACGTAAATGTATCTACATTAATTCAGTGCAATTTATATGAAGAATTCTGGGCCTGAAAGTTACATTAAAAACTAATTAGATATGAAATAAATTGCATATTGTATTACATTTTGCTTTTACCTCTATAAAATCAAAGTTTACATTCATACAAAGCTTTAAATTTTTAAAAAATACCCTCAATATGTATATATATATATATATATATATATATATATATATATATATATTCATTTATTTGCAACTTTACATTTTTTTTACATTCATAAGAAATTTAGAAATATTTTTATTTATAAATTACAAAAGACATTCTGGGTATGATTAAGTAATTTTTTTCTGCAAAATAAAAGAATACCTTTATTGTCTTTAGTTTTGTTTTATATAGATATACGCTGCATCGATTCATAATATTTTTATCTCAATAATTTATAAATTAATTTCACAGTATGTTATACAAAAAGTGAACTGAATCAGATAATAAGTACCAGGCACCCCATTTATTATTATTTTACCAATTTTTAAATAAATATATATATATATATATATACGCCGAGCACTGTGTGGTCCAGCGTTATTGTGCAGGAATACAATCCCATATGCCGGCTGGATGTTGTCTGCCAGACGTTTATTCTGGATGTCTCTTTTCAATTTCCTCAAAGTGTTACAGTACTCTTGAGAACTGAAAGTCTTAACCCCTTGAGGGGCAAGCAAAAATGCCTCTAAATATTGAATCCTCACCGGAGTAATCGAAAATTCTTATTTTTAAATAGGGAAAAGCAATTTTTCAACGATTTCCCCTCCCCCCGAAGTTAAAAATATAATTAAAATTTTCTGGTGAGAATCTTTTTTAAATTAGTTGGTATATATTTTATCACACCGTCCCTCAAGGGATTAACACATTCCATGAATTTGACAAGCAAAATTCCATTAACATCTGAAAACACAGTGACGATAACCATCCTCGCTGACAAAGTTGGGTGGGGTTTCCTCAGTCAGTTTGGTGAACAGGTATGACCACACGCTATTGAGTGCTGTTTTGTACTTTCACACTAAACCCTTGGGGACGAGAGACCGGTATATGTGCCGCGTAAGGGGATCAGAATCAGTGATTATTCTCACCAGTAAATTTTTATTGTAAATTTCATCTTATTTAATCCGAACATTTTCCCGATGCAATCAGGCAAAAATTTCTGTTCTCTAAAACCGGTGAAAAAAGATTAAAAGTTCAGAAAAAGATGCTCGTACCGAACAGTGTTGCCAGTGAGCTTCCTTTTAATAATTCAGATTTCTTGAATAACACCACTTTTTTGAAGTAGTAAAATTTGCCTTGTTTAATGGCATGTTAACTGAGGCGAAAACAATGAGAATTTTATCATTTTAGAAAAGTGTTGCCAATCAAGTTATCTGAATTTTAAAAAAGTAGCCCGCCGGAAACACTGATCCCGAAGGGACTAAGCATACCAACAAAATGGCCTGACATTTACCAAATGAAACATTTCAGAAATTTATTTTGCAAGTGAAATATGTATCAAACAGAAATAAGTTAAATATAAAATTTAAATATTTTATATAAAACTTCTGGTGTGAATTTTGTTTTTTAAACTTGAGTAAAATTCTCGGCATGCTTAGTGTTAAGATACTCAAACATCTTCTTAAACCTCTAGCACATTTTAGATGTCCTTATAAGATATTATCCCTTTCCGGCACGAAGTGTATTCTGGTTATTAATCATGAAATGATGGACTGACACCAGAATTTATAAACGAGTTAGAAAATGCGAACTTGCTTATTTTCAAGTGCGGTCTAAAAGGAAAACGTTAATTTAGTATTCTGGGAACCAGTAAAATACAAGCTAGGTGTCCTTTTTTAAGCCCCCCCCCCCCCCCCCCGCGAAAGGGTTAAACAGTTTTGATGACGTGAAACTAAAGAATTGCTTGGAAATTATATTCAGAGAAATGCAAAGTATTTAGAAAAATCTATTAATTCTAATTCATTATGCACATATAATAGCAAATTATCGTATTTTCTTTAGTTGTCATATTAAAAAATGACTGATGATGGGCACGAGTTTTTTCGAAAAATGGGAATCAAACACGGAATAAAAAAACTCATCGTAGACCTGAGAAACTCTTTCCAAAGGAAATAGCTTTCTCAGTAGAAAAGCTAGTGAAATATGTAACATTTTTAATATGTATGCATTTTAACCCTTAAATGCGCGATTTTTTTTTTTTTTTTTGTTTCGAAAAAAAAAAAATATAGATGATTCTCTGAAAGGTTTATTACACAAGGAAAATAAATCAGAGATACATTTTTCATATAATACGTCAATCTCTTCTTCTGTTACACAATTGCAATACAAGTAAAAACTACTCTCGCGTGGCTGTTTTACTCTAAAACAGGGGTGTCAAACTGTGGCCCGCCGGATACCACAAAATTTTTATAGAAATCATTACCTTATCTAATCATCGAATCTCTGCGATCCAAAGAGTCGACTTTTTCTGTAAAAATTTAGTGGTATCCGGCGGGCCACAGTTTGACACCCCTGCTCTAAAATATAGCAGACTAGTAAATATTTTAATAAGTATGTCTCCAAATACCTTATTTTGTATAATGATTTATTTTATAAAACTTAACCTTTAACCCTTTAATTTTCATGATAGAATACGTTCTAGAAATTACGTGGTTCAGATAATTTGACTTTACACCAGAAAGTTTCAATGGTTAATTCCGCTTTATTTTAATTCGTCTGTTATTAATAAAAACAAATAATTGCTATTTTAATTTTCTGGTTTGAATTAGGTATATACGAATAAAAAAAAAATTTATAAAATTCAGAACACTGTTATTTTCGTAAATGCAAAGCTGCGCACTAAAGGATTAAATAGAATATAATCAACATAAAATGAAGTTTACAAACACAAATTTCGTTACTGAAAGTTTCTCAGAACAGCTATACATCAATAATAATGATAATAAAAATAATAATAAAACTTAGTAATAAAACAACTATATATAATAATAATAGTAAAAATAATTATAATAAACTTCGTTTATCACTAAGAAAACATGTGGCGATTAATGGTCCAAGAGATCAAATTGATTGTTTGAAAAATTGTTCAGGAAGACTATACAACGATTTTAAAAATGATGTTCTTGAAAAGAATAAAACGCTGTAAGCTTTTAGGACAATGTTTACCCATTATTAATTCTCTAATAATTATAGCTTCAAAATTACCCATCTGTCTTCATTTTGGATTTCCAATTAGTACAATTCGATTAACGTAGCCCTTTAAGCGACGAAAAAGAAAAAAAAAAGTGGAAATTTCAAGCTGGTCAAAGTTGTGTTACACTTTAAACAATTTGTTAAGTAAAAATTACTTCAGTGAAAAATTAAATATTTAATGGAATTGTATAAAATAACTCATATTTATTCCATCATAAAAATATATTTAATAATATTCGAAATTTAACTAAAAACAATAATTTTGCGCAATTTTGAACACATGCTTCCGAAGAAAATTTGGAAACTAATTCATGCCTCCAACACCATTATTTCAAAACTTGATCCTTTGATCTCTTTTCTGAGCTATTTGCTTAAATATACAGCGTTATTGTTGCATCAACATTTTGAATGAATTTCTATAAAGGCATACATTTCCCCATTTGATATTTTCAAATAGCTTAATAAGTACTCAGCAAAGGAAAAACATTAGAAATTTATTACTATATGGAAATTCCTAATTACAGTAATTGAACAAAGTTGAAATATTGACAATTTATATTTTTAAATTTCACATATTTTTAATATATGAAAATGCCCATTTTACTAACCCAACCAACTGTGGCACGCCGGATACCACTAATTTTTTAAAGTAATAGCCGACTTCTTGTATCACAGAGATTCGATGATTAGATAAAGAAATGATTACTGTAAAATTTTAGTGCCACAGCTGCCACAAACGGCGTGCCACAGTTGGCCTCCCCTCAACTAACATCTACATCTTTTGAAAGCCTCTCCGCATTTCAAGAGTTCTCTTTTTGTTGCTAATAGATCTGCAAAATTATGACACCAAAATGCGAGAAAAGTTTCAGAATAAATCTACTTCAAAACGTGTCGTCATTTCCCTCTTTCGCTTAACCCCTTAAGGATCACTTAGTATTTGGAAAAACCATCCAAAAAGTTTCTATTTTTTTATTACAAAAATTGAATAATTATAAGATTTCTAAATAAAATATGCAATTAGTTCCGTTTAAGGCGAAAAAAAGTTGTTATAGAAAAAAATCACATTTTTAGAAATGAAAACATGCGAGAATTCTGTGTGTTCATGTTTGTTTTACACCATACAAATTTATGCGAATAAGTCCTTTATTTTTCACATTTTAGATATTTATTTAATATCACTAATTTTTTAGAAATAATAATTAAAATAATGTAGGTATATTAAATTTTGACGATTAATAATTTTTTTGAGTGTGATATATTTCGAAACATGCAATACAAACTCCAAGATCACAATCAGCGTCAAAATCCGTACCCGAGCGGCAATATTCAAAGACTTCACACGGAAATACCAAACCAGCATTTTTCTAGTTTAAGAATTTTTTCCAGCAATTAAATCTCCATCCCGGAAATATGACGGGTACGAGAAATAACAAACGACACTTCAGCCGTGATATTCACGGACTGTGTCTTTTATTCACATTATTTGATCCCCAACAGTTTTATAAAAAGTGCAATTGACTTTCTTATGGTATCATTTTACCTGTCATTAAATAAGGTGAATATTTCTTTTTCAAAAAAGTGGTGCCAATAAGCAATTTGAGTTTTTAAACCATAATCTAATGCGATCGTTAACCCTCTGTCTACCAGAAGGGTCCAATGGACCCGACATGTACATTCAAAATATTTATTCAAACCAGAAATTTCTTCAAAACAAACTAAATGTATAAATCAGACAATAATAAGTTAAATAAACAAATTAAATAGTTTTAAGTAAAAATTCTGGTGTAGAATGTTTTTATAAAACTTGAGTAAAATTTCCGGTAGTTCTAGGGTTAAGGGGTTAAAGCAGATGAGAAACATGCATCCAATGCCAAAACGTCCATAGTGTTCTTGGACATAATGATAATCGATTTCGGGATTAATCCCATCAGTGATTTAGTTAGGATGGGTGTCCAAATATCCAGGGTACCGCTAATTTTGAATATTATTTTTCACCTTGTTTAATGGAAGAAAATCCTGTGATTACATAATAGGAAGAATATTCCTTTAAAATAGTGTTATCCAAAGTCCCTGGGCCATTACACTGTCTACGTCACTGATTCCCAATATTTAGGAAGTGTTGCCGGAATTTATAATTATCGATATATATTGCAATAGAACCGCTCCAAAAAGAGAAGCTTTATCCCCTTCAGGGTCGGGGGGATATGATATATCCAGTGGTGAGATTAAAATAATTTAACAACAGGCTCGCTGCCGAAATGTTTTTGATACATAAACGTGAAAGAAAATGAAGCATCACACATCGATTATGAAAAACATTCCAATATTTTATGAACATTGTTAAAAATCTTTGATCTCTTGGTACAGTGAAAAAAATTTTTTGAACATGTTTCCCTATGAAAGAACGTAACTTATTTAATAAATGTTCGGCAATCATGAAACTCTGATAAAATCTTCTATCAGAAACTACATAAGGAGATCGAGATATTGCTGAAGTCTGTTCTCGTGAGAATAGTAACTCATTGATTGTCAAGCATTCCTATTTACATCCTTGCCTTGGTGATAAATGCTTGTCATTTTTTCAAAGTTTATCTCGATAAATCGGCTCTTGTGAGTGTTAGGTGCTTGATTTCTGGATTTTTTGAATGCGTGTTTTGTGTTAGTTTTTATCACCAAAGTCGCAAATTTCACCGAGATATTCATCAGTATCGCCCTCTATAATTAATATCAAATGACTCAAACTATTTGTGTAGGAACAATAATTCGCACTTGAAGAAGATATATCTGGAAATTTTGTATCAATAATGAAATGTAGCTCTGTTTAAAAAGATACAACATATTTCAAAAACCTTTAAGCCCTTGGGGACGAGCAACCGGTATTCGTGCCGCTTAAGGTGCTCATAATCGGTGATTATTCTCACCAGTAAATTTTTATTGTAAATTTTGCTTTATATAATCCGAGAATTTTTCCGATTCAATTAGAAACAAATTTCTGTTTAAAAAAACCGGTGATTAAAGATTAAAAATTCTGTAAAAGACGCTTGTCTCGAAGGGGTTAATACAATAAATGTCCATGGATAACAGCTGCCAATGAAATTCATCAGCACTCTATACATTTACATATTGAAACTAGCAAAAATAAATTTGAATTATTTTGGGTATCCTATACTGAAAATAGGTTTATGAGTTGAAAAGTTTAAAAAAAGTATTCAAAAAGGTAGTATATTATTTCATATAGTTAATATCTAAATAAAGCAATAAAGGATGTAGAAAAAACTAGATTATAGTCTAGCCCTTTAACCGTCTGGCCCGGATTTTTCCGTTTCTAGAAAACATGTTAAAATGGTTGTAGACTAAAATATTTTAAACCGAATTTTAATTTGAGCCATATATAAAAATAAGGGATATTAAAGATATTATAGCATCAAACTGCGATTAATAAATATATATATCCTGGAATTTACAAGCATTTTTATAAAAATACAGTAAAACCCTCGGACGGTGAAAGGGCTAGAAAAGAGATGTAAAATATTAAATAACGTGTGTTATTTGAGATATTTACATATGCTACTTGATAAGCGTCCTCACTTTCAATTTTCTTTACCTTTACATGAACATTGTCGGACGCATGCTTCTTTCTTAAAATGCATTCTTTATAAAAGTAGGAACTCATTCATTTAGAGGTTTTTAGGGCAATTGGGCTATAATTTTCATGCTTGATGCATTAGAAATAGTTAGTCGACTTCTCTTCTATGTCCATATTATGTTTATCTTTGAGAATCCTTTTTTCTTTTCGGCTGATCTTGCAGCACTTGTTCTGACAATATTTTTAACCTTTTGATACTTTAAAAACCGCCTTAGTTTTAGAAAAATATTTAAAATATAATTAAAAAAACTGCCGATAATCATTAATATGAATTAAAAGTGTGATTAAATATAAATAATGGTTTTCCAGCTGCTTTCCATGGAAGTATTACATCTCCAATATTTGAGTAAATGTGTTGGAGAAAAATAAGCAGTTTACTCCTCTATTCAAATGACTAACAATTTCTTTTCAAATGTTCAGAATTTAGTAGCCTGTTTCAAATGTTCAGAATTCAATACCCTTTCATTTTCGTAATTCGTTACCTTGTTTTTAGAAAGCATGTTCCCGAGCTCAGTAAAACATTTATAATCTTCTACAAATTTGATATGTTTTAAAGTTTCTGAAGTAATAAAACCCTCATCGTCTTTATTTTGTATGTGCCTTTTTCTTCCGAAGCATATCAAATATTTCAATAAATTTTATAAGTTTTCATTCTTTATGATGCTTATACTTCTTATTCGCACTGCTTCTGAAAGACGAGGAATTTCATTTAAAATATATAGTCATCAAGGCAGGGGTGATTCTGTTCCGAATTTTCCAAAAATTTAAAGCATTCAGTACCGGAATTTTTAAAAAATCGATCATCAGTCCGGAAATTCGGACATAAAATATCGCGAATTTAAACAAATGCTTGCCGAAAAAAATCAATTTCGTCAATGGTTTGTAGAAAAAATCGTCAATTTCGTCAAAGGATCGCTGCAAAAAAGTAAATCCCGTCAAGAAATTGCGAAAAAGAGTCAATGTCGTCAAGGGATCGCGAAAGAAATGCTAATTTCGTCAAATGATCTGTGGAAAAATTGATGTTCGGCAAATGATTGAGAGGAAAACGCGAATTTCGTCGAAGAATCCCCTAAAAAACGAAAATTTCTACAAAGAATCACGAAAAAGAAAAACCCGGAAATTTTGTCAAAGGACCGAAAAAATAGAAATTTCGCCAAAGGATCGAGGAAAAAAACACGAATTTCGTCAGAGTGCTTCCGAAAAACTCATAATTAGCGACAGGAGGGATTTCTCCCTCTCCTCTGCTGTGACCTTTCAGAAAATTTGCGATGAATTACAGATTTCTTTTTTTATTATTATTATTATTACTCAGAATCACCCGGCATCTAGATAATATCACTTATAAATATGAAGAGCTTCCCTTCTCATCGCTGACTGTAAGCTAATTACTAAATCATTAAATTTAGAACACTTCTAATTTCAAAAATATTTCAAATGTTGTTCTTCATCATCTTAAAAACCGTATTTTGCTTAGAAAAAATTCGGTCCTTTGTGTCCTACAACATATTTTGAATAACTTTATCCATGCTGTAACGAGTAAGACAATTTGTTGCACGACAAAAATTTCTGGAGTTATGATATTTAGAATTTTATCATTTCTTGGTACAAAAAATGGACCAGATAACGCAGGAGATTCGTAAAATAGAAAGTATCACGACTCGGCGAGTTTAGACCATTCACTATTTTTTAGGGTTTCGTTCATCTGACGGAACCCTATTCGTCTCGCTCCTCTGTCTGTCTGTATGTCTGTCCGTCACAGAGCCCGTTCTCAGAAACTACACATGTTGGAGATTTGAAATTTTGCATACTTATAGATGACCACCACACATCATACGACAAATCATAAAATTTTGAAAAAGTCGTACATTTAACCCTTTGGGCTCCCACATGTGTATTTTAAACAATTCTTTCTAAGTGAGTCGCTAATTAGGTTGCAGGCATGAAATTTTGCGTACTTATAGATGGACACCTCAGATCAAACGACAAATCATAAAATTTTGAAAAAGTCGTACATTTAACCCTTTGGGCTCCCACATGTGTATATTAAACAATTCTTTCTACGTGAACCTCTAATTAGACTGGAGGCGTGAAATTTTGCATACTTATAGCTGAATACCTCACATCAAAAGACAAATCATAAAATTTTGAAAAAGTCGTATATTTAACCCTTTGGGCTCCCCCATGTGTATTTCAAACAATTCTTTCTATGTGAGCCTCTAATTAGGTTGGAGGCGTGAAATTTTACAAACTTATAGCTGAACACCTGACATCAAACGACAAACTATAAAATTTTCAAAAAGTCGTACATTTAACCCTTTGGGCTCCCACATGTATATTTTAAACAATTCTTTCTAAGTGCGTCCCTAATTAGGTTGCAGGCGTGAAATTTTGCGTACTTATAGATGGACACCTGAGATCAAACGAAAAATCATAAAATTTTGAAAAAGTAGTGCATTTAACCCTTTGGGCTCCCACATGTGTATTTTAAACAATTCTTTCTATGTGAACCTCTAATTAGATTGGAGGTGTGAAATTGTGCATACTTATAGCTGAATACCTCACATCAAACGCCAAATCATAAAATTTTGAAAAAGTCGTACATGTAACCCTTTGGGCTCCCACATGTGTATTTTAAACAATTCTTTCTATGTGAACCTCTAATTAGATTGGAGGCGTGAAATTTTGCATACTTATAGTTGAATACCTCGCATCAAAGGACAAATCATAAAATTTTGAAAAAGTCGTACATATAACCCTTTGGGTTCCCACATGCGTATTTTAAACAATTCTTTCTAAGTGAACCCTAATTAAGTTGGAGTCGTGAAATTTTGCATACTTATAGTTGAATACCTCAGATGAAACGACAAATCATACATTTTCAAAAAGTCGTACATTTAACCCTTTGAGCTCCCACAAGTGTATTTTAAACAATTCTTTTTAAGTGAGCCCCTATTTAGGTTGGAGGTGTGAAATTTTGCATAATTATAGCTGAACACTTCACATCAAATGACAAACCATAAAATTTTGAAAAAGTCGTACATTTAACATTTTGGGCTCCCACATGTGTACTTTAAACAAGTCTTTCTAAGTGACACCCTATTTACGTTGGAGGTGTGAAATTTGGCATACTTATAGCTGAACACTTCACATCAAATGACAAACCATAAAATTTTGAAAAGTCGTACATTTAACCCCTTGGGCTCCCACATGTGTATTTTAAACAATTCTTTCTAAGTGAGCTCCTAATTAGGTTGGAGGTGTGAAATTTTGCATACTTATAGCTGAGCACCTCGCATCAAACGACAAATCATAAAATTTTCAAAAAGTCGTACATTTAACCCTTTGATCTCCTTCATGTGTATTTTAAACAATTCTTTCTAAGTGAGCCCCTAATTAGGTTGGAGGTGTAAAATTCTGCATACTTATAGCTGAGCATCACACATAAACGGCAAATCATGAAATTTTGAAAAAGTCGTACATTTAAGCTTTTGGGTTCCTACATGTGTATTTTAAACAATTATTTCTAAGTGACACTCTATTTAGGTTGGAGGCGTGAAATTTTGCATACTAGCTGAACACCATCATGCGACAAATCATAAAAAATTTAAAAAGTCGTACATTTAACCCTTTGGTCTCCCACATGCGTGTTTTAAGCAATTCTTCCTAACTGAGCCCCTTATTAAATTGGAGATTTGAAATTTTGCATGCTTATTATAGCAGAAAACCTGAGGCCAGGCGACAAATTATAAAATCTTGAAAAAGTCTTACGTTTAACACTTTGAGCTACCACATATGTATTTTAAGCAATTCTTTCTAAGAGAGCCCCTAACTAAGTTGGAGACATGAATTTTTGCATACGTATAACTGAATACCTCTGACGACATGACAAATCATAAAATTTTCAAAAAGTCTTATATTATTTACTCCTCCGTGCTCTAACGTATATTTTAAGCAATTTTTCTAACCTCCGCCCTTTTCACCCGGGGAGCACTTTTCCAACTTTTGCCGACACCCCTTTGACCATTCTTTCATATTACGCACCATAGCCTTACATATTAGAGTTCCACTTTTTACCGCCAGGGGCGCCTACTTATCTCGGGTGCTACGGGCCCAATCCCTTCGACTAATATGTATACGGATAGTATGTAAAACGGAGTTTCGTTCGGATAGAGATTTGTTTAGAATAGAGTGCGCCCCTGGTTGCGAAATGTAGAACTAACAGGTTTTTCGAAAGGATAAAGTGTTTTGAAATGAATATTAAACGAAACCCTCTGTGCGATCTGTGCTCACACTTACCCACTTGTTTCATTTTTTAGAGCATGGGAAATCTTTTTCGACTCGTAAATAGAACTTATAGGACTCAGGGGTCTAAAAAAGTGTTACATTTATGAAAATAACTCCCTTAATTTAAATTACTTCTAAGATATGAAGAACATTATTTTAAAGAAATGCAACTGGAAATATAATAATAACTTTAACGATTTAATCATTAGATATTGCTATTGATCAGCAATAACACGAATATTCCGTTATATTTTCAAATGCAGCAGCCAAAGAAAAGTACCTTTTATTCGGATATAAGTATTTATTTTAATGCTCAATAAGCAAGCCATATTACTATGGTTGGATATTGCCATATTATTATGGTATGGCTTGGATGACCCTCCCACAAAGTTAAAGGATTTGTTAAATGCAAAAACTGACCCTATCCAACCCATCAATAGATCAGGAGTTTATATTATACCCTTCAAGAAAGAAAACAAAGATTTTATGTACATAGGTATGACACTGCGAAAATTTCGTGACAGAATAAAGGAACATGAAGCAGATCCGAGATTAAATAGACCCCACACTGCGTTAGCAAGATTAGCACAAACTCAGCCTATAAAAGGAGATTTCAATAGAGCCAAAATTATTTTCCATACAAGTAATCACCAAGAAGCTATCATAAGAGAATCTCTGTAAATAATACCTAATAAAGAAATGCGAATTGAATATTTCCAACTGAGCGAAAAAATGCCCAGGCTGGGAATCGAACCCAGATCCTTGGCTTACAAGGCCAATGCTTTTCCATTTAAGCTAACTGGGCCGACAACCAGCCAGCATATTTCGCTCAGCAAACCTTATTGGTAATAACATCTGGTCTGTCATGTAGACAGCTCAACAGAATAAACCGCAGGTAAAGGAACTCCATATAAACGATGGATACGTAGATGAACTATTATTTTAACACAATCAAACTGATTGGTAAAGTTATCATACGAATTGAATATTTCCCACTGAGCGAAAAAATGCCCAGGCTGGGAATCGAACCCAGATCCTTGGCTTACAAGGCCAATGCTTTTCCATTTAAGCTAACTGGGCCGACAACCAGCCAGCATATTTCGCTCAAATTCCCAGCCTGGGCATTTTTTCGCTCAGTTGGAAATATTCAATTCGTATGATAACTTTACCAATCAGTTTGATTGTGTTAAAATAATAGTTCATCTACGTATCCATCGTTTATATGGAGTTCCTTTACCTGCGGTTTATTCTGTTGAGCTGTCTACATGACAGACCAGATGTTATTACCAATAAGGTTTTCTGAGCGAAATATGCTGACTGGTTGTCGGCCCAGTTAGCTTAAATGGAAAAGCATTGGCCTTGTAAGCCAAGGATCTGGGTTCGATTCCCAGCTTGGGCATTTTTTCGCTCAGTTGGAAATATTCAATTCGTATGATAACTTTACCAATCAGTTTGATTGTGTTAAAATAATAGTTCATCTACGTATCCATCGTTTATATGGAGTTCCTTTACCTGCGGTTTATTCTGTTTAGCTGTCTACATGACAGACCAGATGTTATTACCAATAAGGTTTTCTGAGCGAAATATGCTGGCTGGTTGTCGGCCCAGTTAGCTTAAATGGAAAAGCATTGGCCTTGTAAGCCAAGGATCTGGGTTCGATTCCCAGCCTGGGCATTTTTTCGCTCAGTTGGAAATATTCAATTCGTATGATAACTTTACCAATCAGTTTGATTGTGTTAAAATAATAGTTCATCTACGTATCCATCGTTTATATGGAGTTCCTTTACCTGCGGTTTATTCTGTTGAGCTGTCTACATGACAGACCAGATGTTATTACCAATAAGGTTTTCTGAGCGAAATATGCTGGCTGGTTGTCGGCCCAGTTAGCTTAAATGGAAAAGCATTGGCCTTGTAAGGCAAGGATCTGGGTTCGATTCCCAGCCTGGGGACATTTTTTCGCTCAGTTGAAAATATTCAATTCGTATGATAACTTTACCAATCAGTTTGATTGTGTTAAAATAATAGTTAATAAAGAAATGGTCTGTAACGATATGTTATCATATGATATCCACACAGTCTGGAAAGAATTAATACATAGGTAATAGAGTGGAGCGTAGAATAAAAATTTTTGAATTCAAAATCGGCCCGGTGTGCGAAAGTTGCATATTGTATTGCGTATTATGTAAAAAAAAATCCCGGCCCCGGAATTGATATCTTCATGTGCCCCAAGGGGCGCGAAATTCCCGAATTTTAGCTAAATAAAGCTAATGTTCTTGAATTTTAATAGCTATTAAAAAAAATAATTTGCTATAGGCCCATTGTGGATACAATGCAATTTTGTCCCCTTACCATATGTAAAAAGTTTCAAATCCCCTGAACATCATCTTCATGTGTCCCAAGGGACGCAAAATCTCCGAATTTTAGCTAAATTACGCTAATTTTCTGGAATTTTAATAGCTATTTAAAAAAATTAATTTGTTATTGGCCCATTGTTTATACAATGCTATTATGTCCCCTTACCATATGTAAAAAGTTTCAAATCCCTTGAACATCATCTTGATGCGCCCTAGCAGGGTTAAAACATTATGAAATATGACAAAATTTGACTTATTACAGGTTTACTTGAATCTATTATTAAATAATAAAAATCAATATATACATAAATGTTTGACATTTTTATTAATTTCGACCACAATATGATATAATATATGTTCCTTTTCTATGTTTACATTTAACTCCTGAGTTTTAATAAGCAAATGATGTTTATAATAGGTAAGAGTAATACGAGGTTTTAAATACTTTCAGTTTGTAATTTGTAATCGCATTTTGTATCAAAAGTCTTCATTCTAGAACATGACTCAATTTGAGTCCCAATTTATCCTTCCCTTCTTTCATATCTAGATACAGATTCAAAGGGCTATATTGCTAATTTAACAGTTCTCTCAGTTACTTGTGTGTGACATGGAAATTTTAACAGGTTTAAAAGAATTTCAGTGCCAGCACATAGCGCGGACCATTCTCGAACCTTTCAATTTCTTCTGACCCCAGTCTCCTGGTAATTGGAGTCTCCATTCGCTTTTTTACATCTCTCTCTAATCTTTGATTCCAATCAATTAACCCTAGATCTACCGGGAATTTTATTCAAGTTTTAATAAAACGTTCTACACCAGAATTTTTATTTAAAACTATTTAACTTATTTATTTACCTTATTTTTGTCTGGTTTATATACTTAGTTTATTTTAAAGAAATTTCTGGTTTGAATGAATATTTTGTATGTACCTGTCGGGTCCAATGGGCCCGTCTGGTAGACGGAGGGTTAAATTGACATAGTCTGGTGCTGCAAAATCTATTTTTGGAACCCTAAACTTCCTTTTATTCCTGTTTTGTAGCGGTTTTCTCTGCTAACTATCATTGTTTTCTACTTTTATGCGTCTAAATACGAGTTCCCTACTGTGCTTCCTATCATCTGCTAACATAGCAAGGAGTTTTCCTCATGAGCGAAATAGTTGTTTCTCTGGATCAGAACGTCAATAATATTCACCAAATCCGACTCCAGATACATGTAATTAATATAAACAGAATATAAACAGAACTTCAATATAAACAGAAACGGGCGCTTGTAACAGTGATATGTGTTCTTCTTTTCTTAGGATGATTCGAAATAATTTCCTATTTTTTCGTGAAACAACGTACTGTCCTTACGGTCGTAAAAAAAAAACAAAAAAAAAAAAAAAAAAAAAAAAAAAACATTGCAGTTAATCAAAAATTCCACTGAGATGATGACATACCCTGCCTTAACGTCTCACGTTCCCATCTTACTTTATTACAGAAGTATCATCATCAGCATAGTGGATGATGTCAAAGCCAGCAGCAAAGTCATCTACAAAACAGGAATTTCAGGAAGATTACGGTTCCAAAATTAAATTCTGATGCAAAAGACTGTGCAATTCAATTGATGGGAATAAAAAATTACAGGGGGATGTGAAAGAACGAATGGTGACTGCAATTACCCTCAGATTGGGGACAGAAGAAATTGAAAGGTTCAAGTATGGTGCACTAGGTGCAGGGATTAAAGCCCTTTCAAGCCTGTTGAAATTGCCAAGTCACCACACAAGCAACTGAGAGAACTGTTAAAATTCTAACAGAGGCATCCGAAGCACTATGTGGATATGATAAAAGTGATGGATAAATTGGATTTCAAATTGAGTCACGTTCCAGGAGAAAGACTTTTCATTCAAAAAACGCGATTACAATGTTAAAACTCAAAGTTTTAAAAACTCATATTACTTTTACCTATTATAATTATTTAATGCTTGTTAAAACTTAGGAGTTAAATGGATTATGGAAAAGAAACATATATAGCCGAACTTAATAAAAATTTGTGTAAATCTTGATTTTTATTATGTAACAGTATCTTCAAGCAAACCTAAAACAAGTCCAATTTTGTCAAATTTCATAATGTTTTAACCCTTTGGGGTTAATTGTTGGGGCGCATAAAGATGATGATGTAGGGATTTGAAACTTTTTACATATGATAAGGGGACATAATAACATTGTATCCACAATGGGCCAATAATAAATTAATTTTTTTAATAGCTATTAAAATTCAGGAAATTTGGTGTAATTTAGCTGAAATTCGGGGATTTCCCGCCCTTTGGGGCGCATGAAAATGATATTCAAGGAATTTGAAACTTTTTACATATGGTAAGGGGGCATAATAGCATTGTATTCTCAATGGGCCAATAACAAATTAATTTTTTAATAGCTATTAAAATTCAGGAAAATTAGCGTAATTTATCTAAAATTCGAGGATTTTGCGCCCCTTGGGGCGCATGATGATATCAATTCAGCGGGCTGAATTTTTTTTACATAATAAGCAATACAATACGCAACTTTCGCACACCGGGCCGATTTTGAATTCAAAAATTTTTATTCTACGCTCCACCCTAATAGGTAATAAACCAGTACTTTTTTGAGAAAAAAAAAAACACTTCCGTTCCCCCCTTATATACCATACCACCCTTGAAGTAAAATGCTCTGTTCCGGACAAGGCTAAAGACGCAGAGAGAAAACAGCTATTAGTTTTTCACTGAAGATGACCGAGTAAGTGTCGGTTGAAAACGTTTTGGATTTTAAATGACTTTAATGTGTTTTTAAAGGATTTTATTATACTTGACACCTGTAAGCAATGTATTTACATTTATTTGTATCTTATGTATGTTAGAAAGTAAATTAATTTAAATGCAATTTTCGCATTTGAAATATCATTTTAAGAACCAGATCGCCGAACACAACACAGATTAATAAAAGGTTCGACCGAGACGGTACGAACCGGCTGAATCCCACCACTGGTTATATCCCACATACGATTTACCCGCCAACGTTCCACAAGTGGAACATAAACTATGTGGTGCTATATCTTTTTTAAGTATTTGTTTAATCTGTTTGAAATTTTTGATATATCTTTTTAAAAAATGTGTTTTAATGGATTAAAAATTATTTTTTTTATAATTTTTTGTGGTTTCTATTTTGCAGCTTGTTGAAATATAACAAAAAACGTAAATGTAGTAGACTGTGCTTTTTACTCTATCTATAATTTTAGAATTCAAATGTGAGTGCTGTGATGATTATTACTGTAATGCTTAGTGTTGTTTATTACGTTTTATGCATAAATGAATTTTTTATCTTATTTCGTTTTTGTTTTATGATCATTTGAACGCCAATGTTCCACATGTGGAACGTTGGCGGTTCAGAGTACAAAATTATCTTATTGTTACTTTTTTTAGGATCTTGATCATTTTACATCATTCGATTATTTTTTATTATTTTCTCACCAGTATTATTAAAGAATAAATTTTATCACATATGTCTGTCACACCTGTTGTCTGTGAAAAATTTTTGAACCAATAAATGCCAATAAAATCTACAAAAGAATTGCAAAAACAATAAAATAATCTTTTCAAAAAAATATTAACCGACTTGAAAAAAGCACAAAAAAGAATTAAATAATTCTTTAAACTTCTTTAATGACGAAACGTTATCCATTAACAGCACATCGGACATCATGTATCGGCATAAAAACGTTAAATTTAATATATAGAATTTAATATCTACCAAACATGGATTTTCTAGAGAATATTTTTTACAAAAGATTAATTTACATATTTATGATTTAATTTACGAATATATACATATAAAAAGTAATAAATTACTTTTTGAAGTTGGTGCCAACCTATCTTAAGTATAGTAAAATTGTGAATATATTGAAGCTATTACCATGAATAAAGTGATGATGGAAAATATTATACAAAATTTTAAAAAAATGCTCTATTAATTCAGCAAATTATTCGTTTAATCATTATCGATTCTGAACGTTTGCTCTTAGCGAAACGAGATCGACCAATCAGAAGGCTGCATTTTTGCAAACAGCGAAAAGTTCGCAAAACTTCAGGCTTCTGATTGGTCAATCTTGTTTCACTACCAGCAAAAAATCTATCTGGATCTCGGCCCTTGTCCAGCTAAGTTTTCGCACTTTGAACGATCTCGTATCTCTGTAAGAGTAACAGTATGAAAGATGAATGCTTATAATGTGCGATTGCTTGAAAAAGGATTTGAATTTTAAAGTTTTTACTTTTTTAAATGTTCTAATCATCAGATTTTTATAAAATTGGAATGGGACCAAATGGGTGACTTGCACTATCAAACAATATAAAAATTATCAAAATCGGTTCACATTTAAGAAAGTTATGCGTGAACATGGGCAAAACATACATACAGGTTGAATTGATAACCTCATTCTTTTTGAAGTCGGTTAAAAAGGAGGAGATTTTGATTATTATAGCAGGGCTCCCAAATGATCCGCCAACTGAATACCAATATTTTTTTAGGAAATTTTTCTTTTTAGATTTTTCTTACAAACCGCCCCGGAACCACCTTTGAAAGTTAATTCTAGCGCAAACCTACCATAAAATTTTCTGTTAAAATTTATTGGTATTCAGTTGGCGGACCATTTGGGAGCCCTGTTATAGTGATGGCAAAGTTGTTTGTGTACGATGGAGTGACAACAGCGCCGTTACTGTTATATCAAATTGGGAAGCTAACACATCGCTAACTCAAAGTGGAACATGATATTCTCGAAAATTGAAGCGAGGAGTTTCAATCAGATAACCGCGATTCATTAGATTGTATAATTAGAATATGGATAGTGTAGATTTTTGGATTATTTGCTTGGAACATGTCCTCCAGTACTTCGACGATAAAAATGGTGATGAAATCTGTTTACAAATAAACTAAATATGGGTGTTGTTACTTGTCATGCAGTAGATTCAAAAGAAACCCTAAGCCATTTGTAATTTCGTCGTGAAATTTCCACTGTTGCCATAAAAATTGGAATTGATGTTTGAGAAAGAGAATGGAAAGTTCTATTGCTCCAGCAAGTATGGACATTATCACCTCATTCAGTAGCTATTGTTTTTCGTCTACTACTCAAGAAGGTTCTCAAATCGACAGAAAAAAATGAATAAATGGTGAGAATATTATGGAAAGCGTATGCATGAAAAATGTTTTCAGGCCTTTCATAAACATTTTGCTGTTAGTGACTAAACATGTTCCTAAAATAGAAACATGTCTTACTTTACCTTGTTTTTTTTTTTGTTTTGTTATGTGTGCAGTGCTGGTATGATTCGAAAGAAAAATTCGCCAAAATGAACAAATGTTTTTAGTCCGCCAACAGTGGCGTGGCGTGAAAATTTTCGGTGGTCATCGCAATTATTTAAGTTTGTGGTGAAAATTTATTAACTCTAAAATTCAATGGTTGAATGTTCAAAAAAGAAACTTTAAATCTTACCTTCACTTATACATGAACTCCAAATGTTCTGCTAAAACTGGATCGTAGAGTTTTAAAAGCTTATTAAGAGTTTTAAAATATTGCTTGGTCATCGCCGCATCCAGCGATGACCGGACGCCACGCCACTGTCCGCCAACGTTCCACAAGTAGAACATACCTGTAACTCCACTTCTATTTTATATGACAACATTGGTGGAAAAAAGGTCGCGAAATCGCTTTTTCTTATTTTGCAATAAACTTTCTTTGGAGATTCCAGTGTGAGTTCGACATTACAGAAGGACAATTACTTGCCCCTCAAAGGTTTAAATGCAGTAACATTTTTCACGCTTTTCTCAAGGAAATGCTGATGTTTGTTTCTGACACATTTACATGCGATTCTTAAGATAGGATTTCTACACCTATTGTTCCTGTGTCACATCCCACGTTACATCGATACTCTATCGTATCGGTTGTATGTACGGGTGAGGTAACAAGATTAACGCGTTCGGAAACAGCATCACTTACAAGAATTTTACTCGGTTGTTCAACTTTTTATAGCACTAATTTTACGTACATTTTAGCAGTAACAGCAAGTGAAATTTAATATAAAAATTTATTTTAAATGTATAACGGTACAAATAGAATATAAAAATTGTCGTTGTATAAGCCTTGCGAATATTAATTGAATACAAAAAACCCAGTGACGAATCATATTTAAAAAAGCCATCGTCCGTTAAGGTTTAAATACAAGAGCTTTGTAGAATTTACGGAAAATCACAATTAGACACTTTGATCTTACAATTTTTTAGGATTCATATTACAGGGAATTTTGCTAACTTTCACCAATGTAAATTCCAATCACCTCTTATAGGGAAAAATTTTCAAAAAGTAACTCATAAGACAAAATGCATTTTTTCATTCTTATGTATAATCCTAAATACCATAACAAAATATACTTTAGGTATTCAGACATGTAAAAAACGTCCAATAAACATAAAGTACCATTGGGATCATTCTAAAATAATTATCGTAAATCTTTCAATTTAAAACTTTCGTAGAATTGTTCCCGAAAAAACATAAATGGAAATAAAAATAAACTCTTAATGATAGTTTTATTGTGTAAACCACTTTAGAAAATTCGCATTTTTCGCATTCGTTGGTTTAAAAAAAAAAAAAAAAAAAAAAACAAAAAACCCTAGTATCAAGAGAAATTAGATTGGTAACAATCTATTTCGAAAGAATTTTTCTCATTCTTATTATTTAGTTGATATTTTAAGTTAAAATTTATGGCCAACAGTTGTTGGAAATTGACGATTTTCCTTTTTATTTCAGAAAAAGGATTTACGCTAAAAATAAATGTCTTTTATTTGGTATTTTCAATGAATATATTTTTTTCTATTTTCCCTTTTAATGGTTGAGAACGGGGTTGCCAGTCTGACCTCCATTTCATGCCGAAATTTAGGTTTCAGTTCAAAAATGTTTGAAAAAGTAACTTTTACTCTAAATAATCAAGAATAGTTTAACATTAAATTAATCTTAAAATACTTCTTGCATTTTCTGGTATGAATCCGAGATTTTTAAATAAAAGTGGAGGCCAAACTTCCAACACTGCTTAATGGAATTATTAATAAAGAGGAATTGACATATCCTTAACTCATTAAAGCCAGTTGGTAAGAACACTTGCCATATAAGGCGAACAAAACTTTTAAATTTGACTACCAGTATTTTAGTGTGGAAAATTTCACATTATCTAATCTCAGATTTTGAGTGATTGGCTAAATCAAAATTACAAAGTGGAAAAAAACAGTGTCGAAGAATTAAAAGAAATTTAAACGAGGCTCGTCCTTAACCCCTTGAAGGGCGGTTGGATATATTTTACCCCACCTACGATTAATGAAGATTTACACCGGAAAAATTTTATGAAATTTTACTTTTCTAACTTTGGTAGAAAAAAGTCGGAAAATTGCGTTTCCTTATTTTGAATTTGTTTTCTTCTAAATTTCCGGTGGGAATTCAGCATTTCACAAACGTAATTGCTTGCCCCTCAAGGGATTAATGGGTTAAAATAGTGAAGCTTCAACTGTAACCGCTTTTGTAAGTGTTGATCACCGCTGGGACAAACTTACACCAGTAAATTTAATTTGAATTTTTCTCGGTATTCAAACGCCTTATTGGTGCAAAATTTTAGTTTTAAATCATGGCAAAAACAGATATTCATTTTTACTGGTGTATGCGCACTTTGGCGGAAGGCAGACACCGCGTTTCCGTCATATTATGACAATTCAGACAACTTCCTGTCAGTGTCAAGGGAAATAGTATAATACCTGGCCAAACTGGCACCAGTTAAAACAAATATTTCTTGAAAAAGCATCTAAAATAAGGCAATTTTTTTAACCCGGGAGAACTCGCTAGTGAGAATGCCCGATTGCTTTTCTTTTACTTTACGTTCATATAATATCAAATTTTTTCGGTTGGCTTAGTACTTTTATTCACAAAAGAGGTAAAATAATTGAAATAGCATTTTGAAATTTTAATTAAAATGAAAAATGGTTTAAATAAGAGTCTTAAAAAAGTACGACGGTGAGAGAAAATCTCATGCAGCGAGTTCTCCCGGGTTAAAATTAAAATTCAGTGGTGGAAGTTTGCTCCGTCGTAATCAGAGACTGTTGATCCGGTGTAAAAAAAAAAAAAAAAATCAGCCGCCATCTTCTGTCAACAACCTCAGTTACATCACTCGCAACAGACAATACACAATATGTCCCTCCTCTTTATCCGTAACTCCACTCCCTGGTTGAGTATAAACTATTTAAGGAGAGTAAGATTTTGAACTTGTTTTACACTTTTGGTCAAGTCTTTAACCCTTTCTGGCACAGTAATATCCTGTTCGTAAAATGATGAAATGATTGACTGATGCCGGAATTTACAAACGACTTTTTTTAGAAATTAAAAACCTGTTATTTTAAACTTTCGTTGTAAAAGCAAAATTGTATTAAAATATTCTTGGTGTCGTTTGTAAGTTTGGAAATAAAATTAGGTGGTCCCATCATGGGACTACTGCGTCGGAAATGTCTAAACAAGAATCGGATTGGTCCGAACCGGTACCAAAAATTTCCAAGAAAAAACATTCGTTGTATATATTTAAAATATCTGTATTAGAAATAATCTTTTGAGTAGATTTCTATGAAATTTGAAAAAGAAATCCAAAGTGAAGATTTTTGTTTTTAAAAAATGCTGTTCAAAATGCAGATTGAGTGGAAGTCCTTCCTTTAAAAAATCAGATTAACCCTTTATGCCTGACGGTACTTTAAAGTAACACAGTCTTCTATCCCAATTAAAACTCGCATATTGAATGCATTCGTAATCATACTTTTAGGATGCCATCCCTAACTTTTGCTTGGAAACATCTTAAATTTAAAAGATAAGGCTATCATATTTTTTCCTTGTTTCAAATAGATCACTTGACAATGTATTATGCTAAAAAAAATAATTTTTAGTTTGTTGACTTTACGAAGCACTTTTCAAAGCGGTACTTTAAGCACTGTCGGGACTATGATGAAAAGGATATTTACTTAGATATTAATCGTTAGAATACAAATGGTCAATTAAACGAATATATTTACTAGGGATGCATGGGTACTATACAGATGAATATAATGATATAGTGTAGGAGAACATATTGCATTATTTACGTATGATATTGATGAATAATAAAGCAAAACATATGTTATTTTTATCTTTAGAATAAATACTGTATTTTTATAAAACATAATGAAAAAAAAATTACAAATTAGATAAAAGAAATTAGAAAAGATTAGATTAGATAATCTTATAGAAATTTATGATTGTTTTTAAGTTTTCTACAACTAAAAGTTTCGAAATCTCTTTCCGATATATATTTCATTGGACGATAGTGTTACAACTATAGAATATTCTTCGGATGGTGAAATGCTCCCTGATGATGGACCAACAGAATCAACTGCTAGTCATATATACATCAAACACATATATACACTATGTATATATGCATTATTAATCATATTAAAATAATAAGAAAAAATTGGACATGCAGTGAAACGTCTATTTAACGATTTCTAATCGTTGCGCTTAAACATTTTGTTATGAAGAAAATTCATTAAATTTGTATAATAAAATACATATGCATAAAATGAAAAGTAAACATAAAATGGAAATGTTGGAAGAATGTATTTTAACTCGGGCAGCAACATTTTTATGCAATGTAAACATATGATAAATATTTAATTTAAATAATGTCTAAAAAGACATATAATAAAAAGAGGTAAATAAAAACTGAAACATCTCTCTTTTCCTTTTTTTTTCTGGTATATCAAAGCCTTAACTTTAAAAAAGTATGCAATATCCGTTTGTAAAAGTCCCTTATGAAAAATACGCTGTTAATATTTTTTTTTTTTTTTTTTTTTTTGCTCTTTTGTAAGCATCCGAACAATACATCTGTAACATTTTCGCGAAACTGGAATCCCCTTCTTGTTGCATTGAAAACTTTTAACATTTCTTCTTTTGAATGCAAATGATTAAATAAAAAAAATATTTTCATTTTCATACAATCCGCTGAAATAAATTCATACATATATCGCAACAGCAACATCCCCATCTGAATGTTGTATATGCACGAAAATGGAATAAGCTTAGTTATACAGAATGTATTTTTTGAAATATAGAGATTAATTTATATGTGAAAGGGCGTTCAATGTCAATGTTCAGCAGGAAATTTCGTTAAGTAGAAAATTTCGTTAAATGGAAGTCCCGCTGTAGTTTTTTTTTTTTTTTTTTTTTTTTTTCCAAGTCTCGATTTTTGTCTAAGCGTTATAGCACAACGGTATTTTGAAGTACCACATCGAGTAATTTGCCGTAATTAACAAAAAAAATTAAAAAATTTATTTTTAGTGCATATATTTGCTAATGTATCATAGTAATGCAAGAAAAAAAAGTTTACAGGTGATAGTTTTTTAAATTCATAATTTTAAAAACTGATTAAAATTAAAAAAATATATATATAAATAAATTATTAAATTGGGATATAAAGTTTTAATCTGTAAGCTAATAAATAACACAGTGATTATAACCCTATCGCTATGTTCTAAGAAAATTTTCTTTTGTGCTTATCGCAGAAAATTTGTACATCGTCTGCGATTAAACGTAGTGTTTGCAAATTAAATAGGTGAAATATTAAATAGAAATTTTCTATACTGAAACAGGGTTCGCACAGTTCTACCACTAAATTTTTACAGTATTTTCAAAGTATTTCACTACAGAAAAATATTGCAAAATCTGTGAATAAAGGCGGTGATTGCGAATGCTGTGTTTTAAAAATTAAATGTAAATTTCTTTATCATTAATAGTGGTGCCAGAGTCCTTGGAAATTCCAAGGAGTGTGCGAACCTTGATACTGAAATAATAATGCCAAACTTCGGAATTCCAAAAATTACATCTTTGTGTATCTTATAATAAATAAAAGGAATTTTCAGAATATTTTCAAAAAACTACTAACCTATTTATAATTTATGCATATAACTTAGCGAAAAAAATTCTTCTAAATCTTAATTTATAATCGTTATTTTGTTTAACCCTTACCGGCGCGGTGTCCTTAAAAAAGGACACCTAATTTTAATTCCAAATCTAACAAACCGCACCAAGAATATTTAACTAAAATTTTCCTATTACTATGTACATGAAAATAAGCAAGTTAGTATTTTCTAATAAATTTGTTTATAAATTGCGGTGTCAATCCATTATTTCATCAGTTTATAAATAGAATTTCTCCGCGCCGGTAAGGGTTAATATTTTGTTTCTTGAAACAAGAAGTGTTTTACGCATTATTATAAGCAATGCCACTTTATGTGAACGATGTAATTTTCAAAATAAGGTGTAATATTAAAACACCAAATAAAATAAACTAAGACAGACTTGAGCACAGTTAAAAACTAAAATTTATAAAGAATATACTTAAAAACAATTAAAAATACAATATGTAAACGTTTCGCCAAGCGACACGCAAGGTATCATCAGTACAAAATATATCCATTGCATTTCAAACGTCAGAACAAATCAAGAACAGTTACAGTTAGTTATTTTAAAAACAAACAATATTCACTAGGGACAGAACGAGCATCATTCAAAGCCTGCGACCGCAAGTACGAGAACCAAGCGTCAAGGATCAATCTACCATGGTAGTTGTTGCAACCTGATTTCAAAATAATGGTGTTCGCAATGAGCGGAATGTGATTCGTTTGAAGTGAATGCTGGACAATTTTTGAATTCCAATTACCCTTTTTTAAAGCACCAGTATGTTCTTTTAGGCGAATTTCCAATGATCTACCAGATTCACCAATATAAACACTATTGCATTCTTTACAAGGAATAATATAAACAACACCGGGTAATTTAGACTTATCATATTGAAATTTATGCTTATTGAAAAAGGAACTCAATTTATTAATAGGTTTAAAACAGGGGTGTCAAACTCTGGCCCGCCTTATACCACTAAAATTTTAAAGAAATAGTCCACAAGTTGAATCGCAACAATTCGACGATTAGATAAGGCAAAGATAACTGTAAAACTTTAGTGGTATCCGGCGGGCCACAGTTTGACACCCCTGGTTTAAAAGAAACCCCAATATTGAATGATTTTAGAATGCCAGAATTTTTTTTCAGAAATGTTCTTATAATAAGGGATACAGATAAAAGATCTTGGTTTACTACGCTGAAAAGGGAAAGGGGAGTAGAATTTACAAAATTTAAAGTACTTTTAAAGATTTTTTAACAAGACCAATAGGATAGCTATTATTAACCAAATCGCGATACATTTTACATTTCTCTATTTCAAAATCATTACTGGAACTGCAATATTTTATGGCTCTGAAGGCTAAAGCCTTAATAACGGTTATTTTATGGCTGAAAGGGCATATTGAATTGAAATTAGTATACTGACCAGTAGAAGTAGGTTTTCTGTAAACAGTAGTGGTGACAGATTGAGAGATATCAGTCGTGAGTCTGCGGATTGGAATGTCGAGAAATGGTAATTCAGCATTATTTTCTAATTCAACAGTAAACATAATAGGGTTACCAATAGAGTTAGAAATCTAAAGAATATCATTTAAGTCTTCTTCTTTCACTATCAAAAAAATATCGTCGACATAACGTCTCCAAAAAAGAATACGTGGACCAAGTTCAGAATTAATAGTATTTTCAATATTCTGCATTACAAGTTCAGCAAATACAACAGAGAGCGGGTATCCCATAGCGGTACCAGAAATTTGACTATAAAAGCAGTTATTAAATGCAAAATAGTTTGAGGTCAAACAAAACCTATCCAATTCAACAATTTCTTCGACATTAAAATCAGTAGGGTGTGTAGGAGTAGGCCGGATATTTTTAATAACTTTACAGACCAGATCAAAAGGGATTGAAGTAAACAGCGAAACAACATCGAGAGAAGCCATGATGTAACCGATAGGGAATACAAAACTCTGTAAGTCATCAAGAAATTTGTAAGGTGAATTAAGACTGTAATTGGAGTTTAAAGTAAGAGGTTTAAGAAGTGCGGATAGAAAAATAGAGAAGTGAAAAATTTATTGCGATTTGATTAATAATAGCTATCCTATTGGTCTTGTTAAAAAAATCTTTAAAAATACTTTAAAATTTGTAAATTCTACTCACCCCCCTTTTCAACGTAGTAAACCAAGCTCCTTTATCTGTATCCCTTATTAAGAACATTTCTGAAAAAAATTCTGGCATTCTAAAATCATTCAATATTGGGGTTTCTTTTAAACCTATTAATAAATTAAGTTCCTTTTTCAATAAGCATAAATTTCAATATGATAAGTCTAAATAACCGGGTGTTTATATTATTCCTTGTAAAGATTGCAATAGTGTTTATATTGGTGAAACTGGTAGATCATTGGAAATTCGCCTAAAAGAACATACTGGTGCTTTAAAAAAGGTTAATTTTAATTCAAAAATTGTCCAGCATTCACTTCAAACGAATCACATTCCGCTCATTGCGAACGCCAGTATTTTGAAATCGGGTTGCAACAACTACCATGGTAGATTGCTCCTTGAGGCTTGGTTCTCTGAATTGCGGTCGCAGGCTTTGAATGATGCTCATTCTCTCCCTAGTGAATATTGTTTGTTTTTAAAATAACTAACTGTAACTGTTCTTGATTTGTTCTGACGTTTGAAATGCAATGGATATTTTTTGTACTGATGATGCCTTGCGTGTCGCTTGGCGAAACGTTTACATATTGTATTTTTAATTGTTTTTAAGTATATTCTTTATAAATTTTATTTTTTAACTGTGCTCAAGTCTGTCTTAGTTTATTTTATTTGGTGTTTTAATGGTTTTTAAATTCAGACGTTAAATGTATATGTACTGTAAAGGTGTAATATTATCTAGAAAATCTGATTTCTTTCTTTTATTTTATTTATTGTACTGAATTTTTGTTACAATATTGTATCTATTGTATTTTTTCGCTTTAAAAGTGTTTACAGTAACATGGTTAGTACATATTTTCAACAATGCTTTAATAAATTGTTCGCCTTATATAGCCGAAACAAAAACACACAAAATTTATGAATAAACCCAATGATTAAGAATTCTTCAATTTAAATATTAACCCTTTGAAGACGCAAAGCACTTCTGTTGCGAAAGTATTAGAATGAGTATCTGACACCAGTGTTTACAAGCAAATTTATTTTATAAAAAGCAAATGGTTTTCTTCGCTTACAATACAACAACGAAAATTTATTTCAAAATTGTGGTGTCAGTGTGGCATTTGGGAATTAAAATAAAGTGGGATATTACACTTTCCTTCAAGATGTCAATTTTTTATACTTTAACCCTCTCGCTGCGCAATTGTTTTATCAAAATAGCTTCAAAATTGCGTATTTAACTCCCTTGCGACGAGCGTTTTTTAAGAATTTTTATTCTTTTGCCACCGGTTTTTCAAAACAAAAATTTTCGTCTGATTCAATCGGGAAATTTACCCGCCTAGATAACGCAAAATTTTGAATAAAAAAATAACTAGTGGGAATGATCAAGGAGAGTTAATTAGACGGAAAAATGCATCCCCGATGCGCAAATTTTGCTACATTTACTTTGCCCGAGAAACTCTCGGGTTGCGCTGCGAGAGGGTTAAAAGGCTGTTGCAGACTCTTTTAACGCTTAAAACTAGAACGCCGGGAAATTTTACGTAAGTTTTGTAAAACATTTCAAACCAGAAAATTTATTTAATATTATTTAAATAAATTATTTAAATTATTTCGGTGTAATTTGTATTTGACTTATTTTCTGAAAAAAAAAATCTGGTTCGAATAGGCAATTAGTCCACCACTGGTCGTTGTCAAATCGACACCTGCTCGGCGTTCTGGTGTTAACCCGTAACTGGAGACGGGAATCAGAATGACTCCGTGTTGTTTTTGGTTCTGATTATCACGTGTTTTTTTGTCCTTGAGTAACATCATTCGCCAGTACCGACAAGTAGTTCTTTTATCATTGCATTATTTCCAGAATATATTGCGTTTCTAAAAAAAAAAAAAAAAAAAAAAAAAATACAATGCTGTTTACAAAAAACAAAAAAAGGAAAATAACATTATATCTCTGAATGCGTAAGAAAATTCATGTCTCCAGTCACGGGTTAAATGCGTGATTTTTTATTTTGTTTGGAAAAAATTATATATGATTCTTTGAAAGGTTTGTTACACAGGAAAAATAATGAAAAAAATCAGAGATACATTTTTCATATGATACGTCAATCTTTTCTTCTGTTGCACACCTGCAATATAAGTAAAAACTACTGTCGTATGGCTATATTGCAAATTAGTAAATATGTTTATAAATATGTCTCCAAATACATTATTTTATAAAATTATTTCTTTTATAAAAATTAACTTTTCTCCCTTTAATTTCCATGATAGAATACGTTCTAATAATTGCGTAGTTCAGAGAATCACACTTTACACCAGAAAGTTTCAATGGTTAACCCGTTACTGGAGACGGAAGTCAGAATGACTCCGCGTTGTTCTTTGTCTCTGATTGTCATATGTTGTTTTTCCTCATTTTGTCCTCAATCATTCCTCAGTTCCAACAAGTAGTTCTTTTATCATTACGTGATTTCCAGAATATATTGCGTTTCTAAAAAGAATTCCAATGTTGTTTACAAACGACAAAAAAGGAAAATAAAATTTATCTCTGAACGAGTAAGAAAATTCATCTCTCCAGTTACGGGTTAATTTCGCATTATTTAAATACGGAATGTCTGTTATTAATTAAAGCAAATATTGCCATTTTAATTTTCTGGTGTGAATTTGGTATATACAAGTAAAAGAATCTATTAAATTCAGGACATTATTGTTTGCATATTTGGAAAGATGTGCAATAAAGGGTTTAAATTCCAAAGCATTTACGGAACATGGAGCTAGGGTTGTCAGTTTGGCCTCCAATTTTTATTCAGTAAATCCGAATTCGTGCCAGAAATTGAAAGTTGCATTTTCTGCTTTATTTAAAGTCAGACATTTTGTGATTACATAAAATAAAGATTATTTTATCAAAGTTCCCTGTATAAATTTGAAATAAAAATGGAGACCACACAGCCTCCGTGCCTTGCAGTAAACATATCCTCTAAAATGCATCGCAGTAGAAAATAAGTAATCTAATAAAGGCTTCTTAATCACGTAGATTATGGTATTTTATCATTTTAAAACTAATATGTTGTGGCCATCACAAAACTTTCTTCTATGTAAATCACGTCAATTAAATCATTTAAATAGTAAAATAAATTATATCAATTTATTCATATAAAAGTATACCTGAATTTGAAGTTTGATGAAAATTCGTGCATTAGTTATAGAGATAGATCTGTAGGGGAAATTCTAAAAAATGCAGCATAGAAGCGCCATCTGTTGAGCGATTTGCACCAAAACACAAACAGCACTAATTCATATTAAGGTATACCGGAATCTGAAGTTTGATGAAAATCCGTGCATTAGTTCTGGAGCTAGAGCTACTGTGGAAATCACAAAAAATGCAGTACAGCAGCGCCACCTGTTGAGCGATTTATACCAAAAGGAACAAAACATCAATTCATGTCAAGGACTAACTGAATCTGAAGTTTGATAAAAATCCGTGTATTAGTTCTGGGCATTGAGCTGTTGTGGAAATCGAGGAAAATGCTGCATAGCAGCGCCACCTGTTGAGCGATTTACAGCAAAACATAAACAGCAGTAATTCATATCCAGGTATACCTGAATCTGAAGTTTGTTGAAAACCCAAGCATTAGTTCTTGAGATAGAGCTACTGCGGATATCACAAAAAATGCAGCATAGCAGCGCCACCTGTTGAGCGATTTACACCACAAGGTGCAAAACGTCAACTCATGTCAAGCACTAACAGAATCTGAAGTTTGATGAAAATCCGTGCATTATTTCTTGAGATAGAGCTATTACGAAAATCGTGTAAATGCTGCAAAATGCAGCATAGCAGCGCCATCTGTTGGGCGATTTACACCAAAACCTTACCATCACTAATTCATATCAAGGATTAATTGAATCTGAAGTTTTATGAAAATCCGTGCATTAGTTCTTGAGATAGAGCTAGTGCAGAAATCGCGAAAAATGCAGCATAGCAGCGCCGCCTGTTGGGCGATTTACACCAAAAACTAATCAGCACCAATTTATATCAGGGGCTAACAAAATATAAATTTTTATTAAATTTCGTGCATTAGTTCTTGAGGTGGAGCGCTCACAAAATTTGTGTCACATACACACAGACAGACATACAGACAGACTCACAGAGTCACAGACAGACATTTTGTAAAAACATGTTTTTTGGAATCTCTGACCTCTAAAACGTGTAAATCCGTCGAAAACCGGAAGTCGAAAATTTTTACGAATCCAATACTTTCTTCTTGTAAAGATAGAAGAAAGTAAAAACTCTAAAAAATATACAACTCATCAACATCCATTGTTGATGTATAGGGCACAATAACAATATTAGGCAGAGTTGCCAGTTTGGCCTCCAATTTTAATCTGAAATTTAAAATTCACACCGGAAATTTCAAAGGAAGATTTTTTATTTTATATCATTGCTAATTAGCCCTTATTATATAAAGCTTAATATATTATTCATTATTTTTGTTATGAACTCTAAATTTCTGCATAAAAAGGGAAGCCAAACTGCAAACGCTGATATAACAGTATATTACATAGTGGACCTTGAATTTCCAGAATAAGGAATTGTTCGTACTAGTAATTTCTTAGAGAAAATCTTTTCTTAAATAAGGTGAAATTTTGAGCATTTAAACTAGATTTATTTTTTTCGATAAATAAATATTGATATTTGACCTTGAAAATAACGTTACCCGTACGAACCCTGTATTAGGTAAATTTAAATAACTTTTCCAATGGTTCTGAAATCATTATGGCGAATCCCTATATTTATATTTATTCTAAAACAGCTCTAGGCAAAACAGAAAAACAAAGGAAAATTCGTTTCTAATGAATGTTTGCTGTGTAAAGGACTTTAGAACAATCAAATATTCCGCACTCATTGGTTTTAAAAGATAATATTAAGAAAGGCGAATTTCGGGGCAATATATTTTTAAACTTTTATTGATTTTATTTATTTATTTGACACTTAAGTTAAATAATTTGAGCAACATGTGTTTAAAATTGCCCATTTTCAACTATTAGAGAAGAAACATTACCACACAGAAAATAAAATGCCTTTTATCTAGGTTCTTCAATGAATATTTTATGCTTTCTGATTCAGTAAGTTATTCGATTATCAGCAGTTTGTTTAAAATGAAATGGAATTTTAAATTGCAAGCTTATAGTAAATATAAAAAGCTTTTGTGTAATATAAGGTAATATTTCAAGTAATAATAATGCTGTTTTTAAATGTATCTCGAAACTGAAAATCGAACTGATCTTGAAACATAAATTTTGCTTTTTTGCTTTGAGATATTCTAAAAAAATAAACTTTCCCGGATTTAAATACATCTGAAAATAACATACAAACTGCAATAATAATAGTAATAATAATATTAATAATAATAATAATAATAATAAATAAATAAATAAATCAATAATAATAATAATAAATAAATAAATAAATAAATAATAATTTAAAAAAAATTGGAATTTTTAATATTGTTTAAAAATATTGATTGTTTAAGTATAATATTATTGTATACGAATTACTTCCAAATATAAAAAGAAATCAAACGTGGATGATCTAGTATTGGTTAATGTCACCTTTGTCGTAATATGTGTTATTAACCCTCTCGCTGCTCAACCCAAGAGTTTGTCGGGCAACGTAAAAGTAGCAAAATTTGCGCAACCCGAGAGTTCATCGGGGATGGATGCATTTTTCCGTCTAATTAACTCTTCTCGATCATTCCCACCAGTTTTTTTTTTTTTTGTATTCTAAATTTTGCCTTATGTAATCGGAGAAATTTCCCGATTGAACCAGACGAAATTTTTTGTTTTGAAAAACCGGTGGCAAAAGAATAAAAATTCGTAAAAGGCTCTCGTCGCGAGAAGGATTTAAATACGCAATTTTTGAAGCTATTTTGATAAAACAATTACGCAGCGAGAGGGTTAAGACACATTTTCAAAGCGAGCTTGAAATTTCATTTTTTTCTTTTTAGAGGATAGCATCCAAAAGGAAATAATATATTTTTATCATTTTTTTTCAAATCGACGTTTTATTTTTTGTTTTAACTCTTTCAGGGGCAAATACTTTCGTTAATAAAATGCTCAAATGTTTGAATCACACCAGCATTTAACAACATATGTATTTGAAAATAGGTAACAATCTTCACGTATAATTATAAAAGCAAAATTTCATTTCGAAATTCCGGTGCCATTGTAGTGTTTTTGAATTAAAATTAATATTTTATTATTAATACATTATATCCCACCGTCTGTCAACGGGTTTTGTCATGAAATTAGTCCAATGCCTTCAATAAAAAATCACCGTCTTTATGTTACATTGTTAATTGTTGTTTCAAACTTTAAAAAAATATATTATACACATTTCACATATTTAGCGCAATGGGGACGAGTAGTGAAAATTCTTTCTCGTGTTTATTTAAGCAAACATTATTGAGTAAGAGCATTTATTGGCACGATACCGATAAATAGTACATGATTGTCGCTATCCGATATCGACTACACGCGAAATGCATTCAAAACACCGCCCTCTGAATAATAATCTGGCGCCTGACGAAGGCGGATTTTTTTCAGCGTGCGTACTGTCCCTTGAATTTTGGTACCAATAATTTTTTAAGTGTTTTCCAGATTAATTTTCTTAAATTAAACAAGACAAAGAAATATTTTATAAAATACGTGTGTCTATATGAAGGGTGCCGTACATTCGTTAAAAAAAATCCGCCTTCGGCAGCCGCCATTGTTGTGTCAACGGTCACAGTGTTGCTAGTGGGCCACTTTTCTTAAATGCAGTTTCTTGATTGGCACCACTTTTCTGAAATAGTAAAATTCCTCGTGTTTTCGAGTTAATTAATATGTCATTAAATAAGGCGAATTTTGCTTACTTTTACAAAGTGTTGCCAATCAAGAATTCTGAATTTAAAAAAAAAGTAGCCCATTGGCAACACTGTAATGGGGATGGATCCGTAAAACAATCCCCTTTAATCATTGGGAAATCAAGAAATCCTCGTTGTTTTAAAAACATAAAGCGGCTTCCATGTGAATAATTCAACCTTTTCTGGCGCTGTGGTCCAAAGCCGCCTCAAGACTACAAGCCAAACACGAGGTTTCGTGACGTCACGACGCGGGGCTTAGATCAGCCGTGAAGAGCACATGCGTTATTTAAAACATATTAATTCTTTCCTCTATATACCAACTTATTATCACAACATATGGGAAAAAATAAAAACGTATAGTTTAAAGACCCTAATTAAATGCTTTTTAATCAATTTCGATCACTCGAAACAATAATAATAACGATAACACAAAAACAAAAATTATGAAATAATATCACTGTGTCAGTCAAAATGTGCACTTAATTAAAGTTACATTAAAGAAAAATGATTGGTTAATGAAAAAAAAAAATCGAAGTATTAAATTTAATTTAGTGAATAGTTTTCATTATTTATTCTACTTTGAAATTTACAAAAATATCAATTATCTATTTTCTATATATTCTAAAACAAGACATTAATAAATATATATAAGCAAAATCTACAAATATGTATATAATATATATAAAAACATATATATGTAGTTTAAACACATAGAGAGAATTACTTTGCTTTCAATTATTTCATTTTCAAAAATAAATAAATAAATACCAATATTCTGTCAATCAAAACCCACATTCAAAATTAAATTAAAGTGGATGAAAAATGATTGTTAAATTAAAACAAATTCAAGTTGTATGCTATTTTTATTATTCATTGTGGCTTGAAATTATACAATAAATATCCTATTAAATATTTAGTGATTTGATACATGCAAAGGAGTATAATAAATTTAATATAAATACATAGTAAAACTACAGAGTGCATGAAATTAGGTAACAACACAGATAAATTTTTCTTACTGTAAACTTTACTTAGCAGAAGTGGGTAATTTTCACATAAAATCGATTAAATTGAAAAAACACAAAGCTCTCATAATAAAACAAAACAAGGTCATGAAACAGAAAATTATTATTTTCTTAATTTTTGTATTATTTTAAGATATTATGCAAGGTACAAGCAATACAGTTTTTAAAAAGTGTACTGAAACCTGGTGAGAACAAAAGAAAGAAAGAAAACACTTTCATCAATTGGAATTGAAATATTCCTAACATATATTTATTTTGTTCAGATATTCAAGAATTAAGATTTTGGATTTTGTACTATATATCATTAGAAAACTAATGATTTAAATTTTATTATAACAACTTAGTATTACATTGTTTTCAAAAAAAAATTCTTCATACACGTTTTCCTCATAACGAGTCAAGTTGAAATCATTTATTATGGACCAATTGGGGGTATTTTTTTAGACACCTTATAACATAAATAGAAAAACAAATAAAAGTTTGCAAACAAATACTCCTTTGCAACAAATCCATAATTTTTTCTACTATTATTTTACTAATATTTTTTCATAAAGTTGTGACCATCTTTTTGTGATACCCTGTATACAAATGTAAATAGTACCTGGTACGAAATTTATGCATGCATACAATACGTATGAAGTTTAGCACTAACCACTTATGCATTATTCGCGAATAATTTCTACCGATAGATAAAAGGGGGGTCCAAGAATGGTGCTTGTATTGACAAGTTATAAATTACATAATAATTAAGCTTGTAATTAAGACTTTTGGCTGAAAATGTTTCAGCATGATTAGTATCCAAGAAACTCAGTCTGACATAAATTTCAGCTATCTGGTGCCAGTATTTCCGAGTAAATAAAGTCAGAAGTTTTAATCGAAATTATTGAATAGCAAGAAAGGTAAAGTTTAAACTAATAATATTTATGCTGTACTTACTGTATACAAAATTTCATCAGTTTTCAGTGGTAAATTTCTGAGTAATAATAATTTTAAAGTTTTTTTTTATTAATTTGTTTAAATTGAAAGAACTAATTAAAATTTCCACTTGAAAATATAATAGTTGAGGTAGAAAAATATGTCGCATAGAACATTAAAATTTCAAACTGAATTGGCCGTATAGCTTCCAAATTATAAGAAGAAATGTGTTGGCCCGAACAGAGCTGTCTAGCTCTGGCACATATTAAAATGAAGCTATTTTTACATATTTATAAAGAATATAATTAAACAATGAAAACTTTATTAATTAATAACTTTTGTGATAATTCACGGATTCACACCATTCAAGCACCAATTTTTAGCAAATTACGATAGACAGGGAATGATATAAGTCTCGATACGATTTAGTGATTTTTGCCACTTTAAATTACTGCTGTTTTTGAAATGAAACAGAAGTACAATAATATCGTTTTGTTTTGAAACACGTACACGGGATTGTTGACAATACGATACTGGGATTTAATAGTTAATTTATTTTAAAGAAGTTAAAAATAAAAGATATTCTGAACACAAAAAATAGAGCTAGTACTAATAAAATATAAGAAGTTAATTTGAAAATAAAACTTACCTTCAAAAGAATATGTTCTATTAGTTAAGTAATCAACACGTGCATACGTTACATTTTAATTCTAAACAACCAGATACAAGTTTCAAAATCTCGGCATTGGCGCCAGCCCCGGGTCGTTACGTCACATATGTGGGGGAATGAAATCGTGTCTGGCTTGATAGTCTTGAGAAGGCTTTGTGTGGTCCCGTCCCACGTCGGCCTGCTATTCAGGGGCTGTATTCATATACACTATGACGACAAGATCGATTGGCTGCCACAGGCGATAATTTTTATATTCTGTTATCACCACTATCTTAAAGAAATACATTTTGTAGTAAGTTTTCCTTACAAATGTTGCCAAAGCGTATCTAAAATATATTTATGTATAAAAGGTGGTGCAAAATAGAATTAAA
The DNA here is from genome assembly GCA_963932465.1 of Maratus speciosus. NCBI lineage: Eukaryota > Metazoa > Arthropoda > Arachnida > Araneae > Salticidae > Maratus > Maratus speciosus. The sequence goes on along the minus strand of OZ010794.1, from coordinate 237,878,616 downwards.
AAATAGTCGTCTGTGGCACCCTGAGATCGTCATAGAATTGTTAGACGGAAAAGCGCATATTGTAAAAAAAAAAAAAAAAAAAAAAAAAAAAAAAAAATATATATATATATATATATATATATATATATATATTTTGCATGCGCTGATATCAGATACCGACAATCACGTATAAATCATCCGTGTCGTGTCGGCCAATAATGCAGGTTATGAAAAAAGAGGAGGAGATATACAATGTGCAGTCTACCAGTTGCGAATGAAGTAACTGAGGAGATTGACGCGACCTACCAGTGGATCGAGGAGTTAAATTGCCTCGGTCCTATCTTATAAAATGTATTCGAACCCAATTACTGGACAGGTGGCAGTACAACTGGGATCACTCAGGGGGTGGCAGATATACGCACGGGCTGGTACCAAAAGTTCAGAACCAAATAATTTCAAAAGATAAAGTATCTATTTACTTTTTAACAGGCCGCGGCAGCTTCCCGTCTTTCCTTTATAATATCGGCAAAAAAGATGACGACCTTTGTAAATGTGGTGGTCGAGGAGACCCGATGTATTACATTTTCGGCAACTGCAAATTCATGAAGTTTAAATTTCACAGAACAGAAACGACAATCCTTCAGGACATCCTAAAAATAATTAATGTCCCGGCACAACTTAAAAAACTATATGCTAACTACGATATCCTCAATAGCCATTATTCTTTTATTCAATATAAATACATTCAATAATTACCTCTTCTGATTGCCTGTGGTGGACATGTCATGGGTCCACGTGGTGTATGGAAGGGTGTTTTTGAGATTGTTTTATTTTTAAGAACTTAAATACCACTAGAAATATTGTAAATATGTATAAATATTTTTGTTTAAAAGGGTGAAAAAAAGGGAAAAAATATTTCTTATCAAATGAAAAGATGAATGTAAATACTTAAATTTTTTTCAAATAGTACGTAAATTCCAAAACATATAAATCATAATCGTAATATATTTCTAGGCTCGCCCTGAAACAATAGGGTAGCCAATTGTGATTGGTAAAGAATCGCCATCTTAAATAATCATAAATTTTTACAGGCGGTCCGGGGACACGGCACTTGCCTCTTGTGCTCTCTTCGGCGTGTCAGGCGGGTCGTTCTGAAGTCTTCTTTCCCGGAGACTGGGGTTCTGGGCTTGTTTCCGCAGGTAGTAAAACTTTTCCCTGCCCTGGGCTTGGGGGTTACACCTAACCATAAGCCAAAAGCGGGTTCCCAGGGTGGGTGCTTACTTACTTACTTACAAGACGGGGTCTGATTTTTTATACTGGAACAACAGTTTCTTATTACCGCCGCACAGTGGAGTATTTTTCCGATTTAACCGGCCAAAAGTCAATTTTTCGAAACGCAGTTAAGGCGAGAAAAATGTATCTAATTAAGAAGATAAATAAATGAGGATTCACCGTACATTTATAATTTTTTTCTGTTGTGCGAGAAAATTGGTACCAGGGAAGGTTAAACTTGTTTGTAGCGGTAAGTTTTTTATTTGTACTTTAAAGTTCCATTCTGTGCCTGTTTATTTCACTGTGATTTTTTCCCCATAAACTTTTGCTTATACCTTATAGTTCTGGATTCTGAAAGCCCATGTATATATGTTTACGTTTCACATGAATATATTTATATTTGTTAATTTAACAGATATGATGAAACGACAGAAAATGTGCCGTATATTTTTGAAATTTGTGTTGTTAATTTCAATATTCTATAATGCATTTGTTATACATCAGGGTCGATCCGGATGATCTTTTTAAATCTAAATGACAGTTCAAGATACGTAGTTAATAATTTTGAAAACTGTAGCTGAGAAAAACTGCGATCTTAGAAGAATTCCATTCAAACACAGAACTGTATGTTCCTGTAAATGACATTTTTTGCATTTCCCTTTCCATTTTAAAAGTATTCTACGATAGATAAATTGAAATTATTGTCAGAATGTATCGTTGCGGGCATAAAAATGTTCCAATTTACATATCTGACCCATATTTTTTTTTAATATTGTCTGCGCCTGTTTCTGAAGTTCATGTTACATTTTTTTTTTATGTACTAAATTTAAAAATGATGTATGTCTTCTTAGAAAATGTTGCGCTGTTTTAGTTTACATCTTATAAATTCTGCTTCCTAAATACATCTTGCATTTAATTATGGATTGTGAAAGTCCAGGTAAATATATTTATATATTCCACATGAATATGTTTATAATTATTTATTTAGAAGATTTTGTAAAGAGGCAAAAAATCTATCGAACATGATTGAAATTTGAGTTTTTAATTTCAATATTCTATAAAAAATTCTTTACACTTCTCGATGAGTCCAAATGATTTTTTTATACTGTAAATGAGATCTAGATATTTAATTAATAACGTTGAAAACAATATCTACGAATAATCGGTAATTTAGAATACTTTATTTTAAGCACGTTGTGTTTCCTTAAATGATAAATGTTTCATTTTCATTAAAATAAATTAAAAAAATATATGCATTTTAGGGAAGATAAATTGCAAATATTGTCAGAAAGTATCGTCTACGACATAAATTAATTAAAATTTATATTTATGATCTATATTTTGTTCAACTTCGATTTTATGATTCGACAGTTAATATTTGCTTGTAGAAATAGTTTGATCTGCCGTACGTTCAACTTCGATTATGCGACTACTTATTTAAGTCAGTTTTTTGTTTTAAACTCTTACTTATATCAATCATTTTTAGATTTCAAAAGAGTCAAGTAAATATGTTTATATTTCATATCATATGTTTATATATGGTTTTTAAAATGTAAGATCAAGCATCAAATTTATATATTTTTAAATTTGTATAGTGTATAAGGAATTTTTTATGCTTTCCGATGATTCTAGTTGATGTTTTTTCAGTTTAAGTGCATCAGCTATGCAGTTAATAATTAAAAAAAAAAACTGTCAGGATGGATTATTTTACACAAACTTATGTGTTTCTATATATGAGCATTTTTAAATAAAATTCTAAAAGCTAAATATCTTTAAAATTAATTACTCTTATTATTTTTTGTACAAAATTATTTCAGGTCAAGACAAGAACTCTTCAACGTTATGGATAACGAGAATTTGCCTGATTTTGATAAAAAACTAGAATTTCTCGAGGATTATCCTGTTAACAAAAATAATTATTCAGCAAAACCAAAAGCTACAAATAAAAAACTGATTTAAAAAATATATCAAGCCTGAATTTCAGAAAAGATGGCATGAATCAAGTAAGAATAAGCATTCTTTCTTTAAAAAAAATTCATATTGGTTACAAGGAACATAAAATGGCACAAAGGTGTTTAAAGATTTAATAATTACAGATATTAAAAAAAAATCTAAACTTAGGAACTCAGGAATTATTTTTCTAATAAAACCTTTTAAAAGTGACCAGGAAAAAACGAAATTTGTTTCATTTTCTTCAAAGAAATTGGTCGCTCATGGAGGGAGTTCAATTGGGGTGGTCTCTGAATGGAGGTAAAATTAGTATTGAGCCTATGGGAATAAATTTCGTTCCATGAAAAAAGGGTCGTTCAGGTGGTCGCTTAATAGAGGTGGTCGCACAGGGAGGTTTCACTCTATATGAAAAAATACATTTGTATTGACGGATAGAATACAATATATTCACTAATATTCTGTTGCATTAAAGTCATTTTTACATATTACAATGTTTTCCATATACCCTGTATATGGAATATACCCTGTATATGGATATATAGTATATTTTACAAAGAAAACTACTAAAAAGTGATAGTAATAAGATAAACTAATCAATAATAATCTTTAGTCCAATTTTTCAGTAAGAAATATTTTTGGCCGGCTAAATCCACCAAATACTCCACTGTGCGCCGGAGCAAACTTCCAACAGTAAATTGTGAATAGAAATTTTGCCTTATTTTAGCCGCTTATTTACACAAAATTTCTCTCGCAAATAGTGTAAAATTCTGTGTTCGTTTTTACAGGTTTAAGTCAGCCCGGGCATTTTAACCTCTTTCACTGACAGGTAGTTGTTTAGGTTGTCACAATATGGCGGACACTCAGGAACTGACTACCGCCAAAGTAAATCCGCACCAGTATCAATAAATATCGATTTTTTGGCTATAAATACGGTTGAAATTCTAAAAAAATAATGCGATTAAATTTGGAAAACAAATGTATAGTCAAATTTCACATACATAGACCAAACTTTGCACTGACACGTTTCATCTTCAAATCATCTGACCTATTTGCGTCAATGGATTCATGAAAAATTTCCACTTCTTGTATTAACTTGTCGATGGTCATTCTTTGGTCTGGTCTGAATAACGGTTTCACTTGCTCGATCATTCCTTCGTTTTTGGAGGTTGAATGTCCCCCACTGCGGTTTTCGTCTCCCAGTGATTTCTGTTCATCTCTAAAACCACTCGTAAACGACTGTTTTCTTTGAAGAATTGTTACCATAAACTGTTTGTAAGACTAACAGTGTCTATGAACCAGATTTCCCCAATCTGTGCATTAACCATTTATGTACTCAATGGGTATGATCCATGAAAATTTTGTCTTCTAAAGCATTTTCCGTGAATTTTTGAGATTTACATAATCATTTAATAATTTTTAGAAGGATTAAATGATTTAGAAGGATTAATTAAATTTCAATTTACAGGGGGTTTGTGCAATATTTATATGCCTACTCAAATCTTTTATTGTATATATTTTTCTTAGCATTTTGTAGAATTAAGAAATGTACAAATATAATGTTCTTACAACAGAAATATAGAACTATTTCCGAATTGAAAAATAATCCCCCCCCCTACCCAAACGCCAAGAAAGCTGAAAAGATGCAAAGGCAAAAGAAATAATCGTTTTAAAAATATTTTTGTTGTGTGTAACCAATAATGCTTTTGGAACACTATAAATTAAAGCATCTATAACTCATTCTAAGCTTAATTGCTATTAATCGATGTATTAAATGAATTTTATAACAAGTTATTTTAAGGGTACTTATAAGTACCATCAGTAGATAAAGGGTTAACCTCCATTTTTAATGAGAAATTAAAAGTTAATACCAGAAATTAAGAATGGCATCTATTTGCTTTATTTAAGGACAGACATTTCGTGATTACATAAGGTAAAATTTCTTCTTTTGGAAATTCTGGTTTGAATTTAAAATTTCGGAATAAATATGGATGCAAAAGTGGCAACCCTGTCCTACCTTCAGGTACACTGCCGTCCAGGGTTGCCAGTTTGGCCTCCACTTTTATTCAAAGCGATATAAAAAAGCGTCCTATCTTAAATGGGAGAAATAACCGCAAGATTAAAAGCGAGGTCACATCAATCAAGGTCATGCACCACGTAGCGGATGGAGTGTGAACTACAGGTATTCATATTTCAATTAGAACTCTATATTCGATACCTAACTGTTTTCTTAGTCACACCACTAAAATTGTAAAGTTTTTTTTTCACCTTGATTTTTTCACCACTTACTGAAGTACCTTTGACAAGGCGAAGAAAACTTCATGGTGTCAAGTGCATCTGGATGCCCCTCTCGCTACGGCATTATTTTGCAATAAATGTGGCAAACAAAATTCATTTCCATGAGTGACTAAAGATTTAGAAAATACGCGCCACACTAAACGCCCGCGTATGTGAATTATCACTCCGTCCACAAAGTGGCGCAACTGTGTTAATTTACGCCTGATTCCGGCATTAAGTTTGTTCGTTTACTTATAACGCTTTGACTTTTATTATAGAAATTCGGATTGACACCAGAAAATGCAAGAAGAATTTTCAGATTTATTTATTGTCAAACTTTTCTTGATTACTTAAAATAAAAATTCTTTTTCAAAATTTTCCAGTCTGAATCCGAAATTTCGTGATAAAAATGGAGGTCAAACTGGCAGCGATTCTGCCGTCGCATTTCCTATTATGAATTCCAGTAGTAAATAAAAATATAGCGGTAGTACACAAATAAATTAATTATATTGTGACATTAACGATTTACTACGGAATTCCGTGAACTACTTGATTGCCACTTGTATGTATGTAGTATACAAGGTTTCCCTCTGACATTACTTTTTTATTCAGTGGTTCCGATTTCATACCAGAAATTTCGAACATAAATTTTCTTTTTAAATAATTATAGTTATTTCTTGATTATTGAATGTGAAAGTTTCTCTAACATAATTTTCGGCGGAATTTATAAATAATAAAGGACTCCTTTGTAATGAGTTAACTAATTTTAATTATAAAGACAATTTTTTTTAAATGAAGAACAGTTTAATTTTAAATTTAAACGCATTTTTATGTTAAATTATTGTTAGCAAGATATATAAACCTGCAGCATTTTAAGAAGTAATAAAATGCTGAACTAATCTATACTAATATTATAAAGAAGTAAAAATTGTTTGTTTGTTAGAGGTAATCTCTGGAGCTACCGAACCGATTTCAAAAGTAATGGTATCAAAATGATAGTGTTAGTCCAACTTAGAACATAGGCTATATTTTATGTCGGTGCCACTACCCCAAAGGGTGTGCTGGATCAAAAAATGTTCTAAAAATGCGATTTTTGCATTACTGAAGAGCCTAGAAATATGAAATCTGGAATATTAGTTACTTATAAGACATAAATTATGTCTAAAAACAGTTCTTAAACAATTCGAAATTTAAAAGGGGTGAAAATGCGCGAAAAGCGTTCTAAAAAAAGTTGTAAATGGTAGTTTCTGCACAATCTCAGGAAATTCCAAACCGATTTAAAAAATATCGGTGTCAAAATGATGGTGATAACGCTTGCTCCAAGATAAGCTATGTTTTATGTCGTTGCCACTACCCCAAAGGGGGTTCAGGAGCAAAAAAAAAAACTTTCTAAAAATGCTATTTTTGTGTTACTGAAGGGCCTAGAAATATGAAATTTGAAATATTAGCTACTTATTAGATATAAAGGATTTCTAAGACCAGTTTTTAAACAATTCGAAATTTGAAAGAGGTGAAAATGCGGGAAAAGCGTTCTAAATGGTGGCTTCTACACAATCTCAGGAAATACCAAATCGATTTAAAAAATAATGGTGTCAAAACGACGGTGACAACCCTTGCTCCAACATAGGCTAAATTTTATGTCGGTGCCACTACCCGAAAGGGGGTGCAGGAGCAAGAAACTTTCTAAAAATGCGATTTTTGCGTTACTGAAGGGCCTAGAAATATGAAATTTGAAATATTAGCTACTTATTAGATATAAAGGATTTCTAAGAACAGTTGTTAAACAATTCGAAATTTGAAAGGGGTGAAAATGCGCGAAAAGCCTTCTAAAAAACATTCTAATTGGTGGTTTCTACACATTTTAAGGAAATACAAAACTGATTTTAAAAATAATGGTGTCAAAATAACGGTGACAACCCTTGCTCCAACATAGGCTATGTTTTATGTCGGTGCCACTATCCGAAATGTGGTGCAGGAGCAAAAAATGTTCTAAAAATGCGATTTTTGCGTTACTGAAAGGCCTAGAAATATGAAATTTGAAGTATTAGCTACATATTAGATATAAAGGATTTCTAAGAACAGTTCTTAAATAATTCGAAATTTAAAAGGAGTAGAAATACGCGAAAAGCGTTCTAAAAAACGTTCTAAATGGTGGTTTCGACACAATCACAGGAAATACCAAACCGATTTTTTAAAAATAATGGTGTCAAAATGATGGTGACAACACTTGCTCCAAGATAGGCTATATTTTATGTCGGTGCCTCAACCCAAATGTTGCAGGAGATAAAAACGTTTTAAATTACGGCTTTTGCGTTACTGAAGGGCATAGAAATATGAAATTTGAAATATTAGTTACCTATGAGATGCAAAATGTTTCTAAGAACAGTTATTAAAAAATTCGAAATTTAAAACGGTTGAAAATGCACATAAAGCGTTCTAAAAAGCGTTCTAAATGGTGGTTTTTACACAATCTCAGGAAATACCAAACCGATCTAAAAAATAATGACATCCAAATGATGGTTACAACGCTTGCTTCAACATAGGCTATCTTTTATGTCGGTGCCACTACCCCAAAGGAGGTGCTGGAGAAAAACGTTCTAAATTGCTGCTTTTGCGTTACGGAAGGGCCTAGAATCGTGAAATTTGGAATGGTAGTTAATTATAAGATATCAATGATCTCTAAGGACATTTCCTAAAGAAATCGAAATTTAAAAGGGGTCAAAATGCGCAAAAAGCGTTGTTAAAAACGTTCTAAATTGCGATTTCTATGCAATCTCAGGAAGTACGGAACCGATTTCAAATATAATGGTGTAAAAATGATGGTGACAGATCTTGCTCCAAGATAGACTATATTTTATATCTGTTTCCACTACCCCATAGGAGATGCAAGAGCAAAATGCTGGAAAAGCGTTCTAAAAACGTTCTAAATGCCGATTTGTCAGCAATATCTGAGGAAGAATCAAACTGACTTCAATCGTAATGGTAGAAAATTGAGGCGTACAGCCTTTGCTCTAACATAGACGCCTATTTTAACCCTCTGACAGTCTTGCAAAAGGGCAAAATTGTAACGTTGTTTTCTCTGCATTTTGTTTTAAATGCTAAAAAAAGATGATTTTTTGAACATTATATAAAAAAACTTAGTTAAAAATATGAATATAATCCTTGAGAGTATTAATCATTGTTCAGTGTATTAAAAATCCATTAAATCAACAGAATTATATTCGTTTAAATATTGCTGGTATTGCCGTGAAACCTGGAGCTTAGTGAACGTATTAACACGGGCTTGTCAGTGAGAGGGTTAAGTCGGTATCACTATCACCTAGATGTTTCAGGAGCAAAAAAGCGTTCTAAATTTCGAATTTTGTGATCGGTAGGGTCTAGCAACTTAAAATTAGGCGAGGTACATATTTGTTAGATGTAAATGATCTTTAAGAACAGTTTCGAAAAAAATGGAAATTTAAAAAGGGGTGAAAGTGCGCGAAAAACGTTCTAAAAACGTTGTAAATTGAATCACTTTGAAGTATGGCATGGTATTTACTTACAAGATGCAACTGTTTTTTAAAAACTGTCGAAAGAAAATTCCAAATTTAAGAAGATTAAGTGAGCGAAAAGCATTATAAATTACAATTTTTAAGCAGACTTATAAAATACCAAACCGATTAAAAATTAATGATGACAAATTGTTGGTGATAGAACCTGCTCAAACATAAGCTATATTTTATGTATGTGCCACTACCACCAGAGGGTTGCAGGAGCTAAAAAATTTCTTAATTGCGATTTCTCTGATACTGAAAAGGCTGGAAACTTTAAAAATGGCATGGTAGTTAATTATAACATATAAATGCCCTCGAAGGACTGTCGAAAATAAATTCGAATTAAAAAGGGGTGAAGCGAAGGGGAGGTGTGAAAAGCATCCTGAAAAAGTCCTAAATTACGATTTCTATGCAATTTCAGGGAATATAAACCGATTATAAAAGTAATAGTTGCGAATCAATGGTAACAGTCTCTGATCCTACACAGGCTATATTTTATGCCGATGATTCTACCACCTGGGGTTCACAGGAATTACAAACATTCTAAAAAAGGCCTTTAAAAGTTTTCTAAATTGCGTTTCTGTGGAATATTAGGAAATAACAAACCGATTTCAAAATTAATGTTGGCAAATTAATGGTGACAGTTCCTATTTCAAGATAGCCCGTTATGTTGAGAGAGGTGGTATGACTTGGAATTTGACATGATAGTTAATTTTAAGATGTAAGAAGATGGTTTCTAAAAAATTCAAAACTTCAAATGAATACTGAAATCAGCGTATTAATTGAGCATAAAAGTTTCAAAATATTTTCTAAATTATCATTTTTTTTGTTTTATTTCGTTTTATTAATTTAAGCCTCATTTCCGCCAAATGCAGTGTAATAATGATGTTTATTCAAACTGTGTTTTAAATAGTAATTTTTGAATTATTGCTAAAAGCAATAAGTACCTTTTAATAAACTATGGGGCTCTGCCCCCTACGATCTACGCTCGTCAACTCTCGTTCAGACACCGCAGACTCTAACAGCAAGCTAATTTGATCGCCTTTAAAAAGATTTCGGAAGATTGAATTATAATTTGAATCTGACAATTATAATCTGACGTAATTTTCCCCAAACTTTTCTTTCTCTTTTTAATATTCACGTCAAAATACTTTTGTTAGAAATGAAATATTATGATCATCTTAAAATGTCAAGTAAATGTCTCGCGCAATTTTTAAATTAAAACTGTTTTGCAATATTATTTTTCGTTCATTTTACGTAATAAGTGTAATATGACGTAAATTCTCCTATTTAGGACTTCTAACGCATGTTACTGAATTTATTATTTTCACGTGTAACTATAGTTTTTATGACGTAATTTTCAATGAGTTCCTGCATTTTATATTTTTTGTTTATAATAGTCACGTGTAAAATAAATTTTTAATTTGAAGCAAACATTTCTGTTTGCGCTGTTTATACAGCTGGCAACAGTTTAAATTAATACAATTTTCTAAAATTTGTAAAAAATATCTCTCGAAATACTGAAAATTTGAATTTAAAATAGAAATAAAACCACGAAAAATTATTCAAATTAAAAAACTAACTGCAATCTGCACACCGGGAAATTCTGACGCATGAAATGATCTAAAAATGATTAAATTCCTATGTACAGTTTTTGCTCCTATAAAACTTTTTTAATGGAACGATTTTGTCCAACTTTGGCATTAAATATCTCTTAAAATAATTCTTCGATTTCAAAACTGTCTGCATCAGCGTATTTATCAAACATTTTTCTATAATACTACCGATTTTCATATTTTTGTATGCAACAGTTTTTTTTTTTAATATTAACGAAGAAAGACCTCCGGTCACAAAAAATTCAAAACCGGCGGCGGCGGTGACAGCGGTAGTTACTTTTTTTTAGAATAGAGAGAAATTAGACATATAAATATCACTTGGCATATTTTAAATATCACGCGAGCAAAGCCGCGGGGTTTTCTAGTTTAAATATAATTTAAATATATATTGTTATTTAGGGGCTGCGAAGTCTTCGCATTTTTGGATAACTGTATTTTTATACAGAAAATGTTAATTTTTGTAATAGGAATATTACTCGATTTAAAAGAACAGCATTTTCTATAATACAAATAACACTGATATGGCAAAAAAACGGAGGCTTGAGAACTCTAATATGTATATTTTTTAATCTATCTATGTATGTTGCTTTAATTATTTCGAAAAATATATTTATTTTATAAAACAACTTCAAACTAGAGTAGATGCAATTTATTAATTTATAAGTTACTTTTATACTACAAACTTATTCTATATATATATTGCATCAGTAGAAATGTTTAATGCATTTCTTCCTCTGTTATATTAGAAATTTCGAAATAATATAAATTATGTCTACCCGTTGTTTCTTTTATGCATGATACAATCAAAATTTTCTTGAGCTCTTGAACGTAAAAAAAAATATTGTTCAGAATATACAGCATGATAAAAAAAAAAGTTTACAAAATGACATAGCAAATCAGGCATGCAACAAGAATAAAATAAAAAAAAACACTTTAGAAACTAATGTTTACAAAATTTCTCTGTTTTTAATAAGTTAAATGAATTTTAAGGGAGCAACTACTATTATGAAAACTATTTTATATAAATAGCTGTCAACTCTTACGATGTTTTGTACCAATAAAATTTTATCTTTTAAATTGACGTAATCTTCCGATTAAATAAGGAAAAAAAATATTTTATATATTTGTGGTATAGCAAAGCGAAGAGTTTGAAGTATGTATAAAAAACGAGAAGTTGGAAGAGGTCGATTGCTAAAACAATTAACTAAACCTAAATACCAAAAAGCGTTTTGAAAAAAAATTCTGTTACCACCAAAGTTACTGTTGACTTTTTGGGAAAAGAATTTACCTAAATGAATGCATATGTACAAATCACAGTTTTAGTTTTATAGAAAATCTCTATCACCTAATACACCGTAAATAGGTAGAATTTCTGAATTTTGAATTTCATTGATTTTCTCAACGAAAACCAATTTGCATGAAAGAAACTGCAGAAAGAAACTCATTATGCTGCAAGATGTAAAAACCAATTATATATAAAACTTTTCGTACATATATTTGTGGTGTAAAATATTATATTTTTAAGTTTTGTTTTAGAAAAAGTAAATCATCAGAAGATAAAATGCAAATGATCTTTGAGGACATTATGTGCATTGTCGTTAATATCGAATTCCTTTCTAAAAAAAAGCAGTACAAGATGTATCAATTTGCTTTATAATACTGGATTCTTACGGGTATCGTTATTTTCAAGGCCAAATATCAGTATTTTTTTTATAGAAAAATAAATCTATTTTAAAGAAACGAAATTTCGTCTTATTTAAGGAGAGATTTTCCAAAAGAAAATACTGGTACCGAAGAATTTCTTAGTCTGTAAATTTAAGGACTCGTACGAACCCTGTAATAATACAGGATGATTAAAACAAAGTTGTCAAAATGAATTGCCCAGTCAGGCATACAACAAGAATAAAAAAACGCATAGGGACCTAGGGTCGCAAACCACTTATGTAGTCACAAATACAGGGTGTTTCAGACTAACTCAATTTGGGTTGACGGTAATAACTTCATAAAACGGAAGTATATTATAATAAAACATTTAATAGACATTCTCACATTTTTGGTAAATTTGATAACACGAAACAAAAGTGGTAGAAGTTTGCATTATACGCGCCAGCAGTATGCACTTGACGCCCCACATTTTCGACTGTGATTATCAGTTCATACAGTATCACTGATTGCTTGAGAAATATGCTTTTCCAGATCTTTTCGAGATGTTATCACATTTCATACAAAACAAGGTACATATTGTTGCATTTTCATTAAAATGTTTTTATTTTTCTCGAAATTATTACCGTCAACCCGGGTTCAAGTAGGATGAAACATCCATTATTTCTGACTAAATAAGTAGTTTGCGACCCTATGTGATTTTTTATCCTTGTTATAAGCCTGATTTTCCATGTCATTTTTTAAACTTTTGTATAAAACAACTTTAATTTACTTTTAGAAATGAGTATAGTGATAAAAATAAACTGTTAAATTTTATACAATATATTTAAGTAATAAACAAAAATAAATTATTTGGAATATCATTTATTCACAAAGCTACTTTAGAGAAAAAAAAATATTTTTCATTCAGTGGTTTAAAAATCTATAACAATAGGAAACTTAAAATTCAGAGAAACATTTTTGAGAGTACTTTTGTTATCTTTCCTCCTTTTATAATGTAAGTATTATTGCAAAAATTCGTTTGAAACTTTCTTGGTATTCCGTATTAAGAAAATATTTTTAACGAAGAAATAAAAGTTTATTATTAGCATTATTATTTATTACTTTCAATGTATAGTGTTTGTTTTTCATGATTTTTTTTTTTTTCACGAATGATCGACTGAAGTTGATATAATATTTTAAACTACAGGCTTATAAAACAAGATATTTATAGAATTTAAATACTAGTATTTAGGAATAGTTATGGTGTAATATGTTGTATAGTAAAAAAAAAAAAAAAAAAAAAAAAAAAAGCGTATAACATCTAGATGCGCGTTATATACCGTAATATATGGTGACACGCTACTTTAAGGGGTTAAATAAAATGCATAACATCTAAATAAAATTTTATTAAATAGAGGAGACTAGGTAGGGTTTACAATTTTCATATTTAAAAGATTTTCAGACTTTTATCAATAGGTGTCAACCAAAGCTACCCGAATGCTCAAACAACAGTCTTTGTTTCATACAGATAACAGAAATAGTTGCGACAAAAATCGATTGTGTGGCGTTTTCAACCTGAAAGTTTTGTTTTTAAAAAAAATATTTTGTAAGCTTTTTTCACATAAAATATCTCATAGAAATTAAAGTAATGCAGAAATATCGAGTTTTCATTCCAAGCATAAAGATTGTAGAGTATTTAAGGCTTAACATAACAATGTGCTATTCTTTAGAAAAGGGCTTTCTGTGGAGACTTGGCCCAGTCAATGTGAGGGAGGATTGACTAGATGCTCAAGACTTCAAGGCTCAATTAATTAAGTGGTTTTGGAAATCTTTTTATTATACAATGCGCATAATGAAAAGCTAATGGTAATATATATAAAAAAAAAAAATGTTAATTTATTCTGTAAAACTACAGTAAAATAAGCTGATGGAAAAGAAAATATTTAAAACTGATTAAAGAAATATATGAAAAATTGCTATAGTATCCACTGCATGATAAAATTTAATGAAATATAAATGGGTAAGTTGATAGGAACTTTTTCCATTTAAATATTATTTTCAATAGGTGTAGAAACATGGAAAAAGACTAGAAAGGACTAGAAAGTATGAAAGTAGCAGTCGTAACCCTTTTAGGGCAAGTAGTATGTTTAAGAAACCACTTAACATTAACCCGTTGAGGACCGGTATCTTTTACATGAATTTTATTCGTTTGGCACAACTTTTTGTTAATTACTCAAATTAACTTTGTAAAAAAAAAAAAAAAAAAAAAAAATGTAATTAAATAAATTCAATTTTACTTTTTTTTTTTTTTATTGTTATAAAACTCAAGCGTTTTAAGCACTTTTTGAGGGTGCATATACGCACCCATGATCCTGACCGTGTTAACCACTTAATTATCGCTCCGGTGATATTTACGGGATGTGTCTTTTTTGAGATTGTTTGATTGCCACCACTTTTATAAAATAGTGTAATTGGCTTTATTATGGTATTATTTTAACTAGCATTAACCCCTTGGGGACGAGCGACACGTATACGTGCCACATGAAGCGCACAGAATACTTGTTTTTCCTCACCAGTAAAATTTTACTGTAAAATTTCTCTTATTTAATCAGCGCATTTTCTCGATTCAAGAAGACACAAATTTCTGTTTTTAAAAAACGGTGACAAACGATTAAAAATTTCGTAAAAGGGGTTAAATAAGGTGAATATTTATTTTTCAAAAAGGTGGTGCCAATAAGCAATTTGAATTTGTAAACCGTAATTTAACAATAGAACGCCTGGAAGGAGTCGATCCGACACTGGTCATATGATTAAATGTTAACTGGAACCGGAAATTCTTTCATAAAAAAAGTTACATTTAAACCACGCAGATTTACGTTAAATAATTCAGTCAAATAGTTTAAAATAAAAAATCTGATGTTAAATATTTTTATAAAACTTCAGTAAAATTTCCGGACGTTCTAGTGTTATTGCGACCGTTAAGGGGTTATTTTCCAAACGCGACAATGTCAACAGAATTTTGCAAAAATGTTTTAGATTTAATATGCATGCGAAATATAAACTTTTACTTATTTTCAAATGAATTTGTTCGTAAATTCCGGTGCTAGTCATTTATTTCAACATTTTAGTACTGAAAGTACTAATTAAACCATCAAAGGTTTAAATAATGTTTAATGATAAGTTAAGTGCTCATGCGGCCGCAAAATAATATAGTTCTGATCGAAAAGCTTTAGGATGTAGACAATTTTCACGAGGATGAATGCAGTGAGATGAACCCAAACTATGTGAAAAATAGGATTGTCAGGTCGAATGTCACAAAAAGTACGACAAAGAAACAAACAAACAAAAAAACGGGACAGTAGCTCCTAAATCTGAACATTATAATACATGAATACCTATGAAAACGGAACATGTATCTAACGGAATACTGTCTTAACACTTTCAGGGGAAGGTACTTGTATTTATAAAATGTTGAAATAATTTATTGACACCAGTATTTAACGAAGAATTTAATTGTAAACAAGTAAAAGCATATTTTCGCATATTTAAGAAAGATGAAATTTCCATTATAAAATTCCGGTACCATTGTGGCAATTAGGGATTAAAATTATGTGATGCCATGACGACATCACTATCCATCAATGGGTTAAATGTTGAAATTTTATTTTCCATGCTGTACAATTATACCTTCTCAGACAATATCCTGTTTACCCATTTCAGGGGCAAAATACTTCTGTTGCTAAAATGTTAAAAAGATTGAATGACACGGATATTTATGAACGAGTATATATGGAAGTAATTAAAAGCTTTTCTTCGCATACGTTATATAAAACAAAATTTAATTCTTAACCCCTTTGCGACGAGCGTCTTTTACGGAATTTTTAATCTTTAATCACCGTTTTTTAAAAAGCGAAATTTTTGCCTCGTTGAATCGGGAAAATACTCGGATTAAATACGGCAAAATTTATAATAAAAGTTCACTGGTGAAAATAATCCCCGATTCTGAGCACCTTACGCGGCACGAATACCTATCATTTTCCCCCGAGGGGTTAAATACTGGTGCCAATGTAGCATTTGCGAATTAAAATTAAGTGGTATATATAATACGCCGGTGCCCCTCAAGGGTATAACCCTTTCAGGCGCAAAGTAGTTTCTTTACAAAAATGTTGAAATAAATGACTGGCATCGGAATTTACGAACAAATTTACTTGGAAATAAGAACAAAAGCTATATTTTACATACATATTAAATGGAAAAAAATGTTAGCAAAATTCTGGTGCCACTGCGGCTTTTGGGAATTAAAATTAAGTGGTTTCATAAACATGCCACTGCCCCTGGAAGGATTAAAACAAAAATTTTCTCCTGTGACTTGCGATTGCGTCTAAACAGATTTGTTTAATGAACATATTTTCAAAAATAATTTTTTTTATATTAATTAAATCATGTGACATTTTTTTAAATAAATTATTTTAATATTTTTCTTTTTTATAAATATTTCAATGTAAAACAAAGTGAATGAAACCTCAAATATAGTGAGGGGGGGGGGACTCTCTCATATGTGGGAAGCCTTGTCTTATTATTTTCTCATGATTAAAATCAATCATTTTTCAAATTTCTTATATATTATACTTGTGCACCAATTTTAAATTATAACTGATTGTAAACGAATAAAATGATACATAAAATGTTACCATATGTTCAGTATCTAAAAAATAAAAAATCATTTTGTAAAAAGTGCATCAACTCTCCCTAGTCTTCCCTAAATACAAGAAAAGCTTCACAGCATCTTCCCCGTGAATATATTAAGAAACGAACATCATTCTAAGCTACTTTTAAAATATTTTTCCGGTATCATTTTTGATATCAGTGACGTAGCACTGTTGTTTTAAAACTTTTTTTCGTGTCCAGTTTATATTTGTGGGAAAATGTGCATTGAAATATTAACTTATACATAATTCATGCACTTGTTTCAATTGTGAAATCCGATAACTTGTTTTACAGAAAAATAGAGAATTTCTCTGGAAAAAATTCTGCAAAGCAAAGCTTGACTTAAAGAATAAACAGAAATATTACAAAAATATAAGAATACTTTCTTTCAAGTATCTTTAGAAATGATACAATATTTATGATAGATTCTTTTTTGCGGTATATTTTAAAAATATTAAGATGCAGTAAAATAATTTTTTACTAATTTTGTGATTATGAACGTAAACATTTCCCTTGCATTATTCTCTATTGAAACGACATATCTATCTATCTCTCTCTATATGTATATTACGCTATCGTAAGTGGCACAGAAATGGCGATTATTTGTTAATTGTTTAATGGCAATGCTCAAATGAAACGCATCTTATTGGTTATTGAACAGCGTTTAATGCAACGCCATACCTATAAGGGGGTTACGATGTGGGGGCACCCTGTTCTGTCGCAAAATGCCGTCAAGTTTGTCGCCAACTTGGCAATATCTCTAATAATCGGTTGAATTCCCATAGACTTCAATTGTAAACAAATAGGGTTTCCTTGCTTACAGAAAATTAACAAATTGAGATATTTTAATGCAACAAAACTAATATTAGCTTAAGGAATTATATTAATTAGATATAAGCAGAGTCTGATTACCAACGGGGCACATTGCCACCAGTAAAAAGGGACAGAATTTGCCTCATTCATGGCAGATATTTTACTTGAATACGGCGCTTAGATAAGGTGAATGTTTCTTTTAAAATTTATTGGTGAAAGTGTGCCCCGTTGGTAATCGGGCTCTGGATATAAGGGAGCACAAGTAAGTTAAATTATTTATACAAGTAACATTATACAATGCTTAGCATGCTTTCCTAAACATAAATTTTAAGGGAGACCAAACTAGTCGCCAAGGTTGGCTAGTTAATTAGAATTTAACATCCTCACCCTAATACATGATGTGAAATTTATTTCAGAATATTTTATATTATGCTTGAAAAATATTCTATTTTTATTAATTCCAAATGCTTAATATTAGCAGTTTCATTTTGCAAGTATTTGTCAATTTTAACTAGACGATTATATAAAGCTCCAAAACTGTATAAATTATTTTATCATAGGATATTCACATATGTTCTTCTCACATTCACATGTTCTTAAACCTTAAGTAAAAATTATTTTGTTCAACGGCTGACAAAAATCGAACAGCGAGCTACATCTTGTTTCCGCAATTTACTTGATAGTATGGTTATCGGATTTTTTTTTTTTTTTTTTTTTTTTTTTTGTGTTTCTTTTTCTGATGCTTAATGATTAAGACACTTTACTTTTGATCCAGAGATCAAGTTATCAAATAGTTTCTGGAATATTCTTATACAAAAATATCTACTTTTAAAACGCTGTTTTTCTTAAATATCAGAGACAGTTTTTCTTAAATATCTCTTTAATTCTGCTTTTATGGTTTTTCTGAATTAAGTGATTCAATTGTGTTGCAAATAAAAAGAAATGTGTATACAGTGAAACTTCAATTTATCGAAGTCTCATCGTTACACTTAAACACTTCGTTTAAAAAAAATCGTTAAATAGAAATCAACTTAAATTCATGAAATTTTTATATTAAAATACAAATGCATGAAATGCAAAATACACATAAAATAGAAATATTGGAAAAATGCATTTTAATTCGTGGTGAAACTTTTTTTTTTATTCAATGAAGACATATTTTATTAAAATAATGTCTAAAAAACATATAATAAAGAGAAGTAAACAGAAAATGAAGCGTATCGTAACTTTTCAGCTTTTTCTCAGTATTCCAAATTCTTAACTTTAAAAAAGTCTGTAATATTATTTTGTACAGATATCTTATAAAAAATACACTGCTCATAAAAAAAATTCCCATTTTTGTAAATATCCGAATACTTTATATGTCACATTTTCACTAAACTGGAATCCCCTTCTTGTTGTATCGAAGGATTTTAGCCTTTCTTCTTTAGAAGGTCTTTCGATTTCTTCTTCATTATCGTCTTCATTGCTCACTGTAGTTTCTCCACTACATTTTTATTACACTTTCCAATATTTCATGTTCAGTATTCAGTCCATTATATTCAGTTGTCTTCATCAACGTTGAGAAAGTTATAGAGACCTGCACCTTTTCAAGACTTTCCCATATCTTTCAGTTTCTGCTATTTTCCCTTCAGATCTGACAAACAAGTATCGGATTCAGAAACATCTAATTCAGTCTCAATTTTGAAGCTGTCTTTCACGAAACATGAAACTCTTACAAAACAATTGTGTGCGGTCGATGAAGACAGTCATTGTTGCCACATCTGGCGGATTTTTTGTTTAGAAATACAGTGAAACCTCTCTGTGCGACCACCTCCATTAAGCGACCACCTCCCTGAACGACCATTTTTTCAGGGAACGGAATTTATTCCCATAGGGTCAATACTAATTTTACCTCTATTCAAAGACCACCCCAGTTTAACTCCCTCCATGAGCGACCCATTTCTTTCAAGAAAATGAAACAAATTCCGTTTTTTTTTTCTGGTCGCTTGACGAAGGTTTTATTGGAATAATAATACCGGAGAGCGCATTATTCATCAAACTTCTGAGCTAGGTTTAGAATTTTTATTTATCCCGGTAACTTTTAAGTGTTTAAACCCCTTTGAGCCTTTTTAGGCAACTCTGATGACAAATTAAGGATGACGGTCAATAAACTACCCTGTCCTATTCTGGCAGGAATCTCTCAAAGAAATAGATAAATTAATGAAATCGTCATTATATGTTCCCGTCCAAAAAAAATTGCATTTATTTACTAAACTTCGTAAGGACTCTGAAATAGGAGCTAAAATAGGAAAATCAAAGCAAACGTCAATGTATAAATTTTTTTAAACTCTGCAGTAATTAACTTATCTAACTAACTTTTATTTTGATACTTAATTTTAATATTTTTTTCTAATGTGAAAAATAAATTTTAGTAGCATTAATCGTTATCTCTTTTCAACAATTAAATCTAGATTTAAACATGACCTCCATTAAGAGACCACCCTTTAGAGCGACCAATTTTTATTGGAACGGAACGTGGTCGCTTTAAAGAGGTTTTACTGTATTAAATTCGGACCAGAAAATTTTGAATGGTAATTTTTGTTTGATTTATGGTATGTCTATCAATTTATAAGTTAAAAATAACTATTACAACGAACTGGTGAGAATTGAAATACCCAATTAAAAAGTCAGCCAGATGCGACAACACTGATCACATTTCCAAGCTTTCATTAGGTATGGTATAAATGTTCTCAAACTAAGATTTACTTTACATTAGCTATGGTATAAATGTTCTCAAACTAAGATTTACTTTACATTAGCTTTTTTCATGTACCAGAATAACTTTTTGGAAAATTGAAGGAAATTTAGAAGTTGTGTGGGCAGGAAGTAATATAACTTTGATGTTCTTCAATTTACATTTCGAAGCACAGTCTTGTGGATGTGCAGGGCAATTGTCTGTCAGCAACGCAAGTTTGTGACGTTGTTTTTCCAGTTGATTATCCCATTTTAACCCCTTAACGGACGCATTAAATTACGATTTAAAATTTCAGATTGCTTATTGCCGACACTTTTTACGAAAAGAAATATTCACCTTATTTAATGACAATTAAAATGATACCAGAATAAAGCCAACTACACTATAAAACTGGTGGGAATCAAGCAATCTGAATAAAACACACAACCCGTGAATATCACGGGAGCGAGAATTAAGGGGTTAATAACCAATTTACAAAAATGTCCGAATTCATGGATGACTTCTTATTGAAATGACAGCCTATCTCTAAGCATTTAGTACTTTTGAAGCATCGGGAGATTTTACTATTCCCTGGTGACATTTTTTCATAGCCAGTCATGCTCACACATAATTGATCATTAAACGTAAAAACGGGATTTTGACTTTTCCCAACTGTCAGCGTTAGAGTATCTGTATGAGACAGTTTCGATAGCAACGGTTTTTGGCATAGTAAAAAATGCTATTGTTTAGTACCAAGAAGAATGGAAATGATTAAATAAATAAATATCTTCATTTTCATACAATCTGCACAAATAAATTCATACATCCATCGCAACAACAACCTCTCCGTTTGAATGCTGTACACGCACGAAAGTGAAATTAACTTCGTTATGTAGAATATATTTTTCGTAATTTGGATATTAATTTACATGTTAATGGTTTTCAAATTCAAGGTTCAGCAGAAAATTTCGTTAAGGAGAAAACTTCGTTAAATGGAAGTTCCATTGTACATAGAATCGAGTGAGAGATTTCGCAGACAATGAAAATAATACTGGTGACAAATTATATACTGCAACATAAAAATAAAAAAGGAAGCTCTTTTTCTGAATAAACTAGTTTCTCTGAGGGATAAACATTTGTAAATCTATTCCGAATGCAAATTTTTATGAGAAAAATTCCGACGATAATAGCATGATATGTTATAGGGAAGGAACTGCTTTCCGTGTAAAGAGAAAAACGGCATCTTTTTTCTTTCGTTTATCTTAGAAAAACGTATTGATTTATATGTATCATAAAATATCATTATGGCTGAAATATTTGGTATAGATTCCTTTTTTGTTATTTTTTATTCATCTTTATAATTTACATTTTCCGTAAATGTCGCTGCTTGAAACATTATTTATTCCCTTCTTAAGTGTATATGTTAGTTACCCAGAGATGGCAACATTTCAGTATTTTTCTGAAGTTATGTTTTGAACCGGAAATATTATTTAAGGGAATGCATCATGTTTCTATGAGGTTCTTGTACGCTTTTGATTTAAAATGTGTAGTTAAATCAAATTTCTGTTTCTGCTTTGAATTGAGTCAGACACTTAATTCCTTGGGTACGGATTTACTTCAGGGCTTCCACTGGCGTTTTTTTTTTTTGTTCCATATACACTTATTATATAATGTTTTCAATACTTGGCATTGTATGTATTATATAATATTCTCCTTTAAATAGTGGTATGAATAGAATATAAAAATAGGCGCCAGTGGCTAAATGCATGACTAGTCTCAGTCATCAAAAGTACCCGATGGAGTTATGAATAAAGAGGAGGAGACATATAGTGTACTGTCTACCAGTTGCGAGTGAAGTAACTGAGGAGGTTGTCACAAGATGGCGGCTGATATTTTTATATAGTTTATTATTATCGCCGTAACAAACTTCCCACTAGTAAAACTCAGTAGACAACTTCGTATGATTTATACATCCTATTCGCTGAAACATTTTCACGTAAATATGTTAAAAGTTTCTATATGTTTTTACTGGTGTCAGTCTGATGGGTAATACTTCCAGCTTGTTTCACTGGTTGTCACAATATGGCGGAAACACAAGTTCTAGCTGCCACCAAAATAAACTTCTACCAGTCAAAATTAACATCTAATCCTGCCATTCTTTCCGACTTAAATTTTGCTTTATTAAGGCTTTTACGTAAGGAGAAAATATCTGTATAAATATACTGGTGAAAGTTTCCACCGACGACAATCAACCCCTGTTAAAGCGGTTACAGTTGAAGCTTCACTATTTTAAGGACATGTCAGTTCCTCTTTATTAATAGTCCCATGCTCAAGGTTTAACATCTTTGGGTACACGTTGGGGAATACCGGAAAGTTGACATCTATGATGTTACTGTTACAGTGCGAATGAAATATTTTTCAGGTTATTTGATTAATCTTCATAGTACCTGATTAATTCCATTAAATTTGGAAATCAAGTATACAATAGGATATTTCGCACGATACTTATGTAATGTGTATTCCGATTTGCTAAAGTGTGATTTTTTTTTTCTTTCATCGTTCCTCCTACTGATTCTATGGTCTTATGCATCCAGAGACTTTTTTATGCACTATAATGATTTTCATTCTTTTCGTCAGCTGCAAAAACATGGCAAAAATACATTTGTTTCCGAAAATCCTTTCTGTCTTGTGATTTTTGAAAGCACATAACGCAAATCTGCCAACTTTTACGCTTTTTTCCTACCATTATTTCTAAACGGAAGAATTTGCCTTTTTTAATCCACAGTTTTCAATGATTAAATAAGACACATTTTTCTGTTCAAATATAGCAGTAGGAAAAAAGTGTAAAAGTTGGCAGCTATGACATAACCTTATTATCAATAATGCAATCACACATCGACTAATTCAATAAAATGAAGAGTACATTCTACGTTGCCTTCTAAAGCAAAGTATGATTAATTGAACACAATTGCTCTGAATGGTAAATAAATCATAGGAGTTGTAATTTTCTAACTGAGTGAAAAAGTCTCCAGGCCGGTATTTGAACCAGGGCATAAGCGAGGTTGTTTCTTCGACTTATTTAACCCCTTGGGAACGAGCAGCACGAATACGTGCCGCATGAGCTCAGAATCCTTGTTTTTCCTCACCAGTAAAATTTTACTGTAAAATTTGCTTTATTTAATCAGCGCATTTTCTCGATTCAAGAGCACACAAATTTCTGTTTTTAAAAAAACGGTGACAAAAGATTAAAATTTTCGTAAAAGGCCCCTGTGTCGAAGGGGTTAACAGGACAGTTTTGTTTCTTTTTTCATTATTCTGCGGTTCTGTCATTTCCTCTTACATAGGTTGTCCTCTGCCAAGTATTGAACAAATGTTTTACTTTTTTTTTTCTTTTATTTGATTTTTCATTACCCATTAAATTTAACTTTTAGAATGCTGTCTTACTTTTAATAACTTAAAAAAAAAACTTTAGGTATGATAAAAAACACACTCATAGAATACAAATTCACCTTATAATACAAACAAATAACTAAAAATTACATAAATGTTCTAAAAACACATTAATTTTATAAAAACTTTGGCGAAGGTGTTTAAATGATATAATTTATATACAAAATTGTATTTTAATACAAACCGAGCACTTTCGAGCAACCGCTTTCGAGGTAGAAGCACATATATATATTATAATTCAACAATTAATGAATCCAAAAATAGTTTATGTAAGAAAGATAAAACATGCAATGATTCATTATTCTACATTATTCACAAATTATGGTATAGACCCTTAGGAATAGTTCAAAACGATTTGTGATTATTGCATATCTCCTTATCCCCTTTGTTTATTTTTAATGGTTTGTTCCATTTTCCAGCAGTTAATCCTTTGAAGGGAGTGGAATGTTTATGAAACCACTCAATTTTAATTAAAAAAAAGCCACACTGGCACCAGAATTTTGGAATGATTTATTTCTCGCTTATTATGTATGTGACAAATAGACTTTTCACATTTAGAAATAAATTTGTACGTAAATTCCCGCGTTATTCATTCATTTCAATCTTTTAGCAATGGAAGTGTCTTGCCACTGAAAGGGTTAAACGATATACTTCATTGATTTTATCATCGTGTATTTGTGTTCATTTATAACCCTGATGATGAGCAAGTGTTTGCTCGAAAGCGGTCTATTTGTATGAAAATACAGTTTTGTATATACAGTATATCTTTTAAACACCTTCATTATAGTTTTTATAAAATGATATATGCGTATTTAGAAGATTTATATAGGGTGTTTATAAAGTCCCAGACCCATGTTGATGTTTAATAACTCATAAAATAATGAAGATATAAACAAACTTATGGAATTTATTGATGGAATAACTCATATATTTTCCTTTTCAGGTTTGAATATCTTTACGTTTGTAAATATCGTCTGCGCGTATAATTCCATTTTTCAGTCTAAATATCTGTACTTTTCTAAATATCGTCTGCTTATTAATTGCATTTTTCTCTCTTTTGTTTTTGGCAACTATTGCAATGTTATGTTTACTTTTGATGTGTTTGTTCTATATTACTTTTGTATATGATGTTTTATTCACGCGGATATTAAGGAGAATGCATACACCACAAGAGAAAGCACAGATTTTATGGTGGTTCATAGAAACAAAATCGATAGTGCAAGCATGGATAAATGGCAGAAGAATTTACCAAAAAGATCCTCCATCCAAAAGCAGGATCTTGCGGTGGAAAAAGAATTTTCTAGAAACTGGATGTATCGCAGATAAGAAACGTTCCGGACGTCCCTGCACAAGTGATTTTGATGTTGAGCGTGTCAGAGAGACATTTTTACACAATCCTAGAAGATCTGTGCGATCAGCGGTGTACAAGGTTATTAAAAAATTAAAACTGCATACATACAAAGTTCAAATTGTTCAAGTTTTGGAACCGGACGATAGGCCTAGGAGGATGGCCTTTGCAACAGATATGCTAAGGAGAATAGAAGATGCTGCTGATTTTCTGAAGCGCATAATGTTCTCCGACGAAGCATCCTTTCATGTTTCTGGCATTGTTAATCGCCACAATGTGCGCATATGGGGATCTGAAAACCTCCATGAATACAGTGAGGCAGTAAGGGATTCCCCAAAGATTAATGTGTGGTGTGGACTAATGCACGACCGAGTCATTGGGCCTTTCTTTTTTACAGAAGAGACGTTCTTATCAGTCGTATACTTAGACATGCTGGAAAACTTCGTATTTCAACAACTAGAAGAGCTTCAGCCACATGTCATTTTGCAAGAAGATGGTACACCACCTCATTGTGGTACCATCGTTCGTACTTCTTTGAATGACCATGTCCAGGAAGATGGTTTGGACGAGGAGGTCCAATTCCTTGGCCACCCAGATCACCTGATATAACGCCGCTGGACTTTTTCCTTTTGGGATTTGTAAAGGACAATGTTTACAGGAGGAGAGTGTCGAATATTGATGACCTAAAAGCCAGAATTACAACCGCAATAGCCTCTGTGGATGCAGGCATGCTTGCCGCTACCTGGTGTGAAATTGACTATCGAATTGATATTCTCCGTGCGACGAAGGAGCCACACGTGGAAGATCAATGACAAGGGTCATGAAACTTTTTGAGTCTATCTAACCATTTATGTTATTAATTTTAATCTATCTTTATTATTTTATGAGTTATTAAACATCAAAATGGGTCCGGGACTTTATAAACACCCTGTATAATGATGATTCGAATAATTTTTGCCGAGGAGTCCGGGACCTATGATTTATATAAACTTTAGTAATTTGTATTTTTAAAAACTTTTTTATTATTTTTTAATGGTGTGGATAATCTTTTATTATTTTTCTCTATGATTTTTTATTAACGTTATTTCTTTGAAATCATGAAATTCTTCTAATAATGTAGAACCGCCAAATATGATGTACACATATTTAACGACTTTAGAGTATGCTGTAGGTTTCATACGCTTAATTATTCCGATGAAAGGTTTTTTTTAAATGGATCTTGGGTTTTGAGAAATTGAAGGTCAAACTTCAGAACGCGTTTCAAATACCAAAGATAATGTGCAGGCCAAACGAAAGAGATGGGCTACCGTACTTCTCCGATTTAGAGTAGTCACGTGAGGTTGACAGCCTCAGCTGAGCTGAGCAATTCAATTGACAATACATATGGCTTTAGATTACTATCATATCCAAATAATTCTTTAATTTGATAGAATTCATAACTTTACAGTACTATGAAAACATTAAAACGTCGTTTTTATAACACAATAATAAAAAATAAACCTGCATAATTTATGCGATTTATTTCAGTTTAAATTATCTTTTGTCTAAAGAAAATACTAATATGTGCTTCGATTTTTTCAGCGAAAAGATACTTTATCATTTTCAGCAAGGAGCAAAGGAGTTTACTACATATTATTAAAGGTTTTTTTTCACATCACAAGTATCACCTGTCAAGTATTTTAGGCAAAGTACAATAATCCCTCCTTATATCGCTCATTCGTATATACAGGGAAACCTCCCTGTGCGACAACCTCCATTAAGCGACCACCTCCCTGAACGACCATTTTTTCATGGAACTAAATTTATCCCATAGGCTAAATACTAATTTTACATCCATTCAGAGACCATCCCAGTTGAACTCCCTCCATGAGCGATCCATTTCTGTGAAGAAAATGAAACAAATTCCGTTTTTCCCTGGTCGCTTGAAGAAGGTTTTATTAGAAAAATAATTCCGGAGAGCGCGTTATTCATCAAACTTCTAAACTAAGTTTAGATTTTTTTTTTTTTATTCCGGTAACTTTTAAGTGTTTTGTGCCTTTTTAGGCAATGAATTTAACTATGATGGCAAATTAAGAATGATCGTCAATAAACTCCCCTGTCCTATTCTGTCAGGAAACGCTCAAAGAAATAGATAAATTAATGAAATAGTCATTATTTGTTTCCGTCCAAAAAAAAAAAAAAAAAGCATTTAATTACTGAACTTTGAAATAAAAGTTATAAAAAGAAAACCCTTAAAATCAAAACAAATGTCAATGTATTCATTTTTTTAAACTCTATAGTAATTAACTTATGTTTTGATTACTTAAATTTTCAATTTTTTTCAAAATGTGATTTTTTTTTTTTAGTAGCATTAATTGTTACCTTTTTTAACAATTAAAATCTATATTTAAACATGACCTCCATTAAGAGACCACCTCTCGTAGTGACCAATTTTTACTGGAACGGAACGTGGTCGCTT
This sequence comes from Maratus speciosus, assembly GCA_963932465.1. Classification (NCBI taxonomy): domain Eukaryota; kingdom Metazoa; phylum Arthropoda; class Arachnida; order Araneae; family Salticidae; genus Maratus; species Maratus speciosus. The sequence continues at coordinate 237,850,856 of OZ010794.1, read as the reverse complement.
TAGGGAGGTTTTACTGTATTACTCTTTATTTTTATGCCATTCCTCGTCATTCCATCAATAAATATATTCACATTAAAAGTACTTTTCGCACTCTTTTATTTAACTCAAGTTGATTTTTGTATATAAAGATGGAATTTAGAAATAAATTTTTAACCCCCTTCTTGATATGCTAGAATTATAAAAATTACGTACGAAGGTGTATTATGCAAAATTATATAGAATCAACCCGCCGCAAGTGATAAAGCGCCAAATATTATTTAAAACTCACATAACTGTATGGTTGTCCAAACAGCAATAGGTTATGCGTCAATAAATGCTTGTCAAAATATGCCAAAGTGTTGTGATACTACAAAAATGCAACATTTTACAGGCTGAAATGTAGAAAATAAATAGTAAAAAAAAAAAAAAATATATATGAAGATTTCACTATTACAAAAATACGTATTTATAATATAATAGTTTAATATTAGTTAAAATATGAATACACGTTTATCTATCAATTTAGAAATAATAAGAAGATACTTTAAATAAAGCTTTATTTATTTTTTTCTTTTCTGTTCTTTTTCTTAAAAAAACAAGCAGAGAAAAAATTCTATTTTTTTAAAATAAATTTCTTTGCTTCAGCTTTCAACAAAACGTAAAAAAACATTAATGAATTTTTCATAATCGAGTTTGTTGATTACGCCAAATTAATGTAGTGCAACTGGCATTTTTATAGAGAAAACATGAATTGCAGTAAAAAAAAAAAAAAAAAAAAAAAAAAAAAAATCAAGATGACCATTGAGTGTATATAAAAGAGTGTTATTAATATATATATATATATTTATTTTTATTATTAAATAGCTTACTACATCACTAACTATAAGTACTAAATTTAATTCTATGTTAGGAATTTATGGAGAAAATTATAATAAGCTTATAATTCAACGTTTTCTAGACAAGATAAAACATTTTATGTGAAATTATCGTTCTAATTTTTTTAATGCTTTTAGTCCTTTTTAACTTAATTCTAATTAAACAACACTATTTTGATACAAAACTAAGGTATAAAAGAAAGGTTGGGAGCTATGCTTTTGCGCTTGCCCGAATGATTCATTGGAAAAGTAAAATCATTCATCCATCATTATTCATAACTCACATCAAAGTTATCTACTTTGTTCAATACTGTGATTACTTAACAAGACTTTTTTTTATTTAAATATGGTGGCTGCAATGGAGAGAATTCATTTATTGAAGATTAGATTTTAATTGATTATTGATTAACATAAGCATCACTGTGCAGTATATCACCGCCCCCTGAATACTAGGTATGAACGCTGACACAAAAATGGCTGTTCCCGAAGGCGGATTTTTTTCAGCTTGTGTAAGGTCCCTTTAACGCTTTCATCGCGAAGGACGAGATAAATCGTCTTCCAGGAATATTAGCTATCAATCATGGAAAATCATTTTGTACCGAAAAAGTCTGTCATTTAATTATTCGACACTGATTCTGATATCTAATGTCTACTAATTACCGGGCAGAATTTTCCGCTGCGAATTGATTTTCCCAAACGGACACGACATTTTGTTATTTTTTTATGTTTCTAAGGACAAACAAACCATTCGAGTGAGAAATGATATTGATTAATATTTTTCAAAATAAAATAATCAAGTTTTAAATGAATTTATATTTTGTTTCAATTTTAGCGCTGCAAGGAGCGGTTCAGGCTGTTAGCGCAAAGGGTGGGACAAAGGCGCGCCATTGCCCCGATGAAAGTGTTAATATTCGTACCAATAATATTTTTATACTTTTTCCGCTTTATATTTCTGAGATTAAACAAGTCAGAGAAATATTTCATTTAGGAGCCCGTACTTACGTAAAAAAAAAAAAAAAAAAAAAAGAAAAAAGAAAAAAAAAATCCATCCGCCTTCGGCAGTCACAATTTTTATGTCAGTGCTCAGGCCTAGTATTTAGGGGGCGGTGAATCTAGGGTTAAAAATTAGAGAATGTACTAAAAGGGATGAAAATATTATCATATCAATTAAATATATTAGTAAATTAAACAAATATTACAGAATCGTTTATTTAAAACATTTTATAATCCTTATTTAAATCTTAATAAACGAAAAAATACAACTAATTGTAGCATATTTGAATACTTTGAACCAGTGTGCATGCGATAATAATATATTCATTTTTACGCCAAGAAGGAATCTTAACTTTTCAAATTATACCCTTTACAGGAAAATCTTTTATCAAAAAATCACGCAGACTTACCGCAAAGTTACGTGCTTAAACGAAGTGTTTCTAATCAAGCATGTAATTTGAATAAGAAATATTAACGCCTTCTTAAGAAGATATATGTGATGTATTTTAGTTGCGTGTTTGGTTTAAATCAAAGGAAACTCGTCAATGTATGCACATATTTTGTGTTTATTTCAGAAGCTATTGTCATGTAGAACCATAAACTTTCAAAGAATCTTATGCTACTTCTTATTAATGAAAATGCATAAAAATTGTGTTTTTTTTATCATTCTTAACCCTTTGAGGAGCGCCGTTTGCAGTCTGCAAACGGTTAAATTTAATGCCTAAATTGCCAAATGGCACCAGTAAATTTTTAGTACAATTTCGATTTCATAATCTCCGTGAAAAAGAGCAGTTGATGATTTTCAAATAAATTTGTTTGCTAATTGCGGTACGAATTAATTATTTGAACATTTTTTGATCAAAAATGCTTTGCCCCTGAAAGGGTTAAAAAGAAAATATAACGTATAGTCATAGCTGCCAACATCTTACGCTAATTTTTGAACCACAAAAATTTATAGTAAATTTTACATTTTTAAGTCTTCGTAATCTATCGATAAAATGATGGAAATATTTCAGCTGCCTTTTTGTGGTGCAAAAAAGCGGGGCAGTCAGCAGAATTTCTATAATACACCTTGCGTAAAATTTGGATGGTTGAATTAGGACAATAAATTTATTAGGACCATAAACAGGTCGCCATTTTCATCTTATTCCAAAGCTGCCAACATTTACACTTTGTATAACTAATGTTAAACGCAGCACATATATACATAGGTGTCAACCTCAAACTAATCTTCCGTAATACTTGCGTTAATTTGACCCTGGGTTAATATGTTTCGAAACCGATTTTTTTTTTTTTAATAAATGAAATTAAATGTTCCACGTAGGAACTTGGAATTAAATAAATAAGCATTTACGAAAGAAAAATTCTGGAGCGAAAAGTGGGTAACCTGGGTCAAATTAATCTAGACATTATGGAAGAACAGTGGAAGTTTTGCAGCTATATATATATATATATATATAGCTACGTAATAGCTATTCTGATATATATATATATATCAGAATAATTTAGGCTTAAATAAAGGGCATTTTTCTGTTAAAAATTTTATATTGATAAAAAAAAAAAATGGCTTCTATGAACATATAAAGTTATTGCAACCTCAAAAGGGTGTTCTAATCGCGCACATCGCAACATCACGTAGGGAAGCTAGGGGATTAATGGGACAAGTAGGGGAGCTAGGGGATGAATGGGACAAGGGATGGATGAGACATTCTCAATATTTCAGGCAATAGACATTTATTTTAAATTCCTTTCTATTCCATATAAGGCTCTACCACAGTGTGCATCAGAACTAAAAGTAGGACCGCATTGCTGTTTTCATTTTCCTTCAATGTTGCATTTTCTGAAATCTCTGCTTAAAAGTAAGTTTTTTTTACATTTGAAGATGTGAAATATCTTATAATACAATATAAAAAATTAAGCTATGCTGTAGTTATTTATTTTAATGTTCAATATTGATAATTAAAATGAATGAATAGTATTGTGACAAAATAATTTTTGAGACAAAATGACAGAGAACGGAATATATGCATCATGGGAATGATTGGGACATTTCAAATGGGGATGAATGGGACATTCTCATTCATCCCTAGAGATGTTGAAAATTTTATTTATTAACTAAGTAGTATTATATAGGTTGATAAATTAACAATTTACGTTAATTAATAGTATTAAATAGTAATAGTTAATTAATATGAGTTGTTATTGTTTAAAATTTCTGGGTGTTATTTATTGTATTGTAATAATTATTAACGGATTATCAAAAAATTGGTACTAAAACTTAATCAAAATAAATAAAATTGTTAAAAATAGTATATATTTATTGATCAAATGGGGGAAATTATATTGAATTTTGAAATGTTGCACAAATAAATCTCCACCTCTAACATATTGGGTCGATCGGGAAGTCGTGTCGTGTTGGGAAAGTCAATTCGTACCGGAAAATTCTGTCAATTATTAGACATTTATTCCGATTTCTAACGTCTAATAATTACCGAGCAGAATTTTCCGGTACGAATTGATTTTCCCAACACGACACGACTTTCCGATAGACCCAATAATTTCCGTTCTGGATGTTTCTAAGATACATTTAATTAATATTAATTAATAAGTTATGAGTGAAAAATATTAGCTATGCCATACTTAAAAGACATTTTGCAATTACATTTCAAATCTAAAATGCCTCATAAGTGGGAAAAAAAGAACAGATTTGATAGCCGAAGTGTACATTAAAATTTAAAACTGCAAAAAAAAAAAAAGAAGTTATTGAAAAAAAAAAAAAAAAAAACATATCGATTCGCGCTGTAAAATCATCTATTACAAATATAATTACATATAAGGTATTAATTATAAATTTTAATTTGGTAAAATTGAATACAGGGAGGAAAATTTTTGTGTCCCATCCATCCCTATTAGCGTACCATTCATCCCTGCTGTGGGGATGATTGGGACAGGGAGGAACGTTTTTTTGATTCCATAATATTTTTCTGAATAAATCATAATCTAGAATAAGTATTGTTCATATGTGTTGTCAAATACCTAATGTATGAAATGTGATATATAATATTGATAATAACTTTAAAAAAAATATTTTTGTGAAAATGCCCAATTCATTCCCCATCTCCCCTACACCGCCCTCTGAATCATGGAGGAAATCAAAATTTGAATCAAATTGACATGTCCTCAAAATGATGACGCTTCAACTGTAACCGGTTTCACAGTGCTTGATTACAGCTGAGCCAAATCTACCAAAAATTTGAATTGAAGTATTCTTCTTATTCAAACTCCTTATGAAAGCAGAATTTCAGTTACATATATTTCAGTCACAATACAATACAAAGCATTAAAAGTACAAGAACTATTACAACTTAAAAGAAATAAAAAATGCAAAGTGATTAATATACTCTACAGCCAAATTTATCTGCTTGAATCACGCAGAACTTATTGAATCGTATTCTCATTCCTTCAAATATTCATGTCTTCTTCTCTTGTTCAGTAATATATAAATATTCAAAGAAATATTATAATATTGTCTCAAAAAACATGTTTATACAAAATGCCTGTCTTATTGTCCGTGTGTTTGTGTGCATGTATCATTGAAAACTGTGTAAGGGTTGTGCATAGTACTGAACCAAATTTCATAAGGGGAAAGTGGAGAGGCTAAACCGAACCTTGCGTTTTAATATTTAAAAGAATTTCAGAGCTTTGAAAATAGGTGGCAACTAAAGCTAGTGAAATGTTCAAACAACAGTCTTTGTTTCGTGCAAATAATTTTAATGGCTGAGGAAAAACCAAGAGTGAAGAAATTTCAACTTAAAAAAGTTTATTTTTTAGAAACATTTTGTAAGATTTTCTCAGAAAAAATATATCAGAGAAATTTAGGTAAATAGGCTTTAAATAATGCGGATGTAATGAGCTTTCATTCTAGTCCTAATGATTGTACAGTAAGTTAAGTTAAACATAATCATGTATATTACTTTATAAAGTGACTATATGGAAGGCTTGACCCAATCAATGTGAGGGAGCGTTGGAAATATTTTTATTATACACTGTACATAATGAAAGGCTAATGGTTATATTTCTAAAATAATGCATATTTAATCTGTAAAGTTACAGTAAAATGGAGAGATAGAAAGAAAAATGTTTAAAATTGAAAAAGGAAGATGTCAAAAATTGCTACAGAAGCAAGAAAGAAATAATAAAATATGAATTGGAAAGCTGATAGGAACTTTTCTTTCATTTAAATAGTACCCATAGTAGGTAAATGAAAGAATGGAAAGACTAGAAAGGATCAAAGAAACAGCCTTAAAAAATGTTAAGTGTTCATGCCTCTACAAAAGAACTTAAAATCGATCAAAATACTTTAGGAAGTTAAGCAGACAAAAGGTCTAGCCGGATAAGCATAGCGAAATGACCCCCACGGCCAACGTTTGAAATAGCATGCGTGGTAATAAGGCTCACCATGAGAATACAAAATAACGTGATTTTAGCTCCAGACTTTGAACTGTCCTTGAGATAATCAGCGAAATATGCGCAAGCGCTACTAGTTTTCAAGTACGTTTTTCTCAAAGAGTACAAAATTTAAAAAAGAAAAATGCAACCAACGCCAATTATTGTAGAATGCATGAGTTCACATTATATATTTTTTTCACACTAGGGGGCTCTGCCCCCTACGAGCTACGCTCGCCAACCCTCGTTCAGATACCGCAAACTCTAAAAGCACACTAATTTGATCGCTTTAAAAAAATTCGGAAGCATGAATTATAATTAAAGAAACTGTGGTTATCTCCCTGTTAACGGATTGTTTTCGTATTTGATTAAATCAGATTAGTGAAACATGTGAAAATAAGCTAACATGAAATGATTTAAGTAAGTAGAGTCTTTGTCTCCCGGTATTTTTCAAAGACGCTATATAAGATTTTTTTTTTTTTTTTTTAATAAGACATTTTAATCGTATCGTTTTAAATCTAACGTAATTTTTACCAAAGTTTTCTCTCTCTCTTTAATATTCACGCGAAAATCCTTTTGCTGTTAGAAAAGAAATATTATTTGCACTGTTTTAGAACTCTCAATACAAGAGCAATGCGAACCTTGTAGGTACATCAATAACATCTGCATTGATTCATTGGTTAAAAATATCTTAACTTGTCGATTTTCTGTAACCAAGTAAACCCTATTGATTTACAATGGAAATCTATGGGAATTTGGCGAAATATTAGAGATATCGCCAACTTGGTGTTACTTTTGGCGACTAATTTTGGTCGCCAAATTTGGCAATATATCGCCACGTTGGCGACATAACTGGGTCCCCCCTATAGTAACTCTCTCTTATAGGTATGGATATACATTAAATGCTGTTCAGTATATATATATATATATATATATATATATATAGATAGATAGATAGATAGATTAATTTTAAAAGATTAACCCAAAATATGAAATAAATGTCTCGCGCAAGTATATTTTTAAATTTAAACTGTTTGGCAATTTTAAATATGAAGTAATTTCCTCCATTTACATCTTCTAATGCATATTAATGAATTCATTATTTTACAATTTTCTTTCTCTTTTAAAATTCACGTGTAAATACAGTTTTTATGACGTGATTATCAATATTGTCCTGCTTTTAATACGTAATCACTTAATTCTCAAGTTTTTTTCTGTTTATAATAGTCACGTGTAAATAAATTTTTAATTTGAAGGAAATTTTATTCTTTGCGCAGTTTTTAAATTTGGCAAAAATTTAAAATAATACCCTATTCTAAAAGTTGTAAAAAAATGATAACGATATTAAATGACAACCCCCCCCCCCCTGTCACCGTACAGATATCTTCCGATGTCAAGTGCCTGACGCCCTTCCCCACACACACTCCCCTTAAAGTGATACTTTATACATGTACACTGTACAGCCCCATAGACTTCTATTATGTGAAAATCATGGTAGGCAAATGTTGCAATTTCGTTTGTTACTTCTTAATATTATTACATGAGAAGGGTGCGGAGTACACCAAAATAACAGAATATTTACAAACACGAAACAAACCTATAAGAAAGGATTGGAAAATAAATAAATAAAAAATAAATGGAAACATTCTCTTATTTTGGCGCACTGCGCATACTGCCCGAGTGTAAATGTCACGAATCGACCAATGATCTGATAGTAGCGTATTTCTGCAAATGAAAACAGGGGAAGTTACGAATATTTTAGCAAGTTGCTAGCATTATTTTTGTTATAACTCAAAAATCGCATCTTTGATTTTAACAATTTTTTTTCCTTAAAAGTACATACTTTGAGTATTATTCTGTAATTTATTGGTTGGTGCAAATATACAATTACTACATTAATAAATTTTTTACGAAATATTTTTGTTTATTCTTCTATGTTAAAATTTGTGTAAAAATGTGAAAAAAATATATATAATGTAAACTAATATAGTCTTAAATAATTGGCATCGGTTTCATTTGTTTTACTTTGTGCTTTTTGATAAAAACGTATTTGAAAAAAAGTAGCGCCGGCGCATACTTCCCCGATTATCTCAAGGTCATGGGTTAAAAACACTAAAAACTAACTAACAAAACAAAACTAACTAACTAAACTAACTGAAAACTAAAGTATTATGTATACTCATGGTGAGCCTTATTACCACAAGTGTTATTTCAAACATAGGTCGTAGGAGCCATTTCGCTATGCTTATTCGCTATGTTAGACCCTTTCACCAAGTTGAACACAATGAGATGAATTCAAACTATTATTCCAGGAGCCGGCAGCACAGGCACATGGTTCGTACGTATACCGTTATTTCTCCTGGAAAACTAGAAGTTTCTTTTATAGGAAAAGAAATCTAGGTTAAACGTGCAAAATTGAGCATACTTTTAAGAAGATATTTTCTATAAGAAATACTGGTGCTGAAAATTTTTCTGCTCTGCAAAATTCAAGGAGGCGTACGAACCATGAGACAGCCATCTCATCGAGTGGGAGGCTGAAATTCCAGAATTAGCTAAAACTCGATTCCCATATTAAAACGCAATCGGTCTGTCAGTTCATATCTTCTTGAACCCCCCCCCCCCCCTAAAAATCCGATTTAACTCGTAGGTTTACCATTGTGTTTTCTGATCCCAGTCCGCCATGTTTTCATATTTCTTCTTTCGTACTGTTGAATGAAAAATAAAATAATTGCAGATTATTTAGATGACAATCTTTTCACTTTTTTTTGTAACATTACGTATTTTAATCAGCTCATAAAGTCAATCATCATTACCTTTTGATTCTGTTTTAAATTCATAAAACTGCTATTTTATGTCAAATGCAACAAAAATTTAGCATTCGATAAAACTTTGCTACATGTTATTTTTTTTATTTTTTTATTTTTATTTATTTATTTATTTATTTATTTTTTTGTATATTGTTATTGAATCCCTTTTCATCTAAGAATGAAATGTTTGTAAAATATTTTGATATACAATTAAGCGTTATCAACTTCATAAAAGTGATACATTAAAGAATACATATAAAGAATTGTTTATTTCTCTAACTTTTTGAATTCGGTATATCTGAGATCAATTCTTTTTCGTATTTTCGCCAGCTATGTGATTGAAATGAAATGTTAAATCAGAGAATATTTGGAGTGAGAAAAAAAAGTAAATGTCGAGAAAGTTGGGATTTTTTTTTCTTCAACATTGAATATTTATCTCGACTTTTGAAATATACAAACAAAAGCTGACACAATCTTTACATTCCTGCATTGATTACATAAAACTATGTTATTTTCTACCACTTTAACCCCTTAACCTACGATTTACTCTCAACAGCTGCACGGTTTGGCAAATTCATAGCTACCACTAAAATTTAATAGAGATTTTCGGCTTGTTTAATCATGAAATTTCGACGATTAAATTGAACTATATTTACTGTGAAATTTTAGTGTTAAAAAGAATTTACATTTGGCTCGATCATCGTACGCGGGCTATGCCCTTCATTGTAGGTTAACGGGTACTATGATTAAATCTAAGTAATCTTTGGTTGTTATCAGGGATGAGATTTCCGCGTTTTTGCACACCAGTATTTTGTTAGAGAAAATTATATTTCATTTAATCGAAACATTTTTATGATTTAAGAACACAACATTTTCTCTAAGAATACACGGGTGTGCAAAAACGCGGAAATATCATCCCTGATTGTTATCAATTACTTTTTAAATTATTTCATCCTCATAACAGTTTTCAATTAATAAAGACAATTTTTATTTTGAATATTAAAAAGTTTCCAAAAATAGTGTTTTAAGATACACACAGCAGTAACTTAATAATAGATGATTTTATGAATAAAGATAATATTGTTCACCCGCAAGAAAAGTGACACATCTTGCAAAAATGCATTTTGCGTTTTATTTCGCAAATAGGCCTGTCAAAGCTGCGTCTTGTTACACAAAAATTTTCATAAGTATTGTCATACGGAAAATCACTTTAGTGCGCGATATGTCCATTTGTGACCACAGAACAGTGGTGGATTGTGTGGGGAGGTAAAATTACCCAACCCTCAAAACCACATACTAAGTTTTCTTTCAAAATGATTTTACGATTTTATGCACGTTTTTATAACTGCATGCATACCTAAGCGCTATAATTTCATGTTAGTAAAATCATGCATATTATCCTCTTCTGTGAAATTTACTTTTATCGAGATGTGTCAATTTTATTGCGGGTGAGCATTATATTGACAAAAATATTCTATAGATTTTTTTCAATGCAACTTTAGTATAAAAATTTAAATATTACTTTTTCATTGTAGAAAAATAGGAATTTGCATTGTATAAAAGTTTAAAACTTATCACAATGCCGACGGGCAATTTTTATCAAATCTGAATTTTAAAACAGTAGAAGCACCTCCCTGTTCTGAAAGTCTTTTATAAATTGGTGTTCTTTATAGGTTTCCCAAGTTTATGCATTGGTAAATATCTTTAAATGAACGAGTTTAATTTAAAATGTCTTACAATCTAAAAATAAATATATGGACAACAAGATATAAATGCATTTTCTGTAGGTAGAAACCACGCCCTTAATCAATGATGATTTTTGAATGAAAACGAGAATTCTCATTTCCCAGCGTGCATGTGTTAATATCTAAAAGTAAAGAAATATTTTCTCAACCGCATTTAAAGTTCCAGAAATATTTTTAAATGTGTAATCATTTTAAAATTAAAAAATTTCCTTTTTCAATAATGATTATAAGTGAAACATGCCGATTTTATATTATTACACGACATATATGTTGGATTTTACCTGCTAAGTACTTAACCCTTTCAGACGCAGTGGTCCCACATCTCGATCACTTAAATTTTATTCCAAACTTACAAACGGCACCAAGAATATTTGAATAAAATTTTGCTTTTACAAGGAAAGATTAAAGTAACGGATATCTAATTTCAAAAAAAGTCGTTCGTAAATTCCGGTGTCAGTCAATCATTTCATCATATTACGAACATAATTGTTCCGTGCTAGAAAAGATCCACTTAGCATATAGCGACAAATAAATACGTCTATTATCTTTACATCTTTATACGACATTGATTATACACTCGAACGAATAATGTGCTTTTAGTGGAACACAGCAATTCAAACGCATCAATAATAGAAGCCTCGCAGATGTCGCATTTTTAGCCACCAGTAATTTTATAAAATTATTTTTATGGAACATTGCTACAAGACTTGTGACAAAAGACTCACCAATAAACGGGTTTTTGCGACATTTCCTTGATAAATGTAAAAGGATATTTGTTTTAAGGAAAAAGTGGTGTAGAAGGTATGAATGTAGTCTCTATAAAAAGAAATTCCTCCGAGGCCTATAACCACTGATCGGCACCAAAATCCTCCTCTAAAAATAATCGCTGATTCTTATAGATTCCACTCTGCTAGATAAAAATATGGTAATGAATGTACTGTATCACTTACCATTGTTTTGGTAAGAGGGTTTGCTTTTAAAATTGAGGTATCTTATATCTAACTCAGGGGTGTCCAACTGTGGCCCGCCGGATACCACTAAAATTTTACAGATATCTTTGTCTTATCTAATCGTCGAATTGCTGCGATTCAACTTGTCGACTATTTCTTTAAAATTTTAGTGGTATCCGGCGGGCCACAGTTGGACACCCCTAATCTAGCTAAAACATAAGTGGAAATTTTGTAAACTGTAAAAAGTATATAATAATATGTAAATTAAATATAAATAGATGTATAATTATAATTACTCGAGTTACAGCGGCATAAGAAATGAAAATATATTAATGGGTAACAAACAGTAAATTCGGACACAAAAGGAGGGTGGGGGCACATAAAGCGAAAAATGCACGATACAAGTATGAACAAACATCTTCATAATGTTTTTTATCAGTGAGATATTTAAGTCAGTGAAAGCATTTTTTCATGATTTAAATTTTTTCTAGCAATTAAAATTAATATAATAATCCTTCACTATTTGTTATTATTATAAAACTGTTTCTCGGAAAAATGGTACCTACTGGAGCAATTTGGATAGCATATTTCGAATTAGGAATATTAGATCTGTACACTTTAGATATTGAGTTTGCATAAAGGATTTTTTTTTTCTTACGAGTGTAATATAATACACACGTAAAGATATAAATACTGGAATTCATCTAAAATACTTGCTCAAATCTTTTATTTGGCATTTAACAGATCTTTAACAATTATGTTGATATAAATACTATGGAACAAAGTTTTTATCTCGCTTTCTTTTTGAAAATTTTCCCATCACGAGAAGATCGCTCCATAATCATCTTGCGATTTTCTCGTGTTATGCTTTTACTTTTCATATGACATCGTGTTTCTATTAATTACAGTCTCAAGTTTGTTATGCTGCATTGTTGAGCATATTTATAATCCCACATTTATACAGCAGCCGATTATCCGGACTAGTCGGTACCGAGACGATCCGGTTAATGGAAAATCCGTATAATTGGACAACTTTTAAAAAAGTCTGCGGAAATGTTTTTTATGTAGCTTCCCTTCACACATTTCCCAAACTTAGGACTGACAATTGTAGTAGTGCATAGTGCTCACCATATTGCAAATGTCGTGTTCAGAAGTTAATTTCTTCAAAATTGGTACAAAGTTATGCATTGAAACACACATATAAATTATTACATGTACATGTACATAAACTGTACAGTACATACATTATAAAAAATTCATTGTGATAATTTCGGAAGGGAAATTTTTAATAATCTTTTGCTTCATAGAGAACATTCTTTTTCTGCAGCCATAACCCTTAACCCTTAAATGTGAGATTTTATATTTTTTTATGAAAAAATCATATATGATTCTCTGAAAGGTTTATTACACAGAAAAAATAATGAAAAGAATCGGATACATTTTTCATATAATACGTCATTTTTTTCTTCTGTTGCACATCTGCAATATAAGTAAAACCTACTCTCATGTGGCTGTTTTCAGCTTAAATAATGAAAATTAGAAAATACTGTAATAAGTATGTTTCAAAATGCCATATTTGATATAATTATTTATTTTATAAAACTCAACCTTTAACCCTTTAATTCCCATGATAGAATACGTTCTAGAAATTAAGTAGTTCAGAGAATTTGACTTTACACCAGAAAGTTTCAATGGTTAATTCGCTTTATTTATATGCGAAATGTCTGTTTTTTAATTAAAGCAAATATTGCTATTTTAATTTTCTGGTGTGAATTAGGTACATGCGAATAAAAGAAGCCTATTAAATTCAATACAGTGTTGTTTGCATAAATGCAAAACTGCTCACTAAAGAGTTAATCTTTTTAAATCACAAATTATATTTAATTTCGACAAACTGTTTTTGAGTTATGTTTATAAAACTGTTCGCATTCAAGAATATTTTACAACTAAAAATATTCAATTTAACATTACGAGTTTTTCTTCGAGTTTTTATTCTTCCTAATTCATAAACTGCTTCTCCGAATGACTTTCCATTTAATATTGCAAGATAAAAAATTTCCGAAAAAGCCAAACCTGTTACCAAATTTAGGCGCTTATAGTGAACTTTACAAATTTGATTCAATTTCTATATAAATATGGCACCCTACGATTTCTCTGTACTTAAAGAAAACGTAATTTCACATCGAACGTATATCTTCGTTTTTCTCTGGGTCTATTTTACGAAAAAATACACATGCGTGGGAAAGGGAGCTTTTTTTGGTTGTGCATCACTGCGTTGAACTATTAATAAAGTGTAACTCGCATATCTTTAACTTCAAATGTAACCGCTACTTCAAATGTGAAACTTCAAATGTAACCGCTTTCGTAGTCGTTGATTACCTCCAGGGCAAACTGCCACCAGAATTTTTGAATAGAAAATGTGTCGTTTGTTAAACGCCTTATAATGAAACATTTTAGTCATATTTAATGGCAAAAACTGATATTCTGTTTTACTGGTGGAAGCTTACTTCGGAGGTAGGCAGGACCAGCATTTCCACCTTATTGTGACAACTAGTGAACCGAACTGACTGTTTTCCAGCCAATCTACCACCAGTACAAACAAATAGAAATTTTTAGGAATTTTACGAGAGAAATTTCCGATGTAAAAGGAGCTTAAGACGAAATTTTCTATTCAAATTTATTGGTGGAAGTTTTCTCCTGCAGTAATGAGAAACTGTTGAAGAAAAGAAAAAAACAATCACTATATTGTTACAACCTCCTCAGTTACTTCACTCGCAATTGGTAGACAGTACACTAATTGTCCTTTCCTCATTATTCATGACTCGATTGATCATGTGACTTTTTACATGTGATTTCAAAAGATAAACAGATTTTTTTTTTTTCTAAATAATTTATAGACTAATTGAAACTGTTTTTCCTGAAGAAAAAAAAATATTTTAGAAAACCTTTCCTAGCTTTATTCGAAATTTTTTTATGGTATGCTGTTCCGGAAATAACATATGTATTGCAACTTTTGTATTCGTATTTATTTCCTCGTCATCAATCAAAGTTGACATGAAAATACCGCTTCCAATCTTTCTAAATATTTCAGCGAACTTTTTTGATGTCATGGAAAGTTTTTGATAAATATTTTCCTGACTTCAAGTCTAATCTTTTTCGGAATGGTAAAATGAAATATATGTATTTATTCAAAATGGAAAAAAAATACGGTTTGTCGCAGTCCTTTAACCCTTAACGCTCGAATTAAATTACGGTTGAATAATTCAAATTGCTTATTGGCACCACTTTTATGAAAAAGAAGTATTCACCTTATTTAATGACAGTAAAAACGGTACTAAAATATAGCCAATTTCACTAGTTTATAAAACTGGTGGGAATCAAACAATTTGAATAAAAGACACAGCCCGAGAATATGACGGGAGCGAGAATTAAGGCGATAAATATGCTTTCAAACAATGCACAATACTTTTACTCTGGTTATTCTATAGAGGAAGCTACGGCAAAACCGTACAGTCGAGTAAAAACCGGATATATATGTTTGACACGATTGGTTTAACCTAATAATGAATAATGGTTAAAACATTTGGATTTAACCCCACCTACAATGACGGGCATAGCCCGCGTACGATGATCGAGCCAAATGTAAATTCTTCTTACCACTAAAATTTCGCAGTAAATATAGAATCAAAATCATCATATCATCGAAATTCCATGATTAAAGAAGACGAAAATCTCTATTAAATTTTAGTGGTAGCTATGGATTTGCCAAACCGTGGAACTGTTAAAAGTAAATCGTAGGTTAAGGGGTTAAGCAAGATGAAGAAGTAATTATCACGATATTTCCACGCTGGCATTTATGTAGTTTCTGTGTTCAAACGTTTATTTTATCATTTAATCTTTTAATGTTTGCTAGATTTTAAAATGCTTAAACATGAACACATTAAAATGACTGTTTCTATTATTTATTTATTAATCCATATTTCATGTTTTAAAGTATTCATTTGAAACAATAAAACTACTGCTAGTATTTATAATTACACATGCATATCTTACTTTGAAACTTCTCATTTGCTTGGTGTAAAACCGGATATCCAACGTAGGATAGAAAATGTTACGAGAAACTATAACAGAAAAGTCTGCATCAGGGTTGTCACTTTTGCCTACAATATTATTTCGAAATTTCAAATTCATACCGGAAACATCGAAAGAAATTTGTTTACTTTCTGTAATCTCTAAATATCTGTTATTTAATAAACCATTAACACGTTCACGCCGGCGCGGTGGGTCACACTCGACTGTCTCAGAGTTGTCAAGTCTCCGGCTTTTTGCACACCACTGTTATTTTAGAGAAAAATGTTGTTCCTTTAACCCTCCGACTGTCTTGGAAAAGGGAAAAATCGTAATGTTGTTTTCTCTGCATTTTGGTTTAAATGCTAAAAAAAAAATTATTCTCTGAACATTTTATAGAAAAACTTAATAACGAATATGAATGCAATCCTTGGAAGTATTAATCATTGATCAATGTATTAAAAATACATTAAGTCAATAGAATTTTATTACTTTAAATAATGCTTGTATTGCAGTGAAACCTGGAGCTCAGTGAACGTATTAACACGGGCTTGTCAGTGAGGGGGTTAAATATCCCAATTGCCCTAATTAAATAAAACTACATTTTCTGTATTAAAATACTGGTATCCAAAGGCCGGAGACTTGCCAGTTCTGAGACAGTCGAGTGTGACTCATCACGCCGGCTTGAGCGTGTTAAATACTATTCTTTACTTCTCGTCTCAATACTAAATTTTTTAATAAAAATGAAGATCAAACTGACAACCATGGTCTGTACACAATAATTGAAAAAAAAATGTCTCTCAAAACTACCTGGGAAAAAGGAATGTGAATTTTATAAAGCTGCATAGCTGCCAACTCTTCCGATTTTTTGTACCACAAAACATTTACAGTAAATTTTAACTTATTAAATCGTCGAAATGTGCTGATTACATGAGTCAAAATTTCTAAAAAAATCTTAAAGTATAAAAAAGCGGAAGCATTGGAAGCTATCAAGCTGAAAAAGGGGTGAACTTTTCCTTTGCAAATTCTCATATTGTAATGGAAATAACTATATATTTTTCTTCAAATATGAGATCATTAGATATATAATGAAATATTTTTACTATAATATATAATATATAATAAAAATATTATTACTATAATATATAACATATAATTAAATCACTATTGCTATAATACATAATATATAATAAACATATTATTACTTTAGTTTGTTATGAAAAGTTGAGAAATAAAATACCCCGATCCTTTTTAAAATAAAAGCTTTAAAATTAATAATTTCTTTTTCAAGTTATATGTAGTTTTAAAACACTGGTAGGGTAATGATTTGACTTTCATTTTATAAATAATCATTTATTTAAAAAAATAATGAACTAATCATACATTAAGAATGAAATTATTGTACAAGTATAAGTACAGAACAGGCACCCAAAGCTACATTAAATTATGTTGAAAATTTTTGTTTCAAGAAACAACTAATAAGAAATTAGGAGTTTTCACCCTATTTTCCTTAACGTAATGTCTCTTCACAAATTTATTTCAAATTCATGGGACAAACACAAATGGCTGAATACAAGACTCTAAGCACTATTAAATTACAACCAAGTTTGTAATTCATAAATTCTCGCTAAAATACAGGGTATCTCAAATTAATCCAATCATATTTATTTTTCATTAATTTAATGCATTCCCGATGGGCAATTTTTATCGAATATGAATTTTAACCCTTTCAGGGGTAAGTAATTGCGCAGCTTTAATGTCGAATTCACATCGGAATATCCCAAACATTTTACTATAAAATAAGGAAAAGCCATTTTATGATTTTTTCCACCAAAGTTTGAAAAGTAAAATTTAATAAAAAATTTCTGGTGCAAATCTTCATTATTCTTAGGTGTGATAGAATATATCCCACTCCCTTCAAGGGATTAAAACAGTAAAAGCTTCTCTCTGTTCTTAAAGTCTTTTGTAAATTGGTGTTCTAGATAGGTTTCCCAAGTTTATGCATCAGTAAATATCTTTCAAAGTACGAATTTATTATACTATGTCTTGCAATCTAAAAACAAATATGGACAACATGATATAAATGCATTTTCTGTAAAGTCGAAGCCACGTCCTTAGTCAATGATGTTTTTTTTTTTTTTTTAATGAAAACGAGAATTTTCGTTTCCCGTCATCAATGTGTTACACCCTTTGAGGTCTGGCTTTTGAATTTCTTCCCACTTAATTTTAATCCACAAATGTCACAATGGCACAGGAATAATCGACCAAATTTATTTTAAAATAAACTAATGTATATTTTCGTGCATATAACAAACCGAAATTTTTGTTCTCAAAATACTGGTGCCAATGTGACATTTGGGTATTTTGAAGAAATTCATCTCCCAGAGCTCAAAGGGTTAACAGACCTAAAGATATTTACGGGCACATTTAACCTCTTAATGTTATCTTAAGCGTTGGACAAAATTTAGCAATTAAGAAGTAATTGTTTTAGTTGATTATAAACAGCGCACTTATGGTCGGGTAATGAGACCGTTATGACAACAGGAATTAATACCTCTATAACTAATCAACATATAATGAAATCGTATATACTAACACCATTCCTAAAAGTCATGCAACAGGGCCACTTGTAACAAAATATGTTCTGTAGATTTTTTTAAAAAGGCTAAACTTTCATAATCAGGTTCATTTAATTTTTGAACTGTTACTGTTGCTCTATAACTAAGTACCTTTGTACAATATGTATACACTAAAACCTTTCCAAAATTATTACCTAACTAATTGTGGTATATCCTACGAAAGTATTATAAAAAATCGGAATTAAATACAAATTTCCGTTGTAAATATATAGTACATGATGATGATGCGATTTTGTGTAATAGAATTCATAGTAAAGTTTTCGCTTCAAACATAAACGATGCTTTCAACATTAAAGCTAATACACTATTATGTGAAGTATCCGATTACGGAAGGTTAACTTGAATTCTCATGAGCAACTACTCAAAGAAAAGTGAATATGTGGCTTTTGTGATACTTTTTATGTCAGCCGGGCGCAGGTAATAAATCAATAAAGATTGTTTTCATAGCATATTCTTATTTTATAATTTTCATTTAAAACACAAACCTTTCAATCATTTCATTTAAAATGCATGCCTTATACTAATTTCATTTAAAAAACTGAAAAGATAAACAATAACAGGAAATAATGCCATAATTAAAAACAAAAAAATATTTTTAATTTACATACGCAAAATGTAACTACTGCTACTGGGAATTTTAAAAATGCTATCAGCGAGATGTGCGCTCGGTTGTTATAAATGTACCCATTTTTTTTTTCTTATCGAGGAGCAATTTATAAATCGCACAATATTATTCCAATTCCAATTTCTTTCATTGAGGAACCTATGACCGGAAAAAATGGAAAAAGACTCTTGTAGATTCTTCGGATGACAGCATCTGACGCCATAAACCAAGTTTATATATGTTACGGCCAAAACCCGGAGCTTGGCCAGTTCGCGAATTGGCCGGCCAATTCGGGAACTGGCCGAGATTCCTGGCCAAAACCCGAAATACGTGAAATGAACAGCGTATTTCGGGTTTTGGCCGGCCAATTCGCGAACTGGCCGGGAAGCCTTGGCCAATATACGAAGTGGGGATTCAAGGTTTCCCGGTAGGTGGCAATGACGTGCATACTTGATAGGAAAGAACGTTCTATGCTGTGACGATTATATTCTGATATGTTGGACAATTTCCCGCCTGTTTGATATATTTCGATAAATTGGGTTTATTGTGAGCATTATATTAAAATTTGCGGAAGATTTCTGTCCTCTGTGACAAATATCGATGCACCGGATTCATTGTCCAATCCAATAAACAAATTATTTGAGGGACTCTGTAAATAAACGACAAATTTTACCTAAGCAATAAACTATAGAAAAATGTTGTAGAGCATATCAGTAATATATAAGAGTTTCATTACATTTGAAGTAGTGTAACATAATTAAAATACCTTATAAACGATTTTTTCACATATATCATAATTCTTTATCTGAATTCTTTTGGGAGTCCTATAAACAAACTATAATGGCTACTTAATCAATACTCTAAAAAAAAAAAAAAACATATTGCTCACTACATGAGTTAGGCATGTAAATTTTATTATATTTGAAATAGTGTAATATCAATTAAGTGCACTAGAAATGATCTTTCACCATTCACTGCAATGTAACGAAATACTTTTGAGTGTTTCTGTAGACAAACTATAATTTCTACTTATTTTATACCCTTTAGATAACAATTTGTCGTCCATCTTAATGAAGCATACCTATTTTATTATAATTGAGATAATGTAACAACATTAAAAGGCACTGAAAATACCATTGATGATATTGTAATGAAATACTTTTGTGTGTTCCTGCAAATTAACCAAAAATAATACAACTTCACTAGTAATACCAAAATGTATTTATAAACCTAAATATTATAACAATTACAAGTCAATCCGAGTCTTTACCCGAGTTAGAGCACGGGCATGCATACGACCAGGCAAATTGAATTCATAAACACTTTCAACTATGTTAGAAAATGATAAAACGTAAAAATCGGTTTCTATATAAAAAATCCCGAATTGGCCGATAGTGCATGGCCACTTCGCAAACTGGCCGATTGCATCTGGCCAGTTCGGGTTTTGGCCGGCCAATTCCCGAATTGGCCAGTCAGTTTAAAACGTTGTTGGCCAGTTCGCGAATTGGCCGGCCAGTTCGGGAATTGGCCAATTTCGGGTTTTGGCCGTAACATATATATGAAAATAATTTTTAAGTCGTTACAAACATTGCTTTCATACTTAAATATTTTCATTGGTACTGCTTGTTATCCCGTCGACCAATTTCGCCAAATTATATAAATCGCCAAACCATTCGCCAAATTATATAAATTCACATAAACTTTATTTTAAATAACGAAATAACAAATAAATTGGTATAACATTAATGAAAATACAAATAAAACGTCGAAATTAAAATCACTTGATGACGTAAACACGTGCAGTTTGTTTAAATTCAAGTGAATTGATATTTACGATCAACCATTATTGGCATTTAATCTTATAGTTTGACGATAGATTTTTGGTCGACGGAATATCTAAGTAGTACCTTTTCCATTTTTGTTTTATAACGCTAAATTCTCAGTAATTTTCCCTTTTATTTTACATAAAATCACTATTTTTTTTTAAAAAATTAAGATGCTTGCATTTTTATTTCAAACTCATAGAGCCGTTTTTATTTTTTAGCCAAAAGGGTTGATTTGAATTTTTTCCGTTGCTAGAGTAACGGATGTAAGGATAGATATTTTGAGGTTTAGATGCCAAAGACACCGCCAAATTAGAAAAATATGAAATGTGTCATGAACTGTTGGACTTATAAAAATTTATTTGGTAGCATTCGATTCAGCATACAAAACTACATTAAAATATGCTATCATTTGACGCATAATTTTGATATTCGATTTTTTCCCCCTCCCCGTGCAAAAACCATTAGGGGTGACACTTTAGAAAATCCTTTCTTAGCAGAAGTTTATGTCATAAGAAGTATTTTTACCACGATTTTCAAGATTTTAGGTCCAGTAGTTTGCGCTGCGCGTTAATTAGTCCCCTAATTCAGACTTTATTTTATATACTATATTAGATATGCGATTTTGCGGTGAATCGATGATCGAAAATTAGTCCAATATCATTTCAAATATTACGTAACAGAGGAGAAAGTACGAAGAAAGACGTAGAAGAAATGACGAATTACAAAAGACTTGTATTTTTTTTTTTTTTTCAAAATGTTGAATTTTTCCATAGTAATAACGTATTAAAACATAAATTTCCTTAAAAATTATCTTTATTTCCTAGATTTCGAATCTGTGAATTTTCCTATAAATGAAATTGGCGATATGACTTGAGAAAATAGATAATATTTGCTTAAATAAAATGGGTAATATTCGTTGATCTGAGTTCGAGTTTATAAATATCACATGCTTTCGGAATTACGGCGAAAAACATTTTAAAAAGAATGAAATTATTTTACAATATGTATGTGTGGCAGAAATTCACACTGAAATTTAAGTATTCGATTCAATTTTTAAAATATTAACTGATATCTATATAAGTTACAATTGAATATGAAAGTGTACTCAAAAAATGATCTCTTTCACCTAAAAAAACACCATTTGTGAGAACATCCTCAAGTTAATGTCACGCTTATGCAATTTGGCGACAAAAGAAAAATAAAAAATTGTAAAGAAACAAATAGTAATTACACATGTGACTCACAATTACATTTACTTCTTTCTTCTATAAGTCACGTGATTGGATAATTAGATATAAAAAAAAGAAAAGAACAGAACAGAAAGAAAATGTCGTTATAATTTCATCTAAACAAATTTTCAGAAAGTTTCCATATCTAACGCAAGCGATAAAGAGCCAAATATTGCGTATCAAGTGTAATATTTCTTATTAAATTAATTTTTAAGCATTACAAATATTTCTTTCAGGTTTTGATTAAATGTTTCCGTTTTTTAATATTATCACTCATTAAAAAGGATTTTCTTCTTCTTTTTTTCTTTTTTTTTTCATTTAAATAAAATTAGTAACAGTTTTTCTTTTATTTTTCGAGGTTTAATAGCCGTTTCAATTTTTTTTTATCAACGATGAATTTCGCCAAGAAATAAAATAGTAACCTTATCGCCCAAAATAACAGAATTGTCCGTCATAATTCTAAAACTAATATAGGTAGAATAACGTGTTATAGCTTAAAACCTTCCCTCAAACAATACCTATCTAACGGTATAAGTTTCGTAAAAATCCATGCAGTAGAACTCGATATCTAGGCGTTCGGAATGAAATTTCCGTTTGGATTTTATATATATAATAGATAATAGAATAGATAATAGATTTTATATATATAATAGAATAGATAATAGATTATGTGTTATGAACTATCTCAAAGTTTAAAACAGATCGCATTGTTAGATTTCCTAATTTTAACAATATCACGTTATGTTAGTTCCACATTCCACCACCAGGGAGCGCACTCTATTCTTAACGAAAGCGTATCTGAACGAAACTCTTTCATGCAACATTTCCGTAGACACATGAATCAGGAGGGTGGCGGTCTTAACCAATAATTTAAGATAATTGCTGAAATTACTACGAAAAATATTTTAAAGGGGCTGTACGCGGGCCCCTAATAGAGTTAGAGGAAATCGGAAGACGGCAAAATAATCGCGGTGAAAAGATTGCTTGGGTGCGCTGGAGCTACTTTCGGCGCGAGATCTAAGCTGTACGACCAATAGGAGCCCAGATATTTAAGGAAATATGAAGTAACAAAGTACAAAATAACAGAATTTTCCGTAATAATTCTATAACTAATCTAGGTAGAATGATGTGTTATAGCTTAAAACCTTCCGTGGAACGATACCTATCTAACGGTTAAGTTCCGTAAAAAGCCATGCGGTAGAACTCGAAATCTAGGCGTTCGGAACGAAATTTCCGTTTGGATTTTATATATATAACTAGCAGGCTATGGCCGCTGCGCTGGTCAATATTTCCAAATGAACCTTGGATTAAACTAAATGGTGAATTTGAACTTGTATTTTAAACAATATGGATCTTCAGCTTGACCTTGCACATAACTGAAAACGATGCGAACGCCATTGCGATATAATGTTATCTTAAGCGTTGGACAAAATTTAGCAATTAAGAAGTAATTGTTTTAGTTGATTATAAACAGCGCACTTACGGTCGGGTAATGAGACCGTTATGACAACAGGAATTAATACCTCTGTAACTGATCAACATATAATGAAATCGTATATACGAACACCATTCCTAAAAGTCATGCAACAGGGCCACTTGTAACAAAATATGTTCTGTAGATTTTTTTTAAAAAGGCTAAACTTTCATAATCAGGTTCACTTAATTTTTGAACTTTTACTGTTACTCTATAACTAAGTACCCTTGAACAATATGTATACACTAAAACCTTTCCAAAATTATTACCTAACTAATTGTGGTATATCCTACGAAAGTATTATAAACAATCGGAATGAAATACAAATTTCCGTTGTAAATATATAGTAGATGATGATGATGCGATTTTGTGTAATAGAATTCATAGTAAAGTTTTCGCTTCAAACAAAAACGATGCTTTCAACATAAAAGCTAATACACCAATATGTGAAGTATCCGATTACGGAAGGTTAACTTGAGCTCTCATGAGCAACTACTCAAAGAAAAGTGAATATGTGGCTTTTGTGATACTTTTATGTCAGCCGGGCGCAAGTAATAAATCAATAATGATTGTTTTCATAGCATATTCTTATTTTATTATTTTCGTTTAAAACACAAACCTTTCACTCATTTAATTTAAAATGCATGCCTTATACTAATTTCATTTTAAAAACTGAAAAAATAAACAATAACAGGAAATAATGCCATAATTAAAAGCAAAAAAATATTTTTAATTTACATACGCAAAATGTAACTACTGCTACTGGGAATTTTAAAAATGCTATCAGCGAGATGTGCGCACGGTTGTTATAAATGTACCCATTTTTTCTTCTTATCGAGGAGCAATTTATAAATCGCACAATATTATTCCATTTCCAATTTCTTTCATTGAGGAACCTATGACCGGAAAAAATGGAAAAAGACTCTTGTAGATTCTTCGGATGACGGCATCTGACGCCATAAACCGAGTTTATATATATGAAAATAATTTTTAAGTCGTTACAAACATTGCTTTCATACTTAAATATTTTCATTGGTACTACTTGTTATACCGTCGACCAATTTCGCCAAATTATATAAATCGACAAACCATTCGCCAAATTATATAAATCGACAATCCATTCGCCAAATTATATAAATTGACATAATCTTTATTTTAAATAACGAAATAACAAATAAATTAGTATAACATTAATAAAAATACAAATAAAACGTCGAAATTAAAATCACTTGATGACGTAAACACGTGCAGTTTGTTTAAATTCACATGAATTGATATTTACGATCAACCATTATTGGCATTTAATCTTATAGTTTGACGATAGATTTTTGGTCGACGGAATATCTAAGTAGTACCTTTTCCATTTTTGTTTTATAACGCTAAATTCTCAGTAATTTTTCCCTTTTATTTTACATAAAATCACTATTTT
The DNA here is from genome assembly GCA_963932465.1 of Maratus speciosus. Lineage (NCBI taxonomy): Eukaryota > Metazoa > Arthropoda > Arachnida > Araneae > Salticidae > Maratus > Maratus speciosus. Next base: position 237,825,792 of record OZ010794.1, on the reverse strand, counting down.
TTTAAAAAAAATTAAGATGCTTGCATTTTTATTTCAAACTCATAGAGCCGTTTTTATTTTTTAGCCAAAAGGGTTGATTTAAATTTTTTCCGTTGCTAGAGTAACGGATGTAAGGATAGATATTTTGAGGTTTAGATGCCAAAGACACCGCCAAATTAGAAAAATATGAAATGTGTCATGAACTGTTGGACTTATAAAAATTTATTTGGTAGCATTCGATTCAGCATACAAAACTACATTAAAATATGCTATCATTTGACGCATAATTTTGATATTCGATTTTTTCCCCCTCCCCGTGCAAAAACCATTAGGGGTGACACTTTAGAGAATCCTTTCTTAGCAGAAGTTTATGTCATAAGAAGTATTTTTACCACGATTTTCAAGATTTTAGGTTCAGTAGTTTGCGCTGTGCGTTAATTAGTCCCCTAATTCAGACTTTATTTTATATACTATATTAGATATACGATTTTGCGGTGAATCGATGATCGAAAATTAGTCCAATATCATTTGAAATATTACATAACAGAGGAGAAAGTACGAAGAAAGACGTAGAAGAAATAACGAATTACAAAAGACTTGTATTTTTTTTTTTTCAAAATGTTGAATTTTTCCATAGTAATAACGTATTAAAACATAAATTTCCTTAAAAATTATCTTTATTTCCTAGATTTCGAATCTGTGAATTTTCCTATAAATGAAATTGGCGATATGACTTGAGAAAATAGATAATATTTGCTTAAATAAAATGGGTAATATTCGTTGATCTGAGTTCGAGTTTATAAATATCACATGCTTTCGGAATTACGGCGAAAAACATTTTAAAAAGAATGAAATTATTTTACAATATGTATGTGTGGGAGAAATTCACACTGAAATTTAAGTATTCGATTCAATTTTTAAAATATTAACTGATATCTATATAAGTTACAATTGAATATGGAAGTGTACTCAAAAAATGATCTCTTTCACCTAAAAAAACACCATTTGTGAGAACATCCTCAAGCTAATGTCACGCTTATGCAATTTGGCGACAAAAGAAAAATAAAAAAAATGTAAAGAAACAAATAGTAATTACACATGTGACTCACAATTACATCTGCTTCTTTTTTCTATAAGTCACGTGATTGGACAATTAGATATAAAAAAAAAGAAAAGAACAGAACAGAAAGAAAATGTCGTTATAATTTCATCTAAACAAATTTTCAGAAAGTTTCCATATCTAACGCAAGCGATAAAGAGCCAAATATTGCGTATCAAGTGTAATATTTCTTATTAAATTAATTTTTAAGCATTACAAATATTTCTTTCAGGTTTTGATTAAATGTTTCCGTTTTTTAATATTATCACTCATTAAAACGGATTTTCTTCTTCTTTATTTCTTTTTTTTTTCATTTAAATAAAATTAGTAACAGTTTTTGTTTTATTTTTCGAGGTTTAATAGCCGTTTCAATTTTTTTTTTTATCAACGATGAATTTCGCCAAGAAATAAAATGGTAACCTTATCGCCCAAAATAACAGAATTTTCCGTCATAATTCTAAAACTAATATAGGTAGAATAATGTGTTATAGATTAAAACCTTCCCTGAAACAATACCTATATAACGGTATAGATTTCGTAAAAATCCATGCAGTAGAACTCGAAATCTAGGCGTTCGGAACGAAATTTCCGTTTGGATTTTATATAAATAATAGATAATAGAATAGATAATAGATTTTATATATATATATAATAGAATAGATAATAGATTATGTGTTATGAATTATCTGAAAGTTTAAAACAGATCGCATTGTTAGATTTCCTAATTTTAACAATATCGCGTTATGTTAGTTCCACATTCCACCACCAGGGAGCGCACTCTATTCTTAACGAAAGTGTATCTGAACGAAACTCCTTCATGCAACCTTTCCGTAGATACATGAATCGGGAGGGTGGCGGTCTTAACCAATAATTTAAGATAATTGCTGAAATTACTACGAAAAATATTTTAAAGGGGCTCTACGCGAGCCCCTAATAGAGTTAGAGGAAATCGGAAGACGCAAAATAATCGCAGGAAAAAGTTTGCTTGGGTGCTTTGGAGCTACTTTTGGCGCGAGATCTAAGCTCTACGACCAATAGGAGCCCAGATATTTAAGGAAATATGAAGTAACAATGTCCAAAATAAAAGAATTTTCCGTAATAATTCTATAACTAATCTAGGTAGAATGATGTGTTATAGCTTAAAACCTTCCCTGGAACGATACCTATCTAACGGTTAAGTTCCGTAAAAATCCATGCGCTAGAACTCGAAATCTCGGCGTTCGGAACGAAATTTCCGTTTTGATTTTATATATATAACTAGCAGGCTATGCCCGCTGCGCTGGTCTATATTTCCAAATGAACCTTGGATTAAACTAAATGGTGAATTTGAACTTGTATTTTAAACAATATGGATCTTCAGCTTGACCTTGCACATAACTGAAAACGATGCGAACGCCATTGCGATATAATGTTATCTTAAGCGTTGGACAAAATTTAGCAATTAAGAAGTAATTGTTTTAGTTGATTATAAACAGCGCACTTATGGTCGGGTAATGAGACCGTTATGACAACAGGAATTAATACCTCTGTAACTGATCAACATATAATGAAACCGTATATACGAACACCATTCCTAAAAGTCATGCAACAGGGCCACTTGTAACAAAATATGTTCTGTAGATTTTTTTTAAAAAGGCTAAAATTTCATAATCAGGTTCACTTAATTTTTGAACTTTTACTGTTACTCTATAACTAAGTACCCTTGAACAATATGTATACACTAAAACCTTTCCAAAATTATTACCTAACTAATTGTGGTATATCGTACGAAAGTACTATAAACAATCGGAATGAAATACAAATTTCCGTTGTAAATATATAGTAGATGATGATGATGCGATTTTGTGTAATAGAATTCATAGTAAAGTTTTCGCTTCAAACAAAAACGATGCTTTCAACATAAAAGCTAATACACCAATATGTGAAGTATCCGATTACGGAAGGTTAACTTGAGCTCTCATGAGCAACTACTCAAAGAAAAGTGAATATGTGGCTTTTGTGATACTTTTATGTCAGCCGGGCGCAAGTAATAAATCAATAATGATTGTTTTCATAGCATATTCTTATTTTATTATTTTCATTTAAAACACAAACCTTTCACTCATTTAATTTAAAATGCATGCCTTATACTAATTTCATTTTAAAAACTGAAAAAATAAACAATAACAGGAAATAATGCCATAATTAAAAGCAAAAAAATATTTTTAATTTACATACGCAAAATGTAACTACTGCTACTGGGAATTTTAAAAATGCTATCAGCGAGATGTGCGCACGGTTGTTATAAATGTACCCATTTTTTCTTCTTATCGAGGAGCAATTTATAAATCGCACAATATTATTCCATTTCCAATTTCTTTCATTGAGGAACCTATGACCGGAAAAAATGGAAAAAGACTCTTGTAGATTCTTCGGATGACGGCATCTGACGCCATAAACCGAGTTTATATATATGAAAATAATTTTTAAGTCGTTACAAACATTGCTTTCATACTTAAATATTTTCATTGGTACTACTTGTTATACCGTCGACCAATTTCGCCAAATTATATAAATCGACAAACCATTCGCCAAATTATATAAATCGACAATCCATTCGCCAAATTATATAAATTGACATAATCTTTATTTTAAATAACGAAATAACAAATAAATTAGTATAACATTAATAAAAATACAAATAAAACGTCGAAATTAAAATCACTTGATGACGTAAACACGTGCAGTTTGTTTAAATTCAAGTGAATTGATATTTACGATCAACCATTATTGGCATTTAATCTTATAGTTTGACGATAGATTTTTGGTCGACGGAATATCTAAGTAGTACCTTTTCCATTTTTGTTTTATAACGCTAAATTCTCAGTAATTTTTCCCTTTTATTTTACATAAAATCACTATTTTTTTAAAAAAAATTAAGATGCTTGCATTTTTATTTCAAACTCATAGAGCCGTTTTTATTTTTTAGCCAAAAGGGTTGATTTGAATTTTTTCCGTTGCTAGAGTAACGGATGTAAGGATAGCTATTTTGAGGTTTAGATGCCAAAGACACCGCCAAATTAGAAAAATATGAAATGTGTCATGAACTGTTGGACTTATAAAAATTTATTTGGTAGCATTCGATTCAGCATACAAAACTACATTAAAATATGCTATCATTTGACGCATAATTTTGATATTCGATTTTTTCCCCCTCCCCGTGCAAAAACCATTAGGGGTGACACTTTAGAAAATCCTTTCTTAGCAGAAGTTTATGTCATAAGAAGTATTTTTACCACGATTTTCAAGATTTTAGGTTCAGTAGTTTGCGCTGTGCGTTAATTAGTCCCCTAATTCAGACTTTATTTTATATACTATATTAGATATACGATTTTGCGGTGAATCGATGATCGAAAATTAGTCCAATATCATTTGAAATATTACATAACAGAGGAGAAAGTACGAAGAAAGACGTAGAAGAAATGACGAATTACAAAAGACTTGTATTTTTTTTTTTTTTTTCAAAATGTTGAATTTTTCCATAGTAATAACGTATTAAAACATAAATTTCCTTAAAAATTATCTTTATTTCCTAGATTTCGAATCTGTGAATTTTCCTATAAATGAAATTGGCGATATGACTTGAGAAAATAGATAATATTTGCTTAAATAAAATGGGTAATATTCGTTGATCTGAGTTCGAGTTTATAAATATCACATGCTTTCGGAATTACGGCGAAAAACATTTTAAAAAGAATGAAATTATTTTACAATATGTATGTGTGGGAGAAATTCACACTGAAATTTAAGTATTCGATTCAATTTTTAAAATATTAACTGATATCTATATAAGTTACAATTGAATATGAAAGTGTACTCAAAAAATGATCTCTTTCACCTAAAAAAACACCATTTGTGAGAACATCCTCAAGCTAATGTCACGCTTATGCAATTTGGCGACAAAAGAAAAATAAAAAAAATGTAAAGAAACAAATAGTAATTACACATGTGACTCACAATTACATCTGCTTCTTTTTTCTATAAGTCACGTGATTGGACAATTAGATATAAAAAAAAGAAAAGAACAGAACAGAAAGAAAATGTCGTTATAATTTCATCTAAACAAATTTTCAGAAAGTTTCCATATCTAACGCAAGCGATAAAGAGCCAAATATTGCGTATCAAGTGTAATATTTCTTATTAAATTAATTTTTAAGCATTACAAATATATCTTTCAGGTTTTGATTAAATGTTTCCGTTTTTTAATATTATCACTCATTAAAACGGATTTTCTTCTTCTTTATTTCTTTTTTTTTTCATTTAAATAAAATTAATAACAGTTTTTGTTTTATTTTTCGAGGTTTAATAGCCGTTTCAATTTTTTTTTTTTTTTTATCAACGATGAATTTCGCCAAGAAATAAAATGGTAACCTTATCGCCCAAAATAACAGAATTTTCCGTCATAATTCTAAAACTAATATAGGTAGAATAATGTGTTATAGATTAAAACCTTCCCTGAAACAATACCTATATAACGGTATAGGTTTCGTAAAAATCCATGCAGTAGAACTCGAAATCTAGGCGTTCGGAACGAAATTTCCGTTTGGATTTTATATAAATAATAGATAATAGAATAGATAATAGATTTTATATATATATATAATAGAATAGATAATAGATTATGTGTTATGAATTATCTGAAAGTTTAAAACAGATCGCATTGTTAGATTTCCTAATTTTAACAATATCGCGTTATGTTAGTTCCACATTCCACCACCAGGGAGCGCACTCTATTCTTAACGAAAGTGTATCTGAACGAAACTCCTTCATGCAACCTTTCCGTAGATACATGAATCGGGAGGGTGGCGGTCTTAACCAATAATTTAAGATAATTGCTGAAATTACTACGAAAAATATTTTAAAGGGGCTCTACGCGGGCCCCTAATAGAGTTAGAGGAAATCGGAAGACGCAAAATAATCGCGGGAAAAAGTTTGCTTGGGTGCTTTGGAGCTACTTTTGGCGCGAGATCTAAGCTCTACGACCAATAGGAGCCCAGATATTTAAGGAAATATGAAGTAACAATGTCCAAAATAAAAGAATTTTCCGTAATAATTCTATAACTAATCTAGGTAGAATGATGTGTTATAGCTTAAAACCTTCCCTGGAACGATACCTATCTAACGGTTAAGTTCCGTAAAAATCCATGCGCTAGAACTCGAAATCTCGGCGTTCGGAAAGAAATTTCCGTTTTGATTTTATATATATAACTAGCAGGCTATGCCCGCTGCGCTGGTCAGTATTTCCAAATGAACCTTGGATTAAACTAAATGGTGAATTTGAACTTGTATTTTAAACAATATGGATCTTCAGCTTGACCTTGCACATTACTGAAAACGATGCGAACGCCATTGCGATATAATGTTATCTTAAGCGTTGGACAAAATTTAGCAATTAAGAAGTAATTGTTTTAGTTGATTATAAACAGCGCACTTATGGTCGGGTAATGAGACCGTTATGACAACAGGAATTAATACCCCTGTAACTAATCAACATATAATGAAATCGTATATACTAACACCATTCCTAAAAGTCATGCAACAGGGCCACTCGTAACAAAATATGTTCTGTAGATTTTTTTAAAAAGGCTAAACTTTCATAATCAGGTTCACTTAATTTTTGAACTTTTACTGTTGCTCTATAACTAAGTACCCTTGAACAATATGTATATGTCGTAGGCTAATTGAGAAATCCGGCTCTTTGCAAACAGCCTAGGCTCTTTGCAAAGAGCCCGGCTAATTGAAGAATCCATCTCCCTTTTTCCAATTAGCCTGATATTTTTCAGGTTTATTGCAAAGAGCCTAGAAAGCGTTAGGCTAATTGAAAAATAACCACTTATTATCAGATGAGGGTGATATTTTTAGCTCACAGGCTATCAAAGCCTGAGAGCTCATGTGCCCGCCGATTCTGTATGTACGTGTGTACGTACGTACGTACGTATGTACGTAACGCGATAACTCTTGATAGAAATATCCGATTTGCTTCAATTTTTTTTTCTAGTTCATTCTGATAAGGTTCTTCCCTGATTATTTTTTGGGGTTCATTGGTTAAGGATAAAGGGGGAAAAGGAGGGCTAGTCCCCCCCCCCTTAATTTATATAAATGGATTTTTCATGCAGAAATATTCGATTTGCTCCAAATTTGGTATACCGGTTTATTGTGTTAAGGAGCTTCCCTGATTAGATTTGGAAGCTCATTATTTAAGTATAAAGTGGGAAAGGGGGGCTACCCTCCCCTTAATTTAAATAAATCGGTTTTTCATGATGAATTATTCGATTTGCTCCAAATTTGGTATACCGGTTTATTAAGTTAAGAAGCTGCCTTGATTAGATTTGGAGGTTCATTAGTTACATATAAAGGGAAGAAAGGGGGGGGGGGTTATCCCCTCCCCCCGTAATTTAGATAAACGGGTTTTCATGCAGAAATATGCGATTTGCTATAAATTTGGTATACCGGTTAATTATGTTAAGCAGCTTCCCTGATTACATTTGGAAAATCATTATTATGTATAAAGGGGGGAAAGGGGGGTAATTGCCTCTCCCCTTAATTTAGATAAATGCGTTTTTCATGTAGAATTATTCGATTAGTTCAAATTTGGTATACTGGTTTATTATGTTAAGGAGATGGCTTGATTAGATTTGGAGGTTCATTAGTTAAGTATAAAGGGAGGAAAGGAGGGGACTAGCCCCCCCTTAATTTAGGTAAATGGGTTTTTAATCAAAATTATTCGATTTGCTCCAAATTTGGTATACCGGTTTATTATGTCAAGGAGCTCCCTGATTAGATTTGGAGGTTCATTAGTTATGTATAAAGGGAGGAAAGGGGGGCTAGATCCCCCCCCTTAATTTAGATAAATGGGTTTTTCATGCAGAGTTATTCGATTTGCTCCAAATTTCGTATACCGGTTTATTATGTTAAGGAGCTGCCTTGATTAGATTTGGAGATTTATTGGTTAATTATAAAGGAGGGACAGGGGCTAGTGTCCCCTTAATTTACATAAATGGGTTTTCATGTAGAATTATTCGATTTGCTTCAAATTTGATGTACCAGTTTAGTACGATATGGCTTCCTTCATTTGATTTGGAGGTTCATTGGTTAAGTATAAAAGGGGGGAAATGGGGGAATTGCCCCTCCCCTTAATTTAGATAAATGTGTTTTCATGCAGAATTATCTAACTTAGTTTAATTTTTTTTTCTAGGTTTATTCTAATAAGGAGCTTTTCTGATTAGATTTGAAAGTTCATTGGTTCCGCATAAAGGGAGAAATGGGGGAGCTAATAACCCCCATAATTTACTGAAATGGTTTATTCATGCAGAATTATCTGATTTGCTTCAAATTTGGTATACAAGTTTATTATGTTAAGTAGCCTCCCTGATTAGATTTGGAGGTTCTTTGGTTAAGTAGAAAGGAGGCAACGGGGACTAATATCTTAATTTATTTTTCGAGGGGCATTATTCTTTGAAATAAGAGTATAATATACAATTAGTGTGAATAGCCTGTGAGCTCAATGCCATCAGTTTAACTGGGCAGTTTTCTTTTTATTAGGTTTATTAACGCATAGCCCTACCCAAACCCGAAAAATAAATTACAACAGACCGTACCCCGATCCGAGCAAGACAAAATAATTTCAGTCTACATGCAACCCGACCCGAACCTGAGAGTTCCATCTGAAAAAACCCGAGATTCCGAACCAAATCTGATAACCGACAAATATATTCCAAAGATCCATAACCGGATCCGAACAAGACAAATTAGTTTCCGTGACTCGCAACGCTACCAGAAGCTAAAAATTCTATTCGAAGTCAACCTGAAACCCGTCCCGAACCAAATCTTAACCGACAAAAATATTCCAAAGAACTATAACCCGATACAAGTCAGACAAATTAATCTCCGTCCATCGGCAACCCGATCCGAACCTGAAAGTTATAATTGAACTCAATCCGAAACCTGGTTGTGGTCGGTTTTCGGGTTGACTTCAAATGGAACCTTCAAGTTGTTCCATCAAGTTCGGTTGAAAAAAAATTAAACTAAATCAGATAATTCTGCAGGAAAACCCATTTATCTAAATTAAGGGGAGGGGCAATTGCCCCCCTTTACCCCTTTTATACTTAACCAATGAACCTCAAAATCAAATGAAGGAAGCCATATCGTAATAAACTGGTATATAAAATTTGAAGCAAATCGAATAATTCTGTATGAAAAACCCATTTATCTAAATTAAGGGGACACTAGCCCCTGTCCCTCCTTTATACTTAACCAATAAATCTCAAAATCTAATCAAGGCAGCTCCTTAACATAATAAACCGGTATACGAAATTTGGAGCAAATCGAATAACTCTGCATGAAAAACCCATTTATCTAAATTAAGGGGGGGGGGGGTTCTAGCCCCCTTTCCTCCCTTTATACTTAACTAATGAACTTCCAAATCTAATCAGGGAAGCTCCTTAACATAGTAAACCGGTATACCAAATTTGCAGCAAATCGAATAATTTTGCATTAAAAACCCATTTACCTAAATTAAGGGGGGGGGGGCTAGCCCCCCCCCCTTTCCTCTCTTTATATTTAATTAATGAACTTCCAAATCTAACCAAGCCATCTCCTTAACATAATAAACCAGTATACCAAATTTGAGCTAATCGAATAATTCTACATGAAAAACTCATTTATCTAAATTAAGGGGAGAGGCAATTGCCCCCCTTTATACATAATAATGATCTTCCAAATGTAATCAGGGAAGCTGCTTAACATAATTAACCGGTATACCAAATTTATTGCAAATCGCATACTTCTGCATGAAAAACCCATTTATCTAATTTACGAGGGGGGATAGCCTCTCCTTTCCCCCTTTATATGTAACTAATGAACCTTCAAATCTAATCAAGGCAGCTCCTTAACTTAATAAACCGGTATACCAAATTTGGAGCAAATCGAATAATTCATCATGAAAAACCGATTTATTTAAATTAAGGGGGTAGCCCCCTTTCACCCTTTATACTTAAATAATGAGCTTCCAAATCTAATCAGAAAAGCTCCTTAACACAATAAAACGGTATACCAAATTTGGAGCAAATCGAAAATTTCTGCATGAAAAACCCATTTATATAAATTAAGGGGGGGACTAGCCCCCCCTTTCCCCCTTTATCCTTAACCAATGAACCCCAAAAACTAATCAGGGAAGCTCCTTAACATAATAAACCGGTATACCAAATTTAGAGCAAATCGAATAATTTTGCATTAAAAACCCATTTACCTAAATTAAGGGGGGGGGTGGTAGCCCCCCCCCCTTTCTTCCCTTTATATTTAACTAATGAACCTCCAAATCTAATCAAGCCATCTCCTTAACATAATAAACCAGTATACCAAATTTGAGCTAATCGAATTATTCTACATGAAAAACGAATTTATCTAAATTAAGGGGAGAGGCAATTGCCCCCCTTTCTCCCCTTTATACATAATAATGATCTTTCAAATGTAATCAGGGAAGATGCTTAACATAATCAACCGGTATACCAAATTTATTGCAAATCGCATATTTCTGCATGAAAAACCCATTTATCTAAATTAAGGGGGGGGGGTGATATCCCCCCTTTCCTCCCTTTATCTGTAACTACTGAACCTCCAAATCTAATCTAGGCAGCTCCTTAACTTACTAAACCGGTATACCAAATTTGGAGCAAATCGAATAATTCATCATGAAAAAGCGATTTATCTAAATTAAGGGGGGTAGCTCCTCTTCCCCCCCTTTATACTTAAATAATGAGCTTCCAAATCTAATCAGGGAACCACAATAAATCGATGTACCAAATTTGGAGCAAATCGAATATTTCTGCATGAAAAACCCATTTATATAAATTAAGGGGGTGGGACTAGCCCCCTTTTCCCCCTTTATCCTTAACCAATGAACCCTAAAAACTAATCAGGGAAGCACCTTATCAGAATCAACCTAGAAAAAAAAATTGAAGCAAATCGGATATTTCTATCAAGAGTTGTCGTGTTACGTACATACGTACATACGTGCGTACACACGTACATACAGAATCGGCGGGCACATAAGCTCTCAGGCTTTGATAGCCTGTGAGCTAAAAATATCACCCTGATCGAATAATAAGTGGTCATTTTTCAATTATCCTAACGCTTTCTAGGCTCTTTGCAATAAGCCTGAAAAATATCAGGCTAATTGGAAAAACCTTTCCAAAATTATTACCTAACTAATTGTGGTATATCCTACGAAAGTATTATAAACAATCGGAATGAAATACAAATTTCCGTTGTAAATATATAGTAGATGATGATGATGCGATTTTGTGTAATAGAATTCATCGTAAAGTTTTCGCTTCAAACATAAACGATGCTTTCAACATTAACGCTAATACACCAATATGTGAAGTATCCGATTACGGAAGGTTAACTTGAATTCTCATGAGCAACTACTCAAAGAAAAGTGAATATGTGGCTTTTGTGATACTTTTATGTCAGCCGGGCGCAGATAATAAATCAGTAAAGATTGTTTTCATAGCATATTCTTATTTTATTATTTTCATTTAAAACACAAACCTTTCACTTATTTAATTTAAAATGCATGCCTTATACTAATTTCATTTTAAAAACTGAAAAGATAAACAATAACAGGAAATAATGCCATAATTAAAAGCAAAAAACTATTTTTAATTTACACACGCAAAATGTAACTACTGCTACTGGGAATTTTAAAAATGCTATCAACGAGATCTGCGCACGGTTGTTATAAATGTACCCATTTTTTCTTCTTATCGAGGAGCAATTTATAAATCGCACAATATTATTCCAATTCCAATTTCTTTCATTGAGGAACCTATGCCCGGAAAAAAATGGAAAAAGACTCTTGTAGATTCTTCGGATGACGGCATCTGACGCCATAAACCGAGTTTATATATATGAAAATAATTTTTAAGTCGTTGCTAACATTGCTTTCATACTTAAATATTTTCATTGGTACTACTTGTTATCCCGTCGACCAATTTCGCCAAATTATATAAATCGCCAAACCATTCGTCAAATTATATAAATTGACATAATCTTTATTTTAAATAACGAAGTAACAAATAAATTAGTATAACATTAATAAAAATACAAATAAAACGTCGAAATTAAAATCACTTGATGACGTAAACACGTGTAGTTTGTTTAAATTCAAGTGAATTTGATATTTACGATCAACCATTATTGGCATTTAATCTTATAGTTTGACGATAGATTTTTGGTCGACGGGATATCTAAGTAGTACCTTTTCCATTTTTGTTTTATTACGCTAAATTCTCAGTAATTTTTCCCTTTTATTTTACATAAAATCACTATTTTTTTAAAAAATTAAGATGCTTGCATTTTTATTTCAAACTCATAGAGCCGTTTTTATTTTTTAGCCAAAAGGGTTGATTTGAATTTTTTCCGTTGCTAGAGTAACGGATGTAATGATAGATATTTTGAGTATTAGATGCCAAAGACACCGCCAAATTAGAAAAATATGAAATGTGTCATGAACTGTTGGACTAATAAAATTTTATTTGGTAGCATTCGATTCAGCATACAAAACTACATTAAAATATGCTATCATTTGACGCATAATTTTGATATTCGATTTTTCCCCTCCCTGTGCAAAAACCATTAGGGGTGACACGTTAGAAAATCCTTTCTTAGCAGAAGTTTATGCCATAAGAAGTATTTTTACCACGATTTTCAAGATTTTAGGTTCAGTAGTTTTCGCTGTGCGTTAATTAGCCCCCTAATCCAGACTTTATTTTATATACTATATTAGATATGCGATTTTGCGGTGAATCGATGATCGAAAATTAGTCCAATATCATTTGAAATATTACATAACAGAGGAGAAAGTACGAAGAAAGACGAAGAAGAAATGACGAATTACAAAAGACTTGTAATTTTTTTTTCAAAATGTTGAATTTTTCCATAGTAATAACATATTAAAACATAAATTTCCTTAAAAATTATCTTTATTTCCTAGATTTCGAATCTGTGAATTTTCCTATAAATGAAATTGGCGATATGACTTGAGAAAATAGATAATATTTGCTTAAATAAAATGGGTAATATTCGTTGATCTGAGTTCGAGTTTATAAATATCACATGCTTTCGGAATTACGGCGAAAAACTTTTTAAAAAGTATGAAATTATTTTACAATATGTATGTGTGGCAGAAATTCACACTGAAATTTAAGTATTCGATTCCATTTTTTAAATATTATTTGATATCTATACAAGTTACAATTGAACATGAAAATGTACTCAAAAAATGATCTCTTTCACCTAAAAAAACACCATTTGTGAGAACATCCTCAAGCTAATGTCACGCTTATGCATTTTTGGCTTAAAATCACATTGTTTGGCGACAAAAGAAAAAATAAAAAATTGTAAAGAAACAAATAGTAATTACACATGTGACTCACAATTACATATGCTTGTTTCTTCTATAAGTCACGTGATGGGACAATTAGATATAAAAAAAAGAAAAGAACAGAACAGAAAGAAAATGTCGTTAAAATTTCATCTAATCAAATTTTCAGATTCGTTTCCATATCTAACGCAAGCGATAAAGAGCCAAATATTGCGTATCAAGTGTAATATTTCTTAATAAATTAATTTTTAAGCATTACAAATATTTCTTTCAAGTTTTGATTAAATGTTTCCGTTTTTTAATATTATCACTCATTAAAACGGATTTTCTTCTTCTTTTTTTCTTTTTTTTTTTTCATTTAAATAAAATTAGTAACAGTTTTTCTTTTATTTTTCGAGGTTTAATAGCCGTTTTAATTTTTTTTTATCAACGATGAATTTCGCCAAGAAATAAAATGGTAACCTTATCGCCCAAAATAACAGAATTTTTCGTCATAAATCTAAAACTAATATAGGTAGAATAATGTGTTATAGCTTAAAACCTTCCCTGAAACAATACCTATCTAACAGTATAGGTTCCGTAAAAATCCATGCAGTAGAACTCGAAATCTAGGCGTTCGGAACGAAATTTCCGTTTGGATTTTATATATATAATAGATAATAGAATAGATAATAGATTATATATATATATATAATAGAATAGATAATAGATAATGTGTTATGAACTGTCTCAAAGTTTAAAACAGATCGCATTGTTAGATTTCCTAATTTTAACAATATCGCGTTATGTTAGTTCTACATTCCACCACCAGGGAGCGCACTCTATTCTTAACGAAAGCGTATCTGAACGAAACTCCTTCATGCAACCTTTCCGTAGGTACATGAATCGGGAGGGTGGCGGTCTTAACCAATAATTTAAGATAATTGCTGAAATTACTACGAAAAATATTTTAAAGGGGCTGTAAGCTGGCCCCTAATAGAGTTAGAGGAAATCGGAAGACGGCAAAATAATCGCGGGGAGAAGTTTGCTTGGGTGCTTCGGAGCTACTTTTGGCGCGAGATCTAAGCTCTACGACCAATAGGAGCCCAGATATTTAAGGAAATATGAAGTAACAAAGTCCAAAATAATAGAATTTTCCGTAATAATTCTATAACTAATCTAGGTAGAATGATGTGTTATAGCTTAAAACCTTCTCTGGAACGATACCTATCTAACGGTATAAGTTCCGTAAAAATCCATGCGGTAGAACTCGAAATCTCGGCGTTCGGAACGAAATTTCCGTTTGGATTTTATATATGTAATAGATAGATAGATGAGCATCAGTGCTGCCATTTATTGGTTTTCATCCGAAACCAAAAACATTCAGCTATATAGAAGAAAAGTAAAAACGCAAAAAAAAATCTAACAGTTTAGTTTATATCGTCTTCGTTTCGGGAGTATCACATGTGATACTCCCGAGGATATTGTTTGCGGGAAATGCAGTGACATCTCGAAAAATGCTGACAGTATGCAACGTTCGACAATATATTGGGTTGAGGAAAAAGTAATTTCGTTATTTCATGTTTTTCAAAGCGAATTTATTCATATAAATTTAAAACCCTAATCAATGATATATGTGTTGGTTTGATCGATAACCTTTTGCCGCTTTTCCGTTAAAACCGTAATTCCGTCACTGTAGAACTTCTGAGATTTCTGGGCGAAAAACTGAACCAAGTGATTTTCAAAAGTCTCTTCTAAATCCAGCTTTACACCATTAAGAGAGATCTGCAGATACCGAAACAAACAGTAGTCGGACGGGAAAAGGTCCGGGCTATAAGTTGGATTGCATCAAAATTTCTCAGCTAAGCTCTATTTTTGCCAGGTCACTAAAGATGTGTGTGTGATTCTAGCGTTCTTATCATGAAAGACGACACCTGTCCTATTGGTCAAGTATGTCCGTTTTTTAAATCGCCTACTTCAATCGCATTAGATGTTAACAGTAGAGCAGGGGTGGCCAACTGTGGCATGCATTATACCACTAATTTTTTAATGAAATATCCGACTTTTTAAATCGCAAATATTCGATGATTTGATAAGGCAATGATTACTATAAAGTTTTAGTGGTGTCGAGCGTGCCACAGTTAGCCATCACTGCAGTAGAGAGTCAAATTAATGGTTTGGCCAGTTTTGAGCAGCTCTTGATGAACAATTCCTTTCCAATACCACCAAATAATCAACATTACTTTCCTTGACATCATACCGGCCTTTGTCGCCGTTTGCGAAGGTTCTCCGGCTTCGACCATGATCTTTTTCATATATTATGGTCGTACGTGATCCACTTTTCATCGCCAGTAATCATTCGTTTTGCAAATGGCTAGTTTTCGTCTTGTTTCAGCAGCGATTCACAAATGGAAACGCGGTCCAGTAAATTTTTCACTGTTAATTCATGTGGAACACGAGTATCGAGCTTCTTTAGCTACCCAGTCTCGTGTAAATGGTTCAAAACGTTTTTCGTCGATGCTTAGTTCTGTTGTTATATCGTGAGATGAAATATGCCGGTCGACCTTGGTTTTTTAATGAATTTTATTGACTTTTTCAACGACTGGCTGGCCAGGGCGAGGTTCATCTTTAACATTGAAATTCCTAGAACAAAAATGAGCAAACCAATTATGACACTGGCGTTTACTTAAGCACTCATAATCATAAACGCCACACAATTTTCCATAAACCTGCGTTGCATTTTCGCTTTTGAAGTAAAAAAGCAAAATAGGACGAAAATGACGACTTTCTGGAACGTCCATTTTCAAAGAGCAATAACTTTTGAATGAATAAACAGATGAGGCTATCTTTATATATAGAATGTTGTATGGTCTGTTACCTTTAAACACTTTAGTATGGCTTCATTGAATAAGTATTTCCAATAGATATGAGACTTTAAAATCCTCTATTGTGAAAAAATGGAATTACTTTTCCTCAACTCAATAGATAATTGGAAATATTGAACATCCAATGTAAGTCCTATTTGGAAGTGGATGATTTATCACTTTTAATATTTCTCATGAAATCGTTACACCAGGCATAAAGAGGGGTAATATCTCCAATATTACTAATGTTTAGATCCATAATCTGGGTTCTGTTTAGAATGATACAATCTGTATAAATTTGATACGCCTATTGTTCCATGGTCAATGTCAGACAGGGAAGTGAAAAAACAGAAAGACCACTTTTTAATCGGAACATAGACCAATATACATATTTTCCTTTTTTTCTACTAAAATTCGGATTATAGTTTATAAAATAAATGAATTATCCATTTCGGTGTACTGAATGGTTATCGAAATTTACTCTTAACATTCCTATCCTGTGGAAATTTTACTCAACCTTAATAAAAACATTTTACACCAGGTGTTTTTTAAAAAAAACTATTTAATGTATTTATTTGTATTAGTTTTCGGTGCATTTTATTTATCTTACTTTACGGGGAAAATTTCTGGTTCGAATCGAATGAAAGGAATTATAGAAATGGGTCGATTAGACCCATTCAGGGTAGGAAGGTTAAGAGTGCAATTCCCTTCCCTTCTTATTTAAATATTTTACTAATTCTAAGATAAACAATAAAGAAATATATTGACAAATAGAGTTAGAAGAAAAAAAATCCTACGCTTAAACAGGATTCGTACTCTTCAAGGACCTTTTATCAGAATTTTTATAATGTAATATTTGCCTTATTTAAGGGGTCTCAGGACTCTTAAAATTGGAAAAAATGAAAAAAAAAGGACCAATTTCAATATTTAATATCTTATAATGTATTTTATTTTAAGACACAATTTTAATTGGAAGGAAATATATAAGTATGTTCTTTCATTTCATGTATTTAAGAAATTATAAGATGCAGAATTAGCATTTACAGGGGGCTCAGACTGTTAGACATTTGACGAGCCAAAAATCGGCATAACAGATTACGCGCACGATTACAAAATAAGTATTGCAACTAGAACGAAAATTTTGGTGCCTACTTATGCTTCAGATTATAATAATTAGCCTGAACCTAAATAAATTTGTATTTAAAGCTTTTTTATATTTTTAATAAAAAGTTGTACTTAGCTAATGTAAAATTCAGAAAATTTCAACAGTATAATTACCTAAAAAGATATTATTTTGAACAATAAGAAGGAAATTTTAGGTTCAGTTTATACAAACTAACATGAAACATATGTTTTGAAAATTTCAGGAAAAAATATTCATAAGTTTTTGAGATATCGTGCGCGTTATGCCCAAAAATGTCATTTGGAGAGAAATGGCTTCAAAGTTTCCGAAACGACGCTTCAGCTATTGAACGTGTATAAATATAAAAGCCATAACTTCTGCTCTAAATGGAATTTCAATGAAACAATTATATCAAAATGTTCAGAAAAGATAAGAGTTTAACATGTAAAAAAATTAAAATTTCGAAAATTTTAAAGCTTTAAGAGTCCTGAGACCCCTTAAGGACAAAAAATCTATCTTGAGCTATAACGATCAGTACATTGCGAAATTTCTGGTACTAAAACACCTAAAATCCCCAGAATTCCTTCATGCGTACGAACCCTGATAGAACGATAGGTCCTTTTTACGTTTTTAGTTAATTCCATTCAAACCTCTATAGAATTTAAAATTTTAAGACGTTCGTTATATGAATTTCACATTATACCCTATAAATGTCAAGTATTTCAAAAGTTAAATATCCTAGGTTTATTTTTTTTTAAGTTCAGTATTTTTACAAACTTGCTACTTTAGTGCATATATGCGTCATTTCAGAAATATCTTTTTCATTCGGAATACCAGAAAGAAAAATTTCTGCTTTTTGCTAAAACGAAACATCAGTCATTACAAAGCATAAATGTAATTTTCTGGAATGGATTCAGAATTTTTGAATAAAAAATAAATTCCGAAAATGCTCGCTAATGATGCAAATGGGTTAAGTCATAAAAACAGAGTATGAAATAGCTTATAATAAAGTTTAAAATAAAGAGGAGGAGACATATAGCGTAAAGTCTGCCGGTTAAAAGAGAACTAACTGAGGAGGTTGTTACAAGATTGTCACGGCTGATTTTTTACATCGATCAGCAGTTTCTGATTTTCACCGGGGTCAACTTCCACCAGTAAATTTTGGACAATCTTGAGACTTTGCTTTATTTTAGCTGCTTGTTCATGCAAAATTTCTCTGACAAATAAGGTATAACTTTTCATTGTTTTTTACTGTTGGAAGTTCCCCGGTATTAAATGTCTTACACAGACACTGTCAGGATGTGGTTTAGGCATAGACGACAACATCTCTTAAGTAATCCGGAGTCTGGTCGAAAACAAGAATGTTTTAAACCGGAAAATATATATGAGAAACTGTGTCTTCATTCGATAAGATTTCGTTTTGAAATCTTTGAAATTTAATTAAATTTCCGCTTCAACCCTTTCAGGGGCAAGGTATTTCTGCCCAAAAAATGTTCAAATAATTAATTCACTCCGCAATTAATGAACAAATTTATTTGATAAATAATCAAAAGCTTTTTTCACGTACATTATGAGATCGAAATCGTACTAAAAAATTACTGATGCCATTTGGCAATTTAGGCATTAAAATTAACCGTTTGCAGAGTGAAAACGGCACCCCTCAAGGGGTTAAAATATTTTCGTCTTGTATTAGACTCCGGAATAACTTAGCGATGTAGACAACTATCGTTTAGGATGTCACAATATGGCGGAAATTCAGGTCCCGACTGAAGCAGCTGAAGTAAACCAACAGTAAAAAATAATAATATTTTTGTCCATAATTATAGGTAAAAATCTGCATTAATAAGGAATAGGCACTTTAAAGACATCAGCATTGGTTCTATGATTCAATAAGGCGTGTAAATAAGGAGAAATTTTCTGCTAAAATGTGCCTGTTGAAGTTTAACCCTGCGGTAATGAACACGGCCATCTTCAGAAAGTCTATGGTACTGAGAATAGTTACGTCACAGTCGAAATGTATTGCTTTTTCAGAGTTGCGAAGTTGCACACCACTATTATTTTAGAAAAAAAAAGTTGCAAGTTTTTCCTTTCCTCTCTCTTTCCCTTTCCCCTCGCTGCAGTACTTCTATCGTTACGTCACAAAACATGCGCCACAGCCTTACAGATTTCAGAAGAACCATGTTATGAGCCAATGCGAAACCGGTTACCGTTGAAGCTTCACAATTTTGAGGATATGTGAATTCCTCTTTATTCATAGTTCCATAGTACTTATGTAAATTGAAAAATCAGGACATTTTACATATGGTTACAATGGTTACGCGGTTCAATTCTTTAAATCAGTAAAAATTGGGATGCCCGCGTAAATCGGGACGTTTTTTTTAATCGTATTTATCCGCACGCGCTGGGCCGTTGCCCCCGAAACACTCAAGGCCTGAGGACACGAGTTGTGACGTCATCACTAATCGACCGACTTCTCACTAGTGTTGGAATTCACACCGGAAAATTTTGAATAGCAATTTTCTTTTATTTTATTTGTGGAAAAACTATCATCTGATAAAACAATAATAACTATTTAAACTTACTGGTGAGAATTTGGAATCAAAGCGATATAAGTAAGCGTCCTATCTTAAATGGGAGAAGTAACCGCAAGATTAAAAGCGAGGTCACATGAATCAAGGTCATGCGCCACGTAGCGGATGGAGTGTGAACTACAGGTAGATACCTAACTGTTTTCTTACTGACACCACTAAAATTGTAAAGTTTTTTTCACCTTGATTAATAACTGAAGTGCTTCGGATAAAGCGAAGAAAACTTCATGGTGTCAACTGCGCGTGGATGCCCCTCTCGCTACGCCATTAGCAATAAATGTGGCAAACAAAATTCATTTCCATGAGTGACCGAAGATTTAGAAAATACGCGCCACACTAAAAGCCCGCGTATGTGAATTATCACTCCGTCCACAAGATGGCGCAACTGTTTTAATTTACACCTGATTCCAGCATTAAGTTTGTTCGCTTACTTATAGCGCTTTGATTTGGAATCCCCCAATAAAAAATCCACCAGATGAAGCAATACTGTGACATTCCGTATCTGGCTGAATTTTTATTTAGGGATTCCGAATTCTCACCAGTAAGTTTAAAGAGTTATTATTGCTTTATCAGATGATAGATATTCCACAAATAAAAAAAAAAAAAAAATGTTACTCAAAAATTTCCGGTGTGAATCTCAACACTAGTGAGAAGTCGGTCGATTAGTGATGACGTCACAACTCGTGTCCTCAGGCCTTGAGTGTTTCGGTAGCAACGGCTGGGCAAATCTCCCGATTCTTGTAGGGAATTTTGCTAATATTTGTGGAAGTTTATATGACAGAAAAGAGTCATCGTAAGGTTGAAAGACATAATAATTTCTTGCCGCCCGTTACGACCTTGATTTCCTACTTAAAAATTATTTATAACTGCCTGATCAAACACCCCGTAGGATTTGACATTTGATGTTTCAACCCGTTCAGGACCGGCATCTTTTACACGATTTTTATTTGTTTTGCACCACATTTTGTTGATTATTTGACTTAACTTTATAAAGCACGAACAGCGAACAGCAGAGCAGTTCCAGGGGCTACCTATTTGAAAGTCAAATCCACGCCCTGTATATGAGTAAATAGTATGAGCACATCCTAAGAAAAACATGAATTGTTAGTCTAAGCGCGGCAAAAAGCCACTATAAGAGAGAGAGTCTAAGATTTGCAGCATTACTGCCGAGAACCAAAGACGAAATGGGGAGAGGAAGTGCGAGAAAGTCTATTTACGTAAGTGGCTGAACCAGTCAGCCAATCCGAAAACCAGGAGAGTAGGAGGGCGTGGCTAAGCACGCAGAAGAGAAAAAAAAGTTGGAAAGTGTAATAATAGATGAAAAATAAAGGGTTCGCATGTTCGAAACAGTCGTAAAGTAGAAGCAAAGCCTAATCCTTAACCAAAAAAAGACACTTA
Source organism: Maratus speciosus (assembly GCA_963932465.1). Taxonomy (NCBI): domain Eukaryota; kingdom Metazoa; phylum Arthropoda; class Arachnida; order Araneae; family Salticidae; genus Maratus; species Maratus speciosus. The sequence continues at coordinate 237,804,338 of OZ010794.1, read as the reverse complement.
ACGTGACCATAGATTAAAATAACAAATGAATATTAAGAAAATTTAAAATATCGTAATTAAATAAAATCAATTTTACTTAACTTTTTTACTGGTATCAATCTCAAGCGTTTTAAGCACTTTTTGATTGTGCATATATGCACTCGTGGTCCCGAACGGGTTTAGCACTGTGTACTGTAAATACCGAAAAAAGGCGATCATTGACAAGCTAATACTTCTTATACTGTGATACGGTTTTCCATCAGAAAACAAATGTCAAGTGCATAACTTTTTAACTAACTAGTATTTTTAATTTCACATTTCAACAAAATCTAACGAATTTTCAGTTTCACAATTTACATTGTACATTTCCAATAGATTTCAGGACAATATAGAAAATGTTGTTAACAATCGCTGTACAATTTCACGAAATATCATTTTCAATTATTTTGACTATGTAAAAATTTTTGTATATAGAATATATTATAAAATTACATAACATGCCTTTTTTTGCTTGTGGATATACATTGCATACTGTAACAAAAAAATATTGCTACAAATTTTTTTTTTGACTTCCACTGCTAACATTTTGATTTATGGTTTGAGGCACCGCATGTCCCATAAACATTTATTTATTGTATTTTTTCTAGCACTTTTTGAAGACAAAATTATCTTTGCCATCCACTTATACAATTTTACTTTCGCATTTTGTTTATGAGACCATCATAAATTTTCATACGAAATTTAAATTGCATTTATACTATTTATTTAAGTGTTTCTAAAAAATAATCAAAGCTGCAACTATTCGGTGTTGTAATTTTACTCTTTTGCTATATCAATGTTTATTTATTCATTTATTTTTTTACTAAATTCGAGCATTTTACATTTACTTAATGAGAAACCCAAACCATACAGAACACCATTTTTATCTGTTTATTATTAATATTAATATTATTACATTTATTATTTAAGATGTATAAAATTCAAATCAAATATTCCTCTGGGTATGCTCTGACTTAAAGGACAAATATAATTAAAAAATGCGCATAATTAAATTGACTATCTAGCTAACACTGTTTTTTAATTAACAAATTTACCTTATTTAATGACATAAACATTCAGATTAAATACTGCGAATAAGATATTTCGGAATTTTAGGCGGCAAGTGACAATTAGAAAAAAAGTTTACCTTACAGTTTTGGCAGTTAATGGGTTAATAGAAATTACTATGTTGTTTAACTTAATTATTAAATTTTATTGTTTTATTTTTATTTTTAGTTATTGACCCGCATAAAATTATGATCGTTTACAGATTTACATAGGCAAAACTCAAATGACTATTTGAGGATTATTAAAAAAAAACATTTGTAAATTTAAAATGTAGGCTGATTTTAAATTTTACATTTTTAACATATTCCTTCCGAAACATTTCTTAAGCAAAGGATAAAATAATCTGCTTACAATCAATAAGAATTCTCTTCTGACAGCGCCATCTGTTATCATTTATTGTTGTTATTCCTGGCAGATTCTGTGTGATTTCATTTCTTTGTAAAAGTTTAATTTGTAAGCCCGGATTTCTTTATATTATAAAGAAATGCATTCTTATAAAGTTTATAAGAATGCATCAGGAAAAAAAAATAGTTTAAGTTTATCTCTGTAAAACAGATATAAAATAGGTTTTTTTGTAGACATAACGAAAAAAAATATTTGTCAGAATAAACTGTAATTTTGCATTAGTTTTAGCATTTTAATAATCTATATTTTGTAAAATGAAAAAAATGATAGATATTTTTTTAAAATATGAATTTCAAGGTGCAAATTTTGAAAAATTAATATTAAAAAAAATATATGAATTGTAAACTATAAATGTTTTAAGGGGTCTTAGGACTCTTAAAATTGGGAAAAAAAGACATTCTCAACATTTAATATCTTAAAATATACATGATTTAAAAATACAATTTTAATTGGGATAAAAAATGTAAGCAAATTCTTTCATTGCATGTATTTAAAAAATCTCAAGATGCAGAATTAGTATTGACAGGGGGGTCCAAACCTTCAGATATTTGTCGACATGAAAATTGGTATAACAGCTACGTGCAGGATTTACAAAATGATTTTTGCAATGAGAGTTCCTATTTATGCGGTATACAGGTAGCTTTCTTTCGCTTGCGTAATTAGCAGCATTTTTTATGTTACAGATGTATTCATCTTATTTAAAGGGTCGCAGGACTCTTAAATTTGGAAAAACAAACCATTTATAACATTTAACCCCTTCGGGACGGGAGCCTTTTACGAAATTTTTAATCTTTTGCCACCGTTTTTTTTAAACAGAAATTTGTGTCTTCTTGAATCGAGAAAATGCGCTGATTAAATAAGGCAAATTTTACAGTAAAATTTTACTGGTGAGTAAAAAGAAGGATTCTGAGCGCTTCATGCGGCACGTATACGTGCCGCTCGTCCCCAAGGGTGTTAATACCTTAAAATGTATATGGTTTACAAACACAATTTTTATTGGGATGAAAGGTATAAGCATGTTCTTTCATTTCATTTATTTAAAAAATTGCAAGATGCAGAGTTATTATTTCCAATTGTGACACGCTCGACACCACTAAAATTATATTGTAATCATCGCTTTATCCAATCATCGAATCTCTACGATTCAAGAAGTCGGCTATTTCATTTTAAAAAAATAGTAATATCCGGCGTGCCACAGTTGACTACCCCTGTTCTATTTTTAAAAATACATTTTTAGAAAGCATCCCTTTAAACAGCTAATTAAAAACATGGCAAGTTTTTTACTCATTAAACATGAAAGTTATGTTTCGTGAAATGCATCTATAAAAATACTTTTTTGTCTGTAATTTTCTCACTACATTAGAATCAATTCAATTTCCTTTTTCTGCTCGAAATGCGATTGAACTGAAGGTTAAATCCCAACTTTCAAGAAAAACAAATTGACAACCATTGATAAAATTTTGTTTTTGGTTTTTCAGTAGTTTTAGATACTTTTCACATATATACACGCGTGTGAAAAATAAAAAGAGACCATTCTAAATCATGCAATATAAAAGAATTATTTAGAAAAGTTACGTTAATTTCATTACAAGTTACATTTTTTTTTTCTTCTAGGAAAAAAATAGGGATGAATTATAAGGATATTTCATTTAAAAGTTTTTGAAGAGCATGGAAATGCTTTAATATTTACTCACAAATGTGATGTTCTGCGGAATTCAAATTAAATAAATATTTATCGATTTTATTCTACATCCAGCATGAATTAAATTTCTTTTTTCTGTCAAAAATGTGATTGAACTGAAGATTTAAGAGAAAGAAAGCTTTGCTCAAAGCAAATGACAGTCATTGATCAAAAAGCTTTTTCTAGCACTGTTGGTTATTTCTTGCGGATATCCGTATGTGAGAAAAAGGGAGAAATATTTTTTAATTTAATTTTTAATTATTATTTTTGAAAGCTTTTCAAAGCATAATACTTACATTTCCATATAAAAGTATGTTAGTTGCTTTAACTGCAAAATATTCCTTTTATTATATCTACAAATATTTTAAGGTACATTCATCGGAAACTAATGTTTGTAATATAACCTACATATCCATCTTTATTTCTTTGCTCATCAATCACAGCTGACAAGAGAGAATTGCTTTTGCTGTTTTTAAAGATTTCAACTAGAACTTTTTATAAGTTACTAAATCAATGAAAATGCTTTTCTGGTTTAGAGTATTATTTTTTTTTTTGAAAAATGTTGCATTTTCAAGGATTTATAGAAATAGAGATGAATCACTGTTGCTACACTGTCGAATGTTTAGCTTTAATTATAAGTTTTACTTTTATGTAGTATTAGGCAAGTATACCAGGAGTAGATTTAAAAGAGAATGTCCTTTTATAATGAATTTATATTTCGAAATCAAATTATGTTGATCAGTAAAATAAGGACCAAGCTGCTACCGTGTTTCAATATTTTAAAACAAAAATACAGATAATATAATGACTTTCAAAATAATGTATCGGAATTTGATTGGCAAACATTTACTTATCGGAAACAGATAATATGTTTAAACTTGGATTCCGAAGTATACCCAACTTTTCTTTAACACGTTCACGCCGGCGTGCATTATCGGTAGTTCACGCTTTACTGTCGCTATTTTATGCTACATACTTATACAAAGTTTAAAAAATATATATTTCAGTATCATTTTCGGTACAAAGAAAAACATTTAATATTTGTAGTCTTACTCATAGTATGAGTGTTAAGTATTGAATTTTATACTTTGCACTTCTTAGTAAAAACGTGGAAATGTCATTATTTAGAATTATTACATTTCAAGCGAATACTGCAATGGGAAATCGATTTAAGAAAACACCACAACTTAATTCTCATTCACATCATGCACGCAATGATAAAGATCATTCGGAACTCCAGAAATCAGCGCTGAGGTTTCTTGTTTAAATTATACGCTTGTCGTCAACAGCATGTAATTATCACTAACGGCTTCGTGATATATCTGGAAGGAATATTAGTAAAAATTACATAACGTACGGAGTTAAAATTTATTATAAAATGCAACAATGACAATACATTATGCAAAAGTTGATTTCAGTGAAAACGATAAAGAAAGGGTGTAGTGAAATTTTTTTATTTGCAACTAAGCAAACTTATTTGCATAAAGAACGTCAAAAAACAATTGTTTTGATAATAGAATACAGTGTATTAAAAAGCTGTATTTGTCTAAAATGAACGCTTTAAAAATATAATTACGTATATATATAGAGAGAGATATATATACATGGTGCCTATAATTGAACGGCCCTACTTTAAAGTTGACTACAGTCAAAAATATGGTTCATAAAGTTGTGAAATTTTGAGAAAGACATAATAAAGGAATGGAGATTTATTTAAGCAACAATAATAATAATAATAATAATAATGCACTTCTTAATGAAAATGTCGAAACGTCATTATTTAGAATTATTACATTCCAAGCGAAAACTGCAATGGGAAATAGATTTAAGAAAACACCGCAACTTAATTCTCATTCACAACACGAACGCAATGATAAAGATCATTAGGAACTCTAGAAAACAGCTCTGAGATTTCTTGTTTAAATTATACGCTTGTCGTCAACAGCATGTAATTATCACTAACGGCTTCGTGATATATCTGGAAGGAATATTCTTAAAAATTACATAACGTAATGAGTTAAAAATTATTATAAAATGCAACAATGACAATACATTATGTAAAAGTTGACTTCTGTGAAAACGATAAAGAAAGAGTGTAGTGAAATTCTTTTATTTGCATAAAGAACGCAAACTACAATTGTTTTGATAATAGAATATAGAGTATTAAAAGTTGTATTTGTCTAAACTGAACGCTTTAAATTTATAAATAGGTATATATATACAGGGTGTCCATAATTAAACGATCCTACTTTAAAGTTGTCTACAGACAAAACTGTCTTTCATAAAATTTTGTGAAAGACATAATAAAGGAATTTGTTTAAGGGGGAAAAAAAGACCTCAAAATTTCGTCACCAGTGGGCGTTTTTTAATAAATTACACATTTAGCATTACGATAATTTAGGTATTTTATTTACAGGTTGTTCGTAACTAAACGACCCTAATTTAAAGTTGCCTACAGACAAAAGTGTTGTTCAGAATGCTGTGAAACTTTGTGGAGGACATAAGAAGGGTAAGGGAATTTGTTTCAGCAAAAAATTTAGGAAGTTGTTCTTTAACGCATTACACATTTAGCATACATTTACTAGTTTAACAAATTTTGTTATAACCAAACGTGTTCCGCATGATGGTCATCATTTTCAGATGGCATCTGGAATCGTAAAATAGCATGTTCATCAGTTGAGCGCAATGTGTTATGGGAAATGCTAGGAACATGTTGTGAAATAAGGTTATGTCTCTAGAATAAGGTTAAATTAATAAATAAAATTTCTAGACTATCCTACTGCTAAATGTGTAATTTATTAAAAACCACACTCTGGCGGCGAAATTTTAAACTTTTAATTTTTTAATTAACCCATATTCCTATATCCCATATCCTATATATATATATATATATTCCCATATTCCTATATGTCCTATAAATAGGACAGCTAATAAAACACTTTTAAAAATATAATTGGTATGGATTTTCTCGATGCATTTTGTTATGAGGTCTTTAAAATACATAAAACTATAACATATATACAAAAAAACAAGTAATCAATTAAAATTTAATTGAAAAAAATCTCTTTAAAAAATCCTTTAAAAATTGTGATCTTATAATCTAGAATTTTACCATTATTATTATCTTTTTATTGGAGAAATCATAGAGTATTTTTGCACAACATAAACAGTATTTTTAAAGTAAAATAAAATATTTGCTCATAAAATTAGTTTATATATGCATTTTATATGTCCTTTTTGAGTCCTACTAATATGTCCTGTTTAAAGGACAAATAGTTACTTAAAAAATTAAAAACTTATTTTCAAAATTTTGCTAGTATCTACTTAATTACACCATATTAATGATATAATCGAAGTTTTAAAAAAAATTCAAAAATATTTAATCGGTGTGGTCCAATATGGGTTAAACAAATTCCAATCCCTTTATTATGTTTTTCACACAATTTCAAAACTTCATGAAATATAGCTTTGTCTATAGAGAACTTGAATGTAGGACCGTTTAGTTACCGACACTCTGTATGTGAATATAAAAAGAAATATTTTTAAAAAGAAATATTTTTATAAAGAAATATTTTTAACGTCTTACACAAATTTAACGCCTGTTTGGAAGCATTGGAATTGTCAAAAACAAACAAACAACAACAACAACAACAAAAACAATTCTAGTAACGCTGATTAGTTGACAAAATGTCTGAAGGAGACTGCTTTTTTCTCTTTTCTTTTACTGCTTATTTAGTAACACGAAAAAAGGGAGAAAATCAGGAATAGTGCATAGATTATGAAACACAATACAATCGGAATATTGTTAGGAGATTCATATATATATATATATATATATATATATATATATATATATATATATACCGGGTGTCCCAAAAAGGACTGACTGATTTTAAAATTCAATAACTTCCAAACGGTGACAGATATTTAAAAAATTCTTGCAGGAGGGTTATGCATAAAGTCAAAAGTTTTATTACAGTGATTTTCGATTTTAGTTCGAATTACAAACAATAGATGGCGCTGTAAGCAATAGTCGCTAAATACAGGCTCGATTTTGGGTCCTTTCTGTTGTTCCATGCAGAAAAAGGAGATGGAAATGTATTAACCGGGCCACGAAGTACCAAAAATCGAGCCTAAATTTAGCCTCTATGGATCGCAGCGCCATCTATTGTTTGTAATTCGAACTAAAATCGAAAATCACTGTAAAAAAACTTTTGACCTCATGCATAAACCTCCTGCAAGATTTTTTTTAATATCTGTCACCGTTTGGAAGTTATTGAATTTTAAAATCAGTCAGTCCTTTTTGGGACACCCGGTATATATATATATATATATATATATATATATATATATATATAATTTAATTACAGTAAACAGATATAACTAAATACAGGATTAGAAAACATATACCACAGCTCAAAATCTTTATTAGCAAATACACTATGAATGTTTTGTGCAGCTCTGTATAAAATTTATAGATTTTTATATATTCGCTTGAGTATCCTAAAATTTATTTTAACCCTTTCAGGGGCAAGGTACTTCTATTCTCAAAATACTGAAATGAATAAATGACACCAGATTTTGCAAACAAATTTATTTCCAAATAAGCAAAAGCTTTTGTTCAAGTACTTGGGACACTTGGGACACCCAGCCAGGACGCCAACCGCGAGGTTAATGGAACTAATGTCCTGGCGGGCAAAAAGTGCCCAGCTCTACCACAGCCTTAAAACAGACCTGATCAACGGCAACATTAAAACTTACTAAAGTGAAGCAATGGCAAATTCAAATATGCTAATACATAGCAACTCGCTATATTACAAAAACAAAATACAAAATACGCATGTTTAAGGTAGCCATGCAACTAAATAACAAAAAAGATGGTTTAAAGTTAACTCACCAACTCAAATATAAACTAAATAACATTAAAACAGGAATGCCAACACGGCCTGAAATGTTTATAGGTAACCTTCAACTTATGAAGAACTGTATAAAAAGAAGAACACAAAGAAATACATTGAAATGGCAACATGCTGTAATGCAAATATCAATCTTCAAGGCCCATATCACAACGGTATTAAGTATAAGAAATGTCCAAAGCACCACTGAACAGAGAGGGAGATACAATGCAAATTAAAGTCACTTGAAATGATGATACTTCTCAGGCACTAAACATGTTTACTTTTCCAACGAGTTCCTCAACAAGATATATATTTATATCAAAGTTCTTGAAAGTCAAACTCATTGTTCAACAGTGCTCACATTCTGTTCCATCCATCCTTTTTTTCAAGTACTTGATCACTCTACCAGGGAACCAACCAAATAATGGCAAAGGCCCTGAATCCCTGGCAGAAAAACGTCCTCCACCATTTAACTCAACCCCAGCCGCCGAAACAGACCGGAAACAGCGATAAATAATAAAACTAAAAAGTCACAAAAATATATCACATTCTGCTTAGCAAAATATATATATATATATATATATATATATATATATATATATATATATACAAAAATTAAGGTTATGTACAAATTTTAACATATGACTGTAACCCTAGTTACTATAAAATAAATATAAAGCTAAAACTAAAACTAAGACTGAATGAAACTGAAAAACAAAATTTTAAGTTATTTTCAATTACAAATGACTGTATAAATATATCTTAAAACTAAGTACGATTTACACTAATAATCAAGGCAAGATAAAACATTAGGCCAATAAAACAGACATTTTAGGTAAATTCAAGTTACAAAAGACCATCAAACCCTAAAAGTCCAGAAACAACTCAAAAATGCGTGAAGGCAGAAATATTAGCAAAGCACTATGTGGATAATAGTCCTGCAAAAGTCCACCAACAATTCTTTAATTACACCAAAATATTCAAAATTTATTCTTTAAGAATGAATACAATTTATTCAGTTCATTATAAATAACTGTTAGTTTATAATAATTCGATCTCAGCAACAGAACATTTTGCAAATCCAAAACAGAGTTCTATTTCGAACAAAGTTAAAGAACAGACGCATCAGAGGACACTTGCCGAAAATAAAATGCTTAACGTCGCCAACGTTACCACAGTCACACTTATCTGTTGGACGTTTGCCAACCTTAAATAAATACACTGGAAAAGCACCATGCAAGGAAATGAAAAAGGCTACTACCCTCGAATAACACAAATAAGAAACGTCCGGTGAACGCAAGATGAGGAAGGTATCCCTACTCTTTTCACTAATTTTCCAATCATTAGTCCACTTCGTGATAATGTTACTCTTATAAAAACGCTTTACGAAGGAAACAGGGATTGGAATATCCAACCTCTCTTCAAACTCATCATTCAGAATAACATACTTTGCCAGATAGTCAGCCCTTTCGTTACCAGCAAGGCCAATATGAGATTTAATCCAACCTATAAAAAGTAACTTTACCACTCAACAGTCTCAAGTTAGAATATATGCTATACAAAATCTTATCAGTTGAGAATAAGTTCTGCAAGGTTTGTATTGAAGAAAAACTATCAGTGTAGATGTGAAATTCTCTGAAATCAGCCCTGCAACACCAGTCGATTGCCTTGTCAATGGCTGATAATTCAGTCTGATAAACATTATTATAAGCGTAAAGTTTAAAACGTTTTTCTAAAAAGATCTCTCCATCATTATAAACAACAAAGGCGGAACCAACTGTGTTGTTCATCTTGGAACCGTCTGTGTAAATTACAGGGTGGTTAAAAATAGGTACTACAGAAGTGACTGACTTTACAAACTGTATATGATGAGTTGACACAAAATGAGGATAATCAAATATATGTAAATGTGGCATAATATTTTCCTTAGTTTCACAAATATCATTTATTCATACTAGATCTTCATGACGCACCGTGTTATAGTGACCAGACATCTGTTCCAACTCCAGCTCAAGGGGAGGTATACCCGTAATTACGCTAAGAGCTTCCGTAGATACAGATCTGTAAACTCTGATTCTTGATAATAAACAAAGACTCTGGCATGAAGGCAAGCGTCTAATTCCATGGTTTCTCAAGTCACGGAACCAAATTTCATATCCATAAGATAAGTGTCTTAATTACCGAATGATACCAAGTTTTCATGTAGTCCAAGGGAAGACCCTTATCTCTAATGCGGGTTTTGCGCATGGAGCACGAAAAGTCTATAACTTTGTCACGACTTTGTTCAAGTAGTACTTAATAAAAGGAATTTTTTCATTCCAATTTTCTAGTGCCAATGCAGCATTTAGGAATTAAAATTAAGTGGTCCAAAAATGAACCACCCCCTTCGAAGGGGTTAACTTGAAATCGAGTAATGTTGTAAAAAATCAGTATTAGCTATTACCGCCTGTAGATGCTAATGTATTCCAAATCTTTTATACTGTCATATTGGAAAACTAAGATCTTAACGCGCAACACTCATCTTATGCTAAAAGGAAATTCATATAGAAAACACAAATTTAGCTATTACTGTCGTAGAAGGCAATGAATCCATGATTCTTTTCAACAACCTGTACATCAATTTATGTGTTTCTACAAGCATATCTAGTATTCTAAAAGATATTTCAGCAGGAGAATGCATAACACAGTTCTAATTATGCATTAACCGCTTCCCTTATTATTCCGAGTTACCTCGTGTTCGTATATTTGACAATTATTATCCAGAAAAAACTCGGGCGTGGTATAATTGGTCAATACGATTTGTTTCATCACGTTTTTACTCGGCCTGAAGCTTAAAAAGAAAGAACATAGTCTTACATAATATAATAAATTATCTATTATTAAATTATGTATAATATTTGAATTGCAGTTTTTCAAGTTTTGTGATACGAAATGCAAATGATAAAAGCAGTGATGCAGTTGCAAAAAATGTGACGATTATTTGCAGTTTAAAAAAATGCTAAGGGAATCGGTAGAACAATTCACGCTTAATCGTCTTTAATTTTAACAATGTTTTCCTTTTGAAACCTACTTTATGATACATAGACTTTTAGAAACTGAAATTCATCAAAACTCAAAAACGCATGCCACGGATAACCTATTCGAGCAATTATTGCTCATAGACAATACTGTAATTCAAGTATTTTTTGAATTCCTATAATTGAAAGGTAACTGATCCATATTCTATAAAAAGCATGTTGCACTGCATTTCAGTGGTTTAAACCAATTTCATTAGATTTGCGGTAGTGTAACACTATTGAAATACATTGTAAGCATTTTCCTGACATAGACCATAATATAACATAATACTTTGCTTATCCCTCTAAATGAACAATAAATGCACACAATCATTTTCGATACAGAATCTCCTATTGTAAGCGTTATTAAAATATGCCAATAAGTTTCTGGTGAAAATTCGTGCGTATTTACTAACACTAGGGCGCAAAAAATTCGATAGAAAATCATAATACTTTTTACCTTTGTTCGAAATTATTGAATTTTTTTTTAATTTTCAGGGTAGGTGACACTATTAAGAAAAACATTATCAATGCTATGAGAAATATTGTGATTATATACCAGTTATCGGTCTGAACATCAGAATATATTATAAGGATGATTGTTCAATGTATTTTGATCTAGATGAAGCCAATCTTATCTTGCCAATTCACTAATATATAAAAAATTACCAGATTTGTATTTTTACCATTGTCAACATTGCAGTCTTTCAATGAAACATACGAATTCCACAAAAGCAATAACTAAATTCCATAAATTTATTCTCCTGTAAGTTTATCAAAAAATTCATTAGTTGTTCACTGCATGTCCTTTTTGCATATTTAGTTAGTGTATATATAAACGATGAACATTCTAAAGAATGTTCTTTGTTTTTTGTTTAAAAAATCCTAACAGTTGGCATGTCTTTAAAATCATTAAAGTATCTCTATGGTATATATCGAGTAGTGTAGTTCGAATAGTATTTCGTAAAAATTTTGAAATAAGGAATCGTTGTTATCATTTCAAAAATTTATGTTCTTATCACCATGCACTTTAAAAATTGCATTTCATTCTGAAGCAAGAATTTAACGATATACCGGGTGAGCCAAAAGTACTGTATAACTTTAAAAATTCATACAATAGGATGAATTTATGATAAAGGAGTGTGGTTTGAAGAAAGGACTCACAAGGTAGTCGATTTTTGTTCTTTTCTTTTTTTAGCAGAAAAAAAAATTAGTTCAAAAATCACATGTAGTGGGCGCTGATGACCAGAAATACAATGAACAGGATAACAATACATTTGTTTTTCCAATAACAGATATTTGACATTCTACGACACAGCTGTTGTCCTGCTCATTGTGTTTCGGGTCGTCTGCGCCCTCTACATGTGATCTTTTAACCTTTTTTTTAATATTTTGCTACTAAACAAAATCCGACCATCTTGTGAGCCCTTTTTATGCAAACCGCATTCCTTTATCATAATTTGTTCCTTTTTTATGAGTTTTTAAAGTTATAACGAACTGTTGACTCAGCCGGCAAATAACAGAACAAAATCCGATAATAAACAAAAATCAATATTTTACAATGCAAATAACAATAGTAATAATAATAATAATAGTAATAAAATCTGTTAATAGATCTTCGTAAACTGTAAAATTATTTACAAAATAAGTGGAATATCTAGTTAGGCCTGTTTGAATAATTTTGTTATTTTTTATATTTTTATATTGTATTTATGATATTTAAGCATGTGTAAGAAAAAAATAGTACTTATAAACTGATAACCTCACGATATGACTATCATTACTACTGTTTTATTGGGTCGTTCGGAAAGACGTGTCCGTTTGGGAAAATCAATTCGTGCACGAAAATTCTGCGATGTAATTACTAGACGTTAGATAACAGAATCGATGTCTAATAATCCCAGCAAACACATACCTTTCGGCACACGATCGGACCGCAGCCGGCAGTGTCGGTTAAGTGATGGCATGGGCACAGTGATTTCGGTGAATTGTCGGCACCTTGTTGGCAACTGAAACATAAGAATCTGCTTTTTCGACTGCTGGTTACCGTAATCGGTCCCCTTATGGTTATATATCGGCAAGCGACTTACACCCGCAAGTTGCGCAGGCCCGAAATGTGATTTCTGATAGTGGCCCGATTAGATTTGCCAACATCGGTCTGAATTTGAATTTGTAGTCTTAGCCGACATTTTTTTTTCTTTTTCTTAATTTTTTTTAAATTTGAGTTTTGATAAGATATGTATATTTCATGTATTTCATATGAAATTCTAACAGTGGTAAACAAAAAAATTTTTTTTTTCAAAAATAGCCTATATGTATATATATATATATATATATTAAAAATTGTTATTGAATTCATTTTTAAAGGCTTACAATTATTTGAATCATCAAAATAGTTTCTTAAATCGCCCCTTAAAATTATTATTAGTTATAAACTTAATCGTAGAAAAAAAATTTCATAAATTAATTATTTTCTAACTCTATATTCATTTTAAAAACAATAGCTATGTTTCTTATTTTATTTTAAAATCAAATTATTAAAAAAGTGCATTATTTTACAAGCGTTAAAAATATAAAACAACTACCCAACTTTATAGCATTAAAATTTAAATGAAAGATTCAGAAATCTTCCACTTCTAAAAAATTATTTACCAAAAAAAAAAAAAAAAAAAAGATAAATCAATATTTCTATTTTATTAATAAATGTTGATAAGTAAAAGAATAGTTTTTGCTACTTAATCACTAAAAATATATTCTACATTAAATCATCAAATGATAAAAAATGAACTCTTATTCTAATTAAAAGTTATTAATTACCAACCTCTTTTTTTTTATTAAAATTAGCTTTTCTATGTTACAAATATATATTCCTTGAATTAACGCATTTAATTACATTATAATTCCTAAAGTGAAAATTTTATTAAGAGAAAAACCTCTGAAAGTCACTTATTTTATTTAATAAACATTCTTAAATTTATAAGAAGGATCCAGAAATACCCCCCTTTTAAAAATTATCTTCCGAAAGAAAAAAAAAATTCTAAATATATTTATTTTACTTTTATTTTAAAAATATTGATAAGTAACAAATTAATAATGCAACATATTCATTAAATATATGTTCTACTTTAAAACATCAAAACGATATAAAATGAATTCTTATTCTAATTAAAATTAATAATTACTAACTTTTTATTTATTAAAATAAAATTTTCCATGTTAAAAATATATATTTTATAAATTAACGCAACGCATGTAATTACATTATAGTCCTAATAAGAACATTTGATTAACTGAACAAGACCTCTAAAAATATTTTTAATACTTAATTATTCTTAAATTTATATCTATTCTTGATTATTCTTAATTATATCTATATCTTAATTAAACTTAAAATTATTCTTAAATTCCTTTGCTTTAACGAATTCGCTAAGATATTTATTTCATTCATTTAAATAATAAATTAACTTTTAAATAAACGCGAGTAAGATAATTATAAATAAATAAATAAAAATAAAATAAATAAAAACACTTCAAAATTCTAATTTTCCCATCTACCATTTACCTTTAATGACAAACCATTACGTATCAGTAAGACCTCCCCTTATTACCTCATACAATCGTACCCTGGTCACGTCTGAGTGGTCAAGCGGTTCAGGCGTCAACCTCCTGTCCTTGGGGTCGATGGATCAAACCGAACCTCATCCAATGCAGAAACACGTTCTTTTCAAATATGCATTCCGCGATGGCTCATAGATGGCGCCATCAAAACAGATTTTTTTTTTGCAATTGATGCTGGTGTCGGGTTGCGACCGGCATTCGTATGGATAGCTATCGGCGTGCTGTCGGCATAGTGTTTTGCCGATACTGGACCGGCTGTGAGCCTATCTGTCGGTCGTCACTCGCCCGGCGTGTCGAAAAAGATAGGAACCAGTACGGCAGCCGGTACCATGCCGATACCGTCGGTAACGGCAAAGCGGCTGTCGGCCGATTGTTTACCGATAGCTCTGTGTTTGCTGGGAATTAAATGATAGAATTTTGCGGTACGAATTGATTTTCACAAACGGACACGACTTTCCGAACGACCCAATATTTTGTTATAAAAGTAACACACTTTAGCAGATAAATACTAAATATTACACATTAACTCCTGTTATTTTAGCTATAGGTAAATTTATCTTCATTAGCTATATTATTTTAACACTATATTGAATGAATTGTTTTTGGAAATACAATTTTTATATTCATATTTAGGGTTAGATACAAAAATTTTTAAAGAGTAATTTTCTTCCTTAATTAACAACAGACTTCTATAATTACCTAATTTGTGTATTTTTATTTAAATATAGTGGTACGTTTTTAATATAGGAAATATAGGAAATATAGTGGTATGAATTTATTTACTAAATTTTTAATAAATTTATCTCTTCTTAGCGTAAGGTTAACCCTTTAAGATAGGAAGATTTTTGGTAGAAATGATAAATCCTGATGGTTTTCTCGAATTAATAGGATCATATTTAATTGAAAAAAATATTTAAAATGTTCCCGATGTCAGCTTATGCAAAGACACGATCCACGTAATTCTATGGGTGTAGGCTTAACCGTAACCCTTTTCGACACAGTGATCCCACTGCGAGATAGCATAAATTTAATTCGAAAATTAGAATCTGCACCAAGAATATTTTAATAAAATTTTGCTTTTACAATGAAAGTTCAATGTAATAAATTTTATTGTGTAGGATGTTCGTAATTATATTCGGGTGTCAGTCAGGCATTTCATCATTTTACGAACAGAATTCTTCTGTGACGAAAAGGGTTAAATCGCACAAAAAGAGAAAAGTATTTTTTTTTTCTTCTTCTGTAGGATCACCTACATATTTGTGTATGTCAGGTCTTAAAGCGTTAACGTAAAATCTGAATTAAAACCGCAACAATTTTATGAGGTAAATAAAATAAAATCATTTTGTGAACGATTTTGGAAAAGCTGTATTCGATATTTTATCCTAAACTTCATAATTTGTCTATTTTGCACTTAAATGTCAATTTTAATTTTCATGAAAATCTCTATATCACTTAAACCTACTAACAAAAACAAAGAGTTTAGAAATGTTAAAATATTTTTTTTTCCAGCAAATAATACGTAAAATATTTTTGAATTTCACATAAATGAATAAATTTCACTTAGTTAATATAGTTTCAACTCCTCAAAAACACTCTGATACATAAGCCCCAGTTACACCGTATTACTTGATATACCGAAGCGTATATCCATATCTATTTACATACAAATCTTATTTTCCGTAGCGTTACCTGAAGCACTATTAATCGTTTGGAGAAAATTAGTTTTCTTTTTCTTTTTTGCAGTTTTTCTATTTTCCTTTCACGAGACATCGTTCATCAAAACAGTCTCCACTCCTTTAAAAACACGCTTTGATCCATTAGTACCAGTTACATTATATTATAAGATATAACAAAGTGTATTTCTACATCAATTTACATACAGAGTTTATTTTGTACTGTGTTATATATTACAAAATTAATTATATGGTTAAAAACAGTTTTTTTTTCTTTTTGAGTCTTTCGTTTTCGAGACGTCATTTATCAAAAAGATTGCATGCAGGTGATTTAACATGATTTTTATTCTAACATATATTTATCATGCAAAGTAAACAGTATTATTCTTCTGTGTAAAACAAACCAAATCAACAATGTTTCGCCAAAGAAATATTTTTACTTGCCCTTTCTAAGTTAACGAAATTCTAAACATTCATCTTTTTTATTGTTATGTAGTATAATGGGGCGTAATTAACTTTAGCTGTTAACCTGTTACATGATCAGAGAAATTACTTACTAATAAAGTAATTTCTATATTATTATTTTCCTTAGACATCCCTAGCACAGTTACGGGTGTGTGTAATATATTTTATGTTTTTCTTTAGTAAAGTTGGACATGATTTTCATATTTATATAGCATCATACATATCCGATGCGAGAGCTTTCTTGAGATTCAAAATCCGTATGAACTCTGGATTTTCTAATGGGTGTTTTTATCATTATTAATAATATTAGATACTAAAAAATTCAAAGTATACAATTTTTTAATATATACTAGAGTTATGATAATTAAATTATGTTTCAATATTCTTATCATGATGCCGTATCTTCCCTCAGCCGTTGTTGTTTTGAATTGTTTGGCAATTTTTTGTTGGCGTGTTGGCGGTGTTTACGGATATGACAAACTCGATATGGAAACCCCATGTGATGTGTGTGTTGTGACGTGCCGTGTTCTGGCAACCCCTAAGAAGCTTAGAATTTTGTGAATGTATTTTGATATCGTGTTCTATCGTTGTCTTTTTATTTTTATGTTAAATTTATTGGATGTGTTTCATTAACTATAGTTTCTGTAGTCCGTTTAAACGCTCTTGCTGAAGTAATTAACCCCTTGAGGGGCAAGCAATTACGTTTGTGTAATGCTGAATTCCCACCGGAAATTTAGAAAAAAAAATTTCAAAATAAGGAACCGCAATTTTCCGACTTTTTTCCACCAAAGTTAGAAATGTAAAATTTCATAAAATTTTTCCGGTGCAAATCTTCACTAATCGTACGTGGGATAAAATATATCCCACCGCCCATCAAGGGGTTAAGAAATATGAGGAAATTTTGACAAGAAAGTGAAGTTTGTTTATAGCATCTCAATGCGTATTAAGCCTATTTTGGAAAATGACGGCGGTTTTATGAGAGATATTTTGTGCTGGAGGTTTAAAGAAAGCAGATGTCTGTTAAGGTATGTTGATAATTGTATGTACATTTTGTTGCTTTAAGAGTTTTTTACATTATGAGATTGCTACAAAACGAGAACTGCTGAATTTTGAGAATGCTATACCTCGAAAAATGCTGAATTCGGCGATGTTTTTTTTCGGTAAATGCGCGCGAAGCGCACATTAACTATTGCTGATTGCCACTTTAGCGAGTTTCGTTTTTTAGGTATATTTTGCTGCTTTAAGAGTTTTTTACATTTTAAGATTGCTACAAAACGAGAACTGTTGAATTTTGAGAATGCTATATCGCGAGAAATGCTGAATTCGGCAATGTTTTTTTTCGGAAAATGTGCGCCAAGCGCTCATACAAGGATTACTGATTGCCAGTTTAGCGAATTTTGTTTATTATTTACATTTTATTTTCATTAAGCCAAACATGCGTATAAACCGGTGCTTGGTGGCATTTACTACTTGGCGGAAAAGGGGTTTTCACGCCAAGAAGTATTCCAAGATGGCGGCCGGCGGGAACTTATGACATATGTTCCATATTCTTTAAAATGTATCGCGTTGCAACTCATGAAGTACATGTTTTTCAATGACGGCTGTTATTTAGTTAAATTAAAAATCGAGCGCAAGTCCAATAATTTTAAAAGCCTTATACGTAGAAAATATTTTATGAGTGATTTTACTAATAATTAATCCTGAAGTTTAACTTTTAATTCTTTCTTTACGCTTAAATAGTATATTGTATTTTCACACAATTTTCTAGCACTTAAACATGCTAAAAATATAAAGTAATCATAAAAGTTTAAAAAAATCCATTCTGAAGCAGTGAGCGTACTCAGCTAAGCACATACCATGTTCCAACAAAATAACGTACCTCCAGGGATTATAGCGAATTTCAGGGCTAACACAGGATACTCTTCTTTTTTTTTTTTATTCTGTTCTATTTAAAAAATATACATTATTATATAATAAACATAAAATATACATTAAAATATACACATAAAATATACATTTTATAGTATATTTCTCCAAAGCAATATAAGTAATCGTCCTATCAAATGGGAGAAGTAACCGCAAGATTAAAGGCGATGACACATCAATCAAGGTCGTACGCCATGTAGTGGACGTGGTTAACCCTAGAACTACCGGAAATTTTACTCAAGTTTTATAAAAACATTCTACACCAGAATTTTTACTTAAAACTATTTAATTTGCTTATTTAACTTATTATTGTCTGATTTATACATTTAGTTTGTTTTGAAGAAATTTCTGGTTTGAATAGATATTTTGAATATACATGTCGGGTCCATTGGACCCTTCTGGTAGACAGAGGGTTAAACAACAGGAAGATGCCTAACTGTTTTCTTACTTCACCCTACTAAAATTGTAAAGTTTTTTTTCACTTTTATTAATAGTTGAAATGTTTCTGACAAGGCGAAGATAACTTCGTGGTGTCAAGTGTACCTGGACGCCCCTCTCGCTGCGCTATTATTTTGCAGTAAATGTGGTAAACATAATTCAGTTCCATCAGGGACTAAAGATTTAGAAAATATGCGCATATGGTAGATATCCTGTCATATATGACATCACACTAAAAGCCCGCGTATGTGGATTATCACCCCGTCCACAAGATGGCACAACTGTGTTAATTTACACCCGATTCTAGTAGTAAGTTTGTACGCTTACTTATATCGCTTTGATATGTTTCTTAGAAATTTTGTCAAAACGTATGTAAAATATTTTTATTTTGAAAAAGTGGCACGAAATAGAATAAAAAAATAGTCGCCCATGGCAGACCTGGAATTTTATACTAGCGCAGTGTAGACGGGGTGGTGTGTCAGTGCAAGTTTTCCGGCTTTTCCTAGTACGAAAACAAAAATCGGAATACTTTTCTTCATAAGTTCATCCTAAAGTCCTCCACCCCATTGCAATATCTCCAAAACTCACCGCTCTCTAAATACTAAGCCTGAGCGGTGACAGAGAAATGACCGCTGCTGAAGGCGGATTTTGTTTAACGTATGTATGGTCCCTTAAATTTTGACACCAGTAATTTTATAAAAGATTTCTTTCACTTGTTTAATCTCAGAAAAATAAAGCGATAAAAACTTTTAAAACTTTTTGGTACCAAAATTCAAAGGACCGCGCACACTTGAAAAAAAATCCATCTTCGGCAGCCGACATTTTTGTGTCAGCGCTCAGGCCTAGTATACAGGGGGCCGTGAAAAAATAATGGATGTTTCCCTTCCAGCCTTTTTTTCTGAAGTAAACACTGAATGAACTTAACTACAGATTTTGAAATATATATGCATGAAAAATTGTCCTTAAAAAAAAAAAAGAAACTTTCTATTCCTTTGGAAAAAAAAACAAACTATATTACATTATTCGCAGTTATATTGTATTATGTGATGTCTCAAAATATATTGCACATACAGAATTTTTATTTTTTTACGTAGCGGTAATTTCAACACAATTGATTTTATTGAATAAAAACGAATTCATCCTTTTTTTTAAGATTATTTCGTTTAAGGAGAAATTATTTATATAACGTATCGTAATTATGTGTTTCCAGATATTTTGTTGAATGTATATTTAATATGGAATTAAACGTTTTTGAAAACAAACTTTATGAAAAATACTTTAGGAAAATTGAACCTTATGAAAATTGAAATAGTTTTCATTACTTTTCTTAACCCTTAAATGCATATGGTATCGTTTATGATACAATAATTGTTCCCTATTTATTGGATTTTTTATTCACATATTCCGTATTTCCACCAGAAAAATAAAAAAAGAAAATTTCACTCCATTTAATAACAGCCATTTCGTTATTAAATGAACCGAAATTTATCGTTTATATTTTCTGGTATGAATTCCGATTCTCTGAATTATGAAATTTCGGGAACGCATTCTACCCTATGCATTAAAGGGTTAAAGTGCATGTATTCTGAAAGATTTTATTATTAACGCTAGAACAGCAGGGAATTTTAGTCAACTTTTAAAAATTGTATTTCATACCAGAATTTTTATTTAAAACTATTTAACTTATTTAATTAGCTTATTTTTCTGTTGCATATCTCATGAAAAAAATTCTGGTTCGAATCGACTATTATCAGTTTTGCAGGGGTTAAAGTGACCCCTAATGGCCGTTCTAGTGTTAAGGCATTTTATTTTTGGGTAAGTCTCGTGAAGTGACATGCATGTTTTTAATACCATATGTTTTAAAGAAAAATCTACTTTATAGCTTGAACTTACATTTTTTTTTAAAAACGAGAGTGGAAAGTTGATTTTGTCACAAATGAAAGAAACCTATCGTCAAATCTTATTCTTCAGAATCAAATGTAATCAAAAATGGCACAGTAGGGAAGCTCTGCATTATTCTACCGAAATTGGTGATACGACAACTTGTAAATGATCAGGAATTACGTTATTATTTTCCGTGTATTTTCTTCTACTATTGCCTAAAAGAGTTGCACAACTGTGAAGTTCTCACTTCACTCATGTCTATTATTTTACTACACTGGTCATCAAAATTAAACGATAATGAAAAAAATATGCTCACTAAGTTAATGTTGCAACAAAGGTCCAATGCTACAGTTATTTATGGTAGTTAAGTACTATTGAACTCAAAATTGTACTTCAGCGCATATTTTAGCGTTGGAAATATGCAAATTAGATGATTGACAACGTGGTGCGCAATGGCCGTGTGTTAGAATTCTGGTCTTTAGTGTTGTTTAGAGTGAATGTAGTGTCTGAGTATGATCAGTATTCATTAGTTATGGCTCAAAGGCATAATTTAAGTTAAGGTCAAAAGTGGAGAATAATTGGAAGAATCGAAGAAGGTCAAACACAAATCGAGGTCGCCCATGATTTGAATATCCCCCGAAGTGTTATATCAAGAGATTCGAAATGCTTTTTAAGCACTGTATTCGTTGTTAGACAGCCAGCCTGGTCAAGGGAGACCAAAAGCAGCAACTGCATCTGAAGACCTTTTTTGTCCTTGTGGCTCGAAAAAAGTGCAAAGCGACTACAAGAGAATTGGTTTCAGACCTTCAAGCCGCCACAGGAACTCAAATTAGCCATTCTACTGCTGCATGAAGGATTAACGAGGATTGACTGTCTGCGAGAAAACCAACAGTTTATGTCCCACTGAATCCAGCTTCCAAGGGTCCCGTTTAAATTGTTGCTGTAGTCATGTTCAATGGAGCCAAGAAGACTGGGCTCGAACGGTATATTTCACGGGCATAGGAAGGGTAAGTTGCATCCCCCTTCATCTCTCTATATCAAAACACATCTAAAATCAGTGCTCAGATTATACCTGGACTCGCCAGTAAGCAATAGTTGAGACCAGGATTCTTGCCTACATTGATCGTGACGACGGCAGCAGTTTAACACGTTCACGCCGGCGCGGTGTGTCACACTCGACTGTCTCGGAGCTGCCAAGTCTCCGGCATGTTGGATACCAGTATTTTAATACAGAAAATGTTGTTTTATTTAATTAAAATAATTGGGCAATTTAAAGGAACAACATTTTCTCTAAAATAATAGTGGTGTGCAAAAAGCCGGAGGCATGACATCTCTGAGACAACCCAGTGTGATCCAAAATTGTTGCTCTTGATCTTCCTTGATCATGCTGTCTATAACGGAACCAGTGCTTAAAAAGCGGCTCGAAGCTCTTTATCTGACACTTTGGGGGATATTCAAATATTGGGCGTCCTCCATTTGTGATTGACCTTCATCAATTCTACCAATTATTCGCCACTTTTGACCTTAACTTAAATGATGCCTTTGAGACATGACTAATGAATACTGATCATATTCAGACACCACATTCACTTTAAACAATACTGCAGATACGTACGTCCATGGCATACCGCATTTTGAATAATCTAATTTGCATATTTAAGACGCTAACGAATGCACGGATTTGCAATTTTGATTTGAAGAGTATTTAATTAACATAAATAATTGCAGCATTGGGCATTGGTTGCAACATTAACTTAGTGAGCATATTTTTTTCTCATTATCCATTAATTTTGATGAGCAGTGTAAAAGGTATGTCCAGCGAAATGCAGCAATTTTAAACAAATTTAAAGAAATGCATTTTATGAACGGTTTTATAAATGATTTATTCTAAATTTAATTTTTTTTATATTTATTTGTCTTTATACTAAAACAGTTCATTTTTATTTTTATTAAATTCGCTATCAACTCAACATACTAACAAAAACAATGAGATTTGAAAAGTAGAGAAGATTCTTTTCTGAAGCAAAGAGAAACAACCTGATGGATAACACAAGAAAAAATAAATCATTTTTAGGAAAAAATAGTATCCACTCATTTTTTTGAAGGGAGAGGTTAGCACTCTTACACTATTATTAATTACGACGCATTATATGATATCGAATAATACACTGTCATATGAATTTACTTAGAAACGCATTTTACGTAGTACTATCTTCAGCAAAATAAATTTTATTAGAAATATTTTTTTATTTTTTTTGTCCACAATCATCATTAATAAAAAATAATGTATTCGCGAGTTTTCAGACTTTATAACGTATGCTTTTCATATAAATTAACATTTTTATCTGTATAAAACAAGCAAATTTTTAAATATTTTTCTACTGAAATCGCGCTTTTCGCCAATCACATTTTTTGAATTTTAGATTTTCTTATCCCAGTTACTTTTCGTATAATTCTCGTTTGGTACATTGTGTTTATTTTTCCCTTTCTGAAAAGAAAACTGAACTTATTGTGTATTATTTTATGTTCTTCCATGTGGATGTTTAATGGACCAACATAACACAGTTACACAATAGTAAAATTTATTTCTGTTAGCAGTAACTGCAGAGCAAACTTCCTCAAATACTTTAGCACATAATTTGTCGCCTTATTTAAATTATAGTTTTCTGTTTTAAATAAGGGAAATTTTTCTGTTATGAAATAAGAATGCAAGATTACTCTAGAGCAATGGCGGTTCTTGAGGGAGTTTACAATCTCTTTACTCCAAGAATTTTGACACATTAAATTTAATGTTATTTAGCTGTGGGATGTTCTATGATTAGTAAAGGGGAAATTTAGTTTACTAGAACATTGGTATAAAAGTCATTGTAAACCTTCGGACGAGCATCTACTGCTCCCGCTGTAATAAGACGCAGGATTTAAGTCATATTTATTGTCATATTAATTGCATGATAAACCGCGATGTACAAACTCTCATAATATTTATAATGATGGACATAATTGTGTGTATTTTTAAATTGCGCTCCATACCTTTTATACTTAAAACACTATTTTAACTTCATGGTGATAAGAGTGTATTTTTAAAAGTTAGAGCACCGATAAAAGGTCATCCTTATTATTAAACTCTCTTCAACCAGTTTGCTAAATCTAAAAAAATGCCATGCCTATTTATAGTTTTTCATATGAAATAAATGACATCTACCATACATTTAAATATTTATTTTTAATTTTAATTTTTTTTTATTTAATATAAATATTTAAGTAAGCAATAATAAGTTAATAAGCCATATTGTTTTTGAATAAATTTAGTTTGATTTAAAGAGTTAATATTTTCTGTAATATCTTATATTAGAATATTGGTTTTAAATTATTATATATGTCAATTAAATAATATTCAACATAAAATATTTCAATTAATGGACTCATTTAAATTATATTTACACAGCTGTTTACTTTTTAAAAATGTTGTTGCGACTATCTTTAAGAGGAATCGGTACCTTTAGGGACCCAATTTTCCTCATAATAACACACTTTTTTCGATTCAAAATAAATCAATAAGTTTTGCCTATTTTGTAGCGTAATTATTACAGTTTTAAGAATAACAACCTCGTCAAAAATTGCTACGGTATTTGTAATTATATATATATATATATATATATATATATATATATATATATATATATATATATATATAACGATATATAATGTATACATAAAAGTAAAAGTAAAATTATATACTTACCTCACTTTCTTATAATATATCTTTTGGAAAATACATAACAGAAAGTCAATTTTTCTATCAAATAGAGACTAAATATCACCTTTATTTTGTAAACCTAAAACATTTAACTTATCAAATGGTTTCCTTTTTTTTGCATCAAAATTTTTATCATGATAAATGCTTAAAATTTTAAAACAAGAAAAAAAAATATTTTTTTATAAAAAAAAAAACACTTATAAAATATTTCATAAATTCAATGTTTTAAGTTTACAAAATAAAGGGGATATTTAGTTTCAATTTGATGCAAAAATTTAGTTTATCTTATGTATCAAACAAAACAAACATGTATAAAATACTTTATTTAGATCAACATACGTTTCATCACACAAACGTGATGTATTCTGTTATGTACTTTTCGAAAGTAATACTGTAAGAAAGTGAGGCATATAGTTTTTCTTTTATGTTTGTGCATAGGGGAGGTAGGAGAGGTATGATACACTTTTTTTTACTAATGTTTTACAACACTTAAAAACCTATTTTTAAACAATTTTTTCATGTTTTCTTATAAAGTGGCCTTTTATTCATTTATTAAAAATATTCTGAATTTAAAAAATAATCATTCAAAAAATATATCACAATTATTATGAATGGTTACTACTGTATCAAATCTCCCCATTGCTGGGGAGGATTGATACAGTAGCAAGGGAGATTTCATACATTGTTATGTAAATTAAAAAAAAAAAAAAAAAAAAAATCCAGACAATTCAATTTATGCGTCACAAAATTTTTTATGATAAATATTTAAATATTTAAGTAAAATTTAAAAAGAAATGACATTGACATATTTTTGTTTCAGAAATGTTTTTTACAAAAATATTTAAACAATTGCTATTATTTAAACAATTCTATTAACACACTTTTTAGAAAATAAATAATGAAAAAAAAAAACCCTAGATATCTTGCTGCAAGGAAAAATGAAGTGAACATTGCTGATTTGCAAACAATTTAACATAAATTTACCACATTTAAGATTTCTTTAACCCTTTCATGGCAAATCATTTTCAATGCTAAAGTGTTGAATAAATGAATGGCACCGGAATTTTCCAACAAATTTAATTAGAAATAAGAAAAGGGCTATATTTCACTATCACATTAAATGGAAAATATTTTACCAAAATGCTGGTGCCAATGTGGCGTTTGAGAATTAAAATTAAGTGGTTTCAGAAACATACCACCACCCCTGAAATGGTTAAACGAAAAACTAATAACTCTATCATTTTGATAAGTAAAATCGGGTGGATTTAATGTTTTTTTTTAATTTGCTTTTTTTCAATTATAGAAACATCTTCCTTTTCGGCCGTTTAATTTTTTTCCCTTCCACATGACCAGCAAAGCGAACTGACCATCTATCATCGCACTGCTTTTCTAAGTAACTCACATAATGTCTATGAATAGTCTCTTTGTTCTTCCTTACCAATTTCAGTAGCTCTTGCTGTAAAACAGTAATGAATATTACAGTCCAATATTAGTTTACAACTTAAAAAAACAATTACATTTCAAATATACATGTGTATCATTTCTCCACAGCACTAATGTATCATTTCTCCCTATCATGCCTTATTGGATTTTCTATCACTTTGTATAAATGCCAGTCTGCTTTGCAGTAAAACTCACCCAAACAATGTGCTTTACAAATAAACAAATTACAAGATATTATCTTCACAATAATAAGAGTTATGAAAGAATATTAGTATTTAAAAAAATTTACATTGATATTCCAAAAGTCTTCAAAATTAAAAGAAAAAAAAAAACGTTGTCAGTTCTTCACTGCTAAGTCCAGCTAATGATGGTCTCTGCTAAAAAATGAAGACTTTATTACATCTGTTACAATGGCTGTTAATGCCATTTGTTGAGAAAAATTGTCAATGCATCAACCCTTCCTATGTATCAAACATCCGTTACCTCCCCTACATTATATATTGTTAAATATATACAGTCGAACTTCCTTTAACGAAATCCCTATTTAACAAATTTTTCTACTTAACGAAATTTTCTACTGAACTTTGAACACCATTAACATGTAAATTAATCTCCATATTACATTATATATTGTTAAATATATACAATCGAACTTCATTTAACGAAATCCCTATTTAACAAAGTTTTCTACTTAACGAAATTTTCTACTGAACTTTGAACACCATTAACATGTAAATTAATCTCCATATTACATTATATATTGTTAAATATATACAGTCGAACTTCCTTTAACGAAATCCCTATTTAACAAAGTTTTCTACTTAACGAAATTTTCTACTGAACTTTGAACACCATTAACATGTAAATTAATCTCCATATTACATTATATATTGTTAAATATATACAGTCGAACTTCCTTTAACGAAATCCCTATTTAACAAAGTTTTCTACTTAACGAAATTTTCTACTGAACTTTGAACACCATTAACATGTAAATTAATCTCCATATTACATTATATATTGTTAAATATATACAGTCGAACTTCCTTTAACGAAATCCCTATTTAACAAAGTTTTCTACTTAACGAAATTTTCTACTGAACTTTGAACACCATTAAACATGTAAATTAATCTCCATATTACATTATATATTGTTAAATATAAACAGTCGAACTTCCTTTAACGAAATCCCTACTTAACAAAGTTTTCTACTTAACGAAATTTTCTACTGAACTTTGAACACCATTAACATGTAAATTAATCTCCATATTACATTATATATTGTTAAATATATACAGTCGAACTTCCTTTAACGAAATCCCTACTTAACAAAGTTTTCTACTTAACGAAATTTTCTACTGAACTTTGAACACCATTAACATGTAAATTAATCTCCATATAACATTATATATTGTTAAATATATACAGTCGAACTTCCTTTAACGAAATCCCTACTTAACAAAGTTTTCTACTTAACGAAATTTTCTACTGAACTTTGAACACCATTAACATGTAAATTAATCTCCATATTACATTATATATTGTTAAATATATACAGTCGAACTTCTTTTAACGAAATCCTTATTTAACAAAGTTTTCTACTTAACGAAATTTTCTACTGAACTTTGAACACCATTAACATGTAAATTAATCTCCATTTTACATTATATATTGTTAAATATATACAGTCGAACTTCCTTTAACGAAATCCCTATTTAACAAAGTTTTCTACTTAACGAAATTTTCTACTGAACTTTGAACACCATTAACATGTAAATTAATCTCCATATTACATTATATATTGTTAAATATATACAATCGAACTTCCTTTAACGAAATCCCTATTTAACAAAGTTTTCTACTTAACGAAATTTTCTACTGAACTTTGAACACCATTAACATGTAAATTAGTCTCCATATTACGAAAAAATATATTCTATATAACGAAGTTTATTCCACTTTCGTGCGTGTACAACATTCAAATGAAGAGGTTGCTGTTGTGTTGGATGGATGAATTTATTTCAGCGGATTGTATGAAAATGTAACTATTTATATATTTAATCATTTCCATTCAAAAGAAGAAATACTAAAAACAGTTCGATACAATAAGAAGGGGACTCCAGTTTCACGAAAATGTTACAGATGTATTGTTCGGATAGGACTTCCAAAAGAACAAAAATGAACAATGTATGAACAATGTATTTTTTTATAAGAAGCCTGTACAAAGTAATATTACAGATTTTTTTAAGTTAAGGATTTAGAATACTGAGAAAAAAGGAGACACTGTACGCTAAACTTCAGTTTTTGTTAGGTGTTTTATTAGGTGGTTTTTTAGACATTATTCGAATTAAGTTTTCTCATATGTCTACATTGCAATCAAAAATGTTACTGTCCTTATTAAAATACATTCCAAAATTTCCATTTTGTGTGTATTTTATTACTTTATGCATGTGTATTTCATTATACCAATTTCATGAATTTGAATTGATTTCTATTTAACGAATATTCTTCGTAACGATGAGGCTCAGTTAAATCGAAACTTCACAGTATATATTATTTAAATTGCTAATATTGTGGCAATTTGTTACAGCTATAGTATTACAGTAGAACCCCGATTATCCGAAGTAATTGGGACCGACCCTCTTTCGGAAAATCGAAATTTTCGGATAATCGAGAATTCTTCAAAATTTTAAGATTAAAGATAAATATGTGCAATATTTCTTATTATGGCAAGAAGTGCTTAATAAAAATAAAGCAATAGCAAAATAGAAACAAGAAAAAATTACCAGAATTTTAATTTTGAAATTAAGTATATTTCATATATATCACAAGGGTTTTAAAAAAAAATGTTTTGTTTGTCGCTGTTTCGATTGCCTTTGCTTTGAAGCTCTATTACGGAGTTTTTTTAATGTTATTACTTCACTAGTTTCACAGTCTTTCTGCTGTTCCAGCCTTGCCAAAACTTTTGCAAAAGATTCAGAAGCTTCACAATTGCTAATTTGTTCCTTTTCTTCGTTCCACTCCGCAGCTTACGGGAGCTCAAGTGAAATTCAAAGGAACTCTAACAATGGGGATTGAAAATATTTATATGTACTCGTAGTTCAGAAAGGACCGCTTGCAATAAAAGAAGATGATAGTTAAAAAGAATGAAAAAAAATAAAACTTTCAAAATGGATTTTGCCATCAAGGAATGTGATAGTAAGAAAGAAGCTTTAAAAATGGATTTCGGTTAACCGAGAGTTTCGGTTAAAAGAGTTTCAGATAAAAGAGGTTCTACTATATTCTTGAAACTGTAACAACTTCACTCCAAAATATGCAAAACGTATTTATTTATATTAATAAGAAAAAAAGTGTGTTTTTATGAGCAAAATTGGTTCCGGAAAGAGATAACTCGCCTTAATAATAATTTTTGTCTTATTTAAATTTCAAAATTCTGCAATTGAAGTTGGCTAAAATTGTGTTTTGAAATAGTAGTAAAATATTAGCGTAAAAGCTGAGAGATATGCATTTATGTCGTTCCAATAAAATACAATGACTTACAAAAAGCGTCTTGAGGGCTTTCCTGAATTTTCAGAAAAATGCTTATAAAAATAATCGTAAATTTTCTTTCACTGTTTTTTTTTCTAAAATTCATTTCATGCCACTTTATTTGATATTACATTTTAAAATACAATTCTGTTTAAAATATTTTTTTCTACTACAGATTTAAGTTGTTTTTTGGGAAACGGAAAATACGTCCAAATCGCTCAGAGGGTTAACAATATTCAACATGCTATAGAATAGCATGTGTTTTTAGAGAACATTCCTTTGAAAGGCTAATTGAAATCATAGAAACTTCCTTATACTTTACTCGTAAAAGTTACGTTTCATATAATGCATTTATAAAAAATACTTCTTTGTGTGTGATTTTCTCTCTACATGTAGAATCGATTCAATTTCCTTTTTCTGCCCAAATTGTTATTGAACTGAAGATTAAATACCAGTATATATGGAAAACAAATGACAGTAATTGATGAAATTACATTTTTTTCCAGGCGCGTTAGATATTTCTTATATGTAACACTTTAGCCCTTTCAGGGCCAAAGCATGTTTAATGCTAAAGTGTTGAAAGAAAAATGAATGCCATCGGAATTTACCAACAACATTATTTTTTAGTATCAAAAACGCTTTATTTCACATACATATTAAATGGAAAATATCTTTCAAAAATTCTGGGGTCATTGTGGCGTTTGGTAATTAAAATTAAGTAGTTTCATAAACTTACCACCCTCCCCTGAAAAAGTTAAAACCCAACCCGTAAGATCATGCGGGTTCGGGAATGAGATTTCTGCGTTTTTGCACACCAGTATATTCTTAGAGAAAATGTTGTTCCCTTAAATCGCAAAAATGTTCCGATTAAATGAAATATCATTTTCTCTAACAAAATACTGGTGTGCAAAAACGCGGAAATCTCATACCTATGCGGGTTAGACATTCATTTATGTTTTTGCTTCCGAGTCGTATGTAATAAAAAAAAAAGAACCTCGAATCGAACGATCGTTCTGGGTTGCAGATAAAGTAAATTATCATTTTTTATCAACAGGTAGTGGTTGCAGTCCATGTTGTACTTTCTACAGGCATGACTAGCTTTATTTACTAGTACATAGGGTGTTAACCTCTTAACGGTCGCTTAATATTTCGAAAAACCATCAAAAAAGTACCTATATTTTTATTGCAGAAATTGAATAATTATATGGTCTCCATATAAAGTAAATTAGTTTTTTCTTTTTTTTTTAATGCGAAAAAAAGACGTTATAGAACAAATTCACATTTGTGGAAAAGCCATCATGTGAAAATTCCGTGTTTTGATGTTTATTTTACATCATACAAATTAATGTTTAATAAGACACATTTTTCACATCTTAGATCTTTATTTACCATCATCAAACATTTTTTTATAAATAATATTTGAAATAATATAATATACTATAAATTTTGATTATTAATAATTTTTTGAGTGTAATATATTTCGAAACATGCAATACAAAGTCCAACATCGCAGTCAGCGCCAAAACCCAAATCAGAACGCTAATATTCAAAGACTTCAGACGGAAAGGCCAGTTAAATTTTTCTGGTTTCAGAGGTTTTTGCCAGCAGTAAATCTCCAGCCCGGAAATACGAAGGGCATGAGAATTAACGAACGGCGCCTCAGCCCGTGATATTGGCGGGAGCGGGAATTAAGGGGTTAAGTGGTCCCGTGTCAGAATTGAACCAGTCTAGATCATGTGATTTAAAGAATTATTTTGAAAAGTTTCATTAATTTCATTCCAATTAAATTTTTTCTAAGCAACAAATGTGGAAATTTTTAAAAGGTTGTTTTTAAACAGCATGAAAATGTCTTATTTTTACTCATAAATATGACTTATGCAGAAATTCAAATTTTAAAATATATGTCAGTTTTGCGATACATCGAGAGTGGATGCCATTTACTTATTCTGTCAGAAATTTGATTAAACTAAACTGGCCCTTTTTTTATTGAACAACATCATTTTATTTTAGAATAAAAATACATTTTGTTATATACCGACTACAAGTATACTTATCATATACTACTTAAAAGAACAAGAGGTTATTAAAACTAAATATACGACAGTTAGACAGTGAAACATATCTATTTCTATAAAGCATTGAATATGCACTTTATATCGCCAGATTAAAAAAAAAAAAAAAAAAAAAAAAAAAAAAAAAAAAGTAATATTCTACATTGTCACCACTTTTTTGAAATAGAAATATTCGGCCTACTTATAAATAGATTAAAATTCTGAAAAATATGGCGAGTTATACTATTCTTAAAAAGTCCCCAATGTGGCAACTCTGGCGAAAACGCACCAGTAACCGTTAATGGATTAACTCGTTTATTGTTGACTTTGCTTAATCAGTGACACATATAGATAACATGGCATTTTAAGGATTATGTAACGAAGTATAGATGACAAATATTTACTCACGTAAAAAGGGGTGCTAAAATGATACAATTTGAATTACGAAGTTTATCCAACTTTAACCCTTAGCCTACAAGACTAGTCCAATCGACCCGACTGTAAAAGTAGCGTAAAATCGAGTGTAAAATCGCCTGTAAGTCTGAGATTAATTTGAAACATTTTATTATTCTTATATTTAATCTTCTTTCGCTCTTTTTCTTCCTTTTTTTTAACATTGTGTTTTTAAGTGTTTTTTATTATTTAACATGGGTGACAAATATTCTTGGGTATTTCTTTTTGTTTTGTTTTCTGATTATTTTTTCTTTCTTTCCAATTTTGCAGAATAAATTATTTTTTGATACATTTTTAGATAAATTTAAAACAATGTATTTCACTATCATATTTGATACAAAGAGAAAAATTCAATAACTGTAATCTTACAAATACTATATGTGTTGAGTAATAAAATTTAAACTTTCCACTTTATAATGAAAACATCAAAACTTCATTCTTTAGAATTATTACGTTTGAATGAGAAGGCTGCATGAGAAATCGATTTAAGAAAACACAAAAACTTAATTTTCATTCATGACATGCACGCAATGATAAAGAACATTAGGAACTGAAGAAAACAGCGCTGAGATTTCTTGCTGAAATTACGCGCTTGTCGTCAACAGCATGTAATTATCAGTAACGGTTTCGTGATATATTTGAAGAAATACTCGTGAAAATTATATAATGAACCGAGTTAAATATTATTATAAAATGCAACAATGACAATATATTATGCAAAAGTTGATTTATGTGAAAGCGATAAAAAAAGGATGTAGTAAATTTCCTTTATTTCTAACAAATATTTCAATTTATATGTATAAAACATGTCAAATAGCAAATGTTTTGATAATAAAATATAGTGTAAGAAATATTATATTTGACGAAAAGAAACTTTTTAAATCATTCTCTCTAAATATATGTGTGTATTAGAGAAACATTTTTAACGAATTATATAAATTACTTTGTAATAACAATGGTGGCATATTTAATCATAAACAAATGAACAATTGTGGTAACGCTGTTTAGTTGGCAACACTTGTCTAACTAAACAGCTAGAGACTGTTATTATTTTCTTTTCTTCTAGAAGACTTTTTCTAAAAGAAAAGAAATAACGAAAAATAAATATCAGGACATAGATTATAAAACGCGTTACAAATTAACCATAATATGGTTACGAAATTTAAACTAAAGACAAAAAAAAAAAAAAAAAAAAAAAAAAAAAAAGACGGATCTTCAAGTAAGTTTTTTAGCACTAGAACCGTCATCAATTTTACTGAAGTTTTCTAAAAAGTGTCTCATTCCAGAATTTTTATTTAAATCTATTTAACTTATTTAATTAGTTTAATTTTGAGTTACATACATTTAACATATCTTATGAAGAAATTTCTGGTTGAAATCGACTATTATCAATTTGGCATGAGTCCATTAAGGGTCATCCCTTAATGGCGGTTCTAGTGTTAACTATGCTGGGACGTGTTAAAAACTGTTTGAATTTTCTGTATAGGTGCGCTCTTAAGAACACCATCATCAATGATATGACAAATATGGAGATTGAATAAAAGGTGTTTGATTTTCTGAATTTATTGTAAGGACGAATGCTCAATGTACCACTACTTGCCTTTTTTATCATTCAATGAAACAGATTAATTCAACAGAAGTAGTAATTAAATTGTAAAAAAAAATACCACATTGCACAGTCGTGGAAAAAAAATGTAAACACCCCCTACTAACTCCCCAACAAATTATCGTAGAAGAAAGTTACTCGTACCGAACGATTTGAAATAAAGTCTTTACTTTTAATTGATGAATATAAAATTTGCTTAGGGGACCATCTACAAATTAAAACGAACCCACACTTTATTTTTTTTCAATGGCAATACCTAATTTTAACAAGATATTTGAAATATTCGATTAAAACTATGCCTGGACACCAAATGTCAAGTCTTTTGAATTTTAAACATTCAAAATTTATTGCTTCTAATGTTAAATTACATTTTCATATTCTCATTAATATTTCCTGAAATTATTCTCCTAATGTGCAAATTTTTTGTGTAGCAATAATACTAAAATACCCAAACATAAATACGTTGAATTTGCAATTTTTATAATTTTATGATATTAATTATGAATTAATATTCGATAAAAATTATGTATTGCAACCTACAATTTTTTTTTGATCGATTTAGATTTATTAAGTCCTGCTTTATGGAAATCCAAAATTTCACATTTTTCTTTCAAGTTGTTTCAAATCATGCTTAAAAAACGGCAAAATGTTACTTTAAGGGGCTTTGGTTTAAGGTGTACGATAGAAGTGACTAGATATTTTGATTTTTTTTATGCTATCCTTTATTCTAGCAGTATTCATTGAGTGGTGCTTAAGATGCCTTGATCAAGAAGGAGGCTCTTTAGGTGAACAATCGAGTGCCGAAATTCAATTTGGATACATCCCCTGAAATATGCTCGTTTAAAAAAAAAATCATTTCTCGGAAACTTATCGTACGAATTGCATAAAAATTTGTTTTTTGTCTAATTGAATGGTGTAGAGTTCATTTATGCTGTCAGAACTGTGTACTGCTATTGAAAAATATAAAGTTATGGTTCGTTTTAATATGTAGATGGCCCCCTAAGCAATTTTTTTATACATCATTTAAAAGTAGACTTTATTACCATTCGTGTGGTATGGCTAACTTTCTTCTACGATAATTTTCTGCAGAGTTTGTAAGGGGTGCTTAATTTCTTTTTCCACGACTGTACATTTTTCAAAATTTCATTAGTTCCACATCTGTAAAAAGGCTTTTAATGGGTAAATACTCTTAATTGCCGGTAAAAACTCATAGCATATGACATATTTTAAAAATCATTAAACTATCATTGGGTGATTCATGCGGTAGAGTAACTCATATTCCATTTTATATTTTCTTGAAATCAGGAATTGTTGTTATCTCTACAAAGCTTTGATTACGTACTACGCTGTCCTCCAAAATTTAAGGTATTGGGACTGGATGCTTTCGATTGCACACGTTTTGTCGAATATCTACCAACATTATTAGCGAATTGTTCTTGACCTTCTAGAATGTAAAGAACATGTTTGATTTTATATTTCTCGGTGAAGATTTAGTCGGGAGGACAATTGTGGGCTAATAGTAAATGTAATAATAAAATAATATTTACGATCACCTATGTAACAGAAAAGGCTGGAAATGATTTGTCACTGTGGTAAATGACTATTTGGGTCCTGTTCAACGTTTGTATGCATTTGTGTAAGCATAGCACTCATATTCGTGAAGATGTTAACGTTTTTGAGAAAAATTCAAAAGGTTTTTGCTTATAGCATACAGAGTTTTCAACCAAATTTAACACAACTTACCAAAAACCTGACAAAGAACAGTATCAACAGTATACTGCAATTAAAACATGAATATATTGAATATTTGATGAGATATGGGCATTTGTATGAAATAATTTTTAATTGTGCATGCGTGGAAGATCCTAAAATGTTTATTATGTAATTTCGTAGTCAGCTATTTAGGGCAACTTATATAAAAAGTCCAGTCAAACATCGCAAAAATTTCCAAAGATAGGGTCGATATAGTGAGTTTCTTCCTAAAAATAGCTTTATTATAAGGGATTTTCCACAACTTTTCAATCAGCTCACTATATCTTTCTAAGTTTTCACAAAATTTCACTGGACTTCTAATAGAAGTTGCCCCAAAATACTGACTACCAAATTACGAAATAAAAATTTTGAAATCTTCATCGCGTGCGCAGTTAAAAATTATCTCATAAAAATGCTCATATCTCATCAGATATTCAATATATTCATGTTTTAATTGCAGTATACTGTTGCTACTATTATTTGGCAAGTTTTCGGAAAGTTGTGTTAACCCATTAACCGCCAAAACTATTACGATAGAAATTTTCAAATTTCTTTTCGAAAGTAGTTTCCCACCACAAATTCAGTAAGGTAAATTTCGCTTTACTAAAATAGCAAAATTCCTGCCAATAAATAAGACATTTTTTTTTAATTCTAAAATAGTGATGCAAATGTAATTAATTCATTGCAAGAGCAATTATTTTGACTGTTGCGAGAACGCAACGTCAGCGGTTAATGGGTTAAATTTGTTTGAAAACTCTGTATGCTATAAGCAAAAAACTTTTGAATTTTTCACAGACACAATAACATTTACACGAATATGAGTGCGATGCTTACACAAATGCACACAAACGTTGAACAAGACTAAAATAGTCAGTGACAAACCATTTCTAGCATTTTCTGTTACATAGGTGATCGCAAATATTATTTTATTATTAAATTTATTATTAGCCCCGTAATTGTCCTCCCGACTAAATCTTCAGCCCCAGAAGTTCAAGGACAATTCGCCAATAATTTTTGTAGATATTCGACAAAATGTGGGCAATCGAAAGCATCCAGTCCCTCTACCTTAACTTTTGAAGGCCAGTGTACTATGCAGCTTACAAAGTGCACTTCATTGCATTTGAATCAAACATTTAACGAAATATATATAAAAAAGATTCAGATATTAATAAAAACATATTACTTTTATAATACCAATAATAATAATAATAATAATAATAATAATAATAATAATAGCAATAACAATATAAAATCTACTTCAAAGCTTTCATAAGCTGTAAAGTATCTTTTATTCAGTTAGGCCTCTTATTATATCTTTAATATTACATTTCAAAAATTGTTTTTTATATTTAAACATCAAAGAAAAATATAAGTAATTATAAACTGATATCCTCATGATGAAACTATTATTATTAATTTTTATTTTCTTGGCAAAGTAACACCCCACTTAAAAAAGTAATATTTATTATCCGTCAACGTATGTTATTAAAGCCATATATATTTTCAGTTAAGAATAACACTTGCCCTATTAAATAGCAGACTTCTATGTGATTTCGTAAGGCGTGCATTTTTCTTTTAGTAGTATCACACAAAAACTGAATTTAATTATAAAAGTTAGATTTTAATTTATTCATGTTATGTGTCTTTTTTTATGTGTAACGTTCAGAGAAAATTTACTGAAACCAATATAAGTTCCGAGCCTAATCTAAATAAAAGGATTTTATGAGAAATTTCGGAAATGCCTTAATTTAAATTTCATTCTTTATTTGACGTTTTAAATGTCAATTTTAACTTTCGTGAAATTCTCTACCACTCCAGCGTACTAACAAAAATAAACAGTGTAGGATACTAAAGATTTCTTTCTGAAAAAAAAAAAAAATGTATGAATTATTTTAGAATTCCACATAAACAAACAAATTACCCTTGGGACAAAATAGTTTCATATCTAAAAAAAAATCCTCTCTGATGCATTGGTCTCAGTTACATCGTATTATTCGATATCCGGAAGTGTATTTTCGTATCAAATTACATACAAAACTTATTTTCCATAGCGTTACCTGAATAAAACATAATCGTATGTTGAAAAATAGGTTTTTTTTTTTTTTTTTGCAAGTTTTTTAATTTTTCTTTCACGAATCATCATTTAACTATAACCGTCTCCACTCGTTTAAAAGAAGCTCTTTGATATATCGTTATCAATTACATTTAATTACAATATATACCAAAGTGTATTTCTGCATCAATTTACATACACAACTTGCTTCATATAGTGTTATATTTGAGAAAAATTAATTATATGGAGTAAAAGAGTTTTTCTTTTCGAGACATTATTTGTCAGATCTCATTGAGGTGTTTTAAACTATTTTTTCTACCATATGTTTATCATGCAAATTAAACGATAGTATTCTTCTTTGCAGGCCAAACGAAATCAACTGCCGACAGAAGTTTTACATTTGCCCTTCGAAATTATTAAAATTTAGAAACTTTTTTTAATACTCTTATGCTTATATTCCTGAACCTGCATCGAATGTAGCTTTTGTGGCAAATGCATAGCTGCCATCTTGTACGGATTTTTGCTACCACTAAAATTTAACAGAAATTCTTGTCTTATTTAATTACCAATATTCACTGCAATTCGGCGATTGAATTAAGGAAAATTTTCTAATAAATTGTAGTGGTAGCAAAAATCCGTACAAGTTGGCAGCTATGCAAATGTGAAAAAAATACCATCAAATACTATCTCTAAGAAACATTGGTATTAAAAAGCATCGGCCCAGTGAGAGACCTAAATGAGTTATATTCGGTGCTATCCATCTTTACGTTATGCCAGTTTTTAAGTGACCATGATATACGCTAAAGTCTTCAATGTGT
Source organism: Maratus speciosus (assembly GCA_963932465.1). Lineage (NCBI taxonomy): Eukaryota > Metazoa > Arthropoda > Arachnida > Araneae > Salticidae > Maratus > Maratus speciosus. The sequence goes on along the minus strand of OZ010794.1, from coordinate 237,765,747 downwards.
ATCCTTCTATTTTATGCCTAACACAGTTATGGTATCTGTATTCCTTCAAAACAAACTGTTTGATTATTTTAAAATTTAAAGTTTAAATTTTCTAAATATTATTTAAAATGTTCTAAATGGGCGACATGAACATACAAATAATTAATTTTTTTTTTTTTTAAATAAAGTATAATGTTAATAGAAACATTGCTATTTTTGTAAAGCTATTTAAACTTTAAAATTATTACATATAAAATTATTTATGAATTCCTTCTGAAATACAATAGTGATAGACAGAAACTAAACTATTTTTACGACAATAAGAGTATAGAAACACTAATAAAGCTGAAAATTCTTGAAAAGAATTAATAATTTATAAAGTAACACATAAACTGTCCGATAAATCTGTACAAAAATAGTCTGCCTCGTTTAAAAATATAATTAAGATACCATTTAGAAATTGTTTCTGGTAATTGAACTCTTATTCATTGAATTATGACAATTTTTTCAACACAATTTTACAAAAAAAAAATAAATAAAAAATAAAATCACCTTTGGGAAAAATTTTTCAGAGCTGCTCACACCTATCATTGACACCTGGTGCATTTAAATATTAGGAAGTTTGAAATTTTCTGAAAATGCAATTTTCGAAACCACTTAACCGGCTACCAACATAGAATTTTTTTAAAGAAAAGCATTTAAAAATACAAATTAGTCAATAATAAAAATAAAATATTGAAAAAAGTTTAAAAATTCCTTCAAGAACCTACAAAATTGATTTTGAAAAATTACAACATTATATTCACATTTTTGGCAGGAGAAAAGTTGGCGTTTTATTTTAATAGTAGACCTCTCTGGCAACCCTATCCAAATTTCATAGCGACTTGTCGTGTGTGAGTGAGCAGTGGTTCGGACTTCGCTAGAAATTGTAATGCCCGACCTAAATAAGCAAAGTAAATTTCCTAAGTTGTATAAAAACATTAATTTATTTTATGATTACTTTTACCAAATGACACATTTAATACAACAACGTTTCATTTTAAACATTCAAAACTTTATTTTGACTCCAAAAGAAGTTAGTTTCCTTATTTTGTATTACAAAAAAAAAAAAAAAAAAAAAAAAAAAAAACTAGCTTTCAATGATCTTGAAAACTTTTAACAGGTATTTACTATTAATACATCAATTGTCTGCATAGAAAAAAAAACTAATTCTTGTTTCTTATACTATTATCAAACAAATCGCAATCTGATTTAATTCTAGTACACATACTAGAGGGATAAAGCAGGCGAAAAATGTTCAGCGCCACATTTGACGAGTTAACTCACATTTGGTGTGATATAAACAAATAAAAATCCAATAATAAAAATTAAAAGTATAAAAAATATATAAAATATGATTTTCAGAGAGAAATTTTATCAATTCTCTAACTTTTATGTATAGGGCTACAAAATGCACCAGGTCTCGATGGTGCGAGCAATACCAAATGTGGTTCCCTTGTTAGTTATTTAAAGTTTGCAAGAAATGTCAATCAAAGCACTCAATAATTGCTATAAGCAGAGGTGCCAAGTTCTCACTAATCTTCCGTAATGCGTGGATTAATTTGACCCAGTTTAACACAGTTTCGAACCAGAAAAATTGTATGATAAATCTTCATTTGTTTAATTTCAGTTTTCTATGTGGAACTTATTTAATTTCATCTCTGAAAAGAAATTTTGGTGCGAAATGTATTAAACTAGGGTTAAATTAACCCACGTATTACGGAGGATTAGTGGCAACTTGGCACCTCTGCTATAAGTGATAAAAATAAATTTTTAAAAGGCAAAAAATTCCATTATGTGTTTACATTTCGAGATGTTTCATTACATCCGAAGGCAACATTGTCAAGAAAATAAAATGATAAAAATATTTTCGCAAAACCGTTCACATTGGAAAAACTAGTAAACAAAAACAAAAGCGAACACAAGAATAATGAAATTAACTGCATTATTAAAAATGGAAATTTGTACAAAATTCCAAGTTATCCTCTTTACAATATTGTCCTGGTTTTTCCGAAAGATTGAAATATAAACTCAATAAATATAATATCTCCATTTTTTCAAAACCATTCGCAAAATTAAAAAAATAATATGTAAGAAAATAGACCCAATAGAACCAAATCTATAATCAGGTGTATATAAAATACCTTTCACCAAAGAAGGTGGGTGCAATTTTATATAAGAATAGCAGACAGAAAGCTTAAAACTACGATCAAAGAAAATATAGCATACAACAAGAAAACTACAGCTCTGGCCATATCATATGACAACAGTGTTGCCAGTGGGCTACTTTTTTTAAAATTCAGATTCCTTGATTGGAACCTCTTATTTGAAACGGTAAAATTCCCTTTGTTTTCGCCTTAATTAATATGTCATTAATTAAGGCCCATTTTACAATTTCAAAAAAGTGGTGCCAATCAAGAATCTGAATTAAAAAAAAAAAGTAGCCCATCTGGCAACACTGTATGACAGAGAACTTTTACAAATAGATTTTAAAAATAATTGAATGATTTATTAATATCTTATTTGCCATCCATCATCAGAGAATCAATAGAGATCTTCTTACGCAATGAGAATATTTGCAATGATTCAGCATCCATGGAGCTTCCTAAAATTTAGAAAGAAATGCTATACAGAATAATGAAACAATAATATAAAATAAGTCACGTTCACAAATTTCCATTTTTAATACTGCAGTTAATTCATTATGCTTGTGTTCGCTTTTAGTTTTGCTTACTCGTTTTTCAATTTGAATTTTCTTGCAAAAATATTTTTATCATTTTATTTTCTTGAGAATATCGCCATCGGATGTAATGAAACATGTCGAAATATAAACAGATAAAGGAATTTTTTACCTTTTAAAAAATTATTTTTATCACTTATAGCAATTATGACGTACTTTGATGTTTTGAAGTGATTTTAAAAGTTTAAAAATCGAAAGAAAAATATTGAAATTTTATATTAATTTAAATTGCTCAAAATTAAAATTTTGATCGAAGTTGACGCTTTAAAATAATACAGATACTTAAGCAGTTGTGGTGTTAGTTCCACTGATGCCCATTATCTTTTCTGAATTGAAATAATGGAAATGCAAGCATTTTCAAGCAAAACTGAAGAAATATTCTTTATAAGCCATTTTATAATATTTATATTCTAAATTTATTTATTTAAACTATGCTGTTTATGTTAAAATACCTCATTTGCAATTTTATCAAATTATCTGTCAATTTAAAGTATTAACAAAATCAAATGACATCAGAAAATAAAAAAAAAAGTATTTTTTTTGAAGCAAACACTAATAAATAACCTGTTGAATAACACATGAACAAATCAGTCTCCTTTAGAAAACAACAAAAAAAAGAAAATACTTTCCACGCCTTTAGCAAAAGAAAAAAAGTAACCTAAAAGAAAACAGAAAAGAAAAGAAAAGCTCTTACACATTATTTTAGTTGTAAAGTATAAGATGATATCCTAAAATATATTTCCATATGAATTTACGTCAATATATTTTTACTTAGCGCTATCTTCAGCAAAATAAATTGTATTCAGAAAACATTTTATTCTTCTTTATTCAGCTTTTCTTTTCTGAAATATTGTAAATAAAAGAATATGGTATTCGGTGGTTTTAAGATTTTTTAACGTACGTTTATCCTGTTTAAAACAAACTGATTTTGAATTATTCTTCAGATATAATTGCTTTCATTGCAAATCTGATTTTTTTTTAATTCCGCAAGATTTTGTCTTTCCGCTGACTTTTAATGTAACTCAAGTTTAGTACATCGGCATATTTGTCAATTTATGATAAGGAAACTTTAGAATTATTGTGAATTATGTTCTTCAAGCGAGTTTTTAATGAACCTAAATAACATAGTTAAACAAACCTAAAACATATGTCTGTTTCTATACATAAAATAACTTTAAATGTTTTTGTAAATTTAAACAGTGTCAGATAACTACAGAGGCAAACTTCTACAAGTTTTTAGCATTGAGTTTGTCGCCTTATTTAAAGATAAATTTACTGTTATAAAATACGGATGGAAGATTACTCCTGAGTCGTGCGGCTCATGACGATTTCAAAATCAGCTAGAATGTCCTATGATTGAATAAGAGGAAAATTATTCTCCTAGAACACTGCCAAAAGAGCCATTGTGAACTTTCTGACGAGTCGGTACAGTTCCTGGGCTAATCATTTTCTGAATTTAAGTCCTTTTAACCGCATGATAAACAGCAATGTAAAAACTCTCATAAACATTATAATAGTGCACAAAAAAATGTGTATTTTTAAATACTGCTTCTTTTACATATTCATTATTTAAAACTATATGTAAACTTTATGATAATAAGACTATTTTTCGGGAAGTTACAGCACGGATAAATGAAAAACCTCATTAATTAACATTTTAAACTAGTTTGCTAAATATAAAATATTTTGCTTGCCTATTTAGTGTTTTACATATTAAATAAATTAGTAATATCGCTCATGTATTTTACAATATAAATATTTAAGTAATGAATAATAAGATATAAGTAATATTGATTTTCAATAGGTTTAGCTAGATTTGTAAAGTTCATAATTTCTGCAATATCTTACATCAAAATATATATTTTAAATTATTATCTGCACTGGTTTCCAAACGTTAAGTGACCATAACAGGATGCTTTCGATTGTACACGTTTTGTCGAATATTTACCAAAATTATTGTTGAATTTTTCTTGAACTTCTGGGATGTAAAGAAAATGTCTTATTTCATATTTCTCGGTGAAGATTTATTCGGTAGGACATTTAAGGGGCTAATAATAAATTTAATAATATAATAATATTTCCGATCATCTATGTAACAGGAAATGCTGAAGATGGTTTGTCACTGTGCTAACTCTTTCAGGGGCAAGGCACTTCTATTCACAAAATGCTGAAATGAGAGAATGACACCAGAATTCACATACAATTTTTTTTCTGTATAAGTAAAAGCTTTTATTCGCATACATAATAAAAATAAATTTGTCATTCTAATTTTCTGGTGACAATGTAGCATTTAAGAATAAAAATTAAGTGGCCCATAAATGAACCACCGCCTTGAAAGTGTTAAATGCCAATCTGGGTCCTGTTCAACGTTTGTGTACATTTGCGTAAGCATAGCTCTAATATTGGTGAAGATGGTTATTGTGTCTGTGAACAATAATTTTTTTTTTTTGTTTATAGTATACAGAGTTTCGAATCAAATTTAATACAACTTTCCGAAAACATGACAAAGAAAATTAGTAACAGTATACTGCAATTAAAACATGAATCTCTCTATTCTAAAAAAAAGTAACTTACGCTGTCAGCGCCGCCGGTTTTGATTTTTTTGTGATCAGAGGTCTTTCTCCGTTAATATTAAGAAAAATACAAAAATATGAAAATCGGCGGTGTTATAGAGAAACATTTGATAAACACGCTGATGCAGACAGTTTTCAAACTGGAGAATTATTTTAAGATATATTTAATGCTAAAGTTGGACAGAATCGTTCCATTAAAAAAGTTTTATAGAAGCAAAAACTATACATAGGAATTTAATCATTTTTACATCATTTTATGCGTTAGAATTTCCCGGTGTGCAGACTGGATTTATTTTTTTAAATTGACTTATTTTTTGAGGTTTTATTTCTATTTTAAATTCAAATTTTCAACATTTTGACAGATATTTTTTACTTATTTTAGAAAATGGTATTAATTTAAACTGTTGCGAACTGTATAAACAGCGCAAACAATAATGTTTGCTTCAAATTAAAAATTTATATACACGTGACATTATAAACAGAAGAAAAACTGTCAAATTATAAGTAAATATTTACGTATAAAAAGCAGGAACTTATTGAAAATTACTTCATAAAAACTGTATTTACACGTGAATTTTAAAAGAGAAAGGACATTGTAAAATAATAAATTCATTAATATGCGTTAGAAGTCTTAAATATGAGAAATTACGTCACATTTACACCACATCACACTTATTACTTAAAATGAACAAAAAATAATATTGCAAAACAGTTTAAACTTAAAAATTGCGCGAGACATTTATTGAGATGATCTTTTCAACTATTTTTATCTGGACAGCGCAAAAAATATTTCATTTCTAACAAAAGTATTTTCACGTGAATATTAAAAAGAGAAAGAAAAGTTTGGTGAAAATTACGTCAGATAAAAACGATACATGACAAAGACTGTGTTTACTTAATTCATTTTATATTAGCTTATTTTGAAATGTTTAACTGATTTTATTTAATCAAAGACAAAAACAGCCAATGTATCTTTTAAAAGCAGCTGATGTTCCTTTAAAATTCCCCAATCGAAGAGAAATGAATAGAAACCCGTTTATAGGGAAATCGCCACTGTTTTTTAAATTATAAATCAATCTTCCAAAATCTTTTTAAAGCCGATCAAATTAGCGTGCTTTTAGAGACTGCGGTGTCTGAACGGGGGTTGGGGAGCATAGAACGTGGGGGCCGAGCCCCCTAGTATATTAAATATTTGATGAGATATGGGCATTTGTATAAAACAATTTTTAACTGCGCATGCGGAAAAGATTCTAAAATTTTTATTTTATAATTTTGTAGTCGGTTATTTAGGGCAACCTCTAGAAAAAGTCCTGTCAAATATTGTGAAAACTCAGAGCGATATTCTGAGCTGATTGAAAATGTGTGGTAAATCCGTTATAATAAAGCTATTTTTAGAAAGCTACTCACTATATTGCTCTATCTTTGTGAATATTTGCGATATTTGATTGGACTTTTTATATAAGTTTCCCTAAATAGATGACTACCAAATTATGAAATAAAAATTTTAGAATCTTCCACGCATTCGCAGTTAAAATTTATTTCTTAATTTATTATTAGTCCACTAATTGTTTTCCCGAAGAAATCTTCACCAATAAATATGCAATCAAACAATCAATCTTTACATCCCAGAAGTTCAAGAACAATTCGCCAATAATTTTGGTAGATTTTCGACAAAACGTGTACAAACAAAAATATCCAGTCCCTGTTCCTTAACTTTTGGAGGCCAGTGTATCTCAACTAAATAATGTTCAACATAAAAGTTTTCTATAATTGAACACATTTGAATCATATTTAGATAACTTGTAACTTTGCAATTTCTTGTAGCCACCATCTTTATTAATAAACTTTGTCTTATTTAAACGATGAAATTCCATAATAAATATTGATACACAATATTTTAAAAAATGTAACAATAGAAAAGCGTTAATGTTAGCAGCTCTGCATTTATACCATTTGAGTTAAATACAATGTCTTATGATATAATTACTTTTACATTTCCTGTATGCTAATAAAAATATATTTTTAGAAAATATTCCTTTGAAAAGTTAATTAAAAGTATGAAAAACTTATTTTTTACACATAAAAGTAGCATTTGTAAAAGATGCTTCTTTGTGTGTGAATTTCTTGTTGCAACTAAAATCGATTCAATTTCCTTTTTCTGCGCGAAATGTGATTGAACTGAAGGTTAAATCCCAGCTGTCGTGAAAAATAAATGACATCCATTGATGAAATTACATTTTATTCAGCAGAAAAGTATATTACTCACAGATATACATGTGTGAAAAATGAATAGAAGTAATTCTTAATTGTATATTTTGAAATAATTATTTAGAAATGTTAATTTCGAGTAACTTTATTTTTCCAGTAAAAAAAAGATGTAGTTTTTCAAAAGATAATCCTTTTCAAAGTTTTTTACCAGCATACGAATGTTTTATTCTTTACTCATAAATGTGATATTTTTCGGAATTCATGTAAAAAAAAAATATATCCATATATACAGTCGTATGTCGTTAACAAGACACTATAATGACTCTCATGGAAAAGTGTCGTCATAAGCGGGGTGTCGCAATAACCGGAGTTGGAGAAGAATACATTTATAATAAACTGTATTTTTAATTAATTAATGGCAATTTTAAATTCATAACTGTTCTTGCGTTTTAACCCCTTCACGCTCGAATTAAATTGCGGTTAAAAAATTCAAATTGCTTATTGTCACCACTTTTATGAAAAAGAAATATTCACCTTATTTAATGACAGGTAATTCCATACTAAAATATCTGGGCGCACCGCGCTATTTTTTGCCTTATAATTATTTTTCTCTTATAACTTTATTTACAAAAAAAAAAAAAAACTTTCTATATATTATAGAGACCATAAAAATTGTAAAACTTTTAAAAATTATATGTATGGCCCTGATTAGTCTTAGCAAAAAATGACATAGAATTACCATAAAAAAAAACCATACAAAAAACCATAAGTGAAATCTTATGGCTTTTTGCCTAAGGTAAAAATATCCTATGGAAAACCATAGAAATAATGGCATGGAAATAGTACGTATGATAATTTTTATGGCACTGTATGGTAAATGTCTAAGGAGTTAGTGGGATGGCTTTGTATGGTAATTTTTATGGCTCTGTACGGTAAACGTCTAAGGAGTTTTAGGGATGAAATCCTATGGCATTTGTATGGGGTTTCTGAATGAAATCTTATGGAATTGGGTCACAATCTATGGTGTTTTTAAAGTGAAATCTTATGGCATTTATATAGCATAATCTATGGTGTTTTAGAATAAAATCATATGGTATTGATAATTATCAAATAAAAAGGGAGCAATATAGGAGGGAGTGTGGAAGTAATTAGCTAGTACGCAATTAATGCTTTAAAATGATGTCTCATTTATGAAATTCCAAGTAAAATTAAGAGAGTTACACTCAAGAAAACGGTAAAAAACAGCCAGGAACTTTTGAAGCAAATTCTTTTAAATCATTTTTTTTATTTTTTGTAATGTTCCCTTTAAATATTATTCAAGGGTACATTATATGCATTATGGGATACATTTATCACAAAAAAATAAATTAAAAAACAATTTTATTTTAAAAAAAAGGAATTTTTTGTAATATTTTAGATGTTATGGAGAACTTTTCAAAATGCCCCATGCCCATTCCATATCAATGAAAATCCCCAATATTTTTTATACAAGTTTGGTTTATACACATAAATAAAGCTGTGCATCAAATTTTATATATTTGAATATAAAGGTTAGAAAAAAATATTTTCTGAATTTTTTTTTAATTTTAAGCATTTTTGCACCATATTTCTATAATTAACTACCTTTAACTTTTACAATTATATTTAATTTCAAAAAAAACATGCACAGTTTTATGACATATATAATGACAAATAGCTATAAAAAATTTCAAAGCAATTGGAGGAAAAATTATGCTCATGGAACATTTTGAATTAATAATATCGACTAAATTTTTATACTGAGAAAAATTAATTTTAAGGCTTAATGAAGACAGAAATATTAAAATATGCCTTCTAATTGACTAAATTCACATATCACCACAGTTTCAATAAGTTTATTCAATAATTTCATCAAATTAATGCGTTTATACAATTTAAATTTGTTTTGAGAAAAATAAAGAACATAAGAAATCATTCGTTGATGAAAAAATTCGTAGTGTTACGAAGAATTTTTCGAACTGTTCTATGCACATTTCACAGCAATTAAAATCACCAATATTTTTAATGCAAGATTGATTTATACATATAAATGAAACTGTGCATCAAATTTTATCTATTTTTAATATACAAGTTTTTTAAAAAATCTTAGTTTTATGAAATTTTCAGGATTTTTGCATCGTATTGCTGCAATTAGTTGCTTTTAACTTTTGAAATTATATTTAGTTTTAAAAAATCATGCACAGTTTTATGAAATATATAAGGACAAACAGCCATAGAAATTTTCAAAGGAACCAGAGAAAAAATTATGCACATGGAGCATTTTGAAATAATCGATACCGTTGAAATTTATTAAAAAAATGAATTTTAAAATTTAGTACATGCACAAACATTAAAATACATCTTGTAATCAACTAAATTCCAATATGCCATAGCTTCAATAACTTTATTAAATAATTTCATCAAATAAATGTGTTTATTAATTTAAATTTATGTTTTGAGCAGCATAAGAAATCCTTCATTGACGACAACGACCACATAAACATATAAGTACATATATATATACATTATATATACACATGTATATGTGTATATATAACACTGGCACCTGGTTAACTGAAAAGTACCAAAAATTGTTGCCAAAAAGGGGCGGTAACGGTTATCAGATGTGTAAAATATTTAAAAACAGCTGTCTAGCGCTCCGCTCGGAACTTTTCTGTTATACGGATGCACCAATTATTTCAACCTTGATCGTGAAAAGGATTTTTATTGTAAACCATGTGACGTATTGCCATAGTTCGTAATATATGCCGTCATATACCGTAAACATAATTAGACATCATATACCATACACCATATACATATAGACATGCCATAGTTCGTAAAAGTCTATAATTTTCAAATGTTACATAATTAAAAGGCTCACGCCACAGATATCATATATGCCCCAAATGTCCTATACTGGCACGATTTTTCTCCGGCGAAAAAACTTGTTACCATATCATCTATATCCGGTTACCATATCAAGCAAAATAACGACACTTTGGTGCCAGTTAAGTACCCGGTGCATATATGACATCTCTGCCAGGTTCACTTTACTATCGACAATGCTTCACGTGATTTTCATTTTGCGCCAACTATTATGCTTGGCGACAATGGATTCCGTATAACAGAAAAGTACCATCCGCTCTGCCAAATTGGACTACAGTCAACAGCATTGTTAATAAATAATAAAAATTTAAAAAAAAAACTGAAAATTATTTAAAATTTTGAAAAACAGAAGAAAAAAAGAATCTTAGCTTTCAGTTGCAAAAGGGCAAAGGAAAAAAAAAAAACAAAAAAAAAAGTTGAATGGGAAGGGGAAGTATCTATCTACCACAGGATAAAGCCATGGAATTCATTACTCGGTTGCAAAGAAAAATCTCCAAATTTATCAGTTGGTCACAAAGAAAAAAAAAAGCCTGCCTTGTGCGACATTATGCAGCCGCTCAGCAGTTTTTATGCAAGCAAAGCAAACATACTATGAACTATTATTTTTACACAATCAAACCGATTAGTAAAATTATCATACAAATTGAATATTTCCAACCGAGCGAAAAAATGCCCAGGCCGGCATTTGTTTGCAAGTCAAAGATCTGAGTTCAATTTAGAGCTTGGGCATTTTTTCGCTCAATTGGAAATATTCAATTCATATGATAACTTTACAAATCAGTTTGATTGTGTTAAAATAATAGTTCATATACATATCCATTGTTTATATGGAGTTCCATACCTGCGGTTTATTCTGTTGAGCTACATGACAGACCAGATGTTACTACCAATAAAGTTTTCTGAGCGAAATATGCTGGCTGGTTGTTAGCCCAGTTAGCTTAAAAGGTAAAGCATTGGTCTTGTAAGCTAAGGATCTGGGTTCGATTCCCGGCCTGGGCATTTTTTCACTCAGTTGGAAATATTCAATTCGTATGACAAACATACTATGACTAGAGGTTCGATTACGTCTGACTAAGCAGAACTTGATTCCAGAAACACTCGAAACATGCACAATTTACAGCTTTCAAGTGTGAGATCTATTTACAGTCAAAGCAGGATTGACCCCCTGCCCTTTATCCGAGGCAAATGAAAAAGACAGGCTACCACAGTGCATCCCAAGTGTCTTTTTTTTTACAGACTGCTAGAGTGACGTAATGCTCTTTTCATACACTTGCATTGGTGTATTCGAACATCGCATGACTCCAGCGGGAGTGGGCTGACCCTTTTGCTTTCCATGTGCAAGGCGATTATTTCTATAAAAAAAAATTTTTTTTGAATAAAAGTACATAAAAGTTGCCATGATCGCAATGAATTCTTAGTACTTTTATGTTAGGCAGGCGAAAATCTCTTTAATAGCATTTTATAACTTGCCAGATTTTTCGTGTGGTAAATTAAACCAATGCTTTTGGTTGGTTGGTTGGTTGGTTGTATTTATGTCGGCCAATTATCTGCACGTGGGATATGGGCCCTAAGGGGGGGAGTGCCCTTCGTGGGGGTCTTTCTAAGGGAACCTAACCCGTATTAACGCTTGGAAATCCAAGGTTCGAAGAAAACCACGAAAACTCCGAACGATTAGGCCGACGGGCGCGATTGGGATCGAACCCAGCACCTCCCGTCTACCAGCTTCGAGAGCAGAACCTCTCGGCCACTGGTGGGGCCCCAATGCTTTTGATATTGAAATTAAATATCATGGTTTATGAAATTTATTACTTTTTCTCTCTCTCTTTTTTTTAAAGAAATAAGTGAAAGTCATGAATTTTAGATATTTCACTTTTTAAGTTATGTATTTTAAATAAAATTTAAAATACAAAAATGCGATGGTAAAAATGTTTGGCAATTTATTACCTGCATTTGGCTAACATAAAAAAAACAGAGTTCTTGAATAAAAGTAGCATGATACATACATTAAGGGAGACTAAATATAGTATTTTACAAGCTAAAACTCAAAATCTGAAAATTAAAAATTTGTTAATTAATAAATAAACAAACAAATTTTAAGTTTTCAAAGTGCTACTGCATACATTTATTTAAAAATAAAATTCACAGAGATATATATAAATAACCATTGGAAAGAAATGAATAAAAATAAGAAAAAAATTAATTATTAACAGAAAATAGTGATGTATAAACATAGGTTTTTTCTAGAAAAAAAAAAAAAACAGGCTGCAAATAACTGATATATTTACGGGCAGGGACTGGTTGCATCACTAACTCCAGGCCCATTTCAGATGCTTTGGGCTAAGCTCGAAATTGTCCTCGCTGTCCACATCAGGGAGCAAACATGGAACCTCCTGGTCGAACAGCCAGGCTTAAGAGATGCAGGAACAACAATACTGACACTCGACTCTGCTTTATATGTATATATAACACTGGCACGTGGTTAACTGAAAAGTACAAAAAATTGTTCAAATTGGATACAGTCAGTATTGTTAAAAAAAAAAAAAAAAAAAAAAAAAGCTTTCAGCTGCACAAGGGAGGGTGAGGGGCAAAGAAAAAGACAATAAAACTTTTTAGCTGAATGGGTAGGGGGAGGAATGGTGAATTTTATCTATCTGTCACATGATAAAACCATGAAATTCATTAATCGGTTGCAAAGAAAAATCTCAAAATTTATCAGTCGGTCACAAAGAAAAAAATAAATAAAAATAAAAAAAAGCCTACCTTGTGCGACTGAAAAAAATTGTTGCCAAAAAGAGCAGTAAGGGTTGTCGGATGTGCAAAATATTTAATAAGGGTTGCCAGGTGCTAAGCCTTGCCAAAACAGTCTACAGTCAACTATTTTTAGAAACAGTCACTATTTTTAAAAAGCACTGAAAATCGTTTGAAAGTTTGAAGAAAAAAATTCTTAGCTTTCAATTGTACAAGAAACGGGAGAGGGGGGGGGGGTTCCTTTCAAAATAAAATATTTTTAAAGGGCTGCCGGGGGCACTGTGCCCAGCCAAATTAGCCAACATTATTGAAAGAAAAAAAAAAAACTGAAAATTACATGATTATTTTTTCTTTTAGCTTTCAGTTACCCAAAGGGGGGGGGGGGACAATGGAAAAAACAATGTTTTTCAGTCAGGGTGGGGCAGGGGATTTGGGACTTTTGTACAGTATAGAGGAATTTTGTAATAAAGTATTCTTTTAAACATATCTATTCTAGATTATATACAACATTCTGGAATACATACTACAATATTTATTTAATGAAACTGGAGCATGTATTACACACACATAAAGATGATTATTTATATATTATAAATTTCAATGGTTCTGAAAAATTATTATGTTTGTTATTAAAATGTTCGAAAAAATAAACACACACACTAATTTTTCAGTTTTATGAGTTTCTAAGCGATTACAGAAATTAGTGTGAATATCAATGTTGGATTTATTTGATTTTAATTTAATCCTTTTAAAACAAAATATTTTTAAAGGGCTGCCGGGCACTGTGCCCAGCCAAATTAGCCAACAGTCAACAAAAGAAGAAGAAAAAAACTGAAAATTACTTGATTTTTTTTCTTTTAGCTTTCAGTTACCCAAGGGAAGGGGGGGGGGGGCAGGGGATTTGGGACTCTTGTACAGTATACAGGAATTTTGTACTACTTAAGTATTCTTTTAAATATATCTATTCTAGATTATATACTATACAACATTTTGGAATACATACTACAATATTCATATAATAAAACTGGAGCATGTATTACACACACATAAAGATGATCATTTATATATTATAAATTTCAATGGGTCTGAGAAATTATTATGTTTGTTATTAAAATGTTCAAACACAGACACACACTAATTTTTCAGTTTTATGAGTTTCTAAGCAATTACAGAATTTAGTATGAATATCAACGTTGGATTTATTTGATTTTAATTTAATCCTTTTAAAATAAAATATTTTTAAAGGGCTGCCGGGCACTGTGCCCAGCCAAATTAGCCAACATTATTGTAAAAAAAAAAAAAAAAAAAAAAAAAAAAAAAAAAAAAAAAAAAACTGAAAATTACTTGATTTTTTTCTTTTAGCTTTCAGTTACCCAAAGGGGGGGGGGGGAAATTGAAAAAAACAATGTTTTTCAGTCAGGGTGGGGCAGGGGATTTGGGACTTTTGTACTACTTATTCTTTTAAACATATCTATTCTAGATTATATACAACATTCTGAAATACATACCACAATATTTATTTAATGAAACTGGAGCATGTATTACACACACATAAAGATGATCATTTATATACACTATTTGGCCAAAAGTGACCGGTCACTTGTGATTTTAGACGTTTTGTTATATATCTAGAAAAATGAATGAGGAATTAACCTGAAACTGCAGGTGTATAAACAGTATAGTATAGGTCATATATTTCCGCGAAGATTTTTTCCCGAAACACCATGGGGGGCCGTCAACAAATTGAAAAAGAACGAATATATTTTGGATAACCCTGTAAAAACTAATGGAACAAAAGCGTTTAAACTCGAGATTATTAATAAGTGGCTTATTGTAATATACTGTGTTCATTTTTATGAGGATAGCATGTATACTCATAGAGAAATTATGGTTTTTATAAAAACAGTCCCAAATTTCGCCAAGTTTTTTGCTTATAATTTGCAGAGCTCTTAAAATAAAAATAAGTTCTTTTCAGAAAATATGACGACCGATATTGTACACAATAACCAGCAATCAGAATTAAAAAAATAATAGAAATTGGATGAAAAATGAACAGGTTTACTAAAAAGTGCTTCACTGCGCTTGCGCGACTGGAATCAAAATATAATGTGCATATTGTGTTAGCTAAATGTATCGAGAAACTTTTGTAAAAGTCTCAAAAACATAGTTTGAAAAGTCTGATAATAATCGTTTATAGAATAAGCTCAAAATCTGTTGTTCCCAAAATGAAGCAAAAAGATGAGGGGTTGTAACCATATATTCATTGATTAGTGCCAATACAGCATACACAATATTGTATGTATTATTGTATTTGGATACAGCCCCTCATCTTTTTGCTTCCTTTTAAGAATAATGGATTTTGAGCTCATTCTATAAACGATTATTATCAATCTTTTCAAACTATGTTTTTAAGATTTTCACAAAAGTTGCTCTATACACTTAGCTAACACATTATGCAAATTATATTTTTTTACGTTCGAGCATGCGCAGTGAAGCATTATTTAGTAAACATGCTCATTTTTCATACAATTATTTTTCTTCATTCTGATTGCAGGGTATTTGTGTACAATGTTGTTTGTCATATTTTCTGAAAAAGAACTTTTTTTATATATTAAGAACTCTGCAAATTATAAGCAAAAAACTTGGCGAAATTTGGGGCTGTTTTTATAAAAACCTTAATTTCTCTATGAGTATAAATGCTATCCTCATAAAAATGAACACAGTATATTACAATAAGCCACTTATTAATAATCTCGAGTTTGAACGCTTTTGCTACATTATATTTTACAGGGTTATCCAAAAGATATACGTTTTTTTTTCAATTTGTTGACGGTTCCCTTTGGGGTTTTGGGAAAAAATCTTCATGGAAATATATGACCTATACTATACTGTTTACACATCTGCAGTTTCAGGTTAATTCTTGTATGTATTTTTCTAGATATTTAACAAAACGTCTAAAATTGCAAGTGACCGGTCACCTTTGGCCATATAGTGTATTATAAATTTCAATGGGTCTGAAAAATTATTATATTTGTTATTAAAATGTTCGGAAAAAAACACTAATTTTTTAGTTTCATGAGTTTCTAAGCGATTACAGAATTTAGTGTAAATAATAACATTGGATTTATTTGATTTTAATTTAAAACATTTTAAATCAGATATATATACATTTTAAAAACTTAAGAAGTTAGTTATTAATTAGTTTGCATTTATAAGTACTTAAAATTATACTTATATTTAAAAAATATATAAACATATTTCAGATTACTAACCGTAAAATCCTTATTTTTAATTTCCAAATCTGTCCATAAATAAATTATTTTAACAAATTGTATGTTCACAAGGACAAAATGAAATCTCTACATTAATATGAATAAAAATACTTTTGAAGGACATATATTTAATTATTCCAAAGTTTTCCATATCCTTGCAGAAAATCTCTATTTTTTTTTTTTTATTTTTTTTATTTTTTTTTTTTTTGTATTTAAAAAAAATTGCATAAGGTTTAAATGTTTTCCAATAGGTAAATATACATTATATGCATTAATTGTTTAATATTTTTCACAATGTATTCAGTGTGTACAATAGAACGTGTTAGCTGAGATTATTTTTAATTTAGAATTTTTATTTTTAAATGTGATATTTCATTTAAGTGAAATTAAAAAAAAAAAAAAAAAAAAAAAAACATAGATTTTTAGTTCTCAGCCTTTCCCACCGTTTAAATTTACAATGCATTCATATGGCAAAACTTAATATTTATCACAAAATATCTTGACGTAAATTTGAAATATGTTTTTTTAAGTTGATTTAAATCAAAGATTAAAAAAAACCCATATTGATTTAAATCACGGGCCCACTTAAAAAAAAAAAAAAAAAAAAAACTACTGTGGGTTTTTTCAAATTTTCTCGTGTTTTCACATTTGTATCATTATTTAATCTAAGGTATGAGAATGCAGAAAAAAAAATATAAAGGGGGGAAAAATGCATTGTGCGACTGAAATAATTTGTTGCCAAAAGGAGCAGTGTAAAGTATTTTAAAAGGGCATTATTTCCCTTAAATAAACATTTTTGTAAGTACATCTAATTGAAGTTTTTATTCATTCAAATTGAAAGTACCTTACAAAAAAAGTTCACATCCCTCCCCTCCTTTTTCTCCCCCCAAAATCAAATTATGAGCTATTAGAGTCCCAATGATTTGATAAATATAGCAGGATCACTTAGCTTAATATATTATATTGTCATAAATAAATCAACATGCAAATGAAAAAAATTAAATAAGAATCTCATACCATATGATTTTTTCATGGGGCTAAAACGCTCAGTCCTCTTTAAATAATCTCTCATACAATCAACAGCATCAGCTTTCCATTTCTTAATCAATGTTTCTTCGGGGGGCATTTACTAATTTTCTGAATATCCAAAGCAGACATCAGCTACAAACAAAAATGTAAAACATGACAAACATTATAAAAAAAAAAAATACTTTCACAATTTTTTTCTAAAACACATATTTATCAAAAAACATAAATTTACTCAACGCACAATATAAAAGTTATATTTAATTAACCTTATTTTGCTTTTGCATTCTATTGAAACAAAATGCTTCATTTAAAAGTTCTAATTGCTTTCCTTAAAATAAAATTTATACTTTAAAGCCTACAATTATATTGCACTAATGAAGAAATCAGTTATCTACATGACATTTATCGATTCACCAGAAGAAAAGTTCCTTTACCTAGAGTTAACACTATGGCCAAGCACAGTGCATAGTGGACCTTCTTTGACTTGTCCACTTTATATGTCCTGTAGCCCTATTCAAACTATATATGTGCCCGATTGATCCTTCCTATTCTTTTTGATGTACCTTTTCTGTTAATTTCCTAGCAAAATACATTGATCTCGGATGTAAAAAAAAGTATGAATTTCATCAATCGGGCGAGGTAAAAAAAATAATGAAATCTGCTAATCGGCTAAGGAAGAGGGGGGGGGGGGATCTGAAATTTGTCAATTGGTCGCAAGAGGGAAAAAATAAAATAATTTGTCAATCAAACACAAGGGAAAATAAAAAGAAATTCTTAGATCAAATTGTCGTAAAAAAAAAAAAAAAAAAATCTATCTGACCATATATCTTTTAAAAAATGCACACAATTTTCAATTGCATCCTGCAAATTTCACCAGTAAGTCGCAGGGACAAATCCAGAAAATTTTAAGTGTTGTCAACTGTGAAAAAAAAAAATTGCAAAATTCGTTAAATGGTCACAGGAAAATATCGTGAAATTCTTCGATTGTATGCACGAATGTGTCGCAAAATTCACCAGTCGTTCAGAAAAATATTATAAAATTCTACTAAAAGGGAACACTAAATAAACCATCTCAAAATATGCTTTATGAACAGGGCAAAAGAGTGCCATTTTGGAAAGCAATGTGCCCCTATTTCATAAAATTCCCGCCAGACAGCCCTTTTTCCCCATATTTAATACTATTACAATTGATTCATAATGCAATGACGTTTTTCAAACCTCACTGACACATGATCAGATATCCGATACTGACAGTTGATACAGGTTTTAAGCTGTGTTTCTTTCTCTCTCTTTTTTTTTTTTTTTACACTGCAAAAGGTTTTCAAAAATATGAAAATATGTCAATAAAACTTAACGAAAAATCCAAACAGAAAAGAAAATCTGAAAAAGTAAATTTTGAATTTTTATGTAAATTTTAGTAGTTTAGTAATACCTACACTAACATGAATTTGCAGCTTTAAATTTAAATTATCAAAATTCATAAGAATACCCCCCACCCCTCCCTCTTCACCAAAGAAAAGGCTAAAATATCTGTGAGTAGTCATTTAGCAAAAATGCTAAAGAAAACCTTGAGTAGACATTCATAATTGGGAAAGGAATTATGGTACAACCATTTACTGAGTGTAATTAAACTACCTTCACCAAAGTAAATATAATATTATAAGTACATTTTAATTGCATTCTAATTTAACTTGGCTTATGTATGTAACGATGAAATTTTGTAATCAATTTTGCACTTTCTTGCGTGCTAGAATAACACGAAATATGTACACAATTCCAACACATTAGGAACATGTCCACAACATCATTTTAATATTCTTAGAACTTCATTTTAAATTAATACATTTTTAAGGCATGTTTCCATTAGCTGGTTACAGGTAATAAATCGATAAATTGCAAATATAGTTTAGGTTTCAGGGTTTGTAAATATTATATTTTTTAAAATATAAAAAATATGTTTTGACGATATATATTATATTTTATATGAATTAGAAACTAAAACATAATGCAGATAACATGAAAACTTAATAGGTAAAACACTATTCTGAATGTCTTTTTTTTGTTTTGTTTTTTTCAATATGACAAAATTGAAGATCATCTAATTCAAAACTGAAAAAAACTGTTACTCCGACTCAAATCGTGGTTTCTCTGTAATTATTTTTATAAACTTCGATAATAAAAATTTTTTATGAAATTAGATTAGATTAATAAAATTGATACTATTAATTAAGAGTTTCAGAACTTTACAGAAACGCTAATCTTCATATACACACTATATGTACATACATAAAGATTAGCGTTTCGGCATATCAAGCGGTTCTGCAATAAAAATAAAACTTTTTACATAAGCTTATGTAAAAAGTTTTATTGAAGATTTATGGCATAGAAGGTTGTTTACAAACATTTTGAATATCTTTATGCTTGTAAATATACAGTACATTAAAAATTTTAAAATTGTTCGGGCAATCAATAATGTTGCAGTGACAAACTTAAAATCCACTTTCATTTCAGCGTATCACATGTAAGAAAATGTATAACAATCTAACAAACATAAGAATATTGTTATGACAAACGTTATATAAGTAAAATTAAGATCAAATAAGGTAAAAAACAGATAAATAAATACCTGAATATGTCCAGTAATTATGTAGCCAGGATGCTTTGATGGAATTACTGCGTATTCGCTCTTAGTAAACATGACGCGGCACAAGCGACGCTAAGGAGTGAGAGGTAAACAAAACAAGCATGGCGATGGCAGGCGTTGCCATTCTCCAAATCTAAATGTATGAGTAGCAGTCTTTATCAGTGTTGAATTCAGGCACTTTTCTCCGGGAGGGATTTTTGTGGTTCCGGGGGAGGGGGGCATTATACAGTTCCAGGGGGAAATTTCATTTTTTGAAATTGAATTTCATTTTGTGTTTTTCATTGAAAACACAAAATCTCAAATCTCCCGGGAGTGGGAGCGGACATCTCATTGCTCCGGGGGTGGGGGTGGGGGGTTCCTCCCCGGCCACCCCCTGAATTCAACACTGGTGTTTATCCAAATCAGATACAAGGTCCCGAATTAGCATACGGCTCTTTAACACTACTTTTTTTGTACTATAGTTACAAAAAATCAATATATTATCAACTTTCAAAAGGTATTGTATATTTTAAGTAGGGATGCACCGAATAGTGATTTTGGCCGAATACCGAATATTCGGCCAACATGTAAACCGAATTCCGAATATTTGTCTTGCCGAATAAGTTTAAATTTCAGAGTTTCAAAGTATTAAAAAGTTAAATAAATCGTCATTATTGGTTAATTTTCTTACGTGATACTTTTTAAATAGCAAGTAAAAAATGTAAAAGCATTTTGTTTTATTTAAATATAATTTTATTTCTAATTATTCTAAATATCATTATTAACTGTTAGTTAAAAATAGAAGTTGTTTTACGGTTTAAAAAAAAAAAAAAAAAAAAAAAAAAAAATTAAGGTTTTTTATATATTCGGTCTGGCCGAACATTCGGTATACCAAAATCTCTTATATTCGGCATACCAAATAGTTTGATATTCGGCCTAACCGAATATTCGTAACATGGCCCAATAGGCGGGATACCGAATATTCGGTGCATCCCTAATTTTAAGATTCTACCATGCACCATGCTTTGAAATACCATACAATTTATGGTACAAGTAATTACCATATGATTTTACCATACATCATGCTATGGAATACCATATCATTTTGGTACAAGAAATTACCATATGATTTTACCATTCATCATGCTATGGTATACCATACATCATGCTATGGTATACCATACAGTTTATGGTACAAGCAATTATCACATGATTTTACCATACATCATGCTATGGTATACCATACAGTTTATGGTACAAGCAATTATTACAAAATTTTACCATACATCATGCTATGGAACACCATTGAATATATGGTAAATTTCATTACCCTATAATTTTACCATACATCATGCTATGGAACATCATTGAATATATGGTAAATTTCATTACCCTATAATTTTACCATACACTTTGCTATGGAATACCATAGAATGAAGAATGTTTACCATATGGATACAGTATGTTTCCATATAATGCCATAATTTTTTTATGATTTTCCATATAAAACCATATGTTTCCATAAAAAATCCTATGTCATTTTTTGCTAAGGGTAGTCCCTTTTTTTGAAGGATAATGTGATCTTTGCCAACCTAGCTTTTCTTGACCATGCTTGGTGAGAGTTTCTCTGAACAGTACTAACTTTAACTTTCTAAATTCCTTATAGTAGTTCTTCAACTACAGTTTGACTTTATTTATTTTTAAGATTCTTGTATTTTATTAAGATTTATCGTTAACGTTCTATTATCTTAAGTTTAAACTTAAAAATTCTATTTTATTCCTTTCTTTCTTAAACTTCTTTATTTTCTTAAGTTAACTCTTTTTACTCTTCTAGTAGCTTTGCTACACTTTAACTTTATCCCAATGGCTCATTAAAAAATAAGACATTTCAATTTCCTAGTCTGGGTGTTAAGCTGTTATCAGCTAGGAAACCCCTCAATGCTGATTACCTGTTCAGTACCTGTTCAGTACCATACTAAAATATAGCCAATTTCACTATTTTATAAAACTGGTGGGAGTCAAACAATCTGAGTAAAAGACGCAGCCCGATATTATGACGGGAGCGAGAATTAAGGGGTTAAGCAATAAAACATTATTATTAAAAAAAAAAAATAAACACAAAAAGAATATTGAAAATAATTGAATCAGATTTATGATGACATTTTTTGATTTTATATTAAATATTGATGAATTCAGGTTTGCTTGTCCTAGATGTGCTTCTTACAATTCTATTTTCAATATTATGCAGCAAATTATAATCAGTATTCTTTGTTTCAGAAGTGGATGTTAGATAATTTCTTATCATTTCAATGCAATGCAATGCTTCGGTTCTAGTCTAATGAAAAACGCCGCGTATCCATAGGGAAGCGCCGCCTGACCAGAACAAAAAGACCGCGAGTAGACTGAAACGTCTATCTGGAGATTAAGGGGGTCATTTATAGTGTATGTGTTTATTTATTTAGATAAGGGATTTAAGTAAAATTTCGCATTTATCTTAATGGGGATTTTAGACAGTTTTGTGCAAAGTTTGGCTAACACATTTCTTACCGCTTAACTTTCGTGCGTATAAGATGGATTTTGGAAAACGGTCAATTTTCTTATGTATCCAAAGTTCAAAATTATTCAACCACGTAAAATCCGGAGTCTATTTATTGGGTTGGCAACTAAATTCCCGCAGTTTGTTTTAAGACACATTTTCTACCGGAATCTATATTCTGTTTTTTTGATG
The DNA here is from genome assembly GCA_963932465.1 of Maratus speciosus. NCBI lineage: Eukaryota > Metazoa > Arthropoda > Arachnida > Araneae > Salticidae > Maratus > Maratus speciosus. The sequence continues at coordinate 237,742,901 of OZ010794.1, read as the reverse complement.
GAGTTAATTTATATTAAATTTCAGGTTATTAAAATGTAATGTCAGCTATAAAATACCAAGTGGGTTGGCAACTAAGTTCCCGCCGTGTTTTTAAATGCATTTTTTTTCTCTTCCGAATTTACGTTTTTTTGATCGAGTTAAATTGCATATCATTAACTCTTGGCATTTCGCTGACTGGACACGTCTTTCTTTGCAATTTTTTTTTGGCATCAGTAATAAAGGAAAATTAAATTTGCCTTATTTAACACTAAAAAGCCCGCGAGCAGTCATTTTGACTGCTACCAAATGAATATATCCCGGTTTGAACCAGAAATGTTTTTATAAAACTATTTTAAATGACACAAAGAAAAAAACCTAGTTAAATGGATAAGTTAATATTTTAAAATAAAAATTCTGGTGTGAAATAGTTTTCTAAAATTTGAGTAAAATTCACGGTCTTTCTAGTATTAATTACACATTTTTGAAATTGTGTACTTAAAGGAAACTTCACTTTAAAAGTGGTATAAACCGAATAGAATCTGCGTAAGAGACGCCCGATTCGAAAGGGTTTAAATGGAATGTCAACTGAGGAATTCCAACTGGGTTGGGAACTAAGTTTACGCCGTTATTTTAATTATTTAAAAGTTTATTTTTCAATAAAAAATAACAAATAATTAATCAACAATGTATTCTCCCTTGTTGCTTACAACTCCTTCCCAACGTTCAACAAGATTTTCAATACCTCGTTGATAGAAATCCCTCGGTTTCGACTCGAAAAATTCATCCAACCAAGCTCTCAATTGTGCATTAGTATTGAACGAAACTCCGCGCATAGCATTTGATAGTGATCGAAAGAGGTGGAAATCCGGAGAGTATGGCGGATGCGGCAGAACTTCCCAGCCCTGCGTTTGAATGGCTTCCTTGGTCATATTGGCGATATGAGGGCGGGCGTTGTAGTGCAGCAAAAGGACTACATGCTGCCGATTAGGTCTTTTCTCTTGAATAGCCGTGTTGAGTCCTTCCATTTGTCGAACATAGAGTTCCGCGTTGACTGTTTGGTTCCGTTCAAGCAATTCGTAATGGATAAACCCTTCCCAGTCTCTTCGAAAATCTTGTTTCACACGCGGTGTTGGTAATTTACCGGGGCTTAGCCATTCCTTGCATTGCTTCATATTAATGCACTGGCACCATTTTTCGTCGCCAGTAAAGATTCGGTAAAGAAATCTTTGCTTATTTCCATGGTTTGAGCGGTGACGAGCGAGAAAACCAGCGGAGATTGTGGTTCGTTGATTTTTGTTTTTGTCACTTAAAGTATACGGAACCCATGCTCCGAACTTCTGAACCTTTCCCATCGAGTGAAGATGCTTCTCTATAGCAGAGTGGGATAATTTCATTTTCTCTGCGAGTTCTCTTGTCGTTTGACGCGAATCTTCGTGCAAAAGTTGGTTCAATCGCTCCTCATCGAATTCAACTGGACGGCCAGAACGAGGTGTGTCTTTGATTTCAAAGTTTCCATTTTTGAACTTGGGATACCAATCATATGCAGTTATTTCAGCTATGGCACCCTCGCCATACACAGAACTACTGCCGCGAGCAGCTTTTGCTGCCTTACCACCTTGATTAAAAGCAAAGAGGAAGAGCTGTCGAAAATGCCCCTTTTCTAAATTTGACACTCCATTTTATTGAACTGAATTTTAACAAAAATAAACTCTATCGAAAAAACAAAATATAAATTCCGGTAGAAAACGTCTATTTAAAAAAACTGCGGGGACTTTGTTGCCAACCTAATACATTACAATCACATACAAAAAATTGGGTTTTTGAAAACTTATGTGATAAGCGGAGTGACGTGAAAACTGGGTGTCGGGAAAATGAGGTCCGACTGTATATATATTTAAATTTTAAGATAGTACATCAATGATGGATTCAGTTTTTAATTTTTGTTGGAAATGTGATTAAACTGAAGGCTAAATCGTAGGTTTAATAAAATTTACAGCCATCACTGTAACAAAAAACCGGACTAAAAAACGGAAATTCTACTGGCAATCTAGACGCCAGTACTACTTCCGTACTTTTACGGAAAATTTTCCCCATAAATTACAGAAAATTGTCAGTTTTTCTGATTAAAAACAGAAAATTTTCAGTAATTTATGTGGAAAATTTTCCGTAAAAAAACGGAAATAGCACAGCAAAGAGGAAATTGCTGGTCAGCAGCAAGATAGGTGCTGGCAATAATGGAGAAGTGCTGGCTGATGGTCTACCACTGCTGGACAGCTTCAGTCAACTTTGCTGTTGGAAGTCATCAGACAAAATTCTGGTGGGCATCCATTTTATCTCATGCGCTGGCCACCACTACGTAGAAGTGCACGAACTTTTGTAGTATTAGTGCTGGGAACCCTTACGCTAGGTGGCTCAGCGAATATCGAAGACATTGAGCATTTGAACACAAATTTGAAATGAATATCTTAACACAATTTAAGCTGTGAAGGAATTTTTTTTTTTTTTTTTGAAACTGTAACAAATATAGCACCACTGCCACCAACAAAATAAATAAGTAAATAAATAAATAAATAAATTCTGTATTACAACGCACTCTTTTTCTCCTTAAATCTGGTTTTACTAGGTTACAAAGGATTTTGGTTTTCATAATTTACGCAGTTCAGAATCAATAATAAAAAAGCGTATAAAATACATAGGATTTCTATACAATAGAATAATTTCTATACCAGTTTAATGATTGGGAACGTAAATAACAAAAGAAACAAACTTGAAATAGTGTAATGAGAGGTTGAAAACTACGAGCAATCGTAGTGTACGCTGAAAGCACTTGTTCATGTCCGATCACGAAAATCAAGCAGCATCGAACGTGGTTAGTACTTGGAAGGGTGACCACGTGGAAACTCCTGAAAGTTTAGACATTTCTATTATAGACACTTCTACAGATATTTCTATAGCTCTTGGTGAAACTAGCTCATAGAAAAAAGAGCCATAATTATATAAACTTTGTTTTTTATAGAATTCTATAAGAAATTTTTGTAAGGGAAAGTGCTGGGCCAGCAAAGGAATAGAAGTGTGATAGGTGCTAGCACTGCAGGAAAAGTGCCGGATTGAAGTAATGTGATGGAATACCAATACTGGCCTGCTGTTGGCCATCACTGATGGGCCAGCTGCATTCGGCTTGGACACTTTTCGACAAGTTTAAGTAATGGCACCCTTGCACTTTACCGCTGATGGCACTTCTGGCTGCCATCTTTTTTCCTGCTGATGGCCCACTGTTTCCTTCTTTGCTGGGAGTACTGGCCTCTAGATCGCCAGCAGAATCTCAGTTTTTTTACAGTGATTGATGAAATTACTTTTTATTCAGCAGTATGGTAAATGTATCGCATACATACAGGTATGAAAGATAGAGAAAAATAATTTTAAATCGTGTATTTTAAAAGAATTATTAAAAAATGTTACATTAATTTCATTCAAACTTACTTTATTTTTCTAGTAAAAAAATACGGAGATTAAAAAAAAAAATAATTATTTTCAAAGTTTCTGAACAGCATGAAAATGTTTTATTCTTTAATCGTAAATGTGATGTTTTGCGGAATTCAAATTTAAAAATATGTGTGGATCATAAGCTACAAAAAGACGAGATCCAATTTTCTATTACTGTTACAAATGTGATTGAACTGAAGATTTAAAGGCAAACATCCCGGCAAAGAAAGAAACAGTGGAACATCAGCTGGAAAACAGATGGCAGCCAGCAGTGCTGTCAGAGGTAAAGTGCAAGGGTGCCATTACTTAAACCTGTCGAAAAGTGTCCAAGTCGAATCAGCTGGCCCATCAGTGATGGCGAACAGCAGGCCAGCATTGGTATGCCATCACATTACTTCAATCCGGCACTTTTCCTGCAGTGCTAGCACGTATCCCACTGCTATTCCTTTGCTGGCCAAGCACTTCCCTTACAAAAATTTCTTATAGAATTCTATAAAAAAAACCAAGTATTATATAATTATTGCTCTTTTTTTCTATAAGCTAGTTTCACCAAGAGCTAAAGAAATATCTGTACAAGTGTCTATAATAGAAATGTCTAAACTTTCAGCGGTTTCCATGTGGTCACCCTCCCAAGTACTAATCGCGCTCGAGGCTGCTTGGTTTTCGTGATCGGACATGAACAAGTGCTATCAGCGTACGCTACGACTGCTCGTAATTTCAATCTCTCATTACACTATTTCAAGTTTGCTTCTTTTGTGATTTATGTTCCCAATCATTAAACTGGTATAGAAATTATTCTATTGTGTAGAAATCCTATGTATTTTATACGCTTTTTTTTATTATTGATTCTGAACTGCTTAAATAATGAAAACAGAAATCCTTTGTAAGCTAGTAAAACCAGATTTAAGGAGAAAAAAACAGTGGGTTGAACAGGTACTGAACAGGTAATCAACATTGAGGGGTTTCCTAGCTGTTATCAGCTTAACACCCAGACTAGGAAATTAGAATGTCTTATGTTTTAATGAGCCATTGGGATAAAGTTAAACTGTAGCAATGCTACTATAAGAATAAAAGAAGTTAACAAGAGAAAAATAAGAAATTTAAGGAAAAAAGGAATAAAAATAAATTTAAGTAAAAACTTAAGAAGAAAGAAAGTTAACAATAAATCTTAAAAAATTTACATGAGTCTTAAAGTAAATAAAGTCTAACTGTAGTTGTAAAACTACTATAAGGAATTTTGAAAGTTAAAGTTAGTACTGTTCAGTGAAACACTCACCAAGCAAGGGCAAGAAAAGTTAGGGTGGCAAGACCACAACATCCAACCAAAAAAGGGACAATTCAGGGCCATACATTTTTTTTTAAAGTTTTTCTGTTTTTATGGTGTCTATGTATATAGAGATTTTTTTTTTTTTTTTTTTTTTTTTTTTTTTTTTAAGAAAAGTATATAAAAAGAAAAATAAGAGAAGGCAAAAAAAAAAAAGCGTGGAGAACTCAGATGTTACTGAGTGTCCATAATTATGGAAAACCTGGGCCGTTTCCGATGGTGGGATTCAAAAGCGTCATAATCCGGTAGCTCCGCTACAATTTCATTAGGGAGGTCAAAAATTTTATCATAAAATTTTTTAGCTAAGTCGTTTATGCGCTTACGTAATGTAGTAGTTTTAAGGTGTCTTCGGACCGTGGAGTTGCGAAGGTAACGAGATGCGTTACGGACAGTACGCAGGTTGGAATTGTGCAAGCGACTAAGGTTGTCCATTGTGGTCTTACAAGTGAAGCCCCAGGCCGGACTGGCATAGGTTATGATGGGAAGGATGCATGAGTTATAGAGGATTAATTTATTGTGAACAGACAAGGTTTTACTGTTAAGGAGAGGTTTTATAGAGTTAAAGGCTCCGGCAACTTTACCTCTGATGGAGAAAGTTTTCTTTTTCCAGGTTAAGCGGCGGTCCAGAATGACCCCAAGATACTTAGCTTGGTCTGACCAAGGGATAACAGTGTTGTTAATAATGATTCTGTTAGGGAAAATTATTTTGCGAGAGAAATATACTGCAGTAGTTTTAGTTTCATTTATGACAACGCGCCAAAGCATGCACCAGTTCATGAAGTCATCAACATGAGTCTGTAGGTACCTGTAAAGAGTATACGGGTGGTGTGCCGAAGCGTAAATACAGGTGTCGTCCGCATAAAGAGCGAGGTGAGTGTGCAAGGAGCGTGGGATATCGTTAAAGAAAATGTTAAATAAAAATGGGCCCAACACGCTCCCCTGAAGGATGCCCGCTAGGATAAGGAGAATAATAGAAAGAATGTTGTTTATGCGGACTTGAAAAGAGCGGTCGCAAAGGTACGAATATATTAAATGTATAAGTCTGGGATGAAAACCGAGCTGAATTAATTTGTAAATGAGGCCCATATACCAGACCTTGTCAAATGCCTTTGCGACATCAAGAAAGATGGTAGCTGCGGGAATTTTTGCATTGAGTTTCTCGCCGAGAAACTCAACAACCCTAAGAAGCTGGTGTTGTGTTGAGTGTTTTGGGCGAAAGCCGAACTGCTCAGGCATGAGAATGTTGTGTTGCTGAATGAACTCCTGCAACTGGGCACGAATGACACGTTCCACCGCTTTACTGATAGAAGGTAGCAAGGAGATAGGTCTGTAATTAGTGGGGTCTGACAGGTTAGTTCCAGGTTTTGGAATAGGAGAGATTATAGAAAGTTTCCAGGGTTTAGGGAAGTAGTTATGTTTTAAGATAGCATTAGTGAGGTCAGTGATATAGATTATGCAATTAGGAGGAAGGTTTCTAAGAGCAGAGTTAGTAATTTTATCGTATCCGGGGGTTTTACGCTTTTTGAGTTTTTTGATAATATTGTGGATAACAATAGGTTGAATTTTAGGGGGGGGGATCTTGAGGGGGGGTAGCCAAAAAGTTCCGAACTGTCTCGTTAACATGATCAAGGTGAGCTTGGTTTGCAAGGGTAGGATTAGGAGAAAATTGGGTGGCATAAGAATTAGCAAGCATGTTAGCTTTCTCTTGGTCAGTATAAGAGGTAACATTATTAGAAGTGAGGGGGGGGATGGAAGTGTAATGTTTATTCAGTTTGCGTTTAAGAATCCAAAGAGAGTTGTCCTCGTAAGATAAAGTTTTGAGAAAGTTGTTCCAACTTTTCTGTTTTTCTTTATAAAGACTGTTTTTGATTTTATTGTTTAACCTATTGAGAAGAGGTTTAATGGAGGGGTCTCTTGAACTTTGAAATTGTCGCCGGAGCCGATTGCGCTGTTTGATAAGGTTGTAAATATAACGGGGTGGGACAAAGGCAAAATTATTTTTGAAGGTGTTAAAAGTAGAAAAATTTTGAGCATTAGTGATATGAGAGTTGAGATGTCAAACAGCCGCATCAATGTCATCGGTATTATTAATATCAGGGAAGGAAAACAGTGGGATGAAATAAAGAATTTATTTATTTATTCATTTACTTATTTATTTTGTTGGTGGCAGTGGTGCTATATTTTTTACAGTTAAAAAAAAATAGCTTCACAGCTTAAATTGTGATATGATATTCATTTCAGATTTGTGTTCAAATACACAATGTCTTCGATATTCGCGCGCCATCTAGCTAAAGGGTTCCCAGAACTAATACTGCAAAAGTTCGTGCACTCCCATGTAGTGGAGGGCCAGCGCATGAGATAAAATGGATGCCCACCAGAATTTTATCTGATGATTTCCTACAGAAAAGTTGACTGAAGTTGTCCAGCAGTGGTTGACCATCAGCCAGCACTTCTCCATTATTGCCAGCACCTATCTTGCTGCTGGCCAGCAATTTCCTGTTTGCTGGGATCGTGCAAAGCAAACAACAGTCATTGATGAAGTTACATTTTTCTAGCATTACTGGTTATTATCCACAGATATGCATATGCGAAAGAAGGGGAGAAAATTTTCGAAATTAATAAAGTAATTATTTTTTCACAGGGACTTCAAATAAATAAGTACTTTTACGCCTCAAGGGAATAATACCAGAAAACATTATTTTATAAACATAAAATGCTTATTTTAAAAATCACGCCTAATTTGAAAACTAATAATCATGTAGCTCAAAAGAAAGAAAAATATCTTTTAAAATATATTAATTTAAAAGTTTTTTTTTTAAATCATAAAATTTAAAATAAAATTTAAAATAAAATAAAATTCACATTTTTAACAACTTTTTTCCGTGTACTCTTCTTAAATGATGTCTCTTTTTTTCTTAGTTTTCAAAATATTTCTAAAATCCATTCTGAATTTAACATTTTATGTGTTAAAAGCGGGCTAACTGTGAGTAAGATTTTAACACTTCATATACAATTAAGTCTATACTTTAGAATTATTGTGAGAACTAAGAAAAAAAGAGACATCTTTTAGGATGTGTATACAGAAAATAGAAGTTAAAAATATTAATTTCCCGTGGAGATATTTTAAATATAAGAATGCATCAAGTGCTCATTGACTTTGCATTAGTGAGGGGAAATCGGAAGCTGAGGGATCAGCCCCCTTAAGACATTTCATTGTTGCAATGTCATAGACAGTTGGCCTGTTCTGTCTAGAGTAATTTGGTACATAATTAACTCCACTGTTTTTACAACTGGTAATTTTTTAAAGAATATTTGGGCAGTTGTCAACTACGGACAACTATCCGGAAAAAGCCTTAACCCTTTCCGGCACAGTGTGCCCGGGTCGGGGTACCTAATTTTAATTCAAAACTTTCAAACGGCACCAAGAATATTTTAATAAAATTTTACATTAACAATGAAAGTATAAAATAACAATTAATTTCTAAAAAAAGTCTTATGTAAATTCCGGTGGCGGTCGATGATTTCATCATTTTACAATAAAATTTTTCTGTGCCGGATAACGACTGAATATTTTATATTCAGATTTCTACTGAAATACATCTTTACATGATTGTCAACCTCCACAAATCTTTGGTAATATGCGAGATAATTTTATCCTGGTTTAATACGATTCGAACCAGATTTTTTTGTAAGAAATTATGCTAAATATGTTTTACATAGAAACTGAAATCAGATAAATAAATACTCATGAAATGAATTTTTGTTTCGAATCTTTGTTGTCGTAGGTCAAAACAATCCACGTGTTACGAACGATTTGTGTGATCTTGGCAGCTGCGAACTTATTATCAAGTAAATATATTTGTAAAATTTCCTACATTTGAAAAAAATGCCATTTTTTATATAACCTCTGGAATATACTTTTTATAAAATCAAACTCTCATTACATAAGGTTTTATTTCTAAGTATTTTTTTTCTATGCTTTCCAAAGCATTTTACATACATTTTCACACAAAAATATTTCATTTACTACTTGCATAATATTTTTTATTATTATCTCAACAAATATTTTAACACGAAAAAAACCGGCAATTTTAGTCAAGTTTTATAGAAATATTTCGCATCAGAATTTTGATTTAAAACAGTTTAACTATTTTCTTTAACTCTTTCCGCACAGTGTTCTCCCGTCAGGACCACATATTTTTAACACGGTCACGCCGGCGCGGTGGGTCACATTCGAGTGTTTCGGAGCTGCCAAGTCTCCGGCTTTTTGGATACCTGTATTTGAATACAAAAAATGTTGTTTTATTTAATTAGAACAAATGGGCGATTTAAAGGAACAACCTTTTCTCTAAAATAATAGTGGTGTGAAAAAAGCCGGAGACTTGACAACTCTGAGACAGTCGAGTGTGACCCACCACGCCGGCGTGAACGTGTTAATTCCGAAATTATAAATGGCACGAAGAATAATTTAATAAAATTTTTCTTTTACATAAAAGTTTAAAGTATTTAATTTTGAAATTAGTTTATAATTTTGTAAAAAGTCGTTTGTAAATTCCGGTGTCAGTCAATCATTTCATAATTTTACGAACAGCTTAAAACTTATCTTTTAACCCTATTTTATAATGAAATTTCTTGTTTAACAGAAATATATTCATACGGTAACGGTCAGAATGACTGCTCACTGTCGTTCCAGTGTTAACCCATTGAACGCTGCTATATTAACCAAGTTAAATAAATAAATTTTATACACATTTTATAAATACATAAGATGTCATTATCATGGAACTATTAATAAAAAGGGACTGGAATATCCTTTAAATAGTGAAGCTTCAACTGTAACCGTGTTCGCAGAGTTTGATTAAAGCCAAAAGAAACTCCCGCCGGAAATTTTAAACAGACATTTTCTCTTTCTTATAATTCTTTATGAAGATGAATTGGACTCATTTGTAAAGTTCCTTGCCATATTTTTTTTTTTAAATAGTGGTCAAAATTTTTGAACATGTTAAAGAGCATATATTTATCATATTGTTCGTTTAAATCGCATTACCACAAAGGGCTTTTTATTAGTCGCCGCTATATCAATTCATAACTAGTTTTGACGATTCCGTTTGCATTTAGGATTGGTATAATCTGTTCCGTAAAATAAAAAATTATGGAAGTCAGATTCTTTTTTTTTTTTCAACGAATCGGAAGTACAATATCAAGTTATACCTAAAAAAACATAAGAATAGACTAGGGTGAGTAGAAAAGATGAGGAAATTCCCCATTAGACACAGTAATTAAAAGCGCCCCCTACGAAAGTATGATTCCCCGAAAACAAAGGGGTTTCGACTGTTTGTTACGGCGGTATAAGGGATCGAGTTTGGCCGTGTCAGTGCTAAAGCAGTTAGAAATCGGATGAAAGAACACTTTTAGGTTATTATGGTCGTCAGTAGACGGAAATGTATCTAGATTATTTTTAGCAGCACTGTATATCAATTCATTTGTTTCTGAAAACATCTCTAGTTTATTAAAATATAGTTCAGCTGAAAAATGCATGCATAACACTGTTGTATTTACACGTTAAACAACCCACGCTCAAAGTATTTAATTCATACGGTTGTTTGTGTTAAAGCAATTTTTCTAATGTGTAGAATTTAATTTACTAAAATTCAGTTAATCTCAAAAATTCATAACACAAATAAAATCAATATTCTAGCAATTATTGCTCATAGACAGTATTGGAATCAAATTGTTTTGTGTTTCCCCGCATTTGAACGTTAAATTCTACATACACCGTATTCTATAGAAAGTATGTAGTAGTGCATTTCAGTGATTTATTGTACCAGTTTTATTCGATTTGAAATGAAGTAAAATCAATGCAATACACTGTAATCACAATGGTGGAAAATTGGCGCAGGGGAGGAGCCTATTGACACCACTAAATTTTAGTAGTATTTTTCGCCTTATCTATCGACAGAATTTCTGCGTTTTTATTAAGCTGAAGAATACTATAAAATTTTAGTGGTGTCAATAGGCTCCTCCTCTGTGCCATTTTTCCACCACTGTAATCATTTTCCTCCCTTAGACAGGGTTCCTACACGTCAATGAATTTCCCTGACTTTCGGTAAGATAAACACCAGTATTTTCTCAGAGAAAAACTCGCGTTTTGCATTCATGCGATTATATAAGTCGAGATTTTCTACATAAGAATACTGGTAGTTAATCTGAAAGTGTAGTAACCCTGTTAAACCATAATATAAGGTAAATTTTTCCTGCTGCTTGAAATGAACTGTGAATGGGAGATAAACATTTCAATAGGGAACGTCCCATTGGTAATCGTAATATACAGGGTGGTTATAATTAAACTTCCCCTATAAACAGCATCCTACAGCTCAAACGGGTGAACGGAATGCCGCGAAATTTGGTATATAGACTATACACGAGATGCGCTCACGGAACTTCGAAAAAAAAATTTAGTTCCAAAATGTCCACCAGGGACGCTTTTCCGAAAAAAAAAACATTAAATTTAACGTAAAAACGACCAAAACGGATCAGAAAATAGTCAATAAATGTTAATATTGTTTCTCGATTCTGTTTTGGTCGTTTTTTGTGTTAAATTTAATGTTTTTTCCGGCAAAGGCGCCCTCTGTGGACATTCTGGAACTATATTTTTTTCGAAATTCCGTGAGCGCATCTCATCTATAGTCTATATACCAAATTTCGTTGCATTCCATTCACCGTTTGCGCTGCAGCATGCTGTTTATAGGGGAAGTTTAATTATAACTACCCTGTATACGGGTTAATTGTTGATAGAATTTCGCGTCTATTTACGGAAATTTTAGCAAAAAATAACTCTGACTGACTGTCGTAATACTTTTTAACTATGTTCGGAAGTACGGAGGTAAGTCAGTAAGTAGGTCACAAAAGCCAATATCAAAAGGGAAAACAAGATATATATTTAAAATGCATGTTTATTTATCTATATAATCGTCATTTACATAGATATATTTGTCCCATACCTTTATGAGTTTTCTAATGTCTGCTGCATAAAATCCTTTGGACTGCACTCTCAGCAATCTCTGTACCTCACATTCAACGTCTGCATCCGTCGGCGGTAGGCTAAATCATGTGAACACTCTGTTGAAGTTGCTACTGCTGTCTATTGATGTTCGCTTGTCAGCTCTAACCATTTCCACAAACTTCCGCACAGTTTCATCTGTCTCAATCTCAAAAGGACGACCACTTTTTTCTACGTCAACAACATTTTAACTCCTCTGCTCATCTTGTACAACTGTTGTCTCATAAATTCGAAATCGACATCTTGTAGTTGGACATTGCTTCCAAATATTGGAAATGTTTCGTACACTGTTTTCTTCAGAAAAAAATATTCAGTATTTAAACTCTTTGCTTTTCGTTAGTTCTTTAAAGCGGTAGAGAATTTTATGAAAATTAAAATTGGCATCGAAATTTGGAAACAGTTTACTACTAATTCCCACCCTCTCATATCGGTTTGTAACCTAATTCCTGACATTAATTCGTATTATAAACTGTTCGAATTTCCAGGGTAGGTGACACACTTAAGAACACCATCAGCAATGATGTGGCAAATATGGAGATTATACACTAAGTATTTGTTTGAGCTTAAGAATGTATTGTAAGGTGGAATGTTCAATATACAGCTGCCTGGAAGAATATTCTTGTGAATTCACTATCATATTAAAAGAAAAAAAAAACACCAAGTGAGAATTTCTACCATTACAACATTGCCATTCGATGAATCGATGAAACACACTAATTCAATAGACGCGGTTATTAAATTCGAAAAATTATAACTTTGTACATTTTTCACAACTTCATTCGTTGTTCATCACATTTACCGCGTTTTTAAGGGCAAACTATTCTAATAGTTATTTTGGTAAAAATCTCATAACCTTTGGCATTTCTTTAAAATAATTGAAGTACCAATTAAAGTGATGCATACTGTAGGGTAAGTTATATTGCAGTTTATAAATCTTTGAAATTAGGAATTGTTGTAACCGCTAAAAAGATCTGATTTCATATTACCATGCAGCTGAAAAAGTGCATTTGATTACGTGATAAACAAGCCTTTAAAAAAGATTTAGTTAATAAACAAATAATTATTATTTTTTTTTTTTTACAATACCAATAATAATAATAACAACAATATAAAATCTTCACAAAATCTGTTTATAAACTGTAAAACACCTAATTATTGGCTTTTCTTATATTTTTGACATTTTGATTTGTATTTTTGAAATTGCATTAATAATATTTAAACATCCAAGAAAAATAGTAGTAATTAGAAAAATATATACTAATGATGAGATTTCTATTATTGCATTTTAATTTGTTGGGAAGGTAACGCACTTCCTGATAAAGTGTCATATATTATCTGTTAACGCATGTTATTGTAACCATATATATGTAGGATTTGAATTTAAACATACTTTATTTTCTTTATGACGTGCATGATCAACAAATTAACTGATGCTCTGGTATTTTTATTATCCATAATTTGAAAGCACGAGTAATGAAAATTCACGATCACGAGATCAAGGTTTGGACATATTCAAAAATTAGAAAAGAGTCAGTCTATAAAATAATGTTGTACACGAAGCATCGGCTTATCAGATGCCAAGGAAGGTATTGTTAAGCCTAATCAAATTATTCGTAAGAAATATGTTGTAAGTTTTAAGTGAGAAAGGTGCTGTATTTAGAAAAGTATCAACGAAGTGATGTAAAGTTACCCTTATAGAATTGTATTAAAGTGTATGTGTTGTGATTCAAACGTTTACTTATTCAAATCATCTATATATTAACATTTTACAAACAATAACTTCTACAAATTTGGGGGCTCGATGCCGGGATTTTAAGCGACTATTAGTGGAATAGATAGTAAAATATTAATCGAAGAGAAATTGTTGTCAATCGCCAGTGTCAAAAAATGGATTGTGAATGAACAAGGCAAGTGTGTAAAAACCGTAGTCATATTTATCCAAGTACAACTTTGAAAAACATGGTATCCTTAAATAAAGCTAAAAGAATTGATCTAATAGATCTCTGCGAGGAATGCGGCATTCAACCACCAGAAAAACCGACAATCCATATCCTAATAAAGCTAATTAAAAACTGGGAAGATTACGATGAAGATTTTATAGAGGACCGCCTAGAAGTAATTGTGGCAGCTAGAAAAGCACAAGCGGAATCCGAACTTGAAGAAAAGAAGTTACGAGCAGGGATCGAAGAAAAGAAACTGAAAATGGAGATGGAGATGGAAGAAAGAAAATGGAAAATAGAATTGGAAGAAAAAGATCGCGAAAGAGAATTTGAAATTAAGAAAATGCAACTGCAAGAAAATTCAAGACAACGCATCGATGTTAACACAAGGACAAATCCAGGTAAGCAATATGAATTGCTTGGATTATTAACAAAATATGATAGTACGAATGGTATTAGTTTATACTTGGCTATGTATGAAAGGCAAATGGCGCAAACGGGCATTGATAAAAAAGAGTGGGTCAGTTATTTAATTAACATAATGCCGTTAGATGTGATTAATATAATAACCATGGAGAGTGAACCTGAAATGCATGATTATGATTACATAAAAAGTATTCTTTTAAAACGGTACAAACTATCGCCAGAAGAGTTTAGGCTGAAATTTTCTCAGTCAAAAAAGAGCCATCGGCAAATTGGCGCGATTTCGCTTATGAGATCAAGGTATATTTTAAACAATGGATCGACGGCCTTGAAATAGATAGCTTTGAGGAATTATCGGAATTAATTGTAGTTAATCAAATTAGGCATAATTTACCTGCGGAAACAAAGACACATTTTGTAGAGGAATTGTTAGTAATAAAAAAGATAAACGACTTAGTAAAGAAATTAGATATTTACGAAACGGCACGAAGGGTTTGCAATAAACAAGCTATAAGGAATACAAGTGGGAGTTTTGAGGATAAACGATCGAGAGTGGCTGACTACGCCAATTCGAAAAGACGCCAAGTTGAGAATAGGCACAATGTGAAAATTGGAAGAAACGAGGCGCATATAATATGTTATAATTGTGGCAGACTTGATCACGTGAGTAAGAATTGTACCATGGGAAGTAAAACACAACAAAATTATTCAAATTATGACCCGCAACGTAATCAAATTTGGCGAGAAACGAAATACCAAGATTGGAGCCACAACACCCAAAGAAAAGTAGTTAATATGGGCACGTTAAATGGTAAGAAAAGAAGAATCCTGGATATTCAAGGAATAAAGACAAACATAATAATTGATACAGGGAGTGATATTTCAATCGCCAATTCAAGATATCATACTGCAATAAACGCGCCAAAGTTAACCAGCGCACAATATAACTATATCGGGCATAGGTGGAAAAGAAATGAAACCATTGGGGTATTTCTTGCATGAAGTTTATGTTGATGGTATAGAAATACAAGATAAATTTTATGTAATACAAGAAACTAACTTTGATTTAATCATAGGTAGAAAAGCAATCAAAGACCTGACGTTAAAAGTAGAGGAAGATGTCGTTAGAATAATAAACGAAAATAAAGTACGAGTAAGTTACATTAAAATTAATAAAGTCCCTTCCAAAACAGATGAAGTAGCCACACCAAATATAAGCAACAATAATCGAGGTTGGGAAGATATGGTTAATATCGAATGCGAAAATGGCGGAATGGATTTGGCTTATATTACAAATTTAGCTAACAGAGAAGAAATACGAGGATTAATAAAATCCTGCAAAACGAGCAAAACGAATGATAATGGATTAAATATGAAAATATTAACGGAAGATAAAAAACCTATCTGCGAACGTTCAAAAAGATTATCTAAGTTGAGCAGGAAATCATCAATAAACAAGTACGACAGTATTTAGATAATGACATTATCAAATGGAACACCTCAGATTTTACGGCTCCTGTGATCCCGAGTAAGGAAAAAGAAACCGATAAGAAATTCATCATCACTAGACAGGAGAGATCCGAAAGTAAAGACACTGAGAAAGAAACAGAAAATAAACACAAAAAGAGTAGAAAAAGACCTAAAAGAAAAACGGTTAGAAAGAAAAAGTCCAAAAACAATTCTGATCAGAAAATAACAGATAATCCTATTGAAAATAATACAAAGAATGTTAAAGAAAAGGAAAATAATAACGCAAAAAGATCTACAGGAGAAATTTTAGTTCAACCTGAAGCATATAATGATGAATCCAAGTGGTATAAGTATGTACCAAAATTACAAAGAATTATCAATAGCACAGTAACACAAAGCACCAAGTATAGTCCTTTTGAATTAATGACAGGAGTTAAAATGAAGGACAGTGACATGCAGAACATCAAGAAAATTTTGGAAGAAGAATTTACCGAATGTATGGTGGAAGAACGCAAAGCCATGAGAGAAAAAGCAAAGAAAAATATACTCAAAATACAAGAAGAAAACAAGGTGCAGTTTGATAAGAAAAGAAAACAGCCACGAAAATACAAAATAGGAGATATCGTCGCCATAAAGAGAACGCAATTTGGCAATACTATCAAAATTAACCCTCCGTCTACCAGACGGGTCCATTGGACCCGACAGGTACATACAAAATATTCATTCAAACCAGAAATTTCTTTAAAATAAACTAAGTATATAAACCAGACAAAAATAAGGTAAATAAATAAGTTAAATAGTTTTAAATAAAAATTCTGGTATAGAACGTTTTATTAAAACTTGAATAAAATTCCCGGTAGATCTAGGGTTAAAGAAAAATATTTCGGGCCATATGAGATAACTGCAGCCAAGAATCGGTATGAAGTAAAGAAAGTAGGAGATCATGAAGGTCCAGAAAGACGTCAACCGGGGCCGAATACATGAAACCGTGGTCTATGGGTTAAACTCCTGGACGAGTCGTATAGATTAACTATACGTGTATGTGTATTGAACCAATAATCAAAATTTTATGTGAAAGAACAATAATAAGCCAAGATGATGATGTCGGGACGCCATCATGTCAAGATGACCGATTTGTAGGATTTGAATTTAAACATACTTTATTTTCTTTATGACGTGCATGATCAACAAATTAACTGGTGCTCTGGTATTTTTATTATCCATAATTTGAAAGCACGAGTAATGAAAATTCACGATCACGAGATCAAGGTTTGGACATATTCAAAAATTAGAAAAGAGTCAGTCTATAAAATAATGTTGTACATGAAGCATCGGCTTATCAGATGCCAAGGAAGGTATTGTT
The DNA here is from genome assembly GCA_963932465.1 of Maratus speciosus. NCBI lineage: Eukaryota > Metazoa > Arthropoda > Arachnida > Araneae > Salticidae > Maratus > Maratus speciosus. The sequence goes on along the minus strand of OZ010794.1, from coordinate 237,725,859 downwards.
AAGCCTAATCAAATTATTCGTAAGAAATATGTTGTAAGTTTTAAGTGAGAAAGGTGCTGTATTTAGAAAAGTATCAACGAAGTGGTGTAAAGTTACCCTTATAGAATTGTATTAAAGTGTATGTGTTGTGATTCAAACGTTTACTTATTCAAATAATCTATATATTAACATTTTACAAACAATAACTTCTACAAATTTATTTTAGTTATATCAATTATGTTATTCTACCTCTAATTTAAATTTGTATTTTGGAAGTTAATTTTTTACATTCATATGTAGGATTAGATACCAGAAATTGTAAAGCATTATTTTTTGCCTTATTTAAAAGCTACTTCTGTGATTTCACAAGGCGTGCATTTTTTGTTAAATACTGCTGAGCAGGAACTGAATTTATTTTTAAAACGTTAGATTTTAATTTTTTCATATATCGTCGATACCATGACAAACTATCCAATATGAAAAAAAAATGCTGCTAGTAGACTACTTTTTTAAAAGTCAGAATTCTTGATTGGCACCACTTTTTTAAAATGGTAAAATTTCCCTTGTTTTTGCCTTATCTAATATACCATTAAGTAATGTTAAATAATGCAAATTTTCTCTTTCATTTTAATGGTATTGACGATATGTATCACTGAGCAGTGTACTCTTCAGAGAAAATATAATGAAACAGCAATGATGTTAGAATCGAATCAACATAAAATGGTTTTAGAATCTAAACAACATAAAATGATTTTAGAAACACATTATTCTAAATTTCATCCTAAATTTCATTCTTTATTTGACTTTTTATACTTAAATGCCAATTTTAATTTTCATAAAATTTTCTACCGCTTTAAAAGAACTAACGAAAAGTAAAGATTTTAAGATACTGACTATTTTTTTCTGAAGAAAACAGCTTACGAAACATTTTTGAATTCCACAGAAACGAATAAATTTCCCTCAGAAAAAAGTAGTTTCAACTCCTCCTCCTCCAAAAAATAAATAAATAAATAAATAAAATAAAATAAAAAAGAGCTCTGGCACATTTATCTCAGTTATAGCGTATAATTTGATAGACCAAAGTGTTTTTCCATATGTATTTGCATAGAAAACTTATTTTCTGTAGCGTTACCTAAAGCAAAATTAATCGTATAGAGAAAAATAGCTTTTATTTTTTGCAGTTTTTCTGTTTTCCTTTCACGAGACATCATTTATCAAATACCGTCTTCACCCGTTTAAAAGAAGAACCTTGATACATTAGTATCAATTGCATTATATTGTAAGTTATACCAAAATGTATTTCTATATCAATTTACATAGAACACTTGTTTTACAAAGTGAAAAAAACAAACTAAATCAAAAAAGTTTCACCATAAAAGTATTTTTACTTGCCTTTCTAAGTTAATCATCTTCCCTCAAAGATTAGCTTATCTCTTTTTTTTTTTTTTTTTTTTTTTTTTTAATCTTTGTATAGTATAATGGGGCGTAAATAACAATAAATATTAACCTGTTAGTTGACCACAAAACTACTTTATGATAGAATAATATCTAAATTACATTTTTTGCTAAGAACTGCCTCACGCAATTACGGATATGCGGAATTTATTTTTTTGTCTTTCTTTAGCAAACATTTAGACTTTTTTCAGTTTTCGTATGACTTCATCCTAAAAAGCCAATCTGACAACTGTCTAAAGTTCTTAAATGAGTTTAAACTCTATATATTTTTTAAGCTTTGTTTTTATCCTTATTAGTAAGTTTTTTTTTTTTTTTTCTGTAAAAGTACTTCTGAAACGTATGCAAATTATTAATTTTACTCTAAATGTGATTATTATGTTCCAATTTTATTTACAAAATATTTCGGCGTACTTCACGAAAAATATATTTTTCATTGACGCCTAAGATTTAGTTAAAATATAAAATATAGTGAACGTCAAAAAACTTTAAAACCTTAAGAAGTGAAAAAATATTTTATGAGTGATTTTATTAATGATTTATCGTAAATTGTATAATTAAATTTCTTCTTTACGTTTAAATAGTCTGTTCTGTTTTCAACACAATTTTTCACCACTTAAATATAATAAAAAAGATAAAGTGACCACGCAAGTTTAAAAAAATATTTTAGGAAGCCGTAGGACTACTCAGGTTAACAGTAATGCCTACAAGTAAACATGTTGCCTACAAGTAAAGAACCTTCCTTGATATTAGCGGATTTGATAGTGTAGATGGAGTGGTGTGTTTGTGCAAATTTTTCAGATTTTTCCCTTGTACGAAAACAAATATTCGGGATACTTTTCCTTCAAAAGTTCTCCTAAAGTCGTTCGCCCTATAGCAATATTGCCAAAACTGGCGGATGATCAGCTTACATTACTCTTTCCTAAAGAAAATATTGAATAAACCTCACTGCTTTTTTTGAAATACACATGAAGAAAAAAATTCTCCTTTAACAAAAGATATGTTCTTCTCCTTTGGCAAAGTTCTATTATAATTTTCACATTTACATTGTGTTATTTGATGCCCCAATATATATTCTTACATCAATTTTAATGTAGAACACATTTAACGTGGCGTTATTTTTAACAAAATAGTTTTTATTGGTAAAAGTAAATCTTCCTTATTTTACATTTTATTTTACTTAAATGAAATAATTTATCAAACATATCGTGATCGTGTATTACTACCTATTTAGTTTAACACATGTTTGTCATAGTGTTACATTTTTCTTAAAAATAGAAGTAAACAACAATACTTCGACCGTTGTAATAGCAATACTTCACCATTCTAAAAGTTAGAAAATTCCGCAAGATATTATTATTCTTTTTATTTTTGATTAATCCTCGTGATGTGGCATGGATATAGTTCGCATTCGCTCTATTTTGTGAATATATATCTATATTTAAAGAATAATCTACTTCTTCGATTGGGTCTTTTAAATTTTGTAAAAATCTGCATCGAAAGTACATTTTATCACAAATTTAAAAACCTATCGTCAAATATTCTCTTCAGAAACATTGGTGTTCAAAAAACGGCCTTGAAGGGCTATATCAATATATCCATTGATGAGAGCCAATATAGCACACACTATATTGCACGACCTACTATATTAGGATACAGCCCCAAATCGTTTTGCTTCTTTTTGGGAATTTTGGATTTTGAGCTTATTCTATCAACGATAATTTTCACACTTTTCAAACTAGGTTTTTGAGACTTTCAGAAAAGTTGCTCTATTCATTTAGCTAACACGTTGTGTAAATTATATTTTGATTACATTTGGGCATGAACAGTGAATTATTATTTAGTAAACGTGCTCATTTTTCATACAAATTTCATTATTTTTTAATTATGATTGCAGGGTACAATAGCTTTAGTCATATTTTCTGAAAATAACTTTTTTTTATATTAAGAACTCTACAAATTATAGTAAAAAAACTTGGGACTCTTTCTGTAAAAACTTTGATTTCTCTACGATTATACATGCTATCCTCATAAAAATGAACACAGTTTATTACAATAAGGCACTTAATCGTAATCTACAGTTTGAACGATTTTACTACATAAAATTTTACAGGGTTATCCAAAAGATATTAGTTCTTTTTCAATTTGTTGACGGTCTCCTATAAGGTTTCTGGAAAAAATCCTCACGGAAATGTATGACCTGTACTATTCTGTTTACACACCTGAAGTTTCAGGATAAATCCTCATGTAGTTTTCTAGATATTTAACAAAATGTTTAAAATTGCAAGTGGCCGGTCCCCTTTGGCAATATAGCTTGCATCAGTTAACAGCGCTAGAGCTCAAGGGGTTAAGCGTCGCAGAAAAAAAAAATGTAGGCTACTTTTTTTTATTATTATTCTGATAGTTTGATTGCCACTCCTTTTTTTTTGAAGTAGAAATATTCACCTTATTCAATAGCCGATAAAATGATGCGAGAGTAAAGCCAATTGCACTATTAAAAAAAAAAAAAAAAAAAAAAAAAAAAAAAAAAAACTGGTGGAAATCAAACATTCTGACTTAAAAAAAAAAAAAAAAAAAAAAAAAAAAAAAAGCCTACGGAAAGCCACGGACGCGAGAATTAAGGGGTTAATAATAGACTCTTTTCAACGAATTTTCAATATCTAAAATATTTCTGTCCCCTATTTAGGGTTTTACATATTAACCCTAGATCTACCGGGAATTTTATTCAAGTTTTAATAAAACGTTCTACACCAGAATTTTTATTTAAAACTATTTAACTTATTTATTTACCTTATTTTTGTCTGGTTTATATACTTAGTTTATTTTAAAGAAATTTCTTGTTTGAATGAATATTTTGTATGTACCTGTCGGGTCCAATGGACCCGTCTGGTAGACGGAGGGTTAAATAAATTATTAGGATCGTTTATATATTTTACAATATAAATACATACTGGGCTTCCCAAAAGTGACTGGCGGATTTTAAAATTGAATAACTTGTAAACGGCGACACATAATAAAAACTATTGCAGGAGAGTTATGTAAGATGTAAGGAGTTTTTATGCTGCAATTCCCAGTTTCAGTTACAAATAACAGCGATAGATGGCGCGGCAAGCAGTAGGAGCTAAATTCATGCACGAGTTTCGGCCTCTCTTTTCAACCATGTGAAAAAAGAGAGATTAAAATGTTTTAAATGGATCCCTAAGTACCAAAAAACGGGTCTGGAATTCGAACCTATTTCTCACAGCGTCATCTATTGTTTGAAATTCGATTTATAATGAAGAGTCACAGTAAACAAATTCCTGACTTCATACATAAACCTCTTGCAAGAATTTATTTTTAATATCTATCACCATTTGCAAGTTATTGAATTTTAAAATCCATCAGCCATTTTGGGGGCACCCGGTAAGTAAGCAATTACAGGATAATAATTAATATTGACTTTGATTATGTGCAAAATAATATATAGATTTCATAATTTCTGCAATATCTTATATTAGAATATTGATTTTAAATTATAATATATCAGTTAAATAATATTCAACATAAAAGTTTTCTATAATTGGACACGTTTGAATCATACTTGTATAGCTGGTAACATTTACAATTTTCTGTAGACACTTTATTCAATAAAAATAAATGTCTTATTTAAATGCCGAACTTCTGTAATTAATATTGATAAAAAATAGTTTAAAAAAATTGTAGCAATAGAAAAGCTTTAAAATCGGCAGCTGTGTATTTATACCATTCTAGTTAAATAAAATGGCATACGAAATAATTCCTTTCACATATTCCACATGCCAATAAAATTATATTTTTTTCGAAAATACTCCTTCGAAAAGTTAATTAAATGTATGAAAAACTTATTCTTCACTCATAAAACTAATCTTTATAAAAAATACTTCTGTGTGTGTGTGTGATTTTCTCGCTGCAACTCAAATTGATTCAATTTATTCTTTCTGCCCGAAATGTGATTGAACTGAAGGTTAAATCTCAACTTTCGTGAAAAACAAATGACAGCCATTGATGAAATTACTTTTTATTCGGCAGTATAGTATATGTCTCACAGATATATATGTGTGAAAAGTGAGGAGATATAATTCTAAATCGTGTTTTTTTTTTTTGGGGGGGGGGATTATTTTTAAAAGTTACATTAACTTCATTCATTATTCCTTCTTTTACAGGTAAAAAAATATGGAGTAACTTTAAAACATAATTATATTCAGAGTTTTGAACAGCATGATTTTTTTTTATTCTTTTCTTAACCCCTTAACGATCGAATTAAATTACGGTTAAAAAATTCAAATTGCTTTGTGGCACCACTTTTATGAAAAAGAAATATTCACCTGATACTAAAATATAGACAATTTCACTATTTTATAAAACTGGTGGGAATCAAACAATCTGAGTAAAAGACACAGACCGTGAATATGACGGGAGCGAGAATTAAGGGTTAATAATGTGATGCTTTGCGAAATTCAAATTTAAAAATATGCGCAAATTTTAAGCTACATCAAGGATGGATTGAAGTTTCTGTTTCTGTTAGGAATATGAATGAAGCGAAGATTTAATGACAAACGTCGTGAAAAGCAAATGAGAGACACTGATGAAATTGCTTTTTTCCTATCATTGTTTTGTATTATTCGCACGCATCTATTTATATGTGCAAAAAGGGGAGGATTTTTTTTCATAAAGTATTTTTTTACAAGTATTTCAAATAAATCAGTGTTTAAACGACTCAAAAGAAGAATATCAGATTTTACGTTAAGTAATATTTCACATATTTATTGAAAAAAAAAAAAAAAAAAAAAAAACTTATATCCAGTTTTTGCGACTATTACGCAAGTTCTTGTCTTCAAACCCCTTAAATCCTCTGTAATCAGGGATGGCGAACATATGGCACGCTTGCCATAAGTGGCACGAAACATAATATTCTTGTCACTGTGTTGGTTGAGGTTCTAAAGCAAAATAGAATGTAATTAAACAATTAACTTGACTTAAGCAAGACTGAGTTTTCTATTTATTTATAGTTTTTCCTGATGTCGAAACGCACTTTATTAAATTCCAACCTATTTTAATATGGGCTTTATATATTTTTTAATACTTTATCAAACTAAGAGAAGCTATGAAGAAAATGTAAAAGAAAGATCGTTAGGCATTATTAGAAGAAAATGCCATTAATGAAATCATAGCGATTTCGTATGAAATTTGTCACTTTAAACAAATTCTTGTCTATTTATGCTGGCTAGTCACGATTTTAGAAAATGAATGATATAAATAATCAAAGAGAAACCACTTCTCACATGACTCCAATTCAGATTGAATTATATTAACCCTTTAGTGCGCAGCTTTGCATATATGCAAACACCAGTGTTTTGAATTTAATAGATTTTTTTTATTCGTATATATCTAATTCACACCAGAAAATTAAAATAGCAATATGTGCTTTAATTAATAACAGACATTTTTTTTTTTTTTTTTTTAGAAAAGCGAAATTAACCATTGAAACTTTCTGGTGTAAATCAGATTCTTTGAACTACGTAATTTCTACTAGAACGTATTCTATCATGGGAATTAAAGGGTTAAATGTTAGGTTTTATAAAATAAATAATAATATAAAATCAGGTATTTGGAGACATATTTATTAAAATATTTACTAATTTGAATATTTTAGCGTAAAACAGACATGCGACGGTTTTTTTTTTTACTTGTATTGCAGATGTGCAACCGAAGAAAAGATTGACGTATTATATGAAAAATGCATCTCTGATTTTTTTCATTATTTTTACTGTGTAATAAACCCTTCAGAGAATCATACATAATTTTTTTTCGAAACAAAATAAAAAATCGCGCATTTAAGGGTTAATCATACTCGGCATCAATCTGATATTATTTGTTTTCCCTGGATTTTTATGACCAGGAAATCCTTCGGTACCAGTATTTTGTTATAGAAAAACCCCTTTAAAAGGAGAAATTTCACGCGTTTGAAGTAGATATATTTTTTTGTAAAAACATTCTGATGTATCTCCTGGAAAATAACGGGGCCCGTGCGAACCCTGAACAAGTTGAGGAGGACATCGTCATGAATGCTTTGACCATCCTTTTTTTATTTGTATGTGCTGCATGAGATAGTTTAGAGTCTTGTTAAACGACGTACGGCCTTCCACGTATTACATCACATACACAGTGGATGGCATCATTTACTGAGTGTTGAGAACATATGCCACTGCATACACAATGGCTGTTTTGAGAGTCGCAACATTGTTGTGCGGATGACCATTGGAATTCCTCTCAACTATTCCACATACATAAAAGTCCCAGCTGTTAATATCTGCGTACCTGGCTGCGCCAACAACAGGGTTCATGTATCAGTATTCCCTTATTCAAAAACTCCACTTAAATAAGGAGGAATTTCTGTAAACTTTTGTTTGCGTTTGAACTAGATATGTTTTTTGTAAAAAAATTCTGATGTATCCCCTGGAAAATAACGGGACCCGTATGAAATCTTGTTAAAAAACGCACGGCCTTCCACGTATTACTGAAGTAATTTAGTGCTTTAACGCCGGCGTGGTGGATCACACTCGACTGTCGGAGAGCTGCCAAGTCTCCGGCTTTTTGGATACCATTATTTTAATACAGAAAATGTTGTTTTATTTAATTAGAACAATTGGACGATTTAAAAGAGCAGTATATTCTCTCAAATAACAGTGGTGTGCAAAAAGCCGGAGTCTTGACAACTCTGAGTGAGTCGAGTGTGACCCACCGGGCCGGCGTGAACGTGTCAACACCTAAGTATAAGCAACGGTGTTGACTCTGGCGCCTTGAAGAATGAAACGTGGAGGAATAAGGTCGTCTTCTGTTGTAAGGAACCCAAAGCATCATCAGTGAGGCTCGAAATTTTCTGCATATGTTTGTCTGAACCGCTTCAGAGATTTTGTACCATCATCGATCTTTTTGCTGTTCATTATCTTGACCTGTCCGAAGTTTTTCTTATTGTAAAGAAACCAGAGCATTTCTGGATCCTCTTGATGTTTCAGTTTGTTAAGGAGGGGCTTGTCTCTGATTAGGCGATTGTCCCTTGTTCTCTCGGGGAAAAACTGTACTTACCTCATCACGTACGAAGGTCTAACGAAGGTCCTCATGAATCACACATCAGGTTGTGGCTTCATCAACCAGAATCACCGTAGAAACCCTGAAACATTCCAGCCTTCAGTTCTCTCCTTGCAATGACAAATGAACGGGAACATTTCAGGAATGTGTCAATTTCTAAATCAGAATGTTCTTCAACCAATGAGAGTATGCCTCCTTATTTCCTAAGTTAGCCTATGTTCTGACATACATATATGTAACAGAAAAATATTTGTAACTATGATATACAGGGTGATATTTCACCTATAACGTATGTTCTCAAATATTTGCCGCATTTTGTACAAGGTTCGTACGCATAACGAATTCAAAAATGTTTATGACATTTTAGTACGAAAAATTTCGTAACGTAGTGGCCGCTAGGGGTTCATACAGTGTGTTCACGTATAAACGGACCGACCTTTATTTTCGAAACCGTTCGCCCTAGATGCATACTTCCAATTACAAAAATGGTTTAAATAAGGTAAACAACTATATTTAAAGCGATTTGGGTCAATAAAAACATTTATTAAAAAATTAAAAAATTTAAATTTTTATATCGTCCCCCGGTCCTATAAGTGATATTTAGTAAAAATGTGCTGTGACACTAACAAGTAAGACAAAAAAAAGTCCCATTCATCAAACATTAAAATTGACCTAGTTATGAAACTTTGAAATTCATGAGTTACACCACTTTTTTGCATATCAAAACAGATGATTTCAGCCATGCTTTCAGGGGTCGTATATAAAGTACTTAAACTTATTTCAAGGTATCTGCGCTTTGAAAGAAATCGTACAACTATTACGATTGAGTTGACTTAAGTTTCAGATTAGTTAAAATAATTGTATTTTAACATATGTTTTATTTTGTAAGGATTTGAGGCTAAGATTTCTTTTTTAAAAAATTATGTTATTTTCATAAGGTTTTATTTAACTTGCAACGATCATCTTTCCAGTTTAAAATTTGTAACTCACTTTCAAATGCCCGATCGAAGTTAAATTTTACATACGGAGTTAAATCCGATGATAATGTAACATTAATGATTTTCGACGCTTACCATCTTATACATACTTATATTAGGGGATAACACAAACAAATTCGGATAGATTACCGCCAACATGTTTAAGAAAGAATTTTAGATTAGACAACATAAAACTGCGATGGTTGTGTTTTTTAACTTTTATAATTACGTTTTATGTATTTTTTAATGCTGAATAAAAAGATTACTTCGCTTTTAACCATCAAGTCAGGATATTTCGGAAATCGCAAATTTCAAGGTTAAAAAATAGCGAAAAATCTGTTACTATAAAACAGATGTAAGACCTTTTTTATTCAGTTTAATTTTATTTAATTCAATAATTTATTTAATTTTTGGCTTATACTGGGTTTCTTACAGCTAAAGGGCTCAGGGGTCCGATGAGGTTCGGAGGGGAGTGGGGATCAATTTTAACTCTGAGCTTTTAACTTTGAAATTTGCGATTTGAAAAAAATCCTGACGTGATGGTTTAAAATGAAGGTCATTTTCGGATTGAACGCTAAAAAATACATAAGAATCAATTTTCAAAAGCTAAAAAACATGGCATAACCCAAAATTTGAAAGACAGTGTAATGTAACGGCATTTAAAAATATGTATATTTTGTAAAGAATTGAGGCTGTTGTTTTTCATTCTTGTATTTAACAAAATTTCTGTTATTTTTATCCTCTTATATAGTACAAATTGTATATTTTACAGTAATATGTCAGAATGATTAAAGATTTCAAAGTTGTATTGCAATGCTAATTTTACTCTCAACCATTTCTTTAATATATCTGACCATAATTATATTTCTACTAAATTTATGAATGACCCCTAATTTGTAACAAAAAATATGCTCCAACTTTAAACAGCTATTACTCGGCCAATTTTAATCGTAGAATAACGGGACATTTTTGGCCTTACTTGTAAGTGTAACAGGGAATTTTATTAAGTATAACTTATAGGACCGGGGGACCGTATAAAAATTTAAATTCTGTAGTTCTTCGCTAAATTGTTTTTTCGCCTCAAACATTTTTATCTTAACTCTGCACCTAATTTTGACCACTTTTGTAATTGGAAGTATGTATCTAGGACCAACGGTTGCTAAAATAAAGGTCGGTCAGGTTATACGTTAACACACTATATATCAAGGAAGCTTTTTTATGACGATCCCGTATATATATACAGTCGGACCTCGTTATCCCGACACCCGGTTTTCACGTCACTCCGCTTATCACGTCAGTTTTTCAAAGTCCCGATTTTCTGTATATGATTTTAATGTAAATAAACTCCGGATTTTACGTCGTTGAATAATTTTCAACTCCGAATATCCCGACGGTTTAAAAAAATTGTCCATTTTCCATAATACATCTTATAAGAACGGAAATTAAGCGATAGGAAATGTCTGAGACAATCTTTTCACAAAAATGCCTAAAATACCCATTGAGATAAATGAGAAATTTTAAATCCTTTGTCTGAATAAATAAACCCACACACAATGGATGACCCACTTAAGCTCTAGATAGACGTATCAGTCTACTCGTGGTCTTTGTTCTGGTCAGTCGGCGCTTTCTTGTGGTTACACGGCGTTTTTTATCCGACTAAAACCGAAGCATTGCATTGCATTGAAATGATCTCGAAATTATCTAAATCCATTTGTGAAACAACGAATATTGATTACAATTCATTGCATAATATTGAAAAAAAGAATTGTAGGAAGCACATCTAGGGATAAGCAAACTTTAATTCTTCAATATTTCATGTAACAATTTAAAAAAAAGTCATCATAAATCTGAATTTTATTCTTTTCAATTTTGTTTTTGCGTTTATTTTGTTTAATAATAATGTTTTATTGCTTGAAACTGCAAGAACAGTTATGAATTTAAAATTGTCTTAAACTAACTAAAAATACAGCTTTTTATTAAACATATTTTTCTCCAACTCCGGTTACCGCGACACTCCGCTTATGACGACACTTTTTTCTAGTCATTAGATTGTCGGGATAACGAGGTTCGACTGTATATATATATATATATATATGTATGTATATATATATATATATATATATATATATATATATATATATATATATATATATATATAGGAAGTTAAGAGTGCTTCGGATTAAATACGGTAAATAATACTTTTAAAAAATACAGTACCTTTTTTATTAGTACATGGTACTATTGTTTAATTTTTTTTAATCCTTATGCGTACGAACCCTGACCATGTACAACAATGTAATTATTTTATTCAATAACAAAAAAAATATACAAAATATCTTACTTTATTTTCATATAAAAGTATTTCATTTACTTTTAGCTGCATAATATTTTTGTATCATTACAAAAAATACTTTAAAGTATATTCCTCTGAAATAATGTTCGTAATATAACCTACACATCCATCTTTATTTCTTTGTTCATCAATCACAGTTGAAAAGAAAGTATTGCTGTCATCGGTTTGTTAAGATTTCAAGGCTTTTTATATGTTAGCAAATGATTAAAAATGCTTGTTTGGCTTAGAGTATTACTTTTTTGAAAAATGACAACACGAAGTGCATTTGAAGGAATTCTAAAATTAAAAGTGTATCGCTGTTGCTGATTGTCGCATGCTTAGTTTTAATTATTTCTTGTTCTTTTAAATACCATTGGGTAAGTATAATTCTATTTGATATAAGAAAGAATGGCTTTTTATAATTATTTAAATTTTTCGAATGAGATTACGCTATTCAATAAGAAAAGTTTTTCAAAGCATTTTTTCTTACGTTTTTACATAAAAAGTATTTAAGTGACTTTTATCTGCATAATATTTCCATTATTAATTCAACAAATATTTTTGAACTTTTTATAAGTAGGTGATTATACATTTTTAATTATAGTGTTATGTTTCTTTAATATGGTGACACCAAGTGCATTTTCAAGGATTTATAGAAATAGAAGTGTATGACTGTTGCTAAATGTAGCATGTTTAGTTTTAATTATTTCTTGTTTTTTTTTTTTTTTTTTTTTTTTTTTTTTGCCCCCGTAATGCTATTTCTTACTCCCAGCTTATTTTGTCTCCAATAAATAACGTTACCTTGTATACGCCAGCCGTAAAACAAAATCCGATGTTTCATTGTGCGAAATACTCTACAGCATTTTTTAAAACTTCTAAGCATCGCACATTTTCAATGTTTATACCGTCGTATTGGGGAAAGAAAGTAGGGATAACGAGGTTCGACTGTATGTATATATATATATATATATATATATATATATATATATATCATTATCAATAGTTTAATAAGGATAGCAAAGTTAAATTCTAATCATAATAGTATAATAAATGACATTATAAATCTCTATCAAGATGCAATGGTTCAGAATTTTCCTATTAGTTTGTTAAATAGTTTGGCAAACAATTTCGTCAAGGATAAAGATTACCGCTATGCTTTAATTTTGGCGATTAAAAACATCACCAAATAATCGTATGCTTTATAAGGAGCTCTGTCTGGATGTGTCGTTCTTTTTGAATTGGGTTGCTGCTTTGGATGGACAGTTTTAAAGTGTTCTTTTCGAATTCGGTTACTGCTTTGGATGGCCAGTTTTAAAGTTTTCTTTGGCCAGTATGGTCTCGACAGATATGGGGGAAGTTTCATGAGTAATTGCCGGTATAACCCAGCATGCAAGTCTTTAGCCTGGCAATCTGTCTCCATTGAATGTTTTCTTTTCGTTCATGGTTTTGTTAGTAAGTTTTTTCCATGGTTATTTTGTTAATTTTCTCTGTAGTTCAGTAGTTTTGGGATTGGATGTGTAGTGTGTGTTTTTTGGTATTATATATATATATATATATATATATATATATATATATATGTATGTATATATATATATATATATATATATATATATATATATATATATATATATATATATATATATATATATATATATATATATATATATATATATATATATATATATATATATATATATATATATATATATATATAAGCTCAGAAAAATCAAAAGTAAAATATAAAAATAAAAATAAAATCCATGCGATAAGCGCTACAGCTGCATATAACCACACAGATTATATATAGCACATTATGTTTTAAATGCGTTTGTCGGACCCAGAATCCTGCACCATAAATAAACTAAGTATAACCATAAAACATCCAAGAAATTTAAACAGATATAACCTGAACAAGAAAAAAACAACAAAAGGCTGTGGCCTCTTCAGCGGTGGGCATTTTAGAAAGCACAGCAATGTTTCAGATTAATTACAATTTACAACAAACTATAATTCAGTAACCCACTGTCACTACTGAATTATAGTTTGTAGTAAATTGTAATTAATCTGAAACATTGCTGTGCTTTCAAAAATGCCCACCGCTGAAGAGGCCACAGCCTTTTGTTGTTTTTTTCTTGTTCAGGTTATATCTGTTTAAATTTCTTGGATGTTTTATGGTTATACTTAGTTTATTTATGGTGCAGGATTCTGGGTCCGACAAACGCATTTAAAACATAATGTGCTATATATATATATATATATATATATAGGAAGTTAAGAGTGCTTTGGATTAAATACGGTAAATAATACTTTTAAAAAATACAGTTCCTTTTTTATTAGTACATGGTACTATTGTTTAATTTTTTTTAATCCTTATGCGTACGAACCCTGACCATGTACAACAATGTAATTATTTTATTCAATAACAAAAAAATATACAAAATATCTTACTTTATTTTCATATAAAAGTATTTCATTTACTTTTAGCTGCATAATATTTTTGTATCATTATAAAAAATACTTTAAAGTATATTCCTCTGAAATAATGTTCGTAATATAACCTACACATCCATCTTTATTTCTTTGTTCATCAATCACAGTTGAAAAGAAAGTATTGCTGTCATCGGTTTGTTAAGATTTCAAGGTGAACTTTTTATATGTTAGCAAATGATTAAAAATGCTTGTTTGGCTTAGAGTATTACTTTTTTGAAAAATGACAACGCGAAGTGCATTTGAAGGAATTCTAAAAGTAAAAGTGTATCGCTGTTGCTGATTGTCGCATGCTTAGTTTTAATTATTTCTTGTTCTTTTAAATACCATTGGGTAAGTATAATTCTATTTGATATAAGAAAGAATGGCTTTTTATTATTATTTAAATTTTTCGAATGAGATTACGCTATTCAATAAGAAAAGTTTTTCAAAGCGTTTTTTCTTACGTCTTTACATAAGAAGTGTTTAAGTGACTTTTATCTGCATAATATTTTCATTATTAATTCAACAAATATTTTTGAACTTTTTATAAGTAAGTGATTATACATTTTTAATTATAGTGTTATGTTTTTTTAATATGGCGACACCAAGTGCATTTTCAAGGATTTATAGAAATAGAAGTGTATGACTGTTGCTAAATGTAGCATGTGTAATTTTAATTATTTCTTGTTTTTTTTAGCCCCCGTAATGCTATTTCTTTCTCCCAGCTTATTTTGTCTCCAATAAATAACGTTACCTTGTATACGCCAGCCGTAAAACAAAAACCGATGTTTCATTGTGCGATTAAATACTCTACAGCATTTTTTAAAACTTCTAAGCATCGCACATTTTCAATGTTTATACCGTCGTATTGGGGAAAAAAAGTACTTTTTAATGTAATTTGTTTGGAAACTACATCTCCATTTATTTTTGAAATATTAATTTTTTGTAGTTTCTAGCGACATTTGTTTCATTTTGGCAACTCAAGTACTCCATTTCTGTAGAAGGTAAAGGAAAACAAATTATTGAAAAATGGCAATTATATGTTTTTCTTGCCATTTTCCTATAAAAACTGAAAAAATGTAACGAAAATACGTGCTATTTTGAGAATAATATAAATGAATGATTAAAGAAAAAAATGGAGCTATTATAAACTATATTTTATTTTAAGTATCTAAATGCAAATGACGTTATTTTACATAAAATAAAAGCGTGTGCTTTAAGTCTTAAAATTGAAATATGTTTTGTACCGCAGTAGAGTCCCGCTATTAATTATGTCCATTTTTTTTCCCATTCTGACCAGAAAATCAGAGTTCTAACTTTTTACGACTGCTCTTTCATCTTCAACTAACGCTTCATTTATAATGGCTGTTTCATATTAATAGAAGCCACCAGAAGAAAATTAAGTAATGGAAATGTCGGGGGCGACACTAAATTCTGTAAAAGCAGAATTCCTGTTCTCTTTTTTTTTTTTTTTTTTTTTTTTTTTTTTTTTTTTATTTATATATATATATAGCATAGAATAAGTAGGTCACTACTCGATAAAAAAAATGTATTTTCATTATTTATTTATATTCTGCAATGAAATTATGTTATTCAATAAAATAAAGTGTCAAGCTGAATTCGTGTTTTGAGTAATATTTTTTAAAATAAAAACATCGTAAGGAAATTCTAAGGTGAAGAACAAGAATTGTGATGACATATATTTAATTATGCTAAAAGTGATAATATCATGTATAACAATTGAATTACGATGTACGAGGTTGTTCAATAATTATTGTCCCGGGTATATATAAAATATTTGCACTGCGATGGTTGATGTCGAATATTGAAGCCTATTGTCTTAGATGCCTATATGATCAATTGCAGAACTGTAGCTGCTATATTAACATATTAACTTTCGTTTTTGTTCTGAGAGGTCGCACCTAACTTGAAAGGGGGGGGGAGTTGAGGGGGTGACAGGGAATGGGACTTGGCTACTGCCGTTTGTACTCGGGACCATAGTCATGTAGCCACGTGTCATCCGCTGTCGCAAATCTATCACAGAACTACTTCAGTCCCCATAAGCCACAAACCGCCCACAGTGGAGTATTTGACCCGAAATCCTGGTCAAAAATATTTTTCGATGAAAATATAGTCCGATAGGCTTGAAATCCTTAGATGTTATTGGGTATCACAATGGCCTGTTTGGTATTGTAAATGAAGTTTATAACCTTTAGGGTTCATTTACAGAGACACCCAAAAGAATTCCCTTACATTAGGGTCTATGGGGAAAAATCGTTTGCAAAGTATTTTAATGATATTACACTTTAAAATGTGCTGAAATTTATATATATAACTAAGGTGTATTAAGGAACATATTGTAGAATATGTTGTGCATAGAATATATCGTTCATTTACAGGTACACACAAAAGAATATGGCTGACGAATAAATTTCACTATTGCAATCTATGACCAATAATTGCTGGAAGTGCGTTTGTAGTTGTGATAGGCGTTTTAAAATAGAACATTTTTTTAAAAATATTACTTGGGGTGTGGATATATTCTATAGATCATATACAGGGCTGCACAAAAGTTCTCAAGTACATTTCCGTTTATTCCCGGAAATGGCTGAATGGACATTTTTAACTGTGCTGTGCGTTTCACTGAACTAACTTTTAGCATACTATGAAGTATACGTACAAATTCATAGCTTAGTTTAATATTTTATATCTTAAAAGTTGACGAAGTTTAAGTAAGATTTTAACACTTCACATAATAATCAATATACATTTTATAAATATTTTAACAATTAAGGAAAAAAAAGGAGTCATCAATTAAGAAGAGCACAAAGTAAAAAGAAGTTAAAATATTAATTTACTAAGTAGATATTTTAAAAAATACGTATAAATCATATGACCATTGACTTAACATTACCGAAGGGAGTTTGGAAGTTGAGCGACTTGCAACGTTAACTATTTACTGTTTTTTAAGAGGAAAGTAAATGTTGATAGGTTTGTCTTATTCACTATTAATGTTTAATTAAATGCATTTAATTTTACTATATATAAAACGTATTATTTGCATTTAATATTACTTATTACATTTAAATTACATTTAATAATAATTATTGCATTTAATTTGTGTTTAATAGTGTTATATTTAATAGAAGGTTCGGTAAAGTGGAGTCTATATATTATAGATTGCCAGTTTTTGAATGTATTTAATATATCACCAGTTTCAAAATGATTCTTCAGAACTCTTCTTCATCTTCTTCATCACTCTCTTCATGGCTTTTATCGGGACTACCATCCTACCTTGCTGGAAGAAGAAGTTGTAGGGTTTAGCTACTGTATGACTTGCTCTTTTTAGTTGATAAACGGAGTTATTAGAGAATATGAAGTTGCTTATTTTCACGTACATTATAAAAGGAAAATTTTAATTAAATTTTCTTGGTGCCGTTTGTCAGTTTTGGAATTAAAATTAGTTGTCCTTTTTTAAGAACACCGCTCTCGAAAGGGTTATTTCCCTCCTATCTCTCCTTATGTTACACACATGAGCCCCAAAAACCAATTAGGGAACCCTTTTTCAATAAATAAGTATACACAATTTGAAGGCGATCGGATATTTCTATCAAAAGATATCGAGTTGCGTGCGTATGTGCGTACCTACATACGTACATACATACAGACAGAATATGTAGGTGCAAACGCTCTCCGGTAATATCCTGTGAGCTATAAACCTGCAATACGACAGTAAATATATAGTTCTTACCTCTTCAATTCGGTGGCCGCAAAACAGAGCATTTAAAAAGTCATCTCGAAAAAAAAAATTATAAAAAATGGCAACAATATGCGGAAGATTTTTTTGAAGAAATAGACACTCGAGACTATAACTAATACGATTATAATTCAAACATGGCTGGGCAAAGCGCGGCACATATTTAAAAAGCTTTCGATATGTATAAATTAGAGCCAAAAACACTTTTAAAATAACCCTTTTACACATTTAATGCTTTTTTATTGCATTAAAAACTAAACTATTTAAATTAACACATAGTTTAACAGTACGCTCTGACCTTTGTTAAACACGTAAGCCCTGTTTAGTTTCAATTCAACAATTCATTGAGCCACAAAAAAATTATATTTAAACATAACAACAAAAAACCACGTCTTCTCAGAAAGAAACTTCTTCTTCAGCTGAGGCCAGGAGCCACCGGATATAACTCAGGTTCCTAAAATAGACATAGATCGATGCACCAATTAGTTAGCTATTAAAAAATATGATTTTTACAGCTGTTGACGAAATTTTAATTTTTACATTTTTGACCAGGTTTTTGGGTCAAATACTCCACTGTGCGGCCTTCCCTCAAAACCTCTTTCAAACTATGTGTCACCTCTCCCTCCTATAACGGAAAAAATATATTAATATAGCAGCTACGGTTATGAAATTGAGCATATACGCATAACCAATTTTGATTTAATACATTTTTTTTTCATTTTTTTAAATTGCTGTTGTAACTTTCTAGATCTGCACAATTTATTTCGATTTAACACGGGTCACCCATGTTCTAGGACAGTGTTTGTTTAATTTTTTATGACTAATTTTTTCCACTCATATTTTTCACCGCAAATTATTGTATATTACATGTTTACTAAAGCTTTAAAAATGTATTTCAATAAAATCTTCGGAACAAAGAGAAATATTAAATAACTATTACATTATTAATATGATTTGTGCTAAGTAGTAAAATTTAATCTGTTCAGTTCTTAATGTAAGCACGAAACATCATTATTTAGAATTATTGCGTTTGAATACGAAAACTGCAATGGGAAACAGATTTAAGAAAGACAACACTTGATTTTCATTCCTATCATGCACGCAATTGTAAAGAGCATTTGGAACTACAGAAAATAGCCCTGAGATTTCGTGTTTAAATTACACGCTTGTTGTCAACAGCACGTAATTATCAGTAACGGCTTCGTGATATATCTTTAAGAAATATTCGTGAAAATTACATATGGAAGGAGTTAAAGATTATTATAAAATGCAACAATGACGATATATTATGCAAAAGTTGATTTGGTTGTAAACGATAAAGAAATGGTGCGGTGAATTTCCTTTATTTGTAACAATGTTTTAAATTTTTATGCATAAAATACGTCAAATAACAACTGTTTTGATAATGGAATGCAGTGTAATAAAAATTACATTTGACAATTCGAAACACTTTATATATATATATATATATATGTGTGTGTGTGTGTGTGTGTGTGTGTGTGTGTGTGTGTATATATATACATATTAAAGAAACATCTTTAAAGTATTATATAAATTAAATATTATGATGTAATACCAGTGAGGACGCATTTTAAAATAGTCATAAAAAATTAATAATTGTCGTAACGCTGTTTAGTTGGCAGCATTTGTCATGTTTGTAATGTACAAAATATAGAGTGATAGGCGCAAATCGGCACATATTTCTATTAGCCAGTTAGGAGACAGTTATTTATGTGAAGTTCTTTTCAAGATGATTTTGAAATAAATTGTTTTCTAGCCTCAAATACGATTATTCTTAATTTATTATTAATAAGACATATAATGTCATTAGTCTCTGCAGGGAAATAAATATATATTCTAATAGTTCATAAAAGTACTAATTATAGTACGTAATATACAATTTAAAAGCTTAACATACGTAAATTTAGACAACACATGCAATTATGCATTTTTCAACATATGGATATTCCCATATGTAGTACGCATACATTTATTACATGCATATAAATTAGGCTTGAACATATAATTTCGCCATTTAAAAAAATTTCTATTTCAAAGAAGTATACAAGCTAAGATTATGACTTATTTATTTGCATCCTTGATATAAAAAATACAAAAAAACTTACTTTTTTACATTTCACTATCTTGAAAAATGAAAAACCTATAAACAACGAAAACGGCCTTCATTTAAATCAAAAATATCAATCTTATGCTGTCATCTCTCGGTAATAGATAAAGACATCTATACATCTTATTTCAAACAATTTCCATGTTATAAATATAAAGTAAATTATAAAAATTTGTTAAAATTCGAAACGTCCCCAAAATAGGATTTACATTTTATCAAATAAATACAAAAATATTTTAGCGTAATTTTTTTTAGTATTTCGACAGTTCATTTTGCAACATTTTAAACTGATTTTACCAAAAAATTTGAGAAAACAAAAATTCAGGCATAAATGGGTTACGTTCAATCATTTTATAGATAATATATTTGAAAATACATAACTTTAAATAACATTATATTAATGGTATTTTAAATAGTGAATAACAAATTAATTATTTATTAATTTATTCAGATTTTCAGACATCTTTAAAATAGCGTAAAATAACTTAAACAACTTCAAACAACACCATATGAATTGTATTTTAAATAGTGAAAAAAAATATTTACTTATTTATTCAATCATTAAGATTTTCAGACATCTTTAGAATGGTTTAAAATGACTTATAAAGCAATAAATTATTTTTACTTATTTATCATAATCATATATCACTTATACACCATTTAACACGTAAGAACGAATTTATCTTTGATTATTACTACAACTAGAATTTTCTATTATCAAGATCATCCATTGTTTTATTCATCTCTCCGTGTGCATGCGCATCTAAAATAACTGCGCATACTTTTAATCATTTTTTTGGATTTATGAAGTAGAGGGGACAGGAACTTCATCGTTGATTCCGTTGTCATATTCGTCGATGGAATGTACATAGCTGTAATCATTTGGATTATGAACGATCTCCAAAATCTCCTTGTCTGTCAGAATAGGTGTTGTACGCAATTCATCATCGATTGCAACATATTCATTTAATGATGTTGTAGGACAGTCTACTAATGCTGAGATTTTTTTCAGACATTTCATTAAATGTATCATCAGTCTCAATATCGGTTGAGTGTTGAGGTGCCAAAGAACTTGCCATTTTGGAGAATCCCGCACGGCGAAAACAATTTTCAGTTGCCGTAGGGAGGGGGGGGGGGATGGGCCGTGAAGGAAGAGGAACCGATTCCCGGAAGTTAAACGATTCCATAAATAAATTATACAGTGTCTTGTAGGAAACATGCCATTGAAGATCGAAAGCGAATTTTTTCGTGTTAAACGATTTTTGTTTCGTGTTAAAAGGAAAAAAATGCATTCAATTGCATAGTATACTATGTGAACCGCCATATCATTTCGTGTTAACAGATTTGTCTTGTTAAGCGTTTTCGTGTTAAATGTATTTCACCGTAAATGGTTTAATCGCACACAACAAAAATAATTACTTACGTATTAACATTTATTTTCTACAAAAATAATTCAAAATAGTTTTTTATTTTTTGTGCATTTGATATTTTCTTTAAACAAAATTTTCATCTCAGTTAGACATGGTAAGTAAAAAATGTTTTAAATACAGTAGAACCTCGATTATCCGAAGTAATTGGTACCGACCCTCTTTCGGAAAATCGAAATTTTTGGATAATCGAGAATGCTTCAATTTTACGATTAAAGACAAATATATGCTCTATTGCTTATTATGGTAACATGTGCTTAATAAAAATAAAGCAATAGCAAAATAGAAACAAGAATAAAATACCTGAATTTTAATTTTGAAATTAAGTATCTTTTACATATTTCACAAAAGTTTGAAACAAAGTTTTGTTTGTCGCAGTTTCGGCTGCCTTTGCTTTGCAGCTCTATCACGAAGCTTTTTTAATACTTTTAGTTTACCAATATCACAGTCTTTCTGCAGCTCCAGCCATGCCAAACTTTTTGCAAAACATTCAAAAGCTTCAGAATTACTACTTAGCTCGTTTTCTTCGTCTGCTAGACCACATTCACACATTCTGGTTCATCTCCTCTTACTGAGTTCTGGTTCCCTCCGCAGCTTACGGGAGTTGAAGTTAAATTCAAAGGAATTCTAAGAAAGGGGTCCGAAATTTTTATCTGTACTCGTAGTTCGAAAAGGACCGTTTGCACACAAGGAATGTGATATTAACCTTCCTACCCTAAATGGGTCTAATCGACCCATTTCTATAATTTATTTCACGATAGCTCCCTCGGGTTTTAACTAAGAGCTCTAATATTTTAAGTATTCCTCAAATAGATAAATATCTTCAGTTTATAATTTTTTCAGACTTCAGGAATTATTTTTTTTTAGCCAAAATAAAAAAAGTCACATTTTACCTGAATGGGTGTAATCGACCCATATCTCTAATTTCATATAAAAGCATGGAAAACAATTAGATAGTGTGTATTTTGAATAATTATCGGTAGATGGCGCTACCATACTGCTATACTCAAGTAATGTTCTTCTTTTTTGGAGTGTTTCGCCATTTTTTATGCGATATGGCACGTAATAAGCGCGGTCTTACTGATCATGAAATCAGAAAGCTTTGGCAAGAGCTTCCTGGTGATGAATCTGATAAAGGGAGTGATAATGATTTGATTGAAACCGATGAATCTGATCATTTATCCATGTAAGAGGATGATGAGAAAACAGACGTTTCCGATACAGAAGTTGAAACGGTGGAGTCTCCATCCTCCTTTATTAGTCGCAACAAAACTGAATCGTGTAAATCCCCTCCACCTACATGAAAAGAATGGTATGTACTCATACATAATTTATATTTATTGTATTCGATATTTATTTTATATAATTTATTCATATTCAGGGGTTGTGCCAGCTGTGGAACACGGACCCCCCCCCCCTCCCCCCTTCCACCATCAGGGCAAATAAATATTTTCAAGGAAATTTATAGATATTTGTTTAGAATTTATATGTTAGGAAAAGAAATAAATGCTTTTTAGAGGAATCTTAGTCCCCCCCCCCCCTTGCCATGCATTCTTTAGCACTACTCCTGTTCTTATATATTTTACATTAATTTGTAATTTCTGACTTCTCTTATTATTTTACAGACAACATAAAATTAGGAAGTTAACCCCTGGTCCTACACGTTTTTCAATTCAGAGGATAACTGAACACCCTGTGTCAGCAATGAAGCTTTTCTTTACAGATTACATGTTCAAATTAATTCTAGAAGAAACTAACACAGAAATGCAGAGAGTATGCTCAGAAAAGAATAAAAAATACACATTGGTTTCTGCTGAGGAACTTGAAGCTTACATTGGTAAAAAAAAATAAACTTGTATTAGAATAATTTATAGATAAAATGAAAAAAAAAATGCAATTGATTCCGCGGTTTGAATTTTATCCATTTTTTTCAATTTGAAGTTATTTATATATATATTTTTTTAGCTTTGCTAATTTTAGCTGGTGTATATAGGTCAGCAGGAGAATCTCTCAAAGAGTTATGGAGCGAAGAAGATGGCCGCGAAATTTTTCTTGTACTATGTCTTTGCAACGTTTTGAAATTATTAGAGAGTTTCTTAGGTTTGACAACAAAGAAAGCAGAGTAAATCGGCTTCGTTTAGATAAGCTAGCTGCAATAAGATCATTATTTGATACGTTTGTTGCTCAGTTGCCAAAGATGTTCATTCCTTACGAAACTGTTACAATTGATGAACAGCTTGTGCCTTTCCGTGGTAAATGTCCATTTAGGCAATATATACCGTCAAAGCCAAGAGGGAAATAGGGAATTAAAATGTGGTTGATGTCTGATGTCAAAACAGCTTATGTTTGTGCTGCTGAGATTTATACTGGAAAGCCTTCAGATGGTGAGCGAGAAAAATATCAAGGTAGAAATGTTGTGTTGCGCCTAGTAAATTCGATTGAGGGTACCTCTCGAAATATTACGGTTGATAATTTCTTCACGGATTATATTCTTGCTAAAGAATTATTGAAGAAAAAATTAACTATTATTGGTACTCTTAGGAAAAATAAGCCCTTTATTCCTGCTGAATTTCAGTCATCACGTGAGCGAGAAACATTTTCCTCATTATTCGGTTTACAATCAGATATGGCACTTGTTTCATATGTGCCGAAAAAAAAACAAATCGGTAATCCTCCTTTCAACTATGCATCACGGGGCCAAAGTTTCAGATGAGAAAGAAAAGAAGCCGGATATAATTTTATATGAAACTAAAGGTGGGGTAGATACTACTGATAAATTAGCTGCTGCATATACATGCAAAAGGGGCACTAGGCGATGGCCTGTGTGTTTATTCTACAATTTAATTGACCTAGCTGCCATAAATGCATATGTTGTTTTTATGCATGTAAATCTTTCTTACAATAAAAACAAATTATACAAAAGGCGCCTTTTTCTAAAGGAACTTGGCAAACAGCTGACCGAACCTCACAGAAATAATAGGATGAAACAAAATATTCGAGTAACCATAAAGAAGAAATTGGCTAACGCAGCAGGTGAAAAAAAAGAATTAGTTCAAATAAACGTGGAAGATGCATAGAATGTGGTCCAAAGAGAGATCGAAAAACGCAGACGAGATGTACTTCATGCTTAACTTTTCTTTGCCAGGAACATGTAAATGTGTACTGTAAATCTTGTTTATCATAAAAAATGCATTAAGAACAATGGAAATAATCCAATTTGTAATATACTTTTTTATTATTATTTTCTAAGTTATTGCTTATACAAACAAGACATTGCAAGGGAGAGAGGGAGGAGGTGTAGTAAAAAATGGGGGCGGGAATTACAAAATTTGTTGTCTCTAATAGTGAATAAAAAAATAATATATGAAATAAAGCTAGATAAAAATACTTGTTTTCAGCTAGAATAAATATATACAAGTAAACTGGGTCTAATCGACCCATTCAGGTAAAATGTAACTTTCTTTTCAACAGGGTAGGAAGGTTAAAAAAAAAAAAAAAAGGCTTCAGAAATAAATTTCGGTTAGCCGAGAGTTTAGGATAAAATAGATTCTACTGTAGACATCAACGTGCAGTGAGCAAAGAAAAAGGTAAACTTTTTTTGGGAAAAAATTCTGAAGGAAAGGTCAATTCGGTCACTGTATTGGGGAATTAACTGCTGGCCGGATGTTGTGTTGTATCTAAAAAATAACATATTATAAAGGGGCTATATTTCCGGACATTTTACAAAGGTCGTTATAATGGAACTGTCGACATAATGGGGGGTCGTTATAACGAGCGTCGACTGTATTGTCAAATTTAAAAAAGCTGGACACGTCCGATTTTTTTCTGAATGGTTTACAATTTTGTATTAGAAAATGGACAACATTTATGAGAAATATGTAGATTTCTGTTCATTGTAGTCGTAAAAAAACACCTTTTAATCAATATATATATATATATATATATTTATTTATTTATTTACATGTTTAAAATGGTGCAATCTAACAATTTATTAAATACTTTTTAACTCTGTGTTTTGAATCACGAAGGGTTAATATTTCCATTTTTATTTTAATTAAGTATAGCTCAATAGAAGTAAGAAAAGGTAGTATAAAGATTTTTGCTTGCAGAAATTTTTCTATTTTGCTCTCTCTCGATGGATATAAAAATAAATGTAATATGTTCGGGAAAAAAAAGAAACGTTTGAGAAATTAAATTAGTTAAACAAATGTAGATTATTTATGTTCACGAAAATCTAATACTCAAAATAATTGCGAGAAATAAGTCACAATGTTTATTTATTTTTTTAATATAAAAGCCAATTCTATCCATAGTTCTGTATATTATAATCTATACTTCAATGTTGCATAATTTCATTATTAAGTAAATTAGAGTTATCACATAATGATATTTTAGAAATTTCTGCACACAAATAATCTTTTATTTTTTTATCTTTCTCGGCGAACAAAGGTATCCTTTAAGAATAGCGGAATAGATGTACTATTCTCGGAAGGAAGAAATATTAAAGAAAAAAATAGTTACAAATACATTGCGAAAAGTGTACTTTTGGATAATGGATTTCATTTGTCAGTTCAATGTTCTTTTTTTAAAAGGGTGGAGAAATTTTGCAAAAAGAAAACTCTCATACTTTTTTTCCCCGAAAGCGCGAACAGATATTTGGTTAACGCGAACAGATTATTTAGAACTCGCATTCTTTGAAATATTCCAAATAGAATTTTTCAAGATCGATTTAAATGTGAAACACTAAAAAACTGTTTATTCAAATGCGATATAAAATAAAAAACTCTCCGGTCATTTTTTTTACTGCTGTAATCAAACTCAGATTGAAATAATATTAAATTTCCTCATCGTAAACAACACTGTTGAATATTTTCATTTTAATCCGAGTTAAAGTATAAAGAAACAATAATTTAAGTTTCGCTAGACCGGAGCTGGCTTAGCCTGCATTGGTGTACTCTGGCGAAAGCAGTTGATCTTAGCCCTAGGGTAGTTTACTGGGAGGTTCGCTTGGTAAACTCATCAGTGGTGAAGATCCCATGGTACATAATGTTATTACATTATAAAAAAAGGAAATATAAATTAACGCTCAAAAATTTTGGATAAAGTAATTTTAAATTAAACTGTTTATCTTTCTTTTTAATTCTATTAAAAAACATGGTTCTGTTTATTATAACTTATACTTCAATATTTGAAAAAAAAATATTTAAAAAAGTACAGGGATCAGATATGGATATTTCAAAAATTTCTGCACTTGAAAAAATTTTACTTTTTCACTTTTTCCATGAACACAAATATCCTTAAAGAATAAATGTATTGCATTATTTAAAAAAAAAAAAAATAAGTACTCTGAATACGGACAAAGGAAAGTATTCTTCATCACTCACTTCAAACTATAAAGTACTGTCGAGAAATACTATTTGCAAGAAGAAGATTCGCTGATACAATTTGTATTTTTATAAATTTATTTGAGTTTTACTTTTCAAAAATCGAAGGTAAAATATGTTTACATTACAATAAAAAACAGCTAACTAACAGTCATAAAATGTTAATCGTATATTATATATGTATTTAATTATTTTTACCATTTTTTCTCTAATTCGTTTTTAGAAGTTATTCGAAATATTAAAAACACTCGTATGTACCATACATTTTGAAAATAACTGAAATAATATTTTGAACACTAAAACGGCCGGCTATTTTATTCATGTTTTATAAAAAGTGTTTTACACTAGAATTTTTATTTAGAACTATTTAATTTATTTAATTAGCATAATTTTGTGCTGCGCACATTTAACATATCTTATAAAACTTTCAGCGGGTCGAATAGATTATTATCAATTTGGCTGTGACCCCTACCAAATGGCAGTTTTAGTGTTAAAAGCGAACTCAAATAAGTGTTCTCTATTTCTTTTAACCCTTTTAGTGCGGGAGTCGACTAATGTCGACATCTAGGAGTTGGGTGCTGTAGACTACAGTAAGCTTCGACAAAAGTCGCTTAGGTGTTCATGACGTGTACTGTGTTCACGGTAGTTTCCTGTTGTTTTTGAATAAATCGCTTTTTTGGTCAAAATATTCCGCACAGGGCATCAACCCCCAAACAAAATTCCGAACTGAAAGGGTTAATCCATTGCCCGCTGGTGTTGTGTTGACGCAACGGTAAAAATAAATGCGCAGGAATATATTAACTATCTAGTTAAAGTATTTTTTAATTAAAAAAAATATCATAGTTAATAACAGAAACTTTGATCAATTTATAAAGGGACGATTATCCTTTCAACATTTGTGTTAACAAGCGTTTTTCTGGAAAAAAAAAGACGATCCCTATGTTTTAGTTTCGCCGATTTATGGGACAGTTTCCATTATATATATATATATATATTTTTTTTTAATTTGGTTCAAATGGTGAACTTATTGCATTTCAATGCTCAACAAAAAGTACATTTTGAAAAAAAAACCCTGCATAATTAATTAAAATTTTTAAAACGTTTAAGAAAATTATAATCTTCCAAAATCTCTACTACTTTTTTAAATATTAATATTTTTGCCCAATTTCCTTTAATTTTCAAATGTTTTCTAATTTTAATTTTCAAACACAAGACTGCGCATGTATTTTTAGATAAATCTAATGTTGCATCTAATATAGTATTTTTTTCTTATATAGGTAGTGTAAAACAATGAAATCTAACACATCATCAGATGCTTTTATTACTTTTTTTAAATAATAATAACCTGAAGGCTAATTCCATGCACAGATTTATCACATATATAATAAAAAACATGTACAAAAAATTTAAAATCTTTGTCTCAAATATAAAAAAGTCTTAATATTTTTAACACATGAAAGTGAAGAGAGTATGAACATGGAGAAAAAAGCCGCTTAAAATGTGTGGGGAATTTCGCTGGATCTATTAAAAAAATTTACAGTATCTCGCGAGATAATTAGCGTATGGATAAAAATGACGCATCAAAATCCTCACAAGTAAACAGGCTTTCATTTAATATTTAAAAACGAAAATCGATTTTTTTCATCTATTTTGAGATAAAGTATCCACTTAATGGGTTAACATGGCACGCAGTTCACGGGCGATAACCTCCTGAACCTGCCGCTGTGTTCATTTCGAATATGCATTATTTTGAATATGCAGACCTGCTTTTCCTACAAGCATTTTAATATCGAAAATGTCCATTTAAGTAATTGGAACATTTGGACAATTTAAAAGAACAATTTTTCTCTAAGATAATAGTGGTGTGCAAAAATACGGAGACTTGGCAACTCGGAATATTGCTTATGCGTCGAAATGGACACGAACACACAAGCTGGGTTAAATATAGCTCCTGCAAATATGACGGGCTGAGATATAGTTTTCTATTTCTTGAGCCCATGATGTTGCTGGTCTGAATATTCAAAAGCATTACATTACAGGGGAAAACTTCTGAAACCAAAAAAATGTAAGTGGCATTTCCATATGAAGTCTTTGGGAATTGCCATTGGCATGTATTTCAGTATATTATTTCAGTAAATTATGAATACTGGTAGCGCAACCATTTCTGGTTATGATTTGAATATTCGTGAATGTTATGACACCAGTGATGGAGTGGTACTGTTACAAGTCCATGTGTGGCATTGATCTGTGTGGTAAAACAAACGTTAACCAGCGCCCCCTGAATACTAGGGCTGAGCGCTGACACAAAAAGGGCGGCTGCCGAAGCCGGATTTTTTTTAACGACGGTGACACCAGTATTTTGTAAAAGATTTCCCCTGGGTGGTTTAACCTCAGAAAAATAAAGCGGAAAAACTTAAAAGAATTT
Organism: Maratus speciosus; assembly: GCA_963932465.1. Classification (NCBI taxonomy): domain Eukaryota; kingdom Metazoa; phylum Arthropoda; class Arachnida; order Araneae; family Salticidae; genus Maratus; species Maratus speciosus. The sequence continues at coordinate 237,696,422 of OZ010794.1, read as the reverse complement.
ATTATTGGTACGAATATTTAAGGGACCGTACACTCGATGAAAAAAATCCGCCTTCGGCAGCCGCCATTTTTGTGTCGGTGCTCAGGCCTAGTATTCAGGAGGCGGTTCGTTAACCCTCCGCGTACAAATCACGTGATTTCCGCAGTATAGTAAGTTAACTAAACTTATTCTATTCATACCACTATATTTAAAAAGTAAATTTTTTAATAAATTTATCTTCCTCATGTTGGCGAAAGTTAACTAAAAGTGTTTCTTGGTAAAATAGTGTTGCCAAGCGAATAAATTTGCTTCACATGCTATATCGCGAAATTGCAGGACACGTACTCGGAGGGTTAACTCTTGAACGTCTGAGAATTTTACCTAATCTTAATTAAAAAAACCTTTTAACACCCCAATTTTTATCTAAAACTAACTGATTTATTCAAGCGAGACGTTCTAGTGTTAAAGCGCAAAATTCTCGCATGATGTTTTTTCTACAAATGTGAATATGTTCAATAACATCTTTTATTTGTCTCCTCAAACAGACAACTATTTGCATATTTTCTTGAGAAACCAATTATTTACTTTCTGCAATGAATAATAGGTACTCCTTTGATGGTTTTCATAAACATTAAGAGATATTTAAGGGGTAAAAATGTTTTACGAAATATTTCAGAGACATGCCTTTTTAGTAAATGTATGATTTGAAATTTATGTTCAATTATACAGCTTTACAGAGAAATCAGTTACGCACATTCCAATTAACTAGAGTGCTTTCTGTAGCTTTCAGTCACACTGAATTAACGTAGAGATAAGTAAAATAATGAACCAGTTACAGATAAAAAAATATATACATACAAAAAAATGTATCTGTAAGGAATGAAGGAAAGCACTCACTGAAACTGTTGTTTTAACATTTGGCTAACTTGCACTTAGCAATGCATAAACATGGTTTTGCAATTAAAGTAGGAGACGTAGGGGAGGTATCATAAACTTTTTTTTTACAAATTTTTTACAACCCTTAGAAAGCTATTTAAAAACAAATTTTTCATGTTTTCTTATAAAGTGACCTTTTATTCATCTATTATTAATATTGCGAATTTAAAAAAAATAGTCATTCAAAAAATATATCCCAATTATTCTGAATGGTTACTACTGTATCAAATATCGACATTACTGGGGAGGATTGATACACTAGCAAGGGAAGTTTGATACATTGTTATGTAAATTGAAAAAAAAATGCAGACAATTCAATTTATGCGTCATACATTTTTTTATGATAAATCTTGAAATATTTAAGTAAAATTTGAAAAGAAATGACATTGACATATTTTTGTTTCACAAATTTTTTTACAAAAATATTTAAACTATTGCTATTATTTAAACCTATTAACACACTTTTTAGAAAATAAATAATGAATAAAAACCTAAAAATCTAGCTGCAAGGAAAAATGAAGTGAAAATTGCTGATTTGCAAACAATTTAACATAATTTAGCACATTTAAGATTCCTTTAAACCCTTTCAGGGGTAAAGCATTTTCAATGCTAATGTGTTCAATAAATGATTTGCACCGGAATTTACCAACAAATTTAATCAGAAATAAGAAAAGGGATATATTTAACTTTCATACTAAATGGAAAATATTTTACCAAAATGCTGGTGCCAATGTGGCGTTTGGAAATTAAAATTAAGTGGTTTCATAAACATACTACCAACCCTGAAAAGGTTAAAAGAAAAACTAATAACTCTATCATTTTGATAAGTAAAATCGGGTATATTTAACGTTTTTTCAATTTTCCCTTCGTAAATTATAGAAACATCTTCCTTTTCAGGCCATGTAAACTTTTTCCTTCTACATGACGAGCAAAGAGATCTAACCATGTATCATCGCATTGCTTTTCTATGTAACCTACATAATGTCTATGAATAGTCTCTTTGTTCTTCCTTACCAATTTCAGTAGCTCTTGCTGTAAAACAATAATGAATATTACAGTCCTATATTAGTTTGCAAATTTAAAAAAACTATTAAATTTCAAATATAGAAGTGTATCATTTCTCCCCAGCACTAATGTATCATATCTCAATATTATGCCTTATTGGATTTTCAATCACTTTGTACAAATGCAGTTGCACAATGGTAATCTACTTTCTAGTAAAACTAATCCTAACAATGTGCTTTATAAATAAAAAAAATTACAAGATAGTATCTACTCAATGATAAGAGTTATGACAGAAAATCAGCCAATGAAAAATTTTACATTGATATTCCAAAGACCTTCAAAATGAAAAGAAAACAAAAGTTGTCAGTTCATCACTGATTAGTCCAGCTAATGATGACTTCAGAAAATAAAAGAAGATTTCACATGTGTTAGAATGGCTGTTAATGCCATTTGTTGAGAAAAATTGTCAATGTATCAACCCTCCCTATGTATCAAACCTCCCCTACCTCCCCTACCTTTATGGAAATGTCAGCATATTGTACTTCAATTGTAAATTTACTACAATTTTACATGAAGGCACATGCAAATAATCAATAGGATATCGAAAGAGTTGTTCATTAGTGTTGTGGTTACTTAGAACCACTGCCATATTTTTATTTAATTTTATTTAGAAAATATTTTTATTAAACTTGTATTCATTTAATTTTAATATTCGCATTCCAAAATTATTTTAATTCCCTTTTTTTCAACTTTCCCCTGTAACAGAGTTGCCAAGTCTCCGGCTTTTTGCGCACCACTATTATCTTAGAGAAAACCTGATTCTGTTAAATCGCCGAAATCTTCCAATTAAATAAAACAAAATTTTCTGAATTAAAATACTGGTATCCAAACAGCCGGAGACTTGGCAGGTCTGCCTGTAAGTTTTTTCTTTCTGGCATAGCATTTCATTCATTTTAAAATCATAAACGTCGTTTTGAAATCTGTACTTCCGGTAAAAGCATTATCTGGAAAATTCCATATCTTTCTATTTGTGAAGTCATATCCTTTTATAGCTCCACCCCTTAGCCAATAATATTTAAATCAGTTTAAATCGTAATTTCAAAATTTCTAACTCTTTACTACTCTTTGGCATCTTATCTCAGTGAAATCTATCAAATTTCCTTTTTTAAAGCAGTTTTTTTTTATATACTTTAGCATTGCATTTCATGCCAATGCAAGACGCCTGTATGTTCGTTCAGCCAAAGTTGACGTGTTTCAAGGATTGTAGCAACTCCCTTTACCCCTCTTCTCGGAGAGCTCGCGCGCTTTCAGTAGTGCAGTTGAGTTGGGATTCCAATACAGAATGGCTGCCTTTTTGCCGTTCTGTCAAGAATTATGTTTACGCCTGCATGAGTGTTCTATTAACGAACGCAGAGAATGGGTGGATGCCTCTTCCCCTTCTATAAAAAATAATAAACGGATTTCGTATCTACAGCAAGAAATATTAAAAGTGCAAGAATATTTCGGCTGCATAGTTTCGTCTTTTTTTTATCAGTTACTTCTGATTCTGCAGTAAAATGTGGATAAAGAATTCTGTTGACGGCATTATTATTATTTTTTATTCAAGTGTTGCTTTTATTTCGAGTCTTAGAATTATGATGCTATAAAAATCATCTAAATGCCTGTGTCTCCATACTTCCCAAAGGAAAGAAATTATTTTATTTCCCTTAGTAAGAATGTAGATGTATGTGTCGATCATAAAAAAAGTACATCTAAAAGAATAAGATATGTACTCTATGATAATACGCTATGTTCTGCAAAAAATTGCTTCACAAATAAAAAAAATTGCAAGGAAGATTTTTCATTTGTTTATTTTCTTTCTGCAAATATCTCCATCATTTTTCTGTTCTTTCGGGTCAATGCAGGTAATGCTTTTACCTTTTTTATTTTTTTTTGTTCTTAATTTCCAAATGTATGATAAATAAATTCAGATGTTCTTTAATTAATGACTGTTGTGTCTAAGTGGTCTTTTGTGGCCGCAACAAAATGTTAAATGCACACTATACGATCGATCCTAAAAAAATGATTTGGAATTTCAATATCCAAAATAATTTTACAATATTATTCTATCACTTCCTGTCTTCCAAACACAACAGTTAATCTTTCCTGGTACCGTGAACATTCAGAAACCTTTATGACATGACAGTTATTAAGTTATATTTTGATATGAAAATTTGTTTTAGTGTATTATTATTGAAATATTTGATATTTAGAAAAGGTGGCTTCCTTAAATTTTTTATACAATCTTTCTAAAAAAAAAAGAGAAAGAATTCATGTAATATTTACAGTTTATTATTAAGGAAAAATGATTTCTTATGATATTATTTACAAAAAAAGATGAGTTAAGAATAATTTTCTTACTTATAAGTAAATGATTGATTTATTGATGCCATTTTGTTTTGATAATATGTTGAGAGCAATTATTACGTTATTCTGTTGAATTCACATTATTTTTAAAAGATGACTTCATATGACATTAATTTTTTTTTTTACTTCACCACATTATTTTAAAGTTTATTCGGATTTGTTTTGAAATTTGTTCAACATTGTTTTGAAATTTATCACAATGCCTCCAAAAGCAAATTTAAACCTTTGTATTCAACCATTTGATGGAAATCCTCAGACAGTCGAATTTTTCTTCGACCAGTTATCAGATTTGCAGGAATTATATAATTACTCTGAAAAAGAACTTTTTGCTCTTTTCAAGTCAAAATTACAGGGTACAGCATTACATTTCTTTCTCGAAACACAATTTCAATTCAAAAATTCTAACCTTCAAACCATTCCCAAAGAATTTATTAACTATTTTCTGCCAAGTAAAAAATCTGACACTTGGAAGTCCCTTCAAAATTTAAATTTGGATTCTAATGAGTCAGTTAAAAAAATTTCATATCGTTTGGCTAAACAGCTTCGACTTGCTTATCCTAAATTAGATCCAGCTGCTCTAGATTCTTTGAAATTTATTTATTTTATTCAAGTTTTACCTAAGCAAATTAAAAGGAAAATTCTAGAAGAAAACATTTCCACTTTTGAGTTAGCTCTTGAACGAGAACAATTTTTACAAGATATCTATGATTCACCACCTACTGAAAAATCTAATCAACATTATGACCAAGTTTATTCTCTGAATAATGAAAATACTGGTGAATGTTCAAAATTTTCTGATAGTTTTGTTGAACAAGCTCCTATCAGACATAAAAAGGACAGAGTCTATAGAAATTCGCAAATAGCATTCTCGCCATCCGAATCTCATAATGAACATTCTCCTAGACATAGAACTGTTGTTAAAAAAAGCGTGTAACTTACTCTCCCTCACCAGTTAGACATAACGTGGCTTCTAGAAATAAAACAAACTTTATTCAGCATAAGCCAGATCAGAAACGATCTTTCTTTCGGCCAAAGTTTGACAAGTTTTCTCACGAGAAAAACTCTTCAGAGTATTTTCGCAAACAAAATGTTATCTAATGTGCCTTTTGTGGTCATTTTAACCATCTTATGGAGTCATGTTACAAGTTTAGAAATCTACATGACTCTTGTAGGCAAAATGCCAATCATACTCAAGACTGCCATTTTTCTTCGAATTCTTCTCATAGAAAGAAAAACTTTACTTCTTTTTCTAAAAATAAAAATGATGATAAAAATTATCATTTAAACAAGTAAGGGAGATTGGTCCAACTGACCACCATCCCTCCCAATCTTACTCGTTAGGTTCAGTACACTCCTGTGACAATTCAAGCGAATGTCAGATTGCAAAAAATCTTCTTCAATTACTTCCTTTTCAAACGCTGATACACAGACATCACCAATGGTGCAAAAAATTAACAGACCTTGCTGTTCTGAAAACTCTTTGTCATCAAAGTATTCTTTTCAAATTGAGGATTCTGTAGAACAACGACACGTAATTTGCAGCTCTTTTGATAACACTTATTCACTTCCATGTATAATTATGAATGTTCAACATAATGAGATATCAACTCTCATTGATTCAGGCTCAACATTAAGTTTGTTGGATCATGAATGCTTTAATAGCATTAAATCCAAAATCCATTATAAATATTTATCTAGAAATGTTTCTGTATCAATTATAAACTGTAAAGTTTTCTTTAAAGGGTGTATCGAGATTGCATTCAAAATAGACAAATTCTTTTTTCATCATGTCTTTTACCTTACTGATATAAAGAATGTTAATTTTGAAGCCATACTTGGTTTTGAGTTTATAAACAAGCATTCAATAACATCTCTCCAACATTTAAATCTATATTAATTAAAGATAAACATATACCTTTTAACATTCAAAAAGAGTCTCCTAGCAGTTTTTATTTGAATTCTCAGTATAATAATAATAACAATACAACAGTGCCATATTCTTTTGATGAAAACAATGTGCCTATTTATGAAAATTCTATACCAGTTAACACTAGAACGGCGGCAAGGGGTCATTTTGACCCTTGCCGAATGAATACATGTCGATTCGAACCAGAAATTTTTTTATAATATAAGATTAATATATGCTGCACAAAAATAACTTAAATAAGTAAGCTAAATAGTTTTAAGTAAAAATTCTGATGTGAAATATTTTTATGAAACTTGAGTAAAATTTCCCGCCGTTCTAGTGTTAACACAAATAATGGAGCTTATTTTGATAATATGAATGGAAATTTTGGTGATAATTATTTGCATTTGGTAAATAATTATGAAAATTATCCTTGCAATTACAGTTTTCCAAATAATGGTTTGTTTATAAATAGTGTTGGTAATACTGCTATGAATTATGATAATTCTTTTATGAATACTAATCTCAATATCAGAAAATTAGAAGGTCATGTTCAAGTTTTTACTCAGTTTCCTAATTATTTTCCCACTCATACAAACTTTGATTATCCTAATGTTATAAATAATATTTCTGATATTAGTAATACGAAAATTACCTCTGATGACAAAAATGTCATATCTGAAGATGACAATGACATTAGTTATGTTGGTAAAAAGTACACCAATTTGAAAAATGGTAATGAAAAATTATTGAGTTCTAATATGGTACAAACTGTAAATAGAGAATTTATTCCCTCCCAATTCTTCTGTTTATTTACATGTGAATACTCCCTCTGAATATTTTATTTTTAAGCCTGCTTTGAAAAGTAAAGCTCTTATTTTGCATGAATCATTGCATTCTAAGTCTTCAATTCAAAAAGATTTATTCTTAGTTGTATGTCAGAATATATCCAAAGTGGATGTTCATTTAAACAAACATACAGTTCTTGGTGAGTGCATTAATGTAGATGAGAATGATATTGAAAAATATTCCTTTGATTTAGATTCAGAAAATGAATATTGTAATTTAATTTTACCATCTGAGGAAATTAAAAGAACACGAATACAAGAACTGTCACCAAATGATTTTGACTTAAAACACTTGTCCCCACATGAAAGTGACTGTTTACTAAAATTATTGTGCAATAAAGCTCAAGCATTTTCTAAATCCTTAGACACTTTGGGTCATACATACCTAGTTAACCCTCAGTTTTCAATGATGAATTCTCATCCGGTGAAAACATTACCTTTTCCTGTGCCACAGGCACTAGAGCAAGAAGCTATTGACCAGATTAATCAAATGCTAAATGCTGGCATTATAGAAAGATCAAATTCTTCTAGGGCTTGCCCCATGCTGTTAGTTAAAAAGAAAAGAACTGACATGTCAAAACCTCAAAAATATCGTTTGGCTTTAGATCTACGATTATTAAATTCTATTATTATTCCTTCTTCATATCCTCTACTTCGCATTCAAAACCTATTAGTACATTGTCAAAATTTAAATACTACAATACACTGGACTTACCCTCTGCGTACTGGCAGATTGCGGTTCCTAAAGAGATGCAAGATAAGCTCAGTTTTACCACTCCATGGGGAATGTTTACCTACCTTTGTCTTGTTTTTGGCTTGAAGACGGCTGCAAGTACTTTTCAACAGTTAATTGATTCAGTTATTCAATTATCCGAAATTGACTCTTGTTACGCATACCAGGACGACATAGTTGTTGGCTCTAATTCGTTTGAAGAAATGGTTGCAAAACTCACAAAACTCTTGTATAATCTAATTGCCAACAATATTACACTTTCACCTGAAAAATGTTCTTTTATGCAAACTAGCATTAACTTTTTAGGCTTCCACCTCACTGATCATAAAATTCTTCCAATTACAAGCAATATTTTGAAAATTACTTCTTTTCAAAAGCCAAAAACTAAAAGGCAGACAAAGAGTTTTATTGGCTTATGTTCATTTTACAGGTCAATCATACCTCATTTTGCTAAATTAATTACTCTTCTTATTGAAATCACCAAACCTAAAAATAAATTCTGTTGGAAATCTGAACAAGAAAATGCATTTAATAAAGTGCAAGAAATATTTTTCCATAAACCCATGCTCAATCTTCCAAATTGGAATGAGACCTTCTATGTTAATACAGATGCCTCAAAGACAGCAATTTCAGCTGTTCTTATGCAAAAAATTCAAGATGAACTTTGCCCCATTTCTTATTACTCAAAAACTTTCTCTCAATCTGAAAAACAGTACCCAGCCATTAAACTGGAACTTTATGCCATTTATAAAGGTATAACGGCTTTTAAATATTACATTTTCGGCAGACCTTTCATTCTTTTGTCTGATGCTAAACCTGTAAATAATTACAAAAAATCAACATCTCCTGCTGACATCACTACACGTTGGATGTTAGAACTATCTGAATACTCTTACACATTCCAGCATGTTCCAGGCAAAGATAATGTGTTAGCAGATTTTCTAAGTAGGACACCTCATATTCCTACTGAAGATCTCCATACTAACCCTGATCTCATTTTTGAACAAGAAGTACTGCCTATTGTTGATAATCAAAATGACCTACATAATGAAATTGCTCAGTATCCATGTGGATTAATTGGTAAAAAACATCATAACTGCCATCTTCAAAGTGACCCTACATCTACAAATAATGTTAGTAAGGAAGACCCATTGTTAGAAATTTTTGATCAAACCATCCTTTCTGAACAACAAAAAGATCCTCAAATTAAGAAAATTTATGAAGATATTAAATCTAATAAAAATTCTAAAAGTTTAAATGGTTATTACATTAATCCAAGTAATGAGTTGCTTTGTTATAATGGACACTTCTCTTCAGAAGACATTGAATTACATAGAGCTGTTTTACCATCTTCACTCAGAGATAAAGCTTTAAGAATTGCTCATATTACTCATACTGGTATTCATAAAACCATTGTTAATTTAAAGAAAAATGCACTTGGAAAACTCTAATTTCTGATACAATTAATTATGTCAACTCTTGTGAAATTTGTTTAGTAAATAAAAATCATAAAAAAACACTGCTCCATATCTTCCAGCACCTATTCCTACAGCTCCCAATCAAAAAGTTTCGATGGATTTACTTGGTCCTTTGAGAAATCACCAGTTTGTTATGACTGTAATCGACCATTTTTCTCGTCATCTTGAATTATATGCCTTGAATAGCATTCATGCTGAGTCGGTGACTAAAGCTCTGTTGAATTACATTTCCACTCATGGAAAACCCGAGTTAACTCTTACAGATCATGGTTCCCAGTTCACTAGTGATTTGTTTTCTTATTTCAACAAAAAACTTGGCATAAAGCTAGAGCACAGTACAGTAGCGCATCCACAGGTTAATGGATTGAGTGAGACATGTAACACTCAAATAAAGTCATCTGTCAATACAATGGCTTCCCAAGGATTTGATGTTCCAACTGCTTTAAAAATTCACCAGTCCATATACAACGCTACACCTCATCCAGCTACAAAATTTACTCCAAATCTTCTTCATTTTGGAAGGGAGGTGAATGATATTTATGCCAATTATAAAACCCATTTTTCCTGGAAAATCCTTAGCACTGCAAATGAAATCCACAAATTAATGGATGTAATTGAAAAAGTATACTACCAAGCTTACAAAAATAACGAGTCTTCTAGACAAAAAGTGTATCAAAAATCAAGGGAAAAATTAAAATTTGCTAATATCAAAGTTGATGATATTGTTTATGTGAAATTTCCCGGTGTATTTAATAAAAAAGTACAAGGACCTTATATGGTAAAGAAAATAATTTCACCTGTACTTATTCAAATTCAAGATTGCAATAATAATCAAGCATCACCTGTGTTAATTCATACTAACAGAACCTTGAAACTCCAGAAAAGAAATGAAGCATTGCTTCATCCTTCTGATTCATATAGAAGTGCAACACATGATCAAACGACTGTTGATAGTGCATCTTCTTCTCCTGTGAAACGACATATGCCTACTCATACTACTAATTGTGATTCTCCTCAAATTCAGACCACTTCGAAGTGCCAACAAACAACTTCGCATTCACATAATTCAGTGCATTTTCAAACATCTGGTAGTAAAACTTCCACTACAGTTCTAAATAAATCTACTCAAAGTAAAAAAAAATATGATCTTCGTCCTCGCAGTCATAAACAATATAAAATATAAATTTATCTTCAATTTTATTTAGGATGCCTTTACCATTGTAAAAAATCTCATCTATGCTAGCTAGATTGGATTGTCAAATACGAAGACTGACAGTTTATTTTATTTTTTACTTCTACCAAACCTGCAGGCAGCATTTGTGTATTTTTTATATTTATTTTTTTAAGTCACCTTCGCCTTGACACTGTGGAATTCTCATCCTGCAAAAGTATGTAAATCTTGTTTTTGTTTACTATGTTGCTCACTGAAATATTTTCTTCAAAATCTTATCCATTTTTTAGAATTTATATGTATTAAAAAAAAATGAGCTGATAACTCTGACTTTTTAATTTCAGTATTGGATTTAAATATTAAGACAGATTCTTAGAAAAGTCAAATCAATTTTTTTATAATTCATTATTTTAGTTGCAAATGAAATGCCATTGATTGCCTTATTTTGATATAGTATTTATCATAAAAATGTAAATTGTTATTGATATAAAATATGAGTACATATATCATCACTTTCCCCATTGTGACTTTTAGAGTAACTCAAAATGTTACTTTGTTCTTAATTATAATTCATGCATGTTCTAACAACTAACCTGTTTCTAACATCTAAAGTAATAATAAAGATGAAAGTTATGCATGCTAATGCTTCTACTGTTGTTATTGGTGTATTATGTAAAGTGGTTGAAAATACATTAAACTTTTTTAAGTGTTTGAAAATTAACAAATTGAAAAACTATTTGTGTACATGAAAATTTTGTACTTTGGATCCAAAGGTACTCTCCAAAGATACTATCCAAAGATACTCCCCACAGTTTATTTTAGGTCTTTACAAAAAAATACTCATGTATTTTATATGAAAAATGTAGTAACATGTTTATACTTACAATGATTGTTCTAAGTCTTTACAAACAAAAAATACTTATGTATTTTACATAAAAAAAATAATCACATATTTATTCTTACAGATGTTTGAATTAAACAGAATTCGATAAGCATTTCAGAATATGTAGTATAAATATTTTGTGTGATAATTTTTTGTAAGACAAATGTTATTAAAGTTATGTGGTACTACATTTATGAGAGCTTAAAAATCCTCTCTTTGCATTTATTTTCTTTGAAAGTATTATTATAGTTGTTATAGAATAACAAGATATTAGTTGTTCATCTAAGAAAAGTTGATTTCTTAAAAAGTGCTACATGTTTTTGTATAAATATTTTTAATGAGAGTGTAAATATTCTCTCTTGACTATTTACTTACATTTTGAATTTTTGTTATGGAAAATTCTCAGATGAGTAATTTATTGAAGAATTGATTTAAAAAAAAATGAAATGTAGTTCATAGACTGTGATTTGAAATAGAATTGTGATTTAAAGATACTACGTTAAATTATTGCTATTTTCTTTTTCTTTAAAAATAGAAAGGTTTTATTACTAATGTTGTATTATACTGAATGATGCAAAGTCATCATTAATATGCATGTCAATTTGTATCATGTAATATTATTTGTCTATGTGTACATTATTACAATTTTTACCCACTCTTTAATATACACTGATCTTACTTTACAGTGTTGTATTTGCTATTTCACATATTATTGAATGAACTTTTAGCAACTTTTTTTTTGAAAGACTTTGTGTGCTTTTGTCAGAAGAATGTAACCGATTATTATTTTTCTCATTATTTGAAGTTATATGCATGTTGTATATGTATATAGTTTAGAAACTATTAGCTCAATGTCAAATTTCTCCATCTTACCAATATTTTCTTTTGGGGAGGCCGGAGTAATATGTTGTGGTTACTTAGAACCACTGCCATATTTTTATTTAATTTTATTTAGAAAATATTTTTATTAATCTTGTATTCATTTAATTTTAATATTCGCATTCCAAAATTATTTTAATTCCCTTTTTTTTCAACTTTCCCCTGTAAGTTTTTCTTTCTGGCATATTTCATTCGTTTAAAAATCATAAACGTCGTTTTGAAATCTGTACTTCCGGTAAAAGAATTATCTGGAAAATTCCATATCTTTCTATTTGTGAAGTCATATCCTTTTGTAACTCCACCCCTTAGCCAATAATATTTAAATCAGTTTAATTCGTAATTTCAAAATTTCTAACTCTTTACTACTCTTTGGCATCTTATCTCAGTGAAATCTATCAAATTACCTTTTTTAACCCTCCGTCTACCAGACGGGTCCATTGGACCCGACAGATACATACAAAATATTCATTCAAACCAGAAATTTCTTTAAAATAAACTAAGTATATAAACCAGACAAAAATAAGGTAAATAAATAAGTTAAATAGTTTTAAATAAAAATTCTGGTGTAGAACGTTTTATTAAAACTTGAATAAAATTCCCGGTAGATCTAGGGTTAAAGCATTTTTTTTAATATACTTTAGCATTGCATTTTATACCAATGCAAGGCGCCTGTATGTTCGTTCAGCCAACGTTGGCGTGTTTCAAGGATTATAGCAACTCCCTTTACTCCTCTTCTCGGAGAGCTCGCGCGCATTCAGTAGTGCAGTTGAGTTGGGATTCCAATACAGAATGTCTGCCTTTTTGCCGTTCTGTCCAGAATTATGTTCACGCCTGCATGAGTGTTCTATTAACCCCTTAATTCTCGCTCCCGTCATATTCTCGGGCTGCGTCTTTTACTCAGATTGTTTGACTCCCACCAGTTTTATAAAATAGTGAAATTGACTATATTTTAGTATGGATTCTAGACGGTTTGGTCGAGGAGCCCGGGGCCACTTGCCCCACATCCCCGTCACATAAGATTGTGCAGGTTAAATGGATAAGCAAATTTTCATAGCTGGTAGCAGTGAGGGCATAAAAGTTAAAAAATCTAACTGGGAAATGGATGGGAAAAGACCTTTAACCTATCATGAAATAAGGTGAATATTTCTTTTTCATAAAAGGGGTGCCAATAAGCAATTTGAATTTTTTAACCGCAATTTAATTCGAGCGTGAAGGGGTTAACGAACGCAGAGAATGGGTGGATGCCTCTTCCCCTTCTACAAAAAATAATAAACGGATTTCGTATCTACAGCAAGAGATATTAAAAGTGCAAGAAAATTTCGGCTGCATAGTTTCGTCTTTTTTTTTTTTTTTTTTTTTTGATCAGTTACTTCTGATTCTGCAGTAAAATGTGGATAAAGAATTCTGTTGACGGCATTATTATTATTTTTTATTCAAGTGTTGCTTTTATTTCGAGTCGTAGAATTATGATGCTATAAAAATCATCCAGATGGCTGTGTCTCCATACTCCCCAAAGGAAAGAAATTATTTTATTTTCCTTAGTAAGAATGTAGATGTATGTGTCGATCATAAAAAAAGTACATCTAAAAGAATAATATATGTACTCTATGATAATATGCTATGTTCTGCAAAAAATTGCTTCACAAATAAAAATAATTGCAAGGAAAATTTTTCATTTGTTTATTTTCTTTCTGCAAATCTCTCCATCATTTTTCTGTTCTTTCGGGTCAATGCAGGTAATGCTTTTACCTTTTTATTTTTTTTCTTAATTTCCAAATGTATGATAAGTAAATTCAGATTTTCTTTAATTAATGACTGTTGTGTCTAAGTGGTCTTTTGTGGCCGCAATAAAATGTTAAATGCACACTATACGATCGATCCTAAAAAAATGATTTGGAATTTCAATATCCAAAATAATTTTACAATATTATTCTATCACCTCCTGTCTTCCAAACACAACAATTAGTTTTTAATATTAGAATTTTTTTTACATTTTATTAGCAGATTTCGCAATCAAAGCGTTTAACTAACAACTGATATATAATATTTAGAAGAAAAAAAATTAAATAAGAAAAATAGTTTTATTCACAGATTATAGCAAAAACATAGGCAAACTGATTCGTTAGAAGTAAAATATTTCCAAAATAATATTTCAATGATACTGCAACATCTTTTAACTAATTCTCAAAATTAATCATTTTGATTAACAAGTAATTTTGTTGATATCTTTTAATTTTTATTATCATTTAATTTAGCATTAATTCATTTATTTTACATATCCTTTCATTTGCCATAATAATTGTTTATCATCAATAAAACTCATTAATTTATTTGTTATTTAAAACCGTTTTTATTTAAATGGGTATAACGCTCAAACAGTCCTCCCAAGCAGCTAATAAATACTTTTTTAACCATGATGTTGACAGGCGGTCTTAATATAAAACAACAAAGAAAAAATCGAGCGTCAAGCATGGATTATGAAACACTTTCCAACACATTTATATAACATAACAAAACTGCACCGTTTAATAAGTTAAAACACTATGTCTAATTTAGCAACATGAAAACCCTTACACATTTATAAACCCAATTTCAGCTGTTCACATCTACAATCGGAAACACTATCCTATTTCTTTGAGAAGCCAGCCCTGTATATGATACATAGATTTGTATCCATTAAATACATGCATGACAAAATTTAGTTGAATTTAGAAATACATATATACCTAAGTTGGAAATTCATCTCTGCTGATACGCTGAATAGTACGCGAATTCTTTTGTGCAACGCTGTATATGATGTTTAGAATTTATATACAACGAGTAAAATGCAAAACATTAGTTAAATTTAAAAGCTTATGCCGAATTAGAAAACGCAATTATTACCTAAAGACAGTATTGTAACCGAAATATTTTGTGTGTCCATGTAAATTACCGACGAATGCTATGAATGTCCTATATTATCATATTCATCTTGTAGTTAAATTCTGTGATTTATATCAGTTTCAATACATTTGAAATAGCGTAATGTCATTAAAATACTCTGCAAACGATTTTCCCCTATTTACAAGTGTCGGAGCATATAGAACAAAATTTATTCTTCTCACCAGTATCTTTTATCAGCAATCTTCGTGATATTGCATATCCTATTGCATTTCTTATAAAAATGTCTCTTGAAGATTATTGAGAAAAAGTAATGGTAAGAACAATAAAATTTGTCCTATATGCTCCAACCTTTGTTTAATCCTTACCGGCGCGGTGTCCTTAACCCCTTAACGCTCGAATTAAATTACGGTTGAATAATTCAAATTGCTTATTGGCACCACTTTTATGAAAAAGAAATATTCACCTTATTTAATGACAGTAAAAACAATACTAAAATATAGCCAATTTCACTATTTTATAAAACTGGTTAGAATCAACCAATTTGAGTAAAAGACACAGCCCGAGTATGACGGGAGCGAGAATTAAGGGGTTAAAAAAAGGACACCTAATTTTAATTCCAAAACTGACAAACGGCACCAAGAATATTAAACTAAAATTTTCCTATTATAATGCACATGAAAATAAAGCAAGTTCGTATTTTCTAATAAATTCGTTAATAAATTGCGGTGTCAGTCCATTATATCATCAGTTTATAAACAGAATTACTCCGCGCCCTTAAGTGATATACCATAATGTAATGGAATAATTTTGAGTGCCCCGCAAATGAATTATAAATCCCACATATATATTTTGTAATACCAAACATGCCTTGGTGATCCTAAATAACGTTTATCAATTGCATGAAAATCCGAATATATTTACGGGAGTTAGAGCGTGGCCATACGGACAGACAAACCGAAAGCATAAACACTTTTCAACTTTGTTGGAAAGTGTTAAAAAAAACAGAAACGCTATTTCAATTTGCAACGTGTTTGTATATACGTACCTTGTAATAAAAGACTAGAGTCTCAAGAAAAATAGTGTAATCGCATTTAGTATAATTATTCGATTTGATGGATTTTTATAATTTATGTATTCCTTTTCGGTAATATGTACCATAAAAAAAATACAAAACATTAGAAAAAGTTGTTTTAACCCTTACCGGCGCGGAGTAATTCTGTCTATAAACTGATAAAATAATAGACTGACACCGCAATTTATAAACGAATTTATTAGAGGAAATTGCTTATTTTCATGTACATTATAATAAGAAAATTTTAGTTAAATGTTTTTGGTGCCGGTGGTCAGTTTTGGAATTAAAATTAGGTGTCCTTTTCTAAGGACACCGCGCCGGAAAGGGTTAAGTGGGTGGTAATACAATTGATCGGACACTTTCATAGAGCTTACTGAATTTAGACCGATCATTTGTAATATTTTGCTCGGTAAAACGTTGCGCTGGGTTTATGAAATTGTCCCAAAATTGTCTTTTTTTTGTCCAAAACGTAGTTTAAATTATGAAATACAGATAATAGCAAATACATAACCGTATAAATAAATAGATAGATGGGTAAATGCTGAAACGAAAGAGAAAAAAATGTCTCGATTATTTTGTTTGAATACATAATTATTCTGCTTCAACTCAGGAGAATACATCTGGATCTCGATTCAACGAGTTGTTATATCGAGATCAATTATTGCATTCCAATATACAGTGTTACCAAATGTGGCGGTTTTTTAGGTAGATTTCGTATGAAATACTACCTATTGGGATCGTTCCTATGTTGGAATTTCTGAAAAATTTTTGCAGATCTACACCGATCATGACTCCTAGAACCCAAAACCACCCTCGGTAAAAAACTTTATCTATCTATCTATCTATCTATCTATCTATCTATGTATCTATCTATCTATATATATATATCACTTTCTTCTGGACACGATAACTTTCGTAATTCTGCACCAATCTCTTCCAAACTGATACATAAAATCAAAGGGCATCAAATCTCGGTCAAGTTCGTTAATGGGCAAAATCGGACCAAGGGGATGGAAATAGAGAGGGGTTTTGTGAAAACTGAAAACCCCCCATAACTTCTTAATTTTTGTACATATCAAATCAGTTTAAAGATTTTATTACTTCTAAAAATAGGGCCAAAATTGTATGTATCACAGATTTTTGATAAAGTTAAAAATGGGCTCAAGGGGCGCAAAAAATAGGGTTTTTGGGAGAAAAAAATTCATAACTTCATCAATTCTCAAGATATCAATTCCAATTAATTTTATTATAAATCTCCTTAATATTATCTACAACTTTCATAGTCCCAAGTTTTTGATAGGACAAATTCGTACCGCAAAAAAAAATTAAAAACGAAAACAAAAAGGGGGTTTGAAGAAGTAAAAAATCCATAACTCCGTCAATTCAAAAGATATAAAATCCCCATGAATTTATCATATATCTTCTTAATATTGTCTACAACATCTATATAGACAAGTTTTGGATAGGACCAATTCTTACTGCAAAAACAAATTAAAAATACATAGCGGTTGAAGAAAAAAATCATCTAAGTAAGGGTGTAATCAAATCCAAACTGCGTATTTTCTGACTCATTTTACAATTCATTTTTGCTCTCAAAGGCTTCCAATTGGTTCGTTTTCTTACTCAGAAACTATATAATGTACCGTAATGGTCGATTTTTTGATAGATGCAGAATATACTTAAAAAAATGCTGTTAAAGAGGCCTTTTGAAACGAATTTCCCGAAGCGGATTGTGTTGGAAAATTCATTGCATTAAGGATGCACTCCAATCCAAACTGCTTATTTTCTGACTCATTTTTAAATTCATTTTTGCTCTCAAACGCATTTAATTGGTATATTCGCTTATTCAGAAACTATATAATGTACCGCAATGATCGATCTTTTGATAGAGGCAGAATATATTTCAAAAAATTATGTCAAAGTGGGCATTTTGAACGGAATTTCCCGAAGCAATTGTGTTATCTTCTTCTGGACACTATAACTTCCGCAATTCTGCACAAATCTCTTCCAAACTGATACATAAAATCAAGGGACATAAAATCTCGGTCAAGTTCGTTAATGGGCAAAAGCGGACAAAGGGGATGGAAATAGGGAGGGGTTTTGTAAAAAACCGAAAAAACCCCATAACTTCTTAATTTTTGTACATATCAAATCAGTTTAAAGTTTTTTATTACTTCGAAAAATAGGACCAAAAATGTATGTATCACAGATTTTTGATAAAATTAAAAATGGACTCAAGGGGTGCAAAAATAGGGTTTTTGTTGAGAAAAAAATTTCTAACTTCGTCAGTTCTCAATATATCAAATCCAATTAATTTTATTATACATCTCCTTAATAATATCTACAACTTTTATATTCACAAGTTTTTGATAGGACCAATTCGTACTGCAAGGGAAAAAAAACGAAAACAAAAAAGGGGGGTTGAAGAAGAAAAATTTTCATAACTCCGTCAATTCACAAGATATAAAATCTCCATGAATTTATCATATATCTTCTTAATATTGTCTTCAACATTTATATAGACAAGTTTTTGATAGAGCCAATTCTTAAAGCAAAAACAAATTAAAAATACATAGCGGTTGACGAAAAAATCATCTTATTAAGGGTGCATTCAAATCCAAACTGTCTATTTTGTTTCTCATTTTTAAATTCATTTTTGCTCTCAGACGCATCCAATTGCTAGATTCTCTTATTCAGAAACTATATAATGTACAGTAATGATCGATTTTTTGACAGAGGCAGAATATATTTCAAAAACTGATGTCAAAGTGGGCATTTTGAACAGAATTTCCCGAAGCGATTGTGTTAGAAACGAAAAATATTGCCCTACTGAGAAAATAATTGTTTATTAATAAAGTTTTAATTAATTGAAAGAAAAATAAAAACACAGGTCGCTTATAAATCTTTTAAAAAATCACGTCAGCATGTTTCATATATTTTTTTTTATTATTATTAAAAATTAATCTGAAAATGTGCCAGAAAATTTCGAGTTGTTGAGTATGGAAAAATTTTTTTTTAATATCGCCTTAACATGATTCTCATAAAACCAGTTATTTTATAAAAAGGAAATAAAAACTCGTCAAAAGCAGACAGATAAAACTGTTAAAGTGGATTTATATCTAATCATGATTTAGTTTTTGTTGGTGAAATTAGTATACTTAACTTCGAAATCTACCTCTGCCTGAAGGCCGGGCCGGCAGGGATTTTTATATTCACAGAATTTAGTGTCACACCAGAAACATTTTAATGGGAATTGGGAATTTTATTTGTTTTTATTCACAAGTTGTCTATCGTTGCAATAACTAAAGAAAAATTATTGCAATATCCAGAGAAATATTTGGAATTAAAACAAAGAAGATGTATCAACACTACCAACATGTCTAGCGAAACAAAACCACAGAACCGGAAACAGGAAAAAAGTTGTGTGCGAAAGAATACAAGATTTTTAGAATAATTTTCATTCGTTGTTATTCGTTGCATAATCTGTACCGGTCATATTCTATAAGATAAAACAGTATTTTATGTCTAAATTGAATATTGTTCATTGTGAAGACTTTTATTATTTGTTTCACAGTGTCATTTGAAGGAATGTCTCTGTCTTTACAGCTCTTCCGACGATATTTTTTTAATATTCTCTTTTTGGTAATAATCATCTTTGATAAGATATAATTGGTTTATTGGTACATTAATAAAATAAATTAATAAAGAATTAAAAAAAAAGGGTTACCACTAACCAAAAAGGAAAAAAAAAAAGGTTAGTGCCCTCGAATTAGTATTGTATATTTCTAACCTAATTTTTAATAAAACCAATGTATGACTAATTGTTCTTACAATCAAAATAATTTGCGCCATACTTCGCGCTAGTCATCGCGATATTTTCGCATATCAATCATATCACAAGCTAGGTGTGTATTGCTGCAGCGTATAAATGCACATAAGTTGTAGGTAGTGTTGCCAGATGTCCCGGGTTTCCATATGCTCTGGACACCATTATTTTAAAAATAATTTTCTTAGCTTTAGACGGTAGAATTTTCTGCGATTAAAGGTGACGAAATAAACCGTTAGAAATTATTGGTGTCCAGATCATTCGGTGAACTGATTTAAACAAGATACCTGGCAACACTTGTTGCAGGTAATAGTATTTGTATGGAGTTTGAAGTAAAATACGGACATGTGGTGTATTTAACTTCCCAAATCTGTTCATTTTGATTTCATATTGTCAAATACGTTAATATGCGTATTTCATATACATACCCATAAAAGACTGAATTATGTGACTCTTTAAAATGAATGTATTTCATTTTACAACTTTTTTCAACAATAGCAATTTTTGTTTTATTTCATCACAGAAATTTTGACGTCAAATAAAGATAAAATTTCTTCACAAGTACCGATGTGCATACAACAAACATATTTGTAGATATGTTGTTACCCTGGGGCAACCTTAGGCTAATATGGATGGATTCTCTTTAACCCACTACTTGCTATTGTTGCGTTTACGCAAAGTTAACCCTAGATCTACCGGGAATTTTATTCAAGTTTTAATAAAACGTTCTACACCAGAATTTTTATTCAAAACTATTTAACTTATTTATTTATATTATTTTTTTTCTGGTTTATATACTTAGTTTATTTTAAAGAAATTTCTGGTTTGAATGAATATTTTGTATGTACCTGTCGGGTCCAATGGACCCGTCTGGTAGACGGAGGGTTAAAAATAAAAGCGAATGCTTAAATTTACTATTCAGCTACCACTATTTTTTAATGAAAATAATTATCTTTTTTAATAGCAGAAACTTTAAAAACTAAATCAAACAATGATTATTTTTCAAAATTTGTGGTTGCAAAAGATTTTAGCAAAAATGTTGAAAACCCACATAGGAGGTTAATAGGTTTAATATGTTTACAATGGGCTATTTCCATGCGAACTTGTTATGTCTGTTACATACTATGATTTTTGTCTACCAGTATTTTAGAACGGAAAAATGTGACTTATTTTGTCGGAGATATCTCATCAATTGAATAAGGCGAAGCAAACTTTTCGAAAATAACGGTGGCCAACAAGCATAGCGATTTTCAGCTGTGTAACAGACTAACAAGTTCGCATGGAAATAGCCAATGATTTCTTATTTATTTGTATTTTATGACAGAATAATATGGGTTTTATGCTTTCGGAATTACACGTAAAATCCCGTTAGTTTAAAGGATTTTTTATAGCGCTTACTCACATAATACTACGGGATAAAAATCGTATTTTTTTCTGTACTTTGTAGGCCTTTCTGTAGGACATCATTTGGTTAACATGACCTTTTTTAAACATAAAACTTTTATAACATTAATAATTGAAAATGTATTTTTTATATATAGTTTATTTTTAAATAAATTGTTGATTGAATGTGTCTATGGAAAAGTTTTATAAATCAATTGTTATGTAATATTTGTTAATTCACTCAACAAATATATTGAATTACTACAAATAACAATGCAAATCATTATCTTGAGTTACTTGCGAAAGAAAGTATTATATCTGGCTAATATGTCTTTAATTTTTTTTTATGAAATATGTTATTTTGATATTTCAAATGTAAAAACTAACCATTACTACAAACCGTTTGAATATAACCGTTTGCTAACCTCCAAAGGCAGATATACTTAATATATATAAATATATATATATATATATATATATTACCACTAAGCATCTACAAAAAGTAGCATTTTTTATTCATAATAAATTCTAAGAACTCCAAAAATGTGATACATATGTAAAAAAGCTTTTTCGCGAAGGGAGAAAAAAGCCATATCAGCAAAAAATATGTTTCTTTTATAGGAGAAACATTTAAATGTTTATTTGAATATTTTAAAGGAATCAGAACAAATTATTTGAAACATTGTTTTTCGTTTAGTCAATACCTGAAAACGGTATATATATATATATATATTTTATCTTTGCTTTTTTAATAAAATTATTAACATAATATTGCTTTTGTATTATGTACAAGATGTAAATGAGTTGAAATATTTATACGGAGTTAAAACAGCTGATTCCGTGTGCATAATTATAAATTTCTCTATACTGATATTAAAAAGAAATAATGTTTGTGTGTAATCATGGAATCTACTAGGCCGATTTAAAAAATAATTGTGTCAAAATGCTGGTGATCATCTCTGCTCAACGTAAGTTATATAAGTCAATACATCAACCCCAAAGGGATACAGGAGAAAAACCTTTCTAAAATTGAGATTTCTGTGAAATTGCGGCGGCTAGAAACTTGAAATGTGGTATGATGATTATGTTTAAGATGAAAACGATTCTAAAAAATTCAAAATTTAAGTTGATAAAAAGAAAGGTAGATGAACCAAAAACATTATAAAATACGATTTATTTAGATTTGTTACTGATAAAACCTTGAAATTTTAGCGTCGTGTTACTTTTATCACAAAAATGCTTGCAGAGAACAGTTTCTAAAAAAAAATTAAATGCGATTGGGTGTACAAACAAAAAGCCTTTTAAAACTGGGATTTCTGTGACAATGTCGGGGCTAAAAAATTCGAATTTCATGTTGTCTTTACTTTTAAGACATACATTCTCATTTTTTTGTAACCTTAACGGATCAATGTCGCTATATAAACGGCATTGGAACCCTTAACCAAATTCATTCACTTTTCACCACCTGTTTGTTCAAGAAATACTTTTACTTGTACTTTGACAACATGTGCAAAAAAAAATTACTAAAAAATTTGCTTTTAAAATATAATGATTCTTCATTCCGATTACTAATTTCGACTATAAACGAGAAACTTGACATGTCTGCTACTTTAACTACTTAAATACTCGCAATAGAACAGTTTCTAAAATATTCAAAAGGTAAAATGGTTGAGAAATAAAACAAGTTTTAAAATTGCGATTAATTTTGTATTGCGGGGTCTAAAAACTTGAAATATCACATGGTCATTTTTTAAAAATGTACATTGTTTTCTAAGGACGGTTTCTAGCCAAATAGAAATTTAAAAATTTGAAATGACCGAAAAACATTCTAAAACGTTCAAAATTACGATTTATTCGAAATTGTTAGTGCTAGAAACTTGCAATGTTTAATAGAAATATGTATATTTATTATCGCGTTATGTAACAAAAAAAGCGAGTTGAAAAATACGAAAAATAATGTTAAAAAATTATTGTAACGAAAAAGTTTTTATTTAGACTTAATATTTTTCAAAGTTTTTATTTTGTAATACTAAATCTAATTCATAATACATAAAATGTACTTTTTAAAGTTTGAGCTTACGATACCTATAAAATGGGAACTGTGTAATTATTAACCCATTAACAACGAGCCTCTTTTACACTTCTTTTAATTCTTCGACATCAGTTTTTTTCCACTTTGTAATCTGGATATATTTAATCGCTCAATATCTGAAATTAAGTAATATGAAAATTTCGAAACTAAAATTCTGGTATTCAAATTTCAAATTTTTGTTCGCTTTACCTGGCAAGTTTTCTTGCCAACCGACTTTAATAAGTTAATAAGTCGAAAAATTTATTATCATATACAAATATTAAGTTTAAAAGCAAAAAGAGTAATCTGAGATCGATTATCGAAGAAAAAAACATAACTGAATTTACTTCCCCATCTTGCACGCAATGATAAAGATAATTAGTAACGTTAGAAAGCATAGACGAGATTTCTTACTTAATTTACACACGTGTGGTCAACTGCATTTGTTACGCACTCAATTATCGGTAACGGTTTCGTGACATATCTGGAGTAAATATTCAGAAAAATGACATAACATGCGAAATGGATATGTTTATTAAATAAAGTAATGGGACATATAATGAAGTGGTTGATGTGAAAAAGTAAATGAAAAGGTGCAATAATTCTCTCTTATTTGTAAAAATAACTTAAATATACATAGACAAAAAACACCTACGAATGTTTTTGAAAACTTTAAAAGGACAGCATTCACAATTATTACGTTTAAAAAAAACTGTAATATGAAATCAAGACACAATGTAATTTTCAAGTGCAGCATGCACGCTATGATAAGATCATTTCTATTTTTTTTAAATGCTGGGATTTCTTATATTAATAGCATACTTGCACAGTAGGGTGGGCCGAAAAAAACTTTTTTTTTCATTTTCGACGATGGGTAGTGCGGAAAAGTGGCCACTAGTGGCACCAAGTTCACACAAAAAATTTGAGATTTTTAGGACAATTCCTATATTTGCCGCTTTTGGCTTAAAGTTTTGCTAAAATGCTGATTTTTGAAATTTTTTAGCAAAAATATAAAAAACGTTAAATTAAATTTATTTTGATTGTATTTACTTGAAAAGGCATATTTAATGTGCCAAATGTTTAAATGTGCTCTGATTATGCACTATTTTTGCGCTACGTGCTTCTAAAATGTACAGCTTTTATCTTGTTTTGCGTTCGGTACCGCGAAACAACCCAAAACTCACCGCGAGGAGGTAGCTGTACTGCGAGTTCCACTCGCCCTCCTACCCAGAGAATATTATATTCAAAGCGCATACCTTTTTAGTTTACGAAGTCCTTCATTAGAAATAAATTTTGGCATCTTTTTCTGCGCTTGCAGTTTTGCTCTAATCAAGGCATCTCATCCTTCACTCCCCACATACCTTTGATGCAGCTTCTGTAACAATTTTGGGTCATTCTAAGAAAAATCAGGAATTTCATTACTGATTTTGTTTAAATAAAATTTCTTCAAACTTGTTAAATACTTATAATTAAGTTAAATCTTACTTAAAGTAATAACACTGTTATAGTTGTTCAGATCAAACATATAAATATTTTAAGTTTTTAAAACTAAAAAACAGTCAGTTTATTTTGTATAATATACAAAATATAGATGCTCTTGTGTCAGCATTTAAATAAAGCAGCAGCACAATAGATATTCACCGAATGTATTCTGAAGATATTGAGGAGTTGGATAAACAACTCCCTAATAACATACAGACATTCCGGGGTACTCTAAAAGTACATGAAATTACGTGGAGTAAAAACAACAAATCGACGATTCAGGTAAGACGACTTTCCTGTATGCAGTGTACAGCTGAACAAACTTGCAATTATTATGGAATTGGAAACATCAAGATTGATGATCCAACAACTATACAACTTGCAACTTGGAAGCCGTTAAAGGTGCGTGAAGTATACTTTGATGAGGAAAGGGACAAGGAAGAATTGGAGACCATCACGCCTAACAGCTATGTAGTTGTTGAATTTATATCAGAAAGACTCCTTATTGAGCATTATTTTGGTATGGTGGAAAGAGCACAATCTGAGGAAGAGTTAATTGTAAATTTTATGCGAAAATCAACTGGAGTTGTAAAATTTATTTTTCCTGATGAAACGAATGTGGAAACTGTTGATAAAAGTGCTGTGGTTAAAGTTTTGGAGCAGCCAGAAATAAATAAACGTAACCAATACATTTTTACAGAAAACAAGGAAAATTTTAAAAATATGCGTTGATTTTGCTAATTTTTATTGCTCAGAACTCATAGGTCCAGAATCCAATATGATTTGTAAATTGTCTTGCAATTTTTCTCCTTTCTATGAATAATATTGCTTACATTGATTTAGTTTTCAATTGTGTTACGGTAGTAAGTTAATAAATTTTATTTCATTCACTATATAAGCTCTCTTATTATTTATATCACAAGCATTTCTATTAATTCCATCATGTGTGATTTTTATTATCCAATCTGTGTAACAAATTGTCATATCTGTGGACTGAGTGTCACGTCTGTGGGCCTGGTTGTCAAGTCCGTGGACCTGATTTTTTTTTAGGTTTGAAAAACTTAAAATATTTATATGTTTGATCTGAACAACTATAACAGTGATATTACTTTAAGTAAGATTAAACTTAATTATAAGTATTTAACAAGTTTGAAGAAATTTTATTTATTTTTTTAAATCAGTAATGAATTTCCTGATTTTTCTGAGAATGACCCAAAATTGTTACAGAAGCTGCATCAAAGGTATGTGGGATTGAAGGAAGAGATGCCTTCATTAGAGCAAAACTGCAAGCGCAGAAAAAGATGCCAACATTTATTTCTAAGAAGGACTTCGTAACCTAAAAATGTATGCGCTTTGAATATAATATTCTGTGGGTAGGAGGGCGAGTGGAACTCGCAGTACAGCAACCTCTTCGCGGTGAGTTCTGGGTTGTTTCGCGTTGGTACCGAACGCAAAACAAGCTGAAAGCTGTGCATTTTAAAAGCACGTATCGCAAAAATAGTGCAAGAGCATATTTAAACATTTGGCACATTAAATATGCCTTTTCAAGTAAATACAATCAAAATAAATTTAATTTAGCATTTTTTAATTTTTTGCAAAAAAAATTCAAAAATCAGCATTTTAGCAAAACTTCAAGCCAAAAGCGGCAAATATAGTTGATTATAGGTTCATTGATTATAGGTTCATTGAATATAGGTTCATTGATTAAGTATAAAGGGGCGAATGGAGGTTAATCCGCTCTTGATTTAGATAAATGATTTTTTCATGCAAAATTATCCGATTTGCTTCAAAGTTGGTATACCGGTTTATTCTGATAAGGCGCTTCCCTGATTAGATTTGGAGGTTCATTGGTTAAGTATAGAAAGGGGAAACGGGGGGGGGGCAATCCCCTTAATTTATTTTTCAATGGGCATTATTCTTTGAAATAATAATAATATACAATTAGTGTGAATAGACTGTGAGCTCATTGCCATAAGTTTAACTCGGCACATATCTTTTTAATTCACTCGATGTACCAGGGATGCCACCGCACGTTCTGCAATGGACAATCGGCCTGCCAATTATGATGTTGAAAACTATTCACAAGCCAAATCTTTACAACGGCACGCGGCTTGCAGTAAAAAAAGAAAAGAAAAAAAAAAGCAACAATCTTGACAGGACCTTCCAAAGGTTCTCATTCCTCGCATTCCTTTGCTTCCAATGGATACGTAATTTCGATTTAACCCCTTGAGGGGCAAGCAATTACGTTTGTGAAATGCTGAATTCCCACCGGAATCGTTGAAAATTTCTATTTCAAAATAAGTAAAAGCAATTTTACGGCTTTTTTCCACCAAAGTTAGAAAAGTAAAATTTAGTAATTTTTTTCTGGTGTAAAACTTCATTAATCGTAAGTGGTAACCGGTGCCCCTCAATGGGTTAAGAGATTGCAATTAGCTATTTGATTAGCGTTTGCAATCTCCATCAAGGCCGCTTAGGGCCAAGCTTTAAAATTCTGTGGTTAAGATCTAGACATGAATTCCTTTTCGCACGGGCAATTACATATTTCGTGTTCTAGAATCGGCAAATCAGACAATCTCTATATCTGCAAAGACAATGTAACAACAAAACATATTGTGTACCCACAAGTATTGTGAAATTAAACATATTAGAAACGTGCACTTTCTCTTTCCTTTCTTTTCCCTTCAGCCAGACTGAGCCACAGCAACGCGTGGTCGGGTTGAGCTAGTTATTAAGAAAGGTTTCGTGATATATGTGAAACAAATATTCATAAAAATACACAATGTGCAAAGTTAATTTTTTTTTTTATAAAGTTAAACAACGTAAATTGAGAATATGTTATACAGCTATTAACCCTTTATCGGACAAGCGTGTTTGAAGCGTGTGTCGGACTGTGTTCAAAATGCTTAAAATATTCACTTTCATCAGAATCTACAAAGAAATTGCTTTAAAAAAAGGCTGTTTATCAGGTGTATTATACAAGCAAAATATTCAATGAAAAATCTCGGTGCGAATCGATTAGCTTTCAATAAAAATTAAATGGGAAGTATATTAACACTGCACTATAAATTGTTAACCATTTCGGGACGGGTGATGCATACATAGCAGCCAACGTGTACGGATTTATCACACCACTAAAATTTAATAGTAAATTTTACCTAAAACAAACACCGAAATTTAACTTTTACTAACCATGAAACAAGAGTAAAAAATCTGTTAAATTTTAGCGGTATCAAATATCCGTATAAGTTGGCAGCTATGTGCGTATATGCATCGTCAAAAGGTGCATCAGGTATTTCTTTTTGGCACCATTAATAAATAAGTGTAATATTTGACTTTTTTAATTAGCAACTTAATTTACAACTTACAACTTAAAGGAACTGATTAAAATAAGGTTGCTATTCAAATAAAATTTGCGTAATGGATTCCGTCTCGAAAGGGTTAATGCATGCGAAAAAGAAATAAGTTATTGCTATTTTTTTTAATTAGCAAAAAAAAGTTTTAAATCTACAAGTAATAAAAGACATTAATACACATTATTCAAAATGTGAAAACGTCATTATTCATAACAATTAGGTTACAAAGTGAAATCTGAAATCGATGCAGGAACAAACATGTAACTTAATCCCTTAAGCGTCGCGCCTCATAACCGTAGACTATTTTTTAAAAATTCAGATTGCTCGAGTGTCACCGCTTTTTGAAGTAGAAATATTCTTCTTATTTAACCCTTTCAGAAGCGGGGTAATTATGTTTATAAACTGATGACACAAGGAACTGACACCAGAATTTATAAACGAAGTTATTAGAAAATAAAAACTTGATTATTTTCACGTACATTATATGAGGAAAATTTTAATTAAATCTTCTTTGTGCCGTTTGCAGTACTAGAATTAAAATTAGGTGTCCTTTTTTAACTCATTAAAGCTGGTTGGCATGAAAACTTGCCAGGTAAAGCGAGCAAAATTTTAAAATTTGAATACCAGTATTTTAGTATGGAAATTTTCATATTATTTATACTCTCAGGTTTTAACCCGTTCCGGCACGGGCAATTATTGTTATAAAATGATCAAATGATCGACTGACACCGGAATTTTAAAACGGCTTTTTCAGAAATTAAAAATATGTTACTATAACTATTTATTGTTAAAGGAAAATTTTACTAAAACATCCTTGGTGCCGTTTGTAAGTTTGGAATTAATATTAAGTATTCCGACCCGGGCACAGTGTGCCGGAAAGGGTTAAGCGATTAAACAAATCCAAATTACAAAGTGGCTAAAACTGATGCCGAAGAATTAAAAGAAGTGTAAAGGAGGCTCGTCATTAATGTGTTAAAGATATCGCCCTCGAAAAGGTTTATGGTAGATAAAATGATGCGAGAATAAAGCTAATTACACTATCATTAAAAAAAAAAAAAAAAAAAAAAAAAAAAAAAAAAAAACTAGTGGGAAACAAGCAATTTTATTTTATTTTATTTTATTTATTTTATTTTTATTTTATTTTTATTATTTATTTTTTAAGTAGCCTATACTGCATGTGACAATCATGACGGTGAGAATTACGGGATTAATTTCATGAGAAAAAAATCACAAAATGATAAAGATCATTACTAGCTTTACAACATCATTGCTGATATTTCTCTTTTAAAGTAAGCACTCGTTTCTAACCTTTTTAGCTACGCAGGTAATTGTCGATAAAGATTTTGTGAAACAAATATTCATAAATTGTTTAGTTTTACTTTTTTCTTCTTATTTTAACCCCTTGATGGGCAGTGGGATATTATATATCCCACCTAATTTTAATCAAAATTTGTACTCGAAACTTTTTATAAAATTTAATTTTATAACTTTGCAAAAAAGTTGAAATATTGCTTTTCCTCAGTTTGAAACAAAAATTTTCGTATTTTCCGGTGTGAGTTCAACACTACAGGAACATAATTACTTGCCCCTTAAAGGGTTAATCTTTTTACGGACAAAGCACTTCTATTGCTAAATGTTGAAAGAAATGCGACACCGGAAATTACGAAAAAATTGATTTGCAAATAATAAAAAGCGATATTTTGCATGCATAATATATGGAAAAGTTTACTTTAAAATTTTGGGGTCATTGTTGCATTTCGTAAATAAAATTTTGTGGTTTCATGGACAAATAACTGTCCATTAAAGGGTTAGATAGCATTTTGTTAGTATATAACTCGTTAATATAACAAAGAATATCTTCTTATTATTTATTTATATTTTGCAATAAGATTTAAGTCATTAAGGGGTCTTGTACCTTTTAAACGCGTCGAACATTAACGAAAAACTTCAAAGTTTGAATTAGTCTATCTTCAAAGCCTTTTTATGTATAAACATGAAATTTTGGATATTGATTAAACAGATTGCGCTTTGTAATATGCTACCATTAAAAATTTATTAACCCTTTACAGAATTTGTGTATTGTTGAAATCAAAAAAGATCCTTTTTTACCCCATAAGTCATTGCGTGCATGATATCTTGAGAAAGTATGTATGCATTGGCATGAAATTTGGTAAAGGTACTAAACATATATGTGTGTTTAAAATGATCTACTCTTCGGCTAAAATTATTTCATTAACTATAAAAAAAAAAAAATGTTTTCTTAAATATATATATATAAAAATTTTGTATTTTTAATGAATAAAAATAGTCATAACTAAAAATATTGCCATTGTAAATACTTAAAAGTAGATAATTTTAAACACACATATTTGTTTAGTATATATACCAAATTTAATGAGAATCCATACATACTTTCACAAGATATCATGCGCGCAATGACTTATGGGGTAAAAAAAAGAACTATTTTGATTTCAACAATACACAAATTCTGTAAAGGGTTAATAAATTTCTGTAGGTAGTATATTACAAAGAACAATCTGTTTAATCAATATCCAAAATTTCATGCTTATACATAAAAAGGTTTTGAAGATTTCAAACTTTGAAGATTTTCGCTAATTTTCGACGCGTTTAAAAAGGTACAAGACCCCTTAAATAAAAAAGCATCATGTTGATCTCGCGTTTCGAGTATTCTTTTTTAAAATAAAGACATCGTAAAAGTTTTTAAGGGTTATGAACTAGAATTTTTAAGATAAACCTTTAATTATACTAAAAGCGATGATATCTTAACACTAAAATTAGTGTGTATAACCAATATTTATTTATGTCATTGAAAGCAATGAAATTCTGTTATTGAATGTCGTTAATTGAAGAGCAATGAATTGTGTTATTTAAAAAAAATGTCAAGCAGATCTTATTTTTCTTTTTTAAATATATATATCGTAAAAAATTTAAGGGTTAGGGACTAGAATTTGGATGACATATATTTAATTATACGAAAAGTGATGATATCATATTTAAAACTTGAATTACGATGCATAACCATTTTTTTTTTTCGATTTTTTTTTTTTTTTTTTTTTTTTTTTTTTTTTTTTTTTTTTTTTTTAACATTGATGACATTTAAAAATTATTATTTTAAAATGTTTTACGACGGATATTTTTTACATTCCGATGTTATGTGCTTACATACAGTTTAAAAAATATGTTTCACTACCAGTTTCGGAACATAGAGAAATATTTATTAATATGTAATACTATTAATACAATTAATGAAAACATGAAACCGTCGTTATTTAAAATTATTACTTTTGAATACGAAAACTGAAATAGGAAATCGATTTAAGAAAACACTACAACTTAATTTTCATTCACAACATGCACGCAATGATAAAGATCATTACGAATTTCAGAAAATAGTTCTGAAATTTCTTGTTTAAATTACACACTTGTCGTCAACAGAATGTAATTATCTGTAACGACTTCGTGATATATCTGGAAGAAATATTCGTGAAAATTACATAATGTACGGAGATTGTTATCAAATGCAACAATGACAATATATTATGCAAAAGTTGATTTGGTTGAAAATGATAAGAAAGGATAAAGGCTTTATATGTAACAACGTTTTCAATTTATAAGTATAAAAGTTGTCAAATAACAACTGTTTTGACAGTGGAATAAAATGTAAAAAAAAGTTATTTTTGACGATATGAAACGCATATTATACACTCATATATATATATATGCGTGCATTAGGAAGGCGAAACAGTTGTCTTATCAGATTAAGACCAGTGGAATCATAAGTGCAGTCGAATCAGTTAACCCTCTTGCTGCGTAATTGTTTTATCAAAGTAGCTTCACGATGAGAGTCTTTTAAAAATTTTTATTCTTTTGTCACCGATTTTTGAAATAATTTTTTTTATATAATTTAAATTGAAAAATGCTCCGATTAAATAAAGCAAAATTTACAACGAAAAAGTAATTGGTGGGAATAATCAAGGAGGGTTAATTAGATGAAAAAATGCATCCCCTTAGAATATTTCGGGTTGCACAGCGAGAGGGTTAAGTGCAGTCCAATCAGTTTAGTGCAGGCGAATGGCGAGGCAAATAAGAAATCCACAAAAAGTTTTCTAAAAAGATAACTCATTGCAGAATAAAAAAACTGTTTATTCCTATTTCACATCATAGCACCGCTTTCCACAACACCGAATTTTCTGGAGACACAATAGATGCGATGATAAAATTTAGATGTTTAACCCCTTCACGCTCGAATTAATTACGGTTAAAAAATTCAAATTGTTTATTGGCACCACTTTTATGAAAAAGAAATATTCACCTTATTTAATGACAGGAAAAACGATACTAAAATATAGCATATTTCACTATTTTATAAAAATGGTGGGAACCAAACAATCTGAGTGAAAGACGCAGCCCAAAGCGATATAAGTAAGCGTCCTATCTTAAATGTGAGAAGTAATCGCAAGATTAAAAGCGAGGTCACATCAATCAATGTCATACGCCACGTAGCGGATGGAGTGTGAACTACAGGTAAATACCTAACTGTTTTCTTACTGACACCACTAAAATTATAAAGTTTCTTTCATCTTGATTAATAGCTGAAGTGTTTCTGCTAAAGCGAAGAAAACTTCGTAGTGTCAAGTGCGTCTGGATGCCCCTCTCGCTGCGACGCCATTAATTTGCAATAAGTGTGGCATACAAAATTTATTTCCATGAGCGACTGAAGATTTAGGAAATACGCGCCACGCTAAAAGCCCGCGTATGTGAATTATCACTCCATCCACAAGGTGGCGCAACTGTGTTAATTTACGCCTGATTCCAGCATTTAGTTTGTTCGCTTACTTATAACGCTTTGACGCAGCCCGTGAATATGACGGGAGCGAGAATTAAGGGGTTGTGTCGCGTCCTTTCCATACAGCACGTTGCATTTTCCCTCAAACAGCCGTAGGTTATTTAGACAATCAAAAACTCGAAAAGTTCTAGGCTCCAAACTCGTACAAGTTAATTTAAGGAGGATCTATGCGGAAGGTTATAGACGCATTGGACGTTCCAGACAAATCTAAAGACTGTGCCAGCTAAGAATCCAATCAGACCATCCAAACTCATTTCCGATAAGCGGACGAAAATATCAATAAAATATCGCGCCGATGAAAAACGTGCGGAGCGAAAACGGTAGAATAAAATAAGAAATTAAAAAAAAAGTGGTTAAGAAAAATATTCGAAATGATCTGGCGTCTCGGTTTTAGCATTGCGAAACGGTATAGCTTTAAGAAAGATTTTTATAAAAGGAAAATGTTTTGTAGATTAGAAATTTGAATAAAATAAATACTAAAATAAGCGTTTTAAAAGAAAATGAATTTAAGTAGAAATAATAATAAATATATATTATTTAGAGACAGGAAAATAGTGAATATGCGAGAAATTTTGAATAATTTAATAAAGTATCAGGAATAAAAATTTTGTAATATATATATGTATATAACTGTGTATATTAACAGGGCTGGCACGCTTCAGGGAATTTCCAGACCAGGAAATTCTTCGGTACCAGTATTTTCATATAGAAAATCTCTCCTTAAATAAGGCGAAATTTCGTGCATTTAACCTAGATTTAGTTTTCTATTAAAAAAAAATATATACTGATATTATACCTGGAAAAACGTGGAAACCCTCATTAAAAACACTACGTTAACGTCTTATTTCTGCCAAATACACTCATGTCCAAAATTAAGGTCACAAAGATAAAATCTGTGAAAAATTGATGAACTACTCAATGTGTTGCCGCGAAATTTGGAACAGAGTTATATTACAATAGGAGACAGAATACAGCAACATAACAATATGGAGAAGATTTAAATTGTGAATTAATATACAGGGTATATCAAAAAGTGTTAAATCCAGGGTTCGCACAGTTTTACCACAAAATTTTTACAGTACTTTCAAAGTATTTCACTGCAGAAAAATATTCAATAATCTGCGAATAAAGGCCGTGGTTGCAAATTCTGTGTTTTAAAAATTAAATGTAAATTTTCTTATCATTGATAGTGGTGCCAGAGTCCTTGAAAATTCCAAGGAGTGTGCGAACCTTGGTTAAATCATAAATCAGAGATACAGCATTTATCTCGGAGAAAGACTGTCTAATATGGAGTGTGTCCACTGTGCACTGCTATACAAGCCTCACAATGAGCTATCATACTGTTTATGAGGGTTTCAATAAATGTTTATGGCAACAAAACCCATTCTTCCAAAAGCTCGGCTTGTACCTCCTGGCGGGTTCTGAGAGGGTGGTTACCTAGTGCAATGGCTCTTCCTAGAACGTCCCAAACATGCTCAATAGGACTGAGGTATGAAGACCTCCACGGTCAATTCATAGGGCGAATATTATCTTCTTCCCGAAAATCATTAACAAAGTGAGATCTTTGTGGTTTTGCATTGTCGTCCATAAACATGAAGGCCGGATCCACAGCACCCTGGAACAACTTCATATAGCAGTGCTCCACAATGTTTTTGCCAAAAAATTGTTTTCCACCACAAAAAAATTAAAAGTAACATTTGAATTATTTAATAGCAAAATTCTGTCAATCAGTTAAGAAATGTATTCTGCATAAAAATAGTGCTACTCTTGGTGGCCCTCGGGCCACAGGTTGCGCACCCCTATCATATAGGCTTCAAGGACATCATCCCTAAAGCGATGTGCGTTGACAGTACTCCCATCGAAGACGTGCAGTGGTGTTACTAGCCCAAAGCGATATCAGTAAGCGTCCTATTTTAAATGGGAGAAGTAGCCGCAAGATTAAAAGCGAGGTTACATCAATCAAGGTCATGCGCCACGTTGCGGATGGAGGGTGAACTACATGAAGATACCTAAGTGTTTTCTTCCTCACAACACTAAAATTGTAAAGTTTTTTTCACCTTGATTAATAAATGAAGTCTGCCTGAAAAGGCGAAGAAAGCTTCGTGGAGTTAAGAACGTTTGGATGCCCCTCTCGGTAAGCCATTATTTTGCAATAAATGTGGCGAACAAAACTCATTTCCATGAGTGACTAAAGATTTAGAAAATACGCGCCACACTAAAAGCCCGCGTATGTTAATTATCACTCCGTCCACAAGATGGCGCAACTGTGTTAATTTACGCCCGATTCCAGCATTAAGTTTGCACGCTTACTTATATCGCTTTGTAACTAGACCTTCAATGACAAACTCCCTCCCTATGAGGCAGTATCATTCCATTTTTTTGGCAGGTGGGGAAAGATAGGGAGGGATCGCGGCGTGCGGTACGAAGGGAATGAATGTAGTAGGAACCGATATGATCCGTATTTGCCTCGTTTTGATATTTTGATTAAGCCTGCGCTATGTCTAATGATTTTATAAACAAAAGGCTTTTTTCAAGGCCAACTTCGACTAATTTTGAGTTTATTTTTGAATCCCCTATTTGTTACTTCTACATGTTTGAAGGCTTCCTGAATCCAAATCAATCACAAATTTCTTGTCCGTCTGTTTGTAAATCTGTATTCTTGATTACAATGAAACGAATAAAGATATTCGAAATTTGTTTTTTTTCTTATTAATATATATGATAAAATGAATAGCTGACTAGATTTTGGTGTCATTTTGATGATTATGGAAAAAAATTCAAAATATGTCAGTCTTTAATTTTTCATATACAGCATCCACAAAATTTGTCACAAGTATACACACATAGACAGATTCACAGATAAACATTTTCTAAAAATAGTCATATCATATATAAGACCTTCAGAAGCTTAAAAATCCGTCGAAAATTTTCACAGATCCAATATTTCCATCTTGTAAAGATAGAAAAAAGTGAAAAATGCTGAAGGTTGTGGAGAGCATAGGATTTTTTCTTTTGAATTTTTCCATAAAGGAGTACTTCAACATGATTATTACTTAGGATGTATCTGCTTACAAAATAAAATCAAAGCAATTCGAAAGCTCGTAAATAAAGTTGTCCAATTATTAATTTATCTACTTTTTTAGGGGGGAGGAGAGGTACAAATGACACAATTTTACGATAGTTTAAAGTTAAAGAATTATGCAATCTAATACAAATAAAATTCAGTAATATGGCTTTAGATACGTTACTTACTTTTATTTTTCACCAATTTTAAGATAGTTTAAAGTTAAAGAATAATGAAATTGAATACGAAAAAAATTTAGTAATCTGCTTTAGATACTTTACTTACTTTTATTTTTCGCCAAAAAAGCAAACTTTAACTAAATCTTGCTCCAATTGCAATTCTGTAGTTACATAATTTTAGCAAGGAGACGCTATCACTGCAGCTAAACTGGATAACATTAGTGAGATTTGAATTTTAAAAATCCGATTTCAATAATAAAAAAATGATTTTCTCTTATTTTATTTAATAACCAAATAATAAATAAAACAAAACAAAAATTATATCTTCAATGTTCCGCTATTGTATTTTAATTTGAAATTGATAGATTGAGCCACCATTTCAATTGACTGCTCTACCTTTCCCACCTGCCAAAGAAAGGGAATGATCCTGTCTCATAGGGGGGGGGGGGAGTTTGTCATTGAAGGGCTAGTAGTGGTGTACGACTGTTCAACATTATGCTGCCCCAGACAGGGATTCTTTTGCCACCAAATCTGTCGATTTCTTTTATGTAGGAGGGATGATAGCGATCTCCATGTTCTCTGCAGATGAAGATTCGACGATAATCACTCAGCATGTGAAATCTCGACAAATCACTGAAAAGAACTGATGGTTTTGTCCAAGACTGATGGTTTTGGCTCCACAACAACCGGGCTTACCTGTTGGATGCAGTGAAAGGGACACACATGTGAGGACGTCGAGCTTTTGGAATGAGGCCCTTGAAGCCTATGTGAGGTTGTTCCGGGGTGTTGTAGGCCCCGACGTCATGTTTATGGACGATAATGCGGAGCCACACATTGTAATGATTTTCTTGAAGAAGAGAATATTCACCGTATGAATTGGCCCTCGAGGACTTCAGTCCTATTGAACATGTTTGGGATGGTATAGGAAGAGCCATTTCACAGCGTAACCCCCTCCCAGGACTCGCCAGGAGTTAAAAATCGCGTTTTTTGAAAAAAATGGCCTTGGTTGCCACAAACACTTATTGAAACCCTCATAAACAGTATGAGAGTTCGTTGCGAGGTTTGAATAGCAGTGCACGGCGATCACACTCCATATTAAAGAGACATTTCCTGAGATAAATGCTTTATCTCTGATTCATGATTTAACACTTTTAGATTTACCCTGTATCTGAATTCAGAAATAAAATCTTTTCCATGTTGTTATGTTGCTATATTCTTTCTCCCATTATAATATAAATCTGTGCCAAATTTCGTGGAACACAGTGAATAGTTCATCAGTTTCCACAGATTTTAGTTTTGTAACCTTAATTTTGAACATGAGTGTAGTACGTAGTATTGCCATAAGGACGCATTTTAAATAGTTATAAAAAATGAAGAATTTCCATAACGCTGTGTAGATGTCAACAGTTGCAAAAAAAAAATGACTTTTTTACAATTTCATTCACTTATTTATTTAATATTTGGAAAAATATAAAAAAAGGAAAAATCATGATTAGTGATTAGGTTATGAAACTTATTACATTATAGTCAGAATATATTTACGAAATAACATGTTTTTCTTTACAGTAACATTAATCTAATATTAAATAATGTATAATATTATTGTATCTAAGTAGTAAAGATCGTAGAAAACACTTAACAAGTTAAAAACATATTTTGAGCGATTACACTCCTTTCTCGGTGCCGGGTACGAATTTTTGTACAGCTCTGTATACGATCTAGAAAATATATAACACAGTTGGAAATTAACTCTCAACGATTACCACCTGTATGCGGTAATGTACGCGAAACCTGTTTTTCAAAACTGTCGGTATACTAAGATTTATGGCAGGATTCACATGTTATGATAGAATTAAGTTTAGCTAGAAACCGCGCAACATGGATGAAAACACCATCGGTAGATGGCAATGGGACCAGATTCCTTTCATCATGTATATGAATTTTTGTGTTTCTGAAAACATATCTTGTATACTAAATTAAAGTTCCGCTGGTAAATGCATTACACAGTTGTAGTTACTAATTTAAAAATGTTCGCTTATAGTTTTTAATTAATGCTATTTTTTTAAGCCAGGTTTCTAATAAACAGACTTCAATTTACTAACATAGAACTAAGCTCAAGAACATATACTACGCATAAACAACGCAATTCTAGAACTTATTGCTTTAAGGCGGAACTTTTATCCAATCATTCTCTATCTCCCTTTATATGAACCTTGAATGCTACGTACACCATATTTCATAGAAAACAAGTTTTATTACATTATAATGGTTATATATAGGGCAGTTATAACACCTTCATTAGATTTCTACGAGTATAACGTCATTGCAATGCATTGTAAAAATTTCCTTACCTTTGACCAAAATATAACGGATTCATTTGCGTACACCTGCGAAAAAATTAAAGATACAGTGCGCAGCAAAATTTTAGACAATGATCAATTGTGCTTCAGTACTGAGAAGTATGTAACGAATTGTTGTAACTCAACTGTCATATATTACTGGGGACTTATCCTTTATTTCCAAACAATAAATTTAAATTTATACACTTTACATAATATATAATGGCAAAAAAAATAATATTGTGGCAAAAGTATAGACAATCTGTCTATTTAGAGAAACATATGTATAAATTAAAATCGAACTACACCTACATTAAAATAATTCTTTTGATTTTGTTAAAAAACTTCATAATTTTAAGCCGCAGGGTCACATGATGGCTCCTTTTCATGATAAATCATTATTTACAAACGTTCCGGTCGAGGGGGCTTTAGATTGCCTCAAGAAAAGGCTTTGTGGATTCCATTTCTCTTATTTTGAAATCGAGGAGCTTATCCTTCTCACTCGCGCTTTCTTGTCTCAAAATACTTTTGTTTTCAAAGGTAATTTCTTCCGTATGATTGACGGCTTGGCTATGGGTAATCCTGTTAGTCCAATTTTTTGCCATATTTATATGCACTATTTTGAAGTCAAACTTTTTGAAATTTTAAGATTTCCGTTCTATGTTCGTTATGTTGATGACGTTTATGTCCTGTTTGAAATAAATTCGGATATTAATCATATTCTCTTTATTATGAATTCCATTGATCCCTGCGTTCAATTTACCTTTGAAATTAAGTTCAATAACTGTATTTCTTTCCTGGATGTCCTTCTTATTCGATGTGAAAATGGCTTTCAGACTACCGTCTTTCGTAAACCTTTTGCTGTCAGCCTCCCACCTCACGGGCATTCTTCTGATCCCCCTAACCAGAAATTTGCTGCTTTCAATACTTTTGTTTTTCACGCTACCAATATTTGTTCCACTCCTCAGTTACTTAGTCCTGAACTTAATTACTTCAAAGCTGCTGTTGATCGTGGTTATTCCTCTAATATTATTGATTCTATTTATAAGAAATTGACGAAATCCGTCCATTCTGAAAACTATTCTAATTTAAACTCTAATACTTCAGTTGTGTTACCATTTTTACCTAAAATCAGTCAGCAAGTTGCTAAAATCTTAAGAAGTTTTGATTTTAATGTTATTTTTTCTCCTGTTAATAAAATCACTTTTTCAAATCTTAAACACCCCGTTTATCGCCTAGATAACTGGGGTATTTACCGAACCTCTTACCAGTGTGGCGTTTCTTATATTGGCCAGATTAACGTGCTCTTAGATTTCGTTTAAAACAGCATGGAGGATATGTTAAAAATCAGGAGCTAAAACGTTCTTCTATTGCCCAACATTCTTGGTCTTCTTAACTTAGGTTCGATTTTTCCTTAGCCACCATTATCCAAAAAATGTTCTTCTATCCTTGATCTTGATTTTTTGGAAAGCTTACAACATCATTAAGAATTTTCTCTCTTTGTTCAATGACTTATCTAGTACTCCTGATTTTCCAAGTATTTGGAAAGCATTAATTTAATTTTCCTTTTTTTGGTTTCTTTTTCTCTCCTTCTCCGGTAGATATCGCTACTTGTCCACCCAGTCGTTTCCACTGTTTCTCTCTCATTGTTTGTTTCTGTCGCCTTCGCTACCCACATAGGGTATATAAGCCAACGTGTCTCAGTCTATCATTTTGCTCAGCCTTGCTTTTTCTAGCACGCTGTTCCTTTTTTCCCTATCTTGCACTGAAGAAGAATCTCGCTGTAGATTCGAAACAGCTGTTTGCTGCTTTTTCACGCATTATTTGTGCATTTTAATCGTTGGTTTACTGCTCTTTAATACACCTGCATTGTCTGCTATTTGTGCAAAAATGTGACTTTCCATCTAAGAAACTAAATCCTGCGTCACTTGGGTGCCTATTTCGTACCAAACACGTTCAACAACACAACGAAGTTCATTTATAGAGGAATATTGTCAAAAAATTGCATAAACCGTATGAGATATGATGCCACAAAAGTTTTCGGTTGAGTTCAGATCAGGGCTACACGCGGACCAGTCGAGACCAGTAATGTTTTGAGAGTTAAACCAATATTTTGATCTGTATGCAACATGGATGGACGCTTTATCTTGCTCACATACTTACTTTGGAGTTAATAGTTCACTAAACGGCTGTAAATTGTTTTCCAATGTATGTATATACTCTTACGCTGCTTGACGACCAATGAGAAATTCCAGAAATACTTGAGGATTAAAACAAAGTGAGGCCCAAATAAATAAGCCTTTCGAGGGCGGTGTCCTTAAAAATGAACACCTAATTTTAACTCCAAAACTGATAAATGACATCAATAATATTTAATTAAAATTTTCCTTTTATAATGTAAGTGAAAATAAGCAAGTTCTTATTTCGTAATAAGTTCGTTTATAAATTGTGGTATCAGTCCATTATCTCAAAAGTTTATAAACAGAATTACTCGGCGACGGAGAGAGAATAGCTCGCTGCATTCTCGACAATTTTTTTTGTTAGATTTCAAGGCTGGTTGTTTTATTATTTTCATGTAAACTAATTTACATCTTTCTTTAATTCGTCTAAGAAAGTATGCGTTGACACAGAAAGCTCTGACTCACTGTTAATGCGACGGACAATTATCATTTGTCTAGATGCCAGTTAATGGATCCTTTTACCATCTCTACTATTGTGAATGCACTTAAATACTTCATGCATGTGACGTCATAATTTTGAAATTTGCGTTTTTCCGTGAACAGTTGCCAAATATCACGAAAGTGTCTAAACTTTTGCAACATGGAAATTTCACTTTTTTCAGTTAAATTGAATAATATGCTGCAGTAAAACCGTTATTTCCGTCCTAAAACGTTTAAATTGTATTTAAAAATGAGTACAGCCATTTGTATAACGCAAGTCTTCGTATTTTTTATTTAAAGGTTAAATAACACCAGTGTCTTGACATTTGCTGAGGACTGTAGGACATAATCATTTCGACTTCCTATTTTAAACCTTATTAACAAAAGTCAGTAAATATCCGTTGCAAATTCGTCCCTACTTTAGAAAATTATAGCGCACAAAAGCAGACGAACAGTCAAACTACTTTTTGTCTATGTTCAAAAGTATCATAAGATTTTTCACGATAGGCATACTAAAGGCGTGCAATACTAAAAACAACATTTTCGATGGTATGATAAATATTGAGATTATGCACCTGATATTTGCTTGAACTTCAGACTGTATTGTAAGGACGAATGTTCAATGTATTTAAAAATACTGCATGGATGAATGCTCTTATCAGCAGGGCCTGATTACCAACGAGGCACATTCCCACCAGTAAAAAGAAGCGGAACATTTTGCTTCATTTATGGCAGAAATTTTACATGAAAACTGCGTTTAGATAAAGCGAACATTTATTTTAAAATTTATAGTTGTATGTGTGCCCCGTTGGTAATAAGACCCTGCTTGTCAGCTGATTATTATATTAAAGCTCATTTATTAGAAGGCTATTTTTACCACTGTTAACATTGCAGTCATTCAATAAAACAAATTAAATAAACAAAAGCAGGAATTAAATTAACACGTTTACGCCGGCGCTGTGGGTCACACTCGACTGTCTCAGAGCTGCCAAGTCTCCGGCTTTTTTTATACCAGTATTTTAATACAGAAAATGTTGTTTTATTTAATTAGAAAAATTGGGCGATTTAAAGAAACAGCATTTTATCTAAAATATCAGTGGTGTGCAAAAAGCCGGAGACTTGACAACTCTGAGACAGTCAAGTGTGACCCACCACGCCGGCGTGAACGTGTTAAAAAAAATGTTACCGTAATTTCTGGTGTATAGCCCGCAGATCAAACAATTCAGTTTGGACCCAGAAATTTTATTCAGTATTTGAAGACCAATATTTGCCGTGATCTTAAAAGTTACATTTTATTTTTAAAAAATTCTGTGTCGAAACACGATTGTTTGATCCGCGGGCTATACACGCGAATTTACGGTACTTTCTTTTTAACAAAATTCCTTAGTTGTTCCTCACTTGTCCTTTTTGGTTATTTTCTGATAAAATAGTTGTGTGATTCCATTAATTAGTGAACATTCTAACATGTATTGATTTATCTGGAAAAAACTCTTAACCTGTGACATGTCATTAAAATCATTAAATTGTCAATAAGTGATATATATATATAAAAGTTTAACACAGACTGAATAAAATAAATCTTCTAAATCAGGAATTGTTGTTATCATTACAAAAGTTCATATTACTATGGTACTTGCAAATTGCATTTGATTACGTCTGAAAGAACGTTAAAAGACAAAAAAATATTAAAGTATTAAACAAAAAAAAAACATTTTAAAATACCAATAATAATAATAATAATAATGGTAGTAGTAGTAGTAGTAATGATAGTAATAATAGTAGGAGTAATAATAATAATAATAATAATAATAATAATAAACTAATAATGAAATCTGCGTGAAAGATATTCATAAATATAAAATTATAGACATACTACACATAATATTCAGATAGGCCTCGTTTTTATTTTTGAAATTTAGATATTGTATTTTTGTTACTTATTATTATTATTATTATTATTTTGTAATTGCTAATTGATTAACTCATGATCTGGTTACTGTTATCTCTGTTTTATTTCGTTGTAAAAGTAAAATACGTTAGCTCATAAACTACCACGGAATTATGAGTAAAGAGGAATTGACATGTTCTCAAAATGGTCAAGCCTCATATGTTACCGTTTTTGTAAGGCTGTTTACCGATGGGGCTAAATTCCACCGTAAATATGAATAGAATAGTATAGCTATTTAAACGCCTTATTCATGCAGGCATTCTTCCGTAAATAAATCAAAAATATCTTTACGCTTTTACTGATTGACATAACGATATTTAGTCATTACGATTTACCCCACATTTTGACAACACACACAATCCTCCTGTCAATATCAGTCAAAGATATCATAATGCCCCGAGGCAAACTTACACTAGTAAAAACGAATAGAATCTTTTTTCTTATTTATGATAGACATATTACATGCATAAGGTTTTGCAGTGTTCTGCATATTCTGCAGTGCAGGACAACTCACCATTGGCACCTTCTACGTTCTACATTGCACATTGCATCTATTAGCCAGCCGAAGCCGACACAGGGAAGTGGCCCAGAGCCACCAAGACGAAAATGTCTATTTAAATTTATCGGTGGAAGTTTGACCCGGCAATAATCAGGCGCTATTGATTTGACATAAACAAACAACAGCCACCATCTTAGAGTTGCCTCCTTAATTACTTCGTAAGCAAGTGATAAAAATAACTTCATGTGTCTCCTTCTCGTCATTCATAGCTCCATTTAAAACAGTTTTGCTATTAATATTTTCGCTACTAGAGTGTTTCAAAAGTAATTTCTTTTTTGGAATTAAATATTTGTTGTAATACTCCAACATGAAATAAAAATATCACAAATAAAAACAGAAACTGTGAAAATCTATGGTTTCTTTCCATCTTCTTGTAAGTTGAACAATATCATTTTGATTCCAATCTTTCTATGTGGAAGCAAAGAAGTCAAGCGAACACCCTTGAAGGTCGTCAACATTAGAGGAGCACCTTCCGCAAAATATATATATATATATATATATATGTCACGGAACGGAACATGTAATAGTCCGAAGGAGCAAGGTCCTGAATAAATTGGGGATGGCTCAAAAGTTCCATTCCTTCAAGCTTCTCTACTTTATTACAATTCTTGTGAGAGCTATGAATTCTTACATTGTCTTCTTGGAGGTAAGTTCTCCCTTTCTTTATCAATGTATGGTAATTGCTTTTAAAGTCGCGTACATTCTGTTCAGATGTTCACAGTAAATTTCAGAGTTGATCGATCTACCATGGGGAATGATTTCAAAATGAATGACTTGAAGTTCACCAGACGCTGATCACGAACTTCTTTTCAAACCGCCCTTGTTTTACAACAGTTTGTGCTGATTGGCTCATACCAACCATTGTTTTCCATTATCAGGGTTTGATATACATACCCATTACTCATCATATGTCAACATGCGTTTAAAAATACCCAAATCCTGTGTGTTTTCCGTAAGAGTTTTGCACATTTCCAGTCGTTGATTTACATGTTGTGTAATTCGTTAACCCCTTCGGGACGGGAGCCTTTTACAAAATTTTTAATCTTTT
The DNA here is from genome assembly GCA_963932465.1 of Maratus speciosus. Taxonomy (NCBI): domain Eukaryota; kingdom Metazoa; phylum Arthropoda; class Arachnida; order Araneae; family Salticidae; genus Maratus; species Maratus speciosus. The sequence goes on along the minus strand of OZ010794.1, from coordinate 237,651,464 downwards.
GTCACCGTTTTTTAAAAACAGAAATTTGTGTTTTCTTGAATCGAGGAAATTCGCTGATTAAATAAGGCAAATTTTTCAGTAAAATTTTACTGGTGAGAAAATACAAGGATTCTCAGCGGTTCATGCGGCACGTATACGTGCCGCTCGTCCCCAAGGGGTTAAAGAGGAACACACTTATTAGTTCATGCAATGGAGTTATGAATAAAGAGGAGGAGACATATAGTGTACTGTCTACCGGTTGCGAGTGAAGTAACTGAGGAGGTTTTCACAAGATGGTGGCTGCTTTTGTTAAATCTGATTTTAAGTTTCTGATTACTGCTAGGACAAACATCTAACGGTAAAATTGAATAGAAAATTTCGTCTTATTTAAGCGTCTTTTTCATGGAATTTTTTCTCAAAAATTTCCTGAAAATTTCTATTTGTTTTTACTGGTGTTACTATGTCTTGTAAAACTATTAGTTTGTTTCCCTGGTTGTCACAATATGACGGAAAGGCAGGGCATGACTACCGGCAAAGTAAACTCCTACCAGTAAAAATTAAAATCCGTTTCTGCCGTTAATTATGACTGAAATTTTGTAATGAAAATGTGTCTAAATAAGTTGAAGATTTCTATATAAATTTACTGGTGGAAGTTTCCACCGACGGTAAACAACGTCTGCGATAGCGGTTACAGTTGATGCATCACTATTTTAAAGCTATGTCAGTTCCTCTTTATTAATAGTTCCATGGTTTCCACTGTTTCTGTAGCTTATGTAAAGCTTGACATATAGTGTCCTTCGACAGGGTTCGTACGCATCAAGGTATTCGGGAGATTTTAGGTGTTTTCATACCAGAAACTTCGTAAAGTACTGGTCTGTATATCTCAAAATAGATTTTTGTGGTGTCTATGAAGCGTACGAACTCTGCCTACACGATCCTAGCTACTCTGAAAGTTTCCTCGTTCTGATGGTTGGATTAATCTTTAGTTTTTGCTTAGCCTCTTCAAGGGCGGTGGTTCAATTTTGTACCACCTAATTTTAATTCCTAAATGCCACATCCTCACCAGAATATCGAAATGAAAATTTTCCTTTTATCAAGTACGTGAACAAAAGGTTTTGCTTATTTTGAAATAAGTTTGCTTGTAAATTCTGGTGTCAGTTACTCATTTCAGCATTTAACGAATAAAAGTGCCTTGCCCGGAAAGGGTTAAAACCTTCGAGATTAACAAGTGATGGTTTCCCAAGTATAGGTTTTATTTCAAAATGAATGTCACCTCTTTTAAAAAGTTTGAACCAGTTTTGGACTGTACGATCCCTGATCATATCTGCCCCTTCAACTTCTCAAATCTGTTTCAGCAGCTTTATGACCCATATAAAATAATGTCTCAAGAAGCGTAATATTTTGTGACTTAAATCAACCATTATTTGTCCTAGAAATATGTAAACGATTCGGTATTAGTATAACAAAAAATGGAGGAACACGTACTCTTTAACCTTCTCGCTGCGCAACCCGAGAGTTTCTCGGGTAACGTAAAAGTAGCAAAATTTGTGCAACCCGAGATTTCATCGGGATGCATTTTTTCCGTCTGATTAACCCTCCTTGATCATTCCCAAAAGTAACTTTTTATTGTAAATTTTGCCTTATCTAATCGGAGCATTTTCCCGATTAAATCAGGCGAAAATTTTTGTTTTGAAAAACCGGTGACAAAAGAATAAGAATTCTTAAAAGATGCTCGTCGAGAAGGAATTTAATACGCAATTTTTGAAGCTATTTTAATAAAACAATTACGCAGCGAGAGGTTTAATGTAACATAATGCATTGGTCACTAATTATAAGATAGTGACATATATAACTTTTCACATATAGATATTCAAAAACGAAAATATTTTTGATACACCTTAATATATTAGCTGTGTTATTTTAACCGAACATTGAACGATTTTTTCTTATGGAAACATATGTTTCATAGTCATATTTAGAGTTAGATACAATAATTTTTAAAATGTTATTATTTAGGTTATTTAATAGCAGACATTTCAGTTTATCTAAGGAGCGATTTTTTATTTAAAAACACAGGACTGAACTGTGTTACACAGGAACTGAATTTACTTATTAAGTTTACTTTAATTGATTCATATTTACTTCTCTGAGCAGTGTATTTCTTACAGGATTGTGGAAGAAACCGAAATAATTTTAGATGCTAAATTTAATAAAATAATTTTGTGAGCGATTTTGGAAATGCTTTATTCTAAATTTCATATTTTATTTTACTTTTATACAAGGTGGATATAATTAAACTGATTGTACTCAGAGTGTTCTGTAGAGCGATCGAATAGGGAGAATGACGGCAAATTTTGTATGATGGTTAAACAAGACAAGGGACGATGCAGTCTTAAAATAGTTCCAAAAGTCACCGCTAGGGGAATATGTGGCTCTGTGTAAGAGAAAAGATAGTTTTAAAAATTACAGAATCAATACTAAAATCGTTAAATGTGCTAAATAAAAGGTAATTTTATTTCGGTATTGATTCTGCATTTTTTAAAACTCTCTTTTCTGTTACTCAGCTCCACATGTTCCCCTAGCGTTGACTTTAAGAACTATTTTTTTCTTGGCATCCTTCGTCCCCCGTTTTGTTTAGTCTTCTTACAAAATTTTGCGTCATTCTCACAATTAGATCGCGCTATAGAACACTCTGAGTACTGTCAATTTAATTCTCGTCACTTTGTACTTAAATGTCAATTTCAATTTTCGTGAAATTCTCTACCATTTTAATGTACCAACAAAAATGAAGAGCTTGTAAAAGTAATGACTATTTTTCTGTAGTAAACAGTGCATAAAATCTTTTGAATTCCACATAAACGAATAAATTTCCCTCAGAAAAAGATAGTTTCAACTACTCCAAAAGGAACTCCCCGATGCATCATTAGTCTCACTTACTTTATATTATTCGATATGCCGAAGTGTATTTCCATATCAATTTACATACAAAACGTATTTCCATAGTGTTACCTGAAGCAAAATTAATCGTATTGAGAAAATTTTTTTGGTTTTTTTCTTTTTTCTTTTTTTCTGTTTTCCTTTCACGAAACATCATTTATCAAAAGAACAGTCTGTACCCCTTTAAAGAAACGCTTTTATACATTAGCATAGCTGCCAACTTTTACGCTTTTTTCCTACCACTAAAATTTTATAGTAAATATTGTTTTATTTAATCATCGAAATCTCGCGATTCAGCAAGGCGAAGATCTCTATTAAATTTTAGTGGTAGCGAAAAAGCGTAAAGGTTGACAGCTATGCATTAGTATCAGATTGTTATAAAATATACCAATGTGTATTTCTATATCAATTTACATACAAAACTTGCTATATATAATGTTGTATTTTACAAAAACTAATTATATGGTGAAAAACAGTTTCCTTTACTTTATTCAAGCTTTCATTTTCGAGACATTATTTAAGAAAAAATGTCGTGCAAAAGTTTTAAGATTTTATTCTAACATATGTTTATTATATAAAGTAAACAATATTATTTTTCTGAATAAAAAAAAACTAAATCAAGATCTTTCACCACATTAGAATATTTCTTTTCCTTTCTAAGTTAAAGAAATTTAGAAGATTTCTTTAATAATATTATTTTCTTAAATCGTTGTGCAGTAAAATAGGACATATATCTCAGTAGACATCTTTATGATATAGAAAGGTTTGAATTATTATTATATTTGTTTAATTTTAATACAATTATTCTAATTTGTAAATAAAGCATATTGAATTGAAATTTTACAACTAAATAAAAAAAAATTTCCATGCCAGCAATTAACCCTCTCGCCGCGTAAGTAATGCTTCGCGATGAGCGTCTTTTACAGAATTTTTATCTTTTATCACCGGTACTTTAAAGCAGACATTTTTGACCACCGTAATCGGGGAAAATGTCCTGATTAAATCAGACAAAGCTTTCGCTAAAAAATAGCTGGTAGGAATAACCAAATAATATTAATTAGACGGGTAAATGCATCCCCGATGATATCTCGGGTTGGGCAGAGACAGGGTTAAACCAAGGACTTTTGACTTAACCCCTTGAAGGGCGGTGGGATAACATATATCCCACCTAATTTAAACAGGATTTTCACCAGAAAATTTTAACTAAATTTTATATTTTTAACTTTGGAGGAAATTCGTTAAAATATTGCTTTTCCTTGTTTAAAAATAAAATATTTCGATTATTCCAGTGAAAATTCAGTATTTAGAGACAGTTTTGCTTGCCGCTCAAGGGGTTAAGCCCCCAATGCTCTATCCACTGAGCTATAGGGTTCGTACGCTTCAAAGACTTCCAAGGTGGTGTACCAGAAATTTTGTGAAGTGATATTTGCCTTATTTAATGAAAAACAAATTCTATCTTCAGGTAGCGACAAGTACTTTATAGAGTTTCTGGTACTAAAACACCTAAAATCCCCTGAATTCCTTGATGCGTACGTCCCTTGGCTCTGATCTAGCTTGAACCAATCTACATGCACAATTCACTGAGCACATCTTTTGACAAGAGCATCTGATCTGTTACTTGAAACAGACAAACATAATAAATAGCAGGTAATTTAACTACAAGTAAACAAATATACGAAAATACATTTGATTAATTTTAACATAATCAATCTATTTAATGAATAAATCATAACCAGTGCTAATTTTACTTGTGAAGTATTCCGCTTAGTCTTGTGTGTGCGTGTGTGTGTGTATGTATGCGTGTGTGTGTATTGTGTATGCTAGTTCCCTGTTCCTTGTGTGTAGCAATTTTCGGACAGTTGAAAAAAATCTGTCTACTTTATCTTTTTAATTGTTCCCGACGTTTTAAAAAATATATCTCTATAACCAAAACTAACCCAAGGTAATATTTGAAGAAATATTGTACTAAATAATTTTTTATTCTGTGCGGTGAATTTGCGAAAAACATGTCGGCATTATCCGATGAGTATTACCCACTAATGGATTCCCTTTATATTAATTTCAAATAGAAAATGATGGTGAAAACGAATTTGTCCTTATAGTCTGTTTGATCTTAGAAGCAGAGACATTAGTTAGAATCCACTGTACAATTCGCATTAGTTTCATGTACAGCAATTATTCTTACTTCTCTTTATGATAAGATAATTTTAAACTATCATGGTTTATCTGTTCTTCTAAGCGATTTTTTAATCCATTAACGACGCATTAACCTCTTAACGCTCGAATTAAATTACGGTAGAATAATTCAAATTGCTTATTGGCACCACTTTTATGAAAAAGAAATATTCAGCTTATTTAATGACAGTAAAAAAAAAAAAAAAAAAAAAGCCAAAATATACACAATTTATCTGTTTTATAAAACCGGTGGGAATCAAACAATTTGAGTAAATAACACAGCCCGAGAATATGACAGGAGCGAGAATTAAGGGGTTAAATTACGGTTTAAAAAATAAATTGCTTATTGGAAGCACTTTTTTGAAAAAGAAATATTCACCTTATTTAATGCCAGGTAAAATGATACCATAATAAAGCCAATTACATTACACTATTTTATAAAATTAGTGGAAATCAAACAATCGGAATAAGAGACACAGCACGTGAATGTCACGGGATCGAGAATTAAAATGTTATTGGGCCTGCGTAAGAGAGTTTTCCATTCATGAAATTTATTTCTGTTCGTCTTCACCATACCATTAAACTTATTTGTGCAGATTTAAATAAGGCTTGAATAATGCATGGGCTACCGGTATTTCCACCAGTGTTATTGTACAGATATTTTTGTAGTTTTTACTAGCTGAATTTATTTTTTAAATTTAGAGAAATTTTCTGTTATAAAATACAGTTGCAACTTTGCTACTGCAGCAACAGCAGGATTGCCAGTTTGGCCTTTTTATATTTTAAAATTTTGTATTCGAACCATAAATTACCTATTATATTTTGCTCTTTATATTATGACAGACGTTTCAGTATAAATTAAAGTAAAAATTCTTTTTAAAGAATTTCCTGCGTAAATTTGAAGTTCCTTTCATTAAAGTAAAGGCCACACTGTCAACCCAGAGTATCACTAGTCTGCAAAGGAATTTGGTTGATAAGGGCAATTTTACGTACCTCAGCCCCTTGATGTAACATACATTTTTTTTCATTAGTATATCTCATAACAAATAAAAAAATAATATTTTGTTCTATAATTAATACTATAATTGGCGGGAAAAATATAATATATAATTAAGTAAATATTATGCACATTAATGGACATAAACACTATTGTTATTAGTTTTAATCCATATACTCAGTAGTAAATTCAACACTAAATGCAAAATTAACATGAATGGAGATTATTAATGCTATTATTTCAATATATGAAATTTCGGGAATAATCAATAACGGATAATAAGTACAGTTTCAGGCACTTTCGGCAATGTGTTTAGTTTTCCTCCTTGCTTTCTTCACCCAAATCACTACTGGATAATCCAGCGTCAGCGTCTTGTAGTATATAAGCATATTCAAGACTTGGTTTTTTAACTTGGGTTGTGACAGATGTAAGCCAGAAACCATGATACGGAAGCAACACGCGCCCAGCTCTTACGCCTACTTTACATTGGCAGTACCATTGAGTGATATTGCTTCGCTCTGTTTTTATATAATAGTTTTTCGTATTTGTGTTTCGTGATCGTAACAGAAATCGAAGGAGAGAATCATCTTAAAGATGTATGTAACGAGAGGAAATACTTCTTAATTTAAATGATCTTGGATGTAAGATTGGATTTGTTTAAGTTGGTTTATCCCGGAAAATTTTGAAGATCTTTACCAGTTAGTTTTAATCCAGATCAACTTTTACATATTGCACAGTGCACACAAAAAGTGTTATTAATATTTTTCTTACATTGAATTATGTGAGTAGAACACCATTAGAGAGACCAGTTCTAAGCTTTACAAATAAAACTGCCAACCAATTCGGGATGACCTCTTTTTAGAGGAATTCATTTTGCACTTTACTAGTTCAAAAATATAGTTAAAATCACACATTGTTATACCCATAAGAAAATAATAATCGGACTCAGAAAGCAGTTCCGGTGTGTCGAAATCAAGATCTCTCTTCTTTGCTACAATTCAGATGTTGTTTAAAAGACTTTCAATATATTTTTTAACCATTGATGTATTCTCACTTACAGGGCGTAAAGATACCAGAGCCAAGTCACTGAATACCAATCCCGTAATATCAGTTTTGCAGCATCGTTTTCCCGACGAATTATAGATTCCAGTTTCTATAAAGGCTTGAGTTTGAGCTGCTTTTGGTAGTCACGAGAAAGTTCTTACACTTACATATTATAAAATTTTTGTTAGAATTGTGGCAACGAGGTAGTGATAAATTTGTATTATGTTGCTTATTTGTGGTGACGTTGGCAGTAGTCGTTGACGCACGATCTCTTATTGTTACCACACAAGAAGAAATAGAAGTATTTAGAGCCCGAAGCGCACGAAATGCATATGATCTGCATTCAGAGCACAACTTAGATCCACTCTGTAGAACGCAGGTTTTAGAACTTTTAAGTATCGACATAACTTTTGTGTTAGAAAAGATACGAAAATCACTATTTGTTTTTCGCCATATTTTACAGCAATCACACTGACTTAGAGGAATTATTATTAAATTTCTCAATAAATATTTACAACAACTGTTTTAGGACACAAAATGGACATCTGAACCGCGTAAATACTTTTTGAGCGCAGCAAAACAAATCTGAACACGCTCTAATAGCAGTGCAACTGATACTCGACTTAAGAAATTTGTGATACTGGCACAAAATATATTTTTCTCTAATAGGTAGAAGCGCACACAGAACCAAAATAAATTAATGCTCATATGAAAGCTTATAAAGAGTATTATCATTGCAAGTCAAAATTATTTTTGTTCATGGAACGCTTCTTAAAGAACAAAACAATTCAAAGATGAAAAAAAATGACAAAAATGTAGGAAAAAGCCGAAACACTCTATTTTCGGGCTATAATTTCTATAACTTACTATTATATTTTGCACGTAAATCTAATATTATAAAAAAAATACATATGCTTAAGTATACAAAAACATCGAAAAAATTTCGAAAATCGCGTGTATGATGGGCGAAAAGTAGTGCTTATCAACCCACATCCTTTTGTGCTGTACCAAAACCGTTGCCATGTCTCCGGCTTTTTCGATACCAATATTTTAATAAAGAAAATATTGCTTTATTTAATTGGAACATTTGAGTGATGTAAAAGAACAACATCTTCTCTAGGTTAATACTAGTGTGCTAAAAGTCGTAGACTTGGCAACTCTGTGTTATGTTTTTTTAGCTTTTGATAATTTGATAATTTTGATTAGCTTTTGATAGCTTTTGCATTCTTATATATCTTGTGAATCTGAATCAGAAAATGACCTTCATTTTTAACAACCAAGTCAGGATTTTTCGCAAGTAATATGCTAAAAGTAAAATGTCAAAAAGTGCGAAAACCTATTATTATAAAAATAAATTGTAAAACTATGTATATAATTTTGGACATTTTTTATAGGAAATTTCGCACGCCTTGAATTTAGCAATTTTCAAAATTTAATTGCTTTAAAGGGATACAGTCAAGAGAGTGAAAAAGTGTCCAAGCTTGGAATCGAACCATAGTCATTGACTATACGCGTCAATACTTTGCCAAAAAGCTATATGGACGATGCAAGCCTGGCACTTCTGAGCCAAGAAATCACGAGGCAAACTCGAAACGAAAGGGAATCCAGCATTGATGAGGTGAATAAATCTATATATATAATTTTGGAAATTTTTCATACAAAATTTCACACGCATTGAATTTTGTAATTTGAAAATTTAGTAATTTGAAAAAAATTAAATCATTTTTTTTTGCATAATAATTTATTAAATATTTTGGCTTTTACTGGGGATTTTCTTTTTTCAGGGAAATAGGAGCGTGAGGCGTAACGTGATGTTTGTTCCATTGCATTTGCTTAAGGTTCTACGTTGTGTCTCTAACCCTAAGGTTCAGAGTGAAGTACGCGAAATGTTTGCTATTATGCACAGCGGGCCTGATTACCAACGAGGCACATTCCCACTAGTAAAAAGAAATGGAATATTTTGCTTGATTCATGGCAGAAATTTACTCGAATACGGCGTTTAGGTAACGTTCTTTTAAAATTTATTAGTGTGAGGGTGCCCTGTTGGTAATCAGGCACAGATTATGATTAACCGGGGAGGACGCGCTCCAGGCCTGATAGGCCCGGCCTGCGTACGGTTTTTACAATTGTCTCCATTAACTTTTTAAAAAATAATCTTTAACTTCTTTTATCGCAAAATTCTCTCCGATTAAATAACCTGACGATTATTATTTGATTTTATTGGTGACAAAGTAAAAACCATACAAACCTTGTTTCTGTGAGCGTTTTCCCGGGTTAAATAAGAATGTTTATTAAAGTCTGATGGAGCCATTTAATAGATTTTCCTCTACGTCTACAATTTACTAAAGGCCAGTTACATCTACGGTCCCCAATCATCTCTAAAGTGGAATACTACATACCTCTACAGGATCAAAGATTGCACCTCCCACCCCCCCACCCCCCTCTCGTCAACGGATCCTTGATATGTTTAGCTGTAAAAATCAAATGTAGCAAAAATCTGATACAAGCCAAGGATACGCCGAAAAATTGTATAATCCAAAAAATGTAATAAATTATTATGAAAAAAAATTTAAATCTATTTTATAGTATCAGAATTTCGCTACTTTTTTATTATTTGTTTATTTATTTATTTATTTATTTATTTATTTTTTTTTTGCTTTTTTCACTTTTAAATTTAAGGTTTGCGAAAAAAATCTGACGTGATGGTACGAAATTGTCATGTTCGGAATTAGTTTAGAAAAATACATTATCATAAGTCAAAAAACACAACACCACGTTTATTTCATTGCTTCAGATTTGTTCGATTTCCTTGACGATTTGAAATTCACGATTTGCAAAAAGTTCTGACACCATGGTTAATAATGAAGGTCCTTTTCATATTCAATCTCTAATAAAAAAAACAACGACAACAACAAAAAAAAAACCATAACCATCACAGGCTTGTGTAATGAGGCTGTAGATATCTGTTATATTAATCGCATGATACAACGTGAAAACTGTCATAAGTTTTATAATGGCGGGATATAAGCATTCATTCATTAATAGCGAACTATGTACTTATATACGTTTCTATGAATGCACAGAAATTTTTTTTGCATTTGAGATGGAAATTTTTTGTTACAAAATTACTTCTTAATTTATATAAATTTTCATCCATACTTTTACTGTGCATGTTTTAAATTTCCTCACTTCAATATTATCACAATATTTATCTGAATACGAGATATAAGCATGTACTAAATTGTTTGTTTAATTCGAAATGATGATCTTAGATCAACACAGGCATTTTGCCATTTCAAAAAGTGATGTCAATCAAGATACCTCAATTTAACCCCTTGAGGGGCGGTGGGATACATTTTATCCCACCTAAGATTAATAGATTTGCACCGGAAAAATTTTATGAAATTTTACTTTTCTAACTTTGGTGGAAAAAAGTCGGAAAATTGCATTTCTTTATTATGAAAATTTTTTATCTAAATTTTCGTTGGGAATTCAGCATTGCACAAACGTAATTACTTGCCCCTCAAGGGGTTAAAAAAGTAGTCCACTGGCAACACTGAAGCAAAGTTTGTTTCTAACTTTCAGATCGAATAATTTAACACCAGAACCGCCATAGCCGTTATTTTGTCCGGTAACAAATTAAAATACTTCGATTCGAACCAGAAATTTCTTTCTAAAATAAGTTAAACATACACAACGGAGAAATAAGTTAAACAGATTAAATAGTTTTTAATAAAAATTCTGGCGTAAAATGTATTTGTAACACTTGAGTAAAATTTTCGGTGGTTCTAGTGCTAATGAAACATTACCATTGATCATTACTGCAATGACAGATTGCAGCTTATTTGATCATAATTTGACTTATTTCTGTTATTGTCGAAGACGTTTACTTACTTTTGATTCATATTCATTTTATAATACAAATTCTGGTGTTAGTTTAATTTCTATGTTATATATTAAACAGCATGTTGGATTTCTAATGGACAGAATAGTCACAGGCAATCTAAATATATTTTTTAATCTTATAACAGCACTATCCATATGCAAGAATTTTTTACATAAATTTATAGACGACCTTTCAGACATTTGAACGTAATGCATTTAAAGCACTAATGACTAGATACATGTTTAATGCCAAATAATGTATTTTGGTTCTAGATAACGTAAAAAAAAAATAGAAATAAACATTACTTAAACTACAAACGAATGACTATGAGTGGATAAGTTTGACAATGAGTGCTGCGATATATGATCGATTCACGTATGTTAGTTTATCTATTAGTATTTTAGCTGTATTAACTGTGTTATTTTAACCCAGGATTGAACGAATGTTTCATTTGGAATCATTTAATTTGTACTCATACTTAGAGTTAGATACAGCAAATTTTAAATTGTAATTCTTGACATTATTTAACACTAATACCGCCAGAAATTTTACTGAAGTGTTATAAAAATATCTTGCACCGGAATTTTTATTTGAAACTATTTAACTTTCTTATTTAACTTTTTTCTCTGAGGTATAATTTAAACTTATTTTGGAAAGAAATTTCTGGTGGTAATTGAAATATTTTTAATGGTACCGGTCAAAATGACCTCTACGGCGGTTCTAGCGTTAATAGCAGACTTTTCCGTTTACGTAAAGTATGTATTTTCATTTAAATATAGTGTTACACAGGAACTAAATTTATTTGTTAAATTTACTTTAATTGATTCGTATTTTCATCACTAAGCAGTGTAATATTCACAAGAAGAGGAAATAAAGTGCAATAGCTTTAGAAGATAAATTTAATAATTCTATGAGTGATTTTGGATACTTTAGATGATTGATTGATGAGTGATTTAGATACTTCATTCTAAATTTCATACTTTATTTTACACTTACTTAAATGTTAACTTTAATTTTAGTGAAATTCAAGGCACTAAAATAAATAAAGACTTTAGAAAAGTAAAGATTTCTTTTTCTGAAACAAACAGCGCATAAAATCTTTTTGAATTCCATATAAATGAATAAACTTCCGTTTGAAAAGTATAGTTTCAACTCCTCAAAAAGAAACTCTCTGATGCATTTTTCTCACTTACATCGTATTATTTGATATACAGAAGTGAATTTCCATATCAACTGACATACAAAATTTATTTATTGTCGCGTTACCTCAAACAAAATTAATCCTATCGTGAATTAGTTTTCCTCTTTTTGCAGTTTTTTTTGTTTTGTTTTCCTTTCACGAAACACCAGTTATCAAAAACATTAAGAAAATAAATTTTGTAGCACATTTGTCTGTCAAATGTTGTGAATGTGCATGTGAAAATTTTTTGTTTAAAAAAAATGGTGCGAGATAGAATTTAAAAATAGTTGCCTGTGGAAGCCCTGTGATACTGATTTATATATCGACGTATCGATAACGATCAACGAAAAGCTGTGCCTAACTTTCAGAGCGATAAATTTAATGAATCATTTCCGTGCCGTGATTATTAATTTCAACTGCAATTACAGATTGCAGTTTACTTGATCATAATTTGATATTTTTTTTAGGATTGCACAATGTGTTTACATAGTTTTGATTTATATTGATTTCAAAATACAAATTCTGGTGTTAGTTTAATTTCTATAGTATATATTAAACAACATGTTCGACTTCTAATGTAGAGAATTGTTATTGGCAACCTAACTATTTTTTTTAACTTCTAACAACGATATTCATATGCAAGAATTTTTTTATATAAGTTTATAGACGATTTTTCAGACTTTTTAACGTAATGCATTAGAAGCGCTAATGACTAGATACATTTTTAATGCAAGAAAATGTATTTTTTAAGGCCAGATATCGTAAAATATAAACATAACTAAAAATACAAATAAATGACTGTGAGAGAAATGTTAAGTTTGACAATGAGTGTTGTTGCGATATATGATCGATTCACTTATGTTAGTTGAGATATTAGTATTGGGTATGCTATTTTAAAATAGGATTGAACGAATGTTTCATTTTGAAGCATATAATTTGTACTCATATTTAGAGTTAGATGCAATAAATTTTAAATTGTAATTTTTGACATTATTTAATAGCAGACATTTTCGTTTACGTAAGGTGTGTATTTTCATTTAAATATAGTGTTACACAGAAACTGAATTTATTTATTAAATCTACTTTAATTGATTGGTATTTCATCACTAAGCCGTGTAATATTCACAAGAAGGGGAAAAAAGTGCAATGATTTTAAAAGATAAATTTAATAATTCTGTGAGTGATTTTGGAAATAGTTTATTCTAAATTTCATACTTTATTTGACACTTACTTCAATGTCAGTTTTAATTTTTGTGACATTCTCTACCATTTCAAGGCACTAAAATAAATAAATACTTTAGAAAAGTAAATATTTTATATCTGAAACAAACAATGCATAAACATGCCCTTTTGAATTCTACATAAATGAATAAATTTGCCTTTGAAAAAGATAGTTTCAACTCCTCAAAAAGAAACTCTCTGATACATTAGTCTCACTTACAGCGTATTATATGATATACAGAAGCGTATTTCCATATCAACTGACATACAAGAATAGTTTACCGTCGCGCTACCTCAAACAAAATTAATCCACAGCCCCCTGAATACTAGGCATGATCGCTGGACCAAAAATGGCGGCTACCGAAGGCGGATTATTTTCAGCGTGTATACGGTCCCTTAAATATTCCTACCAATAATTTTTTGAAGTTTTTTCCGGTTCCGTTTTCTGAGAATAAACAAAATAGAGAAATCTTTTAACTAGTGTTTACAGTACATTAAACTAGTGTCTGCATTTAAGAGACCGTATCTACGCTAAAAAAAATCTGCCTTCGGCAGCCGCCATTTTTGTGTGAGCGCTCACGCGCGGTGGTTAATCACATGTAGAATTTTTTTTTCTCTTTTTGCATTTTTTCAGTTTTTCTTTTACGAAACATCATTTATCGAAAACAGTTACCAAAATTTTAAAGGAAAAGCTTTTATACATTAGTATCAGTTACATTATATTATAAGATATACCAAAGTGTATTTCTATATCAATTTACATACTGAACTTGTTTCATATAGTGTTGCATTATAATAAAATTAATTATATCGTGAAAAAATAGTTTCCTTTTCTTTTTTCAGCCTTTCATTTTCGAGGTACAGGCCTGCCACAGACGCCTTTTTTTCTATTCTATTCGCACCACTATTTAAAGAAAAATAAATTTTGTAGTATATTCCTGTCGCAAATGTTGTCTAAGTCTATGTCAAAGATTCTTGTTTTGAGAAAGTGGTGCGAGGTAGAATTAAAAAAAAAAAAAATGTCGCCTGTGGCAGCTTTGGAGATATCATTTATCAAAAAGATCCCATGCAGATATTTCCAGATTTTTTTCTGACATATAGTTATCATGCAAAGTAAACGATATTATTTTCTGTATAAAACAAATAAAATGGACTGCGTTTCACCATAAGAGAATACTTCCTTTAATTTTTAAGTTAATGAATTTCAGAAGATTACATTTAAACCAATGAGATTTGGCTTATGACGCCAATGATCTACAACAGTGCTAGCCTGAAGAAATCTGGCTTGCACAATTCAATGAGCCCATCTTTTAAAAGAGCATCTGATCTATTACTTGAAACAGCTCATCAGAATAAATAACAGGTAATGTAACTCCAAGTAAACAATAGATACATAAATATATTTAATTAGTGTTAAGAAAATCATTTTAATTGGTAAATAAATCATAACCAGTTCTAATTTTACTTATTATATATTCTCTTTATCCTTGTTTGTGTGTGTGTGTGGTGTGTTCAAGTTCTATGTGGGTAGCAATTTTTGAACCTTGTAAAAGAAATCTGTTTTTTTTTTTGTTTGTTTTTTTTTTTTTTTTGTTACTGTCATTGACATTTTTAAATATCGCTATAACCAAATTTAAACCAAAGTGGAGTTTTAAGTTAGGTGAAAAAGAAAAATTACATACAAAACTGGATTGGTTCTCTGAGGTGAATTTGTGAAAAAATGCCCCCATTATCTGATGATTCGTGCCCATTGAGTAGCGCCTAAAGGCGCATTAATTCCAAATATAAATTGGCAGTGAACACGAAGTAGCCCTTATAATCACTTTCTTCATAGAGGTAGAGGAATTAATTTGAGATCAGTATATAACTCTCATTAGTTCCATGGAACGTATTTGTTCCTATTGTTCTTTATTTTATACAAGCAAAACCATCGGCTTTGCGCGTGTAATAGGTGAAATATGCCAAGTGGTATTTATGTACTTATTTGTATTAGAAAAATTACACTGTTGAGAATAATTAAAAATTTCTAATTACCGTAATTTCGGGTGTATAGCCCGCAGATCAAACAATTCAGTTTGGACCCAGAAATTTTATTCAGTATTTGAAGACCAATATTTACTGTGATGTAAAAAGTTACATTTTATTTTTAAAAATTTCTGGGTCGAAACACGATTGTATGATCCGCGGGCCATACACCGGAAATTACGGTACCTTACAATTTCACTAAACACTGCGTTATCTTATATGAGAATTAAATTAACAGGTAGAACTTAAACTAATTCGAAATAAATGATCATTTAGAATGCATTTTGAAATTTTTACGCTCATCTCAGTTTTCATTTGAGGTTTATAATTTTTTAGAAATTATTTTTAGCGCACATTTACATCTTAAAAGTAATCATCATGCTATATTCCGAGCATCTAGTCTATCAGTCTAACAGCCCTATGATGGTAGTATCAATTAGGTAGTAGCAATTAGGTGGTAGTAGCAATTTTATAATGCCTTTCGCTCCTGCAGCCCTCTTTTAGTAATGGTACAGATAAAAAAATGTAGCTTTTTTGGAGCAGAGACTGTCATCATCAATCTGTCACCATTACTTTTGAAATCGGTTTGGTATTTCCAGAAATACCATAGAAATCGTAATTTAGAAAATTTTTAGAGCGCTTTTCGCTCTTTACACAATTTTAAATTTGGAATTTTTTAGAAACTGCTTTTAGAGAGCATTTATATCTTATAAATATCTACCACACCAAATGTCAGAATTCTATTTTCAGCAATTACATAGAAATCGCAATTTAGAGCACTTTTCGCGCATTTTCACCCCTTTTTAATTTCGATTATTTTTCCAAAAGTTCTTATAGAGCAATTATATCTTATGAGTAACTATCACTCAATATTACAAGTTTCTAGACCCTTCAGTATCACAAAATTCGAATTTTAGAATCATTTTTTTTTGCTCCTGCAACGCCCAGGTGGTAGTGGCACCGACATAAAATATAGCGTTTATTGGAGAAAGGACTACCACAATCAATTTGCAACCATTACTTTTAAAATCGATTTGGCATTTCGTGATATTGCATAGAAACCGTAATTTAGAAAGGTTTTAGGCGTTTCTTGCGCATTTTTAAAAAATTCGAAAATTAACTCTCTCAGGGGCAAGGTATTCTATTCACAAAATGCTAAAATGAGTGAATGACAGTAGTATTTAGAAACAAACTCATTTCAAGATAAACATCAGTTTTTATTCACGTAAGTAATGAATGGAAATTTTTCATTCTGATATCTTATGCCAATATTGCATTTTGGGATTAAAATGCTAAAATAGGTGGACCAAAAATGAACCACCGCCTATGAGGGGTTTAAAAGGTGTGGAAACTGTTCTTAGATAACATGTTCATCTTATAACGTCTTGAGGGGCGGTGGGATATATTTTATCCCACCTACGATTAATGATGATTTACACCAGAAAAAAATTACGAAATTTTACTTTTTAACTTTGGTGGATTAAAGTTGCAAAATCGCTTTTCCTTATTTTTAATTAGAATTTTTCTTATTTACCGTTGTGAATTCAGAATTACACAAAAGCAATTGCTTTCCCCTCAAGGAGTTAAGTAACTACCACTCTAAATTTCAAGTTTTTAGATCTTTCAGTATCACAAAAATTTAAATTTAAAACTTTTTTACACCTGCACTCCATTAAGACATAAAATATTACCTATGTTGGAACAGGGGCAGTCACCATCAAATTACTACAGATACTTTTTAAGTTGGTTTGGTAGTACGACGGAAAATCTGCAAAAATCTGCCTGTTGTGAAACTACAGAAAAATAAATATTTTTAGAAAAAAAAAAGAAATGAAATCATATTCGCTAATAATTTATTTTTTAAAGGGAAATGTGAGATTTACGGAAAACATTGGATACGTTTAAAGTTCTAGCAAAATATATGCATCGGGATAGTGAATGCGATATCAATGTTTCCCACTGGATGCAAAATTTAATTAAACACTTTTATCTATTATTAATTTACACTGCAATGACCGTTTGCAGTTTCCTTGATTATAATATCAATGTACAAAAAATTCATGTGAAAATTACCTTAGTTTTGAATTATATTACTTTCAATATACAAATTGTGGTGTCAGTCTATTTTTTGTATCATATATTGAACAACGTGTTCTATTCCTCATGGGCAAGATCTGCACAGGTAACCTGATTATATGTTTATACTTTTAATAACGCTATTTATTTAACAGATCTTTTTTATGTACATTTATAGAAGAATTTTCATTTTTTTTAAATATAACGCATTTGAAGCGCTAAAGATTATATATAATTTTATCGCCAGATACCGTCCAAAATTCAAAAATACAAATAAATAAATTTAAGAATACAAATAAATTACTATGAGTTCATTGATGAGCGTAGCTATGAGTGTTTTCTATGATTAGCTTTTCGAATTTTTCCCTATTTTTTCGCTTTGTAATTACAAACTGTATTTTGAATACTCACTGTCTTGTCTCAATCAATAATAACGATTCTAGTTTTGACAATTTCTCAGATTCGCATAAAATGGACACTGTACATCTGTGCTTTTAGGCATTGGGATGGTGCATTGCCTTTAATCTCTTTCACCGACAATTAATTGTATTTGTACAATAATCAATTTACAACAGAATCTTCGAATTTACAACAGAATCTTCGAAAAATTCTATTATTTAAAATAAATAAATACAAGTTTCGCGGATTTAAGCTATCAGGCATGTGATTTCCGCGTTTTTGCACACCAGTATATTCTTAGAGAAAATGATATTTCATTTAATCGAAACATTTTTGCGATTTAAGAGAACATTTTCTCTAAGAATATACTGGTGTGCTAAAACGTGGAAATCACATGCCTGGCTATATGTACAAAATATTTTACATACTCTTACAAGTAAAACAATAAAAAACCATTCTTCTGAGACAAACGTTTATCGAGTAAATATAATTTGAAACACTTTTAATTTTCGCGTTTTCTGCATTCAACTTTTAAGGGGCAAGTAATTGTGCTTCTTGAACGTTGAAGATCCCACCGCCCCCCAAGGATGTAACCAATTAAAGACTTAAGGTTGTGTTTTTCCAACATTATATTTGTGATTCTTTTAATTTGTAGGTTGAAATCCGAAAGATATATTTCCAGTTCAAGACAATGAAGTTATGAATAAAGAGGAGGAGACATATAGTGTACTGTCTACCAGTTGCGACTGAAGTAACTGAGGAGGTTGTCACAAGATGGCGGCTGCTTTTTGTAAATCGGATCTTCAATTTCTGATTACCGCAAAGGCAAACTTCCCACCAGTAAAATTGAATAGAAAATTTCGTCTTATTTAAGCGTCGTATTCATGGAAGTTTTTCTCAAAAATGACATAAAATTCTCTATTTGTTTTTACTGGTGTCAGTATGCCTTGTAAAACTGTCAGTTGTTTCCCTGGTAGTCACAATATGGCGGAAACGTTCGGCCTAACTGCCGCCAAAGTAAACTCCTACCAGTAAAAATAAAAATCTGTTTCTACCATTATTTATGATTGAAATTTCGTTAATAATAAAGCGTTTAAATAAGTTGAAAATTTCTAAATAAATCTACTGGTGGAAGTTTCCACCGGCGGTAAGCTACGCCTGCGACAGCGGTTACAGTTGACGCTCCATTCGTTTAAGGATGTGACAGTTCCTCTTTATTAATAGTTCCATGTTCAAGACAAATTTCAAACATTGCAAACATAGAAACAAACTTAGATCTCTACGTTTCGATCACACAAAGATGAAATTTTCTTTTGTAAGCTCTACACGGATGCTGTGACAACATCTGTCGCACTTTAATATGTATTTCTGTACGAGAGGACTAGGGTTTCTGTTTGACCTTCACTTTTATTCTGAAATTTCTATTTCATATAAGAAATTTAACCCTTTATCTACTGACGGCACTTGTAAGTACCATTAAAATAACTTGTTATAAAATTCATTTAATTCATCTATTATTTGTAATACAGATTAAATTGAGTTATAGATACATTACTTTATTTTCTTCCAAAAGCATTATTGGCTACACAAAACAAATATATTTTTAAAAATGATTATTTCTTTTGCATTTGCATCTTTTGAGCTTTCTTGGCGTTGAGGGGGTGGGGATAATTTTCAATTCGGAAATATTTCTATATTTCTATTGTAAGAACATTATATTTGTACATTTCGTAATTCTACAAAATATTAAGAAAAATATTTAAAATAAAAGATTTGAGTAGGGTTAAAAATATTGAAATCCCTATAAATTCAATATGCAATTAAATGCAAATGTCCATATAAATTCAAATTTAATGAATCCTTTTAAATCCTTCAATCCTTTTAAAATCCTTCTAAAATGAGAGGACCAGGATTTGTGTTTGACCTTCCCTTTTATTCTGAAATTTCTATTTCATATCCGAAATTTAACCCTTTATCTACTGACGGTACTTATAAGTACCATTAAAATAACTTGTTATAAAATTCATTTAATTCATCGATTAGTTTTAATACAGATTAATTTGAGTTATAGATACATTACTTTATTTTGTTCCAAAAGCATTATTGGCTACGCAAACCAAATATATTTTTAAAAGGATGATTTATTTTGCCTTTGCATCTTTTCAGCTTTCTTGGCGTTGATGGGGTGGGGTGATTTGTCAATTCGGAAATCTATACTAATATTATAAAGAGATAAAAATTGTTTGTAGGGGGTAAGCTCTGGAACTACCGAACGGATTCCAAAGTTAATGGTATAAAAATGATGGTGTTAGTCCAACTTAGAACATAGGCTATATCTTATGTCCGTGCCACTGGCCAAAAGGGAGTGCAGGAGCAAAAAAGTTCTAAAAATGCGATTTTGGTGTTACTGAAGGCCCTAGAAACATGAAATTTGGAATGGCAGTTATTTATAAGATACTAATGATGTCTAAGGACATTTCTTTAAAAAATCAAAATTATGAAGGTGTAAAAGTGCGCGAAAAGCGTTCTAAAAAACGTTCTAAATGTCGATTTTTACTCAATTTCAGGCAGTACCAAACTTATTTAAAAAATAATGTGTACAAAATGATGATGACAACCCTTGCTCCAACATAGGCTACATTTTATATCGGTGCCACCACCCCTAAAGGGGGAGCAGGAGCAAAAAAAAAAACGTTCGAAATTGTGATTTTTGTGCTATGAAGGGTTCAGTTACATGGAATTTCGTATGGTAGTTACTTATTAGATATAAATGATCTTTAAGATCATTTCTTAAAAAATTTCGAAATTAAAAAGGGGGTGACTATGCGCAAAAGGCGTTCTAAAAAACGTTCTAAATGGCGATTTTTTCGCAATCTCAAGAAGTACCAAACCGATTTCAAAAATAATGGTGTCCATAAGATGGTTACAATCCTTGCTCCTATATAGGCTACATTTTATGTCGGTGCCAATACCCCTAAAGGGGGTGCATGAGCAAAAAAAACGTTCGAAATTGCGATTTTTGTGTTACTGAAGGGCCCAGATACAGGGAATTTGGAATGGTAGTTACTTATAAGATGCAAATGATCTGTAAGAACATTTCTTAAAAAATTCGAAATTTAAAAGTGGTGAAAATGCGCGAAAAAAGTTCTAAGAAACGTTCTAAAAGGCGATTTCGACGCAATCTCAGAAAGCACCCAACCTATTTCAAAAGTAATGGCTGGAATTTAATGTTGCCAGCCCTTGCTCCAATATAGGATCTATTTCATGTCGGTGTCATTACCACTTATGGGTTCCAGAAGCAAAAAAAAAAAAAAAAAAAAAAAAAAAAAAAAAAAAAAAAAAAAAAAAGTTCTAAATTGTGATTTTTGTGTTACTGAAGGGCTTAGAATCCTGATATTTGGCAGGGTAGTTATTTATAAGATACAAATGATCTCTAAGAACATTTCCTAAAAAATCGAAATTTAAAAGGGGTGAAAATGAGCGAAAAGCGTTCTAAAAAACTTTCTAAATTGCGATCTCTACGCAATCTCAGGAAGTACCAAACCGATTTAAAAAATAATTTTGTGAAAACGATGGTGACAGCCCTCGCTCCAACATAGGCTGTATTTCATGTCGACGCCACTAACCCAAAGGGGGTGAAGGAGCAAAAAAACTATCTAAATTGCGTTTTTTGTAATGCTGCACGGGCTAACAACTTCGAACTAGGGATGGTAGTTACTGATAAGATATGAATGATCCCTAAGAAAATTTCCTAAATAATTCGAAATTTAAAAGGGGTGAAAATGGATGATAAACCTTCTAAATTGCGATTTCTACACAATCTCAGAAAGTACTCAACCGATTTCAAAAGTAATGGTTGGAAATTGAGGATGACAGCCCTTGCTCCAATATAGGATCTATTTCATGTCGGCGTCACTATCACCTTGCGGTTGCATTTTAAAAAACTTCTAAATTCACATTTTTGTGACACATAAGGGGCTAGCAAATGAAATTTGGCATGGTAATTACTTATGAGATGTAAATAATCTCTGAGAAGAGTTCCTTAAAAATTTGAAATTTAAAAGGAGTGAAAATGAACACAAAGCGTTCTATAAACATTCTAAATAGCGATTTCTACGCAATCTCAGGAAATATAAACCGATTTCAGAAGTAATGGTTTTAAACTGATGGTGACAGTCCCTGCTCCAACATGAGCCTATATTTTACATTGTTGTCACTACCAACTGGGTGTTGCAGGGGCAAAGAATTTTCTAAATTGCGTTTTTTTGTGTTACTGAGGGGAATCTAACATTTTAAATTTGGAATGATAATTACTTCAAAGCTGCAAATGCTTTCCAAGAATTGTCGAAAGAGAATTCCAAATTTAAAAGGATGAAGTGAGCGGCAAGCGTTCTATAAGCGTTCTAAATTACGATTTGTATGCAATTGTATGAAACACGAAACCGATTTCAAACATAATGGTTACAAATTGATGGTGATAGAACCTACTCAAACATGAGCTATATTTTATGTCGAGGGTTGCAGGACGAAAAAAAAATTGTAAATTGCAATTTTTGCGGTACTGAAGAGGCTGGAAACTTTAAATATAACAAGGTAGTTACTTATATAATATAAATGTCCTCTAAGAACAGTCGAAAATAAATTTTAAATTAAAAAGGGGTTAAGCGAAGGGAAGGAGTGAAAAGCATTCTAAAAGAGTCCTAAATTACGATTTCTATGGAATCTCAGGAAATAATAAACCGATTACAGAAGTTATTGGTTAGGAATCAAGAGTGATAGTCCCTGATCCTATACGGGCTATATTTTATGCCGGTGTTACTACCATCTGGTTGGCATGAACAACAAGAAAGCCTTTAAAAACACTTAATTTCCGTTTTCTATGGAATATGAAGAAATTTCAACCGATTTCAAGATTAATGTAGGCAAATTAATGGTGACAGTCTCCGTTTCAACATTTTTCAAGACATTTTATTTCAACTCTGTTTCGGCATTTTATGTTGTTGCCACTAACGCCAGAAGGTGGTAGACTGTTAGACAAGAAGCTTGGAATATGACATGATGGTTAATTTTAAGATGTAAATGTGTTAAGATGGTTTCTAGAAAATTCAAAACTTCAAATGAATACTGAAATGAGCGTTTGAAATAAGCATAAAAGTCTCATAATACTTTATAAATTATCATTTAATTGGAATTGGTTTTAGTTCTTCTTATTAATTAAAATCGCATTTCTGTCTGTTGCATTTTTATAATAAAGTTTAGTCAAACTGTGGCTTAATTTGTAATTTTTGACTTATTTCAAAAGTGTCCTTCTAATAAAAAATAGTCATGCAAATATCACTTGGCATATTTCAACTATTACGCGAGCAAAGCCGCGAGGTTTGCTAGTATATCTACATTTTTATTGTAAGAACATTATATTTGTTCATTTCGTAATTCTACAAAATATTATGAAAAATATTTAAAATAAAAGGTTTGATTACGGTTAAAAATATTGCAATCCCTATAAATTCAATATGCAATACAATGCAAAAATCCCTATAAATTCAAATTTAATGAATCCTTCTAAATTCTTCAATCCTTGTGAAATCCTTCTAAAATTTATTAAATGATTATGTAAATCTTCTGATGTAGTTTAAAAAATTCACGAAAAATATTTTAGAAGATAAAATTTTCATGAATTCATAATTCAGCACATAAAGGGTTATAATAGTATATTTTCTTTATTTAATATGATGCATTTTATTCATTAATTAAACATAGAATGCTTCTTTCACAGTTTTCGGTATGAACTCAGTTTTTTTTTTTTTTTATAAAGCAAAGAGGCAACCTCTCAACCCGGGTTATAAAACGAAGACAGTTTTTCCATATAAATCTATCTTATAGGACGGAGAATTCATATAAAATTTGAAATTGATTATTTTTACAAAAACTATTGTTTAATATAAATGGAATTTAACATGATTTAAAATGCCATTAGAAGGATTTTTTTAAAAACAGGAAATATAACTTTAAAACAAATATACAAATATTTTTAGAATTAGATATTATAAAAAGATGATATAGGACACACTCTGCACGATCGCTGTTTAAAAATTTTATTAAAATTCAACAAATTAAAATTTTGAAATTTTAAAAACAGAAACTTTTGAAACTGAAATATTTGAATAGTTTCTTTAAAATAATGCATATATTTTGTTGCAGCCTTTTTATTTCCTCTTTAGTTCTGTAATATCTATTTCGATTGTTTTCGTGTAAAGTTTAATTCGAATTATTTCATTTGAGTTCAAGCATGACAAAAACGTGATTAATGAGACATTAAACCAGGGGTGTCAAACTGTGGCCCGCCGGATACCACTAAAATTTTAAAGAAATAGTCGAGAACTTGAATCGCAGCAATTCGACGATTAGATAAGGCAAAGATAACTGTAAAATTTTAGTGGTATCTGGCGGGCCACAGTTTGACACCCCTGCATTAAACATACTAAACATTTCTAAATAGATTAAATGATTAATCGAGATTCAGGAATGTAGATTATTCTTCTGTCGTAGAACCTATTTGATTTTTAAAAGGACAGAAGATTTAAATTTCTAGTAAAAGTTGAAATTATAATTGCATTTTAAATTGACAGATGAAATGAATAATCGCAAAAGTTATCAGAAAGGAGAAATACATCTTATCAATAATATAGAATATTTTTTTGGAAAGGAATATTTGGAAATAATTCTACAAAAGTCTTATAATTCTACAGTCTTATAATTTAAAAGTCTAAATAATTCTACAAAAATTCTACAATTTTAATTTATAGAATATATATTTTAAAATACGTGCCTTTAAATAACACCATATCAATGACATTTCAAATAGCGAACAACTATTATAACCTAACTTCAATATTTCACAATTACATTATTAAGTAAAACATCAATTAGAAATTTCTTCTTCCCAAAAATCTTTTAATTTTTCTCTCTCGCGCGGAGCAAAGGAATTCCAGAATAGAGAAATAGATGTACTTTTCTTGGAAAGAAGAAATGTTAAAGAAAATAATTTAGCTACATATAGATTGTGAAAAGTATACTTTTGAATAAAGGAAACCATTTTTCAATTCAATATTATCAGAAATCAATAAATAAATAAACAATAGTAGAGAAATTTTGTAAAAATAAAACCCACTAAGTTTTTTTTTTGAAAGCGCGAACTGATAGGTAGACAGTTTATTATTACATTCTTTGTATCTTCCGAATCGGCATAATTTGGTAATTTTAAGTGCAACTTACTCGTTAAACATTTAAAAACGATTCAATCAAATGCGACATACTTAAAAAAAAAAAAAAAAAAAAACCCTCTCCGGTTCCTTTTATAACTTGCATGATTAAACTCAAATTGAAGGAATACCAAATGAGAAGACATATAGTGTACGGTCTACCAATTGCGAGTGAATTAGCTCAAGAGGTTGTCAAAAGATGGCGGCTGATTTTATACATCGAATCATATGTTTCTGGTTGCCGCCGAATCAAACTTCCACCAGTAGATTTTAAGATACGTTAAATGTAAGCCGCACAAAAATGCGCTAATTAAATAAGTTAAATAGTTTGAATAAAACTTATTTTGTGCAACACTTTTTATAAACTTTAAGTAAAATAGCCACAGTGGAGTATTTGGTGGATTTAGCCGGCCAAAAATATTTCTTACTGAAAAATTGTACTAAAGTTTATTATTTATTAGTTTATCTTATTACTGTCACTTTTTAGTAGTTTTCTTTGAAAAATACATTATATATATATATATATATATGCAGGGTGTATGGAAAATATTGTAATATGTAAAAATGACTTTAATGAGACAGCATATTAGTGAATATATTGTATTCTATCCGTCAACCTAAATGTATTTTTTCATATACAGTGAAACCTCCCTGTGCGACCACCTGAACGACCATTTTTTCATGGAACGAAATGTATTCCTATAGGCTCAATACTAATGTTACCTCCATTCAGAGACCACCCCAATTGACCTCCCTCCATGAGCGACCAATTTCTTTGAAGAAAGTGAAACAAATTTCGTTTTTTCCTGATCACTTTTAACCCTTTGAGCTATGATGGGTGCATTTCTTCCCACTTAATTTTAATCTTCAAATGTCACATTGGCACCGCAATATTCAACCAAATTTATTTGAAAATAGGTCAATGCATTTTTTCGTGTATATTATAAGCCGAATCTTTTGTTTACAAAATACTGGTGCCAATGTGACATTTGGACATTTTAAAGAATTCACCCCAGAACTCAAAGGGTTAAAATGTTTTATTAGACAAATAATTCCTGAGAGCGCATTGTTCATCAAACTTCCAAACTAAGTTTAGAATTTTTTTTATACCTGTAACTATTAAGTATTTAAACCCCTTTGTGCCTTTTTATGTTCCTAGTAACCAATATGAATTTTTTTCAAGAAAGAATGCTTATTCCTACTTGATTCATGCCATATCTTTTCTGAAATTCAGGCTTGATATATTTTTTATAATCATTTTTTATTTATAGCTTTTGGTTTTCTGAATATATATATATATTTTTGTTAACAAGATAATCCTCGAGAAATTGTAGTTTTTTATCGAAATCAGGCAATTCTGGTTATCCATAAGGATGAAGTACTCTTGTCTTGACATAATTTTAACTCCAGATGGACCTGAAATAATTTTGTACAGAAAATAATAAGAGTAATTAATTTTAAAGATATTTAGCTTTTAGAATTTTATTAAAAAATGCTCTTATATAGAAACACATAAGTTTGTGTAACAAATCCATCCTGAGATCCTGACAGTTTTTTTAAAGTTATTAACTGTACAGCTGGTGCATTTAAACTGAAAAACATTAACTGGAATCATCGGAAAGCATAAAAATTTTTTTATACACTATACAAATTTAAAAAATAAAAATTTGATGCTTGATCTTACATTTTAAAAAGCAGATATAAACATATGATATGAAATATAAACATATTTACTTGGCTCGTTTGAGATCTAGAAATGATTGATTATTAAGAGTTTAAAACAAAAAACTGACTTAAATAAGTAGTCGAATAATCGAAGTTGAAAGCAAGGCAGATCAAACTATGTCTACAAGTAAATATTAACTGTCAAGTCATAAAATGAAAGTTGAACAAAATATTGATCATAAATATAAATTTTAATTATTTTATGTCATAGACGATACTTTCTGACAATATTTGCAACTTATCTTTCCTAAAATATTTTTTTTTTAATTTATTTTAATGAAACATTTATCATTTAAGGAAACACAACGTGCTTGAAATAAAGTATTCCAAATTACCGATTATTCGTAGCTATTGTTTTCAACGTTATTAATTAAATATCTATATGTCATTTAAATTATAAAAAAATCATTTGGACTCATCGGGAAGTGTAACGAATATTTTATAGAATATTGAAATTAAAAACACAAATTTCAAACATATTTGATAGATTTTTTGCCTCTTTGTAAAATCTTTTAAATAAATAAACATGAACATATTCATGTGGAATATATAAATATATTTACCTGGACTTTCACAATCAATAATTAAATACCAGATGTATTTACGAAGCAGCATTTATAAGATGTAAACTAAAACAGCGCAACATTTTCATTATATCATTTTTAAATTTAGAACATAAAAATGTAACATAGAACTTCAGAAACAGGCGCAGAAAATATTTAAATAAATTATGTGTCAGATATGTAAATTGGTACTTTTTTTATGTCCGCAGACGATACATTCTGACAGTAATTTAAATTTATCTGTCGTAAAATACTTTTCTAATCGAAAGGGACATGCAAAAATTGTCATTTACAGGAACATACAGTTTTGTGTTTGGATGAAATTCTACAAAAATCGCAGTTTTTCGCAGCTACAATTTTCAAAACTATTAACTACATATCTTGAACTGTCACTTAGATTAAAAAAGATCATCCCGATCGACCTCGATGTATAACAAATGTTTTGTAGAATATTGAAATTAGCAACAGAAATTTCAAAAATATACGGCACATTTATGTGGTTTTATCATATGTGTTAAATTAACAAATATGAATATATTGATGTGAAACGTAAACATGTGTACATGGGCTTTCAGAATCCAGAACTATATGGTATAAGTAAAAGTTTATGGGGAAGAAATCACAGTGAAATAAACAGGCATACGATGGAACTTTGAAGTACAAATAAAAAACTTACTGCTACAAACAAGTTTGACCTTCTCTGGTACCAATTTTCTCGCAAAGAGAAAAAAAATTATAAATGTACGGTGAAACACCATCTATTTATCTTCATAATTAGCTACATTTTTCTCTCCTCAACTGCGTTTCGAAAAATTGACTTTTGGCCGGCTAAATTGGAGAAATACCCCACTGTGCGGCGGTTCTAGTGTTAATTTTAATAAAATGTCTATCTATCTTCTTACTGTAGATATTCTAAATTTCCCCATTTCATTAGAACAATATTATCATAATCTTTCTCTGAATACGAGATATAATGATGTAAATAGTTTGTTCAACTCGAAAGGACGATCATCGTCAATTTTATTTAAGCATTTTATCTATTCCTGATACCGTCGGTACCATGTCAAACTATCCAATATGAAATCAGTGCAGCTAGAGGGGTACTTTTTTTATATTCATATTTCTTGATTGGAACCACTTTTCTGAAATGGTAAAATTCCAGTTGTTTTCGCCTTAAGTGATATGTTATTAAATAAGGCGAATTGTTCTATTTCAAGTAATATGTGCCAAGCAAGAAATCTGAAATTAAAAAAGAAGTAGCCCACTGGCAACACTGTTTTCATATTTGATAGTTTGACATGGTACCGACGACATATGATGGAAAGCTGCAAAAAGCTGCATGCTAAAAAATCACAACTAAATACTAGTATTTTCAGAAAAATTCAAATAATATTTGCTTCTAATTTATTTTTTAAACAGAAATGTAGAATTTATAGAATGCATTGAATTCATTTAATGTTCTAGAAAAATAGATGAATAGGGATAGAGAGGCTGCCACAGGCGACTATTTTTTTAAATTCTATTCGCACCACTATTTTAAGAAAATAAATTTTGTGGCACATTTGTCTGTCACATTTAGTGAAAGGGCATGTGAATTTTTTTTGTTTTAAAAAAAAATGGTGCGAGAATTAATTTAAAAGTAGTTGCCTGTGGAAGCCCTGTGATAGTGATTTGTACATCGATGTATCGATAACGATCAACGAAAAGCTGTGCTTAACTTTGAGAGTGATAACTCTAATGAATCACTTCCGTGACTATTAATTTCAACTGCAAAGACGGATTGCAGTTTGCTCGATCATATTTTGTAAAAATTCTTAGGATTGTACAATATGTTTACTTAGTTTTGATTTATATTGATTTCAAAATACAAATTCTGGTGTTAGTTTAATTTTTATAGTTTATATTAAATAGCATGTTCGACTTCTAATGGAGAGGATTGTCATTGGCAACCTAACTATTTTTTTTTTTTTTTAACTTCTAACAACGACATTCATATGCAAGAATTTTTTATATAAATTTATAGACGACTTTCAGACTTTTTAACGTAATGCATTAGAAGCGCTAATGACTAGATACATTTTTAATGCCAGAAAGTGTATTTTTAGGGCCAGATAACGTAAAAAAATAAACACATAGCTGCCAACTTTACAGATTTTTGCTACCACTAAAATTTAATAGAAAATTTTGCCTAATGCAATCGCCGAATTGCAGTGAATTTTGATTATTAAATAAGGCAGAAATTTCTGTTAAATTTTAGTGGTAACAAAAATCCGTACAAATTGGCAGCTATGTAAATATAACTAAGAACATAAATAAATAACTGTGAGTGGATTGGTAAGTTTGACAATGAGTGTTGTTGCGATATATGATCGATTCAGTTATGTTAGTTTAGCTATTAGTATTTTAGCCATATTAGGTGTGTTATCCTAAAACAGGATTAAACGAATGTTTCATTTTGTAGCATATAATTTGTACTATAATGTGTACTCATATTTAGACTTAGGTACAATACACTTTAAATTGTAATTTTTGACATTATTTAATAACAGACTTTTCCGTTTACGTAAGGTGTGTATTTTTATTTAAATATACTGTTACACAGAAACTGAATTTATGTATTAAATTTACTTTAATTGATTGGTATTTCATCACTAAGCAGTGCAATATTCACAATAAGGGGAAAGAAAGTGCAATGATTTTAGAAGGAGACGGACGCACGTTCTAGTGTTAACACCTTCGGGACGGGAGACTTTTCCTAAATTTTTAATCTTTTGTCACCGTTTTAAAAAAAAAAAAAGAAATTTGTATCTTCTTGAATCGAGAAAATGCGCTGACTAAATAAGGCAAATTTTACTGTAAAATTTTATTGGTGACATAAAACAAGGATTCTGGGCGTTTCATACGGCACGCATACGAGTTCTTCGTCCCCAAGGGGTTAACCCATAACCGCCGAAACTATAAAATAGGGATCTTTTTTTTGCAGAAAAACCTTTGACACCATAAATTTTGAAAGAAAATCTTTGCTTTTATATAAAGCAAAGATTTTGTTTGCTTTCTTTGCTTGATCAAAGTTTCTGTTATTAAATTCGGCAAATTTTTTAAATTAAAAATAGTGGTAGCCAAGATAGTAAATTTAAGCATGGGTATTTAAATTTACTGAGAATTTACAAGAAAGGAACACCAGCGGATAATGCGTTAATATGTCATTAAATTAGAATTTTATCTTTTGAAAAAATTTGTACGAATCAAGAAATATCAATTAAAAAGGGGTAGCCCACTGTCCGCTGCCAGCATTTAAACCAATGAGTTTTGGCTTATGACGACAACGCTCTACAATTGTGCTAGCCTGAAGTAATCTGGCGTGCAAAATTCAATGGTTCCATCTTTTGAAAAGGGAATCTGATCTGTTACTTGAAACAGCTCATCAGAATAAATAGCAGGTAATGTAAGTAACCTGGTAAACACACGATACGTAAATATATTTAATTAGTATTAATAAAATTGTTCTAATTGGTAAATAAATCATAACCAGTTGTAATTTTACTTATTATATATGCTTATCTTTGTTTGTGTGTGTGTTGTGAGTTCAAGTTCCCCAGTTCCCTGTGGGTAGCAATTTTTGAGCCTTGTAAAAAAAATCTGTTTTCTTTAACTTTTTTACTGTGATTGGCATTTTTAAATATCGCTATAATCAAACTTAAACCAAAGTGGGGTTTTAAGAATCTACGTACAAAACTAGATTCAGTACTGAGGAGTGCATTTGTGAAAAAAGTCCGCAATATCCGATGAGTCATGCCCATTGAGTGGCGCCATTAGAATTAAATCCAAATATAAATTGGCAGTGAACACGAAGTAGCCCTTATAATCCCTTTGTCCTTAGAGGTAGAGGAATTAATTTGAGTTCAGTATATAACTCTCATTAGTTCCATAGAGCGTATTTGTCCCTATTTTTCTTTATTTTATATAAGCAAATCCCTCGGCTTTGCGCGCGTAATAGGTGAAATATGCCAAGTGGTATTTATGTGCTTATTTGTATTAGAAAAATTACACTGTTAGGAATAATTAAAAATTGCTAATTACTCTACAATTTAACCTAACTTCCTCATTACACTGCGTTAGCTTAAACTGTGAATTAAATTAACAGGAAGAAGTTAAACTAATTCGAAAAAATGATCATTTAGAATGCATTTTGAAACTTTTACGCTCATCTGTTTTCATTGGAGGTTTATAATTTTTTAGAAATTATTCTTAGTGGTCATTTACATCTTAAAAGTAATCATCATGCTATATTCCGAGTCAATTAGGTAGTAGTAATTAGGTGGCAGTAGCAGTTTTAAAATGTCTTTCACTTCTGCAACCCTCCTTTGGTAATGGAACCGACAAAAAATGTATCTTTTCTGGAGCAGAGACTGTCATGTATGTCACGGTTTGGTATTTTCAGAGATACCATAGAAATCGTAATTTAGAAAAATTTTAGAACGCTGTCGCTCTTTACACAATTTTAAATTAGGAATTTTTTAGAAAGTGCTTTTAGAGAGCATTTATATCTTATAAATATGAACACGTATGATATCTTATGAACACTTTTCGCGCATTTTCACCCCTTTTAAAATTCGATTATTTTTTCGACTGTTCTTTTAGAGCAATTATATATTATGAGTAACTACAGCGCCAGATTATCAACGGGGCACATTCCCACCAGTAAAAAGAAACAGAAAATTTTGCCTCATTCATGGCAGAATTTTTACCTGAATACGGCGCTTAGAGAAGGCGAAGATTTCTTTTAAAATTTATTGGTGTAAGTGTGCCCCGTTGGTAATCAGGCCCTGAGTAACTATCACTCAATATTTCAAGTTTCTAGACTCTTCAGTATCACAAAAATCGAGATTCAGAATCTTTTTTTGCTCCTGCAACGCCCAGGTGGTAGTGGCACCGACATAAAATATAGCGTTTACTACAGCAAAGACTACCACAATCAATTTGCAACAATTATTTTAAAAATTGGTTTGGCATTTCCTGATATTGCGTAGAAACCGTATTTTAGAAAGTTTTTAGACGTTTCTTGCTCATTTCTAAAAAATTCTAAACTTAACTCTTTCAAGGCAAGGTACTTCTATTCACAAAAGGCTAAAATGAGTGAAAGACAGCAGTATTTAGAAACAAATTTATTTCAAAATAAACATCAGCTTTTATTCACATAGTTAATAAAGGGAAATTTTTCATTCTAATATTCTGATACAAATATTGTATTTTGGGATTAATATGTTAAAATAAGTGGTCCAATAATGAACCACCGCCTATGAGTGGGTTAAAAGTTGTAGAAACAGTCCTTAGAAAGCATGTTCATCTTCTAAGTAATCACTACTCTAAATTTCAAGTTTTTAGATCCTTCAGTATCGCAAAAATCTAAATTTAGAACTTTTTTATACCTGCACGCCATTCGGACATAAAATATTGCCTATGTTGGAACAGGGACAGTCAACATCAAATTACTACTACTTTTGAAATTGGTTTGGTGTTATGACGGAAAACTTTAAAAATCTGTCTGCTGTAAAACCACAGAAAAATAACTATTTTCAGGAAAAAAGTCAAATAATATTCGCTACTACTTTTTTTAAAAGGGAAATGTGAGATTTACGGAAAACGTAGGATACGTGTAAAGTTCTAGCAAAATATATGCATCGGGATAGTGAACGCGATATCAGTGTTTCCTACTGGATGCAAAATCTAATTAAGCATTTTTTTATTATAAATTTCAACTGCAACGACCGTTTACAGTTTACTTGATTATAATTTCAAAACGCTAAATAATTCATGTAAAAATTACCTTAGTTTTGAATTATATTCCTTTAAATATACAAATTGTGGTGTCATTCTATTTTTTGTAACATATATTGGACAACGTGTTCTATTCCTATTGGCCAGGATCTGCACAAGCAACCCGGTTATGTTTTTAAACTTCTAATAACACTATAGCTTTTCGAAATTTTCCCTATTTTTTCGTTTTTTAATTACAAACTTTATTTTGAATATCTTGTCACAATACATAATAACGATTCCAGCTTTGACAATTTCTCAGATTCGCATAAAACGGACACTGTACAGCTGTGCTTTTAGGCATTGGTATGTTGCATGGTCTTTAACCCTCCGTCTACCAGACGGGTCCATTGGACCCGACAGGTACATACAAAATATTCATTCAAACCAGAATTTTCTTTAAAATAAACTACGTATATAAACCAGACAAAATAAGGTAAATAAATAAGTTAAATAGTTTTAAATAAAAATTCTGGTGTGGAACGTTTTATTAAAACTTGAATAAAATTCCCGGTAGATCTA
This sequence comes from Maratus speciosus, assembly GCA_963932465.1. NCBI lineage: Eukaryota > Metazoa > Arthropoda > Arachnida > Araneae > Salticidae > Maratus > Maratus speciosus. Next base: position 237,617,656 of record OZ010794.1, on the reverse strand, counting down.
GGGTTAATCTCTTTCACCGACAAGTAATTGTATTTCTACAATATTCAATTTACAACGGAATTTTCGAAAAATTATATGATTTAAAATAAATAAATACGAGTTTCGCGGATTTAAGCTATATGTACAAAAAGGTTTTCCATACTCTTACAAGTAAAACAATAAAACACCATTCTTCTGCGACAAACGTTTAAAGAGTAAATATAATTTGAAATACTTTTAATTTTCGGCGTTTTCTGCATTAACCTTTTAAGGGGCAAGTAATTGTCCTTCTGTAACGCTGTAGATCCCACAGCCCCCCAAGGACGTAACCGATTAAAGACTGACGTTGTGTTTTTGCAACATTATATTTGTGATTCTTTTAATTTGTAGGCTAAAATCAGAAAAATATATTTCCAGTTCAAGATAACGTCAAATTTCAAACATTGCAAACATAGAAACAAACTTAGATCTCTACGTCCCGATCACACAAAGATGAAATTTTCTTTTGTAACTTCTACACGGATGCTGGGACAACATCTGTCACACTTTAATATGTATTTCTGTATGAGAGGACCAGGATTTCTGTTTGACCTTCACTTTTATTCTTAAATTTATATTTCATATCAGAAATTTAACCCTTTATCTAATGACGGTATTTATAAGAACCATTAAAATAACTTGTTATAAAATTCATTTAATTCATCGATTAGTTGTAATACAGTTTAAATTGAGTTATAGATACATTACATTATTTTGTTCTAAAAGCATTATTGCCTATACAAAACAAATATCTTTTTAAAAGGATGATTTCTTTTCCCATATCATCTGTTGAGCTTTCTTGGCGTTGAGGGAGGGGGGGGGGGGTTTCAATTCGGAAATATTTCTGTATTTCTATTGTATGAACATTATATTTGTACATTTCGTAATTCTACAAAATATTAAGAAAAATACTTAAAATAAAAGATTTGAGTAGGGTTAAAAATATTGCAATCCCCATAAATTCAATATGCAATTCAATGAAAAAATCCCTATAAATTCAAAATTAATGTATCCTTCTATATCCTTCAATCCTTCTAAAATCCTTCTAAAATTTATTAAATAATTATGTAAATCTTCTGATGTAGTTTAAAGAATTCACACAAAATATTTTAGAAGACAAAATTTTCATGAATTCATAATTCAGTACATAAAGGGTTTTAATAGTAAGGTTAGTTGGGGCAACTTGGCCATGATTTTACAATGTGACTCTGGATCTTCTGACAATTCAGCTTCAAAAAGCTAATGTTCATTTGAATTAAAGTCTGAACTTCGGTAAATGTGCTCAGTTAGGTTCCCTCTAGCAGATAGAAATGTTCAAAATTATATTTTAATATTTAAAAATATAAAAATATAAAAATTAAGTAAATAGTTATGTACTTTACTATGGGTAATAAGTATAAAAGTCACATGGGTATTTTAAGGGGAGAAATAGCAAGCTAAATCTATGAACAAACGGCTACAAAAGTACTTAGGTACTTTATCTGTATAATCGTACAATTTCAAGGTTTGTCTATCTCGCTTTCAGGGGCAGGGTACTTGCATTCGTAAAATGTTGAAATAATTTAATGACACCAGTATTTACAAGAGAATCTGTTTGAAAAGAAGTAAAAGTATATTTTCGCGTACTTAATAAATGTGAAATTTTCATTATAAAATTCCGATACCAATGTGGCAATTAGGAATTAAAATCGTGTGATGACATAACGGCATTGCCGCCTCTCAAGGGGTCGACAAATTTGGTTTGATACCAACCAATATTTTTTTTATTATTATTATTTTTTTTTTATTAATTAATTTCAACACGTTCACGCCGGCGCGGTGGGTCACACTCGACTGTCTCAGAGCTGAGAAGTCTCTGGCTTTTTGGATACCAGTATTTTAATACAGAAAATGTTGTTTTATTTAATTAGAACAATTGGGAAATTTAAAGGAACAACATTTTCTTTAAAATAATAGTGGTGTACAAAAAGCCGGAGACGTGACAACTCTGAGACAGTCGAGTGTGACCCACCGCGCCGGCGTGAACGTGTTAATAAGGTATTCTATAATTGTCTTTATTGTGAGCAAAAAACAACGGAGAAATTTATATCTCGTTGTAAGAGAAACTCAAAAAAAGTATTCATGACTATTGTGTTAACTGGATCCAGCATGGCCCAGCATGGCATGTTTAGCTCAGGGGTGGCCAACTGTGGCACGCTCAACACCACTAAAATTTTATAGTAATCATTGCCTTATCTAATCATCGAATCACTGCGATTCAAGAAGTGGAATTTTCCTGTAAAATTTTAGTGGTATCCTGCGTGCTACAGTTGGCCACCCCTGGTTTAGCTATTAGTATTTTAGACATATTAGGTGTGTTATTTTAAAACAGGGTTGAACGAATGTTTCATTTTGAAGCATATAATATCTACTCATATTTAGAGTTAGGTACAATAAATTTTAAATTGTAATTCTTGACATTATTTAATAGCAGACTTTTCCGTTTATGTAAGGCGTGTATTTTCATTTAAATATAGTGCTACACAGAAACTGAACTTACTTATTAAATATGATTTCATTGATTGGTGTTTCATCACTAAGCAGTGTAATATTCACAAGAAGGGGAAAGAGAGTGCAATGATTTAAAAGCAGTCGGATCGACTCCTTCCGGGCATTCTAGTGTTAACTCCGTGACGGGGAAAAACAGAAATATGTGTCTTCTTGAATCGAGAAAATGCGCTGATTAAATAAGGCAAATTTTACTGTAAAATTTTACTGGTGAGAAAAACAAGGATTTTGAGCGTTTCATACGGCACTTATAAGAGTTGCTCGTCCCCAAGGAGTTAACCCATTAACCATCGAAACTATAACATATGGATCTTCAATTTCTTTTGCAGAAAAACCTTTGAGACCATAAATTTTGAATGAAAATCTTCGCTTTAGTTAATGATCAAAATTTATGTTATTAAATAAGGCAAATTTTTTAAATTAAAAATAGTGGTAGCCTAGATAGTAAATTTAAGCATGGGTATTTAAATTTACTGTTGCGTGAACGCAACACCAGCGGATAATGGGTTAATATGTCATTAAATTAGAATTTTATCTTTTGAAAAAAGTTGCACGAATCAAGAAATCTCAATTAAAAAAGGGTAGCCCACTGTACGGTGCCAGCATTTAAACCAATGAGTTTTGGCTTATGACGCCAACGCTCAATAACTGTGCTAACCTGAAGAATCTGGCGTGCAAAATTCAATGTATCCATCTTTTGAAAAGGGCATCTGATCTGTTACGTGAATAAGCTCATCAGAATAAATAGCAGGTAATGTAACTCCGTGTAAACACAAGATACGTAAATATAATATCATTTAATATCATTTTAATTGGTAAATAAATCATAAGCAGTTGTAATTTTACTTATTATATATGCTTATCCTTGTTTATGTGTGTGTTGTGAGTTCAAGTTCCTCTGTTCCCTGTGGGTAGCAAGTTTTGAGCCTTGTAAAAAAACCCTGTTTTCTTTATTTATTACTGTGAATGGCATTTTTAAATATCGCTATAACAAAACTTAAACCAAAGTGGAGTTTTAAGAAATTGCGTACAAAACTAGAATCAGTTCTGCGCGGTGAATTTGTGTCCGCAATATCCGATGAGTCGTGCCGATTGAGCGGCGCTCTTAGCATTAATTCCGAATATGAATTGGCAGTGAACACGAAGTAGCACTTATAATTCGTTTATCCTTAGAGGTAGAGGAATTAATTTGAGTTCAGTATATAACTCTCATTAATTCCATAGAGCGTATTTGTCCTTATTTTTCTTTATTTTATACAAGCAAAACCCTCGGCTTTGCGAGCGTAATAGGTGAAACATGCAAGTGGTATTAATTTGCTTATTTGTATTAGAAAAATTACACTGTGAGGAATAATTAAAAATTTCTAATTACCTTACAATTTCACTAAACTACCTTATTACACTGCGTTATCTTAAAATGAGAATTAAATTAACAGCTAGAACTTAAACTAATTCAAAATAAATGATCATTTAGAATGCATTTTGAAACTTTTACTATCATTTCCGTTTTCATTTGAGGTTTATAATTTTTTTAGAAAATATTCTTAGCGCTCATTTACATTTTAAAAGTAATCATCATGCTGTATTCCGAGCTTCTATTTTAACAGTCTATCATCCCTATGGTGGTAGTATCAATTAGGTAGTAGTAATTAAGTGGTAGTAGCAGTTTTAGAATGTCTTTCGCTTCTGTAACCCTCTTTTGGTAATGGAACCGACAAAAAATGTATCTTTTCTGGAGCAGAGACTATCATGTATGTCATGGTTTGGTATTTCCAGAGATACCATAGAAATCGTAATTTAGAAAACATTTAGAACGCTTTTCGCTCTTTACACAATTTTAAATTTTGTTATTTTTAGAAACTGCTTTTAGGGAGCATTTATATCTTATAAATATCTACCACGCCAAATGTCAATATTCTATCTTCAGCTATTACATAGAAATCGATATTCAGAACATTTATAGAACACTTTTCGCGCATTTTCACACCTTTTAATTTTCGATTTTTTTTCGACTGTTCTTATAGAACAATCACATCTTCTCAGTAACTATCACTCAATATTTCAACTTTCTAGACCCTTCAGTTTCACAAAAATCGAAATTTAGAATTATTTTTTGCTCCTGCAACGCCCAGGTGGTAGAGACACCGACATAAAATATAGCGTTTACTAGAGCAAAGACTTCCACAATCTATTTGCAATCATTACTTTTAAAATCGGTTTGGCATTTCTTGATATTGCATAGTAACCGTATATTAGAAAGTTTTTAGACGTTTCTTGCACATTTCTAAAAAAATCGAAAATTAACTCTTTCAGGGGCAAGGTACTTCTATTCACAAAAGGCTAAAATCAGTGAAAGACAGCAGAATTAAGAAACAAATTTATTTCAAAATAAACATCAGATTTTAATCACGCAGTTAATAAAGGGATTTTTTTTTCATTCTAATATTCTAATGCAAATATTGCATTTTGGGATTAAAATGTTAAAGTAGGTGGAGCAAAAATGAACCACCGCCTATGAGGTGTTTAAAAGGTGTGGAAACTTTTCTTAGAATGCACGTTCATATTCTAAGTAATCACTACTCTAACGTTCAAGTTTTTAGACCCTTTAGTATCACAAAAATCTAAATTTAGAACGTTTTCTACACCTGCACCTCATTAGGACATAAAATATTGCCTATGTTGGAACAGGGATAGTCACCATCAAATTACTATTATTACTTTTGAAATTGGTTTGGTATTATGACGGAAAGCTGCAAAAATCTGCCTGCTGTAAAACCAAAGAAAATTAATATTTTCAGAAAAAAATCTAATCATATTCGTTACTAATTTATTTTTTAAAGGAAAATGTGAGATTTACGGAAAACATTGGATGCGTTTAAAGTTCTAGCAAAATATATGCATCGGGATAGTGAAGGCGATATCAATGTTTCCTACTGGATGCAAAATTTAATTAAACATTTTTTTATTATTAATTCCAACTGCAATAACCGTTCGCAGTTCACTTGATTATGATTTCAAAACATTAAGCAATTCATGTAAAAACTTACCTTAGTTTTGAATTATATTCCTTTAAATATACAAATTGCGGTATAATTCTATTTTATGTAACATATATTGAACAACGTGTTCTATTCCTCATGGGCAGGATCTGCACAAGCAACCTGATTATGTTTTTAAACTTCTAATAACGCTATTTATATAACAGAAATATTTTATGTACATTTATAGACAAATCTTCTTTATTTTATTTTATTTATTTTTTTTTTTTATTTTTTTTTTTTTTTAACTGTAACGCATTTGAAGCACTAATGATTAAATATAATTTTAGCGCCAGATAACGTCCAAAATTCAAAAATACAAATAAATGACTATGAGTTCATCGATGAGTGTTTTCTATGATATAGCTTTTCGAATTTTCCTCTATTTTTTCGCTTTGAAATTACAAACTGTATTTTGAATACGTACTGTCTTGTCTTAATCAATAATAACGATTCTAGTTTTGACAATTTCTCAGATTCGCATTAAATGGACACTGTACATCTGTGCTTTTAGGCATTGGTATGTTGCATGGTCTTTAATCTCTTTCACCGACAAGTAATTGTATTTGTAAAATATTCAAATTACAACATGATTTTCGAAAAATTCTATTATTTAAAATAAATAAATACAAGTTTCGCGGATTTAAGCTATATGTACAAAAAGGTATTCCATTCTTACAAGTAAAGCAATAAAACAACATTCTTATGCGAGAAACGTTTACGGAGTAAATGTAATTTGAAATACTTTTAATTTTCGGCGATTTCTGCATCAATCCTTTAAGGGGCAAGTAATTGTGTTTCTGTAATCTTGAAGATCCCATCGCCCCCCAAGGCATGTACCAACTAAAGACTGACGTTGCGTTTTTGCAACATTATATTTGTGATTCTTTTAACTTGTAGGTTAAAATCAGAAAAAATATATTTCCAGTTCAAGGTAACGTCAAAATTTCAAACATTGCATACATAGAAACAAACTTAGATCTCTACGTTTCGATCACACAAAGATGAATTTTTCTTTTGTAACATCTACACGGATGCTGGGACAACATCTGTCCCACTTTAACCCCTTAACAGTGACATTTGTTTTCTTACAAAAAAAATTAAAAATGGGGCTGCACACCACTTTTTTCCATACTAACATATTTACCTTACTTAATCGAAAAATATCTGACAATCAATAAAGATAAATTTACAGTTACAAATTAGTCGTATCAAAATGCTTTTAATAACGAAGCAAGCAAAGTGTTCTTTCCCAAATTCAGTTCGGGCCACACTGTTAAGGGGTTAACCCTTTCCGGCACGGACAATTTTTGTCGTAAAATGATAAAATGATTTACTGACACCGGAATTTTAAAAGGACTTTTTTAGAAGTTAAATTTGATTTATTTTAACTATTCATTGTAAAATCAAAATTTTACTAAAATATTCTTGGTACCGTTTGTAAATTTGGTACTAGCTTGATTTCTACTGATATAATACTTTTGTTTCTACGGCAACCAGAAGTTGGAAAATTTTTAGTAAATATGTTTGTTTATCTGTTTTACTACTAGTGCGTTTATTTGCTTTAACACTAGAAGGCCCGGAAGGAGTCAATCCGACTCCAACCATATTGATTAAATGTCAACCGGAACCAGAAATTCTTTCATAAAATAAGTTAAATTTAAACAATGTAGATTTACGTTAAATAAATCAGTCAAATAATTTTAAATAAAAATTCTGATGTCAAATATTTTTATGAAACTTGAGTAAAATGCCAGTGCGCTGTAGTATTAAATTTGATTTTCTCAAAATGTTGTTTTTTTTAACTTCGATGAACCTTTTTGAAAAAACTATTATACATTATGCTTTGAAATTTTGCTTGAACATTCTATACACATCCCTGTTTAATCTGAGGTGAAATGTTTAAACTCATAAAAAAAGAACTATTTTTATTATTATCATTATCTTTGAAAAATTGCATGTTTTTTTAAATTTGAATGTGGTTTTTACTTCAGATTAAAAAAAAAACATATATCTAAGCTTTATTTAATTATAAATTTAACTTCAGATTATTAAGAATTGATTATTTTAAGCATAAAAAAAATTCAAGTCCATATCTTAAGTAATTTATGAGAACAGGTACATTAATTTAACATTGCAGGTATAAGGATTCCAACTACCCTTGATATGTATTTCTGCATGAGAGGACCAGGGTTTCGGTTTGACCTTCACTTTTATTCTGAAATTTCTATTTAATATCAGATATTTATAATAGTATATTTTCTTTATTTAATGATATGAATTTTACTCGTTATTTAAACATAAATGCTTCTTTCACAGTTCCCGGTATGAACTCGGAATTTTTGTATAAAGCAAAGAGGCAAACTCTCAACCCAGGTTATAAAACGAAGATAGTTCGTCTGTCTTATACGACGGAGGATTCATATAAAATTTGAAATTGATTATTTTTACAAAAACTATTGTTTAACGCAAATGGAATTTAACATGATTTAAAATGCCATTAGAAGGATTTTTTTAGAACAGGAAAGATAACTTTAAAATAAACAGTTTTAGTATTACATATTATAAAAAGATAAAATAGGACACACTATGCACGATCGCTGTTTAAAATGTTATTAAAATTCACTTTGAAATTTAAAAAATAGTAACTTTTGAAACTGAAAGATTTGAATAGTTTTTCTAAAATAATGCATATTTTTGGTCCAACCTTTTTATTTCATCTTCAGTTTTGTAATATCTATCGAGATTGTTTTCGATTAAAGTATAGTTCGAATTATTAAATTTTGTTCAAGCATGTTAAAAACGTGATTAATGAGACATTAAACATACTAAACATTTCTAAATAGATTAAATGATTAATCGAGATTCAGGAATGCAAATTATACTTCGGTCGTAAAACATGGTTGAATTTTAAAGGACTGCTATAATTAATGTTGAAATTAGAATTGCATTTTAAACGAACATATGAAATGAATAATCGCAGAAGTTATCAAAAAGGAGAAATACATATCACTTATCAATAATATCGATTTATTTTTTGGAGAGGAATATTTGGAAATAATTCTACAAAAGTCATTTTTAATTTTTAAATGGGCCATAATTATGACTGCAGTTCTACATTAAAAAGGCGTTTAAATAACGAGAAAAAAATATTCAAATTTACTGGTGGAAGTTTACACCGGAAATAATCAAGCACCGTTGATCTTATATAAACAAACAGCATCCCATTTTCGGACTACCTCCTCAGTTACTTTACTAGCATTTTGTAGACACAACGCCATGTGTATCCCTTTCTTTATTCAGAGCTCTATTTTATCCCTTAATTTTTGCGCCCGTGACTGTTACGGGTAGAGTTGTTTTTTTATTATTATTATTCAGATTCTTTGATTCCCACAAGATTTTTAAAATGGTGTAAATGGCTTTATTCTCGCCATTTTTATCTGTTAATAAATAAGGTGAATATTTCTACTTCGAAAAATGGATGGCAATCAAACAATCTGATTTTTTTTTTTTTTTTACGTTGCCTTCACTTATCGGGCTCGACGCTTAATTGGTTAAATACTATATATGATCCCTTCACGCATGTTAACACTAGGAAGCCCGTGAGCAGTCATTTTGACTGCGACCAAATGAATATATCTCGGTTCGAACCAGGAATTGTTTATAAAACTAGTTTAAAAGATAGAAAGAAAAAAAAAGTACGAGTTAAATGGATAAGTTAATACTTTAGAATAAAAATTCTGGTGTGAAATATTTTTCTAAAATTTGAGTAAAATTCTCGGTCGTTCTAGTGTTAATTTAGCGAAAGGTATTTTAGCTATATTGTGTAATTTTAACACAGCATTGAACGAATTTTTCTTTTGGAAGTATACATTTTGTACTCATATTTAGTGTTAGATACTTTAATCTTAAAGAGTAATTCTTTACATTATTTAATAGTGGACTTTTCTGTTTCCTTAAGGCGTGCATATTTTTTTAAATATAATATTACACAGGAATCGAATTCATTTTTTTTAATTGATTCATATTCACATCGCTCAGTATCGTAGTATACACAGGAAGGTGAAAGAAGCCGCAATGACTTTAGAAGCTAAGTATAATAAAATAATTTTATGCGCGATTTTTTAAATGCTTTATTCTAAATTTCATGCTTCATTTGACTTTTTATACTCAAATGTCAATTTTAATATCGTAAAATTTTATATATAAATCGTAATATATCGTAAAATTTTATATAATCGAGAATTAAGGGGTTAAAGAAAGCGCTTTTACACAGTAATAGTGTTGCCAGTGGGCAACTTTTTCTAAATTCAAATTTCTTAATTGGCACCACTTTTTTGAAGCGGTAAAATTCCTCTTATTTGCTCCTCAATTAAAATGTAATTAACTTTATTAGGGAAAATTTTATCATTGAAAATAGTGGTGTCAATCATGAAATCTGAATTTTAAAAAAGTAGCCCACTGGCAACACTGCATTAGTATAAGTTAGATTGTTATAAAATATACAAACGTGTATTTCTATATCGATTTACATATAAAGCTTGTTTTATATGCTGTTATATTTTACCAAAATTCATTAAATGATGATTTTTTTTTTCTTTTTTCAGCCTTTCCTTTTCGACATATCATTTCTCAGGAAGATCGCATGCAGGTGTTTTCAGATTTTTTTTTAAACATATGTTTATCATGCAAAGTAATGAATATTATTTTTATGTATGAAACAAACTAAAGATATAGCGTATCATCATAAGAGAATATTTCCGTTCATTTCTAATTCTTAGTTAAAGAATTTTAGAAGATTTCATCAATCCTTTTATCTTGTTAAATCCCTGTGTAGTATAATGGGGCGTATTTGACAGTAGACATCTTTCAGGATACAATGATTTGTGGATTACCATAATGTTTGTTTAATTTTAACGCAATAGTTCTAATTGGTGAATGAATCATATTGAGCTGTAATTTTACAATGAATGAAAAATTTTCCATTCCATATTTTGAACGAAGGAATTATGGCTTAAGCTCCCAATGCCCTGGTAACTGAGCTAGCCTTGACAAATTTGGCGTGCACAAATCACCCAGCTCATCTGATGATAAGAGCATCTGATATGTTACTTAAACCAGCTCAACAAAATAAATAGCAGGTAATGTAACACACGTAAACCCTAGAGACATAAATACATTTGATTAATTTTAACAAAATCATTCTTATTGGTAAATAAATCTTATCGAGTTGTAATTTTTCTTGTGCTACACTTGTGCCCCTACTTGTGCTACTTTGTGCTGCCTTGCGTGTGTGCGTGGGGGGGGGGGGGGGGATAGGGTTGTATTGTGTGTGCAAGTTCCCTCTTCCTTGTGTATAGCAATTGTTGAACATTTTTTTAAAATCGTTTTCCTTTATATTTTTTACTGTCACTGGCGACATTAAAAAAAAAAAAAATCTCTATAATTAAAGTGGATCAAAGTAGTCAGTTATATCAAAGTGGATTTTGAAGAAATGATGTATTAAAATACTTCTGGTTCTGAGTGGTGAATTTTGGGAAAAAAATGTCCTCATTATCCCATGACTAGTAAGCGGTGCCCTTAACCCTTTGAGGGGGAAGCAATTGCGTTTGTGTAATGCTGAATTCCCAACTGAAATTTCGAAAAAATTTATTTCAAAATAAGGAAAAGCAATTTTCCAACATTTTCCCTCCAAAGCTATAAACGTAAAACTGAATAAAAGTTTTCTGGTGCAAACCTTAATTAAACTTAGGTGGGATAAAATATATCCCACCGTCCTTCAAGGGGTTAACACATTGCCGACGGGCAATTTTTTATCAAATCTGTTTTTTAAAGCATATACGGGACTTACCTCATAAATGCGGGGTAGATACATAAAAAAAGAGATAATAAACATATTAATATATATATATATATATATATTAATTCAGAGAATAAATTACTGATCACCTTTTGATCAATAACCAACACACTGAAAAATGTCAATTAAGGCAAATACCGTGACAAAGGGGTTCACATTTTTTTTCATTCGTATAAAGGGTCTGCAAGAAAAAAAAAGTCAAATGTGTAATAAATAATACAAATGTTTATCTAAAGGAAAATATAGACAGTATACCCCGAAGAAGATTTTAAAAGTAACCACGTAATGTAACCGTTGTAAGGGTCATCCAGCACTCTGTTTAGAATGCTTTAAAAAATTGCACCGAAAAAAATAAACAATTATATTAACACATTGCCGACGACAAAGCTGCCAATTTTTACGCTTTTTTCTCACCACTGATGTTGTCTTATTTAACCCCTTTGGGACGGGAGCCTTTTACGAAATTTTTTAATCTTTTGTCACCGTTTTTTTGTTTTTTTTAAACAGAAATTTGTGTCTTTTTGAATAGAGAAAATGCGCTGATAAAATAAGGCAAGATTTACAGTAAAATTTTACTGGTGAGGAAAAACAAGGATTCTGAGCGCTTCATGCGGCACGTATACGTGTCGCTCGTCCCCAAGGAGTTGATCGACAAAATTTGCCGAATAAATAATTAAATATTTTCTGTTAAATTTTAGTGGTAACAAAAAAAGCGTAAAAGTTGGCAGCTATGCGGCGAGCAATTTATCAGATCCAAATTTTGTAACAGTAGAACTCCTGCCTGTTCTGAAAGTCTTTTGTAAGTTCGTATTCTAGATAGGTTTCCTACGTTTATGCAACGCTAAATATCTTTCAATGTACGAATTTAATATAAAATGTCTTACAATCCAAATAATATGGACAACATGGTATAAATGCATTTACTGTATAGCTGAAGCTACGCTCTTAGTCAATGATGTTTTTTAATGAATACCAGAATTCGCGTTTCCCGCCGTTAAAGTGCTAACATCAATTTGAAATACAAAATGATGGTGAATACGAATATGTCTTTATAGTTATTTTGTCCTTAGATCCAGAGCCATTAATTGGAGTCAATTGTATAACTCTCTTTATTTTCATGGAGTGTATTAGTTCCTATCTTTCTTTATGATAAGATTATATTAAACTTCATCTGTTCAACTATGATCTGTTCTTCTATGTGTTTTTTAATTAGCGTCCAAAACAGAGTTGCCCAATCCTGAAATTCATTTCTGTTTTCTTTTGCATAACGTTAAACTTTTTTGTAGATATAAAAAAGTCTTGAATAATGCAGAGGCAAACTTCCTGAAATATACTGTACATATACATTAAACGTCTCAATTTAAAAACCATTAAAACACCAAATAAAATAAACTATGCAGACTTGATCACAGTTAAAAAATAAAATTTATAAAGAATCTACTTAAAAACAATTAAAAATACAATATGTAAACGTTTCGCCAAGCGACACGCAAGGCATCACCAGTAAAAAAAAATAACCATTGCATTTCAAACGTCAGAACAAATCAAGAACAGTTACAGTTAGTTATTTTAAAAACAAACAATATTCACTAGGGAGAGAATGAGCATCATTCAAAGCCTGTGACCGCAATTCAGTGAACCAAGCCTCAAGGAGCAATCTACCATGGTAGTTGTTGCAACCCGATTTCAAAATACTGGCGTTTGCAATGAGCGGAATGTGATTCGTTTGAAGTGAATGCTGGACAATTTTTGAATTGAAATTACCCTTTTTTAAAGCACCAGTATTTTCTTTTAGGCGAATTTGCAATGATCTACCAGTTTCACCAATATAAACACTATTGCAATCTTTACAAGGAATAATATAAACAACACCGGGTAATTTAGACTTATCATATTGAAATTTATGCTTATTGAAAAAGGAACTCAATTTATTAATAGGTTTTAAAAAAACCCCAATATTGAATGATTTTAGAATGCCAGAATTTTTTTCAGAAATGTTCTTATGATAAGGGATACAGATAAAGGAGCTTGGTTTACTACGTAGAAAAGGGTGGGGGAGTAGAATTTACAAAATGTAAAGTATTTTTAAAGATTTTTTAACATGACCAATAGGATAGCTATTATTAACCAACTCGCGATAAATTTTAGATTTCTCTATTTCAAATTCATTACTGGAACTGCAATATTTTACGGCTCTGAAGGCTAAAGTCTTAATAACGGTTATTTTATGGCCGAAATGGCATAGTGAATTGAAATTAGTATATTGACCAGTAGAAGTAGGTTTTCTGTAAACAGTAGTGGTGACAGATTGAGAGATATCTGAAAATGTACTGATGATGCCTTGTGTGTCGCTTGGCGAAACGTTTACATATTGTATTTTTTGAAATCTGGCTGCAACAACTGCCAAGGTAGATTGCTCCTTGAGGCTTGTTTCACTGAATTACGGTCGCAGGCTTAGAATGATGCTCGTTCTGTCCCTAGTGAATATTGTTTGTTTTTAAAATAACTAACTGTAACTGTTCTTGATTTGTTCTGACGTTTGAAATGCAATTGATATTTTTTGTACTGATGGTGCCTTGCGTGTCGCTTGGCGAAACGTTCACATATTGTATTTTTAATTGTTTTTAAGTATATTCTTTATAAATTTTATTTTTTAACTGTGCTCAAATCTGTCTTAGTTTATTTTACTTGGTGTTTTAATTCCTGAAATATGTTCGTACATATATATATATATATATTTTTTAAAGCTGAATTTCAGTTTTAAATCTATTTTTTATTATATAATACTGATGAAGTTTGCATGGTTGATAACCTCCCGATTTTTTGAACACCAGTAAATACTTACAAAAATGCTTTCTTTATTTAATTGCGTAATTTGTGCAATTGTATGAAACAATGATTTCTGCATATAAATATTGGTATGGAAAAATCGTGAGGTTGGCAACTTTGTGTTTGCTTGTCATATTGACAGCATGATACAGTTAATATGAACACTGTCATAATTGTTATAATGGTGGACTGAAAACATTCATTTATGGGTAGTAAACTCTGTCCTTGTACCTGTTTCAATGCATGCATAGCAGAGGTTTCCCATTTGAGATACCGATTTTATGTTACCAAATATTCTCTTATTTTTTTTTAAATAAAATTTATATCCATCCTTTTACTGCGTAATATTTTCCCATTTCTTTAGAGAGCAACATAATGATGCTATTTCTCTGAATACGAGTTATAATGATGTAAATTATTAATTATAAACGGAATGATGGTCATTGTGAATTTTATTTAAGTTCATTATCTACTGCTGATACATGACTCAAAGCTGCAAAAATCTACCCGCTGTAAAGACGCAGGAAAGTATCAATACTCTGAGCGTTTTGAAAACATAATTTAATGCAGCATTTTTTATTACAAACTTCAACTGCAATGATAGATTGCAGTTTACTTGATCATAATTATAGGAAAGTTATTACACGCTTAATTGTTCCTTAGTTTTGACTTACATTTATTTCAATATACAAATTCTGGTTTTAGTTTAAATTTTAGAACATATGTTAAAAAATATGTTCGATTTCTCGTGGGCAGGATTTCTCAAATTTTTTAACCTAACGCAATTGAAGCACTACTGGCTAAATATATTTTGTGTGCCAGAAAATGTATTTTTAGTGCCAGTCGAAAACCCAAACATACGAATAACAAAATATAAAAATATAAATAAATAAATGACTATAAGTGGATTGATGAGCGTGACAACGAGTGTTTGGTAGGATGTAGCTTTTGTAAATATTTCGCTTTGTAACTGCAGACTGTATTTGAAATGCTTATTGTTTTGGATAAATCACTGATGAAGGTCCTAATTTTGACAATAACCCACATCCACAAAAAATGTTGCTTGGGCATTTAATCCCTTTCAGGTACAAGTAATAGTATTTGTGTAATATTCAATTTAGACTAGAAGTTTCGAAATTTTGTATTTTTTAAATAAAGAAATACAATTTTCAAGGATTGAAGCCAGGGTCCGACAATCCCCGGGCGACTAAAACATTCCTCATAGCGACTAACTATTTATTTTTTTCCCTTTAATATAAATAATTCCGTGTGCGAAAATATTTATTTTTAATAGCGCGATTATTTGCAGTGGAAGAAAATACACCATACCGGCGTAACACCTCTCCCTAATTTTTCAGAGATCAGAGTTTTTGCTAAGCCAAACTAAAGTGCATGTTGAAAGAGTACTGCTTTGATTAGAAAATCCTAAAAATACTCCAGCAGAAAATGAAAAAAAAAAAATGTTTCATTAATTGGAATGTACCAAAATGTGCAGTTGTCAGATATATCTCACAAAAATGACAAATGGACAAATGGTATTTCAAATCAAAATCTCAAAGGCATTGTTAACTTATATATATAATTTCTTATTGGGAATTAAAGGTAAGATTATTTTGTATACTGTTTTCATGTTTAATTTCATAGTTTGTATTTAAATTTTACAACGTAAAAGTGGTATTTTCCTAATTTTCTTTCGCAGTTTAATCTTCTTATTGAATGGTTAACTTGTTCACTGCAAAATGACACATAGATCACTCAAAAATAGCCGAATATGATTATGAGAAGCCAGTGTTCCATTTTGCAGTGAATGCGTTAATGTCAGAGAAATGACTCTTTAAGGTGGCTCCTTAGAATTTTTCCTGGCGCCTAAAAATTTTCAACTTTTGTCAGTCCCTGGTTTAAGCTATATGTGCAAAAAGATTTTCCATGCTGTTACAAGTAGAACAATAAAAACTCCATTCCTGTGAAAAGAATTTTCCATAATAACACATAGTTTGATATTATTTTAATTTTAGGCGTTTTCTGCATTCAAATTGAGAAAACGTGTTTTTAGAACCAGGCAATTTCGAAAATTTAAAAATACAATTAACCTTATGTAACCAAAATTATGAATTTTAAAAACTATCTCCTCGAAACTTTTTTTTTTCCTTCTATTACTGGACATTAGAAGATATATGCACTATTTTTTTTTTTTTTTTTTTTTTTTTTTATTGTTAATTGCGGGCTTGTGGTCCTTCAAAGTGTCGTTGGGTCATAACGGTTGGACAAAAATCGACACATAGAAAAAAAAACTATATCTAATTTTTTATTATTATTTTAATGTGTTTTATCATGCAGATATATACTGTAGTCTATGATGTATATATGACTAGAAGATGAAGCTGTTGGTGCATTATCAATGAGTCTTTTGCCATTTAAAAAATATTCTACAATTGTAACAGTAATGCCAGATGGAAAGCATATCTGAAACAAATTTCCGAACATTTAGTTGTAGAAAACGTTTCATAAAGATGCTGAAAGATATTTTTTTTTTTTTTAAATTCTTGTTTGAATTTTATTTATTTGTTTTATAAAAATTATAACATTTTTTCTAAAGATAAAGGTAACATTTTTTTTTTTTATCAGTCATCAAGGTCGTACATAAATTCTGTAATATCTACTCCTACATAGTATCAAAATTCACCTGTCTAATACCCACGCATTCCTAGTAAATATATACGTTTTTATGCGCCATATGTACAGGGCCTGATTACCAACGGGGCACACTTACACCAATAATTGTTAAAAGAAATGTTCGTCTTATATAAACGCCGTATTCATGTAAACTTTCTGCTATGAATGAGGCAAAATTTTCAGTTTCTTTTTACTGGTGGGAATGTGCCCTGTTGGTAATCAGACGCTGCATATGTATTCAACTGAGAAAAATCTCAGTAAAAATTCTGTTCAATGCAGCCCCGACGGTACTGAAATCGACAGCTCTGAAAAGTGCTTCGAAAGTAAATAAATTGAAAATTATTTTTTTAGTATAACATATTGTCAAGTAATCTTTTTAAAACAAGAAAAAATAATATATGATAGCCTTACCTTTAAAATTTGATATGTTTACAAGTACAAAATGGGGATGCTATATCAAACAAGAAAGTGGAAGCGAAATTGACTCTCAACCACTTCAAATTGAACAATTTTTAGCCTATTGGAACTGCTATCGCTAACTAGTAATGGTCAAGAAAAGTACTTACAATTGTTTCCTAAAAGTACCCTTGCAAATGCATTCAATGAGTGTGTTTGAACTGGGATAGAAAACCGTGGTACCTTAACCCCTTAATTCTCGCTCCCGTCATATTCTCGGGCTGTGTCTTTTACTCAAATTGTTTGATTCCCACCAGTTTTATAAAATACTGAAACTGGCTATATTTTAGTGTCGTTTTTCCTGTCATTAAAAAAGGTGAATATTTCTTTTTCATAAAAATGGTGCCAATAAGCAATTTGAATTTTTCAACCGTAATTTAATTCGAGCGTTAAGGGTTTAAAGTACCGTCGAGGCATAAAGCGTTAAACGTAACTCTATACGTTTGCATCACACAAAAATTAAACTTTCTTTTGTAACTTATACACAGGGGATGGGACAGCATCTGCCACACTTTATATGCATTTTTGTATGAGAGGATCATGGTTGCCTGATTCGCCTCCTCTTTCATTCAGAAATTCCTATTTCAATCCAGAAATTTAAAATAGTAACTTTTCCTTTATTTAGAACGTTATTAGTCGCGCTCGGTCTTTTTGCCGCCGGCTTCCTGTATACAGAAAATGTAAAATAAGACACATTTTTCACTTAATATTCGAATATTACATTTCAGTGAAGTTATAAATGTGCACTTTTCGTAAATTATATATTTTAATCGTGTGATTTAGAATAATGCGGAAAAGTAAAATGAACAGACATTAGTGATTGTTGCGCAGACTTTCACACCAATTTCAACATTGCTTGTAAAAATGTACCTGAAGAAAAAACAGAGATATCTTCATACTTCATCATGATGGTGAAGAAACATATAAAATCGGCTACATGACAGTTCTCCGTTGTATTTGTAAGGGGATATGAGTTAGGTGAAGAAAATTTATATGGGCGGCAAAAACACCGACACTCGACTACTGCCGCGTCAATGAGATGTATTTTTTATTCCATTGTTTAACCTGAAAATACTTCATTCAGAATTTTTGCTATGACCTCGGAATTTCTCTATAAAAAAGGAGGCGCACTGTCCTCGGGATGGAAAATGGAGACTGTTTTTCTATATAAATCTACTTATATTCTATATAAATATACTTATATACGGCAGAATTGCATAAAAATTTAAATTTAATATTGTCACACAAACAAGTGTTGAGACGTAAATTCAGGGCTGCCACATGCGACTATTTTTAAAATACAAATTTTATTGAATATTTCTCTTGCAAATGTTGGCAAAGTGTATGAAAAATATTTTTGTTTTCAAAAATGGTGCGAGATAGAATTAAGAAATAGTCGTAACTGGCAGCCCTGTAAATGGAAATTAATATGATTTAAAATACCATAAGATGCATTTCTAGAACAGGAAATATAACTTTAAAATGGTTTCGGAAGTAGCTGTTGTACAAAGATGAAATAGGACACACTATA
Organism: Maratus speciosus; assembly: GCA_963932465.1. Taxonomy (NCBI): domain Eukaryota; kingdom Metazoa; phylum Arthropoda; class Arachnida; order Araneae; family Salticidae; genus Maratus; species Maratus speciosus. The sequence continues at coordinate 237,598,704 of OZ010794.1, read as the reverse complement.
TACAATCGCTGTTTAACAATATTATTACAATTCAACAAATTTACAATTTTAAATTATTTTTTTTTTTTTTTTTGAAACTGGAGGAAAGATTTGAATTGTTTCGCAAAAATAACGATATTTTTTTTTTTTGTATTTTTAGTTCATGTTTAGTTTAGTAATTTTTATTTCATTAGTTTTTGATTGTTTCATAGTTTTTGATTACATTATACTTAAAATAATCTTACTGAGTTCAATCATGTTAAAACCGTGATTAATGAGACAACCATTTCTAAAAAGATCAAATTATTAATTTAGTTTCAGGAATGTATATTTTTCATATTACCTGGTTGATTTTTAAAGGACATACGTTTTAAATTTCCAGTACTGTAACTACAATTGAAATTAGAATTGGAGTTTAAATTGACACATGATGTGAGTAATCGAAAAAGTTATCAGAAAGGTGAATTCCATATCATTTACGACAAATTTAGACTATTTTTTTAAATAGGAATAAGCGGAAACAATTGTATAAAACACACTATTAATTTATAGAGAATATATTTTAAAATACCTATCAAAATAATGGCATTTTAAATAGTGAATAACTTTTTAATTGATTATGCAATCATTAAGATTTTCAGATATCTTTAGAATAGTTTAAAATAACTTAAAAAGCTTATATGTTATTTGTACTTATTTATCATAATTATATATCACTTATATATGATTTAACCGCTTGTGTACTACATTATATTTTATTGGAAATTGCTCAAACTGGCAATTATTTTTTTAATCTAGTACCACTTTTTTAAAGGCAGAAATTTTATGATGCATATCTAGGATAATATTAAGGGGAATCTTGCATAAATAAAATATTTAAAAACTAGTCATATGTATAAAATAGAATGTAAATATAGTCAAATTTCCAGCAATTTAGAATTATATGCATTACGAATCCTTGTCGTCATATGTACCCAAGGGGTTTGCGGAGCGACAATGTTGTCAATAAGTGCTTTTAATACTATTATTATTATTATTCAGAATATGCACAGGAAATGTTTGACAGTTTTTTTTTTTGACATAAATAATTAACACGATATCTTCATTAAAGTAGTGCGCTAAAGAAATCGAGCAAGTATCATGGATAAATCTATACCAGTTAAACCCCCTTCCTTATTCAGAATTTTCGAGTTCATACCGGCAATTTCGGAAGAGGACATTTCATTTTATATAAGCGCAGAATGTATCGCTTTAGATGAAATAAACATTATTTTTCGTTATTTCTGTATTAAAAAGTCGGCAATCCTAGAACTCGTCAGGAATACTTTTTGCTCAAAAAAAGGAAATTTGCTCAAACCAATTCCCTAAACGGCGATATTACGTCAGTAATAAAAAAATTACATGCCTGTTTTCATTAAACAATAAGTTGAAAAGAGATAAGAATTTAGTATAACAAGTTTTACGACATACAAAACATTTTAAATATATTTTTAGAATACATCGGAGAAAGTTTAAAAAGCATTTCTTTTTAAATACACATTTTTGTACCGTATATACTCGCGCTTAAGTCGACACCTAAATTCGAGAAAAAAAAAATATATATATATGTTGCAAACCAGTATTTTCGTGTAGCTATCATCCCCTTATTTAATATCAGCAGATTTTGCATTTATATAAGACGAAGATAACTTTTCTTAAATACTGGTATGCAGTCTGTTATTCTGCTCGAATTTAGGGTCGACATATTCGCGAGTATATATGGTAATTATGGTTCAGAATATTATTACATTATCTAAGAAAACATATGAACCGTTAATTTGTGTAAAAACGCCTACACGAAGAACAAAAATACTGCAAACCATTTGATCATTTAACTTCTTCATAAATAAGTTTACGTCAAGAAATTAAAAATGTGATTCAGATTTAAAAAATTTAATGCAAAGGAAAATAAACTTTTTTAAGCGACTGTATCCGAATTTCATGAAGGAGAAAAAAAGGTTTATTGAATTCATGCTCATAAGTTAAAATTAAAGGCTAAGAATAAATGAAAGGCATAGTAATTTTGAATAAATTGCTCCACGTAAAAATTCGCATTGTTAAACATGTTTTACCTATTATATGACATCCATAACTCATTACTTTAATATTTCGAAATTTTATTATTTAGTAACACACATTACAGGTAAAAAAAGATGGTATAAAGACTTTTGCACGCAGAAAGTTCTTATATGTTCAGTGGTGGAAAATTGGCGCAGAGGTGGAGCCTATTGACACCACTAAATTATAGTTGTATTTTGCCTCTTGTCTAATGATCAAATTTCTGAGTTTTTATTAAACTGAATAATACCATAACAATTTAGTGGTGTCAATAGGCTCCACCTCTGCGCCAATTTCCCACCACTGATATGTTGCTCTTTCTCAATGAATATAAAATTTCTTTAAGAATAAATGCAATATATTTGTGAAAAAAAATACTTTTAAGAATTTAAATTAGTTAAATGTATTTCATTAAAAATATTATTTTGTATGCAAGACTTCACTTTTCGATTTAATATATCCAGAAAACAAAATTCAAGAGGGAACCTTATCAATTTCATTATTTTAATTTTATTTTATTACTTGTAAGACATTATAAATTTAAAAATTATACATTTGAAACACAAATAAAAAAAAAAAAACATTATTTTTTTATATATAAATATTCTACTACCCGACAATAAAGAACATACGGACATCGACACAAGGAAAATCTGATTGGGTATATATATTTCGAGGCCAGTCGTTGTATACCCACATGTCAACCGAGACCCAAACCAAAAACAGACCATGACGTTGTGAGGCAGGGCTGTCAAATTGTGGCCTGCCGGATATCACTTTTTTTTTTTTTTTTTTTTTTTTTTTTACAAAAATATTCGACTTCTTGAATGCAAAGATTCGATGATTAGATAAGATAATGATAACTATAAAATTTTAGTGGTATCAGGCAGACTGCAGTTTGAACAACCATGTTGTAGGCTGAAGAAAAACACGATTTTCATCTACTTTAAAAGTGTGCGTTGGTTAATTACAAAAAATTGCATTCGTGTTATTCTTTAGATATTGTGGACCAGTCATTTTTTATTTAGATAAAACAGAATTCCATGCGTGAGTAAATATTTTTATAAACAACTTAAGAATAATTGCACGTACAATCAAAATACATTGGCAAATAATTCTTTTGAGAAGTAGTGAACTCGTTATTTTTTTCATATAAATCATATGACGATTTCCATGTATATTGCTGCACCTCAATTGTGTGTATATATGTATAAAGGTTCTGTAATAGTATTTCTATATTAATTTGAAGTAAAATGTTTGTAATTGCCCAGACATAAACTTAAACATTTCATATTGTCAAATGCATATTATTATTATTTTCATATGCTTTCGATCATTTCGTATTTATTTGCTGATTGCTCTAGATTTTATACTTTCGGAATTGTTACTTTTTTTGACACAATGAATTAAAACTAAGGACCCGTTACCACTTTTTTTTTTTTTTTTTTTTAACCAGAATATTTGTCTTTCTACAATTTAAAAATGCATGTCATTTGACAAACCAAGGATTACAGCAGGGGTGTCAAACTGTGGACCGCCGGATACCACTAAAATTTTACAGTTATCTTTGTCTTATCTAATCGTCGAATTGCTACGATTCAAGTTGTCGACTATTTCTTTAAAATTTTAGTGGTATCCGTCGGGCCACAGTTTGACACCCCTGGATTACAGTGAAAATTAAGTGGTATCTCGGACAAAACAGTTCAGGGGATAATGAGATAGTACTACGGGATTGAAATCTAATTTTTTATCATCTATTTAGGAATTTATGTACGGCATCGTTGAGTTAATTATTTCTTTTTGAACGGTAAAATATTTTATAACATTAAAGTTTGAAAATGTATTTTTAACTATAATTTACTGTTAACCCCTTGAAGGCCGGAGCAACATATTATACTGTACCTAATTAATAAAGATTTGCACCAGAAAGTTTTAATTAAAATTTACTTTTATAACTTTGGTGGGGGGGGGGGGAAAGATGTAAATATGCTTTTTCTTATTTTGAAATAAAAATTTTCGAAATTTCGGTGTGAATTCAACGTTTTGGAAATGCAATTACTCAGTCGCGAAAATGTTAAATAAATTGGTTAATTAAATATATCTAAGAAAAATTTTTATAAATTAATTGGTATCTGATATTCGTTATATACTCAACAAAACATCATCTTTAACTATTAAGTAAAACAAGCATTTTACATCTTGGTGATATTTCTGTAAAACAACTTTTATAAAGTATGTTATTTTGAATACTCAGGTGTAATTTTTTTAAATATTACCGAGTATTACCCTTTAAAGACACAAATATTTTATAAAATATATTTTACTCCTAAGCATCTGCAAAAAATAGCATTTTTTATTCATAATAAATTCTAAGAACTCCAAAAATGTGATACATATGTAAAAAAGCTTTTTCACAGAGGCAGAAAAAAGGCCACATCAGCAAAAAATATGTTTATTTTACAGAAGATATGCATTTAAATGTTTATTTGAATATTTTAAAGGAATTAGAATGAATTATTTGGAATTTTGTGTTTTTATTGAGTGGATTGCTGCAACGGTACACATTTTTTGACATCGATCATCTTCTGGCTGATGATGCAATTATTAACATAAGGACAATTTTCCTGCTTTGTAAAAAAAAAAAAAAAAGAAATATAGAAATATTTATATCGGTTTAGAATGGTTGACGCCGAGTGCGTAAATATCTGTTTTTCTTTACTGATATTATAAAGAAATAACGTTTATGTATTGTTGTGTAGGAAGTAATAATTGGAACTACTGATCCGGTAAAAAAAAATAATGGTGTCAAAAAGCTGGTTACCATATCTTCTCAAAATAGGCTATATATTATGTCGCTAAAATGAACCATAAGTGGGTGCAAAGAAGGAAAAACTTTATAAAATTGAGATTTTTGTTAAAATGTGGCATGTAGAAACTTTAAATTTGATTATACGTGGTGATTATTTTGAAGTTGAAAATACTCGGAATGAACGTTTTGTAAAATGTTCCAAATTTTAAAGGGTCAGATGAGAAGAAAACTTTCTGAACGCATTCTAAATTACGATTTATTTGAAATTGCTAGAGCTAGAAACTTGAAATTTGATGTCACTCTTGCTTTTAACACTGAAATGCCTGAAAAGAACAGTTTCTAAAAAAACCGAAATATTATAGGATACAGAAAAAAATAAAAAGTATTTTAAAATTTTGATAGCTTTAACAATGCTAAAAAGTTCAAATGTAGCATTGTTCATACTTTTAAGATGTAAATATTTCCAAATCACAATTTTTGGAAAAATCGAAATTTAAAACGATGCAATGAGCTGAAATTGTCCTAAAAATGTTTTATTTTACTAATTATTTGGAAGTGTTAGCACTAGAAACTTGAAGTTTGACACGGCTGCTACTTTTACGACATAAATACTCACAACAAAACAATTTCTAAAATATTCGAAATTTAATATGGTAGAGGAATAAAGAACGATCTAAAATTTCGATTTTATTAACCCCTTAACGCTCGAATTAAATTACGGTTGAATAATTCAAATTGCTTATTGGCACCACTTTTATGAAAAAGAAATATTCACCTTATTTAATTACAGTTAAAACGTTACTAAAATATAGACAATTTCACTATTTTATAAAACTGGTGGGAATCAAACAATTTGAGTAAAGGTCATAGCCCGAGAATATGACGGGAGCGAGAATTAAAGGATTAATATTTCTCGGACTAAAAACTCGAAATTTCACACTATCTTTTCTTTTAACCCATAGTTGCCAACCTCCCGATTTTTTCAACACCAATATTTTTATGCAAAAATACTTGCTTTAAGGAATCGCACAATTTACGCAATTAAAGAAAGCGGACATATTTGTAAGATCTTACTGGTGTCGAAAAAATCAGGAGGTTGGCAAGTATGCTTTTAACCCCTCGAGAGTCACCGGTATATATTATATACCACCTACGATTAATGAAGTTTTACACAAGAAAAATTTTATTAAATTTTACTTTTCTAACTATGGTGGAAAAAAGGCCGTAAAATTGCTTTTACTTATTTTGAAATAGAATTTTTCAAAGATTCCGGTGGGAATTCAGCATTTCACAAACGTAATTACTTGCCCCTCAAGAGGTTAAAATGAAAATTATTTCTAAGAAGGGTTTGCATAAAATTCGAAACTAAAAATAAGCGGGAACTGTTCTAAAATGTACAGATTTACGATTTATCTAATTTTTAGTGCTATAAACTTAAAGAAAATTATAATACATTAATTTATTATCGAGTTAAATAACAACAAAGATAGTTAAAAAAAATACGAAAAGGTATGTTTAAAAAGGCATTGTAAGAGAAGAGTTTTAATTTAAGACTGAATACTTTTCCATTAAAGGCCTATTAAAGTAGTTATATAATACTAATTCTAATTAATAATACACAAACTTTAGTTTTTAAAGTTTGATCTAACGATAACTATGAAATGTGAAATGTGTAATAAGTAATAAGTAAATAAATTAAATTAAATTAAATTAATAAGTAGAAATAAATTTTATTATTTACAAAGACTATGTTTAAAAGAGAAATCACATCCTGAAATCGATTATTCGGGAAAAAATAATTCAATTTTCTTTCACATGTTGCTCGGAATAACTAGTAACTGCAGAAGACTGAGCCAAGATTTCACACTTAATTTACACACGTGTGAACAACCGGGTTAGGTACGCACTTAAACATTGGTAAAGGTTGCGTAATATATCTGGAGCAAATATTCAGAAAAATGGCATAATAAAGTACAGATTTTTATTAATCAAGGTATCTCAGAACCCTTAAAATCGAAAAAAAGGAAAAAAAGAAGACCACTTTCAACATTTAATATCTTCAAATTATAGGTGAACATTTACGGTCGCTAGTCACCACGTGGCGACTAAATTTTTTGACGTGGTGACCTGAACACCACTTATTTCTTATAGTTTATTTCGCCATGTTTAATCGTAAATAATTCTGCCATAAGATAAGACTAAGAAAATTTCTTTAAAATACTGGTGTCCAGAGTATTTGGAGCTCCGATTTACGCAAGACAACTGGCAGCACTAGTGGTGAGTGAGAATCACCTCTCGAGTGCAAAGGGTTAAAAGATAATACCCCAACTGGCAATGCAGCTGTTAATGCGAGTAAAACAGCAAAAAAGAGGTGTAGTGACATAATTTTAATATCAAACAAAGTTTTAAATTTACGGGAATAAAACACATAAATGAAAATTGATGAAAATTAATTGAAATGTGAAAACGTCAGTATTCACAACATTTATGTTTCAAAATAAAAACTGCTATCTGAAATCGATTTTGGAAGAAGTACACATCTGAATTTTCATGAACATCATAAACGCAATGATAAAGATCATTAGTAACTTTTGAAAACAGTGCTGATGATTCTTATTTAAATTACATGCATGTAGTTAAACGATTCAGTTACACATGTCATTATTGATGAAGGCTTCGTGATACATCTAGAATAAATAAATATAAAAATATGTTAGTGCTCCAAGCTAAAGATTTTTATAAAATTGAAGAATGACGACATATCTTGTAGCTGTACATCACTGATGAGAGCGCTCCGACCATAATGACCGATTGCTACCACTAAATTTTAATAGTATTTCTGTGTCTATACCTGTGCTTAATGACAGAATTTCTGAGATTTAATAAAGAAAAGAATACTATTAACATTTAGTGGTGAAAATCAACGATTTGGGTCGGAGCGCTCTCATCCTTGCTATACAGTCAGGTGTAACAAATGAAAACTGCATTGTAAAATTGATTTAGGAAAAAGAAACTCAATTTTCATGACCCGTATGTACGCAATGATAACGAACATTAGAAACTTCTGAAAACAGTGCTTATATTTCTTATTTAAAGTACACCCTTGTAATTAACCGCTTCAGCTACGCATATAAATATTGAGTATATATTCTGTTTTAATTGACATTATACTTTCTGCCACTCCAACGTACTAAGAAAAATAAAGAGATCAGAGAATTCTTTCAGAAGCAAACAATGAATAACTACCCTTCCATGTAGGCATGAACGAATAAATCTCCATTAGAAAATATAGTTTCAACTATTTCAGCAAGAAAAGTTTTGATACATTATTCTTAGTTGCATCGTATTATAAAATATCTCACAGTATAGTTCCATATAAATTTACATACAAAATGTATTTTTCGCAGTGTTAACTTTCACAAAAATATATGTATAGCGAAATATAGTTTCATTTTATTTTTCTGTTCAGTTTTTTCTTTCATAAGACATCATTTATCTAAAATATCGCGTTCTCGTGTTTTCTATTGTCTTTTTTTAACATATACGTATATCCACATTTTTAACAATGCGTTTATTCTTGATGAAACAAACTGCATAATCAGTGTTTGAGCATGAGTTATATGTGATTTAATCGTCCGTATGGTATGGTAATTTTTAAACCATCATGATATATGTTATGTTCTTCCAATTCTTTTTTCCTGTGGTCTCCTAACAGTTACACAAGTGCAGGGGTGAGAGCGTTCCGGCCCAAAATTGGTTTTCGCCACCGAATTTTTATAGTATTTTATCATTAAATAAAGAGAAATTATATTCAAATTTAGTGGTGAAAATGAACATTTAGGTCAGAAAGCTTTCATCATTGCACGTGTGAAATGTGCTTATTATTGTTCAGTATAGTTTTCATTGGTTTTGGAGATTTCAATCAGATTGGCCACAAGATACAAAGACATTCAAAAATTTCATAAACTGTAAAATGACTTACAAACCTCTTTGTATTTTTCAATTATGCTTCATTTTTTATATATTATATTGTTAGTTTGTTTCCTTATGTTAATATTTATGTGGAATCGATTAACCTCCTAAATATCCTCCTAGTAATGTATAGAATAGGACAATTTTTAGACTAATATATGTTATGTGTTATTCTTATAAGTGTTTATTCCTAGGACCCCGTCCTCCATAACAAAATTCTACAGTTATGATTTTCTTTCTTTTGCACTGATTCCTGTTATTTTATACCTAAAATTTCAGTCAAACTCATCAGAAAAATTTTAGAAAGTAAATTAAAGAAAACCATTTTACAAGACACTTGAGAAAAAAAATATTTCAGGCGTTATCCAATATTTGACTGTTTGTGGTTAAATAATTCATTATAATTTTCATAAAAAATATCTGCCACTTTAACGTATTGTCAAATTTAATGAGTTTATAAAAATAAAAAAAATATTGTCTAAAGAGAATACTGAATTCTATCCTTAGAATTTAAGAGGAAGTAATAAATCTGCTTTAGAAAAGATTGTCTCTAGTTCTACACTTTTAGCAAGAAAAGTTGTGATAAATTATTCTTAGTTCCATCAAATTATGTGGTAACCCAAATATATTTCTATACCAATTTGCATAATATTTTAAATAGTGTTTTCATCACTAAAAATAATTGTATAAAGATATAAAAACTTTATTTTTCCTTTTTTTTCAGTTTTTCATTTCACGAGACATCATTTATCAAAGAAATTATATTCTCATGTTTTCACAACTTTTCGTTTGACGTCTTTTTTTCATACAACATAAAGACATTCTTATTTTTCTTATGCATAAAGTAAAATAAATCAACAATATATTTTCTTTGCAATATTTTTGTGAGTACATTAAAATGATTTGATTTTTCCTACTCTCATTTATTGCCACAGGGTGTCTTTCAACAAGTCACCTTTATGTTATGGCAATTTTTAATTATCACGTTTTATCTAACATTTTTAATAAATTTTATAGTCTAATATAAATCTAACACTGATACACACAAACGTTTTTGTCGTATAAACGCGAGGCAACCTCCCGTATCAGAATGTATTCATGGTGTGTACGCCTCCTTGAATTTTGCAGATCAGAAAACTTTTCGGCACTAATATTATCTTATAGAAAATCTCTTCTTAAAAGAAAGTGAATTTTTGTGCGTTTAACGCAGATTTATATTTCTATAAAAATATATTGGTAGTTACCTGCAGAAATAACCGTATCCGTATGAACCATGGTGTTACTATTTCTGAATATCAATCATCTCCTTACAAAGCGACCTTGTGGCTGAGAGGTTCAGCTCTCGAAGCTGGTAGACGGGAGGTGCTGGGTTCGAACCCAATCGCGCCCGTCGGCCTATTCGTTCGGAGTTTTCGTGGTTTTCTTCAAACATTGGATTTCCAAGCGTTAATACGGGTTAGGTTCACTTAGAAAGATCCCCCTCGAAGGGCACTCCCCTCTGGGTCTATATCCCTCGTGCAGATAATTGGCCGTAATACAACCAACAACCTTACAAAGCGATATAAGTAAGCGTCCTATCTTAAATGGGAGAGGTAACCGCAAGATTAAGGGCGAGGTCACATCAATCAAGATCGCACGCCACTTAGCGGACGGGGTTAAACTACAGGAAGGTGCGTAACTATTTTCTTACTTCACACCACTAAAATTTTAAAGTTTTTTCACGTTGATTAATAGCTGAAATGTCTCTGCCAAGGTGAAGAAAACTTCCTGGTGTTAAGTGCATCTGGACGCTCCTCTCGCTACGCCATTACTTTGCAATTAATGTGGTAGACAAAATTCAGTTTCATGAGGGAATAAAGATTTAGAAAATATGCGCGGATGGTAAATATTCTGTCACGAGGTTAACGAAAAATACAGGCTACCACGGTGGGTCCAATTCTTATTTTACAGACCGCTGTATTCACGTGATGCTCGAATGCACCAATGGAGGTGTGCGAAAGGAGCATCACGTGATTCCAGCGGTCTGTAAAAAAAGAAGAATCGGACCCACCGCGGTAGCCTGTCTTTCTCGTTAGCCTCGATCCTGTCATATATGACGTCACACTAAAAGGCCGCGTATGTGGATTATGACCCCGCCCACAAGATGGCGCAACTGTGTTAATTTACACCCGATTCCAGTAGTAAGTTTGTACGCTTACTTATATCGCTTTGATCTCCTTACTTAAAAGTAAATTACCTGCCCTAAAAAGGGCGAAAATTGATATTCCTAAATAGTGGTGAATATATCCCTTGTTTCCTAATAATGCATATTTGGTACCTCGTTACACAGATGATATTATTAAATGGTCTGATCGAAATTAACACTTTTTTTTTTTTTTGTCAGATTACAAAAATTAAGCAGAAATTCAAGATGGATAAAAAAGCTCGTGTAATACTGAAGTAATACCACTACATGAATAACATGTGGAACGAATTTATGAAAAATTATCATGAATGAGAAAGAAGAAAATTTTGGGATTGGCACATTTACCCTTTTTTTTAATGTAGTACAGTGAAACTTCCCTTTAACCCCTTGAAGGGCATCGGTATATATTATATACCACCTACGATTAATGAAGTTTTACACCAGAAAAATTTTAATAAATTTTACTTTTGTAACTTTTGTGGAAAGAACCGTAAAAATCTGTTACTTATTTTGAAATAGAATTTTTCAAAGATTCCGATGGGAATTCAGCATTTCACAAACGTAATTGCTTGCCCCTCAAGAAGTTAACACCTTGAGGGGCAAGCAAAAATGCAAAGCGATATAAGTAAGCGTGCTAACTTAATGCTGGAATCGGGCGTAAATTAACACAGTTGCGCCATCTTGTGGACGGAGTGATAATTCACATACGCGGGATTTTAGCGTGGCGCGTATTTTCTAAATATTTAGTCACTCATGGAAACGAATTTTATTTGCCACATATATTGCAAAATAATGGCGTAGTGAGAGGGGCATCCAGATGCACTTGACACCACAAAAATTTCTTCGCCTTACCAATCGCACTTCAGTTATTAATCAAGGTGAAAAAAACTTTACAATTTTAGTGGTATCAGTAAGAAAAAAGTTAAGTATCTACCTGTAGTTCACACTCCATCCACTACGTGGCGTATGACCTTGATTGATGTGATCTCGCTTTTAATCTTGCGGTTATTTATCCCATTTAAGATAGGACGCTTACTTATATCGCTTTGGCAAAAATGTCTCTAAATATTGAATTCTCGCCGGAATAATCGAAAAATTTTATTTTTAAACAGGGAAAAGCAATTTTTTTAACGATTTTCCTCCAATGTCAAAAATATAAAATTTTGTTAAAATTTTCTGGTGAGAATCCTGTTTAAATTAGTTGGGATATATTTTATCCCACCGTCCCTCAAGGGGTTAACGAAGTCCCTATTTACTGGAGTTTTTTTACTTTACGAAATATTCTGCTGAACTTTGGCTTCGGACACCATTAACATGTAAATTAATCTCCATATTAAGAAATATATATTCTACATAACGAAGTTTATTCCACTTATCACAACTGAATAGCCTGCTGAAGATGACATATTGCAAAGTGTAATAAAATGTAACGAAGAAACTATAGCGAGCGATGAAGATGATAAAGAAGAAATTGACACACCTTCAAAGGAAAAAAATGCTTAGATACAATAAGAATGGGATTCCAGTTTTACGAAAATATTACAGATGGATTCTTCGGATACTTACTGAAGTACGAATATTTTTATGAACAGTGTATTTTTTATACGAAACCTGTACAGTGTAATATTACATATATTTTAAAGTTAAGGATTTGGTATACTGAGAAAAAAGAGGAAATGTAACTCAAGCTTCACTTTTAGTTTACATCTCTTTGTTGTGTGTTTTTTTAATTCATTAAAAAAAAACTAAACCTGTGGCTGAACGTGATGATCAATGTGGCTGATAGTAAAGGATCAGGGCCTACAGTGTCCTACTCTGTTTACTTGTTCCTGTGCCCCAAGGCGCCTGCATGTGTCCCGGCCAGGTGGTAACACAACGCGAGACCCTCGGTGTTTAGTCCCCAAGCAAGCTTGGTACTCATTTTATCGACCCCGAAGGGATGAAAAGTTGAGTGAACCTTGCCCAGCCGGGAGCAGAACTCTCGACCTGTAGCGTGGCAGACAGACTTTTTAAGACATTATTTCAATTAAATGTTTGTCATATCTCTACACTGCTTGGAAAATTGTTACCGACTGAATTAAAATACATCTTTCTAATATTTCCATTTCACGAGCATTTTTCATTTTAGGAATACGTATTTTATTATACAAATTTCATGAATTTAAGTTGATTTCTATTTAAAGAATTTTCTTCACAACAAAGTATTTAGGTGTAACGATCCAAATTCATTAAATGGAAGTTTAACTGAATAATCTTTTTTGGAGTTTTGAATCACATTGAACTTCTGCTAGCTCTCTACTGCCCGAGATGCTAGTCACTACAGATAAAAATACCGTTGTATACAGAAAGCTATTTTATGATACAGAATATATATTTGCCCCAGTATAAATTAAATTTCAAAAAACGTTAAAATCTATACTAAAGAGAAAAAAAAGGTAAATTGCCTAACGTGTAATTAAGTTAGTTTAAGAATTTTTACAGTTTTTGAAATAAATTAATTAAAATACCTATTTTTAAACATTTTGCATACTGACTTGTATTTTTTACTTTATGTATTTAAATATATGTCACTTAATTTATAATTGTCACTTTATCTTATGTTTATATAGTACACAATTATCAAATACTTACACGCATAATAAAGTACACGGTCAACCTGCAGTTAATATACTATGTGTTTAGTATAAAACGTACAGAAATTAGCAGGTGTTAGAGTGAAGTACAGCAAGCAATTTTGATATACAAAATGAGGGGACAGAATTTATTCATTCAGTGAAAATTACTGGGCCCTTCACTTTAATCTTTAGGGCACAATTCCGTCAGAAAAAATAAATAGAATATTTTATCTTATTTATGATAGAAATTCTGCACGAATAAGGCATAACATAAGGTGTTTCATAAGGTATTACTTTTTATTTACTGGTGGACGTTTGCCCCGATGATATTCAGGCCTTGATCTTCACCAGAAATAATTGACATAGCTTTAACAATAATGAATGTCGTTTAAGGATATTTAGGCTGAAATTAATTTGCTGTGTGCCGATTACTATTAAATCAAGAAAAGTTGTAAAAATAGACAAGAATTCTGTGGAGGCGCTGTGTGTAATGTCCAGGAATGTAAAAAATCTAGGCATCAGCGGGCAGTCTCTCACCACTAAATTTTATTATTTTATTAGTATTGTTGCAAAAAGTTTAGAAGAAATATTAGACGAAAAATAACGAATAAAATTTAGTGGTGAGAGACTGCCCGTTTGCGCCTAGACTTTTACACCCCTGGTAATTTAAATTGTTTTATGAAAAGTGGATCGTCTTATTAAGGATTGATTCGATGTGGACTGTTCTCACTTCCACCAATTTAAATGGAACAGTATCACGGGATTTAATGGTAACGGAATATCAGCGCTCAATTAGGCCAGAGTTGCCAGACGGGCTACTTTTTTTCATTCAGATTCTTGATTGGCACCACTTTTTTGAAATTGCAAAATGGCCTTAATTAATTACATATTAATTAAGGAGAAAACAAAGGGAATTTTACCGTTTCAAATAAGTGGTGGCAATCAAGAAATCTGAATTTTAAAAACATTAGTCCACTGACAACACTGAATTAGACGATGAACTTTTTTGATTGTAGTGGATATCATATACTTTGCACAGACCGAAATTCTGTGAACTTCATCAGTATTTGTGATTACATTTTTTAACCTTCCGTCTACCAGACGGGTCCATTGGACCCGACATGTACATTCAAAATATTTATTCAAACCAGAAATTTCTTCAAAACAAACTAAATGTATAAATCAGACAATAATAAGTTAAATAAACAAATTAAATAGTTTTAAGTAAAAATTCTGGTGTAGAATGTTTTTATAAAACTTGAGTAAAATTTCCGGTAGTTCTAGGGTTAAACAAGCTAAAATACTCTAGTAAAAATCTTTTAAAAAGTTCATTATTTGTAAAGTTATGCCTAAAAATATTGGTTAATTTTAAAGTCAAGCCATGCATAATTTTGAATGAAAGTGTAAATTGCGATCTTGGTTTCCTATTCAAAAATTGTATGTTGTAACCTGATTTACCATCTCAAAGTTTATAAACGTTATAAGGAAACTCCTAGTATATGAACTGTAAACGTAAATATTTATTACATCGGGTATTTTAACATTACATACACTTAAGTCTATCGCTATATTTATAATTTAGTTATAGTACACAATAAAGTGTTATTTCACAATCGTATTACAGTCTTTTTTTTCTTCAGATAAATAAATCAATTGTAGGTGTATATATATTGCTGGACTTCATCATTAACCTCGATTATGTTTCGTAGATAAAGGAAAAATATTATCCACTCAACATTGATTAATGATAGTTTTTATTCAGATAAAATATGACAGATAATGAAATTGCATCCAATTATCTGCACAGTTCATAAAAAAGTGTTTTGTACAAGTTTTGCATTTTAGATTTGTTTGCACGTTTTAACACGTGCGAAACAACTGTTTAATGTGCACAAAAGACAGGAAAATACAAAGAATAAAATTTAAATGTAATAGAAAATATTTTAGGGTATTTAAAAACAAATGTTTAGTAATATATGTTTTAAATACTGAAAGATAGCCGTGCATTAATATTATAAATATCTAAACATGCTTTATTAGAAATAGTGGATAAACAACAATGTATGTTATACCATATTTAAGATTAAATATATATATATATATATATATATATATATATATATATTTTTTTTTTAAATATAATTTATGCCCTATGCAACCGAGTGGAATTTTTTTTCTAAAAATAATGAGCATTTTAAAACGTCTATTACAGTATCATCTGCAAAGCTAATGAATGTTTTAGTGCAATATACTTAAAATCCCCATTCTGATTTTGAGCATGTTAAATCCGTGATTAACGTAGCATTAAATGCTTTAACCTTTCCTGAAAGATTAACTGATCAATATAGATTTCGGAATACAGAATATTCTTCTGTCGTATTACCTGATTGATTTTTAAAGGACGGGACATTGAAATTTCTAGTACTATAATTAAAGTGTAAATCAGAATAGCATTTAAAATTGACACATGATGTGAGCAATTGCATAAGTTAGCAGAGAAGACAATTCCATATCATTTATCACTAATTCTGCTTTATTTTTTTAAGCAGAATATGTGAAATTTCTAATATAAATGGTTTTTAGACGTGCAGATGAAATATTTTAAGATATCTAATATGAAAATATGCATTTAGATTACATTTGAAATAGTGAATAACTATTTAATGGTCGATTTCTTCACTAAACCCTTACGGTGTGATGGTATTTTTAATGAAGATTTGCACCAGAAACTTTCCATTAAATTTTTCTTTTATAACGTTGTATTAAAAAATGTAAGAAATGGTTTTTCATTATTTTGAAACATATGTTTTAGAAAATTCTGGTGTGAATTCAACATTACAAAAACCTATTGAAAGGGTTAAATCTTTTTAGGCATGTGCTTACATTCTATTCACTTAATATAGCTGTGAACTCTTCGCTTTTTCTTTACCACAGAAATTTAACAGTAAATTTTACGTGTTTTTAATCGGCGTAATCAGCCGATTAAATGAGGCAAAAATTTCTATTAATAATTTCTGGAAAAAAATCGTAAGAATTGTCAGCTATATGTTTTAATTATGAAGTAAATTATTTGATTCAAATTTTCATATTTATTATAGGACATTTAAATTTCTAGTACTATGATTAATGTAGAAATTTTAATTGCATTTCTAATAGTGAATAACTATTTATTTGTTTATTTATATCAGGGGTGTCAAACTGTGGCCCGCCGGATACCACTAAAATTTTAAAGAAATAGTCGACAAGTTGAATCGCAGCAATTCGACGATTAGGTAAGGCAAAGATAACTGTAAAATTTTAGTGGTATTGGCGGGCCACAGTTTGACACCCCTGATTTATAGCATTAAATATTTTCAGACGCCTGCTGAAAGGATAGCACTAATTTATGTACTGGTATTATACGATTTTAATTATGATGTAAAGTATTTGTTTAAATGTTTATATTTATTTACTAAAAAAATATTCAGAAATTAAAGTATACGGTTATATCTTTTTCTCAAAAGATTATGTTCAATAAATATCAATATTTTTAACAACCATACAAATTGAGCATAATAAACATGCATGATTTCATAAAAATAAAATACAGGGTGTATCTAAGAAGTTGGAAAACTTTACGGGGTGATAGAAAGCGGCTATACGAGAAAATTTCGTCTTAGAATGTATGGTAAGAACGCAAGCGGTCAAAAGTAAGAAGGTAGTTTTCCAATCTCCCAGGGCGACGGATTGGTGGAGGTGGTCTCATAGCTTGGCCACCATGATCACCGGAACACTCGTATTTGTACTTTTTCCTGTAGGACCATATGAAAAGCCTAATTTACTAGTGCCCAATTGAGATCGATATGTATCTAGTCGCCAAAATTGCCGTTGTTGCCGGCGATATTCGGGAAATGCCTGGTGTCTTCTCAAATTTGCGTCAGCCCCTATCCCTCAGCTTCTAATCGTGCATTACAGCTAGCGGAAGATCTTTTGGGGAATTTTTTGAGCATGCACATTAATTACATTCCTGTTAATAAAATGTTTTCTGAAGTATCTTCTCTCATTCTTGTGTTAATTCTTTAACAGCGACAGTGGAAATATACATTTTACCTTACCGCTTGCGTTCCGACCATACATTCTACGACGAAATTTCCTCGTATAGCTCCGTTCTATCACCCCGTAAAGTTTTGACAACTTTTCAGGTTCACCCTTCATATATTTTTTTAGAATTACTAGAAAACTTTGGAAATTCAATTAAAATAATTAAAACTATCTATATATTCGATTTACGCATGGAAACTAATATTAAACTATATAAACTTGCATGAACCTATAACCTGAGTTCTGTAAATATTTCCGTTTATATGTGGTCTTCACTTTCGAAAATATTTAGTGCCTGAAATGTGTTTGAAATTTCAATAAGTGGAATGTCCGTGACTACTTATAAAAATATTCAATAGACTTATTTGTTTCATTAGACACTGATTTAATCTGATGAAACAACTCTCTTAGTACGTTTCCATGTTAACCCCTTATACGTGGTTCGTACGGATGCCGTTCTTTCTCTAGGAAAACTACCAGTATCTTTTTACAGAAGAAAAATCTTGGTTAAGCACGCAAAATTTCACCTTCTTTTAAGTAGAGATTTTCTGTAAGATAATACTGGTGCCAAAAAATTACGTATTGCGCATGGAGGCGTACGAACCACTTTGTAGGGCACCGGTATATTATATATATATATCACTTGAGTTTAATTCACAAATGCCACATTGACATCAGGATTTTAAAAGTAAATTTATATTTATATTATATACGCTAAGAAACTCTATTACTTACTTCTATATAATTTTTTTTGTAATTCCTGGTGTCAATCAGTCATTTTAACATTTTGGTAACAGTAGTACTTTGCCTCTTAAAGGGTTAACAAATTCAAGACGGGAAACGAGAATTCCCGTTTTCATTCAAAAAACATCACTGATTAAGGGCGTGGCTTGTACCTTACATAAAATGCATTATGATGTTGTCCATATATTTTTAGATTGTAAGACACTTTATTTTAATTCGTACTTGAAAGATATTTCCCGATGCATAAACTTGAGAAACCTATCTAGAACAGCAATTTACAAAGAATTTTCAGAACAAGGAAGAGCTTCTTGTGTTTTAAAATTCAGATTTGATGAAAAATATCCGTCAGCAATGTGTTAAAATTTCTAATACAAATTTCAAATATTGAAATGTCCACCGAGAATGTCTTTGGATTTTTATTCCGAATTTTGAGCTTTGCGAAATTTAAATGAAATCGGAAATTATTATGAATATACAGTGGAATACGTTTAACACGAAAACTCTTAACATGAAGAATCGGTTAGCCCGAAATGATATGGCGGTCCGGACAGTATACTATGCAATGTAATACATTTTTTTCCCTTTTAACACGAAACAAAAATCGTTTAACACGGAAAATATTTGCTGTTGATCTAGTTAGTTTGAGTTAAAATTGGTGAATTTGGTGTTAAAACCACTCAGTTTTGGGTGAAAATCAGTGAATTTCATGTTTTTTTTGTAAATTAGCTTATGGTTTATCGCACAATGTATGAGAAATCGGTGCGAAAAGAAACTGCTATTTCACTTCAAATAAAGGTGAAGCTGCTTAATGCACTTGATGAAAAAGAAGGACAAAAACAGAAATCTGCAAAGAATTTGGCATTACCAATTCTACATTATCAACCATAATAAAAAACAAGGATCCCATTACGTTAATGTTTGAGCGCAGTATGTTTAAGCCACAGAGAAAACTTATGGGAACGCTAAGCACGAAGATTTAGATACAGCTTTACTTATTTGGTTCAAACAAGCTAGATCTCAGAATGCTGAAAAAGACACTTTAAAAAAAGATATCTAATTTCCCCCCCCCCCCCCCCAAAAAAAAAAAAAAAAAAAAAATATTTTTCTTACTTACTTTTTATCCTAATGGATGCAATTTACTAATAGTTTAACCCCTTGAGTGGCGGTGGGATCAAATATATCCCACCCAATTTAAACAAGATTCTCACCAGAAAATTTTTACTAAATTTTATATTTTTAACTTTGGAGGAAAATTGTTGGAAAAACTGCTTTTCCTTATTTAAAAAAATTTTTTTTTTCGATTATTCCGGTGAGAATTCAATTTTTAGAGTAATTTTTGCATGGCCTCATGGGGTTAACAGGAAATCGAAATAAAATTTGAGGACGTCGAAAATATTTGAGAGTTTTGTTCTTTTTGACGAATCTTTTACCGCGAAATTCTTTTAACACGAAAAGAATTTTCGATCCCTCCAGTTTCGTGTTAAACGTATTTCACTGTATATGCAAATTTCTGTGAAATACCTGTCTTAAAGCATATTAATAAAAATTTGTCTTTTTATATGGAAAATATTTATCTGAAAAAAAATTCGATGAATGTCGAGAGAGATTTCAAAAGAAAATGATCACGTATCGGAAATATACATTTTCCTATATGGTGGCAGCAATGCATTTAAATGTTCATTTTAATATTTTAAACAAAGATTTTATCATTTGTTTTGTATTTCAAAAGAATATACATATGTCTTGAGTAAACAGTTTTTCATGAATAAAATTTTTTCACGCTTGAATAGATAGAAATATATAAGTTGGTGAAAAATTCTATGCATTTGCTTTATAAAAAACCAAAAAAAAAAAAAAAAAAAAAAAAAAAAAGTTTGACGAGGTATTGAAGAACACCAATTTTAACCGATGTTATTTGTATAATATACAAATTTTTGTATAATAAAATTGTCATATTTCGTTTTTATTCTTCAAATGTCCACGCTAACGTTTGATGGAAAAGGCAGAAAAATTAGAAAGTTGGTTACAATACAAAAAGTAGTTCAGGTGAATTTCCTTTAAAATATTTGTTGAAAGAAAGTGTTGTTGCTCTTTTCAACGAGTTGCTCTCACAGATTCTTCTAAAAACTTTCGATTGGTAAATATGTAAAATTCTTTAAAATTTTTGTTGTTTCTTTACATTAATAATCAATACAGAAATAGTATTTTGATTATATTTTTATCCGATTTCAGTAAAAAAGAATGAAATTGAAAAAAATCAATAAAAGTTGATATATGTGAAACAAGATTAAGGAAAACTTTTTTTTTTTTTTTTTTTTTTTTTTTTTTTTTTTTTTTTTTTTAATAGAGCCTAAAAATTATTGTATAGTATACAACGATTTTATTAAAATATTATTTCTGATAAACGATTAAAATATTATTTCTGAAGAACGATAATATGTCATCCAGCTGTCCATGTGTGTACAAAAGAAAATGAAATGGAATAATATATTTAATTTATTTTGTAAGAAAGTTTGGATTCTAAATAAATAATAAAAACATCAATCAATAAAAAAATATGTTAATTGATAAAACGTGAAAACGTCATATTACAAATAACTATCTCGCATCAAATAGAAAATTGCAGTCGCAAATCAAACGATTAAAGATAGAAAAACAGAAATTAATTTTTATGGAAATTAATGATGGGTAGAATAAATGATTTTACTATTCGAATACAGTATCATAGCTGCCAACTTTTACGCTTTTTTCTTACCACTAAAATTCTTTAATAAATATTGTCTTGTTTAATCGCCAAAATCTCATGATTAAAGAAGGTGAAAATATCTGTTAAATTTTAGTGGTAACAAAAAAGCGTAAAAGTTGGCAGCTATGCATTATTGGATCATGCGCAAAAACATAGTTTGAAACCTTTGTATATATTTTTAATGAATTACCTCCAGAAATTTTGTAAAAAGAAATAACACAAAAGAATAGTTGTCAACCTTCGTATTATTTTTTTAATCTACTAGGGGGCTCTACCCCCTGCTCGCTACGCTCACCAACCCCCCGCGTAATAGCTTCGCGATTCCATTAGGTATGGCTAATCAATCCCTGTTTTCGAGCCAACCCCAGACGTAATTGTTTCACGTTTCAATTCTGGATCACTTCGCGATCCCCTATTTTCTATGCATTCAGTTTTTAGATTCCACTTAGTAAAAAGGCGCTCCTCCCCAACTCCTAACAATTTTATTTCATTTTCTCCAATCACATAATCATTAGAACTTACAGAGTTTCATAATTATAAAAATTATCAAATATAAAATTATATATATATAGTGTTACGAATATTGTAAATAGTTAGCGCTTGTGCTTAAAAATAATGTAAATAATTCAATTAAACTCTATTCATAAGCTAATATTGGTGTTTGTTGCAATGGAATATCTTAATATGTTTATTTTCTGCATGCAAGTAAAGCCTATTCGATTTCAATGGGAGAGATGGGATTCAATGGGATTTCAATATAGAAACGAGAAAGTAGAAAACAAACCAAAACAAGATGAAAATCGGGTTAACGAAAATTTTGTAGAAATAGAAATTTCAAATAGCAATGAGACACCATCCACGTCCAATCAACCAGTAGCAGAACTTAGACGATGAGAAAGAATTAATAAAGGTGTACCTCCTGATAGGTTAATATACATGGTTAAGAACGAAAACGCTACTGAACCAAAAAATTATGAGGAAATCGAAAACATGGAAAATTTTAAGGATAAACAGAATTGGATAGATGCAATGAAAAGCGAAATGAACTCCCTTATGAAAAACAAAACTTGGTCAATTGTAGAACCTCCACCAAATAGGACAATAATAGGTTGCAAATGGACCTACAAACTAAAACGCGACAATACAGGAAAAATCCAAAAATATAAAGCACGTTTAGTTGCAAAAGGATATTCACAAAAATTCGGGGAGGATTATGATGAAACTTATGCACCAGTCGTGTCATATACAACAATAAGAGCATTATTAATAACAGCATTGCATCAAAATTTAAATGTAAAACATATTGATATTCACACCGCGTTCTTACATGGAGAGCTTGAGGAGGAGATATATATGTCACAACCAGAAGGTTTCGCTAAACCAAATGAGGAAAATAAAGTATGTAGGCTAAACAAAGCCATATACGGACTTAAACAAGCCGCGAGAGCGTGGCATAATAAAATCACAGAAACACTAAAAAAGATCAATTTCAGTCAGAACAAATTTGACTCATGCATTTTTACGCGAAAAAGGGGCGATAACACAACATACATAATAACATACGTAGACGACATTTTAATTGCTGGAAAAGACGAAATAATAGAGGAAGTAATCGCGAGCTTAAATAAAGAATACGAGCTAAAAGATTTAGGTGACATCAGTAAGTACCTATCTATGAACATTAAAAAAGTAAATAAAAGCTACATGATAAATCAAACTCAGAAAATAGAAGAATTAATCAATAAATTTAATTTGCAAGACGCAAAACCGTGTAGCACACCCATGGAAACAAATTACACACTCTTTAATGATGAGGATAACATTTTACCAAACAACACAATTTACAGACAAGCCATAGGAGCACTTCTATATCTAGCAACTATAAGCAGACCTGACATCTGTGCAGCAGTAAACATTCTTAGCATAAGAAATGAATCACCAAGAATGAAAGACTGGAATGCAGTAAAAAGAGTGATAAGATATTTAAAGACTACAAAAAATTATAGTCTAGTTCTGAGCGGAGAAAAGAAACCGATACTTGAAGTTTATGCGGATGCAGATTGGGGAGGAGATGTAGATTCACGAAAATCAACGAGTGGGAACCTATACATGTTAGGAAGAAATCCCATACAATGGTCGACCAAGAAACAATCCTGCATTGCATTATCATCGGCAGAGGCCGAGTATGTGTCAGCAGCAAATGCAGCAATTGGAATAAAGTGGCTAGTCAATCTACTGGAAGAATTAAACCTAAAGCAAACCTTACCTATAGACCTATATGAAGACAACCAGTCCACGATCAAGATGATAGAATTAGAAAAGCACTCAAGTAAGACTAAACATATTGAAATTAGGTTCCACCTGATAAAACAACTAAAGCAAGAAGTGACTATTAACCTAAAGTACTGCCCAACCAAATTGATGATAACAGACCTGTTTGCGAAACCAGTTCCCAAACCTGTTTTTCAAACCCATAGAATGAACTTAAATTTGTGTGAGAATGAAACTTCAGAAATTAAGGGGGAGTTGATGGACATAAATCAAGATAATTAGCTGTGATAAAGATAATTTCCTCAGTTAAGATACATAGAAAGATCCTCAGACAGATGCATATATAATGCGTCGTTTCAACTCAGCCATAAATCTATTCAAAATAAATTAACCTTGAAAATTTTGATAAAGATAATGACTTGTTGAGTGACTCATAGACATTAAACTGATTTATTATTATTATTATGATATTGCTATTTCAATTATTATTACTGATTTATTATCTTATAGTGTAAATATTTTTTTCATTCTGAAAAGGTAGTCCTTCCAGAGAAGAGGCATGAAAATGCCCTCTCTTTTTTACAATTTAAACAATGTGAATTAAATAGCTTAAAGTGTTACCACTGCTTATTTATTTGATATAATAGTCTACAATTTCTTTTGTCAAAGGAGGTTATAAAGGGTTGATTACAGATATGACAACTAAAACATATTGGATTAAACGAAGTGTGGATTTACACCGAAATAGATAAGTATCCTGAAGAACGGGTAAGTCCCAATTTTATCTAACTTACTCACGCCTTTTTCATTGGGATTCAAATACTAACAAACCCCATAAAAATTCTCCCCATCTTCGAAATTTCTGAAGATAATTGTTTAAAAATGGTACGAATCAATGATGCCAGTGGGCTACTTTTTTTAAATTCAGATTTCTTGATTGGCACCACTTTGAAATAGTAAAATTCGCCTAACTTAATGGCATATTAATTATGGCGAAAACAAGGGGAATGTCAGAAAAGTGGTGCTAATAAAAAAATCTGAATTTAAAAAATGTAGCCCGCTGATAACATGGTTATGAAGGCTTACGACTATGGTTTTTCTTGTTTTTTTTATCGTGGTAATTGATTAAAAAGATATACAATGTTTAGAAACTATGTTTTTGCGCATGCCCCAATGATTCATTCGATCAGTGTTGCCAGTGGGATACTGTTATTAAATTCAGATTTCTTGATGGGCACAACTTTTCTGAAATAGTAAAATTCGCCTTATTTAATGGCATATTAATTAAGGCGAAAACAAGAGGAATATTACCATTTCAGAAAAGCGGTGCCAATCAAGAAATCTGAATTTTTAAAAAGTAGCCCACTGGCAACTATGCATTCTATCGTAAAAACATTCATTCTGATCATCATTACTGCTAATTCTTTTAATTGCAAAGTACGTCTACTGTTAAAATATTGAAATAATTGAATGGTACCAGGATGTATGAAGAAATGTGTTCAAAAACATTTATTTATTTACTTTTTTTTTTTTTTTTTTTTTTTTTTTTTTTTTACTTAAATACTGACGAGAGAATTCTATTAAAAATTCTGCGTGCCAATTGACAGTTTGGAATTAAAACTAAGTGTTCACACATGACAAACAAATCATTTCAAAGTGTTAAAGCAAATGATAATGAAATAAAAAGTAGAGTGAATTTTCTTCTTATTTATAAAAAAAATATTTTTTTTTTCATGAGAAGAATACATCAATGAAAATATAAACACGAAACGATTACTTTCCATACTGAAAACTGCAACCTGATATCGATTCAGGCGATCGATTTCGATCGCAACTAATTTCCATGCTCTTCATACTCGCATAGATAAAGATCATTAGTAACGTAAACACTGCTGAGATTTCTTTTTTAAATTACACACTTCTCGCCAACCGCTTCAATTACGAAAGTAATTATCGGTAAAGGCTTTCTGATATATGTGAAACAAATATTCCTAAAAATACACAATGTGCGAAGTTAAAGATATTTATAAAGTTAAGCAGTGTGAATATGCTTTTGCAATAATATAAAAGATTGCATAATTCCTACTACTATATTGATATAAAAAATTCTTCTTATTTAATGACGAATAAAATAAGTCGAATCTGGCAATTAAAAAAAAATGGTAACAAACACTCAAACTAAATAAATTATGTAGTACAGCTGACAACAGTTTGTGTATTAATAATATGAGGCTGATAATGCTGGAGAAAAGAAAATTAAAAGGTTTTATTACTTTTTTCAAATTTTGAACAAAAGATAAATTCACATAAGATAACGATGTAAATTATTCAAACAATATTAACCCTCTCGTTGCGCAACCGAGATTTTCTCGGGTATGCATTTTTCTGTCTAAGTAATCCTCTTTGATTATTCCCATCAGTTATTTATAATTTTTTTGTAAATTTTGCCTTATTTAATCGGAGATTTTCCCGATTAAATTAGACAAAAATGTTTTTTTGAAAAACCAGTGACAAAAGAAGCTATTTTAATTATTTTGAAGCTATTTTAACACATTTTAGTGGGACACGTAAAAATACGTTTTTGTGGGTTGGGAACAGAAATTATTACTGGTACAGGAAATTTTGTACGGACGAAAAAAGAAGGTGTAATCCAAGCATTCTTGATTCTTATTGGTTGTGAGCAGATTTTATTTTACAGGGGTTTTTGTGAACATATATTTAGTGCTTATTTTCGAAAGATTGCCCGCATACAATGTGTTAATAAAACAATCACGCAGCGAGAGGGTTAAGCCAGCATTCGGAAATTTTCGGAATAATTTCCAAAGCGAAAACTGCAATCTGAAGTCGATTTAAGAAGAAAAACCCAGCTTGAGTTTTCGACAATTCATGATTGCAATGACAAAGATCATTAGTATTTTCTCAAAGCAATGCCTATATTTCTTATTGAAACTGTACACTTATCGTTAAGAGTTTCTCTTATGTATGTAAGTAAAGACTCCGTGATATATACTACGAAATAAATATTCATAAAAACACACAATATGTTACAAATTTTAGCATTTTGATTATAGTGCTATCAGTTGGACAAGTTATTTCATTATTAAGATTTATTGATCAATGCAATTCTCTTTTCACCTTATTTAATTACATACTAATGCCACAGCCAATAGGTCGGATGTTGAATATTCAAATTAGTGGTAAAATTCAAGCAATTGGAATAACAAAAAAAAAATCCAACTTAGATTCCAGTTGTTAATGCGAGTGAAAAAAAAAAGAAAGTAGTGACAGAATTATTATGCGTAACAATGTTTTACATTTACCGGAATAAAATACGTAAATCAGAGCTGCCAAGTCCCCGGCTTTTTGGATATCCTTATTTTGATACAGAAATTCTTCTTTAATTTAATTCTAACATTTAGGCGATTTAAAACAACAACATTTTCTCTATGATAATAGTGGTGTGAAAACAACAACAACAACAACAACAACAATAAACAGGAGACTTGGCATCTCTGTGTAAATGAAAATTGATGAGGATTAATGGACATTTGAAAACGTCAGTATTTACAAAAATTAAGTTTCAAAGGAAAAGCTGCAATATGAAATCGATTTATGAATAAGCACACATCTGAATTTTCATGCACAACAAGCACGCAACGATAAAGATTATTAATAGCTTCTGAAAAATGATTTGATGTTTCTTATTTAAATTACACGCTTGTCGTTAAGCGATTCAGTTACACATTAAATTGTTGGTAAGAGGCTTTGGGATATATTTGGAAAAATAATCATAAAAGTGTCATAATTCTCCAACTTAACCCGGGGGAAGTCGCGCATACCCAGAGTGTGAATGGTTTTTTCTTTGTTACCAATAAATACAAATAGTAATCGTAACCTTACAAAGTTTATGAATTATGAAATAAATTAAGTTGAAGAATACTTTTTGATAAATTGTGGTGACAGTTGTAAAAACCGCACACACCCGGGGTATTTCTTACCCCATGCGACTGCTCGGGGGTTACAGATCTTTATAAGATAGACGAATAGAGAGACATCTTGTAGAGGTTGTAAATGTATATGAATAAAAAGCACCAATGAAAGTTAAAGAAAAATAATGGAAACATGAAATCGTCAGCATTCACATTGATCATGTTTCATAACAGATTTGCCAATTTGGACTACATATATATACACATAACATCAATTAATACCAGAAATTCAAAGTTATTTTTTTTAATATAATGGCAGACATTTTGTGAGCATTTTGTATTACCTACATAGATTTAAGCGCAAAAACGCGCCACACTGCGCATGTGGAGATTTGGGAACCCCAAAACACTATCTTTCATCCTGTCCGCTAACAAAACAACACCATCTAGCCCGAACAAAAATAAACAACCAGCAATTCTGGCACATGCAGCTAGCAAACAACAAACACGTATAGAACAAGGGTAAATCTGTGGTCAGATGGCTAACTGAAAACATAGACATAATATCTTAATAGAACAAAACAAAACATACGGTCACCCAACGGAATACCCCACCCCATACTAACAACCTGTCTGTTTTAGCTTAAAATAATAATGAGTAAACAAAAAAAAAGTCCACGCTGAACCATCATTATGATAGGAATTCCGGGCAGCATATAAAGGAATCTCTTCATACGCACAAAAAATCAATTTTCGCACTACTGAGAGGTGGTTGTTATTTATGATGAACAGTTAATCAAGAGCCAATTCCTACTGCCCCGTAACTGGAACAGTAAAATGATAACAATATAAAGCAAAAGGAAATTATAATGAACTATAGAAATAAACCAACTAGCTACTACCAACAGCAGCATCATGCAACAACAGTCATCATAAGACGAACTAAAAGCCATGGAACAAGCACCACCCTGGTAGTGCGCAAGTTTCCCAAATAACTTGCAATATCGTTGCACCATCAAAATGTGAAAACAGCCATTAGGATTCAATGGATTGATCGCCAAGTGCGAATTCAAGCACTAAATCAAGAACCAATGCCAATAAGCGATCACCGCCTAAAAACAAGGACTGCAAAACAGTTGAAAGAGCATCGAACTCGTAGCTATTGGTCGCAGGTCCGAGGCTAACTGCCGGCTAAAACTCCGTGATGTACGCTAATGGTGCTCTGTACGTGTAAACCCGTCGCGAATGCAAAGTCCTCCAATTTACCTGTGAATTGTAACATCTGGAGGTGCCTTCCCAGAAGAAGGTGTAATCACCTGATCAAGGTTCTAAATTAATAGATCATCTTGAGTAACAATGTGCAGGTACCAATCAACAAGATATAAACGTTAAATAACAGGCGTAACAAGGCTCACATCTGAACAGTAGGTACCGCGGAAAGGACGACAATCTAAGTGATCGGAAGGTTTATTGGCGCTACGCCGCGATTAAGCAGTCATCCACCCCGATACCAGGTATCAAACCGTTGCCATCGAAATACTCAAGGCCTGAGGACAAGAGATTTGACGTCAACACTAATCGACGACTTCTCACTAGTGTCAGAATTCACACCGGAAAATTTTGAAGAGCAATTTTCTTTTATTTTATTTGTGGAATATCAATCATATTATAAAACAAAAATAACTATATAATCCCTTGAGGGGCACCGGTATATATTATGTACCACCTACGATTAAAGAAGTTTTACACCATAAAATTTTTATTAAATTTTACTTTTCTAACTTTGGTGGAAAAAAAGCCGTAAAATTGCTTTTACTTATTTTGAAATAGAACTTTTGAAAGATTCCGTGGGTATTCAGCATTTCACAAACGTAATTGCTTGCCCCTCAAGGGGTTAAACCTACTATTGAGAATTTGGAATCCCTAAATAAAAATTCAGTCAGATGCGGAATGCCACAATGTTGCCGCATCTGGCTGATTTTGTATTAGGGGATTCCAACTCCTCACACGTTAGTTTAACCCTAGATCTACCGGGAATTTTATTCAAGTTTTAATAAAACGTTCTACACCAGAATTTTTATTTAAAACTATTTAACTTATTTATTTACCTTATTTTTGTCTGGTTTATATACTTAGTTTATTTTAAAGAAATTTCTGGTTTGAATGAATATTTTGTATGTACCTGTCGGGTCCAATGGACCCGTCTGGTAGACGGAGGGTTAAATAGTTTTTTTTTTTATAACATACAGTCGAACCCGGTTAAGACGCGTTTCAAGGGAGTGAACAAAAGTCGCGTCTTAAGCGGGATCGCGTATTAAACGTGATTTGTATAATGTTGCAGAAACTGGGCTTATTTACGCATCTAATCGTCTAAATGAATTTTAGAGCTTTCCTTTAGATGTTTACGGAAGAAAATTGGATCTTTTAGGTGTATTTAGATAGAAATTTAATTGTATTCAACTTTAAACTCGTTATTATTCTTTTAAGAATGACTGGAATAATAACTGAAAATAAAAAATGAATTTAACCCTCCGTCTACCAGACAGGTCCATTGGACCCGACAGGTACATACAAAATATTCATTCAAACCAGAAATTTCTTTAAAATAAACTAAGTATATAAACCAGACAAAAATAAGGTAAATAAATAAGTTAAATAGTTTTAAATAAAAATTCTGGTGTAGAACGTTTTATTAAAACTTGAATAAAATTCCCGGTAGATCTAGGGTTAAATGGCTTTATTGTAGATTAATGCGTTACAATAAAAAAAAAAAAAAAAAAAAATCCAGCTAGACTATTTTTTTAACAGAGATAAAAAATATTAAACTTTTGAAGCACAATCCAGTTGTTAAAATCATATTTAGTACTTGTGATAATGAGTACCATTATAATCTATCCATTTCATTATATAAAAAAAACTATCCTTATTAATCTTTTTGTAAAAAATATTGTTGGCATACAAAAAAGAGAAGAAAACATAAAAAAAATTAAACAACCACAGTCGTATTTATTTAATATTTACGAGTTTAATTTTTTTTTTTTTTTTTGCTTATAATATTCATTTTAAAACATAGTAGGTACATAACTTACATTTAAAACATCACTAACAATAGGTATAATCATAATTTTATGACATATCTTAGTATCCTGAATTCGTCTTTCTCTCTCTACCTAAAAACATACACGAAGCGTGAAATTCCAATGTTGCTACTTTAGCGGGGGTTTTTTATTCAAATATCTACCACTATTTTCTATTAGTAATGTTCGTCTTAATTAATCTGTTATTAAATAAAGTATATTTTACTATTTGGAGACACTGTTTTTTATTTTCTCGGCGATGTTCAACGGATCGGGAAAAATCCGCGTATTAAGGGGGATCGCGTATTAACCGTGAGCGTCTTAACCGGGTTCCACTGTAATAGATATACCACAAATAAAATAAAAGAAAATTGCTATTCAAATTTTTCCGGTGTGAATTCCAACACTAGTGAGAAATCGTTCGATTAGTGATGACACAACTCGTATCCTCCGGCCTTGAGTATTTTGATGGAAACGATCAAACCGTTTAGCCGGGGCAACCCGGCAGGTAGGTGCTTGGTCATCGGTTAGAAAAAAAAAAAAAAAAAAAAAAAAAAAAAAGAGTACAAAAATTCGAAGTTCTTCATTCAGAATTTCCGGTATGAATTAAAATTTCTGAATAAAAATTGAAGCCGAACTTTCAACCCTGTTTCAAAACGAAGACTACAACGTGAAGTTGATTTACAAAGAAAAATTCTTATTAGTTTTCATGCATTCAATAATAAAGAACATTAGCAAATTTTGAAAACAATACTCATATTTCATATTTAAAATACACACTTGTCATTAACCGCTTAAGCTACGCATGTAATTATTGTGTATGTATTATTTTTTAATTATCCTTATATTTTCTGCCAATTCAACATACTAACAAAAATAAAGAGATCAGAGAATTATTTCTGAAGGAAACAATGAATAACTACTCCTTGATGTAGGCATGGAAGAATAAATCTCCATTAGAAAAAGATAGTTTCCACTCTTTTAGTAAGAAACGATTTGATACATTATTCTCAGTTGCATCGTATTATATAATATCTCACAGTATATTTTCATATCAATTTGCATACAAAACGTATTTTGCGCAGTGCTATCTTTAACAAATATATATATATATATATATACATGCATATATATAGCGAAAAATAGCTTCCTTTTCTTTTTTAAAGTTTTTTTTTTTTCTGAAGAGACATCATTTATCTAAAATATAGCACTCGCGCGTTTTGTGTTTTTTTTGCTTATTTGTTTGTTTGTTTAATATGCATATATTAAATATATATATATGTGTGTGTGTGTGTGTGTGTGTGTAACTATTTCAAGAACATATTTTTTCTGTACAAAAACATACTGAATCATCAATTATTTATGCAAAATATAACACTTTCGTCGACAGTCTAACTTATTTAATTCCAGAAGGTTTTATAATAAAATTCATTTTTGTTTACTACTGGTCCCAAGTCCGTATTTCCGTGAAACGTATCAGGCATTCACCTCTACTTCTGTGTTCAAATTTCCGTTTTATTTATGACACATTTCCCTCTTTTTAAGTAAGGTAAAGATTACAGTTCAGAATTAGTGGTAATTCCTAACAAAAGATTCCTTTATAGTAATCAGGCATTGGTTACCTCTCGGATATTACGTTCGGATAATAGTTGGATCAAAGCCTGATTTCCGCAGATTTATTGCAATTTATGTTGTGTACTAAATAAAAACATGTAAAGTATATTTTGCAAAGTATAACTAAATACTATTAAAAACAATATGAATATATTTTATTGTAATAATCATGAATTAGTGAATATGTTCATATGTATAACTAAATTTAAATGATAATGTGCAAAATTGAAAGAAGATTTTTTTTTTACAATTTATTGTTGGCAAATATCATCATAGTCATCATTGTCTTTTAAAAGAAGAATATCATTTGAGCTGACTTTATATGATAGATTTATATGAATTGATTGTATGAGTTAATTTGAAAATTCGCATTATTAACCCCTTGAGGAGCGGTGGGATAAAATATATCCCACCTAATTTAAACAAGATTTTCACCAGAAAATTTTAACTAAATTTTATACTTTTACTTTGGAGGAATATCGATGAATTGCTTTTCATTATTTAAAAATAATTTTTTTTTCGATTATTCCGTTGAGAATTCAATATTTAGAGACATTTTTGTTTGCCCCTCAAGGGGTTAAGAAAATGTAATATCAAGTTAAGAATTATGTAGCTTATGAATTTCTTGAAATCTTTCAAGTGATACCTTACAATAACAAGTTTAAAAATTTGTAAACACAAAATACTATCTAAATTGTTTGAAGGTGTTTTTTATTCACAATAATATTCATTTAAAACATTGCATTTTCAAGCATATGATGCTCATAATCAGGATTCAAAACATACTGATTATCCCGTTATTTTTTAAACTTGATGCTCAGCATGATATGCTTGAAAGTGCTGTGTTTTAAATCAGAGGTGGACAACTGTGGCACGCCGGATACTCCTAATTTTTAAAAGAAATAACCGACTTCTTGATTCGCAGAGATTTGATGATTAGATAAGGCAATGATTACTATAAAAATTTAGTGTTGCTGAACGTGCCACAGTTGACCACTCCTTTTTTAAATGTACCTTATTTGCATTAAAAAACATCTTTGAGTAATTTAAATAGTATTTCATGTTTACAATTGTTAATATGAAAATTTATGCTATGATTATCTTATTGACAAAGCATTGAATTTAATGGTAGTGTATGCTGTTAACTAATTGGAGTATTTAAAGCATAACCGATTTTTTAATAGTCATCACTTACTCACAATAGTAATTTACGATTTTGTTTTGTCTACGTTTACTAGTCGGAAATCCCAAGTTAAAATTAATTTCGCTAGTCTAAGTTAGCCGATGACAGAAGATTCTGTTATTCAATATATTTTTGGTTTAACACAAGCTCCGAGTAAGTACTTTTCATAAATCGCGGTAGGCATTGACTGCTATTTCGGATAAGAAATATCTCTCTTATTTATAACAGAAACTTTTCTTTTAAATAAGGTAAAATTGATTGTTCAGAATTAGTACTACTTCTAACTAAACGTGAACGTGTGGTAATCAGACACTGGTTAAATTCTCAGACATTACCCTCAGATAACACAACGATCAGGACCTGATAACAAAATCATCAAATTCTCGCAATAGTACTTTTCGGTTAATTTAAGACAAAAAGTCTGGGATTAAATAAGGTAATGATTACATTAAAGAAATAATGCTGGTCGTTTTCACCAGCGATAATCAGACTGTGACCATGAGGTGTATATGATCCAACCAAACATATGGCTTAGCAATTTTTAAACTATAATAAAATTATGCTTTTCCAATTAATTTTTGATGATCTCCCTAACACAGTTACACACGTGTTTAACCCCTTAACGCTCGAATTAAATTACGGTTTTAAAATTCAAATTACTTATTGGCACCACTTTTATGATAAATAAATATTCACCTTATTTAATGACAGGTAAAACGATACTGAAATATAGCCAATTTCACAATTTTATAAAACTGGTGACAATCAAACAATCTGAGTAAAAGACACAGCCCGTGAATATGACGGGAGCGAGAATTAAGGGGTTAATTCAATTATATTTTTCTTTAGTATAGTTTTTAACGTTCGCATAGATTCCAATCATATTGAGCGCATTACAATACAAAGCTATTTAACCCTTTCCGCCACACTGTGCCCGGATCGGGATACCTAATTTTAATTCCAAACTTAAGAACGGCACCAAGAATATTTTAGTAAAATTTTGCTTTTACAATGAATAGTTAAAATAACATGTTTTTAATATCTGAAAAAGTCGTTTTAAAATTCCGGTGTCAGTCGATCATTTCCTCAATTTACAATAAAAATTGTCCGTGCCGGAAAGGATGAACCCCTTGGGGACGAGCGGCACGTATACGTGCCACATGAAGCGCTCAGAATCCTTGTTTTTCCTCACCAATAAAATTTTACTGTAAAATTTGCCTTATTTAATCAGCGCATTTTCCCGATTCAAGAAGACACAAATTTCCGTTTTTAAAAAACGGTGACAAAAGATTAAAAATTTCGTAAAAGGCTCCCGTCCCGAAGGGGTTAAGAAATGTCCTATACTGTAAAATGATTCACAAAGTCTTTGTATTTTTCAGTTATGCTACATTTCTTTTTTCTCATATTGTTAGTTTATACCCTCAGGATGATTAATATTTTTTAGAAACATCTAAAGTTGCTCTGTATTTAAAATAAAATGGTATTTTTCACTAACGCCAGATATTTAAGCTATTTAACTTATTTGTAATTTAGGACTGAATTATATATCTAGCGAAACCTGACAAATTTTTTAATCTAAGTAAAATAAAAAGATTTTATAACCAAATTTTCTAATGAATTTGCCAATGCTATGTATAATTTCGATCTTTGTACTAAAACAATTTAACTAAATTTTCATGAAATTCTCTGTCCTTTTTTACTTACTATATTAAAAAAAAAAACTCAAAGAGTATAAAAAAATGAAATAAAATAAAATAAAATGAAGCAAACATTGAATAAAACATTCGGAAATAGAAATAAATGAATAAATCACCCTTAAAAAATGATTACTTACATTCCTGTACAACGGAAGCAGTTCTAATACATTGTTCTCAGTTATACATACAGTGCAGTGTTGCCAGTGGGCTACTTTTTTTAAAATTCAGATTTCTTCATTGCCACCACTTATTTGAAACGGTAAAATTCACCTTGTTTTCGCATTAATTAATATGTCAGTAAATAAGGCGCATTTTACAATTTCAAAAACGTGGTGCCGATCAAGAATCTGAATTTTAAAAAAGTAGCCCATCTGGCAACACTGATACAGTGTGTCCATAAAAGAATGCTCAGTTATAAATTTTAATAGTATCAACTGGAAGCGTTGTAGACAGGACCTGATTACCAACGGGACACACTTACACCAATAAATTTTAAAAGAAATGTTCGACTTATTTAAATGCCGTATTCATGCAAAATTTCTGCCATGAATGAGAAAAATTTTTTCGTTTCTTTTTACTGGTGGGAATGGGCCCCGTTGGTAATCAGGCGCTGAGTATTGGTTCAAGGTCATAAATAAAGAGTAATTCAAACAGTTTTAGATAAGCGCATGCGAAATTATCTATTTGTTATTTACTCGCTTGCAGTGCCAAATACGCAAAATGGGGACTGCTGAGCGTAAAGTGTTTCCTGTTCTGCAATTTACTAAGAGTGAATCTGTAATTTCAGTTCAACGTGCGCTTCATTTAAATTTGTGATCTCCCGCTTGGCAAAAACACATAGAAATGAAGAGGCTATTAATTCCATTACTCCGGACACGTTAACCGAAGTGTGGGAAAAATTGGATTTCAGTTTATATGTGTGCACCAGGGGTCGTACTCTTAAGGGATTTTTTTCAGGACATATATCACTATTTGTTTTTAGAAAAATAAATCTATGTTAAATGCGCGAAATTTCACCTTATTTAAGAAGAGATTTATCCGTAAGAAAGTACTGGTACCGAAGAAATTCCTCGTCGGGAAATTTAAGGACAAGTTCGAACCCTGGTGCACATAACATTTGAAACTAAAACTAGGATAGTTTACCTTCAATTTGATGTATGATTTTTAGTAAATAGTCTAAATTAAACTGTCATAATATACAATTGTAACTGGGCCATTATTTTAAGGATACTCCGTATTATATCATATCCCAAATTATATTTCTATATCAACATACACATAAAACGTATTTCTCTGAATATTACCTTCATAAAAATAACTTTATAGAGAAAGCAATGTATATATATTTTAATTTTAAGCTTTTCCTTTCACATACCACGATATATGAAAAGTACTGCAATGGTATTTTTTCAGATTTTTTTCGTTTAACGAATATTTATAATAGAAAGTAAAAAAAAAAAATATTATTTTCTTTATGTAAAAATAAACTAGTAAATATGCAGATCAGGAGCCTCAACGTCATCACTGCAAGTCATTATTTTTAAACACACTTTGGGTAATATTCAGCTCCCTGCAAACCGCAATTTAAAGTTTTCAAATTACGTAATTAATTATAAAAATATGAAGTTTTCAGACATTAGAAGTGTTAATTAACGTTACTTAAGACCAGGGGTGTCAAACTGTGGCCCGCCGGATACCACTAAAATTTTACACTTATCTTTGCCTTATCTAATCGTCGAATTGCTGCGACTCAAATTGTCGACTATTTCTTTAAAATTTTAGTGGTTTATGGCGGGCCACAGTTTGACACCCCTGCTTAAGACTATTCTGAAATTTTCATGAGCTGCTAATTTTTTATAATAAAGTAGATTTTTTCAGGGGGCGGAGCGCCCCTGAACCCCCGGGGTATCATTAAATTTACATATGCAACTTTATATTCATTGTGTTCATTTTATTCATTGTTATCATAAATCTTGGATTGATTTTTACACTTCCGAGGCTTATTTTTTAATACCGGTGGACAGAAGATCATTTACATTGAAGCATTTATTTTTAAAGTTAGGTTTTATGAACAAAAAAGTAATTTTCTTTTAAAAATAAAATAATTTTCATTCATATTTTCTGAAATGAGACGACATTAGGAAGTAACACTCGTCAAAAAATATTTTTTCAGGCAATCTAGTTAATATTTGGCTTTTAAGAATGAAAATATTTATTTCCCGATACAATGACGTCATTTTCGGCAGAGATAATTTTTCGGTGCATAATTTTGACATTTACTATCTATTTGCTTTTAAAAAGTGTTTTTCTTATTGAAATTTTCGATTAAAAAATAAACATTTATGTTAGACGTGTACAGACGATAAACCGTGAGATATTGATAACATTTTTTTTTTTTTTTTTTACATATTAAGAATTAATATCATAACACATATTAATAATAAAACACAAATATATTAATATAATATTAGGCCCTTTTATTTCAATATCAAAGCATATTCGTTTTGTTTTTGATATATGAAGTGAAATTCACCTTCTTTTCGTATTTTCGTATTTCCAATATGAAGACGTATATTCATGTCTATTGTTTATTTCATTTTCTTCTTACACATGAAAATCTTTCAAATCAAAATTAACTGTTTAGAATAAATTATTATTCCGGGATCTGATTTCCTTGGCAACGATAAAAAAGACTGTTACATTTTATAGAAAAATATCAATTTATTCCTTATGAAAATAATGAACTTTTTAATTTATAAGAAAAATATTTGAACAAAATAAATAGAACATAGCCTTTCTTTATTTCTGGGGTTATATCCATCTATATTTTTTGTAAAGACAAAAAGGCATTACTTCATCACTTTTTGATATTCATTTGACTTCAAACAATTACACATACTTTCACATCTACGATTTTTAGGTGTAGTTCCGTTTCTAGGCAACAGTTAAAAGAAAATTAAAACAATGAAATGTGTACATTTAGAAGAAGTAAATTTATGACAGAAAATATTTTATCTTATTGGAACACATATATAAAATCCCTCCATAAGTTATACACCGAATTTAAAAACTCTGACAAATGTATAGAGAAAATTTCAAACTAATATGAATAATGTATGATTCCAATTAGGAAATTTTATCATCAGTAATTTACCATTTAAATCCTTCAATCATATGAGCCAATTCCTTTCAGGAAATAAAAATGTGAAAATTGTCTGAATTGCCGTAGAAAAACATTATTGTGCAATATAAAATATTCTATATTTTCCGAACGAATGAACTAAATATAACAAAAAACTATACAGCTAAGTCTGGGTACCTCACCAACATACCCACTTAATTTCACGTTAATCGGATGCTTTTTGTGGCAGTTATCGCGGAACAGACAGACTAACGGAAACCAAAACTTTTCGTGACTCCACAGTAAGCCACCGCCCCCTGAATACTAGGCCTGAGCGCTGGACCAAAAATGGCGGCTGCCGAAGGCGGATTTTTTTCAGCGTGTGTACGGTCCCTTAAATATTCCTACCAATAATTTTTTGAAGTTTTTTCCGCTTCATTTTTCTGAGAATAAACAAGGTAGAGAAATCTTTTATAAAATACTGGTGTCTACATTTAAGGGACCGTATCTACGCTAAAAGAAATCCGCCTTCGGCAGCCGCCATTTTTGTGTGAGCGCTCAGGCCTAGTATTCAGAGGGCGGTGAGTAAGCCTTCACTGACGTTTCGGCAATAAATTAAGAACTATTTTACTCCTTAAAAACTTTCTACACCGTTCAGATTCAATGAATTTTGGAAAAAATCATTGTTCCGCAAATTTGTTTTTCTCTATCCTTCGTTTCATTGACAGAATTTTCTCTTAGTCATATTTACGTTACGGCAATTTAAAAACTATCATGCAGTATGTTTTATTCTTCTTTGTTTTTATTCCTGTGACTTTATCCCCACTCTAATATAATTACATCCTTATGATTTTTATTTTCATTTATTACCGTTATTCTGTCTCAAATAGAAACCAAACTTATCTGAATAATTTTTAAATGTCTTTTAAATAAACCATTTTATGAACCATTTGAAAAATGACTTATTCTAAACTTTACGTAACTGTTATTACCTATATTTAACTTTTTATAGTTAAATAACCCATTTACATTTTTTGTAAATTTCTCTGACATTTTAACGTATTGTCAAAAGTAAAAAGTTTAGAAAAGTAAAGGAAATTCTTGTCTGGAGCGAACAACAAATGATAGCCTTTTGAATTTCAGATGTACCAATAAATCTGTTTAGAAAAGATTGTCTCCAGCTACACTCCTTTAGGAAGAAAAAAATGTCATACATTATTCTTAGTTCCATTGCAATAA
This sequence comes from Maratus speciosus, assembly GCA_963932465.1. Taxonomy (NCBI): domain Eukaryota; kingdom Metazoa; phylum Arthropoda; class Arachnida; order Araneae; family Salticidae; genus Maratus; species Maratus speciosus. Next base: position 237,559,346 of record OZ010794.1, on the reverse strand, counting down.
TTTAGTTCCCCATTTTGAGATAGTGAATTAAAAGATATTTCGTTTACTGTCTTATTACAGTATATCACTGATTTAGTACCATACACATAGTTCCTAACCTCAGTTTTTATAAACGAAAAAAAAACGATATTTTTCAGTTGCAACACTTTGGTTCACCATTTTGGAGTTAATGATTTAAAATATATTTGGCTTTTCCTCCTATTACTGTATAACATTCATTTACTATCACAGAATGTATTTCAACTACTATTACGATATGGTATTTTTTTAAACTTTCCAATATAGTTTGACATTGATTTTTGAAAAATTAATGATTTTGATACTTGAATGAAAATTTATGATTTTGGTTTATCTGTCCGTTATTCCGCCCTGTAACTCCTAAATATGTTCAGATTGCCATGTAATTGATATATGTTATTGAGGTTTACCATTTCATGTTAGGAATTAAAGATGAAGTGTGTAGCATTTAGAGTTAATTTACAGGAGCATTCAAAAGTTTGCTGTTACATTCTTGTGTATGGGGGAAATTTTTTGAAATGTACAGGGTGTCCATAATTAAACGACCCTACTTTAAAGTTGTCTGCAGACAAAACTATAGATCGGAAAGTTGTGAAATTTTGTGATAGACACAATGAAGGAATGGGAATTTATTTGAGCTAAAAAAATAGTTCAAAATTTCGCCACAGGAGGGCGATTTTTAATGAATTACGCATTTTTAAAAGTTTTTACGCTTTATTTTTTTTCAGATTAAATAAGACAAATATACAGACCACCTTCTGAAAAAAATAAAGCTTAAAGGTTAAAAAAAAATATTGATGTTCGAATTGAACTCGGAAAACAACCCTGAAACAACTTTTACAAACTCTGAAAAAAAAGTCTCCCCCCTACGACAGAGGCCATTTTTATCTCAGAAATCAGGCCTAGTATTCAGTGGGCGGTCACTAAATGTATAATTTATTAAAAAACGCCCTTTGGTGGCGAAATTTTGAACTATTTTTTTCCCTCAAACAAATTCCCATTTTTTCATTATATCTGGCATAAAATTTCTCAACTTTCTGACGTCTGCTCCGTCTGTAGACAACTTTAAAGTAGGGTCGTTTAATTATGGACACCCTGTACTTTAATGTTGTTAACCTATTATGAACCAGTATATTTTAAAGGAATTTTATTCAGTTAACACCACTTTTTGTTAAACACTTACTTTTATTATGTGTTAATTAAATAAGGCAAATTTTACTTTTCTCTTTTACTGGTGTCAAAAAAGTGAAAAATCACAAATATAATGTTGGAAAACGAAAAGTCAGTCTTTAATTGGTTAAACTATTTCAAACGCATTGAAATTGCTAGGTATCACTGATGGGTGCTACAAGATTACTCAGGAATTGGGTGTGCATTTATCGCTCATTTACAAGGACACAAAATAATTCGTTTACAGTACTGTTAACCTACTGATGCCCATGGGAGAATGCATTCCATAAATTTTGTAATTCAGAGAATCGAAATTCAAATCAGAAAATCTAAATAGGAAGTTTCGGTTTATTTAATAACGAAACATCTCTTACTAAACAGACAAAAAATACTATTTTAAATTTCTGGTGTGAATACAGAATATGTGAATAAAAGAATCAACTAAATTGGGAAAACGGATGGTAGCATAGACGCTTTCATGGGCATTAAAAGTTTAATGAGCAATGAATGCACAAAGATGTGATATGCGCTTTTAAATTGAACATTTTTTTTTATATTATCACGTATGTGTAAATTCGGTCGATCATATACAGGCATACACAAAAGTATTAGAGTACATTTCCGCTTATTGACGGAAATTGCTAAACGGTCATTTTCAAATATGTTATGCATTTCCTATTTGAGGTAAATTTTAGCATACTAAGTTATATATGTATTAAATATATAAATAGTGTGCAAGTATACATGAAAGAATTAGCAAACAGTGAATAACTACCCTTTAATGTAGGCATTACCGAGTAAGCTGAAAAAGACAGTTTCGACTCTTTTAGCAAGAGAAGTTTTGATACATTAATCTCAGTTGCATCGTATAATATAATATCTCACAGTATATTTTCATATCAGGTTATATGCAAAACGTATTTCACGCAATGTTATCTTTAACAAATATGTAAGTATAGTGAAAAAGATTTTTCTTCCCCCACCACCTTTTTTTCACGAGGCATCATTTACCTAATATAATGCATTCACATGTTTGCTGTTATTTGTTTATATACATATATATATGACACAATTTCAAGAGCATCGTCTATGCAAAATAAAACATTGTCATCAATATCTATGCAACAGATAACACTCTCTTCGGAAGTATAACTTAATTGATTCCAGAAGTCTTTATCATTAAACTTATTTTTGTTTAATATTATACCCGAGTAAATATTATTTAGATAAGACTTATTCTAAACTATATTCAACTGTTATTCCCTATATTTAACTATTTATAGTTAGATAATGACTTTAAATTTTTGTAAACTTCTCTAACGCTTTGACGTATTGCCAAAAGTAAAAAGTTTAGAAATGTAAAAAAAAAAAAAAATCTTATCTGGAGCGAGTAATTAATTATATCTCTTTGAATTTCAGATGTTCAAATAAATCTGCTTTAGAAATGATTGTCTAAAGCTACATTCATTTAGCAAGAAAAACTATCATACAGTATTCTTATTTCCAAGAAGTTATGTGATATCCCAAAGTACATTTCAATATCAATTTACATTAAAAATATCTTAAAAGGCGTTGTCATAAGTAAAATTAAGTGCAATGAGAAAAAGAGTTTATTTATGTACCCTTTCAGTGTTGCATTTCACGAGACAACATTTATCAAGGAAATATTATTTACGTGTTTTGGAATTTTTTGTTTAACGTACATTTCTCATTCAACATAAACACATTCTTATTTTCTTTCTATGTAAAACAAACTGAAACAACGGTATTTTTCAGCTGCGAAACTTAAATTCGCTATTTTGAAATAGTGAATTAAAAGATATTTCATTTTCTCTCTTATTATTGTATCAAGCTCATTTAGCTCCCTACATTTTATTCTTACTAACTCTCTGTATGATATGGTATTTTTTAACCCTTTAGCGGGCGGTGTCTACAAAAAAGGACAGATAATTTTAAGAGTAATGGCGCCAGGAATATTTAATTAAATTTTTCATTTTATAAAGTACTGTAAAATAAGCAACTTGTTATTGTAAATTCTGGTATCAGTCGCTCATTTCATCATTTTCCAAAAGAACTACTCCTCGTCGGATACGGTTAACAGTTTCTAATATAGTTGGGAAGTGTTTGTGATTACAATTTTTCTGCTCACCTATCTGTTCGTCCTTCCGTCCTCTAACTCTCTTCAATTGCCATGCAATTAATATAGATTATCGAAGTTTACCCATGGCATGTTTGTTATAAAAGATGAAGTGTGTGGCATTTATATCTCGTTTACAGGACATCCAAAATTATGGTCTTACATTCTGGTATATTGAGGGGAATCGTTTGCAATGTGCGTTAGTGATGTTAAACTATTTCAAACATATTGGAATATGCATGCACCACGGATGTGTGCTAGAATCCCTAGAGGGGTGGTCGGATATATTATATCCCACATAAAACTGATTAAGATTTGCACCAGAAAACATTTATTAAATTTTACTTTTCTATCTTTGGGGGGGAAAAAGTCGTAAAATTGCTTTTCCTTATTAACCTTCCTGCTCTGAATAGGTCTAATCGACACATTTCTATCATCCATTTCATTAAATTCTAACCAGATTTTTTTTTTTAATTAAAATAAATAATTGTCACAGAGAACTAAGTTAAATATAAATATCTTGAATAATTTAAAATAAAAAAATCTGGTGTGAAATATTTTTATGAAAGTTGAGTAAAATTTCAAGATGTGCAGGAAGGTTAATAAATTTTGTCAAAGATTCCGGTGTAAATTCGTCATTACAGAAACACAATTACTTGCCCCTGAAATGGTTAAACAGCTTACTCCAGAAAACGTTGGGCGTAGCAATTATAGTTCTTTACATTCTCTTACAGTACTATCAGTTTTCCGATGTGATATGCGCTTTTAAATTGAACTAATTTTTTGCATATTACTTGGTATGTGTAAACCCTTGTATAGATCATATACTGGCATACATAAAATAATTGGAGTATATTTTCGCTTACAGACAGAAATTGCGGACCGGGATTTTTTGAATTGTGTTATGCGTTTTATAATTGAGCTATATTTTAGCACAATATGCAGCATATGTTTTCAAATCTATAAATCATATGCAGGACTACCTGAAAGAATTGGAATGTTTTTACTAAAATAGATCGTAATTACTAAAATTGTGTTTTTCAGTGAATTATGTTGTTTACTTCACCATTTAATTAAGATTTTTTTCAGATAAATGAATCAATGGTAGGATTAAATACAGTTGGATTTCATAATTAACCTAGATTATGTTTCGTACGAAAAAGGAAAAATATTATCCCTCGACTTTGATAATTTATATCTTTTAATGATAGTTAATGACAATTGTATCTCATTAGCTGCAATTTTCATAGCAATTGTTTTTGTACAAGTTTTGCGTTTCAAGTTTGTTTCTACGTTTCAACATGTGAAAAGCAACTGTTTTTGCGTGCACAAAATATAAGAAAATTCAAAGTAAATGAAATTTTAATATAATAAAAAACATTTTTCATTATTTCATAACATGTGTTTAGTAATATATGTCTTAACTACTGAAAGATATCAATGCATTACTATTATTCTTCCAACTATATTATTAGACATATTTTAACGGATTTTATTAATATATTTTATTAGAAATAGTGGTTAGTGATAACTTATTCTAACAACAATGTATGCTAAAAGCATATTTACCGTAAAAAATATTTTGAATATAGTTTATGTAGTATGAAATATGGCGAAATTTTTTGTTATTTTTCTAAAAGTAATGAGCATTTTAAAACTCATGCTACACTATCATATGCAGAGGTAATGCTGTAGATGGAGAATGAATGACTCTTAAATTCTTTATTCTAATTTTGAACATGTTAAATACGTGATTAATGAAATATTAATTGCATTAACGTTTCCTAATAGATTAAATAATCCATAGAGATTCTGGAATGTAGTATACTTCTGTCGTATTACCTGATTGATTTTTAAAGGGACAGAACATTTAAATTTCTAGTACTATAATTAAAGTTCAAATCAGAATTTCATTTTAAATTGACATATAAAGTGAATAATTGCAAAAGTTAGCAGAAAATAAAATTCCATATCATTTAAAATAATTTTACTTTATTTTTTAAGAATAGTATGATGCATTTATAACATAAAGGGTTATTTAGACGTGCAGAGAATAAATTTTAAAATGGCTATCATGAAAATATATGTTTTAATGGTATTTCAAATGGTGAATATATATTTAATGGGTAAATTTTAAAAATTAACATAGATGGTTATTACTCTTCCTTAACTGTATCATATCTATATACATACTATATATAACAGTATCATTCAAGAAATATCTATATTTTCAACAACCATACAAGTTTAGAACAATAAACATGTATGTTTTAACACTGGAGCAGCCGGCAATTTTACTCAAGTTTTATAAAAAGTATATTACACCAGAATTATTATTTCAAACCATTAAACTTATTTCATTAGTTTATTTATTTATTTATTTTTATTTTATTTATTTATTTAATTTTTTTTTTGCTAAATACATTTAAGATATTTCATGAAAAAAAAAAAAGGTTCCAATTGACTATTATCAGTTTCGCAGGGATTAAAATGATCCCTAACGGCGGTTCTAATGTTACCCCTTTAAAGGGCGCTGTTTGCAGTCTGCAAACGGTTAAATTTCATGCCTAAATGGCCAAATGGCACAAGTACATTTTAGTGGAATTTCGATTTCATAATATACGTGAAAAAAAGCTGTTGATTATTTTCAATTAAATTTGTTTGTTAATTGCGATGTGAATTAATTATTTGAACATATTTTGATTAAAAATGCCTTGCCCCTGAAACGGTTAACAAAGATAAAATATTTTTTAAAACTACTAGAAAATCAATGGAAATGCTTTTAAAATAATTTCAAATATATATACATTTGATTTAATTAAGTATGGGAACTAATATTAGACTATCTAAACTTGAATGAAATCATACTCTGACTCCTGAAAAGAATATCGTTTACTTTCCCTTGACTTTCAAACATATATAGTTCCGGAAATGTGTTCGAAATTTGAATAACTGAAATGTTGAGGATTGCTTATAAAGGTATTCATAAGTCTTTTATGATGCATTAAACCATTATTTAATTTAACCCTTTCGACTGCGTCGTCTCTTACACAAATTTTACTCGATCGGCACCACTTCTTTAACCCCTTGAGGGCGGTGTTATTTTTATGAAACCACTTAAATTTATTTCCCAATTGCCACAATAGCACCAAAATTTTATTATTATTATTATTCGGTTTATTATGCATGTGAAATATAGCTTTTTCTTATTTCCAAACAAATCTGTTTGTAAATTCCGGTGCCATTCATTCATTTCAACATTTTAGCAAAGAAAGTGCTTTGCCCCTGAAAGGGTCAACATTAGAACGTCCGGAAGGCGTCGATCCCACTCCGACCATATGATTAAATGTCAACTGGAACCAGAAATTCTTTCATAAAATAAGTTAAATTTAATCCACGCAGATTTACGTTAAATAAATCAGTAAAATAATTTTAGATAAAAATTCTAGTGTCAAATATTTTATGAAACTTGAGTAACATTTCCGAGCGTTCTAGTGTTAAAAGAAGTTTCCTTCAAAAACACAATTTAAAATATGCTACGATTAAATAAGGCAAATTTTCTATTCCTTTATTAATGGTGCCAAGTACAAATTTGGCAAAGAAAGATAGTGTGTTTCATACGCGACAATGGAGTGCAAAGTGTCAGTAAAACGACCCTTAGTATGTGTCTGTGTTTAAATTTATAATTATTGTGTATATATTCTATATGAATTGTCATTATACTTTCTGCCAGTTTAACATACTAATTAAAATAAAGAAATCAGAGGATTCTTTCTGAAGCAAACAATGAATAACTACTATTTGTTGTAGGCATGAAGGAATAAATGTCCTTTAGAAAAATATAGTTTCCACACTTTCAGCAAGAAAAGTTTTGATACATTATTCTCAGCTGCATCATATTATTAATGTCACAGTATATTTTCATATCAATTTACACACGAAACGTATTTTATGCATTGTTATCTTTAACAAAAATATATGTATACCGAAAAAGAGTTTCTTATTCTTTTTTACCCTTCCTTTCACTAGACATCATTTATGTAAAAGACATGTTTATTAAGAACTCTGTCTGTTAAGAACATATTTATTCTATGCAGAAACAAACTGATTCAGCAATACTGATGTAACATTTACAATTTCTACGACAATCTAACTTAATAGATTATATTTTACAATTTCTACGACAATCTAACTTAACCCTCCGTCTACCAGACGGGTCCATTGGACCCGACAGGTACATACAAAATATTCATTCAAACCAGAAATTTCTTTAAAATAAACTAAGTATATAAACCAGACAAAAATAAGGTAAATAAATAAGTTAAATAGTTTTAAATAAAAATTCTGGTGTAGAACGTTTTATTAAAACTTGAATAAAATTCCCGGTAGATCTAGGGTTAATAGATTATATTTTACAATTTCTACGACAATCTAACTTAATAGATTATGTTTTACAATTTCTACGACAACCTAACTTAATATATTACATTTTACAATTTCTACGACAATATAACTTAATAGATTATACTTTATTTTAAATTTCTTTTTCTTTAACACGTTGACCGCCACAGATTGTGACGAAGTGGCTTTTTGCCGAGAACTGCAATGCAATTTTCTTTGTTTATCGTGTCAATTCACGATTCCCAATCGCGAGAATGTTTAAGTTTAAAGAAGGTGTTATTGTTACTACATTTGCTACATGTATTGTTATTACATTTTTAATTCAAAAATATCAAATGTTAGTTATGCTTACACGTTGAACGCCAAACTGAAATCTCTTAACATACCTGGACCACGGAGTTCTTTTAAAAATGTGCGGTATTAAATTATCAATAGTCTCGTTTCATAGCAATAAGTTGTCTTCAATGAAAAAACTGATGGCACATATATTCGTGTGGTTAGGGTACCTCGGGAAATTTTTCCGGCGAACATATTTATGTGCCATGGCAATCAATGTGTCAATACTCGGCCCGAGTAGGTATATCCGTGAAATGTACCACGCATTCACCTCTACTTTTGTATAGAAATTTCGGATTCGGATTGCTTGATTCTGGCCGCTTTTTTAACCTCTTGAGGGGCGGTGGGATAAAATATATCCCACCTAATTTAAACAAGATTCTCACCAGGGAATTTTTACTAAATTTTATATTTTTAACTTTGGAGGAAATTCGTTGAATAATTGCTTTTCCGTATTTAAAAATAAAATTTTTCAATTATTCCGGTGAAAATTCAATATTTAGATTCACTTGTCCTTGCCCCCTCATGGGGTTAAAAGCATATAATTCAATGTTGCCAGATTGGGGACTTTTTTGTCCCCAGATTGTTGATTGTCACCGCTTTTTTGAAATAGAAATATTCCGCGTATTTAAACGGAGATTAAAAATTCTGAAAAAAAAGGCGAATTATACTATTTATAAAAAGTGGTGACAGTCAAATAATCTGAATTAAAAGTCTCTAATCTGAGAACACTGATGTAATTCGACATATTCTCGCGTTATTTAATCTCTAATTAAATAAGACGAATATTTCTACCTTTAAAAAGTGGTGAAAATCAAGCAATTTGTAATATGCAGCCCAATGGCAACATTGGACAAGAGTATTTTAAAGTAATTTTCCTTCCTTTATCTAATGGAAGGGTTATCTGTGATTAAATAATGTGAAATAAACTGTAATAAATTAGTGGTTCAGAACATTTGGAGACCCAATTTACGCCGGACACCTGACAGCATTAGATATTACCATCGGATAACCCTCGGATCAAAGCCTGATTACCGCAGAGTAATTTCTACTTATGTTTTGTACTAAATAATAAGATGGACAGTGTAGTTTATAAAGTATAACTAAATTCCGTTAAAAACCACATAAATATTTGTTTCGTGTTAATTATCAATTAATGAATATGTTAATATATTTGAGCGACTCCGACCATATGATCAAATGCCAATTGGAACCAGAAATTCTTCCACAAAATAAGTTAAATTTTAAAAACGAAGATTTACGTTAAATAAATCAGTCAAATAATTTTAAATGAAAATTGTGGTGTAAAATATTTTTATGAAACTTGAGTAAAATTTCCGGGCGTTCTAGTGTTAAAAAAACCATGTAAACACTGCCCTAACCTGTAAAATGATTCACAAACTATTTGCATTTTCCAGTTATGCTTCATCTCTTATTTCTTATATTGTTAGTTTATATACTCATGATGACAAATATATGTTCATTTTTTTTAAAACGTATTGCGCTGTACTTCAGAAAATTAATGTTTTTTTACTAACGGCAGTTATTTAAGCTATTTAAATTATCTGTTATTTGGGAAACGCGAAATCGTTTTAAGCTTAAAAAAAAAAAAAAAAAAAAAAAAAAAAAAAGATTTTATAACCCAGTTTTCTAATTACATTTTTTAACACTATCTAAAATTTCGCACTTTATAATAAAACAATCTACGTAAAAAAAAAGTCGCTATCATTCTACTTACTAGAAAAATAAAGACATTAAAATAATAAAAAAAACACATTTTTTGAAGTAAATAACATTGAATAAAACTTCAAAAAATAGAAAGAAAAGAATAAATCAGCCTTGAAAAGGTAGTTCCCATTCCTCTAGAACAGGTGTTCTCAAGCTATGGTACGCGTACCAGTGATGGTACGTGAAGTTCCGATATTGGTAGTGAAATGAAATATAAAATGCAGTATGTGAAATCAAAAAACAGCTCAATAGCCCTCCTCTTTGCGGTTTGTCAGTTAACCGATTCCCTACTCTTTTCACTCTGTTATATCACTGCGTTGACAGCGTTTTGTTTTTTCTTATTTTAATGTAATTTAGATTAGTATTTTACGTGAATGGAACTAATTCGATGTTTAGTTGATCTTTCATCCTACGTGAAAAAAAAGAAAAATTCATACTCGACTCTGGGTCAAAGGGAAAATTATTAATTTCACCCATAGTGTTACACGATTTTTTAACAATTCTAGATCTTAACCGTATAATGGAGGGATAACTCATTTATATAGAAATGCAATAGTATAAACATAATTAAATAATATGTAACTTTAAATTAAATAAACGATGTAAATATATTTTTATCAATAAATAATAACAACAACTAATGTATAATTTATTTTCTAACAACAACAACAATAATAATAACAATAAAATAAAAATCTACTAAAATACTGGAAACATTAATAAATAATATAACGCTTCTCACCCACAGAAAGGTAGTTTCCAAACATGACTTCAGGACGGAGAGCTAGAATTTATTTTAAATAAGAAAAATCGTGCTGTCATAAATTAATGTGAGACCGCCACTTGGAGCTTTCATGAATTGTAGACATTTTTTGAATCATTCTATTGAGAGTCGATGAAAAACTTAGTGACATTCCATAGTCAGAGTTTTACTGACATTCGATCATGAAAAACATCACTCTACGCAATCATACTTGTTGATAATCGATGACATTAAATCACACAGTATAGTCAGGAAATTGCTGACACTCTGAAGTTTCGATGAATTTCCTCTATTAACCATTACTTAACAAGTGATGTAATCCTGTGCGGCTTGTGTTCCATTTTGCTATCGACTTTTGTGACATTCCGAGGACACTCGTATACCTCGAAGTAAACGTAGTTGAGTAATCAATGCCAACCCTCCGTTATCATGAGAATATCGGAGTGGAAGTAGGGTGGCGAGTATAAGACAGGCTCCATAAACATTGAGAAATTTCCCATGGCATAATTAATAGAGTCACTGTAACTTTAAACGTTGTTTATTTGACAAAAACATATCGAAACGTTTCCAGTAGCTTGACCATCAACTCTTGAATAATCGATCATGCACTTCATAAAACTTAAGATGTTACAAGTATTAGGGTCTACAGATTAAAGTCATTCTCCCCTAGCGACGTAGATTTATTAAACAGTCGGAAAAACGTAAAATCACTCGCTCCATCGTCGATGTAACAGCATAAGTACTCAAAGAAACAGAACACGGACGGATACATTATTAGTGGAGAACCTACTCCAGCAGAGAGATGGGGAGGAACGGGACAGGACCAGCTACGATTCGATGGAAAGGGAGACGAACGCGTGACGTCGATAATGAACTCTTTATACGGCGCAAGTATTAAAACGCAATCAATTGCTGGCGGGAGTTTGCAAGGAATCGTGGGAAAAGAACATCTTCCAACAAATGCAAAACATTCGAAACAAAAAGAATTTAGTTTTAGAATAAAATGAAAAAAGTAATTTAATGGGTTTTAAGATTAGATGAATGGATTAAGGATTTTTAGAATAATAAAAGAATACGCAGATTTAAATGCATGAAATAAAAGACAAAATATATTAAGATATTATTAAAGATGAGTAAAAAAGGAAAATTATTAAGAATTTGGAATAGTTTTACTAAGATAAAAGGGCGAAAATTTTTATTATTACATATCCCCGCACTCAAAAAACTGGATGAACTGGCAGGACGTAAGACCTGCAAGTTCATAGAAGGGAAATGTTACATAGACTTCGATTACAATTTCATCACTTGGAGTAAAGCCTAAAGAATTAATTTTTTTTAAATATCTAAACGCTATATTATATTTAAAATTTAGAACGCAAACAACTGGAATTGTTAATTAAATACAATAACAAGGTATTAATCTTGTTTACAAATTACAATGATGTAAAATAAAAAGTTACTATAAATATTGAGAATAATTATTTAACATTTTTTTGTTATTTACATAATAAATTTATGGCCATTCATGGCTCATATTCATGTGCAAAGCATTCATGAGCTCAGTTGTAAAGACTTGAACGTAGCATTTGATAATATAAGTGTGCTAATGGAATTATTGAAAAATGTCTTCAAAATATAAGTTCAAAATTAAATTCATAAATATAATGTCCATTTGAATTTACCTATTCTTATATTAGCAACTCAGTTTCTCCAATCTACGTTCACTTTCAGTTCAATAAATGAAATTAATATATTACAATAAATAAATAATAATAAAATTCATAATATCAAAATTAAGAATAATAATAACAAAATTTTTAAATAAACATATTTACAGCATCTTTGAAGTGTATTGCCATGCGTACATCAATGGGCTATAACTTTGTGGGCACCTTTTTAATATTTGTTATTATTTACCATTTACCACGTGGTATTTACCTATTACAGTCATCATAGGATTTTCAGAAACTTCTTTGGAATTCCTCTAAGTTGAAAAAAATTAATAATCTGAAATTTCTAAACTCTAAAATTTCTAACTCATAAATTAATTACTCATAACTAATAAGCTCTGTAACTAATAACAATTAAAACCATTTAAATCTGAAATTCTCACAAACTAACAAAAACTCTTAAATCTGAAACTTCATAAGAGTTTTTTTTTTAATCTCATGTTCTGTCCATTAGTAAGCTACGCGGTAATTATCTTCCAGTTACCTAATAATAAGCGTATTATATCTAATAATATCAATATCTAGGATTAACTTTCAATGAGTAATTGAAATTCATATTAATCGGGTTGTCACAACTCATAACATAAATACTCTCTCAAGTAATATCCCATGCTAAGTATTATACATCTCATTTTTTACAGTAATCAATATTCATTATGATATTTTCCTCTTAATATCAAATAATACATAGTATAATAAATAATAATAATAACAATAATTTCAACATCAATAATCAGTAATATTCAAAAGTATCAAACACTTTTCCTTAAATAATCCTTAAAGTATCTAATTAATATCTCATCCTTAGGACAACGAATGAGGTATGGAAATATGCTCAAATATTAGACGTAACATAAAGCAACAAAAAATAAATAAGAAATGTTGTGAAATAGCGATCTTGTTTTCAATCAAACAAGAAACTATAATTGCTGAATGAAAATGAAAATTTGTAGCATACTTAAGAAAGGTTGATAAAAGATCCAGATTATTGAATTATAGTAATTAACTTTAATCCTAGATTCAAATTCAATTTAAATTTACTTCTAATCCAGTTAATTTTATTTATTTAGATAATTTAGTTTAAGTTATTAATTCAATTAATTTCAATATAAGAAATTCTCAACTTAAATCTATCAATTTACGCCAGCATAAGCATTTAACTCAAGTAAAAATCTCAGCAGTAATATTCCTGTCGCGATTCAACAACACACTGTTATATAGAAAATAATTGTTTATTAACTTATAAATGTATTTATTTAATTTATTTAAATTACTTATTATTATAACGTTATGAGGCGTCTATGGATTTAACATTAGTTTGCTGGCGTTTTTCATGGAATAACTTTAATTGATCTGGATAATAATATTTTCGTAAATTAGCTACTTGGACAATCTCCGTATTTCCTTTTTGAATTTTCCTATCTATCTCAAATTCAACATCAGATAATTTATTAAGGATTCGATATGGGCCACTAAAAACTTGTGATAGCTTCCTAGTATTTGGGTATTGGAATTCCTCACAAATTACAAGGTCCCCTATCTCAGATTTAGGTTCTACATATTTCGATCATAATATTTTTTACTTCGCCAATAAAATTCATCAGTGCGTTTTTTAGCAATTTTGCGGGGCTCTTGAACTGGAGGGTAATAATCTTGTTGAGTAATTGGCCAAAAAGTAAATAAGCAGGGGGGAATTTGGTTATGGAATGGGGGGTATTGTTATACTCATTAACTTCTTCTGTTAAAAGTTTTGTCCAAGGAACTTTAGAATTGGTAGAATTAACTTTACACTTTAATCTACTAGTAACTATTGTTTGATTTAATCTTGCTCATTTCCCGTTCGTTTGAGGATGGTGTGCTGAGGTTAAACGTTGTTTTATATTTTGATTCCGAAGAAATATTTTTAATCTAGATGAAGTAAAAGCTGTATTTCTATCACTGAGAATCTTTTGGGGAACCTGTACATTAAGAATTTTATTGAAACAGTACAATTGTTGGGGATTTTAATATTAAATACTTGATTTAGACAGTTGGTATAAGTTTCTGGGTAACAGTTTTTGAGGGGAAAGTCCAAACATATCTTGTAGGATGGTCTATTATTATGTGCAAATATTTTTGGTGGAGTTATAGTAATTAAATCCTCCCACAGTATCAATGGAAATGCATTCAAAAGGTTATCTGTGGTTGGCATAGCTTGTAATAAGCCAAATTTCTTCTGTCTGTTTTTTTTTTTTTATATAATATAATAAATATCGCAATGTTACAAATACAAATTTAGTTAGATCTTGAGTCATATCAGGCCAATAATAATTCGGAGGTATTAAATTTAACATTTTTTCGATACCAGGGTGACCAAATTTCTCATGAGCAACATTTAGTAATTTTCTTCTTAAGGACATGGGTACTACTACTTTTCTGAAATCTTTCTTTTTCACTATCATAAGCCAATTTTCATTTACATAGTTTTTTCCACAAATATTATCCTTTTCCTTCATCTCTATAACTCCTCTAACATCCAAAAGCAAAGTAATTGGTTGGATAAAATACGTAGTAGGATTTCTAGACAACATGTCAGCTTCGATATTTGTTGAGCCCTTTTCATAGACAATATCATATTCAAACATAGATAGTTTTAATGACCATCTGAATAATCTTCCCCTTAGATGTTTAACATTTTTTAACCATAGAAGAGATGCATGGTCGGTGTGTATAGTAAACTTAACACCATGAAAGTAGTGATAATATTTATCTAGTGTCAATGATGGTAAGACACTCTAATTCGGTAATAAAATAGTTCTTTTCATAACTTCTCAATCCCCTTGAGTAGTATTCAATTCGATCTAAAAAATTATTACTATCTGACTGTTTAAGGACTGCACCTACTGTACCCTGTGAGGCATCAACAAATATATGGAGGGGTAATTTAGGGTCATAAATTTTCAAAACAGGTTTAGCAATTAGGGCATCTTTTAGTTTTGGAAGGAATTTTGACAATCTGAATTCCATCCCCATATGGTATTTTTCGTAAGTAAATTATTGAGGGGGTGTCTGATTTCTGCATATTTATCAATAAATTTTTGATAGACATTAATGGATCCTAGGAATCTTTGGCGTTCTTTAATGTTTGAGGGGGGTTTTAAATTTTTGATAGCTTCTATATTATTATTAGCTGGAATTAAGGTACCATTTTTTATTTCATAAAATAAGAAATTAATTTTATTTTGAACAAGTTTACATTTAGGTAATTTAAGTTTGATATTTTCTAATCTGCATAATTCAAAAATTTTGGTAAGATGTTGTAGATGTTCTTCTATAGTTGAAGAGAAAATATTATGTCATCAAACGAATAGCAGGCAAAGTCGATGTTATATTTAGTTAGGATTCTTCTAATGGTTCTATTGAAAATTGGGAGTCCGACTTTGACACCGAATGGAAGAACATTCCACTCAAAAAGTCCAGAATTGGTAGTAAAAGCCAATTTTTTAGTGTCGGCTGGGTGTATGGGTATGTGCCAGTAGCCAGAGGCTATCTCCAAGGTGGAAAAATACTGAACACTACTGAATTTATCTAAATTCCGTCAATACGGGGTAATCGTTCAGCATCATTTTCATTATTAAATTTAATTTCCTACAGTCTACATATAATCTAGTTTTCTTACCTTCATTGCGTTTTTCTACCAAAGTAACAGTGGAGGAGTAAGGGCTATAACTTTCTTTAATTAATCCCGCAGCTAAAAATGATTGAATCTGTTCTGAAATTTCCTTTTCTTCGACTATTGATGTAAGGTAAGGCCTCATAGATATAGGTAGGTCAGAATTGAGAAAACTGCGCTGTGGTTCAGTATTAATTTTTCCTACATCATATTTATTTTTTGAAAAAATATCCAAATAATCCATCAAAATATCCCTTAAAGTTTTATTTTTTACAGAATTTATTTCCCCCATTAAATTATAATCATTAATATTAGGCTGCGCGAAAGATTGAGGAGTCAGGAACTTTCCATAACGAGGTTGCATTTTATCATATTGGTTATTCATATTAAAATGAAGAGATCTTAGTACATTTCTGGGTCTGCATTGGTTTACTATAGTCCTTCCTTGCATATTTTTACAATTTACACAATCTATATTTAATTGAAAGAGTGCACACGTTAGCAACCGTAGTATTGTGTATTCAAGATCAGTGTCACATACTAAAAAATTGACATTCTGCTTAATTTTTTTAACTTTAATAAATAAATTACGTGATTGATTAATTTGAATAGACCCTTTAGCTTGGCCAATAATAATAGGAGAAATATTTCTAAATTTAGCATGTAACAAATTTACAAATTTAATAGACAAAATCGAAATAGTGGATCCCGTATCAATAATACAAGGAATCTCTTTATGTTTTACATACCCAGAGGCTATCAATTGTCATATAATTATTAGTAGAAGATTGTTGTTGATTAGTAGGAGCATATGATGGTCCTGGGGTAACATTAAATACACATTCTCTTTCCCAGTGATATGCGTTGCGTATTCCCTTGTTAACAGGCCGCTGCACTGAAACTCCCAGAACTGGAAATCCCATGTTAACCTATGGGAAAACATTCAAGCGTGATTACTCATTACCTAATATAATTATTAAAATACCGTTTACACCATCAGAAAGTAGACGCCAGATGCAGATGATGTGCTTTTTTAAAAGTTGTCCCCGTAAACTTTAAGTATTTTTAACCCCTTCGCGACGGGAGCCTTTTACGAAATGTTTATTACTTTGCTACCGGTTTTAAAAAACAAAAGTTTGTGCCTATTCAAATCGGGAAAATGCTCGGAATAAATAAGGCAAATTTTACAGTAAAATTTTACTGGTGAGGATAAACGATGATCCTTAGGCCTATTTCCGGCACGTATACGTGTCGCTCGTCCCCAAGGGGTTAAGTAGATGATAAAATTTAATCAAATGGAAATTTCAAAGTTTATAGGGATTTTTTACGTACTTAAAATTTACGGAGATAATTTTTAAAACCGCACATCATCGGTATCTGACGTGTACTTTCTGATGGTGAAAACGGTATTTTAATAATTATATTAGGTAATGAATCATCGCGCTTGAAAGTTTTCCCATAGGCTAATATGGAATTTCGCGATCGGGGAATTTCTGTGCAGCGGAGCCTTAAGACAAATCGTGCAAGGCCTAGTGGGATATCGTTGCTGATAAGAAGTATTTTGCATTCTAGGAGTTGTAAATCGAGGATTATTTGCATTTAAATTGGGATTCTATTGACGAATCCAATGTCTGGGTGCATTATAATGAGGCTGAGAAGGCCTAACAATTTGTGAATTATTCCTAACAGCACATACAGGAGAAGTTGGAATTATTACAAATTGTTTTACCATCCGATACCAGTCAGTGGTATTATTTGAAGGATTTACTATAATAAAAAATTCTGGTATTCGGATTTACCCATCTGTGAGTCCCTGCACAATTATTGTTTTTACACAATTGTAACTTCCTATCCACTTCAACTTTTTATGAAAATATTGCTCTAATTCATTTAAGTCATTTAACTTTAAAGCTGAATATTCAGAAAATCTAGGGACATAAACACTAAAAAATTTTCAGTGAGAAGCTCAGAAAGTTTTTCAAAACTAGTATACTCCAGGCAATCATTTATATAAATCTTCAAGGCTTCTCCTTTGAAATATTTAGAAATATTATTTAATTTCCAATTTCCATCTTTTTCTCGGTAATGCAAGATTTCGCAAAATGCATTAACCAACGTTATATTTTCATGCCCGACTCTGGGTCAAAGGGAACAATATTAATTTCACTCATGGTGTTACTCGATTTTTTAACAATTCTAGATCTTAATTGTATAAAGGAGGGATAACTCATTTACATAGAAATGCAATAGTATAAATATAATTTTTAAAATATGTAACTTTAAATTAAATAAACAATGTAACTATATTTTTTTCTCAATAAATAATAACAACAACTAATGTATAATTCATTTTATAATAACAATAATAATAATAACAATAAAATAAAAATGTACTAAAATACTGGAAACATTAATAAATAATATAACACTTCTCACCCACAAAAAGGTAGTTTTCAAACATGACTTTAGGACGGAGAACTAGAATTTATTTTTTTAAAAAAATCGTCTGTCATAAATTACTGTGAGACTGCCACTTGGAGCTTTCAGGAATTGTAGACATTTTTTGAATCATTCTATTGAGAGTCGATGAAAAACTTAGTGACATTCCATAGTCAGAGATTTCCTGTCATTCGATCATGAAAAACATTACTCTATGCAAACATACTTGTTGATAATCGATTACATTAAATCACGCAGCATAGTCACAAAATTTCTGACACTCTGAAGTTTCGATGAATTTCCTCTATTAACTATTACTTAACAAGTGATGTAATCCTGTGTGGCTTTTGTTGCATTTTGCTATCGACTTTTGTGACATTCCGGCGGCACTCGTATATGTCAAAGTAAACGTAGTAGAGTAATCAAGGCCAACCCTCTGTTATCATGAAAATATCGGAGTGCAGTCAGGGTGGCGAGTATAAGACAGGCTCCATAAACATTGAGAAATTTCCCATGGCATAATTAATAGAGTCATAGTAACTTTAAACGTTGTTTATTTTACAAAAACATATCGAAACATTTCCAGTAGCTTGACCACCAACTCTCGAATAATCGATCATGCACTTCATAAAACTTAAGATGTTACAAGTATTAGGATCTACAGATTAAAGTCATTCTCCCCAAGCGACGTAGATATATTAACACTAGAACGGCGGCGAGGGGTCATTTTGACCCTTGCCAAATGAATGCATGTCGATTCGAACCAGAAATCTTTTTCTAATATGAGATTAATATATTCTGCACAAAAATAGCTTAAATAAATAAGTTAAATATATTTAAGTAAAAATTCTGATGTGAAATATTTTTATAAAACTTGAGTAAAATTTCCCGCTGTTCTAGTCTTAAACAACCGGAAAAATGTAAAATCATTCGCTCCATCGTCGATGTAACAGTATAAGTACTTAACCCCTTGGGGACGAGAAGCACGTATACGTGCCGCATGAAGCGCTCAGAATCCTTGTTTTTCCTCACCTGTAAAATTTGCTTTATTTAATCAGCGCATTTTCTCGATTCAAGAAGACACAAATTTCTGTTTTAAAAACGGTGACAAAAGATTAAAAATTTCGTAAAAGGCTCCCGTCCCGAAGGGGTTAAAGAAACAAAGCACGGGCGGATACATTATTAGTGGAGAACCAACTCCAACAGAGAGATGGGGAGGAACGGGGCAGGACACAGGCTACGATTCGATGGGAAAGGTGACGAACATGTGACGTCACGTCGATAATGAACTCTTTATACGGCGCCAGTATTAAAACGCAATCAAGTGCTGGCGGGAGCTTGCAAGGAATTGTGGGAAAAGAACATCATCCAACAAATGCAAAACATACGAAACAAAAATAATTATGTTTTAGAATAAAATAAAAAAAAGTAATTTTATGGGTTTTAAGATTAGAGGAATGGATAAAAGTTTTTTTTTTTTTTTTTTTTTTTTTTTTTTTTTTTTTTTAATAATAAAAGAATACGCAGATTTAAATGCATGAAATAAAAGACAAAATATATTAAGGTATTATTAAAGATAGGTAAAAAAGGAAAAATATTAAGAATTTGGAATAGGTTTACTAAGATAAAAGGACGAAAAATTTTATTATATATAATATATATACTAGCCAATTTGGCGACCAGTTCGGTCTTCCTTAAATCTTATGTTTGGGAAAGCATGCTAAGCATTGTATCATGTTACTTTTATTCATAATTTAATTTACCCTGACTCCCTTAAACATAATTAACCCATTAACCGCCAAAACTATAAGTTTGAAAATTTCAACTTTTTAGCGGAACGTCGTTTGTCACCATAAACTCTGAAATATAACTTTCGCTTTATATGATCTTAAAATTTTATGTCTTTAGTAAAGCTAATTTTTAATTTTAAAAATAGTGGGGGTATGTAAATAAATTAAATATGTGCATTTGTTTCAACCGTTGAGTGAACGCAACACTAGCGGGTAATGGGTTAATATAACCTCTTAAGCTAATATTAGTTTGTCTTGCATTAACACTAGAACTACGGGAAATTTGAGTCAAGTTTTATAAAAATATTTCACACCACAATTTTGATTTAAAACACTTTAACTTTATTATTTAACAGTTTTCATTATTGTATCTTTTAAACTTATTTTATAATCAAGTTTTTGGTTTGAACGAAACATATTCATATAGTAGCCGACAAAATGGCGGCTCACGGTAGTTCTAGGGTTAAAATATCTCAATTTGTTGATTTTCTGTAAGCAAGTACACCCTATTGGTTTACAATGGAAGTCTATGGGAATTTGGCGCAATATTAGAGATATCGCCAAGTTGACGACATTTTTGGCGACTGACTTTGGTTACCAAATTTGACGATATATCTCAAAGTTGGCAACAAACTTCGCGGTATTTGGCGACAAAACAGCCTTTCCTATGGTAATCTCCCTTATAGGTATAGAGGGAGTTGCATTAAATGCTGTTCAATAACAATGAGATGCGTTTCATTGGGGTGTTGCCATTAAACATTTAACAAATTATCGCGATTTCTGTGACACTTACGATAGCGTAATATATATATAGAATTTTTTCTTTTTTAGTTTAAAACTTTTTCTTTCAAAAACAATATTTTATTAAAAATGTCGCTTTTACTTGTTTAAAATTTGTTTGGTTTAACGAATATTTATGATACAAAGTAAAAAAATATATTTTTTTCTCTACATAAAAATAATAAGAAATATTTTACTCCTTAAAACTTTCTACACAGTTCAAATTTAATGTATTCTGGAAAAAAATGCATTATTCTTCTATTTTTTCTTCCTCTAACCTTCGTATCAAGCTAAGTGTTTAAACCTTATTCATATGTACGATACGGTACATTTAAAACTACCATGTAGTATGTTTTATTCTTTCTTGTGTTTGTTCTTAGGACTGTATCCCAAACTCTAACAGAGTAGCACATACTTGGCAACTTCCGATATAAATTCAGTAAAATATGAGTTATTTGAAACGAGGTTAATCATTTTTCCAACCTGAATTATTTTTAAATAAATTATATCAACAAGTTCTACTTAAAAACGGGAAATTAAATAGATAATGATGCATATAAAATATTTTCTAGTGATAATCCTGTTTAATCTTGCTTAAATGAACTTATATTTTACGGAAATTTTTTCCGGAGCTGGAAAGTATGAATAACATACTTATGGAATATTTTTATTCCTAGGCTAAAATTCCCCACTCAAACAAAATGACATACCTATGAAATATTGTTCACTTTAGACCGTTATTGTAGCTCAAATTTAAATCAACCTAATCCAATTAATTTTAAAAGGTATTTTAAATAAAATCATTTTATAAACCATTCGAAAAAAGAACTTATTCTAAACTATACATATTTAACAGTTACTACTTATATTTAACTGATTATAGTTAAATAATCACTATAATTTTTGTAGATTTTTCTTATACTTTAACTCATTGCAAAATTAAAAAGTTTAGAAAAGCAAAGAAAATTCTTGCCTGAAGCAAACAATGGATAATATCCTTTTGAATTTCAGATGTACGAAATAATCTGCTTTGGAAACGATTGTCTCCAGTTTCATGAAATTATGCGATATCCTGAAATATACTTTAATAATCAATTTACATAAAAAAAATATTTAAAATGCTCATCAGTGAAATTTATTGCAAGGGAAAAAAAATTATATTTTTTTGTCAGTATTACATTTCACGAGACATCATTTATCAAAGAAATAATATTTACATGTTTGCATATTTTTTGTTTAACGTCCATTTTTCATACAACATAAACACTTTCTTATTTTCCTTTACATAAAACAAACTCAATTGCAATAACTTTGGCTCGCCGTTTTCAAACAGTGAACTAAAAGATATTTCGTTTACTCTCTTATTACTGTATAACACTGATTTAGTACCATACACATACTTCCCAACCTCCGGGTTTTTTTTAAACGAAAAGATATACTTTGAACCAGCAAATTTTCTTTAACTAAATGTGTTTTGTATTGTGTTTTGTATGGTAGGCAATTGAAATTTACTTAATTCCATTCATTAAATAAATTTCTGTTTTAAGGTATATATATATATTTTTTTTTTATTTTAAGAAAGCCGTAGGTTGGCATGTTTGCATACGTTGTATTTCTACTATCTTTATGGTGTTTCATTTTTTAACACTTTCCAGCAAAGTTGGGAAGTTTTTAGTATTCCGGTTTGTCTTTCTGTAACATAACAAGAAACGGATTGTCATGTAATTGACATATATTATTGAAGCTTATGTGGCATGCTCTGAAGAGTTTTTTAGAGCATTTATAGTCCGTTTACAGGGAACCGAAATATATGTCGTTACATTCTGGTCTATAAAGAAAAAAACGTTTGCAGCATACTTTAAGAATGTTAAACTATTTCAAACATAATAAAAAAAGTTTATGGTGTTTTACTTTTAATGAATAGCAAAAATCGCCAGATTTGAAAATGAGCGAGGCAAATAAAATGGCAAAACTTACTATTACTAAATACGCGTGATTATCTCTCCCGTTCCCCAGTAATGCTTAATTGTGCATTGGTTACAGTGATGTGACATTTTTTTCACTGAGAGATTCTTACTCTAGAATAGAGTGTGCGTAACATTTATCGCTCATTTACAGGGGCACAAAAGAATTAGCTCGCAGCATTACCAACGAGCAATAATTGCACAAAGAGCGTTTTCAGATGTGATGTGGGCTTTTATATTGAAGTAATAGTTTGCATATTACTTGGTACAGGTAAATAGTACTGATCATATAGAGTGGTACACACAATAATTCAAATACATTTCCGCTTATAGACGGATATTGCTGAATGATAATTTTAAATTGTGTCATGCATTTCCTAATAGAGCTGAATTTTAATATAGTATGTAGTACATGTGTTAAAATCTATGAATCACATACAGGTCTAATTGAAAGGACTTGTAAAATAATTGGGATATTTTTTCTACAATAGATGATAATTTCTGAAGTTGTGTTTTCAAATGATTTATGGCTTTTCGAAATTGTTTATTTAGGTATCATATTTCACCTTATTAAAAGGTGAAATTATGTTACAGTATTATGAATATGTTGCTAAGTGTTTCGTAATATATGCTTATGCATGATTTTTCTTTCTTGTTAA
The DNA here is from genome assembly GCA_963932465.1 of Maratus speciosus. Classification (NCBI taxonomy): domain Eukaryota; kingdom Metazoa; phylum Arthropoda; class Arachnida; order Araneae; family Salticidae; genus Maratus; species Maratus speciosus. Next base: position 237,535,779 of record OZ010794.1, on the reverse strand, counting down.
ATTTTAGTATAATATGTAACATTTTTCAAAATGCTATTTGCCTATACCAAACTAACACAGATACTCACAGACAATTATGTCACGAGCGCAGGGCCAGTTCCGAGATCAGTATGTGTTACTATTTATGAACATAAAAAGTCGCCCCATTTTTAAATATACTACAGTAGAGCGCCGATTATCCGAAATCCAATTAACCGAACTTAAAATTATCCGAACTGCCTATTTCTCTCAAAAACTATTTTAAACCGAACTTCCAATTATACAAACACCCTATTTCTCTCATATTTTTCCTTTCTGATTTAACTTCCGAAATCGAATTCCGGATTAATCTATCGTTGGAAGCAGTAACAAGAAAAAAAAAGGCATTGGAAAAGGGGGTGAAATAAAAGAAAATGAAAACGACTGGTCTGAAAATGACCCAGGTCCTTCACATAACGAAACCTTTGAATTTTTGGAAACACCTATGAAATGGATCGAACGGCAGATGAACGTTGATCCTATTAAACTAATGTATTTAAGAAGAATTCGAGATATGGCAGCATTGAAAGAATGTATTCTTTGAAGCAAGCAACAATGAGAAAGCGTTTTTACTTAAATTATAGTTTCTGGAAAGTGATAAAAAGAATAAAAAAAATTTTAAATGATAAAAAAGCAAAAAAAAAAAATAAATAAATAAATAAAAAGACAAAAATAAAGTTTTTAATCTACCACTGACAGCACCATTACCTGGTTCTGCCAGTCCTAAACCTGGATAATGTGTGAAGGTTTTAATATACTTAGAAACACCCCTTAAATTGTCTGTCCGTTGATCCGAACTTTTGCTTATCCGAACTAATGTTGGACCCGACGTGTTCGGATAATCGGCGCTCTACTGTATTCACAAAAAGACAACAATTACTATTCTTAATTATATAGTAAATCCCGTTTCGCGATAATGCTTAGTCGGGCCCTGGTTACAGAGGTGTGATATTTATTCCTGACCTCTGTAGTATAGTTTAAACGTTTTAGGAGTTTTAAGTCATACATATAGTTACCATCTACCGATTTTCCCAATACCAAAATTTTGATGCAGAAATAATTGTTTTAAATAATAGCACTATTTCTGCAATTAAATAAAGCGAACATTTTTGTAAGAATTTATTTGTATTCAGAAAATATGGAGGTCGGCAACTATGCTAAAGACATTTTGCTGGTTCTCTACACTTCAAAGATCCCGTTGTATACAAAAAGTTATTTTATCACACAAAATATATCTTGAAGCCAGTATGATTAAAATATCAAAAATATTAAATTCTATACCAAAGAAAAAAAAGAAAGAAACTAAATTGCGCAAATGCATAAATTTGCTAGTTGGAGAATTTTTATTTTTGACACATAAATTAATTAAAATTTATGTACACTACTTTATGGCACTTACTTATTCAGCCAAAATTACCGGACAATTCACTTCAATCAGAGTCAAGAATTATTTAACAATTGACGTTATTTAGACCAGAATTAATTTTCTAGATGCAAAATTCTATAAAATCACGAAAAGTGGTACACGAACATCGCAATTTTGTGTCTGCACAGTATGTAATGTGAATTGTATTCCAAAAAGTTGAACGTCTCTTTTAGCATAGACTGGATGCGGGCGGATGTCACTTCCACCAATTTAAATGACACAGAAACACGACATGTAGCATAAACTACATGCAATCAGTCAGTGTTGTCAGTTTGGGGATTTTTTGTCCCCAGATCATTGATTGTCACCGTTTTTTGAAATAGAAATATTCGGCCTATTTCAAACTAGATTAAAAATTCTGAAAAGTGGGTGAATTATACTATTTTAAATAAAGTGGTGACAGTCAAATAATCTGAATTATAAAAGTCCCCAGTCTGGTAACACTGCAATCAGTGCTTAATTAGACGAGCAAGTTTCTGAATGCAGTCGCTATTACATAACGTGCAAATATCGAATTTTATCGAGAAGTTCATCCCTTTTTATTTATTTCATATTTTTCTTCATAAGATAATTCGGCATTAAATATCAATTAAAAAACTGTATTATAGTTTCAATTACGGCTAAAATAAAGTGTTAAGATTAAAGTTCAGCACCTTCTAATTTTGAATGACTCAGTAGACCATCCTGTTTTCCTCCTCAAAAAGCGTTCGTTCTAGTCTGCTCGACTAGCGCTTGAAATTGGTAAACGTCGTAGTGAAACACTCTGTATATGAATATTAAAAAGTGCTACTTATTAAATTGTGTATTTAAGTATTATGTACACCTGTGGCTATGATCGCTGTACAGATATAAGTATACAAAAAGTGTTATTTCACAAAATAATTACGAGTTTATTTTTCAGATAAATGAAGGGAAATTCAGTTGTAAATAACGTACTATTTCAGAATTAACCTATTTTATATCTCATAAAAAAGGAAATAATTAATCCACTAAACTTTGATAAATTATATGTTTTATTCAGATTTTCAGATAAATTATTATAGTTAACCCTGTCTGAGCGGCATCTCATACACAAATTTTATTCGGTTATCACCACTTTATTTTCAAAGTTACCTTCAATTACATAATTTTATAAATGACCTAACCCTTTGAGCTATGATGGGTAAATTTCTTCCCGCTTTCTTTTAATCGCTAAATGTCACATTGGCATCGGAGTATTCACTTAAATTTGTTTGAAAATAGATTAATGCATTTTTCCCTGTATGTTATAAGGCGAATCTTTTGTTTGCAAAATACTGGTACCAATGTGACATTTGATCATTTTGAAGAAATTCACCTCCCCACCCCGCTCCCCCAGAGCTCAAAGTGTTAAATAAGACAAATGTTACATTTATTTAATACTGGTAAAAAAAAGCAATGAAACACGACATCCTGTCAGGCTCCACGTTTGAGCGCAAAGGGTTAATGACTACTAAGGGTTAATGACCTGTAACTCTCATAACAACTCTTATTCTGTAAGTTTTGGTTTGCTGATTTCTTAGTAGATTTCAGTACGTGGCAATCACAATTTTTGGGGTGTATAAAAAATGTGAAAATACAGAGATGAAAAAACTGTAATAGGAAATATATTTGATTACTTTATAATATATGTTTAGCAGTATGTGTTTTAAACAATGACATATATCCATACACAAATATTTTTGATCTGAATATCCAAACTTACTTTATTACTAACTAGTGTCGATGGTGTTTAAACATTTCTAAAATCAATATATGATAAAACCATATTTAAGATAAAAAACATTTTAAATATAATTTCGGCAGCTTTTTTTATAAAAAAATTATAATAAAACTTTTGGAGAGATAGAACACATCTATAAAAACTGTTTCAGCAATTTTATTTTATTTAAATACAAACAGATTAATTTTTATCTATGAAATCGGATGGATTTTTTTCCTTTTTCTAAAAATGATTAAAAATTTAAAAATTCTTATTACAAAATCATCTACACAGATAATAAATGCTCTAGTGCGATATACTTAAAATCCTCATTCAGATTTTGAGCATGTTAAGTACGTGATTAATGAAACATTAAATGCATTAACCTTTCCTAATAGATTAAATGATCAATAGCGATTCGGGAATGCAGTGTATTCTTCTGTCGTATTACCTGATTGATTTTTAAAAGACGGGACATTTAAATTTCTAGTACTATAATTAAAGTGGAAATCAGAATTGCATTTTAAATTGACACATGAAGGGAGTAATTGCAAAAGTTAGCAGAGAAGAAAATTCCATATCATTTATCATTTATTTTTTATGAGGAATATGTGGAATTTATAATAAAGATGATTATTTAAAAGCGCAGAGAATGGATTTAAAAATAACCAACTTGAAAAATCTGCATTTTAATGTCATGTCAAATAGTGAATAACAATTTAATCATTGATTTTGTCATTAAAACTTTTCAGACATCTGCTGAATTGATAAAACTGATTTATTATTTGGTATCATATCTTTTTAATTATAAATAGAACTATTTGATTTAAATTGCTGATTTAATTGGATGATTTAATGAGTAAATATGTTTAAAAATTATTTTATCTGCTTATTTCTTTTTCTTAAAGATATAAGTTCATTAAATGTCTATTTTTTAATAAATACATCCATTATACATTTCTTGATTCATTAGACCATCATGTAGTTTGACAAAACAATTCTTAGTCTTAGTATGTTTCTGTTGAAATACCTAATTCAAATTGTAAATACAGAAATTAAGGTTAGTTGGGGCAACTGGGCATGAACAAACTGATAACTGAGCAACCGCTTTTCGAATACTAGTGCAGTGATGGAACAGTGGCGCAACAGTTGGACGTTTGTCACCACTAAATTTTAATAGTATTCTTTAGCTTAAAAAAAATTCAGACATCCTGTCGTGATATAAGACGAAGAATACTAATGAAATTTAGCAGTGTCAATTATTTCTCTGCTGCTACACTGTTCCATAACTGCTAGTATTTTCTATTTAAAAGAAAATCTATTTTCATTTATCTTGCAAATTTTGTAGAAACCAACGAAGGTTATTTCCGCTGCAATAATGTTGAAACATACCTCGAAAATTTTACTAAGATAACATTGACATTCTAAAAGCGGACCATTTGAGATTCCTGAACTTTAAATTCCAGGGATGAGATCAATGTTGCCAGATAGTCAAAAGTCAATTTCCCAAAATTTCTGAAAATTTCCCCAAATCAGTGTTTTTTTTTCCTCAAAAGACCCCAACTCGGTTTTTAATTAAAAAGGGAGTTTTTAAATTTTCAATTTACCACTTTAACCCCTCACTGACAATCCCGTGTCAATACGTTCAGTAAGCTCCAGGTTTCCCTGCAATACAAGCAATATTTAAAGTAATATAATTCTATTGATTTAATGTATTTTTTATACATTGAACAATGATTAATACTTCCAAGGATTGCATTAATATTCGTTACTAAGTTTTTTTTTATAAAAGGTTCAAATAATCATTTTTTTAGCATTTAAAACAAAATTCAGAGAAAACAACATTACAAATTTGCCCTTTTCCAAGACAGTCGGTGGGTTAAAACGTATTTAAGTAATGTAAGCTCAAAAAAATTCCCCAAATCAAGCCTTTTTTTGAAAAATTTCCTCATTTACAAAAAAAAAAAAAAACTTTTAAAGTGGGCTGAATGATATTTTGTAGCTACATTAAGACAATGAGAGATATATTTTGCAGTGAATGTTATTTTACGTTTGTTTTTAAAAATATTGTTTAACAATGTTGGACTTCTGTTACATTAGCTCCATAGTTTTAGACGATCTGTTATCAGTTGCGATTTAAATTAATCCAAGATGGTACTCTGTTTTAATTTTTTTGTCATCCCTATACTGAAGTACAAAATCATAATGCAAAGTATTTCCGCTGTATCAGGGCGATTCTCAAAAGGTGGGCACTGTACACAAGTCATAACTTTAAGTCTTTCAAACATAACTTTAATTATCATTGACTTTATTATTATTTTTTTTTTACACTGATTTTTTAATTCTATTCAGAGACAGAAAATGACAATGTATTGTAAAAGCTTTGTATAAATATCTTAAAATTTTATTATTTTATGCTAAAGAGGCCGATTTCGGACATTCATAACGTTAACTGCTCCAATGTTCCATCAAGAAAAAGAGTTTTAACTTTTTTCCAGGTGGTTCTAATGGTAAACAACGAATGCATAAAGGAAACGGATGATTTTTTGATAATTTCGTTAAGAGATGGCAGGCTGGTTTATTGCTTTTTTGAAGATAGATGGACTTTTCTATAAAGCATTTTTCTGTATTTTGATATGTCCGAAAGTAACGTACTTAACAAAGCATTTGATTTTATTATTATTATAACTGGATAACAAAAAGTTAATTATACTTATATATGTGTATACAGACACATTTACTACATTCTTAGTCTTAAGAATTTTTTTAAATACTAAGAGCAACGTCCAAAATCTTTAAGTCCAAAATCTGCAAATATCCAAAATTTATAACGTACACAACTGCTAATTAAATGCTTTAATCATTAATTTTCCAGAATAGTTGCTGTCTTTTAATGTTTGTGTATAATTTTGTAGACATACTATTAAAATATTTATATATTAGATTTATAGACAAAATACTATACTATTTAAAAAATTTGGCCTTAAATTTGAAAATTTTATAAAATTACAATATAGTTAACGTTTAATAATGCCACCTTTTGAGAATCTCCCATCAATCGATGTGCTTTGGTCTATCATAAGAGAAAAATATCTGTTGTCCACATATTTAAAGTACATTTCTTTTAAAGTACGGCGAAGGAATTTTTCGTTAAAGTCCTGCAGATTTAGTCACGTGCAGGTTTATGCTGCTTAAGAGTTTAGAGTCTCATGCATCTGTAATATGTGTAACCAGTAATGTAGTAAACAATGAACCACATCCAACATAATAATGATTGATATTTCCGATTTCTCTATTGTATTTTCGTTTTTTAAATCAAAATTTAGTTCGAGACAGATCCAGTTTTTCTACAGGACTAAAAGAAATCTTTAAGGAAAATAGTAAAAAAAATAAAATCCCCAATTTTTTCTCCAAAATTTTTGTAGTCCACAAAAATTTCCCCACGTACTACTTGTCCCCAAAAAATTCCCCAAGCTGGCAACACTGGATGAGATTTCCGATTTTTTGCATACCTAGCATAAGTTTAGAGAAGATGATGTTCGGTTAAATCGTACAAATGTTCCTATTAAATAAAATAACAGTTTCTCTAAGATTATACCGTTATGTAAAAAATCGGAAATCTCATCCCTGATATACCAAACTTTGTTTTCCGATTTCATTTAGTTGTCTATACTTCTATACTCATCTATCTATACTTAATATTATAAAGAGGTAAAAATTGTTTATTTGTAGGAGGTAAGCTCTGAAACTACCGAACCGATTCCAAAAGTAATGGTATCAAAATGATGGTGTTAGTCCAACTTAGAACATAGGCTATATCTTATGTCCGTGCCACTAGCCAAAATGGGGTGCAGGAGCAAAAAACGTTCTAAAAATGCGATTTTTGTGTTACTGAAGGGCCTAGAAACATGAAATTTAGAATGGTAGTTACTTATATGATACTAATGATCTCTAAGGACATTTCTTAAAAAATTCGAAATTTAAAAGGGGTGAAAATACGCAAAAATCGTTCTAAAAAACGTTCTAAATGGCGATTTTTACGTAATTTCAGGAAGTACCAAACCGATTTAAAAAATAATGGTGTGAAAATGATGGTGATAACCCTTGCTCCAACATAGGCTACATTTTATATCGGTGCCACTACCCCTAAAGGAGGTGCAGGAGCAAAAAAAGTTCGAAATTTCAATTTTTGTGTTACTGAAGGGCCCAGATACATGGAATTTGGCATGGTATTTACTTATTAGATATAAATGATCTCTAAGAACATTTCTTACAAAATTCGAAATTTAAAAGCGGGGAAAATGCGCAAAAAGCGTTCAAAAAAAAACGTTCTAAATGGCGATTTTTACGCAATCTCAAGAAGTACCAAACCGATGTTAAAAATAATGGTGAAAACCCTTGCGCCAATATTGGCTACATTTTATGTGGGTGCCATTACCCCCAACGGGGGTGGAGGAGCAAAAAAACGTTCGAAAATGCGATTTTTGTGCTACTGAAGGGCATAGAAACATGAAATTTGGAATGGTAGTTCTTTATAACATATAAATGATCTCTAAGAACATTTCTTAAAAAATTCGAAATTTAAAAGGGCTGAAAATGCGCGAAAAGCATTCTAAAAAACGTTCTAAATGGACCATTTCTACGCAATCTCAGAAAGTACCCAAAAGTAATGGTTTGAAATTGATGGTGACAGTCCCCGCTCCAACATAGCCTATATTTTACGTTGTTGTCACTACCACCTGGGGGATACAGTAGCAAAAAATGATCTAAATTGCGATTTTTGTGTTATTGAGGGGGTCTAACATTTTAAATTGGGAATGGTAATTACTTCAAAAATGCAAATGCTTTCTAAGAATTGTCGAAAGAAAATTCCAAATTTAAAAGAATGAAGCGAGCGAAAAGCGTTCTAAATTACGATTTTTATGCATTCGTGTTAAATACTAAACCGATTTCAAACATAATGGTTGCAAATTAATGGTGATAGAACCTGCTCAAACATAAGCTATATTTTATGTCGGTGCCACAACCCCTAGAGGGTTGCAGGAGCAAAAAACTTTCTAAATTGCGATTTCTGCGGTACTGAAGAGGATTGAAACTTTAAATATAGCACGGTAGTTACTTATAAAATATAAATGTCTTCTAAGGACAGTCGAAAATAAATTCAAAATTAAAAAGGGGTGAAGCGAAAGGAAGGAGCGAAAAGCATTCTAAAAGAGTCCTAAATTACGATTTATATGGAATCTCAGGACATAATAAACCGATTACAAAAGTTATTGGTTGCGAATGAAGAATGATAGTCCCTGATCCTATACGGCCTATATTTTATGCCGGTGTGACTACCACCTGGTTGGCAGGAACAACAAGAAAGCCTTTAAAAAGATCTAAATTCCGTTTTCTATAGAATATTAGGAAATACCAACCGATTTGAATGTTAATGTTGGCAAATTAATGGTGACAGTCACTGGTTCAACATTTTTCGAGACATTCTATTTCAACTCTGTTTTGGCATTTTATGTAGGTGCCAATAACACCAGAGAGGTGGTAGACTGTTAGACAAGAAACTTAGAATTTGACATGATGGTTAATTTTAAGATGTATACATGTTAAGATGGTTTCTAAAAAATTCAAAACTTCAAATGGATACTGAAATAAGCATATGAAATGAGCATAAAAGTCTCAAAATACTTTCTAAATTATCATTTATTTGGAATTAGTTTTAGTTCTCCTTATTAATTAAAATCTCATTTCTGTCTATTGCACTTTTATAATGAAGTTTAGTCAAACTGTGGCTTTTTTTTTTTTTGAATTATTTCAAAAAGTGTTCTAATAAAAAATATTGATGCAAATATCAATTGGCATGTTTCAACTATTACGCGAGCAAAGCCGCGGGGTTTGCTAGTCATCTATACTCCTATTATAAAGAGGAAAAAATTGTTTATTTGTAGGAGGTAAGCTCTGGAACTACCGAACCGATTCCTAAAGTAATGGTATCAAAATGATGGTGTTAGTCCAACTTAGAACATAGGCTATATCTTATGTCGGTGCCACTACCCGAAAGGGGGTGTAGGAGCAAAAAACGTTCCAAAAATGCGATTTTAGCGTTACTGAAGGGCCTAGAAATATTAAATTTGGAATATTAGTTAATTATAAGATATAAATGATGACTAAGAACAGTTCTTAAACAATTCGAAATTTAAAAGAGGTGAAAATGCACAAAAAACATTCTAAAAAACGTTCTAAATGGTAGTTTTCTACATAATCTCAGGAAACACCAAACCGATTTTAAAAATATTGCTGTCAAAATGATAGTGACAACGTTTGCTCCAAGATAGGCTATATTTTATGTCGGTGCCACTACCCCAAAGGGGGTGTAGGACCAAAAAACGTTGTAAAAATGCGATTTATGTGTTACTGAAGGGCCTAAAAATATGAAATTTGAAGAAGCAGCTACTTATTAGATATAAAGGATTTCTAAGAACAGTTCTTAAACAATTCGAAATTTAAAAGGGGTGAAAATGCGCGAAAAGCGTTCTAAAAAACGTTCTAAATGGTGATTTCTACACAATCTCAGGAAATACCAAACCGATTAAAAAAATAATGGCGTCAAAATAATGGTGAAAACCCTTGCTCCAACATAGGCTATGTTTTATGTCGGTGCCACTACACCAAAGGGGGTGCAGGAGAAAAACGTTCTAAATTGCGGTTTTTGCGTGACGGAAGGGCCTTGAATCGTGAAATTTAGAATGGTAGTTAGTTATAAGATACCAATGATCTCTAAGGACATTTCCTAAAAAAGTCGAAATTTAAAAGGGGGGGAGTGGTTCAAAACGCGCAAAAAGCGTTGTAAAAAACGTTCCAAATTTCGATTTCTAGCAATCTCAGGAAATACTGAACCGACTTCAAATATAATGGTGTAAAAGTGATGGGGACAGATCTTGCTCCAAGATAGGCTATATTTTATATCTGTTTCCACTACCCCCCAGAGGAGATGCAGGAGCAAAATGAGTGAAAAAAATTCTAAAAACGTTCTAAATGCCGATTTGTCACCAATATCTCAGGAAGAATTAAACTGATTTCAAAAGTAATGGTAAGAAATTGATGCTGATAGCCTCTGCTCTAAGATAGACGCTATTTTAAGTCTGTATCACTATAACCTAGACGTTGCAGGAGCAAAATAGCGTTCCAAATTTCGATTTTTGTGATCAGTAGGGGCTAGCAACTTAAAATTAGGCAAGGTACATATTTATTACATATAAATGATCTTTAAAAACAGTTTCGAAAAAATTGGAAATTTAAAAAGGGTTGAAAATGCGCGAAAAGCGTTCTAAAAACGTTCTAAATTGCGATTTCTACTCAATCTCAGAAAATTCCAAAGCTATTTCAAAAGTAATGGTTGCAAATCAATGGTGACAGTCCCTGCTATAACATAGGCTATATTTTATGTTGGTGTCACTACGGTTATGTTGCTGTCAGGATTGCAAAAGCAAAACATGTTCTAATTTGCGTTTTTTGCATAACTGAAGGGTCTAACACTTTGAAATATGGCATGGTATTTACTTACAAGATGCAACTGCTTTCTAAGAACTGTCGAAAGAAAATTTCAAATTTAAAAAGATGAAGTGAGCGAAAAGCGTTATAAATTACAATTTTTATGTAATCTTATCAAATACCAAACCGATATAAAAAAAATAATGCTGACAAATTATTGGTGATAGAACCTGCTCAAACATAAGCTATATTTTACGTCTGTGCCACTACCACCAGAGGGTTGCAGTAGCTAAAAACTTTCTAAATTGCGATTTCTGTGATACTGAAAAGGCTAAAAACTTTAAATATGGCATGGTAGTTACTTATAAAATATAAATGCCCTCGAAGGACTGTCGAAAATAAATTCGAATTTAAAAAGGGGTGAAGTGAAGGGGAGGTGCGAAAAGCATTCTAAAAAAGTCCTAAATTACGATTTCTACGCAATTTCACGGAATATAAACAAAATATAAAAGTAATAGTTGCGAATCAATGGTAACAGTATCTGATCCTACACAGGCTATATTTTATGTCGATGATTCTACCACCTGGGGTTCACAGGAACAACAAACGCTCTAAATAAGGTCTTTAAAAGCTTCCTAAATTACGTTTCTGTGGAATATTAGGAAATAATAAACCAATTTCCAAATTAATGTTGGCAAATTAATGGTGACAGTTCCTATTTCAACATAGCCCTTTATGTTGAGAAAGGTAGTAGGACTTGGAATTTGACATGATGGTTAATTTTAAGATGTAAGAAGATGGTTTCTAAAAAATTCAAAACTTCAAATGAATACGGAAATAAGCGTATTAATTGAGCATAAATGTTTCAAAATATTTTCTAAATTATTATTTATTTAGTTTTATTTCGTTTTATTAATTTAAGTCTCATTTCTGCCTTATGCAGTGTAACAACGATGTTTAATCAAACTGTGTTTTAAATAGTAATTTTTTTAATTATTCCTAAAAGTAATAAGTACCTTTTAATAAAATAAAAATTTATTTAGTACCTTTTAATAAAAATTAGACATATAAATATCACTTGGCATCATTCAAATATTACGCGAGCAAAGCCGCGAGGTTTGCTAGTCATCTATACTTCCTATTATAAAGAGGAAAAAATTGTTTATTTGTAGGAGGTAAGCTCAGGAACTACCGAACCGATTCCAAAAGTAATGGTATCAAAATGATGGTGTTAGTCCAACTTAGAACATAGGCTATATTTTATGTCGGTGCCACTAACCCAAAGGAGGTGCAGGAGCAAAAAACTTTCTAAAAATGCGATTTTTGCGTTACTGAAGGGCCTAGAAATACGAAATTTGGAATATTAGTTACTTATAAGATATAAATGATGTCTAAGAACAGTTCTTAAACAATTCAAAATTTAAAAGGGGTGAAAATGCACAAAAAGCGTTCTAAAAACGTTCTAAATGGTAGTTTATACATAATCTCAGGAAATACCAAACCGATTTAAAAAACATTGATGTCAAAATGACAGTGACAACGTTTGCTCCAAGATAGGCTATGTTTTATGTCGGTGCCACTACCCCAAAGGGGGTGTAGGAGCAAAAAACGTTCTAAAAATGCGATTTTTGCGATACTGAAGGGCCTAGAAATATGAAATTTGGAATATTAGTTACTTATAAGATATAAATGATGTCTAAGAACAGTTCTTAAACAACTCGAAATTTAAAAGGGGTGAGAATGCACAAAAAGCGTTCTAAAAAACGTTCTAAATGGTGATTTCTACAAAATCTCAGGAAATACCAAACCGATTAAAAATATAATGGCGTCAAAATGATGGTGAAAACCCTTGCTCCAACATAGACTATGCTTTATGTCGGTGCCACTACCCCAAAAGGGGTGCAGGAGAAAAGCGTTCTAAATTGCGGTTTTTTCGTGACGGAAGGGCCTTGAATCGTGAAATTTAGAATGGTAGTTAGTTATAAGATATCAATGATCTCTAAGGACATTTCCTAAAAAAGTCGATATTTAAAAGGGGGGGTCAAAATGCGCAAAAAGCGTAGTAAAAAACGTTCTATTGCGATTTCTAGCAATCTCAGGAAATACTGAACCGATTTCAAATATAATGGTGTAAAAATGATGGGGACAGATCTTGCTCCAAGATAGGCTATATTTTATATTTGTTTCCAGTACCCCAGAAGAGATGCAGAAGCAAAATGAGCGAAAAGCGTTCTAAAAACGTTCTAAATGCCGATTTGTCACCAATATCTGAGGAAGAATCAAACTGATTTCAAAACTAATGGCAAGAAATTGATGCTGACAGCCTCTGCTGTAACATAGACGCTATTTTAAGTCGGTATCACTATCACCTAGACTTTGCAGGAGCGAAAAAGCGTTCCAAATTTCGATTTTTGTGATCGGTAGGGGCTAGCAACTTAAATTTAGGCAAGGTACATATTTATTACATATAAATGATCTTTAAGGACAGTTTCGAAAAAATTGGAAATTTAAAAAGGGGTGAAAATGCGCGTAAAGCGTTCTAAAAACGTTCTAAATTGCGATTTCTACTCAATCTCAGGAAATTCCAAAGCTATTTCAAAAGTAATGGTTGCAAATCAATGGTGACAGTCACTGCTATAACATAGGTTATATTTTATGTTGTTGTCAATACCATCTGAGGGTTGCAAAAACAAAACATGTTCTAATTTGCGTTTTTTGCATAACTGAAGGATCTAACACTTTGAAGTATGACATGGTATTTACTTACAAGATGCAACTGCTTTCTAGGAGCTGTCGAAAGAAAATTTCAAATTTAAAAAGGTGAAGTGAGCGAAAAGCGTTATGAATTACAATTTTTATGTAATCTTATCAAATACCAAATCGATTAAAAAATTAATGACGACAAACTGTTGGTGATAGAACCTGCTCAAATATAAGCTATATTTTATGGCTGTGCCACTACCACCAGAGGGTTGCAGTAACTAAAAACTTTCTAAATTGCGATTTCTGTGATACTGAAAAGGCTAGAAACTTTAAATATGGCATGGTAGTTACTTATAAAATATAAATGCCCTCGAAAGACTGTCGAAAATAAATTCGAATTATAAAGGGGTGAAGTGAAGGGGAGGTGCGAAAAGCATTCTAAAAAAGTCCTAAATTACGATTTCTACGCAATTTCAGGGAATATAAACCAAACATAAAAGTAATAGTTGCGAGTCAATGGTAACAGTCTGTGATCCTACACAGGCTATATTTTATGCTGATGATTCTACCACCTGGGGTTCACAGGAACAACAAACACTCTTAAAAAGGCCTTTTAAAGCTTTCTCAATTACGTTTCTGTGGAAAATTAGGAAATAACAAACCAATTTCAAAATTAATGTTGGCAAATTAATGGTGACAGTTCCTATTTCAACATAGCCCTTTATGTTGAGAGAGGTGGTAGGACTTGGAATTTGACACGATGTTTAATTTTAAGATGTAAGAAGATGGTTTCTAAAAAATTCAAAACTTCAAATGAATAGTGAAATGAGCGTATTAATTGAGCATAAAAGTTTCAAAATATTTTCAAAATTATTATTTATTTAGTTTTATTTCGTTTTATTAATTTAAGTCTCATTTCTGCCTTATTCAGTGTAACAATGATTATTAATCAAACTGCGTTTTAAATAGTAATTTTTTTAATTATTCCTAAAAGTAATAAGTACCTTTTAATAAAATAAAATATTACCTGTTAATAAAATAAAAAATTAGTTAGTACCTTTTAATAAAAATTAGACATATAAATATCACTTGGCATATTTCAAATATTACGCGAGCAAAGCCGCGGGGTTTGCTAGTCATCATCATCATCATCATCATCATCATATTATAAAGAGGTAAAAATTGTTTATTTGTAGGAGGTAAGCTCTGGAACTACAGAACCGATTCCAAAAGTAATGGTATCAAAATGATGGTGTTAGTCCAACTTAGAACATAGGCTATATTTTATGTCGGTGCCACTACCCCAAAAGGGGTGCAGGAGCAGAAAACGTTCTAAAAATGCAATTTTTGTGTTATGGAAGGGCCTAGAATCATGAAATTTGGAATGGTAGTTACTTATAAGTTATAAATAATATCTATGAACATTTTCTAAACAATTCGGAATTTAAAAGGGGTGAAAATGCGCAAAAAGCGTTCTAAAAAACGTTTTAAATGGTGGTTTCTACACAATCTCAGGAAATACCAAACCGACTTAAAAAATAATGGTGTCAAAATGATGGTGACAACCCTTGCTCCAAGATAGGCTATATTTTATGTGAGCAATCTCCGGAAGAATCAAACTCATTTCAAAAGTAATGGTAGGCAAATTGATGCTAACATAGACGCTATTTCATGTCGGTTTCATTATCATCTGGAGGTTGCAGGAGCAAAAAACGTTCTAAATTTCGATTTTTGTGATCGGTAGGGGCTAGCAACTTTAAATTAGGCAAGGTACATATTTATTAGATATAAATGATCTTTAAGTACAGTTTCGAAAAAATTTGAAACTATAAAGGGGTGAAAATGAACGAAATTCATTCTAAAAACTTTGTAAAAACGTTCTAAATTGCGATTTCTACTCAGTTTCATGAAATACCAAACCTATTTCAAAAGTAATGGTTGGAAATTGATAGCGACAGTCCCTGCTCCAACATAGGCTATATTTTATGTTTCTGTCACTACCATCTGGGGGTGCAAGAGCAAAACATGTTCTAATTTGCGTTTTTTGCATAACTGAGGGGTCTAACATTTTGAAATATGTCATGGTATTTACTTACAAGATGCAACTGCTTTCTAAGAACAGTCGAAAGAAAATTCCAAATTTAAAAGGATAAAGTGAGCGAAAAGCGTTCTGAAAACGTTCTAAATTTCAATTTTTATGCAATTACTTATCAAATACCAAATCGTTTTAAAAAATAATCGTGACAAATTGTTGGTGATAGAACCTGCTCAAACATAAGCTATATTTTATGTCTGTGCCACTACCACAAGAGGGTTGCAGCAGCAAAAAACTTTCTAAATTGCGATTTCTGTTATACTGAAGAGGTTAGAAACTTTTTAGCATGGTAGTTACTTATAAAATATAAATGCCCTCGAAGGACATTCGAAAATAAATTCGAATTAAAAAGGGATGAAGCGAAGGGGAGGTGCGAAAAGCGTTCTAAAAATGTCTTAAATTACGATTTCTATGCAATTTCAGGGAATATAAACTGATTATAAAAGTAATAATAGGAAATCAATGATAACATTCTCTGATCCTACGCAGGCTATATTTTGTGCAGATGATTCTACCAGGCTACCATTCGCCTTGCATACAATATTTCAAATGAAAATCAAATTTCAATGTAATTGCTTAAAAGGCGCAAAGGCCAACCTATTGATAAAGATTCCATGACTGGACTCGAACCCGGGTTATCAGTATAGCGCACTGACCTTCTACCGACTAAACCCCATGGAACGATACCCAGCATGTAACTTCTCACTATTACAGCCTAACAATTTCCTTGAAATTTGATTTTCAATTGAAATATTGTATGCAAGGCGAATGTTTCTCTCTCTGGAAAAAATTCTAAATATTAATATAGATTCAATCGATGCTGGATTTTATTAAGTGTCTGTGTTTGCCCATGTCGGTGGCTCACGGAAAATATTCCATCTTGTGCTCCGTTTGTAGCCTTGCCAACCTGTAATAGTGAGAAGTTCTAGGCTGGGTATCGTTCCATGTGGTTTAGTCGGTAGAACGTCAGTGCGCTATACTAATGGCCTGGGTTCGATTCCCGGCGTGGAATCTTTTTCACTAGGTTCGCCTTTGCGCCTTTTAAGCAATTATCTTGAAATTTGATTTTCATTTGAAATATTGTATGCAAGGCGGATATTTCTCCCTCTAGAAAAATTTCCAAATATTAGTATAAAAATTGTTTTACACCTTAAAAACTTTCTACACAATGCAGATTTAATGAATTCTGGAAAATTTCGTTATTCCTCTAATTTGTCTTTCTTTATCCTTCGTGTCATTGATGGAATTTTCTCCTAGTCATATATTTACGTTAAGGAAATTTTTAAAATAGTTATGTAGTAAGTTTTTTTCTTCCTTGTTTTTATTCCTAGTTTTATCCCCACTCTAAAATAGTTACATCCTATGAAATCTTTTTCATTTATTACTGTTATTCTGGCTCAAATTTAAACCAAACTTATCCTAATAATTTTTAAAGGTCTTTTAAATAAATCATTTTAAGTACCGTTTGAAAAATGACTTATTCTAAACTATACGTAACTGTTATTCTCTGTATTTAACTTTTTATAGTTAAATAACCCATTTACATTTTTGTAAATTTCTCTGACAAATTAACGCATTGTCAAAAGTAAAAAGTTTAGAAATTTAAGGAAAATTCTTGTCTGGAGCGAACAATGAATGATATCCTTCTGAATTTCAGATGTACGAATAAATCTGCTTTAGAATGGATTGTCTCCCGCTACACTCCTATAGCAACAAAAAATGTCATACATTATTCTTAGTTCCATGAAATTATGCGATATACCAAAGTATATTTTAATATCAATTTACATAAAAAATATTTTAAATGGTGTTGCTATCTGCAAAACTAATTGCAAAAAGAAAAAAAGATTTTTTTTTTTTACTACAACAGTTTCTAATATAGTCGGGAAGTGTTTATGATTTCGGTTTGTCTGTCCGCCTGTCTGTTCGTCCTTCCGTCCTCTAACTCTCCTCGATTGCCATGCAATTGATATAGGTTATCGAAGTTTACCCATGGCATATTTGGTATTAAAGATGTGTGGCAATTATACCTCGCTTAAAGGGCATTCAAAGGTATGGTCTGACCTTCTGGTATATTGGGGGAAATCGTTTGCATTGTACTTTAGTGATGTTAAACTGTTTCAAACATATCGACATTGACATGCATCATGGACGTGTACGCTATAAGGTGCTTACTCAAGATTAGGTTGTGCCTAGCAAGTTTCGTTCATTACATTCCCTTACAGCACTGTCAGTTTTCCGATGTGATATGTGCTTTTAAATTGAACTAATTTTTTGCATATTACTTGGTATGTGTAAACCCTTGTATAGATCAGCCATGTATGCTAATGGCACCTGGTGCATATAATATCCGTCGAGAGTGCAAAGTCTTCCAAGTTGGCTCCTCTTGAGGTGCTTAGTCAAATGAAGATCTCGTCGCCTGATCCAGGCTCTAAATTACCAGATCAAACTAGAGTAGCGATGGCCTCCCTCTTTTGGTGGTGAACACGACCCTCCCCCCCCCCCCCAACGTGTATTTTCCCCCTTTCCATTTTCGACAAGTTACACACAAATCCAAACGGAATAATTAATAGCTAGAACAGGCCAACACAGTAATAAAAGTGTTAGAATAAATAACGAAACAGCGATTAAAGTCAATAGACTACCAGGTACATCTTTGCATTAAGCGATCAAGGTACTTTCGGCCCGCGGCCAAGTACAAAACTCGTTAAGATAGGCATAATGCACGGCAGATAGGTGCCTGGTCTGCGGAATAATAATAATAATAATAATAAATACTTTAATTCACAAAAGAATTGGAGTACATTTCCGTTTATTGACAAAAACTGTTTTCAATTGTGTTATGCGTTTCCTAATTGAACTAAATTTTAGCGTAATTGTAGCATATGTGTTCAAAACTATAAATCATATGCAAGACTACCTGAAAGAATTGGGATGGATTCATTAAAATAGATCGTAATTGCAAAATTGTGTTTTTCAATGAATAATGTTGTTTACCTCACAATCTAATTAACTATTTTTTTAAGATAACTGAATTAATGATAGTAGAAAATACAGTCGGATTTCATTATTAGCCCCGAATATGTTTCGTATAAAAAAAAGGAAAACCTATTTTCCCTCAACTCTGATAATTTATATCTATATGCAGATAAATAATGATAGTTAATAACAATTGCATCTGATTATATGCAATTTTCATAATAATTGTTTTTGTACAAGTTTTGCGTTGTAAGTTTGTTTGTAGGTTTCAACACGTGAAAAGCAACTGTTTTTGCATGCAAAAAATATAAGGAAATTCAAAGTAAATGAAACTTTAATGTAATAAAAAACATTTTCAAGTATTTTATAATATTTGTTTAGTAATATATGTCTTAAATACTGAAAGATATCAATGCATTAACATTGTTCTTCCAAATATATTAGTAGACAGATATTAACAGATTTTATTAATTTATTTTTTTAGAAACAGTGGTTAGTGATAAATCATCCTAACAATAATGTATGCTAAAAATATATTTAACACAAAAAAATATTTTAAATATAGTTTATGTAGTGTGAAACAGGGTGAATTTTTTTGTGATTTAAAAAAAAAAAAATAATGAGCATTTTAAAACTCCTGCTACAGTATCATCTGCATAGCTAATTCTATAGATACAGAGTTATACTAAAATCATTATTCTAATTTTGAGCAAGTTAAATACGTGATTAAAGAAACATTAAATGCATTAACCTTTCCTAATAGATTAAATGATCCATAGAGATTCGGGAATGCAGTAATCTTCTGTCGTATTACCTGATTGATTTTTTTAAGGAATAGAACATTTAAATTTAAAGCATTATAATTAAAGTGCAAATCAGAATTTCATTTTAAATTGATATGATATATGAAGATAATAATTACAAAGGTTAGCAGAAAATAGAATTCCATATTATTTATCAATAATTTTTCTTTATTTTTTAAGATAATTATGTGAAATTTATAACACAGAAGACTATTTAGAAGGGTAGAGAATAAATTTTTAAATGGCTATCTTGAAAATATACATTTTAATGGCATACCAAATGGTGTATATGTATTTGATGGGTTTAATTTTTATTAACCCTCTGAGGGGCAAGCAATTGGGTTTGTGTAATACTGAATTCCCACCGGAAATTTGCAAATAAAAATATTTCAAAATAAGGAAAAGCAATATTCAACATTTTTCATCCAAAGGTATAGGCGTAAAATTTAATTAAAATTTTCTGGTGTAGAGCTTAATAAAACTTAGGTGGGGTAAAATATATCCCACCGCCCCACAAGGGGTTAAATCTTTTTAGGCATCCGCTGAAAGGCTAACAATGACTTATGTACTGATATTAAATGATTTTCATCAAGTAAATTTTATGCTTTAAATAATTATAGTTATTCAATAAAAAGTTTTAAATATTCATATATAGGGTTATTACTCTTCCTTAACTGCATCATATCTATATACATATATATAACAGTATAATAAAACATTATCATTAAATAATATATCTACATTTTCAACAACCATACAAATTTAGAACGGTAAACATGCACGTTTTAATAAATATAAAATATACTTTTTAAAATCCACTAGAAAACTTTGGAAATGCTTTTAAAATAATTTCAAATATATATATTCATTTTATGTATGGAAACTATTATTAGACTATCTAAAGTTGCATAAATCATACTTTGAGTTCTAAAAAGAATTTCGTTTACTTGGTCTTTGACTTTCAAACATATATAGTTCCGGAAATGTGTTCGAAATTTGAATAGCTGGAATGTTGAGGACTGTTTATAAAGATATCCATAAGGGATTTTTGATGCATTAGAATTAGACCATTATTTAATATACCCCAATCGACTCGGGCGTCTCTTACACAAATTTAACTCGTTAGGCACCAATTATTTAAAAGAAGTTTCCTTCAAGAGCACAATTTTGAAATGGCTCTAATTAAATAAGGCAAATTTTATATTCCTTTATTACTGGTGCCAGAAACAAATTTTGCAAAGAAAGATTATGTCTTTCAGACGCGACAATGGATTGCAAAGGGTTAATAGTACGACCCCGAGTATGTTTATATGTTAAAATTTATACTTATTGCGTATATATTCTATTTTAGTTGTCATTATATTTTCTGCCAGTTCAACATGCTAAAAAAAAAAAAAAAAAAAAAAAAAAAAAAAAAAAATCAGAGGATTTTTTTTTTTTTTTTTTTTTTTTTTTTTTTTCAGCAAACAATGAATAACTACCATTTGATCTAGGCATGAACGAATAAATCTCCTTTGGGAAAACATAGTTTCCACATTTTTAGCAAGAAAAGTTTTGATACATTATTCTCAGTTGCATCATACTATTAATATCTCACAGTTTATTTTCATATCAATTTACATACGAAACTTATTTTACGCTTTGTTATCTTTAACAAAAAATAGGTGTAGCGAAAAAGGGTTTCCTATTCTTTTTTTCCCTTTTTTTTCACGAGACATCATTTATCTAAAATATATACATGTAACACATTTAATAACATATTTCTTCTAAGCAAAAACAAACTGATTCATCAATATTGATGCAACAGATACACTTCTTACGACAGTCTAACTTAATAGATTCTTTTCTATTATTGAATTTCTTTTTATTTAATACTGAGCCCGAGTAGGTATTTCCGTGAATTGAACCACGCATTCACCTTTGTTTTTGTTTAGAAATTTCGATCTTATTTATAACAGAATTACTTCTTTTAAATCAGGTAAAGAATACAGTTCAGATTTAGTTGTAATATCTAACCAAAGATTTTTTATAGGTATCATGCACAGATTTAACTCTCTTATAATAGGCTACTTCCATGAGCACTCATAATGCATGTCACATTGCTACCATGTTTGGCTACCAGTATATTAAAACGGAAAAATGTGACTTTGAGAACACAGCCGACAGACACACACACACACACACACACAAACTTCTTTCCTTATTATTACAGATTAATGAAGAAGTGTGCTCCACACATCCTTATTAAATTCGATGTATTTTATACGGGAATGATATGTATTCGCTGAAATGAAATCAATTACTTAATATTTATTTACACAGATTGGAACTACTAAGAACTTTCATCAATGGCTATGAAAACAGTTTCTGGGAATATTTGCATGTTTACAATATTGGAATGTGTTGTAATAAAAGATTTTTTTTTAGACAAACTACTTATGCCAATTATTCCAATTTAATAATAAATTAGCATGTTTAGTTTATCTTGTCATGAAGTCTAGTTAAGATTTGAAAATGCCACAATGTAATTTACCACATAATTTCAAGAATTACTTAAATATAGAACATTATTAGATCTATGAATAATTTAAATGCCTTAAAGTAATAGTTTTTATCAATCACTATAAAAACAGTTTATTGGAATATTTGTCTGTTTACAGTATTAGAATGTGCTGTAGAAATAATTTTTCTTTTGTCTAACTACATATGCTAATTATTCAAATCTAAATTACGTTTTATATGATAAATATGAAATAATAAATTAACATGTTTAACTTAACTTGTCAAAAAAGTGCAGGTAATGGTTTGAAAATGCCACAATATAATTACCATATAAATTCAGGACTTGCTTAAATAGAGAACATTATTAGCTCCATAAATAATTTAAATGTCTTAAATTAAAGTAAGAGTTTTCATCAATCACTAAGAAAACTGTTTCTGAGAATATTTGCCTGTTTACTATCTTGGAATGTGGTATAATTTTTTATTTTTATTTTATTTATTTATTTATTTATTTATTTTTTTGGTCTTGTCCGATTACTTATGCTAATTATTCCAATTTAAATTATAATTTATATGATAAATATGAAATAATAAATTAGCAGGTTTAGATTATCTTACACGAAAAGGTAGTTACGGTTTGAAAATACCAGAATATAATTGTTACATAGACTCAAGAATTATTTGAATAAAGAACAATATTAACTTTATAAAAAATTTAAATGCCTTTGATACTTCATTTCTTCCTTATCTGCCAAGATAGCAAAGATGATAGTTTTAAATGACTACCAATATTAACTCTATAAATAATTTAAATGCCTTTGATAATTTATTTCAATTTTATCTGCCACAATATGTAATATAATAGTTTTAAGTAACTGTAAACGTAATGGCTTTAATATTCTGTTAATAGATGGCAGCACAATACAACAGGTTAAAAGAGGAAAATATCCCTCTTTAGGGATAAATCCGAAGGTTCATGATAGTAGCGGATGGGGACAGCTTAATGCAACAATGTTAAAAAAGCGCCTGCATAATCGAAGAAGGGAGAAGGAAATCTCGTAGGGTTTTCTTCAAACCTGGTACGAAGCACAGGGAAAAAAAAAAAATAAATAATAATAATAATAAGCTTTTGCATTTTTACTGGCGCCACCTACTAAAAATATTTGAAAATAATATTAAAAACGAAATCTTTAGAACATAATCTTTCCAACATTGTAGTAAGGAATGTTTAAATATGTAAACAATTATCTACAACTTTTACTTTTAAAATTTAAAAGCAGTTCATCTTTTATGTCATAATAATGTTATTTACTAATTAACTCATTTCATATAAATAAATTGATAGGGATGTGTATGTGGCGTTCTAACAGCTTTAAGAAAATTAGTTTCCAACGGATACAATAAAATTAATATTTCTTATATTAAGTTAAATCTTTTGACTTCACTGTCAGTCAAGGCTTTAAAAAACAGTAAATATGACTTAACTAACATACACTTCTATAATTAAAATATACATAATTTAATACTTGTTCCGTAAGTATAATTGTGCATATGAAACTATTATTATATATATTACGTCAATGTGGCTTAAACTTTTTTTCTTACTTTAGAAAGATTTGAAAGCTGTTACTATTTGTTTTCTCTTTGTTCCAAATTTAACATGTTTCTTTGTTTGAAAGAAAAAAAAAATCCCAATTGAGAGTGCACAGTTCAATATTTTTTTTTTTTTTTTTTAATTATTACGTTGAACTAAACATATTTTAATTTTATGATTCTTTCAGTTCCTATTTTATAGCAAATGTATAATGATAGCATCTCATAAACTTTTTAACATTAGAATATTAATCATTATAATGCATTCTCTTCAAGTATTAACATCTTAAATTATAATAAAAATATGAGAAAAATAAAATATACACAATAAAATATAAAACACATCAACACATGGATAATTAAAGTACCAAGTACAAACGAACACCAACACAATCAAAACAACGTGCCAAAGCTGGCTAGGGATTTTTGGATTTTTTTCCCCACATCGTTATGCAGTCGAAGTTTTAACATTGTTGCATTAAGCTGTCCCTATCCGCTACTGTTCATGATTTGCAGATTTTAATCTAAGTCCTATCATTAGGAATCCTGCTGCCGCTAGCTGCTAGTATATTTCGGGCGTTTAACCTAGATTTATTTTTCTATAAACAAATAGTTATATTTCACCTGAAAAAATCCTTAAGCGAACGACCCCTGCTTATACTGCTGTTATGTCTAATATTTCTACTTACTAGAAAAATAAAGAAATTAAAAGAATAAAAAAAAAATCCTTTCTTGAAGCAAACATTGAATAAAACTTCAAGAAATAGAAATAAAAGAATAAATCACCCTTAAAAAGGTAATTCCCATTCCTGTAGATAGAACATAACCATTTTCTAATACACAAAGATCATATTTCCGACTTTTTTCATACCAGTATAATCTTAATGAAAATGTTATTCCATTTAATCGGAACATTTTTGCGATTTAAGGGAACAGCATTTTCTCTATTATTAAAGTGGTATGATAAAAGTCGGAACTCTCATCCCTGAATACATTGATCTGAGTCATGTTATATGATATCCAAAAATATACTTTTATGTCAATTTACACATAGAACTTATATCGCTGTATGTTACCTTCAACAAAGCTAACTTTATGGGGAAATAGATTCTTTTAATATAAAGCTATTTCTTTAAAAAAAAAGCATCATTTAGCAAAAATATCGCATTCGCGTGTTTTCAGAGTTTTTTTTTTTTTTTTTTTTTTTTTTTTTTTTTTGGCGGGGGAGGGGGGAGGGCGGTGGGGGAATATTTGTAATACAGAGTAATTTTGTTTCTCTGAATTTTTTTTTTCAGCAAAATGAACTTTATAGGGAAATTATATATATATATATATATATATACATAATTTAAACATTTTTCTTTCATAAACAATGATTTATTAAAAATATCGCTTTTACTTGTTTAAAGATTTTTTTTTTTGGTTTTGTTTAACGAATATTTATAATACAAAGTAAAAAATATTTTTTCTATGTAAAAATAACAAAATTAAGAACTATTTTACTCCTAAAAACTTTCTACACCATTCAAATTTAATGAATTCGGAGAAAATTCATTATTCCTCTCATTTTTCTTCCTCTAACCTTCGTGTCAATCGAAGAATTCCCTCATTAGTCAACTGTACGAATTGGTCATTTTAACGTTTTATTCGTCCTTTTGTTTATCCCTCGGACTGTATCCCCAAATCTAACAGAGTAACACATACTTGCCCACTTCCGATATAAATTGAGTAAAATATGAGTTATTTTAAACGAGGTTATTCAGTTTTCCAATCATAATTATTTTTAAAGAAATGATATCAACAAGTTCTACTTAGAAACGGGAAATTAAATAAATAATGATACATACAAAATATTTTCTAGTTATAAACCTGTTTAATCTTGTTTAAATGAACTCATATATTTCGAAATTTTTTTTGAATTATATTTATTACTAGCTATACTTACGGAAGCTTTTTATTCCTAGACTTCAATCCCCCACTCAAACAAAATGGCATACTTATGAAGTATTGTTCACTTATTACCATTATTCTAGCTCAAATTTAAGTCAAACTAATCTGAATAATTTAAAAAGGTTTTTAAAATAAAATCATTTTATGAACCATTTGAAAAATGACATTGTAAACTATATTTAACTGCTACCCCCTATATTTAACTGTTTATAGAAAAATAATCACTTTAAATTTTTGTAAATTTTTCTGATGATTTAACTTATTGTTAAAAGTAAAAAGTTTAGAAAAGCAAAGAAAATTCTTCCCTGAAGCGAAAAATGAATAATATCCTTTTGAATTTCAGATGTACGAATAAATCTGCTTTAGAAAGAATTGTCTTCGGATACACTCCTTAAGTAATAAAAATTGTCATACATTATTCTTAGTTTCATGAAATTATGTGCTGTCCTAAATATATTTTAATATCAATTTACATTAAAAAATATTTTAAGTGGTGCTGACATCAGCAAAATTAATTGCAAAGAGAAAATTTATCTTTTTTGTCAGTATTCACGAGACATCATTTATCAAGGAAATGATATTTACATGTTTGCACATTTTTTGTTTAACGTCCATGTTTCATAAAACATAAACACATTCTTATTTTTCTTTTACATAAAACAAACCAAATCAACGATGCTTATCACTTGCAATAATTTAGTTCATCATTTTGAGATAGTGAATTAAAAGATATTTCGTTTACTCTGTTATTACAGTACCATGCACATACTTCACAACATCCGTTTTTTTTTTTTTTTTTTTTTTTTCGAAAAAAAATATATTTTGAACCAGAAAATTTGTGATTTAATTTAAGAATTAGCATCATTATGAAAACGGAATATTAAGTTAAAAATGGATACAACATGAATTTATTGAAATACTTCAAGTTACCTTACAATAAGCATTCAAGTTACCTTACAAGTTAAAAAAATTGTAAACACAAAATACTATTTAAATTAATCGCAGGTGTTTTTTATTCACAATAAGATGCATTTAAATCCGAGTACATACCGTATATCATGATCATAATGAGGATTAAAAAAACACCTATTATCGCGGTTTTTTTTAACCCTGATTATGAGCATGATATGCTTCAAAGTACTAGGTATTAAATTTATCTTATTGAGAATAAAAAAACACTTTTGAGTAATATAAACATTATTTTGTGTTTCCAATTTTTATAAATATTAAAAAGTATGTTATCATTTTGTTATTGACAATAATGTTGAATTTAATGACGGGGTATGCTGTTAACAAACTGAAATAATTAACCAATTTTTGCCTAGTCGTCACTTACTCACAATAGTAAATTTCGAGATTTACCAGTCTAAGTTTGCTAGTGTGAATTCGCAAGTTAAGTTTAATTTCGCTAGTCTATGCTTATCGAT
Organism: Maratus speciosus; assembly: GCA_963932465.1. Classification (NCBI taxonomy): domain Eukaryota; kingdom Metazoa; phylum Arthropoda; class Arachnida; order Araneae; family Salticidae; genus Maratus; species Maratus speciosus. Next base: position 237,509,075 of record OZ010794.1, on the reverse strand, counting down.
GCCAGAAGATTTTATTATTCAATTCATTTCTTGTTTAACAAAGTTTCTGATTAAGTATTTTCTTGAACGGTTGCAGACATTCACTACTAATTCTTTTAAGTAATATCTGTTTTACTTACAACATCAGATTAAAAAAAAAAATAAGCTAAAGATTATCCTTCAGAATTAGAGGCGATTCCCAACCAGACATGACCATGTGTTAATCAGACAGTGATTAAATTATCAGATATTAACTTCGGATAACAATATGATCGATTGCTGACAACGGCAGAGAAATCATCGCTTTCCCGCAATAGTAATTTTCGCTTAATTTACGACATAAAGTCTGGGTTTTAATGAGACAACAATATCACCTTTTAAAGAAAGAATGGTGGTCGTTTTCCATCGCGGTATTAAGGCTGTGATTATAATGTGTCTGTGATCCAATCAACGTTATGGCTTAGCTATGCAGTTTTTAATCTATAATGTTCTTACAATTACTTTTTCCTATGATTACCCTAACAGGGTTACATAAGTGTGAAATTTAATTATGTTTCTCTTCGGTATAGTTCTTAATGTTTGCAGAGATTTCAATCATATTAACGAATGATAAAAAAAAAGCCATGTAAAAACTGTCCTAACCTGTAAAATGATTCACAAACTATTTGTATTTTCCAGTTATGTTTCGTCTTTTATTTCTTATATTCAGGTGTCGTACTTGTCCTGAAATTTTACGATCGGGAAACTCTTCGGTACTAGTATTTTCTTATGGAAAAAATCTCTTCTTAACCTTCCGTCTACCAGACGGGTCCATTGGACCCGACATGTACATTCAAAATATTTATTCAAACCAGAAATTTCTTCAAAACAAACTAAATGTATAAATCAGACAATAATAAGTTAAATAAACAAATTAAATAGTTTTAAGTAAAAATTCTGGTATAGAATGTTTTTATAAAACTTGAGTAAAATTTCCGGTAGTTCTAGGGTTAAATAAAGCGATATTTCGGGCGTTTAACCTAGATTTATTTTTCTATAAACAAATAGTTATATTTCACCTGAAAAAATCCTTAAACGAACGACCCCTGCTTATACTGCTGTTATGTCTAATATTTCTACTTACTAGAAAAATAAAGAAATTAAAAGAATAGAAAAAAATCCTTTCTTGAAGAAAACATTGAATAAAATTCCAAGAAATAGAAATAAAAGAATAAATCACCCCTAAAAAAGTAGTTCCCATTCCTCTAGATAGAACATAACCATTTTCTATTACACAAGGATCATATTTCCGACTTTTTTCATACCAGTATAATCTTAATGAAAATGTTATTTCATTTAATCGGACATTTTTGCGATTTCACCTTTTCTGGCACACTGTGCCCGGATCGGGATATCTAATTTTAATTCTTTTAATTCCAAACTTACGAACGGCACCAAGAATATTTTAGTAAAATTCTGCTTTTACAATGAATAGTTAAAACAGCATGTTTTTAATTTCTAAAAAAGTCGTTTTAAAATTCCGGTGTCAGTCAATCATTTCATTATTTTACAACAAAAGTTGCCCGTGCCTGAAAGGGTTAAGGGAACAGCATTTTCTCTAAGATTATAGTGGTATGCTAAAAATCGGAACTCTCATCCCTGAATACATTGATCCCAGTCATTTTATAAGATATCCAAAAATATATTTTTATGTCAATTTACACATAGAACTTATATCGCTGTATGTTACCTTCAACAAAGTTAACTTTATGGGAAAATAGATTATTTTAATATAAAGCTTTTTCTTTAAAAAAAAAAAAAAAAAAAAAAAAAAAAAAAAGGCATCATTTAACAAACTTATCGCATTCGCGTGTTTTCAGATTTTTTTTTTTATTTTATTTATTTATTTATTTATTTTTTTGGCGAATATTTGTAATACAGAGTAATTTTGTTTCGCTGAATTTTACTTTCAGCAAAATGAACTGTATAGAGAAATTATATATATATATATATATAATTTAAACATTTTTCTTTCATAAACAATGATTTATTAAAAATATCGCTTTTACTTGTTTAAAGATTTTTTTTGGTTTTGTTTAACGAATATTTATAATACAAAGTAAAAAATATTTTTTTCTATGTAAAAATAACAAAATTAAGAACCATTTTTACTAAAAAACTTTCTACACCATTCAAATTTAATGAATTCGGAGAAAATTCATTATTCCTCTCATTTTTCTTCCTCTAACCTTCGTGTCAATCGAAGAATTCCCTCATTAGTCATATGTACGATTTGGTCATTTTAACACTATCAAGTAGTACGTTTTATTCGTCCTTTTGTTTATCCCTCGGACTGTATCCCCAAATCTAACAGAGTAACACATACTTGCCCACTTCCGATATAAATTGAGTAAAATATGAGTTATTATAAACGAGGTTATTCAGTTTTCCAATCATAATTATTTTTAAAGAAATGATATCAACAAGTTCTACTTAGAAACGGGAAATTAAATAAATAATGATACATACAAAATATTTTCTAGTTATAAACCTGTTTAATCTTGTTTAAATGAACTCATATTTTTCGAAATTTTTTTCGAATTATATTTATTACCAGCTATACTTACGGAGCTTTTTATTCCTAGGCTTCAATCCTCCACTCAAACAAAATGGCATACTTATGAAGTATTGTTCACTTATTACCATTATTCTAGCTCAAATTTAAGTCAAACTAATCCGAAAAATTTAAAAAGGTATTTAAAATAAAATCATTTTATGAACCATTTGAAAAATGACATTGTAAACTATGTTTAACTGCTACTCCCTATATTTAACTGTTTATAGTTAAATAATCACTTTAAATTTTTGTAAATTTTTCTGATGATTTAACTTATTGTTAAAAGTAAAAAGTTTAGAAAAGCAAAGAAAATTCTTGCCTGAATCGAAAAATGAATAATATCCATTTGAATTTCAGATGTACGAATAAATCTGCTTTAGAAAGGATTGTCTTCGGCTACACTCCTTAAGTAGTAAAAATTGTCGTACATTATTCTTAGTTTCATGAAATTATGTGTTGTCCTAAAATATATTTTAATATCAATTTACATTAAAAAATATTTTAAGTGGTGCTGACATCAGCAAAATTAATTGCAAAGAGAAAATTTATCTTTTTTGTCAGTATTCACGAGACATCATTTATCAAGGGAATGATATTTACATGTTTGCACATTTTTTGTTTAACGTCCATGTTTCATAAAACATAAACACATTCTTATTTTTATTTTTTTTTCATAAAACAAACTAAGTCAATGATGCTTTTCACTTGCAATAATTTAGTTCGTTATTTTGAGATAGTGAATTAAAAGATATTTCGTTTACTCTCTTTTTACAGTATATCACTGATTTAGTACCATACACATACTTCCCAACATCCGTTTTTATTTATTTATTTATTTATTTATTTTTTAACGAAAAAAAATGTACTTTGAACTAGAAAATTTGTTTTATTAAATGTGTTTTGCACTAAATATTTTTGGCGACTGAAAAATACTTAATTGAATTCATTAAATAAATTTCTGGTTTTAAGTATATATATATATATATATATATATATATATATTAAAGAAAGCCGGAGATTGGCATGTTTGCATACATTGCATTTCTACTATCTTTTTGATGTTGCATTTTTCAAGACTTTCCAACTCAGTTGGGATGTGTTTATTATTTCGGTTTGTCTTTCTATCGTCTAACTAGAAACGTATTGTCATGTAATTGATATATGTTATTGAAGTTTATATGGCATGCTCTGAAGAGTTTTTTTAGAGCATCTATAGTCCGTTTACAGGGCACCGAAAAATATATCGTACCATTCTGGTCTATAAAGAAAAAAAAAAAAACGTTTGCAGTGTACTTTAATGATGTTCAACTATTTCAAACATAATACAATTTTTTATGGTGTTTTACTTTTTATGAATAGCAAAAATCGCTAGATTTAAAAATAAGCGAGACAAATAAAATGACTAAACTTACTATTCCTAAATAGCGGTGAATATTTCCCCCATTTCCCAATAATGCTTATTCGGGCATTTGTTACACTCTGTTGTTACAATTGCCACATGTCATTTTTTCCCCCGGAGATGAACTGAGAGATTCGTACTCTAGAATAGAGTATCTGTAGCAATTATCACTAATTTACAGGGATACAAAAGAATTCGCTTAAAGTACTGCCTTCTGATGTGATGTGGGCTTTTATATTGAAACAGTAGTTTGCATATTACATGGTACATGTAAATTCTGCAGATTATATACAGAGGTACACTCAAGAATTCAAGTAATTTTCCACTTATTGACGGGAATAGCTGAATTATAATTTTAAATTGTGTTATGCATTTCCTAATAGAACTGAATTTTAGAATACTGTGTATTCTAACACTTGTTCAAATATATGAATCATATACAGCTCTAATTGAAATGACATGTGAAGTAATTGGGATATTTTTCCTACTATAGATGATAATTTCTGAAGTGTTTTCAAATGATTTATGCTTTTTCAAAATTGGTTATTTAGAGTTCGACATATCATTTAATTTGTTACTTACTCTTTGCTTTTTTAGGTTAATGATTTAACAAATTTTGAAGTACAAGGGTCCTTCTCTGGTCAACCTACAGTTAATATATATGGTGCTTCATTGTAAGATTTATATAATTCAACAGGTGGTTGAGTACACTACGAAAAAAACATTCGTTTTTTTTTTTTTTTTTTTTTTTTTTTTTTTTTTTTTTTTTAATCAACTGACACAATTTACTTATTCAGCCGAAATTTCAGGACGTTTCACTTCAATCAAAGTGATGAATTCTTTAACAATTAATTTTCAAGATGCAAAATTCTATAAAATCACGAAAAGTGGTAGATGAAAAGGCTATGTCTGCACCATATGTAATGTGAATTGTGTTCCAAAAAGTTGAACGTCTAATTTAGCATAGACTGGATGCGGGCGGATGTCACTTCCACCAATTTAAATGACGCAGTAACACGAGATGTAGCGTGAACCGTATCCAATTAGTGCTAAATTAGACGAGCAACTTTTTGAATGCAGTCTATCTTACATAAAGGGTAAAATTTGAATTATCGGGCACTTAATCCTTTTTATTTATTTCATTCTTACCTGCCAAATTTTCCGCTTTATTGTATCATAAAAATTTTATAGAAATTTTTTCCTTATTTATTCGGCAGATTACGAAAATTGAAAAAGTTGAAATTTGCTACAAAAGTTTTGTGGTACAAGAAAGCATGATATGATGGCAGCAATGTGCATTGAATTTTCCTCACAAGTTAATCCGGCATTGAATTTCGTTAAAAAAAACTATATTATTGTTTAAATAACGGTTTAAGATTAAAGTTCAACCTTGTAATTTTGCATGACTCAGTAGATTACCATCCTGTTTTCCTCTACAAAACTTGTTCGTTCTAGTCTTCTCTACCAGTGCTTGAAGTTTGTAAACATTATACTAAAACAACCTGTATATGAATATTAAAAAGAACTATTTATTAAATTGTGTATTTAAGCATTATGTACACGTATGGCTATGATCTTTGTACAGTTATAAGTATACAAAAATTATTATATCATAAAATAATTACGAGATTATTTTTCAGACAAATGAATGGAATTTTAGTTGTAAATAACGTCCTCGTCATTAACCTCGCTTATGTCTCATAAAGAAAGGAAAAATTAATCCACTAAATTTAGATAAATTATATCTTTTATTTCGATATTCAGATAAATTACCCTTTTGGGTGCGGCATCACTTACACATATTTTTTCCGATTTTCACCACTTTATTTTTAAAGTTACCTTCAATTACATAATTTTGAAAATGATCTATATTAAGAAAAACAAATATTACATTTATTTAATACTGAAAAAAAATGCAATGAAATACGATATTCACTCTGGCTCGATGTTGGGCCGCAAAGGGTTAATGACTATTTCATTGCCGAAACGTCAGTGAAGGCTTACTGTGGAGACACGAAAAGTTTTGATTTCCGTTTGTCTGTCTGTCTGTCTGTCTGTCCGTCTGTTCCGCGATAACTGCCGCAAAAAGCACCCAATCAGCTTGAAATTAATTGGGCATATGCGTGAGATACCCGGACGTAGCTGTATAGTTTTTGGTTAAATTTGGTTCATTCGTTCGGAAAATATGGAAGATTTTATTTTTCTTTATAATGCTTTTCTACGGCAAGTCAGACGATTTTCAAATTTCGATTTGTTGAAAGAAAATGGCACGTTTGATTAATGGATTTAAATGTCAAATTATGGATACTAAAATTCCAAATAAAGGTTTTAAATTATTCCTATTATATTGAAGTTTTATCAATATATCTATAAGATTTTTTTATTTACGTGTATAATGTTTTGAGGACATTTATACATGTATTCCAATAATATAAAGAATTTTTAAATTAATTTTCTTGTTTTACATGATACATATTTCTTTTTTTTTTCCTTTTCTTCGTTGCCTAGCGACTGTTATTAGTAGCCTATCATTGCGTCAAATATGAATGAAGTTAGTAAATTACGTTAATTTTGTTGCAGGTACTATTAAAAGGCTATCACAAAAAATATTTTATCGCGCCAAATCGATGCAATTTATGCAATTAACAGTGGGCACGATAATGAATTATTTTCCAGTAGATTTATAGATCTCCAGATATGCCTATTTTGGGGGGCTTTTAATGTGTTATTGCTATCGCATGGATTAGGATGTTTAAACTAATGTTTAACCATGCTATAAATGAAAAAAAAGTACAGTTAAAGGCATGTAAATCATTTTTAACACTTTCCAACATGGATGAAAAGTATTTATGACTTCAGTTTTTCTATCTGTCGCCTGCCGTGTTTCTCTACGTGCTCTAACTCGCGTAAATATAGTCGGGATTACATGTAATTGATATACGTTATTGAGGTTTGCCAAAGTATGTTTGGTATTAAAAATGAAGAGTGTAGCATTCATAGCTTAATTACAGGGGCACTCAACACTATTCCGTTACATTATAGTCTTTGGGAAAAATCGTCTGCGGTGTATTTTAATAATGTTACACAATTTTAAACGTAATGAAATTTATATACTTTATTAAGGTGCACTAGAACCTGGTTACTATAAAATATGTTATGTGTAGCACTTACAGCATGCGTACAGGTAACTCAAAAGTATTCATAATATTACAATCTTTGAAGAAAATCCTTTTGTGGCGTTTTTTAATGATGTTACTCTGTTACAAAATAATAAAATTGATATGTATTTTTGAAACATTTTTGTAGTATATGGGGTGCAAAGCATATGTTTTTTTCAGGGTCACACAAAAGTGGTCGATTAAAATGTGGTCTACGGGGGAAAAAAACTCTTCACAGCTTATTTTAACACATTAGTGACGGGAAACGAAAATTCTCGTTTTTATTCAGAATACATCATTGGCTAAGGGAGTGACTTCTACCTTACAGAAAAGACATTTATATTGTGTTGTCCATATTTTTTATAGATTGTAAGACATTATATATTACATCCGTACATTGAAAGATATTTACTGCTGCATAAACATGAATAACATATCTCAGAAACCAATTTCCGAGACACTTTCAGAAGAGGGAGGAGCTTCTACTGTTTTTAAACCCAGATTTAAGTAAATTGCCTGTCGTCAGTGTGTTAATTGTGTTGCACTAATTCAAACATTATGAAATTAAATTACATTACTGTGGTTGACTACAAGAAGCTTGAATATGATTTGTATCGTGTTTATCGTTCATTTATAGGGTCACATAAAATATTTCGGATACAGTTCTGGTCTATTAGGGATGATTGCTGAAGAGCATTTTCGATTATGGTGTGCGTTTTAACGTTAAGTAAATTTGTGCTTAATAAGTAGTGCTTAAATATTGTATAGACCATGTACAGGGATACACAAATGAATTCGTAAGTATAAATGAAAATAAGCGCAAATTGCTTCAGTGTTTTTTTTTTTTTGTTTTTTTTTTAGTTATGTATTTCCCAGCCCAATTACATTTAGTATACTAACAAATGTTTGCAGAATTTAAATAGAACCATATACAGGACTCCGCAGAAACTGGATATATGGTGCACAGTATGCATACTAATCCCCGGAAATGTGATATGAGCAGTTTTAAGAGGGTTTTTTGTCTGCATTAAATTTAAATGTTATAGACGACGCGTAAAAATCTTCACGTAATATACAGGGCTGTAGAAAAGAATTCATGTACGTTTCCGTCTATTGGTAGAATTTACTAAAGGACATTAACACAATTAATTGATAATTACAAATGTAAATTAAATTACACTACGAAGGGGTTCAGGAGGGCTCTGCCCCCCCTGAAGAAATCTACTTTATTATCTAAAAATTACCAGAATAAGTAGCTCATGAGATTTTCAGAATACCATTACATAACAAGGGGTTTAATTTAACGCTTCTAATGTCAGAAACCTTCGAAATATTTTTTCGTTTTATAAATGTTTATGTAATTTCAAAACTTTAAATTTCGTTTTTTGTAGAAAGATTAATATTACTCAAAGGATGCTAAACACAATGAATTGTAGAGCTGACGTTGAGGCTCCTGATCTGCAGATTTACTAGTATATTTACATGTAACTCTCATAAAAACTGTTATCCTGTAAGTTTTATTTTGCTGATTTCTTAGTATATTTCATTACGTGGAAAGCATGTTTTTTTTTGCGTGCATAAAAAATGAGAAAATACAGAGATGAAATATATATAAAAGAAAATATATTTGATTACTTTATAAGATACGTTTAGTAATATATGTTTTAAATAAGTAATATATGCATACACAAATATTATTCATCTAAATATCCAAACTTACTTTATTACCAACCAGTGTCGATAGTGTTTAAACATTTCTAAAAGTAATATATGCAAAAACCTTATTTAAGATGAAAAATATTTTAAATATAATTTCGGCAGTGTTTTTATAAGTAATTAATATAGCACTAGAACTGCAGGCAATATTACTCAAGTTTCATAAATGATATTTCACACCAGACATTTTATTTAAAATTATTTAAAATATTTAATTAGCCTTTTTTGTTCTGCTTACATTAAACATATCTTATAAAAAAATTTCTGGTTGATATTGACTATTATCAGTTTGGCAAGTCTAAAAAAAAAACCTATTATGGCGGTTCTAGTGTTAAAATAAAACTTTTGGAGAGATGCAGCACCTCTATAAAACAGTTTCTGAAAATTTATTTTATTTAAATACAAGTAGAGTACATTAATTTGGATGGAATTTTCTTTTCTTTTTCTAAAAATGATTAAAATTTAAAAATTCTTATTACAAAATCATCTGCACAGATAATAAATGCTCTAGTGCAATATACTTAACATCCTCATTCAGATTTTGAGCATGTTAAGTACGTGATTAATGAAACATTAAATGCATTAACCTTTCCTAATAGATTAAATGATCAATAGCGATTCGGGAATGCAGCGTATTCTTCTGTCGTATTACCTGATTGGTTTTTAAAGGACGGGGCATTTAAATTTCTAGTACTATAGTTAAAGCGGAAATCGGAATTGCATTTTAAATTGACACATGGAGGGAGTAATTGCAAAAGTTAGCAGAGAAGAGAATTCCATATCATTTATCACTAATTTTTTTTTTTTTTTTTTTTTTTTTTTTTGCAGGAATATGTGGAATTTATAATAAAGATGATTATTTAAAAGCACAGAGAATGGATTTTAAAATAACCAAATTGATAAATCGGCATTTTAATGTCATGTCAAACAGTGAATAATAATTTAATCATTTATTTTTTTCATTAAATCTTTGCAGACATCTGCTGAAATGATAAAACTAATCTGTATATTTGATACCACATCTTGTTAAGTATAAATAGAACTATTTTATTTAAAGTGTTATATTTAATCCTTTAATTCTCACTCCCGTGATATTGACGAGCTATATATTTTTTTTTTCGATTTTTTTACTCCCACCAGTTTTATAAAATAGTGTAATTGTCTTTATTATGGTATCACTTTACGTGTCATTAAATAAGGTAAAAGTTTCTTTTTCAGAAAATTGATGCCGATATGAAATTTGAATTTTTAAACTGTAATTTAATGTGACCGTTAAGGGACTAATCAGTAAATATATTAAAAAAAAAAATTCTACTCATTTCTTCTTCTGAAAGATATAAGTTCCTTTATTGCCTAATTAAATAGAAATATTCATTTCTTGATTCATTAGACCATTATATAGTTTGATAAAACAACTCTTAGTATGTTTCTGTTGAAATATCTATTACAAACTGTAAATATTGAAATTACCAACGGTGCCCATACATTGTTGTTGTTGTTGTTGTTTTTAAATAGGCTTTTTTTTCAAATTTATTCTAAAATTTTAGCTTTGAGAAATTCAAACGAAATTAGAAATTATTATGAAATTATATTTAGAGTTCTGAGAAATATCACTCTAATAGACATGAGATTAAAATTTGTATTTTTACATGTGATAAATCGGAAAAAGATAATGAATGAATGTCGAAAGGGATTTCGAAAAAAATGGATCACGATTCGAAATTATCCTTTTTCCCTTTGAATGGCAGAAATGCATTTAAATGTTCATTTGCGTATTTTAAACAAAGATAAAGGCAACCCTTATACAGGGTTCCGGTCTCAACGGTGTCCAATGGCTAATTCCTAAACCGTTAGTCATAGACATATAGTTCCAATTACAAAAATGTTTTAAATCAGGTAAAGAAATATTTTAAGAGCAATTTGGGTCAATAAAAACATTTCTTAAAAAAATACGAAATTTAAATTTTTATAAGTCCCGGTCCTATAAGTTATATTTAGTAAAATTTTCCTTTGACACTGACAAGTAATACAAAAAAAGTCCCGTTGTTCTACGATTAAAATTGACCGAGTAATACCTGTTTAAAGTTGGAGCCTATTTTTTGCTGAAAATTCGGGGTCATTCACAAATTTAGTCGAAATATGATTTCGTCAGATATATTAAAAAAGGGTTGAGAGTAAAATTAACATTGCAATATAAATTTGAAATCTTTAGTCATTCTGGCATATTAATGCAAAATATACAATTTGTAATACACATTTAAGAAGAAAGAAAAAAAAAAACAGAATTTTTGTTAATATGATTTGTTAAAATGATGCTAAATTAACAGCTCAATTCTTTACAAAATGATACGTATTTTAAAATATTATTAGATTACACTAGCCAGCAAAAGTTGGGTTATTTCATGTTTTCAGCTTTTGATAGTTGATTCTTATGTATTCTGTACCGCTGAATCCGGAATTGACCTTTATTTTTAGCCATCACATCGGGATTTTTCGCAAATTGTAAATTTCAAAGTTAAAAAGTTCAAAGTTAAAATTTAATCTCCTCCCCCATCTCATCACACCACCCAGCTGTAAGAATCCCAGGATAAGCAAAAATATCGAATAAAGTATTGAATAAAATAAAATAAAATAAGTTTTACATATGTTTTATAGTATGAGATTTTCGCTATATTTTAACTTCCACATTTGCAAAAAAATTCTAACGTGATGGATAAAAATGAAAGTCATTTTCAGATTTAGTGGTAAAAAGTACATAAAAATGAATTATCAAAAGTTAAAAAATACAACGATCTTTTCTACTTTATAGTATCCTATTTTTGTTATTTTTTTTAAATTCGACAATTTATGATTTGCGAAATATCCTGACATGATGGTTAAAAAATAAGGCAATTTTCGGATTCAGTGCTAAAAAGTACATAAAAGTTAAAAAAACCCAACAATCGTAGTCTTGTATTATCTAATCTAAAACTCTTTCTTAAACTTCTTGGCGGTAATCTATCCGAAATTTTTTGTGTTATCTGTAAAATAAGTATAAATGGTAACCACCGAAAATCATAATAAATTTAGATTGTTATCGGATTTGCGCCAGTATGTAAAATGTAATCTCGATCGAATATTTGAAAGTGGGTTAAAGTTCGAATACAAATTTTGAACTGAAAAAACATACATAAGATCGTTGAAGTAACACAAAAACTTATAAAAATAACATAATTTTATTAAAAAAAAATCATAAAAGAAACAGTCTTAAATCCTGACAAAATAAAACATATGTTATTTCAACAAATCTGAAGCTTAATAAAAGTTAACTTAATCGTAATACTTGTACGATTTTTTTCAAAGCGCAGATACACATGAAATGAGATCTTCGAAAACTTTAAGCACTTGGAATGTGACCCCTCAAAGCCAAACCGAACTCATTTGTTTTCAGAGCAGAAAAGTGGCATAAGTCCTGCATTTTTAAAGTTACATAACTCGCACAATTTCAGTATTATGTTAATGGGACTTTTTTGTCTTAATTGTCAGTGTAATAGGAATATTTTACTAAATATAACTTATAGGACCGGGGGACCGTATAAAAATTTAAATTTCGTAATTTAAAAAAAATGTTCTTATTGACCCAAATCGCTTTTAAAATATTTCTTTACCTGATTTAAAGCATTTTTCTAATTGGAACTATATGTCTATGACTAACGGTTTAGGAATTAGCCATTGGACACCGTTGAGACCGGACACCCCGTATAGTGTTAACACTAGAACGCCCGGAAGACGTCGATCTGACTCCGACTATATGATTAAATATCAACTGGAACCAGAAATTCTTCCATAAAATAAGTTAAATTTAAACCACGCAGATTTACGTTAAACAAATAAGTCAAATAATTTTAAATAAAAATTCTGGTTTTAAACATTTTAATGTATATCTGGGAGTTCTAGTGTTAAACGACTTATTTAGGCAAACGTCCAGCGAAACCCAATTAAGTAGATTTGGTAGCGCGCTAAAACAATGGAGTTACGAATAAAGAGGAGGGGACATATAGTGTACTGTCTACTAGTTGCGAGTGAAGTAACTGAGGAGGTTGTCACAAGATGGCGGCTGCTTTTTTTAAGTCGGATCTTCAGTTTCTGATTACCGCCTGGGCAAACATTCCACCAGTAAAACCGAATAGAAAATTTCGTCTAAACTCCGCGTCTTACTCAAGAAATTTTTTTCTCAAAACTGTCATAAAAATTTCTATATGTTTTTACTGGTGTCTGTATGCCTTATAAAACTGTCAGTTTGTTTCCCTTGTTGTCACAATATGGCGGAAACGCAGGGCCTAACTATCGCCAAAGTAAACTCCTGCGATAATTTGTTATGATAAGGCGTTTAAATAAGTTGAAAATAAATCTACTGGTGGAAGTTTTCACCGGCGGTAAACAACTCCTGTGAAAGCAGTTACAGTTGAAGCTTCACTATTTTAATGATATGTCAGTTCCTTTTTATTAATAGTTCCATGGCTAAAACAAAATAAGAGAGATCAGTAATTAGGGAGAACGCATTTTTTTCTATTTAGCTTTACTATTAGTTTTCGTTCCCTTAGCCCCTTAATTTTCGCTCCCGTCATATTCTCGGGCTGTGTCTTTTACTCAGAATGTTTGATTGCCACCAGTTTTATAAAATGGTTTAATTGGCTTTAATTTAGTATAAAATTATATATATAATTTAGTATATATAATTTAGTATATATAATTATTATTATATTATATTATTATTATTATATAATATATGTATTATATATAATTTAGTATAAAATAAGGCGAATATTTCTTTTTCAAAAAAGTGGTGCCAATAAGCAATTTGAATTTTTAAACCGTAATTTAATTCGAGCGTTAAGGGGTTAATTTTCTATCACCATTTTTTATCCTCAACATATATACGTGTTTCCGATATTGGACGATTTTTCATTGAAAATGCGTACACTCAAGTTATTCATGGATCGGCTTATATACGTAGATATACGGTAAATAAGTCAATTTTTTTCTTATACTGATAGCCAAAATTGTCTGCAGTCAGCAGCTTTATAACCCATACAGGACACGCATGGAACTAGCCTAGTTTTCACATATATGTTTTACTATTAAGAAGTTCATTGTTCTATATAGTAAAATGTACACTTCAAAATTTGTAATTACAAAAAGCAAAGTTACAGTAACAGCTGATTAATCCGACACATGCGGGGCTACGGCAGTGCCGAATTAGCCAATTTACGAAATATAGAACGTCAAAATGTAATTTTGTAGTTATGCCCATTACGAACCTGTGGAAACTATATAAATATTTTACAAAGTAACTTTTGTTAAATGTGCGAAATTTTTCAAATGCAATAAATACATCAGACGCAAATATCCATATAAATACATCTGAAAAAATTCATCCGCTAGCGGAACAATCAGTGCCATCTTATAGCATGTGGTAAACCGTAGAATGCCGGATTAAAGAGCTTCTACTTTCTCATAAAGATGCTTTAAAAACTTTCGCAAGCGTCGAATATCTTATTCCTTCGGTTCGTCTATGAAAAAAAGATTTCTTTAGAAATAAATACATAATAATAGCGTAAGACAGCAAAACTCAAGAAGCTAAACATGTAGTCTAAACGTTCACTGTACACTTAAAAAAAACCTGTAGATTTTACACAAAATGTCTGTCTGCAATGCTAATAGTTTCCCTTGTAATTTAAACAGAGGAATCGGGTTAAATTGTTACAGATTTCTCTGTGTGGAACAGAAATTCGGCATATTACAGACAGTGTAATCATATTTAATTAAAAATATTTTCTTTATAGCAAACAAAATCTGCCCCATCTAAGAGAAAAGGTAATACTGACGAACAGAAACATAGTTCCTTTGAATTAAACAGCTTTTTTCTCCTTCATAACGATAATTTTTATTTATGCATAACCAACATGTTTTTACGAGATTATTACTTTCTTCTGCTTTAATAGGCTTTCTGGCACATTTGGAATAATTAAAATACAATTATTTGTTATTACTACATTTGTTATTATTACTACCATTTTTTACCGTATTACTTGTATGTTCAAATTTGCCTGTTGGTGAAAAGTGAAGATAACTTACGATTTTTTTAAATTTCACCTAAATAAGAAGTCTGTACCTAACCTGCATAAAAGAGACAGTCTTGCTTAATGAAATAGATATACAGGGTGTCTTTAAACTCATGGTTCATACGTTAGGGATGATAGAACACAACTGGACAAGCACAAATATCACCATATAATCCGTGGTCGGAACGCAAGTCCTAAAAAGCTAGAGCGCTAAACATACTGTGACACAAAATGAGGAGATAAGAAGATAGACACCGATGGAATGAAAGGAAACCGATAATAACAAGAAAAACGTTTTATTCAACAAAATGAAAGTAAACAACAATTACCTCTCTCATCACAGCAAATGCTCAAAATTGAGATCGCCAACAGTAACGCAGGCTTCACACGCCGTCGATGGAGTGACCACCGTACATTGGCAAAAACACCAGGCATCTCTCGTATGGTGTCAGCAGCTAAGGATATACGGGCAACTAGGTCTTCAACGTAATCTATGGAGTCATCATTGTAGATGAGGATCTTCATGTGACCCCAGAAAAAAAGTCCAGACAGAACAAATCGTGTGAGCCGACCGGCCACGTGATTGGTACAACCTTTGGGCTTCCCTTGCATTGTCGTCTGCTGCTCGGTAATGTATCTCGGCCTTCTCCTGATTTGAGTACGCATCCATCTGATCGATGATTCACAGAACGAATGGAGACAGCTACGGTGAACAGCATTTTTATTGCAGTCGCTGGGAGGCGCACACTAGCTCTTTACGGCTTGCGTTCAGGCCATGGATTTTATGGTGATTTGTGCTTGTCTAGTTGTGTTCTATCTACCCTAACGTATGTAATATGAGTTTAGGGAAACCCTATATTATATTTAACACTTTCCGGCATGGCGGGTCAAATTCTGTACCATATAATTTTAATCCCTAAATGCCACAACGCCACCATTATTTTCATACAAATTTTTATCTTTTAGATTGAACGCGAAGAAAAGGTTTTACTTATTACCAAATAATTTTCGTCGAAATTCCCGGTGTCACTGAATTATTTCAACATTTTAGCAACAGAAGCTTTTTGAGCCGGAAAGGGTTAAAGTACGTTAGAATATCTCTTAAAAAGACAGGTATTTTTAACACTGCAAAAGCATTCTTCTGGATGCGAGAACCAATTTTTCGATTCAATCTAATAAAATAAGAGACAGTGGGAGAGAGTGCAATCTCATAAGAAGACTCATTTGTAGGTACGCTCGTAATTATATAAATAGGTAGCCCCTATAGTCGTTGTTCAGTCCGTCTGCCTGTCTGTCTGTCTGTCTGTCCGCTTATAATAGAGCAAAAACTACCCAACCGAATGATCTGAAATTTTAAATATATAATTGTTGCAAAATTTTGTCGAGTCATTTCAAATTTTATGAAAATCGACGTATAGTTTAATTACACGGACAGTCAAACTTTTTCCGTTAAATTACGGCCAAAGGAAAAAATTATTGCAAGTGCATTTTAATGACGTTACAGCCTTCCGAATGGCCTGAAATTTAAATATATAATTGTTGCAAAATTTTGTCTACTCATTTCACATTTTATAAAAATCGAATGTATAGTTTAATTACAGTGATAGTAAACATTTTCCCGTTACATTACCGCCAATGGGGAAAAATGATTGCAAGTGCATTTTAATGGTGTTACAGCCTTTCGAGCAGAATGAAATTGATACCCACTTCTAAAATGCATAAAATATACATTCAGTAACAATATGCGGTGCAAAAAATATTTAAAAACTAGTTATATTACATACATCATTACCATTTGCCACGTTTGTCGCGCAATTTCCAACTTGTTTTATTATAACGTTATTGGAGTATTTAAAAAGAAAATTAATTAAACATAACATATTTTTCCGTTAAAAAACAAAAAATAAATTAGAAAAACTTCGCCTGAGATAATTGCAAACCTCTGCATAATTTCCCTAGTCATTCTTATAGAAAAAAACATAATATTTTTTTCTATTTGTTTCATAGTTCTATATATTACAACATATACTTCAATATATCGGAACTTCGTTATTTAGATACTAAGATCAGATAAAGATGCTTTCGAAACTTATGCGCGTGAAATATCTTTCACTACTCTTTCTCTGTGAAAATAGAAATTCTTTTAGAATGCACATATTGTATTCCTGGAAAAAAAAGATAAGTTTATGAAAATAAATTAGTTTTCTAAAAGTATATTCTTCTAGATGCGGGACTTTATTTTTTCCTTTGAAACTATTAAAAATGGTAAAGATATTTTGCAAAAAGAGACTCAGTAGCTCAGTTTCTTTTCTCATCAACTTATTTTTTCATGAACTCGAATGTAAAATATTTTAGTATACAAAATAATAATAGTCAACATTTTAAAAATTTCATTTGTTTATTAATGTTCAAAGCTTAAAATATTTTCCCATTTTTGGAATTTCTACAGGGTTCATACGCATCAGAAGATTCAAGGGATTTTAAGTATTACCAGAAATTTTGTAAAGTACTGGTCTCTAACTCTGAAAAAACATTCATTAAATAAGCCAATTATTATTTTACGAAAATTCTGGTAAGAGGTGTTTGTTTGGAAGTCCTTGAAGCGTACGGACCCTTTTCTAGAAAACCATCCTGGGATGACACGTCATTACCTTGAAGATTAAATGCTTAGAATTAGACAATTATTAATTAAATTTGTTTTTAAAGAAAAGTATTTAAATTCCGCAGAATTAAATTCTGATTTGGTAAAAAAAGACAACAAACATTACTGAATAACATAAAATAAATGTAAAATTATGTGATAGAATAATGTTATTCACCATATAAATTTTAGAACACAACTCTTACGCTTTTCTGCACCAGAAAAAAAAAAATAATGGAATTTTTTGCGTTATTAAATCGGGAGATTACAGCGATTAAAAAAGGTAAAATTTACTTTTAACCCTTTGGACTCCGGTGTCTCTTAGACAAATTTCATTCGGTCGGCACCACTTCCTTAAAAGAAATTTTCTTCAAGTACACAATTTCAAAAATGCTCTGATTTAATAAGGCTAATTTTATTTTCCTTCATTACTGGTGAAAAAACAAATTTTGTGAAGAAAGTTGACGTCGACGCAACAGCGAAACAGTGTGCAAAGGATACAAAAATACTGTGGTACACAAATGCATAAGATGTAGTCAGCTTTGTAATAAGGTGAATATCTTTATTCACAATGGAAATATTTCTTGCTCTTAATCTTTAAGCAGCGGCTCGGACATGATCTGTCCTAGAATAGATGCAAGCCGGGACACATTTTTCCAATCCCACCGAAGCTAGCACAGGGAAGAAAATACGGGCTTCTGATTGGTTGAATAATTTACAGAGCAATTATTGTTTGCAAATAAATCGTTCTTAATGTGGATGTACGGATTAACGGGATGCATGAGCATATAATGTTAAGATAATAAGAATAAGAAGAAATGCAATTTTATTTTTATTTTTTTAAATCCAGAAAAATTGAGTTTATAAATATCGCAAAATTAACGCCATAAAAATCCATGTCATTATTATGTTTATATAAGCATACAAATCGTGCTGAAATTTTAATATTAATAGCTATAAACATCGGTATAATAAATATATATAACATGCTATAATGAAAGGATTCTGTCGTATTTTAATTACATTTTTTTCTTAAATGCAATCAGCTTTGATGTATTTTTTCAACGAATATCTTTATTTCTGTAATTATTCCATACCTATTTTTATGGGGATTAGGGGGGGGCGGGGGGGTTATGTTGAATTCTTTTGAAATATTACATTAATTAACACTCTCGCTGCGCAGCCCGAGATATGCTCGGGCATGGATTTTCCCGTCAAATTAATACTATTTGGTTAATCCCACCAGTTATTCTTTAGCGAAAACTTTGTCTCATTTAATGAGGACATTTTCCCCAATTACGATAGTCAAAAATTTCTCCTTTATAGAACCGGTTATAAAGATTAAAAATTCTGAAAAAGACGCTCATCGCGAAGAATTACTTACGCAGCGAGAGGGTTAATGATATGAAAATTCTCACACTTGGAAACTATAATGTCTCCCCTGGAGTTCCAGAATTTTCTCCTATGAAAGAAAATATCAGAATCAGTATTTGTTATAGAAATATAATATTTAAAATTATTTCATGTTACATGTTTAAATTGTTTCAAGATTTTATATTGTTTCTTTCAATTTAGCGAAGGATATATCCCTTTAGCTAATTTCTTCTAAATAGATCAGTACCTTTATTGTACATAATTTCTTAAAAATTGCCTTGAAAAGGTTTATACAAATTTATCCTTATGAAAATTTTTTCTCCTTATTAAGAAAATCAATATAAGTAATTGGCATAAAGAGTTAAAATTTCTTTAATTGTAAATTCCAGAAAATCTTTCTTTTTATCCCTTAAAAAATATGTAAACTCAGAAGGAAATTTATCAAATTCCATCATCTAAAAGATTTTCAAACAGAAACTGATGATTAAATAAATGTAAACTCAAAAATGAACTAAAATAAAATGCTCTTTGAATTATTCAACCAATCAGAAATTTGTATTTTCTTCCGGAGCTGATGCTATCCAAGCCACCGTGTTAAGGTTAAATAAATAATCTCTTTGAAACTCAAGTAAATGTACTACAGCAACGTTGCATCAGCGCGAAGTTTTACGGACATTGTTATTTGAAAATAAGAAAATGGAATTTTACATGTGTTAACAAAGTTATAAAAGTAACATTTCATTTTTAAAAAGTTGATCAAAGATTGACTAAAATTAGGTGGAATAAAAAAGCATTCCACGACACTCCAAATTGTTAAGAAATGCAACCTTTTTATTTTCACACCTACACAATGAGAAATGACATTTTTAGTGAATCAATCTATTTAAGAAAGTGAATTTCACAATACCATAGTAGTCTTCTACATAATTTGTTATGCGAGAAGGTTTGTTTTCGGTTGTTTATGAAATAAATACTTTGAAATTTCTATAGACAAGACGGACAGGATATAGCACATGTTGTTGTACATTCCATACCATTTTGTGAATCTCGAATGGTTCATATCAGTGGATGGCAAAAAACTGTCAAACGGTCGATGAACAAGAATGTATTAGGATATTGTAATAACTATAAAGTTTCTTTATTGTAACCAGCAAGTATATGTGAAATGCAGGATAATTTTCAGAATTTTGATTATAAATTTGAGGCGTGTTAACATTTTACAGGCCGCTGACGTATTAAAGCGTCATTTATAAAACTGGGTATTTCCACGAGCTGTTGTCTTGTAAGTCACATACTATGCTTGTTGGCCACCGTTATTTTATAAAAGTCTGCTTTGCCTTTTTTAATTAATGAGATATCTCCCATAAAATAAGTCTCATTTTTCCGTTCTAAAATACCGGTAGCCAAAAATCTAGTATTTGTCTTACACGACAAGTGCTCGTGCAAAAGCCCAACTACAGTTAAGAAATTCTAAATCCTCTCTAG
This sequence comes from Maratus speciosus, assembly GCA_963932465.1. Classification (NCBI taxonomy): domain Eukaryota; kingdom Metazoa; phylum Arthropoda; class Arachnida; order Araneae; family Salticidae; genus Maratus; species Maratus speciosus. The sequence continues at coordinate 237,488,623 of OZ010794.1, read as the reverse complement.
ATGTTGAATATTTTGGTTTTTCTAATGATAGATATTTCGTTAATAATTTAATTCAAAATTAATTTTAAAATATTTCTGGGATAAACTTGAAATTTCTCAATAAAAAAATCGCCGTATCTGACAGAAAAAAACATATCGAATAAATATGAGTGATAATTGCGTCCATACATTTTAACCCCTTAATTCTCGCTCCCGTCATATTCTCGGGCTGTATCTTTTACTCAAATTGTTGATTCCCACCAGTTTTATAAAATAGTGAAATTGGGTATATTTTGGTATCGTTTTTACTGTCATTAAATAAGGTGAATATTTCTTTTTCATAAAAGTGGTGCCAATAAGCAATTTGAATTATTCAACCGTAATTTAATTCGAGCGTTAAGGGGTTAAAAGCCACTAATTTTATATAACAATATTTTCCTTGTTTAATATGTGAATTTCGAAATTAAAACGAGAGAAGAATATATATATATATATATATATATACAGAACGTATGTTATTCATAATACCGGACCATAATCAATTCTAAATAATGGCAGTGAATTACATAATTATTATAAATGTGCCAAAATTAAAGGAATTTAGAAACGATCCATGCAGATATCCCATAAAAGGATACTCTTTTGCTGCATTTTTTTTTCTTTCTTCTATGTTTACAAGAAGAATGTATTGGATTCGTGAAAATTTCGACTTTCGGTTTTCGACGGATTTACACGTTTTAGAGGTAAGAGATTCCGAAAAACATGTTTTTACATAATGTCTGTCTGTGAGTCTGTGAATCTGTCTGTCTGTATGTGACACAAATTTTGTGGGCGCTCTATCTCAAGAACTAATGCACGAAATTTAATAAACATTTATATTCGATTAGACCCTGATATAAATTGGTGCTGATTAGTTTTTGGTGAAAATCGTTCGAAAGGTGGCGCTGCTAGGCAGAATTTTTCACGATTTCCACAATAGCTAAATCTGTAGGACTAATGCACGGATTTTCGTCAAACTTCAGATTCAGTTAGTCCTTGACATAGATTGATGTTTTGTACATTTTGGTCTCAATCGCTCAACAGATGGCGCTGCTATACTGTATTTTTGTGATTTCCGCAATAGCTCTATCTCAAGAACTAATGCTTCGATTTTCAACAAACTTCAGATTCAGGTATACCTTGATATGAATTAGTGTGTTTTGGTGTAACTCGCTCAACAGATTACGCTGCTACGCTACATTTTACAGAATTTCTGCTGTAGCTCTATTTCAAGAACTAATGCAAGAATTTTCATCAAACTTCAAATTCAGATGTACTTTCATATGAATTTGGTGCTAAATTGATGTAATTTTTTGTACTATTTAAATGATAAAATTGACGTGATTTATGTAGAAGAAAATTTTGTGATGACACAACATACTAGTTTTACTGTGGATCATATATCACATGATTTCTATTTTCATTTTCATATAAAATGTTTTTATATCACGATTTGACTATGATGTATAATTTATCACAGCAGTGTGAAAAGGGTCAGGCGAACATTGGCTGAATAAAAAGTTTCAAGAATGTGATGTTTTCTTGAAAAAAAATTATCTTTATTATGTTTGTAAATTAGACTAAAACCAAAAAACAGTAACATAAAGAAAAAAGTATTGAAAACTATTTTTAAAAATATTGTATAAATGGTTGTCTTTATCTTGGTAAACGATCATTAAAAGAAGAAGCAGGACGTAATTTATTATAAAATATTAAAATATTCAAGATGTAAAATTATCCCTACTTTTAACAATAATTACATTTGTGAATTTATATACAATTTGAATAGATACTTCTGCATTTTTAAAAAGCTGTAATTTCTTCAGGGTTCCCACTTCAAGCCTAATTCCTAAAAATGAAAAAGTAAAATATATTACTTACTAAATGTTATTATTTTATTGGAAGGTATTCAGATAAAAGCAGTAAGTTTTATGAAATGCACTTTTTCAAAATACAGAGAAATTTCCAAGATTTCTAACAGAAATAGTTTGCAACGCTAACCTTTACGAGCTAGAGCTCTTAAATTGTAATGATCTATAATAAATTAGTTGAAATCATGAAGTTTTTTCAGTTAAATGTAGAGGATGTTAGTTATCGTTGGACTAATCAATGGTTAAACGTTTGTCTGTTACATAATATTCCTCGTTAGTGACATTTAAAGATAATCACCACTTTTTATATGGAATCACCTTTTTATGACTTAGGATGAGGGGACTTAGGATGAAGGGGAAGGGGTGATCTGCCTCGGGACATGCGCGCGGTGCTGCGCGGACTAAGTTGCGCAATTCCACTTAACCGCTCACACGTTTACATTCGCCCTCACATCTCCCCTCCGAACTTCCCTTATAAGGTTTACTTTAAGTTTTTTTGGTCGCTGAATCCGAATGTTTAACTTACCCACAAATTCCGCCTCCGTAACCCCCCTAAAATAGTTGTTATTAACTTAAATTTCTTATTGTATTAGGGGAAAAGCATTACAAAATTCAGAAACTAGACAAAATTTGAAACAAATAGAATATATGACATTATGACGTAGGATAAACGGGGAGAGGGGGGCTGCCTCGGAACATTCCCCGCGCGCTTTTCTCAAAAACCAATTTTTTTCAAAAAATAAATTTTTTGGGGGGTTGCCGGGTGAAATTTTGGTGGGAAGTTACAATTTCGGATTCAGCGATCCAAAACACATAAAGTGAGTCGAAATCCAGAACTAGTATTAATTTTGCCAGGTAAAATCCCCTATTGCCTGGACTTCATAACTTAGTGCACGTAGCGCCGCAGTGCATGTTCAGAGGCAGCCCTCCCCCTCCCCGTTCATCCTACGTCATAATGTCATATATCCTATTTGTTGCAAATTTTGTCTAGTTTCTGAATTTTGTCATGCTTTTCTCCTAAAACAATAATAAATTTAAGTTAAAAACAACTATTTGGGGGGGGGGTCGGGGGGGAATTTTGGGGGAAGTTAAAAATTCGGAATCAGCGACCCAAAAAACTTAATACAAACCTTATAGAGAAAGTTCGGAGGGGAGATGGGAGGGCGAATGTAAACGTGTGAGTGGTTAAGTGGAATTGCGCAACTTAGTTCACTCAGCACCGCACGCATGTTCCGAGTCAGATTCCCCCTTCCCCTTCATCATAAGTCATAATTTCATATATCTAATTTGTTTGAAATTTTGTATGCTTTCTGAATTTCTAGATACTTTTTCCCTAAAACAATAAAAAAAATCTGATTTTTTTAATGAAAACCTTTTGGAGGGGGGGGGGTGATTTTATCAAAATTTGGGGGTTGCTGTGGGAAATTTTGGTGAGAAGTTAAAAATTGGGATTCAGCGATCCAAAAAACATATAGTAAGCTTTTTTTCCAGAACTACCATGAATTTTGCTAGGTAGAGCCCCTATACGGTATCTATTGCCTGGACTATAAGTGACGTTGCAATTTGGTTATTGCAATTAAGGCACTTTTATTAAATTAAATAGAAGCACATTCCTTAACTAAAAATATTTTTATTCCATATAAATGAAATGTGCATAGTGATATGCAAACCTTTCAAAAAAAAAAAATATATATATATATATATATATATATATATATATATATTGCATGTTTTGAAGTGAAACCAGAGGATCAGGTAAGACCATAGGCTCCACACGAAATTTGTTATATTAGGCTATTTGCAGGGTTCGTATGTCTTAGAGTATTTCAATACCGATTTTTTCATGAAGAGATATTTGTCTATTTTAAAGAAGAAATTAACTTTTTGTATCATGGAACTATCAATAAAAAAGAACGGGCATATATTCAAAATTTTGAAGCTTCAACTGTAACCGGTTTCGCGAAGGTACATCAACACCGGTGGGGGGGGGGAACTTCTACTATTAATTAAATTAAATTTTATTATATTTTTCTCTTATTTAAACATCTTATTAATGTAGAATTTCAGTCATAATTTTGACCAAAAGCAGATATTCATTTTTACTGGTGGAAATGTACTTCGGCGGTAGACAGGCCATGCATTTTCGGCATATTCTGACAACACAAACAACCTTCTATCAGTATCAGTAAAACATATTATATTAAACGGCCAATTTTCTCCAGTAAAAACGAATGGAAATTTTTGCCATATTAAAAAAAAAATTGGATTAATAAGTCGCTAAAATAAGGTTAAATTTTCCCTTCAAAATTTACCGATGGAAGTTTGCTCAGGCGGTATTGAACCGATGTAAAAAATCAGCCGTCATCTTGATAACCTCCTCAGTACTTCACTCCTGACTGGTTGACTCTACACTTATATGTAACCTCCTCTTTTTCAAAACTCAATTTTTTTAATAAAGTGACCATTATGTAACAAAATAACCTGGTCTTCAAATTCCATGAATCCTCCAAGACGTACTACCCCTGATACGATTTTATAATTTAGCCCAAAAGCATAATTAAGCATACAGATTTGTCCAACCCATTGCTATAATATGGAGTAAATACTACACCAGGAGTGGCCAATTGTGACACGCCGTATACCACTATTTTTTTTTTTTTTTTTTTTTTTTTACAGAAATAGCCGGCTTCTTGAATCGCAGAGTTTCGATGATTAGATAAAGCAATGAATGATAACTGTAAAATTTTAGTGGTGTCTAGCGCACCACAGTTGTCCACCCATGAACTGCACTAATGCATAATTCAAAAATTATCATGTAAAAAAGAGGGAAAGCAATTTATAATATTATATTTCAAAGATTTAATGTTGCTAAACATTAGCAGGAAAATTACAGTTACTTGTTAAACAGTAGTGTAATTTTGTACTTGAAAAAATAATAAAGTTTGTATTTCTTAAAATGCATTTTATTTATAATTAGATGATAACACATACATTAGCATGATTTTTATTGTAGAAAATGCAATAAATGTCGTCAGAGCTAAATTAAAAAAAAAGCAAGGATTTTACGACATAAAATGTGATTACTTTTAAAAATAACAAACAGTGGAATTACATAAATAATATGACGAGCAATGTATCTAAAAATTATTTTCTTAAAGTTCGTTCTAAAAATATGTTAATGTATAATTAATGTGAAACACTAAGTAATCTAACTGTACCAGAATTCTTACTGAACAGTTGATTAGAATACCATAATTTTCAGAATGTAATGTGCGGTATATTTAAACAAATAACTTTATTTTGAAAAACGTAAATATTTTTTTTTTCCAAAAATCGGCTGTTAATGCTTAGCGATCAATTTTTTTTTACTGGTTTATCGACTGCTACCTCGGTATTTTTTTTTTTTTTTGACAAATAAATTCACGTTAACCCTAGAACTACCGGAAATTTTACTCAAGTTTTATAAAAACATTCTACACCAGAATTTTTACTTAAAACTATTTAATTTGTTTATTTAACTTATTATTGTCTGATTTATACATTTAGTTTGTTTTGAAGAAATTTCTGGTTTGAATAAATATTTTGAATGTACATGTCGGGTCCAATGGACCCGTCTGGTAGACGGAAGGTTAACACTAGAAAGAGAGGTTGTACTCGAGTTAAAAAAATATATTTCACACTAGAATTTTTATTTATTACTGTTAAAATTATTTATAACCCTTTTTCATTTTTTGTATCTTATAAACCTGCTCGGTGTTGCCAGTGAGCTACTTTTTTTAAAAAATTCAGATTTCTTGATTGCCACCACTTTATTAACATAATAAAATTCGCCTTTTTTAATGACATATTAATTAATGCGAAAACTAGGGGTGTTTTACCATTTCAGAAAAGTGGTGCCAATTAAGAAATCTGAATTTTAAAAAAGTAGCCCACAGGCAATATTGAATTAATATGTGATTAAAAACGGCGAATTTTTCTATTTCTAAAAAGTGGTGCAATCAAGAAATTCGAATTTTAAAAAAGTAGCCTACTGGTAACACTGAACTTATTTCACAACTTATGATTCGAACGAAACTATACTCAGTTTGTAGCGGTCAAGAGTACTGCTCACCCTCCTCCGAATGCACTTATTGTTCGTGTGAAAGATGTTCCTTCGAAAAAAGTTGTATTCAAAAGACGAAACAAATCGGACTTTTACAGACGAATAACATTAAACTTAAGAATGAGATACCAGCTAAAAGGTTTTATTCATAGATGCGGAACCAAAAAATATCTATCTATTCGTAGGTAAAATAATTGCAAATATCAAATTTCAAAAATACGCATAAAGTAGTTTTTGTTGTTTGATCTTCATATTTTAAGCTTGTTAAAGTGTTACTGAGATAAAAAAAAAAGTATATATATAATTATTTTACCTCCGCTAAGAATAAAGGTAACCCCATAGAAGCTCGGTGCACACCTGATGTATAGTATTTGAGACCCATTTCTTTCAAAACTTTTGAAGAAAATTTATGCACTGGATTTCGAAAATCCGTGTCCTAAAACGAAAAAAAGCATTAACGAAGTTTCATACATCATATCGAAGCATATATTATTTAATACACAAGAATATTATTATGAAACATTGTTGAACACTAACTGAAAATTAAAAAAAATATTTCTATTTTTTTTTTCCTTTCAATGCAATGAAATATCTGAAAAAGCAATTCAAAATATCGGGCTAAATATATACCTATAGAGATAGACTTCCAAACGTGTATTGATTAACAAACATTGTGCCTATCATATCCTTACAAATTTAAATGTTTTTGTATGTTTTTTGTTTTTTTTTTACCTTTTCTACTCAATGTCGATTAATTGTCATTACCCTATTATTACGATATTTTTGGAAAAAATAAAACACAATAACGCACCACACTAAATTGAAAGTAAAATATATACTTAACCAGTACAGATATAAATTAAAAATAAAGTATATATTTCACCAGTGCGGATATAAATTGAAAATAAAGAATATATTTAAGCAATGCATATATAAAATACAGTACATAGAAAACAAATACCTAAAAATACCTAAACAAAAGTATATTAGTTATCTTATAGAAAGATAATGTATACAATTTTACACTAGATACTTTGAAGGTGATTTTAACAAAAACAATTATGACGCAGAACAACGATATAGGAATTGCCCAGATGTAAATTCTTTCATTAGGTAATACAGTGCTCAGCAACAGTTTAGACAATGATCCATTATGCTTCTGTGCTGAGAAATATGTAACGAAATGTTATAATTCATGTGTCATGTATTACTGGGGACTTATCTTTCATACACAAACAAGTAATTTTAATTTATACACTTTACATAATATATAATGACAAAAAAACAAATTTAACTTTGTTGCAAAAGTATAGACAATCTGTCTGTTAACAGAAAAATATCCATAAATTAAAATCGAACTGCACCTACATTGTCTGGTATTAATGCAAAAATCTGACTTTCCATTGAAGAAACTAAATCCTGCATCACTTGGAGGTCTATTTCGTACCAAACACGTTCAACATCTGATCGAAGTTCATTTACAGAGGAATATTGTTAACAAACTGCATAAACTGTATGAGATATGATTCCACAACAGTTTTCGAATGGGTTCAGATCAGGGATGCACGCGAGCCTGTCGAAAATAGTAATATTTTGAGAATTAAACCAAATTTTTGATTTGTATGCAACATGAATAGACGCATTATCTTGCTCAAATACAAACTTTGGAAGACGTAAAAGTTCACCAAATGGCTGTAAATTGTTTTCCAATGTATGTATGTAGTCTTACGCAGCTCGGCAGCCATTGAGAAACTCCAGAGATACTTGGGAATTAAAACAAAGTGAGGCCCAAATCATCAATCCTTTCGAGGCAAAGAACACCTCATTTTAATTCCAAAAGTGACAAAATATTTAATTAAAATTTTCCTTTTATAATATACGTGAAAATAAGCAATTTCACATTTTCTAATAACTTCGTTTATAAATTCTGGTATCACTCCATTATTTCATCAGTTTATAATACGATTTACTCCGCGACAGGAAAGGGGTCAATTTGTTGTGAGATTTCAAGGCTGGTTGTTTTATAATTTTCATGTAAACTAATGTACATCTTTCTTTAATGCATCTACGAAATTATCCGCTGACACAAAAAGCTCTGACTCACTTTTAATGTGATTAGCAGTCATCATTTGTCTTGATGCTTTTTTATGGATCCTACTATAATCTCGTTTTCTAGCCGCACGAGTCCTTCCAGATTTATGCTTTGAAAGAGTCACCCTTAGACAGTATTTAATATACAGACCTCTTTGGCCAATTCAAAGTAGCTGAAATTTCTGCAACAGTCTTCCCTTTCGATTTCAGCTTCCATGCTTTAATTACTTCATCTGACTGAAAATTTCTTGCTCGCGGCATCCTCACTAACCGATGCTATCGCGAGGGGAACTTAAATGCTCCATGCATGTGACTTCATAATTTTGAAATATGCGTTTTTCCGTGAACAATTGTCAAAAAATCACAAAAGTGTCTAAACTTTCTCAATATGCAAATTTCACTTTTTTCAGTTAAATTAAATAATATCCTACACTAAAACCGTTATTTCTTTCCTAAAACGTTTAAAATATATTTAAAAATAAGTACAGTCATTTGTATAACCTAAGTGTTTGTATTTTTTATTTAAAAGTTTAAAATCACCAGTGTCTAAACTTTTGCTGAGGACTGTATCTAGAGAACTACAATATAACAGCATTCTTTTGAATGTTTATGCCATAAATCAAATATGAAATATTTCTGTAACCGCAACTACTGGGTTCAGTGTTCCCAGTGGGCTACTTAAAAAAAAAAAAAAAAAAAAAAGAAAAAAAAATAGATTTGTTGATCTTCCCCCTCTTTGAAATTGGTATAATTCGCATTATTTAATAACATTTTATTAACCCTTTGAGGGGCAAGCAATTGTGTTTCCGAAATGTCGGATTCACACCAGAATGTACAAAAAGATTTACTGTAAAATAAGGAAAAGTAATTTTATGACCTTTTCCACCAAAGTTAGAAAAGTAAAATTTAATAAAATTTTTCTGATGCAAATCTTCATTAATCGCAGGTGAGATAAAATATAACCCACCGCCCCTCGAGGGGCTAAAGCGAAATCAAAGGGAATTTTACTATATCAAAAAAATGGTGTAAATCATGAAATATCAATTTTAAAAAGTAGCCCACTGGCAACACTGACTGGGTTACTGTCTTTACAGAAGCGTCCTCTATCTGAATATTTTCTATGGCCGTGTAAAATTGTATATATATACCGGGTGTCCCAAAAAGGACTGACTGATTTTAAAATTCAATAACTTGCAAACGGTGACAGATATTTAAAAAATTCTTGCAGGAGGATTATGCATAAGGTCAAAAGTTTTTTTACAGTGATTTTCAATTTTAGTTCGAATTACAAACAATAGATGGCGCTGCGATCAATAGACGCTGAATTCAGGCTCGATTTTTGGTACTTCGTGGCCCGGATAATACATTTCCATCTCCTTTTTCAGCATGGAACAAGAGAAAGGACCAGAAATCGAGCCTGTATTTAGCGACTATTGCTTACAGCGCCATCTATTGTTTGTAATTCGAACTAAAATCGAAAATCACTGTAATAAAACTTTTGACCTTATGCATGACCCTCCTGCAAGAATTTTTTAAATATCTGTCACCGTTTGCAAGTTATTGAATTTTAAAATCAGTCAGTCCTTTTTGGGACACCCGGTATATATATATATATTTCGAAATATTTTCAAATGTGAGCAAGATAAAAGAATTTCAAAAACAGATAGGTGTCATAGTTATCAAATACTATTTACGAAATTTTAGGTGCGAACGAACATACACCTACAACGAAGATATACTTAATTTTCAACTAAGCAAAAAAATTTAATAATATAAGAAATATTTTATCGGAACTGCATACCTCTGCCTAAATTATAACATTTATAAAATTGAAATTGCCAGTAGCAATAAAAGCAAATCGGACATATAAAAATATCTCCATAATGAAAAAAAATATATTATTGAAATTGCCTGATTTATGTTTCTTTCCTAATATTCACTAATTTCTTCAATTAAACAGTATTACCCACGAAACTACAGAAAAATCTCTAGAGTGGAAAGCTTTAATTAGACACTGGTGACCAGTTCACTAGTTGAATAAATTTGCTCACCTTATGTTATTTACTCATTCATACTAATATCAATTGTATGTTCTTATATCGTGAAAGTTTTGTGATATATTTGGTCACGTTATTTCTATCCAAACGTCACCTAATAAATTTGTGAATAATATAATGTTACATGTGTAGACAATTGTATACCCTTAAATCATTTGAACCATATCATTAAATATTTTGAGTACTACTTTTTTCGCATTATATAATTACAGAAAATATGACGACATGGGCTTAGACAGCCATTAATATTAGGAAGCAGTGTGACTACAAAAAGTTAAGCGTATGTGATTGCCATAATTGTTTGGGTTTTGGGAAACGTAGATGCGTCTTGTTGAAACGAGATTAAATATATTCTGCGTAACTCAGTTGCTTGCAAAATAGATATCTGATATTGCAGTATTAACGCTGTGTATTAAAGTGTTGTCCAAGTTGTGCAAAAAATAGCGATTTCATATCTCGTTGTGGCATATCATTTTTAAAATTCGTTTACATTTTCAAAAATATTTACAGAACAATTCTGTTGCAGAAAACCAAACATTTTTTTTTAACACACTGCTTGATAATGTTATATTCATCTTGTACAAACGTACACGGTAAACATAAATTTGACACTTGACTGTTGTTATGCATAAATTAGCACCCACTGGTGGATTAAAAAATAAACGTCATTTTTTACTGTCCTTTCGCATTTGCATAAAAAACTAGTTAAATATTATAATTTTAATTACTGTATTTTAAATATCATGTTATTGTAATGGTAATCTACAGATATATTAATATTAAAAAAACTAAATTAAGAAATATATTCTTTTGTAGTTAACATGTCATTAGCATGGATTCTCCCAACAAGCAGTTCACCAATTAAAGATATGACTACATTATATTTAAAATATATGGTTATAATATATATAGTGAATTAAATAGTGAACGCCCAGATCAGCTGTTAAGGCAATGGGTAACAGCATCAAACTTAAAAAGTGAAAGGGGACCAAACTTTTATGCATCAATTTTGAAATAAATTTTAATAAACGAATAGGTGCCTACCGGTGAAGTACTGCAGAGTATGTATCCTATGGTGCCTCCTGGGTATGACCCTGTGTATGAAATGGCATAATTCACAGCGGGGAACAGAGGTCGAACCAAACCCATTACTTCTTTGACAACAGGTAAATCGTACCAGAAAATATATCCTGAAAATAAATAAAACTATTAAAAAATCGTATACTGTATGAAATACATCTACATTTATTTATTATGAAAATAGTTTTTTGTAGAATTGTCTTTATTAAAGTAAATATTTTTGTTACTTTATTATTTAGTTCTTCGAAAATATATGTTCTAACAATTCTATATGGCTCATACAACATCAATTCCAGAAAAAAATAATCCGCCATTAACAAGTTAATATTTTAAGACGTATAAATCAAACTTTAAAAGCCTTAGTTACAAAAATCTTTTATACAATTTTTTAACAGAAAATACTGTTTAATAAAGCACTTTTAAGCGTAATTTGATACTTATGGAAAGAGACTACTAGTATTTACACTTTGAATCCTTTTAATTTCCGAATTCCTTTTATCTCCGAATTCAGACTTGTATTCGTAAAATGTAGAAATAATTGATTGACACCAGTATTTACAAGAAAATGTATTAGTAACCAAGTAAAAGTATATTTTCGCGTGCCTAATAAAAGTGAAAATTTCATTAAAGAATTCGGGTACCAATCTGACAATTAGGGATTAAAATTATGTGATGCCATAGCGGCAAAATCACCTGCAAGAGGCGCCCTTTGCACGCGTACGTCCAGTCTTACGGGACATCATCTTTCTTTGCAAAATTTGTTTTTCGCACCAGTAATAAAGAAAAATTAAATTTATGTTACTTAATTAGAGCATTTTTGAAATTATATACTTGAATGTAACTTTTAAAAAAAGTGGTGCCAACCGATTAAAGTTTGTGTAAGAGACGCCCGAGATGCTCATATTTATGAAAAATTGTTCTTAAAATTAAGACAAAATTATCTTTTCAGATTTCCCTTTCGAAATTTGCCCCGCCAGTAATCAGGCCCTACTTATATGATACTGATTATGTACCTATATTTATGCACCCAGATCTTTTCATTATTATTCATCTATTAAAAATTCTCTAACATAATAAAATTAACCAGAACCATAGAGATTTTAATAGTACACCTCCTGTAGTTAAATCGAAAGGTATAAGACGAAATGGTAACAAACAACAACAGCTATGTATAAGAATGTTGATAGTAGTTACAGATTAAAAGGTCGTACTTTACTTTTAACATTTCACGTTGTATAATTAACCCTCTGTCTACCAGAAGGGTCCAATGGACCCGACATGTACATTCAAAATATTTCTTCAAACCAGAAATTTCTTCAAAACAAACTAAATTTATAAATCAGACAATAATAAGTTAAATAAACAAATTAAATAGTTTTAAGTAAAAATTCTGGTGTAGAATGTTTTTATAAAACTTGAATAAAATTTTCGGTAGTTCTAGGGTTAAGAAACTGAAATAAAACATTTTCGAATTTTTGCGTTTTACATGCATAAAATTATATTTAATTAAAATTAGTCTGATTTTATTTTTGTGAAAGAAAATATCTGTCATGAAAAATTATTTCCTATGAAAAAGTCTATGAAAAAATAACTAAAAATTATTTTAGTAAATTTAACAAATACTATTTAAAAAAAAAAAACATTTGTTTAGTTACGAATTTTGAATTCACTTTGTACTTTAGATTCAATATAAACGAAAAATATGAACTATCAAGTTTGTATCAGCAAAAGGTTTTCAAAACTCTTTCGTGTAAAATGCGTATTTTAAAAAGTCCTATGCACAGATAGCTTCCCTATTCTTTATTTTTTTTTAAATAATTAATTTTACTCATACACACGAACTCAAATTGCAATGAACCAGATTCGTACTATTCGTAATTCGATTTCGTAATTCGCACGATTTGTAATTTTTGTTGTACATATTATTGAAATTGAAATAGTTACCGTAATTTCGGGTGTATAGCCCGCGTATCAAACAATCGTGTTTCGAACCACATTTTTTTAAAATAAAATGTAACTTTCTATATCACGGTAAATATTGGTCTTCAAATACTGATCAAAATTTCTGGGTCCAAACTGAATTGTTTGATCTGCGGGCTATACACCGGACATTACGGTAAGTCCATTTTGGCCTCCATTTTGATAGAAGTTGGCGGATAAAATTGACCAAAGAACTCTCTAGAGACCCTGCTATGTCATCTGCACGTGCTATGTCAGATTCAAATCAGTTCATAAATTTATGTTCTATAGAATGACAAAAATCGGATTTTTTTAAAAATGTCAGTCACCCTAGTATTTGTAACTGCTGTATCTGACATTTATTAGCTTTTTCGACTCAGGCGTCTGTTACACAAATTTTATTCGGTTGACACCAAATTTTTAAAAGAAGTTTCCTTTAAGTATGCAATTTCAAAAATGATGTAATTAAATAAGGCAAATGTTATTTTCCTTTGTTACTGGTGCCAAAAACAAATTTTCCAAAGAAAGATTATATCCAGTCAGACTGGAAATACTAGTGCAAAGAGTTCAGATAAGGGCAAAACAAAAATTCTTCGGAATACTTTTATCAGCGTCAAACACTACAAAATGAAACTTTTTACATTTACATTTTTAAAAAATCTTTTTAAATTGTATTTTTTCTATTTCCTTTAACAGGCTGACATTTTGAATCAAGGTGTCGATGAATCTTGCCAATGAACTCGTTTGGGGTCTGTGTAAACATTAGTGTAAAAATGATCAGTCACATTCAAATCGGTTTATAAATGTGATTTTTAGAGCTTGAAAAATCAGATTGTTTCCAAATGTCATCAACCGTAGAAAATCAAACTGTTATATCTCTGACATTTTTTTTTTTATATAGCAGCAATACAACATCTCCGGAATCCTTCTATAAGTGACAAATACTTAAAAATAACTTTTTGGATTTCTAAATCTCTTGTACATCTTTTTCAATTTATAATTTTTAAAAGGCAGCCATTTTGAAAAAAGATGCCAAAAAAAACTCGCAAACGAACTTTCTCGAGAACCTGAGGATGAGAACTCTCTACATGCTCAGTCACGTGCAAATCCGTTCTTAAAGACGGATGTTACATCGTGACCAAAATCAGATTTATATTTATTAATTAACATTTGAAAGTCATGTGCTTTTGGGGTGTAGGGTGCATAATATATCAGATACTCGAAAATAGTAAAGAGATATGCTTTCAACAAACGGAAGAAATTGTCATACGCAGGGCTGCCAAAAGCGAATATTGTTTCAGTCTGTTCGCACCATTATTTAATATATATATATATATTTTATAGTATATTTCTCCTGCAAATGTTGTCTAAAAGATTTTCGATTTGGAAAAGTGGTGCGATATCGAAGTAGAAAATAGTTGCATGTGGATGCCCTGCATACGGGTACAGTTTCAGCGCACAATCTATTGGGTAGTTTGAAAAGATATTTCCGCTTGAAAAAAATTAAATCGTACCGAGATGTTCTGGCTATTAATTGCTAGACATTAGATACCAGAATTAACCCGTTCCGGCACGGGCAATTTTTGTTGTAAAATGATGAAATGATTGACTGACACTAGAGATTTAAAACTTCTTTTTTAGAAATTAAAAACATGTTACTTTAACACTAGAACGGCGGCGAGGGGTCATTTTGACCCTTGCCGAATGAATACATTTCGATTCGAACCAGAATTTTTTTTATAATATAAGATTAATATATGCTGCACAAAAATAACTTAAATAAATAAGTTTAATAGTTCTAAATAAAAATTCTGATGTGAAATATTTTTATAAAACTTGAGCAAAATTTCCCGCCGTTCTAGTGTTAACTAATCATAGTAAAAGCAAAATTTTACTAAAGTATTTTTGGTGCCGTTCGTTGGTTTGGAATTAAAATTATGTACCCCGACCCGGGCACAATGTGTCGGAAAAGGTTAATGTCTAACAATTAAATGATAGAATTTTCTGGTACAAATTAATTTTCCCAAACGGAAAGTACTTTCCGAACGACCTAATACCTTATCCTTGAAAGAACCACAAATTACATGAAAAAAATACAACCTGGCAACCCGAAATTTTATTAACATTATCACCTCCCCATAATATAAGAATTTTCGAGTTCTGCAACTACTGAAATAGAAATACAAAAATTTATACCTTGGGACATAAGAATTCCTCCTGGTTTCAGAGCTTGTCTAATTGACTCGAAATATGATTTCTCATACAGACTTAGAGCAGGTCCTAAAAATAACGGTAACCAGAAATAAAACTATTTTTATATTTTTTACATTAAGAAAATTTAAAAAGTAATTTATTAACCTCTCAAGAGGTTCCTTTTATATTGGCATAATAAACTAAAAATAGGGACTATCAGCCCTTTCACCGTACTCTAATATATACCTTATATAATAAAAATATGCCTGCCATTAAATAAAGCAAATATTGCATTTTAAAATTAGTGGTGTCGAAAACCTTTTAGAAACGAAACAGGAAAACTCTTCTTGCCAGTACGGTGTACAGGCAAACCTGTTAATGAGTTAAGCCCTTAACGGTGGCATTAAATTTTGGATTAAAAATTCAGATTGCTTATTGCCACCACTTGTTTGATAAAAAAAAATTTCGCCTTATTTAATTACAGGTAAAATGATACTGGGTTAAAGACAACTTATATTAACTTAATATTTTATAAAACTGGTGGGTATCAAACAATCTAAATAAAGCGCACAACCCGTGAATGTCACTGGAGCGAGAATTAAGGGTTAATATGTCTGCAATCTTTGCTTACCTGTAGGTTCTGGTGCATCATTTATAATGACGTCGAATTCCCCTTTATGCTTCTTCAAATATTCTGCACCATCCCCTACATATAGCTTCAGCTTGGGGCTTTCGAATCCTTTAGCAGTGAAAGGCAAATACCTTTTACTGGCGTCAATAACAAGCTACGAGAAAAAGTGGCAATTATAAGTAGTATCACTAGTTCATTAGAAATTTCAAGCAAAAATTACCAAGTTCTGGTACTTGGGTTGCAAGAAACAATTGGACAAACCCTTCAAATCTGTGCATCTTCCATGCCCGTTTGCCACAAAACTTTTATTTATGAAAACACTCAAATGGCAACGACAATAAATTGAAAGGGATTTTGACACAAAAATATTCTCTTGAGTAATGGATATCTTACACGCATTTATTTGGTTTGCATCAGTTTTTTAGGGGCATTTTTTATCGTACTCTTGTAACGTATGCAAGTGAAATTTACTAAGAAATGTACTTTTAAAATATAGTGGCGCAAATAGAATATGAAAATAGACTCATGTATATAACGATTGCCCGTCTATTTGCCGGCCGTCGTCCGCAAAGTGTTAATAAACAGTCCCTTCCGATAGCATCGATTTATTTGAAAAGGATCTGCTTAACCTTCCTGCCCTAAATGGATTTAATCGACTCATATCTATAATCCATTTCATTCGATTCGAAGCACACATTTTTTCGTAAAGTAAGATAAATAAAAGACAACGAAAACTAATATAAATAAATACATGAAATACTTTTTAAAGAAAATTCTGGTGAGAAATGTTTTTATTAAGGTTGAGTTAAATTTCAACAGGGTAGGAAGGTTAAGTATTTTGTGTTATGATTCTTAATTGTCTTAATATTCACTGTTTTTTTTTTTAATAATTGACCACTGAAAGTATTATGAGTATATCTGTATTAAGAGTTTAGTCGTTGGTAAACATCTGAAATATACATATATAAAGGGATGTTATGTATCAGGATGTATCAGTAGCATAACCAGAGTGTGGTTCCAGACGATACAATTAAGATATATTAATTTATTTTTGCCTCGTTTAACCACTAAAAATTCTACAATTAAATAAGGCGATCAATATTTGTTTGAAATAGTTAAATTCAGAGTATCTGGATACCCTTCGATGGCTACGACACGGTTAGGTATAAACAACTTTTATAGCTTTAGTGTATCATAAGCTCAAGAAAAGCATTCAAATGAACAACATGATAGATAATCTTTCGTCAGTCTTAAACGTTTCATGTTCAATTATGATTTAATTATGGCTGAAAATTAGATTTAACTTAAAAAGTTAAAATTAGGTATGGAATTTACGCAAAGCAATATTTAGTAAAATGTAAGATTCACTGAGTTGTTTTGCGTATATCAGCATGACAAGAGGTTTCGAAAATTTTGTTTGAGGACGATTGGGAAATGTATCATTACCCCAAAATTATTAGGATGAGCGAAGCGAATCCTCTACTAGTCTACACAAATTACATTTTGTCGTACACTTTGCAAAAAAAAACTATTCAGTATTTTGACTTGAAATTAAACATAATAATAGATTATGATATGTAGATTTGCACATTTTTTTTTTCTTTTAACAGAATAACCTTAAAATATTTAATTTATCGTACATGTTTTTTCCATTACGGACGCATTTTTTCAAATAAAAAAATGAAACACGTAAGTTTTCAGAAGTAAAAATGAATCATGGAGTTGGTCATTATATATAAAATCTTGATTAATTAAATAGATTCACGATTTCTTTTATGAAATTTTTAAAATACCTTTTTTATGAAAATTATAGCCTATTTTTAATGAATTAAAATTTGTGAAAATTCAGTTATTTACATTCAATTATAAAAGTATTTTTCAGTGTTAAGAATTCAAATACACAATTTATTCTTATTATGTGAAATCATCTACGCAAACGATATTTGCGTATTTTAAAAGAATTATAGTATGATTTTTTTGTAAAGTGGCAACAAAAGAATTGTAAACAAATAAAATTAATTGTTAAATTCGTTATATCATAAATAAAAAATTCCGAAGAAATTCTTAGTTATTTGGCTGAATTTACATTTCTAAAATTAAAATGGGCCAAAACATAAAATAACGGTTTTGCTTAATAAAGATGCAAAAGTAATGTCAAAAAATATTGTTACTTTCAAATATTTATCTTATTAAATAATGCTTCACGAATCCAAAAAAAAAAGCATGGCTTTTGCTAGTTATTAAATACGCACATTAAGTCATTTTTTATCCAATTGCTCTTACTTTTCTATTAAACAAAATAAAATATATGCTTGAAATAGAATTTTCAGCAACATTGTAAAAAGCATTCAGCGTTTTTAAAATTTAATTACAAAACTCTGAAAAAAATGAAGTCACAAGAGAAGATGTCATGATGTATATTATTATTACTACATGTAATTAATAACATTAGTAAATATAAGTACAGAATAATAGTGAATATAAATACATTACAGCAAATATTAGATCATAGAACACGGAAGGGTTAAATAAATGAATTATAATGTAGATTAACTTTTATATATAATTACAGGTTTTTTGGAGCTGGTAATTATCATTACAACTATCTCTAAATGGAAATTTCTAATAGAAATTGTTCTTATTTTAATTATTAGCAAACTGTTGTTTGGAAGATTGGATATTTCAACTGACTGTTTTCCAAAATTCCCGTAAAAGTAAGGCTGCCACCGGTGACTATTTCTTAGTTCTGTCTCACACCAATTTTTCAAAATAAAATTACGTGTACTTTGGCAACATAGCAAGAGACAAATATTGAATATATATTTTTTAAAAAATAGAGATGCAAATAGAATATAAAAATAGTCTCGAGTGGCAGACCCAGAGTTGTCAGATTGGGGTCATTTTTTGTACCCAGATTGTTGATTGTCACCGTTTTTTTTTTTTTTTTTTTTTTTTTTTATTAGAAATATTCTGACTACTTAAAAATAGATTTAAAATTCTGAAAAGTAAGGCGAATTATACTATTTTAAAAAAGTGGTAACAGTCAAATAATCTGAATTAGAAAAAGCCCCCAATCTGGCATCACTGAGCAGACCAGTAATAGGTGTAAATTTTATTGCATTGAGATATGACGTCGTCTACGTATTTGACAGATATTTATAAAAATAATAACACTTTTACAAGATAAATGAAATGATTTTAAAACTTCGATTCAGGGTTCCGTGTGTGCCTTGTAATTTTAATCTTGAATCTCGAATTCATACTGTAAATTTCGAAAGAAGAATTTTTAATTTATGTGATGTCAATATGTCCCTTTCTTAAACAAAGCATAAAATACTGTTCTTTATTTCTGGTGTAAAATCGGAATTTCTGAATAAAAATTGAAGCGAAACTGACAACTCTGCTTCGATTAATGTTCTAACTTTTGTACACATGTTCTGTTATACAAAATTTTTGAATATGTTTTTAAAGCAGTATATAATAAGAGTATCGTACTTAAAATATTTTGTGTTACGAAGACACATTTTTCATAGCACCACAAATTATAAATACATTGCTATAAATTAGTAGTAATTAATTAATATGCATTTTAGTGAAACTAAAATATATTTTGTATCACGGGAAATATTAAATATTAACTATTTTTGAAAATACTTAATATGTCTGTCAATACATTTAATAACGAGAGACGCGGTCCAAAATTACTCCACCGGTCTCGGATGCTGTACAGTCTACCTTTATCCCATCACAGGTCAACAATTGCTGAAACAAAGCCTTTTTTGAACCTGTGACTAACAAGTGACTATAAGTAAGTATCTCGAGTAATTTTTGAAATACGAAGTAATAGGAATGAATCGTGTTAAAGCGATCAGATTATGATAATATTTAAATATTTACAGCATTTTCAAGAAATTTAAAATATAATCTTTTATATTAAAAGGAAACAAAAAGATATGTTACATAATGTGAATGTTTCGTATTGCTAAAATATGTGCCTTAGACTTGTCGGGGGTCTTGATTTTAATTCGAATTTAGAAAATATAAAACAAACAGAAATTTATTTTAAACTCTTTTACCTGATCAATTTCACATAATGTAATAGATTCGACTAAAGGGTGCTTCGTAATTTCTAGTACTAAACCACCATCACCGCATCCAATTATTAAGACCTGCAAGGAAAACAATTTATTTAATTTATAAATCAAATTGTTTCCGATTATAAATAAACTCTATTTAAAGACAAAACAGCAATTTTGGGAAATTAAGTGTATCCGTTAACCCATTTGTGCCTAGCGTTCTATTTTTGTGCGGCTTCGAATTTTAATAAATGTTTATAATTTCCCTTCTTTTTTATAACAAGAAAACTGTATGAAGTAATTAAATATATATATGTGTTTATTTGTTATTGAGAGATGGCAGCATAAAATTGATATTTATTTGATTAAATGAATGCCTTTTTCGGTGTTAAAAGATTTTTCATTTTTGAAGAAGGAGAATGGTAAACAAGTAAGTTTATTTGTATTTTTGCAATCACGGATCGAAGTAAATAAGTCATAATCTTAGCTTGAACACTTCATTGAAATACGTATTTTTTTTATTGTGAAATTATATCTTCAAGCCTATGTTTGATGCATTTTTCTAACGTACAAAATATAAGGCGCTAGGTACGAATGGATGCAAATTTTATTAGATGTTTAAGGGACAGTTATTTATCTAAAATCCTTTTCAATATGATTATGAAATAAATTGTTTTTAAGCCTGAAATACGATTATTCTTAGTTTATTACTAATAATACTTATAATGTTATTAGTCTAAATATATATATATATATATATATATATATATATTAGTTCATACAAATACTAAATAAAGTATATATTATACAACTGAAAATCTTATTTTATATAAATTTAGACAAAACATATATTTATGCATATTATACATTACACATATTATGCATATTCCCATCTTTAGTATATTTACATTTTATCAAATAAATACAAAAAACTTCAGCGTAATTTTTTTTTAGTATTTTTCCAGCTCTTTTTTAAGCGTTTCAAAGTGGTTTTACTACAAATTTTCGAAAACGAAAATTTAGGAATAAATGGGTTAATCAAAATTCGCACTTTCCTGCATAATTATTTTGACATAATCATTTCATTCAACAAGAGAAATTGCAATAAAAAGCAGAAAATTTTAAAAGAGCTCAAAATATGATGCTTTTTAATTTCATGCGAACAGAGCTCAATAATTATGCTTTTATAGGGATTACCAAATCAGCGAAGTCAGTTTTATATAGGTTTCTGTACGCCAAGTTTAATCTACTTTAGTTTTCGAATTGCTACTGAGTCAGTGTTAAAGCGGTACGTGAAAGTTTTGCATTTCGTATTTTTTAGAATACTAGGGGGCTCTGCCCCCTACGAGCTACGCTCGTCAACCCCCGTTCAGACACCGCAGACTCTAACAGCACGATAATTTGATCGGCTTTAAGAAGATTTCGGAAAATTGAATTATAATTTGAATCTGAGAATTATAATCTGACGTAATTTTCACCAAACTTTTCTTTTTCTTTTTAATATTCACGTAAAAATAATTTTGTTAGAAATTAAATATTATGATCATCTTAAAATATCAAATAAATGTCTCGAGCAATTTTTAAATTTAAACTGTTTTGCAATATTATTTTTTGTTCATTTTATGTAATAAGTGTAATGTGAAGTAAATCTGACGTACATTCTCCTATTTAAGACTTCTAACGCATGTTTATGAATTTATTATTTTACAATATTCTGTTTCTTTTAAAATTCACGTGTAATTATACTTTTTATGACGTAATCTTCAATGAGTTCCTGCTTTTTATATTTTCTGTTTATAATAGTCACGTGTAAAATAAATTTTTAATTTGAATTAAACATTATTGTTTGCGCTGTTTATGCAACTGGCAACAGTTTAAATTAATAACATTTTCTAAAATTTGTAATAAATATCTCTCGAAATGCTGAAAATTTGAATTTAAAATTGAAATAAAACATCAAAAAATGAGTCAAATAAGAAAAATAAATGCAATCTACACACCGGGAATTTATAACGTATAAAATGATCTAAAAATGATTAAATTCTCACGTATAGTTTTGCTCCAATAAAGCTTTTTTAATGGAACGATTTTATCCAACTTTAGCATTAAATATCTCTTAAAATAATTCTTCGATTTGAAAACTGTCTACATCAGCGTGTTTATCAAACATTTCTCTATAATACCACCGATTTTCATATTTTTGTTTGCAACAGTTTTTTTAATATTAATGATGAAAAGCCATGCTTAAGCATTCAAATTGGATGTGGATCGACCCGGAATATCTACGCAAATTTTCATTGGTCCATTTTCAAATCAAAACTTTTTTTTATATATAGAAGGAAACTTGCGGTTTTTTTTTTTTTTTTTTTTTTTTTTTTTTTAATGTTGTTCAAATAGAATTCTCTGCAATATACTATAACCCTTTCCGGCACGGGCAATTTTTGTTGTAAAATGATGAAATGATTGACTGACACCGGAATTTTAAAACGACTTATTTAGATATTAAAAACATGTTATTTTACATGTTGATTGTAAAATCAAAATTGTACTAAAATATTCTTGGTGTCGTTCGTAAGTTTTGAATTAAAATTAGGTATCCCGACCCGGGCACACTGTGCCGGAAAGGGTTAAATAGTTTACTATACCTATAATTGCAATCTATTATTACATTTGCACTCTGTTGCCTATAATTTCTACATTAAATTTGAAGAAACCGACAGACGTAAGAATTTCACTTTGATTTCTATATATGCAAAGAGAAATAATCTAATAAATAACCTTTCAAGCGCCCACGGCGGACCACCTAATTTTATTTCCAAACTTACAAACGGCACCACGAATATTTAAAAAATTGATTTTTACAGTGAATGTTCAGAAGAACAAGATATTACTATCTAAGAAGTTCGTTTGTAAATTCTGGTTTTTAGTAAATCATATATTTCGTCCTTTTACGAACGTACTTTTTCTGTGCCGGAAAGCAAATAAACCAAAAGTAACTCAAAAGTCTTTGGTAAACTCATTGCCACAAAAATGCAGTTTCTAGTTTTTGTGTAATCTCTCTATCTCTCTTCTCTCTATTCTAAAAAAAAGTAACTACCGCTGTCACCGCCGCCGCCGCCGGTTTTGAATTTTATGTGACCGGAGGTCTTTCTTCGTTAATATTAAGAAAAATAATGCATACAAAAATATGAAAATGGGTAATATTATACAGAAATGTTCGATAAACACGCTGATGCAGACAGTTTTCAAATCGAAGAATTATTTTAAGAGATATTTAATGCTAAAGTTGGACAAAATCGTTCCACTAAAAAAGTTTTATAGGAGCAAAAACTGTTCATGGGAATTTAATCATTTTTAGATCATTTTATACGTTTGAAGTTACCGGTGTGCAGACTGTATTTCTTTTTGTAATTTGACTAATTTTTTGAGGTTTTATTTCTATTTTAAATTCAAATTTTCAGCATTTCTAGAGATATTTTTTACAGATTTTAGAAAGTGATATTAATTTAAACTGTTGCCAACTGTATAAACAGCGGAAACAATAATGTTTGCTTAAAAAAAAAAAAAATATTTATACGTGTAAATAAATTAAAAATTTATTTACACGTGACTATTATAAACAGAGAAAAAAACATTTGGAATTAGAATTAAATAATTATGTACAAAAAGCAGGAACTTATTAAAAATTACGTCATAAAAACTATAATTACACGTGAATTTTAAGAGAGAAAGGAATTTGTAAAATAATAAATTTATTAACATGCTTTAGAAGTCTTAAATAGGAGAAATTACGTCATATTTACGTCATATTACAGTTATTACATAAAATGAACACAAAATAATATTGCAAAACAGCAATATTATTGCAGGTTTAAATTTAGAAATTGCCATAGACATTTATTTGATATTTTGAGAGAATACTTTCCAACTATTTTTGTTAGGAAAGCGCAAATAATATTTCATTTCTAACACAAGTATTTTCACGTGAATATTAAAAAGAGAAAGAATAGTTTGGTCAAAATTACGTCAGATTAAAAACGATTAATTTAAAATGCCTTATTTAAAAGAACTTTCTTTTCGCTTTGTTAAAAAATACCGAGAGACAAAGATTCTGTTTACTTAATTCCTTTTATATTAGCTTATTTTGAAATGTTTAACTTATTTTACTTAATCAAAGACGAAAACAGCGATTGACATATATATTTTTGGTACTACTTAGTTATCCCGTCGACCAAAAATCTATCATTTGCCAAACTATAAGATTAAATGCCAATAATGGTTGATCGTAAATGTCACATTAACTTGACTTTAAGCAAGTTAAACTTGTCTACGTCATCAAGTTATTTTTATTTCGACGTTTTATTTGTATTTTTAATAATGTTGCACTAATTTATTTGTTCTTTCGTTATTTAAAACAAAAATTATGTCAATTTGTATAATTTGGCGAGTGGTTTGGCGATTTATATAATTTGGCGAAATTGGTCCGGGATAATCAAGTAGTACCGCAGCGGATTTGGCCTTAAAATTCCCCAATCAAAGAGAAATGAATAGAAATCCGTTTATAGGGAGATCGACACTGTTTTTTAAATTATAATTCAATCTTCCGAAATCTTTTTAAAGCCGATCAAATTAGCGTACTTTTACAGTCTGCGGTGTCTGAGCGGGGGTTGACGAGCGTAGCTCGTAGGGGGCAGAGCCCCCTAGTTCTAAAAAAAAAAGTAACTACCGCAGTCACCGCCGCCGCCGTCGCCGCCGGTTTTGAATTTTTTGTGACCGGAGGTCTTTCTTCGTTAATATTAAGAAAAATAATGCATACAAAAATATGAAAATCGGTAGTATTATACAGAGATGTTTGATAAACACGCTGATGCAGACAGTTTTCAGATCGAAGAATTATTTTAAGAGATATTTAATGCTAAAGTTGGACAAAATCGTTCCACTAAGAAAGTGTTATAGGAGCAAAAACTGTTCATAGGAATTTAATCATTTTTAGATCATTTTATGCGTTAGAATTTGCCGGAGTGCTGATTGCATTATTTTTTTTATTTTGACTAATTTTTTGAGGTTTTATTTCTACTTTAAATTCAGATTTTCAGCACTTCTAGAGATATTTTTAACAGATTTTAGAAAGTGATATTAATTTAAACTGTTGCCAACTGTATAAACAGCGGAAAAAATAATGTTTGCTTAAAATATATATATATATATATATATATATATATATTTATACGTGTAAATAAAATAAAAATTTATTTACAAGTGACTGTTATAAACAGAAAAAAACTTTTGGAATTAGAATTAAATAATTATGTACAAAAAGCAGGAACTTATTAAATTTACGTCATAAAAACTATAATTACACGTGAATTTTAAGAGAGAAATGAATTTGTAAAACAATAAATTTATTAACATGCGTTAGAAGTCTTAAATAGGAGAAATTACGTCATATTTACGTCACATTACAGTTATTACATAAAATGAACACAAAATAATATTGCAAAACGGTTTAAATTTAGAAATTGCGCTAGACATTTATTTGATATTTTAAGAGGATACTTTTCAACTATTTTTGTTAGGAAAGCGCAAATAATATTACATTTCTAACACAAGTATTTTCACGTGAATATTAAAAAGAGAAAGAATAGTTTGGTCAAAATTACGTCAGATTAAAATCGATTAATTTAAAATGTCTCATTTAAAAGAACTTTCTTTTCACTTTGTTAAAAAATACCAGGAGACAAAGACTCTGTTTACTTAATTCCTTTTATATTAGCTTATTTTGAAATGTTGTTACACGTGTCTACGTCATCAAGTTATTTTTATTTCGACGTTTTATTTGTATATTTTTTTTTAATGTTGTACTAATTTATTTGTTTCTTCGTTATTTAAAATAAAAATTATGTCAATTTGTATAATTTGGCGAGTGGTTTGGCGATTTATATAATTTGGCGAAATTGGTCGACGGGATAATCAAGTAGTACCGCAACGGATTTGGCGTTAAAATTCCCCAATCAAATAGAAATGAATAGAAATCCGTTTATAGAGAGATAACCACTGTTTTTTAAATTATAATTCAATCTTTCGAAATCTTTTTAAAGCCATTCAAATTAGCGTGCATTTAGATTCTACGGTGTCTGGACGGGGGTTGACGAGCGTAGCTCGTAGGGGGCCGAGTCCCCTAGTGTTTTATAAAAAAAAATGAATAAACTTTTTTACGACACTTACGTGTCCAGAATATAATGCATACATATACATTAAAATTTCTGGGACAATGGACTCGGTTTTACCAACGACCCATGTATATTTCAGAAAGCCTTGGTACGCGTTACGAAAACGCCACACAAAGAAGGAAAAAAAAAAGGAAAATGAGAAAAAAAAAATCATCCATTGGCTCGTGGTGTTTCAAGGCTTTCTCAAATATCTAGGGGGCGTTGGTTGGACTCGAACGCTAGAATTCCCGTTTTAAAACTCGATACATTATTTCCGCGCTACTAATGTTTAATATGTATATAAAGTGTTTATCACTTATACTCATGGAACTATGAATAAAGAGGAAATGACAAAGCTTCAAAATGGTGAACCTTCAATTGTAAACGGTTTCGAAGAACTGGATTGTTGACAGGGCATACTTCTAACGTTAAATATGAATCGGAATTCCTTTTTTATTTATAATCTTTATTCGTGCAAAATTTCTGACATAATAAAGAGAAAAAAAAACACTTGTACTTACTGGTTGAAATTTGCCCCTGCGGTAGTCAGACCTTGGGGTTTCTGCCATATTGTGACTACATAAAAAGATCAACTTCAATATCTTTGAATTTTGTTACAAAAGGAGCAAACTTCCACCAGTAAATTATAATAGAAATTTTTACCTCTTTAACATTAGAACGCCTGGAATTTTTGCTCAAGTTTCATAAAAATATTTTACACCAGAATTTTTATTTAAACTAATTTGACTGATTTATTTAACATAAATCTGCGTTTTTAAAATTTTAACTTATTTTGTGAAAGAATACTGGTTCCAATTGACATTTAATCATATGTTTGGAGTCTAATCCACTCCTTGCGGGCGTTCTAGTGTTAAAAGACTTATTATAGCGGAAATTCTCTCATAAATTATTCAAAAATTTCTATCCGTTTTTAAAGGTGTAATTTTACTTGCTTGGTTTTGATGTAAACAAATAATTGCCTCAATCTTGCGACGATAACCTGAGTTACTTTCCATCATGAAAGAGGCAAAATTTTCTATTTCTTTTTACTGGTAAGAATGTGCCCCGTTGGTAATCAGGCGCTGCTCGCAACTGGTTGATACTACACTACATGACTCATTCTCTTTATTCGTAACTCCATTTACACTATTAAATTTCCTTGGGGATTTTCTTTTGTATAGTCGGATGAAACATTGTTTGAAAATTGCCTGAAAATGGTTTAAAAGTGTATAAATAACTAATCCACCGGCTGGTTTGTACGACAATCTATACTGTTCTTGTGACAGAGATTTATAATTTGTGTTGCCAGGTGTTCCGCGGAAATAACGGCTCTAAATACTCTGGACACCACTAATTTCTAACAGTTTATTTCGCCTTCTTGAAACGCAGATAATTCTGCCATTTGATAAGGCGAAGAAGTATACCTTTAAATATCCCAGAGCTTTTGGAGGCCCGGTTAAAGCGGGACACGTGCCAACACTATTTGTAACATAATCCTCGAATGGAATTCCAATCGAACGTAGCCTGTTTAAGTTATAGTTGTTACTTTATCCCTTTAACCACACGCAAATCAAGATTATAATCACCCTGAATACTGGGCCTATGCCCTTCTGTGACTAGAGTTGCCAGCTGTACCGCATAAATCAATGCTCCAAATGTTCTGGACACAACTAATTTCTTACAGTTTATTTTGCTATCTTTAGTCGCAGATAATTCTGCCATTAGATAAGTCCAAGAAAATTACTTTAAAATACTGGCATCCATAGCATTTGGTGACCCGATTTACGCGGAATACCAGAAAACTTTAGCTGTGGCGAAAAAATAGAAATGGAGGTTTTGTATGGTTACATTTTTAATCATTTGCATCGTCACCTTATTAGACACCTGTAATTATTATTATTATTATTTACTTAGGCCTAGTAATTCAAAAGCTGTGTTACAATTCTCTACTCGCACTATGTGATTGGAAAATAAAATTTGATAAACGTAAATATAATTACAGTAGTTGTAGAGTTCACTTAAACATGGTTAACGAATTTAATGTATATTAAAATTTAAATACATTATCAATTGCGATAAAATATAAAAATGACTGATGGTTTAGAAATCATTGAACAAAAATTGGCGTACTTTTACATATTTCATAAATATTGCGATATTTTATTGCTTGATTCTCAGCATTGTCGTGTGGATTATTTTTCCGATTTG
Source organism: Maratus speciosus (assembly GCA_963932465.1). NCBI lineage: Eukaryota > Metazoa > Arthropoda > Arachnida > Araneae > Salticidae > Maratus > Maratus speciosus. Next base: position 237,460,128 of record OZ010794.1, on the reverse strand, counting down.
AAAATACCAATTAGGAAAAGTTATAGCAGAGATAAACCTTACATTAAGCATGTCGTGGTATCTAGATATGAAATATAAATTCTTGCATTACCTTCTTTGGATTCGGATGACAGTTTAGAGGAAGAAACGCTGCCATTTCTTGATACACGAACGCGTCTTTCTCCGACAGCTGTATCATGTCGTCCAACACAAGAACTCTTCCGAAAAAAGTGCTTCAAGAAAGAAAATAGCAGAATTAATGTGTCGCACATTTAATTTTTCCTTCTTAGTTAATTGATTTTTAAGCACAGTAAAGTTCAGAAACAAGCAATTAAAAGAACTCAATCGTATATTCAAATGTAAGATGCCCTATAACTTTTTTCAATTAGTATATTTTTCCAGTAATTTGCTATATCAAATTCTATATCTGCTCCAAATAGCACTTACAATCATTAGAACCCCACCCATCAGAAACATCTCAATAACTATTAAAGATTCTGAAGCCAAGTTACTAAAATAGAAGTTTATTGACATGTTTTTTTTTTAATATGTACTTAAAATCGTGAATCATAATAAACTTCAGTTAAAATAAAAATTAGATGATTACTTAAGTTATAGAAGTTAATTGAGTTTCCTCATATTTGACAGTTATGAGATTTCAAACATACAGATCAAACTTAAATCAATTAAATCACCCCCTTGAGGGGCGGTGGGATATATTATACTCCAGCTACGATTAATGAAGTTCTGGACCAGAAATATTTTATTAAATTTTACTTTTGTACCTTTGGTGGAAAAGATCCGTAAAATTGCTTTTCCTTATTTTGCAATATTTTTTTAAGATTCCGGTGTTAATGCGATATTACAGAAACGCAATTACTTGCCCCTCAAGGTTTAAAGCAGGGGTGTCAAACTGTGGCCCGCCGGATACCACTAAAATTTTAAAGAAATATTCAACAAGTTGAATCGCAGCAATTCGACGATTAGATAAGTCAAAGATAACTGTAAAATTTTACTGGTATACAGTGGGCCACAGTTTGACACCATTGTTTTGAAGTATAAATTAACATTATATTCAATATAAGTAATTATTATATCATAAATCCTAATTAAAAATTTCTCTAGCTGACATTTATTCTTAATTTATAATCATAAAATTTAGGATTGACTGTCGGTGATGCTTTTCCCTTAGAACTTTAAATTCAGGCAGACTCTTACGAGCTACCCTTGTCAACAGACACGGGATCGGGCTGCTGGGAATTGATTCCTGCGGGGTACCGCATTTCGATGACTGTGATCTCCATCTAATATGCCCCAGAAGCAACGTATGAACGAACTGTGTGTGTTTTTATAAATAACAATGATGTCTTACATGACCTAAACCTAGTTTATAACATTTCATCTGTAAAATATCCCAGTAAAGAACCTTCGAAAAGAAATTGTCTTCAGTAATTAGTTATTAACAATGTAGGCTTACACATCCGATAGTACATATTAAATTAAAACAGAAATTCCAATTTCTATGTCCCAGTTTAATATCTATGTTTCGGAAATGGAGCACGAAAACTATAGTTTGCTTTAGATGGAAATATTCACATAATTTGTATGAAGTACCTGCCATTCTTCGATTTAAATAATCTAACTATTTATTTTTATTTAAAAAAATTGAACCCATTTTTTTTTAATATGGTGACATTAAGTATCGCAATAATAAACATCTTTAAATCTTATATATATATAATATTATACATATTGTGTAAGAGATTTGTAAATAAATAAAAAAAAACGCATCCGCGCATTAAGTTGCAAGATCGTAGAATCAGTTAGAAATATAAGGTTGTTGTAATATTTCGAACATAACAAATAACTGATTAAATCATGTATCAGATGTCATTTGTTGACATAAACGTAAAATAAATGTTTTCGCATTTCATATTTAATGCATAGGATTTGTTCAATAATAAAGCACTTACTTTTCAAAAATCAAAATATCTTGGTATTTCGACTTCTCGTGGAAAAGAATTTTCTCGATTTTATATCCAACAGCTAGATCTCCCTGATTGGTTCCGGGTTCGGTATACCATCCTTTCATGAAATTGTTCAAGCCTAAAAGCAAAGAATTATTAAGTAAGAAATGAAGAATGGATTTTACAACAAATTGTGATATTGTCAATTGTTTTTAGGTGCGTTCGTAATTATGTAAATACGTAGCACCTATATTAGTCGATCAGTCCGTCCGTCTGTCTGTCTGTAAGCATATAAGAGAGCAAAAACTACCCAACCAAATGGTCTGAAATATTAAATATATAATTGTTGCAGAATTTTGTCGAGTCATTTCAATTTTTATGAAAATCGGATGTATAGTTTAATTACAGGGACAGTCAAACTTTTTCTGTTATATTACGGCCAATGTGAAAAAATTATTGCAAGTGCATTTTAATGATGTTACAGCCTTCCTAATGATCTGATATTTTAAGCATATAATTGTTTCAAAATTTTCTCGAGCCATTTCAAATTTTATGAAAATCGGACGCATAGTTTAATTACAGGGACAGTCAGAAATTTTCCGTTATATTAAGGCCAATGGGAAAAAAATATTTCAAGTGCATTTTAAGGATATTACTGCCTTTCTAACAGTATGAAATTGACGTGCACTTTTGAAATGCACTAAAATAGACATTCAGTACAATAGGCCAGGGTTCGTACGGGTGCTTGAATTTCATGACTAAGAAGTTCTTCGGTACCAGTATTTTCTTATGGAAAATCTTTCCTGAAATAAGGCGAAATTTAGTTCATTCAAACTAGATTTAATTTTCTGTAAAAAGAAATTCTGATATAGAGTCTTGAAAATAACGGTACCCGTACGAACCCTGTATGCGGTGAAAAAAATATTTATAAAACTAGTTATAGTACAAGCGCGCCTCATTTGCCACGTTTGACGTGTAATTTTCGACTTTTTTTTTTCATAAGCTTTGGCCAAATTATAGAGCAAAAAAAATTTTCAGATCGAATTTCAAAATAGCTGAACAATTTACCCTTCAAGATTTTATCTACCATCCATTATCCGAGAATCAATAGATATATTTTTACGCATCGAAAATATTTGCAATGGTTCAGCGTCCCTTACCTAATATTTGGAAAGAGATGGTATGCAGGTTTAGTAGTAATAGTAGAAATTAATTCACACTCACAAATATTCAATTTCATTTTATTTTGTGTTTGCAAAGATTTTCATTATGCATGAAGTTTCGTGGCAGTATTTACCAAGTTCTTGTTCCTATTTCGTATGCATATGAAAACAGTTTGGGCAGTTATTTTGTACGAAAATAATCTACATTGGTTATATTATACATGATGTCCATAAACGAATGTCCCAGATATAGATTTTAATAGTATCAACTATAAGCGTTGTAGAGAGATTGTTCAAGGTAAACAATAAACAGTAACTTATTTAGACAAGCGCTAGCTTTAGACAAGCTTTAGACAAGCGCATGTGCAAGTACTGCTTTGTTATTTACTCTCTTGCAGTGCGCCATACGGAAAATGGCGACTCCAAAACGTAAAGAGTTATTGCTGGTCTAAAGATTTAACTCTTTCGAGGGCGGTGTCCTTAAAAAAGGACACCTAATTTTAATTCCAAAACTGTCAGTTTGTACCAAGAATATTTAATTGTTTTCTTTTTATAATGTACGTGATAATAAGCAAGTTCGTATTTTCTAATACAGTAAACTCTCGACTATCCGGCCTAATGTGGCGGAAGGGTAGGCCGACTAGGCCGGAGTTCTGTAAATATTTACTGATTTCCTTCACCCCCATTATATTAAAAACACATGTTACACATGTTAAGATAAATTTTATATATACAGTATATACAGTTTCAAAATATGCAAAACATTAACGTAAAACGTAAGCCTAATTCGTAAAAAAATGAGTAAATCTTATTTTACTGTTTACTAATAAATGGTTGCACAAATATGAAAAGTTATGCATAAGATAAAAGAATCAAAAAATTGTTTTTTGTTTTTGAAAAAGTAGTTGATAGATGACTACGGCATCCTGTTAGCCCTCATCCGCGACACAATGTTTCTCCATTTACACAAGCAGATAATATCAGCTAATGTCGCTTCTTCCGGCTGACTCGTAGTTTTTCCTCCATAGTCACTACAACATTTTTTCGTTTATCACCCATTTCGTTAATCTTTAATAAATAAACACGAAGCACACCAAAAGACTTTACGAAAGTACTAGGATAAGCGGAAAATAACGTCTGCACTTGTTCCATTGCACAACTGACAAAACAGGTTATCAATCCTTAACCTCCCTCCCTTTCTGTCTGTCTCTGCTAGTGCATTTTGCAATTCCTACTTACTCCTTCTTGTCGTGAGTTAGCACTTTCCTACGGACGGGAACCTGCCTGTTTTCAGCTGCTTGCAACATTTCTCATTTTGTTTTATTGGGCCGGATAGTACGGAGGGCTGGATAGTCGAGAGCCGGACAGTCGGGGGTTTACTGTAATTTCATTTATAAACTCTTGTGCCAGTCCATTATTTCATCCGTTTATAACTTCGTGTAGGAAAGGCTTAAAAGCAGTTAGAGCCATGCGATTTTTTCCTCCGGAGCTTTATAAAGGATCTGTCCACGCTACGCTGCTACCTAATCGTGTTCGAGAGTTGAGACACATAATTGTAGAGGCTATTGTTTCCATTACTCTGAACTTGTTAATCGAAGTGTGAGAAGAATTGGAATTTAGGTTTCATGGGTACCGTATAACTAAAGATGAATATATTGAACATTTGTAAGAAATCCGAGGTTAGTTTACCTTCAGTTTGATGTGTGATTTGTTGCAAATTAAACTGTTATAATATATTATTGAAAATGGGACATTCTTGTATTGACATCCTGGATTCTGTCGTGTTATTTCTTGATGGCTATGCACAATTAAAATCATTTATATTTTTGTAAATAACTTTTATTTTTATAAACTTGTAATGAATAAAAGCAAACTAAAAACATTGTATCATTTTAATTGATTTGCGATTGCTCTATAGATAGTTATGCATCAACCGCGTGCAGAAGTTTGTCAAAATACTCGTATGTTTCTTTTTGTTTATCGGTAACATATACAGTATTTCTATGTTTCCATGTGCTACCTCATTCAATCCTTATACCATTTTACTTGTTCCCTTTCAATTAATTTTAAATTTAACTTGCAAGATCGAAATGACAATTATAATATATGATCTCGCTTAGCAATAAATGATACAACGACGTTTTTGTAAAAGTGCACGCATGTTCTATCCTTCATATTTGTTTCAGCGACTGAAAATTTGATAATTTTTCAGTGTTTTCAGTTTTGTTACCTGCCTTTAAAATGCATCGAATGTGCCTGCTAAATGTATTCGACCTCTATTCGTTCATATGTGACTAATTCTAATTTTGAAAATTTGAGATATTAAATTTTCGCATCAAAGCGATTGATATGCGTAATATCTAAAATGATAAAATTAGAATTATGCGATATTTGAAGTTTCTGTTGGTAATATTTATGTCAGCCGATTATCTGCTCGAGGGATATAAGCAAAGCCTAATTACCAACGGGGCACATTCCCACCAGTAAATAGAAACAGAAAATTTTGCCTCATTCATGGCAGATATTTTACATTAATACGCCGTTTATATAAGGCGTTTGGTGTAATTTATTGGTGTAAGTTTGCCCTATTGAAAATCAAGCTCTGGATAAAGGGCCGAGGGGGAGTGCCCTCTGAGGGGGATATTTCTAAGGAAACCTAATCCTTATTTACGCATGGAAATCCAAGGTTCAAAGGAAACCACGGAAAATTCCAAACGATTAGGCCTACGTGCACAATTGGGATCGAACTTAGCACCTCCCGTCTACCAGCTTCGAAAGCAGATCCTCTCGGTCACTGGGGGGAGGGGGGTATGCGATATTTGAGACTACATATTGAGGTCAAGCGATATCTATAATTTGTATATTGAATTTATTATTATCTCTAGTGTGTGTTATTGCTAACAAGTAATATGACTGAAAACTCTTCATTTTGCAATATTCATCGAATGTAAACATGTTGATTTAAAGCAATTACACATAATTGCATTTTATTAAATGCGAGAATGATTTACCAAGTTTTTAAAATTTAATTGATGAAGATACCTAATGATAATTATCTTACCAAACTGATCTTTTATTTTGGCGATTTCTTTTGCATAGACCTGCAAGAAAAACAGGGCGATAACTATAATTAAAATTTGTTATTTAACATTAAAAACATTTTACTTAATGCTGAAAACTACTATAATATGAATACTTAAAATACTTAAAGTATGACAGATGGAAAGGAATTAATATTCAATTAAAATGAATGTGAGTAAGTCTGAAGATCCATAAATGCTAGAAAGTTCTTGTATCTAATAGTTCCAAGAATCATATATAAATGAATAGATGCCATCTTTTACTTTTTTGTTACTAATAAAATTTAACCCTTTCAGGTGCAAAGTACTTTAATTGGTAAAATACTGAAATAATTGAATGACACAAGAATTTAGAAACAAATTTATTTGAAAATAAGTAAATAATTCTTTTTCGTGTACTTTACAAAGGGAATTTTTTTCATTTCCAACGTTTATGTGCGATGTGGCATTTAGGGATTGAATTTAAGTGGTCCAAAAAACAAACAACCTCTCTTCAAGGGAAAAATTGTTAATTATTCAATCGCATAGTTCCTCGCTAGGACAAATGTTACTAACATTAGTGAAAAGAAAAAAAAAGTAAACTGTGGCAGCTATTTAATAGTGACATAAGTAAACATGCACATTTCAGGAACATAACGCGAAACATATCACAGCATTTAAATTGTTCCTCATAGGAGAATTTGCCATGCCAGTATAGGCCATTATTATTTTTTTTAATTTGGACAACACTTCCTAAATCCAAGGAATAATCCCGAAATCGAGATTAACCTGTTTATTTTAACCCCTTAATTCTCGCTCACGTGATATTCACGGGCAGTGTCTTTTATTCAGAATGTCCGATTCCCAACAGTTTTACAAAATAGTATAACTGGCTAGTATGGTATAAATTTACCTGTCATTAAATAAGGCGAATATTTCTTTTTCAGAAAAGTGGTGTCAATAAGCAATCTGAAGTTTAGAACCGTAATTTAATGCGACCGTTAAGGGGTTAAAATAAAATAAACACATGGATGTCGCGGCACTGATGGTCTGTTTCCTCAGCCGGATTTGAAAGCGGGAAAATTGTTCACGTTTTGAGAGGTACAAAAATAGTTCTAAAACTTTCATGGCATTTTCGTGTCTTTTTTTTTCATAGCCCTATTTATCCCATTGAACCTTTAGTAGGGCATATTACTAACAGGAATTGATTACCGCCAGGGGAAACCCCCACTCAGGGTCTGATTACCAACGGGGCACATTCCCACCAGTAAAAAGAAACAGAAAATTTTACATCATTCATGGCAGAAATTCTACATGAATACGGCGTTTAGATAGGGTGTACATTTCTTTTAAAATGTATTAGTGTAAATGTACCCCGTTGGCAATGAGACACTGCTCCGACTAGTAAATTTATATAGAATTTATTCTCTTTATTAAAACACCAGATCACTGCAAAATCGGCTTATACCTGCATTTTAATGTAACTCTAACTTCTTTATATGCGTTTTTAAACTTAACTTTAACTTTTTATATTTTAAATTTAAGTTTTTAGTTATGGATTCTATCATTAATATTTTTTTCTTAATTATTATGTAGTTTTTCACAACTACACATTTTCTTTTTCCCAATGACTCATTAATTTGTAATACATCATATCTTCAGCCTGGGCAGTGTTGCCAGTGGGCTACTTTTTTTAAATTCAGATTTCTTGATTGCCACCACTTTTTTGAAACAGAAAAACTATCTTTGTTTTCGCCTTAATTAATATGTCATTAAACAAGGCGCATTTTACTATTTCAAAAAAGTGGTGCCAGTCAAGAATCTGAATTTTAAAAAAAGTAGTCCATCTGGCAACCCTGAGCCTAGGTGTTAAGCTGTCAGCAGCTAGGAATCCCCACAAAGCTGCTCTACTGTTCAGCACTGCAAAATCTCAGTGATAAATAATGACAGAAACAGGTATTCATTTTCACAGGTGCAGTTTACTTTGTGGATTGTCAGTCTCTGCGTTTCCGCCATATTGTTAAAACCTATTTTCAGTACCAATATAAAAGATTATAAAACCTGCGCAAACTGATACCAGTAAAAATAAATAGAAAATTTTATTTTATTTGTGAGACAACATTTTCATGAATAAGGCGCATAAATAAGAACTTTTCTGGTGGGGAGTTTGCCCCGGCGGAAATCAGAAACTATTGAACCGATAAAAAAAAAAAAAAGGTTGTAATCTTGTGACAACTTCCTCAGTTAGTTCACTCACAATAACTTGACATCAAATAACACTTAAAAGAAATAGTTACTACTATTCAAAAGTGTTTACTAATATATTTTTGTAGTATAATGCATTCAAAATTAATTCACTTCCTGCACTCGTCCCGCACGGGTGCGGACATGGAGACAGAACTTCTTATCAACAAAACAGGTGGACAACACTCTTTCCCTTTTATTTACTAGTAAACACAAGTATCATTTCAAAGTTTCTTCCGATATGGTTTCTCGAACAGCGTATTATATATGCATACGCATATGACAGAAGAATATGAATGCTAAACGCTCAGGTATTCCATATTTTGGAAATATGTAGTTTTATAATCATTTTATGATTTTAATAATTTCTTTGTGTCTTCATAAAAATAGATAACATGCTATTTTAATATAAAGAGAAAATTACGAATAAAAGAAAAAATGTTGGTTTGGTCAAAAAAGATAACGATATCCAAAGACAACCATCACCTGCCCCTAGAGATATCTTAGGATATCATGTAACGGACTCCCTTCCACTCTAAAATGATAACGTCCTATACGCCACAGCGCCTATAGTCTCAACTTAAGACTATGTCGCACAGGAATACACAGACATATTCATTAAAATTTAACATTTAAAAAATGAATTCAGTTCCTTGCAACCACTGGAATTAAATAAAAATATTTTTTGTATGTAATAGCAAAAGTCTATTTTTATATAAAGTTAATATATTAAACCAAACTTGAATATAAAAAAGATAAACTTCAAAAAGAAAAAAAGTGGAAAGAGTATTGCTAAGAAAATACTATTACATAGGTGCCAAGATACCACTAATGTTCCGTAATACGTGGGTTTATTTGACCCAGATTTAGTACGTGTCTTACCAGATATATTTTTTTTTAAAGATACAAATTTAAATGAATTCCGCATAAAACCCTGAAATTAAATTAATAAAAATTCATCAAATAAATTTCAGGGCTCGAAACGTGTTTAACTAGGTCCAAAGAGTCACCATATTACTATGGAATAGTGGGATGTTGCCACCTGTAACAGTTATGATGTCTTTTTGGGCTAGCGCTTAAAATCAAGTCGAAACAATAAAATGTACTGCATGCAGAACATAGATTTCGATAAGGTAAAATTTCCCTTCAGCCATAAAGCTTAAAGTATTTTGAAACAACCTTCTTTGTGGAAGCAGCTTGTTGAGAACATTTAACCCTTTTATCACCGCGTTATATATGTGAAAATACAGAAAAGTCTATGTTACTTTTACAGCAGCTTCAACAGAAGATTTTATTTATTGCTGCTACCTCACATAATAGCATTTAATATAAATTGTTAATAGAATCCTCAACGGACTGTTATACAGAGTTATTTTTTCATGTCAAACTTTTATTTATTATTTGAGCAGTTTTGCATCATTATTGCTAAAATGAATTTCGTAATTTTTCTAAAATGAAAAATGTTGGAGAGATTCAAAAATAAGAATATTTTATACATAATTTTAAGTTTACCTTTCGATATATTGTTCAGCAGTTTGAAAAAAACGGTTCCGAGAAAAACACGAAAGAATAATAAGTACCGCGTCAACGAAACCAAATATATTTTTAACACCTTGAGGGGTAACGTTTAACTAAAATTGCACCAGAAACTTTTAATTTAGTTTCACTTTATAACTTTAGGTGAAAAAAGTTGAAAAAATGCTTTTCCTTTTTTTGAAATAATTTTTTTTTCAAATTTCCGGTGGGAATTCAGCATTACACAAATAAAATCGCTTGTCCCGCAAGTGGTTAATTAACTTCAAGATGAGGTTTCTGGACGTCTTCCGGTGATAACGCGATGTCCTCCGACCCCTAATGAACAGCTTTTTGCAATTTTCTGGCCATTTTAATATCTTGTTGTGCGCCGATGTTGGTTATAGATACTCTCTGAGAATTCAAGTTCTCGAATAAGCGCAGCGCTATAAATACGAAAATAATTTGAATTTCGTAATGGTTAACCCTTTCAGGGTCAAAGCATTTTCAATGCTAAAGTGTTGAAATAAATAAATGGCACCGGAATTTACCAACTAATTTAACTGGAAATAAGAATAACGCTATATTTCACTTTCACATTAAGTGGAAAATATTTTCTCAAAATTCTGGTGCAATTTTACCGTTTGAGAATTAAAATTAAGTGATATCTTTATGAAACCACCACAACTGAAAGGGTTAAATGCTTAAATTATTCTTAAAATTATAAACATTTTATTTAGATAATTTTCGATTTTTTGAAAATTTCAAGGTTTTGTAACGTTTAACCCGTTGGGGACGAGCGACACGTATACGTGCCGCATGAAGCGCTCAGAATCCTTGCTTTTCCTCACCAGTAAAATTTTACTGTAAAATTTGCCTCATTTAATCAGCGCATTTTCTCGATTCACGAAGATACAAATTTCTGTTTTTAAAAAACGGTGACAAAAGATTAAAAATTTCGTAAAAGGCTACCGTGCCGAAGGGGTTAAAACATGTTTCTGACAGTTGTCAAAAAGACAAAAACTAAAAAGCCTATTATGTATGTAAATTTTAATTTTCCGAAGAGGGATATTTTTTTTTTCATTTTTCTCTGTCGATCTCATTCAAACATATCGGACAAAAATGTTAAAAATGATGTTCGTTTAGAGAAAACAACAACAATAACAACAAAAATACTTATCCATTAAAAGGCTGAATTTTTCTTCGTTCCAGAAATTGCGTAATTCAGAAATCGGAATTCACACCAGAAAAATCTAAATAGTAAATTTTCCTTATTTTAATAACGAAATGCCGGTTATAATTATGACTCCCTATTGCCCTTGCAACACGATCACCTCGATACTGGATGTTAACACATTGTACGCGGGTAATTTTTCGAAAATGAGCACTAAATATGCGTTCACAAATGCCACTGTAAATTAAATCCTGCTCACAACCAACAAGAAGCAAGGATACTTGGATTACACCTTTTTTCGTCCCTACAAAATTTCCGGTACTAGTAATAATTTCTGTCCCCAGCCAACAAGAACGTATTTTTACGTGCCCCACATACAATGTGCTAAGTTGCTACGCAACTAGGTTGTCCATCATCAAGTTCACATTGTTCCATTGTTCCATTTATGTTATTAAATAAATCAAAAATTTTCATTTTAAATTTCTGGTGTGGATATGGAATATGTCAATAAATAAATCCACGGAATCGGAAACACTGATAAATGATATTATACGCATTAAGGGTTAATACTTAAACTTAATTCATTTATTAAAAAATGTAACGAAAACATGATGATGATTTACTGTGACAAATTCAAATTCAATGACTAAATTAATAGAATACAGTCATCATGAATATAATATATATATTTTTTTAAATTCACATATTTATGATTTCCGTAATCAAATTTAAAATAGCTATTATAAACTATTAGTCTAAAAGTATTATTCGACAGTTGGTAATATTTTGAAAGGAAATAAATAAATGAAAATAAAACTGAAATTTTAATTTATCGTAAGGTATTTTACAATAACAAAAGAGGAGTTCAAATTCTACATCCGTACTTAACCCGTTCGGGTCTGGCGCACTATAAATGCACATGTCTTTTAATTGCGTATTATTTTGTCTTACTAATTACGTGTGTTATTATCAACATATATATAGTATACGTGTAGTATAATGATAGTATATGTCTATCTATTTCTGTTTATAACTTCATTTATAGTTTGGCATTTAATAATAATAATAGTTTGCATAATTCTCTTTACACTGTTGACGATTCTTTAATTTCAAACATGTATCTTCAAATATAAAATATTGGCTACATTTCCGAAAAAACCATATGTGATTAAGGGCAAAAAAATATCAGAAAGTTGTAATAACTATTAAATCTTGTTGTAATATGATATTTTCAAACCTTGACAAGAAATTCTTCCTTAGCATATTGCCATATGAATATCAGGAGTCGAACTATTAACCGTTTGAGTGGCAAGTACTTGTGTTTGGGTACCGTCGAACTCTCATCGGAATCTTTAAAAAAATATTGCAAAATAAGGAAAAACTATTTTACGACTTTTTTCACCAAAGTTAGAAAAGTATTTTTTTTTTTTTTGGTGCAAAACTTACTTAATCGTAAGTGGGATAAAATATATCCCACCACCCCTCAAGGGGTTAAGGGATTTTTTCAGGAGTAATGTCACTATCTGTTTATAGAAAAATAAATCAAACTTGAACGCGCGAAATTTCGCCTTATTTAACTCCTTGGGGGGTAAGTGATTGGGTTAATGTAATTTTGAACTCACAACGGAATCTCTGAAAAATTCTATTTCAAAATAAGTAAAAGCAATTTTACGCCTTTTTTTTCCACCAAAGTTAGAAAAGTAAAATTTCATAAAATTTTTCTGGTGTAAAACTTCATCAATCGTAGGTGGCATATAATATATACCGCCGGCCCTCAAGGGGTTAAGAAGGCATTTTTTTCATAAGAAAATACTGGTGCCGAAGAATTTCCTGCTCGTGAAATTTCGGGACAAGTACGACCCCTGGAATATGAATTGAATATAACGCAAAATATCTACACTCGTTAGATTTCAGACCGTTTCATACACATTAAACTTCAGTAAATCTACTTGTATAGGTACCATTAAAGGGAGACATAAGTGGAACTTTTTGCAAAAAAAAAAAAAAAAAAAATTGGTTTTATTGGCATCAATTTTGTTGTATGCACATGTTGTCAAAGTACAAGTAAAAGTCTTTTTTATAAAAAAACTGGTACTAATCGAATAAAATTCGTGTAAGAGATGCTGGTCCGGAAGTCAAGTGGAAAGTGACATAGAACCAATAAGGGTTTAAACATTACCTAATTTACTTTATGAAACTAAACAATTATCCAAGCGTTTATATATACTCTAATTCATGTGTTTGGTAAAATTGTGTGAGAACTTCACACAAGTTAGAATTGTCTAAGTTTTATGTCTCTTCTGAGAATTAGTACTTTTCAGGTAAAAATACTACCATCTCATAAAGTACTCGAGAGATTTTGATACTTTGTTTGGTGGTAGAGAGTAAATAGAAGATCATACATGACAGACTGTTAAAAAAAAATTAATAAGTTTCAAAAAAAAAAAAATTCTCAAAAAATTGAAAAATTCTGAAAAATTGACTATGCTCTAAAAGAAAAAGGTTTAGTCGCAGAACAAAGCTATCTACCATAAATCTTGAGCATAATACAGTGAATATGGACTTCAAATTTCACAAAAATCGGTCGAGTAGTTTCCGTGTATACGGGACTTAAAGTTGGAATATTTTCCATAGGATTGCCCTCATCTTGTCTTCCCTTAACATTATTAATGTAAAAGTAACTTTTTTCTCAAAATTGAAAAAAAAAAATATCAGATCAGAAAGCGTTAAGATGTGAAGATCTCTACTTAAATATTACCTAGTGTTTGAATCTGCTGAAAAAGATTTTTGAAGGGACGTGCATTTAATCTTACCACGTTCACTGCCGCAAAAAGTAAGAATTTTCAAATTTCTTCTCTAAATTCGTTTACCACCACAAATTCTGAAAGGTAAATTTAGCTTACTAATACAGCTAAATTTTTACCTATAAATAAGACAATTTTTTTAATTTTAAAATAATGGTGAGAAAGTAATAAATTAAAGCCACGGATATTAAAGCTACGAGTATACTCGTAGCTTGGCAGTCAACGTGATACACATTTATAGAGAATTTTACATGAAATTTAGTACGCAGAATCGCAGCGAAATGCAACTATCCTTAAAAAAAATATAGATGGAATTTACCTCCGAAGCCATGATCGTTCTAATTCTCGAATGAATTCTTTAAAATAAAAAAGAATAAACAGACATCAGAGTAGAAGTGAAACATTTATCAGCCGTCTGAAGTAGGACGTCATATTAGAAAAAAATAAATATTTTAAGATAGGCGTGGTTTGCGAATCTATTTTAAGGGATAATATTTCAAAATATCGTCGCCTCCGTGCAACAGCAAGCCGACTAATAATAATCGAAAATCAGATGTCTGACTTACTGCTTGAAAAACTGTGTCTGCATCTGGTGGAACAGTAGGGAATTTTCATAAAAGACATCTGAGATATAGTATGAAACATAACTTTGTCTTTCAAAAGGTATTCCACTATATGAAACACGATTTCTCATTGTCAGACAATTCATTTGTTATTATTACTAGATCTGCTACTGTTGCGACGATATATATCAGAGTAACCCACTTTTGGTCTACGTATTTTTGTTGTTGTTGCCAAAAATCGTGTAACACAATTCAGGATAAGCCATAAGTTGTTTTGAGAGGTCCTAAAACCGGACAAATACAAGCTAGTGCAGGGCCTAGATTGTGAAATCAACAAATATTAACCCATTAACTGCCGAAACTATAACAAAGGGATCTTCAACGTTTTTGCTGAAAAAAAAACGTTTAAACACCACAAAATGTGAAAGAAAATCGCTTTTATTATTAGTCATAGTTTCTATTTTTAAAAATAGGTATTTTTTTAAATTTAAAAATAGTGGTACATTGATAGTTAATTTATGAAATGCGTTTTTATTTTGAATGGTGCATTAATTTAAAATATTCTGCAGCTGTCATATTCTTAAAAAAATTCTTCTCAGTACATAAATGGAAAAAAAAAATTGTAGGCCATTTACGTAAAAAATCCCCCCAATGTTGTTTTTAGACTCGGAATATTCCCTTCGTAGAGAATAACAATTCAATAAAAAGCGCATATTAACACTTGCACCAATTTTGACTTTTCAAATAGTAAGACTTCGATTTGTTACGTTATTTGAGTTCCTCGGATAAAGATAGCCTTTTAAAAGGCATAGTTTATATAAATTTTGATAGATTTTATATTATTATTAGAGTATAGTTTACATCATTTTCATACTAAACTTTCATACAGTTATAAAAGGAAATGTATTAAGAGCATATCCAAAAATTAATAAAAATTTAATTAAGGTTTCAAACAGTTAAAAAAAAAAACCTATTTGAAACCAATTAAATTATAAAGGAAGTTAACTTATAAAATAAATATCTCCAAATTATCCGTGTTTAACCTCTTGAAGGGCGTTGAGGCCCTCACGGCATCACATAATTTAAATCCCTATTTGTCACATTGGCACCCGAATTTTGTAATGAAAATTTCACTTTTATTAAATACGCAAAAATGTAATTTTGCTTGTTTACGAATAAATTTTCTTGTACATACTGGTCTCAATCAATTATTTTCAACATTTTACGAATACAAGTACCTTGCCCCTGAAAAGGTTAAAAAAAGTTTCGTGTTTGCTCCATGTCGTTAGCTCGAGGAAAATATTCCATCTTGTGCTGCGTTTGTAACCTTGTCAACATGTAATATTGAGTAGTTCCAGTCTGGGTATCATTCCATGTGGTTTAGTCAGTAGAATGTCACTCCGTCATACTCAGATAGCATTTTTAATTTTCAGAAAATCTGCAGCAGTCTTTCTTTGAAAACCTGCAAAGTTGCAGCAAGCTCAGCATGATAAGATTGAAAGTTCGTAACAAGACTGCAGCAAGATAACGCAAAAGCCGAAGTCACCACACTTTAACAGTAGAACACCCGGAAGGATTCGATCCGACTCCGACCATATGCATAAATGTCAACTGGAACCAGAAATTTTTTCATAAAATAAGTTAAATTTAAAGAACGCAGATTTTCGTTAAATAAATCAGTCAAATAATTTTAAATGAAAATTCTGATGTCAAACATTTTTATGAAACTGGAGTAAAATTTCCGGGCGTTCTAGTGTTAAACTTACAGCTAACTTGTCGTGCAAGTCAAATCCATGCTGCATCAAAGTTATTGCAAATTAACGGCAAACAAGTAATCAAAAACACTGTAGAATATTAATCTTTCCACGCCCACTATCTGTTTATAACTGTTACACCATAATTTAAAACCCTTCAGAGGGATCCTCAGACCTGATCAGGTCTATTGATGCGAAAACAAAGCGATATAAGTAAGCGTCCTATCTTAAATGGGAGAAGTAACCGCAAGATTAAAAGCGAGGTCACATCTATCAAGGTCATGCGCCACGTAGCGGATGGAGTGTGAACTACAGGTAGATACCTAACTGTTTTCTTACTGTCACCACTAAAATTGTAAAGTTTTTTTCAGCTTGATTAATAACTGAAGTGCTTCTGTAAGGCGAAGAAAATTTCGTAGTGTCAAGCGCGCCTGGATGCCGCTCTTGTTACGCCATTATTTTGCAATAAATGTGGCAAACAAAATTCATTTTCTTGAGTGACTGAAGATTTAGAAAATACGCGCCACACTAAAAGCCCGCGTATGTGAATTATCACTCCGTCCACAAGGTGGCGCAACTGTGTTAATTTACGCCTGATTCCAGCATTAAGTTTGTTCGCTTACTTATAACGCTTTGATGCGAAAACGCCGTCATAAGGTGCACGCGTCGTTTTCACCACCATAAACAAATTAAGGTAATAATTGCACTTTTCAATACGAGCCTTTTTTTTTTTGGTATTTGATAACTATAGCGTTTAGAAAAGTGGTGCCAGCCGAATTAAATTTCTGCAATTTCTGCGTATAAGATGATTCAATATTCTCTCAACATAGGGATTTTTTGCTTTCGTCACTTCCATGAATTAAAGACAGTCTTGCCATCAGTTTCACAACATGCAAGTAGGGGATGGTATACCTTGCGAGAAATTTGCAGCGAATTTCTCAATTCAAATTTGTTACGACAACATAATCTCAGAAAAAATCAAACTTCCTACTAATGTTCATGCTATCTGGGTACTGATGACTCGGGTTCTATGGACTATGGCATCTGTTTCGCTATGTTAGCTTTTGCGCCTTTTAACCCCTTAATTCTCGCTACCCTCATATTCTCAGGCTGTGTCTTTTACTCAAATTGTTTGATTCCCACCAGTTTTATAAAATACTGAAATTGGCTATATTTAAGTCTCGTTCTTCCTGTCATTAAATAAGGTGGATATTTCTTTTTCATAATAGTGGTGCCAATAAGCAATTTTAATTTTTCAACCGTAATTTAATTCGAGCGTTAAAGGGTTAAGTAATTAAAATATGAAGTGGGAATTTCATTTCAAATATAGGCCATTATCACTTCTTTATAATCGTAGCAATTGTAAAGAACTTTAGACTAATTTGGTAGTTTTCTGTAATTTTGGATTAATTAGCGTGTTGTTCACTTATACATCCATGACCTCAGCTTTTGAAACTGTAATTTATAAGGTTCTATTTTAGTTGTCACGAGAAATAATATTTTTTTTAACGTCTGCATTCGACTTTTAACTTTAAAGATGACACCAGATGTTTATATTATCTACTTGTAACTTGCCTGGCGTTATCTTAATGTGCAGTCAAGAAAATGTCTTGTGACAGTTACACTATTTCGAAATATTGAAACATGTCATTTGCGTTTTATATGCGGGTGATCGAGAAATTTCATATACCCAATGCCCCGAATGATTAGGATACACTGTTCTAGAATGATTTGTGTAATAAGAACGCTTGCCAATGTTATCAGACGTAAAATTAAAATACTGCTTTTTAATTATTACTTTTAAATGAACCTTACTTATTAATATCACTAATACAATGTTGAAACATGACCTAATTGTTATTTATTTTTATTTTTGCGTGTTTAGGTGAAAGTGCATAAGAATGAATTGTTTGTTAATTAACACTAGAAAGGCCGGACGTTTTACTCAAGTTACATCTATTAATTTGTGTTCAATATATACAATTGACTCGTATATAACTTAGCTTTTATAGGCTTGTCCAAGTAATATCACTGCAGATCAACGAACCAAAATTAAACGAAATGTATATAATCTCAAATTTTTTTCTTCCACCTTATATATTTTGTTAAAATTATAATTTATAACATTTTTTGTATATGCTAATTGAACAAAGTGATATGCACATTTGTTAAACAATTTCACCTGCAATCTATAATAAGGAGAATATGGTAATTACAAATTATGTATTTGTAAACATCGTCAAGATTATTTAGCATAAAGAAATAACATATTTAATATGTAACTGCTTTAAAATCTCCACACAGGACATGGAACACCTCTTTTTAGAGACCACATAACACGTATTTTAGATCACACACAACTCGTATTTGTATATTTTACCTCGAAAAGTGGATGCCACCGAATAGCGGATTATATCTCCGCCCTGCTTTTGAGATGCTTTACTGTTCAAATTTTCCAAGGGAGCAATTTTGTATTAAACCGTACCAAACTAATACTTTGATAATATTACCTTAAATTTAAATGATCGTTTTAGTTATGTTAATTTTCAATAAATGTCATAATTCACCTAATGTATATATTTTGAATTTTTTGCATATTATTTTTACATAAATTAAGAAGAAATTTAGTAATATAATGGAAGTGAAAATTAAAAGAAAAAAATACTTTTAAAACTTAAGATTCTTTTTGAAAACGCAAGCATTTTTTTTTCTATGTCGCTAAACGTATTGAATGGCGGTGGTATATTAGGTGTGCCGGAAAGTTGTGTACGATAATGTTATTTCACGGCTACTTTTTAAAATTTAGATTTCTTCATTGGCACCACTCATTTAACCCTTTCAGGGGCAAAACAAATTCAATGCAAAAGTTTTG
Source organism: Maratus speciosus (assembly GCA_963932465.1). NCBI lineage: Eukaryota > Metazoa > Arthropoda > Arachnida > Araneae > Salticidae > Maratus > Maratus speciosus. The sequence continues at coordinate 237,441,037 of OZ010794.1, read as the reverse complement.
GAATTAATGATTGACACCGGAATTTGAAAACAAATTTATTTGTAAACTAGCAGACCCGCCCGGCGTTGCCCGGGCATATAATAATATTCTTAAATAAACCTTAAATTTGAAGAGTGCATCGCATTTTATATCTGCCGCGCACGTACTGAAATAATGCAATAGCGAGCGAAGTACGCTAGTTTTTGTCATAATAATATCTGCCATGCGTACTAGTAGAGATATTTAATCATAAGTAGTTCCCTCCACCCCCTCCCCATTTACACAAATCTAACAAATACAAACCTTTCTTTATACAGGTAGACCCGTTGTCAAAAAAATATATTTATTTTTAAATAATTTTTAATTATGCTGGAAGAATTCATCACATTTTATATCCGCAGCTGAAATTATGCGATAGCGGGCGAAGCACGCTAGTCTTAATCATAATAATATCTGTCATGAGACTAACTGGCATATTTAATCAAAAGTAGCCCCCCTCCTCCCCATTTACACAGATCTAACAAATACAAATGTTTCTTTATACAGGTTGACCAGTTGTCAAAGTATTTATTATTTTTTTTTTAAATAATTTTTAATTATGGTGGAAGAATTCATCACATTTTATATCCGCAGCTGAAATTATGCGATAGCGGGCGAAGCACGCTAGTCTTAATCATAATAATATCTGTCATGAGGACTAACTGGCATATTTAATCAAAAGTAGCCCCCCTCCTCCCCATTTACACAGATCTAACAAATACAAATGTTTCTTTATACAGGTGGACCAGTTGTCAAAGTATTTATTATTTTTTTAAAAAATAATTTTCAATTTCGCTGGAAGAATGCATTTCATTTTAAATCCGCACGCACTGAAATTATGAGATAGCGGGCGAAGTACGCTAGTCTTTGTCATAATAATATCTGTTATGCAGACTAACTGTGCTATTTAATCAGAAGCAGTTCCCTTCTCCTCTTTTCCATTTACACAAACCTAACAAATACATATTATGCGATAGCGGGCGAAGCACGCTTTTCAATTTCGCTGGAAGAATGCATATAATTTTACATCAGCTGTGCACGCACTTAAATTATGCGATAGCGGGCGAAGCACGCTAGACCTTGTCATAATAATCTGCCATGCGGACTAACTGAGATATTTTCAATTCCGCTAAAAGAATGCATCTTTGTTTATATCAGGCGCGTACGCACTGAAATTTTGCGATAGCGGGCAAAGCACGCTAGTCCTTGTCATAATAATATCTGTCATGCTGACTAACTTTGATATTTAATCAAAAGTAGTTCCCTGCCCCCGCCGTTTCCATTTACACACACCTAACAAATACGAATTTTGCGATAGCGGGCGAAGCACGCTTTTCCATTTCGCTGGAAGAATGCATTTCATTTTACATCAGCTGCGCACGCACTGAAATTATGCGATAACGGGCGAAGCGCGCTAGTCTTTGTGATAATAATATCTCTAATGCGGACTAACAGGGTTATTTAATCAAAAGTAGTTTCCTCCCCTCAACCCCCCCCCACCCTTTCCATTTACACAAATCTAACAAATACAAATTATGCGATAGCGGGCGAAGCACGCTAGTCTTTATCATAATATTTATTTGTTATGTGGACTAACTGGGATATTTAATCAAAAGTATTTCACCCCTCTCTCCATTTACACAAATCTAACAAATACAAACGTATTTTTATACAAGAAGTTGTCATTTTTTTTTCATTTTTTAAATAATTTTCAATTCCGCTGGAAGAATGCATCGCGTTGCCTGCGAAAAGTGTACACACGAGGTCTCCAGTCATTAAGAAGTCTATGATCAAATGATTTATCAAACAGCTGCCAGATAAAAAAAAAAAAAAAAAACACTCAAAAATTTTAAATTGCTAATTAATTTATATTCGCAAATTGTTGTTGTTTTTCAAAGAATATCTGGATTAAATAAGAGATTTTTCAAAGAATATTTGGATATTTGGATTTGTTTAAAATGCTCATAGCTGTGTTAATTTCAACTCGATAGTGTTAATTTCAACTCGATAAAAGCAATATTAAAAAAAATGTACAGGGTGCAATATGTTATCTATCGTCGACCTTTAATTTTTCAACCGTTGGCTGTAGACATATAGTTCCAATTACAAAAAAGTTTCAAATGAGGTAAATATTCATGTTGTGGCGTTACTTTAAAGTAAAAAACCAATTTTAGAAAAATTACGAAATCTATCTTTTTATACGTTTCCCAGTCCCTATAGTTATATTTAGTAAAAGTTTACATATATCATAACAGATATAACACAAAAAATTTGACGTCTGTACTACAAAAATTGACACAGTTATTAAATTTCAAAGTATGATATTTTAGACATGATTTTGTCTTTCAATGAGGGATCATTCAAAAGATGAATTAAAGTAATTTGAGATCAAATTCAGGGTTCAATGTCCTTTTTACGGCGAAACCACCTTTAGCCTTTATCGTCAAATCGGGGAATCACCAAAGAGGGTATTTCATCTAAAACTTTTAGCTAACTATGGGTCGAACAACATTCAAACGTCAACGTAGGTAGAATCGACAACCGGGAAATAAAACATACTCACTAAGGACTAGATAAATGGCAGCGGAATTGCGCCCCAATTTTGATCTCGAATTACTTTAATTCATCTTTTAACTGATACCTCAATGAAAGGCAAAATCATGTGCAAAAATCTCAAACTTTGAAATTTAATAACTGTGTCAATTTTAATGTTAGGCTTCCTATCCTCGCAGACGGGTCCAATTCCAGTCAGATTGTGGTTCTAAAATAAACTGAAAGGTAGAGAATACAGCTTGCAAAGAATGCGACAGATGGTGCTACCTGAAAAGATCACATGCAGAAAACGAAAGTGTTGCCAAAATGATAGAAGAGAAATTGATAGGGAAAAATGGATTTGTTTATTTCTTTGATTTCCATTTTTCCCTATCAATTTCTCTTTTATCAGTTTGGCAACACTTTCGTCTTCTGCATGTGATCTTTTCAGCTTGCGCCAGGTGTCGCATTCTTTGAATACTACTTTACAACCTTTTTTTTACCAGTTATAACAGGGTTCGTACGATACCGTTAATTTCAAGACCAAGTATCCGAATTTTTTTGTAGAAAAATACATCTAGTTTAAACGGACGAAAATTCGCCTTATTTCAGGTGAGATTTTCCGTAAGAACATACTGGTACAGAAGAATTTCTTAGTCTGGAAATTCAAGGACCTGTACGAACCCTGTATAAAAGTGAAATAAAATTAAAAGATTCTGGTGCAAATTATGGTTAAACTTAGGTGGGATATAATGTATCCCACCGCCCCTCAAAGAGTTAAATCAGCTTATTTACGGTATATTGAAAAAGTAACTTATTTTATTTAAAATCATATAATAGGCTTAAAATGGTATGCGAGAAAAACTAATTGAATATTTAGTGCTTTAACCCCTTAACCTACGATTTAAAATCAACAGCTCCACGGTTTATCAAATCCGCTACCACTAAAATTTGATAGAAATTTTCGCCTTCTTTAATCATGGAATTTCGACGATTAAATTAAACTATATTTACTGTGAAATTTTAGTGGTAAGAAGAAATTACATTTGGCTCGATCATCGTACGCGGGGGCTATACCTGCCATTGTAGGATAAGGGGTTAAAGGCCAGTCTGGGATTATTCTAATGAATCAGAGGATGCTTTTTCCCACTAGTTTTTGCGTTATTTTTTATCACCCTAATTAGTCTAAAAACTTGTTAAGAAAAAACCTTACAATAAAATGTTAATAGTAATTACTGGTTGGAAAGAATATTGTGTCTTTGAAAGTTGGATACGACCTTGGTAAGAACGGTCTTTTCATTAGGAAAACTGACATTATCATTTTCATATTGGGTATAATTAAGCATAATTTTCCTACAAATTAGATTAAAAGTTTTCAATGACAAATACTTTCGAAAGCATATTGAGAAGTCTTCGGCAATTATGTGAAAAGTATTTTATTTCATGGAGTTACATTATTAACCTTAACGTTGTAAACGTTAGTAACCCTTTATGTACTGAATTATAAATTCATGAAAATTTTATCTTCTAAAGAATTTTTCGTGAATTATTTAAACTATATTAGATGATTTACATAATCATTTAATAAATTTTAAAAGACTTTTAGAACGATTAATGGATTTAGAAGGGTTAATTAAATTTTAATTTGTAGCTATTTTGTGCAATATTTATGACCCCATTCAAAAAATTTTATTTTAAATACTTTTCTTAGTATTTTGAATAAGGAAATAAGCATTTTTCGTGAATTGATTAAACTACATTAGGAGAGTTACATAATCATTTAATAAATTTTAGAAGGAATGGAGGATTTAGAAGGATTGATTTGAATTTATAGGGGTTTTGTGCAATGTTTATAACCTTACTCAAATCTTTTATATTATATATTTTTCTTAGCATTTTGTAGAATTAAGAAATGTACAAACATAATGTTCTTATAATAGAAATATAGAAATATTTCCGAATGGAAAAATCCCCCCCAAAAGCCAAGAAATCTGAAAAGATGCAAAGGCAACAGAAATCATACTTTTAAAAATATTTTTGTTTCATGTAACCATAATGCTTTCGAAACAAGATAAAGCAATATATCTGTAACTCTTTCTAAACTATATTACGACTAATGGATGTATTAAATGAATTTTATAACTAGTTATTCAATAGTACTTATTAGTGCTGTCGGTAGATAAAGAGTAAAAGGAGAAATTTTGGATATGTTTTAATGCCTAAATTTAAATATCAATATTTGTTTAATAAATTTGGAAAAATGCCGCTTTTATTCCTGGAAGAAATAATAAATTTAATTTAATAAAAATTATAGTACAGTAAAAACTCTCAACAGCAGGCACCTCAGGACTGCGGATTGTTTTCGCGATTCAGAATTACATATCCGTACATTTTTTCTGATGGAAAATGTGAGGATATGTATATTGTATACTAGCATATAACCCCCGTCAAAAAAGACGGAATATGAATGATAAATCTTCGAAACAATATTAAAAAATATATATTTTTATGACTTAAAAATTATGCCTCATGCATTATGTTAATCGGGGACGAGCGACACGTATACGTGTCGCATGAAGTGCTCAAAATCCTTGTTTATCCTCACCAGTAAAATTTTACTGTAACATTTGCCTTATTTAATCCGCCCATTTTCTCGATTCAAAAAGACACAAATTACTGTTTTTAAAAAACGGTGACAAAGATTAAAAATTTTGTAAAAGGCTCCCCTCCCGAAGGGGTTAAACGCGCCTATTCCAGCTACACATTCTAAGACGAAAATGCTTGTCTTGGTTCCCTCTACCCCCTACATTAAAAATTTGCTGTTTAGTGTGACTTTTTTTTCGCTACGAACTATGTTAAAATTCATAATTTTATCTGCGAGATAATTAAAACATGTTGTACCGATAAGAAATATTCATTTTATTTACAATGTCTTGAAATCTGATTGAATGCATTTTTCTTTTCTTTTTTTTTCTTTCTTTTTCTTTTCTTTTTTTTTTTTTTAAGTACGATTACAACAGGAAGTCTCTTTGTTTATATTAATTTTGATAGATGACGCTAAAAGAATTAGCAAGAAACGTAAGTTCCTGATTTATTGGAAATTAAAACAGCATAAGAAGGCGCTTCTCGCAGTCTTCGGTGGAGAAAAACGCGTGCCACTATTGGCCACCCCTGATCAAAATAAAGGTATTATATAACTTTTATAGCATTTTTTCCATAATGTTTATACACACTTTAATAGTAAATTTCGGTTTTAAATAAATCGAAATTTCCTATAAAAATATGCATGATAATGAAATGCCTGTTATGAAGTGAAAATTTCATTTTGTTAATTTCTGGCGGGAATACTGAATATGTGAATAAAAAAATACACTGAATCGGGAACACTGATGATAGGGGAGATGGGGGATGAATGGGACATTTTCACAAAAATATTTATTTTAAGTACTTTTTTTAAAGTTATAATCAATATTATATATCACATTTCATACATTAGATATTTGACTACATCTATGCACAATATTTAGTCTTGATTATTATTATACAGTAAAATATTATAAAATTTAAAAAAAGTTCCTTTCTGTCCAAATCATCCCCATAGCAAGGATGAATGGGACACTAATAGGGATGGTTGGGACACAAATATTTTCCTCCGTGTATTCAATGTTACCTGATTAAATTTATGATTATAAACTTATATGTAATTATACTTGTAATATTTGATCTTATAATATGGCTATTATATCACAGTGTTGCTAATCACTTCTTTTACTGCAGTTTTAACTTGTAATGCAAACTTCTGTCTGTTCCCTTTTCCCATTTACGAGACATTTTAGATAGGAAATGAAAGTAAAAAATGTCTTTGAAATTCTGCATATCTTATATTTTTAATTCACAACATATTAATTAGTATTAATTAAAAGTATTTTAGATATTATGCACAAATGAAATTATGTTAGGGGAAGCGCGAGTGGGAATTTATTTACGCACATGTTCTAAATTCAATATAATTTTCCCCATTCGTTCAATAAATATATACAATTTTTACAATTTTATATATTTCGATAAATTTTAATAGCATTTTTTGATAAACTATTTAACCTTTATTACAATACAATAATTAAGATTCAATATGACTTTTAATAATAAACGACCTACATAATACGAGTACTGTTTAATACTAATAATTAACATAAATTATTAATTTATAAACCGATATAATATTTTTAGTTAATAAATAAATGTTTCAACATCTCTACGGATGAATGAGACTGTCCCATTCATTCCTATTTGAAATATCCCAATCCTCCCTATGATGCATAGATTCAATTGTCTGCCATTTTGCCTCAGACATTTTGTCACAATGGTTAATATTCATTCATTTTAATTATCAATATTGAACCTTCAAATAAATAACTACAACATATTTTATTTGTTTACATTGTATAAGATATTTGACAACTTCAAATGTAAAAAAAGTTACATTTTAGGCAGAGTTTCAGAAAAGTAACTTTGAAAAAAAAAAAATGAAAACAAAATGAAAACAGCCATGTGGTTTTGTTTTTTGTTCTAAAACACACTATGGTAGTGCCATATATGGAAATAGAGAACAACTAAAAAAAAAACGTTCATTGCCTGAAATATTAAGAATGCCCCATCCATCCCTTGTCCCATTCATCCCCCAGCTCCCCTACCTATAAATGATACCATGGGCATTAAAGTTTTAAATCAGGGTTGGCCAACTGTGGCACGCTAGACACCACTAAAATTTTATAGTAATTATTGCCTTATCTAATCATCGAATCTCTGTGATTCAAGAAGTCGGTTATTTCCTTAAAAAATTAGTTGTATCGAGCGTGCCACAGTTGGCCACCCTTGGTTTAAATTAACATTTACCGTGTTTGTTTTTTGGTACTAACATGTTTGAATTATTAAACTTTCAACAAATGTTTTCAAACCACTTCATATTTTTCACCACACATTTTCAGTACAGTAGAACCTCGTTTGTCCGAAGTATTTGGGACCGACCCTCTTTCGGAAAATCGAAATTTTCGGATAATCGAGAATGCTTTAATATTAAGATTAACCCCTTAACGCTCGAATTAAATTACGGTTTAAAAATTCAAATTGCTTATTGGCATCACTTTTATGAAAAAGAGATATTCACCTTATTTAATAAAATGATACTAAAATATAGCCAATTTAACTAGTTTATAAAACTGGAGGGAATCAAACAATCTGAGTAGACGGCACAGCCCGTGAATATGACGGGAGCGAGAATTAAGGGGTTAATGAGAAATAAATGTGCTATTTCTTATTATGACAACAAGTGATTAATAAAAATAAAGCAATATCAAAATAGAAACAAGTATAAATTAGTTGAATTTTAATTTTGAAATAAAGTACCTTTTACATATTTCACAAGGGTTCGAAACAATCACTTGTTTGCCGCAATTTCGATTGCCTTTGCTTAGAAACTCTATTACGACGTTTTTTAATATTGTTAGTTCACGAGTATCACAGTCTTTAATGCTACTCCAGCCATGCCAAACCTTTTGCAAAACATTGAAAAGCTTCAGAATTGCTATTTTGTTCGCTTTCTTCGTTCCACTCGCAGCTTTACGAGAGTTCAAGCTAAATTCAAAGAAACACTAAGAAAGGGGGTCGAAAATATTTATATGTACTCATAGTTCGGAATGGACCGCTTGCACCCAAGGAATAAGATATTAAAAAAAAAGAAAAAAAAAAGCTTTGAAAATGGATTTTTTTGCACACAAGGAATGTAATATTTAAAAAGAAAAAGCTTTAAAAATGGATTTCGGTTAACCGAGAGTTTTTGTTAAAAGAGTTTCGGATAAAAGAGGTTCTACTGTACTTTCATTTTCAATAGTTTCATGACTTAATTGTAACGCTGGGTCTCACCTATTAAATACAAGTGTATTTTACTTTATTCTTCTGCCTAATTTTGTCAAAACTTATGTCATGTTATTGGTATCACATAAGAACTCATAAAAATGATATCTTCTTCCGAAAACACTTTAAGATAGTTTTATAGAAATAGTTTTAAAAAAATCCGCTCATCGTTGTGGTCACGGATATATAACAAAATATACGTATAGATGAATACCAAATTTAGAAACTCCTATTTATGGTTTTACTTTTAGATATCTTTTATAATTTTTATTTACGTGAATCTATTATAAAATAAACTTTTCATACACATACATTGCAGGATATCATTTTGTACAAGAGGGTATTTAAATACAGCCTCTGTTAACCCTTTTAAAATCAAATAGCATCTATCGGAATAATTTTCTGTTTGTTAACTGTTTTCATTTATTTAAATTTGGAATGTAAAAAAATATGTAAATTCTTTGTTTATTTCTTTTTAATTGACTGTTACTGTACTAAACCGTGCACCGGTTTTCGTTCACCGAAACAAAAATTCTATTTTCCAGTTTCTACGCATAGGATCTCTAAAATATTCTTTGTTTTACTATATTATTAGCTTTACTAGCGACAAATCGTACAAACAGTTCCAGTACCCAATTTTACTAGTGATTGAAAACACAAATCAAAGTCAACGTCAGAGTTTCGTTAGTTAAAAGGTATTACAATATTCGAATAATTATAAAAAAGTATCTATTTTCCGATATTAACCCTAGATCTACCGGGAATTTTATTCAAGTTTTAATAAAACGTTCTACACCAGAATTTTTATTTAAAACTATTTAACTTATTTATTTACCTTATTTTTGTCTGGTTTATATACTTAGTTTATTTTAAAGACATTTCTGGTTTGAATGAATATTTTGTATGTACCTGTCGGGTCCAATGGACCCGTCTGGTAGACGGAGGGTTAAGTTAGGCTATAATGTCAACAGCTACAGCATTTTTAGGGCTGCCACAGGCGAATATTTTTATATTCTGTTCGCATCACCACTTTTAAAAATACATTTTATAGTACATTTCCCTTGCAAATTTTGTCAAAGCGTATGTAAATGTTTTTTTTTTTTTGAAAAAGTGGTGCGACATAGAATTAAAAATCAGTCATCTGTGGCAGCCCTGTATTGCTTAACACTTTCATCGCGGCAATGGCGCGCCTTTGTCCCACCCTCTGCGCTAAGAACCTGAGCCGCTCCTCAGAAAGCTAAAATTGAAACAAAACACAAATTCATTTAGAACTTGTTTATTTTACTTTGAAAAAAAAATAATCAATAACATTTCTCACTCTAATTATTTGTTTGTCCTTACAAACATAAAAAAAAAAAAAAAAAAAAAAAAAAAATATCGTGTTTGTTTGGGAAAATCAATTCGCACCGGAAAATTCTGCTCGGTAATTATCAGACATTAGATATCGGAATCGATATCTAATAATTAAATGACAGAATTTTCCGGTACGAATTGATTTTCCTTGATTGATAGCTAATATTCCTGGAAGACGAGTTATCTCGTCCCTAGCGATGAAAGTGTTCATTTGTAGTGTTTCTGTACTTTTAATATTTAAAATATTTTTTTAAATATTTGAAAACACCTCCAATAAAAGCATTTTCATTAAAATACATTTGTCTTCATAGCTTTTTAAAACGCATTCCTAAATGGACAGCATGTTTATAAAAACTGTGACATGATGATATTCTTGGAATATGAAATGGATTTTGTTTCCAATTCTTGCTAGAAACTCTCAAGAAATAAATCTATCTGTATCGATTTAAATAAATCTCACAAATATTTTATTATCACACTATTTAACCTAAAGCAGAAAAATCTCGAAATGGGAGCACATCAGATATATTTATCTTGAATACATCATTCGAACATGTCCAGGTTTTTCATTATCTTGATATTTGAAATTGAATATGGCACGCAAACGCGATATAAGATTTTGAGAAAAAAATATAATATCAAAGAAGAAATATAGCAATTTTTCTAAAAATGAATATAATTCCTTCCCCATTCAGGGTTCCCAGTATGGCTTCCATTTTTATTTTGAAATTACAAATTCCCACCGGAAAAGAGAAATTTTCTAAATTCTAAAGAGAAATTTTTATTTAAGCACCCTCGCCAGCCTCCGGCTATAATTATACATTATGTATTAAATGCATTAGTCCAGCGGTGGCCAACTGTGGCACGCAGACACCACTAAAATTTTATAATAATCATAGCCTTATCTAATTATCGAATCTCTCCGATTCAAGAAGTCGGCTATTTCTTTAAAATAAAATTTTACTGGAGTACGGCGTGCCACACTTAGCCACCCCTGCATTAGTCAGACCCAGAATCTTGCACCATAATTAAAATAAGAATAATCAACAAACATCTAAGAAATTTCAACAAATATAACCTAAACAAGAAAAAACAACCAAAAAGAAACCAAAAAGCTGTGGCATTTTAAAAAGCACACCAGTGTTTCAGACTAATTACAATTCACAACAACTATTTTATTTTTTCTTGTTCAGGTTATATTTGTTGAAATTTCTTAGATGTTTGTTGGTTATTCTTATTTTAATTATGGTGCAAGATTCTGGGTCTGACGAATGCGTTTAATACATAATGTGCTATATATAATCTATGTGGCTATTTGCAGCTTTAGCGCTTATCGCATGGATTTTATTTTTAGTTTTTAGTTTTAGTTTTAGTTTTAACATTTTTGAGCTTATATATATATATATATATATATACACTGGTTATCAAAAATTAAGGAAAAGTCACAAAATGCTAATTTTCAAATACGCGAACACTCAAAAGAAAATAATATAATTCGAGTAATTACTATTTCAACAACACAGCTAGCCCATATAACGTCTCATTCATGTCACACATGGTCACAAGTGTCACAGTCACTACGGTGAAGCAAAAAAATAGGAAATTCCATACATCTCATTATGAGTCTCAAATGATCACTATATGTGACTCCACTGAGACGTCACTGTGACTGCTGCTTTGTGACGAGTCACCAATTGACTTTAGAACGTACTTACATTGTGACTTTCATGTGACTGTCATTTGTAGACTCAATTTCAAAGTCATCGTGAACGCTGCATTGTGATAAGTTACCAAATAATGTCACATTAAAGTCACATGATGACTTTCAGGTGACAGAGAGACTACTGTGAAGTCACCATTGTGCTCTTTTGGGAAAAGTCTCAATGTGACTATAATATGATATTATTTGGTGACTTATCATAATGCAACGTTCATGATGACTATGAAATTGAGTCTCAATATGACAGTCACATGAGTGTCACAATTTAACTACATTGTAAAGTCACCTGATGACTCGTCACAAAGCAGCAGTCACATTGACTTCTCAGTGGAGTCACATATAGTGATCATTTGAGACTCATAATGAGATGTATGGAATTTTCTATTTTTTGCTTCACCGTAGTGACTGTGACACTTGTGACCATATGTGGCATGGATGAGATGTTATATGGGCTAGCTGTGTTGTAGAGATAGTAATTACTCGAATTATATTATTTCCTTTTGAGTGTTCGCGTATTTGAAAATTAGCATTTTTTGACTTTTCCTTAATTTTTGATAACCAGTGTATATATATATATATATATATATATATATATATATATGTATATATGTATATATGTATGTATGTGTATATATAAATATATACTTTTAATCAGAAGGTTTATTTAACACGTTCACGCAGGGATGATATTCATGTTTTTCGCTGTGAGACGGCGCTAGAATTCATGTTTTGCTTCATCTGGCGGCGTGGTACTGTCGCTTATTCAGAAACTGTATATAATGCACCGCTCCTCTCATATTTATTGAATTAAATTCGAATATAACAAGCGGCGTTGATTGTGAATGTCTGAAAGTTCGTAAGGAGTAAGCAAATTACTTAGAGACATGAGTTTATTGACTACATATGTACGAACTTAATGAAAAATGTCTTGCAATCTACAGAAATATGGACTTCATGATGTAAATGTTTTTCTCTAAGGTTGAAGCCACGCCATTAGTCAATGATATTTTTGGAATGAAAACGAGAATTCTCGTTTCCCGTAATGAAGGTATTTAAGTTTATAATAATGAATTGTTTTTACTACTTTTTTTTTGTAATATTCAAGTGCGACCCACCTGTAGTGTACGCCGTCTATAGCATAGTCGAGGATGACCCACGTGTAGTTCATACCTTATATGGAACAGTCGAGTGTGACCCACCGGTGATGCACGCCGCCTGATGAGATTGTCGACCGTGATCCACCGGTGATGCAAGCCGCCGGCGCGAACGTGTTAACCAAACGTATCTGACAATGAATTCGGTATTCGCTTGAAATCATCTTATTTTCATTCATTAACTCCTAAACGGTCGCATTAAATTACGGTTTAAAAATTCAGATTGATTATTTGCACCACTGTTTTGAAAAAGAAATCTTCACCTTATTTAATGGCAGGTAAAATGATACCATAATAAAGCCAATTGTACTGTTTTATAAAACTTGCAGGAATAAAAAAAAATCTGAATAAAAAACACAGCCCATTAATATCACGGGAGCGAGAATTAAGGGATTAAATAAATTACTGGATTTAGTGTTCCAATATTTTATCTAAAAAAGCCAGGGGTTGGCAAGTATGTTTAAGGAATTACGAAATGTATGCCAATAAATAAAAAAGAAAATTCCGTTCGTATTTTCTGGTATGATCTCAGAACGGTTGAATAAAATGGAGACTAAACTGGTGACACTGCCCCATTTTGATTATTGCTTGCACCTGCATTTAACTTTTAACAATTTATGCCCCGACGGTACTTTAAAGTACCATTAAAATAACTTGTTATAAAATTAATTTAATACATCGTTTAGTAGTACTAAAGTTTAGACTGATTAATAACTACTTTAATTTATTTGAATCGAAAATCCTTATTTGTTGCAAAAAGAAAAATATATTTAACCCTCTGTCTACCAGAAGGGTCCAATGGACCCGACATGTATATTCGAAATATCTATTCAAACCAGAAAATTTCTTCAAAACAAACTAAATGTATAAATCAGACAATAATAAGTTAAATAAACAAATTAAATAGTTTTAAGTAAAAATTCTGGTGTAGAATGTTTTTATAAAACTTGAGTAAAATTCCCGGTAGTTCTAGGGTTAAAACGGTGATTTCTTTTTGAATTGCATCTTTCAGCTTTTTTGACGATGAAAGATCATGGGAAAAAGTTTTAGTTAGGAAATATTTGTATAGTTCTATTGTGAGAGTATTAAATTTGTGCAAATTAAAATAATAAATATTTGTAAAAAATCACCATAAAATAAAAACAATACATAGGACGCGTTTCGAGCTAAAAATATTAACAGCTCGTAATTAGCTACAGCAAACATGTGTCCGTAAGGGGACAAGGCCAAAAATAAACTTAAGGATAGAGTAGAGTTTGGAAAGAATGTGACAGATGGCGCTAGCTGAAAGGAGAACATGCAGAAGGCGAAAGTGTTTCCAAAATGATAGAAGAATTTTTTTGGTTTTTCTTGTTTTATTGTTTTATATTTATTTATTTATTATTATTAGTTATATTTATATTTTTTAATTTGCTTCTTTTATTTTATTTTAATTTTGCTTATTTTTTTATTTCCATTTTTCCCTATAAATTTCTCTTCTATCATTTTGCAACACTTTCGTCTTCTGCATGTTCTCCTTTCAGCTGGCGCCATCTGTCACATTCTTTGCAAGCTCTACTCTCTACCTTTCAGTTCATTTTTTACCTTGTCGCCTTACGGACATATGTTTACTCTAGCTGATGAGGAGCTGTTAATATTTTTAGCTCGAAACGCGTCCTATGTATTGTTTTTATTTTATAGTGATTTTTTACAAAGATTTATTATTTTAATTGTTTCATATCGCCAGTTTTCGGTGCTGTTTCGCTCATTATATTTGTACATTTCCTAATTCTATAAAAAACTAAAAAAAAAAAAAAAAAAAAAAAAAAAAACTTTATGTAAAAGATTTTAGTGAAGTTATAAATATTGCACAGAATTCCTATACATTCAATTTTAATTAAATAATTTTAACTATCAAAATTTTTCTAAAATTTATTAAATTATTGTAAAAATCTTCTAATGTAGCTTGAAATTCACTATAAATTTTTAAGAAGATTAAATTTTCATGAATTCATTATTTGGGATATAAAGGGTTAACGGACATAGAGTAACGGGTAGATTTATATACATGATTGTATTGGTAACACTGTATTTCAAAAGTATTTTTAATAAATTTCTCTTGCACGTTTTGTCAAAGTACAAGGAGAAATGTTTCTTCTGAAACAGTGGTGCCAACTGAATAAATCGTGTAAGAGATGCCTGTGCCTGGGCAGAATACTTTGACCGTTAAGGGTTAAGAATTAGCGTATTCTTCACAAATATCACACTATCATCAATAAGTAATATTATTATCTACTATGTCAGAGTACCCCTTAGTAGTGCTGCCAGACGAGTACTAAAATTTTGTTTTATATACCACTATTTTTGTACGATATTATTCGCAAAATTTTTGTAAATAAATGAGGCGAGTAACTCCTTAGGCATTTTTCTTTCAAAAATATACTTTTACTCCCGGAGTTATAATATAAAAGTAATGCTATTTATGCATTCGAAATTATTTCAAACGAAACTGTTTTTATGTATATGTATATATTACTGTTTTAAGGGGACCGGGTAAACTCTCTCTCGGCCATGTTAAAATACACTAACTTTAAATGCCTTTTTCTCAGATATGGTGACAATTAGAGGTCTAGATATTTTGGAGTAGTTTAAATAACATGCTTTACGTATTTTAACATACTTTATGCATTTTTGCTTTACGTATTTTTTCTTTCTAAGTGAAACTGAAAACTAGTTATTGAATATTTATTGAAAGACAATTTTTAAATTAGAATTTTTGGTAAGATTTCACAGCCTAAAATAAATAATTCTCAACAAATCATTAAATCTCTGTGTTAAAGTATGCACTATAACATAATATAGGTATTTAGAAAAATATGAGTTCTTAAGTTTAATAGATATTGAAAGAAAGAAACACAGTCCTGAAAAATCGAAGTTTTGAGAAAAAGCTGTAAAGCAGTGTTGCCAGTGGACTACTTTTTAAAAATTCTGATTTCTTGATTGGCACCGATTTTTTGAAATAGTAAAATCTGCCTTCTTTAATAACATATTAATTAAGGTGAAAACAATCGGAATTTTACCCCTTCAGAAAAGTGGTGCCAATCAAGAAATCAGAATTTAAAAAAAGTAGCCCACTCTTGTGAAGTGCTCTTAAAAAGAAAGAAAAAATCCAACACTTTTTTTTTTTTTATTTAAACATCATTGAAAAGATAAAAGTTTAAACTATTTAATGATATAAAAAAGTAAAAATCGATTTTTTGATTGAATTTCGCTTACCAGGTCCCCTTAACCCTTTAAGGGGCAAGCAATAAAGTCTCTGTAGTATTCAATTCTCCCCGTAATAATCGGAAATTTTTATTTTAAAATAATGAAAAGCAATTTTTAAACTTTCCCCCCTCAAACATAAAAATATAAAATTTAGTTAAAAGTTTCAGGTGCGAATCTTCGCCCCTCAAGGGGTTAACACTAAAACCGCCGGTAGGGGTCATTTTGAACCCTGCCAAATTAATAATAGTCGGTTCGAACCAGAATTTTTTTATAAGATGTGCTATGTGTATGCAGCAAAAAAAAAAAAAAAAAAAAAAAAAAAATGTCTACTTAAATAAGTTAAATAGCGTTAAATAACGTCTGTTGTAACACGCTTTTTTTTTTTTTTTTTTTTTTTTTTTTTGTAAAAACTGAGTAAAAGAATCAGCGGTCCTAGTGTTAAGTAAAATAAGTTGTTTCAGGAATACCGGAAATGAATTGCATAAATCCATAGATCAAAAGCACTGTCACAATAATAGTTATTGAACTCAACTTCAACATTACATGAGTAATGGCTTTGTCTGAATGAAAGAGGTAATATAAGGGACAATCTGCCGTTTCTTTCACTATTATGAAATATTTCTATTGCAATATCGACATCACTTGTTACACGATTAATGACTTTTCTCTGAATGTAAGCGAAAATATGAATGATAATATGTTATTTCTTTCGATATTATGAAATATTTCTGATGAAATATCTGCATTACTCGAACTTTCGTGTTCAATTTGAATGATACCCTTTACCTCTGTAATATAATATCTGTTGGCATCATCGGTAACTGTTTCTTGTGCAATATACATCCACATTTGTGACAGTATTTGATTTCTAAGCGAAAATATTGACAGCTTTGATATAAGAAATCTATAATGGATGTATATAAATTGATAAATGTTATGCTTAATACCTACAGATTTTAAATATAATCGAATCTGAATAAATTAGAATTCAAGAAACGGCAGATACCGTAAAAGGAATCTTATTTACTCGGTTTTCTCCGTTATTCAGAATCAAGAATTAATTAAATACATGTAATAATTAATAATTGTTTTTTGCTTGAATATGATATAATTATAAAATGCACAAATGTCATTTATACCTGAAAATATTTATTTCAATAAATGTTTTTTTTTTTCTTTTAAACAGCATATAATTAAAATAAAAACATACATATACTTGGATAGTTATCAACGACTACCCTCATTATCCCGGGTTATCTCCGTTTCGTATATATTACAATTAATTATCAGTGTTGCCAGTGGGCTACTTTTTTAAATTCAGTTTTCTTAATTGACACCACTTTTTTGAAATGGCAAAATTTGCCGTAGTTAATGACACAGTAAATAAGCCGAAAAGAAGTGGAATTTCACCATTTAAAAAAAGTGGTGCCAATCAAGAAATCTGAATTTTAAAAAAGTAGCTTTCTGGCAACACTGTTAATTATTATCTTGAAAAACTCCAGCGTGGAATAATTTGTCTCTATGTTTATTTTTATTACTCCTTAACACTTCGAGCTCTGATGGGTGAATTTCTTCCCGCTTACTTTTAATCTCCAGATGTCACATTGGCACCGGAATATTCAACTAAATTTATTTGAAAATACATAAATGCATTTTTTCATGTATATATGCGGTTTGCATTTTGTATTTGCAAAAAACTGGTGCCAACGTGACATTCGGGCATTTTGAAGATTTTCACCTTCAGATTTCAAAGGGTTAATTCGCCCTGAAGCTTAAAAAGAAAAAAAAAATTCTTATATAGTATAATAAATTATATATAATTAATTATATACAATATTTGACTGGCAGTTTTCCAAGTTTTGTGATATGAAATGCAAATGACGAAATCCAATGATTTGATTGAAAAAATGTGATGCTTTTTGGCAATTTTAAGAGAAGCGGTTAAATACCATACATCCATTCTTTCAGATTAATCACTTGAATGAGGTGGAATATTACATATCTAGCTTAATTTTATTCGCCAAAATCCACAAAAGAACAAAAAGTCGGAACAAATCTTTAATCTTAGAATGTACTCGAAAAACCACCTTTTTTTTTTCAAATACACTTGTTCATAAATCAAGGTGTCAATACATCATTTCAATATTTTATCAAAATAAATAGATTGCCTTTGAAAGGGTAAAAATATTAGTAATCTTGTTTGATTTCTTATTTTAATTTCCGAAAGACGGAGAGTTTTTCACCCATTGTTCTAGTTCATGATAGTATTATAAACGTATTCTTTTGAATTTTAGCTGTCACTTACCAAGTCATAGGTGACGCATCTTCTTGTTTTTATTATTAATAAAGACTACATTGCTGAACTTTGTGCAAGGTTCTTCACAGTGCTCGTCGCTATTAATTTCATAAATCATATATTATTTCTCTCTAGCTGTATTTGAGAATTTTGATAATGTCATGTAATAACTAAAGCTATTCTCAAATCAAGTCTCTCTCCCCATGTTTCTGAAACATTTCTGATTTGATTTTATCTCTGCGAAAACATCTGATTCACGCTTATTCTTACTCAGAAAATACGCAATTGGTTAAATATGCCATTATCGATAAAAACAGAGGATGCCTCAAAAAATGCTATCAAAGTTGGAATTTCCAGACGAGACAGTCCGATAAAATTCGACATGATCAGTCAATCGCTTATAATTCATAAAAAAATTCATTTAACGATAAATAATAACTAGGCGAATCCCGTCGAATTCGATGAATGTTTATGAAAGTATTTAAAATAACTTATTTATTGAATTTTTAAAAAAGTCACAAAAATAATTATAATAAACAATCAATCTTATATTGGCTGGCGTAACAAATATTATTTTTACTAATTTGAACTTTTCGAATTATTGAAAAATTAAACTTTATTCCTATACGTAATCAATAACATGCAATTAAAATAAGAAATTATGAAGTTATTTATAGAAGATTTGACCTTTTTGTATTACGAAAGGAAAAATAGATGAAAATTTTGTCAATATGACATAATTATAATTTTTATTTTAGACAAAATCTAAAAATGACGTCGTTTTCACTCGGAAAATTTACATGCATGATTTCATATTCATATTCACCATTCTAAAAATATTTTAACGTGCAATAGATAATTAATTAATATATTCCCAAGCATGATATAACGCTTGTCAGTTGCAATTTTGCATGTGAACATCCCCCCTATTGACTTGAGGTTGTAATCTGAGTGTCGGCCGAATACAGGAACTTACTTTTAGACGCATTCACAGTAAAATATTTAGTTTAATCAAAGAAAATATTCCTTTCATTTTTACTTTGACACCATTTTCACTTATTAAAGCCCGCAGAGATGAGTGCCCCTATTTCAGTATCAGCGGAATAATAATATTATATATAGATAGATAGATAAGAGCTTTATGAGTGAAAAATATTTTTTTTTCATTATGACGTCATTTTCTGTTCAAAAGTTTTTAAAAAGTTATTTTTAATTGTAATACGAAAATGGCATTCGTAATGATATAGTAGTTCCCATTTTCCCCCTTCTCGCTTCAACAATGGATGAAACCCGATTGCCACCAATGTGAAGAAATTTCACAAACGACTTTTTAAATTAAAATTGAAATATAAAAATGGCATTATTTTAAAAAATAGCGAGTTCGGGCACACCTATAAAAAAGTGCTTTCAACTAAAAAGAGAATTATCAAAATCGGTTCTGTAGAAAGATCAGGCCAGTTGTGTAATAAACAGCCTGATCTTTTAAATATATAGATTAAAAAACACTATTCGATTAAATACACTTCCACATTTAAGCTTGCAGTTGATATACTTTTACCTTTAAAAATTACTCCAAATGTATGAGAAATTTACACCTTGTTGATCAGGATAATTTTTTTTTTTTAAGAATAACATTAACTCATTCACGACGCGAGCAACGCCGTATTTGTTGCTTATAATTAAAACTACCAAATAAATATAAAATTTTACATAAAAATATCGGTGGAAGAACATTAAAAATTACTTAATAACTACGTTGGTTGAACGGGTTGACACAAATTCCATTACTAACCAATTACATAAGTTACGTGGATTTGTCAGGGAAAAGTCATGATGCAATTTTCTTCAATTTTCAGGCCTGCGAGTGCTAGTCTTAATAAATGCAGGCTATGCGAAACTTTATCGTTCGTCTTTTGTAATTATTTATTTTTTATTGTATTAGTATTTCGGTGCTTTTAATCCTATCGGGGAATTATTTTACTAAAATCGTGAAATGATAGAACGATATAAGTATTTGCGAACAAAGGATCTAGCCGGATAAGCATAGGAAAATGGCCCCCGTGTGGTAATATGGCTTACTATAAGATCACAATGTAGAGTTTTTTTTAGTCTCTGACATTGAACGGTCGTTGAGATAATCGGAGAAATATGCGCCGGCGCCAGTATTTTTCAAATGCGTTTTTTTTTTTTCTTTTTTCAATTAGTATATAATTTGAAAAAATGAAACTAACACCAATTATTGAAGAATATATTAGTTCATATTATCTATTGTTTTCCAGATTTTTACACAAAGTTTAACCCTTTGAGGGGTGGTGGGATATATTGTATCCCACCTACGATTAATGACGATTTGCACATGAAAAAATTTATTAAATTTTACTTTTCTAACTTTGCTGTAAAAAAGACGTAAAATTGCTTTTCTATTTTTGCATTAAAATTATTGGAAGATTTCGGCGTGAATTCGACGTTATAGAAACACAATTGCTTGCCCCTGAAAGCGTTAACACTGAAAAATGAACAAAATTTATTTTTCTTTTAATGTCAATACAGTAATATTCTGCTTATACCAATCAAAAAATTGCACAATAATGCTCAAGGAATGTACTTTAACAAAAAATAATTTTGTTAAAATCAAAGATGCACTTTTGAGTTATAACAAAAATAATGCTAATAACTTATTAGAATGTTCCTATCTTTTTCTGTTTGAATTTGTACAATTACGCGCATGTTACTCTTATTGCATAACAATAACACTAAGTGGATTATAATTGTAATTAAATACATAATTAAATACATAACAGTCAGTTAATAATTAGATGTATCGCTGGTTTAACCCATTGGTTACATATGTTTTTCAGGGCGGTCACTGGCGTTTATTTATTTATTTATTTATTTTTAACCATTTGGAAAAATTGTTATTGTCCTCGTCAAGGTAGGAAATCAAAAGCATATCTGAAGCTTTTTATTGGTTTAATCCGCATTTTATTCATTTTCTGATTGGTCTATACAGTAATTTGTATTTCCCTTTACTTTCAACAGAGATGGATATTTCTGTTGCCACTATGACAAAAAAAAAATGAAGAAACAAATTGAGATACAGCTTTCAAACAAATTGCATTTAAAAGTACATTTTTTTCTCTATACGACGGTGTAAAAAGTAATATTGTGGGATGTTACAAGTTTAAGAATGAAATTTCATTTAAAATTGGTCGTCAGATTTCTTGGAAATCTGACGATGGAAATGCCTTTTCCCAAACAGCCAATGAAATGCTTGGATAATACGTAAGTTCAGGTTACTTAAATTTTAGAAAATCTTGCAATTTTTACGTGTAATAACACTATTAATGTTTAATCCATGGCATACGTAGTGTATGATCAACTCCGTGCGATTTTTTATGTCTTAAATTTTAGTCTTTGAAAAAATCATTTTCCAAATAGTCGTTATAATTTGTAAAATTGCTTTCTTTTTCTTTTTTTTAAACTTAAATTCCATTACGCGCCATTTTCTCAAAACAAAAATATCTCATATACCCTTTGACAACACATGCAAGAGAAATTTACTACAAAAAAGTTTTTCCTTAAATAATGGTTTGAATAGAATATAAAAAGTAAGCGCCAGTGGACAAATGCAGTGACGAGTCTCAGTCGACAAATGTATCCAAGGAATTCACAGAAAATGACATAAATCAAAATATTAAATTTTCAGCTTTCCCTGTGATGTTTTTATTTTAATGGGATATTTTATGATATTTCATTAGCATAACCAACTCAAATGTGTCAACATAACTATGTGCCAATCATCCACAGCAATATGCATGCATTCTGCATGTGTTTCAATGGAGAAGCTTACTTTTTTTTATATAAAATAAACCCAATAAATGAAAGTTAAATTTATAGTGCTAAATTCCCCTCGAGTTAAATAATTAAAACTCATATAAAAAGCACAATTAAATGTACAAAAATTACTCTCAGTTGCATACATGTAATATAAAATTATTTAAAATCCATCTACAATAGGGATATTTCATTCGCAACTCATATCATAATAAAACCCAATTCGATTGCATAGATCGGGAGTATACATTATACAGGGCTGCCATGGGCGAGTATTTTTATATTCTTTTCACAAAACAATTTTTAAAACATCCATTTTGTAGTATATATTCTCTCGAAAATATTGTCAAAGCGTATGCAAAGTATATTTGTTTTGGAAAATTGGTGCGATAAAGAATTAAAAAATGGTCGCCTGTGGCAGCCCTTGTTATACCTTTCCAAAGATATATTAAATATTTTCTCTATGCAGGTATGACGATGAGAAAGTTTCGTGATTGAATTAAAGCACATAAAGCACATGTCAGATTAAATAGAACACATACTCAGTCATCAAGATTAGCTCAAACACAACCTATAGAAGTAGATTTTAATAAATCAAAAATTATCTTTCGAACAAATAATTACCAGACAGACATTAAAAGAGAATTAATTTAAATAAATGTTAATAAAGAAATACCTTGTAACGATGCACAAACATACGATGTCCACTGACTATGGAAAGATCTGCTGCATAATAGATAAAAGCTCGTTTTGTTGAAAATTTGAATATCTTTATCTGTAATATCATCTGACGTACAACCTCTAAATTACAATGATTTCTTCTAGACAAATCTCGAATAATGGAGTTATGAATAAAAAGGAGGAGACATATAGTATACTGTCTACCAGTTGCGAGTGAAGTTACTGAGCAGGTTGTCACAAGATGGGGGCTGCTTTTTTTATGAAATCTACAGTTTCTGAATACCGCCGTGCAAACTTCCCACCAGTAAAATTGAACTGAAAATTTTGTCTTATTTGAGGATATAGTTTCTCTCAAATATGGTAAAAGCTTCTATTTGTTTTTGCTGGTGTCAGTTTACCTTGTAAAACAGTCAATTACTTTTACGAGTTGTCACAACATGGCGGAAATGCGGGGCCTAACTACCACAAAGTAAAAAGTTCCACCAGTAAAAATGAAATATGCAAGGTTCGCACACTCCTTGGAATTTCCAAGGACTCTTCCACCACTATTAAAGATAAGAAAATTTACATTTAATTTTTCAAACACGGAATTCACACTCACCGCCTTTAATCACAGATTTTGCAATATTTTTCTGTAGAGAACTACTTTGAAATTACTGTTAAAATTTAGTGGTAAGTATGTGCGAGCCCTGATATGTTACTCCCATTAATTGAGACAGAAATTTTGCATTAGTAAGGCCTTTAAATACGGAGAAAATCTCTATATAAATTTACTGGTGGAAGTTTCCACCGGATCTAATCAGCCCCTGCGAAGGCGGTTACAGTTGAAGCTTCAATATTTTTAGGATATATCAGTTCCTCATTATTAATAGTTCCATGTCTCGAATAAGCGCAAAGAAAAAAAATATAATACCATTAAATTTGTCACTGATGATGGTCATGTAATGGTTGAAAACATTTTGCGGTTTTTAATGTACACTGGCCTCAAAAAGTTAAGGTACAGGGACTGGATGATTTCGATTGCACACGTTTTGTCGTATATCTACCAAAATTATTGGCGAGTTGTTCTTGAACTTCTGGGATGTAAAGAACATGTTTGCTTTCATAATTCTCGGTGAAGATTTAGTCGAAAGGTCAATTAGGGGGCTAATAATAAATTTCATAAAAAAAGAATATTTGCGATCACCTATGTAACGGAAAATGCTGGGAGTGGTTTGTCACTGTGGTAAATGACTATTTGTGTCCTGTTCAACGTTTGTATGCATTTGTGTAAGCATAGCACTCATATCCGTGAAGATGTTATCGTTTTTGTGAAAAATTAAAAAGTTTTTGTTTATAGCATGGAGAGTTTTCAACAAAATTTAACACAACTTTCCAAAAACCTGACAAAGAACTGTTGCAACAGTATATTGCAATTAAAACATGAATATAATGAATATTTTATGAGATATGGGCATTTGTATGAAATAATTTTTAAGTGCGCATACGTGGAAGATCCTAAAATTTTTATTATCTAATTTGGTAGTCAGCTATTTAGGGAAACTTATATAAAAAGAAGTCCAGTCAAATATCGCTAAAATTCACAGAGATAGGGTCGATATAGTGAGTTACTTCTAAAAATAGCTTTATTATAAGGGATTTTTCAAAACTTTTCAATCAGCTCACTATATTTTTCTAAGTTTTCACAACATTTGACTGGACTTTTTATAGAAGTTGCCCCAAAATTCTGACTACCAAATTATGAAATAAAAATTTTGAAATCTTCCGCGCATGCGCGGTTAAAAATTATCTCATAAAAATGCCCATATGTCATCAAATATTCAATATATTCATGTTTTAATTGCAGTATACTCTTGATACAGTTCTTTGTCAGGTTTTTGGAAAGCTGTGTTAAATTTCGTTGAAAACTCTGTATGCTATAAGCAAAAAACTTTTGAATTTTTCACAGACACAATATCATCTTCAACAATATGAATGCTATGCGTACACAAATGCATACAAACGTTGAACAAGACTAAAATAGTCATTTAACACAGTGACAAACCATTTCCAGCATTTTCTGTTACATAGGTGATCGCGAATATTATTTTATTATTAAATTTATTAATAGCCCCTTAATTGACCTCCCGACTAAATCTTCACCAAGAAATATGAAATCAAACATCTTCTTTGCATCCCAAAAGTTCAAGAACAATTCGCCAATAATTTTTGTAGATATTCGACAAAACGTGTGCAATCGAAAGCACCCAGTCTCTGTACCTTAACATTTGGAGGCCAGTGTATTTTAACCCCTTAATTCTCGCTCCCGTCATATTCTCGGGCTGTGTCTTTTACTCAAATTGTTTGATTCCCACCAAATTTATAAAATAGTGAAGTTGGCTATATTTTAGTATATTTTTTTCCTGTCATTAAATACGCTGAATATTTCTTTATCATAAAAGTGGTAACAATAAGCAATTTGAATTTTTCAACCGTAATTTAATTAGAGCGTTAAGAGGTCAGGAAGGAGTCGATTGGACGACGACCATATGATTAAATGTCAACTGGAACCAGAAATTCATTCACAAAATAAGATGATTTTAAAAACGAAATTAACGTTAAATAAATAAGTCAAATACTTTTAAATAAAAATTCTGGTGTGAAATATTTTCATGAAACATGAGTAAAATTTCCGGACGTTCTAGTGGTAAGATATTTATTAAATATTTTAAATATTTTTTTATTATATGTAAGCTACTTAAAGTAATTTTAGTACATTTATTTGTGCTTTTTATATGAATTTTAATTATAAAATAAACTGTATTTTCTTGCATGTGGCAGTCTAGATTTTTATTAATTAATTATACTAATATGAAATACATAACCTCGAGAAATAAGTAATTGTTTTTCAACGGAAATGTTTCAAAAAAAAGAGTAGTAAACATTTCTAATATTACAGGTTTTTAACACTAGAACGCCCGGAAATTTTACTCAAGTTTCATAAAAAATTTGACACCAGAATTTTTATTTAAAACTATTTGACTGATCTATTTGACGTAGATCTGCGTGGTTTAAACTTAACTTATTTTATGAAAGAATTTCTGGTTCCAGTTGACATTTAACCATACGGTCGGAGTCGGATCGACTGCTTCCGGGCGAGTGTTAATACTGTACACATAATGTCCGTATCACTCACAAAGAGTCTTTATATTACATTGTTGCCAACCTCTCAATTTTTTAACGCCAATAATTTTATGCAGAAATATTTATTTTATATAATCGCAAAATTTCTGCAATTAAATAAATTAACCATTTTTGCAAGAATTTACTGGTATTTGAAAAATTGTGTGCTTGGCAACTATGGTAATATAATTAGACTTTTAACGAATGAAACTTTAATAGTGAAAAATAAGTTGACCCAAATAAGTTTATGAGAATGTGGAAACTATTTTTCTAAATGTGTGAATTTTGAATCTTTGCAATTAATGCGCATAATACTTGTTTTCAATAAGTTAATTAGATTTTTAAGAAACAAAATATCGAAAATAAAAAATATATATATTGGTACAGAATAGTTCATGGCAACGAGGAGCATTTTTGTTTAATTGAAATGTTATAAATATTTTTGAAATACAATAAAATTACAGTTTTAACAGACTAAATTCAAACATTAAAAATATATATTGACATAAAGTACAAGAAACAGGTGCATTATTTTCGTTAAAATATTTTTAAATAAAGAAAACGTATGTGATACATCTAAAATGGAATATAGAAATGAAAATCATTTTTTGTCTTCCTGGCATATTTTTTCTCGAGAAGTTTTGTTCCATTTTCAATTTATTTCCATTTTTTCTGCCGACAGTCCTTTTTGTTCTATATAGCTTGTTGACAGCAGTATGGAAAAGATTATGAAATATGTCTTCATAAATTATTGAATTTTCTTCGTAAGAAAAACCTGTTAGAGATGTAATTTATTTTATTTTGTAACAACACTCACTATTGATTTTGAAAAAACAAGTATAAAATACTGAAACACATTGTCCATATAACTGTCCTACAATATTAATCATCTCACAGTATATCTATTTCATTCTTTTATAATAACAAGGCGCATACAAAAAATATACTTTAGTCTAAAGTGTAATAAAATAGACGCGAACATATATAAGTACTCTTGAAGAAAAAATTAACACCCCATACTAAATCTGCAGAAAATTTTATAAGAAGAAAGTTACTGGTACCAAACGATTTTAAAAGTTTATTTTTAAATGATGAATATAAAATTTGCTTAGGGGATCATTTACAAATCAAAACCCGACCAATCGTTCTTTTTTCAACGCAACAACCAATTTTGACAATATATTTTAACACTAGAAAGACGGCGAGCGGTCATTTTGACCGCTAGCAAATGAATATATTTCGGTTAGAACCAGAATTTTTTTTATAAAACTATTTTAAAAGATACAAAGAAAAAAAAAACTAGTTAAATAAATAAATTAATAATTTAAAATAAAAATTCCCGTGTTATATATTTTTATAAAATTTCAGTAACATTTCCCGTCTTTCTAGTGTTCAGTGTTCGGTTCAAACTACTCATACATACGAAGTTTCAAGTCTTTTGCATGATACGTCTTTGTATTATAAACATTCAAAATTTAGAGTTTCTAACGTTAAATTAAATTTTCATATTTTTATTAATATCGCATGAAATTATAATCCGAATGCGATAAATTTGTGTATGATAATTAAAAAAAAACATAGATACATTGAATTTGAAATTAAAATATATTTATAATATGAATTATAAAAATTAATACTAAAAAAAGGAATTGTAACCAACAAGTTTTTGGTAGATTTATAATTATTGTCTTCCTTTATGCAAATTCAAATTTTCAAAGTTTTCTTCCAGGTAGTTTTCAAATTATGCTTTAAAACGTCAAAGTCAGGGTCTATGATGTGCAGAGAACCATAATTTGAAGAAAAAAATGTAAATATTTCTAATATTAGAAGAATTTCTAACAATTTTTATTTGCAATATTGCATATTAAGGATACCAAAATCTTTATACTTAATGTACAGTCGTGGAAAAAAAAAAAGTAAACACCCCCTACTAATTCCTCAACATATTATCGTAGACGAAAGTTACTGGTGCCGGACGATTGTAAATAAAGTCTACTTTTAAAAGGTGTGTATAAAATTTGCTTAGGGGGCCATATACATATTAAAACGAATCCAAACTTCATTTTTTTTTCAATGGCAGTACCGACAGAATTAAACGAGATATTTCAAAACTTTGGTTCAAACTATTCCTAGAAACCAAATTTCAAGTCATTCGAATGATAAGTTTTTGAATTATTGACATTCAAAAGATAGTACTTTTAATGTTAAATTTCATTTTCATATTTTTATTTGTATCTCCTGAAATTATTCTCGTAATGAGCTAATTTTTTGTGTAGCAATAATACTAATATGCCCAAACATAAATACGTTGAATTTGCAATTTTTATAATTTTATGATATGAATTATGAATTATGAAATTAATATTCGAAAAAAATATGAATTGCAACCTACAATTTTTTTGATGGATTTAGATTTTTTAAGTCCTGCTTTATAGAAATCCAAAACTTCACATTTTTCTTCCAAGTAGTTTTCAAATTATGCTTAAAAAACGGCAAAATGATGGTTTAAGGGGCCGTTTATGATAGATGTGAGTAAATTTTTGAAATTTATTCTGCTATCCTGTAATCAAACAGGTTTCATTGACGCTTAAACGTGCCTTGATCAAGAAGGCGGCTCTCTCGGTTAACAATCGAGTTGGGAACTTAAATTTGGATACAGCCCTTAAAATAAACTCGATTTAAAATAATTAATTTCTCGGAAACTTAAGGCGCGAATTGCGTAAAAAATTGTTTAAAGGCTAATTGAAAGGTGTAGAGTTCATTTATGCTGTCAGAATTGTGTACTGCTATTGAAAAAAACAAAGTAATGGCTCGTTTTAATATGTATATGGCCCCTTAAACAAATTTTATATACATCATTTAAAAGTAGACTTTATTTACAATCGTTCGGTACCAGTAACTTTCTTCTACGATAATTTGTTGAGAAATTTGAAGGGGGTGTTTACTTTTTTTTCCCACGACTGTACGTATCACATATAAAGCGTGTTAATTATTTTTTTTATAGTTTTAAGAAACTGCATTATAATATCTAATATATATAGATTGAGAATGAGTGTTTCAGGAAAAAGAGGAGCATTAATCTTCTTAATTGAAATGTATAAAATAGTTCCAAAAAAGAATAAAATTCTGTTTATTTTAAAGTAAACATATAAGTACCGTCAGTACACTGGGTGTTGGAGAAAAACTTCTTGTTTACTTTTCGTCTGTGTAGTTATCCATCGTTTCCATCTGCTTTAAAATGTAATAACTAAAATGTAGTGAAGTAATGATTTCCCTGGTATTTCTTTTCTGTTTCAATGTTATTTTTTATAGGAAATTGAAAAAGTTGTGGAACCGGTTCGTTTTTGCTATGCTGGAAATGTCATATGTAAATACATATATTGCATATGTGGCGATGCGAGAGAACATGTTGTCCCTAGAATATAGACGTCACATAACTAAAGGACTGCTAACAGGAGCGAAACCTAAAAAAAAAAAAATATTTTTTAACCTTTCAGGTGCAAAGCACTTTCAATTCTATAGTGTGGAAATAATAGATTTGTACCAGGAAATTGCCAAAAGATTTATTTATAAGTAAGAAAAAGCCTATATTTCACATACTTATTAATCTTCCTATCCTGAATGGGTCTAATCGACACACTTCTATAATTCATTTCATTCGATTCGAACCAGAAATTTTTTCGTAAAGTAAGATAAATAAAAAGCACCGAATCTAATATAAATAAATACATTAAATAATTTTCAAAGAAAATTCTAGTGCGGAATGTTTTTACTAAGGTTTAGAAAAATTTCATCTGGGTAGGAAGGTTAAATCAAAAATATTTTCTGGTGTCATTTGAAATACCTTGTGGGTTTTTTGTTACGATATTTTAGTCTTAGTGTACTGACGGTACTTCAAAGTATCATTTTAATTAAATACCTCTAAATAACTAAATTTCTCACGGGTGAGTATTTTTTTATGTTTATCCTTTAATTTTCATTGTAGTAACTGAAAAAAAAATATTACATGAAAAAAATTCCAGTAGATCATAATGCAGTAGATAAAGGGTTAACCCACTCGCTGCGCAACCCGAGATATTCTCGGGGATGCATTTTTCCGTCTAATTGATACTATTTGGTTATTCCCACCAGTTATTTTTTAGCAAAAACTTTGTCTGATTTAATCAGGACATTTTCCCTGATTACGATAGTCAAAAATTTCTACTTTAAAGAACCGGTGATAAAAGACTAAATTTTGTAAAAGACTCTTATTGCGAGGAATTACTTACGCAGCGAGAGGGTTAATACATTGTTGCCAATCTCTCAATTTTTTAACACTAATATATTTATACAGAACTACTTGTTTTGTGCAATCGCACAATTTCTTCTATTAAATAAATCAAACATCTTTGCAAGAATTTACTGGTATTCAAAAAATTGAGAGTTTGTTAACAATTATGTCAATATAATTAGACTTTTAGCGAACGAAACTTTAATAGTGAGAAATAAGTTGACCCAAATAAGATTATAAGATTGATGAAATGCTTTTCCTAAATGTGTGTGTTTTTAAATTATTCCAAAAAAGAATACTATTTCGTTTATTTTTAGATAAATATTTTTACTATTATAGATTTTTTATTCTTTACACTTAATGTACGTATCAGTTAGAGCGAGTCTTCATTAACTCTATTACATTTTTAACAAATTAGACTTTAATATTTGACCCCTTAATTCTTGCTCCCGTGATATTTATGGGTTGTGTCTTTTATTCAGAATGTTTGATTCCCACCAGTTTTATAAAGTAGTGTAATTGGTTTTGTTATGGTAGCATCTCACCTGTCATTATATAAAGTGAATATTTCTTTTTCAAAAATGAGGTGCCTGTGAAGGAGATTTTCTTCCCATATTCTATTAATACCTTTTTCCTTTACACCCCCCCCAAATTTTTTAAATAAGATTATTTTTAGTAAATTGCTATATTTTATATCTGTCTTAAATCATAAATTAAATTTATTTTCAACGCTCTGTTCCTTTAAAAATACATTTTCGTTTCTCTCTCTTAATTCTAAAAAAAAAAAAAAAAAAAAAAAAAAAAAAAAAAACACAAAAGGCAGTCGTAGTTTAAATGAGGAAATGCTACTTTTAATCTCGCATTGAAACAATTCACCTAGTACATTTGCATGTTTAATTTGGTTGCTATGCCTGATCTTTCTCATGCCTCATTTCTTTATTTTTTACTGTGTCTCTACATCTGCATCTTTTTTTTTCCAACGTATAAATTCTTATCTTAAATTTTGCCTGCAATTTCTTATTTTTTAATTGCATATACCTTAAAACGGCTCGTCGCTCCTATTCCCATGGTTTGGCAAACTCCCTATAAAATGAGACTTTGTGGTTTTCGGTTGCCACATTTTACCGATTATCCGTTGGCGTTAAAGTTTCATCTGTTGCCCTTTTTACCTCCTCATTGACAATACATTAACGGTTTTGAACACGTGTCTCATTTCAATGTAATTCTCGCCAGATTTCAACTGGTTTGCTAGTTTTTGTAAATTACTACTCGCCAATAACTCAACGCTCTAAAATGTAGTTATGACATGATTCGGTTCCTGATTGTGCTTCTGTAAACACAAAATGTAGATCGTCCCCTCTCCAGCACTGGCTATGTGTCGTTGCCGCCGGAAACCTCGATTTGTGCGGACCTCGACAATAAATAACCTCCTGTTTACCTCTGGGATTCCTATTTTACTGATTGTGTGTGGGTTTTTTTTTTAACTCAAACCTGGTCACATATCTTTTCGCATACTAAAATGTGAATGTTATGATACTCCAAGAATCATCGATACATAAAAAAACCCCATCGAAACTTGATTTTCAGATATATGGAGTTTTACGACTGGAAAGTCGTTACAAGACCCCCCCCCCCCCATTTTTAAAATAAGATTATTTTTAATAAATTCCTATATTTTATATCTGTTTTAAATCATAAATTAAATTTATTTTCAACGCTCTGTTCCTTCAGAAATACATTTTCGTTTCTCTCTCTTAATTCTCAAAAAAAAACCCCACAAAAGGCAGTCGTAGTTTAAAGGAGGCATGCTATTTTTATCTCGCATTGAAACAATTAACCCAGTACATTTGTATGTTTAATTTGGTTGCTATGCCTGATCTTTCTCATGCCTCCTGTCTTTATTTTTTTCTGTGTCTCTACATCTGCATATTTTCTTTTCAATGTATAAATTCTTATCATAAATTTTGTCTGCAATTTCTTATTTTTTAATTGCATATGCCTTCAAACGGCTCGGCGCTCGTATTCCCATTGTTTTGCAAACCCCCTGTAAAATGCGACTTTGTGGTTTTCGTTTGCCCACATTTTCCCGATTATCCGCTGGCGTTAAAGTTTCATATGTTGCCCTTTTCCCCTCCTCATTGACAATACATTAACGGTTTTGAACACATGTCTCATTTCAATGCAATTTTTGCAAAATTTCTACTGGCTTGCTAGATTTTTGTAAATTACTGCTCGCCAATAACTCAACGCTCTAAAATGTAGTTATGACATGATTCGGTTCCTGATCGTGCTTCTGTAAACACAAAATGTAGATCGTCCCCTCTCCAGCACCGGCTATGTGGCGTTGCCGCCGGAAACCTCGATTTGTGCGGACCTGGACAATAAAGAACCTCCTGTTTACATCTGGGATTCCTATTTTACTGATTGTTTTTTTTTTTTTTTTTTTTTTTTTTTTTTTTTTTTTTTTTAAACTCAAACCTGGTCACATATCTTTTCGCATACTAAAATGTGAATGTTATGATACTCCAAGAATCATCGATACATAAAAGACCCAATTGCAACGTGATTTTCAGATATACGGAGTTTTACGACTGGAAAGTCGTTACAAGACAAGTCGTTACCCTTTTTAAATAAGATTCTTTTTACTAAATTCCTATATTTTATATCTGTCTTAAATCATAAATTAAATTTATTTTCAACGCTCTGATCCTTTAGAAAAACATTTTCGTTCCTCTCTCTTAATTCATTTAAAAAAAAAAAAAAAAAAAAAAAAAAAAAAAAAAAAAAAAGCAGTCGTAGTTTAAATGAGACATGTTATTTTTATCTCGCATTGAAACAATTCACCCAGTACATTTGCATCTTTCATTTGGTTGCTATGCCTGATCTTTCTCATGCCTCCTTTCTTTATTTTTTACTGTGTCTCTACATCTGCATCTTTTCTTTCCAACGTATAAATTCTTATCATAAATTTTGTCTGCAATTTCTTTCTTTTTAATTGCATATGCCTTCAAACGCCTCGGCGCGCCTATTCCCATGGTGTGGCAAACCCCCTGTAAAATGCGACTTTGTGGTTTTCGGTTGCCCATTTTTTCCCGATTATCCGTTGTCGTTAAAGTTTCACCTGTTGTCATTTTCCCCTCCTCATTGACAATACATTAACGGTTTTGAACACGTGTCTCATATCAATGTAATTCTCGCCAGATTTCAACTGGTTTGCTAGTTTTTGTAAATTACTGCTCCCCAATAACTCAACGCTCTAAAATGTTATGACATGATTCGGTTCCTGATCGTGCTTCTGTAAACACAAAATGTAGATCGTCCCCTCTCCAGCACCGGCTATGTGCCGTTGCCGCCGGAAACCACGATTTGTGCGGACCTGGACAATAAAGAATCTCCTGTTTACATCCGGGATTCCTATTTTACTGATTGTGTGTGTTTTTTTTTTTTAACTCAAACCGTGTCACATATCTTTTCGCATACTAAAATGTGAATGTTATGATACTCCAAGAATCATCGAGGCAAAATAAAATCCTATTAACCATTTTCAGACATATGCAGTAAAGACTAGAAATAGTCAGTACAGTGCCAATGGGCATTTTGAAATTTTAAACAGTGATTTAATGTGACTGTTAAGGTGTTAATATAGAGATTTGATAAAGAGTAGTTTATGAGGATTATAAGCATTTATTCCATTTGAAGAGTTTCGATTTTTTATGTAAAAACGGGAGTACGTTTTGCCTATTTTTATGTAAATAATTCTGATATAGAAATTTGAATCTTTGCGCTTAATACTTATAAAATGATTTTAGTAAATTAATTATATTTTTAAGAAACGAAACATCAAACAAAAAATATATTAATACATGATTGTTCATCACAAAGCCGACCATTTTTTTTTTAATTTAAATATCATAGCTGCCAACTTGTACGGATTTTTGCTACCACTAAAATTTAATAGAAAATTTTGCCTAAATCAACGCCAAATTGCCGCGAATTTTGATAATTAAATAAGGCAGAAATTTCTTTTAAATTTTAGTGGTAGGAAAAATCCGTACAAGTTGGCAGCTATGAAATATTATAAATGTTTCCGATATACAATAAAATTACAATTTGAACAAACTAAACTCAAATATTAAAAAACGTATATTGACATAAAGTACAAGAAACAGATGCATTACTTTCATTAAAGTGTGTCTAAATAATGAAAACGTATATGATACATTTCAAATGGAAGATAGAAATGAAAATAATTTTTTTCTTCCTGGCAGATTTTTTCTGGAGCAGTTTTGTTCCATTTTCAATTTATTTCTATTTTGTCTGCTGACAGTTTTTTTTTCTACTTAGTTTGTTGACAGCAGTATGGAAAAGATTATGAAATATGTTTAATAAATTATTGAAGTTTCTTCGTAAGAAAAAAACCTGTTAACCCCTTCAGGGGCGGTGGGATAAAATATATCCCACCTAATTTAAACAAGATTCTCACCAGAAAATATTAACTAAATTTTATAGTTTTAACTTTGGAGGAAAATCGTTATAAAATTACTTTTCCTTATTTAAAAGTAAAATTTTTGGATTATTCCGGTGATAATTCAATATTTAGAGACATTTTCGCTTGCCCCTCACGGGGTTAAAGATGTAATTTATTTTATTTTGTAACTGCACTCACTATTGACTTTGACAAAAACAAGTACGAAATACTGAAACACATTTTCCACATAACTGTCATACAATATTAATCATATCACAGTATATCTATTTCATTCTTTTATAATAATAAAGTGCATACAAAATAATTCAGTTTAGTTTAAAGAGTAACAAAATAGATGCGAACATATATATGTACAGTCGAAGGAAAAAAATTAACACCCCATACTAACTCTGCAACAAATTTTATTAGAAGAAAGTTACTGGTACCAAACGATTTTAAAAGTCTACTTTTAATTGATGAATATAAAATTTGCTTAGGGGGTCATCTACAAATCAAAACCAGACCAAGCTTTATTTTTTCAATGCAGCAACCATTTTTGACAATGCATTTTAAGTGTTCAAACTATCCATACATACGAAATTTTAAGTCATTTGGATGATAAGTTTTTGAATTATCAACATTCAAAATTGAGAGTTTCTAACGTTAAATTGCATTTTAATATTTTTATTAATATCTCATGAAATTATTATCCGAATGTGATAAATTTGTGTATGGATATAAAAAATATATAAGTACATTGAATTTGTAATTAAAATAAATTTGTAATATGAATTGTGAATTATAAAAATTAATATTTAAAAAAGGAATTGTAACCAACAAGTTATTGATAGATTTATAATTATTGTCTACCTTTATGCAAATTCAAAATTTCAAAGTTTTCTTCTAAGTAGTTTTCAACTTAGGCTTAAAAACGTCGAAGTCATGGTTTA
This sequence comes from Maratus speciosus, assembly GCA_963932465.1. Lineage (NCBI taxonomy): Eukaryota > Metazoa > Arthropoda > Arachnida > Araneae > Salticidae > Maratus > Maratus speciosus. The sequence goes on along the minus strand of OZ010794.1, from coordinate 237,405,440 downwards.
AGATGTCTATGATATGCAGAAAACCATAATTTGAAGAAAAAAAATTGTAAATATTTCTAATATTAGAAAAATTTCTGATAACATTTTATTTTGAATATTGCATATTAAGGATACGAAAATTTTTATACTTAATGTACATGTCATATATAAAGCGTATTTATTATTATTTTTTATAGTTTTAACAAACTGAATTATAATATTTAATATACATATATTGAGACAGACTGTTCCAGGAAAAAGAGAAGCATTAATCATTTTAATTGAAATGTATAAAATAGTTCCAAAAAATAATAGAACTCTATTTTTTAAAGTAAACATATAAGTACCGTCGGTACACTATGTGTTGGAGAAAAACTTCTTGTTTACTTTTCGTCTGTGTTTTCATCTGCTTTAAAATGTGATTACGAAAATGTTGTGTAGTAATGATTTTCCTGGTATTTCCTTTCTGTTTTATTCTTATTTTTTATAGGAAACTGAAAAAGTTGTGACACCGGTTTGTGTTTGCTGTGCTAGAAATGTCATATGTAAATTCATGTATTGCATATGTGGAGATGGAGAGAACATGTTGTCCCTGGAATATAGACGTCGCATAACTAAAGGACTGCTAACAAGAGCGAAACCTTAAAAAAAAAAAAAAAAAAAAAAAAAAAAAAAAAAAAAAAAAAAAGGTTTTTTTATTAACCTTTTAGGGGCAAAGCATTTTTAATTCTAAAGTGTTGAAATAAAGGATTTGCACCGGAAATTGCTAAAAGAATTATTTGTAAGTAAAAAAAAAAAAGGCCTATAATTTAAATACTTATTAAATCGAAAATATTTTATGGTGCCATTTGAAATACCATGCAGGTTTTCTGTTACGATATTTTAGTCATAGCGTACTGACGGCACTTTAAAGTACCATTTTAATTAAATACCTCTAAATAATTAAATTTCTCACGGGAGAGAATTTTTTTAGTTTATCCTTTAATTTCCATTGTAGTAACTGAAAAAAAATATTACATAAAAAAATTGCATTAGATCATAATGCAGTACATAAAGGGTTAATACAGTGTTGCGAACCTCCCAAATTTTTAACACCAATATATTTATGCAGAAATACTTGTTTTGTGCAATCGCAGAATTTCTTCAATTAAATAAATCAAACATTTATGCAAGAATTTACTGGTATTAAAAAAAGTGAGTGTTTGTAAACAACTATTTTAATATAATTCTACTTTTAACTAACGGAACTTTAATAGTGAGAAATAATTTGACACCAATAAGTTTACGAGAATGATGAAACGCTTTTCCTAAATGTGTGAATTTTGAGATTTTTTGGAAAAATAATACTATTTCGTTTATTTTTGGATAAGTATTTTTAATATTATAGATTTTTTTTTGCCTTTACATTTAATGTACGTATCAGTTAGAGAGAGACTTCATTAAGTTAATTGCATTTTTAACAAATTAGACTTTGATATTTGACCCCTTAATTCTTGCTCCCGTTATATTTATGGGCTGTGTCTTTTATTCAGATTGTTTGATTCACAGTGTAATTGGGTATCTTATGGTATTATCTTGCCTGTCATTAAATAAGGTGAATATTTCTTTTTCAAAAATGCGGTGCCAATGAGCAATTTGAAATTTTAAACCGTGATTTAACCACTTCGGGACGAGCGACCGGTATTCGTGCCGCGTAAGGTGCTTAAAATCGGGTATTATTCTCACCAGTAAATTTTTATTGAAAATTTTACCTTATTTTATCCGAGCATTTTCCCGATTTAATAAGGCAAGAATTTGTGTTTAAAAAACCCGCGATAAAAGCTTAAAAATTCTGTAAAATATGCTCGTCCCGAAGGGGTTAATGTGACTGTTAAGGTGTTAATAGAGAGTATTGATAAACAGTAGTTTATGAGTATTATATGCGTAAATTCTATTTTAAATGTTTGGATTATTTTATGTAAAAAAAGGGGAGGACGTTTTTCTTATTTTTATGTAAATAATTCTGATATAGAATTTTGAAACGTTGCTCTTATTGTGCGTAATACTTATAAAGGGATTTCAGAAAAAAATTATTATATTTTTAAGAAACGAAACATCAAACAAAAAAATATATTAATACAGAATAATTTATGACAAATCCGAGCATTTTGTTTTTCAATTTAAATGTTATAAATGTTTCCGAAATACAATAAAATTACAGATTTAACAAACTAAACTCAAATGTTAAAAAAACATATATTGACATAAAGCACAAGAACCATATGCATTATTTTCGTTAAAATAAGTCTAAATAATGAAAACGTATGTGATACATCTGAAATGGAAGATAGAAATGAAAATAATTTTTTTCTTCCTGGCACATTTTTTCTCGAGCAGTTTCGTTTCACTTTCAATTTATTTCTATTTTGTCTGCTGACAGCTCTTTTTTTTCTACTTAATTTATTGACAGCAGTATGGAAAATATTATGAAATATGACTTCATAAATTATTGAAGTTTCTTCGTAAGAAAAACCTGTTAAAGATGTAATTTAGTTTATTTTGTAACTGTACTTACTATTGACTTTGAAAAAACAAGTACAAATAGCTGAAACACATTGTGCATATAACTGTTATAGAATATTAATCATATTACAGTATATATATTTCATTAATTTATAATCTACTGCATAAAAAATAATGCAGTTTTGTCTAAAGAGTAATAAAATAGATTCGTAAATATATAAGCACAGTCCTGGAAAAAAATAAACACCCCATACTAGCTCTGAAACAAATTTATTAGAACAAAGTTACCTTTACAAACAGATTGTAAAAGTCTACGTTTAACCCGGAAATTTTTCTCAATTTTCATAAAAATATTTGACACCAGAATTTTTATTTAAAATTATTTGACTGATTTATTTAACGTAAATCTGCGTAGTTGAAATTTAATTCATTTTATGAAAGAATTTCTGATTTCTTTTGACATATAATCATATGGTCGGAGTCGGATCGACTCCTTCCGGGCGTTCTAGTGTTAAATTATGTATATAAAATTTGTTTAGGTGTCATCTATAAATCAAAATTAGACCAAACTTTGTTTTTTCAAGGGAAACACCATAGCTGCCAACTTTTACGCTTTTGGCTACCACTAAAATTTAATAGAGATTTTCGCAAAGTTTAATCATTAGATTTCGAAGATTAAATGTAGCTATAGCTACGCCCAATTATGGCGATGTATTTTAACCCAAAGCGATATAAGTAAGCGTACTAACTTAATACTGGAATCCGGAGTAAATTAACAAAGTTGAGCCATCTTGTGGACGGGGTGATAATCAACATATGCGGGCTTTTAGTGTGACGTCATACATGATAGGATATCTACCATCTGCGCATATTTTCTAAATCTTTAGTCAGCCATGGAACTGATTTTTGTTTACCACATTTATTGCAGAATAATGGCGGAGCGAGAGAGGCATCCAGATGTGTTTGACACTACGAAGTTTTCTTCGCCTTGTCAGATACATTTCAGCTATTAATCAAGGCGAAAATAAACTTTACAATTTTAGTGCTGTGAAGTAAGAGAACAGATAGGCATCTTCCTGTAGTTTAACTCCGTCCGCTACGTGGCGTGCAACCTTGATTGATGTGACCTCGCCTTTAATCTTGCGGTTACCTCTCCCATTTAAGATAGGACGCTTAATTATATCGCTTTGTTTTAACCCCTTCGGGACGAGCGTGTTTTACAGAATTTTAATCTTTTATCCCCGGTTTTTGAAAACAGAAATTTTTGCGCAATTGAATCGAGAAAATGCTCGGTTTAAATGCGGTAAAATTTACAAGAAAAATTTACTGGTAGGAATAATCACGCATTCTGAATATCTTAACGCGGCATGTATACCGGTCGCTCGTCCCCAAGGTGTTAAGTGTTCGGTGCAAACTATCCCTATATGTGAAACTTTAAGTCATTTGGATGATAAGTTTTTGAATTATCAACATTAAAAAATTTTGAGTTTTTAACGTTAAATTATATTTTCATATTTTTGTTAATATCTCATCTCATGAAATTATAATCCGAATGTGATAATTTTTTATGGATATAAAAAAAAACATAAATACATTGAATTTGTAATTAAAATAAATTTATAATATGGTTTATGAATTATAAAATTGATATTTAAAAAAAAAATTATTGTATCCTACAATTTTTTGATAGATTTATAATTATTATGTCTTGCTTTATGAAAATTCAAAATTTCAAAGTTTTATTCCAAGCAGTTTTCAAATTATGCTTAAAAACGTCAAAGTCATGGCTTAAGAGGCTGTCTATGATGAGCAGAAAACCATAATTACCAAAAAAGTTTAAATATTTTTAATATTAGAAGAATTTCTAATAATTTTTTATTTGCAACATTACATATTAAGGAGTGCAAAATCTTTATACTTAATGCATAGTTGCCAATCTCCCGATTTTTTTAATACCATTATTTTTATGCAGAAAAATTTATTTTGAACAATCGCATAATTTCTGCAATTAAATAAAGCGAACCTTTCTGCAAGAATTTACTGGTATTAAAAAATCGAGAGGTTGGCAACAATGTTAACACTTTCCGGCACACTGTGCCCGATACGGGATACCTAATTTTAATTCCAAACTTACGAACGGCACCAAGAATATTTTAGTAAAATTTTGCTTTTACAATGAATAGTTAACGCAGTGGTGTCAAACTGTGGCCCGCCGGATACCACTAAAATTTTAAAGAAATATTCGACAAGTTGAATCGCAGCAATTCGACGATTAGATAAGGCAAAAATAACTGTAAAATTTTAGTGGTATCCGGCGGGCCACAGTTTGACACCCCTGAGTTAAAGTAACACGTTTTTAATTTCTGAAAAAGTCGTTTTAAAATTCCGGTGCCAGTCGATCATTTCATCATTTTACAATAAAAATTCCCCGTGCCAGAAAGGGTTAATGTACTTGTACAGTCGCGGAAAAAAAATAAACACCCCCTACTAACTCTTCAGCAAATTATCGTAGACAGAAGTTACTGGTACCGAACGATTTGAAATAAAATCTACTTTTAAATGATGCATATAAAATTTTCTTAGGGGGTCATCTACATATTAAAACGAACCCAAACCTCATTTTTGTTCAATGACAATACCCAATTTTAACGAGATATTTAAAATTTTCGATTCGAACTATGCCTAGAGACTAAACTTCAAGTCATTTGAATGATATGTTTTTGAATTATAAACATTCAAAATTTAGTGCTTCTAATGTTAAATTACATTTTTATATTTTTATTTATATCTTCTGAAATTATGCTCCCAATGTGCTATTTTTTTTTTTTTTGCAATAAAACTAATGTGCCCAAACATAAATACGTTGAATTTGCAATTTTTATAATTTTATGATATGAATTATGAATTATGAAATTAATATTCGAAGAAATTATGAATTGCAACCTACAATTTTTTTGATGGATTTAGATTTATTAAGTCCTGCTTTATGAAAATCCAAAATTTCACATTTTTCTTCCAACTAGTTTTCAAATTATGCTTAAAAAACGGCAAAATGATGGTTTAATGGACCGTCTATGATTGAAGTGAATAGATATTTTGAAATTTCTTCTGCTGCCTTGTTATCTAACAGGCTACATTGACTGCTTAAGGAGCCTTGATCAAGAATGCGGCTCTCTCAGTTAGCAATCGAGTGCCCAACTTCAATTTGGATACAGCCCTTAAAATACGCTCGTTTTAAAATAATTAATTTCTCGGAAACTTATGGTACGAATTGCATAAAAATTTGTTTTTAGGCTATTTGAAGGGTGTAGAGTCCATTTATGCTGTGAGAATTGGGTATTGCCATTGAAAAAAATGAAGTTATGGTACTTTTTAATATGTAAATGGCACTCTAAGCAAATTTTATATACATCATTTAAAAGTAGACTTTACTTCCAATCGTTGGGTACCAGTAATTTTCTCTACGATAATTTGTTGCGGAGTTAGTAGGGGGTGTTTATTTTTTTTTTCCACGACTGTACGTATCACATATAAAGCTTATTGATTATTATTTTTTTTATCAAACTGAATTATTATATTTAATATATATAAATTGAGACAGAGTGTTCCCGGAGAAAGAGGAGCATCTATCTGAAATGAAATGTTTAAAAAAAAAAGAATAAAATTTTGTTTATTTTAAAGCAAACATATCTAATATTATAGGGTTTTGAAATATTAGACTTAATGTAATTATCTCGTACTGGCTAATTCCATGAAAACTTGTCATGTCTGTCACATACTACGATTTTTGGCTACCAGTATTTTAGAACGGAAAAATGCGACTTATTTTATCGGCGATATCTCATCAATTGAATAACGCGAAGCAAACTTTTCGAATATAACGATAGCCCACAAGCATAGTGATTTTCAGCTGTGTGACAGGCATGACAAGTTTTCATGGAATTAGCCTTACAGTGTTGCCAGTAGGCTACTTTTTTAAAATTCCGATTTCTTGAATGGCACCACTTTTTTGAAATGGTAAAATTCCCTTTGTTTTTGCCTTAATTAATTTGTCATTCAATTTGGTGAATCTTAACATTTCAAAAAAGTGGTGCCAATCAAGATATCTGAATTTAAAAAAAGGTAGCCCACTGGCAACACTGTAGGCTAATTCCATGAAAACTTGTCATGCCTGTCACACAGCAGAAAATCACTATGCTTGTGGGCTACCGTTATATTCGAAAAGTTTGCTTCGCGTTATTCAATTGATGAGATATCGCCGATAAAATAAGTCACATTTTTCCGTTCTAAAATACTGGTAGCCAAAAATCGTAGTATGTGACAATGACAAGTTTTCATGGAATTAGCCAGTACGAGATAGTTACATTAAGTCTAATATTTTAAAACCCTATAATATTAGATATGTTTACTTTAAAATAAACAAAATCTTATTCTTTTTTTTAAACATTTCATTTAAGAAGATAGATGTCTTTATTAATTTAATTACGTTTTTAACAAACGAGAAGAAAATAACGAAAAGCTATATATAGACGAAACTCTTTAAATATATTGACACTGAGTACTTCGTGAGAAAGGAGAAGTATTATTTTCTATTGTAATTTTGGATCTTTTTTTTTCAAAGATTTCACTTTGGGAATTTTTTGGTAAGTATTTCTAACGCTATTTATTTTTTAATCTTTACACTTTTAATGTACGCACTACTTATCAAGTGTCTATCATAATTTAATTAAATTTTTATTAAACGAAAGATCAAAATAAAAAAATATATATATTGTCAGGAAAATTATATTAATATGAAATATATAACCGCGGAATCATTCTGCGCATGGAAAAGAATATTTTTTTTCCTACTGAAATGCTTCCAAAACAGGAGTAGTAAACATTTCTAATATTGCAGATGTTTTGAACTTTACACTTAATGTCCGTATCACTCACAAAGTAGCTATTTTTAAACCCTTAAAGGGTGTTGGGATAAAATATAGCACACCTAAATTTTATTGTCAAATGCCACATTGGCGCCAGAAATTTGGAATGAAACATTTATTTCTATTAAGTTTACAAAGAAGAGCTTTTACCTACTGTGACAAAAAATTGATTACAAATTTTGGTGTTATTCAATCAAGTAAATATTTTAGAAATAGCCCCTGATTACTTTGCCCCTGAAAGGAATTTTTTAAAACCCGATTTTTTAAAACCAATATTTTTAAGCAGGAATACTTGTTTTATATCGTTGGTACCATGCTAAACTATTCAACATGAATTATATTGTATAGTTTAACATAGCATCGACGGTATGATTGCACATTTTCTGCAATTAAATAAATCAAACATTTTTTGCAAGAATTTACTGGTATTCAAACAATTGGCAGGCTGGCAACCATGCCCACCTACAATTGCAACTTATAATTTTTTGGTAGATTCATACTTATTATGTACTGCTTTATAAGAATTCTCAATTTCAATTTTTCTTACAAGTAGTTTTCGAATTACGATTAAAAATCTCCAAAATCGCTGTTTAAGGGGTCGTCTATGATGTGCAGAAATGAATAATGTAAAAAAAAAAAAATATGTTTTACTCATTTTATTGAAACATTTGGGCTGGCATTACTGAAAACACATTAAGCTAGTGAAATGGCATATTGCAATAAAAAGATTAATAGAAGCGTCATAATAATTCTGTAATATTTCAACAATCGAGTACTGATATTCAATTTGAATACAGTCCCCAATATACTAGATTAATATTAACACAATTATTCTAATTGGTAAACAAATCATATTAGATGTAAATTTCCAACTGGGCGAAAAATGTCCGGAGCAGGACATTTTTCACCCAGTTGGAAATTTACATCTAATATGATTTGTTTACCAATTAGAATAATTGTGTTAATATTAATCTAGTGTAATTTCGTATCCAGCGATTTCTGGAGTTCAATTACCTGAGATTTATTCTGTTGAGCTGAACCAGGTTTCAGACCAGATGTTGTAGTCATCAAGGTCAGCTGGGTGAAAACGTTCGAGCAGAATCGTCCGGGATAGCTCAGATGGCAGACCCCTGGCGGCTTCAGCCAGGAGGTCCCGGGTTCGAATCCCCGTCCGGACATTTTTCGCCCAGTTGGAAATTTACATCTAATAGTAGTCAATATAGTCTAGTTTTAAAATAATTAAACTCTTTAAAACTAATTGTACGAATTTCATGAAAAAATTGGATTTAGTCTAATTGAAAAGTGTAGGATAGGTGGGTATTGCTATAAAAAAAAAGTTTGTGTTCGTATTGATATGTACATGTCCCCCTAAGCAAATTTTATATACATCATTTAAGAATAGCAGTTATTTTCAATCGTTTGGTACCAGTAACTTTCTTCTACAATAATTCATTGCAGAGTTAGCAGGGGGTGACTATACGTTTCACGTACAAAACTTCTTTATTTACTTAATTAAGTTTTTAACAAACGAAACTCTAAAATTAAAAAAAAATATACATATTGGCGTTGAATAGGTTATGAGAAAGATGAGCAATCTTTCCTTTTTAAATAACTGACTTTTTTTTTAAATTACATTTTGTGTATTTTTACGTAAATATTTTAACATTATAAATTTTTGAATCGTTACACTTAATGTACGCACGACTTATAAAGCGTCTATATTGATTTAATTAGATTTTCATTGAACGAAACTTTAATATTTAATTATATATATACTACTGACAAGAGAATTATATAACATGAAATGTGTTATCGTGAGAAAAAGGGGCATTTTTTTGCATTGAAATGCTTACAAAAAAGGATTAGTAATCATTTCTAATATTATAGATTTTTAAAACTTTAACTTAACTTTTAAAGCGTATTTCTTAATAAAGATATAATTTTAACAAACGAAACACAAATATTTATAAAATACATTGACATAAAGTAGAACAAACAGGTGCATTTATTTCATGAAAATGTTTCTAAATAATGAAAACATATGTGATACATCAGAAAAGGAATATAGAAATGAAAATCAATTTTTGTTCGTCCTGGCAGACTTTTTCACGAGCAGTTTTGTTCCATTTTACATTTATTTCTATTTTGTCTACTTACAGCTCTTTTTTATACTTAGTTTGCTGACAGCAGTATATATTATGAAATATGTCTTCAGAGGTTATTGAAGTTTTAAAAAAAGAACCTGTTAAAGATGTATTTTATTTTATTTTACAATAGTGCAGCTTCGACAGCACTATTGGCTTTGAAAAAACAAGGGCAAAATACTGAAACACATTTGCCATATAACTGTCATACAGTATTAATCATCTCATAGAAAATCTATTTCATTCATTTGTAATAAAGTGAATAAATAATAAGGATGTTTAGTGTAAAGAGTGATAAACTAGATGTACAAATATATCGGTATATATAGGGTGTCCATAATTTAACGACCCCATTTTGAAGTTGTCATCAGACAAAACTATTGTTCAGAATGTTGTAAAATTTTGTGGAGTACAAAATAAAGGTATGGAAATATGTTTGAGAGAAAATGAAATAGTTACAAAGTTTGCCACCAGATGGCGTTTTTTAACGAAATACACATTTAGCATACATTTACGACATTTTTCAAATTTTATTATAAACAAAGATAAATGTGCAATTCTTTAAAAAAGCCTTCTGGTGTAGAAATTTTGAACTATTTTCTGTCGCTGAAACAAATTGTCATCCCTTTATAAGGTATTTCATAAAATTTCACAGCTTTATGAACAATAGTTTTTTTTTTTTTCTGTAAACAACATTAACTTAGGGTCGTTTGATTATGCACACCCGGTATAAAAATATACATATGCGTTTGTAAGTGTGTATTGAGGATTTGTTATACTATATCATTTTAACCCATTTGCAACAATTGCGCATAAATGCTTACATTTCAGGAATTTCATCTTTATACAAAATTGCTGAATCCATACGGAAAATTCGCACTTTTAACTTTTTTTAATTACGTCTGCTAATAAATAAAACAAGAAAAAAATATTGTCCAGAATTCCTGGTATGAATGGGTAATTCCTGGATAAAAAAGAAATACTTGAAAATTCATGCTGCTTGTGTAAATGGTTTAAGCCTTTAGGGTATAGTACCCGTTAAGTGTAGACTGCTTTTTTTTAAAATTCAGAATGTTTTATCCACCACTTTTTTGAAGTAGAATTATTCACCTTATGTAAGGGCAAGAAAATGGTGCGAGAATAAAGCCAATTACACTATTTAAAAAAAAAACGGTGTCAATCAAACAATATGAATTTTAAGAAAGTGGCCTACACTGGCCGTGAAAGTCAAGGGCTCGCAGTGGGGCATTCAATAGTCTACGTGGATAGAATTATCGCGTTGAAGTTTAATTAGGTTTTGCAGATTTTTCGAATGTATCATTAATAAAATACTCAAACAGCGATAAATATTTCGGTTATATAACAACAATATCTCAAAATAAAAATATAATGCTTCACAAAGAATCCGTGAAACATACTTATTTCACTCTTAAGTAAAAAAGCAATTTAATGCAGACGTGTAAGTTATTTTTTTTTAAACACAAAAACCCTCGACAAATTTCTGAATTCACCCAGAAAAATAAAAGACAAAGAAATAAAATTAAATTAAAAACAAGCTTTTATGTTTTGTGTGACCCTGTAAAAAGTATAAATGCTACCCATATTATTTTCAATTGATAAATGCCGTCGTGTATATCAGTAATCTGTATAAATGTTATTGAGGTTGTAATAAAATTTCTGCTTATAGACGGTAATTTATCCGAATTATATATGTGGCGCTGTAAAAGAAATATAACTGCTACGCACTTTATGTTAAATTGAAGGCTATAGGGTATCTCAATAAGCTATAGCAATTTTGTTGAAATTGAGTTAAAAGTTCAGTTTATAAGCAACAATTATTCCTATTTTTTACATGTGGCGTTGTAAAAAAAATATGTAATTGCTATGTTCCTCAAATTAATGTATATTTGGATTGTCATCGGAAAAACACAGGCGGGCAGAGCTTCTGATCATTAAAGTTGAAAGTTGTTTAAAATTGAGTTACACAATATGAACTAATATTTTCTGTATCCCTGTAAAAAATCGTAACTACAGTGTTCAATAAATTATAATAATGTTGCATTGTCATCTGAACTACATATAAAAGCAAAGTTTCAGCTTAATCGGATAATCTGGAATTTGTTTAAAATTAACTCGCAAATATTAAACTGAACTTTTGTGTAGCCCTGTAGAAACAGTAGAACGTAACTTATAATAATATTATATTGTCATTGAAGCTACACATGTATTCAAAGTTTTAGCTCAATCTGTTAATTAAGAGTTGTTTAAAATTGTCTTGGAAGATTTCATCTAAACATACATACATGGAGTGTATGTTAATATAAAGCTGGTTTATTAATAAAAATTTAATAATTGCAAACTTTTACAGGAGTTTTCTTAAGTTTCCAATACTTTAAAAATTGCACTTTGATTTAAAAAAAATTCCTAGTGCTGAATAATGCTAAATAATGTGTTAAAATTCGAGATGTATTTTGAAAACAACAACATGGATCATCCAGAATGAAAACCTCTGAAAAAAGCTGTTAAGTGGGTTTAAATGCACTTATTTTTAAAACAACAATAAGTTAATTCCTACCATGATAAACCTGTGACATATGTTCAGCAAACTCGTGCTTTCAAATAGAATAGTCACGACGTGCTTGCGAACTTACAGGAAACTAGTTCAACCGTTGCAACTCCCTCAAATAAACTGTGCAAATGGTGCTTCTTTACGATAGTAATTAATCGATACCTTGGATTTTTCTGACAAAACACGTACGGATATCGCTAAAAGATACATTTATCTACGAGTATACGCGGTCTTGCAAGATTCCTAGATAAACGGAAAAATGAATATCGTCCACCTAGATCATTAAAACGCCCACCCTGGGGCAGGAGAATTAAGGGGTTAATAAAGTAAGAAATCTTTAAATGAGCTTTTATTTTTATTGATCCAATGGGAATCTAAATGGTAATTTCTGTAACATTTATATACGAAAATTGCTAAATGCAGTCATGGAATTGTAGAAACAATTCCTTTGTTAATAAAGATACCTGATGAGTAAAAATAAAACTAATTGCTGATGTTATCTGATAACTAAAAAGCAATGTAAAAAATAACTAAAAAGCATACTTCTTTTCTTGTTTAAATAAATCATCTAAAATATATAGAGAAATGAATAGCAAAAATAAAACTTAATTACGTAAGCTATAGAAACGTTAAAAAAAAATAGGTTAGTTCATTAGAAGTACAACGGTCACCTTCTAGATAAAATTTCTCATCACACCCGGACCGACCCCATACAAAATATAAAACTCAATTTGGGTTTCGAACCCAGAAATCTTTTATCCATTAGAAGGCGTCCTAAGCTCTAGAAAAACAGGAACGATACAATAAGTAAACTACAACTCCTTTGTTTTACTTTACTTATTTTAATTATATTTTCATTTAAGTGAACAAATTTTCTTCATTATTCGGATAGTAAATAGCTTAAGAAAAGAGATTTTGTTGCATATTTGCTTGAATAAACATGCTTCATAATTCAACAACGAAAGTTTAAAGTTGGAGTCCGACATATTACCAGTGTTACCAGATTGGATATTTTTTAATTCAGATTATTTGACTATCACCCCTTTTTTTAAATAGTATAATTCGTCTTATTTTTAAGAATTTTTTATCTATTTTTAATTAGTCCGAATCTTTCTATTTCAAAAAGCCGGTGACAATCAACAATCTGAGGACAAAAAAGTCCCCAATCTGGTAACACTGCATATTACAAACATGCAAGCCACACTTCAGGTTCGCGAACTCAGAACTTCTTTATCTATTAGCCAGCGACATAAACTCTAGAAAACCGTAAGGGTTGAACAAATAAACAATTTACAAATTCTATATTTTATTTGGCTTATTTTAATTACATATACTGTTAGGTAAACTTTTTTGCTTGATTATTCGAACAGTAATTAGAGTAAGAAATTAGATTATGATACATATTTATATAATAATGCGTAATATACCACAGCGAAACAGCCACATGAAACAGCGCAATATTTAAACAAAAATGTTAGGGAACTTCCGAATAGATTAAAAACTAAATAATACATTTAGTTATCATACACTTATCACTTTTAAATTAGTTCTTTTTGTATTTTTCTTTTACTAATATGCTCTATTTTAAATTCCTGGTCATGACTGTCTCGTTAGTATGAGCCATTTGAATTCTCATTTCATGTATTATAAATGGAGTTATGAATAAATAGGAGGAGACATATTGTGTACTGGTCTACCAGTACACTATATACACTATATGTACAGTATAGTCTACCAGTTACGAGTGAAGTAACTGAGCAGGTTGTCACAAGTTGGCGGCTGATTTTTTTACATGGGGTCAGCAGTCTCTGTTTACAGCGTGTGCAAACTTCCACCAGTAAATTTTAATAGAAAATTTATTTTTGATTAAGAGCCTGATTCATGCAAAATTTCTCTCACAAATCCATTAAACTTTTCAATTTGCTTTCACTGGTGGCAGTTTGCAAAGGTATTAGAATCATTTTCACTGACACTGATAGACGATTGTTTAAGTTATAACAATATGGTTGAAATGCAGTGCCTGGCTACAGCGAACGAAGCTTTTCACAATAAAAATGAATGTATGTGTTTGCCATAATTTATGACTGAACTTCTGCATTAATAAGGCGTTTAAATAAGGAGAAAAAATTTATCTAAATTTACCGGTGGAAGTTTTTCCCGAAGGTAACCAACTCCGGCCAAAGCGGTTACAGTTGAAGCTTCACTATTTTAAATATATGTCAGAGCCTCTTTATTCATAGTTTCATGGGATTATCTTACCGATTCTTACATAATACATATACTATTATTCTTACACTGATTGAGAAGTAGTAGGTTACATAATTTCAAATTTTATAAAACAGATTTTGTCTGAAATTAATAAAGTAAAGCGCTAAAACCTTTTGTAGTATTTGCATTGTTTTACAATATTTTATAAGCGTATTAGATACTTATGTATTTCAATCTGACCTTAAGAGGAAAAACCCTTTAAGAATTGAAAACCAGAAACAAACGCAGCTTACACACATAATTTCTTTGAAATATGTAGAAAAAACAGGCCTTTTTCCTGATAGAATTTTGCCCATGAAAGCATTTTTTGAAAGATTTTAGTGATATTAGTATTTAAATCCCTTAGGATTTCTTTGTTCATTTTATAGCATAATACAAAAATAGAATCCGAATGCTTTTAAGCAATACATTTTTAAATTTTATGATGAAAAACTAAATATTAGTTTTCTAAAAATTGAAACGGAATGAGACATTTTTTTTAATTTAAGGAAAGATTTTTAATATACAGCATTTTTTGAAAAATCTACTGTAAGCACATGATAATGCTTCCTCAATTTTGAACACATTCATAGTATTTTATTTGTTTTACATCTGCATTGCAGATTTTATGCTTGTGCAATGGCAGAAAGATGATATGTACTGGGGTTAATATCTGTCACAACACAACCTATATATATATATACTTGGGTGGTATAAAAGCATCTCCCTGATATATGATACCCTAGCGGTCTAACCGGTCAAACGGGTCAACCGATCGAAGGAAAATTTCATATATTGTTGCTCGTAGGTATGCGATCGAGATTTTGCGGATTTAAAACAATGGAGCTGTCACGGTTATGGTTACAGTGAACAAAATGCGAAATTTTTGAAAGACAGCAACCACTTTTTCCAGCACAGATTCATCAGCGCATTAAAAAATCAGAAATGTCTTTGGAGCGGTTCGCGTACACAGAAAATTCCTAGCGTAAAACATTGGCACAATGATAACACAGAGAGAAAATACATTGGGAAGACAGCAGAAGCACGGATCACAGAACACCGTGTGCAAAGCATTGCGTATGAGATCCTTTAATAAGAAGTGTGGAGAGATTTTTTTACAATCAGGTGTTAGAACGTGCAAACAAGATGACAGTCGCTTACAGGGTAACAACGAGGTGATTGATAAAGCTGTTTTACATGAACGAGGAAAATGCTGCCGAAGCAGTGCGAGTTTATCGGCGTAATAATAAGCTACGGCGAAGCACATGTTCCGGAAAAAAATATACGTGATTTGGTAAACAAATGTGAAGAAGCTGGATGCACATGTAATAGACCGCTATCCGTGCACCATCTGTTCCTGTTGATGTTGTTTCGGAAGTACGTAATACGATTACTGCAGGTCTGTTGCATATTGGAAGAAGTGTTGTCCGCAATCTGGATGTACCGAAAAAGACAGTCCTTGATATTTTGCGCGAAGTTCTGGAGATAATTCCTTATCAATTCCAGCGCGTCTAGATGCTGCAACATAAAGCAATGTTGCCAGTGGGCTGCTTTTTTTTAAATTCAGATTTCTTTATTGGAAACAATTTTTCGAAATGGTAGAATTCCCTGTTTTTTTCGCCTTAATTATTATGTCATTAAATAAGGCGAATTTTACCATTTCAAAAGTATGGTACCAATCAAGAAATCTGAATAAAAAAAGTTGCCCACTGGCAACCCTGATATGGAGACGAACAACAGCGTTTAGAATTTGCGAATTACTTCCTCAGATATGTAAGGCTTCTGCGGGTATTGTGGACGAATAAAATACATTTTCTCCTTAACTGAGAACGCACACTCCAAGAACTGCGTTCATTGAGCTGATGAAAATCGTCACGATGTGGCACCAACGCCTTTATACGAAATTAAAGAGACTATGTTTTGCGGCATCGCAAGCACATTCGTTCTCCGTCCGCACTTCTTCGTACAAGTCACCGCCAGAGGTATGAAAACCTGCTCCACCATAAGTTATCAGTACACAACAATGTAGCGGATTTACGTAATTCCAGAATTCCAGCAGCGAAATATTGTTAATAGCACTGTTCGAATGCAAGATGGTGCAGCTCCGCACGTTACCACCCGTTTTCGACAAGTGCAGCAACAGCAATTGGTGATAGAGTCATTTCTCGTAATTTTGCAGTTTCGTGACCGTCACGATCCCCCTCCCCCCGATGAATTTCTCGTTGTAGGGTTATCTGAAATCGAAGGTGTACACTTGAAATCCCAGAAGTTTGTCAGAATTGAAAGATGCCTTAAAGCGTGAAGTCATGCAGATTTATACTGCAATGTTATGTTCGTCATTTTTGTCAACAATCTCCAGTATGCAATGCGTTATCGTCTGCGGAGGTGGGCGCGTAGAAAATTGATAATTTCAGTAAAAGTTTTTTCCCTCTTCTCTCTTCTGTTGTCATTGGTGCTTAACAATGCTTTTCTTTGCAAAAGTTCTACGCTAGCAATTTTCGTCATACGTGTATGTCTCTAACGATTTCAACGCACTGATGAATTTGCGCAGAAAAGAAGTCGGCGTTGTCATTAAAAATTTTCGAATGTTTTTCACTATAACCGTAATCGTGAAAGCTATATTGTTTTGATCCTCATGATCTGGAGCGTATACCTTCAAATAAAGATATCTGAAATGTCATTTCGCTTTATTGATCGGATAGGCCTATTGGGGCTCATATATCGGTGAAGTTTCTTATTACCACCCTGTATAATATATATACATATACCTTCGTATATAGTCTCGTATAAGTCGACCCCTATATTTGAGAAAACAATATGCAGTATACCAGTATATTCGACTAGTTATATTGCCTTGTTTAATATTAATGCATATTTTAGTGCATTTCATAAGTGCATAACATTTTCATTATGTTTGAAAGGCTGTAACATCATTAAAAATCACTAGAAATAAATTTTTCCCACTGGCCATAATGTAACGGAAAACTTTTGACCTAGCCCTGTAATTAAACTATGAATCAGATTTGCATAAAATTTGAAATGACTCGACAAAATATTACACCAATTATATATTTAAAATTTCAGACCATTCGGTTGGGTAGTTTTTGCTCTGTTATATGTGGACGGACAGACTGAACGACGACTATAGGTGCTAAGTATTTAAATAATAACGAACGCGCCTAAAACGAGTGCAATAAATTGAGTTATGGCGCAGCGGTATTAGTTACTTTCGTAAAATAGAGAAAAATTATAGAATAGTTGCACACATAATTCATACAACATAATTTTTAATAAAATCGTCACTAAGCAGGGAACGTCCCTTTCCACCATGTCGACATCAGAGGTCCCTACCGAACAGCCTTGGGACATCACTTCGGATATTGGCCAGGGTTACGCGGCCACTTTGAGTATTGTCTAGCTAAAACACGAAAAACGCTGTTCATCGGACTTTGGCCACTTCGGGTATGCGAAGTGACAATACTTCGGGCTTTGGCCGCAACATATATATTTCGAATTTATTATTTTTGTGTGTTTTATTCGCAAATTTATAAAATGAAAAAAAAAAAAGTCTGATACAAACAGTTTAAATGTATTTACTTCTCTTAAGAAAAATAAAATAATTCTTATCTTATTTAGTAAAAAAAAAAAAAAAAAAAAAACACCTTATACCTTAGTACTAAATATTACATATAATGTTTGAAAAAAAAAATCCTTTTTTTAAAGTATTGCACTAACAGAAAATATTATTAATGAGGAAAGATACTGCAGTATCTTAAAACGTTGCAACATTTCTAAGCATATTAATTCACTGAAAAAATATACTTCTAACAATAATACGAATTTGTAACACATAAAATTTAATAGAACAAATCAATTATTATGTTTTGTTTTATCCCACGAAGGCACCTTAAATCGTCGAGTTTCTAATTTTGTATTCGAATTTTCTTTTTAATGAATTTTTAGATATTACTCAGAATTGCCAGTTTGGTCGCCAATTTCAATCAGATACTTCAAATTCACCACGGAAATTTCGAAAGAATAATTTTCAATTTATGTAGTCGCTAAATGACTCTCATTAAATAAAATATAAAATACTATTCTTTATTTCTCGGATAAAATCGAAATTTCTGAATAAATATGGAAGCCAAACTCGCAACTTTGATATTAATGAATATTAAGCGTTTTCTGGGTAGCTGTCAAAAATAAACATATTTATTTATTAAAGTAACCAAAGCTTTTACGTGTGATGCTACGAAATATTATTTACGAAGCTTGAAAACAATTTATTTTGCTTCAATGGGATTATAACAGTGAAAAATATTGATGTTGGGTAAAATTCTGTAAGTTTAATGGTTTTTATTAGGACTAAAAATGGTATTTTAAAACATAGTAAGTCATTTAAAAGGTGTGTATCTATTAACATTACAATCTTTAAAAAATGTAAATACATTCAAATTTACCTGTCGTTTTTCAGATTCTGCAAAGATATAGCCTTTGGAAATGTTTGTAGCAGGCTGTGTCAGCCGAATTTTCATTTTATTGAATTTTTATGCAAAAATGTAGTATAACACGAGGAGAGTTTTTTTTTTTCTGAAATTCTTCTATTTACCCTAAAGGTATCACAAAGATACCTGTACTTTTTAATACATACTTGAATTCATAAAAGATTTAATTTTTTTAAATAGCTAAATCTAATTTCTTTAATAATGAGTGTTGTTTAACACTCACGCTGTGTAATTGCTTTGTCAAAATAGCATCAAAAATTGTGTATTTAACACCTTCGCGACGAGCATTTTGTAAGAATTTTTTCTTTTGTCACCTGTTTTTCAAAACAAAATTTTTTGCCTAATTTAACCGGGAAAATGCTCCGATTAAATAAGGCAAAATTTACAAAAAAAATTAACTACTGGGATTATCAAGGAGGGTTAATTAGACGGAAAAAATGCATCCTCGAGGAAATCTCCGGTTGCGCAAATTTTGATACCTTTACGTTGATCGAGAAAATCTCAAGTTGCGCAGCGAGAGGGTTAACACTAGAATAGCCGGCAATGTTACTCAAATTTCACAAAAACTATTCCACGTTAGAATTTTTATTTAAAAGTACTTAACTTATTTAATTATCCTATTTGTATGCAGCTTACAGGGTTCGTACGGGTCCTTGAATTTCCAGATTAAGAAATTCATCAATACCAGTATTTTATTATAGAAAATCTCTCCTTAAATAAGGTGGAATTTCATGTGTTTAAGCTAAATTTATTTTTCTCTAAAAAAAAAAAAAAAAAAAAAAATGATATTTGGCCTTGAAAATAACGGTACCCGTACGAACCCTAAGTTTAGTATAGCTAAATTTAGATTATAAAACATAATGATTTTAACACTAGAACGCCCGAAAATTTTACTCAAGTTTCATAAAAATATTTGACACCAGAATTTTTATTAAAAATTATTTAACTGATTTATTTCACGTAAATCTGCGTTGTTTAAATTTAACTTATTTTACAAAAGATTTTCTGGTCCAAGTTTACATTTAATCATATGGTCGGATTCGGATCGACTCCTACCGGGCGTTCTAGTGTTAGGAGATTTCAAAAAAGATAGATTATACAATTCTCGTTGTATTTTCTATTTTATGTCCACGGATAACTTTAGAACATATTAGAACTGATTTTCATTTTTTTGCGAAATGATCTTGTATTCATGATGGTATCGCTTTCGATGTTTTTAAAGTTTAAATAATATAGCTGCTTCAGAGAATTTTGAACTCCAACTGTCTTTAAAATTGGTCAACTGATCCAAAAATTTAAAAAAAAAATTGTGTAATGCAATAAAATCTTACACATTAAAACACGTTATATAGTGTATAATTTCTTATAAGGGAACATTAAAATTAAGAATATTCAATTTGATATTGCTTCCGTACATTAGTTTGAATGTGTTTTTATTATAGACTATATTTAATACTTTAGCACAAAATGTTTTAATTAACTTCATTGATAACAATAAATATTTGAATAAGAATTTTACATTTTTAAGAATTATTCTAAGTCGATTTTCATATTTTTAAAAAATAGTTAAATTATTTGTAGTTTGTCAGTAGAAGAAGCTGTCGCATTACTACATCAGCTATTTGATGATGAGGAATTCAAAGAAGCTGGCATTTATATTTGTCCACCTTCCCAAGAGAATGGCCTTACTGATGAACACAGTCGACCTGAGGATACGGTAGATATCGATAGACTACCAAGTCAACTAGTAAGAGCTTCTCCTACAGTAACACGTAAAAGTTTTGATAAATTGGTATAGCATGTTGGAAAATCCTATTCACCAAGCGACAATGAACACTCATATATTCCACCACCCTTCAAAGTAAGCGAGTAAATGTATAAAAATACCTAAGGAAAGAATATGGACAAAATATGTTTTTAGCAATGAAAAAAAATTCTAAAATTGAGTGTGCAAGAACCACAATTCTTAGGTATTCATTGGTGTCCCATTTCTATCTTCAAAGATTTTATGTCATTTGTTTTGCATAAAAATGCAACAGCTATTGCACAAAGATCGGAATATTTATAAAACTCGTTATAGTACGAACGCACCTCATTTGCCACGTTTGACGTACAATTTCTGGCTTGTTACCATAGAGTTTGCATAACTATGTATACATCGATTACAGAAAAAATAATGCTCTCTAGTTAAAAAAAAATCAATAAATTTAAATTAATGCTTAGAAAAACAAGCAACAAATGTAAAATATCTATATCCTGAATTTAATTATTCATAAACTTTATTATCCCCCGCATTATCACGCTTTCATGTATTCCGGAATTTCCTTTATTTACACGCGCAGTATATTGACATCTAAAATCTTCCATATATGTTTGCATTTCTAACTTTTTCAACATTTATTTTATAAAAATAAAATTATAAAAAGTATGTATAGCTGTTTTCACATTTTCTGTGAAATATATCATCGACAATTACATCTTTTCAAAGACTTCTGAATTGATATGAAAATTTGAGCATATCGCCTCAGAGATTTTCTAGATATGTGTTCTCACTTCTTTCAAATAAGTTTTGTGGATAGTGGAAAAATGTATACGTTTCTTTATTTTTGTATAGTCACGTAGCATTTTCATGAGGGAAAAAGAGGATGTTAAATAGTTTCCATCGAAAATGGGTAAACTATTTTTTTTTTTTTTTTTTTGTGACAATGCTTAGTGTTATGTTTAACCCTTAAATGCGCGATTTGTTGTTTTGTTTCGAAAAATATATATATGACTATATGAAAGGTTTATTACGCAGAGGAAATAATGAAAAAAAATCACAGCCATATATTTACGTCAATATAATACGTCATATATATACGTGTGACATATAATACGTCAATCTTTTCTTCTGCTGCACATCTGCAATACGAGTAAAAACTACTGTCGTGTGGCTGTTTTACGCTAATACATTGCAAATTAGTAAATATTTTAATAAGTGTGTTTCCAAATACCTTATTTTATATAATTATTTATTTTATAAAGCTGAAACTTTAACACTGTAATTCCCATGATAGAATACGTTCTAGAAATTACGTATTTCAGAGAATCTGACTTTACACCAGAAAATTACAATGGCTAATTTTGCTTTATTTAAATACGGAAAGTCTGTTATTATTTAAAGCAAATATTGCTATTTTAATTTTCTGGTGTGAATTTGGTATATACGGAAAAAAAAATCTATTAAATTCAAAACACTGTTGTTTGCATATTTGCAAAGCTGCGCACTAAAGGGTTAAGAGGTTTCAATGTATACCTAAAATGAAACCTTGCTGAGATCTGCTATGATGCACAATTGCATATAGTATTTATGTATAAGACGTACACAGAAATGTTTTCACTCAGTTCTAAAACAGGGATATTTTGATATCATAGGACTATTCCATTATAACCATTATTCCATTATAACAGGCATGGAATCTGAAATTTACAGATAACACAGCACTTTTTAAAAGTATAATAGGCAATACAACAAATACATATGTATAGATATATGCGGCAGATATTAGTACCTTATATTCTAAAAGCGTAAGAATAAAGCCGATAGCAACAAAGTCCCCTGATTAGGATTTTTTACTGTTTATAATGAAGTTTCCTTTTGGAGGTTCATATATATATTTATTTTTTATTTCAACATGAAACATTTCCTTCATGCACTAAATTAATCAGTATAAGGTGATAACCCTTTAATGCCTATGATAGCATATATGCTACCAACAATGTTTCGAATAAAGTGGATTTTTTTATTCGGATATTCCAAATTCATACCAGAAATTTAAAATAGAAATATTTACTTTATTTGATAACATACATTTCGTATTTAAATAAAGAGAAAATCATTATTGAAATTTTCTGGTGTGAATTTAGATTCTATAAAGTATGGAATTTTTAGAACGCATTCTACTATTGGAATCAGAGGGTTAATCCGTAAATGCGCGATTTTTTATTTTGTTTCGAAAAAATTACATGTGATTCTCTGAAACGTTTATTACACAGGTAAAATAATGAAAAAAAAAAATCAGAGATACATTTTTCATATAATACGCCAATCTTTTCTTCTGTTTCACATCTGCAATACAAGTAAAAACTACTGTCGTGTGGTTGTGTTAAGCTAAAATATTATAAATTAGTAAATATTTTAAGAAATATGTCTCCATATACATTATTTTATATAATTATTTATTTTATAAAACTTAACCTTTAACCCTTCAATTCCCATGATAGAATACGTTCTAGAAAATACGTGGTTCAGAGAATTTCACTTTACACCAGAAAGTTTCAATAGTTAATTTTTCTTTATTTAAATACGGAAAATCTGTTATTAATTAAACCAGATACTGCTATTTTAATTTTCTGGTGTGAACTGGGAATATACGAATAGAAAAAACCTATTAAATTCAAAAACTATTGTTTGCATATATGAAAAGCTGCGCACTAAAGAGTTAGATAAAAACCATGTAGATGAAATAAATATCTGTATAAGAGGTTAACCCTCTAATGTCTATTGTGGCATAAATTCTACCGACAACGTTTCGAATATAGGGGATTTTTTAATTCCGGTATTCCAAATCCATACCAGAAAATTAAAATAGGAATATTTACTTTATATAATAACATACATTTCGTATTTAAATAAAGTGAAATATATTATTGAAATTTTCTGGTGTGATATTAGATTCTCTGAAGTATCTAATTATTTGAACGCATTCTACCATTGCAATTAAAGGGTTAAATAAAAACCATTATCTGCATGTTTCGTTTTTACTGACGAAAATTATATTATTTATTAAAGAATTTATTAAATTTATTATTTATTAAAGAACTCTGTCACGATTATTAACAAATCATAGCTGCCAACTCTGCCGCTTTTTTAGAACACTAAAATTTAATAGAAATTTTTGCCTTATTTAATTGGCAGATAACGGCGATTTAAAAAGATAAAATTTACTATAAAATTTTTGTGATCTGAAAAAGCGCAAGATGTTGGCAGCTATGACACATGGTTGAACTTAATAATAATGATTTTTCTTAATATTTTAGTTGGCGTTATTGTAAATGCTTTTTTTTATTTTTTTGCTGGCTCAAGAAATGCTAAGCTCCTTATTTAGAACCTATCTCTCATATTTCTTATTGAATTTATTTAATATGTTCGGTCTTAAAATTTTAAGTAGCCTTCTATTAAAAGATTTACATTGTTTCAAATTTTATGCTTTTAAAACCACTCAAGCAATGCAATATTTGCGAAAAATTATAAGCTTCTTCTAAAATAATATTATAACTCAAATATTTGTGATGTAACTTTAAATGCAATATTTAAGGAATATATTTGCATCATTTCTCTAAAAGAAATGGAATATATCTGGAGATCTTATTTTAATTACTTAAAATCTTCACTACGGAGTATTAATGTTATTGATTATTACATAATTAATTCTTCTGTAATCTGAATTCAGGGCAAAAGTTGTAATATATTTGCATTATTTCGAATCTTAGACATCGAATCATACTATTCTGAAATCGAAATGAAAATTACTTTGAAGAATCCAATGTAATTCACAAAAAAGTCCCATATATTTTCAAAAGAGAACTCTAATTTCTAAGTCTCAAGGTTCTGCAGGAAATGATAAAAAGAATCAATCCATCTAAACCAATCTTAAAGGTTGACTGAAAACAAGAAAGGCATGAAAAAAAGAGGAGTTACGGAATCCGTTTTAAGTAGCAAGCTTGTCGATATTTTCCCAGGACAATTTAAAAATGAAACTAGATGCGAAATTTTCTCACGCTAGCAGCGAGGGTCTCTCATGGCCTATGATATTGAAGCTTGTTAGTGATGTCATTCAACCTAGACACTGAGTGGGTCCTGAGTGGGATATAGATAGCCTTGGTTTTAGGAAAGGCAAGTTAACGGGAAGATGTGTTTGGAATCCCAAGGAGGGACTTGCCCTCAAAAAGTTTGGGGCTGAGATTTCGGACAGGTCCGAAGCAGTCTGCCGATTCGGGCAGGGTAAGATTTCTCCGGTGGAAACCGCGAGCTATGAGTAGTAGACAACGGATTGGTATACACAAGAAAACAGAGGCAGCTGTTTCTTACGAGACTATCGTGACAGAATTTTGGATTTATATCGAGAAAGAATCAAGTAGAATTTGAATGCTAATTCTATACTCTGAACATTATACTTTTAATGAACATTGTCGCCAGCTGTAAAGTACCCAGAAAATATAATATAGTTGTAATGCAAGTATTAATCAAGAAATATTAATTTATCTTATGTCATTTAAATAAATCGTTTGAATTAAATATTACTTGGGCCTCCGCTTTACTGCAGTTCCACGCTACCACTTCCACCTGTAAGTCGAAGGTTTTACATTACGTTTGAGTATCATTAATAAAGCTGAAAAGATTGGAGTTCCACATATGTGGACCTAGGTAGAGAAAAGGACAGTCCTACATATATGGTGATATTCTAGAAGCATATCACCATTTATTCATATATGCTTTATTCATATTATTCATATTTATTCATATATGCATTTATTCATATAAGCATTTATTCATATATGCTATGATATGTATTAAATTAATTATCCCTATGTTTTAAAATTTAAATCAGAGTATCAAATATATATACAGTGCTCAGCAAAAGTTAAGACAATGATCGATTATGCTTCTGTGCGCTGCTGTATGTAACGAGTTGTTGTAACTCAACTGTCATAAATTACTGGGACTTATCTTTCATACACAAACAATAAATTTTAATCTATATACTTTATATAATATATGATGACAAAAAAAAACAAATTTAACATTGTGGCAAAAGTATAGACAAACTGTCTGTTAACAGAAAAATATCCATAAATTAAAATCGAACTTGACCTACATTGTCTGCTATTAACCCTCCGTCTACCAGACGGGTCCAATGGGCCCGATGGGTACATTCGAAATATTTATTCTACCCAGAAATTTCTTTAAAATAAACTAAATATCTAAACCAGACAATAATGAGTTAAGTAAATAAGTTCAATAGTTTTAAATAAGAATTCTGATGTGTAATATTTTTATAAAACTTGAGTAAAATTTTCGGTAGTTCTAGGGTTAATGCAAAAATGTGAGTTCACATCGAAGAAACTAAATCCTGCATCACTTGGGGTTCTATTTCGTACCAAATACGTTCAAAAGCAGATCGAAGTTCATTTACAGAGGGGTATTGTCAAAAAATTGCATAAACCCTACGACATATAATGTCACAAAAATTTTCGATTGGGTTCAGATCAGGCCTACACGCGTGCCTGTCAAGAACACTAATATTTTGAGAGTTAAAGTAATTTTTTGATTTGTATGCAACATGAATAGACGTATTATCTTGCACAAATACATACTTTGGAAGAGCTAAAAGTTCACCAAATTTCTGAAAAGTATTTTCCAATGTATGTATGTAGTCTTACGCTGCTTGGCGACCATTGAGAAACTCCAGAGATACTCGAGAATTAAAATAAAGTGAGGCTCAAATCATTAATCATTAACTCTTTCGAGGACGGTGTCCTAAACCCATTAATTCTCGCTCCCGCCATATTCTCGGGCTGTGCCTTTTACTCAAATTGTTTGATTCCCACCAGTTTTATAATATAGTGAAATTGGGTATATTTAAGTATCGTTTTTCCTGTCGTGAAATAAGGTGAATATTTCTTTTCCTTTCGTAATTTAATTCGAGCGTTAAGGGGTTAAAAGGGACACCTAATTTTAATTTCAAAACTGACAAACGGCACCAAGAAGATTTAACTAAAACTTTCCTTTTACAATGTACGTGAAAATAAGCAAGTTCGGTTTTCCTAATAAATTCGTTTATAAATTCTGGGTTAAGTCCATTATTTCATCAGTTTTATAAACTGAATTACTCCGCGACGGAAAGGGGTGAATTTGTTGTGAGATTCCAAGGCTGGTTGTTTTATCATTTTCATGTAAACTAATGTACATCTTTCTATAATTCATCTACGAAAGTATCCGTTAACACAGAAAGCTCTGATCACTTTTAATGCGATAAGCATTCATCATTTGTCTAGATACCAGTTTATGGATCCTTCTATAATCTCGTTTTCTGGCCACACGAGTTCTTCCAGATCTATGTTTTACTTTGAAAGAGTCACCCATAGACAGTACTTTATAGAAAGACTTCTTTGGACGATTTAAAGTAGCTGAAATTTTTGCAACAGTCTTCCCTTTCGATTTCAGCTTCTATGCTTTAATTACTTCATCTGACTGAACATTTCTAGCTCGCGGCATCTTCACTAACCGATACTATCTCGAGGTGCACTTAAATACTTCATGCATATGACGTTATGAGTTTGAAATATGCGTTTTTCCGTGAACAGTTGCCTAAAAATCACAAAAGTGTCTAAACTTTTGCAATATGCAAATTTCACTTTTTCCAGTTAAATGAAGTAATATCCTACATTAAAACCGTTATTTTTGTCCTAAAACGTTTAAAATATATTAAAAAATAAGTACAGCCGTTTGTATAATCGAAGTGTTCGTATTTTTTATTTAAAGGTTAAAAATCACCAGGGTCTAAAGTTTTGCTGAGCAGTGTATATATATACAGGGTGTCCGAAAAGTCTGGAAACGGTCGAATAACTCGAGAAATACAAAGCAGATTGAAAAACGAAAATATACGTGTTAAATATTTTTAAAAAATCTACTCAGTGATACCAAATTTGACCCTCGCAACAGACTCCCCGGGGGTCAGAGGGGGTCCAACTTTTAAATCTTGAATGATAACCCCCATTTTTTATTGCTGATTCGGATTCTACGGACAAAAATACGTAACTTTTGTATTTAACTTTTTTTTTTTCCTAACATTCGTTGATCACGGTGCAATCGAGCAAATAAAACAGAGACATATTTTGGTTTTCCCAACCAGGTTTTGACATCTCGAAATCTGATTGGACAGAACTTTCATCGTCAAATTAGCCGTCTTTTGCGTGAATAGTGTTTCTCGAAAACCATCAGTGGTGGTTGTTTCGATGACGCTTTATATGCTTTTTCCATAAAAATTAATAGAAATATATTAAATTAGTACTGTATTTGCATATTTTTTTTTATCCAGTCAATCATTTCAAAATAATAACCAGAGTATTTTGATTTTTTAACGTGTAAAGATACACCTTCCCTCCTGGACAGAAAAAGCATAATCTTCATTATTTGGGTGCGGAGTATGCAGATTTTCTGCGTTTTGATAGCTTCTGCTGTTTTTTTTTGTTTTTGTTTTTTTGTTTTTTTTTTAATATCATCTAATTCAGGAGGCTGATGCTGGTGTACAGTTTATAAAAATTATTACTATAGAACAAAATATAGGACACAATATTTGAAAAAAAAGTTATAAAAACTTTTTATGCTGTTTGAGCAAAGGATGGGAAAGTAGTGTAAATTTTAGCGGGGGTGGAGTTATATATTTTGATGATGGATTATTTACTGTAACTCCAAAATATCAAGTCGGGCAGACACTTTTTCTATAATTCTTATAAACGTAATAATCTATTGCAATTTAAAATATATTTCAATTTAACATTTTTTTCATAATTTTAAAATTAATAATTTTAAACAATTGAATTTTTTTTATCTTTTAAACTTTTTCATTTAAAAAATAGTTAAACTCTTTAAGCTCTCTTGATTATTTCTGGGGAAGACGACGCTTTAATTCTCATAGGGGAAGAATGATGTAGAAAATTGTTTAATTATTTATAAATTATTACAATAAAATATCAAATGTGACAAAATACAGGGTGTCCGAAAAGTTTGGAAACGGTCGAATAACTCAAGAAATTCATATAAGATTGAAAAACAAAAAAAATACGGGTTAAATATTTTTTTAAAGGCTATTCCGTGATACCAAAGTTGACACCCCATCCCGACCACCTGGGTGTCAGAGGCGTTCCAACTTTGAAATTGTAAATGATAATCCCCATTTTTTATTTCAGATTCGGATTCTACTGGGGGAATTGCGCAACTTTTGCTTTTAACATTTTTTTTCGAATCTTTGTAGATGACTGTGTAATCCAGCAAAATGTGTCAGATACATATTTTGTTTTCTCAGCCATGTTTTGCAATCACGAAATGTGAAGGGCCAAAGCTTTCGTTGCCAAAGTGAGTCGCCTTAGCTGGAATTGTGTTTGTCGAAAACTATCAATGGAGGTTGTTTCGATGGCAGAAGTGCTTTATATGCTTTTTCCATGCAAATTAACAGAAATATATTGAATTAGATTTCTATTTGTGTTTTTATTTTATCGATTCAGTCCATTCTAATCAATTAACCTGCGGTTTTTTTTCATATTTTGATGTGTAAACATGCCCCACCCCCTCTTCCGAACAGAAAAAAGGTAATCTTCGTTATTTGGTACAGGTAGGTGTGGATATTCGGCATTTCGATGGCTTCTGCTGTTTTTTTTTTTTTTTTTTTTTTTTTTAATACTCCAAATCGTGGTCAGGAGGTGGGTGTAGGGGATTTTTTTACTATTCCTATAGAGTAACATATAGAACAAAATAAAAAGAAGTACATATAAATTTTTTTGTGTGTGCGGGCGGAGCAAAGAACGGGGAAGTAGTGTAAAATCCAGGTGGTGGTCGGATTGGAGTTTTAGATCATTGATTAGTTACTGCAACCAGAAAATAACAAGTACAGCAAAAATATTTTCCATTATTCTAATAAATGTAATATTTTTTTGTAAATTAATATATTTTCTCAATTTAACATTTTTTTAAATAAATTTAAACAATAGAAAAATTTTGATATTTGAAAATTTTTAATTAAAAAAAATAATTTAACTCTTTAACTCTGTCGGGATTTGTTAGGCACATATATTCATCGTCAAAAGGTGCATGTGGAATTTGTTTTGGGCACCATTAATAAATGAATAATATTATTTATTTTTTTAATTAAAGGATTTTTTGGTATTTCACAAGTAAAGGGGACAGTTAAAAAAACACGTTGTATTCCAAATAAAATTTGTGTACGCGATGCGGTCTCGAAAGTGTTAAAGTGTAATGATTATTTGCTGGAGTAGACGACGTGTTAATTTTCATAACAGAAGGATAATGTAGACAATTGTTTGTTTATTATTACAATAAAATAACTTATGTGACAAAAAATATAATCTAAAACATAATTGGCAGAACATATTAAAAACAGATCAGTTTATTTTCTTCATTTTTTAAGTCCTAGAAGGGGCGTTTATTAATATATTTCATTCAGTTAGTTCTACGTTCTTAAATTTTTATAACAAATAAGTTAAACCAATTCTACAATTTAAAAAAAATCAAACAATATGATACATAAAACCCATTAAAAACTTAGGTCCCGTTAAAAAGAAATCTAAATAAATTTTATTTTTTTTTCCTTTTTAAGTTGCAAATATTTGTATTGCAGATTTTGTATTATGCTTATGATGAGTGTGTACACAATTATAAGGCCCATGTAAAACACAAAAAAACATTTTTAAAAGTCTCAGATTTATTTCGATTTAATTTGAAGGAAAATTTTAGGGATTTTTTGGCTATTTAAATTATCATATTGTTTAAATTTTGTTTTTATTTTTTAATGTTCATTTGGTTTAACACTTACCGGCGCGGAGTAATTCTGTTTATAAACGGATGAAATGATAGACTGATATCAGAATTTATAAACGAGTTTATTGGAAAATACAAACTTTCTTATTTTGAAGTACGTTATAAATGGAAAATTTTAATTAAATATTCAGGGTGCCAGTAAAATAAAAATTATGAGTCCTTTTTAAAGGACACTGGCCGGAAAAGCTCTAACTTATTTGTTACAAAACTTTAACATTAAACATCGAAGTAACTGAATGAAATATATGAATAAAATCCCCTTCTCGGGCTTAAAAAATGTAGGAAAAACTGATTTGTTTTAAATTTGTACTGCAAATAACGTTTTTGTTTATATATTTTTTCACATTTGTTATATTATTGTAATAATTAATAAATAATTAAAACTTTTCTACATTATCCTTCCCCCATGAAAATTAAAACTTCTTCTCCCCCAGGAAATAATCAACAATGCTTAAAGAGTTAAATTATATTTTAAATTCAAAAGTTTAAAAGATCAAAAATTTTCAATTCTTTAAAATTATTGGGTCCTTCGGAATGTCGTGTCCGTTTGTAAAAATCAATTCGTACCGGTAAATTCTATCATTTAATAATTAGAAATTCATTCCTATATCTAATGTCTAACAATCACCGGACAGAATTTTCCGGTGCGAATTGATTTTCCTAAACGGACACGACTTCCCGAACAACCCAATAATAAATTTAATATTAGGGAAAAAATGTTAAAATGGAAAAAATATATTAATTTACAAAAAAGTATTACATTTATTATAATTTTTGAATGTTTTCTTCCCTACTTGCAGGTCAGTAGTTGCAGTAACTAACCAATCATCAAAACCTATAATCCCACCCTCATCCACCTGAAATTTAAGGTATTTCCCATGATTGATCAGCCAGCACAAAAAGATTTTATATGCTTCTTTGTTTTTTTTTTTTGGCTCCTTTATGTTATTCTATAAGTAATAATTAAAAAAAAGTTATACACTCCAATAAGGCCCCGAATTAACCCCTTGGGGACGAGCGACACGTATACGTGCCGCATGAAGCGCTCAGAATCCTTGCTTTTTCTTACCAGTAAAATTTTACTGTAAAATTTGCCTTATTTAATCAGTGCATTTTCTCGATTCAAGAAGACACAAAGTTCTGTTTTTAAAAAACGGTGGCAAAAGATTAAAATTTTCGCAAAAGGCTCCCGTCCCAAAGGGGTTAAGGGATTTTTTTGGCAGCAGATGACATCGAAACACATAATATCAACACGCTCCGCCCCCAAATAATGAATACTGTCATTTTCCTGTGCGGGAGGGGAGGTGCTTATTTACTCGTTAAAATATCAAAATACGCAGTTTATTATTTTAAAATGATTGACTTGATAAAAAGGCATGCAAATGGAAAACTAATTTAATATATTTCTATTAATTTTTACGGAAAAAGCAGATAAAGCGCCATGAAAACAATCTCCACAGATTGTTTTTGAGAAACACTATTTCCGCAAAAGACAGGAACTTTGACGTTAAAAGTTCTGGCCAATCAGATTTCGAGATGTCAAAACCAGGTTAGGAAAACCAAAATATGTATCTGTTTTATTTGCTCAATTACACCGTGATCAATGAGAATAATAAAAAAAAAATGTTAAACACAAAAGTTACGTATTTTTGTCCGTAGAATCCGAATCTGCAATAAAAAATGGGGGTTATCATTCAAGATTTCAAAGTTGGACCCCCTCTGACCCCCCGGGGGGGTCGGTTGCGGGGATCAAATTTGGTATCACTGAGTAGCTTTTTAAAAAATATTTAACACGTATATTTTCGTTTTTCAATCTGCTTTGTATTTCTCGAGATATTTGACCGTTTCCAGACTTTTCGGAAACCCTGTATATATATATATATATATATATATATATATATATGTGTGTGTACTAAGGTTTGCATTTTATTTTTAAACATTGCATGTTTGAAGCAATCTAACGAAATCGCTCAGATTTTTTTTTAAATAATCTCAGAGTAGTCGGCAAAAAATTAAATAATTTCTTTTAATTTCAGAGGATTTTGACACAGGTACAGAAGTGCAATGGGATATTATTTTTTATGTTTTAGCTGTTACACGTTTCAAGCATTAAACTCAAAAGTACATTTCTACAACATACGCAGGGAATTAAAAAATTCTACAACAGTGATCTTAGAGGTTCACTAAACCTGAATACCTAAATTTTCGTAAAGTATTATTCGAACACAGAAATGTTTCTTTAAACAAGGCAAATATTACGAAAAATCTCGCGTCAAAATACCCTGAGGTCAAAGTTGCCTGTTTGGCCTCCATTTTTATTTAGAAATTCCAAATTCCTACCAGAAATTTCAGACGAATTTGAACTGTATGTAACCACGACATATCGGTCATAAAATACAGTGAAAATTATTATGTGTAATTTCTGGTATGAATTCGGAATTTCTCAATAAAATATATAAAAAGTTGCGCGGACAACCCAGTCTGATGCCTAGGAATGCTTATATTGGTTAATAAGGAAGTCAAAGATTTGTAAACAATTTTAGCAATCAAATTCCATGGAACTATTAATAAAGCACAACTGACATATCCTCAAAATAGTGAAGCCTCAACTTTTACCGCTATCGCAGGAGTTGTTTACCGCCGGTGGAAACTTCCACCGGTAGAATTATATAGAAATTTTCAATTTATTTAAACGCCTTATTACTACAAAATTGCAGTCATAAATAATGGTAGAAACAGATTTTCACTTTTACTTGTAGGAGTTTACTTTGTTGGTAGTTAGGCCCTATGTTTTCGCCCTATTGTGGCAACCTTGTAACTGACAGTTTTACATGGCATACTGACACCAGTAAAAACAACTAGGAAATTTTAGGACATTTTTGAGAAAATTTTCCAACGGTAAGAGGTTTCATTAAGACGAAATTTTCTAACCGATTTTACTGGTGGGATGTCTGCGCCGGCTGTAATCAGAAACTGAAGATCCGATTTTTAAAAAAAAAAGCAGCCGCCATCTTGTGACAACCTCCTCAGTTACTTCATTCGCAACTGGTAGGCAGTACACCATATGTCTCTTCCTCTTTATTCATGACTCCATTTCAAATTCATAGTCAATATCGCTATGGCAACATTGTATTGAAAATCGACCCCCAAATCACCGTCCCCTAAATACTCGGACAGAGCGCTGATACCAAAATGGTGGCTGTCATAGGCGGATTTATTTAAGCGATTATACGGTCCCCTGAACTGAGACACCAGTATTTTCCAAAATTTTTCTTTGACATATTTAATATCATAGATAAAAAGCGGAAAAAATATTGGTATTCAAATTGAAGGAGTTGTACGCAAGATGAATTAAATCCGCCTACTACAACCTCCATTTTTGTCACATCGCTCGAGCCTAGTAATGAGGGAGCGGTGCCTGAACATTAGGTTTACGAGCTGACACAAAAATGGCACACAAAAAAGGATATTTTATAACCCATCTTACGTCTGTGAATTTAGACACCAGTATTTTCTAAGGGTTTTCTTTGACTTATTGTATCCCATAAAAATAAGGCAGTGAAAGCTTTTACAAATTATTGGCATTCAAATTCAGTGGCGAACGAAGAAAACCAATCGCCTACGACAGGCTCCATTTTTGTGTCAGTGCGTAGACCTAGTTTTCAGGGGCGGTATCTGTACCGTCGCTTTTGTACTCCCAAAAAATCACCCAGAATATTTCCGCGTAATGTGAATCGTACATAATCTATACATATATTACGCTATCGTACGTGACACAGAAATCGCGATTATTTGTTAATTGTTTGATGGCAACGTCAGAATGCCTTGATGAAACGTACCTCATCGGTTATTGATCAGCATTTAATGCATATCCATACCTATAAGGGGTTACCATAGGGGGACCCTGTTCTGTCGCCAAATACCGCCAAGTTTGTCGCCAATTTGGTGAAACATCGCCAAATTTGGCAATCAAAATTAGTCACCAAAAGTGACGCCAGCTTAGCGATATCTCTAATATTTCGCAAAATTCCCATAGACTTCTATTGTAAACCAATAGGGTTTACTTGCTTACAGAAAATCAAAAAATTGAGATATTTCATGCAACAAACAACTAAAATTAACTTAAGGGATTATATTAATTATATTTCAGGGAGTACGAGTAAATTAAACTATGAATAAAAGTAACATGATACAATGCTTCGCATGCTTTCCTAAACATAAATTTTAAGGGAGACCAAATTGGTCATCAAGGGTGGCTAGTATATAGAATTTTTGCAAGAAATAATGTAAAAATTAAAAAAAAAAAAAAAAAACGTTTTTCATATTTATAAAAAGTTTCTATTTCTGTTTATATAAAAAAAAATACAAAAAGTTATTTTTTATAATAAGGAAGCTAAAATATTCCGATATTCTCTCAACAAAATTATGTACTTATAGAAGGAAGATTCTCTGCTTCGTTTGAAATAGAAATGAAGAAAATCAATTTATCCAAATTATCGTAATAGAAAAAACGAAAATTATGCTTCACTCATAGACTATGAAAGACTTTACGAAATAAAATTTTTCCTTAGAATGAAACGAGTTATCTCAATAAATAAAAATACATAAGTCAGTGAAAATTAATTTTCAGAGGTTCTAGTCCATATCCGATAATGAGTGCGAAATTACGGGAGTCTTTCGTGTGGCCCTGTAACAAGATGCGTACGCATCAAGGGATCAAGGGATTTGAAGTGTTTTATTGCCAGAAATTTCATAAAGTACTGGTCGCTATATCTGAAAATAGCTTTATTTGTTATTAAATAAGGCAAATATAACTTTTAAAAAATTCTGATAACACGTCCTTGAACCGTACGAACCCTGTGTAAGCTATTTATAGAATTTATGCAC
The DNA here is from genome assembly GCA_963932465.1 of Maratus speciosus. Lineage (NCBI taxonomy): Eukaryota > Metazoa > Arthropoda > Arachnida > Araneae > Salticidae > Maratus > Maratus speciosus. Next base: position 237,370,026 of record OZ010794.1, on the reverse strand, counting down.
ACAACTTAATACTCTCAAATTTAGATCAGATTAAAAATGCATACCACAGAGGAAAAGGAATTTCCATCGATTATCGATCTTAGTCAGTTCTTTAACCGAATTCTTTTGTGTGTCTCTGTAAACAAACGATAAATGTCATGCACTCTATAATATATAAAAAAAAATGTAGAGCACTTTAATAATTTAGTCATGTTTGAAGAATCAAAACACCATTAAAACACCGCAAACGATATTCCACCATAGAACATATTGTTATATTCAGTCGTTCGAAAAGTCGTGTCCGTTTGGGAAAATTAATTCGAACCTGAAAATTCTGCCCGGTAATTATTAGACATTACATATCGGAATCAATGTATAATAATTAATTGATAGAATTTTCCAGTACAAATTGATTTTCCCAAACGGACACGACTTTCCGAACAGCCCAATACAATCCTTTTGTGCATGTGTCCATCCAAACGAAGTTTAACCCCTTCGGGACGAGCGTCTTTTACAGAATTTTTAATCTTTTAACACTGGTTTTTCAAAACAGAAATTTCCCCCTAATTGAATTGGAAAAATGCTCGGAATAAATATGGCAAAATTTACTTAAAAATTTACTGGTGAGAGTAATCGCGGATTCTGAGCACCTTACACGGCATGTATACCGGAATCTTGTCCCAAAGGGGTTAAATGCTACGTAGTCTATACTCCTGAGATTGCAGGTTGTAGTCCAGGGGTAGGCAACTGCGGCACTCCGCACCAATATTTTTTTAAATGAAATAGCCGAGTTATTGAATCTCAGAGATTCCACGATTAGATAAGAAAAGGAACATTATAAAATTTTAGTGGTCTGTAGCGTGCCACATTTGGTCAACCCTGATTTAGTCCAATCAAACGATGTATGTGAAAGTCTTTATGTATGAAATATCTTCGCGTCAATAAAATGTACCGAAGAGATTTTTCCTCCATAGAACGTAACGTAACAGAGTTTCAGTGTGTCCACTAAAATTTGCAAGAAGGATCCTTTGTAGGGATTCGCGTTCGAAAATGCGTAATTCAAGGTACTATAAAGATATAATGTTGTTATATTAGAGATGTTTAAGCTACCTTTTTCCCAAAAATGATTTATTTTAGCGACGGTATTAACAATTTTTAAACCACTAATTCTTTTATAAATAAATAAATAAATGTAAAATTTAAATATACATGATAAATATTTAGTTACTTGTTTTGGAAAATGTAAAGTATCCATAATTGTCTTCTAATTTATTTATTTTTTGGTTAAATTATATCACCCAAGAAAATTAAGAAGAAAATAGAATTTCTCATGTCCATTCGTACATTTAACAAATAATCTTCGAGTAAATAAAATGCAACGAAAAGATGTTTCCCCATAGACCGTAATGTAATAGAATTTCAGTGTGTCCACTAAAATTTGCAAGAAGGATACTTTATAGGGATTCACGTTCGAAAATGTGTAATTCAAGGTACTATAAAGATATAAAGTTGTTATATTGGAGATGTTTAAGCTACCTTTTTCGCAAAAATGATTTATTTTAGCGACGGTATTGACCATTTTTAAACCACTAAATCTTTTATAAATAAATAAATAAATGTAAAATTTAAATATATATATATAATAAATATTTAGTTACTTGTTTTGGAAAATGTAAAGTATCTATAATTGACTTCTAATTTATTTATTTTTTGGCTAAATTATATCACCCAAGAAAATTAAGAAAAAAAAAGAATTTCTAATGTTCATTCGTACATTTAACAAATAATCTTCTCGTAAATAAAATGCACCGAAAAGATTTTCCCCCCATTGACCGTAATGTAACAGAATTTCAGCGTGTCCAACAAAATTTGCAAGAAAGATACTTAGCAGGGATTCACATTCGAAAATGCGTTATTCAAGGTACTATAAAGAGATAAAGTTTTTATATTGCAGATGTTTAAGCTACCTTTTCCCCAAAATTGATTTATTTTAGCGACGGTATTGACCATTTTTAAACTACTAATTCTTTTATAAATAAATAAATATATGTAAAATTTAAATATATATGATAAATAATTTTAATTAATTTTTCAACTACTTTTCAGCAGTGAAATTGCGCTTGAAATTATTGAATATTACAGACGTGAATTATTATTAAAGGCGTAAACCAACTTAGTGAAAAGTGTCCAAGCCGGGAATCGAACCCGGGCCCATGGAATAGCACTGGAGATCTATTCCAGGAGCCCGGGTTCGATTCCCGGCTTGGACATTTTTCACTAAGTTGGTTTACGCCTTGTTAGCAATGTGATAATCCACGTCTTTAATATTCAATATGATAAATATTTAGTTATTTGTTTTGGATAAAGTAAAGTATCTATAATTGTCTTTTTATTTTTTTGGTTAAAGTATATCACCCAAGAAAATTAAGAAGTAAAATAGAATTTCTAATTTTTATTCGTACATTTAACAAATAACCTGTAAAATAGAAAAAGAAATTAAAAGGTTCTTGCAAAAACGTTTTTCCATAACTATATAAATTTTAACTCTATTTAACCCTAGATCTACCGGGAATTTTATTCAAGTTTTAATAAAACGTTCTACACCAGAATTTTTATTTAAAACTATTTAACTTATTTATTTACCTTATTTATGTCTGGTTTATATACTCAGTTTATTTTAAAGAAATTTCTGGTTTGAATGAATATTTTGTATGTACCTGTCGTGTCCAATGGACCCGTCTGGTAGACGGAGGGTTAAATGACACGAAATAATTTTTTGGAAGAAAATAGACAATTAGGAATATATGAAAGCTTATCGTAAATAGCTTAGAGCATCATGATTTAATAATATTTATCAATAATACTCTTCATCAGTACACTGTATATGCACAATGCCACCTATGGGTATAAGTGATAAAGTCAAATATTTTTTAAGCAGCAATGAAAGGAAGCCAGTGAATAATACAACCACAGACCTAAGCCATTATTGATGTTAGAAGAATGCAATTGGGAAAAAAAAAGACAGTTTCTCTTATTTTAGACCTTAAATTTTCATATAAGAACATACAACTGATGCATTAAGACAAAATATCCAAAACTTATGGTGGCTTAATTAAACTTGGGAATACACTGTTTCAGTCTGCTAATTCTGAATTTGCGGTGAATGTTGATTTAAAGAATTTGAAAATATCAGTGGAAGAGAAGAGCATTAAAAATTATAGAAAAAATCATGTTTAGAAAGAATGAAATAAAAAAAATCGTTAAATTCTACATAAAGGAAAGTTAGGAAAACAATTAGTTACCTCTGATTAAATGTTATTGTATTTTACGTATAAAACAGTCTATCACATACTGTTGCTAGTTTTCTTAGTTTTAAAAAGAGATTTTTAATAAAAATCGTTTTTTTTTTAAGTTTTTATTAAAAAAAAACACATTCGTTTACCTCTATATCATAGCTGCCAAAGCATCCACTTTTTTGCAACACAAAAATTTAATAGAAATTTTTGTCATGTTCAATCGACAGATTACGGCGATTTAAAAAGATCAAATTTACGATAAAATTTTTGTGGTATAAAAAAGCGTAAGATGTTGACAGCTATGCTATATTCGTTTTCCGAATTATCAAAATATTGCCTGTACATCAACCAGTTTCAAAGGAATACATTTTTTAAATTTTCTTTTAGAAAGATATTTCAAAATTTTTTTAAAAATTTACTAAGTATTTTAAATAAGTTTTTCTGAAAGGTAATATAAAATTTTTTGTACGAATTTAAATTTGTGTAGTTTTGACGAGAGAGAATGTTAAAATTTCAGATTAAGGAAATTTTATAAGTTATATATTTTAACAAAAATATTGATTCTGTTCAAAAATGCATTTAATTATTATTTTACTATTTGTAAAACTCTATACGAAAAAAAAAAATTCAGTTATTTTTCCAGATGAAAAATGGCAAAAAGATACATAATTAAAACAATTTGAAAAACTTGGAATTCAAATGATATATATTTTTAAATTAAGGTTATTAAATATATGACCAGGAGCGAAAGAGTTTTTGAAACTTTACACATTGTGGAATCATGGAAAAATAAATTATAACAATAGTTTTATCCATCTATGACACATACATACATTCATAATTCTTTACTATGAACTAAGCTTGCTGAGCTCCTCTGAAAAATCTGTAAGCTATTCACAATTTAAGGATTTTTAATTTCTGTTTTCATATTGCCTTTTAACACTAGAACCGCCGAAAATTTTACTCAAACGTCATAAAAATATTATACACCAGAATTTTTAATTAAAATATTTTAACTTATTTATTTAATTTATTTCTGTATGGTACAGATTTAACCTATTTTAGAAAGAAATTTCTGGAATCAACATACTTTTATTCCGTAGTGGTCAAAATTACCGCTATGGCGGTTCTTGTGTTAAATTTTATTTTTATATTTGTGATTTGATTTTTATTACACACACATACACAAACATATATATATATATATATATATATATATATATATACAGGCCCTGATTACCGACGGAGCACATTCTCACCGGTAAAAAGAAACATGAAATTTTGCCTCGTTCATGGCAGAAGTTTTACATGAATACGATATTTAGATAAGGCGAACATTTCTTTCAAAATTTATTGGTGTGTGTGTGCCCCGTTGGTAATCAGGCCCTGTATATATACATATATGTGTGTGTGTTTATACATAATCGTGAAAATATATATACCTAATACTATTTAAATATCTGTACTCTTGTCATAAAGAAAGTGGAATGTTCTGAAACATCTAAAATATTGCTGAAATATTTATTTTACATCATAAAAAATAATAATTTCCAAATGTTTATCAGTTTAATATAAATCCTTTTCCACTCTTTTATAAATATGTTACATATCTAATTATATTAAAACGAAATAGTTTTAGCTTATAATAATGAAGTAATACACCTAAAGAAAATTAACTTCTTCAATTCATTGTACTACTTTAATAATTAAATTTTAAATAGAAAAACTACATGCGGTTAAATAAACACTTACTGCATGAAAATCTAAATAATCCAGGTAATTTGTCTGAGAAGAAAATTGCTTAATTTTTTCAGAGAAAACGTGGAATTGCGGGATCGAATTAGAAGCGGTTACTAAGAAGCGGTTTTTTTAAATAGAATAACACATTTGGAATAATGCGTATGTTTACATTATCGCAATACGTTGTTTTGAACATTTTTTTTTTCCAAAACGCAAATGGTTAATTTTGGGTATTTGCTTAATTAAATTTATTCCGAAGGTGTTTTCCCCGTCGTTTGCTTTGTTACAAGTTTTTAAATATGCGTATGTTTATTAAGAAACTTATTATGTAATTATATTTAATTAAATGTAGTGGAACGTATAAGAGATAATGTCGAACACTTGGTATCTTATAATTGTGGTGAAAAATCTGTTGGTAGCATATGTTGTAATACGTTAATTAATGTCTATTGAGTATACTTGTATAGTAAAAATGTATATTTTTTACAACGTTTTCATTCTCCCATGACAGTTAAATGAAAATTATGAGAATCACTATCATTGAAATATTTTTTTGTGCATCTGCCTGTAAATAACATAACAATTTTTTATCATATATTTCGATAATTCGGCAACATAGTAATCGAAAAGAAATTGCTACGGAAATACAAAATATGCATTCAAGAACTTTGTATTATATTTTTATAGATATTCAATTAGTTAATACAATTTCAGAATATGAAGACATCGAAATCTCTCTTGTTTAGCGTGTTCCATATTGTTTTTTTAAGACCTATATATTGTTAGGTAGGACAAGGTGTGTACAGTTCTATTCTATTATTTATATATAATTTTTCTCTTTAATTAAAATATTATGAATTATGCTAAAAATCTATGCGACTACGAATTCTGCAATTTAACAATAGAATAGAACATTTTAAAACTATAATTGTTGTGCCAGATTCTTTGCAAAAATAGTGTATGTATGTTGGGTCAGTGATGCCAGTCGTCGATTTTTCTAAAAATGACTGGTAAGACCACCTGTTTGTTACTAGTTTATTTAAATAGAAACATTACCTTCATGTAATGACAGATTAAGAAAGTCTACATTTCAATAGTGTGGTGGCAATCGAATAATCTGAAAAAAGAAAAACTCACAAAACTGCCTTGTGCAAGAAAAAAGAATAATAATAAAAAATAAAATAAAATAAAACTCACAACGCTGCCTTGTGTAAGAAAAAAAAATTATAATAAAAAAAGCAAAACTCGCAAAACTGCCTTGTATAAGAAAAAAATAAAAATAATAATAATAAAAGCAGAACTCAAAAAACTGCCTTTCGTAAGAAAAAAATGAAAATACTAACAAGAAAAGCAAAGCTCACAAAACTGCCTTGTGTAAGAAAAAAATAAAAATAATAATAATAAAAGCAAAACTCACAAAACTGCCTTTCGTAAGAAAAAAAAATGAAAATACAAAGAAGAAAAGCAAAACTCACAAAACTGCCTTGTGTAAGAAAAATAAAATAAAAATAATAATAAAAACAAAATAAAGAAAATATTTTAAAAAAAACAGACATATATATATTATATTATACTATAATACGAGCAAATATTGTGTGTGTATGTGTGTATGTAAATTTTATCTTAAAAACGGCTCAAGCGATTTTGACTAAATTTTGTATTTTACTAATTTCTGGCACGAGAAGACCATTGGGCTAGGTCATGTATTCGAGAAATTTCGATTAGTGTGTCATTTTTGGGTCACTTCGGGTCAAGCTAATTTTATCTAAAAAACTCCTCTAACGATTTTGAATAAATTTTGTAATCTACTGTTTTGGATTACGAGAAGAGCAATGGGCTAAACCCCATGTTCGAGAACATTCGATTAGTGGGTCATGTTTGGGTCACTGTGGGTCAAGCTAATTTTATCTACAGTCCTCGGCAAAAGTTTAGACACTGGCGATTTTTAACCTTTAAGTAAAAAATACGAACACTTGTGTTATACAAATGACTGTACTGATTTTTAAGTATATTTTAAACGTTTTAGGACAGAAATAACGGTTTTAATGTAGGATATTATTTAATTTAACTGAAAAAAGTGAAATTTATATTAATATTGCAAAAGTTTAGACACTTTTGTGATTTTTTGGCAATTGTTCACGAAAAAACGCATATTTCAAAATTATGACGTCACATGCATGAAATATTTAAGTGCACCTCGCGATAGCATCGGTTAGTGAAGATACCGCGAGCAAGCAATTTTCAGTCAGATGAAGTAATTAAAGCATGGAAGCTGAAATCGAAAGGGAAGACTGTTGCAGAAATTTTAGCTACTTCGAATCGGCCAAAGAAGTCTGTCTATTAAGTACTGTCTAAGGGTAAATCTTTAAGAGCAAAACAAAGATCTGGAAGGACTCGTGTGGCCAGAAAGCGAGATTATAGAAGGATCCATAAACTGGCATCTAGACAATTGATGACTTCTAATCGCATTAAAAGAGAGTCAGAGCTTTCTGTGTCAACGGATAATTTCGTAGATGCATTAAAGAAAGATGTACATTGGTTTATATGAAAATGATAAAACAACCAGCCTTGAAATCTCACAACAATTTGACCCTTTTTCTATCGCGGAGTAATACTTTTTATAAACTGATGAAATAATGGACTGATACCAGAATTTATAAACGAAGTTATTAGAAAATATGAAATTGCTATTTTCACGTGTGTCATAAAAGGAAAATCTTAATTAAATATTCTTGTCACTTTGGGAATTAAAATTAGGTGTCCTTTGCCCTCGAAAGGGTTGATGATTTGGGCCTCACTTTGTTTTAATTCTCAAGTATCTCTGGAGCTTCTCAATGGTCGCCAAGTTGCTTAAGACTACATACATACATTGGAAAACAATTTACAGCCACTTTCACCTCTTCCAAAGTATGTATTTCAGAAAGATAATGCGTCTATTCATGTTGCATACAAATCAAAAAATTGGTTTAACTCTCCAAATAGTAATATTTTCGACCGGCCCGCGTGTAGCCTTGATCTGAACCCAATCGAAAACTTTTATGGCATCCTATCTCATACGGTTTATGCAATATTTTGACAATACTCCTCTGTAAATGAACTTCGATCAGATGTTGAACTTGTTTGGTACGAAATAGACTCCAAAGTGGTGCAGGATTCAGTTTCTTCGATGGAAAGTCACATTTTTGCATTAATAGCAGACAATGTAGGTGCAGTTCGAATTTAGTTTATGGATATTTTTCTGTTAACAGTTAGATTGTTTATACTTTTGCCATAATGTTAATTTTTTTTTGTCTTTATATATTATGTAAAGTGTATAAATTAAAATTTATTGTTTGTGTATAAAAGATAAGTCCCCAGTAATATATGACAGTTGAATTAAAGCAATTCGCTACATACTTCCTAGCACAGAAGCGTAATCGATCATTGTCCAAACTTTTGCTGAGCACTGTAGAAAACGATTCCAACGATTTTCATTAAATTTTGTATTCTATCTTTTTTTGGCTAGAGAAGACCATTGAGCTAGATCGCATGTCAAGAAAATTCAATTAGTGGGTCATTTTGGTTCACAATGGGACGTCGCCAAGCTAATTGAGGCTAATAAAAGAATTAAAACGTTTTGACAAAATTTTGTAATATACCATTTTCGGACATGAGATGACCATTGGGCTAAGTCACATATTCGAGACAAATCGATTAGTGGGTCATTTTTGGGTCACTGTGGGCCAAGCTGATTGTGAAAAACGACTCGAACGATTTTGACAAAATTTTGTATTTTACAATTTCTGAACGTGAGAAGACATTTGGGCTAAATCACATGTTCAAGAAAATTCGATTACTGTGTCGTTTTGGGGTCACTGTGGGTCAGGCTAATTGTATCTAAAAATCGGCACAAATGATTTTGACAAAATTTTGTATTATACTGTTCCCGGGCATGAGAAGATCATAGGGTTATGTCACATGTTCGAGAAAATTCGATTAATGGGTCATTTTGGATCACTGTGTGTCAAACTAATTTTATCGAGAAAACAGCTTTAATGATTTTGATTAAATTTTGTTTTCTAACGTTTTCGGGTTCGAGAAGACCATTTGTCTAAGTCGCATGCTCAAGAAAATTCCTTTAATCATTCGGGTCATTTTGGGTAAAATTCGGGTCATTTTGGACCACTGTGGTCAAGGTCAAGCTAAATGTATCTAAAAAATGGCTCAAACGATTTTGACAAAATTACTTATTACACCGTTTCCCAGCCCGAGAAGACCATTGGGATAGGTCACATGTTCGATAAATTTAGATTAGTGGGTCCTTCTTCGGTTACGGTGGGTCAAGCTAATTTTATCTAAAAAACGACTTTAACGATTTTGACTAAATTTTGTATTCTATCGTTTTCGGGTTCGAGAAGAGCGTTGGTTAGGTTTCATGTTCGAAAATATTCGGTTAGTGGGTCATCTTGTGTCCCTATAGCTCAGGATCATGCCAGTTGTACCTATTAGGTACAATTTTCAGCAAGAATGATACAGTGCTAATAAAATATCGAATTGAACACAAATCTAATTTTGACCGAGCTTAGTTCGGTCTTCCCCACTAGTCACATAATATATTAGAACTACTTCAGTTCTTTAGATGTTTGAGAACTATAAGCGGATGTTTTTTTAAACATTTGTATGGCTCCTTGAGTTTGAATACAACTATTTTAATGTAGTTTTACTTGCCTCATTTAATGTCAGAAGAGTAAGAGGAAAAAAACAGAAATAAAAACTAGTATTTAATATCAAGGGTGTCGTACAAATACTTAAAAAAATCCGCGTACTATAGCCGTATCCATATTTTCCCTTCCTTTTTCTTTTACACTTTCAAGTTATGGGAGAAGAAAAATAGTAATTGTTTATGAATTAAAAACTTGAAGATCGAAAATGAAAATACAATAATAGAATATTTCACTTTCTTTTTTTTTTTTGGCCTGACAAAGAAGAAATAATTTCACTCTTTATTAGATTTTTTTTTCTGTAACATAGAAAATATTAATTAAAGTAAGTGTTTTTTATATTTAACTAGCAGATCTAACCGGCTTCACTTTTGTCAATAATAAGTGTCCTCCCGGGAAAAAATACTTTAGAATGAAATAATACGGCAATGACGATAACTGAGATTGGTGCATTCCCATCTACAAATCGTTAAAAAGACCAATAAGAAATATAATTAAAATAGTCTTAATTGCATCTACTATTAACTATACCATAATAATATATTTTTCAAACAAATGTCAAAACATATATTAAAGTACATATATTTGCTTAAAAGGCGTCATTTCAATAAAAAAAAAGCATTAAAAATATTAAAAAATTACATGTTTCGACCAGGGTTGGGTTTAAGCCGTCAAAAACCAGTTTTTGACGTGACATAGGTTTAAACCGCGTTTTAAGCGGTTTTAACCGTCAAAAACACCAGTATTTAAATATGGTCAGGACAGCAACAAAAAAAAATTGCTGTTATAGCAAGATACAACATTGTTTTTATTTAATGATTGTGCACTTTAAGCATTTATTTTACTGTAATCAAATATTAAATTATAATTTATTTTTTTGTTTATGACTAAATTGGCCAACTTTTTTATGTGTATTTTTGTTGTGGCTTTTCAGCACACTTGGTTGCATTTCTTATTTTAAAAAATGTATATATATAGACAAACTTTTTATAATAATAAGCAATTATAACAAATGAAATCGATCATGATACCATAAAAATAGATGATATTAAATATTGTTGATAAGTTTAATATAATATGGAAAAAACTGGAATATAATAATTATAACTATTAATTAAAAAACAATTTTTAAAGAAATTCTCTGTAAGGGTGTTCATTACTGGCACATCTACCCTATATACAGTCTTTAACAAATATTTTCTCTGCAGCATTTTTTCCCCTCATTTAGTACAAACACAGAACAATAAAAATAACATTTATTTTACAAATGAGAAAAGAATGAAATGTTAGGATAAAATGATAAAATATGATATTTTAATCCTTTTATCCCAATATTAATTTTTGTTAGTGACTGACAATCACCTCTTACTGATGAAATTATTTTATTTATGGAATATCTCCTAAAATTAGGGACAAATGAATAATTCGCCACACAAATAAGAAAAAAAAATGCTTAACTTAGTTTGAAACCTGTACCTAAAGGGAAAGTATATGGAATATCTCCTAAAATTGGGGACAAATGAATAATTCACAATATTAATAAGAAAAAAAAAGCTTAGTTTGAAACCTGTTCCAAAAGTGAAAGTATCCTAATAATAATAATAATAATAATAATAATGATAAATCGCAAGCGAGATCGAAAAATTAAAAAACGGCCTTTGTAGAGATCAACATTAGTTATCCAATGTAAAAAAACATTTAAAAATATTGAAATATTAAACAAAATTTCTACCATAGAATTGACATTATGGAGGTTTTCATTTCTACTTTGAAAAAAAATCATTAAAAAGTATGAAATTTCAAACAAGATACTTTAAAAAAATTCTCCGTAGGATTAACATTAGCAGGCGGGTGTTTTCACATTAGTGAAGGTAGCTCCTTAAACAACCCCATCCATAAGAACATAATAGGGGGAAAGCAAGAAAAATTGGTTTTGTTGCAATAGCAATACTGTTTTGTACTGGAAGGGAATCTTTAAATTTGCTCTATCTTAAGGAAAGTATATACGCTCATTAGATACCAATTGTGATAGATCACTCTGTGCTTCTAGCCATAAAAAAAAATGAAAATATCTAAACAATTTATTTATCTCTGCAAAATTTAGATTAAACCTATCTAGTTTTAATGATTACAAATAATTCAGGATTTATTAACTGTTCATCTTAAAGGCATACATTAATGATGAACTAAATCATTAAATAAGAGTTAGGTAATTTTTATTCACAAATTAAAAAAAAAAAATCATGCAACAATCAATTTGCAGTTTACCATATTCTATGCAAATAGGTTTCAAGAATGTATTTCTGCAGTTTATACCCCACAGCTTTAATGTATTTATGCAGTTTTACTTAGAATTTATTTTTTAAAGCCTAACTAACTCTGCTAAATAATTCTTTTGGTATTATTTTTATTAAAACTAGGTTTTTGACACTTTTTGACATTTTTGACAGAAAGGTTTTTGACACGGCGGTTTTAACCATGGTTAAAATCGGTTTAAACCGTCGCATGTCAAAAACTTGCCAACCCTGGTTTCGACTCTTTTATTGAGTTATATTTAGGATATACAAAAAGACTACAAACACAATGCCAATTGTGACACTATACATATGATAGCAACGACCTAACCCATAAATTTTGCCTTTACTGAAATTTTTCTTAACTTATGAACATACAATTTCGTTTTACACACTGTCGAATAGAAAAAAAATTCTTTTAAATGAAATTTACTTGAAAATTGTATCTCAAATTTTTCATTTAAATGGATTTTAAAGTAATTTTCAATCTTGGATATTTTTTAATTTGTATGCAACCAGTGATGAGATTTCCGCGTTTTTGCACATCAGTATTTTGTTAGAGAAAATTATTTTTCATTTAATCGGAACACAATTACGAAAGATATAACTGTTTGCTCTTAATGCAATATTATAAAGTAACGACATTGCTATGTCTAACTCTAGAATCATATTGTTGGTGGCAAAAACCTAACCCAACCATAAATTTAACTTTTACTGCAATTTGACCTTTAAACATTGCACATTTCATTATTCCAATGTGTAACAGAATACAAAGAGTACTTTCAGTAATGTTTGTTTGAAAAGCTTATCTCAATTTACAGATTGTTTATCCATTTTAACCCCTTCACGCTCGAATTAAATTGCGGTTATAAAATTCAAATTGCTTATTGGCACCACTTTTATGAAAAATAAATATTCACCTTATTTAATGACTGAAAAATCCATACTAAAATATAGCCAATTTCACTATTTTATAAAATTGGTGGGAGTCAAACAATCTGAGTAAAAGACGCAGCCAGAGAATATGACGGGAGCGAGAATTAAGGGGTTAAATTAATTTTCAATCATGGAGATATTTTTAAATATACCTGCAACCCAATTAAGAAAAATATATCCGTTTAATGCAATATTCTGAAGAAAAGACATATTTATGAGTAACGCCTAGCATCATATTGTTTGTGGAAACAATCTAACTGTACCATAAATTACGCTTTTACTGCAATTTGATCACTAAACATCGTGCATCCCATGATTTCAACGTCTAACAGAAAATAAAATAAAAACACTTTCCGTATTTTGTTTGAAAAGTTTATCTCAATTTACAGATTTTATATGTTTTTAAAGTAATTTTCAAACTTGAATTTTTTTATATACACCTGCAACCCATACAGAAGATTAACTTAATTGCTCAAAAACATTGTAAATAATTCAGTATTTGTTTGTTTTCCTGTACTTTTACATAACTAAATTGACAAATTTCAGTGTTTGATTGTTTTCGGGTGGGAATCTCATTCCTTCTGCTTATAACTTGGGTTCTTCTGAAATAATTTTAATTCAACTTGCACTATTAGTTTTTCAGTTAATGTTTTGGTGCGTAACATAGTTATACGCTGATTAGTCATATAATTATATGGGGAACTTCCATAATCATGTGGAACCCGATTATAAAAAAATTGTCTTTTTTCTTTAATTCTGAATGAGTCTTTTTAAAAATTCGAAATTGTACTGTTTGTCAGATAATTTTACACGAATGTTTTTTAAATATTACATATAGTTTTGCGTTGCTTTGTTATAAAATTATATAAGAAAGTTCAATAGTCATGTGAGCCAGATTATAAAAGATTAGCCTTTTTTTAAAGTTCTACTGGACAGATGTTGATGAAATTTTCACTATTAAATTGCACACATATTTCTGGAATACTTTTAGTATATAACATTTTGTTGAACATGCTTTGTTATAGAATTAGCTGAAATGTTCTATAATCAGGCGAAACCAATTCTGAATGATTAGCCTTTTAAAAAAGTTAGATAATTTTTGAGGAATAGTTTTAGTACATTGCATATCCGTCTATCATTCTTTGATCAAATCCTACTGTTAATGATCAACAATAGAATTAGGCCGAAATTTTGTCTCACACATTAGAAAATATAATAGCTCAGTGATGATCGTATCGTTTTCAGCCATACGGAAGCACATTTGATAATAAAAATGAGATAATTTGATATAAAGATATATATTGCTTTAAAATGAAAGATCAAATTCATCCATATATTTCCTTTAATTCAAGATTTGTTCGGAGAATTTGTCCGCAAAGGGAGAAATGTGCCACTCAGATTAAGTGATCGCTAAAACGAAACTGATTGCTTGAACGGAAATACCAAAAATAATTTTTTCTCCAGTTGTTGAGAAATATAACAAACATACTAAGGGTTAAAAATATATTCGTGTTTCAAATTAAAAACTATTTTTATTTATGTTCTATTAACGGGTAGTATATATGACATCTTTAGCACATGTATACAAAGATTCATTGCTGATAATTTTTAAATGGAAACTCATATTTCTATTCATAAAATCCAAATCCGCAGTCGTTTTCAATCGTAATGCCGGTCATAAAATTTAATTTAAAAAGAAAAAAACCTTACTCTAAAAAATAGTAGCTAAGTTATGATTTCTATTTAATATATATCGCAAAAAAAATCGTATTTTATGTAACCGTATTCGATATAAATAGTAGAATGTTATCACTGCATTTCAGGTATTAAAACATTTATCTAAATGATATAATTAAAGATACACCATTACAAAGAAATAGGAAATAAATTGTAGCAGTCAGTTTTTAGAACCAGTTTGAAATCATATTGACGATATTGACGTCATATCTAGCAAACGATGTTTTTTTATTATTATCTTTTTCCTAAATTGATTTCTTGATATTGAAACGACTTCATTAAAATAGGTTTTTTTTTTTTACTTCAGAAACACTTAACTAAGGTACAACGTCATCTTAATACATGCTGAGTTAAAGTTTTTACATAAATATATGAAAAATGTGAATTTTCTTCTTTGAATGACGTCAATTTCAAAAACAGCAAAAATATAGTGAGACAATCTGAATTTTTATTGGCTAATAAAACAAAATGCTCGAGTTATATATTTTTTTAATTAATGAGCAGTTTTTTAGATGTGTGGCAACAGGAAAGAAACGATTGAATTATACAATTTAAAAAGCAGATATTTCTATAATGTTAAATTATGGAAGGTGGTAGAAAAAGGAGATAAATAATGGTCTGATGGTTTTTTTAAGTAGACAGCAATCTTTTCCACGTTCTAAAACGTATGTACCTGAAGTTTCGTGCGAATCGGTCAAAAATTGAAGGTTTGTGTAAAGGACATATACGCAGAGAACGGCTTATATATATATAGATTTTCTCTTTTAATTACATAATTTTTACTTCATAATGAATTAAATTATGGCTAAAGGCACCATTAAGAATATAGTACCTATTTTAATACTCCTAGTTACTACTTTTGATACTCCTTCAAAAATCCGGCATAGTCTTGGTCTCAATGATGCCGGATTTTTGAAGTTATACTGTATACTAAACAATTTGAGATTAATTCAATGAATTTGAAATTGACAATTTAGATTACTAGTGTGTAAAATGCATTTACGTGCATACGAATCTATATATAATAATAATTTAATACCCAGGATGTATTTATCTTTTTATACATTTAACCTTTTGATTATGTGGTCGGGACATACGTCGTCCCAGCGGCTATTTTGTATTCTATTCTTACCACTTTTTTAGTAGGATATTTTCAAAGGTAATTCTATTTTGTGTCACCCTTCTACTAAAATGTGATAGCATACCTGGACCACAATCAAAAGGTTATGCAGTAGAACCCCGCTAATCCATCCTAGTTGGGACCGGTCACTGGTCGGGTTACCCGGAACTCCGATAAAAATAGCAAAGGAAAATATGTGTCTATAAAAATATGTTAGGAGTACTTAGTACAGACATGTGATTTCCGCTTTTTTGCACACCAATATATTCTTAGAGAAATTATTGACCTGTTAAATCGCAAAAATGTTCCGATTAAATAAAATGACATTTTCTCTAACAAAATACCGGTGTCCAAAAACGCGGAAATCACATGCCTGTTAGTAGCACTACTATCTATTGATTTATTTTTATTCAAAAGCAATAGAAAGAGAATATGTGTCCCTTTTGATTTTAAGTAATTGATGTGCTCCTGTAGGCAGTGACCCTAACTTACGACGAACTCAAGAGGAGATTCGTTCCGTGAAACTAATAAGTCATGCCGTGACGGCGGATGCCAAATAATAGATGTTTTACTTCTTCCTTCACGTTCAATTTCACCTGTGGTTAAAACATTAATTTTATGAGAAATGAATCATCCACTTTCCTGCTAGCTCATTCTCGTACGAACACGCGTTTACCTGACACGTCATTCTCTTCTGAAAAATCGAAATCTCTTGTTTTATGCGGATCATGTTATGTTTATTAATTATTTTTAATATATATTTTTAGCATTTGAACTATGTCAAATAAATGGAAACTCACTAAAAGACAAATTAGATGTGCTAGCACGTTAGACAAAGGCGAATAAGCCACGAAATTAGCTGCTCAATTTGGCATTGGCAGAACAATATTTAGTCATTGGAAAAAGAATCGCAGCAAAAGTGAACAGTTTTGTTCACCGACATCGGAAAGCATGCATGAAAAACATGAAACGTTGAAAGAGTCACATTACGAAAATATTGATGAAGCTCTTTACCTTTGGTTTTCGCAAGAGCAACAAAATGGATACCCATATCTGATCCGCTTACCCAAGCAAAGGCACATCAACTAAAAACTTTAATGGATGGATACTCTACATTTGTTGTAAGTAACGGAAAGTTAGATCGCTTGAAAAAAAGACATGGAGTTCGCCACTTGTGCATAACAGGAGGAAAATTATCCAGTGAAAAGAATTAATAAAAGAATTGGATGATTTGATTTCATCCGAAAATTATTTGCCACAGAAAGTGTACAATTGTGATGAAAGTTGCCTAAATTTTAACACCTTGAGGGACACCGGTATATATTATATACCACCAACGATTAATGAAGTTTTACACAAGAAAAATTTTATTAAATTTTACTTTTCTTACTTTGGTGGAAAAAAAAGCCGTAAAATTGCATTTACTTATTTTGAAATAGAATTTTTCAAAGTTTCCGGTGGGAATTCAGCATTTCCCAAGCTTAATTGCTTGCTCCTAAAGGGGTTAAAGCGCTGGCTGAAAATAGGCTTACTTGTCAAGAGGAGTCTTGTGTTCCTGGCTTTAAAATGAGTGAAGAAAGAGCGACAGTGTTAGCAAGCGCTAATGCAGCAGGTGATAATAATTTACCGCTCGTGTTTATAGGGAAATCAAAGAAACCTAGAGCATTAAAAATGTGAATATTAAATCAATTCCAGTATTTTACAGGAAGAGAAAAAAATCGTGGATGACCATCTAGCTTTTTAAAAACTGGTTCGAAAGGCAGTTTGTTCCAGCAGAAGAAAAAATTTAATAAAAATAACAGTTGGCCAAACCGTGTTTAACTAATTTTGGATAAATCTCCATCTTATCCAGCAGCGACATCATTGTGTTGCGAAAATATAAAAGCAGCTTTTCTATCTTCTAACGTTTTGCACATTATGTTCCTAAATCGCCATTAAACACCGCGCAACAACAAACAACCAATCAACCAATCTATATCCTAATTTAACTGCTTTATTACAGCCTATGGACCAATGAAAGTACAAAATGTGAAATACAGCTACAGGAAGATGCTTCTTCGAAAACTGATTGAAAGCAATCGTAGTTATGTCTCTGCACGCATGGTTCGTACGGATACCCTTATTTCTCCAGGAAAACTACCAGTATATTTTTATGGAAAAGGAAATCTAGGTTAAACGCGCTGAACAGTGAAGCAGCGTTGAGGGATTACCTAGTTGCCAAGGGGCTGCTCAAATATTACGTAAGCATGAATTTGACAATTTTGTATCCCCCTCCCCCCTTGTCAGCAAAAATAAGCAAATCGCAACCCCCCCCCCCCTTAATAATTACGTAAGAAAATTGCAACCCCCCCCCCCCCACTTTTTTTAACAGTAATAATTTACTTTAAAAAAATCAGGACGGAATACAAATTAAAAAAAAAATTCTACTCGACTTAAAAATAATTATTAGAAAAACTCTTGTTTTATTTCCTCACAATTCTATTTAAGAAAATTTCTTAGATCACAATTTTAGAAGAACTTAGCTATTTGTAAAATTTAAATTTGAACATTTCCATATCTATTCCGATGCTGACCACGGCTGCTCAAGCCATTTTTTCATATGTGTTATGATATTGGTTTCCAGTTTTGCTTGATTATATTCATCGCTTGCTTTTCGGATGCAATCTTGATCAACTTCATCTTCATTGATCCACCCAACATCTTCCATATCTTCCACGAATTTTACGACTCACATAAGTTCATTTGCTCTACGAGCAGCAATTCTCAATGGTCGTATAAGGGAGGCCTTCTCGCTTTTTTCAATGTGTTGAATTTTTTTCTGTCTGTTTGCTGACTTCTGAGATGCATGATATTGGCCAGAACTTCCACAATTCTTGCGGATAATTGCAATTTTATGGAAGGGCAAAAATAGGCATACGGCATCTTTAAAAATCCCTTTGCTGTAATATTCAGATTTAAGGAGCCCCACCAGTGGCTGAGAGGTTCTGCTCTCGAAGCTGGTAGACGGGAGGTGCTGGGTTCGAACCCAATCGCGCCCGTCGGCCTAATAGTTCGGAGTTTTCGTGGTTTTCTTCGAACCGTGGATTTCCATGCGTTAATACGGATTAGGTTCCCTTAGAAAGACCTCCACGGAAGGCACTCTCCCTAGGGCCCATATCCCTCGTGTAGATAATTGGCCGTCAACAATCAACCCAACCCACTCAGATTTAAGGCCAGACGGAGACATAAATCTATAAATTCCCCCTCCTCACTTGTAATGATGTCATTTCACGATTGTATCATTTTAATTGGAGGAGGAATGAATCGTCCTTTTAATATACAAAATAATCCACTACGTGCAGGAGAGCAACAATTCATTCCTTCGCATTTTACAATTTGCAGCAAGTATTGACTTTCTTGTACGCACTTCGAATACAAATCCAAGTCATAACCAAGAGAGTCTGGATCGCCTGAATCAACATATGTGACAATAACAGGATAACCGTCAGTGTTTAATGAGTTTCAGATATCTGCGAGAGTTTTATCAGCATATGCAAAGTTATTTTGCTCCATTTCTTCATCAATAGTCGACCGTTCTCATCGAGATGGGAACCATAATGCCATAATGGTCATGAGGGTGTATAACACCAGACAGTTCTCGACTGAGTGGTTCCATTCGCCTTTCTACTCATTTATATGCACTTCTTCCAGGAGGATTGCACGCTATGAAAATTCCATCCAAATCATGCTTTTTGAAATGGTTAATAGCAAACGATATAATTTTCTGGTAGCGGGGTTTCTCGTCTGGACCTCCATCAACCGTAACTATGATTACAGGTTTGATGAAATCCTCTTTTGTTTTCACTAATTTTTTAAAGTCTTTGAGTATTAATAGAGTTTCAAAATCCTGAGCTTGTATTTGCTGAGTATTTGCTGTGGAAGAACTGTGTTTCCCACTTCTTATAGCTTTAAACGTTAGACCAGAATAACCTATGGCTTTACTTTGAAACTGCCATGCCAGGAGCAACCAAAATACCAGCGTAAACAGATGGGATAAGTTTGTGGCGTTCAGCGATGACCCAGTCGTGGTGGGGTAAGGATACACGATATTCCATATGCATCAGTATCGGATTCTGTTTATTGGCTGCTGTAATTCCCAAAGGTACACGCGCTTTGTCATCCAGGGAAAGAAGAAGCACTTGCATGGGTCCAAGAATTGAAGCTAAAGTTTCTAAATAGCGGATGGATGTTACTGCAAATTGGGTATCAATGTAAGAGATCGGTTGTAATCAGCCTGAGCCCAAGAAAGTTTTATCGATACGGTGGTGACATGTCTTCGACTCTCGATGGTTGAGGAATTTTTTGGAAGCAAACGAAGATATGTTCTACTCCTGCTTATTGCAAAACCAACCTTTTTCAGTTCTGCAGTCAAGTCATTGAGAGATTTGACACTTCGTATTGACTCGCTTCTTATTTTTGCATCTGCAGCGCTTCCAATAATATCTATGTCTGCTATTGCCTTAAGCAATAATGTTTGATCTACGTTTAAACTTGGTCTTCCTACTGATTCCCTCAAAGCTAATTCTGGATTACCTTGGCAGATTTCTTCAAGCTTTGTTCGTCTGGTGGTTCGATGTTTTCTTTGGTATTCAGCATTTTGTCGTTTCCTTTTTAAGGATTGTTTTTCTTTATTTAGATCATTGGGAACCTTATTTATCTGTTTTTGAATTTGAGATTGTTTTCAATTCAATTGGATTGCATTTCATTTTTAGTAAAGTACAAAATTTGAAAACAGTTAGAATTTTATCTGCTACAAGACTTACATATTTTTTAATTTTCCCCCCATGGATGCATTAATTTTCGAGTTATTTGAAAAGAAAAAAAACAAGGTTTAGCTTCACTACGCCATATTTAAAAATTAATAACTCGTTTTTTGACATTTCCTTGGTCTTTATTTATTGCCATACTGACCATGTTTCGCCACGGCTACACGATCATTTTTATGTTATCTATCTTTTTTCCTATTTTTACAAGTAATTATGTAAACTTGATAAAATATATTTAAAATTTTAAGAATAAATTGATTATAATTACCTTTATAAAATAATCAAGAAAGACTGATTTCTTTTTGGTTGCCTTACGTCATCAATTCTTTTTAGCACCAATACCTCTAACTCTTTGTGGGTTTTAGAAGACTTTTTGTACTGCCACCACACATCATTAGTTTTACATTGGATATCCTTCAAAGGTTTATCTGATGCAGACGTTTTGAAACTTTCAAAAAGTTTTTTATACAAGATTTCTCGAAATGAAGACATATTTCTGATTTTATTTATTTTAAACACCACTACACTACGATACTGAGAGGTTTTCAAAACTCACGAGGCACCAGACAATAGAGCAGTCGGTTACTATGGTTATGGGGTTCAACCACTTGACAGAGAAGGGGTGGAAACAAAGAAGATGGAATTTTACTTACGTTTTGGAAGCTTTCCCGATAAACTCATATTGTCACAATATAACATATTGCATCGGTCCATTCAATTCTATTCTATTCTATTCTCACAATTGGAAATAGTAGTAAGTTCTCAGAGATAATAAGCCCTCATTCATCAAACATGAGCAGTCACCTCTAGATAAAAGAGATCGTTTATGTTTTCCTTGTGCGGTCAAAATAGCTGACATCAGGACATCAAGTTTAATATTCTTTTGCTCTTTCTTTTTTCAATTTAAAATTTTTAATAGTTTTTTTTTTTTTTTTTACAAGTTAAGAGATTTTGAAAATGCCTTACGTAAGCATCATTCAACACCCCCTCCCCCCTTGTCAGCAAACATAAGCAAATCGCTAACCCCCCCCCCCTTAGGTGCTTACGTAATATTTGAACGGCCCCCAAGCAACTTTACACACAGGCTGAAGTATATGATGTCTTGCATTTTTATGAACGCGCGGAACTTCGCCTTTATTTAAGAAGAGATTTTCTGTAAGAAAATGCTGGTGTCGAAAAAGTGTTTGGTCTGCAAAACTCAAGGAGGCGTACGAGCCATGGTATGGCAATTTATACAGAATATCATAATAAAGGATACTGGGTATCGGTGTCATGGGCCAATATTACACTAAACCGTTGATTAAACTCGTGGAAGAAGTTATCGACAAATTTAGCTGATTCTAGCGATATCGAACAGGAAGAAGCAAGAGCCGAGGCTGAGAAGACGCAAAAAAAAAAAAAAAAAACATTGTAACTGGGTGGTTGTCTTGTGATACTGAAGCCAATCAATTATATACAGATGAAGAATTCATCTCTTTGGTTTATAATAAGCAACAAGACGACTCAGAGGTACAAGAAATTGATGAGTCAGAGAATTTTCTCTTTTCTCATTCTGAAGCTGCAAATGCGCTAGAAATAGGAGTGCGATATATAGCAGAGGGAAAATGCACGCCATTCGGTATTATGTTTTTGAGACTTTGGCATAATGTTGCCTCTTCGTCGAGAATAACGTCAAACAAATCTGACAAATTTCTTCACTCTAAATGATCGTTAATGTAAATGTGTATGTTATGTGTTACGGCAGTGTGTTGTTATAAAATGTAAATGTGATCCTTGAATTATTGCATTAATTTCTCCAATGTGTACAAAATTCAGCATGGTGAAAAAGTACTTTTTTGGCTTTAGTACAATATTCCAATCTTTTCAGTTAACCCTCTCGCTGGGTAATTGTTTTATCAAAATAGCTTCAACAATTGCGTATTTCATTCCTTCGCGACGAGCGTCTTTTAAAAACTTTTATTCTTTTGTCACTGGTTTTTCAAAACAAAAATTTTCTCCTGATTTAATCGGGAAAAGGCTCCTATTAGGTAAGCTAAAATTTACAATAAAAAATTACTGGTGGAAATGATCAAGGAGAGATAATTAGACGGAAAAAATGCATCCCGATGAAATCTCAGGTTGCGCAAATTTTGCTACTTTTACTTTGCCCGAGAAACTCTCGGGTTGTGCAGCGCGAGGGTTAATCTGTTCAAGTATAATTTTCGAAAATAAAATCGGTTCGGAATAACAGGAATTTTAAATTAGCGGGTTCGGATTAGTGCGGTTCTACTGTACAAATGTGCATTTTCTAAAACACTGTTTTGGACTTTATGTCTCATATAATTGCGAAACTATAAAGATTCTTGTTTCTAAAATTATTCGCACAATACTATTTTTCTAAACACTTCTACATTACCGTTTACATACACCGTTAAATCAATTTTCATATTACAGGGATGAGAGCGTTCCAACCCAAATGACAGAATACTACCACTAAATTTTAATGGTATTTTTTCGCATTATTTAATGACAGAATTTCTGAGATTTAATAAAGCAAAAAATACTATAAAAATTTAGTGCTAGTAATCGGTCATTTAGGTCGGAGCACTTTCATCCCTGATATTAATCTGAATTTTCCAGTTGCAATTTTTCAGTTAAATTTTCACAATTTTGCCGAAGCTCAGACTGACATGTTAACGAAAATAACTCACTTATTAAATACTTATTATTTTTAATAACGCAATAGTAAGTCAATCTTTAAAATTTAGCATCTATGCATTGTTTTTTATCAGAAGTGTTCTCCTAACATATGCTATCATAAATTAATTAAATAAACGTATGGTCATTAATTAGTATAGTCTTTATTGTATTAACAAAAGTTTTAAATTTTAATTATTATTTTTTTTCCTTTTTTTAAATTTTAATGTCGTGTTCGCAACAAAGGTTTCAGAGTTAATCATTAATCTTTCAGATTTTTTTTTTTTTTTTTTACTCTAAATGATTCTTTAAAAAAGATAATTTCAATCTGGCCCTCTAAAAGATTGAAACTCTTATTTTTAATTTTTTATTGTCCTTTTTTTTTTCTACTGTAATTCATTAGAAAGATTTCATTGATAAATCTTTTACAAATATTATAGAAGGTAATTAAATTCTCCTACCTTATTCATTTTTTTTTACTACCAGCATATAAATTAAAACACTAAGACTGATTATAAATATTATTTTTTATATTCATCATGATAAAAAACCTATTTTAAAAATGGCATTTTTTTTTTTATATTGACTGTTTTTCAATAATTAATTTTAAAATTATGTTTATTTTAAAAGGTCATTTATCTTCGAAGATAAGTTGGAGCATTGTATTTAAAGTATTTACTTTAGAAATGCGATTACTTAACTAATTCTAATTTGCATTTATTTCACTACATTTTAAATCCCTTTTCATTTAATTAATGATTATGTAAAATGGAATTTATTGTTCAGCAAAGAAAATATAAAATTCATAAAATGGTACAGAAAGTTATGGCATACAAATGCAAAAAATTTAGGGTATAGCAAAAACGAATAAGATGTCTGTATTATTTAATCTTGTTTTAAAAGTATATTGCTAAAATAAAATTCATCGATCACGCCGGCGCCGATATTCGTGTTTTTCACAGTGAGACGGCGCTCGAATTTATATTTCGCTCCATCCGGCGACGCGGTACTGTCGCTTATTCAGACACTGTATGTAATGATCCGTCCCTCTCATTTTTATTGAATTGAACTCGAACTTAACAAGAAGAGTTGATTGTGAATGTTTCAAAGTTCGTAAGGAGTAAGCAAATTACTTAGAGACATTATTTTATTGAACGCATATGCACGAATTTATATAAAATGTCTTACAATCTAAAGAAATATGGACAATATGATATAAATAAATGCATTTTGTAAGGTAGGGGCCACGCCCTTAGTCAATGATATTTTTTGAATGAAAACGAGAATTACCGTTTCCGTCGTGAACGTATTAAGTTTATAATAATGAATTGTTTTTACTACTGAATTTTCCAATAATCAAGTGTAACTCACCTGCAGTGCACGCCGTCTATAGCATAGTCGAGTGTGACCCACCTGTAGTATACGCGTTCTATAGAACAGTCGTGTGTGACCCACCGATGGTGCATGCTATCTGATGCGACAGTCAAGTGTAACCCAACGCCAGGGCCTGATTACTAACGGGGTACTCTCACACCTATAACATTTAATAGAAAAGTCGCCTTATCCAAATGTCTTTATTCATTAAAAACTTCTGCGATGAATAAAGCAAAAATTTCTGTTTAATTTTATCGGTAGGAATGTGTCCCGTTGGTAATCAGGCGCTACCCACCGGTGATGTACGCCACAGGATGGAACAGTCGAACGTAAACCACCGGTGTTGCACGCCGGCGTAAACGTGTTAACAAGGCGATAAATTATTAAAGTGTTAAAGTAAATATATCTGGCCCGTATATGAAGTAAATACAAAAATCTACTTCTCTTAAAGGATAACTAGGACTTCCCTTTGAGGGATTAGTCTGAGCGATATTGCTGAGAACATAGATTTAGTAATAACATGTGGAAGCAAAGAAAGTGAGATGTTATCTTTAATTGACTATATACTGCGATAAATTGAGATGATGAAAATAAACGAGTCGTAGAATTACAAAATCTTATATATAAATTCGTATACACTGTTTAAAAAAATGGGAAAGAAAACCATGCAAGACAGACATGCATGGATATAACATTGTAAGTACGCAATATATTAAAAGCAAAATAGAAAATGAAACTCTAAATTATTTTATATCGTAATTGTAACTGTATAAAATGATGTCAAAAGCACAATCAGACACTCCACATCAATTTGAGTAACTTTAAATGACAAATATAAGATGTTTGAGAAGAATGGACTACACTTTGTATAGTGTGTGCTCCCCCGGAAAAGTTAATATTGTACAATATCTGTTTTCCACGCATGCAATGAGGTTGTAGAAAAGAATTAAGGAATTATCTCTTCTAAATCTGATGTAGTATCAAAGTACCGAACTCATCAATAGTGGCATGCAATGCATCGTTAGAGTCTGTTTTAGATATGCTCGATCGGATTTAAATGATGAGTGCTTGTTGGCCACTAGATACGCTGTAATGTTTTGTTTTCAAACATATTCTGCACAAGCTGAGCTGTATTTAGCATGTATTAAATAAAAGAAATCGGCAAAGATTGCAGCATAAAGTATGACACAAGGTCTGAATATATCGTCTGCATAACTTTTGAGTTGTCAAAGTGTCATCTGAAGTAATTTACAAATCCATACATATTTTTTCAGCAAATCATGCAAGCTAAAATACGCCCATATGAATCCGATTACGAAATTTCACCAGAATAAGTTAATATATAAAAAAAAATCTACTAATGACAATTGAGAATATGACCTTATGACAAAATCTCTAGAAAAATGTTTTAGAAAAAAAACACTCATATCAAATTTAAAACGGCACTTCCCGCTGTTAGTGGCTTTGGCGAGAGAGAGAAAAGCCTTGAGAAGAAACACTTTAACAAGTACTTTCGGGCAACCTACTCACTGTTTCATACAGGTCTTTATTTAATATTTACACAATTTATTTAATGCTACGTGTGTATCTATCTGTTTTGTTGCATTTAAATTGCATGTTTTGTGGAGGAAATGCGGCATTATGAAATATTTAAAGTTTCTATACCTAATAATTCCAAATTAAGGTTAATTGAGAACGTTTTCCGTTCATTTCATCTTTTTAGATTTAAAGTTTTTTAGAAAGCATTCACAGAGACAATTTTAAATTTTAAAACTAACTCGAAGCAAAATTTCAAGGTTTTGGGCTCAGCAGTAACACAGAAATAGAAAATTTTCGAACGTTTTTGGATTCTGCAGTGTTTTATATAGCGACATTTTTAGAAACTGTTCTATTGCGAGAATTTACGTCATGATAAATACAGCCATGTCAATTTTCATGTTTATATTCCTACCAATTCCATGTACTTTGTTACTTAGATCATCTTTAGATCTTTATTTTCGCTTTGTTTAGTCTTTCGATTTTTTAGAATTCATTCTACAACGAGCATTTACATCATATAAATTACTGTCATGCCAAAGTTCTAGTTTCTAACACCAACAGTATCCCAGAAATTTCCGTATTCCAAATAAATCATAATTTAGAATATTTCTAGAAATTTTTACGTTTATCTGTCAAATTGAATTTTTGAACCTTTTAGAGAGCATTCATAACGAGTATTTACATCTTAAAAGTAACCATCACACCGAATTTTAAGTTTCTAACCCAATCACTATCACAGAAATCGCAATTTTAGAATTTTTTTGCTCCTGCAGTGATGTAGGTTGTTGCACTGACATAAAATATAGTCTTTTCTTCGGAGCAGAAATGGCCACCAACATTTCTTTAAGTTGGCTATGTAGTTTCAGACTTAACACCTCACAAACGCGCAAACATTATTAATATTTTACACTTTATAATATTATATCGCTTTATAATATTAGCATAGATGTACAAATACAGAAGCCATTTATCTGTTACAAACTAAAGTTTCCGGCGTTGCCCAGAATTTCAAGAATGTTTGTTCTGAAAAATTAATTTGAAAATTTAACATACAACATAAAACAAACATTAAAACAAATAAGAAAAATCATGCGTACAGCATAGATTATGAAACACTTCACAACACTCCCTGAAAGCTTTAACGAAACTTCGTTACTTAGGGAAATACGGTAAATAAGATAACTAAGTAAACATTTGAAAATCTGATTTCAGTTTTTACCGCCAATAGCCAAATATGTATTCCAGTTCTTTTGAAAAGCCCTGTATTCGATCTGTATGTTGATATATATACTATATAATGGGAAAATTTAGTTTAGCAGGAAAATGCATAACAGGTTGAAATTCATCTTTCAGCAATTTATACTAATAGATGGAAACATACTTGAATACTTTTGTACAGCCCCATAGTTTACCTAGTACCTTTATGGCATGCCACTATTTAGCTAAAATTTAATTCAAACTAAAACACGCTTAAAACTACTGAAATTACATTTCCAGAAATGATCATCCATAGACGGCCACGTATCCAACTCTTTGCGTGGCCCTGTATATCATTTTATCTATATTCTACAAATATTTCTTAATACACTAAATTGAGTTCAGCGTGAAAATGCATAACCCCTTTAAAACCCACCTTTAAGCAATTTATGCTCATACTCAGTAACCTTTACGAATTCATCCTTGTAGCCCTGTATATGAATACGCACTTTATAGAATGCATAAATATAGTGAACAAGTAGGTAAGTGTGATCACAGATCGCACAGAGGGTTTCGTTTAATATTCCTTTCAAAACACTTTATCCTTTTGAAAAATCTCTTAGTTCCACATTTCGCAACCAGGGGCGCGCTCTATTCTAAACAAACCTCTATCCGAACGAAACTCCGTTTTATAGACTATCCGTAGATACATTAGTTGAGGGAATTAGGCCGATAGCACCCGAGATAAGAAGGCACCATTGGCGGTGAAAAGTGGGACTAAAATATGTAAGGCTATGGTGCATAATATGAAAGAATTGTCAAAGGGTTGTCGTCAAATGCTGGAAAAGTGCTCCCCGGGTGAAACGAGCGGAGGTTAGGAAAATTGCTTAAAATACCCAAGTTAGAGAGTGGAGGAGTAAATAATATAAGACTTTTTCAAAATTTTATGATTTGCCGTGTGGTCTGAGGTATTCAGCTATACGTATGCAAAAATTCATGTCTCCAACTTAATTAGGGGCTCTTTTAGAATAAAATGCTTAAAATACATATGTGGTAGCTCAGGGGGTTAAACGTAAGACTTTTTCAAGATTTTATGATTTGTCGCCTGGTCTCAGATGTTCTGCTATAAGTATGCAAAATTTCAAATCTCCAATTTCTCAGTTAGAGAGAATTGCTTAAATTAAGCATGGGGGAGCACAAAGGGTTAAATGTACGATTTTTTCAATATTTTATTATTTGTCGTATGATATGTGGTGTTCAGCTACAAGTATGCAAAATTTCACGCCTCCAACCTAAGTAGGGACCCACTTAGAAAGAATTGTTTAAAATACACATGTGGGAGCTTAAAGGGTTAAATGTACGGCTTTTTCAAAATTTTATGGTTTGTCATTTGATGCGAGGTGTTCAGCTATAAGTATGGAAAATTTCACGCCTCCAACCTAATTGGGTATTCACTTAGAAAGAATTACTTAAATACCCATGTGGGAGCCTGAAGAGTTAAATGTACGACTTTTTCAAAATTTTATAGATTTAATCATTTAATCATTTATATATAATTTATTTAAATATATTTAATCATTTGATGTGAGGTGTTCAGCTATAAGTATGCAAAATTTCACGCCTCCAACCTAATTAGTGCTCAATTAGAAAGAATTGTTTAAAATACACATGTGGGAGCTCAAAGTGTTAAATGTCCGAATTTTTCAAAATTTTATGATTTGTAGTTTGATGTGATGTGATCAGCTATAAGTATGGAAAATTTCACGCCTCCAACCTAATTAGGGCTCGCTTAGAAAGAATTGTTTAAAATACATATGTGGGAGCTCAAAGCGTTAAATGAACGACTTTTTCAAAATTTTATAGTTTGTCATTTGATGAGAGGTGTTCAGGTATAAGTATGTAAAATTTCACTCCTGCAACCTAATTAGGGCTCAATTGGAAATAATTGTTTAAAATACACATGTGTAGCCCAAAGGATTAAATGTACGACTTTTTCAAAATTTTATGATTTGTCGTATGATATGTGGTGTTCAGCTATAAGTATGCAAACTTTCAAGTCTCCAACATGTATAGTTTCTGAGAACGGGCTTTGACAGACGGACAGACAGACAGAGGAGCGACACGAATAGGGTTTTGTCAGATGTACGAAACCCTAAAAAATAAAGAAAATAAGAAAAAATGATGCTATAAAGCAAAATATTTTATTAAACATCATATAATTGTTTCTAATTTTCACACGCGAAATATAAAATATGTTTTTGGCGATTAAAAAATGATATTGAAAGATTATCGCAAAATCTCAAATCAAAGTTTTTATGCCTTTTTTCTTTTTAATAGTATAACAAACATATTTCTTTTCCTGTTTGATTAAATTTATTTTTTTTATGGCACTTCATTATTACTGTGTGCGGTTTTTTTTTATTATTATTTACTCCATGAGTTCAAACCAGTTGTCTACGAAAACATCTACCAGTGAAAGTGACGCACAACAAATACCTGTGACGTATGCAGATAAATTTTGCTTTTTTATCAGATTTTTTTTTTTGTATAATTTTTAAGTGGTTTGGAACTTATTTTTCATAGTAGGTGCATTCAGTAGGCAACCATCATAGGTACCTTCTGGTGCAATCAGAAACGAAATCCGGAAATAATTTTTTGATTTATGCTTGACGAAAGTTTTTATTGTTTTTTTTTTTTTTTTTTTTTTTTTTTTTTTTTTAGTAGGACATGGCCTTAATATCAATCGTAGCTGTAATATTGCGTTGAGTATTAGCATTCGCTTCGCTCAGACAACTAACAAGATATCTGCATTATTTAACCTTGTTTTGTAAATAAGAGTCGATTCAACAGTGTTTATCCCACTTACAGAACATACGGCTCGGTTTACTGAAGATAGGTGAAATTCCTTTTTGAATTGAACATTAAAATATTTTTTGCATTTAGTCTTTTTTTTTTCTTTATTTATAGGTTCCCCACAAAGCAACACCGAAAGGTATTTACATATAAAATATTCATTTATACAGAATTGTTTCAAATTTGTAGTTCCTTATTAGCCAAGAAGAGAAAGAAGAGGAAATATATAAAAAAGAACAAAATTTAGAATATAATTTACTCCATGTAAAAAAAAAAAAAAAAAAAAAAAAAAAATATATTTATATTATCTTTGTAATTTTTGAAATACAATTCCCACAGTTTCGCGTTTAAGAAGTAATTTATTGATTTGGTTTTTGACAGAATTGGAGAAATTTTCAGACTACCGGGTAACACTATTGTAATTCGAGTTCATGCTTTTTCCCAATGAATTTGTGGGTCACGGAGCCACCAGTTCACCGGTTTTTAGGGGGGGGAGATATTGTTATAAAAAATTACGTTTACTATTCATTTAAATTATTCTAAATTGCCGGCATATTCATTATTTCTTTTTTTAATAGGTCTATTATTTATTTCTAGTTAAATTCCTATAAGTTTTAAACGCGTATCTTAATAATAGTTTTATTCAAAAACGTAATCTAAACTTTTAATCACTTCATTAATTTTTTCGTATACCAAACTGTAAAGTTCTGTACGCAGTTACTTAATTTTCGAATGTTTATAAAAGCCATTTTTATATTTTTTTTTCTATTTCATCTCATTTTCCCGCCAGCTGCGCGACAGCTTTTTCACATCGAAATCCTTCCATTAGCAGCGCCGGGATTCGTTTCTGTGACCTTTCTCGATCGCTATCCGTCTCCATTGGCTGAGTGACGGATCGCATTTTCACTTCGAGTCTCATTCGTGAATTTGTTTGGTTAACCTGAAAATTCCATTTCAATCGGATTTCCTCCGCGCATTCTAATAAATACCTCGAGCACGAGCTCAGAAGTAGTTTTTTTGTGCTGTTTGATTGTTTCCTTAATCTGTTACCCGGTGTCCTAAGTCGCGTATAATATTAATTCGTTATTTAACATCTCTTTCGCATGAATAACTAGTTCATGATCAAGCGGGATGGCTCTGATTTCTCATCCTGTGGGAATTATTTAATGTTGGTATGTTCTGATGGAATAGACAGTTTCCTATGACTACGTTTCCATGTTTTAATTGGGAAAACCTCAGATTTCTTCACAAGCATTTTTTTCACCACTCATGGGCCTAATCTGTCTTGTCTTCATCATGAATAAATGAGTGTTTGATTGGAGTTTACCAATCGTATCATCGATCCGCAGCTCCTAAATTTCCACAGTGTTGACACCTTCAATAGCGATGCTTGCACTAAGTGGTACGACTGATATACAACCTCACCAAGGGCTGAATAAATTGAGGTACTAATCCAGTAATGATTGTTCGACTTAACCCATTATTTTGTTTCGTTATGTATAGATATATATATATCCAAAAACCAAACCAAAAATTCGAAACTACGGAACTGATCCAACAATAAATAAACTAAACCAAATGACAACAACAAAATAACTAAAAACAACTAACTTAAAAAACAACATACTTTAAAAACGGCAAACTTTAAAAACATTCAAACTAAAACCAGAAGAAATTGAATCCATGGAGACAGGCGGCATGCAGTTGCGACATGCAACTGCGGGGTTAAAACCAGTTTTTATGTGTGCAACGCTCCCCAAACAACCTGTCAAGACCAAAAAAAAAAAAAAAAACTAACAAATCGAATGAGCTGCCTAGACCCATCGAAAACCAACAACTGAACATGAAACCCCAAACAATCGTGCACGCAAACCCTGGACAGTCAAAGCCTCAGTTACTCCTCTCTTCGCATCCACATTACCTCTAAATCTCTGCGATAAGTCTTACACTTTACGAAATTTCGCAGCAGACTCTTCAAAAATCTCTCAGGATAGCCATGGTGCAATGCCAGAATATACCATTTGTAAAGTTCTTCAAATTTTTCCCCAGTATTTGATGTCAATCTATCTATACGGTTTAACCAGTTAATAAAAATATTTCTATATATTGAGATATGCACATTTGATCCAAAATTTAAGATTTTTTTAGTTTCAAAGTTAAAGCTTTTTCGTTTATCATATATATCTGTTTTTATATCACCATTTTTTATCTCGATATTAATGTCTAAATAATTGACCATGTTTTTACTTTTTGACTCCAATTTCAAATTTAAACCTTTAGGATAGCAATCAAATTTTTCTTTTTTCACATCATTGCATCTGACTATTTAAACGTCATCAATGTAACGAAAGCACCTCATATCCTCATTTATATCAATTTGTTCCTCGTACATATATAAGTAGATATCGGCTAAAAACGAACTACAACATCCCCCCATTGGAATACCTCTAACTTGTTTGTAAACAATTTTCCCGTCATATAAGTAGTTCTCACTCACTACAAAGTTAAACAAATTAGTAAACCATTCCTGTCCGATAGTTGAGGAATTATATTTACTAAAAAACTCCATAATTTTTATTTTAAGATTGTCCAAATCTATACTATTATACAAATCTTCAAAATCATACGCTGTTAAACTTGAAATGTTTTTCATTAGATTTAAATGTTTAATTAACTGAAAGCTGTTTTTTATTATACAAGCCGGTTTATCTTTCAATACTTCATCAAAAATCTCTTTTAATAATTTCAACAATTTTTTATTACAATTTTCCAAATATGAACCGAAACCACATGTAATAGCTCTAAAAACAACCAGATCTTTATGAAACTTTGGAACCATTAACAAATATGGAAAACTAGTACTATTTTGCTTTATTTTAATTTTTTTATAATATGCTTTTACTCTATTACTAATAACTTGTTTATTTGATTTGACAATTTCATAGTTTATTTCATTACCATAAGCCTCCCTGAGTAATTTATTATATAATGTTTTACAAATAATTGCGTAATTTGTGTTAGCTTTATCTATATACGTAATTATAAATTTATTCTGCAATTCTGTTATAGATTCTTTCAAATCCTTATAATACTTTACCGAAACCCCCTCAGAGTTACTCTCAAAATTTCTACACAAATCTTTTAAAATATAATACTTCCATCCCTCGAAAACGCTAGCAGGCAAATTGTATTTATAAACTAATTTTTGAATAAAAATATCTAAATTCATATTCATGCGTTTTTTTGGCATATTTCTTGTTAATACTCTCCTAATCTTGTATCTCGTCCCGTATCTCATGATTTCACTCAAATTCTTATTATGTACAATATCCAAACTACCCGTTAATACGTGTCCGTATGTTGGATTTTTATATTCGTTGAAGTTTACTTCGTGATAACAGCAAACACTATTATCGATACTTTTTTTCAAATCCTTTGCATAGCCGTTATAATTATATATGAGTCTGCCCATCGGTTTAACCTATTTAAAAGCCTTAAAAATCTCTATATTTTTTATCCGGCAGCAGTCTATTATACTTATTTAAAACTTTATTAATGTTAACCCCTTTTAGATGTGACCCCATGTACTCCAAGACACAGTATATTTTGTTGTTTTCGGCATCTTTTTTATACATGCTCTTTACATAACTATCTAAATTTTGTTTTCTTATTCTAAATCTCAATAGATCTAGAGCCATGTCAATATTGTTGTTACCCGTTTTTTTATGCAAATTCCTCAAAAGTTCTGGTATCATTTTCTTTTTGACATTAAATATAATGTTTTTAATTACTGATTCGTTATCGTTTGAGTTGTAATTTTCGATAACTTTTTCGACATCCTTGCAACATTTTAATTTCTTTAAATCAACGTTTGTCCTATGATTTTTATCCCTGTCATAATCCATTATATGTTTTGTCCTTTCATAGATTGAGACATCCAATATTTTTTCTCTAAAATTCCTTATTACATTACTTTGATCGAACTTTACATTCATTCCATATGGGTATACCGTACCATACTTTACCATCATATTTCTTTCACTGATTAATCTTTCAGTTTTATTAGGAACAATTTTCAAAATACAAATCTCAATATTATCAATTCCATGCCTATCAAAATGTGTAATCTCAATTTCTTGTTCCTCCTTACCACTTTTTTGTTTTCTTATGTCTGTCTTATGGTTGTTAATTCTTATATTCAAAGGAGTTGAAGTTTGTCCTATGTACGACATATTACAAACTCTACATCTCAGTCTGTAGACACAATTATAAATCTTGCAGAATTTTAAATACTCTCCATTATCATTAACCTCTACTATACCCCCGGCACATATATATATATATATATATATATATATATACAGTAAACTCTGTGTGAGGCGGAATCGGTCGGGACTCAGAAAATTTAACGTAATAGACAATATTCTGGCTTATGCAATAAACAAACTCCCCCACTCTAACAAAAAGAAAAAAAAAGAAAGAAAGAAATTCCTTGCCGATGACGTTCTTTCATTGTTTTTGTTGAAAACTGAAATTGTGAAAGATCCTTTGTCTTTATAAATAAATGAGAAACGCTATTCAATTTCTTAATACTGCTATAATATATGCGAATTGGATGTTTACACACGCAAAAAACAATAAACTTAGAGAATGAGACAGAACGGTATCATGTATATATATATATATATATACATATTACTGAATCATGAAATATTGTTTTTTGTATTTAGACTCTATTAAGTTACTTCAATATTTATTTAATGTATTCAGAGTGAGAAAATTAGTATATTGCTTTTAAAAGATTTATGTCGTTATACATTTTAAGCATTTAAAACAACTCATGCAACA
This sequence comes from Maratus speciosus, assembly GCA_963932465.1. Lineage (NCBI taxonomy): Eukaryota > Metazoa > Arthropoda > Arachnida > Araneae > Salticidae > Maratus > Maratus speciosus. The sequence goes on along the minus strand of OZ010794.1, from coordinate 237,334,932 downwards.
TAAATATCGCTGGGAATTTTAGCCTTGTACGAAAATAAAATTCCATCTCAAGTATTTCTCATGCATACTTAGACAAATTTCAAAAATATTTCTGCATCATCTGCGTTGAAATGCTGGTATATTTTGAGAGTTATTTAATTATTAAGTAAGTACTATTACATAACCCTTGATAAAATTTAATTTCTTAAGAATAGAACTTTAATGCAAAGTAACGTAATGTATTTTACAGTAATGTAGTTATGTAATGTATTTTACAGTAAAGATTTACTAAAAAAATATTTAGAAGAGATTAAAACTTTGAAATGCATCTTAAAATACAAAGGGAAATTTAGTATATTATCTTTAAAAAAAAAAGTTTATTTTAAATTTATTTTAAAATGAAACTATTTTAGAATTGAAATTTTTTCTTCTAATTCTATCAAAATAGAGTTTCACTTACTCTGTTTAAAGGTATACTAATATGAATATAGGGATAAATTGCAATTTTTAGTGTTAACACATTCCTATCCAATATGTAGAGGAATACTTTGATGGGTACATTTATGAAATAATAATAAAAAAATTAAAAATATTATTTTTTTAAATTTATTTATTAATGTGACATAATTTGTGCGTAGTACTTATTAAAGACTTTTGAAAAAACTATTTCTTTCTTAGAAAAAAGTGCAACAAAATCGAACTAACTTCATAATAACATTTAGTAACAAATTAGAGGAGGGGTGTCAAACTGTGTCCCGCAGGATACCGCTAAATTTATATAGAATTTCTTTAAAAGAAATAGTGGTATCCGCTGAGAACTGTTTGGCACCCCTGAATTACAGGTTACAACTCTGTAGCATTTTTAAAACAAGCTTTTCAATTATATGACTATTTTTTATTATTATTATGTCGTGCTGAGGTTTAGAAGTAATTTACTCTGTTGTAAATTGCAATCAGTACTCTGCAAAATAATTGTTAAAGAAATTACTAATATTCAAGGCCTAATCACAGGATGTTTAAAATGAAAAACATATATTTATAAAAATATTAATAGACATGATACTCCAAGAATGAGACCCTGTACATGGCAGTGATATGTACCCTTTCATATATACTGTTAGAAATATCTGTGCAAGTTGAATTAAAGTGACTAGGAATTCAGAAAACCTTCCAAAAATTCCAGACAGACCTCTTTGTATAGGAATCTCTCTATTCTAAAAAAAAGTAACTAACGCTGTCACCGCCGCCGGCGTTGAATGTTTTGTGACCGGAGATACTTATTCGTTAATAGTAAGAAATATATTGCATACAAAATATGAACATCGGAATAATTATAGAGATATGTTTGATAAATATGCTGATGCAGACAGTTTTCAAATTGAAGAATTACCTTAAGAGATATTTAATGTTAAAGTTGGTCAAATTCGTTCCATTAAAAAAGTTTTATAGGAGCAAAAACTATACATGGGAATTTAATCATTTTTAGATTATTTGATACATTAGAAGATCCCGGTGTGCAGACTGCATTTTTTTACTCATTTTTGAGAGTTTATTTCTATTTTAAATTCCAATTACCAGTATTTCGGTAGATATTTTTTAAACATTTAGAATAAGGTATTATTTTAAATTTAAGCATAATATTTCCTTCAAATAAAAAAAATATATATATATTTACACGTGACTATTATAAACAGAAAAAAATCTTTCAAATTAGAATTAAATGATTACGTATACAAAGCAGGAAAATATTGATACTTACGTCATTAAAACTATATTTACACATGAATTTTAAAAGAGAAAAAAAAATTGTAAAATAATAAATCCATTAATACGCGTTTAAAGTCGTAAATGGAGGAAACTACGTCCTGTTTATAATTGCCAAACCATACTCTTGCCAAACAGTTTAAATTTATATATATATTTGCGAGACATTTATTTCATATTTTGAGATAATACTTTTAAACTATTGTTGAGAATTCTGAGAAAGTGCAAATAATATTTCCTTTCTAACAACAAAAGTATTTTCACGTGAATATTAAAAAGAGAAATAAAAGTTTGGTGAAAATTACTTCAGATTTAAAACGATACATTTAAAATGTCTCATTTAAGTAAAAAAAAATGTTCTTATAGCGTTGTTAAAAAATACCGGGAGACAAAGACTCTGTTTACTTAATTCATTTTATATTTGCTTATTTTCACATGTTTCACTGATCTGATTTAATCAAAGACGAAAACAAACAATTCATTCTTCCGAAATTTGTTTAAAGCCGATCAAATTAGCGTGCTTTTAAAGTTTGCGGTGTCTGAACGGGAATTTGCGAGCGTAGCTTGGAGAGGGGGGGGGGGGGGCAGAGCCCACTAGCATACCAAATGATAATAATAATAATAATTAATTAATTTGAAATAAAGTTTTTCAGGGTTGCGTGAAGAATGAAATTCCTGAAACATAACTTTTAATTTAATAATTTTAATAAGTTGTTTTTTACTAATATATATGTGTTACATGCATGTCATATTATTAACAAACATGAATACAGTACTACTGTTGAAGCATAAAATAATTATCATAACCTAAAAGGTAATTGACTATTTGTTGCTATTGATATTTTTGATCCATTGAATTAATGTAATAATAAACAAGCTAGAAACGTGTTTTCAGAGACCATGACAATTCCGAAAAACCCTTGTTGCGATAGTTTTGCCTGTGATTACTGGGAACGGCCAAAATTACTTAAAAATCTTAAATTATGCATGTAGTACAAAATTAGCATTTGTTGCGGAATTTAAAGTACCTCGACTTATAAATTAAGCATTAATAAGAAAAGCAATGTTAAGAAACAAAAGAAAAATATCCATTTATAACAGGCTAGTTCCATGAGTATTGGTAGTGCAAGTCACATCCTACGATTTTTGGCTACCAGTGTTTTAGAACGGAAAAAGTGGCATATTTTGGAGACTTTAATTGAATAATCCAAGCAAACTTTTTGAAAATAACGGTGGCCAACAAGCATAGCAGTTATCAGCTGTATGACTTACAGTAAAAAACAAAACATGGAACTACCCAATAACATAATTACAACAAAAGAAAATATTATAACACTTTCTTGGGCAAGTAATTGCTTTTCTGTCCCGATTAAATTTGTTTGCGGCGGATTGTTGGTTTGTCCCAAGATCGTTTTCGTACTACATAGTTGAAGATCCATTTTCCATCGCCGGCCACCATTAATCTTCAATTGCTTGATGAAATTCTGTATTTCGATTAGTTCCATCTTATCGTATACGCTTTTCAGAACCGTGGGTAACTTGGATGAAGTTATATAATGTTTTCGTAAACATTCTTCGTAGATCAAGAAGATCAAGAAAGGTTTGCTTTTTTACCGAAGACCAGTCATATTGCCAAGCAAGGCAAATATGGCATGCTTGTATTACAAGCAAGACTTACAAAATAACATTCCTATTACGCTATTAATTTAGAATGTTTGTCTATTGAACATATTTTTTGAATATGAAAAGTTTACTTGCGAATAAATAGCATGGAAAAAAATTCGGGTTCATTTCAAGCTAAGAAAACTGTTTAATTAACTGGAATATATATTTAGAAACCTTTCGAAAAAATAAGGCAGCAGAATTTATATTAGCTCTAGAAATGCTTCTTTAAACCGTATAAATATATTAGTTCCCCATGCTTCTGAAGATGAAGAAGCTTATAATTAAAACCCGGAACAAGAAATAGAACTTTATTTAACTTCGAGTAGTATACAGTTGGATCCATTGTTTGTACGGGTACCTTTATTTTCAAGGTGGAATATCAGTATTATTTTGCGCAAAATTTCAACTTATTTTAGGAGAAATTTTCTATAAGAAAATATTGGTACAAAAGAAAATTTCCCAGTCTCGTAATTCAAGGACCCGTACGAACACTGGAATCAATCGTTCTCCTTACAAATAGTAACATTTATAAAGCATAGCCTTCAAATCACACCAAACAAACAAAAACAACAGAGCAAAAGTTTCTTGGGCTTCCGTCCCGACTAAAATTATTTGCGGCCGCTTGTTCGTTTGTTCCACGATCGTTTTCGTAAGACATTACCGTTGACGATCCATTTTCATCGCTGGACCCCATTAGTCTTCAACAGCCTGAAGAACTGTTGGAATGTTATTCCATATGGAAGGCATGAATACGAAATTCCTCAATAGGTAAACAATAAAAAGTTAAAAGTTTTACCTTTATGTCTTGATGCATTTCAATAGAAATATATCCTTCTTAGGATGAACAAAAAACATTTATTTGAAGATTAAATACACTAGAATAATATATGTGCTGGAGACAAAACTGATCACACTTCACAATAAAACAAAACAGATGAATAAGACTATTTACAAAACACAAAGTAATACTTTGAACTATGGTTTGTTGCATTTTTTTTTATCATATTATCATTCCTTTGGAATATTATTGGATTTTTAATCCACCAGCATTTTGCTGCCAACTGCTATAAGGGAAGGAGAAACACTAACTGTTCTGACTGTCTGTCACAGTAGCTCAAATAAAAAGGATTGCCTGATGCTGTCATCTGGTGGAATGTTCTTGAAACAAAAGAGCATTTTCTAACATCTCTCCCGTTTTGTGACAGAATCTGACACCAGGTGGATAAGGTTTCTACAAAGTTCAAATTTGGCCTTTGGCAGCGGCTTCGTCATTATATCTGCTATCATTTCATTTGTTGACAGATATTTGACATCTATAACATTTCTCGTTTTTAAATCTCGTATGTAATGATACTTTGTATCAATGTGCTTAGTGCGAGATTTAAATTTTTCACTTTCAACCAATTTAATTGTAGATTGGTTATCCTCAAAAATTCTAATAGGAAAATGTTGTTGTAAATTGAGATCTTTACATAATTTTAAGATCCATAGCACCTCTTGAGTTCCTTGTGACAGTGCCACATATTCAGCTTCTGCTGGCGATAATGTCACACATAATTGTTTCCGTGAAAACCAAGAAATGCAGCTATTGCCTAAGAAGATTACATTTCCTGAGGTGGATTTTCTGTCTGTAGCATCTTGTCCCCAGTCTGCATCCGAGTATGCAACTATATTAGGATATTATTTTGAAGAAATTTGGAGATCAAGGTCTTTCGTGGATTTTAAGTATCTTATTACCCTCTTAACAGCTTTCCAGTCCTTTCGTCTTGGATTATTGCATCTTCGACTTAGTAGGTGTGTAAGAGCGGTAATATCAGGTCTTGTGCATGAGGATATATATAAAAGACTTCCTATAGCTTGTCTATAATTATCATTTGATGATAAAAGATTTTCTTCTTTATTTAAACTATAATAGTTAGTTTCCATTGGGGTATAAGTTGGTTTGGCTTCTTCAAGCTGAAAATCCTTAACTAATTGACTTATTTTACTTCTTTGTGAAAGTAAATAACTGCAATCTTCTTTTCTGTAATTTTCTATACCTAAGAAGTATTTTGCTTCTCCTAGTGATGTTATGGGATAAGATTTCTATAAGTAATTTATTACTTCATTAACTTCATTTTCATCTTCTGAGCTCATCAGCATATAATCTACATACAGTATGAGATGAATTGTCTTCTTTGATTTTTCTTTTATGAACAAACATGGATCAGCTTCACTTTGTTTAAATCCATATACCTTTAGAGTATCCTCTATTTCTTCATCCCAGCACTTGGCGGCTTGTTTAAGACCATATATAGCATTTTTTAAATTTATAGACTTTGTCTTTATTTTCTTCAACATGAAAGCCTTCTCGTTGATGCATGTGTAATTCTTCATTATCTAGTTTACCATGTAGAAAGGCTGTTTAACATCTACTTGAAATACTCTGGCTTTATGATAAGCTGCCCAGGTCAGAAAAGCTCTAATAGTTGTATGTTTGACGACAGGAGAGAAGGTTTCATCATAATCAGTGCCTAATTTTTGAGCGAAACCTTTGGTAACTTATCGTGCTTTGCATTTTATTTCTTCTCCATTTTCATTATGTTTTGTTTTGCAAACCCATTTACAGCCAATGGCGTGCTTGCCTTTGGGTAAAGTAATAAGCTCAAATACTTCGTTTTCCTTTAAAGAGTTAAATTCTTCCTTCATAAGCTTGAAACCATTTCTGTTGATCTTTTACTGGTAATTGTAAAACATCTTTAAAAGTTTAGGGATCTTGATTTTTGGAATAACTGTCTTCAGTTTTGTAAGAATATCTTTCTGGTGGAATTCCTTTAGTCTCTCTGTTAGATATTCTTCTCGGGAAATTATCTTCCCTTTCTTCAGTTGCTGGGCTATCTACTGATTTTTCATCCATTTTTATTTCTTCTGCAGTATTTTCTCTTCGGATAGCTTCACTATCATTTTCAAGATTTTCTTCTGAAAATTTGAAATGCATTAAATCTGAGATTCGCTCTTCAGGATTTTCTTTAAAGACATTTTCACGGTTCATATTTTCAAAAAACTTCACTGTTCTGCTTATCACTATTTTTCTACCGCCTATATAAATTCGGTATCCTTTGCTTCTTAAATCCTAACCAACAAAGACTCCTTCAGTGGCTTTTTCGTCAAATTTTTGTCTCTTCTGTTTATGAACATACACATATGCTTTGCATCCAAATACTTTAAGGTGATTCAAATTTGACTTATGCCCATTCCACAGTTCACATGGTGTCTTTTCAGTTGATTTTGTAGGAAATATATTTTGTAAGTAGGCTGCTGTAGCTATGGCTTCTGCCCAGAATGTTTTTGGCAATTTAGCATTTATAAGCATGGCTTTACTCATTTCAATAAGCGATCGATTCTTTCTTTCTGCGACTCCATTTTTTGAATATGGCGTCGTTGTTTCATGATTTATTCCTAAGTTTTTAAGGTAGTCTTTGACAGATTCGTTGCAATATTCTGTTCCATTGTCACTACGCAATGATTTAATCTTCAATCTAAATTTGTTTGTTGTTGATGCAACATACTCTTTTAATTTATCAAATACTTCATCTTTAGAAGAAATAAACTATACTTGTGTATAACGAGAGTAATCATCAATAAATGCAACGAAATATATTTTGGATCCCATACTTTTTGTTTCTGCAGGACCGCATACATTGCTGTATATCAAATCAAGTGGTTTTTTACTTCTGTATTGCGTTTCTTTTGGTTATGATTTTTCTGTTAGCTTAGCTTTTATGCAACTTGAACATTCAGTATTATGAAAACAATTATTCCCAGTAATACCTAAAGCTAAATCATCCTTTTGAATTTTCTTGATGGATTCCAAATTTCTATGGCCCAGCCTTTGGTGCCATTTTAGAATGCAGTTAACACTAGAACAAACGGGTAATGTTTCTGAAGCACTATATACCTTTTCATTTGCAGATATTATTTTTAATCTGTATAACCCCTCATCAGCTGTTGCATCTGCAACTAAGATGTTGCCCTATTTAATTAAACATATATCATCTTTAAATGTTACAACAAAACCTTTCGCAGTACAAGACTGGACAGATAATAAATTACTATCAAACTCGGGAACATAAAGCACATAATCTAATGTAACTCTATTTGTTTGACCATTAAGTGTTTCAATATTAAAAGTACATTTACCCTTTCCCTTTGCAGTTAATTTAGTTCCATTAGCAATTGTAATTGTATCTTTATTCGAATTCTTTAATTCTGAGAACAGTTCCAAGGAATTAGCTAAATGAATAGACGCACCTGAATCAATAACAAAAGACACATTTTTGTTTTTATTTCCATTTTGTTGAGATTTCATAACAAAACTCGAAGAATTTGATTCTTCCATTAATTCATGATGGTTTTGAGAATCTGATAGATTTTCATTTTGACTAGCAGTAGAGGCAGAGAAATTGTTTGGTTTTTTAAACTGTTGACGTGATCTATCTTGAGTAAAATTTGGTTTTGTTTTGTTAGTATTATTAGCCTTTAAGTGAAAACAATCTTCACGGTTGTGATTATTCTTTTTGCAATAAGAACAAAATTTTTGTTTATTCAAATGCTTTGTTTTATCCCTATTACCCTTTAAACCAATAGATTCGAATTTTGTTGAAATTTGTTTAGTTTCAACTCTTCTAAGATATGCATCAATTAATTTGTTTTGAACATATTTTAATGATAAATCTGTTTCATATTTACTTTCAATAGCAGTTATAAAGGTACTATAAGAATTTGGTAAGGAACAGAGCAAAATAGCTATTAAATTATCATCTTGTATTACTTCACCTATACTTCTTAATTTTTCTGCTAATTCTAAGACAAAATTAATATGATCCTGTATTTTAATACTTTCATTATATTTAATGGAATACAGCTTCCTAAGAAGATAAAGTTTATTTGTTAAATTTACTCTTTCATGAACAGATTTCAATTGATCATATGTTTCTTTAGCACTTTTAGCATGTCTGACATGAACAATTTGTGAATCTGAGATATTTAAACAAATTAATGGCCTAGCATTTCTATAATTTTTTACCCAATTATCATCATTTTCCTTTTTAGGTTCAAATAGAACATCATACAGACCTTCTTTGATTAACAATTGTTCTATTTTGAACTTCCAAACTGAATAGTTGTCATCAGTTAATTTATCAACATAATGAGGTTCTTTAATACTAGACATTATGATATAATAATATTTGCTTATTTCACAGAAAATAAAACTTTTTATCTTATTAATACATCAAAACAACAATTATAAACTCAAATATAATGCTAATGATGAAATAAGAACAAAATAAAATTCTTGAGAGCAATTTTTGAAGTTACTTTTGATTTCAGAAAACTGTTCTTAAATGTTCAATTGTTTGTTTAAAACATAAATTTACATTTGCAACTTGTATAATAAAATTTCAATAAGAAACTGGCAAAATAAAATTCAAAATAATTTCTTTTCTTATCAATACACAATACTTTTGATTTCAAAATAAGAACAATTCTTTGAATTTTCTATTATATCATTCACTTGTGAAAAATACCAACATTCAGAAAAAAATTATTTCTTTGAATTTAATTATATTATATTTTCTTCTTTCATATTATTATATTTACAATTGAGATATCCTCAGTCTCATAATCGACTGTTGGAATGTTATTCCATATGGAAGGCATGAATACGAAATTCCTTAATAGGTAAACAATAAAAAGTTAAAAGTTTTACTTTTATGTCTTGATGCATTTCAATAGAAATATATTCTTTTTAGGATGAACAAAAAACATTTATTTGAAGATTAAATACACTAGAATAATATAGGTGCTGGACACAAAACTGATCACACTTCACAATAAAACAAAACAGATGAATAAGACTATTTACAAAACACAAATAAATACTTTGAACTATGGCTTGTTGCAGTTTTTTAAACCCTAGAACTACCGGAAAATTTACTCAAGTTTTATAAAAACATTCTACACCAGAATTTTTACTTAAAACTATTTAATTTGTTTATTTAACTTATTATTGTCTGATTTATACATTTAGTTTGTTTTGAAGAAATTTCTGGTTTGAATAGATATTTTGAATATACATGTCGGGTCCATTGGACCCTTCTGGTAGACAGAGGGTTAATCATATTATCATTCCTTTGGGATATTATTGGATTTTTAATCCACCAGCATTTTGCTGCCAACTGCTATAAGGGAAGGAGAAACACTAACTGTTCTGACTGTCTGTCACAGTAGATCAAATAAAAATGATTATCTGATGCTGCCATCTGGTGGAATGTTCTTGAAACAAAAGAGCATTTTCTATCAAGAACTAATATATTTCGACTAGTTAATTCATCGAAGTTCCTTCGTCTCGTATACGCTTTTCATAACCGTGGGTAACCCGGAAGAAGTTATATAACGTCTTCGCAAGCGTTCTTGTTAGATGAAAAACTATTTTGCTTTTTTACCGAAGACCAATCATAATTTTTTTTCCTTTTTGCGGTGATTTTTATTAATTTTATTACTGTGATTTTGTTGATGTTGTTTTCTATTAAGTACACTTTCCTTAGGACTAAAAAAAATAATGAAAAGTCATTCTTAATCTTGCAAACAAGGAACGTAGAGCACCCGCGAAAGATTTTAGGATTGCATGATTTTGAAATCGGACGTTAACGATTGATTAAGATGTACAGAATTAAATTTTAATCGATTAAATTACATGCGAAAAAAGAAGAAGTTGCTAAAATGATGGTAATAATTTTCCTTTTTTCTTAAGAAGAACTAAATAAATATACTAGTAATCAGCAAATTTGCCTTTCTTGAGTGATGAAGACCATGGAAACACAATATAAACATCATATAAGCAGGGAAAATTTTGAAAACAAAATTGTGAGGAGTTTTAAAAATAAATATTAGATAGGATAAATGCATGGATTTCAATTACTTAAAAAATAAATAAATAAATAAATAAATAAAATAACAGCAGATAGTTTCTAAACGTTACGATACTGCTTAACACTAGAACCGCCGTAGCGGTCCTTTTGACCGGTACCAAATAAAAATATTCGATTATGTCCATAAATTTCTTTCTAAAATAAGTTTAAAACGTACTCCAGAGAAATAAGTTAAATGAATAAGTTAAATAGTTTCAAATAAAAATTCCGGTGTAAGACATTTTTATAACACTTCAGTAAACTTTCCGGCGGTGATAGTGTTAATGAACATATACTGTCACACGGGAAAACTTTTTTCTTTGTAAAATAAATTGGATTAACAAAATTGAAGCGGATAAACCACTTAAAATCCGGTCGAATAATACAGGGGATAAATAAATGTTCTAAAACCAGATTTTTTAATTGCATAAAGTGACTCGAAAATGGTACGAATATTTTCATTACTTTCATGAAGGGCCATCGTTTTTGTTTTTCTCTTCTGATGTGAAAATGTCTGCTGACTATTAATATAAATTCAACCCCTTAACCCTAGATCTACCGGGAATTTTATTCAAGTTTTAATAAAACGTTCTACACCAGAATTTTTATTTAAAACTATTTAACTTATTTATTTACCTTATTTTTGTCTGGTTTATATACTTAGTTTATTTTAAAGAAATTTCTGGTTTGAATGAATATTTTGTATGTACCTGTCGGGTCCAATGGACCCGTCTGGTAGACGGAGGGTTAATTCTCGTTCCCGTGATATTCACGGGCTGTGTCTTTATTCAAATTATTTCATTCCACCAGTGTTATTAAATAGTGTATTTGACTTTATTATGGTATTTTACCCCTTTTTAAATGAGTTGAATATTTCTTTTTCAAAACAGTGGTGCCAATAAGCAGTTTGAATTTTTAAATCGTTATTTAATGCGACCGTTAAGGGGTTCAAAAAATACTGAGAGTTTAAATTTTTTTTCTCTCATTCTGTTGTCTGTATATAAGATAACATGTAAGCGACTAGCACCTCTTTTATACAGATTCTCTAGTAGTTTAAATGTGAAAGTGGTGTGAAACAAACCTGTGTGCTCAATTGACTCTATACTATAGGCACTCTAATTTTACGCCGTGCATTTGGTTTTCCTTGGAGTCTACATCTCCGTGCTTTAACTATAACCGTAGGCAAATTTAGGTATCGTTGTTCAGTGAGCAGGAGAATAAATATTCGAATAAAAGTGCAATGCTGTGGATTTTGGTCGCGTACTTTACATTAAGGTAGCTGAGACCAGCGTTGAGCAATAAGCTTCGGAATCCTTGCTGACTTGTTTAGTATTGAATTTTGAGCCTCAGCTAAAAAGTTTGCGGAGTGAAATATCAGAGATAAAGAAAGCGTTAAACCTTTTTGAGAAAATGTGTTGTGAAATAAAATTTATCTTTGCAGCCACGGGCTGTATTAACCACGTTCGTTACATCTTCCATGTGATCATTTTAAGACTGAATTTAATCATCAAAGGCGTTCCTGAAAGCGAATTTTATGTGTGTTTGTTTTGAAGTTTATATTTGAAGAAGGTTGATTTTTTATCATATAGTGGAGGATAAATTCTTCGAAGTCTTACTTTCCAACCCTGTCCTTAAAGATTTAAATTACGATTTTTGATCGATATTGTACAGTTATGACCTCTAATTCACGTAACGACAAGAGTACCATTTATAATGTTAAAGTATCAAAAAGACAACAAAACAAAAAATAATGCCGAAGAGCACAGTACATGAAAGCCTGTGTACAACTGTCATTTATGTTCTTTTATAATATTTTATATTTTTCATTTTTTGGAATATTTAATCACTAACTAATAATATCCGAAATTCGAAATACTCATTAATTTAATTTTATTTTTTTCTTTAATTTACTTGTTCGCTATTGTCTTAGAGAATTTATAATGACCCCAATTCTGTAAAGATACATCAAAAAAGAAATAACAGAATAAATAAATAAAAAAAAAATACAATTTTCATTCACGAATCTTCAGAACATTTCCAAATGCAGTCTATTCGTTGTCACAAGTAATTACTAATGAATAAACGTAACATGATTCATTCATAAAAAAAACTCTATTAGGATTACTTTAAGATGTATAATCTGAAATAAATAGTTGGGAATCAGGAAACTTAATTAGGTATCTTAAAGAATGGAAAAAATCGTGATAAGCTCAAGAGCTTAAATTTAAAAAAAGTTCATCTAAATTTTTTTGTCAACTAATTAATTTTAATAATAAGCAATTGCTCCTGTTTTAGATAATATGTAATACGATAAAAGTATGATGTGCAAATTAATATCTTGGTACGTTAAATTCCATTGCATAAAAAAATCACATATAATAAAATAATTTTTTACTCTTAGGTGCATTATGAAAATAGTAGAAAAATATGTTCTGGATATTTTTGTAAATAACATAGAAACATAATGAATAAAGACAAATGAAACTTTTTTTTAAATACAATGAAAGTACACATATTGCGTTAAAAGTGCGGGTTTTGGGATTGAAATTCGCTATATTTTATGGAAGGAAATTGTAAGATAACACAGTGTTGCCAGTGGGCTACTTTTTTTAAATACAAATTTATTGATTGGCACAACTTTTTTGAAACGGTAAAATTCACTTTGTTTTTGCCTTAATTAATATGTCATTAAATAAGACACATTTTAGCATTTCAAAAAAGTGGTGCCAGTCAAGAATCTGATTTTAAAAAAAGTAGCCCATCTGGCAACACTGAGATAACACGGTATATTTTTGTATGTGTTTCGGAAAAGTGAATCAACTTTATATTCATAAGTGATATCTAAAATTTAGCGAATAGGTTTTTAATCCTAAACAGATGAAGACCACGATATTTGAGTCCAATTTTCTTCGTTATTATCTTTTCTGTAGGACTTTATAAAAAAAATTTTGAGTGCGTTAATTACTTACTGAAAATTTCGTATTAAATAACTTGACATTTTCTGTGTAAAAATACTGACATATTTTTTGCACTATCTATACACAGGGCTGCCACCAGGCGACTGTTTTACTATTCTCTTCGCACCACTAGTAAAGAAAACAGATTTTATAGTATATTTCTTGCGAATGTTCTCGAACAGAATGTCAATATTTTTGTTTTTGAGACAGTAGTGTGAGGAAGAATTAAAATATAACCATCCCTGTATACTGCATCTATACGTCAGGGATGCCTGCTTGGCCTTCACTTTTATTTTAAAAAATCAGATTCATACCAGTAAATGCAAAATGTATTTTCAGATTTATATAATGTCACATTTTTCTTGATAACTTAAAGTAAAAATTATTCTTTATAATTTCTGTTAGTCGAAATTTCTGGATCAAAATGGAGGCCAAACTGACAACCTTGTTATGCGTGCAAAATCATTGAATTTAGAAAACAATATTTTTCTAAGAAATGAAACTTACATACAATGAAAAACTAAGAAAACACTTTTTCTTCTATAGTTATCATTTTTTTCCCTCTTGTAAGATTCGGCTATAAAAAGAAAATTTCACGCAAGATTTTTGATTCCGAACCACACACTCTGAATAATAGGCTTACGCGGTGACGGAAAAATGACTGGCTGGGACGTCCAAACGCTCTGGATATCAATAATTTCTTTAAGTTATTTTTGTCTTGTTTAAACTCTAAAAATGCTGTGGTTAGATACGGCGAAAGATATTTCTTTAACACTAGAACGCCCGGAAGGAGTCCATTCGACTCAGACCATATGATTAAATATCAACTGGAACCAGAATTTTTTTCATAAAATAAGATAAATTTTAACGACGCAGAATTACGTTAAATAAATAAGTCAAACAGTTTTAAATAAAAATTCTGGTGTCAAATATTTTTATGAAACTTGAGTAAAATTTCCGGGTGTTCTAGTGTTAAAATATTGGAATGAAGAGCTACCGGCCCCACATTGAGAAAGCGACAGTTTATGGCATACTACTATTAGCAACAAAGAAAGGTTTTCAACAAAATAGAGCACTTCAAAGATAAAATGTACGACCTAAATATCAACTTCATTAAGACCTTGTATGCAACAAATGTGAAACTACCATCTCTAATTTGACATTTAATACTATGGTACTTAAATAAAAAACATAACATAAAATGTACTTCCAATTTTTCTAGTATAACATCATTAGGCGATATTATATGTATATTGGTTTAACAACTTGACTGTCAGGCGCCTGAATGACGGTAGTATATTTCATATAGCACTTAATTTAAATCCTGAAACGCCACAATGGCACCAGTATTTTGAATTAAAAATTTGGCTTTTAAAATGCACATAAACAAAATTTTTAAATAATTTTCAAATAAATATGTTCACAAATACAGGAGTCATTCAAACATTTTAGCAACAAAAGTACTTTACCGCTTAAAAAGTTAAAGGTAAAATAGAATGATGAATTTATTCGAAACAGAATTGCCATATATTCACATTTTCCGTTAGCCGGAAGACATATTAAGGTATTTCCGCGTCATCTATTGTCTAAAATTTTTTAATTATAATATACGAAATTTTTGATAGTTTGGTACTTCGAAATCCTTTTAAAATTACATTTTATGTCGAGATTTGTATTTACATCGGTGTCCATAAAAGGCACAAACACATAATGATAATTTTGGAACATAAAAGTTAATCATATGGTTTCAACACAAGAGTTTTAAATGGAAGTTATAGAAAATACGTACTACCTTAACCCCTTCGGGACGGGAACCTTTTACGAAATTTTAATCTTTTGTCACCGTTTTTTAATAACTGAAATTTATGCCTTCGTGAATCGAGAAAATGCGCTGATTAAACAAGGCAAATTTTACAGTAAATTTTTACTGGTGAGAAAAACAAGGATTCTGAGCGCTTCACGCGGCACGTATACGTGTCGCTCGTCCCCAAGGGGTTAATAGACTAGCTAGTAGTTGATATGACATCAAAGGTGGTTACATGCGATACAATCATTATGCTGAACTAAATTATAATATATTTTATTTGTCTCATTAATACTTTAGAGATTGACACTAACACTTTACTAAAAGAGACACGGGTAAGGGAAGGACTTTAAGAAATTATGTTATAAGATTATTTATATATTAACGTAGCAGAATTACGTAGACTACACAGTCGGATTCTGCCATCTTGACAATTAGAATAGTTGAAATAGGTTATTTAACCCCTTAACGGTCGCTTAATATTTGGAAAATCCATCAAATAAGTACCTAATTTTTTTATTACATAAATGGAATAATTATGAGGTTTCTATATAAAATATGAAATTCGTTTTTTTAAGGCAAAAAAAAAAAAGATGTTATAGAACAAATTCACATTTGTGGAAAAGCCGACAAGCGAGAATTCTGTGTTTAATGTTTATTTTACACCATACAAATTAATGCGAATAAGACCTTTATTTTTCACACCTTAGATCTGTATTTATCACCATCAAACAAGTTTTTACAAATAATGTTTGAAATAATATAATATACATTAAATTTTGATTATTAATAATTTTTTGAGTGTGAAATGTTTCGAAACATGCAATTCAAAGTCCAACATCACAATCAGTGCCAAAACCCAAACCTAGACACTAATATTCAAAGACTTCACACGGAAATGCCAGTAAAATTTTTCTGCGTTCAGAAGTATTTTCCAGCAATAAATCTCTAGCCCAGAAATATAACGGGCACAAGAAATAACGAAAGACAACTCAGCCCGTGATAATGACGGGAGCGAGAATTAAGGGGTTAATGGATACACAGGGTAAAATGCTCGGCATTACAGCCAATGACTTCCTTTCCTTGATGTCTAGTATACATTATTTTTCTAGTATACTTTATATACAGTTCTGATAAATAAATCTAATCATGTCCATTCTATTGAGATCACACAATTATGACAATATTTAATATACTATATTTATATAAAACTAAATCAATCAATGCAGTTATTTTATTTTAATACCCACACTAAATGTAATAAATAAGCAGGCATTTTCGCCAATAAATGTACGCTAGAAAATAGAAGACCAGGGTTCGCACATTTTAACCACTAAATTTTAACAGTATTTTCAAAGTATTTCACTGCAGAAAATAATTGCAAAATCTGCAAATAAAGGGTGTGGTTGAGAATTATTTGGTTTAAAAATTAAATGTAAATTTTCTTGTCATTAATAGTGGTGCCAGAGTCCTTGGAAATTCCAAGGAGTGTGCGAACCTTGGAAGACACAATATAGATAATGTTACACATTTAACTGTTCAGGCAAGAATACTTTGATTGCTTCATTACTATAAGCTTTATGATACCACTAATTTGTAACTGTAATTTTCTCTTTATTAATTATCATATGTAGATTTAACTATTAATATAAATCAAATATTTTAGTTTGGAAAAAGTGATGTCTGGCTTCAATTTTTAGTTTATGGTGTCAAAAAAAAACAACAACAAAAAAAAACAAGGGGTTAAAGCAATGGCACCATTCTTGTCAAAATTCTCATTTGAATTTCAGTCTTTATTAATGATTATGTTTCATAGGATATCTGAGATCAATCTCTGATCGGAAACTTTTAAACTTAGTCTATTTTCTTTGCCGAATTTTTTATGAGATCCTGTCTACCTCAAAACATGTTCTGAAAATGAAAGTATCCTCATGCAAAATGTAAATATCACCCATTTTAAGATTGCCGTCAGATATCATATGCAGGAAGAATGTTTAAAAATGATGAAATGAAAACGAAAAATTAAAAAAAAAACAACACTGCCATTTGTTTAGAATTATTTTGTCAGTGTCATCAAGTGACTGGCTTATAATCTTAAGGTAATGTTTTTAGAAAAGATTACAGAATAGAAGAAATTCAGTACAATAAGCGATATGTGTTTCTCCAGCACAATAACGCAGATCTATGTCGTATATCTAGACGGACATTTTGAAAATGAACTGTTTTAACGAAATGATCCGACTCAAATAATGCCAATTAGTCATCTTCAAAAGACATCTACCATGCATCTAAATTGTGGTATCTTACATCTAGTCAGAACGTTTTAAACATATGCATTGATAGTAGGAATACACAGTAATTTAAATGTTTATACATATTTAATAGCTATGTACAGCTCTGATTTCATTTATTCTTCTTGATTGAGATTGATATTTAATGTTTCAAATGAAATTTACAAGTATAAAAATGTGGGTAAGTGTGATCACAGATCGCATAGAGGGTTTCGTTTAATATTCCTTTCAAAACACTTTATCCTTTTGCAAATCTGGTAGTTCCACATTTCGCAACAAGGTGGCGCACTCTATTCTAAACAAACCTCTATCCGAAGGACACTCCGTTTACAAACTATGCGTCGATATATTAGTCGAGGGGATCGGGCCCATAGCACAAGAGATAGGTAGACGTCCCATGGCGGTAAAAATTCGAACTAAAATATGTACGGCTATGGTGCATAATATGAAAGAGTGGTCAAAGGAGTGTCTCAAAAAGTTAGAACAGTGCACTCCGGGTGAAAAGGATGGAGGTTATAAAAATTGATAAAAATACAGACGTTAGAGCCCGGAAGGGTAAATAATATAAGACTTTTTGAAAAATTTTATGATTTTTCGTATGATCGCAAGTGTTCTGCTATAAGTATGCAAACTTTCACATCTCCAGTTAGTTGAAATAGAAAAATTGCTTAAAATAAACAAGTTAGAGCCCAGAGGGGTAAATATCAGACTTTTTCAAAATTTTATGATTTGTCGTTTCATGTGAGGTGTTCAGCTATATGTATTCACAATTTCAAGTCTTCAACTTAATTAGACTTTGAGTTAGAAAAAAAAAGCTTTAACATATTGTTTAGAATCCTTGGTGGAAACTATCTTAGTTACAAATTAAAACTCGATAACTTTTCATGGGCTAATAAATTTAATATTTACAACGTCTTTACATGTTACTATTTACAAAATAACTCAGTTAATTTAAAATTACGACTTAGCTCAAATGCTTTGTCGGCAACAACTCTGTAAACATTCTTCTCATCTCTTAAAGTCTAATTTACTCAGCTTGTCAGTTCTTTTGAAAGAAAAAAAAAGAAAAGGAGATAAAATATGATGGAGTGCGTATTGTTCGAGCATTACAAGCTTACAATACACAAGTTAGAGCCCAGAGAGGTAAATATAACACTTCTTCAAAATTTTGTGATTTGTCATTTATATACACACCGGAGTTAAACTTTGATATATCTTTAAGAGAAAACAAACTTGTTGCATCACAGCACTGATGAATTGCGGACCATTGTCGCTAATGATTTTACTTGGAAAACCATATCTTAAATACACTTCCTCAAATAAGGTAACAGCACATTCCGCGGCTGTTGCGTTATTTAATGCGAAAAGATCTACCCATTTTGCGCTACAGTCTTCGATTATAAAAATCCAATTTTTCCCATATGCTGTTTCTGGCAAGTGTCCAAATAAGTCTATTTAGAGGGTCTCAAATCTATGAACAGGTGTTTGTAAAAGTCCAGCAGGTTTTTGGTTACTCGCTTTATAACGAATACAGTCTACACAATTTTTAACATAATCTGCGATATCTTTTCTCATTCCTGTCCAGTACTATCTCTGGGATACTCTGTAATAGGTTACCTCGGCTCCATAATGGTCTGCGGTCGGTGAATCATGGTAATTCTTCAAGACTTCTTTCCGTTCTTGAACAGGAACAAACAATTGTGCTTCATCTGAATCTGATTCTGGAGAGTAACGATATAAGACTCCATGGTTTAAGAGGTAACCACTTTCAGTCCAATTAGAATAATCTGTATTATTTTCTTTAGATTCAAACGCTTCGATAATTTTCTTTGAATCTTCATGCTTTAATATCTCTTCTCGGATATCTTTAGGAGATCTAAATAGGCATATCAATCGAAATTGTGCAAATTTCACAAGAAGGTTCTTCATGACTGAAAATAGGGCGAAACAACATATCAGCAACTACGTTTGCTTTTTTAGGAATATATTCAATCTTGAGGTTGAAAGATTGTAACTGCAAAGCCCATCGGGCTAATCTGCCTGACGGTGACTTTATACTCATCAGCCATTTTAGGGGTTGATGATCGGAGGCAACTGTTATTTCATGTCCTTCAATATAGCCTCGGAGTTTATTTAAAGCCCAAATGACAGCAAGTGCTTCGCGCTCGGTGGTAGAATAGTTTCTTTCTGGTGCAGTTAACAAACGACTTGCATATTCTATTGGATGCTCTTCTTATCCCTGACCCTGGAGGAGGACAGCACCTAGAGCATATCCACTGGCATCTGTACGAAGAAGAAAGGGCTTGGTCGGATCATTTTGTTTTAGTACTGAAGATTGATTAATGAACTTTTCAATGTTTCGAAAGTGCTTTGTTCTGCTTCTTCCCACTTCCAAGTTGCATTTTTCTTCGTAAGATTACTTAGAGGTTTAACTATATCTGAAAATTTGAGAATAAAACGTCTGTACCAGGAGCAGGACTGCAAAAAAGATTCAACTTGTTTTACAGATTTAGGAGCAGGCATTTGTTGAATTGCAGCGGTTTTTCCAGGATCAACTTCGATTCCAGAGCTTGTTATCCAATGTCCTAAATATTTAACACGGGGGCAGGCAAAATTGCAATTTTCACGATTAGCATACAATTTGAATTCCGATAATTTATTAAAAACTGCTTCGAAATCAGACAAATGTTTCTCAAAACTTTCCGACAAAATTATAATATCATCTAAATAAGACAATATAAAGATGTCTTTGAGGGACTTTCTAAAGTTATCTATTAATCTCTGAAAGGTTGCTGGGGCATTTTTCAATCCGAAATGCATTCTAATGTACCGAAAAGTTTCGAATGGACAAATGCAGTTTTGTCTCTATCAGCAGCATTTACTTCAATTTGGTGGTATCCAGACTTCAGATCAATAGTGGTCATACAAGGTGTATGTTTGGCTTCATCGAGCAAATCATCTATTCGCGGTAATGGATAATTATCTGTCTTTGTGATGTCATTTAATTTTCGATAATCGAGGCAAAGGCGAATTTTTCCATTTGGTTTTGGGACCAATACTACAGGAGAGGCATAAGGAGACTCGCACTCTTCTATTATACCTTTAGAGAGTAATTCATCTAATTATTTACGCAAAATTTCCTTTCTCGCAGGTGACATACGGTAAGGGTAGGAGGATGCAGGAGGATGTAATCCAGTATCAATATAATGTTTAACTTTAGGTGTAGCCTCTTCCCCTAGTTGGAAGCCTCTAGTAAATTTTTCAATCAGTTCATTCAACCTAACTTGTTGCTCTGAAGTGATATGTCTTCCTTCATCTTCTCTAAGAAAAACGGTGTCTAATTCAACGGCTTTTATCGCTAATTCACTGCGAGGTCTATATGTATCTTCAGCTAATCTATAATTCCACCAACATCTATCAGCAAAGAACCATTCTTGATTCACTACATCCTAAACAAACTTTTCTTTGAGTAAAAAATCGATTCCGAAAATTGTACGATTATTTCTGGCATTCGGCAGAGCATAAAGTGTTGTTTTAACGTCGCGACCTTCAATTTTAATATGAACTTCTGTTTTATAAATTTCGGTAGTGTTTTGTAGCCCATCCGCTAAGACTACGATCATTTGAGTGTTTTCAAACTTCACACCTTGGTCTTTTAATAAAGAATACAAAGCTTTACACGCAACGCAATGTGTTTTGCCAGTGTCAGCACAACCTGTACCAGAGAGACCATTTATGCTTATTTTTACCAATAATGTTGGTGATGTTTGCATATTACATGTACGAAATTCTAGTGATTTAAAGTGCACCGATACATTTTTCGGAGAACAGGTTGGACACCTGGATTTAATAACTCCCTGGTTTCCACAATCATAGCAACTTAACATTGGTCGATTTAGATTCGAAGGATAATTAATTTGATTTCTCTTGGAACTCCTTTTGATTGCCAATTTTACCAAAGTCATTTCTTTTCAAAATTAAAGGCGTATTTTCAAAGCGATTAGAATTCCCAACCTCACTGCTTTTTTTATCTCTTTATTTCTACTTTGTGTGACCTCAAATTATCATAGAAATCTCACTTTTCAGCTAATTCAACAGGATCTGTTAAATTCTCCCATTGGTCTAAATAATGTTCTTTGCAATCAGGGGAACATTTTTCTTTAATTGGTCAGCAATAATTAATTCCGATAATTTTTCAAAGGAATTTATATTTAATTCGGATAGCCATCCCTCAAAATAGCTTCTAATTTCAAAATAATATTCTTTCCAGCTAATATCGGTTCGCTTTGGATATCGAATAAACAAAACTCTAAACCTTTCAGCAGTTAACTTGAACCTCTGCAACAATGTATCTTTAATATAAGAATAGTCCTCAAATTTTTCTTCCGGTTCACGCGCTATTAATTTACCGATTTCACTTGGAAGGACTCCAATTAAATACGTAATCCACAGCTCTTTAGAAACCTTTAAAAGTTTCACTTGCCTCTCAAAAGTTATTAAAAATAAATTCATATCATACTTTTCAGGATTGAAATCGGTTAAAAACTTTTTCAAGTCAACGCGGATTGAAGAAGTTTCTAAAGGGTTGCTTGTATTTACAACAACATCTCTTGTACCTGCTTCTAACCTGAGCTTCTGTAGCTCAAATTCTCTTTCTTCGGCTAAACGTTTTTCTTCTTCAAGAGTCTTTCTTTCTTCTGCGATATTTTCAAAAATTCCCTGTACAAAATCTATGTTATATTTAAATGCCTCAATATTTACAATTTTATCACGTAATTCGAGGACTTTATCATCGATACTTATTTCTACTTTTAATTCTGAAGCTAATGTGATTAAATCAATTTTCTTACCCTTAGAAAGAAACTCCATCATTTGAACTAACTATGTTTTAGCTAAGTTCAAACTTAATTCGTGTTACGAATAACTCTTAGCAAAATAATTTACTTTTACGTAATTTATAACATATATAGTACATATATAACAAACAATATATTTCAAAACTCAATATAATGGCACCATCTATTTGCCCTTTTTTCACAATAATATCAAACATTATTTGCGAATAATTTAAATCAATTCTACATACAATAATTAAAATAATGCCAAGCACTCACTTATAATAATACCTTCAATAATAATATAGCTCAGTGCAACTATATAAATGTATAAAATAAAGCAAACGATTTTTATTTTTCAATAATAATTATTAGATATATTTCTCTTATGAATATCTTCATTTAATTCAGATACTAAAATACTTGAAGCTGCAGACGATTTTTCCGTATTTGAATTCCAAGGAAAATATCATTCAGGTTGAATAGAATAATTCCAAAATATTTCGATTCTGGACCAATCAAATACAATTTTCAAAAATCCTCAGATTCCGGATGAATCAAGCTTCAGACGACTTTTCCGTATTTCAATTCCAAGGAAAATATCATTCAGGTTGAATAGAATAATTCCAAAATATTTCGATTCTGGACCAATCAAATACAATTTTCAAAAATCCTCAGATTCCGGATGAATCAAGCTGCAGACGACTTTTTCGTATTTCAATTCCAAGGAAAATATCATTCAGGTTGAATAGAATAATTCCAAAATATTTCGATTCTGGACCAATCAAATACAATTTTCCAAAATCCTCAGATTTCGGATGAATCAAAAGTACTTTTGTATAAATTTTTGTACTTTAGTATCTAAATTTTCTTATAAAACAGTTTAACACAATTTAAAAATAATACTTACGTTCATATCTTGCTTCTGTTCGAGACCGACGTTGGGGAGCCACTTCTGTAACATATTATTTAGAAACCGGGGTGGAAACTATCATAGTTATAAATTAAAACTCGATAAATTTTCATCGACTAATAAATTTAATATCTACAACGTATTTACATGTTACTATTTACAAAATAACTCAGTTAATTTAAAATTACGGCTTAGCTCAGATGCCTTGTCGGCAACAAGTCTAATTTACTCAGCTTGTCAGTTCTTTTGAAAGAAAAAAAAAGAAAAGGAGAGAAAATATGATGGAGTACGCATTGTTCGAGCATTACAAGTTTACAATACACAAGTTAGAGCCCAGAGGGGTAAATATAACACTTTTTCAAAATTTTATGATTTGTCATTTATATGAGGTGGTCAGCTATAAGAATCCAAAATTTCAAGTCTTCAACTTAATTAGTGGCTCAGTTAGATAAAAGAGCTTAAAATACACAAGTTAGAGCCCAGTGGGGTAAATATAAGACTTTTTCAAAATTTTATGATTTGTCGTTTGATGTGAGGTATTCAGCTATAAGAACAAAAAATTTCAAGTCTCTAACATATATAGTTTCTGAGAACGGGTTCTGTGACAGACAGACAGACACAGGAATGAGACAAATAGTGTTTTGTCAGATGGACGAAATCCTAAAAATCACCATGATCTCTTCAACCATCCACTTTGCCAGCGCTTAAATGAAACGTATACTCGTTCTTCTATATATTTAAGATTTTCGCTACTAGTGTCCTTGATCTAGGACAGGGGTGGCCAACTGTGGCACGCGCCACACCACTAAAATATTACAGAAATCATTGCCTTATCTAATCATCGAATCTCTGCGATTCAAGAAGTCGAATTTTTCTGTGAAATTTTAGTGGTATCTGGCGTGCCACTGTTGGCCACCCCTGATCTAGGACGTACTTTTAAGAATTTATTTTAAGATTTTTAATCTTATTTAAGAATTTTAATTTTTTTTCAATTTTTAATCATTTTACTACCAATAGCACAAATTGTTAGAAATCAAACCAATGTATTAGAGAATATTTTTGATGTAAAACTTCACCGATAAATTTTTAAATCAGGATTAAAGCCACATTGCAGATGGTCGTTTTCAAAATAATATAATTTTCATATAAGTTAATATCAGAAATGGGTACATATATTTGTTATTTTGTTAAGAATACATGAAAATTTGATTTAGCCCTTTATCTACTACATTATGATGTACTGCGATATTTTTCATGGGTTTTTTTTATTGTTAGTTACTACAATGAAAATTAAAGGATAAACATAAAAAAATACTCAACAGTGAGAATTTTAATTATTTAAAGGTCATTAATTAAAGTAATGCTTTAAAGTACCGTCAGTACATACACTATGACTAAAACATCGTAACGGAAATCCCACAAGGTATTTCAAATGGCACCAGAATTGTGGTAAAATATTTTCGATTTAATATAAGAAGGCCCGGAAATTTTACTCAAGTTTCATAAAAATATTTTACACCAGATTTTTTATTTAAAATTATTTCACTGATTTATTTAACGTAAACCTGGTTTGCTTAAATTTAACTTACATTATGAAAGATTTTCTGGTTCCAGTCAACATTTAATCATACGTTCGAAGTCGGACCGACCCCTTCTGGGCATTCTAGTTTTAAATGTGTATGTAAATTATAGCCTTTTTCTTATTTACAAATACATTTTTTGGCAAATTCCGGTGCCAATCATTTATTTCAACACTTTCGCATTCAAAATGTTTTGCACCTGAAAGGGTTAAAAAGTTATTATTTTTTTAAGGTTTCGATCCTGTTAGCAATCTTTTAGTTATTTGACGTCTACATTCCAGTGACAACATATTCTTTCTCATCTCAACATATGCTATATAGGAATTTACATGTGCCATTTGTAGAATAGCAAAAAAAAAAAAAAAAAACCCGGTGCCACAACTTTTTCGATTTCCTAAGAAAAATAATAATGAAACAGAAAAGAAATACGAGGAAAATTATTACTACACTACATTTTAGTAGTTACATTTTAAAGCAGATGAAAACGATGGATAACTACACAGACGAAAAGTAAACAAGAAGTTTTTCTCCATCATCCAGTGTACTGACGGTACTTATATGTACCAGCGAGTAATTCAACTGTTAAATCAAATTCATACACCGTTCACCTAAAATAGCTAGTCAAATTGAATTCTAAGGTCTTAATGAGCACACAAAAAAATCCAACACTTACCTCATATCCTTTACTGTGTTTGCTGCAATAAAAAGAGAAGCGTGACAATCTGTACAAAATGTCGGAATAAAACACGTCGACTGTTTCAAAGATAGCCTCCTTCCTCGCTAAAACAACAAACCTAGAACTACTGCTGCCATCAGTGTTGCCAGTTGAGCTACTTTTTGTAATTGAGATTTCTTGATTGGCACCACATTTTTAAAATGGTAAGATAAGCTTTATTTAATGACATATTAACCCCTTAACGCTCGAAATAAATTACCGTTGATAAATTCAAATTGCTTATTGGCACCACTTTTATGAAAAAGAAATATTCAACTTATTTAATGGCAGGAAAAACGACACTAAAATATAGCCAATTTCACTATTTTATAAAACTGGTGGGAATCAAACAACTTGAGTAAAAGGCAGTGTTGCCAGATGGGCTACTTTTTTAAAAATCAGTTTCTTGATTGGCACCACTTTTTTGAAATGGTAAAATGTGGCTTATTTAATGACATATTAATTAAGGCAAAAACAAAGTGAATTTTACCGTTTCAAAAAAGTGGTGCCAAACAAGAAATCTGAATTTAAAAAAAGTAACCCACTGGCAACACTGGTAAAAGGCACAGCCCGAGAATATGACGGGAGCGAGAATTAAGGGGTTAATTAAGGCGAAAAAAAAAAGAATTTTACCGTTTCAAAAAAGTGGTGCCAATCAAGAAATCTGAATTAAAAAAAGTAGCCGACTGACAACACTGGCTGCCATGTATCCGGATAAAGTGGAGTTAACCCCTTAATTCTCGCTCCCGTCATATTCTCGGGCTGCGTCTTTTACTCAGATCGTTTGATTTCCACCAGTTTTATAAAATAGTAAAATTGGCTATATTTTAGTATCGATTTACCTGTCAATAGATAAGGAAAATATTTCTTTTTCATAAAAGTGGTGCCAATAAACAATTTGAATTTTTTAATCGCAATTTAATTCGAGCATGAAGGGGTTAAAAGAGTTTGTTTGCAAAGTACCAGTAGGATATTAATAATGTATGGGATGAAAGCTTAAAGTGAATGGTACTTATACGTACCGTCAGTAGATAAAGGGTTAAAGCTCAAGTGTTATTTCTATGAATTTATATATTTTTTAATGAATTAATTTTAAACGCTTATCAATGACGTTTGTCCATTTTTTATTAAAAAAGAAATTCGCCTAAAATGTTTTATTAGATCGTTTTTACCTTATTGGGAGCATTATTTAACAATGTGTGAAAACTTCATAAGTTTTATTTCTTTTTTTTTTAATGTTGTGAGGGAACGGATTAAAAACAAGGATTTTTTAAAATTTAGTGCATATATTTCAGATATATATTATTGAATACTTAAATATACGTATGTCGTATAAATTATATTTAATTTTTGAAAATATTTAATAATAAATAAATAGTATATGTAATAAACATAATAAAATAATAAATATAAATAATAAAATAAGTAAATAGTATATATAATCAATATAAAAAAATAAAAAATATAAATAATAAAATGAAGAAATATAATAAAATATTAAATAATAAAATAAAAGCTTTGAAAATATCACTTATCCTAGGCTCACTTTTAATATCAGAAGCAATACTGTACTAGAGTTTGTAAAACAGGGATCATTATCACTTTATAAAATCGCTGCGAGTCATCATTATTACAATCGATATAACAATTAATAGTTTCAGGCGATTTCAAATTATTTTTCTCATTTTTGTACTAGTATTACGTTGATTATATCGTTGAAAATAAAGATTCGTAGAATAATAACTTATAAGAGCTGACATTATGGTTTGAAGATTGAAGAATTTGGAAATTTGAAACATTACATCGATTTTGGAATGCTTTTGATGATTGTTTTAAAATTAGTAATTGTCTCTTTAACTTAAATTGTGGCGACTAACAATTTAAAATTCTTGAGGATAATCAATAAATCATTAGGAAAGTTTTAATATTATATTCCTAACAATTGTAATTGATGCTTTAATTGTTTGTTTGAAGCATTCAACGAAATTTCACATTTTCCGTAATATATATTTTGATGACATATATAGAGGGAATAAAGGGTCTGGTGCATTATAATTAAACAGTAAGTAACTCATGCAATTTTTTTGTTCAAATAATAAAATGAAATAAAATTTTGATGTTTTTTCGATATTTTTGGGTATATAATCTTAGAAAAATGTATTTCGGAAATATTCCGTGATATTCAATAGAAACTGGCTTCCCATAACGTTTCTAGACTGTTTTTATCTTATACTAGCTAAAGTAACCCCAGCGTTGTCCGGAATTTTTAAGAATACTTGTTTTGAAAGACAATTTCAAAATTTAACACACAACATTAAAAAAAAAAAAAAAAAAAAAAAAAAAAAAAAAAAAAAAAAAACAGTCGAAGTGTTGTGCACGTGATTCAAATGAAAACCCAATATAAAAAATATGCAAATTTATGTAACAGGCGTAAAATAATACAGCTATAAATGAACTAATTTCCATTCATCATTGGAGCAATAATGTTAAAATGCGCCAATATTCCCGTAGTCGAGTTTTTATCATGCTTCAATACATTTTTTCACACTTATATGGCGTTATGTATTCACCACGCCATTTGAAATTTCCAATATGACATAATATCATTTTTTCATCCGTGAAATTAATTAAATAATTATACTTTTTCACATGGAAACCATAAAACAGAAAAATTATGACGTAACATTCACTTTTTGTTTTTAATTAGTCAAACTATTCATTTTATTTTCAATTTTTACGTGGAAATCTTGCGGTAGAAAAGTTATGATGTAATATTAACTATTTTAAAATTCGTCAAACAGTTTATTTCATTTTTTCACGTAGAAATCTTGCAACAGAAAAGTTATTATTATGTATTAATATATATTAATTGTTGTGGTAAGAATTTTATTGTGGATTATTTTATTGTTGGGAGCAGCTACAGTAGCGCTCAAAAGTATTTTGACAACCTTATATTATCTCTTATTTTATTTAATATAAAAATGTAAAAGAAAATATATTCCCTATAATTGAGAACACTATGACTGCAGCTATTCAAATGTATGAAGCTTTAACTTGTTTGTTTACATTCGGCGCCACCGAAGAAATATGACTCCTCCTTAGCTCAAAAGTGTTTTGATAATTACTTTGCATTTAATTGTTGAAGGTGTCAGTGGCGCTATAGCTTCGATTAGCGTTTATATCGACTTATTGTGATTATTTTTAAATGCCGAAATGTAAAAAAATATTGAAGTGATTCTAGAAAAGCCGCTGCAAATGTACTTAAGAAAGGTACACTGCAAGCAGAATTATCTCGTTCTTTGAACGGGTCTCGGCAACTTGTTATTACATGGAATACAGTTTTTAATAAACAGAAATACATCGAAAATAAACCTCAAAGTGGCCATCCGAAAAAAAAAAACACTTACAATGTTGACTGTATTATAGAAATGATATCTACAAGTGATTGTCGTAAGTCCGCTGTAATAATAAGAAATGAATTGAAAGAAAATTACGGAATAGAAATACACGTTTTATCAGTCAAACGACGCCTAAACCTCTATGGTTTACATGGCAGAAGACCAGCAAAAACACGTTTGTTATCTACTAAGAATAGGAAGTCTAGAGTCGCATTTGCAAAACGGCATAACCCTTTCAGGGGCAAAGCAATTCCATTGCTAAAGTGTTGAAATTAATGATTGACACCGGAATTTCGGTAAAAAAAATACGGTTTATGATGTTTGTGAAATATAGCTTTTTCTTATTTACAAATAAATTTGTTTTCAAATTCCGGTGTCAGTCATTAGATTCAACACTTTAGCAATGGAATTGCTTCACCTCTAAAAGGATTATGCCGTTTTACAAATGCGACTGTAGCCTCCCTATTCTTAGTAGATGACAAACGTGTTTTTGCTGGTCTTCTGCCATGTAAACAATAGAGGTTTAGGCGTCGTTTGACTGATGAAACGTGTATGTCTATGCCGTAATTTTCTGTCAATTCATTTTTTATTATTACAGCGGACTTACGACAATCACTTGTAGATATCATTTTTTTAGAATACAGTCAACATTGCAAATTGTTTTTTTTTTTTTTCGGATGGCCACTTTCAAGTTTATTTTCGATGTATTTCTGTTTATTAAAAACTTTATTCCATGTAATAACAAGTTGCCGAGACCCGTTCAAAGAACGAGCTAATTCTGCTTGCAGTCTATCTTTCTTAAGTGCATTTACAGCGGCTTTTCTAGAATCATTTCAATATTTTTTTACATTTCGGCATTTAAAAATAATCACAATAAGTCGATATAAACACTAATCGAAGCTATAGCGCCACTGACACCTTCAACAATTAAATGCAAACTAATTGTCAAAACACTTTTGAGCTAAGGAGGAGTCATATTTCTTCGGTGGCGCTGAATGTAAACAAACAAGTTGTAACTTGATACATTAGAATAACTGCAGTCATAGTGTTCTCAATTATAGGGAATATATTTTCTTTTACATTTTTATATTAAATAAAATAAGAGACAATATAAGGTTGTCAAAATACTTTTGAGCGCTCATGTTTAAATTTGATTTTAGATTGCTGTTAAATTTGCGGTTTTTCATTAATTAAAAAAAAAACTATAATTTATTCTGATTGCGGATTGCTTTAGTTGCCTCGGCCGTGTTTTAATACACATATACGTAACATTTCACATGTCTGGCTTCCAAATTGTGGATTTGTATAGTATTGCAGACAGACAGACAAATTTTCATTTTTATATATTAGATTGTTTACTTTTACATATTAATAATTTAAATAATGCTTAACTGTTGTATAATTTTAAGGATTCGTTTTACATATATAAGTTTTTTCTTTAAAAAACAATGAAACATGTACTTTATAATCATCACGCTATATAAATATGAGTTTCATAAATAATCAAAAATATAATACATCCGCACTTACGGGGGTCAGGGACACATTTTCAAATGATTTTTATTTATTGAGTTAAAAATTCGAAAATTTTTATGATGGTTAACCATATTATTGGTAAATAAAACCACATAATAAAACTTCTCATAATTAAAAAAAAAACAATTTTAAATTTTATTAAAAAAGTAGGGTAATTTAAATTCGTTATAACTCGAAATATTAATTGTGGAATTTCCTTTTTTTCATTTAAATAAATAGAAATATATAAGTTTTAATTTAGATTCAGCATTTAAAAAAATATTAATTTAAATAAAAATAAAAATATTTAAAATAAAAAAATTGAAAATAAAATGATGTATCTTTTTAAAAAAAAATCATATTTTCACAAGTAAATATTTTTCTCAAATTTCCTAATAGAAAATTAAAGTAAAACAATTGAAAAAGATATGTTCCAAGTTTGAAATATTTATCTTTAACAGTTCTTGACTTATAACAATTTAAATGCGTGAAATGGTAAAAAAACGCATCTTCACAAGAAATCGTTTTCATGACAACTATTTCTGGAAAACTAGATTTTGAAATCCAAACAAAACTTAAAAATGAATATTTCCTGTTCCAATTAACATAGAAACAGGATTTAAACTTCATTTTAAGAAAAAAAAAACAGATAAACTTAATAAAAAAAAATTAAGATTTTTGTGTCCCGGACTCCCTTAAGTGTACAGTTTTGATACGTCCAATTATGATTGATCGTTTAAAATCAACAAAAACTGTTTTCGGTTGCCTAAGTCGAATACTAGGATGAATATTCCTTTTTGGATGTTTTCTATACCTTTCCCAAAATTGCGGAAGTGCTTTTAACACTTGAAAGGCCGTGAAGTTTAATCAAATTTTCAAAAAATATTTTACACCAGATTTCACCAGTTTTCATCAGAATTTCAACAAGTTACTTTAAATATTTCACGTTTTTTTAAGTGTTAAACTTGGTGCCAGAAATATAAAGCAAAATAAAACACAACCACTTTAAGTGAAAACTTTCAATAAGTTTAAAAAAAAAGCAATAAAAATCAACATTCAACGTTTAAGGAAAATAACATGTTTTCGTAAATCATTTCCAAACTTCTGATTTTCTTAGATGTTATGTTTTCCGTATTAATAATAATGTCCTTGCGTATAAATTTGCATGTTTTTTTTTTATTTTTAATTCGAATTCTTTCATAAAGTCAGGAATAAAGATAACTTCAGAACAGCAAAATT
Organism: Maratus speciosus; assembly: GCA_963932465.1. Taxonomy (NCBI): domain Eukaryota; kingdom Metazoa; phylum Arthropoda; class Arachnida; order Araneae; family Salticidae; genus Maratus; species Maratus speciosus. The sequence continues at coordinate 237,303,327 of OZ010794.1, read as the reverse complement.
GTGTTTTTACATTTGTGACGTTCGTTAAAAATTTATTCAAGCAAAAATTTTTACTTCTTGTTTTAATTTCCCCTTCCGGCTGTTTATTTTTCCTCTCAAAGAATCCGCTGTCCATAAATAAATTTGTTTTGTAAAATCACGTTAAAGTTTTAAGAGCGTAAAGTTTCTAATTCAGTTTTTTAGAATAATACAATTTTGAACTTTATTTTTTAAAGCACAGTACTAAGTATACTTTGAGCTTTCTTTTAAAGCTTTAGGCACTTAATTTGACGAAACATATTTTATGCATGTTTATTATGTATGCTCATAATGCTTATAAGTTTAAAATGATTCCATTTTTCATGGTCCGGTGGATTTTTTTTTAAAAAATCGGAGTATTGCGTATGTTAATGGTTACAATTTTTTATTTGCTTATATACTCCTTATATGCAAAGATATGAAAATATGTTTAAAACATACAAATGCAATCATTCGAAAATATTATTGCGAGTGTATATTTCTTTAACCCTAGATCTACCGGGAATTTTACTCAAGTTTTAATAAAAAGTACTACACCAGAATTTTTATTTAAAACTATTTAACTTATTTATTTACCTTATTTTTGTCGGGTTTATATACTTAGTTTATTTTAAAGAAATTTCTGGTTTGAATGAATATTTTGTATGTACCTGTCGGGTCCAATGGACCCGCCTGGTAGACGGAGGGTTAAACCTTTCCGGCACAGAGTGCCCGGGTCGGGATACATAATTTTAATTCCAAACTTACGAACGGCACCGAGAATATTTTAGAAAAATTTTGCTTTTACAATGAATAGTTAAAGTAGAATGTTTTTAATTTCTAAAAAAAGTCGTTTTAAAATTCCGGTGTCAGTTAATCATGTCACCATTTTACAACAAAAATTGCCCGTGAGGAAAGGGTTAAACTTTTTTTAAAACTTTCTTTAACTTTGATCTGTAAACCATGGAACTATTAATAAAAACACATAACTGCATATCGTTAACCCCTTGAGAGGCAAGCAATTGCGTTTCTTTAATGCTGGATTTCCACCGGAAATTTAGAAAGAAATTACATCAAAATAAGGAAAAGCAATTTTACGATTTTTTTCCGCCAAAGTTAGAAAAGTAAAATTTCATAAAATTTTTCTTGTGCAAATCTTCATTAACCATAGGTGGGATAAAATATATCCCACCGTCCCTCAAGGGGTTAAAATAGCTTAGATTCAACTGTAACCGCTTTCGGTAAGGCTGATTACCACCGGTCGAAGTTTCCACCAGTAAATTTATGTAGCAATTTTTTCTGTATTTAAAGGCGTTATCAATACAAAATTTCAGTCATAAATAATGGCAGTCAGGTCCTTCGTTTCTGCTATATTGTGACAGCCGGTGATGCAATCTGATGTTTTACCTGTTAAACTGACACCAGAAAATATTTGTGAGTAAATGTTTCCGCGAATAAGACACTTAAATAAGACAAAATTTTCTATTCAATTATACTGGTGGTAAGTTTGTCCACGGCGGTATTTTGAAACTGTAGATCCAATTTAAAAAAAAAAAAAAAAAAAAAAAAAAACAGTCGCCATCTTGTGACAACCTCCTCAGTTACTTCACTCGCAACTGGTAGACAGTACACTATATGTCTCATCAATGGAGCTAGGAATAAAGGGGAGGAGACATATAGTGTACTGTCTACCAGTTGCAAGTGAAATAACTGAGGAGGTTGTCACAAGATGATGGCTGTTTTTTTTTTTTTTTTTTAAATAGGATCAGCAGTTTCTGATTACCTCCACGGCAAACTTCTCACCAGTAAATTTGAACACAAAATTTCGTCTTATTAAAACATCTTATTCAAGAAAATATACTCCTACAAATATGGTAAATAATTCTAATTGTTTTTACTGGTGTGAGTTTACCGAGGTATTATAATCATTTTTACTAACACTGACAAGACGTTGTCTAAGTTGCCACAAAATGGCGGAACCACAGGACCTGACAATCGCCAAAGTAAACTTCCACCAGTAAAAATGAATATCTGTTTCTGTCATTATTTATGACTGAAATTTTGTATAAATAAGTGGTTTAAATAAGGAGAAATAATCTATTTAAACTTACTGGTGGACGTTTCTTCCGGCGGTAATCAAACCATGCGAAAGCGGTTACAGTTGAAGCTTCACTATTTTAAGGATATGTCAGTTCCTTTTTATTAATAGTTCGATGGTCTCATCCTCTTTATTTATAACTCCATTAGGTAAACAGCGTTGCTGCATCTGGCATATATATATATATATATATATTATTGAGAAGTATTGAACTGATAGCACAAATATTTTAATAGCAAATTTTTTTAGATTATTTATGGAATACTCTAACCCTATTTTATCCATATATATTTTAATGTTTTGCATTTTAATCTTACCTTCACTTAAAAATTTTAACTTTTAATTTTCAATTTTAATCTTTTAAATTTAATTAAAATTTTAATTAATTATATTTTTCATTTTATTGTCATTTACTTTTTAAGTAGTTCAAAACTACATTTATTCTTTTCGCTAAAACTGATGGGGATGAACCTGACAATATTGTGTATTAGTGTGCACCGCCCATTATTCACTTTTATTTTTTGTTTAATAAATTTAAATTGTTTCCGTTGTATATTATCAAAAATTTTAATTATTGTCTATACTTATTTTCAAGAAATATTTTTGGAAAAACCTTTTTTTCCCTTAACTTCATGTCATGGAAAAAAATTAGTGGATATATATATATAAAAATTACAAACTTTAATTTGCTCATATCGTTGTACTCAAAGGTATGTGGGCCATTCTCTGAAATGTGGCTGTTTTCTTTTAAATGCGTCCCAATAAAATTGCCTCAAAAATCTCAAAATTTAGGCTACAAGTACCTTATTGCTACATTTATGAAAAAATAATATGAACCAAAGTGTACCTGATATATCTTCTAATATTTTAATTTCAAAGCACTTCCATTGCTAAAATGTTCAAATGGCACCGGATTTTAAGAACAAATTTGTTTGTAAATACGAAAAATGCTGTATGTCACATACAAGCTAAATAAAAAAAAAAGTTTATAAAAAGTCTGGTGCCATTGTGGCGCTTGGGAATGAGAATTTAATGGTTTCGTAAACATACCACCACCCTTTAAAGTGTTAAAAAAAGGAATGAAATTTTAATTAGAAGTCGTACTGTCATAAATAAAATGTATATATTTTTATTATTTGTGTATTTTATTAAATTAGATTTTCTTATTTTACTGTTTAGTAAATATATAAAGGGATTTAGATCATCCCCTCAGATATTAAAATTATGAGGGAATGATTGTGAGGAAATGACGAAATACTTCTGTAAAACATTTTATAATTTAAAAAAAAAAATGATTAGTCTAATGTACATTTTCAGTTGCTAAATATTTTTTGAAACACATTTTTTATAATATAACAACATAAAAAAGGCAGTTCAACATTTTTTTTATTAAATTTATAGTAGATGAGGGAATGATGGGTAATAAAAATACTTACTTTGATCTAGTACTTGAAAGCTATGTGCTAGCTATTCAAGAATATTTTTGAGCAAACAACAAGATAGCTGTTTAATTTGCTAGTGTACAAAATGTCCTAGTTATATATAAAGCATATGCTTCTTTCTACTAAGTAAATAAGGGCAAATTTATAGTTATGTGAGGGAATAATGACAAGTACTTGGGACGTCATTAAAAGTGCCCTAATTCTTTCCTTATATAAAATATAAATATAATTAAATGACTAAATATTTATTTAAGTATGTTTAATGGATTAACACTAGAACGCCCGAAAGGGGTCGATCCGACTCCAAACATGTGATTAAATGTCAACTAGAACCAGAAATTCTTTCTTAACCCGAGAGTAGTCGCGACATTTTTTAGAACGTTAGTAGTCGCGTTCGGTCCATTTGCCGCCGTTACCAGCAGGCCGAAAACGAAGGGGAAACTTTCCGGTGTTATCAGATGATCGAAAACGGATAACGTAGGGTGAAAATATTGACTGAACTTTAAACGATTACAGCAATTATTCATTTTACAACCTTTTACAGCAATTATTTATTTCGCTTAAGTATATATTCAGTTGGCATCTAGATAAATGTTTTTAATAACTCTTTCTTCGTTTTGCATAAATACTTAAAAGTAAATAGTAAATGATTTGACTGAATTTCTGATGTTACTATGAATCAATAATTAGTAGGAAAACATTTACTAATATGAATCTAAATTCATGATAGGGGTATTTTTATTTATTTATTTATTTATTTATTTTTTTGAAGGGCAGAATCAGAGTCAGGTAGATTTTTTTATACTCCGGCACTCTATATCCATTTAATAAAATAAAATTAATAAATTTAGCATCAATATATTACACTGACATTAAATTGAACAATTAAACTGAAAATAAAAATGGAACCTATGACATGCAACAGAAAATCAAATACAATACCACTAATTCACCAGCATATTGCGGACGATTAATTCATTTAAAACATATGAAAAACCATCAAATTTGATATATATATATATATATATATATATATATATAAACTTTCTGTACAATAATCCATTGAAAAATCGGGAAAATGACCTATAATTATGAAATCACAAATACCACATAAATCAAATAATATTAAAAATGTATATATATATATAATAAAGAAAAAGGTAAAAAATACTTAACTTCGAAATTATAAATGTAAATGTTGTAACTACGTTTTATTTATTTATTTATTTCGTGGGGTGTATGTATGTGTATGAGGGGGGAGAGGGGGGGGGGATCTCGAGATTTTGTGATTAAATCCATTTTTCAAATGAAAATGCATGATTTGTAGTTTTTCTACTTATTTCAGGGTGGGAGCAGCGCCCTTGAATAAAAACTCTGGATACGAACTTCGCTTATATAAAGTAAATAATAAATAAGTTATTGAAATTATATATTTAATTTAAATACATTTGCAATTGTAAATTTAAATCCTAAGATGGATAAATTATTTTAATTAATAGAATCACTGAAAGGTTAATCTTAATAGGGATGTATTTTACAGAAACTATTTAATTAAAATAAATATTCAATTGTACATTTCATAATAAGGTATTAATGTTATAATTTATTGTTTTATAATAACGTTCATTAAAATAATAAAAACAATAAGAAAATTTTCTCCGAAATTATAAATATGCAGCAATAATTTAATTTAAATGAATTTTCTCTCATAGTCTGGAAAACATTATTCTGAAAAATAGTTTGAACAATTGATGAAGGACAACAAATTTAAATCTGTTAGATACTGTCCCCAAGTCTCTATTGAATTTCAATAATAATAATAATAATAATAAAAAACATTTTCTGCGGCATTGTTAAAAAAATGTGTTTTTACTTACAGTATGAAAATTAAAAAATAGATAAATTTTAGAAAAATACTTAAAGTATTTTTTTTTAAATCATAGTATAAACATTTACTGAATTATCCAAAAGAGATTTTTATTTGCGTAATTTCTAACCTACATTATAAAATTCTCATATTTTTTCTTATTGTACAAATAAATTATATGTATGTTCTTCGTAAATATACACACTACATTTCTGAGAAAATTGTTTTATCTTTCGAATTTGTTTTATTGTACAAAAACGATACTTTTCAGATTTTGGAGATACGGCAATTTTTTTTTACCGATTCCCACAAAATTCTCTTCTCTTTTTTTTTTAATGGCTAGGCAGTGTTATTGTCTGTTTTCTTTCATTTATATGTTCGGGTAATAAATGAAAAGTAAGTTCTTTCAAATAATGATGATGAATTTCCCTTTTTTTCCATATTTAAATTATTATCAATTTGAGAATTTATTCCCGCAATATTTGACAATGAAAAAAAAATGTGAGTGACCATCCATCAGTTTTTTGTCCGAACTGACTTCACAACTAGTATAATAAAACAATTTTAAGTGACATTCTAAAAGTAAAAAAAGTACTCTATGAACGGGTAAACTATCAGAAAAAAAGAAAAACGAAATAACAACAGGCAGAGAGTCCGTACTTCGAAGAAACTATCCCCCACAGATTTCGCGGAAATGGGAAAGGATGAACACGAGGGGGAAAAATTCAACTAACGTAAGTAGTCGCAACGCGGTCATTTAGACCGATTGAAACTTAAGAATGCGATAAAATGCTAAGAAATAGCAGGAATGAGTTGCAATTTTACTACACAAGAGTGTGAACACTCAAGGTCAGCTACACGGAATTTGGCTATCGTAACTTTAACGGGAAATGGGTTACAGGAAGATAAAAAATTTCGGGCGGGGAAAAGACCAACGCGCGACTATTAACGGGTTAAAATAATTAAAATCTAAACCACGCAGGTTTACGTTAAATAAATCCGTCAGATAATTTTAAATAAAAATTCTGGTGTCAAATATTTGTATGAAAATTGAGTAAAATTTCCGGGCGTTCTAGTGTTAAGGAAAATATAATTATGAACATACGTGCTGCAATGGCATAGAAAGCATTTTCTTTCCTACATATGTGAATGGGGACATAGTGAGGGAATGATATTTACATAAAAAAACACATTTAATCTATCATATTTCAATTTCAATAAGCAAATAATTACAGTTTATATGTATAACTGAGTAATACTGATAGTTTAAATCACTTTTTCTTTTTGTAATTTTAAAAATATGTCTTCAAGACCCCTGGGACATAAAATTGCCACTTTTCGGAGAATGGCTCATGTGAATATATTTGAAAAATACAATAGAAAACATGCGAAAGTATTTTTGCCATTGTATATTTCTGAAACCCGGTACCTATAAACTCTTAAAAATCACGTCCATAGAATTCCCTCGTAAATCTGACGATGGGCCAGAATTTAACGTATTTACTTTACAGGTGCGAATCCTACTATTCAAATGAGTGTACATTTTCCTACCAATAATTTCTAGTACTTTTTTGTAATAAGTTTTCTAGGAACATTTTTCGACTAAATACGGCGATAAAAACCTCTCGCTAAAACTGATGAGGCTGCACATGGCATGATTGGGTAACGTCCCATCTTTACGTTTACAGAGGTGCCAAGTCTCTGGCTTTTTGGATACCAGTATTTTAAAATGTTGTTTTGTTTAATTGGAAAATTTGGCCCATTTAAAAGAACCAGATTTTCTCTAAAATAATAGTGGTGTGCAAAAAAAGCCGGAGATTTGGCAACTCTGCGTTTATATTACTTTTAAAGAAATATAAATTGTTTCCGCGGTATATTATCAAATCATTTTAATCATTTATCTACAATTGTTTTCAAGAATTGTTTTTTGAAAAATATTTTTTTTTCTCTTTCAAATTCATGTCATTGTAAAAATTTAGTGGATGTACACACAAGAAAAATTACAAACTTTTATTTGATTATCCCAAAAAATATGAAAATGCACTCCAAAATATGTAAATATGTTTAAAAAATATAATTGCAAACGTGTAAAATATTGTTGCGAGTATATATTCCTTTGTATGACTAAGGTGAACTGTAACATATTTTATAGTGAGTGCAAAATAAGTGGCATTTATACTTCATTTATAGGGACGCGCAAAATAAATCCATTACCAAAAAAAATGTGTGTTCCTATACAGCGTACACTTTATTCACAAATTAAAAGATGATGTAAAATAAACGTATGAACTAAATAAATCTCAACGTTTCGGTTTAATCTTTAAAACCTTCATCAGGAGTATTTTTTTTTCTTAAATGCCAATCGGCAGAAACATTTTATGATGCCGATTTGTATTTTATAAAAAAATTAAGATACATCTTGCTGCCGCAACAATCTCTTCGTGCTAAGTCTTCCTGTGATGAAACAGGTGTTTTGTAAATAAGGTGATTTTAAAAAGCACCATACGAAAAAATCTACTGGAGACAAATCTGGTGATCGCTGTGCCCATGCGATTGGTCCACCTCGACATTTCCAACTCCGTTGAAAGAGTGCATGCAGATGTGTTCTGATTTGCTTTTTGAAATGTGCCGTGATGAAATTATACACGTCAAGCGGCGCAATTGGTTCAGCTCATGTTTTCATAAAAACGCCCTCTAGCGGCCCGAAGTTCCCATGTGATTTTTTATTATTTTTGTATCCCAGCTTTGCTTTTTCATTTTACCCACGTTATTTTGAATCACCCTGTAAGCATATATTTATATAGATAGATAGATAGATAGATAGATAGATAGATAGATAGATGTAAATATATATTAAAGGATTTTTTTTAAGTTAAATAACCTAAGTCCCCTTAATTAGCAGCATTGTGATTGTACAGGAATGTTTTCAGTAATCTAAGACTTTCTTTTTGTGCAATAGTTTTATAAACAATAAATACTTTCATTTCTTAAACTAATAGTCCTTATAAACAGGGATAGTTAATAATTGAAATCTTTTGAAAATAAGTACATGTCAGTTTATATGTTTTTCTTCATATAAAACTTTTGCTTTGTTATCTTAAAAATCACGAAGCAAATTATTTTTTTATCGGTGTTATATGATTATATTCCCATCGCGTGTCCCGAGCAAATCGCAAGGAAATGACTTTATGTGATATGGAATTTCATTTGATAAAAGAATGTCAATACATCTGAGTATCGAAATGTTCATAAATCCTTAAAGAGAATTGTATACCTCCAACGTAGTTATATTTCCTACGTTTTTTGATGCACAATCCCTATTTTACATTGATAATGAAGTCCCAAATTTTAAATCACAGTGTCAAAGATAAAAAAAAAAAAAAAAATGCAATTTAACAAACTACAACGACCATTTGGAAAATGATTTTTTCAAAGACTAAAATTTAAGACATAAAAAATCGCATGGATTTGATCATACATTACGTACGCCATGAATTAAACATTAATAGTGTTATTACACGTAAAAATTCCAAGCGACAGAAATTGCCTGCAATTCGTATCCACCTGAAACTTATGTCCACCTGTATTGTCCGAGCATTTCATTGGCTGTTCGGGAAAAGGCTTTTCCATCGTCAGATTTTCAAGAAATCTGACGGCCAATTTTAAATGAAATTTATTTCTTAAACTTCTAAACATCCCACAATATTACTTTTTATATCATCGTATATAGAAAAAAAATGTACTTTTAAATGCAATTTGTTTGAAAGCTGTATCTCAATTTGTTTCTGAGTTATTAATTTTTTTGTAGTTTTTATTATTTTTATGTCATAGTGGCAACATTCTGTTGTCCATCTCTGTTGAAAGTAAAGGGAATACAGATTACTGTATAGACCAATCAGAAAACGAATAAAATGATGATTAAACCAATAGAAACCTTCAGATATACTTTTGATTTCCTGCCCTGACGAGGACAATAACCATTTTTCCAAATGGTTAAAAAAAAATGTACATTTAGGTTTGCATTATAGAATCTACCATAAACATTATATTCTGAAAATCACATGAAAAAATAGTGATAACTTTTTTAACAATATTGCGTGCAGTGTCCAAAAATAACATTTGGAGAAATGACTTTAATGCTCTCTTTGTGAAATATTCCACATTTAAAAAACATCTATTAAGGGTGTTATTCATATTTATTTTAAGTGTTCAGAAATTATTATTCCTAATTATATATATGTTTTGCAGTGGATTTTTTGTTAACACTTTCAGGGTCAATGCACTTTCATCGTTAAAAGGCTGAAATGAATGAATGACACCGGAATTTACATACAATTTATTTTGGAAGTATGAAAACCCTATAGTTCACCTGCGTAGCCCCCATGGACATCCTATTTAATTTAATTGAAGCATTGTAAAACTTAAACTCATTAAGTACATTTTATTTTATTTTTTGTATTTTTTGTATTATAGAACTCAAGAGCCTTAGCCGCCGTTCCCTTTTTTATTTTTCCACTGCAGTCCAAACAATCGCACCGTGTCATCCAACCCATGTGTTCAGTATCCCGGGATGTAGGGCATAGTCTCCGATATCATCGGCAAAAATTCTTCGAATCGCGCATCACGTTCACGTGTATAATATATGGAAATGTTTATATCCAAAATTCAGGAGTCATTGCGTGATTTGGGTATTAAAATTAAGCGGTTTCTTAAACGTAACGCCGACTATTAAAGGGTTAACTTTCTGTGTCTTAAGTCGCCTTAATTAACAGCATTATTAAAGAGGAATATTTTCAAAAATCTAATAACTTCTTTTAATGTAATATTTTTATAAACATTACATACTTTCATTTCTTAAATTAATTGTCCATATAAGAGGAATAGTTGCTAATTCAAATGTTTTGAAAATAAGAATATATGTGTTGTACTTTTCTTCAGATAAAGACTTTTCTTTGGTATCTTAAAACCCAGGAAGCAAATTATTTGTTTATCGGTGTTATATGATTAAATTCATATCATAAGTCCCAAAAGAGGAGCTATAAATACGAAGGAAAGGTCTTTTATGTAATTTGGTTTTTATACCATTTGATAAAAGATTGTCACTACATCTGAGTCTCAGTGTTTTCATAAATCCTTGGAGAGATTTGTATACATCCGACGCAGCATTATTTCTTACGTTTTGTGATACACAATTGCTGTTTTACATTGATATTGAAGTCTCAGATGTTTCACTCGCGATGGCAAAGATTAAGAAAAACATATTGGCACAAAATGTACTTTTATTTTCACTTCTTTTTAAAACTGCAAGCAACGTAATTATAAGCAAATTTTTATATAAGCAAAATGCGAAACTTTATCTTGCTTATATAAAATTTTACAAACTTTAGCAGTATAACACCAAGCAAAAAATAATTTTTTTATTAAAAAATATCAAAATTTAAGTTGATTTTATAGAATCTACCATACGTTATATACTTTGAAAATCACATAATATGAAAATTATCTTTTTATCGATGTTATATGATTATATTCACATCATGAGTCACAAAAGATGAGGTATTAATAAGAGGGAAATGTCTTTTATGTAATTTTGTGTTTTATGCCATTTGATAAAAGGATGTCACTACATCTGAGTCTCAATCTTTTCATAAATCCTTGGAGAGAATTGTATACATCCGACGCAGCATTATTTCCTACTTTTTTTATACACAATTCCTGTTTTGTATTGATATTGTCGTCCCATATGTTTCAATCACAATGGCAAAGTCTAAGAAAACAATATTGATAGTAAATATACTTTTATTTTCAGTTTGTTTTAAAAGTGCAAGCAACGTAATTATATACAAACTTTTATATAAGCAAGATACAAAACTATATCTTGCTTATAAAAAAAAAAAAAAAAAACACAAACTTTAGCAGTATAACAACAAGCAACATTTTTTTTTTTTTTTTTTTTGGTAAAAAATATGAAAATTTAGGTTGACTTTACATAATCTACCATAAGCTATATATTTTGAATATTACATAAGATCACATCATGATTCCCAAAAGGGGAGCTATAAATACGAAAGGAAGGTCTTTTATGTAATTTCGGTTTTATACCATTTGATAAAAGGATGTCACTACATCTGAGTCTCAATCTTTTCATAAATCCTTGGAGTGAATTGTATATATTCGACGCAGTATTATTTCCTACGTTTTGTGATACAGAATTCCTGTTTTACATTGATATTGAAGACCCACATGTTTTAATCGCGATGGCAAAGATTAAGAAGAACATATTGGTAGAAAATTTGGTTTTATTTTCAGTTCGTTTTAAAACTGCAAGCAACGTAATTATGTACCGGGTGTCTCAAAAATGACTGATGGATTTTAAAATTCAATAACATACAAACGGTGACAGATATTTAAAAAATTCTTGTAGGAGTGTTATATAAGATGTCAGGAGTTTTTCTGCTGCTATTCTCAGTTTTATTAACAAATAGCGTCGATAGATGGCGCTGCAAGCAGTAACCGCTAAATCCAGGCTTAATTTTTTGGCCTCTCTCTTCTTCCATGCGAAAAAAAGCGAATTAAAATGTATTGAATGGATCACGAAGTACTAAAAATCGGGTCTGGACTGAGCACATATAGCTATCATCGCCATCTATTGTTTGAAAGTTGAACTAAAATCAAGAATCACTTTAAAAAATAACTCCTAACATCATACATAACCCTCCTGCAAGATTTTTTTAAATATCTGTCACCGTTTGTAAGTTATTGAATTTTAAATTCCATCAGTCATTTTTGGACACCCGGTACAAAGTTTTATTTAAGCAAGATGCAAAACAATATTTTGCTTACATGAAACTTTCCAAACTTTATCAGTATAACAATAAGCAACAAATATATTTTTTTTTAGTAAAATATATGAAAATTTAGGATGACTTTATAATATCTACCATAAGCTATATATTTTGAAAATCACATAAGATAAAAATTATCTTTTTATCGATGTTATATGATTTTGATTATATTCGCATCATGAGTCCCAAAAGATGAGGTATAAAGACGAAGAAAATGTCTTTTATGTAATTTGGCTTTTATACCATTGGATAAAAGGATGTCGCTACATCTGAGTCTCGATCTTTCTATAAATCCTTGGAGAGAATTGTATACATCCGACGCAGCATTATTTCCTACTTTTTGTGATACACAATTCCTGTTTTATATTGATATTGAAGTTTCAGATGTTTCAATCACGATGGCAAAGATTAAGAAAAAAATATTGGTAGAAAATATACCGGGTGATCCAGAAGTTCCTGGAGGTTTGAAATCTTAATAATTAATAAACTATATACAACAGAAACATGTGGTTTTCACAGAAATGCTTAGAAACACGTGGGATTTGCTTTTTAATGAAAAAAGAATACGTTATATTTGTTACACTTTTTGCCAACTGGTAGCGATGAATTTGATAACATTGTTTTAATATAATAATAAAGCGGATTGAGTATTGGCATCGTGTTCTATCTCATTTTTGGCTGCAACAGATGTTTGGGGTCTCCCACTTCTTTGACGATCTTCCAACGAGCCTGTTTCCTCAAACCTTTTTATCATAGCATTCAGATTTGTAACGGTCATCGGTCCTTTTCCAGTTTGAACTCTACCCATTGTACGATAAGAAAGCAAAGCTAAACTTGCCGATTCTTCCTTTTTGTAAAACAGCTTAAAATAACAAACCTTGTTACGAAAAGAAATCATGTCTAAACATAGCAGTTACATATCAAATGTTGTATGAAAATTCCTTTTAAAAGCAATTTATTTAACCTTCGAAAAAGCTTTAGAACATAAAGTACTCTTAAAGCTATCTTAGGAAAGATGTTATGCAATGAACGCATCTGCTTATATATCACATGGTATATATAATTTCGATGTTGTACAGCAGCGCCATCTGTTACTCAAAATTTTATCTATTTATTTAAAATAAAACATTCTTCATTATAAACAAAAATCCCACGCGTTTCTGAACATAATGTGAAAACCAAGCATTTCTGTTGTACATAGTTTTCTAATTATTAACATTTCAAAACTCCCAGAACTTCTGGAACACCCAGTACTTTAATTTTCAGTTCAATTTAAAACTGCAAGCAACGTAATTATGTACAAAGTTACATAATTATGTACATAAGCAAGATGCAAAACAATATCTTGTTTACATAAAAATTTCCAAACTTTATCAGTATAACAACAAGCAAAAAATAATTTAGTTTAGTAAAAAATATGAACATTTAGGTTGACTTCATAGAATCTACCATACACTACATATTTTGAAAATCACACAAAATAAAAATTATATTGAAAAGTGTTTTAACTGTATTCCGTACAATGCCCAGAAATAATATTTTATGAAAATGCCTTTAGCCACCTTAACTCTCGCTTCCGTGATATTCACGGGCTGTGTGTTTTATTTAGATATTTGATTTCCAGCAGTTTTATGAAGTATTGTGATTGGCTTTATTCTGGTGTAATCTTTCTTGTCATTAAATAAAGTGAATATTTCCTTTTAAAAAAAATTGGTGGCAATAAGCAATCTGAATTTTTAAACCGTAATTTAATGCGACCGTTAAACCTCTAATTCACAGGGTAGAATGCATTCCAGAAATTGAGTAATTTATAGAATCAGACTTCATACCAGAGAGCCTAATATCAATTTTCGGTTTAGTTAATAACGAAATGTCTGCTAGTAATGAAATTCAAAATTTCTGTTTTAACACGTTCACTTCCGAAAAAATTAAAAATTTTCAAATTTCTTCAAGAAAGTCGTTTGCCACCACGAATTCTGAAACGTAAATTTCGCTTTACTAATGCAGCGAAATTACTGCCATAAGGCATTTAAAAAAAATAATAGTGAGAACATAATAAATTACAGCTACGAGTATACTCGTAGAGTGGCAGTCAACGTGTTGAATTACTATTTTAAAATTCTGGTGTGAATACAGAATATCAGCGTGAAAAAATCCACTAAATCGTGACCGCTGATGGTAGAAAATATGCTACCATGAGCAATAGAGGGTTAAGGGGTAGGATAATCTTGTAATAAGGGCTTTGTAAAGTAATCTTTATTTAACAACTTTTAAGAGCGCCATTCATTTTATTTTAAATTCTTTAGAAACATAAAGTGTAAGAGTTTTACAAACGTTAAACACTTTCATTTCTTAAATTATTAGTCCTTCTAAACATGGATGGTTAATAGTACAAATTATTTTCAAAATGAGAATACATGAGTTATATCATTTTCTTCAGACAAAAAGTTTGGCTTTGCTTTCTGAAAAACCAGAAAGCAAATTATCTTTTTTTGTGTGTGTGTGTGTGTGTGTTACATGATTATATTCTCATCATGACTTACAAAAGAGAAGCTATAAATCCCAAGGAAATGACTTTTATGTCATTTTCTTTCATGGCATTTGATAAAAGTATGTCACTACATTGGTTTCTCCAAATGTTCATACATTCTTTGAGAGAAATCTATACATCCAAAGCACTATTTTTTCCTGCGTAGAAATGATACACAATTCTTGTTCTACATTGCTATTGAAGTCAGAGGTATTTGAGTTACAGTGACAAAGAATAAGAAAATGTATATTGGTAGAAAATATACTTTTGATTTCGGTTCATTTTAACCCCTTAACGCTCGAATTAAATTACGGTTTAAAAATTTAAATTGCTTATTGGCACCACTTTTATGAAAAATAAATATTCACCTTATTTAATGACAGGTAAAACAATACTAAAATGTAGCCAATTTCAGTATTTTATAAAACTGGTGCGAATCAAACAATCTGAGTAAAAGATACAGCCCGCGAATATGACGGGAGCAGGAATTAAGGGGTTAAATCTGTAAAAAGAAATAAGAAAAATGCATGCAAAAGGCAAATAGTTACAGAAATACTTTCATACTTTACGCAAAAAATTATGATTCAAAAGTTTATTTCCCTTCAACAGTTAACTTACATTATGTATAAAAATACATATCTAAAAAATTATATAATGGTAATGTAAAGTTTAGATAAGCTTTTTCATTCAAAACAAATTGATAAATCTGTAGTTAATCCATTAACCGCCAAAACTATAAGGTTGAAATTTTAAACTTTTTAGCTGAACGTTGTTTGCCACCACAAACAATGAAAGATTACTTTTCCCTTTATATGATTTTAAAATTTTATGTCTTTAAGTAAGGCCAATTTTTTTATTAAAAAATAGTGGTGGCAATGAAACTTAAATAGGTGCATTTCTTTTGATCGTTGCGTTAACGCAACAACAGCGGGTAATGGATTAAAGATATTTTTTTTAAATATGTACAAGAATTATCAGATTAATTAACAAAAAATACAGTTGTGGACATCCCGCAATTCACTTAAAAACAATGTAAATAAATATATTTTGATCCCATCTCTTAATGAAAAAAATTTCGTAGCATGAAAATTTTCATTTAATCCATTAAAGCCTAGAGGAACCATGTGGTACCGGAAAAGTTTCAAATATTTGTTTATTTTAATACCAGTATTTTTGAGCGGAAACATTATCTTTATTTGAGGACGTAAACTTCGTAGTAAAACCAAACAAAAATTGATATTTAAAAAAAACCGGTCTAAAAAGTAAGTTTTTCATTTTAAAGAGGTATAAAATTCCGGCTTCAATGGGTTAATATTTTTCTATAAGAGAAAATACACACTTGGGTAAATGTTTTTGAAAAAAAAAATAGTATATATACAGTCGACGATCGTTATAACGACCGCCCATTATAGCGACCGTTCCAATATAACGACTGATACAAAATGTCCCGAAATATATACTTTTTATGATATGTTATTTTTACATACAATATAACGTCCGCCCAGCAGCTTATCTCCCAATACAGCGACCGAAATGACCTCTCCTCGAGATTTTTTCCTCGGAAAAAGATTACCATTTTCTTTCCCCAAGAACTCATTGCTCGCAAATAAGGGTCTACACCGGATCCTAGCATTTCGATCCGGTGATCTTGCTCCACTTAGGCATAAATAAATAAATAAAAGAACTCATTGCTCACTGCGCGGTAAATGCCTATTGTAAAATATCTTAAAATGACACTTTAAAACACTTTTTTAAAGACAAGAAAACATATTAAATAACTTATCTCTAACTGAGATGGAAATATTTGTTTAAAGAAAATATCAAATGCCGAAAAAATAAACAACTATTCCGAATTATTTCTGTAGAAAATAAATTTTAACACGTAAGTAATTTTTTTTTTGTGTGTGTGTGTGTGTAATTTAACTTTTACTTTAAATTTTATTTTAGAAATACGTAATCATTTTCTTAATTTGATTTTTATAATTATTCATTGTCACTGTTTATTTGATACGAAAGTAAACAGAATTTAGTAATGACAGCAATAATGCTGTATTATAAAATTTCTTTGAAACCTTAATTTTTATGCACATGATTAGAGATTTTTAGAGTTTCTTTTCGTTCACTTTCGCTATAGCGAACTTCCATTATAACGACCCCCATCTTTGGAAGTCGAGTGGTCGTTATAACAAGCGTCGATTGTATTTAGTTTGGAATGCTTCGCTGTGCTTTCTAAACGTGATAGAACAACGTACTTGTTATATTGTGAAGACTGTTAATTCTATATTCAAGACATCTGGTGATTATAAATTATTGTGTCACTAAATGACGATTTGATTCAGATTTAGCGTTGTAGTATTTTATTAACAAAAATCCAAGTTTCGACAGAGGTCCTTGATCATTTAATGAAGATAAAAGGAGTAATATGTAAATATTAAATTCAATTTTTTTTTCAATAAAGCATGGATATAAGGTAAATACCAGAGAGTGGCCCAATCGCAATGAGGATGTTACAAGCCCGACGAACAAAGAGTGAATGATAAGTTGTCAGATAATATGTGTTGAGCCAACATGTTGGACCATTATAATCTCAAAGACTCGGCCCTTTCCGGCACGGCAATATTTGTTGTAAAATGATGAAATGATTGACTGACACCAGAATTTTAAAACGACTTTTTTTAAAAATTAAAAACATGTTACTTTAACTATTGATTGTAAAAGCAAAATTTTAGTAAAATATTCTTGGTGCCGTTCGTAAGTTTGGAATTAAAATTAGGTATACCGTCCCGGGAACACTGTGCCGGAAAGGTCATTGTTTTCCAATATAGCCAATCAACTGCTAACTGACGAATCAAAATTTTAACGTACATATACGATAACAAAGCTTAACAACGTGAAAATCTAGGAGCGTATATCTAGAAGCAAAAACACATAAGTTAATTAGTGCTTCACGCCTTCTATATTATAAACAGAGTAGATCTTTGAGACCGAAATATTCACTTGTCTTGACTATCAATCTGATCATTAATGCTATGTGTTTAAATTACTACGCAAATGTGCAAGAATAACTTTTTTATCTACTAGTCCAAGAATCCCTTTTTTTATCTATTCATTAAGGTAAAAATAGTATGCAACAGCATTGTTGCATTTTATGACGAGAAATTAGAGTAGTTTTAGACTGATATTATTATCTGCTTGAATGAATTTAGGAAGATTAAAGTGAATCTTATTAAGCGCTAAGGAGATTGATTGAACAGATATATTTTTAAAAGGGAAATGATGTTTTAGTTTAATCTATAATTGTAAAAGTAGAATTTTACTTCTAAAATGGTGGCTAAATGATAATGTATGACAGGGGTGTCAAACTGTGGCCCGCCGGATACAACTAAAATTTTAAAGAAATAGTCGGCAAGTTGAATCTTAGCAATTCGACGATTAGATAAGTCAAATATAACTGTAAAATTTTACTGGTATCCGACGGGCCACAGTTTGACAACCCTGATGTGTGATGATTTTTTAATTTCATCCTCATAGGGAATGCAAAATAAAATCCATTTTCTCTAACAGTGCCATCGGATCATAGAGTGTAAAAAAGATTCTTAACTCTTTGTACTCGTATGTCCAGCCTGATTGGACATCATCTATCTTTGCAAAATTTGTTTTTGGCAGCACTCATAAAGGAAAACAAAATTTGCCTTATTTAATTGGAGTATTTTTGAAATTTTATACTTGAAAGAAACTTCTATTAAAAAAGTGGTGTCAACCGAATAAAATTTGTGTAAGAGACGGTAGAGTCGAAATGATTAATAATGAGAGGGAATGAATGGTATTCCAAGATTACATTTTTATTGAAGTCAGGAATGTTTGAGCCGCAGTCAAGGCCGGATTAACGGCGGGACACACTTACACCAGTAAATTGTAATAGAAATCTTCGCATTATTTAACCCTTTGAGGTGAGATGGCTATATTATACCTCCACCTAATTTTAATCAAGATTCGCTCCAGAAAATTTTAATTAAGTTTCACTTTTATTACTTTGGTGAAAAAAAAAAATAAGAAAAATAGCTTTGCCTTATTTTGAAATATTTTTTTTTCTAAATTTCCGGTTGGAATTCTACATTACAGAAACGCAATTGCTTGCCCTCTCAAATGATTAAACGCTTTATTCGTACAAAGTTTCTATCATGAATAAGACAAAAATTTCTAATCATTTTTACTTGTAGGAGTGTACCCCGGTGTACCCTGTGGTCACAGTGACTAAGAATAAGAAAATGATATTGATAGAAAATATACTTTTATTTCCAGTTGGTTTTAAAACTGGCAGTAATATATCAGGCATTTCAAAATAAGTATGCATGAGTTATATCCCTTTTTTGTAGACAAAAAGTTTGATTTTACGTTCTTAACCCCTTAACGGCCGCTTAATATTTTGAAAAAACATCCAAAAAGTACCTTTATTATTATTATTACAAAAATTGAATAATTATAAGGTTTCTGTATAAAATATGCAACTAGTTCTTTTTAAGGCGAAAAAAAAAAGATGTTATAGAACAAATTCACATTTGTAGAAAAGCCATTATGCGAGAATTCTTTGTATTAATATTTGTTTTAAACCATACAAATTAATGCGAATAAGACCTTTATTTTTTACATCTTAGATATTTATTTATCATCACCACAGAATGTTTTGCAAATAATATTTAAAATAATATAACATATATTAAATCTTGATAATTAATAATTTTTTGAGTGTGATATATTTCAAAACACACATTACAAAGCCCAACATCACAATCAGCGCCAAAAACCAAACCCAAAAGCTACTATTCAAAGATTTCATACGGAAATGCCAGTTAAATTTTTCTGGTTTCAGAAATTTTTTGCCAGTAATAGTTCTCCAGCCAGGAAATTTGGCGGGCCCGAGAAATAACGAACGACACCTCAGCCCGTGATATTGGCGGGAGCGAGAATTAAGGGTTTAAATCCGAAGAAGAAAATTACCTTACTACCAATGTTACATAATTATATTCTTATTACGAGACACAAAAGTGAAGCTATAAATCCCCAGAAAATCAATTTTATGTGATTTGATTTATTGCATTTGATAACATGATGTCACTACATCTAAGCCTCGAAATGTTCATAAATCGTTGGAGAAAATCGTATACATCCAATGAAGCATTTTTTCACGCTTTTGTTTTTTGTACAAAATTCCTGTTTTACATTGGTATTGAAGTCAGAGATGTTTGATTCACAATAACAAACAATAAAAAAATATATTGGTGGTATATATACTTTTGCTTTATGTTCATTTTAAAACTAGAAGTGATATAAAAGAAGAAAATATGCAGAAGGCAAATAGTTGCAGAAAACATTAACCATTTACACACGAAATTATAAATCAAAATTTTAATTCACCTCAATTGTTATACTGTAAGTGTAAGATACATCTAAAAATTTATATAATACTATTATGAAATTTTATAATTTATTTCATTAAAACTTATTTGATAAAACGAGAATTAAAATTATTTTTTAAAAATGTGTACTTTATAATTAGATTAAATAATAACATACACTTTCGTAGGCTTTCCTCAATTCTTATAAAAGCATGTAAATAAATACTATTTGATACCATCTGTAAATAAAGAAAGTTTTTGTAGTTGCAATTCTTTACATAACATGATTGTATAAGAGAAAAGCAACACCTGTACAAAAATTTGATAAAATAAACTTTTAAAAAATATTGTATATTTGAGGTCGTAAATTTGAAAATCACTTTATTCAAAATTTAAGCAATTGAGTTTCCTCTATAAATCTATTCAAATGGTAAACCTGCATCGAAAAAACACTACAATCTGCAAAAAAGAAAAAAGAACTAGAAAACAGGAATTCTGATTTTTCAGAATTTAGTGTCGCCCCAGTAAATATATATACACTGTAAAAAATATATTTCAGTTGTAAGACTTAAAACACACGATTTTATTTTATATAAAATGACGTCATCAGCATCCGCTGAAGAATTCCCCATTTACGATCCAGTCTTAAACAACATCTACATGAATGACGTTACTATCGCTGAATAATACACAAATCCAAAAAAATGAGATATCGTCAATCAAGAAACTTGACAAAAAAATCGACTACCTCATGATTCATATACCTTCATTTGTTTGTAATATTAATATAGATACTACTTAAAATTAAATTTAGTTTATAATAGCTCCATGTTTTATCAGAAATCATTCACTTGCATTTTTTCAAAATAGCACATATTTTAACTATTTTTTTTTTAAAATTTTTATAGGAAAATGGCAACAAAAAGATATAATTTTTATTTTCCATCTATTTTTCCTACGCGAGTTGCCAAAATTAAACAAGTAACGCTAAAACTACACAAAAATTAATATCTCAAAAATAAATGGAGATGCCGTTTTGAAACAAATTGCACTTAAAAGTACTTTCCTTTCCCAATACGACGGTATAAAAATTGAAAATGTGTGATGCTTACAAGTTAAAAAAAATACATTAGAGATTATTCCGTACAATGATACATCTTCTTTGTTTTATGGCTGGTTTATACATCGGAACGTTATTTTCTGGAGACGACACTTTATTTGCTGGGATAAAAAACTAGCACAGCGGGGGCTAACAAGTTATGTCAAGCATTTATGGCACTGTAAATTCTTATTTTACAGTTAAAATCACTGGACGCAGTCAGAGGTTTTTCGCGATTTCCCAACATTTGACCTTTTGTATAAGGCGAGTTTTGAAACTCACGTCCTCATTTATTTTCGAGTACGTATCTTTGATTTCAAACGTGATCAAGCAAAGTGTGTGGTATGGAAAGGTAAATATAGTTTTATTAATACATGCATTAAATAAAGTTGATATACAATTTTCTTTAACGGTGGTTAAAATTACCATGAGGCATAAAGATTAAAAAGATTCTTAATAATAATAGAAACTGAATGGATCTTCTGTTGAAGTCACAGATGTTTGAATCACTTTATCATATTATGATGCATTCTTATATGTGTGAATAGAGATAAATTGCGGTGAAATTGTTGTCTTCGTGTAAACTACCTTAAGACTGGTTAATGAACACATCTCTCCTTTTAAGACAGGCTAAATTTTAAAATATTGATTAAGTTATGGCACAAAATGAGCCTTTTGCAGAAAGAGAAAAACATTTACTAACTGAAATTCAGATGCGGTATCTGCGAATCCCGACTGGTCTTTAAGAAGTAGTAATAAGTCAATGGGTTCGTGCTTGTTGTAGTGTGCGGTTTCTGCTCGAGTTTAATATGAGTTGCAAATGTTTAACAGATTTCCGCAAGAATTGTTTTTATATTGTAGTCTGCGATAAAATTGATTATCATAGTGTTCATTAATTAAGGATTTTAGGTGTTTTATTTATTTGCATTGCTTTACACCAGGGGTGTCAAACTGTGGCCCGCCGGATACAACTAAAATTTTAAAGAAATAGTCGGCAAGTTGAATCTTAGAAATTCGACGATTAGATAAGCCAAAGATAAATGTAAAATTTTAGTGGCTATCCGGCGGGCCACAGTTTGACACCCCTGCTTTACACATATGATTAAATTGTCGATTTAGTGAATATTCGTTCAATTGAATTTAAGATTGCTATGTGTTCAGATATAAATCAAGGAATTAAATTTCATAAGCATACAACTGGATAATATTTAATCTTTACGTATTTTAATACGCATTTTGGCAAAGTTTTACACGATTTTGTGCATCACTTACGTCATTATCATGAGTCACAACGATGTGTTCTTTGCAAGGAATGAAACATTGTCAACTGAGTAACTTGCTTGGGGATCATAGAACTGCTTTTTTAGCTCCTCGTACGATCATTATCTGATTTAGTACCCTATCCCTCACCTGCAATTGAATCCTTGTAGATATATATTGGACATTATTTCTCATAATTGTTTACATACATTATATGAAGCTAAACTCTATTCCTTATAACACGATAGAACAATGCAACCAAAATAATATAATTATATTCATATATGTTAATTTATTCATTTAGCTTTTTTTGTTCGGTTGTTCATGAGTGAATGTATGTTTTTTTTCGACAATTCGATATGGCGTATTTGACCCGGGTCGGGATACCTAATTTTAATTCCAAACGTACGATCGGCACCAAGAAGATTTTCGTAAAATTTTGCTTTTACAATGAACATTAAAAATTAACATCTTTTTAATTTCTAAGAAAATCGTTTTAAATTCCGGTGTCAGTCAATTATTTCATCACTTTACAACAGAAATTGCCCGTACCGGAAAGGGTTAAATGGGAAATTCTTTTGCAGCACGTGATTTGAATTGCAGCGTTTCTAAGCTTTCTGGGAGAATTCCATTAACAGCTTTATGATCCGTCGAAGGAAGAGTTCCGTTTGTTTCTTTCTTTCTGTTTTCTAACAAAGCATCAAAGTATATTAGAATCCGTAATGTTTAAATTTAAATTAGAAAATCTCAGACTTTAACGTAAAAACTGATACCGCAAAGAGATTGGTGGTCTTCGTTGAAACGGAACCATTTTTCTATAAATAAAATAAATCATCTACCCATAAATGCTTTAATAGAACAATGAATGAAATTACCAAGTACGCGTATGAATTTTTTTTTAAATGCTATATTTAAATTTAATATAATATTTGTAGACAAACTTTTCTTTGTTTTTTAAATAAATAAAGATAAATATGCCTTGCTTCACTAATGCTTTTATGTAATTAAACATTTCAAAAATATTAAAAAAAATATTAAACATTATATTAAACATATAAGTAATAATAATATTAATTAATATTAAACATATAAAAATTATTTTTTAAGTAACACAAGCGAAAGAGAATTAATATTAATAGCTTTTATTGCTTCGAATTCTTGTGGATTAGAAAAATATGAGAAATACACAAAATTATTTAAAATAATTCTTAGAAAAACAATGAGTACATTTTAATAATATGAATTCAATAATAGGTAGAGTAGATAAAATTAAAACTTTCATTTCTTAACTAGAACTTTTATTAAGTCAAAAAAATGTTCCAGTTTCTCTTTTATATATATACTATGCTGCTTGAAACAAAAATACAATTTCCTGGCGTAAAAGAGAAGAAAGTGTTTGTTTTAAATTCAACTTATTTATCCTACTCTTAATGCAGAAGATTATGCCTGGCTCAGGTAGTTATCGCACGTGATAATATCCGCTAAATACACTCTTTATAACATCAAAGCAAACTACTTAACAACTTCTTCGGACATTGGATTAATTAAAGTAAAAGGAGATTTCATAATAGCTTTCTTTTGGAACTATTATGTCTTACATACGCTTGTTTTCACAAAATAGTAGCTTTTAACTGCGAAAACAAAAATTTACAGTGAAAGAATATGAACGAATTTTATCCTTTACTGAAGAAAAGTATTATTTGTAAGATTTTCCTTTGTGTTTGCATAAAAGATTAAATTAAAACTATGATTATGTAAATGATACATGTAATTTCAATATTGTGTTTAAGATTAGAAAAATGCATAAATTATAAAACAACCTTTAAAAGTGAACATAGAATAAAAAATGAGTAAAAATAATGCAGGCTAGATCAGGGATATCAAACTGTGGGTCGCCGGAAAGCACAATTTTTCATAAGAAATAGTTTATTTCTTGAACGGCAGACATTCGATAATTAGATAAGTCATTGATCACTGTAAAAAAATTTGTTGCCAGTGGGCTACTTTTTAAAGTTTAGATTTATATATTAGCACCACTTTTTTTGAAATAGTAAAATTCGTCTTATTTAACCCTAGAACTACCGGAAATTTTACTCAAGTTTTATAAAAACATTCTACACCAGAATTTTTACTTAAAACTATTTAATTTGTTTATTTAACTTATTATTGTCTGATTTATACATTTAGTTTGTTTTGAAGAAATTTCTGGTTTGAATAAATATTTTGAATGTACATGTCGGGTCCATTGGACCCTTCTGGTAGACAGAGGGTTAATGAGCAACATTCATTGAGGTACAATCCTTGCAGTACCCGGGCCTCACCTACAGGGCCTGATTACAAAAGGGACACATAATCACCAGTAAAAAGAAACAGAAAAATTTGCCTCATTCATAGCAGAAATTTTAACCCGGGAGGACGCGCGCCGGGCCTGAGAGACCCGGAATGCGTACGGTTATTACAATTGTCACCACTATCTACTTAAAAGTAATCTTCAACTTTTTCTTTCGCAAAATTGTCTCCGATGAAATAAGGTGACGATTATTCTACAAAGCGATATAAGTAAGTGTCCTATCTTAAATGGGAGAGGTAGCTGCCAGATTAAAGGCAAGGTCACATCAATCAAGGTCGCACGCCACATAGCGGACGGAAGATGCCTAACTGTTTTCTTACTTCACACTACTAAAATTCTAAAGTTTTTTTCACCTTGATAAATAGCTGGAATGTCTCTGACAAGGCGAAGAAAACTTCGTGGTGTTAAGTGCATCTGTACCCCTCTCTCGCTACGCCATTATTTTGCAATAAATGTGGTAAACAAAATTCAGTTCCATGAGTGGCTAAAGATTTAGAAAATATGCGCAGATGGTAGATATCTTGTCACCGCTCCCTGAATATTAGGCCTGAGTGTTGACACAAAAATGTCCGCTGTCGAAGGCGGATTTTTTTAAACGTATGTACGGTCCCTTAAATATTGACACCAGTATTTTATTAAAGATTTCTCTGGGTTGTTTAATATCAGAAAAATAAATTCGAAAAACTTGAAAAGCTTTTGGTACGAGTATTTAAGGGAACGTACACACCAATGCTGCCAATGGGCTACTTTTTTTAAGAATTCAGATTTCTAGATTGGGACCACTTTTTTGAAAAGGTAAAATTCACTTTGTTTTTGCCTTTATTAATATGTCATACATTAAGGCACATTTTACCATTTCAAAAAAGTGGTGCCAATAAAGAATCTGATTTTAAAAAAAAGTAGCCCATCTGGCAACACTGGTACACACGCTGAAAAAAATCCGCCTTCGGCAGCCGCCATTTTTGTATCAGCGCTCAGGCCTAGTATACAGGGGGCGTTGTATCCTGTGATATATGACGTCACACTAAAAGCCCGCGAAGCTAACGAAATAGACATGTTACCGCGGTGGGTCCGATCTGTCTTTTTTTACAGACCGCTGGAGTCACGTGATGCTCGAATTCACCAATGACGGTGTGCGAAAAGAGCATCATGTCACTCTAGCGGTCTGTAAAAAAAGACAGATCGGACCTACCACGGTAGCCTGCCTTTCTCGTTAGCCTCAAAAAGCTCGCGTATGTGGATTATCACCTCGTCCACAAGATGGCGCAACTGTGTTAATTTACGCCCGGTTCCAATATTAAGTTTCTACTCTTACTTATATCGCTTTGATTATTCTATGTATTTATTGGTGACAAAGTAAAGTCAATTCATACCCTGGGCATGCGCGCGTTCTCCCGGGATAACCCTTTTGAGGGGCAAGCAATTACGTTTGCGAAATGCTGAATTCCCACCGGAATCTTTCAACAATTCTATTTCAAAATAAGTAAAAGCAATTTTACGGCTTTATCCACTAAAGTTAGAAAAGTAATATTTAATAAAATTTTTCTGGTGTAAAACTTCATTAATCGTAGGTGGTATACAATATATACCGGTGCCCCTCAAGGGGTTAAACGAATGCCGCGTTTAAATAAAGCGAACATTTCTTTTAAAGTTTTTTGGTGTAAGTGTTCCCCGTTGGCAATCAAGACCTGCTCACCTACAGTAGAAGAATGGTTGTATAATCATTGTGTTAAGAAAAGCGGCGAGACTCCGAAACAGTGTTGCCAGCTGGCTACTTTTTTAAGATTCATATGTCTTGATTAGTACCACTTTTCTGAAATGGAAAAATTCCCCTTGTTTTCGTTTTAATTAATATGTCATTAAATAAGACGAATTTTACTGTTTCAAAAAAGTGGTGCCAATCAAGAAATCTCAGTTTTAAAAAAAGTAGCCCATTGGCAACACTGCTCTGAAAAGGTAAGCTACCCCCCCCCCCCCCCAATATATATAAATAAATAAATAAATAAATATATATATATATATATATATATATAAATGCCCATTTCAGGCACAATACAATATAAAAATGTGAATAAGTCTTTAAATTTCCCCAAATAGTAGAAAAGTTCAAATAAAAATCAGTAAAGATCTTTAAAAACAGTAAAAGCTCGATAAAAAGCAGTAAAAAGAAATAGGATTCAGTTGCAAAATTGAGCAGCCAGTACTTGATCGACCAATCAAATTGTATCTGCGAAAAAGCAGCGAGAGAAAATAGAAGAGGCAAACAACGCAACACGAGAGAGAGTCGGGGAGGGAAAACGGATTAGAATAGCATGTTCAGACGCGACCAATCAAATTTATGAATAGCCGGTGAGTATAAAAATGAAAGATTTTACTGAGAAGAGGTATTATTGAGACGAAACGAGAGACACTGAATTGCCACCGTCTGTCTGAAAAAGATTAGTGATAGGAATGTCAATTTTAGTAGATAAGATATAGATTTTTTCAAGCATACTAAAGATAAATTTTGGTTTATCAGTAAAAGGGTCAACGCTTTGAAAGAGATGTGTGAAATTGAATTTAGTAAAGCGAAGTGCACTGGCAGTAGAAATATAAGATAAATCTGCAGAGTTTTTTTACGGAATCATTAGCAACTTCAGCGAAAGTTTTGACAGAATTTGTTTTACCGGTTATTTTAATAATACGATTGATTTTGAATTTTTTTGCGTTTTTGGGGCAACGGGAATAGTTGGCGGTATGATTTCCGGAACAATTCGCGAAGCAAAGTTGCAAGGATCAGAAATAATACATTGTTTACTGTCATGCTTGCCGGCACATAACACACACCGGATCAACTCGACACGTAAAGGGTAAGTTACTGATAGCTTGGCAGCGATAGCACTGTTTTACACCATTAAATTTGCAAGATTCGATCTTTACAATAAAACCAAGAAATTCAGGGATACTAAAAATATTAGGGAATTGGTCATTGATGAAACTGTTGACAAGAAAGATAGAAATGGGATGTTTAGTTTTGAAATCTTTAAGCTCAGCTACAGTGTTCACAATGTAGCTCAAATTCCTTAATTCCATCTTCACGTTAGAAAGAGGAGTGTAGCGATTGAGCTCCTTAATTACAATATTTCTGGGCCTCTCAGATTCTGGCTGGAGCTCATATAATTCGATATCAAAATCCGACAGAAATTTTTGGATAATGCGGTAAACTTCAACTGATTTACGAAAAAATCTTAATGGGAACATTTATTGCTTTCTTATCTAAAAATTGAGCAGTAATTTCACTAATATTAGTAATAACATATATTTAAAGCGAAAATAAGATAAATTTTACCCTTTAAGAAAAGTAGTGCCAATCAACAAATCTGAATTTAAAAAAAAAGTAGCCCACTGGCAACACTGAAAATGGGATGAATAAAATGTACAAGATATAAAGATATAATTTGGTACAAAAAGCCAAATGAAATATATATATATAATAATTAAAAATTTTAAAATTATTAAATAAATACTAAAACATAATGTTAAATATATAAATAATAATAATATAAATTAATACTAAATATAAAAAAAGTATATTTTTTTAAATTACCACAAGTGAAAGAAAATTAATATTATGGCTTTAATTACTTCGAATCATAGTGGATTGGAAAAATATGTGAAATCCAAAAAAAATATTTTAATTATTTCTTAGAAAAACAATGCATATAGTTTAATAATGTGAAGTTGATAGATGGTAAAATATATGAAATTAAAACTTTCATTTCTTAGAGATACCTTTTTTTAAGTATAAAAATAAATGTCCAGCTTTACTTTTGCATATAACGAAAGCTGCTTGAATCAAAATTAGAATTTTCTCTCGTAAAAAAAAAGCAGAAAGTGCTTGCTCTAACTTCATCTTATTTAACCTCTTGTTAATGTAGGAGATAACTCTTGGCTCAGGTAGTTATCACATGTGGGTAATATCCGCTAAATGCACTCTTTATAACATCAAAGCAAGCTACTTCACAAATTCTCCGGTACACTGTAATGAAAGTAAAAACAGATATCAAAATAGCCTTTTTTGTAAGTCTTATGGCTTACATAGGCTTGTTTTCAAGAAATAGTAGCTGTTAATTGCGAAAACACGAAATTTACCGAGTAAAGAATATGAACGAAATTTATACTTTACTGAAAAAAAGTATTATTTGTGAGATTTTTCTTTGTGTCTGTAAAACAAATTAAATTAAAACTTTGATTTTGTGAATGAAATATCTAAGTTCCATGTTGCTTTTAAGATAAGAAAAATACATATATAATAAAATAGCCTTTAAAAATGAACGTAGAATTAAACACGAGTAAAAATAATACAAGCTAGATTTAGATATTTCAGTATAACGGGATGAATAAAATATATAAGATAAAAATATATAATATGGCAGAATAAGTCAAATGAAATAGTTATAGGCATGTATATATAACAGGGCTGCCACAGGCCCTGTTTTAATTCCATTTCGCACTCCTTTTTAAAAACAAATACCTATTACATACCCTTTGACAGCATTTGCAAGGGAAATATGCTACAAAATGAATATTTTTTTAATAGTGGTGTGAACAGGATATAAAAATAGTTGCCTGTGGCAGCCCTGATATAGTACTTAAACATTTAAAAATTAATAAAAAAGTATTACAAATTATATTAAATATATAAATAATAATAATATAAATTAATATTAAATAGTATAAAAAAATATTTTAAATTAACACAAGTGAAAGAAATTTAATATTATGGCTTTAATTACCTCGAATGCTTGTGGATTAGAACAATATGTAAAACACAAAAAAAAACTATTGCAATTGTTTCTTAGGAAAATATTGCGTAGAGTATAATAATTGGGAGTTGATAATTGGTACAGTATATGGAATTAAAAGTTCCATTTCTTAGAGATACCATTTTTCAACTACAAAAATAAACGTTTCACTTTTTCTTTTATATGTGCACTAAGTTACTTGAAACAAAAATGCAATTTCTGCAGTATCAGAGCAGAAAGTGTTTGCTTTAACTTCAACTTATTTATCCTCTTGTCAATGCAGGAGATTGCGCTTGGCTCAGGTAGTTATCACACGTGGGTAATATCCGCTAAATGCATTCTTTATAACATCAAAGCAAACGTTTGCATCAACGTTTGCAACTTCACAACTTCTCCTGGACATTGGGTTAATAAGAGTAAAAACAGATCTCAAAATAGCTTTTCTTTTGTGAGTCTTATATGTTACATAGGCTTGTTTTCAAGATATAGTAGCTGTTAATTGCGGAAACACGAAATTTACCGGGTAAAGATTATGAACAAATTTTATAATTTATTGAAGAAAAGTATTATTTGAGAAATTTTACTTCGTGTCTTTATAACAAATTAAATTAAAACTTTGATTATGTGAATGAAACATCTAAGTTCAATATTGCATTGCAAAATTCATAGATAATAAAATAGCCTTTAAAAATGAATGTAGAATTAAACATGAGTAAAACTAATACATGCTAGATCAAGATATTTCAATAAAACTGGATGGATTAAAATGTATAAGATATAAATATAGAATTTCGTATAACAAGCCAAATGAAATATGTATATGTATGTATATATATTATAATAATTAAACATTTAAAAATTATTAAATAAATATTAAAAATTATGTTAAATATATGAATAATAATAATATAATTAATATTACGTAATATTAAAAATATCATTTAAATATATAAGAAAGATCATTTAATATAAAATATATAAAATATATCCTTTTAAATTACCACATGTGAAAGAAAATTGGTATTATGACTTTAATTACTTCGAATCCTTAAGGATTAAAAAAAAAAAAAAAAAAAAAAAAAAAAAAAAAAAAAAAAAAATTGTAATTATTTCTTAGGCAAATATTGCGTAGAGTTTAATAATGTGGAGTTAATAATTGGTACAGTATATGAAATTAAAAGTTCCATTTCTTAGAGATGCCAGGGTTCGCACAGTTTTACCACAAAATTTTTACAGTACTTTCAATGTATTTCACTGCAGAAAAATATTGAATAATCTGCGAATAAAGGCCGTGGTTGCAAATTCTGTGTTTTAAAAATTAAATGTAAATTTTCTTATCATTAATAGTGGTGCCAGAGTACTTGGAAATTCCAAGGAGTGTGCGAACCTTGGATGCCCTTTTTTTAAGAATAAAAATAAATGTTTCACTTTTGCTTTTACATGTACAGGTACACTATGTTACTTAAAACAAAAATGCAATTTCTCTAGCAAAAGAGCAGAAAGTGTTTGCTCTAACTTCAACTTATTTATCCTCTTGTTAATGCAGGAGATTGCGCTTGGCTCAGGTACTTATCACACGCGGGCAATATCCCCTAAATTCATTCCTTATAACATCAAAGCAAACTACTTCAGAATTTCTGCGGGACTTTGGGTTAATGAAAGTAAAAACAGATTTCATAATAGGTTTCTTTTGGATACATAAGCTTGTTTTCACGAAATAGTAGCTGTTAAGTGTGAAAACACGAAATTTACAGAGCAAAGAATATGAACGAATTTTATCTTTTACTGAAGAAAAATATTATTTTTGAGATTTTTCTTTTTATGTGTGCTCATAAAAAATAGAAACAGTGATTATGTGAATAAATATATAATATTAATATTAGAAAATATATAAATGAAAAAGTAACTTTTAAAATTGAACGTAAATAAAACATGAATAAAAATCATACAATCAAGGTATTCCTATATAATGAGAAGAACAAAATGTACAAGATGTAATGATTGAATTTGACATTGTAAGTCGAATGAAGGAAATATATACTTGGTGAACTGCTACCCACTCTGAGAGGGACAGGTTATTCAATACGAATCTGGATCACATAACAATGTAAGGTAGGAAATAACAATAGAGTTATGAATAAAAAGGTGGAGACATATAGTGTATTGTCTACCAGTTGTGAGTGAAGTAACTGAGGAGGCTGTCTGTCACAATGTCGTGGGTGATTTTTTTTTGTATCGGATAAATAGTTTCTGATAACTGACGAAGCAACATTCCACCAAAGAATTTGAATAGAAAATTTTGACTTACTTCAGCGGGCTTTTCAGGATAAATTTCTCTCACAAATATGACTAAAATTTCTATTTGTTTTTTCTGGTGTCAGTTTGATCATATATTGTAATATATTTTTTTTTATTGACACGGACAGGAGGTTGTCTACGTTGACAACCGTCGAAGTAAACTTCCACCAGTAAAATTAAATAGCTGTTTTTGTTATTAATTTTGACCGAAATTTTGCCTTAGAAAGACGTTTAAATAAGGATAAAATTTCTATTTAAATGAACTGATGGAAGTTTGATTCGGCGATAATCAACCGCTGCGAAAACGGTTACAGTTGAAGCTTCACCATTTTAAGGATATGTCAGTTCCTCTTTATTAATAGTTCCATGGAAACAACAACCAGTCTTTTCAATTTGGCAAGATTTATTTTGAAAAATTCCGAATTCATGCCATAAAATTCAAGTTGTTAAATATTACTTCAATTAGTTATGTAATGTCAGTTTTTTAACTATAACTAGACCATTTTTTAATAGTTTTTACGATCTTTATCAATCTTCATCGTAAGTCTTAACTTAATTCTTAACTTTAATATTTTTCTATACTTTAAATATTTATTTTTTCTTTAAATTTCTTATTTTTTTCTCTTAAGTATTTCTAAACTACAGTTTAACATATCCCAGTGGCTCACAAAACATAAGATAATTCATTTGCTAGACTGGGTGTTAAGCTGATATCAGCTAGGCTCAATGCTGCTCACCTGTTCATAACCTGTTCAGCACATGTTCAGCACCTCTCATTAAAAAAAGGAAAAAGTGCAACTTAAATTTTCTTATATGAATTCGGAATTTACTCATACAACTAAATTGTTCCCTGATTGTCGTTTCTGACTAATGTTGCCAGGCGTCCCGCATAAATTGGGGCTCCACATGCACTGGATACCAGTATTTTAAAGAAATTTTCTTCGCCTTATCTAATTATAGAATTATATGCGATTAGAGATGGCAAAATAAACCATAAGGAATTAGTGGTGTCCAGAGAATAGCGTTAATAATAAAGAGAAGTAGACATACTGTGTACTTTCTACCAGTTGTGAGTGAAGCTACTAAGGAGGTTGTTAGAAGATGGCGGCAGTTTTCTTTGAACCGGATAAACAGTTTCTGATAAGCGCTGGGTTTTCGCGCCATTTAAGCGCCTTATTTTTGGAAATATTTACTACAAATATTCTGAAGAAGGTTGCCACAACATGGAGGAAATCCACATCATGACTTTCACCAAAATACATTTTCACCAGTAAAATGAATGTCTGTTTCTGCCATTATTTATGACTGAAATTTTGCATTAATAAGGAATTTAAATGAGGATAAAATGTCAATTTGAATTTAGTTGCGGAAGTTTAACACAGCGGTAATCAACCCTTGCAAAAGTGGTTACAGTTGAAAGTTTACTATTTTAACAATAGAACGCCCGGAAATTTTACTCAAGTTTCATAAAAATATTTCACACCAGAATTTTTATTTAAAATTATTTTACTGATTTATTTAACGTAAATCTGCGTGCTTCAAATTTAACTTATTTCTTGAAAGAATTTCTGGTTCCAGCTGACATTTAATCATATCAAAGCGTTATAAGTAAGCTAACAAACTTAATGCTGGAATCAGGCGTAAATTAACACAGTTGCGCCACCTTGTGGACGGAGTGATAATTCACATACACGGGTTTTTAGTGTAGCGCGTATTTTCAAAATCTTCAGTTACTCATGGAAATAAATTTTGTTTGCTACATTTATTACAAAAAAACGGCGTAGCGAGAGGTGTATCCTGACGCACTTGACACCACGAAGTTTTCTTCGCCTTATCAGAAGCACTTCAGTTATTAATCAAGGTGAAAAAAACTTTACAATTTTAGTGGTGTCAGTAAGAAAACAGTTAGGTATCTACCTGTAGTTCACACTCTATCCGCTACGTGACGCATGACCTTGATTGATGTGACCTCGATTTTAATCTTGCGGCTACTTCTCCCATTTAACATAGGACGCTTACTTATATCGCTTTGAATCATATGGTCGGAGTCGGATCGACTCCTTTCGGGCGTTCTAGTGTTAAGGATTTGTCAGTTCCGCTTTATTAGTAGTTCCATGGTCCAGAGCATTCGGAATCCTGGTTTACGCAGAGAAACTTGGCCACATTGTATCTGACCCTACATAACTATGTGATCCTGAATAGTCTTTTATTGACCTATACTTCCTACATGATTGTACGTACACGCGGTAGCGAATCACAGGTACATATATAGATTTTTGGATTGAGAATCCGATAGAGTTCGTATACAATATGTATTCAGTCGGTTAAAAAATAACTTTAGTAGTAGAAGATAAAAGTATAAAAAAAGCGTTTTCGTGCGAACGTCTTTATTATATAACATTTTCAACGAAGTTATAATTGTGTTCTGATGTGTTCACTCTAAAAAAATTTTTACATTTTCTACTGAAATTAATTACTGATACAAAGATATACTTTATTGTTTAAAAGTTGAACTTGCTTACAGTATTCAGAAATTCTCTTAAGGGTTTAGAAATAGAATAAGTTAAAATACCTTTATTTTCATTTATGAATCTTCGTAATATATTTCGTTTTTTTTATTTGCTGTCACATACTCGTATAGTCGTTAAAAATAAAACTCATAATGAGAAAAAAAATGCATATTAAATATCAAAACATGTAACTTTTTTTATTTATGTGCTCTTTGTAAATTTAGAATTACATTTCACAAATTATAAAATAACTATAAATCGAGCGAAAGAGTATATTTTTTTTATACGAATATTCTTAATATCTTTTCATAACCTTCCAGTTTCATTTAACGTGAAATTATGTTTAAATAAAGACATTCTCTCTCATGAAAAATCAATCCGAATAATTTATGAATAAAGTATGAATAATTAGCAATAAAAAGTGGTGAATTAGGAAGCTTAATTATTTTTCATAATTAACAAAGAAAAAATTGTGAGATACTTAAGGGTTTAAGTTAAAAAAAAAAATGTGTTAAGATTTATTTTTTTTATCAGCCAATTAATTTCAGTAAGAAATTTTCTTGTTTTTCGGCGATATAGGACTAAGGGTCGAATTATTTTCCTGTTATGTAATAAAGTTCACTAGATAAAGAATAAATAAATATTATATGAATGGGCTATTGTTTAATGCTGTTTGATGCATTACATATTTTTTGTACTTATTCTGCATATTTTTGTAAAACACGAATTAATGACGGTTATTTTTACAACTGTGGGTCACATTTCTAACAAAGTCGAAATTTAAAAGGATTAGAGAGCATTTACTTTTTATAAGTATCTACTACTCCAAATTTCAAGTTTCTAGCTCCTTCAGTGTAAGAAAAATCGAAATTTAGGACGTATTTGGCTCATGCAACACCAGTTGGTGGTGTCACCGACATAAATTATAGCCTGTGTTGGAGGAAGGACTACTACTATCAATTTACAACATTACTTTTTAAATGGGTTTGTTATTTCCTGAGATTGCATAGAAGTTATACTTTAGAACGTTTACAGAAGGCTATTCGTTTATTCTCTTATTATTTTCCTCTTTTTAAATTTCCTTTTTTTAGAAACTAATCTTATAGTGAATTTATGTCATACAGGCATGAGAGAGCTCCGACCAAAATGACCGATTGCTACCACTAAATTTTAATAGTATTTCTCGCCGTTTTTAATGACAAAATTTCTGAGATTTAATAAAGTTATTAATATTTAGTGGTGGAAATCAACCATTTTGGGATTGAGGGCTCTCATCCCTGGCCATATAAGTGAATACCATGCAAAAATTAAAGTTTCTGGGCCCTTAAGAAATACAAAAGTTACATTTTTTGAACGTCTTTTTCTCCTACACCTCCTTAGGAGTGGTGGTATCGACATAAAATATAGCCTATGTTTGAGCATGGACTGTCACCCTCAATTTGCTACCATTACATTTGAAATTGGTTCGTTAGTTCAAGAGATTACCCCATACAAATAAGAAAATGCACACACAAAATTTACCTCTTTATTATATTAGCATAGATTTCACCGAACGAATATTGATTATAAAGACATTTTTTCGTCTATGTTTTAATACAATAAATATTCATTGCACATTCATAAGTTTACTTCGTTATTTTAAAGTTTAACATATAAGTTTCAGAAATATACATTGAAATAGAAAATAATTTATAAATTATAAAATATTACAGTCTATGAACGGTTTTGCCATTTAAATCGAGTACCAAAGACACAAAATAATTCTTTTCAAATTTTATAATTCGCCTGAAAAACTACAATTACAAGCAATAGTACATTTTTTATGGTTTTCCAGCATTGATCTTTTAAATTCATATTAAGATAATATTAATGTAGAAAACCAAGAAAATATGTAGGAAATTTCTAATAGTTATGTGCATTTAACAGCAATATATACAGTAATATTCGTAATATTTAATCGATTTTAAATATATCTTAGCGACTACTTTCAATTACAAAAATTAATAGCATTATTTTATTAAACGTCTCTGCATTTAATCATCATTGAAATCAAAGGGGTCGTACTTGTCCTGAAATTTCAAGATCAGGAAATTCCTCGTTACCTGTATTTTCTTATGGAATATGCCTTCTTAGGTGGAATTTTGCGCTTTTAACCTCCATTTATTTTTTTCATAAAAAATGCTGATATTTGTCCTGAAAAATCCCTCGAAGTGTTTATAAAATTTTGTAGTATCAATCTATTTCAAACTATTCTTCTTCGCTTTGTATATCTTAATTACTATCACGTCAGAAATATAGAAACGGAGCTATGTACTGAAATTTTCTCATATTTTAATTACGGTGGCTTCGTGGATGAAGAAAAAACGTTTGCATAAATAAATTTGTTCTATTAGTAGGGTTCGCACATTTTACCACTAAATTTTAACAGTATTTTCAAAGTATTTCACAGCAGAAAAATACCGCAAAATCTGTGAATAAAGGCGGTGTTTGCGAATTCCGTATTTTAAAAATTAAATGCAAATTTTCTTATCATTAATAGTGGTGCCACAGTCCTTGGAAATTCCAAGGAGTGTGCGAACCTTGATTAGAAATCTATGTATTCACGCCTGTTTTTATAAATTATTGGGTCGTTCGGAATGTCGTATCCGTTTCGGAAAATCAATTCGTACCGGAAAATTCTGCCCGGTAATTATTAGACATTAAATATCGGAATCAATTTCTAATAATTAAATGACAGAAATTTCCTGTACAAATTGATTTTCCCAACT
The DNA here is from genome assembly GCA_963932465.1 of Maratus speciosus. Taxonomy (NCBI): domain Eukaryota; kingdom Metazoa; phylum Arthropoda; class Arachnida; order Araneae; family Salticidae; genus Maratus; species Maratus speciosus. Next base: position 237,266,083 of record OZ010794.1, on the reverse strand, counting down.
GGAAACGACTTTCCGAAAGACCCAATATATTTCTTTCAGATCTAATCCTTAACCCCTTGGGGACGAGCGACACGTATACGTGCCGCAAACAGGCTCAATGATCGTTCTTTATCCTCAGAAGTAAAATTTTACTGTAAAAATTGCCTTATTTAAACCGAGCATTTTCCCGATTTGAAAAGGCACAAACTTCTATTTTTTAAAAGCGGTAGCAAAATAATAAACATTTCGTAAAAGGCTCCCGTCGCGAAAGGGTTAACCCTCGAATTAAATTATGGTGGATAATTCAAATTGCTTATTGGCACCACTTTTATGAAAATGAAATATTCGACTTATTTAATGACAGTAAAAACGATACCAAAATATACCCAATTTCACTATTTTATAAAACTGGTGAGAATCAAACAATTTGAGTAAAAGACACAGCCCATGAATATGACGGGAGCGAGAATTAGGGGCTAAAGAAAAGAAAAACCTCACTTTTTATTCGAGAAATTGTAACTATTATATTGATATTAATATTTCTTGCCGAATGAGGAATTTTTAGTTGACGACTGACGAATCTAAAAGAAAATACACTAGCCGGATGTGCCAATACCAAAACTTTATTCTATCTCACACATGTTAATAGTTGAAAATTCACCATCACAATACCAAACTTAAATGACAATTTATGCACATCATCAGGATTTAACCCTTTAATTCTCGCTCCCGTCATATTCTCGGGCTGTGTCTTGTACTCAAATCGTTTGATTCCCACCAGTTTTATAAAACAGTGAAATTGGGTATATTTTGGTATCGTTTTTAGTGTCATTAAATAAGGTGAATATTCCTTTTTTATAAAAGTGGTGCCAATAAGCAATTTGAATTTTTCAACCGTAATTTAATTTGAGCGTTAAGGGGTTAAAAGTATAGGTTGATTGTTTTGTATGCAATTCAAAAGAACATACAAGAATCGCATCTTTCAAACAAATCATTGAATTTCTGAACCCTCCCTCTTAGGTGTCTGCAACCGAAATTCCCAACAAAAACAGCATAAAAGTTATACCTGTCGCGTTGCATGTACCCGAGCCTAAAAAGGCTTTATTTATGTAAAAGTATAATATAATATAAAGTTAGATCAAATTCCGTGCATTTCTTTTTGATATCCAGCTGTCGCAAAAATCGTGAAAAACGTAGTATAGGAGCGCCACCTGTTCGCCGATTAACGATTAAACCTAATAAGCAAAAACTTATGTGAAAGTCTTAGTGAATCTGAAGTTTGATGAAATCTTTTAATTAGTGTTTGAGATAGAGCTATTGAGATAATCATGGAAAACGCAGCATAGCAGCGCAACCTGTTGGGCGATTTACACTAAAACATAATCAGCACCTACATATATCAGGGTATACCCGAATCTGAAGTTTAGTGAAAACCCGTGCATTACTTCTTGAGATATAGCTATTTCGTAAATCGTGAAAATGCAACCTTGCAGCACCATCTGTTTGGCGATTTGTACCTTTAACTATTCAGTACCAGTTTATGTCAAAGTCTAGCTGAATCTAAAGTTTTATGGAATTCCGTGCATTCAAAACGAAATAAAATCTTTAAAATGTAACTTTTTTACCAGTTTCTGCGTCTACAACAATTATAAAAGGGTGAACTAATGGGAAATTTTAAATCCGTAATATCTCTCTTATGTCGTAAGTAAGATTAATATAAACAACCCGATTTTACCAACAAGATTATATCAATTCAATTGTATTTTCAAATACACCGGTAAATCTTAAAAGAAACTAATTATAGAAAAATCAATCAATCTACGTTATTGTTGTTAAATAATCTACGTAAATCATTCAAGTAATTAGGTCGGCATCTTTAGCCGCTTAACCCCTTGAGGGGCGGTGGGATATATCTGATCCCACCTACGATTAATGAAGATTCGAACCAGAAAAATTTTATGAAATTTTACTTTTCTAACTTTGGTGGAAAAAAGGTCGTTAAATTGCTTTTCCTTATTTTGAAATATTTTTTTCTAAATTTCCGGTGGGAATTCGGCATTTCACAAACGCAATTGCTTTCCCCTCAAGGGGATATGCTAATTTTACAGCAAATAGGAAAGATTCCTTATTTTGGCTATAGGCATATATAATAAATATATCAACCTACCTAAGATTCCTCCTTCAGCCGCATAGTTTGAACATCAGCAAAAAGCAATAAAAAATGTTAGGCTAGAAAAGAACCAAATAAATATCTGCAAGCTATATGCACTGAAAAAAAATGTAAAAATCCATTTCTGAACATTTAGTACTCCAAACAAAGCAAAATAAAAAGTATGGAATTTCGTTGTGCCTAAATGAGCCTTTAAAGCGACAATGACTTGTTCTTAAATATTAACGCAAGATCTCTTATAAAAATGCTATATAATCAGGCAATAGGACAAGAGGTTTATGAAGACTGGTAATCTACTGCATAAAAGGGGCGCTGGTCAGCGAAACTAAAGGATGTGGAACATTTTCGAAGTTTTCAACGAAGTCATTTTAAGGCGAATGTCACAGTTACCGGTACCATACATGACTGTAATAGTTCTTGAATCTAACTGACTGCAAATTTCTATTGTGGGAGTGGGTCACGGTTGCAAATATAAGTTTGGAACACAGTGTATATTCATTTGATAATTCCAAATTTATAAGAGATAAACTGTCCTTTTAGACCAGGGGTATCAAACTGTAGCCCGCCGGATACCACTAAAATTTTAAAGAAATAGTCGACAAGTTGAATCGCACCAATTCGACGATTAGACAAGGCAAAGATAACTGTAAACTTTTAGTGGTATCCGGCGGGCCACAGTTTGACACACCTGTTTTAGACAGTTCTTACTGACTGTTTTTTTTAGAATCGGATGTGCAACGTGTATTTGTATATGGAATTACATCGTTATGACAGTAATACTATTATACACCATGCTAAAATGTTAAAACACTAGGTCACATAAATTTAAAAATAAAATAAAACATTTTTTTTATATATATACTGCATAAAAATATAAAACCAAGTGTGCAATATCAGCTGTTGAAACTCTACCGTTGAGGGTTTATTTAGTTATAAGTTACATAACCCCTTAACGCTCGAATTAAATTACTGTTGAAAAATTCAAATAGTTTATTGGCACCACTTTTAAGAAAAAGAAATATTCACTTTATTTAATGACAGAAAAAACGATGCTAAAATATAGCCAATTTCATTATTTTATAAAACTGGCGGGAATCAAACAATTTGAGTAAAAGACACAGTCCGAGAATATGACGGGAGCGAGAATTAAGGGTAATTCTCAAATGTAATTTACCCGTAAGTGTCTGCATTCTTAAAAATCAGGAGTTTCAAACTGTCTCCCGCCGGATATCAGTATTTTTTTAAATAAATGAATGAATGAATAAATGAACTCTTTGAATCGTAGATAGTCGAGGAAAAAATAAATTTGTTTGTAAATTGTATCTCAGTTTAATGGTTGTTTATGCGTTTTAAAATAATTTTCAAGCATAAAATATACTATTAAATATATCTCTGTTGCGTGCGACCACTTACAAAAAATAAATCCGCTTGCACTTAAAGTGCTATAAATAGCTCAGAGTTTGATTCCCGATTATACTCTACAATGAAAATAAAATTTCATCAATAAAAAAATAAAAAAAAATAAAAATTTATATTATTAATGTAACACAAATTTAACAGACATGTAATCGAACTATGCGCTTAAAACGCCGAAATAGACAATATGAAATTATCATTTTTAATAAATCTCAAATCTTTATTTGAATACATTATTGATATTTTTTTTATATAAAATGCTTTCTGGCGTTATTAACGGGCAATCTAAAATTGCGTAATAGAAATGAAAAAAAATATTAGAGTTAGAAAAATATGGTTTTGACCTATGTTCTGCTACCGAAAAGTCCACATTGGATCGCCTAGTATTTATAATGACTGAACTTTCAAACACGACATAAATTGCTCTAAGTGACAGCTCCTTTGGACCAATGAGCACAGCAATTCTTAAGAAAGATAAACATTAGAATTTCCGTATAACTACAGAGTATGTGGCAACTGTTGTAAAGCAACCTAGGTTCGTGACAGCATAACATATTTCAGTTTCCAAAATTTTGAAATGGGTGTGAAAGGAAAAAAAAATATATCAGTTTGAATTATTCCCAGTATCATCCAATTCAAGCATTACAGGGTGTAATGGTTGAATCACATAATCCTGGGTCACAAACTGTATCTTTTATCATAATTTCTGCACTGTTTACCAATCCAGAGATTAGTACGTAAGATAACTCTGCATGCAATAACTAAGTAAAATACAGCCAGAATCCCAGATGCGCGTTGATATTCCCTCCATCTTCCTATATGAATACCGTGGTTTTGAAATAATTTTGTCACCAATTATCTTGATTTACGAAGTATTTCCCGATTGTGTTACTTATCTTGCTTTTTTGAGGGAAAGGGTGTTTTCCATGTTGAAAGCTCTCGTTTTGGATTTAAGGCAGTATAATTTTGGACCAAAGTATAACGCATGAGTCGTGCTACTTATTATCTGTGCACACGGAAAGTGAATAATGGGTCTCTCGATACTGTATTTGCCGATTTTTTTTTGTCCCATATACTCATAAGGTAAAGCTTTTTAGGTGCGTTCGTAATTATATAAGAATGTGGCACCTATAGTCGTCGTTCAGTCTGTCTGTCCGTCCGTCCGTCAGCATATATCCGCGTAAAAACTACACAACCGAATCGTTGGAAAATTAAAATATATAATTGTTGCCTAATTTTGTAGAGTCATTTCAAATTTTATGAAAATTGGATGTATAATTTAATTACAGCGACAGTCAAAAGTTTTCCGTTACATTACGGTCATGGGAAAAAATTGTTTCAAGTGCATTTTAATGATGTTACAGCCTATCGAAAGGTCTGAAATTTTAAATATATAATTGTTGCAAAATTTTGTCGAGTCTTTTCAAATTTTATGAAAATGAGATGTATAGTTTAATTACAGGGACAGTCAAAAGTTTTCCGATACATTACGGCCAATGGGAAAAATTATTTCAAGTGCATTTTAATGATGTTACAGCCTTTCGAACAGAATGAAATGGATATGCACTTATGAAGTGCACTAAAATATGCATTCAGTACACTATGCAGTGCAAAAAATATTTATAAAAGTAGTAATAGTACGAACGCACCTCATTTTCCACGTTTGAAGTGCAATATCCGACTTGTTTAAAATTATTAAATATCCTTCGTCTGTATCAAAGTGTCTTTTCTACATTTAACATCTATAAAGGGATGTGTTTCGCACGCTGTAGCTGTCTAACTTCTCAAAAGTGGTTAACATTAAGCATCGAAAAGGGTCAATTATATCTGCTTAACTTCTCGAGAATTTTGCTGAAGGGTAGAAACCGAACGACATACGATCATTTAAAAAATTTCATGCATATAATAGGAAATTCGACAAATGTTCAACTGTAGGTTTCATGTTGATTCACTGCCTAAATCAGCGAACAAATTAAAACACGCTGGTACTATTTGCGCGAAGTGAATTGATTTGTCCTCCACATTAATTTTTAAAATAATCGGTAGCGTTGTAAGGCATTGTTTCTATGGTTTTGTATGATTTACATGGACTCATATATGACTGCCTTTCATTTGACAGATTCATCATTCTAGTAGGAGAGCTGTTGAACATTTTTGAGTAGGTATTTGAGGCACCCTGAAAATTTGTGCAACACTTCTTTTGTAATGCCTGAATACAAAATCGAATGTCTGGCTGAAGGATCGTGGCCCAAAAACTGTGCCATACACGTGTCAAGTGCCATTTGGCACTTGACAGTGTCTGGCACAGCTTTTGTGCCGGCTAAAGTGTCTGTCATTTTCAAAATATTTTTTTCTAAGCATAAATATTATTCTGCCTCAATCTCAGCGTGCCTCAAATACCTTTTTTGGGTAGTCATAAAATGGCACTTGACACGTGTCTGGCACAGTTTTTGGGCCACGATCCTTCAACCAGACATTCGATTTTGTATTCAGCCATTACAAAAGAAGTGTTGCACAAATTTTCAGGGTGCCTCAAATACCTTCCCTGAAATGTTTAACAGCTCTTGGACTATTCGCCAAATTCATCATGACGTATGGTATATATTACAGTAAAATAAATATTTAAAAAGAACGAATTTAAAGCAAAGAAACGGATTCTTATACGCCTGCAAAGTAATTGTGCATTAGAAATAATTGCGAAATTTAATTTTAATAGTAGTAGCAGCGTATATTCTCACCATGTTGCAAAATGGAGTTATGAATAAAGAGGAGGAGACAATAGTGTGTTGTCTACCAGATGCGAGTGAAGTAACTGATAATGTTGTCACAATATGGCGGATGTTTTTTTTTTTGTATCGGTAAACAGTTTCTGATAACCGGCGAAGCAAATCTACAATAGAAAATTTTACTTTATTTTAGCAGGCTTTTCATTAAAAATGTCTGTCACTAATATGAATAAAATTTCTATTTTTTTCTGGTGACAGTTTGACCCTGTATTATAATCATTTCCATTGACACTGTCAGGAGGTTGTGTAAGTTGACACAATATGGCGGAAAAGCAGGGCCTGACAACCGACGAAGTAATTTTCATAAGTAAAAATGAATAGCTGTTTTTGCCAATATTTTTGAGCGAAGTTTTGCGTAAAAAATGTCTCTAAATTAGGAGAAAATATCTATTTAACCCATTAATGCCGAGTTTGTTTTACACATTTTTAATACCTAGGTATCAGTTGACACCAGTTTTCCCATATTGTAATTTTAACTTGTTTGATCTCTCGAAGTTTGAGGTTATGTAATATGAAAATTTCCTTAGTAAAATACTGGTTTTCATATTTAAATTGTTCGTATTACCTAAATGGCATATTTCCGTACCAACCGGCGTTAATGGGTTAAGCTTACTGGTGGAAGTTTGAGTCGGCGGTGATCAACCCCCTGCGAGAGCGGTTACAGTTGAATCTTCACTATTTTAAGGCTATGTCAGTTCATCTTTATTAATAGTTTCATGTGTTACACCTTTCTTTCTGTAACCTTAAAACGCTATCACGCCTACTATTTGAGTAAATCTTTAACCAATGAATCTCAGCAATTGTTGTTAAAAAATTGCAATAGGATAATATGTTGATCTTGAATCCTTAACATAATTTTTTCTCGACGCACATTGGAAATGACTGACCGGTGCACCTGGAATACACGTAACAACAAATAATCGAAAATCAAGGTGAGCTACCGTAATGTCTACACAATGAGTTACATGAAACACATAACATTCTGCCATGGTGATATCTTCTCTTATATCAAGAAAAAATTCATTCAGTGCCAAAAGCTTCGTCTGTTCTTAATATTTGATTGAGCATTCATTGACTTTGAAAAAAATCCCTAAAATTCGACAAACATCTCTTTTTTATGAATACTGATATATTTTCCAGATTAAAGTGAGCTACAATCAGTTGTAAATATGAAACCTATCAGGAACAATTGTTTTATTTAATATTGCATTTCAAAACAATACCATCGTTGAATTATGTACAATAAGTTTATATAATTATAGAAATATTGTTACCAAAAAAATCGTTCTCATTATTATCTTGAATAATTTAAATTTTTTCCATTTATAGATTTTACGTTATCTATATACGAGACTTTTTAAAGAAAAAATTCATTCAGTGTCTACCTTTAAGACTGTTCTTAATATTTGATGGGGATTTAACACTCACTTATTTTGAGACTCAAATCCCTAAAATTTCACAAACCTTTCTTTTTTTGATAGTATTTAACCATGTTCCAAAGTAATGTGATTTACGATCAGTTGTAAATGTGATACTTATTTGGATTAATTGTTTTATTTAGAATTTTATTTCAAAACAATACTATCCTTGATTTAACTGCAATTTGTTTATTTTATATTTAAAATATTATTACTAAAAAAAATCTTTCGCATTATAATCTCGAATAACTAAAAATTTCTTCATTACCTCCTATTATCAATATATAACGCTTTTAAAGTATAAGAAGAAATTTTGGAAATACTATGATGAATTTCACTATACAGTCTGGTTTTCTTCTTTGTTAAAAAAGACTTAGCTGATAATAAAAGATTATACTACAAAAGAAATTTTTATACAATAGCCTTTTTTAAGATACCCTAAATGCAAACACGCATCGTTATTTTCATTCCAGAAAAAAAGTTCTATTAATTTTCTTATTCATTACAAAATCGTTAGACTGAGATCGTTCTTTTTTCGATATATTCTAAGAAATGGACGGTTAAAACTTTTACATTTTAAAATTTGTACTGAATGGTTCTTTTCTCATGGACTTTTCAGATATTTTATATAAAAGGGATCTCAATGTACAATAAAAACCCATCTATTTTATCATTTCCCTTAGAATAATTTTAATCCAAGATATTTTGTTTTCACAGAGAGCGTTTTGTCACTCAAAATACCCCGATCAACTCCGAACGCTTACTCCTTTTGGGATTTTTTTTTTTTTTTTTTGGGGGGGGGGGGGGGCGTTAGGGAGAAGGGTTTTGAAATTGAAATTTAGATATATACTCATTCAGAATGTCATTTTATGTGTCGACTGTCGCGTTGAATCCAATAAAACTAGAAATAAGTTTATGTAACTCACAGTTTTTGTGTTAAATGGCTTTATATGGAAAAAAAATAAATTTTCTTTTATATATTTTTTTATTAGAATTACTAAAAATCTGTACTATATGGGGGATCAAATAGAAAAGCTCTTTTGAGATATTGATCCATTGGTTCTTTATTTCGAGAATGACGAATGCTATAGACAAGACTAGCGTTGCACCCAACTTTCGGTATCCACACAGATCAAGAAAGCTGTAAGAATAAAAGCGGTTTTACGTATCGGAAATAACAAAATAGCTTTCATTTTCCAATCTCCATTTTTCAGGTTTGAATTCAATTCCAAGACACGTGTGTACGTGGTTATTAACCCTATCGAACTGTGGATTTCCTACATTTAACAATAGAACCGCCTTTAGGTGTCTTTTGGACCCCTGCCAAAATTGACAATTGTCGATTCGAACCAGACATTCTTTCATAAGATATGTTACATGTATGAAGCACAAATGTACGCTAATTAATTTAACAGGGTAATTTTAACTATTTTTTTAATCTGGCTTGTAGGCTAATTCAATTTGAAATGTAGGCTAATTAACAGTTTTTAATAAAAACGCTGGTGTGAAACACTTTTTTATAAAAATTGAGTAAAACAGCTGGCGGTTCTAGTGTTAAAATGGAAGGTAAACAATTATACTAATAACCATCTAATAAAATTTCACTTGAGAAAGCTTAATAAATGCCGAAAAGTTTAATGCCTTTTAACAGCTATGAGTACGTTATGCATATTTCTTTAACTAAAAATGAATAAAGCATCTTGTAAACCTGGACGTTATACTGAAATTCGAACTTCGTGTGGTTAGCAAAAAATGGCCTTCTGGAAAAAAAATATATGATATTGGTTTATTAAACGAAAGGACGTCGGAGTATTGTGAAATAAATTTTGAATTTGTCTCTTTTCTTTAAACACTTAATCTGTATTTATAGAATGGACAGAAAATCAAGCAACTTACACTGTTAAAAATCTGCAGCTTTTGCTGCATAGTCACCCCGCCGCCTTTATAGAATATATCTATTGCGATAAATGAAAATGCTCCATTATATAGTCAAACAATCGTTTTCTATAAAAACGGTGGAGTGATTATGCAGCAAAAGCTACAGATTTTTAACAGTGTAATGCTTCCTGATTGTGTATTTTATACCAGTGATAGATTTCCTGCGCTATGCATAATGCCATGCTGCATGAAGTGTTCTGCATGGTTCGAAGAACTAAAAGCAGAATAACGAATACATTTCTTGCAAAAATGTTACTCACTGTGAGTCATTTCACCACCATCTGATCTAGCATGAAAGTGTTGTTCTCTGTATTCACCAGAGCGCGTCTTCCAGTGTACCTCATGTTCCAGTCAAAACATTTCAATATTTCACAGATTTACTTCAATGCACCAGTCGTATATGTCTTTAGAGTCACCGCTAAGGTCGCTATGTATATGCGAGGTATCCATCTCCAAATCGGTTTGTCAATAAATAAAATTCACATTTTGTTCATAATATCGCAAAATATGTAATTTAATGTTTTTTCACACTTAAATGCGCGATTTTTTATTCTGTTTCGAAAAAATATATATGATTCTCCAAAAGGTTTATTACACGGGAAAAATAATGAAAAAAAAATCAGACAATATTTCATATGATACGTCAATCATTTCTCCTGTTGCACATCTGAAATACAAGTGAAAGCTACCGTCGTGTGGCTGTTTTACGCTAAAAGATTGCAAATTAGTAAATATTTTAATAAGTATGTCTCCAAATACCTTAATTTATATAATTATTTATTTTATAAAACTTGACCTTTAAGGTTAGTTGGGGAAACTAGGCCATGATTTTACAATGTGACTCTGGAGCTTCTGGCAATTCAGGTTCAAAAGGCTAATGCTCATTTGAATTAAAGTCTGAAACTGTAGATGTGTTCAGTTAGGTTCCCTCTATCAGACAGAAATGCTCAAAATTACATTTTAATATCTAAAAATATAAAAATATGTATATTTCATTCTTCTTTCCTCATGGGTCCAGTTGCCCCATAAAAATGGGATAAGTGGATCAGGAGAGTCTATGTTCCACATACGTTTATTTATTTTTTTTTTTTCATATAGGATATCAGTTCCTGTTTAAAAAAGTGTAAACAACTTAAAAAAAATATATAAACCAGGTAGATCATGTAAATTATATAACAACTAGAGAGATAATATATAAGAGAAATTATATAACAACTAAAGGGAAACCTTTGCTGTCAATATGTTTGAAGAAAGCATTAAAAGTGCAATTTTGTTTGTAATGTACTTCCCTCTAGTATTATAAAAATACCGGTGGCAATTGTATTTATATTTCTGTTCTCGGCAATATGAAATATTCAATCATTGCTCCATGCTAGTTGCATGTAAAATCATTTTTCGAACGAATTTAAGATGAGGTACATTGAAAAAACGTGATTCTTTTTAAAAAAAAAATGCTTGCCTGGTTTTTATATTATTCTTTAAGCCATTATATTTAAAATACATTAATGTGATTAAAACCTTCGTATCCATAGTGAATAATTGCTTCAAATATCATTTTAAATTATCAGTATTTATAGACAAAAACCTATGGCAACTGTGAGACGTCCATAAATTGTATCATCGAACATATCAGATATTTCTTCATAATGTAGCATTTTTCAAAAGGAAAACAGACGAAAATTGACGGTGTAAAACTTTAGCTATCGTAACCTCAACAATGACGAACTTAATGCTGCTTATATCTTCTACGATGAATATTAGCAGTATTTCCACCAATAACAGTGTTCTTAAAGTAGCAATTCGCAATTTTTGGGTTCCGTCTACTTTTTAACCCCTTAATTCTCTCTCCCGTCATATTCACGGACTCCGTCTTTTACTCAGATTGTTTGATTCCCACCAGTTTTATAAAATAGTGAAATTGACTTTATTTTAGTATCGATTTACCTGTCATTAAATAAGGTGAATATTTATTTTTCACAAAAGTGGTGCCAATAAGCAATTTGAATTTTTTAACAGCAAATTAATTCGAGCGTGAAGGGGTTAAAATACTTAGAAAGGATTACGAGCCAAATATGCAATATTTCGCTTAAGTTTAATGTTTTCAGCCTGCCTTAAAAAATAACCGTGTTTATAGAGCAGACGAAGCCAGTGAGAAACAATAGAAAATGTTACACATTTTACGTGTGAAAAAGTTTACTGTACGATTCTACACCGCAAATCTTTAAATATATATATATATATATATATATATATAATACCAAAAACACATACTATACATCCAATCCCAAAAACTCCTGAACTACAAAGGAAAATTAACACAATAACCATGGAAAAATATTACTAATAAAACCATGAACCAAAAGAAAACATCCAATGGAGACAGACTGCAAGGCTAAAGAATTGCATGCTGGGTTATACCGGTAATTATTCATGAAACTTCCTCCACGTCTGTCGGGACCAAACTGACCAAAGAAAGCTTTAAACAGGCCATACAAAGCAGCAACCCAATTCGAAAAGCACGACGCATCCAGACATAAATCCTTATAAAGCCTACAATTATTTGGCGTGGTTTTTAATTGCCAAAAGTAAAGCATCGCAGTAATCTTTATCCCTGACGAAATTATTTGTCAAACTATTTAACAAACTAATAGGATAATTCTGAACCATTGCATCTTGATAGAGATTTATAATGTCATTTATTATACTATTATGATTAGAATTTAACTTCACTATCCTTATTAAACTATTGATAATGATATTTCTGAAAATGGAAATATGTACATTGGAATTAAAATTTAAAATCTTTATTCTTTCAAATTTGTAATCCTTTTTCTTATCATAAATGCAAGTACTCAAACCACCCCTCTCAATGTCGATAGTGAGATCTAAATAATTTACATGTTTTTCGTCATATGAAGTTTTCTTTAATGTCAAACCTTGGGAATAGTAGTCCAAATTTAAATCGCTATTGGAATCGTTAATCCTTACCAACAACACATCATCAATATATCTAAAACTTGAAAAATCCTTATTTAATGTTTCATTAACCTCGTATAAAAATAAATAAATATCTGCAAGTACCGAACTGCAACTACCCCCCATAGGTATACCCCTTATCTGCTGAAACACATGCTTACCATCGAATAAATAATTTTCATTAAGTACAAAGTTAAATAAATTTGTTAAATGACCCAAATTTTGACCCAAAATATTGTACCGATTGAAAAAGTCAAAAATTTTATTTTTAACATCAGTTAAATCAATACTATTATATAAATCTTCAAAATCATAAACATATAAACCTTTAATATTACTCAAACCTTTCAATTCATTAAGTAACTCAAAACTATTTTTTATAATACATGTGTAATTTTGTTTTAATGCCACTTCAAATAAACTCTGCAAAATATCTAAAAACTTTCTATTAGCAACTTCCAAATAAGTGCCAAAACTACATGTAATTGTACGAAAGGCAATGGGATCCTTATGAAATTTAGGAACCAAAACCATATAAGGCAATTCCTTACTACGTTGTGTGTATTTTAACCTTTTGTAAAAAGCACCAATTCTACTTTCTGTCTCTTTATACTGGTATTTAACATCCTGTAATTATGTGTATTACATAGCTGCCAACTTGTACGGATTTTTGCTACCACTAAAATTTAATAGAAAATTTTTCCTAATTCAATCGCCGAATTACAGTGAATTTTGATAATTAAATAAGGCAGAAATTTCTGTTAAATTTTAGTGGTATTAAAAATCCGTACAAGTTGGCAGCTAGTGTATTATTATAACATTGTCTTAATTGATTACAGTATAGCTTTTTACAAATAACTGCAAAGTTTGTATTTGCCTTATCAATATATGTTATAAGAAAATGACTCTGTAAATCCTTAATAGTATCTTTTAATTATTTATATTCTTCTAAGGAAATCCCCCCCCCCGTTTTACCGCAGTAAATTGAACTCAAATCCTTCAATATATTATGTTTCCATTCCAGAAAAGTTATTTCCGGTAAACAAAATTTGTTCATTAGTTTATGGGTAATTCCACGAGCACTTGTCGTGTAAGTCACATACTATGCTTATTGGCCACTGTTATTTTATAAAAGTTTGCTTCGCCTATTTCAATTAATGAGATACCTCCCATAAAATAAGTTACATTTTTCCGTTCTAAAATACTGGTAGCCAAAATAATTGTATGTGACTTACACGACAAGTGCTCGTGGAAATGCCCTTATGTGTAAACATATCGACATTGGTTTTTAATCGTTTTTTTTATAAAATCCTTAGTGTTTAATCTTTGAGTGTGTTCAAGAAGCACGCGCGTTACGCGCGCGAGCTCAGGAGACAGGAACATGGAGTGGGTCCATATCATGTATGGAATAACACGTAGTATGTTCAGGAACAGATCATGGATTTGATTAATTAAGGTGCTAATTATAAAGATATTTTGTTGCAAAAGGAACGTGTGCTGGATGGCCGAATGGATAAGGCAGTGAACTCGAGACTAGGGATTGTGGGTTCGAATCCCTCCAGTCCCACATTGTGTCACAATTTTTTTTTTTTGTTTTGTTTATTGGTTGTTTTATATTTTTCATAATGAATAAGATATTTTTGATGAAGATATATTTTTTATTTTTGTTATACAGAGGCACGTGTATTTTTATTATAATAATAAAATACTCATTTAAATGTGAGAAAATGAGGTATTTCGAGATGAAAGTTTTAGATCTGAACGCCTTTTAAATATTCAAAGTTTTGTTTCTAAGTGATTATATATGTAGTATGTATACGTATAATGATATAAACATTAAGCAAATCCAAATGAAAAAATAATATATATTGTGCGAAAATATCCTTTTGCACGTAGAATAATTCCTTTTTTTTTTTTTTTTTTTTTTTTTTTTTTTTTTTTTGAGTACTTTACGAGTGAATTTTTATCCAGACTAGGCTAGAAATCATATTCTACTTTGAACATTATAAAAATAAAATGTAATAGTTGTAAATTATTTTAACTAAAAATATCTGTACATATATTTTTTAAAGAGATAAAATATATAGGTCTGCTGCCTAGTTTGTAATGAATAAAGTATGATTAGAATGTTTATAAATTTTTTACTGAAAGTATAAGTAAGTATTTTGCTTATACTAACAGAATTTTGAATGCCATTTATTTCTCATGTTTTATGATGTATTTTGGTCTGTTATCCACACGGTATTAAAATATGCAATCATAAAATAAGAAATATATATATTAAAACCTACTCTGAAAAACTGTCTAACTAACAGTGCAAATTCCATTGAAATCCATCCAGTATAGTAGATTACAAACAAATCTCATATGTTGATATCAGAATCTTGGTTTACTAACAGCATTCTATTTATCACAGAAGATATAAATCAACTGATAAATCATTTTTAAATAAATAAAAAGAAAATTGTTAAAAAGTTAAAATTTTTAGATCACCAGTTGAATTCTTAAATTGTATCAATCAACCTACCAAACAAAGCACAACCAATAACACATAAGCAGAAAACGCACAATCACGTGATCAAATCGCCCACACAATTTTTTTGAGCAGCTCGCGCGGAGTTTGCGTGCGGTTGGTTAACTAATTTTAAATGCTAAATGGGCTAAAGTAGATAAAGAAGGTCACGTGATGTTTTTCCCGACTATTTTAGATTTTATCTGAGTGAACATAGGCATGTATTCCTGTTACGAAAACCATGTTTTGGAAGGATGAAGAAATATAGACCTTGGTTTTACCTTTTTTGAACCATAAAAATAATGAAATAATTGAATTATGTTAAAATTCCTTTCTTCGATAAGACCTACTCCATGGCATAAACTTCTGAGCGCGCGCGCGGCGCAAAGTGCACCTCTGAACACGCTCTTTGTAAACGAAACTTTGTGCCGAATTGCATATAATCCCTCAATGTTTTGTCCTTGACAATATATAAATTTCCAGTCAATACGTGACCATGATTCACATCCACATAATCACGATAATCTGGATCATTACAATGACACAAATTATCATTGCTTCTACCAATTTCTTTTGAAAAATTATTATAGTTAAAAACCATACGACCTAAAGGTTTATCGTATCTAAAAACCTTGAGAATTTCCATGTCCTTATCTGGAAGCAAATCATTGTATTTATTATATATATATATATATATATATATATATGCCAAATATTTTTAAAAAAGCTACCCAGTGATAGCAAATTCGTCCACCGAAACCGACCCCATGGTGTCAGTGGGATCCAACTTTGAAATCTTGAATAATAACCCCATTTTTATTCCAGATTCAGATTCTACAGACAAAAATACGTAACTTTGTATTTATCATTTTTTTTCGGATCCTCGTTGATCATGGTGTAATCGAGCAAATTCGACAGATACATATTTTGGTTTTCCCAACCAGGTTTTGACATCTCAAAATCTGATTGGCCAAAACTTTTGGTGTCAAAGTTGTCGTCTTTTGCGGGAATATTGTTTCTCGAAAACCATCAGTTGTTTCGATGGTGTTTAATTGTCTTTTTCTATAAAAATTAACCCCAAAAGGGGCGGTGATACCGTCACGGCATCACATAGCACCTTAACGCTCGAATTAAATTACGGTTGAAAATTCAAAGTGTTTATTGGCACCATTTTTATGAAATATACACCTTAGTAATGGCAGGAAAAACGACACTAAAATATAGCCAATTTCACTATTTTATAAAACTGGTGGGAATCAAACAATTTGAGTAAAAGACACAGCCCGAGAATATGACGGGAGCGAGAATTAAGGGGATAGTTTTAATACCTAATTGCCACATTGACACCAGATTTTTTTAATGAAAACTTCACTTTTATTAAATAAGCGAAAATATATCTTTACTTCTTTACAAATATATTTTCTTCTAAATACTGGTGTTATTCAATTATTGCAACAGTTTACAAATACAATTACCTTGTCCCTGAAAGGGTTAATCAGGGCTCGCACCGTTCCTAAAATTTTCGCACTTTGCTACCAGTATTTTAAGTAAGAATTCTTCGTGGTAGATTCCTTTAACATCTGTTATAGAACTATCCAACAAAGATTATCGTTTTAATTTAGTGGTAGCAAAGTGCGAAAATTTTAGGAACGCTGCGAGCCCTGGTTAATAGAAATAGATTAAATTAGTTTTCAATTTGCATTTTTTTATCCAGTCAATCGTTTCTAAATAATAACCTGCGCATTTTGATTTTTTAACTCCCAAACAGTTTTCCCGAGTGCCGCTCGGTCAAAAAGGGTTTGCAAACTTTGATACTAAAAGCTTCAGGATGCCACATAATTTTAACTGTAAACTGTGATTTCTCAAATGGCATACCTTTTTAGATTGTACAAAGCCATATGTTTTAGTAAAAAAACTTGTGCCGTGTCCTTATTTTAAATTTATTGTGTCAAACAAAACAGACAGTTAAGGAGTTAACCTGTAAATAGGCACTTCCCCTCCAGAACAGAAAAAGAATAATCTTCATTATTGTGGGGCGGGGTGTGTGATATTCTGCGTTTCGATGACTCCTGCTATTTTTTTTTTTAAATCATCTAATTTGGGGGAGGGGGGATTGATGCGAATTAATGGCTTTTTTATATTATCACTATAGAATAACAATTAGGGTAAAATATTAAAAAATATATAAAAAACCTTTTTCCGCGGGCTGATGAGGAAGTAGCGTAAATTTCAGGTGGGTGTGAGATTATAAGTTTTGATGAATGATTAGTCACTGCAGCTACAAAATAACATGCCGGGCCGAATTTTTTTCAGTAATTCCAATAAATGTAATATTTTTTTGTAAATTAATATATTTTTTCAATTTAACATTTTTTTCGTAATTTTTAACAATTGAAATTTTTTGATGTTTCAAACTTTTTTATTAAAAAAATAATTTAACTCTTTAACCCTTTCGGGACTTGTGATGCATTTATGCATCGTCAAAAGCTGCACTTTGAATTTGATTATCGTACTATTAAAAAATAAATAATAATATTTGACTTTTTAATTGGAGCATTTTTTGGCATTTAACAAGTAAAGGGAACTGTTTAAAAAACACGGTGCATTCCAAATAAAATTTGTGTAAGCAATGCAGTCTCAAAAGTGTTAAGCTGTAATGATTATTTTCTGTGGGAGACGACGTTCTAATTTTCATAACGGCAGTGCTGCCACAGCCGTCTATTTTTACTTTCTTCTATCTTTACAAGAAGAAAGTATTGGATTCATGAAAATTTTCGAATTCCAGTTTTCGACGGATTTACACGTTTTAGAGGTCAGAGAACCCGAAAAACATGTTTTTACAAAATGTCTGTCTGTGAGTCTGTCTGTCTGTGTGTCTGTGTGTGACACACATTTGTGGGCGTTCTATCTCAAGAACTAATGCACGGAATTTAATAAAAATTCATATTCAGTTAGTCCCTGATACAAAGTGATGCTGATTAGTTCTTGGTGCAAATCGCTCAACAGGTGGCGCTGCTATGCTGCATTTTTTATGATTTCCGAAATGGCTCTATCTCAAGAACTGATGCACGGATTTTCATGAAACTTCAGATTTAGTTAGTCCTTGATATGACTTGATGCTGATTAGGTGCTGGTGTAAATCGCTCAACAGGTGGCGCTGCTATGCTGCATTTTTATGATTTCCGCAATGACTCTATCTCAAGAACTAATGCACGGATTTTGATGAAACTTCAGATTCAGTTAGTCCTTGATATGACTTGATGCTGATTACGTGTTGGTGCAAATCTCTCAATAGGTGGCGCTGCTATGCTGCATTTTTTACGATTTCCGCAATGGCTCTATCTCAAGAACTAATGCACGGATTTTCATGAAACTTCAGATTCAGTTAGTCCTTGATATGACCATGGAACTATTAATAAAGAGGAACTGACACATCCTTAAAATAGTGAAGCTTAAACTGTAACCGTTTTCACAGGGGTCGATTACCGTCGAGTCAAACATCCACCAGTAAATTTAAATAGAAAATTTCTCCTTATTTAAAGGCATTTCTAAAGCAAAATTTTGGTCAAAAATAATGGCAAAAACATCTATTCATTTTTACTGATAGCACTTTACTTCGACGGTTGTCATGCCCTGCTTTTCCGCCATATTGTGACAACCTAGACAACCTCCTGTGAGTGTCAATGAAAATTATTATAAAACACGGTCGGACTGACACCAGAAAAAACAAACAGAAATCTTAATCATATCTGTGAGAGAAATTTTCATGAAAAAACCGCTAAAAATAATGTAAAATTTTCTATTCAAAATTTTCTGGTGGGAATTTGCTTCGTCGGTTATCAGAAACGGTTCATCTGATGCAAAAGAATTCATCCGCCATATTGTGACAACCTCCTCAGTTACTTCTCTCTCAACTGCTAGACACTACACTATATGTCTCCTCCTCTTTATTCATAACTCCATTGATATGACTTGATGCTGATTACGTGTTGGTGCAAATCTCTCAACAGGTGGCGCTGCTAAGCAGCATTTTGCACGATTCCCGCAATAGCTCTGTCTCAAAAACTAATGCACGGATTTTCATCTAACTTCAGATTTAGTTAGATGTTAACACAATTTGTTGCTGATTAGGTTTTGGTGTTAATCGTCTAATAGGTGGCGCCGCTAAGCTGGCATTTTCATGATTTTTGCAATAACACTATCTCAAAAACTAATGCACGGATTTTCTCCAAACTTCAGATTCAGTTAGACTTTGACGTAAGTGGTTGCTTGGTAGTTTTGTTTAACATAGGTTTTGGTGTAAAGCACCCAATAGGTGTCGTTGCTAGGCTGAATTTTGCTGGATTTACACGATTTCGGAGATAGCCATATCTAAGGAACTAATGCACGGAATTTCATATCTATAGAATCCTCATGATGGGCATAGATTGCCGTTTAATTTTGGTAGTGTGATAGCGAATTTTTAAGTATTAACATGCATGAGATAGAAGAAGGTTTTGGGATTGGTATATCCGACTAGTTTAATTCTATCTTGCACCACTTTTTCAAAACAAAAATCTTTCAAATACGCTTTGCTCACATGTGCAAGAGAAATACAGTACAAAATTTGTATTTTAAAAATAGTTGTGCGAATAGGATACAGAAATAGTCGTCTGTGGCAGCCCCGTAATGGAAGGATAATGTAGATTATTGTTTATTTATTTATTTATTATTACAATAAATTTAAAAATGTGACAAAATATATAAACATTAACATATTTGGCAGAACAAATTACAAACAAATCAATTTATTTCCTAAATTTTTTCAGCCCGAGAAGGAGCATTTATAAATATACAGTAGAACCTCGATTATCCGAAGTAATTGGGACCAACTATCTTTCGGAAAATCGAAATTTTCGGATAATCGAGAATGCTTCAATTTTAAGACTTAGGAGAAATATATGCAATATTTCGCATTATGGTAACAAGCGCTTAATAAAAATAAAACAATAGCAAAATAGAAACTAAAATAAATTACCTGAATTTTAATTTTGAAATTTTAAGTACCTTTTACATATATCACAAGGGTTTGAAAAAAAGTTTTGTCTATCACATTTTCGATTACCTTTGCTTTGTAGCTCTATCACGGAGTTTTTTAATATTATTATTTCACTAGTATCACTGTCTTTCTGCTGCTCCAGCAATGCCAAACCTTTTTCAAAACATTCAAAAGCTTCAAAATTGCTAATTTGTTCGTTTTCTTTGTTCTACTCCGCAGCTTACGGAGCTCAAGTTAAATTCAATGGATCGATAATATTTATATGTACTCGTAGTTCGGAAAGAACCGCTTGCAAAAAAGGAATATGGTAGTTAAAAAAAAAAAAGCTTTCAAAATTGATTTTGCACACAAGGAATGTGGCAGTAAAAAAAAAAAAAAAAAAAAAAAAAAAAAAAAAAAAAAAAAAATGATTTCGGTTAATCGAGAGTTTCGGATAAAAGAAGTTCTACTGTATTTCATTCAGTTAATTCTACGTTTAATGATAAATTTTCGCAACATATAAGTTAACCCTTTCCTGCACGGGAAATTTTTGTTGTAAAATGATGAAATGATTGACTGAGACTGGAATTTTAAAACGACTTTTTTTGGAAATTAAAAACATGTTGTTTTAACTATTCATTGTGAAAGCAAAATTTTACTAAAATATTCTTGGTGCCGTTCGTAAGTTTGGAATTAAAATTAGGTATCCCGACCCGGACACACTGTGCCGGAAAGGGTTAAACCAATTGAACATAAAAAAATAAACAATAATACGTTAAACACACTAAAAATTTATGTTCCTTTCAAAAGATATAGAAATAAATTGTTGACTTTTTTCATTTTTAGGTTGCAAATATTTGTATTGCAGCTTTTGTATTATGTTTATTATATGTGTGTACAAAATGATAGGACGCATGTTAATCATTAAAGAGGCAGATAAATTCCATTCCTAAAATGAAGAAATATTTGACTGACACCAGAATTTATAAACTGATTTTTCAGAAAATAAAAACCTACTTTTCTTCGCTTTCATTATAAAAGCAAAATTTTGTAAAATTATTCTTGGTGTCGTTTGTCAGTTTCGGAATTAAAATTAGATAGTCACGCCGTGTGACCACCGCCCTTGAAAGGGTTAAATACAAAAGAAATTTTTAAAAATCTGAAATCTATTTCTATTTGATTTGAAGGAAATCTAAATTTTTAGGGTATTTCAAGTATCATATTGTTTTAATTTTGTTTTTATCTTTTAATGCAATAGTCAAATTTGGTATCAGTGAGTAGCTTTTTTAAAAATATTTAATACGTATTTTCTCTTTTTTCAATCTGATATGTATTTCTCGAGTTATTCGACCGCTTCGAGACTTTTCGAACAACCTGTATTTTCGAAACAAAGCGATATAAGTAAGCGTACAATGCCAATACTGGAATCTGGAGTACAGTAAACTCTGTCTAAGGCGGAATCGATCGGGACTCAGAAAATTTTCCGTGGTAGACAATATTCCGGCTTATGCAAAAAAGCTGACCCTCACCCCCCCCCCCCCCCAAAAAAAAAAAAAAAAAAAAAAAAAATCCTCGAATTCGATGATTTTTGATTGTTTTTTCTGACTCGAAAATCGGTTGGAAACTGAATTTCGGAAATTCTGGAATTCTTTTGTCTTTATAGATAAATGAGAAACGCTATTCAATTTCTTAGTACTGCTGTAATACATGCGAATTGGGAGTTTACACACGCACACAAAAACTAACCCCCCCTCCCCCCAATAAAATTCGAGAATGAGACAGAACGCTATAACTTTGAATTTGAGTAAATCCTTAAATTATAATATATTGCACTTTCCAAAATATATATTTTGATAAATGCTCATTCTACTAGAAATATTAACTTTTAAATATAATTTTGCATATAAAAAATGGAACACGCATAAATTCCTTAAAATTTAAACAGTTCCTGTCCTTTTGAATTAACTTTTTCAAAGTGTTAGGAAATTTAACTAACATGCTCGACATTAAGTATTTGACTTATCTGTTTTAACCCTAGAACTACCGGAAATTTTACTCAAGTTTTATAAAAACATTCTACACCAGAATTTTTACTTAAAACTATTTAATTTGTTTATTTAACTTATTATTGTCTGATTTATACATTTAGTTTGTTTTGAAGAAATTTCTGGTTTGAATAAATATTTTGAATGTACATGTCGGGTCCATTGGACCCTTCTGGTAGACAGAGGGTTAAAGTTTAATAAACAAAATGCCTCTCATTTTTAAAATATCCTTTTTTCCGCCTTATGCAAAATTTTGGTTTCGGTGGGACCTTAAAATCCTTTCCGTTTCCGCGTTAGACAGATTCCGCCTTATGCAGCAAGAATTAATGTTATTTTCTATGGGTTCGCCGGGACTTGAAAAATTTTCCGCGGTAGACAGAATTCCGGCTTGCACAGAGTCCGCCTTAGACAGAATTTACTGTATATTGACACATCTGCGCCATCTAGTGGACGGAGTGAATAATGCAAATACGCGGATTTTCAGTATGACGTCATATATGACAGAATATCTACTATCTGCGCATCTCTTGCGCATATTTTCTGATTCTTTACTCACTTATCCCTTTCAGGGGATAGGCATTTCTGCTCAAAAAATTTTCAATTAATTAATTCGCACCGTAATTAACAAGCAAATTTATTTGAAAATAATCAACAGCTCTTTTTTCACGTGTATTATGGGATTGAAATTGCACTAAAATATTACTGGTGCCACTTGACAATTTAGACCTTAAAATTAACCGTTGCAGACTGCAAACGGCGCCCCTCAAAGGGTTAAGGAAGATGAACCTTGTTTCCCAGTTTTATTGCAAAATATTTTTTTTACAGTTTGTTTTGATAAAATTATGCACATTTTAAAAAAAAAATCGCAATATCATTTCAATTTCGGGAGAAAAGCACTAATGCTACGAAAGCATTACTGCCTTTAGCCCTTAAACTAAAATGACATTGCGACTTTTTTTAAAATACACATATTTTTATCAAAACAAGCTGTAACAAAAATATTTTGCAATATATCTGGCAAACAAGATTTATCTTCTGTGGGTAAGTAACAATCTGAAATTCGTAATAGAATTTTTAACAAGGATTCTCTAAATGGATTTGTCTGCTTCAAGAAGAAAACAAAATCTAATCTGGCGATTTTAGGAAAATTTTTGCAGTTATTGTCTGGACTCGCAAAATATTTAAACAAATACTAAATTAACAATACTTGCTCGGTTAATAGTACAACATTTAACGCATGCATTTTAAATTAAATGGATTCTGTATATAAAATAAAATGAATTTTAAATTAAATAAATGGACTATTTGTAATTTAAATAACATGAATACAATACGATCAAAAGAATATTGGAATAAGTTTTCGATGTATCGTCTGCGCTTGATAAACGAAGAAAAGGACTTAAAATTGAATATTTTATTTATTATTAAATTCTATACGTATTCTAAACCTTGATAAACATTCTATTTTCATCTGGAATAGAACCGTGTCTATCATTTTTTATAGCTTTAGCACATCAAGAATTGAGTAAAAAATAAGACTACAAAATTCAATCTTTACACAACTACACAACTTTACATTAACTACTTACTAATTTTTATGCGTCATTTTTCATTTCATTAAAAGAAAATAATTAAAATCGAGCGTATATAAATCAACAACATTTTATAATATATATCAAATAATATATATTTTTTAATAAATTAAACTTAAAATACGTAACTAACTTGATTTGCTCTTTGGAAAAGGACATATGAATTCTATAAGAAAAAGAATTTTCTTACAATTTCGAAAACTAGAGTTATTCGATGGCCAACATTTTGCCATTTTAACAAATAATATTAGTTCTAAAAAATAACTGTTTTTATTTAAATAATTATCTGTAATAAATAAGTCAAAAAACACGAATAAAAATTAATAGAACATTATTTTACTGTCAGAATATAAATGCTACAAAGAAATGAAAACACGATGTTGGCGCTTGCGCAGTTATTTCATAGATGTGCAATTAATAGATTATCTATTAAGAAGAAAACAGTTAGGCATCTTTCTGTTGTTTACTCCGTCCGCTACGTGGCGTGCGACCTTGATTGATGTAACCTCACCTTTAATCTTGCGGTTACCTCTCCCGTTTAAGATAAGACGCTTACCTATATCACTTTCTTTTCGAAATTTAACTACCTCTTTGCAGAAATAGTATATCTTGAGCGAAAAAGTTATTCTCAACATCACTTGTGAAATGGATCTTGCTTGTAATTTACTTCCCTGTAGTGTTATAAAAATACCGGTTTTAATTGTATTAATATTTCTCTTAACAACAATATGAAATATTTCATCATTGCTCCATGCTAGTTGCATGTACAATCATTTTTATAACGAATTTAAGAAGTGGTACATTGAAAAAACGTGCTTCTTTTTTTCAAAATTAAAAAAAAAGATGCCTGCCTGGTTTTTATATAATCGTTTGAGCCATTATATTTAAAATACATTAATGTGATTAAAATCTCCGTATCAATGGTAATTAATTGACTTAAATATCATTTTATCTTATCAGTATTTATAGACAAAATCCTATGACAAAAAGAGACGCCCATAAGTTCTATCTTTGAACATATCAGATGTTTCCTCATAATAAAACATTTTTCATAAGGGAAACGGACGAAAATACACCGTGTGAAACTTTAGCGATCGCGACATCAGCAATGACGAACATATAGCTGATTATATATCCTACGATGCATGAGCAGTATTTCCACCAATAAAAGTGTTCATAAAGTAGAAATTCTCAATTTTTGGGATTTCAACTACTACTTTTTTATGAAACTTAGTAAGGATTCCGAACTAAACGTTACAGGTGTTGCTAAAGTTTAAGGTGTTCATTCTGCCATAAAAATAATCGCGTTTCTTGCATGGAAGAACCGGGCAAGTAACAATAGTAAATATTACAGATTATATGTGTGATAAAGAGTTAATTGCCGGATTCACATCCGCAAACATTTAATTAATATTATTTAACTAGCTCTTACGACATATAGTATTTCTAGAGCGACAAAGAGTAATCAATTAAATAAACTCGCTTAATTGTGTTTGACATTTACTTTTCTGTAGTATTATAAATATACCGGTGTATCGTGTATTTATATTTCTCCTAATGATAATGTAAAATATTCGATCGTTACTTTTTACTAGCTCCATGAAAAATTATTTTTAGAACGATTGAGTAGTGAAACATTGAAATAACGTGCTTCTTTTTCAACACTTTTTTTTTAAAGACTGATTATTTTTACTTTCTTCTATCTTCAATAGAAGAAAGTACTATTGTAATCGAAATTTTTTTACTTCCAGTTTTGGACGGATTTACACGTTTTAGGGGTCAGAGATCCCAAAAATCATGTTTATACAATATGTCTGTCCGTCCGTGTGACCGTGTTTCGCTATTGTACAAACGAAAAGTGCATGAAGTTATGCACAGAATTGAACCAAATTTTCTGTGTATGTATATGGCTACAGCAAGCAGATCCTCCTTCAAATTAGAAATATTCCGCCATAATGGGCCGCTATAATAGCAATTCTTGTGCCATTTTCATTATTTTACCATCGAAAATTGTTTGATGTTATGCATGGAATTGAATCAAATATTTCGCTATGACCAATAGCTCCTCCCTGAATTTGAAAAAAAAAATCTGCCTGAAGGGGCTCTGTAATAGCGATGTCTGTATCATATTCATTATTGTACCATTGAAAAGTGTATGACGTTATGCATACAACTGAACCAAATTTTTTGTGTATGTTTTTGGCTATGGCCAGCATATACTCCTTTAATTTGGAAATATTCCGCCGGAAGAGGGTGCTTTAATAAAGACATCTGTGCCATTTTCATTATTCCCAGCAAACACAGAGTTATCGATAAGCAATCGGGCGACAGCCGCTTGCCACTACCGGCGGTATTGGTACGATACCGGTTGCCGCTACCGGTGCCGTATATTTTTTGATACGCCGCGCGAATGCGGCCCGATTCATGAGGCACGCAGCCGGTCCGGTATCGGCAGAAAACTATGCCGACAGCACGCCGATAGCTATCCATATGAATGCCGGCCGCAGCCCGACAACAGCACAAATTGAAAAAAAAATCAGCCATCGTGGAATGTGTATTTGGAAGGAATGTGTTTCAGCGTTGGGAGAGGCGGGGTTTGATCCATCGTACCCAGGGACAGGAAGTAGACGCCTTCTCCACTCAGCCACTGAGACTTGGTCAGGGGAGGATTATATGAGGTCATAAGGGGAAGACATATCGATAAGTATTGGTTGTCGTTGAAGGTAATGGTAGATGGGAAAATTTGAATTTTGAAGTGTTTTTATTTTATTTTTTATTTATTTATTTGTAATTGTCTTACGCGCGTGTATTTAAAAGTTAATTTAATATTTAAGTCAATGATATAAATACCTTAGTGAATTCGTTAGAGCAAACTAATTTAAGAATAATTAAGATACAGATATAATTAAGAATAATTAAGATATAGATATAATTAAGAATATATATATATATTTAAGAATAATTAACTATTAAACAAAATTTTCGAGGTTTTGTTCAGTTAATCAAATTTCTTTTTTAGGATTTATAATCTAATTACATGCGTTGCGTTAATTTACAAAATATATATTTTTAACATGGAAAAAATTATTTTAATAAATAAAAAGTTGGTAATTAATAACTTTTAATTAGAATAAGAATTCATTTTATGTCGTTTTGAGGATTTAAAGTAGAACATATATTTAATGAGTACGTTGCAATATTAATTTGTTACTTATCAATAGTTTTAATTAAAAAATAAAATAAAAATATTAATTAATATATATTTTTTTCTTTTGGAAGACAACTTTAAATGCGGGATATTTCTGAATATTTCTTATAAATTTAAGAATTCTTATTAAATAAAATAAGTGAATTTCAGAGGTTTTTCTCTTAATACAATTTTCTCTTTAGGAATTATAATGTAATTAAATGTGTTAATTCAAGAAATATATATTTGTAACATAGAAAAACTAATTTTAATAAAAAAATAAGTTGGTAATTAAATACTTTCAATTAGAATAAGAGTTCATTTTTTGTAATTTGATAATTTAATGTAGAATATATTTTTAGTAATTATGTAGCAATAATGATCAACATTTCTTAATCATCAAATAAAATAGAAATATCAATTTATCTTCTTTTTTTTTTTTAGAAATGTGAGATTTTTTAATCTTTCTTTTAAATTTTAATGCTGAAAAGTTGGGAATTTTTTTATATTTTTATAGCTTGTAAAATAATTTTAAACTCTTTTTTAATAATTTGATTTTTAGATAAAATAAGAAACATAGCTATTGCTTTTAAAATGAATATAATAGCTAGAAAATAAGTTCAAT
The DNA here is from genome assembly GCA_963932465.1 of Maratus speciosus. Classification (NCBI taxonomy): domain Eukaryota; kingdom Metazoa; phylum Arthropoda; class Arachnida; order Araneae; family Salticidae; genus Maratus; species Maratus speciosus. Next base: position 237,238,422 of record OZ010794.1, on the reverse strand, counting down.
TAATTTATGAATTTTTTTTTTCTACGATTAAGTTTATAATGAATAATAATTTTAAGGAGCGATTTAAAAAACTCTTTTGATGATTCAAATAATTGTAAGTCCTTTTTAAAATGAATTCAACAACTTTTTTTAAATAAATAAATATAGGCTATTTTTGACATTTATTTTGTTTATCACTGTTAGTATTTTATATGAAATACTAAGAAAAAGAAAAAAAGTGTCGGCTAAGACTAAAAATTCCGAATTCGGGCCGATGTTGGCAAATCTAATCGGGCCACTATCAGAAATCACATATCGGTCCTGCGTCACTTGCCGGCGTAAGTCGCTAGCTGATATATAACCATATGGGGACCGATTACGGTAACTGGCAATCGAAAAAGGCAGATTGTTATGTTTCAATTGCCGACATGCTGCCGACGCTTCACCGAAACCACTGTGCCTATGCCGACACTTAACCGACAGTGCCAGCTGCGGTCCGATCGTGTGCCGAAAGGTATGTGTTTGCTAGGTTGTACCATTAATAAGTACATGAAGTTACGCATAGAACTGAACCAAATTTTTTTGTGTATGTGTTTGGTAATTGCCAGCAGGTTCTTCTTGAATTTGGATATATTCCGCCAGAAAGGGGGGCTGTGAGAGCGATTTCGTATAATTTTCTCGGTTTTTCGTTGTTGAAGGCTCACGCAGCGACGGGAACTCGCGTCCTGCTAAACCGACTATTTGCAAAAAGCTGATGTACAACAGAATAACTATTGATTATAACAAATGTATTTTAATAAATATCGTGATAGAGGTGAACTCATTTTTACTACGCTTCATTGACTGAAGAAGAAATTTAAGATAAAAATCACAGTTGGTATAGTATTGAACTAATACTATTGCTGCACTAATATCTATAACTACTTTTTGAAATATTAACACTAGAATGGCGAGAGGTTATTTTGAACGCTAGCAAACGAATATATTTGGATTCGAAACAGAAATTTCTTTATAAAACTAGTTTAAATGGTACAAAGAAAAAAAACCCTAGTTAAATAAAGAAGTTAGTTGTTTAAAATAAAAATTCTGCTGTTATTTATAGACTGGTGTTATTATTTTTATAAAATTCGAGTAAAATTTCTCGCCTTTCTAGTGTTAAGATGTATGAGATAGAAGAAAGTTTTGGGATTGGCACTTTCAACAAGTTCTATTTGTTTAAGCCTTTATATTTAAAATACACAAATGTAATTAATATCTCCATATTCCATAGTGTATAAATACTTCAAGTATAATTTAAAGTTATCAATATTTATAGTCATAAACCTATGACAAAACTGAAACACCTAATAAAAATGTTTTTAAGATTAACCCCTTGAAGGGCGTTTATGCCGTCACAGCTTCACATAATTTTAACCCAAATTGCCACATTGGCACCAGAATTTTATGATGAAAATGTCATTTTCATTAAGTACGTGAAAATTTACTTTTATTTGTTTACAAATAAAATGTCTTGTTAATACAGGTGTCATTAAATTATTTGAACATTTTACGAATACAAGTACCTTGACCCTGAAAGGGCACCGTCATAAATACGTTTTTTGCCGACATAAATACGTTTTCTACATTTAGAAGGCTTCTAAAAGCTGGTTTCTCTTTTTGTTACTCACGCGTAACATCTAAATATCGCCTAAGTTGTACATTTAGAATATTTAGTCGGAAATAAAGCCTTTGCCACGTCAAAAAATATGGCAGCAGTAGGAATCTTCGCGTTAATCCCTTGAGAGTCGGTGGGATATATTTTATCCCACCTAAAATTATTAAAGATTTACACCAGAAAAAAATTACGAAATTTTACTTTTCTAACTTTGGTGGAAAACGTCATAAAAATGCTTTTCATTATTATGAAATAAAACTTTTCTAATTTTCCGGTAGAAATTCAAAATATAACAAACGCAATTGCTTGCTCCTCAAGGGGTTAAAGGGTCTAGCCGGATAAGCATGGCGAAATGGCCCCCACGGTCGATGTTTGAAATAACATGCGTGGTAATAAAGCTCACCATGAGAATACAATATAGAGTGTTTTTAGCCCCTGACCTTGAGCTGTCTTTGAGATAATCAGCGAATTTTGGGCCGGCACTATTATATTTCAAATGCATTTTCTCAAAAAAGTACAAAAGTTAAAAAAAAAAATAAACCAACGCCAATTATTGAAGAATATGTTAGTTATCATTATATATTTTTTTCACATTTTTACACAAATTTTAACATAGAAAAATAAACAAAAATATTTAAAAAAATTATTAATGTAGCAATTTTATATTTACACCAACCAAAAAATTACAGAATAATTCTCAAAGTATGCACTTTTAAGAAAACAAATTTCGATAAAATCAAAGATGCGCTTTTTTAATTATAAAAAAAATAATGCTAGCAGCTTGCTATAATATTCGCAATTTTCCCTGTTTGCATTTGCTGAAATACACTACTATCAATGCATTGGTCGATTCGTGGCCTTTCCAATCGGACAGGATGCGCAGACCGCCAAAATAAGGGAATGTTTCCATACATACCACTTCCCTCTAGGTTTCTTTCGTGTTTGTAAACATTCTGTTTTTTGGCGTACTGCGCATCCTTCTCGCGTAATAATATCAAGTCAATTGTCTAGTAGACTGTGCGGGTGAAGTTGAATAGGAGCTGTAAATATATAAAGTTGTCACCTTTTTGGAAATTTCGGACCCTCCCAACCTTCCAACATACTAAGTTATCATTCCTCAAATTTCCATCCCCTTAATAATATTGTTATCAGTGTCTAAAAATTATTTTTATTTTTACATTTTTTTTTTCTTTTTATACGTTTGAAATGACGTACGGATATGGTTCTACATTTTTTATTCCCATATTATACTGATTTAAATGAAGAGGGGAAGTTCATAAAATATCTTTGTTGCTCGTATATAAGAAATAACTTTATATATAATAACATTTTAAAGAAATACTTATTATTTTAAAGTTTTTAATAATAGCTCTGTATTACATAATGCATTGAGCAGTAATATTGTTTTCTTGCAATTCGCCCTTGCACGGAGCTAAACAGAACTTCTTGCAAACCAAACAGATGGACAACATTCTTTCCCATTTTTTACTAGCAAAAATAACAAGTATATGTTCGAATCTGGTTTCTCTAACAACGAATTATGTACGGATATGGCAGGAGAATATTAATGGCAAACGTTGGGCTGTTCCATATTTTGGAAAGAAATGTTTTATAATCATTCAATTGTTTTAATAATAACTTTGTATTTTCATAAAAAGAAGAAAACAGACTTAAAATAATTAAGCTAACACATGTAAAGGAAAAGATACCAAAAGAGTAACTTTTGTTTTGATCAAAAATGATAACGATATCAAATGACAAACCCCCTCCCCCTACAGATATATCTTCCAATGTCAAGTCCCAGACACACTCCCCCCACACCCACTCCCCCTAAAGTGATACGATATATATGTACACTGTACAGCAAAGCCCCATAGCCTTCTTCTATGCAAAAATCATCGTAAGCAAATGTTACCATTTTGTTTGTTAGTTCTTAATATTATTACGCGAGAAGGATGCGCAGTACGCCAAAATAACAGAATGTTTACAAACACGAAAGAAACCTATAGGGAAGTGGTATGTATGGAAACATTCTCATATTTTGGCGTATTGCGCATCCTGCCCGAGTGAAAATGTCCCGAACTGACCAATGCATTGATAGTAGCGTATTTCTACAAATGCAAACAGAGAAAATTAGGAATATTTTAGCAAGTTGCTAGCATTATTTTTTTATAACTCAAAAAGCGTATCTTTGATTTTAACGAAATTTTTTTCTTTAAAGTACATCCCTTGAACATTATTCTGTAATTTTTTTGTTGGTGTAAATATAAAATTACTACATTAATAAGTTTATAAAAAATATATTTTTGTTTATTTTTCCATGTTAAAATTTGTGGAAAAATGTGGAAAAATATATAATGTGAACTAATATATGCTTCAATAATTGGCGTTGGTTTCATTTTTGTTGTACTTTTTGAGGAAAACGCATTTGAAAAATAGTAGCGCCGGGGCATGCTTCCCCGATTATCTCAAGGACATGTCAAGGTCATTGACTATAAACACTCCATATTGGATTATCATGGTAATCCTTGTTACCACACATGTCATTCCAAACATCGGCCTTGGGGCCATTTCACTATGCTTATCCGGCTAGACCCTTTATCGCTAAGAAATTCAACTCTAAGTAGCTGATGTTGTGTTGAGTGTTTTGGGCGAAAGCCGAACTGCTCAGGCATAAGGATGTTGTTTTGCTGTATACAGTCCTGTAACTGGGTAAGAAAGACGCGTTTCACAACTTTACTGAAATAAGGTAAAAGAGAAATGGGTTTGTAGTTGATGGGATCAGAGAGTACGGGTCCAGGTTTACGGATACGGATAGGTGAACTAATAGAAATTTTCCATCGTTTAGGAAAGTAATTAAATTTTAAGATAGCGTTAGTGAGGTCAGCAATATAAATAATACAATTAGGAGGAAGGTTTTTAATAGCAGTGTTAGTAATTTTGTCATAGTAGGGGTCTTACGTTTTTTAAGTTTTTTGATAATATTGTGAATAACAATGGGTTGAATGGTGGGGGAGGGGCAATCTTCGATTGCCAGAAAATTGTGAACAGTTTCGCTGACATTATTGAGATGTGTTTGACTTGCGAGGGTCGGATTAGGAGAAAATTGAGTTGCGTATGAGTTGGCCAACATATTAGCTTTAACTTGGTCAGTGTAGGCAGTTGAGTTGTTAGCAGTAAGTGGGGGTATAGGTGTTAAATTTTTGTTAAGTTTATATTTTAAGATCCAAAGAGAAATATCCTCGCAAGTTAGAGTTTTAAGGAAGTTGATCCATTTTTTTTTTGTTTTTCTTTGTACAAATTATTTTTAATTTGTTGTTAAGCCTATTGATTTGGGATTTAACCCTTACCGGTGCGGAGTAATTCTGTTTATAAAGTGATGAAATAATGGACTGACACCGTCAAGCAAAGCGATATAAGTAAGCGTACAATGTCAATACTGAAATCTGGAGTATTTAACACACATCTGCGCCATCTAATGGACGGAGTGAATATTGCAAATACCCGGGTTTTCAGTATGACGTCATATATGACAGATTATCTACTATCTGCGCATCTCTTGCGCATATTTTCTGATTCTTTACTCACTTATGGAAGATGAATCTTGTTTCCCAGTTTTATTGCAAAATATTTTTATTACAGTTTGTTTTGATAAAATTATGCACATTAAAAAAATAATAATAATCGTAATATCATTTCAATTTCGGGAGAAAAGAACTAATGCTACGAAAGCATTACTGCCTTTAGCCCTTAAACTAAAATGACATTGTGACTTTTTTTAAAATACACATATTTTTGTCAAAACAAGCTGTAACAAAAATATTTCGCAATATATCTGGCAAACAAGATTCATCTTCTGTGAGTAAGTAACAATCTGAAATTCGTAATAGAATTTTTAATAGGGATTCTCTAAATGGCTTTGTCTGCTTCAAGAAAAAAAAATCTAATCTGGCAATTTTAGGAAAATTTTTGCAGTTATTGTCTGGAATCGCAAAATATTTAAACAAATACTAAATTAACAATACTTGCTCGTTTAATAGTACAACATTTAATGCATGCATTTTAAATTAAAGTGATTCTGAATATAAAATAAAATGAATTTTAAATTAAATAAATGAACTATTTGTAATTTAAATAACATGAATACAATACGATCAAAAGAATATTGGAATAAGTTTTCGATGTATCGTCTGCGCTTGATAAACGAAGAGAAGGACTTAAAATTGAATATTTTATTTATTATTAAATTCTATATCTATTCTAAACCTTGATAAACATTCTATTTTCATCTGGAATAGAACCGTGTATATCATTTTTTATAACTTTAGCACATCAAGAATTGAGTAAAAAATAAGACTACAAAATTCAATCTTTACACATTAACTACTTCCTAATTTTTATGCGTCATTTTTCATTTCATTAAAAGAAAATAATTAAAATCGAGCGTATATAAATCAACAACATTTTATAATATATATCAAATAATATATATTTTTTAATAAATTAAACTTAAAATACGTAACTAACTTGATTTGCTCTTTGGAAAAGGACATATGAATTCTATAAGAAAAAGAATTTTCTTACAATTTCGAAAACTAGAGTTATTCGATTGCCAACATTTTGCCATTTTAACAAATAATATTAGTTCTAAAAAATAACTGTTTTTATTTAAATAATTATCTGTAATAAATAAGTCAAAAAACACGAATAAAAATTAATAGAACATTATTGTACTGTCAGAATATAAATGCATTAGTTTAAGAAATGAAAACACGATGTTGGCGCTTGCGCAGTTATTTCATAGATGTGCAATTAATAGATTATCCATAAAGAAGAAAACAGTTAGGCATCTTTCTGTTGTTCACTCCGTCCGCTACGTGGCGTGCGACTTTGATTGATGTGACCTCACCTGTAACCCCTTGGGGACGAGCGACACGTATACGTGCCGCATGAAGCACTGAGTATCCTTGTTTTTCCTCACCAGTAAAATTTTACTGTAAAATTTGCCTTATTTAATCAGCGCATTTTCTCGATTCAAGAAGATACAAAATTCTGTTTTTAAAAAGCGGTGACAAAAGATTAAAAATTTCGCAAAAGGCTCCCGTCCCGAAGGGGTTAATCTTACGGTTACCTCTCCCATTTAAGATAAGACGCTTACCTATATCGCTTTGCCGTTAAGACATCACCTAATTTTAATCCATAATTGCTGCATTCGCACCAGTTTTATTGAATGGAAACTTCAGTTTTAATAAATAAGCGAAAATATACCCTTACTTGTTTAGAAATAAATTTTCTTGCAAGTACTGGTGTCATTCAATTATTTCAATAGTTTACAAATACAAGTACCTTGCCCCTGAAAGGGTTAAATTTATCTATGTATTAATATAGCTATTCCATTAATATATATGTTCTGTTGATATATCTTTCCATGGAATTGATAAAATTAGGTGATACATTTGGAAATATTAATGAATTGTTTTTCATGATTGAAAATAGAAACTTTTCATACTACCTCCACTCCTCACTAACGAAAAGCATGCATACACTCTAGTAATTGGAAATATTAAAAATCGTTTTTACCCACAAATTCAAAAGACTCACCAACTGGGCAAGTATTTTTTAAAATTTACGATAAAAAATATTTAAATAGCTTCTCTGGCGCGTAAACATTTTTGCCAGTATGGCAGTTTTCTTATTTTTTCTGTATTTTTTATAGTTTTTACTTTCTTTTTACTTAGAAAAATCTTCTTTTAAATTAGAAGGCACTACTATTTTACCATATTTTCAGTATAACCTTGAGCAGGGCTCAAAGTTAGGCATAGTTTTTTGTTTACTGATTATAGGTACGACTGAAAAAATATAAGTAGACTAAAAATGTAAGTATATGTATATATTTAACTGATGCATATGCAGATAATAAAGGGCATATCCGGATGAGCATTGGAAATATGCCTTTCAATCAAATTTCCTAATTGTTTCCCCCAGATTTGACTACCTATCCGACAATATATTTCCCCTATTATCATCTTATAAATATGGATATTTTATAAGATAAAAATGTTTTTTTTTTTCTATTTTTATAAAATCCAATTTTCTCAAAAACAACTGCACCGACATTCATACCATTAACTTAACCACTTCACCGGTTGCCCCGAGATAAGTCGGGGGTAAAATCACTGTTTCCCCATACCTGTTGCCGGTGAAGTGGTTGTTATATAGATACCAGAGATGCATAGATCGGAACTTTTGTATAAAATTATGTTCGTTAAAATTGTATGAAATAATGATTACAAAAATAAAAATAATATCTTATGGAAATACGAAAATACCATTTTCTTGTCAAAAATTCGCCATATGTGTACATATATTATATTAAATGCCTAAAGTGCGCACTGGTTATAACATGGAAATGCTTTCAAAAATATGTGCAAAGTACATAAAATTCATTTGAAGACGTTATTTGGGGGGAGCTACTCAAATTTAGCATTACATACATTCGGCCGGGAACGCCAGTTTGGCCTCAAATTTTAATCCGATATTTTAAATTTATACAGGAAATTTCCAAAGAGGAATATTTGCTTTCTGCGATTGTTAAATCTCTATTTTTAAATAAATCATAAAATACTATTATTTATTTCTGGTATGGACACTAAATTTCTGGAAAAAATGAAGGCCAAACTGGCAACCCTGCATTCAATATTATTTATTCTTGTTTGATTAATACTAGTACTAGTATGTACTACTGTAACTAAGTATATAGTGTTCAGAGTTGTCCTAACTATAATATATATATATATTTTTTATAATGTCTTATTTAATATGATATTTATAGCATAGTGCAAAGTTACCCCTACATGGCTGGATAACTTTGAACCAGGATTAAAATATATTTTTTATTTTTATATCATTATTATTGCTTAATTTCTGATAGTCATACATATACAATAATTTAGGATCATTTCTTCTCTTTTATGCCACTAGTTGCAAAAATATTCATAAATAAGGGTGGAGCATTTACAAAGTCTATTAACATTCTGTAGCCCTATTTATTTTGTAGATTAGCCGGTGTTTTAAAAAACCGACGTTATATGTGGGATGATGTCTTAGTCCATTACCTGCTGGAGTTGCGCAGAACAAGACTGGGACTGCTCCGACCCAAATGACTGCATGCTCCCACTAAATTTTAATGGTATTTCTCGCCTTATTTAACACTAGAACCGACAGAAATTTTACTGAATTGTTATAAAAATATTTTACACCGGAAATTTTAATTGAAACTACTTAACTTATTAATTTAACTCATTTCTACGCATTTCTTACTTTCCCAATGGCTCTACATTATGTAAGACATCACATTTAATCAGACTGGGTGTAAAGTTGACTTCAACTAGGCAACCCCTTAACCGCTGCTTCACTGTTCAGCACTGTTCCGTGGTACATTTTAAACTTATTTTAGTAAAAAATTTATGGTGATAATCGAAATATTTTTATTTGGTAGCGGCCAAAATGACCGCTACGGGGATCTAGTTGTCTGAGCGAAGCGAAGGCTAATACTCAACGACACATACAGCTACGATGGATATTAACGCCATGTCCTACTAAATAAAAAGCCTAATAAAAACCTTTCGTCAAACATAACTCAAAAAATATTTGTCGGATTTCGTTTCTGATTGCACCAGAAGGTATCTATGAGGGTCGCCTACTGAATGCACCTACTACGAAAAATAAGTTCCAAACCGTTTAAAAATTATAAAGAAAAAACTGATAAAAATGCACAACTTATCTGCATACGTCACAGAAATTTGGTGTACGTCACTTTCACCGGTTGATATTTTCGTAGACAACTGGTTTGAACACATGGAGCAAATTTTAAAAAAAGCACGCAGTAATATTGAAGTGCCATAAAACATGTTTTAATGTAATCAAACAGGAAAATAAATCTGTTTGTTTTCCCATTTAAAATAAAAAAAAGGCATTGAGATTTTGCGATAATTTCTCAATTGTATATTTTAATCGCCAAAAGCATATTTTATATTTCGCGTGTGAAAATTAGAAACAATTGTATGATGTGTAATAAAATATTTTCTTTATATCATCATTTCTTCTTATTTTCTTTATTTTTATTTTTCTTTTAACTTACAATTATATTTGTCTGTGGCACTCAAATCTTGTGATTCATTTTTCACCCATTTCCTGTTGACATAGAGTTTTGAAATTTGGAATATATATGTGATTCCTGAGGGCAATATATGAACATTGATTTTTTAAATTTCGATCCCTAAGGGGGCAACGGTGTGGGGTGGGGGTGAATTACGTAATGATTACGTTTGATTTTCTATAGAGAAATCAGCATTAGCTTCAACAATGAGTATTTGTTGAAGAGTACTAATGACGGTGTTGCCACGATATCGCCAAACTTTGGCCAACGTGGCGAAATATCGCCAAACTTTGCAACAAAAATGTTTATATATATAAAGCCAACTTGGAGATAGCTGGCTAACTTTGCAAAACTTCCATTTAAATCCATTTACCTTCCATAATTGAACTCAAACTCCGTGCATTTAAGGTTTTTTTCAAGACTTTTCTAATATTTAGTGCATTTAAAAAACATATATAGTTTCTAAATATTTGTGAATTTTAATGAAAGCATGATTTAAAAAAAAAAAAAAAAAAAAAAAAAACAATTTCCATTTATATTAAATTTTTTTAGTCTTTAAAAATTAAATTGGTACTTTTCCTGTATAAGGGACTTGGCGAGGTAGAGAAAATGGGTTTGGCGAGACAAGTAAGCTTTTTATGCCTATTTTCGTACAACCTATTCATTGTTTCATATACTCAAGAAGTTTTTTAAAGATTTATGCAATTTATTTTGTGTTAACAAGCCACTTACCTATTTTTATATACAAACAAATGTAAATTGTATATAAAAAGCAATGATATTATATATATAAATAAAATGTTTATATTTATGGCACAGATGCCATAAATGCACCGGGTTTGGCGTGATTTTTTTATGATAATTTGGGGAAAACGTCGTTTCGAATACCAGTTAAATATAGCGTTCTATAATAGTACGTTATTTTTTATTTCAATATAAAAACGAAATAAAGTTATAAACAAAACATTTTCTATTATTTTTAAAAGGAAATAACAATCAATAAATGACATAATTATAGAACAAAACAATTTATAATAGCGTTATACATGGTTACATCAGTGGTGGCTCGTGACTGGCATTTTGGGGGGCACTAAATCCATAGATGCCAAATTTATTCTTCTCTTACCATTATTGCTTTAAAAGAAATCTTTGCCACATTTGTTGGCAGAATATTCGACCATTAACCCCTTGGTGGCGAGCGACACGTATACGTGCCGCATAAGGCGCTCAGAATCCTTGTTTTTCCTCACCAGTAAAATTTTACTGTAAAATTTGCCTTATTTAATCAGCGCATTTCCTCGATTTAAAAAGACACAAATTTCTGTTTTTAAAAAACGGTGACAAAAGATTAAAAATTTCGTAAAAGGCTCCCGTCCCGAAGGGGTTAAACAAGGTAATCTTTTTCGTTCAAAAAATAATGGTAAGAAAATAATAATAATGTCCGCCATGCATTTAGTGCCCCAAAATATGACAGTCACGAGCCGCCACTGGTTACCATGTCAGGAAAAGGAACGCCACTTTGGCGCCAATTAGGTACCTCGGTGCGTATATGACATCTGTGCCATATTTACTTGTAAAAATAAGCATAAACGTTCACAGGTTTGTTTTAGCTATTTATATCTTTATGCAACAAATCTCACTTTTCTTGGCAAAACAGCACAAAGATTGAAAAAAACTAGAAAACGGGAAGTCTGTTTTTTCAGAATTTAGTGTCACCCTTGATGAAAATAAAATATATAAACATGGATAGTACAAAACATATTTCAGTTTTAAGACTTTAAACACACCCTTTTATTTTGTACAGAATGACGTCATCCGCATCCGCTGAAGAATTCTTTATTTACGATTAAGTCTTAAACAACTTCTACAGTGTGTGTACGCATAGGACGTCACTATCGCTGAATAATACACAAATAAAAAAAAATAAAAAAGATGTCGTCATTCAAAAAACTCTACAAAAAAAATCGACTATCTCATGATTCATATGCCCTCATTTGTTTGTAATATTAATATAGATACTTAAAATTAAATTTTAAAAAGAAATCGTTCATTTATATTTTTTTTCAAAATATCACGTATTTTAATTACATTTTTTAAAGTTGTTAAGGGGAAAAGGCAACAAAAAGGTATAATTACTATTTTCCAACTATTTTCCCTCTACTTTCTACAGAAATGGAGTACTTGAGTTGCTAAAATGAAACAAATGGCGCTAAAAACTATAAAAAATATTAATATTTCAAAAATAAATTGAGATGCAGTTTTCAAACAAATTGCACTTAAAAGCACTTTTTCTCCCCAATACGAAGGTATAAAAATTGAAAATGTGCGATGTTTAGAAGTCAAAAATCTTAAAATAGAAGGATAGAGAATATTAAGTTAAATTGACGTTAAATTGCAGTACAGTATTAGGTACTACTTAGTTATCCCGTCCACCAAAAATCTATCTCCAAACTATAAGATTGAATGCCAATAATGGTTAATCATAAATCTCGCATTCTAAGTACCTTATTACCATGCATTTAATGCTTTTCATGGTACTTCGCTGTTATATGGACTTTGGCGCTTTTGCAAAAAGCGCGCAATTTGGGGTTAAGAAAGTGAGATTTTTTGCCAAATGACTATGAAAATAAAACAGAATAAGTATTATACCTGTTTATATATTTAATTATGCATCTGCTAACACGTATTAAGTTATTTATGTTTGTATATAATCTAATATTTAAAAATGAAAATTTGTCTATCAGTCTGTTTGTAATTCTTATACAAATCGACAGTTTGGAAGCCAAAATTGTGAAAAGATACGTACATGTGTATTAAAATACAGCCGCGGCAACTAAAGTAATCCGGAATCGAAATAATTTATAGTTAATTTTTAATTAAAAAAAAACCACCAATTTAACAGCAATTTCTCATCAAATTTATTCATTTTTCGCTATTGTGATTTCTGTGATATTGGTTGGGTTAGAAACTTTAAATTCGGTGTGGTGGTTACTTTTAAGATGTAAGTACTCGTTATGAACGCTCTCTAAAAGGTTCGAAAATTCAATTAGACAGATAAACGTAAATTCGAAAAATTTCTAGAAAGGTTCTAAATTATGATTTATTTGGAATACTGAAATTTCTGGGATGCTGTAAGGGTTAGAAACTAGAACTTTGGTATGGTAGTAATTTATAAGATGCAAATGCTCGTTGTAGAACGAATTCTAAAAAATCGAAAGTCTAAACAAGCGGAAAAAGATCCAAAGATGATCTAAGTAACGAAGCACATGGAATTGTTAGGAATATAAACATGAAAATTGAAATGGCTGTATTTATCATGACGTAAATTCTCGCAATAGAATAATTTCTAAAAATGTCGCTATATAAAACATTTCAGAAACAAAGAATTTTCGAAAATTTTCTGTTTCTGTGTTACTGCTGAGCCCGAGCTGAAACTTGAAATTTTGCTTCGGGTTAGTTTTAAAATATACAATTGACTCTATGAATGGTTTCTAAAAAATTTAAAATGATGAAATGAACTGAAAGCGATCTCAATTACCATTAATTTGGAAATATTAGGTATAGCAACTTTAAATATTTCATAATGCTGCCTTTCCTCCACAAAACATGCAATTTAAATGCAACAAAACTGATAGATATCCACCTAGCATTAAATAAATTCTGTAAATATTGAATAAAGACCTGTATGAAACAGTGAGTAGGTTGCCCGAAAGTACTTGTTAAAGTGTTCCTTCTCTAGGCTTTTCCCTCTCGCCAAGATCACTAACAGAGGGAAGTGCCGTTTTAAATGTGATATGGTTTTTTTTCGGGTTCATTATTCTAGACATTTTATCATAAGGTCATATTCTCAATTGTCATTAGTAGATTTTTTATATATTAACTTATTCTGATGAAATTTCATAATCGGATTCATATTGGCGCATTTTAGCTTGCATGATTTGCTGAAAAAAATATGTATGGGTTTGTAAATTACTTCAAAAGACACTTTGACAGCTCAAAGGTTATGCAGACGATATATTCAGATCTTGTGTCATACTTTATGTTGCAATCATGCCGATTTCTTTTATTTAATACATGCTAAATACAGCTCAACTTGTGCCGAATATGTTTGAAAACAAAACAATACAGCGTATGTAGTGGCCAGCATACACTCATCATTTAAATCCGATCGAGCATATCTAAAACACACTCTAACGACGCATTGCATTCCTCTGTTGATGTGTTCAGTACTTTGATACTATATCAGATTTTTAAGAGAGAATTCCTTATCTCTTATCAACAACCTCATTGCATCCGTGGAAAACATATATTGTACAATATTAACTATTCCGGGGGAGCACATACCATATAAAGTATCGTCCATTCTTTTTAAACATCATATATTTCTCATTTAAAGTTACTCAAATTGCAGCGGAGCGTCTGATTATGCTCTTAACATTATTTTATACAAGTAAAATTTCGATATAAGATAATTTAGTGTTTCATTTTCTATGTTACTTTTAATATATTGCGTACTTTCAATTTTATATCCATGCAGTGCTATCTTGCATGGTTTGCTTTCCCATTTTTTAAACAGTGTATACGAATTTTATGTAAGATTTTGTAATTCTACGATTCGTTTATTTTCATCATTTCAATTTATCGCAGTATATGGTCAATTATAGATAATATCTCATTTTCTTCGCTTCCACGTGTTATTATTAAATCTATGTTCTCAGCAATATCGCTCAGACTAATTCGTCTGAGGGAAGTCCTAGTGTTAATAACAAAATGTCTGAGATTTAATAAATCAAAGAACACTATTAATATTTAGTGGTGAAAATAAAAATTTGTGTTCGGGCACTCTCATATCTGGTTGAAAAGAAATACGTATGAAAAATTCATTAAACAATGACCATTATTTTAGAATAAAAAGAGAAATACCTTATTTTATGACACCAATGTTGATATTAAATAAAACAAAGATTATTTTTCGGAATTCTTTACAGTAAGCGTTTTTCAGTCAAAAGGTTAACCTTTAGCTTAAGGGGGCAATTACCATAATCCCAAGAAAAAGAGTGTTGAAACTACGGGGTTGGGATTACCGCCATCCCGATCCTTTCTACCACTCAAAGATGCTGTGCAGGAAATCATTAAGAACGTTTTGATCAGTAGGGGTTCGACTGCGTATCGAATAAGGAAAATTCCATAGGGAAGATATTAATTATTCTAGGGAAATACGGGGAGGATTACTTTGTAAAAAAGTAAACATTTCTTCAGTGACTTCTTTAAAACGGGTTTGTTGTCATTCTTTTAGTTCTTATCACAATTTGTTTTTCTTTTTTTCTAAGCCACAGTTCGTAGAAAAGGGGAAATTATCACTGAAAGTGCCGATATACCAGAGTCTTGTATTTTTGCAGTCAAAGTCTATTAAGATTTTGTAGCACTATTTATTTTGTAGATTGGCCGGTCTTTTAAAATCTGACATTATATGTGAATGCTGTTTTAGTCCATTACCTGATGGAGTTGCGCAGAACGGGGATGAGAGTGCTCCGACCCAAACTACTGCATGTTACTACTAAATTTTAATAGTATTTCTCCCCTTATTTAATGACAGAATTTCTAAGATTTAATAAAGCAAAGAATACTATTAAAATTTAGTGATGAAAATCAAACATTTGGGTAGGAGCCTGCATAAAAGGAAATACGTATGGAAACTAATTAAACAACCACAATTATTATAGAATAAAAGAGAAATACTTTATTTTATGACACTAATATTGATATTGAACGAAACATAGATTATTTTTCAAAAGTTGTTACAGTAAGCGACTTTCAGCGAAAAGGTTAAATACAACAATGTTGTAGTTTTGACGGTACATTACTGAATCTGGTGACGGTTTATTAAGGTAAGATTTTTAGAATATAAAAATAGTATAAAGTTTAAATTTATTTAATAATTAGCATCTATCGTCTTTCTATCTAATATGAAGATTTTAATATTAACCCTTCTAGTGTGAACTTTTAATATTTTATGAAGATTCTTAGTTTTACATGATTTGAAGAAGAAATTTAATTTTATTATATATAATATCTTCCTAGCAGAAGTCTATTTAATTTCACGTATTAAGTATAAATTATTCATTTTCTTTGGTTTGAAACATTAAAAAATATCAAAATAAAAAAAACTGGTGACAAATGAGATTCCAGTGGTACTCTCAGGGCTAATAAACGCTTAGTAAATGCATTTGTGGTGCCTTTCAAAGCCAAATCTGTATAAAAAAAATTACTGAAACATTGTACTGATACCCTTGTATCTTACAACATATTTCACTCTAAAATATCATCTTTTAACAAAGATTTCTTTGGGAGATCTCTTTATCTGTTTCTCTCAGGACTTTGATATATTCGGTGGTAAGGTTAGTTGAGGCAACTGGGCCATGATTTTACAATGTGACTCTCGAGCTTCTGACAATTCAGCTTCAAAACGCTAATGTTCATTTGAATTAAAGTCTGAACATCTGTAAATGTGTTCAGTTACGTTTCCTCTATCAGACGGAAATGCTCAAAATTATATTTTAATATTTTAAAATATAAAAATATACATATTTCATCTTTCTTTCCTCATGGGTCCAGCTGCCCCATAAAAATGGGGTAAGTGGACCAGGAGGGTCTATGTTCCACACGCGTTTATTTTTTTTTTCTTATGGGATATCAGGTCCTCTTTGAAAAAGTGTAAACAACTTAAAAAAATTTAAACCAGGCAGATCATGTAAATTATATATCAACTAAAGAGCTGTGTAACGGAAACCTTTGCTGTCAATTTGTCTAAAAAAGCACTAAAAGTGAAAATATTAGATTTATTTATACCTAAAACATAAAAATTAAGTAAGTATTTATGTACTTTATTATAGGTAATTCGTATCAAAATCACATGGGTATTTTAAGGGAAAAAATAGCAAGATAAATCTATGAACAAACGGCTACGTAAGTACTTAAGTACTTTATCTGTATCCAGGGGTCACCTTAGGGAAAATTCTATTGTTCCTACCAGAACCCTTACTAAGTTACCTTCCTGATCATTTTATTTAACATTTTTTAAAGAAAGGTGTGATGAAAATTTTATTTTGTATCGTACAATTTCAACGTTTGCTAATCTCGGTTTCACGGGCAAGGTACTTGCATTCATAAAATGTTGAAATAATTCAATGACACCAGTATATACAAGAGAATCTATTTGTAAATAAGTAAAAGTATATTGTCGCGTACTTAATAAAGGTGAAATTTTCATTACGGAAATTCCGATGCCAATGTGCCAATTAGGGATTAAAATTATGTGATGCCATTAAAGCATCACCGCCTATCAAGGGGTCAAGCAATTTGGTTTGATACCACCCAATATGCTTTTTAAAATTTTTATTACGTAATTTTAATAAGGTATTCTATAATATTTTTTATTATGAGCAAAAAACAATGGAGAAATTTATTTACAGTAGTAAGGAAAACTCAAAAAAATTATTTATAACTATTGGGACCGGCAAGCGAAAATATCTCTAAATATTGAATTATCACCGGAATAATCGAAAAATTTTATTTTTAAATAAGGAAAAGCAATTATTTCAGTGACTTTCCTCCAAAGTTAAGAATATAAAATTTAGTTAAAATTTTCTGGTGAGAATCTTGTTTAAAATAGGTGGAATATATTTTATCCGACCACCCCTCAAGGGGTTATTCAAACTTTTTTTTTCATTGCTTACAATAAGAAATGAATTGAAGAACATGTTAATGAAAAGATTTTTCTGTAAACCCGAACAACGATTTATGGAAAAATATTTCTCTGAGCAGCCACAGACGACTATTTTTATATTCTGTCGCACCACTATTTAAAGAAAAAATACATTTTGTAGTATATTACTCTTGCAAATGTTGTCAAAGTTTATGTGAAAAATTTTTGTTCTGAAAAAGTGTTGCGAAATAGAATAAAAAAATAATCGTCTGTGACAGCCCTGAATTTTGTGACTTGACTGAAAGATAGTAACTGAACGCTTTTAATATTCACATCTAGATAAGATGTTTGAGATTCATTCAACTGTGTCAGACTAGATGATTGAATTAAAACTGTGCTTGAGATATTTAGGCTGCACTTGTCGCTTTTATGTTGGGTTAATGGGAGAGATTCTACACTGATATTAAAGAAAAAAAGAACTTTAGTAACTCTATAACTACGTAATTTCTAGAACGTATTTTATCATGAGAATTAAAGGGTTAAAGGTTAAGTTTTATAAAAAAAAATAATTATGTAAAATAAGGTATTTGGTGACAGACTTATTAAAATCTATAGTAATTTCCAATATTTTAGCGTAAAACAGCCACGCGACATTAATTTTTACTTGTATTGCATATGTGCAACAGAAGAAAAGATTCACGTATTATATGAAAATTGTATCTGATTTTTTTCATTATTTTACCTGTGTAATAAACCTTTCAGAGAATCATATATTTTTTTCGAAACAAAATAAAAAATCGCGCGTTTAAGGGTTAAGTTTTATCGAAGAAGTGAAGTACTGAAAAAAAATAAATCATTTCTCATACATTGAAATTAAAAAAAATATTTACGACACATTTACAGAAATCTGTAAACCGTTTCCCTTTATTTCTACATTTTGAAACATATGCTTCTTTTATACTATCATACTTGCCAACCTCCCGCTTTTATCAATACCAGTAAAATCTTACAAAACTGTTCGCTTTATGTAATTGGATAAATTGCGCGATCATACAAAACAAGTTTTACTGGATAAAAATATTGGTATCAGAAAAATCGGGAGGTTGGCAACTATGTACTATAAACGTACAGAAAGTGTTCATGTAAAATTTCTCAAATAATTTACTCATAATTAATTTAAACCAAAAATATTTAAAAGAATATTAAATAATGTTTTAATACTTTCTGGCGTTGCTTGGAAAATGTTAGTTAACTGAAGCCTACATTCTTGATAGGCGGCTGTCATTGAATGAAGTCTGTCGTGGAATGACTATGTTAATTACGATCGTGTCAATTATAGTATTCTGAAAATGCGAACAAAGTGGTGTTACCAAAAATGCTAAAATTTTATTTTGAATACCACTTTTTTCGTTGAAAAATAATCTCCTTGTTCAGTTACATATATTTTGGAAATAAATCACATTAGTACGACTATACGAAAATAGCTGTATTTAAAATAAATTTTAGTATTTTCCTTGTATTCCATCACAAAAAAGAATTAACTCTTCAGAGCGCAGCTTTACATATATGCAAACAAAAATGTTTTGAATTTAATAGATTTTTTTAAATTCGTATATACCTAATTCACACCATAAAATTAAAATAGCAATATTCGGGACGAGCGTCTTTTACAGAACTTTTAATCTATAGTCACCGGTGTTTCAAAACAGATATTTTTGGCTAATTGAATCGAGAAAATATTCGGATTAAGTAAGGCAAAATTTACAATAAAATTTTATTGGTGAGAATAATCACGGATTCTGAGCACCGTACGCGGCCAGTATACCGGACGCTCTCCCCTAAGGTGTTGATTAATAACAGATATTCCGTATTTCAATAAAACGAAAGTAACCATTGAAAATTTCTGGTCTGAAGTCAGAATCTCTGAACTACGTAATTTCTAAAACGTATTTTATCATGAGAATTAAAGGTTAACCATTTAATTCTAAAAAATGAAAATAATAATGAAAATAAATAATTTTATAAAATAAGGTATTTGGTGACAGACTTATTAAAATATTTACTAATTTGCAATCTTTTAGCGTAAAACAGCCACACGAC
The DNA here is from genome assembly GCA_963932465.1 of Maratus speciosus. Lineage (NCBI taxonomy): Eukaryota > Metazoa > Arthropoda > Arachnida > Araneae > Salticidae > Maratus > Maratus speciosus. The sequence continues at coordinate 237,218,826 of OZ010794.1, read as the reverse complement.
AGTATTTTTTACTTATATTGCAGATGTGCAACAGAAGAAAAGTTTGACGTATTATATGAAAAATATGTCACTGATTTTTTTCATTATTTTACCTGTGTAATAAACCTTTCAGAGAATCATATATAATTGTTTCGAAACAAAATAAAAAAAAATCCCGCATTTAACCCCTTAATTCTCGCTCCCGTCATATTCTCGGGCTGTGTCTTTTACTGAAATTGTTTGATTCCCACCAGTTTCATAAAATAGTGAAATTGGCTATATTTTAGTGTCGTTTTTCCTGCCAATAAATAAGGTGAAATTTTCAATTTCATAAAAGTGGTGCCAATAAGCAATTTGAATTAGTCAACCGTAATTTAATTCGAGCGTTAAGGGGTTAAGGGATCAGTTTTATCGAAGAAGTGAAGTACTGCACGAGATTTTTTAACAACAGATAAATTTCTCACAATACAAGCTATTCACTGTCAGCGCGCCCACTGAGTGGGACGGTAACCGTGGTTGCCACTTAGTGTTGCCAGGTGTCCCACTTAATTCGGGGCTCAAAATGCTTTTCACACTAGTATTATTGACAGGAAAAATTCATCATTTTTCCCACTGATTCTTGTTATTCCACTTACCTTTTCATTTGACCTTTTATTCAACCTATTACTACATTAAACTCCATTTAACCTTTCCTATTTAAGTTTGTAGTTATTTTTAAATAAACTCTGGTTACATACTTTATTTACTTCCATGTATAGATAAGTTTAAATACTTTAAGTTTCATATTTAAACACTTTCATTTATCTTTATTTTCAATGTTTAAATATAAGTATACAATAACTGCAATACTTCTATCTTACCTTACCTTACTTCTTTATAAGTTCGTTTTTGCTTGTTCATTACGTTTTCCATTACTACGCTGTTTTATGGCATTCAAGTTCTTCTTTCGTTTCGCCGGTACTGTCAACAAAACATCGTATGGCCAACTCACAAACTGAAGAGTAAGGATGGCTATCGGCAGATGGCGTGACCTGTCCGTCATCACATGCTCTGTCTTGTGGTCGATCACTGGTCCGTCTTTCCCGAGATCGCTAGAAGCCAATTTCGACGGTGTACAAGGTTATTAAAAAAATATTAAGACTGCATGCATATAAAGTTCAAATTGTTCAAGTTTTGGAACCGGACGATAGGCCTAGGAAGATGGCTTTTGCAACAGATATGCTAAGGAGAATAGATGATGATGCTGATTTTCTGAAGCGCATAATGTTCTCCGACGAAGCATCCTTTCATGTTTCTGGCAGTGTTAATCGCTATAATGTGCGCATATGGGGATCTGAAACCCCCATGAATACCGTGAGGCAGTAAGGGATTTCCCAAAGATTAATGTGTGGTGTGGACTAATGCACGACCGAATCATTGGGCCTTTCTTTTTTACAGAAGAGACGGTCTCATCAGTCGTATACTTAGACATGTTGGAAAACTTCGTATTTTCAAAACTACAAGAGCTTCAGCCACATGTCATTTTGCAACAATATGATGCACCACCTCATTGCGGTACCATCGTTCGTACTTCTTTGAATGACTATTTTCCAGGAATATGGATTGGGTGAGGAGGTCCAATTCCTTGGCCACCCAGATCACCTGCTATAACGCCACTGGACTTTTTCCTTTTGGGATTAGTAAAGGACAATGTTTACAGGAGGAGAGAGTCGAACATTGATGACTTAAAAGCCAGAATTATAACCGCAATAGCCTCTGTGGATGCCGACATGCTTGCCGCTACCTGGCGTGAAATTGACTATCGACTTGATATTCTCCATGCGACGAAGGGGGCACACGTGGAAGTTCATTGACAAGGATCATGAAACTTTTTGAGTCTATCTAACCATTTATGTTATTATCTTAATCTATCTTTATTAATTTATGAGTTATTAAACATCAAAATGGGTCCGGGACTTTATAAACACCCTGTATACCGGTGTTTAATTTTAGTCATCTGCTATTTTACGAACTAATGTTATTTTATATGTATATTAGTTATAACTTAGTCAGGTTTGATGCGGCTGTTGATTACGATCTTAATACGGCTTCTTCCAAGATTGTGATTAAGGGATGGAGATGAGCAATCATCGTATGTTTGGCTGTTTATTTTTCCTTAAGGATTTGTATGGAGACGTGCGTGTCAATTTGTTGAGTCTCTTTACGTTGGAAGATATGCCAGCCGCCTACTGCATGTTTCAGGTATTATTTCCTCTTTTTATTTTTGTTAATAGAATTAGACTAGCTTTTTATTTACAGTTTATATTTTCCTCTTCTTTTAAAATGGTTTTTAAGATCCAGATATTATTCTGGTTTCACTTTTGAATTTAACATCCCAACTTTACTTTTAAACTGGATGAACGAGCTGTGGGATTGTGAAATGGTTTGCAAGAGACCAGGTTTTTTCCGTCTTGGTATTACAAGGTCGGTCATGATACATAGCTGCCAACTCTTCCGCTTTTAAGACCAGAAAAATTTAATAGAAATGCTTGCCTTATTTAATGGGCAGAATACGGCGATTTAAAAAGATAAAATTTACTGTAAAATTTTTGTGGTCTGAAAAAGCGTAAGATGTTGGCAGCTATGATGATAGAAGTGGACTCCGCAACAGCGTAGATCCGCGCGGTGTACGAGCCCCACCAGTGGCTGAGAGGTTCTGCTCTCGAAGCTGGTAGACGGGAGGTGCTGGGTTCGAACCCAATCGCGCCCGTCGGCCTAATCGTTCGGAGTTTTCGTGGTTTTCTTCGAACCGTGGATTTCCATGCGTTAATACGGATTTGGTTCCCTTAGAAAGACCTCCACGGAAGGCACTCCCCCTAGGGCCTATATCCCTCGTGTAGATAATTGGCCGTCAAAAATCAACCCAACCCAAACCGCGCGGTGTACTCGGAACTGTTATGACTGGTAGTATCGGGATATTTACGATTCCTAGGAAGTTCTATTAGACGGTATCCGACAGGGAGCTACCAATTAGACTTGGTACAGTTAGGGAATCCATTTAACATTGGCTTTTAGTCAGTGTTTGCTTTTGGTCTTCAGTATGCTTTTGAGTGGCGGTTGAGAGTATCTGGAGATTTCAGTTAAGCTAATGTTGAGAATGAAGTTGTGCTTGCCTTTACATGGAATATTTTTTTTAGGGAAGAGAGATTGGATTTAATAAACCACTTCACCAGCGGCAGGTATGGGGAAACAGTGCTTTTAGCCCCGAGTTATCTCGAGGCAGACGGTGAAGTGGTTAAGTAATATAATAATTTCTTAAATATTTTTGTTTTCCAGAACGTCAATATCTAATATAGTAATTTCAGTTGAACTGGCTTAAGTTTATATTTTTATCAATAGTTTATTGAAATAAATTTACATTTTGATTTCGAGAAAAACTCCTTTTGAAATTAGGCTTTACTTTTCCTAATCAGTTTTAAAATGAAGTTAATGCTTTTGATTAAAGTTTAAAATTAATTAAATCAATTTTAATTACAGTTATTATAATCAAAGGAAAGATATGTTTTTCTTGAAATAATTTTTGCTTTTTGGTGCTCTGGTTCATGTTTCAAACATACTGATACAGAGTTTTGTTACCTGATTTTAAGCGAGCGTTTAACTAAAGAACTTATGTCATGTGTTTTGAAGACTTTGTTTATTGTAATGATTTTATTTTTACTTTTGTTTATTTAAATGTGTTTTAATAAAATTTTTATTTCTTTTTAACTTGGTTTGGGTTTTCTTTAACCCCTTAATTCTCGCTCCCGTGATATTCACGGACTGTGTCTTTTATTCAGATTTATCGATTCACACCAGTTTTATAAAATAGTGTAATTGGCTTTATTGTGGTACTTTACCTGTCATTAAAAAAGGTGCATATTTCTTTTTTAAAAAAACTGGTGCCAATGAGCAATTTGAATTTCTAAATCGTAATTTAATTCGAGTGTTAAGGGGTTAAATATTATTTTGCAGATAATTTTATATTACGTTATTTCATTAACTTCATTTGAAAGGTTTCTTGGCAGACAATGTCAGTAAATACAATCTATTTGCGTATTAACTCTTTCACCCAAATATTATATCTAGTAATTAACCTTAGGGTTATTACTTTCAATTATATAGTAATTTTCTTCGCTTTATCTATTGGCAGAGGTATTGGTGAAATAAACTATAAGGAATTAGTTGCGTACAGAGCGTTTGTGTCCCTGATTTACACGGGACACCTGGTAACAGTATTTTCACTCCATGTCAGTGGGAAATATCACTCTATTCCTCTGGGAGGTCTCACTATATGTCTCGGGGAAGTGTCACTCATGATTAATGCAACGGGCCCTGAATACTAGGCCTGATCACTGACACAAAAATGGCGGCTGCCGAATGTAGATATTTTGACGTTCTAATTAACGTCAGGACAATCTCCCAACAGTAAAAAGGAATAAAAATATTTGCTTTATTTTAAGACAGAAAATTTGCTTCGATAAGGCTATTAACCCCTTGATGGGTGGTGATGTCGCTATGGCATCACATAAATTTAATCCCTAATCGAATTTTTTAATGAAATTTTCACTTTTTTTAAGTATGCAAAAATATTTTTTCTACTTGTTTACAAATAAATTTTCTTGTAAAAACTAGCGTCAATCAATTATTTCAACATTTTAGGAATACATGTACCTTGCTCCTGAACGGGTTAAATGGGGCATTTTTAAAAAGTTTATTAATAGAAATGTGCTCTGTCTATAAGGAAGCTCTGTGACTAACGGCCTGAGACATGCTCGGTAAATGTTGTTAGATATGCATCAGTCCTTCGAATTACATTTATTTCCATAAATGCAGCAAATAAATTGCCTCGGGTGAGTGCAAAAGTTCTACCCGTTCTTTATTGAAAACAGAAACACGGAGAACACAAAAAGTTAAGCTCCTATGAATTCACCCAAGCACCATAATTATGTATGACTTCTTGAAATCTGTCTGGCAGTAAGTGAATCTCACGCCGATAAAACTCCTCTGTTTTACAGTCAAAATGCTGTTGCAACACCTTTTTTATAGTCTCCACATCATTGAAAGTTTGGCGAGCGAAATCGTTGTATAACGATCAAAAAGGGTGATAAATCGCAGGTGCAAGGTCGAGGCTATAAGCCTTGTGAAGTAAAACTTTCCAACCAAGGTCCAGTAATTTTTGCCGCGTCCTTAAAGCAACATGAGGCCTGGCTATACCTTGATGAAAGAGAACCCCTCAGCGATTTATGAGTGCTGGCCACTTAGACGTGTGTTTTGCTCCCAGTCTGTCCAATTGTTGGCAGTAGATGTCTGCATTGATCGTTTGGTTTGGTGCGAGGACCCCCTACTTTGCTATTCCCTTGGCATCCCCCCATACACTGAGAAAAAACATTTTTGGGATGAAGTCCTTCTGTTTAGGTCGATGAAGTACCCTCTGCAACATCGGCACACGGTCCTTCGACGCTTCACATTACGGTACAGTATCCACTTCTCATCATCCGTTACAATTTTGTTCAAAAATTGTTCCCTACTGTTCAGGAAAAGCAAAGAAACACATGTGCTGATCCTCTCTTCTCGTTGACTTACTTTAAGCTTTTGTGGTACCCACTAATCGAGCTTGGTGATGAAGCCAAGTGGATGCACCAGTATTTCGACTGTTGTTCTGCGTACAGAGAATGTTTCCGCTATTTTTTCGACTGTTGGATGTGGAGAATTTGTTATGTCTGTGTCGATATCCTCATCAGAAATCTCTGACGGGCGTCCAGAATGGGAATGTCTTTTACAACTCCTGTCTCCGTCCCGGAATTTCCTAAACCATCGGTAGCAGGTACTATCGTCCTTGGCAACCTCCCCATACACTTGGCAAATGCTGCGACAACCTTCGGCTGCTGTAACGGCTTTGTCATATTCGTACTGTAAAAAAATATCTGATGTGGTCTTTCTTGCTTGCCATATTGTTTCCCGTCCGGCATGAGTTCTTGTGACAAATGTTGTGCCTATGCATATTCTACTATTCTACGCGATATAGGCCACTATCCAGTTCTCGAAACGTCAGTTCCACGTCTATAATCTACTAGACTAATGCATATCTTAAAAACGGATAGAACTTTTGCACTCACCCAATACTTATACAAGAGGAGGCAAGGCCTCGCATCTCTTTAACTGTTCAAAACCTGCGATGAAGCTTTTTTATGTCAGTGTGATGCGCAGACTAATCCAAACGTCTTCTCCAGCTCTTTCACTCTAATTTGCACATGTGAATTTTGACTATAGGGCTATTTAAACAACAGGATTTTTCAAACTGGTATTTGAGATTTAGTTTTCTTAAAAGGCAGAACTCTACGTTGTGTCTTAACTATCAGAGCACATGCATTGCATCATGGGACTAAGAATAAACGGGAATTGATATATTATCAAAATGGTGAAATTTATCGACTCCCGGGGGCTGATTACCGCCGGGGCAACTTCCACCATATAATTTGATCGTAATTTCTTCCTTATTTAAACTTCTTATACATGAATAGTCTTCGTCATAATTAAGGCAAAATTATATATTCGCTTTTACTATTTTGTGTTTGTTCCTCCGGTAGTCAAGCCCTGTGGCTCCAACATAATGTGAAAACCCAAACAATACCCCTGGCAGTATCATTGTATTTGATTACCGGTAAGACAAACTTCCACTAGTAAAGTTTAATATAAATTTCAGCCTTATTTAAACACTTTATTTGTGCAAACCTTCTGCTAATATTAGCTAAAGTAAGGGGGTTTTTTGTGTCTTAACGATAAAATTGTTTAATTTGCTCTACCGACATAGGAAAACAAAATACATATATTAATTATTCTGGACGCTAAACTCTTTCACAGGCAAGCAATTGCGTCCATGTAATATTTATTTCACAACAGAATTTTATAAAAATTTCATCTTAAAATAAGGAAAGGCAATTTAATTTTTTTTCTTCAATGTTATAAAATTAAAACTTACTTAAAAGTTTCTGTTGAAAATCGTGATTAAAATTAGGTGGTATATAATATATCCCACCACCGCTCAAAGGATTAAAGAGACATATGAAATCGAGACATTTATCCATTTATAAGCGTCAGATTGAGAGAAACATCATTGATTGTTTAAAATTTTATATAAGCATTGAGATTTATGTATTTATTCTCTGTTATATGAAATTCATTTCTGAATCGATGTAAAAGGAAAACTATTTGAAAAGGATTTCTCTTTTTCTAGATTGTGGAAGAATTTATTGGAGATTTTTAACTACTTGATTGTAGTTGACCAAAAAAGAAAAAACAAATTTAGTTTATCCATTGAGTTTTTCTAAAGAAAATCGGCGTAATTTTCATCAATCGGACAGTTATCAGACAATCAGCATCGTTTTCATATAGCTTAAACATTGTAAAAAGAATAAAACATTTCTTTTTCTGAAAAACAAAAACATAAATGCTTTTAGACAGTTTTTTTACTAATCTCTGCTGCCATCGCAAACATGAAAAGCTGAACAAATGTGCAATTTCAATTAATTTTTCTCATATATGTTATGAGTATGATTAAGATAAATTACTCAGTTTTTCGGATTATATCTATTATATTACACTGCCACCAGTAACCATTAATAGGAAGTTTGTTACACAAAAATGGACCACAGTATTACGTTATTAATTCACTAAACTCCATCCGTTCAAGTGGTTAAGCTGTTGTATATAGACGCTTAAATTCGATGTTGTTGAAAATATTTCATTTACCACGAAACCGTCGGACACATTCGGTATAGGACGTTTTATAAAATACCAAATACCTAGAGAAAGAAGTGACGAATTCTTTTAACCCCTTGAGGGGTAAGCGAAAATGTCTCTAAATATTGAATTCTCACCGGAATAAAAGAAAAATGTTATTTTTATATAAGGAAAAAGCAATTTTTCAGCGATTTTCCTCCAAAGTTAAGAATATAAAATTTAGTTAAAATTTTCTGGTGGGAATCTTGTTTAAAGTAGGTGGGATATATTTTATCCCACCGCTCTCAAGGGGTTATCCCTTTCAGGGGCCGTGGTTTGTTTATGAAATAACTTAACCCTCCGTCTACCAGACGGGTCCATTGGACCCGACAGGTACATACAAAATATTCATTCAAACCAGAAATTTCTTTAAAATAAACTAAGTATATAAACCAGACAAAAATAAGGTAAATAAATAAGTTAAATAGTTTTAAATAAAAATTCTGGTGTAGAACGTTTTATTAAAACTTGAATAAAATTCCCGGTAGATCTAGGGTTAAATTTAATTCCAAAACACCACAATGACACAAGAATTTTGCTAAAATCTTTTCCATTTAATTTGCTTTTGAAATATAGTCAAAGCGATATAAGTAAGCGTCCTATCTTAAATGGGAGAAATATACGCAAGATTAAAAGCGAGGTCACATCAATCAAGGTCATGCGCCACGTAGCGGATGGAGTGTGAACTACAGGTAGATACCTAACTGTTTTCTTACTCACACCACTAAAATTATAAAGTTTTTTTTCCACTTGATTAATAACTGAAGTTTTTCTGACAGGGCGAAGAAAACTTCGTGGTGTCAAGTGCGTCTGGATACCCCACTCGCTACGCCATTATTTTGTAATAAATGTGGCAAACAAAATTCATTTACATGAGCGACTGAAGGTTTAGAAAATATTCGCCACACTAAAATCCCGCGTATGTGAATTATCACTCCGTCCACAAGGTGGCGAAACAGTGTTAATTTACGCCTGATTCCAGCATTAAGTTTGTTCGCTTACTATAACGCTTTGAATATAGTCTTTTTTTCTTATTTCCAAAAAAATTAGTTCTTAAATTCCGGTGCCAGTTATTCATTTCAACATTTTAGTACTGAAAATACTTCGCCAATGAAATGGTTAAATCTTTGGAAGTATGAAAAAGTCGAAAGCTCAACAAATGTGCAATTACAATTTTATTGTTTATCTCATAAATGTTATAAGTACGATTGAGATACATTATCCATTTAATCGGATTAAATTACACTGCTACCGGTAAACCTGAAATAAAGTTTATTATATAAAAAATCTACCAATATATTAAATTTAAAAAATGTAAACCCTTAAATGCCCGATTTTTTAAAAATCAATTTAAAAATGTTTTTCGTCTTTAATTTCCTAAATAAATCACGAGGGAAAATACTTATAAAATCCCATTTTGTTTTAAGTATGGTTTACAGCTAAAATAGCAGTTTGTTGCTAATAAACAACAATGGGCCTTTATTGGAAAAAATAATTTTTCTTGATAACATACTACAATGTTTAACACACATGAATTTTAAGAACTATGATAAGGATTTTCCACAAAGTACTTTAAATAGTAATTAATTCTCATTGCGAATACAAAAAGATTGCCAAACATTACAAAAGTTTACATCTACGTAAAATATTTTGCATCCAGGAATTTTATTTCTTCTGACTGTACCCGAGGTATGGGTGCCAGTTTTTGTCAAATGTACCATCAGCAATGCCGTATAATAGTTGTCAAATTACAAATCATGGCTTACTGATATTGGTTTTCTTTTTGACAACCTAATGGCTAAGTAGCTTGAACTGCCAAAGTTGGGTTCGGTAATTAGTTTCGTTAGCATACATTCTTTATCTGAATATACCCAGAAATACCTTCAAGTACAAAACCTTTAAAGTGCCATCTATAGGGTTTATTCCCCAAGTATTGTTTCATGTACAGTCGAACTTTAGTAGCGCGCATTTGCTCGTCAATTGAGGAATCTTGCTCAAATGGGATAGAAGCAAAATTGTTGTTAAATAAAACAATGATAGTTCGAAGTTTGTGTAATCTATCATGATCGAATCATCTCGAGGTAAGTGTTTTTGGTTGTCATTGAAATGAGATAATGTTCGAATTTTCTCAAACTTATCCGTACTCATTTTGTCCTGAATTAAGTGAGAACCAATTTCATGACTAATACGATCGAACACTAGGCAAATGCACTAAAGATATTAAAATAATAAAACTTTGTAAAAAATCACCATAAAATTAAAACAAAACACAGGACGCGTTTCGAGCTAAAAACATAACAGCTCGTCATCAGCTAAGCATACACGTGTCCGAAACGAAGGTTCGTTTTCGGACACGTGTATGCTTAGCTGATGACGAGCTGTTATGTTTTTAGCTCGAAACGCGTCCTGTGTTTTGTTTTAATTTTATGGTGATTTTTTACAAAGTTTTATTATTTTAATTGCTTCATATCGCCAGTTTTCGGTGCTGTTTCGCTGCACTAAAGATATGTATAATATTATTTTCCAAAAACTGCTTTAGGTCTTGTGATGTGAAATTCGCAAGTTTAGAAGGATCTTTTTGGCAAGCATACAAATTACTTTCATCGACAATTTTTTCAATAAGTTCATCTGTTATAAAATATTTTTAAAAATCTATTGGTGTAATCAGCTCACCATGTTTGGTGGAATAATCTCATTTCCATTCAACTTTATTTTGTTTACGTTTATATTCCCTTTTTTCCAAACAATCTCAATTTTTGGTAGTTTAGATTTCTTAGAAATGTCTTTACTGCATGTCGGAATAGCCATAACAATATCATGATCATTGTCTTCGTTCTGAAGAGAAGTTACTTTTTCAACGGTCTGAGTTGTTAAAACTTCTTGAATGTTTGGTTCATCTAATTCACTGTCTTTAGACTCATCTAAACTTTCTTCAAGCTTCCAATCCGTATCATCATTTGCAAAATCTCACTCATCTTCACTATTTGATCAAATATTAATCAATTCTTCTATTTCTTTTTAACCCCTTAAATCTCGCCCCTTTAATCGTACGCGGGCTATGCCCGTCTTTGTAGATTAACCCCTTAATTCTCGCTCCCGTCATATTCTCGGGCTGTGTCTTTTACACAAATTGTTTGATTCACACCAGTTTTATAAAATAGTGAAATTGGCTATATTTTAGTATCGTTTTTCCTGTCATTAAATAAGGTGAATATTTCTTTTTCATAAAAGTGGTGCCAATAAGCAATTTGAACTTTTCAACCGTAATTTAATTCGAGCGTTAAGGGGTTAAATCAATTTATATTTTGGGGGCATTCTAAAAATGATAGAGTAAAATTTGCAGAAAATAATATGTAGAATAATGTCTTAAATACATTAACCCCTTTAAGTGCACCGGTATATTATATATACCACCTAATTTTAATTCCTAAAAACCACATTGTTACGAGAATATTGGAATGAAAATTTTCCTTATATTAACCTTCCTACCCTGTCGAAATTTTACTCAACCTTAAGAAAAACATTTCACACCAGAAGTTTCTTTAAAAACTATTTAATGTTCTTATTTATGTTAGTTTTTGGTGCCTTTTATTTATCTTACTTTACGGAAAAAAATTCTGGTTCGAATCGAATGAAATGAATTATAAAATGGGTCGATTAGACCCATTCAGGGTAGGAAGTTTAAGTATAGGATCAAAAGCTTTTGCTTATATTTAAATAAAGTTGTTTTTAACTTCCAATGACGTTCACTAATTTCGGCATTTTACGAATAGAAGCACCTTGTCGCAGAAATGTTAAAAAAGTAAATTACAATTTTAAACTAATGCAAAAAAGTAATTATATTTAGTAGTTATATTAGTATACAAATGTATAAAAATTAAATACTAATTAATAATAATTATACTATTTAGTAGTTATATTATTAGTTTAGTAGTAATTATATTTTTAGAAAATAGAAGAAAGTCAAACTAAAACTGATCATTGTTCTCTAGGCTTAGTGAAACTTTATATATATTGTTGACGATTGACAGCACACACACAAAAATCTGCTTACAACAAATATTTTACAGTTAGATATCACAAAACAGTCATAAATTTGAGCTATATATCTTACGTTTACATGTAATAAATTTTAATTGATCACTGCAGAACAAAATAGGGAATTTTACAAGCTTTTAAACAAAACAAAAAGCATATGTAGCAATAATTAAAAAAATAAATATATCTTTATTCTTAAACAGCACTAATGCTACCATCTACATTTTGAAAATTGATTTAAAAATATTCTCAGTATGTATTTAATTACAACATCGGGCATTAGAACTTCAATATTATTCTAATACTAGTTTAGAATACTAAATCCGGTATGTTGCCGAAAGGCAACACACGGCATTTAAGGGTTAAAATTGCGTTCTTTTCAGTACATAAGATGTCATATTTATCTGATTAAGTTCAGTATTATAGCAAATATGCTGAGAAATATTAGCCAAAATATCAGAATATTCTTTCTAACAACTATAAATTTGTTGCAGAAATTCAATGACATTACTATTCAACAACATCAAAATTTCCTTCCATATGTGTACTTTTTTAATTGCAAGAAATGCCATCTTTATAAAAAGGAATCGACTTTATTCTAATCTGCATATGTATACTTTTACAAACAAATTGTGTATTTCGCCGTTCAGCTTTAATAAAAACTTGCGATTTTATATTTATATTCAAATTTATATGAAATTCATTCCTCTATCGGTGTAAAAGGAAAAGAATCGAAAATGATATCTCCGCCTGTAGTTATGAGAAAATTTTAGATAATTTCATAGGCTTAGTTTAGTAATTTAAGTGAGAAGTGCTAGGCTTAGTATTGAACAGGTAACACAGTGGTATTTGCGCGTAAGGCGAATTACCCTGGTTCGATCTACGTCTTGGAACCATTTCACTTTGTTGGTTTTACGACTGTTAACCCGGGAGGAAGCTCGGCGGGCCTGATAGACCTGGAGAGGCGATTTTACAAACCATCACGCGTAAAGCGATTGAGAACGATATCGAATATTGTTTGGTCGGTCGCCTCGCTGTAGGAGGGGCTTAATTCGCTGGAAGAGGATAGCTTTCACTTCGTTGATCTAAAATCGTTTGAGCTCCCATATTCATATTTGCTTTATTTTTAATGATGAATAGAACAAAAAAATGTGTACAACACGATTTACTATCTTATTCATTTAAAAGAAAACAATCCATAGTATCATTTAATATGAAGCAGATCGAATAAGCAATCAAATACAACAATTCTTGTATTATTTTATTGTATTTATTATTATTATTTTTTTTAAGAAAAAGAAAACTAATATTTTAACTGAAAAGGTGAATGAAAAATAATTAATTTCTATCATCTCACCTTTTGTATTTTTTTAAAGGCGGAAGGGACTATATGTTTTTCCTAATTTAGTGATGTATAACAAAACCTTACATAAACTTAAGAAATAAACATTAATATTCTTCTAGTAATTTTGTTTATAAATTATTATATTCGTTAATATCTGTAAACTAATATTTCCGATTGTTAAATAAAATTTAAATAATTACTTTTTCAGTAGAAGCAACTCACATTTTGAATAACTAAAGAATGAAACTGAAATCAACATATTAAACTAGTATTTCACAAGAATAATAAAGTAGAGCACAAAAAAAAAAAAAAAAAAAAAAAAAAAAAAAAAAATGTTTATTGTATTATCATAATTAGAATCGAAGTATCATATTGAAATTGAGATATCTGGTGTAATGTATAATGTTTCGCATTTAAATATATCTGCACTACAAGATGAATATTTAGAATTTTTTTTTATAAATATTAGAAAAAAATTTGCAATTTTTCATTTTTTTTAGACGTCGAAAGTTATTCCTTAAATCGGGATTATAAATTACTTAAATTTACCAAGCTGCTTATATCTTTTAGTACTGTTGCATAAATTGACATACAAATAAATTGCAGTTTTATACTTTTATCTTTGGGGGCGGGGGGTTGTGGAGAGGGGCTCAAAGAAAGGTTTATTCAAACATCTCTTTAAATCAAAAGAGCATAAAATGCAAAATTTGTCGTGTAAATTAATTTTTTTAATATATTTAAATTATTTTTTTTAGTTTCACAACAATTACAAAGAAAAAAAAAACTTACAAACTTCCCATGTATTTACAGAAAAAAATAAACTAAATAAAACCTGAAATTAAATAATTCAGTTGGCTAAATAAATTATTCACCCGTTTTTAAAAACAGAAATTTTTGCCTAATTGAATAGGGAAAATGGTCAGATTAGATAAGGCAAAATTTACAATAAAATTTTACTGGTGAGAATAATCCCTGATTCTGAGCACCTTACGGGGCTCGGATACCGGCGGCTCGTCCCCAAGGAGTTAATATTAATTATATATTTAAATAAAAAAAAGTAATTAATATAGTTACATATATTAAAATATCAATATTAATTATATATTTAAATAAAAAAGTAATTAATATAGTTATATATATTAAAATATCAATATTAATTATATATTCAAATAAAATTATTTAAAAAAGAAAATCTTTAGTTAATGGTAACTCCCCACTACTTAATAACTACAGATGAATCAGTAATTTTTGAGTACTATATAATAAATATAATTGTTGAAGTCTAATGCTTACTTTTAAAAGATTAATTCTTTTAATTTGATATTTATCTGTTATTAAAGTTTCAACATAAAAGTAATTTAATGTAAGTTTTAAAGTTATAACACTTTAATAAGTGTTCATTTAATTATTAAAAAAATATCTGATATGAATTTTAAAAAAATAATAATAATTATTGAAATTTATTTAAAATTAAATTTTATTGTATGTAATAACAAATTTATTTAACTTAATTGTAATTATAATTTAATTATCTAATTGACAATTAAAAATTACAAAGCAACTGATAATTAATTTTTATTATCATTTAATAAATACTGTTTATTAACTTAACTAATTCAATAAAGATCTAAACAAAACTCTAAAAAAAGAACACATTAATAAGGACACAACTTAAAACCTTAAGGTTACTACTTTTGGTAAAACTAATAAATTGATTCTGTTAATTTCATATCTATCTGTTACTAAAGTTCCAACATAAAAGTATTTTTAATGTAAGTTTAGGAGTTACAGTACTTTAATAAACGTTCATTTAATTATTAAAAATAGCTTATATGAATTTACAAATTTATTTAAAATAAAATTTTATTTTATGTAATAAAAAATTAATTAAATTTTATTTAACTTAATTGTAATTATAATTTAATTAACTAATTCACAACAAAAAATTATGAAGCAACTGATAATAAGCAATCTTTATTATAAGTTTATAACTACTATTTATTAACTTAACTAATTCAATAAAGATCGTAACAGTTCTAAAAAAACAAAAAAACTTTAACAAAAGCACAACTTTAAACCTTTATAGTATTAGTAGTTTATATTACTAGCTATAAAGAAAGTCCCTCATTGAATTGATACATTTAACTCCTCCCCCCGAAAATCCGTAACAATCTTTCTGTCAATCACCATTCGATATTGTACTCAATCGCGCTACGCGTGATGGTTTTTACAGTTCCAACCACTGTATTTTAAAAAGTAATTTTCCCAACTTCTTTTATAGCAAAATTCTCGCCGATTAAATAAGGTGACGATTATTATTTATTTATTTTTATTTTTATTCGCAGAAAGTAAAATCCATTCATACCCTGGGTATGCGCGCGTTCTCCGGGGTTAAGCAAATTAAACATAATTCAGCAATTGCTGAATTTTAAATGTTTTCTCTGTTTGTAGATTCAAAAATCAATTCTCTGGAGATTTTTAATTACAAGATTGTAATGGACGAAAAATAATATTTTAACTTATCTGTTGATTTACTTTTTTATAACATAGCATTCAGCATAAAACATTGCTACAAACATAAAATGAAAAATGTTAACAAGCGAAAAAAGTTAATTTTAAGCAGTTTATTGTACCAATCTCTGTAACCATAGAAAACATTAACCTTTTGAGAGTCAAGCACATCCGTTTTTGTAATACTGAATTCATACCGGAATTTAGGAAACTTTTTTTTTCAAAATAAGGAAAAGCAATTCTTCATCTCTTTTCCCCTAAAGGTACACAAGTAAAACTTAATAAAATTTTCTGCAGCAAATCCTAATTTAACTTAGGTGTATATCCCACCGCCCCTACGCGTTAAAAGATGGACGGTTAAAAGATGGACCAATGTACAATAGTAAATCCATTTTTTTGCATACATGTTAGACCGGGAGCCGGCAGCACAGGCAACCACCTTATCGGATTGGAGGCTGAAATTCCAGAATTAGCTAAAACTCGATTCCCATATTAAAACGCAATCGGTCTGCCAAGTCATATCTTGCTGGAAAAAACCTAAAAACCCGATTTTAGCGATCGACTCATACGTTTACCATTGCGTTTTCCTGCACCCAAATTTATTAAAACATGGCGGACTGGGAGCAGAAAAACACAATGGTTAACCCACGAGTTAACCGGTAAAATCGGGATTGTAGGTCTTTTCCACCAAGATATGACTTGGCAGATCGATTTCGTTTTAATATGGGAATCGAGTTTTAGCTAATTCTGGAATTTCAGCCTCCAACACGATGAGGTGGTTGTCTCATGATTCGTACTCCTCCTTGAATTTTGCAGGCTAAAAAATGTTGGGCACCAATATTATCTTATAGAATATCTCTTCTTAAAAGAAGGCGAAATTTTGCTCCTTTATCTTGATTTCTTTTTCTATAAAAATATACTGGTATTTTTTCTGGAGAAATAACGGTATCCGTACGAACCATGTGTCTGTACTGCCGGGGCCCGGTCTATGTTATAATAAGGTTCACACACTCCTTGGAATTTCCAAGGACTCTGCCACCACTATTAATGATAAGAAAATTTACATTTAATTTTTAAAACACACAATTTGCAATCATTGCCTTTATTCTCCGATTTTGCAAGATTTTTCTGGAGTGAATTAATTTGAAAATACTGTTAAAATTTAGTGATAAAATTGTGCGAACCCTGTATAAGTATGATTAAGATACAGTAAACTCTCTATAAGGCGGACTCTGTATAAGACGGAAATCTGTCTAACTCGGAAAGATTTCCAAGTCCCTGTGAATCCATAGGTATAGAGTAAAATTTGTATAAGGCGGAATATTGTCTACTGCGGAAAATTTTCTTCGTCCCGATCGCTTCCGCCTTAGACAGAGTTTACTGTATATTACTCTTTTTCCAGAATATATCTATTTTATTAAAATTACACTGCTACCGGTATATTTTAAAAATAAATTATTTATGCAATAATCAATGAATCTACAAAACTTAATGGGAAATCTTCATGACTTTTCGATTCAAGTAACTACGCTGCCACTTTCAGCCGCTTGAGCTATTTTTTTTTTTAAATGTGCTGTAGCAGCATAGGACACTTTCGATATTGGACGCATGGAACCAAAGCGATATAGGTATGCGTCTTATCTTAAATAGGAGAGGTAACCGCAAGATTAAAGGCGATGTCACATCAATCAAGGTCGCACGCCACGTAGCGGACGGAGTGAACAACAGAAAGATGCCTAACTGTTTTCTTCTTTATGGATAATCTATTAATTGCACATCTATGAAATAACTGCGCAAGCGCCAACATCGTGTTTTCATTTCTTTGTAGCATTTATATCTGACAGTAATATAATGTTCTATTAATTTTTATTCGTGTTTTTTGACTTATTTATTATAGTTAATTATTTAAATAAAAAGAGTTCTTTTTTAGAACTAATATTATTTGTTAAAATGGCAAAATGTTGGCAATCGAATAACTCTAGTTTTCGAAATTGTAAGAAAATTCTTTTTCTTATAGAATTCATATGTCCTTTTCCAAAGAGCAAAACAAGTTAGTTACGCATTTTAACTTTAATTTATTTAAAAAATATATATATATATGTATTATTTGACATATATTATAAAATGTTGCTGATTTAAATACGCTCGATTTTAATTATTTTATTTTAATGAAATGAAAAATGACGCATAAAAATTAGTAAGTAGTTAATGTGTAAAGATTGAATTCTGTAGTCTTATTTTTTACTCAATCCTTGATGTGGTAAAAGCTAAAGTTATAAAAAATGATATACACGGTTCTATTCCAGATGAAAATAGAATGTTTATCAAGGTTTAGAATATGTATAGAATTTAATAATAAATAAAATTTTCAATTTTAAGTCCTTTGCTTCGTTTATCAAGCGCAGACGATACATCGAAAACTTATTCCAATATTCTTTTGATCGTATTGTATTCATGTTATTTAAATTACAAATAGATCATTTATTTAATTTAAAATTCATTTTATTTTATATTAAGAATCACTTTAATTTAAAATGCATGCATTAAATGTTGTACTATTAAACGAGAAAGTATTGTTAATTTAGTATTTGTTTAAATATTTTGCGAGTCCAGACAATAACTGCAAAAATTTTCCTAAAATCGCCAGATTAGATTTTTTTCCCTTGAAGCAAACAAAGCCATTTAGAGAATCCCTGTTAAAAATTCGATTACAAATTTCAGATTGTTACTTACTCACAGAAGATGATTCTTGTTTGCCAGATATATTGCAAAATATTTTTGTTACAGCTTGTTTTGATAAAAATATGTGTATTTTAAAAAAAAGTCGCAATGTCATTTTAGTTTAAGGGTTAAAGGCAGTAATGCTTTCGTAGCATTAGTGCTTTTCTCCCGAAATTGAAATGATATTGCGATTCTTATTATTTTCTTTTAAATGTGCATAATTTTATCAAAACAATGTGTAATAAAAATATTTTGCAATAAAACTGGGAAACAAGATTCATCTTCCATAAGTGAGTAAAGAATCAAAATATGCGCAAGATATGCGCAGATAGTAGATATTCTGTCATATATGACGTCATACTGAAAACCCGCGTATTTGCATTATTCACTCCGTCCACTAGATGGCGCAGCTGTGTCAATATACTCCAGATTCCAGTATTGACATTGTTCGCTTACTTATATCGCTTTGCATGGAACTATTAATAAAGAGGAAATGACATTTCCTTAAAATAGTGAAGCTTCATCTGTAACCGCTATCGCAGGCGTTGTTTACCGCCGGTGGAAACTTCCACCAGTAGATTTATATAGAAATTTTCAACTTATTTAAATGCTTTATTATTTCAAAATTTTAGTCGTAAATAATGGTAGAAACAGATTTTGATTTTTACTGGTAGGAACTTACTTTGGCGGTAGTTAGGCCCTACGTTTCCGCCATATTGCGACAACCAGGGAAAGAAACTGACAGTTTTACAAGGCATATTGGCACCAGTAAAAACAAATAGAAAATTTTACGCCATTTTTTAGAAAAAAAATCCATGAATAAAACGCTTAAATAAGAGGAAATTTTCTATTCAATTTTACTGGTGGGAAGTTTGCCTTTGCGGTAATCAGAAACTGAAGATTCAATTTAAAAAAAACAGCCGCCATCTTGTGACAACCTCCTCAGTTACTTCAGTCGCAACTGGTAGACAATACACTAAATGTCTCCTCCTCTTTATTCATAACTCCATTATTGGACGATGAATAAGTAGAGACAAACTTGATAAATTCTTCCTGAGCTTTGGAAGTTTAAATATCATGTTTGATAAAATATTTTTCAAAGAAGACTTAATCTTGCAAGAATTTAGCTCACCAACGACTAATTGAAAAAAATAGTATAATTTTTTATCACACTATAATAAACAATGAACTGTTGCTGCATTACGTTACCATGGGGATATTGTACAGCAATTGTATATGGTAATAAACAAACTTTTCACTAAATTGAACGACTGTTTCAGATATTTGGAAATAATATATTAGAAACGACGTACTGCGATTATAATATAAATATATTAAATATCATGCCTTGTATGAAATATTTTGAACTACGAATACGCGAACTGCAACAATAGTTTTTTACCATCATTTAGAAGTCAGCTTTGTCAAGCAATATAAAAAGACTAGAAGAATATTTTAAAAATTCATAAAAATATATGCAATAGGTTGAGCAGAATTTTAGTTAAGTTAAAAAAGAAAATGATGAGGGAGTTTCACAAATTGTCATATTTTATTACTGACCTTCAAAAAAGAAGTTAGTATTTATTGAATATTAAAGAATATCTTTGAAACGGATGCTTGGATTTTAAAAATTGTTTTTTATTGGAATTGGCGCGTTCTGTTGTTTTTCTAAGAAAAACTATCGCATCAATAACACATGAAAGAAAAAGAAAAATAATTAAAAATAAAGAAGCCCTTATCATCTGACTACCTTTAGAAAACTACGGAGATACAGTTCAATGTATACACGCTTTCTTGCTGAATTTTTACTATATTCGACTGGTCTTTTTAAATCATTTACTGCCAAATCTTGAAAAGTAAATCTAATGTATCGTTCGCGCATGCACAGTTAAAAATTATTGCATACAAATGCTAAAATTTCATGAAATATTTAACACTAGAACGCCCGCAAATTTACTCATGTTTCATAAAAATATTTGACACCAGAATTTTTATTTAAAATTATTTGACTGATTTATTTAATTTTAAGTCTACGTAGTTTAAATTTAACTTATTTTATAAAAGAATTTCTGTTTCCAGGTGATATTTAATCACATGGTCGGAGTCGGATCGACTCCTTCCGGGCGTTCTAGTGTTAATATATTAGTATTCTAGTTGCACTAGTTTAATGTACATTGTGGAGTTTTCGGAAAGTAGCATAAAATGCGTTGAGAAACTCTGCGTGTTACCAATAAAACGCAAACGACAATATTTTGATAAAATAACCTTTACATCTTCATAAATATAGTGCTATTTTTACAAAAATGAACACAAATGTTGTTCAATATCCACATAGACATGTGTTATAGTTAGATTGTTTTGAGCATTTTACTTTAGAATGCGATACCAAATATATATATATATATTCAAACTGTTATTGTTTCCCTAATAATCCTCTGATTGATAAAACCTTCGTTAAAAAAATAAAAAGTCACACATTCTCTTTCTGTTACCACTGTTCCAGAAATATTTTTCCCGTATTTCTCTGGATATTCCTAAAAACGTTTAACACTAGCACGACCATGAGGAGTCATTTTGACTTCTAGCCTATTAATACAGTTCGGTTCGAAACATAAATTTATTTATTAAATAAATTAAAAAAAAGGTTCAAAGAGGAAATTGTTAAATACATTAAATGATTTTAAATAAAATTGTGATGTAAAATTTTAGAAGAACTCAATAAAATTTTCGGCCTTATAAGTGTTAAAAACATATGTCATGTGATGTTTGGCCTTATCTATCTATACTAATATTATACAGAAGTAAAGTTTGTAGGGAGTAATCTCTGGAACTACCGAACCGATTTCAAAAGTAATAGTATCAAACTGGTGGTGTTAGTCCCTGTTTCAACATAATCTATGTTTTATGCTGGAGCCATTACCCCAAAGTGCGTGCAGGAGCAAAAAACTTTACAAAAAATGCGATTTTTGTGTTACTGAAGGGCTTAGAAACATGCAATTTCGCATGGTAGCTAATTATAAGATATAAATAATCTCCAAGAACATAAAAAAAATATCGAAATTTAGAAGGCGTGAAAATGAGCAAAAAGCATTCTAAAAAACTTTCTAAATGGTAATTGCTACGCAGTCTCAGGAAGTATCAAACCGATTTCAAAAATATTCGTTGGAAATTAATGGTGACAGATGGTGATGGCTTGCTCTAACATACGCTCTATTTTATGTCCGTGTCACTACAATCTGGGGGATGCAGGAACAAACAAACTTTCTAAATTGCGATTTTTGTGTTACTGTAGGACCTAGAAGAATAAAAGTTGGCATGGAAATTCTTTATAATACATAAATGATTTCTAAGAACACTTCCTAAAAAAACGAAATTTAACCCTAGATCTACCGGGAATTTTATTCAAGTTTTAATAAAACGTTCTACACCAGAATTTTTATTTAAAACTATTTAACTTATTTATTTACCTTATTTTTGTCTGGTTTATATACTTAGTTTATTTTAAAGAAATTTCTGGTTTGAATGAATATTTTGTATGTACCTGTCGGGTCCAATGGACCCGTCTGGTAGACGGAGGGTTAAAGGGGCGAAAATGCGCGAAAAGCGTTCAAAAAAACCTTTTAAAGTGCGATTTCTACAATATCTCAGGACGTACCGAACCGATTTAAAAAATAATGTTGTCGAAAAAATAGTGACAGCAGTTTCCCCAAGGTAGGCTATATTTTATGTGTGCACCATAACCCCAAAACATACTACCACCTGTAGGTTTCAGGAGCAAAAAATGTCCTAAATTGAGTTTTTTGTGATAGTGAGGGGTCTAACATTTTAAAATTTGGCATAGTAATTGCATTAAAAATGTAAAAGTTTTTTTAAAAATCGCCAAAGAAAATTCCAAATTTAAAAGGATGAAGTGAGCGAAAAGCTTTCTAAAAACGTCCTACGGTTTTTGTTTTGCAAAGTTGTGAAATACAAAACCGATTTAAAGAATAATGGAAGCAAACTGGTGGTGATACCTGCTGAAACATACGCTATATTTTACGTCAGTGCCACCACCAGTAGAGGACCACAGGAGCAAAAACATTCTAAACTTGATTTGTGTGATACTGAAGACGCTAGGAACTTGAAATATGGCAGGGTAGTTACTTATAAAATATAAATACCCTCTGAGAACAGTTGAAAACAAATTTGAAATTTTAAAGGGGTGAAACGAAGGGAGGGAGTAAAAATCGTTCTCAAAAAGTTCTAAATAAGATTTCTATGCAATCTCAAAAAATAATGAACCGATTCCAAAAGTAATGGTGACAGTTTCTGACCCTACACAGGCTGTATTTTACGCCGGTGCTAGTGCTACCACGGGTTGGAAGAAACAAAAAATGCTATAAAAAAGCCTTTGAAAACTTTCTAAATTACGTTTTGTATGGAATATTAGAAAATACCAATCCGATTTCAAATTTAATGTTGGCAAATTAATGGTGACATACACTGTTTCAGTGTGCCACCAGAGAGTTGGTAGAGCGTTCGACAAGAAGCTTGGATTTGACATAATGGTTAATTTTAAAATATAAATGAGCACTAAGAAGAGGGTTTCTAAAAAATTCAAAACTTGAAATAAATACTGATATAGGCGTATGAAATGAGCATAAAAGCTTCAAAATACTTTCTAAATTATCATATATTTAGAAATAGTTTTAGTTCTTCTTATTAATGTAAGTCTCATTTCTCCCTAATGCAGCGTAATAATGAAATTAAGTCAAACTGTGGCGATATTAGTATTTGTTTAATTATTCTTAAAGCATAATTTCTTCTAACAAAAATAAGAGATACACATATCACTTGGCATATTTGAAATATTACGCGACCAAAGGCGCGGGGTTTTCTAGTAATGTAAAATGTAATAGAATAAATTTGATATTGTGTGTGAAGCATTACCCCAGAAAAGTAAAAACACATCTACGATTCTGATTTCTATGCGACTATTTTTAAAATGAACTGCTTTAAACAAAAGTATTTCCCTCATATTCAGGGGGGCAAGCGCTGCGCCACAAATGGATGATTTTCACCACTAAATTTAAATACCCTTATAATTAGCCTTATAATTTTAATAACCTTTAATTTGCATTATTAAATTTCATAAAGTCTGTCATTAAATAAGTTGAGTAACACTATAAATATTTAGTCGAAGCAGTCAGCTATTTGTGGCGCAGCACTTGAAACCCTGCTCATATTGTACCAAGCACACATCTGCAAAGTATATCTGCTGAAAAATTGTAAATCCACTTCTAAGAATAACATTTAATCAACAACCCCACCCAAAAAATTATCATATACTTTTATCTTTTTTATTTTCCATTGCTACTAAAAGTTCATTGAAAAGTTCTTTGCTACTAAAAGTTCACAGAAAGGGAAAAAATTGAGAATTATACAATAACTGCCGAATCAAATTAAAATAAGATAGAAATTTATATAAAATATATAAGTAAATTATATTTGTTTAAATAATAACAGATTGTTATTTTAAAAATATGATGTAAAATTATGAGGCAATGGTGAAAATAAATTTATAATTTAATTAAATTAATCAGGGAAAATCTATCTTAATAGGCCACATTTTAGTTATATACAACAACAAAACATATTAATAAATTAATAAATTGCTAACGAAATAAATCTTTCATTAAAGAAATTTTACTTTCACCTCATTTTAATTCCAAAACTTACAAATTGCACCAAGAATATTTTTAAAAATTTTTGCTTTTGTAATGAAAGTGCAAAATAGCGGGTTTCTATTTTCTAAGAATTTCCATTAAACATTCTGTTATCAGTCAATTAATTCATCGTTTTACGAACAGCATACTTCTGCCCCTGAAAGTGTTAACTGTTCAAAACCTACGATGAAGTTTTTAGGATATCAGTGTGATACAAAGACTAATCCAAAAGTCTTCTCCTGCTCTCTCACTCTATTTTGCCCATGTGAGTTTTGACTATAGAGTTATTTAAACAACAGGATTTTTCAAAGTGGTATTTCAGATTTAGTTATCATTAGTTAGGCAGAACTGCACGTTGTGTCTGAACTATCAGAGCACATGCATTGCATCGTGGAACTATGAGTAAACAGGAATTGACATATCATCAAAATGTAAGTATGTGGGTTCCCCGGGGACTGATTTTCGTTTGGGAAACTTCTACTATTTAATTTGATAAAAATTTCTTCTTTATTTAAACGTCTTATTCATGAAAAGTCTTTGTCATAGTTAAGGCAAAATTATATATTCATTTTTACTATTTTGTGTACTATTTTGGGTTATTTAAACAAGAGGATTTTTCAAAGTGGTATTTTAGATTTAGCTATCTTAACCCTTTCCGGCACAGGCAATTTTTGTTGTAAAATGAAGAAATGATTGACTGACACCGGAATTTTAAAACAACTTTTTTAGATATTAAAAACTTGTACTTTACATGTTGATTGTAAAAGCAAAATTTTACTAAAGTATTCTTAGTGCAGTTCGTAAGTTTGAAATTAAAATTAGGTATCCCGACCCGGGCACACTGTGCCGTAAAGGGTTAAACCCTTAATTCCTCGCTCCCGTTATATTCACGGGCTGTGTCTTTTCTAGAGATTCATTGATTGCCACCAGTTATTTAATCGTCTTATTCATGAAATGTCTTTGTCATAATTAGGGCAAAATTATATATTCATATTTACTATTTTGTGTTTGTTCCTCCGGTAGTCAAGTCCAGTGGCTCCGACATACTGTGACAACCCAAACAATAACCCTGGCAGTATCATTGTATTTGATTACCGCTAAGGCAAACTTCCACCAGTAAAGTTTAATATAAATTTCCGCCTTATTTAAACGCTTTTTTCGTGCAATCCTTCTGTCATAAATAATGCAAAAGTTTGTACTCGGTTTTAGTGGTGAAACTTGCCTTGAAACTTTTCAGGCCCTGATCAGATATAAACAATATCAGCCGCCTTCTTGACACTACTTTCTCAATTTCCTGACTTGCAACAAGTAGAAAATGCAATATCTTTCTCATTACTTATTCGTATCTCCACGAAATTCCATAGTGATGTTGAGTTTCCAATTTCTAGAATAGTTTATTATGATGTAACATGTAATAGTAATAAATTTATCATACGTAAAGGATTAGTGGGAATCATGTATGCTATATTATAAATGATGAAGAAAAATTACTAATCATTTTATATTTCTCTGAAACATTATCAAATTTTGGCTAATATTAGCTAATGAAACTTTTTTTTTTGTGGCTTAACCCTTTCAGGGGCAGAGGATTTCTGTTCGTAAAATGATGAAATAATTGATTGACACCAGAATATTCAAACGAGTTTCTTAGTAAATAACAAAACGCTATTTTGCACTTTAATTACAAAAGCAACATTTTATTAAAATATTCTTGGTCCCAGTAGTCAGTTTTGGAATTAAAATTAGGTGGCTAGACCTTCTAGCCACAGCCCTTGAAATGGTTAACAATAAAATTGTTTAATTTGCTCTATCGACATAGAATAACAAAATACACATATTAATTACGTATTTTAATAATCACGTTCTGAGCGCTAAACTCTTTTACAGGCAAATAATTGTGCTCCTGTAATATTGAATTCACAACGGAATTTTAGGAAAAAAAAATCATCTCCAAATAAGGAAAAGCAATTTTACATTTTTTGTTTCCATCAAACTTACAAAATTAAAACTTACTTAAAAGTTTCTGTCGAAAATCGTGATTACAATTATAAGGTATATAATATATCGCATCAACGCTCAATGGATTAAAGAGACATATGAAATCAAAACATTCATCCATTTATAAGCGTCAGATTGAGCGAAACGTCATTGATTGTTTAAAATTTTATATAATCATTCAGATTTTATATATTTATTCTGTGTTATACGAAATTCATTGCTCAATCGATGTAAAAGGAAAACTATTTGAAAAGGATTTCTCTGTTTTTAGATTGTGGTAAAATTTTTGGGAGATTTTTAACTACTTGATTGTAGTTGATGAAAAAAAACGATTTTAGTTTATCCATTGAGTTTTTCTATAGAAAATCAGCACAATTTTCATCACTCAGACAGTTATCTGACAATCAGCATCGTTTTCATTCAGCTTAGACATTGTAAAAAGCATAAGAAAAAATATTTTTTAAAGAAAAAAAATGCTTTTAAACAGTTTTTTTACTAATCTCTGCTACCATCGCATTCAGCAAAAGCTGAACAAATGTGCAATTTCAATTCATTTTTTTCCATACATGTTATGAATATGATTAACACATTAAGCGACACGTCCGTCACCGGTGATTTACACTCAATTTCCTTTTAGGATGCACCATTCAATGATGACTAAAATATGATATAAAACTAAATATATATATATATATATATATATTATTTTAAGTAATTATTGAAAATGTATTTAAAATTTACTTAGCTTTTATTTATTACAGGATTATACTTTCTTAAAAATTACTTTAAAATATTGTAAATTTTTCAGCTTCAGTGTCAGTCACCGTGGCACTCAATGTCTTAATCCTTACCGGCGCGAAGTAATTCTGTTTATAAACTCATGAAATAATGGACTGACACAGCAATTTATAAACGGATTTATCAGAAAATATGAACTTGCTTATTTTCATGTACATTATAATAGGAAAGTTTTAGTTAAATATTCTTGGTGCTGTTTGGAAGTTTTAGAATTAAAATAAGGTGTCGTTTTTTAAGGACACCGCGCCGGTAAGGGTTAAGATATAATACTCATTTTTTTCCGGATTATATCCATTATATTACACT
The DNA here is from genome assembly GCA_963932465.1 of Maratus speciosus. Classification (NCBI taxonomy): domain Eukaryota; kingdom Metazoa; phylum Arthropoda; class Arachnida; order Araneae; family Salticidae; genus Maratus; species Maratus speciosus. The sequence goes on along the minus strand of OZ010794.1, from coordinate 237,191,628 downwards.
GCTACCAGAAAGAGTTAATAAGAAGTTTATTATATAAAAATATATCCAAATATTGTTCGATAAAAATGTTGTAAATTGAATGCTTTCAAGTGCTTAAGCTGTCATGTGTTGACGCTTAAATGCAATGATAAAGGAAATATTTTATTCACCCGAAAACTGTCGGACACTTACGGATTTGGACGTTTTATCGAATATCCAGACAAAGACTTGATGAATTATTTTTACCCTTTCAGGGGCAGTGGCATGTTTATGAAATCAATTAATTTTAATTCAAAAACGCCACAATGAGACCAGAATTTTGCTAAAACATTCTCCATTTAATTTGTATGTGAAATATAGCCTTTTCCATTATTTCCAAATAAATTTGTTCGTAAATACCGGTGCCAGTCATTTATTTCAACATTTTATTACTGAAACTAATTTACCCCTGAAAGGATTAATCCTTAAATGCAAGATTTTTTATTTTGTTTCGAAAAAAATATATATGATTCTCTGAAAGGTTTATTACTCAGAAAAATAATGAAAAAAATCAGAACTACATTTTTCATATAATACGTCAATCTTTTATTCTGTTGCATATCTGCAATACAAGTAAAAACTACTGTCGTGTGGCTGTTTTAGGCTAAAATATTCCAAAGTAGTAAATATTATAATGAGTATGTCTCCAAATACCTTATTTTATATAATTATTTATTTTATAAGACTTAACCTTTAACCCTTGAATTTCCATGATAGAATACGTTCTAGAAATTGTGCAATTCAGAGAATCTGACTAAACCTGAAAGTTTCAATGGTTAATTTAGCTTTATTTAAATATGGATTTTCTTTTATTAATTAAAGCAAAAATTGCTATTTAAATTTTCTTGAGTGAATTAGGCATATGCGTATAAAAAAAATCTATTAAATTCAAAACACTGTTGTTTGCATATATGCAACGTTGCGCACTAAATGGTTAAAGCTTTGAAAGTAAGGAAAGGTCAAAAGGTCAACAAATATGCAATTGCAATTTCAATGCATACTTGCCAACCTCCCGCTTTTTTTTAAACGAAAAATCCTACCTTCAATCAGAAAATTTATTAAATTAAATGCTTCTTGCTTCTATACGGTAGTTAAATGAAACGTACATGATTTCATTAATTAAATAAAATATCTGGTTTGAAGTATGTTTTGTTGATTTAAAAAAAGCGGGATGGTGGCAAGTCTGTCACTGTTTGCCTCATATATGTTATAAATACGATTGAGATGATTTATCCTTTTTTTAATCGGATTATATCTATTAAATTATACTGCTACCGGTTAAATTTAAAAGAAAGTTTGTTATATAAAAAATCTACCAATATGTTACACTTCAATAATGTAAACCCTTAGATGCATGATTTTTTTTAAAGTCAATTTAAAAATGTTTTTTGGCTTTAATTTAAATAAATAAACGGGAAAATAATTTTTAAAATCACATTTTGTTTTAGTATAGTTTACAGCTAAATAAAGTTTGTTGCTTATCAGCAACGATAGGAATTTATTGAAAAAATAATTTTTCCTGATAAAATTCTGTAATGTGGGCATCTTAGTGTGTGTGAACTATGATAAGGTATTTACACAAAGTACATTAAAAAGTAATTAATTCTTATTACAAATACAAAATATATTGCCAAACATTACAAAAGTTTACATCCACGTAAAGTATTTTGCATCCAGGAATTTTACTTTTGCTGACTGTACCCAATGTATGGTTGCCAGTGTTTTGCAAATGTACCATCAATGGAGTTATGAATGAAGAGTAGGAGACGTATAGTGTATTGTCTACCAGTTGCGACTGAAATATCAGAGGAGGTTGTCACAAGATGTCGGCTGCTTTTTTTAAATCGGATCTTCAGTTTCTGATTACCTCAAAGGCAAACTGCCCACGAGTAAAATTGAATAGAAAATTTTGTCTCATTTAAGCGTCTTATTCATAGAATTTTCTCTCAAAAATGACGTAAAAATTTCTATTTGATTTTACTGGTGTCCGCATGCCTTGTAAAACTATAAGTTTGTTTCTCTGGTTGTCACAATATGGCGGAAACGCAGGACGTAACTACCACCAAAGTAAACTCATACCAGTAAAAATGAAAATCTATTTCTACAGTTATTTATGACTGAAGTTTAGCAATAATAAGGCGTTTAAATAAGTTGAAAAATTCTATAGAAATCTACTGATGGGAGTTTTCACCAGCGGTAAGCAACGCCTGCGGTTGCAGTTAAAGCTGCACTATTTTAAGGATATGTCAGTTCCTGTCTATTAGTAGTCCAAGGTACCATCAGCGGCAATGTCGTACAGTAGTTGTCAAATTAGAACTCGTGGCTTACTGATCTTGGCATTCTTCTTTACAGCCTAATCACTACGTAGCTTGAAGTGCCAAAGTAGGGTTCGGTAATTAGTCTCGTTAGCATACTTTCTTGGCCTGAATATACCCAGGAATATCTTCAAGTACAAAACGTTTAACCCCTTGAAAGGCACCGGTATATATTATATACCACCTACGATTAACGAAGTTTTACACCAGGAAAATTTTATTAAATTTTACTTTTCCAACTCTGGTGAAAAAAAAGACGTAAAATTGCTTTTACTTGTTTTGAAATAGAATTTTTCAAAGATTCCGGTGGGAATTCAGCATTTCACAAAGGTAATTGCTTGCCCCTCAAGGGGTTAAAACCCCATCAATTTTATATTCCTTCATATAATGTCGAACTTTAGTAGCGCACATATGCTTGTCAAGTGAGAGATCTTGCTCGAATGGGATATAAGCAAAATTGTTGTTTAAAATATAAATGATAGGTCGAAGTTTGTGTAATCTATCATGATTCGAATCATTTCGAGGTATATGCTATTGTCGACTCCGACCATATGATTAAATTCAATTGGAAGCAGAAATTCTTTCACAAAATAAGTTATATTTAAAACGCAGTTTTACCTTAAATAAATCAGTCAAATAATTTAAAAAAAAATTCTGATGTTAAATATTTTTATGAAAGTTGAGTAAAATTTCCGAGCGTCCCAGTGTTAAGGGTGGACCAGTTTCATGACTCTTATACGATCGAACACTGGGCAAATGCACTAAAGGGATGTTTAATATTATCCCCAAAAACTGCCTTAAATCTTGTGATGTGGAATTCGTAAATATAGAAGGAACGTTTTTGGCAAGCATATAAATAGCTTTCATCGACACTTTTTTCAATAAGTTCATCTGAAAAAAAAATATTTTTAACGCTTTCAGGGACAAAGCACTTCTAATAATAAAATGTTAACATGATTGAATGACACCGTTATTTATGAATAAATTTATATGAAACTAAGTAAAAGCTTTTCTTCGCGTACATTACATTAACCCCTTAATTCTCGCTCCCGTCATATTCACGGGCTGTGTCTTTATAAAATAGGTTAAAAGATAAGTTTCTAAGTTCTTCGTAAAATTATGAAATGATTGACTGACATCGGAATTTACAAACGACTTTTTGCAAAATTATAAACTAATTACAAAATTAAATACTTTAAACTTTTATGTAAAAGCAAAATTTTATTAAATTATTCTTCGTGCCTTTTTCGGAACTAAAAATATGTGGTCCCGTCGTGGGAACACTGCGACGGAAAGAGTTAACCCTTAATTCTCGCTCCCGTCATATTCACGGGCTGTGTCTTTTACTCAAATTGTTTGATTCCCACCAGTTTTATAAAATAGTGAAATTGGCTATATTTCAGTATCGTTTTTCCTGTCATTAAATAAGGTGAATATTTCTTTTTCATAAAAGTGGTGCCAATAAGCAATTTGAATTTTTCAACCGTAATTTAATTCGAGCGTTAAGAGGTTAAGAAAAATTTCATTTGTAAATTCTGGTGCTAGTGTGACAGTTGGGAATTAACATTAACCACTTGGGGACGAGCGGCACGTATACGTGCCGCATGAAGCGCTCAGAATCCATGTTTTTCCTCACCAGTAAAATTTTACTGTAAAATCTGCCTTATTTAATCAGCGCATTTTCTCGATTCAAGAAGACACAAATTTCTGTTTTTAAAAAGCGGTGACAAAAGATTAAAAATTTCGTAAAAGGCTCCCGTCCCGAAGGGGTTAAGTGGTATACATAATATACCGGTGTCCTTCAATGGGTTAAAATCCCAGTGGTATATCCAGTTCAATCACGTTGGATGGAATAACATGATTTCCACTCAACTTTATATGGTTTACCTTTATATTAACTTTTTTTCTAAACCATCTCAATTTTTAGCAGTTTGGTTTTCATTGAAATCTCTTTACTGCATATCGGAAAAGCCATTTCAATATCATGATCAAAGTCTTCGTTCTCAGTAGAAGTTACGTTTTCAGTGGTCTGTGTTGTTAAAGCTTCTTGAATGTTTGGATCATCTAGTTCACTGTCATCCGACTCTTCTATACTTTCTTCAAGCTTCCAATCTCAATCATCATTTACAAAATCACGCTCATCTATTTGACCAATTATTAACCAATTCTTCTATTTGTTTATAAGTCAAATTATATTTTGAGGCATTCTAAAAATGATAGAGTAAAATTTGCAGAAAATAAAATGTAGAATTATATCTTAAATACATTAACGCCTTCAAGGGTGGTGGTTCATTTTTGGACCACCTAATTTTAATTCGTAAACGCCACACTGTCACCAGAATAAAGGAATGGAAATTTTCATTTTATTAAGTATGTGAACAAAAGCTTTTGCTTATTTTTAAATTAATTTATTTCTAAATTCCTGTGACGATCAATAATTTTGGTATTTTACGAGTAGAGGTACCTTGCCCCTGAAAGCAGTGTCCCCAGATTGGTGATTGTCGCCGCTTTTTTTATATAGAAATATTTGGCCTTTTCAAAAATAGATTAAAAATTCTGAAAAATAAGGTGGATTATACTATTTTAGAAAAAGTGATGACAGTCAAATAATTCGAATTAAAAAGTTCCCCAATCTGGTAACACTGCCTGAAAGGGTTAAAGAAAAAATAAAGTACATTTATAAACTACTGCAAAAAACTAATTATATTGAAAATAGAAGAAAGTAAAACTAAAACTGCTCATTGTTCTATAGGCTTAGTGGAACTTTATATTTATTGTTGACATTTGGCACCACATGCAATAATCTGCTTACAACAAATATTTTACAGTTACATATCCAAAAATAGTCATAAATATGGGCTAAATATCTTATGTTTACATGTTATAAAATTTACTGGATCACTGCAGAACAAAATAGAGAATTTCTCAAGCTTTTAAACAAAATAAAAAGCACATGTAGCAATAATTGAAAACATAAATCTATATTTATTCTTAAACAGCACTAATGTTACCATCTTCATCACGATTGCGGTTTAAAAATTCAAATTGCTTAGCGGCACCAATTTTTTGAAAAAGAAATATTCACCTTATTTAATAACAGGTAAATGGATACCAAAATAAAACCAATTACACTACTTTATAAAACTGTTGGGAATAAAACAATCTTAATAAAAGACCCAGCCCGTGAATATCACGGTAGCGAGAATTAAGGGATTAATAATATTTTCAGTATGTATATTATTTGCAACATTAGGCATTAGAGCTTCAATATTATTCTAATACTATTTTAGAAGACCAAATCGGGTATGATGCCGAAAGACAACACACGACATTAAGGGTTAAAATTGTGTTCGTTCCAGTAGATAATATGTCACATTTATACGATTAAGATCAGTATTATAGAAAATATGCTGAGTAATATTAGCCAAAATATTAGAATAATCTTTCTTTTTTTTTTAACAACTATAAATTTGTTGCAGAAATTCAGTTACACAAGTATTCCATCACATCAGTTTTTTTTTTTTTTTTTTTTTTTTTTTTTTTTTTTTTTTTTTTTCATAAGTGTTCTTTTTTAATTACAAGAAATTCCATCATTTTTAAAAGGAATGGAATTTTATTCTAATCTGATAATCTGATTTTTTTTCTATACTGATTTTTACGAACGAATAGTGTATTTCGCCGTTCACCTTTATTAAATACTTGAGATTTTATATTTTCCTTCTCTATTTCGGAAATTTATTGCCCTATTGGTGTAAAGCCCCACCATTGGCCGAGAGGTTCTGCTCTCGAAACTGGTAGACGGGAGGTGCTGAGTTCGATCCCAATCGCGCCCGTCAGCCTAACCGTTCGGAGTTTTCGTGGTTTTTTTCGAATCTTTGTTCTCTAAGCGTTAATACGGGTTAGGTTCCCTTAGAAAAACCCCCACGAAGGGCACTCCTCCCCCTTAGGGACTATATCCCTAGTGTTGATAATTGGCCATCAAAAACACAAACAAACAAACCGATTGGTGTAAAAGGAAAATAATCGAAAATAATATCTCTGCCTGTAATTATGAGATTCGTTTAGAAAATTTCATATGGCTTAGTTAGTAATTTGAGAGAGAAGTACAAGGCTTGGTATCGCCCAGGTAGCTCAAAGGTAATGGCGCGTAAGGCGAATTAGCCTGGTTCAGTCTTCGTCTTGGACACTTTTCCTATTCGTGGGTTTTACGTCTGTTAACCCCTTCGGGACGGGAGCTTTTTACAAAATGTTTAATCTTTTGTCACCGTTTTTTAAAAACAGAAATTTGTGTCTTTTTGAATCGAGAAAATGCGCGGATTAAACAAGGCAAATTTTACAGTAAAATTTTACTGGTTGAGGAAAAACAAGAATTCTGAGCGCTTCATGCGGCTCGTATACGTGTCGCTTGTCCCCAAGGGGTTAAGCAAATTAATCAAAATTCAACAATTGCTGAATTTTAAATTGTTTCTGCGTTTGAAGATTCAAGAAGCATTTCTTTGGAGATTTTTGATTGCAAGATTGTAGTGGACGAAAAATAATATTTCAGTTTTTCTGTTGAGTTACTTTTTTTAAATATAGCATTTAGCAAAAAAAAAAAAAAAAAAAAAAAAAAAAAAAAAAAAAAAAGCTACAAACATAAAATAAATAATGTTCACAAACGAAAAAAAGTTGCTGTTAAGCAGATTATTGTACCAATCTCTGTGACCATAGAAAACATCAACATTTTGAGAGGTAAGCAAATGCGTTTTTGTAATGCTGAATTCACACACGAAATTTAGAAAATTTTTATTTCAAATAAGGAAAAGCGATTTTTCACCTATTTTCCCCTAAAGTTATTGAATTAAAGATTATCAAAATTTTCTGGTGCACATCCTATTTGAGGTTAGGTGTATATCCCACCGCCCCTCAATGGGTTAACCCTTTCCGGTACAGGCAATTTTTGTTGTAATATGATGAACTGATTGACTGACACCGGAATTTTAACCCTAGATCTACCGGGAATTTTATTCAAGTTTTAATAAAACGTTCTACACCAGAATTTTTATTTAAAACTATTTAACTTATTTATTTACCTTATTTTTGTCTGGTTTATATACTTAGTTTATTTTAAAGAAATTTCTGGTTTGAATGAATATTTTGTATGTACCTGTCGGGTCCAATGGACCCGTCTGGTAGACGGAGGGTTAAAACAACCTTTTTAGAAATTAAAAATATATTACTTTTACTGTTCATTGTAAAAGCAAAATTTTACTAAAATATTCTTGGTGCCGTTCGTATGTCTGAAATTAAAATTAGGTATCCCGACCCGGGCACAGTGTGCCGGAAAGTGTTAAAAGGTGGACCAATGTACAATTGTAAATCCATTTTATTCATACATGTTATAAGTCTGATTAAGAAATATTGCTCTTTTTACCTGAATATATCTATTTTATTGAAATTACACTGCTACCAGTATATTTGAAAATAAATTATTTATGCAATAATCAATGAATATACAACGCTGATTCAAAGTTTTATGGCGCATCAATTCAATTAACTAAGACGGCACTTTTAGCCACTTGAGCTATGGTTTTTAAATGTGCTGTAAGAGCATCGGACATTTTCGATATTGGACGTTGGATAAGTAGAGACAAACTTGATGAATTATTCAAGAGCTTTTTAAGTATAAATAGCATGCTTGGCGAAATATTTTTCAAAGAAGATTCGATCTTCCAAGAATTTAGGTGACCAAGGACCAAAATAGTAATATTTGTGAGTACCCTAACAAACAATGAACTGTTGCTGCATTATGTAATTATGGGGATATTGTACATTTGTATTCGCTAACAAACAAACGTTTTACCAAATCAAGGGTTTGTACGGGTACCGTTATATTCAAGACCAAATATCAATATTTTTTTACATAGAAACATAAATCTACACTGTAAAAAAAAACGGACTAAAATACGGAAATATAACTGGCAATGTAGACGCCAGTACTATTTCCGCATTTTAACGGAACTTTTTCCTGGTACATAACAGAAATTTGTCCGTTTTTCTGGAATTTAACATAAATTTGTCTGTGATTTACCGGGAAAAAGTTCCGTTAAAATACGTAAATAGTACTGGCGTTTAGATTGCCAGTAGCATTTCCGTATTTTAGTCCGTTTTTTTTTTTTTTTTTTTTTTTTTTTTTCAGTGTAAGTTTAAACGGACGATAGTTCGCCTTATTTAACGAGAGACTTTTCCATAAGAAATACTAGCACCGAAGAATGTCTTAGTCTGGAAATTGAAGGACCCGTATGAAAACTGAAATCAAACAACTGTTTCAGGTATTTCGACATAATACAGTAGAGACGACCTACTACAATTAGATTATAAATATATGAAATATGAGGCGTTGTATCAAATATTTTTAACTACGAATACGCGAACTGCAATAATGTTTTTAACCATCATTTAGAAGTCAGTTTTATCTCACAATATACAAAGACTAGGGGATTATCTTAAAATTTCATAAAAATATCGGCAACAGATTGAGCTGAATTTCAATTAAGTTAAAAAAAGAAAAGTTAAGGGAGTTTTACAAATTGCCATATATTACTTACTGATTTGCAAAAAAGGAGGTAGTATTTATTGAATATTAAAGAGTGTCTTTGAAACGGATGTTCGGATTTTAAAAACTATTTTTTGTTGGAATTGGCATGTTCTGGTGTTTTTCTAAGAAGAACTGAACATCATTACTGAACATCAATAACACATGAAATAAAAAGAAAAATGATTAAAATTAAAGAAGCCCTTATCATCTGTCTACTTTTTGAAAACTACGGAAATATAGCTCCCTGTATACACGATTTCTTTCTGAATTTTCACTATATTCGACTGGTCTTTTTATATGATTTACTCCATAGAGTTCACCGCCAAATCTTGAAAAATAAATCTAAAGTATCTTTCGCGCCTGCACAGTTAAAAATAAATGCATACAAATGCTCAAATTTTATAAAATATTGAGGATACTAGTATTCTAGTTGTACTAGTTTTTTTATGTACATAGTCAAGTTTTTGGAAAATAGCATAAGATATGGCATGAAACTCTGTGTGAAACCAATAAAACGGATGCAAAATTTTTTTGATAAAAAAAAAAAAAAGAAACCATTATGTCATCATAAATATAGTGCTATTTTTACAAAAATGAACACAAATGTTGTGCAATATCCACATAGACATGTGTTATAGTTGCAGATTATTTTGAGCATTTTACTTTACAGGGCGATACCAAATATATATATATATTTTTCAAATTGTTGTTGTTCCCTTATTTATCCCTTGATTGATGAAAGTTTCGTCAAAAAATGGAACGTCACACATTCTCTTTCTGTTATCACTGTTCCAGAAATAGTTGTGAACAGGGCCTGATCACCAACGGGTCACATTCCCACCAGCAAAAAGGAACAGAAAATTTTGCCTCATTCATGGCAAAAGTTTTACATGAATACGGCGTTTAGATAGGGCGAGCATTTCTTTAAAAATTTATTGGTGTAATTGTGCCCCGTTGGTAATGAGGCCCTGGTTGTGAAGTATTTCTTTGGATATTCCACAAAACGTTTAACCCTAGAATGACCATGAGGATTCATTTTGACTTCTAAAATATGAAACATTTCGTTTCGAAACAGAAATGTATTTATAAAACAAACTTAAAAGGTACGAGGAGGAAAAAGTTAAATATGTTAAGTAATTTTAATAAAATTGCGATGTAATTTATATCGTAGAAGACCTCAATAAAATTTCCAGCCTTATTAGAATTAAAAACATGTATCAGGTAATCTTTCGCCTTATCTATCTATACCAGGGGTGTCAAACTGTGGACCGCCGGATACCACTAAAATTTTACATTTATCTTTGCCTTATCTAATCGTCGAATTTCTGCGATCCAACTTGTTGACTATTTCTTTAAAATTTTAGTGGTATCCGGCGGGCCACAGTTTGACACCCCTGATCTATACTAATACTAGCAAACCCCGCGGCTTTGCTCGCGTAATAGCTGAAATATGCCAAGTGATATTTGCATGACTATTTTTTATTAGAAGAACGCTTTTTGAAATAATTAAAAAATAACAAATTCAGCCACAGTTTGACTAAACTTTATTATAAAAGTACAATAGACAGAAATGAGTTTTTAATTAATAAGAAGATTTAAAACTAATTCCAAATAAATAATAATTTAGAAAGTATTTTGTGACGTTTATGCTCATTTCAGTATTCATTTGAAGTTTTGAATTTTTTAGAAACCATCTTAACACATTTACATCATAAAATTAACCATCATGTCAAATTCCAAGCTTCTTGTCTAACAGTCTACCACCTCTCTGGTGTTAGTGGCATCAACATAAAATGCCGAAACAGAGTTGAAATAGAATGTCTCGAAAATGTTGAAAGAGAGATTATTACCATTAGTTTGCCAACATAACCTTGAAATCGGTTGGTATTTCCTAATATCCTATAGAAACGGAATTTAGATGTTTTTAAAGGCTTTCTTGTTGTTCCTGCCAACCAGGTGGTAGTGACACTGGCATAAAATATAGCCCGTATAGGATCAGGGAGTATCACTCTTATTCGCAACCAATAACTTCTGTAATCGGTTTATTATTTCTTGAGATTCCATAGAAATAGTAATTTAGGACTCTTTTAGAATACTTTTCACTCCTTCCCTTCGCTTCACCCCTTTTTAATTTCGAATTTATTTGCGACTGTTCATAGAGGACATTTATATTTTATAAGTAACTACCGTGCTATATTTAAAGTTTCTAGCCTTTTCAGTACCACAGAAATCGCAATTTAGAAAGTTTCTTGCTCCTTCAACCCTCGACATAAAATCTAGCTTAGGTTTGAGCAGGTTCTATCACCATCAATTTGCAACCATTATGTTTGAAATCGGTTTCGTATTTCATGCGATTGCATAAAAATCGTAATTTAGAACACTTATAAAACGCTTTTCGCTCACTTCATTCTTTTTAAATTTGAAATTTTCTTTCGACAATTCTTAGAAAGCATTTGCATCTTTAACCCTAGATCTACCGGGAATTTTATTCAAGTTTTAATAAAACGTTCTACACCAGAATTTTTATTTAAAACTATTTAACTTATTTATTTACCTTATTTTTGTCTGGTTTATATACTTAGTTTATTTTAAAGAAATTTCTGGTTTGAATGAATATTTTGTATGTACCAGTCGGGTCCAATGGACCCGTCTGGTAGACGGAGGGTTAAAGTAATTACCATACCAAATTTCAAATGTTAGACCCCTCAGTAACACAAAAAACGCAAATTAGAACATTTTTTGTGCCTGTAACCCCCAGGTGGTAGTGACAACAACGTAAAATATAGACTATGTTAGAGCGGGGACTGTCACCATCAATGTGAAACCTTTACTTCTGAAATCGGTTTTAATTTCCCGAGATTGCGTAGAAATCGCTATTTAAAACGTTTTTAGAACACCTTTCGTTCATTTTCACCCCTTTGAAATGACAAATTTTTAAGGAACACTTCTCAGAGTATTAACATCTCATAAGTAATTACCATGCCAAATTTCAAGTCGCTAGCCCTTTCAGTATCACAAGAATCACAATTTAGAACGTTTTTTAAAAAGCCACCGCAAGGTAGTGATGCTGATATGAAAGAGATCGTATATTCACTGTAAAATAAAAGGGACTAAAAAACGGAGATTCTACTGCCAATGTAGACGTCAGTAGTATTTCGGTATTTTTACGGAAAAATTTCCCCGTAAATTACAGAAAAATTTACGAAAAACGGAATCTTTTCAGTAATTTGTGGAGAAATTTTTCTTAAAAAATACGGAAATAGTACTGGCGTCTAGATTGGCAGTAGAATCTCCGTTTTTAGTTTCTTTAATATCAATAATAATTTTCACCCCTTTTAAATATCGATTTTTTAGGATATGTTCTTAGCGATCATTTGTATCTCATAAATAACTGCCCTGCCTAATTCCATGTATCTGGACCCTTCAGTAACACAAAAATCGCCATTTAGAACGTTTTTTAGAACTCTTTTCGCGCATTTTCACCCTTTTAAAATTCCGAATTTTTTAAGAAATATTCTTAACGATCATTTATATCTAATAAGTAACTACCATCCCAAATTCCATGTATCTGGACCCTTCAGCAACACAAAAATCGCAATTTCGAACGTCTTTTTGATCCTGCACCTCCTTTAGGGATAGTGGCACCGACATAAAATGTAGCCTATATTGGAGCAAGGGTTATCACCATCATTATGACACCATTATTTTTGAAATCGGTTTGGTACTTCTTGAGATTGCGTAAAAATCGCAATTTAGAACGTTTTTTAGAACTCTTTTCACCCCTTTAAAATTTCGAATTTTTTAAGAAATGTTCTTAGAGATCATTTATAACTAATAAGTTACTACTATTCCAAATTTCATGTTTCTGGGCGCTTCAGTAACACAAAAATCGCATTTTCGAACTTTTTTTGCTCCTGTACCCCCTTTAGGGTTAATGGCACCGATATAAAATGTGGCCTATGTTGGAGCAAGGGTAGTCACCATCATTTTGACACCATTATTTTTTGAATCGTCTGGGTACTTTTTCAGATTGCGTAAAAATTGCCATTAAGAACGTTTTTTAGAACGCTTATTGCGCATTTTCACCGCTTTTAAATTTCGAATTTTTTAAGAAATGTTCTTAGAGTTATTTTATATCTAATAAGTAACTACCATGCCAAATTTCATGTACCTGGACCCTTTAGTAACACAAAAATCGCAATTTCGAACGTTTTTTTCTTCTGCACCCCCTTTAGGGGTAGTGGCACCGACATAAAATGTAGCCTATGTTGGAGCAAGGGTTGTCACCGTCATTTTGCCACCATTAGTTTTCAAATCGGTTTAGTACTTCTTGATATTGCGTGAAATTCGCCATTTAGAACGTTTTTTAGAACGCTTTTTGTGCATTTTCACACCTTTTAAATTTCGATTTTTTTAAGAAATGTTCTTAGAGATCATTAGTATCTTACAAGTAACTACCATTCCTAATTTCATGTTTCTAGGGCTTTCAGTAACACAAAAATCGCATTTTTAAAACGTTTTTTGCTTCTGCACCCCCTTTTGGCCAGTGGTATGGACATAAGATATGGCCTATGTTCTAAGTTGGACTAACACCATCATTTTGATACCATTACTTTTGGAATCGGTTCGGTAGTTCCAGAGCTTACCTCCTACAAATAAACAATTTTTACCTCTTTATAATATGACTAGCAAACCCCGCGGCTTTGCTCGCGTAATATTTGAAATATGCCAAGTGATATTTATATGTCTAATTTTTATTAAAAGGTACTAACTAAGTTTTTATTTTATTAAAAGGTAATATTTTATTTTATTAAAAGTTTTTTCTATTGAAAGGTACTTATTACTTTTAGGAATAATTCAAAATTTACTATTTAAAACACAGTTTGATTAAACATCACACTGCAATGGCAGAAATGAGACTTAAATTAATAAAATGAAATAAAACTAAATAAATGAAAATTTAGAAAATACTTTGAAACTTTTATGCTCAATTAATACGCTCATTTCAGTATTCATTTGAAGTTTTGAACTTTTTAGAAATCATCTTCTTACATCTTAAAATTAACCATCATGTCAAATTCCAAGTCCTACCACCTCTCTCAACATAAAGGGCTATGTTGAACCAGGAACTGTCACCATTAATTTGCCAACATTAATTTTGAAATCGGTTTGTTATTTCCTAATATTCCACAGAAACGTAATTTAAAAAGCTTTTAAAGCCCTTTTATAGAACATTTGTTGTTCCTGTTAACCCCAGGTGGTAGAATCATCGGCATAAAATATAGCCTGTGTAGGATCAGAGACTGTTACCATTGATTCGCAACTATTACTTTTATAATCGGTTTATATTCCCTGAAATTGCATAGAATCGTAATTTAGAACTTTTTTAGAATGCTTTTCGCACCTCCCCTTCGCTTCACCCCTTTTTAATTCGAATTTATTTCCGACGTTCCGTCGAGGGCATTTATATTTTATAAGTAACTACCATGTCATATTTAAAGTTTCTAGCCTTTTCAGTATCACAGGAATCGCAATTTAGAAAGTTTTTAGCTCCTGCAACTCTCTGGTGGTAGTGGAACAGATATAAAATATAGCTTATGTTTGAGCAGGTTCCATCACAAAAATTTGTCATCATTATTTTTTTTTATCGGTTTAGTAATTCTTAAGTTTGCTTAAAAATTGTAATTTATAACGCTTTTCACTCATTTCATTTTTTTTTATTTAGAATTTTCTTTCGACTGTTCTTAGAAAGCAGTTGCATCTTGTAAGTAAATACCATGCCATACTTCAAAGTGTTAGACCCCTCAGTTGTGCAAAAAACGCAAATTAGAACATGTTTTGCTTTTGCAACCTTTTTTTTGGTAGTGACAGCAACATAAAATATAACCTATGTTATAGCACGGACTGTCACCACTGATTTGCAATCATTACTTTTGAAATAGTTTTGGTATTTCCTAAGATTGAGTAGAAATCGCAATTTAGAACGTTTTTAGGACGCTTTTCGCGCATTTTCACCCCTTTTTAAATTTCCAATTTTTTCGAAACTGTTCTTAAAGATCATTTATATCCAATAAATATGTACCTTGCCTAATTTTAAGTTGCTAGCCCCTACCGATCACAAAAATCGAAATTTAGAACTCTCTTTTTGCTCCTGCAACGTCTTGGTGATAGTGATACCTACATAAAATAGCGTCTATGTTAGAGCAGAGGCTGTCAGCATCAATTTCCTAACATTACATTTGAAATCAGATTAATTCATCCTGATATGTTGCCCACAGATCGGCATTTAGAACGTTTTTAGAACGCTTTTCGCGCATTTTGCTCTTGCGTCTCCTCTGGGGTAGTGGAAACAGATATAAAATATAGCCTAATGTAGCCTCTTGGAGCAAGATCTGTCACCATCATTTTTACACCATTATATTTGAAATCGGTTCAGTACTTCCTGAGATTGCATAGAAATCGCAATTTAGAAAGTTTTTTACAACGCTTTTTGTGCATTTTGACCCCCTTTTAAATTTCGATTTTTTTAGGAAATGTCCTTAGAGATCATTGATATCTTATAACGAACTACCATTCCAAATTTCACGATTCTAGGCCCTTCCGTAACGCAAAAGCCGCAATTTAGAACGTTTTTCTCCTGCACCCCCTTTGGGGTGCGTGGCACTGACATAAAACATCGCCTATGTTGGAGCAAGTGTTGTCACCATCATTTTGACGCCATTATTTTTTAGATAGGTTTGGTATTTCCTGAGATTGTGTAGAAACTACGATTAGAACGTTTTTTAGAACGCTTTTCGCGCATTTTCACCCCTTTTAAATTTCGAATTGTTTAAGAACTGTTCTTAGAAATCCTTTATATCTAATAAGTAGCTAATATTTCAAATTTCATGTTTCTAGGCCCTTCGGTAACGCAAAAATCGCATTTTTAGAACGTTTTTTGCTCCTGCACCCCCTTTCGGGTAGTGGCACCGACATAAAACATAGCCTATGTTGGAGAAAGTGTTGTTACCGTCATTTTCACACCCTTATTTTGACACCATTAATTTTTAAATCGGTTTGGTATTTCCTGAGATTGTGTAGAAACCATCATTTAGAACGTTTTCTAGAACGATTTTCGCGCTTTTTCACCCCTTTCAAATTTCGAATTGTTTAAGAGCTGTTCTTAGAAATCCTTTATATCTAATAAGTAGCTAATATTTCAAATTTCATATTTCTAGGCCCTTCAGTAACACATAAATCGCATTTTTAGAACGTTTTTTGCTCCTGCACCCCCTTTGGGGTAGTGACACCGACATAAAACATAGTCTATCTTGGAGCAAGCGTTGTCACCATCATTTTGACACCAATATTTTTCAAATCGGTTTGGTATTTCCTGAGATTGTGTAGAAACTACCATTTAGAACGTTTTTTAGAACGCTTTTTGTGCATTTTCACCCCTTTTAAGTTTCGATTTGTTTAAGAACTGTTCTTAGACATCATTTATATCTTGTAAGTAACTAATATTCAAAATTTCATATTTCTAGGCCCTTCAGTAGCGCTAAAATCGCATTTTTAGAACGTTTTTTGCTCCTGCATTCCTTTTGCGGTAGTGACACCGACTTAAAACATAACCTATCTTGGAGCAAGCGTTGTCACCATCATTATGACACCAATATTTTTTAAATCGGTTTGGTATTTCCTGAGATTCTGTAGAAACTACCATTTAGAACGTTTTTTAGAACACTTTTTGTGCATTTTCAACCCTTTTAAATTTCGAATTGTTTAAGAACTGTTCTTAGACATCATTTATATCTTATAAGTAACTAATATTCAAAATTTCATATTTTTAGGCCCTTCAGTAAAGCTAAAATCGCATTTTTAGAACGTTTTTTGCTCCTACACCCCCTTTGGGGTAGTGGCACCGACATAAAATATAGCCTATGTTCTAAGTTGGACTAACACCATAATTTTGATACCATTACTTTTGGAATCGGTTCGGTAGTTCCAGAGCTTACCTCCTACAAATAAACAATTTTTTCCTCTTTATAATAGGAGTATAGATGAGTATAGATTATAAAGAAGTAAAGTTTGATTGTTTTTTTTTTTAATTTATGTGTAGGGGTAATCTCTCGAACTACTGAACCGATTTTAAAAGTAATGGCATCACAATCATGGTGTCAGTCCCTGTTCCAAAATAAGCTATGTTTTATGCCGGTGCCATTACCTCAAAGAGCAGTGTAGGAGCAAAAAAACATTCTAAAAATGCGGTTTTTGGCGGTTTTTGTGTTACTGAAGGGTCTAGAATCATGAAATTTGGCACGGTTGTTAATGATAAGATATAAATGACTCTAAGAACATTTCTTAAAAAATTCGAAATTAAAAAGCGGTGAAAATGCGCGAAAAGCGTTCTAAAAACGTTATTTTTAAGTAACTCTTTATTAAGTAATTAAAATATGTATAGGAATTATATGAATATTTTAAGACGAACTGATATGTCTAAAACGCATTGTCACATTTAGGACAATGGAAGTATCATTTAGAACTTAACTACCGTAAATGCGACAAAAATCACCTAAATACGACAATGGTTTATTGTTGGTTTGTAGTAAAAATAATGAATCAATTTTTACGAAAGACGTTAGTTCAGAACTAAAGGCAGAGTATTCAATAATTTTCAGCTTCATAACATACATATTTATTTAACGAAAGGCCAAATACACCCTAAATGCTGCAACACTATGATGCGTGTCTCATTTAGGCACGGTGACCTTACAGATATCCCTTGCCATATTTCTACTACTACGCGACCAAAGCCGCGGGGTTTGGTAGTAATGTATAATGTAATAGAAGAAATGCGATATTGTGTGTGACGTATTACCCCAGAAGAGTAAAAACACATCTATGAATCTGATTTCTATGCGTCTATTTTGAAAATGAACTGTTTTAACCCTTTCCGGCGCGACACCTAATTTTAATTCCAAAACTGACAAACGGTACCAATAATATTTAAGTAAAACTTTCCTATTATAATGTACATGAAAATAAGCAAGTTCCTATTTTCTAATAAATTCGTTTATAAATTACGGTGTCAGACCATTATTTCATTAGTTTATAAACAGAATTACTCCGCGCCGGTAAGGGTTAAACAAAAATATTTCACTCATATTCAGGAATGCAAGTGCTGCGTAACAAAGGTAGGATTTTCCTCACTAAATTTTTATAGTATTGTTTGCCTCATTAAATTTCATAAATTGTGTCATTAAATAAGATGAGGAATACTATAAAAATTTAGTGGTATCAATCATCTATTTGTGGCGCAGCACTTGCAACCGTGAGCATATTAGTACACATATGCCATGTACACATCGGCCAAGTACACATCTGCAAATTATATCTACTGAAAAATTCTAAATCCACTTCGAAGAATAACATTCATTCAACAACCCCTCCCCCCACAAAAAAAAGGATAATTTATTTTTATCTTTTTTACTTTCCATTGCTACTAAAAGTTCATTGCTACTGAAAGTTCACAGAAAAGAAAAAGATTGAGAATTATAGAATACTCTTTATATCTACAAAAATTATGACAATATTGTTAATAGGGAATTCGCTATTCTTCCTTTATCAGATTGCTGGAAATATTTCAGAAAATCCTCTTTTGCTTAATTACTACCATTTTTTTTTCAAATTTTTGGTGGCATTTCCTATACTATTCTCCCATTGACTGGTAACCGCATTTTCCTGTTTCCCCATTGGTTAATGAACTTCTCAGTTTAAACCGCTTCTCCTCTATATAAATAAGCAAGTTTTCGTTATTATTTGCACTTAGGACGGTTCGCTAAACGCTACCGAAACTAGTCTGATGAATGTTTGCTTATTCTGGCGTTTTTAATGTTGCTTTTAATTTTATGTCATTCTGCGCCAAGTAGTATCTTAATAATAATTATTTATAGGATAACTACCGAATCAAATGTAAAAGATAGAAATTTATATAACGTATGTAAGTAAATTCTATTTGCTTAAACCCTTAACGATCGCATTAAATTTCGGTTAAAAAAACTCAAATTTCTTATTGGCACCACTTTTTTGAAAAAGAAATATTCACCTAATTTAATAACAAGTAAAATGATATCATAACAAAACGAATTACACTATTTTATAAAACTAGCGCGAATCAAACAATCTGAATAAAAGACGCAGGCCGTGATTATCACGGGAGCGAGAATTAAGGTGTTAAATAATATGAAATTCTTATTTAAAAAATATGTATGTAAAATTATGAGGCAGTGGTGAAAATGAATTTATAATTTAATTAAATTAATGAAGAAAATCTACCTTAATAGGCCAAATTTTAGTCATATACAATGACGAAACATATAAATAAATTAATAAATCGCCAAGGAATTAAATTATTCATTAAAGAAATTTTAATGATTATATATTAAATACAACCTGTAAAAAGGCATAGCAAAATGAAAAAAAGGTAATGTCATACAAGTTTTTGATACATGAGATTTACTGTAAAAATTGCTTTGTTTAATGACTTGTATTTAGCTTCTACATATCAGTTTTCTTTATTTGAAATTATTTAATTATTTTGTATCTCTGATATTATCTAATCGTTTTTTTTTTTTTTCAGATCAAAATGTCTAAAGGAGTTCCAAAGCTAATGAAGTCGATGCATAATAGTAAAACAGAGACGAAAACGATTGAGAATTACAGAAAAACTGCCGAATTAAATGGGGAAAAATATGAATTTATGTAAAATATATAAGTAAATTCCATTTGCTTAAAAAATAACAATTTTTTATTTTAAATATGTATGTGAAAGTATGTTGAAAATAAATTTATAATTTAAAAATAATTTAAATGTCTGTTACATGTACGAAATTTTAAATTCATATTTTTTAATGATCATTTAAATAATAACATATTTTTTAAAAAAGTTTTTTTTTCTTTCTTATATCAATGCACAAGTGTGACATTCTTTTTCTTTTTTTTTTTTTTTTGTTTGTTATCTACAAATATCATTTAAAGAAAATAAATTAGTCAGAAATGAATAAAATAATTTCTCAATTCAATAAGTGAGATTTATTGTTATTATAATCATTTTCTAAATCATTAAGTAATATTTACTGATGTTGTAATGATAACATTACATGTGATTTATTGCCTTTATACATTTATTCTATGCTGCGCGATGGCGTCTCTGACGTCAGATTTTTTCTGACGAGAATGCAATCGAGTGACAATGTTTAGTTTATATTAAAGTTATGGACATGTAACTTGCCTTTCGCAATCTTTGACTCAGAGTTATGTATCGCTTAAGAGCTTATTTATTGTTATGATTCTACAGTTGTAGTTTTTATTTGATGAGTTTGTTAGATATCAACATTAAATTTTAAATTAAGTTATTGGAAATAACATTATTAACACCTTAACGCTCGAATTAAATTATGGTTGAAAAATTCAAATTGCTTATTGGCACCACTTTTATGAAAAAGAAATATTCACCTTATTTAATGGCAGGAAAAACGAAACTAAAATATAGCCAATTTCACTATTTTATAAAACTGGTGGGAATCAAACAATTTGAGTAAAAGACACAGCCCGATAATATGACGGGAGCGAGAATTAAGGGGTTAAACAGCCATGTCTCAGACGGTATTTAATCCCTTAACGGTCGCATTAAATTACGGTTTAAAAAATCAAATTGCTTATTGGCACCAGTTTTTTGAAAAATAAATATTCGCCTTATTTAATGACAGGTAAAAAGATACCTTAATATAGCCAATTAGACTATTTTATAAAACTGGTGTGGATCAAACAGTCTGAATGAAATACACAGTCCGTGAATATCACGGAAGTGAGAATTAAGGGGTTAAATGACATATGTGATAACTAAATGACGTTTTAAAACATCTTTGAAATGACGAATAAACAAAAATAATTTAAATCATTGAGGACAGTTTTATTTCGTCTTCATACAAATCAACCGATTATGGGCGATATACATTCAATAATGTGGACACATTGTGTTCAACGTGAACCAATGTGAACACATTGATTCTACATTGTTTTAATCCTTTATCTACTCCATTATGATATACAGCAATGTTTTCATGTAATTATTTCTTCAATTACTACAATGAAAATTAAAGGATAAACATAAAAAAATCCCGCGAGAAACCCGTGAGAAATTTAATTACTTAGATGTAATTAATTAAAGTGGTACTTTAACACTAGAACCGTCGGCTATTTTACTCAATTTTTATAAAAAAGTGTTTCACACCACACATTTTATTTAAAACCATTTAACTTACTTAATTAGCCAAATTTTGCCTTCATACGTATAACATACCTTATGAAAAAATTTCTAGTTCGAATCGATTATTGTCAATTTTAGCAGGGGTCAAAATGACCCCTAACTAACGGCGGTTTTAGTGTTAAAGTACCCTCAGAACACTATGACTATATCGTAACAGAAAACCCACAAGGTATTTCAAATGTCACCAGAGAATATTTTTGATTGAATATTTGAAATATAGGTATTTTCTAACTTACAAATAAATGCTTTGGCGAATTCCGGTGCCAATCATTTATTTCAACACTTGAGCATTGAAAACACTTTGCCCCAGTAAGGGTTAAAAAAAAAACTATTTTGTCAGGTTACGATCTTGTTAGCAGTTCTTTAGTTATGCGACTTCTATAATCCAGGGAAAGCATGTTCTCTCGCACCTTCATATATGCAATATATGAATTTACATATGCCATTTTTAGCATAGCAAAAATGCGTCGGTGCCACAACCTTTTCGATTTCCTAGAAAAAATAGCATTGAAACAGAAAAGAAATACCAGGGAGATCATTACTACCCTAGATTTTAGTAATTACATTTTAAGGCAGAGGAAAACAGTGGATAACTACACAGACGAAAAGTAGACAAGAAGTTTAAATCCAACACCCAGTGTACTGACGGTACTTATAAGTACTACCGAGTAATTCAACTGTTAAATAAAATTAATACACTGTTCACCAAAAATAGCTAGTCACACTGTATTCTAAGAACATAATGGACACATAAATAAATCCAAGACTTATCTTATATGCTTTACTGTGTTTGCAGAATTAAAAAGACGAGCGTGTACAAGATGTCGGCAAAAAACACATCGACTGTGCGAAAGATAGCCTCATTCCTCTCTAAAATAACATACCTAGAACTACTGCTGCCATGTATCCGGACAAAGTGGAGTTAAAAGAGTGTTTTTGCAAAGTACCATTAGAATATTAGTAATATTCACTATGGCATGAAAGTTTAAATAGAGTGGTACTTATAAGTACCGTCAATAGATAAAGGTTTAAAGAATGTTCCTCTGTTCGTGTGTAATTATTGTATATAATTATGATATTATTTCTAATTGTAGTGTTTATACGCATATTAGTCTAATTGTACACATTCTAAATTTGTGTATGCTTTTCAAGAAAACAATGTAACACATAATATGAAAAAGTATGGCCTGTGGTTGGAGTTACTTACCTCCAAATGATGACGCTTGTCTTCAATGTGTTAACTTATTAACCATTTAAGGGACAAAGTACTTCTGTTACTGACATATTGACATGATCAAATAATAGCAGAATTTATTTATATATATATATATATATATAAAATTATAAATAAATATATAAAATTATAAAATATATATATAAAGTTATAAATTATAAAATAAAATAAAATTATATATATATTTATATATATAAAATTATAAAGCAGTAAGATCTAAAAGTTCCTCCCGAATGTTTTCAAAAGCTACCCGGTGGATTTTTTTGCAAATAGCGTCATTCGACGGAGAATATTCACGTGGTGGTTTATGTGAAAATATACAGGGATAAATATGATTTTTGGAAAAAAATTTCATATTTTACTGCTATTTTGAAGGAAAGGGTTGCCAGTGATTATATTTTGGCGAAAAGTTTATTGATTAGAAAATTGAAATGGCTATATCCGTTAGAAAATAATACAAATACCTCTCAAATAAATGAAAAAAAAAATACTGATATTTAATTAAAAAAGACAAAAAAAAGTTTTAATGAGACACAGTATTATAAAACGAAAATATTTAATTTAAACATGAAATAAATATTTTTAACGCTCTAAATATAATTTATTGTGAAATTTTACAATTGATACAATATTTGGCGAATTATCGCCTGCGTTACGTTAAAAAAATGAATCTGAAAATTTGGTTAGACTAATTTTGAATTACATTTTATTTTCATTTCATTTCTTTTCTTTTTATTTTTATCAAACTCCACATGATGTGATTTACAGTATAAACAAACAGATGTAATTTTAAGAGTTACTATAATTGTGAATTATATATTCTTTCTTTACGATTTCTAATTTTCGTTTGTCACCAAACAATGTTTAGCCATTTTTTTTAAAGCCAAAAATGCATAAGCGTGACATTAGCTTTTGGATTTTCGCAATAATGGTGTTTTTTTCAATTGACCGAGATCATTTTTGGAGTACATTTATGTATTCAATTATAAGTTATATAGATATCAGTTAATATTTTAAAAATGGAATCAAATATCTGAATTTTAGTGTGAATTTCTGACACACATACATATTGTAAAATAATTCCATACTTCTTAAAAAATTTTTCTTCGTAATTACGGAAGCATATGATTTTTATACATTTCAACTCAGATCAACGAATATTATCCCTTTTTTTCTTTTTTTAGAAAATATTATTGTTTATTTCTTTGATAACGCCAGTTTCACGTACAGGAAAACTCGGTACTGCATGGATATCCTGTCGACCAAAAATCTATCGCCAAACTATAAGATTAAATGCCAATAATGGTTGATCGTAAATGTCACAATCATTTGACTTTAAAGTGCAAGTTACACGCATTTACGTCATCAAGTAATTTTTAGTTGGACGTTTTATTTGTATTTTTTATTAATGTTATACCAATTTATTTGTTCTTTCATTATTTAAAATAAAAATTACGTCAATTTGTATAACTTGGCAAGTGGTTTGGCGATTTATATAATTTGGCGAAATTGGACGACGGAAAAACCGAAAATTCGCAATTACCGAAGTACCGAAGTACCGAAGCGTAGTACCGAAAATTCGCAATTTCAAAATTTAGGAACTGAAAATTATTCTTAAGGAAATTTATGCAATCATCTGTTCTTACTATAAAAAAATTCAACATTTTGAAATTGATAATTGCTTGCTGATAATATTAATAATTGCTTGCTGATAATATTAATAATTGCTTGCTGAAAAAAAATTACAAATATTTTTTAATTTGTTATTTCTTCATATTTTCCCCTCTGTTAGGTAATATTTTAAAAGGTATTGGACTAATCTTAGATACGTAAAAGCACATAAATTAGCGTCTGAATTTCAATTTTATATTACTATTATTATTTATTAACTGTTATTATTTTTATTATTATTGTTTCATTTATAATCTTCGATAATCAAGTCACCGCCAAATGACATATTTACTATACTATTGTAAGTTTTGTAGGCACAGATGTCATATACGCTACATGGTACCTAATGTGCTCCAAAATTGGCGTTATTTTGCCTGGCATGGTAACTCGGCTATTGTTGATTATTTATTAATAAATTATTTATTTTCTTTTATTTTCTTTTTGACAGTTATATAAATTGTTTTGTTCTATAGTTATTAATTACACTTTTTTTATTTATTGTTTTTTTTTTTCCTTTTAAAATAATAAAAAATAATTTAAACATATATATATATATATAACTGGTATTCGAAAACGATGTTTTCGCCAAATTGCGTGAAAAAAAAAGCGCGCCAAACCCGGTATGTATATGATATCTGTACCTAACAGTTATTTACATTATTGTGATTACTTAGTATCAGACAACAGATTGAAGAGTATTTGGCATATTTTTATTATATGGGCTTTGGCGAGATAGAGAAAATGGCCTTAGCGAGTGAAGGGATTTTTTTGTATATTTACTGGCAACCTATTTACTTTTCATATACATGTAAGCATTATTTTCGATATTTATGATATTTATTTAATATAAAGAAGATCTATTTATCTACATTTAAATTCGAACAGAAATAATTTGTGATACTACTTGATTATGCCGTCGACATAAAAAGTATCGCCAAACTATAAAATTAAATGCCAATAATGCGGGATTGTAAATGTCAAACTTACTTGACATTAAACATTTTGCAGTACACGTGTTTGTTACGTCATCAAATGATTTTTAATTCGACGTTTTATTTCTATTAATGTTTTACTAATTTATTTTTTCTTTCGTTATTTAAAATAAAAATTATGTCCTTTCCATAATTTGGCTAATACTTTGGCGAAATTGATTGACGAGATAATCAAGTAGTACCCAATTTGTTTATAATAATAATAATAATAATCTATACTCATATTATAAAGAGGAAAAAATTGTTTATTTGTCGGAGATAAGCTCAGGAACTACCGAACCGATTCCAAAAGTAATGGTATTAAAATGATGGTGTTCGCCCACCTTAGAACATAGGATATATCTTATGTCGGTGCCACTACCCCAAAGGGGGTGCAGGAGCAAAAAACGTTCTAAAAATGCGATTTTTGCGTTACTGAAGGGCCTTGAAATATGAGATTTGGAATATTAGCTACTTATAAGATATAAATGGTGTCTAAGAGCAGTTCTTAAACAATTCGAAATTTAAAAGGGGTGAAAATGAAAGGGGTGACATAAAAATCGTCGAAATTTAAAAGGGGTGACATAAAAAGTATCGCCAAACTATAAAATTAAATGCCAATAATGCGGGATTGTAAATGTCAAACTTACTTGACATTAAACATTTTACAGTACACGTGTTTGTTACGTCATCAAATGATTTTTAATTCGACGTTTTATTTCTATTAATGTTTTACTAATTTATTTTTTCTTTCGTTATTTAAAATAAAAATTATGTCCTTTCCATAATTTGGCTAATAATTTGGCGAAATTGATTGACGAGATAATCAAGTAGTACCGAATTTGTTTATAATAATAATAATAATAATCTATCTATACTCATATTATAAAGAGGAAAAAATTGTTTATTTGTCGGAGATAAGCTCAGGAACTACCGAACCGATTCCAAAAGTAATGGTATTAAAATGATGGTGTTCGCCCAACTTAGAACATAGGATATATCTTATGTCGGTGCCACTACCCCAAAGGGGGTGCAGGAGCAAAAAACGTTCTAAAAATGCGATTTTTGCGTTACTGAAGGGCCTTGAAATATGAAATTTGGAATATTAGCTACTTATAAGATATAAATGGTGTCTAAGAACAGTTCTTAAACAATTCGAAATTTAAAAGGGGTGAAAATGCACAAAAAGCGTTCTAAAAAACGCTCTAAATGGTAGTTTCTACATAATCTCAGGAAATACCAAACCGATTTCAAA
This sequence comes from Maratus speciosus, assembly GCA_963932465.1. Lineage (NCBI taxonomy): Eukaryota > Metazoa > Arthropoda > Arachnida > Araneae > Salticidae > Maratus > Maratus speciosus. The sequence continues at coordinate 237,165,280 of OZ010794.1, read as the reverse complement.
GGTAATGGTATCAAAATAATGGTGTTAGTCCAACTGAGAACATAGGCTATATTTTATGTCGGTGCCACTACCCCAAAGGGGGTGCAGGAGAAAAAACGTTCTAAAAATGCGATTTTTGCGTTACTGAAGGGCCTAGAAATATGAAATTTGGAATATTAGTTATAAGATATAAATGGTGTCTAAAAACAGTTCTTAAACAATTCGAAATTTAACCCTCCGTCTACCAGACGGGTCCAATGGACCCGATGGGTACATTCGAAATATTTATTCTAACCAGAAATTTCTTTAAAATAAACTAAATATGTAAACCAGACAATAATGAGTTAAGTAAATAAGTTCAATAGTTTTAAATAAGAATTCTGATGTGTAATATTTTTATAAAACTTGAGTAAAATTTTCGGTAGTTCTAGGGTTAAAAGGTGTGAAAATGCGCAAAAAGCGTTCTAAAAAACGTTCTAAATGGTAGTTTCTACACAATCTCAGGAAATACCAAACCGATTTAAAAAAATAATGGCGTGAAAATGATGGTGAAAATAATTGCTCCAACATAGGCTATATTTTATGTCGGTGCCACTACTCCAAAGGGGCTGCAGGAGAAAAACGTTCTAAATTGCGGTTTTTGTGTGACGGGAGGACCGTGAATCGTGAAATTCAGAATGGTAGTTAGTTATAAGATATCAATGATCTCTAAGGACATTTCCTAAAAAAATCGAAATTTAAAAGGGGGGTCAAAATGCGCAAAAAGCTTTGTAAAAAACGTTCTAAATTGCAATTTCTATGCAATCTCAGGAAATACTGAACCGATTTCAAGTATAATGGTGTTAAAATGATGGTGACAGATCTTGCTCCAAGAGGCTACATTAGGCTATATTTTATATATGTTTCCACTAACACAGAGGAGATGCAGGAGCAAAATGAGCGAAAAGCGTTCTAAAAACGTTCTAAATACCGATTTGTCACCAATATCTCAGGAAGAATCAAACTGATTTCAACAGTAATGTTAAGAAATTGATCCTCACAGCCTCTGCTCTAACATAGACGCTATTTTAAGTCGGTATCACTATCACCTAGACGTTGCAGGAGCAAAAAAGCGTTCCAAATTTCGATTTTTGTGATCGGTAGGGGCCAGCAACTTAAAATTAGGCAAGGTACATATTTATTACATATAAATGATCTTTAAGAACAGTTTCGAAAAAATTGGAAATTTAAAAAGGGGTGAAAATGCGCGAAAAGCGTTCTAAAAACGTTCTAAATTGCGATTTCTATTCAATCTCAGGAAATTCCAAAGCTATTTAAAAAGTAATGGTTACAAATAAATGGTGACAGTGCCTGCTATAACATAGGTTATGTTTTATGTTGCTGTCACTACCATCTGAGGGTTGAAAAAGCAAAACATGTTCTAATTTGCGTTTTTTGCATAACTGAAGGGTCTAACCCTTTGAAGTATGGCATGTTATTTACTTACAAGATGCAACTGCCTTTTATGAACTGTCGAAATAAAATTTCAAATTTAAAAAGATGAAGTGAGCGAAAAGCGTTATAAATTACAATTTTTATGTAATCTTTTCAAAGACCAAACCGATTAAAAAAATAATGATAACAAACTGTTCGTGATAGAACCTGCTCAAACATAAGCTATATTTTATGTCTGTACCACTACCACCAGAGGGTTGCTGTAGCTAAAAATTTTCTAAATTGCGATATCTGTGATACTGAAAAGGCTAGAAACTTTAAATATCGCATGGTAGTTACTTATAAAATATAATTGCCCTCGAAGGACTGTCGGAAATAAATTCGAATTAAAAAAGGGTGAAGTGAAGGGGAGGTGAGAAAAGCATTCTAAAAAAGTCCTAAATTACGATTTATACGCCATTTCAGGAAATATAAACGAAATATAAAAGTAATAGTTGCGAATCAATGGCATAGCTGCCAACTTGTACGGATTTTTCATACCACTAAAATTTGATAGATAATTTTAGCTAATTGAATCACCGAAATTCAAGCTATTTCAACGCTTAAGTAATTGAAACATTTCCATTAAATTTTACTGGTAAGAAAAATCCGTACAAGTTGGCAGCTATGCAATGGTAACAGTCTCTGATCCTACACAGGCTATATTTTATGCCGATGATTCTACCACCTGGGATTCACAGGAACAACAAACGCTCTAAAAGAGGCCTTTAAAAGCTTTCTAAATTACGTTTCTGTGGAATATTAGGAAATAACAAACCAATTTCAAAATTAATGTTGGCAAATTAATGGTGACAGTTCCTATTTCAACATAGCCCTTTATGTTGAGAATTGGTAGGACTTGGAATTTGACATGATGGTTAATTTTAAGATGTAAGAAGATGGTTTCTAAAAAATTCAAAACATCAAATGAATACTGAAATGAGCGTATTAATTGAGCATAAAAGTTTCAAAATATTTTCTAAATTATTATTTATTTAGTTTTATTTCGTTTTATTAATTTAAGTCTCATTTCTGCCTTATGCAGTGTAACAATGATATTTAATCAAACTGTGTTTTAAATAGTATTTTTTTTAACTTATTCCTAAAAGTAATAAGTACCTTTTAATAAAATAAAATATTACCTTTTAATAAAATAACAATTTAGTTAGTACCTTTGAATAAAAATTAGACATATAAATATCACTTGGCATATTTCAAATATTACGCGAGCAAAGCCGCGGGGTTTGCTAGTATTCTATGCTTCGATACTCCTATTATAAAGAGGAAAAAATTGTTTATTTGTCGGAGATAAGCTCTGGAACTACCGAACCGATTTCAAAAGTAATGGTATCAAAATGATGGTGTTAGTCCAACTTAGAACATAGGCTATATCTTATGTCGGTGCCACGACCCCAAAGGGGGTGTAGGAGCAAAAAACGTTCTAAAAATGCGATTTTAGCGTTACTGAAGGGCTTAGAAATATGAAATTTTGAATATTAGTTACTTATAAGATATAAATGATGTCTAAGAACAGTTCTTCAACAATTCGAAATTTAAAAGGATTGAAAATGCACAAAAAGTGTTCTAAAAAACGTTCTAATTGGTAGTTTCTACACAATCTCAGGAAATACCAAACCGATTTAAAAAGTATTGGTGTCAAAATGACGGTGACAACGCTTGCTCCAAGATAGGCTATGTTTTATGTCGGTGCCACTACCCCAAAGGGGGTGTAGGAGCAAAAAACTTTCTAAATATGCGATTTTAGCGTTACTGAAGGGCTTAGAAATATGCAATTTTGAATATTAGTTACTTATAAGATATAAATGATATCTAAGAACAGTTCTTAAACAATTCGAAATTTAAAAGGGGTGAAAATGCACAAAAAGCATTCTAAAAAACGTTCTAAATGGAAGTTTCTATACAATCTCAGTAAATATAAACCGATATAAAAAATATTGATGTCAAAATGACGGTGACAACGCTTGCTCCAAGATAGGCTATGTTTAATGTCGTTGCCACTACCCCAAAGGGGGTGCAGGAGCAAAAAACGTTCTAAAAATGTGATTTATGTGTTACTGAAGGGAATAGAAACATGAAATTTGAAATATTAGCTGCTTATTAGATATAAAGGATTTCTAAGAACAGTTTTTAAGCAATTCAAATTTGAAAAGAGTGAAAATGTGCGAAAATCGTTCTAAAAAACGTTCTAAATGGTGGTTTCTACACAATCTCAGGAAATACCAAACCGATTTAAAAAATAATGGCGTCAAAATAAGGGTGTCAAAATGACGGTGACAACCCTTGCTGCAACATAGGCTATGTTTTATGTCGGTGTCACTACCCCAAATGGGGTGCAGGAGCAAAAAACGTTCTAAAAATGCGATTTATGTGTTACTGAAGGGCCTAGAAATATGAAATTTGAAATATTAGCTACTTATTAGATATAAAGGATTTCTAAGAACAGTTCTTAAACAATTCGAAATTTAAAAGGAGTGAAAATGCGTGAAAAGCATTCTAAAAAACATTCTAATGGTGGTTTCTACACAATCTCAGGAAATATTAAACCGATCTAAAAAATAATGGCGTCAAAATGATGGTGAAAGCCCTTGCTCCAACATAGGCGATGTTTTATGTCGGTGCCACTACCCCAAAGGGGGTGCAGGAGCAAAAAACGTTCTAAATTGCGGCTTTTGCGTTACGGAAGGGCCTAGAATCGTGAAATTTGGAATGGTAGTTAGTTTTAAGATATCAATGATCTCTAAGGACATTTCCTAAAAAAATCGAAATTTAAAAGGGGGTCAAAATGCGCAAAAAGCGCTATAAAAAACTTTCTAAATTGCGATTTCTATGCAATCTCAGGAAGTACTGAACCGATTTCAAATATAATGGTGTAAAAATGATGGTGACAGATCTTGCTCCAAGATAGGCTATATTTTATATCTGTTTCCACTACCCCAGAGGAGATGCAGGAGCAAAATGCGCGAAAAGTGTTCTAAAAACGTTCTAGATGCCGATTTGTCGGCAATATCTCAGGAAGAATGAATCTGATTTCAAACGTAATGGTAGGAAATTGATGCTGACAGCCTCTGCTCTAACATAGACGCTATTTTATGTCAGTATCACTATCATCAAGACGTTGCAGGAGCAAAAAACCGTTCTAAATTTCGATTTTTTTTATCGGTAGGGGCTAGCAACTTAAAATTAGGCAAGGTACACATTTATTAGCTATAAATGATCTTTAAGAACAGTTTCGAAAAAATTGGAAATTTAAAAAGTGGTGAAAATGTGCGAAAAGCGTCCTAAAAACGTTCTAAATTGCGATTTCTACTCAATCTAAGGAAATACCAAAGCTATTTAAAAAGTAATGGTTGGAAATCAATGGTGACAGTCCCTGCTATAACATAGGTTATATTTTATGTTGCTGTCACTACCATCTGAGGGTTGCAAAAGCAAAATATGTTCTAATTTGCGTTTTTTCATAACTGAAGGGTGGAACACTTTGAAGTATGGCATGTTATTTACTTACAAGATGCAACTGCTTTCTATGAACTGTCGAAAGAAAATTCCAAATTTAAAAAAAAAATGAAGTGAGTGAAAAGCGTTATTAATTACAATTTTTAAGCAAAATTATAAATTACCAAACCGATTAAAAAAATAATGATGGCAAATTTTGGTGATAGAACCTGCTCAAACATAAGCTATATTTTATGTCTGTTCCACTACCACCAGAGTGTTGCAGGAGCTAAAAACTTTCTAAATTGCGATTTCTGTTATACTGAAAAGGCTAGAAACTTTAAATATGACATGGTAGTTACTTATAAAATTTAAATGCCCTCGAAGGAACGTCGAAAATAAATTCGAATTAAAAAGGGGTGAAGCGAAGGGGAGGTGCGAAAAGCATTCTAAAAAAGTTTTAAATTACGATTCTATTCAATTTCAGGAAATATAATCCGATTATAAAAGTAAAAGTTGCGAATCAGTGGTAACAGTCTCTGATCCTACACAGGCTATATTTTATGCCGGTGATTCTACCACCTGGGGTTCACAGGAACAACAAACGTTCTAAAAAAGGTCTTTAAAAGCTTTTTAAATTACGTTTCTGTGGAATATTAGGAAATAACAAACCGATTTCAAAATTAATGTTGGGAAATTAATGGTGACAGTTCCTATTTCAACATAGCCCTTTATGTTGAGAATTGGTAGGACTTGGAATTCGACATGATGGTTAATTTTAAGATGTCAGAAGATGGTTTCTAAAAAATTCAAAACTTCAAATGAATACTGAAATGAGCGTATTAATTGAGCATAAAAGTTTCAAAATATTTTCTAAATTATCATTTATTTAGTTTTATTTCATTTTATTAATTTAAGTCTCATTTCTGCCTAATACAGTGTAATAATGATTTTTAGTTAAACTGTGTTTTAAATAATAATTTTTGAATTATTCCTAAAAGTAATAAGTACCTTTTAATAAAATAAAATATTACCTTTTAATAAAATAAAAATTTAGTTAGTACCTTTTGATAAAAATTAGACATATAAATATCACTTGGCATATTTCAAATATTACGCGAGCAAAGCCGCGGGGTTTGCTAGTATGTAAATAAAATGTTTTATACATGTATGTGTGTGTGTCTTCCAAGAGAAACTGGCAGCGGATTGTAAAAATGGATATACTTGTGAGTTGCATTCTATTCGTTTATTACGTTGGTCGACAAACAATGCGATTTTTAACCAAAAAGGCAGAAGAGTGACATAGGCCCGAACAACGCTCACAATAATAGTGTTTGTGCATGAGCACATTTGGAAGTAAAGTTTTATATTCAAATGTAAATTTTATAAAAAGCAGTTAACATTATGATTGTTAAGTAAAATATTTAAATTTTAGGCTAAATGCGTGCCCCCCCCCCCCTCACTCCCACCGCCTATCGCACATATGATTAAATCATTTAATTTCAGACATTTAAAATATTTTTGAATATGTTTTACTGTAAAAACACGTCGGTTTGTTGTCATCAGTGGTGGAAAATTGGCGCAGAGGCGGAGCCTATTGACACCACTAAATTTTTATGGTATTATTCAGTTTAATAAAAACTCAGAAATTTGATCATTAGATAAGAGGCAAAATATTACTATAATTTAGTGGTGTCAATAGGCTCCACCTCTGCGCCAATTTTCCACCACTGTGTCATATTCGTTTGTTGTCCTATGTCTTGATTCTATTTAATCTGCTGGAATAGACAAATGGAAAACAGTAGCAGACCTGCCAGAAGAGGACGTTTCTTTAAAAATGTAATGCAACATGTAATGAGATTGAATTTAAGCTACCAGAACCTCACATAGCGCAAATTGAGAGGCTGGGAGATCAACAACAAACAAACGAAAATGAACGGTCCCGATGTTCTTAAAGTTCAATAATCAATCTCCGCAATCATTGTAATGCTCTCTAATTTAATAGTGTTAAGACTAGAGAAAGTTTAATTCCTGTTGTCATAACTGTATCATTTCAGTACCAAACTCTACTTTAAATGATCAACAAAAAAAATTGTTTTCTAACTGCCCAAATTTTGTCCAAGGCATAAGAGAGTATAAATATCCCAGTGGCATTCGCATTGCTTTCAACAATGCGGAAGGACATTCCAGGTGGTGGTCTTTACTGCTTTAAAATAGAAGGTTAAATTCACAATTTCGTTTGATTCAAGGAATCTTCATTTTTGGAACCCTTTTTCCATTTAGATATTCTTACGTCTATACATTCCAATTAAGACCCTGGGCCTCAATGGTCCCGTAGGACCCGGTACAGGGCCCTTGAACTTTTTGTGCGCCATGAATATTGCAACAACTAATTTTCTCACCTTTCAGTGCATAATTTTAAAGTTGAGTCTTGGGCTCTTCTTCCAGGACCAACACACTCACATTCTTATTGGGGCCTTTAAGCCTTTTTTAAATGCATTTGCTCAATTTTTTTACGCATTTAATTAAAATATTGTTCTAACGAAAAATTAATACCGTATGCTTAATTTTGACTATCTGTAGATCTAAAGCATTAAGTACTGAGACATTTTAACATGTTTCATGTTAGGGCCCTGCTTTTAACTATCAGTTGGCCCTTTTTGGTCCCTCTATTATAGCCACCTTAAAAATGCTCCGATTCCCAAGCTTTTTTTCTAACTTCTTAGGTCCTCCAACTACTACATGAACGACAAAGAATTTTCAGTCTTCAGCTATCACCAATTTTGAATATTAATCGCCTTCTTGGGCCCCTGGTCCAGCTTCTTTAAAAATGAACTGAATTGCTTGCAATTTTCTTTAACATAGTTTTAGCGTCTTCTGATTAGTTTAAAAACTACTCAAAAGTACCTTTTTACATAACTATATGACACTTAAGTCCCTGACCCCTTGGGGGCCCGGTACAGGGACCCTTGAAGATTTTTCAGTGTAAATTGTCAATAAATTGCCCCTCTTAATCTTCATTTTTGACTGCTTCATTTTTCCATTTAGTTATTCTCGCGTTTCTATATTCCAGTTAAAATCTTGGGGCAACCCAGAGTCCCGTTTGACACGATCCGGGGCCTCTTGAACTTTTTTTGTGTCATGTATTTTTCACCCCCTAATTTTATCACCTTCTCATTGCATAATGTTAAAATTGAGTCTCGAACTCTTCTCCCTAGACCAACACCCGCATATATTTATTGGGCCCCTAGGGCCCTTTTTAAGCATTTACCCCATTTTTTGCGCATTTCTTTAAAATATTATTCTAATTATGTCTTTCTTTATATCTCAGCTACAACATTTTTCGAAAATTAATCTCCTTTTTCAGCATCAACTTATGTGAACTCACCACAGCCGTAAATTAAAAATCGCCTTACTTTAAAGGTAACTTTAGAAAAGGGATTTCATCCGTTTATTAAATATCGTGTTAATGTTAAGAGTAATTCATGAAATTTACAAGTGGTGGTGGCATCTTTCACCGCTTGGGGACGCAATCTTTACTCGGGTTCTAAGGAGCCAATTTCAACGGGATTTGGTTCATTTAACTTAAATTACAATTCAGCTACTTTCTGTATTATGAAATTTTATCCTTAGACTTCAGTTACCAACATTTGCTAACATTAATGATTAATGGTGCATTCTTTTTTAGGATTCCATCGGCTTGATTACTACGAGGTTTCGCTCATTCAACTTGGTTTTCGATTGTCTCCGGCACGTGCGGAGCACTTCCGGTAAATGCTGCCATTCGTAGCGGTGACCCAGGTTACAGGTTCGTTCGGAAAGAAGATTGTTTGGGACACACTAGACGCTGCAGAAGGCAATGGGGTCTCCAAAATTAGGTTCATTTAAAAGAATTTCAAAGATATAAAATCATAGCTTGAGTTCTGTTTAAGGTTATTATTTACAAATCCCGGGCAACGCCGGGCGGGTCTGCTAGTATATATATATATAAATAAGGGTCTGAAAATAAATAAAACTTTTCTTCATGTATTTCATATAAGCAAAATTTTCTTCGGAAATTGTGGATTAAAAGCAAAGTGTGACAATCATATACGACCTAATTTTAAAACGTTAAAATGTTTTATTTTTTTATTTTTTATGCAACAAATATGCACAGTGTTACCTACTATTGCACTACAGTTGGCTACTATTTTTAAATTCAGATTTCTTGATTAGCACCACTTTCTTGAAATTGTAAATTTCGCCTTATTTAATGACGTATTAATTAAGGCTAAAACAAGGAGAATTTTACAATTTCAAGCAAGTGGTGCCAATCAATAAATCTGAATTATAAAAAAGTAGCCCGCTAGCACCACTGAATATGCATGCTCTAAAATTATTTATTGTTCATTTAGAAATTTCAATATTTACAAAACCTTTTTTTTTAATAGCAAAGACGTCTTTGGAGTTCGGGAATGCTACTTCTACCTTCCTAACACAAGTGGGCCGAACATCAGTCTAACGTTGTGGATAAAATGTATTATAACACCATGGTTGTCACAGATCAAACGATAGCGATAACTTAAGATTTTTCTTTACGATAGATAACGAGTGTCATGTAAAATTTACAGTTATACGCAATAACAAAATTTCTATCGCTTATCATACCATCTGTTTTGGAGCATTTTATTAAAACGAATACTGATAACGGTTACATCAAAAGCAAAATGCTTGTAAATTATTCGCATCGATTTTAAACATCTATTAATTAATACATTAATGAACGTATCTCGTGCTCTTTTATATTAAATATAAATTATTTAGAGCTTTATTTTCTTGAAGCCATACTTTTAACCCTTTGCGGTGAAATTCTCCTTGCATAAGTCTCCCGCTGGTCCGCTTTTTGGAAACCAGTATTTTTTTTAAGAAAGAATATCGTGGTAGGTTTATGCAAAAATCGCATCAAACACGTCTTTCGAGTTAAGTTTCTACGGAATTTATAAAGAGGTTTCTTCTTTGAAAAAAGCGGTGTTCAAAAACGGACCTAGTGGTAGCAGTGTTCACAGTAGGCTACTTTTGGTTAGTTCATATTTCTTGATTGGCACCACGTTTTGAAATATTAAAATTTCGCTTCTTTCCGCCTTAACCCCTTGAGGGGCACCGGTATATATTATATACCACCTACGATTAATGAAGTTTTACACCAGAAAAATAAATATTAAATTTTACTTTTCTAACTTTGGTGGGAAACCCCCCCCCCCCCTAAAATTGCTTTTACTTATTTTGAAATATAATTTTTCAAATATTCCGGTGGGAATTCAGCATTTCACAAACGCAATTGTTTCCCCCTCAAGGGGATAATTAATCTGCACATTAAATAAGGCAAAATTTACCTGTTCGAAAAATTGGTGTCAATCAAGAAATCTGAATTAAAAAATAGCACCTCATTGGAAACACTCTGTGATAGCCCTGATCTCACGCCCAGGTGTCCCTTACACCAGGGGTGTCCAACTGTGGCCCGCCGGATACCACTAAAATTTTAAACTTATCTTTGCCTTATCTAATCGTCGAATTGCTGCGATTCAACTTGTCGACTATTTCTTTGAAATTTTAGTGGCATCCAGCGGGCCACAGTTGGACACCCCTGCCTTACACAAATTTATCCGTTTGGCATTTTTTTTTTCTGCAACACGTTCATGAGAAATTAAATAAAAAAAGTACTTTTAAAATATACTGGTGAAAATGGAATATAAAAATAAAATTATGTTTATAAAGCTTTGAACGGTATTTGCAGACACTCGAGTGCAAAGTATTAATATGAAAACCTTTATTATACTGCATTTTGTACAATATCTATTATTATAACATTTTAAAAATACTGAAATCCAGCATTATTCGAATCGACATATTAATTGGTAAACTGAATACAAAAAATAAAATAAAAATAAAGTTTTGAATTTATAGGAAATAAAATATGTTCGCATATAATTTTTCAAATAATGATTTTTTATATATCAATTACTATAAACAGTGGTGTTCATGCATGTAAATTTGCATGTCTTTGTTTATTTTTTATTTCGAATTCTTTCAAACAATTGAGAAGAAAAATTATTTCGTTTCAAAGTGAAATATACATATTTTTTCATTAATTTTCGTCAAAATTTAGTCAAGCAAAATGTGATAATTTTTGTCCGCTCTCATCCAATCCCCCCCCCCCCTAGTGGAATATATATATAAAACCACGATTCACAGATAAATTTATTTGAAAAATTACATTCAATTAAAGAAAATGCATTTTTTTTTTCATTTTCACATGTTATAAAATAATGTTTGAAGTATATTTTTAGAATCGCTCTTCTACGTAGGCTTTTTGCATTCTTAAGAAAAAAAAATGTTTCAGAATTCGTCAATACATATTTTATAGGTGTTTTTCAAATCATTACGCAACTCCTTTAGGTATGTTCATATACATTTATTAAAATGAATGTGCTGGTGATAACTCTTTTATAACACTTTCTAACATAGTTGAAAAGTTTGTATGATTTTTTTTGTCTCTCCGTATGGCCGTCTGTCCGAGATTTAACTCTCGTAAATATACTCGAATTGCACTTTTTTTTTTTTTATGTTGTTGATGTTTACTATAGCTCAACCGTTGTTGAACATAAAGTGTGTATTAATTTTATTTCATTTACAGGGAACGTCAAAAGTTTTCCGTTACGTTACGGTCTATGGGAAAAATCGTTTCAAGTTCATTTTAACCCCTTAATCGTAGCTTAATTTTGGAAAAATCCCTTCAAAAATCGTCGATTTTTTTAATTGCCCGATTTTATTATTCATAAAATTCTGAGTTCATTAGTAAAAGAAACAGGGTATTTTTTTTAATATTTAACCCTTTTAAGGGTGGCTTGAAGTGTATGGAATCCCTGAATTGTAATACCCAAAAGTCCAATAATCCCAGAAATTTAATACAAAAATTTTTCTTTACTAAATTTGCGAAATTTGGCTCTTTGGTATTTGGAAATAAAGCTTTAAATAAAATCTGATGTCAGTCCTTTAATTCGACATTTAAGCAAAGAAGAGGCTTTGTTCCTAAAAGTGTTCAGAATAGATAAAATCTTTAAAACTTTCAATTTTATTTATATTTATTTGCTTATATTGTACACACATGACGTGCAGAGAAGCTTCGATGCAAGGCTGCAACCTGTGGTTTCATTTTAAGTTAAGGTAAAGACATAAATAAATCAAATAATTTTTTTTATATTACTCATTATTATCAACATACAAACAAGGACGATAATTTCATTCAATTTTAATTTGAAAATCGGTATTCAATATATTTTTTCAAAATTTAGTAAATTTTCAATGTAAGGATAACTTTGAAACATGACATGCATAGTCCTACATTACAATCCGTCCATTCATATTTGGTTTATTTCATAATTTTGTTTCAGTATTTATTCTCATGGGAAGAAAAATTTTTTCATTCCGTGTTAGGTTTTGTCCGTAGGGGTCATAACATCCAGAAAATATTGTTCACATAAACTACTTGATGTTGATAATTATTCTTTACAATTCATTCAGATGCGCACAAACAGTCGAAATTTTGTACAGTTTTGGATTAGGTGGATTTTGAGGATCGTTATTCCAGAAATGTATTATTTTTTTATCGAATTCGCTGTACCTATTGAACGTCCTAATATCGCGAAAAAATGGAGTTTTAACAAATAAAGTGTAGTCCAAAATATATTTTCTTTAACTATTACTTTTAACTATTTTTTTACAATTTTTCAACAGTAGTAAGAGTAAGAAACAGCAGCATTTTATTTTAAGAAATAGTTTGCCATTCCAATCTGCCTTTCTCACTTTTTTCTCAAACAACATTTCCTTATTTCTGATCATAGCGATTAGTTTCTATTACAATATTATCCGCCTATTCATTATTTATAAAATGGTCATGGTTCTGCAGAATACCCGAAATAGCTTCAAACTAAACGTTAATCTTAGGCTCCGATTTGAATTGCAAGCAAGGAGGTGCGTAATATTGGGTCAACATCATGACCTTTTCGGAGTCAAAAACATCTGAAAAAATGGAATCTTCTGATTATTTTCTAGATATCCCAACACTAAAAAATTCTCTTCAATTGAGCTACTCAGCATAGAAATTTATAAAACGGTAACCCAGATGTATTCAGATTTGAAACAAGTAAAAAATGTGTTTCAACTCGTACAATTTCTTAAATTAAGCATTACGATCTTACAAACAAACTTGTCATTTCTGAGTTTCCCTTCTTTTAATCGTTTAAGACAATTTATTTCTTGGGCACCACTATTTGTTTAAGGAAGAATTACACTTGATTTCCGACAAGAAATGATAAGCAAATTTATTAAGAACTATGTTTTAAAAATATAGGGGGAAAAGAAATTAGCTAAAAACTATACTTTAAAAATATAGTGGTGCGAACTGAATATAAAAATAAAATCACGTATTTAAGGCTTAAAAATATATTCGGGAAAGAAAAATGCAAAGTAAATACCAGAAAAAAATAGCTAAAGTCAAAAGACGTCCAGCCCGTGAGAGTCACGGGCGCGAAGAAATTTGTTCATAGAGCCCGTGAATGCTTCGGGCGCGACGATTAAGGAGTTAATGATGTTAGAAAATCTCAAACTTTATGAAACTGATAAGCATTTATGTAGTTCACCGAAGAATGCATTTTGAAGAATACGGATGGCAAAGCTTTCTTTTACAGGGCCACACAAAATAATTCCGTTACGTAATGCTACGGGAATTGTTTGCAGAGTATTTTAGTTATGTTACATTATTTCAAATGTAATGAGAATTTACATTACGGAAGCTTACTACAAAATATCTGTTGTATAACATGATGTGCATAGCGTTTATCGTTCATTTACAGATACATGCAAAATATTCCAATACAGTATTGTATCTCAGGGCTACACATGCGACTATTTTTCATTCTAGATTTTCACTTTCTTATACTTCACTTATTTTTCACTTATTTTCACTTTCTCAAAACAAAAATCCTTAACACACCCTTTGACAACATTTGCAATAGAAATATACTTTAAAATTTATGTTAGAAAAATACCGGTACAAACATAATACAAAAATAGTCATCTGAGGCAGCCCTGATATCTGAAATACACTGTTTTTTGCTATAAGTACTGGAAATGCGACTTCATTTATGGTATGCGCATTTAACTATTTATTTCTCTTAGTGTGGGGTGTGTATAAATGCTATAGATCATTATACAGGGCTTGACAAAAGAATTCGCAGGCATTGCGGATTATCAGCGCGAATGGATTAAAGACAGCTTTTAACTGAGCTACAACATTCGAGTTGAATTATATTTACTATACTAAGAAATGATTGTAAATTATAAATAAAATCATATACAGGGCCATGCGAAGAACTAAATACATGACCTGCTACAGATGATAATGTTTGAAGTTAATTTGAATAGTTTTAACCCTTTAATTCTCGCTTCCGTGACATTAATGAGCTGTGTATTTTATTCAGATTGTTTGATTCCCACTAGTTTTATAAAATAGTGTGATTGTGTTAAATATTTCCATTTTTTGGAAAATTATATTTTAATATTGTAAATAATTCCACTTCTCTCTCTTTTGAAAGATTAAAGCCAGCGTCTTATTTCATAATTAAAATATAAAGCAAAACAATATTATACCAGTTGTAACACCATTAATTTACTAAAATGGTGAATTACAAAATTTAATGCATGGATTCAAAGAGAGAGAGAGAAAGAGAGATACCTTTTAGAACGTTGTATCAAATTGTCTGTTCACCTGATACATTTTGTAGCTACACAATTTAAAATTCTCTTTGTAATAATTATTCATATTTGAACAAATATGCAGCTAAAACTAATAAATAGAAGAAGACCAAATTATGCATTAATTTAGACTTTATGAGATTAGCAGTATGCATTCGCATCATATTGATATTTGCATTAATTACTAAGGATTTTTTACTAAGGACTTATTTGGATTTAATAGAATTAATTACAAAATTTGGATTTCTTACTACTCGGATATTTGCAATAATAACTACAAAAGACTGCAGTACATTATAGCCTACTTATATTTAAGAATTATTTTTAACAGCAATGACCAAATTTTAAGTATTTAAATTTGTAAATGCTGTATGACATTTTTCAGTTAATTTTAAATATCGTGAACAGTATTGCCAGTGTACCACTTTTTCAAAATTCAGACATCTTGACTGGCACCACTTTTTTGAAATGTTGAAATTCGTCTTATTTAATGACATATTAATAAAGGCGAAAACAAGTGTAATTTTAGCGTTTCAAAAAAGTAGTGCCTGTCAAGAAATCTGAGTTAAAAATGAAGTAGCCCAATGGCAACACTGAACGTCCGTGTCTTTTTCATTATTACAGCTATTTTTTGTCATAAGGAATGATATGCATAAACAATATTTTAACCCTTAATTGCATAGTGATGTAAATTTCCATCACCTTTTTATTTAATGTTTAATACATAAATTAATTTCAAACAACCACTATATTTATATAGAAATACTAGCAAACCCCGTGGCTTTGCTCGCGCAGCAGTTGGAACATGAAAAGATATATTTACATGACTATTTTTTATTAGAAGAACGCTTTTTGGAATAATTCAAAAATTACAAATTAAGCTACAGTTTGTTTAACCCCTTAATTTTCGATCCCGTCATATTCTCGGGCTGTGTCTTTTACTCAAATTGTTTGATTCCCATCAGTTTTATAAAATAGTGAATTTGGCTATATTTTAGTGTCGTTTTTCCTGCCACTAAATAAGGTGAATATTTCTTTCTTATAAAAGTGGTGCCAATAAACAATTTGAATTTTTCAACCGTAATTTAATTCGAGCGGTAAGGGGTTAAATTTCATTATAAAAGTGCAATAGACAGAAATGAGGTTTTAATTAATAAGAAGAACTAAAACTAATTCCAAATAAATGATAATTTTAAAAGCATTTTGAGTCTTTTATGCTCATTTCATACGCTCATTTCAGTATTCATTTGAAGTTTTGAATTTTTTAGAAACCATCTTAACACATTTACATCTTAAAATTAACCATCATGTCAAATTATAAGCCTCTTGACCAACAGACTACCACCCCTCAGGTGTTAGTGGCACCAACATAAAATGCCGAAACAGAGTTGAAATAGAAAGTCTCGAAAAATGTTGAAACAGAGACTGTCACCATTAATTTGCCAACATTAACATGGAAATCGGTTGGTATTTCCTAATATTCTATAGAAAACAGAATTTAGATGTATTTGAAGGCTTTCTTGTTGTTCCATCCAACCAGGTAGTAGTGACACCAGCATAAAATATAGCTTGTATAGGATAAGGGACTATCACCCTTGATTCGCAACCAATGATTTTTGTAATCAGTTTATTATTTCCTGAGATCCCATAGAAATCGTACTTTAGGACTCTTATGAAACACAATTTAGGACTCTTATAATTAAGAATGCTTTTCGCTCCTTCCCTATATTTTATAAATAACTACCGTGCTATACGTAAAGTTTCTAGCCTCTTCAGTACCGGAGAAATCGCAATTTAGGAAGTTTTTTGCTCCTGCAACCCTCTAGGATTTCTGGTACCGATATAAAATGTAGCTTATGTTTGAACAGATTCTATCACCATCAAACTGAAACCAATATGTTTGAAATCGGTTTCCTATTTCATACGATTGCATAAAAATCGTAATTGAAAAGGTTTATAGAACGCTTTTCGCTCACTTCATCCTTTTAAATTTCAAATATTCTTTCGACAATTCTTTGAAAGCATTTGCATCTTTGAAGTAATTACCATTCCAAATTTAAAATGTTAGACCCCACTTTAACACAGAAAACGCTATTTAGAACATTTTTTGGTCCTGTAACCCACAGGTGGTAGTGACAACAACGTAAAATATGGGCTATTTTGGAGCGGGTACTGTCACCATCAATTTTAAACCATTACTTCTGAAATCATTTTATATTACCTGAGATTGCGTAGAAATCGCTATTTAGATCGTTTTTCGTTTATTTTCACCCAATTAAATTTCAAATTATTAAGCAATTCTTCTCAGAGAGCATTTACATCTCATGAGTAATTACCATGCCAAATTTCAAGTTGCTAGCCTCTTCAATATCACAAAAGTCACAATTTAGAACGTTTTTAAAAATGCAAGCGCAAGGTGGTAGTGACGCTGAAATGAAGTAGATCCTATATTGGTGCAAGGGTTGCCATCATCAATTTCCAGCCATCACTTTTGAAATCGGTTGGGTACTTTCTGAGATTGCGCAGAAATCGCCTTTTAGAATGTCTTTTAGAACACTTTTCGCGCATTTTCACTGCTTTTAAATTTTGATTTTTTAAAGAAATGTTCTTAGAGATTATTTATATCTTATAATTAACTACCATTCCAAATTTCATGTTTCTAGGCCACTTAAGTAACACAAAAATCATCGCATTTTCGATCGTATTTTTTCTCCTGCAGCCACTTTGGGGGTAATGGCACCGACATAAAATGTAGCCTATGTAGGAGCAAGGGTTGTCACCATCATTTTGACACCATTATTTTTTAATTCGATTTGGTACTTCTTGAGATTGCGTAAAAATCGCCGTTTAGAACGTTTTTTAGAACGCTTTTTGGCATTTTCTCTCCTTTTAAATTTCGAATATTTTAAGAAATGTTCTTAGAGATCATTTACATCTAATAAGTAACTACTATGGCAAATCTAATGTTTCTAGGCCCTTCAGTCATTTTCAAGGCTTTATAATTTCGATTTTTTTTTAAGAAAAGTTCTTAGAGAACATTTATATCTTATAAGTAACTACCATTCCAAATCTAATGTTTCTAGGCCCTTCAGTAACACAAAAATCACATTTTCGAACGTTTTTTGCTCCTGCACCCCCTTTGGGGGTAATGGCATCGACATAAAATGTAGCCTATGTTGGAGCAAGTGTTGTCACCATCGTTTTGACACCATTATTTTATAAATCGGTTTGGTAATTCTTGAGATTGGGTAAAAATCGCAGTTTAGAACGTTTTTTAGAACGCTTTTTGGCATTTTCTCTCCTTTTAAATTTCGAATATTTTAAGAAATGTTCTTAGAGATCATTTACATCTAATAAGTAACTACCATGGCAAATTCCCCGTATCGGGGCCTTTCAGTAACACAAAAATAGCAATTTGGAACGTTTTTTCTCCTGCTCCCCCTTTAGGGGTAGTGGCCCCGACATAAAAGATGTTTCTGCTGTAGCAAGTGTTGTCACCATCTTTTGGACACCATTATTTTTGAAATCGGTTTGGTACTTCTTGAGATTGCGTAAAAATCGCCATTTAGAACGTTTTTTTTAGAACGCTTTTTACGCATTTTCACCCTTTTTTAATTTCGATTATTTAAAGAATTGTCCTTAGAAATCATTAGTATCTTATAAGTAACTACCATTCCAAATTTCATGTTGCTAGGCCATTCAGTAACACAAAAATCGCATTTTTAGAACGTTTTTTGCTCCTGCACCCCCCTTTTGGCCAATGGCATGGACATAAGATATAGCCTATGTTCTAAGTTGGACTAACACCATCATTTTGATACCATTACTTTTGGAATCGGTTCGGTAGTTCCAGAGCTTACCTCCTACAAATAAACAATTTTTACCTCTTTAAAATATGAGTATAGATGAGTATAATTAATTAATTAATTAATCCTCTAATAATTACAAAAGTATGCTACTAAGTAAAGTTAAAAATCTATCTTAAGATTTCTGGTGTCTAATCCTATATAAAAATAAAAAACACAATTCTAAAAGAATAATTCATGCAATTAAGGGTTAACAGGAAAATACAAATTAATTTATCAGAATGTTAATGTTAGAAAAACACTATCTCTTAAATATGAAACGTCTTCAATTCCGAATTTATTTTATTGAGAGTGAATTAGTTTGCTTCTAAAACAATTCAGATTTAAATAAAAAAATATATATACATACATACAGGGTGCAAAGGAATGTCCCTTTAATCTGAAAATACTTGCGAACGGAGAGAGCTACAGCTATGCAAGTGAGGTAATGGTATAGGAAAGCGACTACGCCCGACCTAATGCAAACGACAGCAGCGTCCCATGTGGCGTAATGTGAAAGATAGCCATTACAAATCGAAAACGGAAAGCGATAGAGCAAAATTTCCAATCAGAAAGTTTTTGACCGTCAATTAATTAGTACAAAACGACATTTGGTTCAAACGGATAAGATAAATCGTCACCTGTATACCCAAAAATGCCCGAAATCAATGAGCGACTATTCTACTCTGCATATTCACATACTGAAAATCTGACAGTGCGCAACTGCATGTTGTTACGTTGTACTGTACTGTAATGTCTGTAAAAATTTAATTTCCTTTGTATTTAAAATTTTAGTTTAATCCTTTCAAGGGCAGAAGAATTCTGTTCGTAAAATGATGAAATAATTGACTGATACCAAAATATTCAAACGAATTTCTTATAAAATAAAAGCTCGCTAATTTACATTTACATTACAAAAGAAAAATTTTAGAAAAATATTATTGGTGTCATTTGTCAGTTTTTGAATTAAAATTAGGTGGCTAGACCGTCTAGCCACCACCCTTGAACGAGTTAAATCTATGTCGTCGAATTGGAGAGGCTCGCAATAAGTGTTCCATGCTAAGAAATGCGCATGCAGATTTACTCTTACGAATGCAAACATTTATCGTGAGCAGGGACGAACTTTTCGAACATACTGAATATTAACTTTTTATCACTGTGAGGCGGTTTGTCTTTTTTTTTTTTTTTTTTTTTTTTGTGCGATGTTATCAGAATTTTTTGAGATATGTACGTATTTATACAATAAATTGTGCGTATTTCTTCATACTTCTGGCTATTCCATTCAAACGTTTACACAAAATAGTGTGCATCGATTTCGGACATTTTTGGGTATACAGCCGAAGATTTTTCATAGTCTTGTAAACCAAATGTCATTTCGTACTAATTAATTGATGCTCTAAAACTTTGTAACTGGGAATTTTGCGCTATCTCTTTTCGTTTTCAGGTCTATAGCTATCTTTCAAATTTCGCCACTAGGGGCGCTGCTGTCATTTGCATTGAATCGGGCGTAGTCTCTTTACTATACCGTTACCTCACTTGCATAGCTGTAGCTCTCCCCGTTCGCAAGTATTTTCAAGTTAAAGGGACTTTCCTTTGCACCAAATACATCAGGGATCATAAAGTGTATAAAAATTTCTCATATTGATGATAGAATATCTGATTAACTTCTGCTTGAGACATTTAAGCTGCACTTGTCGCTTTTCCCTAGTAGTCAGACTGTAAATTTATGTTTTTTGAAAAGTAAACAGTCGTAAAAAAATCCTTTCTGAGATATCAAAATGAAAAGTATATTTTCAAAAACTTAACAGAAATATACAAACATTTTCACTTTCGTTCTATATTTTGTGAAAAACGTTTGTTTTATAGTACAGTAGTGCTCAAAAGTATTTTGACAACCTTATATTCTCTCTTATTTTATTTAATATAAAAATGTAAAAGAAAATATATTCCCTATAATTGAGAACACTATGACTGCAGTTATTCCAATGTATCAAGTTTCAACTTGTTTGTTTACATTCGGCGCCACCGAAGAAATGTGACTCCTCCTTAGCTCAAAAGTATTTTGACAATTAGTTTGCATTTAATTATTGAAGGTGTCAGTTGCGCTTTAGCTTCGGTTAGTGTTTATATTGACTTATTGTGATTATTTTTAAGTGCCGAAATGTAAAAAAAATATTGAAGTGATTATAAAAAAGCCGCTGTAAATTCACTTTAAAAAGGTAGACTGCAATCAGAATTAGCTCGTTCTTTTAACGTGTCTCGGCAACTTGTTATTACATGGAATAAAGTTTTTAATAAGCAGAAATACATCGAAAATAAGTCTCATAGCGGTCATCCGAAAACAACAACTTGCAATATTGACGGTATTATAAAAATGATATCTACAAGTGATTGTCGCAAGTTCGCTGTAATAATAAAAAATGAATTGAGAAAATTACCGCACAGACATACACGTTTCATCAGTCAAACGACGCCTAAACCTCTATGTTTTAGATGGCAGAAGAACAGCAATAACACGTTTGTTATCTACTAAGAATAGGAAGGCTAGAGTTGCATTTGTAAAACAGCATAACCATTTCAGGGGCAAAGCAATTCCATTGCTAAAGTGTTGAAATTAATGACTGACACCAGAATTCTGGTTAAAAAAAATTCGGTTTATTATGTGTGTGAAATGTAGCTTTTTTCTTATTTTAAAATATTTTTTTTTTTCAAATTCCGGTGTCAATCATTAATTTCAACACTTTAGCAATGGAATTGCTTTGCCCCTGAAAGATTATGCCGTTTTACAAATGTAACTCCAACCTTCCTATTCTTAGTGGATAACAAACGTGTTTTTGCTGTGCTTCTGCCATGTAAACCATAGAGGTTTAGGCATCGTATGACTGATGAAGCGTGTATGTCTATGCTGTAATTTTCTTTCAATTCATTTTTTATTATTACAGCGGACTTACGACAATCACTTGTATATATAATTTTTTTAATACAGTCAACATTGAAAGTTGTTTTTTTCTGATGACCAGTATGAGGTTTATTTTTGACGTAATTATGTTTATTAAAATCTTTATTCCATGGAATAACAAGTTGCCGAGACACATTAAAAGATCGAGCTAATTCTGCTTGCAGTCTACTTTTCTTAAGTGTATTGACAGCGGCTTTTTTAGAATCACTTCAATATTTTTTACATTTCGGCATTTAAAAATAATCACAATAAGTCGATATAAACACTAACTGAAGTTATAGCGCCACTGACACCTTCAACAATTAAATGCAAACTAATTGTCAAAATACTTTTGAGCTAAGGAGGAGTCATATTTCTTCGGTGGCGCCGAATGTAAACAAACAAGTTGAAACTTGATACATTTGAATAACTGCAGTCACAGTGTTCTCAATTATAAGGAATATATTTTCTTTTACATTTTTATATTAAATAAAATAAGAGAGAATATAAAGTTGTCAAAATACTTTTGAGCGCTACTGTATAAACGTACAGAACGTGTTTATGAAATTTACTTCTCAAATAATTTATTGATACTTCATGTAAACCAGAAATGTTTAGAAGAATATTATGGAATGTTTTAATATTTTTGTGCGTTCTGTGGAAAATTTTAATTATAACATTATTCTAGTAAGACGGCTGTCATTGTACTAAGCCTGTTCCAAATCATAAGCTTTCTGAAAATGCGAACACATCGATGAAAGCAGAGTTACCAGACAATAATAAAATTTTGCTTTGAATACCACTATTTTCGTAGAAAAATAATTTCATTTCTTAGTAACAAAAAATTCGGGTTTAAATCTCGTTAACCCCATTAACGCTCGAATTAAATTACGGTTGAAAAATTCAAATTGCTTATTGGCACCACTTTTATGAAAAAGAAATATTCACCTTATTTGATGACAGGAAAAACGATACTTAAATATAGCCAATTTCACTATTTTATAAAACTGGTGGGAATCAAACAATTTGAGTAAAAGACACAGCCCGAGAATATGACGGGAGCGAGATTTAAGGGGTTAATAAGACTATACGAAAATAGTTTCATTGTAAATAAAATTTTAGTATCTTCGTGATCACTCATTAGAAAAATGATTAAGTTTTATAGAGAATTCAAAAACTGCACGCGATTTTTGAACAACAGATAATGCTACTCATAATCAGTGCTGTCCGATTGAAGACTATTTTGAGTCCAGATTGTTGATTGTCACCGCTTTTTTTGAAATTGAAATAGTCTGCCTATTTATAAACAGATTAAAAATTCTGAAAAATAACGCGAATTATACAAGTTTGAACCCCTTGAGGGGCAAGCAAAAATGTCTCTAAATATTGAATTTCTCGCTGGAATAATCGAAAAATTTTATTTTTAAATAAGGAAAAACAATTGTCTAACGATTTTCCTCCAAAGTTAAAAATATAAAATTTAGTTAAATTTTTCTGGTGAGAATCTTGTTTTAATTAGGTGGGATATATTTTATCACACCGCCCCTCAAGGGGTTAAAAAGTGGTGACAGTCAAATAATATGGTTTTAAAAAGCCCCAATCTGGTAACAGTGTGACGTTAATAAAATGACCGTTAAGTGGTTAATGTACATTTTGCGATGTTCTTTTTATAAAACTATTGATCGTTAAGGCGAAGGTGGACACTCGAAAAAAAAAAAAAAAAATTGCAACCGATTTCTTTGAAAATGAAATATGTGATTGAATTTATAGTTATATAAAAATATCAGAAATTTTACAAAAAAATATTAATTATTTTAGTAATTATTAATTATTAATTATTGAAATAATTAATTAATTAAAAATGCTCCAGGCGCATTTCTTTCGTATATAATATGGTGATTTTTATTTATGAGATACCTTCCAGACCTAAGAGTAAAACTTAGTTGGAATTGAAAGTATAAAAAGAAAATAAAAATTAATAATAATAATAATAATGTAAAAACCAATTTTTATTGTACAAAAACACTGTAAATTATTCTTTCGATAAAAAAAAAAATTTAGCCTATGAATTCTGGAGTACTATTTATTTAGCTAATATTCATTTTATACACCATAAGGTAAATACACAACAAATTTTGAAGAACTCGGAAAGTTAGGGATGCGCATGGAACATTTTGAAAATTGACATTATACGGAAATTTTCATTTTGAGAAAATCAACTTTTAAGTTAGAAATTTTAGTATTTCAATAATAAAGAATATTAAATACTATATAATGTGTGAATATTACTTATAATACATATATATAAGCATACAATAACATTTGAATAATAGACATGTAAAAAAAAAAACATATTTTTACTAAAAAAGTATTCATCGTTTTATGAGATGGTTTCGCAGTAACGCATTGTTTTGGTTAACCAAAAATGCTCCATGCGCATTTCTTTCGCATATAATAAGGTGATTTTTATCCATGAATTACCTTTCAGACCTACGAGTAAAACTTAGTTGGAATTGTAAACATGAATAGAAAATAAAAATTAATAAAAATAATAATAAGTGGAAAAAACAATTTTTATCGTTCAAAAACTCTGTAAATCATTCTTTCGCCAAAGAATTTAGAGCCTATGAGTTCTGAAGTACTATTTATTTAGCTAATATTCATTTTATACACCATAAGGTAAATAACAAATTTTGAAGAACTTGGAAAATTAGGGATGCGCATGGAACATTTTGAAAATTGACGTTATTCGGAAATTTTCGTTTCGAGAAAATCAACTTTTAAGTTAGAAATTTTAGTATTTCAATAATAAAGAACGTTAAATACCATTATATACCATATATTGAATGAATATTACTTACAATACACATATATATGTATACAATAACATTTGAATGATAAATATGTAAAAAAACCATATTTTTACTAAAAAAGTATTCATCGTTACGAGAAGCTTTCGCGGTAACGCATCGTTTTCATGGCTTTTGGGTTTCTCATTGCAAGCTATCGCCCGCTGATAAAAGCACCATGAGTTGGCTCCAACTGGACATTTATTATGAACTGGCTTTTTGTCTGATGGCATACAATGGTACAATTTAGCAAAAAAAGCCGATTTCATCTTTTCAATGTCTGGAGCATTGTCCTTTATAGCCTTTCTGTAGAAATTTTGCAATTTTAAAATAGTTTCTTCCTTTAAATTACCACGTTTGCGTCCACCAATTGTGATCCCCTTTATTCGCAACTCTTTTACTTTATTTCTTAAAGCCGTTCCTAACCTTTTTGAAATGCGATTTACACATTCTTCTTTTCTTATCGGAACGTTTGTGCCATAAACACAATTTTCATTAAAATTCTGATGAGTTTTAGCATCACCATCTGATAACATTGTAGTGTAGCGCATTTTATTATTTTCAATTGATCGCTTCCAAATATTCAATGCTGCGCTCATTTCCATGCTGCCTGATGAACCTTTTTTTTTTTTTTTTTTTTTTTTTTTTGCAGTAGGATTTGTGTCCTTCCTTCCAAATAGCAAATTCCGCACTGTTTTCTCCCAGATCTTTTGCAACGGAGGCATATTCAGGGCAGTACTTTGATAATGTCTCAAAGTCTAGAACGAGTCCCGTGATTATATCGATGACAGTACCAATACCATACAAAGACGTATGGCCTCTTTTCTGCCACGTTCCATCATATGAGACGATTATATCTAAAATAGAATCATCACTGTTATTCAGTGAATTTTGTTCAATATATGTGCTTCGCATCACATCTCGAGACAATTTCAAAATTTGTTTCCTCATAGAGTCATTTTTCAAAGCCAAGTCATCTAAACACTTAGAAAATAATTTCTTATCCATGCACGGCATGTTTAAAATCATGGAAAAAGTTTCGACTGCTGAATGACCTTTACCCATGCTTAAAAAGGCCTGTACAATTTTTTGGTTTATTATGAATTTACTTTAGCATTTTTCTCGTGCACTTGAAAATGTTTTTCCAAAGGAATGGCCACATTCAGAACAAATGAGTTCTAAATTTTTTGAAAACCCATACGCTTGTCCCACAACAACTCTCAAACAGTTCACAGACGTACACAAATCGCATGAAACTTTGCTGAGCAATGATGTCCATGCATTTTCATCAACAACTGTATAATTTACACTTTCAAAAGCAGTCTGTTCAGATACATTAGCTCCAATTTTAGAGCATTTACGCTTCGAAGCATTTTCAACAGCAGCCTTCCTTCGTTTGTTCGGGCGTCCTTTAGGCTTACGCCAACGGGAGCTAATTGTATCCATAGCGAATCAAAAAAGTTAGTTTGGTTTACGTACAATTGCTTACTGTTACTTATAACTAATCAGCGAAAACTTTTTATCAGATTTTGAACGAAAATTTACTTCAAAGAGTGAAAAACAGCCTATAATTAAGATACAACGAACATAAACAAAACTCAGAATCAATAAATCAAACTGTTGCCAATTAGGGTTCATAAATAAAAACTTGCAGTTAATTAGGGGAAAAAAATTCGGCTGAAAACATTTGTAAACAAAGTACAAATACAATGTAAACAAAGATCAGCTGATCAGCGCGGCCCTTTAAATTTTCTTAAAATATTAATAAAATCCATAAAAATCATGCGATTGCAAAAATTCGACCTGAATACGGTAGCTTGCGAAGCGCTTCATATTTTGGGACAAAAAATATTTTTCGAAATTTTGGATGATTTTGGTCGATTTGAAGGTCCACCTTCGCCAAAGAAATAATAAAAATGGACAATTCTTACTTTACAGGAAGACAGTCAAGAAGCAGAAATTTGTTGAAATAATAATATCTTTATTTATTCATACGTTTGTTGAAGAATATTACGAAGGAATCTTGCTTTGGTCACCAAGTTAAAAATAAAAAGGATTCTCTAATAGAAGAGAAAAATAACAGCAAACGTAGAATTCTTCCATGGGATTCCTTTTGATGAGAACAGCACATCTTTGGTTAAAAATTAAATTTTGAGCAAGATCATAACCACATCATGATTCATAGTACGGACGTATTCTTTCGGCAAACTTAGCTGCTTTCGAACGACGGGCAAAAGCCCGCGCCGCGAAAACACTTCGTTGAAAAACTATATCTTTTAACACAGCATCAAACACAATTCGGATTTAAAAATTAACGAGTTTTTGCTTATAAACGATGAATACGGAGGCTGAAAAAGTAATTAAACGGCATATTTAAATTGATTAGCTAAACTGAAAATTACGGTAAATTAAGGAACATCGAATTACAAACCGCGGAATTCAACATGTTATCACTGATTGGGAAAACGAATCAAATAACCACCTGTTAGCTATCGCGCAAGGAATACGTCTAAAAGAGGGAGGTGCTAAATATTTCAATGGCGTCATCACAATGCATGCTGACGAGCGCCAGCGATGTGCCACCGCCCTCTGAATACTAGGCCAGAGCGCTCACACAAAAATGACACAAAAATGGCGGCTGCCGAAGGCGGATTTCTTTTAGCGTAGATACGGTCCCTTAAATGTAAACACCAGTATTTTATAAAAGATTTCTCTACCTTGTTTATTCTCAGAAAGACGAAGCGGAAAAAACTTCAAAAAATTATTGGTAGGAATATTTAAGGGACCGTACACACGCTGAAAAAAATCCGCCTTCGGCAGCCGCCATTTTTGGTCCAGCGCTCAGGCCTAGTATTCAGAGGGCGGTGGATGTGCTCCGAAAATGCGGACTGGCGCGCATGCAGAGTATCGCCAAATTGCTCCCAAAGCAGAGAATGGAAATATCGGCGGCGATTTGCTTTACGGTGAGAGATAAAGCGTCAACATCGGGGCGCAATGACTGAATTCAAAGAGATATCAATGAAAAAAAAAAAAAAAGATGAAATAGAATAAAAATAAACTAAATTTAAATACTGTGAGAAGTATTCTCACAAACACTGCTCATAATATAAGATCTTCATGGTCGCCGATTTTGAGAGTGATATCGTGGAAAAATGTCGATGTGGGGAGTAAAAATCTCGACTGCTCGTTGCATATCAGCCGTTTCCAATATATCCAACATTTGTCACACATTTTGTTTATTTATTACAATATATCCGTCACATTGTTTAGAAAAAAAGGAAAAACGGGAGAAGTTAACGGCTGTAAATGCATCGGCATAAGGACTGCCATGCGCGACGATTTTTATATTCTAGTCGCACCATTATTTTTGAAAAAATAAATTTTGTATCATATTTCTCTTAATCAAGTTGTCCGAGTACATGTGAAATATTTTTATTTCAGAAAGTGGTTCCCAATCGTAGCCTTGTAAATGTATATTTCGTGTGTTGAGTGCGTGTTTGTTGATGCCCAAGGCCTGATTACCAACGAGGCACACTCACACCAATAAATTTTAAAAGAAATGTTCGCCTTATCTAAACGCCGTATTCTTGTAAAATTTCTGCCATGACTGAGGCAAAATTTTCTATTTCTTTTTACTGGTGGGAATGTGCCCCGTTGGTAATCATGCTCTATTGATGTCTCAAATATGTGGTTTGACTGTTGGTCGTCGTCTTTTACATGAAATGTGCAGGAAAACTTTTAACCATTTCAGGTCAGAATAATTTGTGTTCGTAAACAGATGGAATAATTAACTGACACCAGAATATTCAAACGAATTTCTTAGAAAATAAAAACCAGCTAATTTGCAATTTCCTTCCAAAACCAAAATCTTATTAAAATATTCTTGGTGCCATTTGTCAGTTTTGGAATTGAAATTAGGTGGCTAGACCGTCTAGCCACCACCCCTGAAAGTGTTAACAGAAAAAAATATCAATTTAATGACACAAAAATGTCACAGCATAAATATTTTATAAGTAAACAAATTGCGTGACACAAATTGTCAGCTATCTCTTTTTTCTTCCCACGGCGAGTTCTTTCCAACGATACCGCCCAAATCAAAATCAGCACGAAGCACTTCTTGCAGCTCCCTAGTTAGTGTTGACAGGTTTCCCGAGTAAATCGGGTCTCTAAGTGCTCTTGACACCAGTACTTTAAGGGGTCGCAGTATTCTTAACACGTTCACTGCCAAGCGTATAAAGTAAGAATTCCAAAATTTCTTCTTGATATTCGTTTGCCACCACAAATACAGAAAGGTAAATTTCGCTTTACTAATACAGCGAAATTTCTGAAAATAAATAAGGCATTTTTTTAAATTCTAAAATAATAGGGTCAAAGTAATAAATAAATTAAAGCCACGAATATTAAAGCTACGAGTATACTTGTAGCTTGGCAGCGAGCGTGTTAAGCTTCAATATTTTAGAAATTAGAATTTTTTTAGTTGTTAAACTCCTACATGTTCTGAACATTTGGATATAACTGTTTCTTTGAAGGTCCCATTAGAACAGAAGTTACGGCTTTTAGAATTATACCCGCTCAATAGCTGAAACGGTGTTTTCGAAACTATGAAGTCATTTTTCTCCAAATGACGTTTTTGGGCATAACGCGCAGATATCTCAAAAAGTCTAAACATTTTTTTCATGACATTTCCAAAACATATGTTTCATATTAGTTTGTATAAATTGAATCTAACATTTCCTTGTTATTGTTAAAAAAATTTTTTTAGGGAATTTTAATTTGAAAATTTTAGTTTGAAAATTTGAGCTTTTCATTAGCTAAATACAATTTTGTATTAACCCTCCAAGCGTCTTGAGGGCTTTCCTGCATTTCCATGAAAATGCTTATAAAACTAATATTAATCAAAATTTCCTTTCCCTGTTTGTTTTTATAACGCACTTCATGCCACTTTATTTGATATATATTTTAAAATACGATTCTCTTTAAAATATTTTTTTCTATAACTTTTTAATTTGTTTTTAAAAATATAAGAATGCTTTAAATACAAATTTATTTAGTTTCAGAGTAATTATTACAATCTGAAGTATAAGTAGACATAAATATTCTCATTATTGTACCAAAATTTATTTTGTAATCTTGCGCGTTAACTATTATAGCGATTTTCTGCTCGTCAATTGTCTGGCAGTTTGAACTCCTCTGTAAATGCTAATTCTGCATCTTGTAATTTTTAAAATACATGAAATGAAAGAAAATACTTATGTCTTTCATCCCAATTAAAATTGTGTCTTAAAATCAATTACATTTTCAGATATGGTCCTTTTTTAATTTTGGAATAGATGTCAGCATTTTTAAAAATATGAAAATGCTTAAAATACGAATTTATTTAGGTGCTGGGTGATTAACTCCTTAATCTACAATGACGGGCATAGCCAAAGCGTTATAAGTAAGCGAACAAACTTAATGTTGGAATCAGGCGTAAATTAACACAGTTGCGCCACCTTGTGGACGGAGTGATAATTCACATACGCGGGCTTTTAGTGTGGCGCGTATTTTCTAAATCATTAGTCACTCATGGAAATGAATTTTGTTTGCAACATTTATTGCAAAATAATGGCGTAGCGAGAGTGCCATCCAGATGCACTCGACATCACGAAGTTTTCTTCGCCTTATAAAAGGCACTTCAGTTATTAATCAAGGTGACAATAACTTTACAATTTTAGTGGTGTGAGTAAGAAAACAGTTAGGTATTTACCTGCAGTTCACACTCCACCCGCTACGTGGCGCATGACCTTGATTGACGTGACCTCGCTTTTAATCTTGCGGTTATTTCTCCCATTTAAGATAGGACGCTTACTTATAACGCTTTGGGCATAGCCCGCGTACGATGATCAAACCAAATGTAAATTCTTCTTACCACTAAAATTTTACAGTAAATGTAGTTTAATTTAATCGTCGAAATCCCATAATTAAACAAGGCGAAAATCGCTATTAAATTTTAGTGGTAGCTATGGATTTGCAAAACCGTGGAGCTGTTAAAAGTAAATCGTAGGTTAAGGGGTTAATGCAATGTTCAGTATACGTAGGCAACAAAATTTTCATTCTAGTTGCAAAATTTATTTTGCAATCCTGCGCTTAAGCTGTCATACCAATTTTCTGCTCGTCAAATGTCTGACAGTTTAAAGCCACCTGTAAATGCTAATTCGGAATCTTGCAATTTTTTTAAATACATGAAATGAAATAGCATACATATATCTTTCATCCCAATGAAAATTGCATTTTAAAATTATACACATTTTAAGATATTAAATGTTGAAAATGGTCATTTTTCTTTTTTTCCTTCCGATTTTAAGAGTCCTGAGACCCCTTAAAGTAATTTTCCTCGACTTAACTAATGTCAGAATTATTGGCGAAATAAACTCTTAGAAATTATTGGTGCCGAGAGCATTTGTATCCCTAAATTACGCTGGCTATCTGGCAGCTGTAATCTCGTTCCATGTGAGTGGGAAATCTCACTCTACGTCTATGGGAAGCTTCACACTATGATGTCTCACTCTATGTCTCTGGAAAATGTAACACATGATTAAATATATAAAAGAGATAAAATTATGTTTATGTTTACATAGTAACAGTATATAAATTATCACGATTCTAATTTTACAGATATAAACATTCCTAATATATGTAGCATTTATCTGCAGATTAGTTGTAAAATGCAGTGTCGTACCTGTTTGATTCAAAAGTTTCACTGAAATGAAATAAACATTTAACAACATAAATAAATTTCTTAATTAAAAGTCTACATATATAAAATATTTAGTTTCATTTTCTTAAAATCTGTATGCATACATGGAATTTATAAATTGAATCATGGATTTTTTATCAATGCAACTTAGACGATACAAAAACTAACAACGATATTTTATTTTAATTATCATAACTGGTACAAAGACATCTTGCGAAAGAAATTTCGACATTTAAGAGAAAAAAGATAATAAATAACTTCCAGCATAGTGATATAACGCATCTTTAACAATACATTAACCCAGAATTGCGAAGTCTCCGACTTTTTGCACACCACTATTATTCTAGAGAAAATGTTGTTGTTTTAAATCGACTAAATGTTCCAATTAAATAAAAGAACTGTTTCCGTATTAAAATACTGGTGTCCAAAAACCCGGAGACGTGGCAGCTGTGCTTGTTCCCTTAACCCTTTCTGGCATAATCTGCCCGGGTCGGGATTTCTAACTTCAATTCCTAACTTACGAGCGGCACCAAGAATATGTTAGTGAAATTTTGCTTTTACAATGAACATTTAAAGAAACATGTTTTTAATTTCAAAAAAAGTCGTTTTAAAAATCCGGTGTTACTCAATCATTTCATCATTCCACAACAAAAATTGCCTGTTCCGGAAAGGGTTAACGGTCGCATTAAATTGCAGTTTGAAAATTCAAATTGTTTATTGACACCACTTTTCTGAAAAATAAATATGCACTTTATTCAATGACAAGTAATATGATACCATAAAAAAGTCAATTACACAATTTTGTAATACTGGTGGGAATCAAATAATAATAAAAAAAGACTCAGGCCTTGAATATCACGGGAGCGAGGTTTAACCCCTTAATTCTCGCTACCGTAATATTCTCGGGCTGTGTCTTTTACTCAAATTGTTTGATTCCCACCAGTTTTATAAAATAGTTAAATTGGCTATATTTTAGTGTCGTTTTTCCTGCCATTAAATAAGGTGAATATTTCTTTTTTATAAAAGTGGTGCCAATAAGCAATTTGAATTTTTCAACCGTAATTTAATTCGAGCGTTAAGGGGTTAAATAGCCTGCATACAATCAGACTAATGGACAGATTGATAAAGAGAATATTTTATGAGAGACAGACAAACAAATCAAGTGAATTGCGATAGCAGCAGTTTAAGCCATAATTAATATCACATGGCTTTAAATAAATAATATAAAACCAATTCCTCATATCTCTAACAGCTTGTTTTGAAATTAGAATGTGTACACTGCAATGCAAAAATATACATACACTATACAATTTGACAATTGAGAAAAAAATCTTGACTTTAGTGAAAAGAGAAAGACATTAGATGGATGTAAGTGGTAGATGAAACACTACAAAAGAAAAACAATGTATATTTAATTATTATCATATGATAAAATAAAGAAAATGTGGTTTCTTGAAAATGCAAAAGTATACATATCCAGCATAAAAAAGACATTTGTTTTTGCAACGTTTCTTTTTGTTGTTACAAAAGGAAACTAATAATTAAGAGGACGTCCGTGAAGTCGGATGATGTCATAAATCCTGGTTGGAATGTTTTTAATAAGATTTATCAACCTGAGTTTCTCAATTTCATCCCTGCAATACATTTAAAAAGTTCTGTCGGCGCAATCCAAAATTTTGCGACGAAACAACTAAATTTTGACTTAACCCGTTCGGTACTAATGGTGAATATATGCATCCTCAAAAAGAGCATACAGAGTTTTTGTTTTGGACCAGTAAAAAATAAAAGTATTATTTTTTTATTTAATTAATATTCTGTGATTATTTGCACTGCGTTACATATAACATTTCCGTGATTATTTGAGTAAAGTTAACTTTTTTCAAAAAAGTGGTGCCAACCGAATAAAATTTGTGTAAAAGGCGCCAGTCCCGAAGGTGTTAAAAAGCGAACGGCTACTTTTGAGATGCGAAGAGTGGATATTGGTTAGGGCTGGATCAAATGAAGTGATAAGTGCAAATGAAGCGAAGACAGAATTACAGCTTAATATTTGAGGGGATTATGTTCTTCGAACAATTAAGCGTAATACAAATCTTGTTATTGCAAAAATGAAACCTGATCTAAGTCTGAAACCTATACACAAAAAAGCACGATTGCAATTTTGTTGTATTAACACGACCAAAAACTGGACGGACGGAAGTTTTATCTATTTTCTTTATGATTTAAGGATAAAAAACAAATGTTACAAATGAATCTTTCGAGTTCCAGATTATTTTTAGAGACGAAACGAAATTCAATACCCACTGATCTGTTGTTTTCGCATGTTACTGACGAGATTTAACCCCTTAACTGTCGTGCCCGAGTGCCTCTCGGGCAAAAATTGTTTGCTATATTCGATACTAAAAGCTTTTCATATCACTAAATTTTAACGTTAATCTTTGGTTTCTTAAATGGCGTACCCTTTTCGATTGTGCAAAGTCAAATATTTTAGTAAAAAAAAAAAGTGGTGCCGGTTCCTGATTTTAATTTATTGTGTCAAACAAAAAAGAAACAGTTAAAGGGTTAAGAAAGTAACTTAGGTAATTTTTGAAAAGAAACTTTGCATAAGGCTAATTCACTGCTAGTTGTGGAGCATTCACTGCTAGTGGTAAGCTTCAGCTGTCTTTCACAACATAAAAAATGGATAGTATTGTGTTACAATAGATATTGCAAGACTACGTTATTCCGTATCTCCAGCGATTAGGGGGAGTTAAGTTCACTTTTTAGCACGATAATGCGTCAGTACGTAGCAGTCACAGTACATGTGATTGGTTGAAGCAACAAAAAGGTAATGTTTTGAATTGTCCATGTTGTCAACCCTATTGTAGTCCTATCGAGAACCTGGGTGGAATTTTAGTTCGCATTATCTATGCCCACTACATACAATATAAAAGCAAAGACGAGATCCGTGAACAAATATTAATCCCTCGAGGGGCAGTGGGATAAATTATATCCCACCTAATTTAAACACGGTTCTCACCAGAAAATTTTAACTAAATTTTATATTTTTAACTTTGGAGGATAATCGTTAAAAAATTGCCTTTCCTTATTTAAAAATGAAATTTTTCGATTATTCCGGTGAGAATTCAATATTTAGAGACATTTTTGCTTGCCCCTCAAGGGGTTAAAATCCTGGTTTGAAACTGACAAACCTACATTGGTAAATTTTATTGGAAGCATGGGATCCCGGACTCGTGACATCATCTGACGTCCTTGTAATTATTAGTTTCCTTTTGTAATCACTAAAATGGCATTAATATCTTTTTTGCTGGGTATGTCTATTTTTGCAATGGCAACAAACCACATTTTCTGTAAGTTTTCTATTAATTAAATATGCATTTTTCCCTTTTGTTTATTTCATTTACCACTTACATTTATGTCTTTCTCTTTTCACAAATGTCAACATATTTTTTAGAATTGTCAAATTCCAAAGGGTATGTATATTTTGGCATTTCAATATATTTCAGAATATTTAATCATACGATTGATATCGGAAATTTCACTCGAGTTTTATAAAGTTATTTCATCCCAGAATTTTTATTAAAAAGTAATTACGCTTTTTTTTGAACTGATCAGGTACTGAACATCTTACATGTGTGATTTTTTAAATTTTATTTTACCATACAATTTCTGGTTTAAGACTTAATATTCTCATATGATACTGTTAAAAAGACCGGTTGTTGGAATACTACTTAATTGGTTCAATTGAATGGAAAACAATTATACAACAATTGTTATTCCTAAATATATATTTTATAGTTTTATAGCGTTATTATTATATATTATATTATTATTATATATTATATTATTATTATATATTATATAGCGTCCCCCCCCCCCCATAAGTGGTAGGTAAATATCTTGCGAAATAGCAATAGACATTTAAGAGATTAACCCCTTCGCGACGGGAACATTTTACGAAATTTTTAATCTTTTGTCACCTTTTTTAAAAAACAGAAATTTGTGTCATATTGAATCGAAAAAAATGCGCTGATTAAATAAGGCAAATTCTACAGTTAAAAAAAAAAAATGCAATTTAACAAATTACAACTCCCATTTGGAAAATGATTTTTTCAAAGACTAAAATTTAAGACATAAAAAATAGCTCGGAGTTGATCATACATTACTTACGCCATGAATTAAACATTAATAGTGTTATTATACGTAAAAATTGCAAGCGACGGAAATCGCCTGCGACTCGTACGTATTATCTACCTAAAACGTATGTATTATCAAAACATTTCATTGGCTGTTCGGGAAAAGGCTTTTCCATCGTCAGATTTCCAGGAAATCTGACAACCCATTTTAAATGAAATTTCATTCTTAAACTTCTAAACATCCCACAATATTATTTTTTGCACCGTCGTATAGAGAAAAAAAATGTACTTTTAAATGCAATTTGTTCGAAAGGTGTATCTCAATTTGTTTCTGAGTTGTTAATTTCTTTTTAGTTTTTATTACTTTTTTGTCATAGTGGCAACAGATCTCTGTTGAAAGTAAAGGGAAATACATATTACTGTATAGACCAATGAGAAAACGAATAAAATGCGGATTAAACCAATTTAAACCTTGAGATATGCTTTTGATTTCCCATCCTGACGAGAACAATAACCATTTTTCCAAATGGTTTAAAAAAAAAAAAAAAAACAACAAAAAAAAAAAAACAAGGATTCTGAGCGCTTTATATGGGTCGCTCGTCCCAAAGGGGTTAAAAAAGTTTCATAAATACTTACTGTAATTTCCCGCGTATCCGTCGCGGCTTAGTTAAGTCTTTTTCAGACCGGAAATTTTATTGAAAAAAAGAAATCAAATAAGTGCTAAGCAGAAGCATGTCACATTTTATTTAAAATTAATTCTGGTAGGAAATAGAATTATCTGAGGTGCGGCGGGTACGCGCAAAATTACTACTAGCATAGTGATATAATACGTCTCTATCAATAACTTACAGTCTATGTATGCAATTACAATAATGGATTTATTGATGAACTGAAATATTTTGTAAGATATACACAAAGAAATTGAGAGAATTATATCAACAACAGCATAAATCAGTCATTCATATCATATGACTGTAAATGAAGATTAGAAAACAATTTCTGATGACATAAACCGCATGTTTTTATCTAAGAATATCAATTTAGGAATATGTAAAATTTGTATTAATGAACACAGTATTCAAAACATTGTTCAGAAACATCATATTTTGAAGATTATAATACAGGAACAGAAAATTATTAAGTAGCATTTTGGTAAATAAATGTAAATCTCTATTAATAATACAACTAAGAATCACGAAGTTTGAATTAATTTTATTTTAACACTAATCATAGAAGATTTATCTCAAGTTCTATAAAAATATCGTACAACAGAATTTTTATTAATGTTTCTTTTTCTCGTATAAACTTTTATTCCAATGATTCATATTCCAGTTGCTTTATGGAAACATTTCTGGTTCAAATCAAAATATTTTCATTTGGGAACGTTAAAAGGACGGGTGTTTTGTATATTTAGCGTTAAATTAACGGGAAACGAACTATACAACGATTGTTGACATGGAATATCACCATTCGGCATAAACTATTGCAAGAAACACAAATCAAATAAAGTTAAAAAATGATAAAAATATACTTTTAAACAGTATTTTGATCAATCTCTGTGACCATCGAAAAGAAAAAATGTGAACAAACTTGAAATCTTAAATCCTTTTTTTCATACATATTATAAGTTGTTATTAACATGTTATAATATTAAGATATATTACTCTTTTGACCAGATTATACCTATTTTGTTGAAATCACATTGCTACCGGTAAAGATTAAAAATAAATTCATTATACAGTAAGCAATGAATCTAAAACGTGACTCACACATCTTTATGGCTACAATTCAAGTAAGTAAGCTGGCACCTTTAGCCGCTTAATCTAAGTTTTACAGAAAATGTGCTACTTTAGGAAAAATCGTCGGGGATTTTCGAGCATCGAATATCTGTATATGTACTTGTCAAATTGTTTTAGAACTTCGGAAATGTGAAGAACATGTTTGACATAATATTTTTCAGCAAATTTATAATCGCCAGAACCTTTGTGGGACCAACAACTAATTGAAGAGAAATAGTTATACTTGAGATCGCCCTATAAAATTCAATGAATGAACTGTCGCTGCACATCGTGACTATATGGATATTGATTATACATGAAAAGATGAAAAAACGTGCGATTGTAAATAATTTTTTTTTCGTACATGTTATAAGTATGATAACTGCGCAACCCGAGATTTCCTTGGGGATTCATTTTTTCCACTGGCGACTATTTTTTAATTCAACTCGGACCAGTTTCTAACTACTAAAAATTCCATATAGATTTTGAGAATGTCTACAAGAGAAATATACTGCAAAATTGATTTTCTTAACCCCTTCGCGACGGGAGGCTTTTACGAAATGTTTATTACTTTGCTACCGGTTTTAAAAAACAGAAGTTTGTGCCTATTCAAATCGGGAAAATGCTCGGATTAAATAAGGCACATTTTACAGTACAATTTTACTGGTGGGGATAAACGAGGATCCTTAGGCCTATTTCCGGCACGTATACGTGTCGCTCGTCCCCAAGGGGTTAAAATAGTGGTATGAGAATATAAAATGTCTCTAGTGACAGCCCTGATTTAGCCTGATGTAAATGTAATGTGCGCAATTTCCGAACCTATTTTGGTAAAATAATTACGCAGCGAGAGGGTTAAGATATTACTCATTTAACCGGATTATATCTATTTTATTGAAATTACACTGCGACCAGTAAAGATTAGAAACAAATTAGTTCTGAAATAATCAATGATGGTGTAAAGTTGTTTCCTAAACGATTGTTGCATAATGATGCAAGTAAATAACCAGTACTTCCAGTGTTGCCAGTTAGCTACTTTTTAAAAATTCAGATTACTTGATTGTCACCACTTTTTTGAAACGGTAAAATTCACTTTGTTTTTGCCTTAATTAATATGTCATAAAATAAGGCACATTTTACAATTTCAAAAAAGTGGTGCATCTGGCAACACTGTGTGCTTCTAGCCGCTTATGTTAAATTTGATAGAAATTGCACATAATCAGCAAAATTCGTCGAATTTTTTCGCAGTTGGATGTCTCATCGAATATCGGTTGAAGTAATTGACGAATTGTTTTAGAACATAGGAAATATGAAGGACATGTGTGCCTTATATCTTTTTAAAAATATATGATCATCAGAACACTTATGGGATTGACAGCGACTTGAAGAAAAATATTTATACTTGGGATGACCTGTAAAATACCGAAATGAATGAACTGTCGCTGGTTTTCGTGACCATGTGGATATTGTATGGCTTTTGTGTAAAATAACATACAAAATTCCCAACCACATGTAATGCCTGTTTCAAATAATGTGACAAAATATAGTAGAAAACTGATAGTAGAATATAAATAGTATATTATTTTTTAAACGAAGTATGAGTAGATGTATGAAACATTTTTAACTGCGAATGCGCGAACTACGGCAATATTTTCTCCATTATTTAGAAGTCTATTCTATAGAGCAATTAATATAAAAATACCGGTAAAATACCTTTAAAAGTTCTAATGGTATCGGCGATACAATGAGCTGAATTTCGATATCTTTCAAGAAGATGCCGTGATATGGGAGTCTGGCATCCGACAAAGAAGTGAATGTGAAGGAGTATTTTTGGCAGGAGTGAGTCAGTTTTGATAATTGATTTTGGTGAAGTTGGGCTGTTCTGATTGATTTCCAAGAATTAAGTTTCAATAAAAATGTAAATAAAAAAAACAACTAAAAAGCTATTAATCCGGCTACTTTGAACCCTTTAAGGGGCAAGGTACTTCTACTCATAAAATTCTGAAATGCGTGATTGACACCGGAATTATCAAGCAAATTTATTCCAAAATAAGCAAAAACTTTTGTTCCCGTACTTGGGACACACCCAACCAGGACACCAACCGCCAGGTTAATGGAACTAATGTCCTGGCGGGAAAAAAGAACCCACCACTATCCAGTAGACCTGATCAACTGCAGCATTAGAACTTTCTAAAGTGAAGCAGGGATGACAGGGATGACCGCCCCGGGAACCCAGCTTTCGCTTTAGAGTATAAGTGCAATCCCGGGGGGAGATCTAAAGTGAAGCAATGGTATACTCAAATATGCTAATACATAGCAGCTCACTATGTTACAAAAAAAATAAAAATACAAAAATACGCATGTTTAAGGTAGCCATGCAACTAAATAACAAAAATGATGGTTTATAGGTAACTCACCAACTAAAATATAAACTAAATAACATTAAAACAGGAATGCCAACAAGGCCTGAAATGTTTATAGGTAACCTTCAACTTATGAAGATCTGCATAAAAAAAGACCTCAAATACGTACACTGAAATGGCAACATACTGTACGTCAAATATCTATGTTTAAGGTCCATATCACAACCTGATTAAGTATAAGAAATGTCCAAAGCACCACAGAACAGAGAGAGAGACACCATGAAATTAAAGTCACTTCTAATGCTGGTACTTTTCAGACACTAATCATGTTGATTTTTCCAAAGAGTTCCTCAACAATATATATATTTATATCAAAGTTCTTGAAAATCAAATTCAGTGTTCAACAGTGCTCACATGCTACACTGAATCAAAATACAACATAACTCAAACTCTAAGGCAAATCTAGCTAATTCCTGTCTCAGAATTTATACCTAATAAACGAATATAATTCGTTTAAAGAATTGTATATATTGCAACGTTTCTTATAATTGTCTTTGTCAAAGGTTACTCTTCCGAGATTTTGCCTGTTGCTTAACCCTTTCCGGCACACTGTGCCCGGGTCGGGATACCTAATTTTAATTCCAAACATACGAACGGAACCAGAAATATTTTTTGTAAAATTTTGCTTTTACAATGAACATTAAAAGTAACATGATTTTAATTTCTAAAAAAGTCGTTTTAAAATTCCGGTGTAATTCAATCATTTCATTATTTTATGATTAAAATTGCCCGTGCCGGAAAGGGTTAAAGAATTGCCAAATTTAAAGAAATGTGGGGCAAAAGGACAGCGTCCATACAAATAATGTAGTACAATACCCACTGTGCCACAGTCACAAAGTGCAATTCCTCTGTTTCCAATCTTTAAAAGGAACTCAGGGAAACTACCATGTGCTGTTATGAAATATTGCAAAACTTGACTCGTACACACATAATCGGTATTTACTTTCCTGATAACCTTATAGGTGTCTCTACCCTTGTCACTAGATGACCAATCTTCCTGACATTGTCTAATGGTATTCTCGCTACTTATTCTCTTAACACGTTCACG
Organism: Maratus speciosus; assembly: GCA_963932465.1. Classification (NCBI taxonomy): domain Eukaryota; kingdom Metazoa; phylum Arthropoda; class Arachnida; order Araneae; family Salticidae; genus Maratus; species Maratus speciosus. The sequence continues at coordinate 237,124,836 of OZ010794.1, read as the reverse complement.
CCGGCGCTGTGGTCACACTCGACTGTCTCAGAGCTGCCATGTCTCCGGCTTTTTGGATACCAGTATTTTAACCCTCTCACTGACAAGCCCGTGTTAATACGTTCACTAAGCTCCAGGATTCACTGCAATACAAGCAATATTTAAAGTAATACAATTCTATTGATTTAATGTATTTTTAATACATTGAACAATGATTAATACTTTCAAGGATTGCATTCATATTCTTTATTAAGTTTTTTTATTAAATGTTCAAAGAATCATTTTTTTTTAAGCATTTAAAACAAAATGCAGTAAAAACAACATTACAATTTTGCCCTTTTCCAAGACAGTCGGAGGGTTAATACAGAAAATGTTTTATTTAATTAGAACAATTGGGCGATTTAAAAGAACAACATTTTCTCTAAAATAACAATGGTGTGCAAAAAGCCGGAGACTTGACCACTCTGAGTCAATCGAGTGTGACCCACCGTGCCGGCGTGAACATGTTAACCCATTAACCGTCAAAACTATTAAAATAGGAATTTTCAAATTTCTTGTTGAAAGTAGTTTCCCACCACAAATTCAGTAAGGTAAATTTCGCTTTACTAAAATAGCAAAATTCCTGCCAATAAATAAGACATTTTTTTTTAAAAATTCTAAAATAGTGGTGCCAATGTAATTAATTCGTTACATGAGCAATTATTTTGACTGTTGCGTGAACGCAACGTCAGCGGTTAATGGGCTGATGTTATTTGTATTATGGGTTTATGCTATTTGTATTATGAATATACGAGATAACGTCTGTAATTTTTTTAAAAGTTTCATTTGTATTTTCCATTTTTTAAACCGGGTTTAAAAAGACGAAATTTAGCTTTTTGACCTCTTTCGCAAGAATTTTTTTAGAAAAATAACTTACTAATAAAAATTATATTTTTTATTCAAAATGTGTTTATAACTGTCTATTGTCTAATACTACATAAATCCGTAGTAAATAAGTATAATAGATTCATCACAAGTCATGAAAGAACGAGTTGCTCCCGTAACGGGAGCAATGACGCTTTCGTTAGTTTTCAAAACCAGACGGAATGCTGCAAATTAGGAAGACCTAATGCGGTGCTTTTATTATGCGCGTGAAAACAGTCTGTATAGAAACTTTGGAAATGCTTTTCATTCGTTCCTAGAAAACTTTATTTGGAAGTGTTACCCTTAAAATCTGTTTCTTACTTATTAGATATCTTCTTTTTTTCTAAAAGCTATATTTTTAGCAGGCTTTTATATTTTTTCGTATCGCATATTTCGATTTTAAGGAAAAGATGCCTGTGAAAGTTTTAACTGTGTTTCAAGCTTTCTATTATTTTGAACAGATGATTATTCGGATGATGCGGAAATCGTTTGATTGCCACCTGATCCCGGAATTATATATTGATAATTTTTTTTTATGTCCTTATCAATATTATTAGACATGAGGGAAAGGCATTTTCGGACCACTGGAACAATTCGAGAGAGTGCAAAATTGTCCTTTGATAGATTCCAAAGCTTTGAAGATAAAATACAGAGGGACGTTTGACTCTATTTCTACAAAATCATTTAGCATTGTGAAATAGAAAGACAATCAGGTTGTTTGTCTGGCTTCAAATATTGAACCTATATAATCAGTAGGTTCGGCAAAAACATTGAGCATAGCAGATAAGAAAAAAATTGATATACCGCAGCCATATCTTGTAGCATCTCATAACAAAAACATGGGGGGGGGGTGTCGATTTGCTTGATCGGTTTTTGAGCATTTATCGCCCAAAAATAAGAGGGGAGAAATTGTGGTGGCCATTTTTCATCAACATGCTAAATATGGGAGTTGTAGCAGCTTGGCGAATGCATAAGGAATGTAAAGGAAAACTTACTCAGATAGAATTTTTCCGTGAAATTGTTTCGTCATTGATAAAAGTAAAACAGAAAATAGAAGAATATCCACGTTCGGGCCCTTCTGGATTTCTGTCAAATGACGTGCCTTTTGATTGCGTGAAACATTTTCTAGAAAATGCTTGGAAAGAAACTAGGTGAAAAGTATGTTAAAAAAAGGCTCGAGTGTCCTGCAAAAGGTACAATGTAATGCTGCATTAAAATTGTTCAGTCTTCTTTCATGTAAAATAGAAAGAAAAGATAAAGTAATGGTGAAAAATAAAGATATATAATGAAAATGCTTATGAACAAGTAAATTCATTTTTCAAAATTTATTATAAATGTATATGCTTATTATAATTCTAGATGTAATTTATCTGAATTTTTCCTAAAATGTCTGTTTCAGATTGGTGTAGTCCTTTTAATTCCTAAAGAATTGAAAAATAACTGTTATAACTACACGGAGACAAAAGTTTATTTTTGTAAAAAAATTACCCCCCATTAAGCGCCATTGCTCCCATTTCGGCAACATACTGTTTTTCATAAATAATCAATTTTTTTTAATTTTTTTTTCAGAAGTACTTTAATGGCATCCTGTTCATTAAGAAAAAACAATGATTCCATAAAAATATCGGTTAATATATATAGTGGCGCTTAATGGGTTAATTACAATGGCACCAGAAATCAAAACCTTGTGCATTGTTGGAATTATTTGGAGCCAAATTAAAGGTTCGCATACAGTCTTGCTGTTTCATCAGCACATGTTTGGAATTTTTTTCCGTCAATGCAATGCCCACATGTTATGATTTCCAATTTTACTTACAGTCTGTTATGCTCGTATTCACCATCTATTTCAACCCAGAAGAACTTGGGTTGAAGACTCAAATGATACTCCCGATTTTACCTGATAGCGGCGGAAATCCAATCAGATTAAAGATTAATACAGTTTTAGTGTTCGACCCAAGTTTTCCAGATTGAGGTAGATGGTGAATTCGAGCATTACTTATTTCTGCGTCTTCTCCAGACTTCTTTAACCCTAGAACTACCGGAAATGTTACTCAAGTTTTATAAAAACATTCTACACCAGAATTTTTACTTAAAACTATTTAATTTGTTTATTGAACTTATTATTGTCTGATTTATACATTTAGTTTGTTTTGAAGAAATTTCTGGTTTGAATAAATATTTTGAATGTACATGTCGGGTCCAATGGACCCGTCTGGTAGACGGAAGGTTAATTCCCTCTTTTCTCCTCTTATTTTCCACCTATAAGCCCCCCAAACAAATTATGGGAAATTTTTCAATAAATATTTACAATTTAAAGCCGATCTGATATTTCTATCAACAGATATCGAGTTGTGTATGTATGTACGTACCTATATAAGTACGTACATACATAAAGTATCTGTAGGGGCAAAAGCTATCAGGTAATATCCTGTAAGCTAAAAACCTGCAATACGACAGTAAAAATATAGCTTTTATCTCTTGAATTCGGTTGTCGCAAAAATGAGATTTAATTAATCACCCCGATAAAACAAATAAAAAATGGCAACAATATGCGGGACATTTTTTTCACGAAATTGGCGTTCAAAACCTATAACCAATACAATTATAGTTCCCAAATGGCCCGGCACACTTTTAAAAAGCTTTCGATATGTTTAAACTAGAGCCGAAAACGTTTTAAAAATAACCCTTTTACAAATTTAATGTCTTTTATCACATTAAAATCTCAACTATTTCAATTACCACATTATTTAACATTAGTCTTTGACCTTTCTTAAACCCGTAAGTCTCATTCAATTTCTGTTCAACAGTTCATTCAGCCACAAAAATATTACATTTAAAAATAACAACAATGGCAAAAAGTAACAAAAAATCATGTTTTCTTTCAATGAAGTTTTCTCTAGAACTGAGGCCAGGAGCCACCGGATATGGCTCAGGTTCCTGAAATAGACATAGATCGACGCATCAATTTGTCAGCTATTAAAAAAATATATATTTTTTTAAATTGTTGATGAAATTTTAATTTTTGCATTTTTGGCCAGATTTTTGGGTCAAATACTCCACTGTGTGCCGTGTCAAACATCTCGCCAGTAAATTTTAATAGAAAATATAGTCTTATTTAAGTGCCTTGTCCATGGAAATATTTTATCTTAAATTTGATAACAATTTCTGTTTAGTAAAGCATTTTTCATTGTTACTGGCAGGAGATTGTCTGGGTTGTCACATTATGAAGGCATAGGTGCCAAGTTGCTACTAATCCTCCGTAATATGTGGGTTAATTTAACCCTGGTTTAATACATTTCGTACCGAAATTTTTTTTCAGAGATGAAATTAAAAAAGTTGCACGTATAAATCCGGAATTAAATAAATAAAGATTCATCAAATAGTTTTTCTGGTCCGAAACTTTGTTAAACTGGGTTAAATTAATCCTCGCATTACGGAAGATTAGTGCAAGCTTGGCACCTCTGTGAAGGGAACGCAGGGGCTCACTACCGCTAAAGTATTCTTCCACCAGTAAAAAAGAATATCTGTTTTGCCATTATTTATCACTGTAATTTTGCAATAACCCTCTACTTACCATGGTAGAATCCGTTCTAGCAATTCCGTAATTTAGAGAATCTGCATTAGCACCAGAAAAATTCTGTAATAAATTTTGCATTATTTAAATTTTTGTTATTACAGAAAGCAAATATTACTATTTTGATTTCTTGGTATGATTTTGGAATACCCGAATTAAAAAACACACTGAATTTAAAACACTGGATGTGGCATATATGTTACCATGATCCTTAAAGATTTACAAAAGCGCTTAAATAAGGGAAAATATTTCTATTTAAATTTACTGGTAGTAGTAAACCACTGCGAAAGCGGTTACAGTTGAAGATTAACTGGTTTAAGTATATGTCAGTTCCTCTTTAATAATAGTTTTATGGTCTGTACATAGTGGAGTTATGAATAAAAAGAAGGAGACATATGGGTTAATATCTGAAAATGGGACAATTTGCATTCACTGCCAGTAATATTCCATTAATTATACTAAAACCCAAAACTGAGAAATATAATATATTGTAACATTTGTTATAACAATTACCAATGATAAATGGACATATGATGATGGATAAATAAATCATTTTAAGTTTTAAACAAACGAAATCATCATTTCAGTCACTGTCCCCAGGTACATATATCCAATATTAAATGTACGCTGCAAAAATTTTTATAAATATTTTTAACTTTTGATATTATACATTTATACCTACATATATAAAGTATGGGAAAATATAATGCTCCTTTACTCGTATAGATTGTACAGTAAAATACTGTAGTAAATATATTTGTCCCTGAGGTTGACCATCATCTCAGTCCCTCTAACCACACATTTAGGTTAATAGATACTAGGTGGCGCTGGCAGAAGTATTTCCATTGCAATAGCAACTATAGTTCAACTATCCACCCTCAGGGCTCCCAAATGGTCCGCCAACTGAATACCAATATTATTTTAGAAAATTTTTCTTTTTAGATTTTTTTTTTTATAAACCGTTCCGGAATCACATTTGAAAGTTAATTCTAGCGCAAACCTACCATAAAATTTTCTGTTAAAATTTATTGGTATTCAGTTGGCGGACCATTTGGGAGCCCTGCACCCTGGATGAAGGTAAGTTGTTCTTCTCGTTGTTTCATTTTTAGAAATATTTAGTTTTTGTTCTGAAAAGGGATGAGTATTTTTTATAGCATCATTCATGTCCCCATATTTAATTTTTTATCTATAAAAAAAGCTTATTGCAACTTTATTTATATAACATACAATTGTAACATGGAATATTTAATCAATTACATGTGTTCAAAATGATTCTATAAAATGGCTGTGCAGCTTTTAAGACAAAAACATCACCTCAGTCCCCATCTTCTCAGTCCCAATTATTAGACACTGATTATGGTGTTAACAGACACTTTCTTCCATAAAAGTTTATCCTACGCATAAAATATACATCCATCTCAAAGCACTACAGCATTCAAATGACAAAACACGTATCATAGTATATAATTGTATTTGGAAGTTGGTACTTTAATTTAAAAAAAAAAATAAAAATTCTGGAGTGAAATTGTCCAGTTTTCAGATATTGACCCATATAGTGTACTGTCCACCAGTAGCGAATGAAGTAACTGAGAAGGTTGTCACACAATGGCGGCGTTTTTTTTTTTTTTGTTTTTTTTTTAAAGAAATTGGATACGCAGTTTCTGATTACTACCCGGCAAAATTCTCACCAGTAAATTTAAATAGAAAATTCCGTCTTATTTAATTGTCGTAGTCGTGGAAATATTTTCTCAGAATTATCCTAAAAAATTCTATTTGTTTTTACTGCTCTTAGTTTGCCGAAATGTTATAATCTTTTTCATTGACATTGACACTGACAGAACGTTATCTGGGTTGTAACAATATAGCGGCAACGCAGGAATTGACAACCACTAAAATAAACTTTCACATAGCAGTTTCTACCATTATTTATGAATGAAATTTATTATTATTAAGCCGTTTAAATAAGGAGAAAATGTCTATTTAAATTTGATGGTGAAAGTTTAACTTATCGGTAATCAACTCCTACGAAAGTGGTTACAGTTGAAGCTTCACTATTTTAACTCCTTGAGGGGCAAGTGATTGTGTTCCTGTAATGTTGATCTCACACCGGATTCTTTGAAAAATTCTATTTCAAAATAAGTAAAAGCAATTTTACGGCTTTTTTCCACCAAAGTTAGAAAAGTAAAATTTTATAATTTTTTTTCTGGTGTAAAACTTCATTAAACCTTTGAGGGGCGGTGGGATATATTTTATCCCACTTACGATTAATGAAGATTTACACCAGAAAAAAATTATGAAATTTTTCTTTTCTAACTTTGGTGGAAAAAATGTCGTAAAATTGCTTTTCATTATTTTCAATTAAAATTTTTCTAATTTTCCGGTGGGAATTCAGCATTTAACAAACGTAACTGCTTGCCCCTCAAGGGGTTAATCGTAGGTGACATATAATATATATAGGACCGCCCCTCACGGGGTTAAGGATATGTCGATTCCTCTTTATTAACAGCTCCTTAGTACTGGTTTGTTACAATGGCCTTGGCATAACTCTGCCAAGAAAAGTGTGATTACGTGCCAAATTTGATCAACAATCACGAAAGTGAAACAGCGACCATTAATAAAAAAATCTAATCTTATATGTGTTATTTTTTATATATGTTTTCTATTACATTATTATATGGCTTCTTAACACCAGAAGCGCTAAGACACAGAGCCTCATTACCAACGGGGCACATACCCACCAGTAAAAAGAAACAGAAATTTTTGCCTCATTCATGGCAGAAATTTCACATGAATACGGCGTTTAGATAAGTCGAACATTTCTTTTAAAAGTTATTGGTGTAAGTGTGCCCCTTTGGTAATCAGACCCTGCTAAGAGCAGTCATTTTGACTGCTACAAAATATGTTTAATTCTATTTGATACTGAAATTTCTTAACAGTGTTCGTACACTTCAGGGAATTTTTCAGGTAACCTATCAGTAATTCTTTTTAGAAAAATAAATCCAGGTTAAACACACGACATTTCGCTTTATTTAAGGAGAGATTTTCTATAAGAAAATACTGGTACCCTTGAATTTTACAGAAATCGCTCCTTTTAATTAAATTAAATTGTGTAAATAATAAAAATATTATTTGTGGATACATCTCTTTTTTGTAAAAATATATAATAATCATAACAATCTTATGATTAAAAAAAAAAAAAAAATCTAAATAAAGGTTTCTAGAAACCGCTTTTTAAAATGTTGCTTTTCCCGTCAAATTCAGACTAGCAGTTTTGTTTATCGCGCCAAAGACCATGTAACAAAAAGTATCCATGTATCTTTATATATCTGTAAAGTGCAATTACACTTGCTATAGGAGTAAATCTTTAGCTTCAACAAGAAGCTGTACAACAGTTGTTCAAACAATGCAGTGACAAAAAGCTTTTGAACTTGAATCATTACCTGCACTAATTTCCTTCTTATGTGGGAAATGATGCACTGCTGAAGACTACAGACCGTACAACAACAGATAGTCGAAAATCATGATGAACTGCCATAGCACTTGAATTTTTCTTCATTCCAAGCCTGATTTTGCTTGTAGCCAGTAAATGTGATTTTGTTTTATGAAACACATAATAATCCTTCATTACGATAATTCTCTCCTCTTAAATCAAGTGAAATTTCATTCATTGCTTGGAAATTCACCTGCCTTAAAAATTTGACCTGGATTTAACTCTCACTGATTTTGAAAATAAATCCCTAAAATTTGATAAAATTTGATCTTTTTGTTGAAAAATAAAAAATATATTAATATGAAGGGTAATATGTTGTGCTGTAAATAATTATTATTTTTTATTTCAAAACAATACCATAAAAACATCTTCAATATGTTTCTTTAATGATTGAAATATTATTATTGAAAAAGAGGAAAAGATCATTCGCATTGTAATCTCGAATAATTTAAATTGTTTCCATAGCTTTGCAATTATCCGTATATAACAGGTTTTGAAGTATAAAAAGAAATTTTATAAATACGTTGAAGAATTTCACTTTACAATTTTGCATTTCTTTTTTGTTAACAAAGCCTTATCTGATAACAAAAGATTGTGCTACAAAAGATTTTCTTTCACAATAGCCTTTTTTAATATAGCTGAAACACAAACGTGCATCGGTCTTTTTCTACCAGTAAAAAACAAAAAAATCTAATTTTTTTTTTTTATCCATTACAAAATCGTTACACTGAGATCGTCCTTTTTTTTTAATATTCAATAATAAATAGACGGTTAAAAATTAAAGAAGTTTTCTTTTAAATTTATGCATTTTAAAACTTTCAAAAATAGTTTTTTCTGATGGGTATTTTAGAAATTTTATAGAAAAGACATCGGAAATGAACTGTAAAAATTCAGTAGCTTTAGCATTTTCTTTCGGAATAATTTTAATCCAAGGAGTTTTTTTTTCAAAGAGAGCTTTATAATGTCATTTTTAATGATAACTTAAAGGTCATCGATCTTCTCTATATTCTTACACCTTTTTGGGTTTTGGGAGGTATGGAAAAGCTAAAGGTAATAGTAATTTAGATATATAGGCAAGATGGGTATCTTTTAATGTGCATATTCTGGCGCTGAATCTTTTATATTATTAACCCCTTAACAGTAACATTTGTTTTCTTACAAAAAAATTAAAAGTGGGGCTGGGGACCACTTTTTCCATACTAAAATATTTACCTTACTTAATCGAAAAATATCAGACAATCAATAAAGATAAATTTACAGTTACAAATTAGTGGTATTAAAATGCTTTTAATAACGAAGCAAGAAAAGTGTTCTTGCCCGAATCCAGTTCGTGCCACACTGTTAGGGGGTTAAAGCCTCGAGGGGCAGTGGGATAAAATATATCCCACCTGCGATTAATGAAGGTTTGCACCAGAAAAAAATTATGAAATTTTACTTTTCTAACTTTGGTGGAATAAAAGGTCGTGAAATTGCTTTTCCTTATTTTGAAATAAAATTTATCTAAATTTCCGGTGGGAAATCAGCATTATACAATTGGCCAGCATGCATATTCCAGCTTGTGTTGCTTGAATATGTTGCTGGCCTAGCAACAATCAAGGCAACCACTTGCTGGTAATTTCTGCTATTCTAGCTGTAATTCACAAGCAACAGATACTTTTTTTTTGTTGTGATTTTAGCATTAGATTTTTATCATCAGTTGCTTTTTATTTTTGTTTTTCTAGCATCACTTGCTTTTAATTTTTGCTTTTCTAGCATCACTTGCTTTTAATTTTTGCTATGCTTGCATTTTTTTTCTAGCATCACTTGCTTTTAATATTTGCTATTCTAGAATTACATTTCTAGCATCACATATCTAGCATCACTGGTTTGAATTGTGCATAAAAAGTGAAAAAAAAAGAAGCTGGTTGGCCATCTTTGGAGAATTTCTAAAGTACCTACATTTTTTTTTGTATTGGAAACTTATGTCGGGTTTTTTTTCATTCCGACAAAGACAGAACTCACTACCTGCGGTTTGGAAACTGGACGTTCTACTTCCTTTGCTACCGGGGTCGTCTTTGTAAACGATTTTAAATGCTGGTAATGGGTGTTTAAGGTGATTCTGCTGTGTGTTGATATTTTTATAAGATAGAGGGTGAATTTATCGATGCTGTTATTCTCCAAGTTTCAATTAATAAGGTTAATTTATCATTAGGACTTTTCTACGGTTAATGGATAATTAGAATTTGGCTTGAATAATATAATTCATTACTGGAATTTTCTTTGCTTGATGAATGGTTTGAATTATTTGTTGCAGAGAAATAAACAATTTTGAAGTGTATTTAGGATAGAATTTATCAATTTCAGGTGGGGGTTAAAATTTTAAAACTTTAGTGCTTATTGGTGGTGGTGGTGGTGGGGGGGGGGGGAGAGAATCAATTTTACATATATTCAATTCGATTAATATAAACATATTTCTTAAAAGAAGCAGTACTCTTTGAATTTTGAAATTTAACTCACTAAATTCTCTTTTTGAAAAGCATATATATATTTTTTTAATAACTAAAATAATTAAACACTAAGAGAATGAACAGCTAAAATTTTTACGATGGGAAGGGGGGTTGCTTATTCCCAAAAATCTGGCATGGAAATTAATTTTCCGTTTTTTTTTTTATTTATGTATTACAACTTTATCTAAAACGGGGGATAGGGAGCGCTTTTTCCCAAAAATTCCTTCATGGAAATTAATTTTCATTTTTTTTTTAAGATTTATGTGTTAAAATTTTATCTAAAACGGATGGACGAAGACAGTGTTGAATTTATGTCGTAGTAGCCCCAAAAGGAAATCTACCGCCCCTGGATTATGAATTTTAACAAACAAATATTTTTTCTCTGATTTTAATAAACACAGTAAATTTAATCTTTTCGAGAAACTTAAAAGAATTAAGTATTAACAGAAAGTGCAGCTATATATTTTCTTCTATTTCGGGGAAGGGGGGGGGGACTTTCCCCTTTAAATCTACCATGGAAATTATTTGTTATTTTTTTTTAAAGTTTATGTGTTAAAAAATTATCTCAAACGTATTCAAGGGGAAGTGTTTAATTCAAGTGGTAGTGACACAGCTCTCCCCACTCCTAGCATTTGAAATTTAATAAACAAAATTTTATTTTTCTACCATTTTTAAAGATATCAAAAAATTATAATTTTCAAATAAGTTAAAATAATTTCACAGTAAGACGAAGATCAGTTTAAAATTTTCAGTTGTGTGTGTGTGTGTGTGTGGGGGGGGGGGGGGGTTACTCTTCTATACCCGCTATGGAAATTAATTTTTAGTTATGTTTCTTTTATTGTCTAGGTGTTAAAAACTAATCTCAAATGGGTAGTTTAAGACAGTCTTGAATTCAGGTGGCCAGCCACTCACCGCGAATTTAAAATTTTAATGAACAAAATTTTCTTTTACTCAGTTTTCTAAACACATTACATTTTTTTCTAGTAAGTTAAAATATTTAAATTCTAAGAAAAAGAAGACGAAGAAATCCTTTCTAGGTGACGGGGAGGGGGGGGGCTCCCCTAGAACACTCTCATAGAATTTAAATCCCTCACAGAATTTAATCTTACCCCCATAGAAGTTAATAAAAAAAGTAGAAGTTATATTTTACATCTTGCAAAATTGCAATATGCAGTAAAACCTCCATAACGCAAACACCTGAATATTCCGTTAAGTAAAGAGGGCTTATGTGATCCATTAAGCCTCCCTCGATTTTGAAATCGAGGGAAGGTTTTGATCGAATTGAAGGTACTCCCTCGATTTGAAGGTTTTGATCGAAATTAAACTAATTTTTTTCTCCGATTTTGAAAAACAATTTGAAATTTAATATTTTCCCTTAGCTTAAAATAAAAGAGGAATTAATAATTCTCTGTTAGGGGGATGGAGGTACAAGAGAGCTATTGTCTCTCCCCGGCTTTGAAAATTAATTTAATTTATAATTAAATTTTCCTTTTCTTCTACTTTCAAAAACATATTCAAATTTATACTTTTCGAGTAACAAAAAAAAAAAAAAAAAAAAAAAAAAAAAAAAAAAAAAATTGATGCTGGCAAGCATTAACAAGCACACAATTGTTCATTGAAGTACCTACCTCACCATTACTTGAAGAGACTTGTGTAGCAAATTAGCACATCTTACTGGCACATAGTACGTCGTACTATTTTCTAACTAAGCTGGCTGCTGGCAAGCATAAAAAAGCATATAATAGCATGTTAAGGTACCTACCTAACCTCTCCATGCTTTGGCAGAAGATTAAAAATAAATAAGCATAAAATACTCGTACATAGCTTGTCATACTAGTATTTCTCTCTAAGCTGGCTGCATAGCATATTATGCGGGCAAGCATACAAACGCATATACTAGTACGTTAAGGTACTCTGGTCAAAATTCTTGCTAGTAACAGCATAAAAAATATGCTAGTTATTGCTATGTATTGCTTTGTCTGCTAGATTTTCATGCTAGTATATGCTTTACAATGCTAGCCAACATCACATGCTATATAGCTAGCTTACACAGCAATAGCATGGCAAGCTATATACAAGCATTTTATGCTTGTTTCTAGTTTAAGCTTCTTCCAAATCTTGGAGAGGTAGGTACCTTAACGTGCTATTATATGCTTTTTTATGCAGCCCGAGAATATGACGGGAGCGAAAATTAAGGGGTTAAGCTTCTACGAAAGTATGGAGAGGTGCTATTATATGCTTTATATGCTTAACGTGCTATTATATGCTTTTTTATGCTTTCCAGCATAATATGCTATGCAGCCAGCTTAGGGAGAAATAGCATGACATGCTATGTACAAGCATTTTATGCTTGTTTGTTGTTTAAGCTTCTTCCAAAGCATGGAGAGGTAGGTACCTTAACGTGCTATTATATGCTTTTTTATGCTTGACAGCATAATATGCTGTGCAGCCAGCTTAGGAAGAAATAGCATGACAAGCTATGTACAAGCATGTTACGCTTATTTGCAGTTTAAGCTTCTTCCAAAGCATGGAGAGGTAGGTACCTTAATGTGCTATTATATGCTTTCTTATGCTTGGCAGTATATTATGCTATGGAGCCAGCTTATTGAGAAATAGCATGGCAAGCTATGTACAAGCATGTTATACTTATATCTGTTTAAGCTTCTTTCAAAGCATGGAGAGGTAGGTACCTTAACGTAATATTATATGCTTTTTTATGCTTACCCGCTTAATATGCTATGCAGCCAGCTCAGGGAGAAATAGCATGACAAGCGATGTACAAGCATTTTATGTGCTTATTTGTTGTTTAAGCTTCTGTCAAAGCATGGAGAGGTAGGTACTTTTACATGCTATTATATGTTTTTTTATGCTTGCCAGCATAATATGCTATGCAACCAGCTTTGGTAAAAAACAGCATGACGTACTATGTGCCAGCAACATATGCTAATTTTCTACACAAGTTTATTCCCAGTAATGATGAGGTAGGTACTTAACTTAAGCATTGTGTGCTTGTTAATGCTTGGCAGTATCAAATGTTTATTATTTTATTTTATTTTTTTAGTTACTCGAAAAATATATATTTGACAATGTTTTTTTGAAAATAGAAAAAGGAAATTTTATTTATAAATTAAACTAATTTTTCAAATCCGGGAAGAGACAATATCTTTCTTCCACCTCCGCCCCCCCCCCCACCCCCAACAGAAAATTCTTACTTAGATTCTTACTTTATGCCAAGAGAAAAGATTAAATTTCAATTTCTTTTTCAAAAGCGGAGAAAAAAATGTGTTATATTTATAACTCGAAGGAGGCTTAATGGATCACCTAAGCCCTCTTCCCTTAACGGAATATTCAGGATTTTGCGTTATGGAGGTTTCACTGTACATTGCAATTTTGCAAGGTGTAAAATATAACTTCTATTTTTTAATTAACTTCTATGGGGATGTGTTAAATTATGTGAGGTAGTTAACTTCTATGAGAGTCTTCTGGGTGAGCCCTCCCCCCGTCGCCTATAACGCATTTTTTTTCTGTTTCTTAGAATTTAAATATTCTAACTTACTCGAAAAAAATTCAGTATGTCTTTAAAAAACGGAGAAAAAAAATTGTTCATTAAAATCTAAAATCCGGGCTGGCCCTCTCTTGAATTCAATACTGTCTTAAACCACCCATTTGAGATTAGTTTTTAACATCTAAATATCAAAAGAAGCAGAACTAATAATTAATTTCCAAAGCGAATACAGAAGAGTAATCGCCCCCCTCCACCAACGAAAATTTTTAAACTGATCTTCCTCTTACTGTTAAATTATTTCAGGTTACCTGTAAATTATAAATTTTCTATACCTTTAAAAATGAGAGAAAAATAAAATTTTGTTCATTAAATTTCAAAAGTGGGAGGGGGGGGGCTGTGTCACCGCCACTTGAATTACACTCTGCCCCTTGAACACATAAACTTGAAAAAAAATAACAAATAATTTTCATGGCAGACTTAAAAGGAAAAAGCCCCTCACCCCCCCCCCCCCTCGAATTGGAAGAAAATTCTTAGCTGCACTTTCTCTTAGTATTTAATTCTTTTAAGTTTCTCGAAAAGATTAAATTTACTGTCTTTATTAACCCCTTGGGGACGAGCGACACGTATTCGTGCCGCATGAAGCGCTCAGAATCCTTGTTTTTTCTCACCAGTAAAATTTTACTGTAAAATTTGCCTTATTTAATCAGAGCACTTTCTCTATTCAAGAAGACACAAATTTCTGTTTTTAAAAAACGGTGACAAAAGATTAAAAATTTCGTAAAAGGCTCCCGTCCCGAAGGGGTTAAAATCAGAGAAAAAAATATTAGTTTGTTAAATTTCAAAATGCAGGAGCAGTAGATTTCCTTTTCGAACCAATACAACGTAAATTCAATACTGCTTTCGTCCAACCGTTTTAGATAAAATCTAAACGCACAAATCTCAAATAAAAAAACTGAAAATTAATTTCTAAAACGTATTTATTGGGAAAAAGCGCCCCCCCCCCCCGTTTTAGATAGCATTTGAGCACATAAATATTAAAAAAAAAAAAATTACCAGTTCTCCATCGTAAAATTCTTAGCTGTTCATTCTCTTAGTGTTTAAATATTTTAATTATACAAAAAAAAATTAATAAAAATTTGTTCTTTTCAAAAGATAATTTAGTCAGTTAAATTTTAAAATTCAAGAAGCACTGTTTCATTTAAGAAATACGTTCATAACAATCGAATTAAAAATATACAATTGACCCCCCCCCCCCCCCAATAAGGACTAAAATTTTAAAATCTTATTCCCCACCTGAAATTGATGAATTCTATCCTAAATACACTTCAAAATCTTTTATTTTTCTGCAACAAATAATTATGACCATATTCAAACCATTCATTAAGCAAAGAAAATTCTACAAATGAATTATAATAATCAAGCCATATTCTAATTATCCATTAAACATAGAAAAGAACCCTAGTAATAAGTTAACCTTATTAATTGAAATTGGGAAAATAACAGGCATCGATAAATTCACCCTTATCTTATAAAAATATCAACACATAGCGGAACCAGCTCTACACCCATTACCCGCATTTAAAATCGTTTACAAACACGACACCAGTAGCGAAGTTAGTAGAGCATCGAGTTCCCAAACCGGAGATAGTGAGTTCTGTCCTTGTCAGAGGAAAAGAAAACCCGATATAATATCCTCTTCTAAAAAACGTAGGTACTTCAGAAATTCTCCAAAGATGGCGACACCAGCGGAATTTTTTTTCTATCTGGGAGAATAGAAAAAAAATAAAAGCAAGTGATGCTAGTAGATTAATGCTAGCATAGAAAAAAATTAAATGCAAGTTATGCTAGAAATGTAATGCCAGCCTAGCAAAAATTAATAGCAAATGATGGTAGAAATGTAACGATAAAATAGCAACAAAAAAGTACTGGTTGCTTGTGAATTACTTCTTGAATAGCAAAAATTACAAGCAGAAGGTGATCTTGATTGCTGCTATGCCAGCAACATAGTCAAGCAACACAAGTTGGAATATGTATGCTGGCCAAGCAGTAAAGTGTTCAATATACACCACGACTTGCTGGTAATTATGGTGGAACCAGCAAATGTGTTATGGTAGTTTATGCTAGTTTACATTGCTGGGTAACAGCATCTAATGCTTGTCTAGCAAACAAATACCAGCATGAATGTCGACCTGGGTGCCTACCTCTCCATGCTTTGGAAGAAGCTTAAACTGAAAATAAGCATTAAATGCTTGTACATAGATTATCATGCTATTTCTTTCTAAGCTGGCTGCATAGCATATTATGCGGATAAGCACAAAAAAGCGTATAATAGCACGTTAAGTTACCTACCTCTCCATGCTTTTTAAAAAGCTTAAACATCAAATAAGCATAAAATGCTTGTATATAGCTTGTCATGCTATTGCTGTGTATGCTAGCTATATAGTATTTGATGCTGGGCAGCATTATAAAGTATGTAATAGCATGAACATCTAGCAGACAAAGCAATACGTAGCAATAACTAGCTTATTTTTATTGCTGGTACTAGCATGAATTTTGACCCGGGTATCGAACATTCGTTCGTTAGGATTCCATTCATTACGAAGCCACGTCTGTACATGGTTATAAACACAAAACAAATACTCTCCGCATGTGAGAACCCTAAAGAGCGTTGGAACGTTACATCAGGCTTCGTACGGGTGCTTGAATTTTCAGACTAAGAAATTCTGCTGTACCAGTATTTTCTTATGGAAAATCTCTCCTAAAATAAGGCGAAATTTCGTCCGTTTAAACTAGCTATATTTTTCTATAAAAAATTATGATATATGTCCTTGAAAATAATGGTACCCGTACGAAACATGTTACATGTATCACTAAAAACGGACGCGTTATGCACGCACAAAAAACAGCTCTGCGAACGGCCAAGTAGAAATACGATAGGTGCGAACGGAGGAAATTAGCATATGACAAACGCAAGACACAAATCACTAATTTCAACACAGATCTAAAAAAGAAAACTTTTATGTGGATCATACATTCTCCACATGAGTACAACCACAGGCAATTACGTATTGCATGCGGGAGACTGCGCAGAATACAGCCGAACATAACATATCATGATGGATGTTTGTAATCTGACGTTAGATAGAGTCTCAAAATACGGAAAAGTTTGTGAATTGCACATGTACTCTTTAGATTTGAGATATCCCAAAGACCAGAAACAAATAGGAATGAGGTCGGGGAATTGCGGAGGCAACGGAAATCGAAAATCGTGTGAGATGACGCGGCCACCAAAATATTGTTCAAGGGCCCTGCGAACAAATTTCGTTGCATGTAGATGTGTGCCGTCTTGTATCCAAACGATGCCATTCAGAGCATTTTGCTACAGCTATTCTGATATGACGTAATTTTGCAACATGGCTGTATAGCGAGAGCCTGTCCCAGAGCAATTTACAAATACCATTGGTGCGTGATCATCAACATTTTCGGCCTAAACACGTGTGACGTCACTCTAGAAAGATCTGCACTTCATTGCCGGAGGAGATCTGTGGAGAACTATATAATATTCTTTATTTCTCATTTTACCTTTTAAAGCCAGGATTAAAATCTTACATAAAAATGCAACCTCCACTTTTAAGATTTTTTTTTTATTTTAAGCAATTTAATTACTGTTTTAGCATTAATGTGCTAAAAGATTAACCTTCGTTATTATTTGTTAACTACAGTTAAAAAATTCTTTTTTTTTCTTATTCATATACCTTTTTCGTAGTAAAAGCATTTATATTCTAATATAAGAAAAAGGAGACAGCAATAGATTGTTGAAGTAAAATAGAAAATATCTCTCTTTTTACTGAAATATCTTTTAACGCATATACGTTTAAATATGGGGGGGGGGGGGGTTGGCAATCTAAAATAGAAATGTATTTTAAAATACATCTATAAAAAGGGGAATTAAAAATTCTCCACGAAAAAACATTCCTTTGTTTTTTTTGCGATTTTTGGGGGGTTTTTTAATCTTAGTTTATATCTTAGAATCTTAGAATATAGTTTTTTCATCAATTTGTTTAGCAATCAACATCCATTAATCATTTGTCAATAGTGCCCAAAAACTGTGTAAAATTTAAATTTTACAACACTTATTTATATAAATTTTCTTAGTAAAAAAACACTAAATTGTACTTTAATTGTAGAATATATGTACATATATATCGAAATTATTAAAGCAAAATAAATAAAACGTGTCATTTGAAAGAATTGCTTATTAATGTATACTACTTTTCAGTAAAATGTGTTTTCTTTCACTAGATGAATATTGATATGCGCGGAAAAATTTTACAATCAAAATGAGAAACACGTACTAAAATACACATATAAACATCTAGCATTATAATCTTCCACAGAAACCCCCCCCCCCCCACACACACACATACACACACATGCACACACCAGCTACTTTTCTTTTTTTTAAAGAATTTCCAGAGTTTTTTTTTTGTGTGTGCGTGTTTCTGAATAAGTATTTCGATATAGTTTTTCCATTAATCCGATAAAAGAATAGAATAGGACAGAATTTCATAAAAAAATGTTTCCCCACCAGCTTTCTCCATTTTTTTCTCTCTGGAATGTTTTTGTGGTTTTAAATCATTAGTAAAGTTAGAATAACGCCAATCATCGTAAAAAATATAACTTCCGTGAGTACAATATAATAAGAAAATATATTAATAATTATTTAAAGTATTATGTATGTTCCTTTCATTGAAAATTATTACGTATTTCATTTTTTATACTTGAGTCTGTTTACAAAAAGGTAAAGTTTTAAAACTTAAGAACTTGTATTGAAATCTCAATTAATAAAATATAATAATTTATAATGCTGACTTAGTTATCAGCACTAATATGTAAAATAGATACTCTATGCTTTCCGTTTTTCAAAAATAAAAATATGCTAAATGTTTTACAGAATATTCTACAATAATACATAATTCACATACGCATTATACATATATTATTTCTTACTTTACATTTTCTGTGTAAATATGAATTTTATAAATGTTTATTTAATTAACCATTCTAAAACAAAAATATTCTTTAAAAAAGATTTTTTCAAATGATGCTTCATTTAACTTATCATAAAATGTTGTGATAAAAAATAATAACTAAAATACTCGACTGTATAATATTAACAAAATTAATACGCAAAATAGTTTCTCTTAACTATTATTACTAATATTTAAAATTAATTTTCTGCAATATATACTATTACAAAATATAATTCACATGTATAATTTTTCATATTTTACATATTCTTTATAAATATGGATTTTATATCAGGATATTTACCATTACTGTAATACATTAATGTACTAAAATAAAACGGCTTTGATTAGAGAAAAAAAAGTTCTTTAACCCCTTAATCCTTTCAGGGGCAGAGGAATTCTGTTCGTAAGATGATGAAATAATTGACTGACACCAGAATATTCGAACGAATTTCTTAGTAAATAATAAAACGCTGTTTTGCACTTTAATTACAAAACCAACATTTTTTAAAATATTGTTGGTGCAAGTTGACAGTTTTGGAATTAAAATTAGGTGGCTAGACCCTCTAGCCACCGCCCTTGAAAGAGATAACGCTCGAATTAAATTACGGTTGAAAAATTTAAATTGCTTATTGGCACCACTTTTATGAAAAAGAAATATTCACCTTATTTAATGACAGGAAAAACGATAGAAAATATAGCCAATTTCACTATTTTATAAAACTAGTGGGAATCAAAAAATTTGAGTAAAAGACACAGACCGAGAATATGACGGGAGCGAGAATTAAGAGGTTAACCCTCTACTTCCCAGGGTAGAATGCATTCCAGCAATTGCGTAATTTAGAGAATCGTAATTCATACCAGGAAATCTAATAATAATTTTCGCTTTAGTCAATAACGAAATTTCTGCAGTTAATTAAATTGTAAATTTCTTTTTTTTTTAAATTTCTATTTTAAATTTCTGGTGTAAATACGAAATATCTGAATAAAAAAATCCACTAAATCGTGAACGCTGACGGTAGCAAATACAGGGCTCCCAAATGGTCCGCCAACTGAATACCAATATTATTTTAGAAAAAAATTCTTTTTAGATTTTTCTTACAAACCGCCCCGGAATCACCTTTGAAAGTTAATTCTAGAGCAAACCTAAAATAACATTTTCTGTTAAACTTTCTTGGTATTCAGTTGGCGGACCATTTGGGAGCCCTGCAAATATGGTACCATGGACAGTAGACGGTTAAATGTTTCTTAATTTAAACTGTAAGGAAAACGATTAACAAGAAAATTTGAATATATAAATCTTTAAAGAATAAGAAATAATAATAAAAATAGTTATACCTAGTTATCGGAATATTTATATATTAAATTATAGTAAATAAAATAATTTATCTTTTTGGTTTTTCAAATAAAAGAATACTATATTTTCTACAGAATATTCTACAACAATAAATATAATTGACAAACTTAGTCATATATACATTATTTTTCAAACTTTACATATTCTGTGTTTATATGGAATTTATAAAAAAGTTATTTACTATACTAAAACAAAACGTTTTTCATATTTAGTTTTTAATGAGATGTTGCGATAAAAACTAATGATGGAAAATTTGAAGTTATATAATACTTTGAAAAATAAATATCAGTATGTCATCGGTACCATGTCAAACTATCCAATGTGAAAACAGTGTTGCCAGTGACCTACTTCTATTAAAGCCAGATTTATTGATGGTCACGACTTTTTTTGAAATATTAAAATTCGCCTTATTTAATGGCATAATAATTAAGTGAAAACGAGGTGATTTTTAGCATTTCTGAAAAGTGGTGCCAATCAAGAATTCTGAATTTAAACTAGTTGGATGTGCCAATCCCAAAACTTTCTTCTATCTTATAATGTTAGTTGGGGCAACTGGGCCATGATTTTACAATGTGACTCTGGAGTTTCTGACAATTCAGCTTCAGAAAGCTAATGTTCATTTGAATTAAAGTCTGAACTTATGTACATGTGTTCAGTTAGGTACCCTCTATCAGACAGAAATGCTCAATATTAAATTTTAATATTTAAAAATGTAAAAATATGCATATTTCATCTTTCTTTCTTTATGGGTCCCGTTGCCTCATAAAAATGGGGTAAGTGGACCACGAGGGTATATGTTCTACAGGCGTTTTTTTTTTTTTTTTTTTCATATGGGATACCAGGTCCTGTTTGAAAACGTGTAAACAACTTAAAAAAAATAAACCTGGCAGATCATGTAAATTATATCTAACAAAAACATAGCTGTAAAAAAAGGGAGCCAAGTTCTCTAAAGACAATGGCAAGAAAAGAAGTGATATCTTAGTGGGTGCCAAGTTCAAATAAAATTCACTCAAACTTACCTTCTGAAGTATTATAGCATTTTTTTAAATTCTTTAGAAATAAAAATTATTGGTAGCATATTAATAATAAATCTAGAACTTGGCAAGTTTTTACCTACGAGTCATTTATTATTAATAATGACATTATTATATCAAATCTTGTTATTTCATGATTGGAAGCGTTAATTTGAGTGAGCTCCTTCCCCTTGAAGGGAGGTGGGATAAAATATATCCCACCTAAGTTAACTGCAAAATTCCACATTGACACCAGAATTCAGGACTAAAAAGTTTAATTTTATTAAATACGTGAAAAGAAGCTTTTACCCATTTTGAAACAAATTTCTTTTTAAATTCTGGTGTGATTCAATCATTTCAGCATTTCACGAATAAAAGTTATTTGCCCCTGAAAGGGTTAAAGGGTTACAGTCTCTAGAGTGATGACCAAGAACAAGCGTAAGTGTATATGTCTCTTTGCCTGGTATCTTAGTCTGTTTACATTGAGGTTACTGGAGGGTGGGTGCTAGAGTGATAACCAAAGACGAGCGGAAGTGTATCTGTGTATTTATTGGTTTATTAAATCTTTAACATGAGTTATTTGTTTATAATAATAACTATAATATTAGTTTTTTTGTAATGACATTGAAATTAATATTAACATCACCATTTTATTAAGACATGAAATTGATATGCATAACATTTATTAAAATCTTGCCAAGTTCTAGATTTATTATTAATATGCTATCAATAATTTTTATTTCTAAACAATTTAAAAAATGCTATAATACTTCAGTAGGTAAGTTTGAGTGAATTTTATTTGAACTTGGCACCCACTTAAATATCACTTCTTTTCTTGCCATTGTCTTTACAGAACATGACTCCCTTTTTTCACAGCTATGTTTTTCTAAGATATCATTACTTTTTGTAAAGTTACAATATATTTAGACACTTTACATAATGCTTTTCAAGGAGTTTACATGTGACTATTTTATTCACCAAGCAACATTCAATTTCAATTTCAATTTCCTACTTCAAACTATTTCGCTGACAATTTGCGGCAGAAATCTATATTTTAATACTGCTACATTGAATGCATGTTTTGACACGAAATGTTTGGATTCGAAATTTTTTTTTTCTGAAACAACAATTCCTATTAAATTCCTATATTAAATTTTCCAATTAAATATCCTATAGCTGGCCCTGCTTTTTTGTACTGAAAGTGAAAAATAAAGTTATGTGCTTATGCCACACTATGTTTCATTCATCCATGGGTGCCAGCTAAGAGGCAGTGGAGAGGAAGGACATTGCCCTTCCTTGGATTTTCAAATTTAATTAACTAAATATCCTTTTCTCTGATGATTTTGAAAATAACAAGTGGGTAAGTGTGATCACAGATCGCACAGAGGGTTTCGTTTAATATTCCTTTCAAAACATTTTATCCTTTTGAAAAATCATTTAGTTCCATATTTTGCAACCAGGGGCGCACTCTATTCTAAACAAACCTCTATCAGAACGAAACTCCGTTTTGCATACTATCCGTAGATATATTATTCAAGGGGATTGAGCCCATAGCTCCCGAGATAAGTAGGCGCCCCTGGCGGTAAAAATTGGATCAAAAATATGTAAGGCTATGGTGCATAATATGAAAGAATGGTCAAAGGGGTGTCAGCAAAAGTTGGAAAAGTGCTCCCCGGGTGAAAAGGGCGGAGGTTAGAAAAATTGCTTAAAATACACAAATTAGAGCCCGGAGGAGTAAATAATATAAGACTTTTTGAAATTTTTATGATTTGTCGTGTGGTCTGAGGTATACAGCTATACGTATGCAATAAGTCATGTATCCAACTTATTTAGGGTCTCCCTTATGAACAATTGCTTAAAATACATATGTGGTAGCTCAAAGGGTTAAGCGTAAGTCTTTTTCAAGATTTTATGATTTGTCGCCTGTCTTCAGGTGTTCTGCTATAAGTATGCAAAATTTCAAATCTGCAATTTAATAAGGGGATCAGTTAGAAAGAATTGCTTAAAATACACATTTGGAAGCCCAAAGGGTTAAATGTACGACTTTTTCAAAATTTTATGATTTGTCGCATGATGGTGTTTAGCTATTTGCTATGCAAGATTTCACGCCTCCAACCTAAATAGGGTCTCACTTAGAAAGAATTGTTTAAAATACACATGTGGGAGACCAAAAGGTTAAATGTACCACTTTTTCAAAATTTTATGGTTTGTCATTTGATGTGAGGTGTTCAGCTATAAGTATGCAAAATTTCACGCCTCCAACCTAATTAGAGGCTCACTTTGAAAGAATTGTTTAAAATACACATGTGGGAGTCCAAAGGGTTAAATGTACGA
The DNA here is from genome assembly GCA_963932465.1 of Maratus speciosus. NCBI lineage: Eukaryota > Metazoa > Arthropoda > Arachnida > Araneae > Salticidae > Maratus > Maratus speciosus. The sequence goes on along the minus strand of OZ010794.1, from coordinate 237,101,165 downwards.
CTTTTTCAAAATTTTATGATTTGTCGTTTGATGTGAGGTGTTCAGCTATAAGTATGCAAAATTTCACTCCTCCAACCTAATTAGGGGCTCACTTAGAAAAAAAATGTTTAAAATACGCATGTGGGAGCCCAAAGGATTAAATGTACGACTTTTTCAAAATGTTATAGATTGTTGTTTGATGTGAGGTGTTCAGCTATAAGTATGCACATTTTCACGCCTCCAACCTAATTAGGTGCTCACTTAGAAAGGATTGTTTAAAATACATATGTGAGACCCCAAAGGGTTAAATTTACAACTTTTTCAAAATTTTATGATTTGTCATTCGATGTGAGGTGTTCAGCTATAAGTATGCAAAATTTCACCCCTCCAACCTAGTTAGAGGCTCACACAGAAATAATTGTTTAAAATGCACATGTGGGAGCGCAAAGAGTTAAATGTACGACTTTTTCAAAATTTTCTGATTTGTCGTATGATGTGTGTTGTTCAGCTATAAGTATTCAAAATTTCACGCCTCCAACCTAGTTAGAGGTTCACATAGAAAAAATTGTTTAAAATACATATGTGGGAGCCCAAAGGGTTAAATTTTCGACTTTTTCAAAATTTTATGATTTGTCGTATGATATGTGGTATTCAGCTATAAGTATGAAAAATTTCAAGTCTTCAACATTTATAGTTTCTGAGAACGGGCTCTGTGACGGACAGAATATCTCAATTTGTTGATTTTCTGTAAGCAAGTGAACCCAGATAAAACCCCAGTAAGTAGATAGGTTTAGAATGGGAGTCTATGGGAATTTGGCGAAATATTAGAGATATCGCCAAGGTGGCGTCACTTTCAGCGACTAATTTTGGTCGCCAAATTTGGCGATATGTCGCCACGTTGGCGAAAAACTTGGCGGTGTTTGGCGACAGAACAGTGTCCCTTCCTATGGCAAATTAAAATTTCGCCTAATAGACGTAATGTTAAAGTAAAAATGGGTACCCCCAGGTGTGTAATTCATCGATTTTCACATTTTTTTTTTATTTTTTTCCTTAGTTTTATAGTGTAAACTGTAAACGAACTTCGCAGCAAATTTGAAGTCTGTAGCTGCAGTAGATATACGAGATCATTTTGATGAGTGAGTCAGTCAGTCAGTGATAAAATTATCGATTATCAGACATATTCAAATGCCATTATCTCGGAAACTAATTATGCGTTATTTATAAAATTTTGAATTTTAGGTAATTAGGGTAGCCTTACTACACATTTCGTATAACAAGTACGTAGGTCTCATAGATTTTCAGTAGTAGAGCATCGAAATTTGACGAAAACCGCTCGAAATGGGTCTTGTAAATAACACACGGCTATGTCAGACGAACTTGGCAGACACACTGCTGTGTGTTTAGATGTGAATAAAGAGCGTTGTAAGAGAAACCTTCGCTGTCAATGTGTCTAAAAAAAGCATTAAAAGTGAAAAATATTATATTTATGTATACCAAAAACATAAAAATTAAGTAAGTACTTATGTACTTTCGTATAGGTAATAAGTATAAAAGTCACATGGGTTTGTAAAGGCAAAAATAGCAAGGTGAATCTATGAACAAACGGCTACATGAGTATTCCATTCTCTTTTTTATTTAATTTATTGTAAGTAGAGTATCTCCGGGATTCATGCCGCATATTTTTTTTTTTTTTTTTAATTTGAGTATAAAGTTCATAGTGGACATTAAAAAAAAAAAAAAAAAAAAAAAAAAAATCATGTGCTATTTAATGTGAAATATACAACGCGTGTACTGCGACAAAAAAATTCAAAACAAATAATTAATATTTTTTAACAATGTTTTTCTAAACCATTACTCTGCGGCGCGTCACCCGTACATTCAGACTGAGACGTCGCACTTCTGCGGTAGTTATGCCGTGCTTGTAATAAGAACAGAATGAAATTATAAATAAAAATATAAAAAAAATATTCACATCTGGACTATAATTAACGAAGTAATAACAAAATGAAACTAAATGAGTACAATGAAACGTATTATTAGCTTCAAATTAATAATTATTGCCTACTTTCACTATTAAAATTATCGACTTCATTTTTTACATTAAATTTTAATTGTTATTTCAGAAAGATACTTAAAATCAATGTATTAGAGAGGGAAAAGACAAAAAGTAAAATTGTGTTCACATAATTTAGTTGTTAACTCTTTCGGTACCGGTGACTTTCATCAAATTTTATTCGCTTGGCACCACTTTTTTAAAAGAAGTTACCTTTACTTAAATAATCATGAAAATGATTTAAAAGAAAGCAAATATTACTTTTCTTTTTTACTGGTGCCTAAAACAAATTTTGTATGACGTTTATGAAGGTGCTTTTATATGCACTTATGGTCCCGAATCGGTTAAGAGACCTGTTTTTTCGACTACAATCTACAGAAAAAAGTGTCAAAACATTACAATCTTTACATAACTACATTTGACACATGATGCAACGAAGCCAATTATCAGGGCCTGATATCCAACGGGGCACACTTACAACAATAAATTTTAAATGAAATGTTAGCCTTATCTAGACGCCGTATTCATGTACAGTTTCTGCCATGATTGGGGCAAATTTTTCTGTTTCTTTTTTCTGGTGGGAATGTGCCCAGTTGGTAATCAGGCCCTGACAATTACACTTCCTCTTTTTTGGAGTAGTTTTCTAAACATTCCTTGCAAAGAACGTCTGCGTTACGCGTAATTCAATTTTTCATTATTATCATCTTGACTTGCATCTTTCTTGCCCTTCTTACATTTTATTTTTCCCTTTTTCTCCATTGGTTTTAGTAAACTTTTTAACATGCCTAACATAGTCTGCGCAAAAAGAAAAGAAAAAGTTAATAACACTTAATCATACATACAAAAGGAACTACGGTATGTATACCGGAATTGCAGTGCGGCATGTATCTCTGTTTGCATGGTGCAGACGTCGGCCATCACGGTTACCTGCCATCGCTAAGGGGAATGGCGTAACCATACACACAGTACTCAATACAAACGCTCCACTTAGTTTTGACTTCGAAATCATGCATGCATTTAGTAATTAGTGTATGAAAAGTATTTAAACATAATGGGTTTAAAAGTTTGGACAAGGAAATCATGCACTTAAGTCAAAATAAGGTTTGTACTTCTACAAGTAAACATCTAAATGGGATTCACGCTATACACTGGTTAAAATAATCTCATTGCGCACCTATACTGTGCGTTTGACGACCATCTATCCATAATTACAAGAAATACAAGGGGTGCTGAATCTAACTCGGATGCGGCGACTCTCCCGGAATTACCCTACTCAAGTACTTTATCTGTATCTAGGGCTGTATTATAAAAGGAAAATTTTATTGTTCCTACAAGAATCCTTTAACACTAGAACGCCCGGAAATTTTACTCAAGTTTTATATAAAATATTTGAAACCAGAATTTTTATTTAAAATTATCTGACTGATTTATTTAACGTAAATACGCGTGGTTTAAATTTAACTTATTTTATGAAAGAATTTCCGGTTCCAGTTGACATTTAATCATATGGTCAGAGTCGTATCGACTCCTTCCGGGCGTTCTAGTGTTAATGAGTTACCTTCATGATAATTTCATTTAATATATTCTAAAGAAAGGTGCGATGAAGATATTATTTTCAAAATAGTGTTAGGAACAACAAAAGTTTCCCTATAGAATACGACCCCTGTATATCGTACAATTTCAAGGTTTGCCTATCTCGCTTTCAGGGGCAATGTACTTGCATTCTTAAAATGTTGAAATAATTTAATGACACCAGTATTTACAAGAGAATCTATTTGAAAACAAGTAAAAGTATATTTTCGCGTACTTAATAAAGCGGAAATTTTCATTATAAAATTCCGATGTCAATGTGGAAATTAGGAATTAAAATTATATGATGTCATAACGGAATCACCGTCTCTCAAGGGGTCAAGAAATTTGGTTTGATACACCCAATATGCTTTTTTTAAATGTTTATTACGTAATTTTAACATGGTATTCTATAATTTTTTTTATTATGAGCAAAAAAACATAGGAGAAATTTGAAATTTACTTCCCGTAGAAAGAGAAACTAAAAATTTTTTTTATAACTATTGGGGTAACTGAATCCAGCATGGTCCAGTTACAGCGGATACATGTCCCAGTTATCCCATTCTTGCAAAATATATGGGGTAACTGGGACACCGGGCTTACATTTGAAACTTGAAGTAAATATGTATAGATACCTAATAATATTAATGTAGCTATACGCCTAATCTTAAAAAAATGATTGTTTAATAAAAGTACTTACAGTATTTTAATAAAAAGTCGTGGAAGTTCAACCAAATGGATGTTGTTTTCAAAAAAAGAAACCAAAATTTTTGACAACCTATTATAGCAAAGTGAGAGTTAGGATTGATTTGACACACGCTGTTTTGGGAAGTAGAGATTAAGGTGCATTGTTCACAAAAGCTAAAACTTAAAAAAACATCAACAGTTTTTTATAAAATAGCCCATGGCCCAGTTACCTCGTGGGTCCAGTTACCCCAACTAACCTTACATCTTAGTATTTCAAAAAGTAATTACATGGCAAGATGGTTATGGTACATGATAAAATGGAAAGATACTAAAAATAGGCGGCCTTTTGGCGCCATATTGGATTACTTCGCCAATCGCGCCAATTGGAACATGATACGCAACTTTTTCCAGTTAAATGTTAACCTTTCTAAAAATATACCTGATAGGAAAAACCATTAGTGATTGCAGTTTCGGATATTTATAACCACTATTCTATCCTGATAATAATATTATCTTTATAATTGCGAAATTAAATAAGGTGTTTATAAATTGTGATTATAGAAATCCAGAAACAGTTACTCTTAAAACCAGTATCAGTAATTGTTGTTATACTGCACCAATATTCGGATTCATTGCTAACAATTTTATAGTATATCGGAATTCTGAAACCAAAATATTTATCAGAGTATTAAAATAGTAATTTTCATTTTATTTATTCTACGAAAGTGTGCGTTTAATGCATCATTATTGAAATATTCCGGTAGATTTATTCCAGGGGTGGCCAACTGTGGCACGCCGGATACTGCTAAAATTTTACAGAAAATGTCAATTTCTCGAATCGCAGACATTCGATGATTAGATACGGCAATGACTGCTGTAAAATTTTAGTGGTGTGGCGCGTGCCACAGTTGGCCACACCTGATTTATTCAATACATAAAGACGTTTAATGTTCAACACCGATCGCTGTCGGTGATACTTGGACTGAAATATCAATATTACTAAACTGTTGAAAAAATTTTTTAAGATATTAAAAATAAACAGGTAATGTTACAGGTAATGTAACAGGTTTGTCACTGGTGTTGTGCTGTATTTTGCGTAACTCTTTTGTAACTAGTGTTATGTTTACTTCTAGCATACCTTTGTACGAGCTGGGTTGCGAGATCGGCCACCATATTTTTTTCAGAAATTTAGTGTTCATATCATAAACAATAAAATAGTATTTTATACTTTATTTAATATGAGTGATTAAACGATCACATAAAGTGAATTTTTCTTCTTTTGGAATTTCGAGTAAGATTTTATAATCTCTAATTATGCCAACCTGGCAACCATGTGTAAAGGTACTCAAGTGGATAAAAAATTGCCAACATATATTACTTTACTAAACCGTTATTAAAACAGTTTCACTTGAATTAAATGATAAAGTATCAACGTGTATTATTGTGAAACTTTTGATTTATAATGTTAATCCTTTTTTCTCTTTATTTCTTCTGGTATTAATTTTAAAATAATAATAATAATATTGTTTTTCAGTTTGTGGATTATCCCCCAAATGTACTTGAGACTAAAACTTCATGAAGGAAATTATTTCGCAACCAGTGTTAAGGAGGCTTTAGTCAAGCTTTAAATTTTTTTATAAAAAAATTAATAAAATGTTTAACAGCGAAACATACGTCAAAGAAAGAGTACGCTCGTGCTAATTGTAAAACATTAATTTTTGAGACGCAATACGCACTTCATAACTTAATTAGAAACAATATATAGAGTTTTTAATTCGAGAATTTATATTCGAAGAATGTGATATTATTTACTTTCATTTAATTATTAATTTGTTTTCATAAAAAAACTAGTTGGATATGCCAATACTAAAACTTTCTTCTATCTTATACATCTTAATATTTCAAAACTAGTTACATATATTAATACTTCAATGTATTTAGTTCAATACTACACCAACTTCGATTTTCATCTTAACCCTAGAACTACCGAAAATTTTACTCAAGTTTTATAAAAACATTTTACACCAGAATTTTTACTTAAAACTATTTAATTTGTTTATTTAACTTATTATTGTCTGATTTATAAATTTAGTTTGTTTTGAAGAAATTTCTGGTTTGAATAAATATTTTGAATGTACATGTCGGGTCCATTGGACCCTTCTGGTAGACAGAGGGTTAAATTTCCGCTTCAGTCAATTAAACAGACTAAAAACGAGTTAATCTATATAATGATATTTGTTAAAATTAATAGTTTTTTCCATATTCTGTTGTTATCAGCTGTTTGCGGATAGCCGCGGTATAGCAGGAAGCGAGTTCTCGCCGCTGCACGAGCCGACGATGGACAATAGAACTACTAAACACCAATAAAAGTATACAAAAATCGCTATCATAGAGCCCCTTTACCGCGCAATATCTCAAAATTCAAGGAGGACTTGTTGGCCAAAGCCAAAAACATGCACAAAAAATTTTGTTCAATTGTATGCATAATTTTATGCACTTTCCGATGGTACAATAAAGAAAATAGCACAAACATCGCTATTACAGCGTCGCCTTCCGGCAGATTATTTTCGAATTCAGGAAGGACTTGCTTGCTATATCCAGAAACATACACAAAAAAATTGTTCAATTCTATGCATGACTTCACACACTTTTCAATAGTACAATAATGAAAATGTCACAGACATCGCAATTTATAGCGTCCCTTTCTGGTGGAATTTTTTCAAGTTCGGGAGGACCTACTGACCATAGCCTTAAACATACACAAAAAATTGGTTCAATTCTATGCATAATTTTCTACAGATTTCGATGGTACAATAATGAAAATGGCTCAGACATTGCTATTACAGCGCTCCCTTCCGGCAGTTTTTTTTCAAATTCAGGGAGGACTTGCTGGCCATGACCAAAAAATTTGGTTCTATTCTATACATAACTTCATAAACTTTTCGATGGTACACTATTTAAAAGGTACAAAAATCGCTATTACAGTGCCCCCTACCGGCGAATTGTTTCAAAATTAAAGAATGATCTCCTTGCCAAAGCCAAAAACTTTAATTTTTTTTCTTCAATTCTATGCATAACATCATACACTTTTTGATGGTACAATGGCGACAAACACACGGACAGACACACATTTTTATAAATATGTATTTGGGGATCTCTGACCCCTAAAACGTGTAAATCCGTCGAAAACCGGAAGTCGAAATAAATTTTCGATTACAATACTTTCTTCTATTAAAGATAGAAAAAGGTAGCCCACTGGCACCACTGTTTTCATATTGGATAGTTTGACATGTTACAGACGGTGTGTTCTACTGCACATTGTGGGTTTAAAATTCTGGCACTGAATGACGTCTCTCTATTTTTGGCAATGATCTTCGTCAGATGGAAAAAATACGCCTTGTGTTTTCGTCCCTTCTGGTCATTAGAACGGCATCCGAGCGTCACACTAGATGGCGCCATGTAATAACAAAGTTTAACCAAATAGGGGAGGTATGATACACTTTTTTTTTACTAATTTTTTACAACCTTTAGAAAGCGAGTTTTAAACCATTTTTTCGTGTTTTCTTATAAAGCGACCTATTATTCATTTATTAAAAATATTGTGAATTTAAAAAATAGTCATTCAAAAAATATATCCCAATTATTTTGAATGGTTACTACTGTATTAAATCTCCCCATTACTGGGGAGGATTGATACAGTAGCAAGGGAGGTTTGATACATTGTTATGTAAATTGAAAAAAAAAAAAATGCAGACAGTTCAATTTATGCGTCATACAATTTTTTATGATAAATCTAGAAATATTTAAGTAAAATTTGAAACGAAATGACATTGACATATTTTTGTTTCAGATATGTTTTTCACAAAAATATTTAAACTATTGCTACTATTTAAACAATCTCGTTAACACACTTTTTTGAAAATAAATAATGAAAAAACCCCCTAGAGATCTAGCTGCATGGAAAAATGTAGTGAACATTGCTAATTTGCAAACAATTTAACATAAATTTAGCACATTTAAGATTACTTTAACCCTGTCAGGGGCAAAGTATTTTTAATGTTAAAGTATTAAATCTGTGGTGGCCAACAGTAGCACGCCATATACCACTAAAATTTTACAGAAAAATTCGACTTCTTGAATCGCAGAGATTCGATGATTAGATAAGGCAATGATTTCTGTAAAATTTTAGTGGTGTGGCGCGTGCCACAGTTGGCCACCACTGTATTAAATAAATGAATGGTACCGGAATTTACTAACAAATTTAATTAGAAATAAGAAAAGGGATATATTTCACTTCCATACTAAATGGAAACTATTTTACTAAAATGCTGGTGCCAATGTGGCGTTTGGGAATTAAAATTAAGTGTTTTCATAAACATACCACCAACTCTTAAATGGTTAAAAGAAAATATAATAACTCTATCATTTTGATAAGTAAAATCGGGTAGATTTAACGTTTTTTTCAATTTGCCCTTCGTAAATTATAGAAACATTTTCCCTTTCAGGCCATTTAAACATTTTCCCTTCTACATGACGAGCAAAGCGAACTAACCATCTATCATCGCACTGCTTTTCTATGTAACCTACATCTGCGGTGGCCAACAGTGGCACTGTGCAAGGATGCAAGCGCTGCGCCACAAATGTCTAATTTTCACCACTAAATTTTAATAGTATTCTTCGCCTTATAAAATCTCAGAAATTCTGTCATTAAATAATGTGAGGAATACTATAAAAATTTAGTGGTAGCAACCAGACATTTGTGGCGCAGCGCTTGCATCCCTGGGGCACTCCATATACCACTAAAATTTTACAGAAAAATTCGACTTCTTGAATCGCAGAGATTCGATGATTAGATAAGGCAATGATTTCTGTAAAATTTTAGTGGTGTGTCGCGTGCCACAGTTGGCCACCACTGACTTACCAGTTTCAGTAGCTCTTGCTGTAAAACAATAATGAATGTTACAGTCCTATATTAGTTTGCAAACTTAAGAAAAACTATCAAATTTCAAATGTACAAGTGTATCATTTCTCCCCAGTACTAATGCAGGGTTCGCACATTTTTACCACTAAATTTTAACAGTATTTTGAAAGTATTTGACTGCAGGAAAATATTGCAAAATCTGTGAATAAAGGCGGGAGTTGTGACTTTTGTGCTTTAAAAATTAAATGTAAATTTTTTTGTCATTAATAGTGGTGTCAGAGTCCTTGGAAATTCCAAGGAGTGTGCGAACCTTGTAATGTATCATTTCTCCCTATTACGCCTTATTGGATTTTCAACCACTTTGTACAAATGCAGTTGCAAAATGGTAATCTACTTTCTAGTAAAACTAATCATAACAATGTGCTTTATAAATAAAAAAAAATTACAAGATATTATCTTCGCAATAAAAAGAGTTATGAAAGAAAATCAGTCAGTTCAAAAATTTACATTGACATTCCAAAAACCTTCAAAATTAAAAGAAAAGAAAAGTTGTCAGTTCTTCTTTGATTAGTCCAGCTAATTATGGCTTCAGCAAATAAAAGAAGCATTCATATGTCTTAGAATGGCTGTTAATGCCATTTGTTGAGAAAAATTATCAATGTATCAACTCTCCCTATGTATCAAACCTCCCCTACCTCCCCTATTATTTAAAATGAAATTAAAGATAATACTATTAAATTAGGCGTAACATTTTTTAATAGATTGTACAAAAAAAAAAAAAGACTACAGTTTTAATTTTTAAAATATACGTTTTGTTTCTATTTTATTATTATTATTAAACTTTTTTTTTACTTATTTTAATTTTTTTTTAATATTTTATTAGCATTTTCCAGCCCCATTGAAAAATGTTTATAATTACTCTGTCTGTGCTATAACATTTTAAAATATACCTGCATTTTTACATAATTTATATATGTTATTGAGATTTTATGTAGGACTATCCTTATTGAAGATGGAGTGTGTATTATTTTTATTTTATAAGATACAAAAAATTTTTCCTACATTGTGGTTACACGAGAAAAAATATTTTTGTTTATCTTAATAAGTTTACATGTACTTTTAAAATAATGTATTACTAACGTATGTATTACTCAAAACCTGCTTCTATATAATATGAAGTGTGTAGAATTTACTATTAATTTACAGGGACACAGACAATATTTTATGTTACAATAGTTCTGAGCCATAATTGCAGGATTTTGTTTTTATTTGTGGTATGCATTTTTAACCCATTACCCGCTGGTGTTGCGTTCACGCAACGGACAAAATTATTGTTTATGCTTAAATTAATTACTGTGGTAACATTATTTTGCAATTAGAAAAAGTGTCGTATTTATTTGCAGAAATTTTGTAATTTTAATAAAACGAAAAAAACTTTTTTGAGTTTATGGTGGTAAACGACTTTCGAGAAGGAAATTGATAATTACAAGGAAATAGTTTTGGCAGTTAATGGGTTCATCTAAACCAGGGGTGTCAACTGTCAAACTATGGCCCGCCGGATACCAATAAAATTTTAAAGAAATAGTCGACAAGTTGAAACGCAGCAATTCGACGATTAGATAAGGCAAAGATAACTGTAAAATTTTAGTGGTATCCGGCGGGCCACAGTTTGACACCCCTGATCTAAACGAAATTTTAGTATAATAAGTGGTATTTATAAATTCTGTCCATGTATATGGGGTAGTATAAAAAAAAAAAATTAGTCAACGCAAATTAATAAAAACCTCTTTCATACAGTGGTGTGGAGTTACCAGCTGAAATTTATTTATCCTCATTTTCCCAATTTTATATCATTTTAATTTAGGTAGAAATAATTAGGATAAATTTTTTGACAATTTTAAATTTGATAATTAATTCCCAGGCAATGAAGTGAACTATATACTAATGTTATGTATAATTTTACTCAGTAGGTAGTTATGGCTTGAAATGTGTAAAGAATTGTTTTCAATGTACCATGTTAGCTGGTACAAGTGTCTTTTTCAAAAAATACATATTTAATAGCATTTTCTCTCATGCCAATACGCAGTAATGACTAAACGGGATTAAAAGAACTCGGTGTGGGATTTACAGCAAGAAATTTTTGGTTTTACAAATACAACTATTCTCAGAGGTACATTATTGGGAAGTTAAGTACGCTGAAAAAAAGTTTTTTAACCCTTTCCGGCACTGTGTCCTTGAAAAAGGATACCTAATTTTAATTCCAAAACTGACAAACAGCACCAAGAATATTTAACTAAAATTTCCCTATTGTAATGTGCATGAAAATAAGCAAATTCGTATTTTCTAATAAATTCGTTTATAAATTGCGGTGACAGTCCATTATTTCATCAGTTTATAAACAAAATTACTCCGCGCCGGTAAGGGTTAAGGGATTTTCAATATTCATATATTTTACAATCTGCCTACAAAACGAAATAAATGCAAAATTTTCTATTGGAAATTAACAGCCTTGTTGTAGTACTAAAAAACTAATTTTTCAAGTAACAACAACAACAACAACAACAAAAAAAAAAATATATATATATATAATATATATATTTTTTCAAAATAACATGAAATTCAAGCAAAGGGGTGAAAAGATCAGTCAAAGTTCATATGTTGTGAAGGAGGAAAATTTCATTTTCATTGAAAATGTTGAGGCCTAATTAGGCTACACCATGCAGTTAAGGCTAAAATTTGGAATAAATGCAAAATGAAATTGTAAAATAAATGTTTTGCTAACACAAAACGTGCAGCAATTTAAATCAGACTAGGTTTATTTCACAGGATCTGAAAAGTGACAGTTCAAAAAATCCATTTTAAACCACAATTTGATTTAAATAGAAAATAAAATTTGCGATCGCAATTTACTCTTAACCCAAAAATTCTATGATCATATTTACCCCGAAAAAGATATTTCTGGGGTAATTAAAATCATGCAGATTATTAACATTATAATTCGTCTGTTACAAAACGTAACCATTTCCTCTTAAAAAAGACCTTTTTCTGAATTTAAATCCATAGCTATATTCCAAGATTTCTGCATTTTTTTTTTTAAACAGGACATTTTTAAGTAAAACATTCTCACTTTGACAGACAACGTTTTTCTTTGTGCTCTGGGAAAACAGTGATTACTTTTACCGGAACATACATTTTCACTTCAAAAAAGTCACACATGTAGAATATATGTCAGACTTCATAATTAGCATGGTCAATTATTTTTTATCTGTTACAGAGTGACCCTGAAGTTCCCTTGATCTCAGTTACCCTCATCCTAATTACCCCTACCTCCCCTAACAATACAAATAATTATCATATTAGGTTTATAATTTCAAGAGATGAATCAAAATATGAAAATGTAATTTAACGTTAGAAGCTCTAAATTTTGAATGTTTATAAAGTCATGTCATAAATGTCAAAAAACGTATCATCCAAATGACTTGAAATATCATTTTTAGGCATATTGGGCCGTTCGGAAAGTCGTGTCCGTTAGGGAAAATGAATTCGTACCGGAAAATTCTGCCCGGTAATTATTAGCCAATAGATATCGGAATCAATGTCTAATAATTAAATGATAGAATTTTCCGGTACGAATTCATTTAACCAAACGGACGCGACGTATCGACCGGCCTAATAGTTTGAACCAAAGATTACAAATTTACTTTCGAAATTGGGTGTTGACATCGGAAAAAACAATGTTCGGTCTGGTTTTGATTTGTAGATGACCACTGAACAAATTTTAAATGCACCATTTAAAAGTAGGCTTTATTTCCAATCGTTTGGTACCAGTAATTTTATTCTACGATAATTTCTTGAGGAGTTCGTAAGGAATGTTTACTTTTTTTTCCACGTATGTACTTACAATGCTAATTTCGGTGTATTAGCGTCCAATAAGCATCCGTTCGTCACGAAACATTTGCAAAATAATTAACACTAGAACCGCCGTAGCGGTAATTTTGATCGCTACTAAATGAAAATATTTCGATTATCACCAGAAATTTCTTTCTAAAATAAGTTTAAAATTTACCACAAAGAAATAAGTTAAATAAATAAGTTAAGTAGCTTCAATTAAAATTTCCGGTGTAAAATATTTTTATAACACTTCAGTAAAATTTCCGGCGGTTCTAGTGTTACAGGGAATATAATAGATTTTACAAGTGTAACTTAGGAAAATAGTTAGGTAATAATAAAATTGCTCGTAATTAAAGTGGTTTAGTTGTGTGAATTAATTTTATGTTATGTTTTAAATTTTGGTAAAGAAATTTAAAAGACATTTTGTATTGCAAGAATTTATATGAGTGCATAAATGAAATTTTGTTTGTTGTCTGTCGTTTTGTAATTGAGAAAACTGCTTTAATTTTCCGCTTCCAATCTTTTGAAAGAGACAAACGATTGCATTTTAGTGGATACTCAAAATTTTGAATTTGTTTTTAAGTTTCCTGTTATTCTGTTTCCGATTGGAATAATTCAGCGGAAGAACAAATATAAAATTTCATTTTAATGTTTATTGCAGGCAACCGAAAACATATACAGGCTGTTGCATAAAAGATGGGCAAAACTTTAAGAGGTGATTGTACACATCCAAACAAACAGCATTCATCAAAGAATGCATGGTCGTAAATAAAACGCAAATGTGTTGGCGCATTTGTAAACTTGGCCCAGTTTTGCCAATGGGATGCTTCTTTTAAATTCAGATTTATTGATTACTACCATTTTTTGAAATAGCAAAATTCGACAAATTTAATAACAGATTAAATAAGGAGAAAACAAGGCGGATTGTCAATTTAGAAAATCTGGTGGCATTCAAAAAATTTGAACTTAAAAAAAGTAGCCCATTCGCACTACTGACTTGGTCCATGCAAACGTAAAAGCTCCATTCCTATTGGGAGTTATTGGGAGAAGAATTACACTATTGGCATCCAAATGTGATATGGAAAAGAAGAAGAACGCGTATGCAAAATTTCGCTTTTACTAAAACATAAAAGCTCCTGATCCGAGTGTGCAACTGTCAGTCGCTGTAGAAACGTAACGGAAAATGTTAATGTTTTCACTAATAGGGAAATTGCTGATAATAATTTAATCTACGGAACTGCAAATGGAAATGGCCCAGTTGCTCAAAAATTGTATGAAGAGCGATTTCCCGCCTTGCTTCTGACACTTATCGTTCTTTGTGTGTTTATGCCTCCTATAGCAACATCAACTTCGGCGCCCTCTAAGTACTTTGCGTTTTAATTCTGACCATGCATTCCTTGATGAACGTTGTTTATTTTGATGTGTACTATAACCTCTTAAAATGTAGCCCATCTTTTATGAAATACCCTGTATTACCCCCTAATTATAATAAAACGAAAATCTGGACTAAACCCATATTGGTGTTCAGTTCCGGAAATGAAACATAATTATTTTTCTGATGCGAAATAAACTAAAATTATTTTGATAATTTGGAGCTAAACCGTAGAACATTTTGTCTTTTATAACTCAGATTAACAATTTTATAGCACAGCTGGATAATTCTGTGAGTGACATGTTTTAAAATTTTTCATTTTGTATTATATTATTGTTTTATGATATAATATGTTTAAAAATTTATATTGCCTAAAAAGTTATTTTCTAATGTTAAAAGTATTTTCTCATTAATGGTAGCATGAAAAGTCATTGTTATTTCCGAATCGTATAAGTCGAAGCTTTTTTTCCGTAGGTACGAGTTCGAGCCTCGACTATAACTTGAAAAGGTATCGATGGTTCTGTGTAGAGACGCGTATAACCTGGGTAAACTGAACCCTCTCGCTGCGGAGCCCGTGATATGCACGGACATGCATTTTTCCGTCAAATTAATACTATTTGGTTATTCCCACTAGTTATTTTTTATCGAAAACTTTGTCTGATTTAATCAGGATATTTCCCCCGATTACGATAGTCAAAAATTTATGCTTTAAAGAACCGGTGATAAACGATTAAAAATTCTGTAAAAGACACTCATTGCGAAGAATTACTTACGCAGCGAGAGGGTTAACTCACATTTTACGGAAGGTCCTTTTTTTTTTACCATTTCGTCCCTTTTTCCAATACCACCCCCTTTTTTTTACCTTACCGTCTCTTCTTTAACACCCCTTTAAGACAATGCTATACAAACATTCTGTATTAAAAGTTCTAAATTGTTATTATTTCTTATTTGAATGTCCTGTGGGTACTATGCAAATTCATTATAAGTAAAAAATTAGTAGAAAATAAAAAGTTATAGGGGTAAATGTTAAGGAAAATTAAATTCGCAAGTTTAACTTAAATCTCAGTTAAATAAAAAAAACATTTCGCTGCTGACCATTTTTTCTTTATTTTGATTCATTAAGGCATTCATCTATCAGATTAAAATGTTATTTTAGCAAGTTTAATTTTGCCAGATTTTTTTCCACAAAAGTAAAAAGATTGTGAGAATGCCCCATATACTCGCGTATAAGTCGACCCCTAAATTCGTGAGAAAAATATTTTGCATACCAGTATTTTCTTGTAGCCATCTTCAGCATATTTAATTCTGCATTCGGATAATACGAAGATAACTTTTTAAAAATACTGGTATTCAGTCTGTTATTCCTCCCGAATTTGTGGTTGACTTCTACGCGAGTATATACGGTAACTCAAATTGTTTTAGATAAGCTCATGCGTGTGTGCTGTTTTGTTACTTACTGACTTACAGGTCCGCTAATACAAAATGCATAGCTGCCAACTCTTCCGCTTTTTCAGACCACAAAAATTTAATAGAAAGTTTTGCCTTATTTAATCGGCAGATTTAAAAAGATAAAATTTACTATAAAATTTTTGTGGTACAGAAAAGCGTAAGATGGTGGCAGCTATGCAAAATGGTGAATTCTGAGCGTAAAGTGTTGCTAAAAATTTTAAAGCCTTTAAAACCATGCGATTTTTTCCCTTTGAGGCTTTATGAAAGATCATGTCTACTTCCCGCCTTCCTACAGGGCCGCCAACACAAAATGGCGAATTCCGAGCGTAAAGTATTGCTGAAAATTTTAAAGCCTTTATAACGACGCGATTTTTTCCTTTGAGGCTTTATAAAAGATCATGTCTATTTCTCGCCTTCCTACAGGGCCGCTAGCACAAAATGGCGAATTCCGAGCGTAAAGTGTTGCTGAAAATTTTAACCCCTTGAGGGGCACCGGTATATATTATATACCACCTACGATTAATGAAGTTTCACACCAGAAAAATTTTTTTAATTTTAATTTTCTAACTTTGGTGGAAAAAAGCCGTAAAATTGCTTTTACTTATTTTGAAATTAAATTTTTTAAAGATACCGGTGGGAATTCAGCATTTCACAAACGTAATTGCTTGCCCCTCAAGGGGTTAAAGCCTTTAGAACCATGCGATTTTTTTCCTTTGACGCTTTATAAAAGATCATGTCTACTTCTCGCCTTTCTACAGGGCCGCTAACACAAAATGGCGAATTCCGAGCGTAAAGTGTTGCTGAAAATTTTAAAGCCTTTAGAACCACGGGATTTTTTTCCTTTGAGGCTTTATAAAATATCATGTCTACTTCTCGCCTTCCTACAGGGCCGCCAACACAAAATGGCGAATTTCGAGCGTAAAGTGTTGCTGAAAATTTTAAAGCCTTTAGAACCACGCGATTTTTTCCTTTGAGGCTTTATAAAAGATCATGTCTACTTCTCGCCTTCCTACAGGGCCGCTAACACAAAATGGCGAATTCGTAAAGTATTGCTGAAAATTTTAAAGCCTTTAGGACCACGCGATTTTTTCCTTTGAGGCTTTATAAAAGATCATGTCTACTTTCCGCCGACACCTAATGATTTGCGAGAGTTAAGACATAGGATTGAAGATAATATTGCTTTTGTTCTTTCGGACTTGTAAACGGAAGTGTGAGAATAATTGGATTTTTGGTAGGATGTATGCTGTATAGCTAAAGTCTCAAACATTGATTATTTCTAAGAAAAACTAGATTCCCTTCAAGTTCATGTATGATTTGTTGTAAATAGTTCAAATTAAACTGTTATAATATACTATTGAAACTGAGACATCATTTTATGGACACCCTGTATGTACATTACATACATTTCTAAATACATTATTACACACATTTGCATAGCACGTATTTTACATATTCCTTCTTTCTTAACCATTCCATTATTTTATACCAAGCTATGAAGACAATAATGCATTTTAAATCTATATTTATCAGATCTATAGCAGCCATTTATGACTTACATGACATAATTAATTGTTTGAGCTTTCTCTAACAGAAAGTTTCTCATATCACTCTCGGAATGTATTTCAAGAATTTACTTGTTATGGAAGTATATTCAGTTGTCTGAAAGCTTATTCTTAACCGCTTCCATATGACAGCAAGATAATTATTCATTTTGACAATTTATTCAAGGTCTCTCTCTTTGATAGATTGTGTTACGGAGAATGCTCATTGTATGTGGTAATGCAATACTTTTGTCTCCGCACGACTTTGTAATTCTGTATTGTCAACGAAAAGATAATGGGAGTATTACACTGTTTTATAATGTCGGAACAAATAAAAATAAGTAGTAAATAATTTAATCTAAAAATTCACTAGTGATGGTAGGTGAAGGAGGAATATTTCATTTACACTTTAAATGGGAGACCTGTTTTGTTTTTACATATACATGGTGTTCATTAAAAAAAAAAAAAAAAAAAAAAAAAAAAAAAACTTCCCCGATATATGAACCCTAAGCGGCTTAACCGCTCAACCAATCGAAAAGAAATTTTAGATATACTTTGAATGAATGCGTTCGAGATCGTGGTGATTTAAAACAATAGAGCTATCACGGTTGCGGTTAAAGTGACCAAATGTCGAAATTTTCGAATGGCAACACCCATTTTTCATGCGCAAATTCATCAGCCCATTGAAAAAAAAAATTGTGTTGGAATGATACACGAACGTTAAAAATTGCCGGCGTAAAATACTTGCAAAAAAGGCCATTGCGAGGAACGAAGGAGCGGCTACAAGACATGTGTTTCAATTAGCCGATTCTTTTTTTTTTCACTTGGGAACTGAGTAATGTTGTAAGATTTGTTTTAAAATGTGTTTTTGAGTTTTGTCTGTGTACACATAGTGAACATAAAAATGTAATCATTTGTTTAAGAGTGCTGAATATTACGTTACATAGGAACTGATTAGGACTGAGTGCCATGATATTACACCGGTAATTTTAGTCATACGTGAATCGTTCCAACGCCATTTACGTTTTTCCAATGCGCTGATGAATTTGCGTAGGAAAAAAAGGGTGTTGCCAATTTAAAATGTCGAAATTTTCTCTCTGTAACCGTAAACGTGAGAGATCATATAGTTTAAAATCATCACGATCTCGAGCGCATATCATCAAATAAATAAATCTGAAATTTCCTTTCGATTGGTTGAACGGTTAGGTCGCTAGGGCTACATATATCGGGGAGACATAGCTGCCAACATCTTACGCTTTTTCAGACCACAAAAATTGTATAGTAAATTTTACCTTTTTAAATCGCCTTAATCAGCCGATTAAACAAGGCAAAAATTTCTATTAAATTTTTGTGGTCTGAAAAAGCGGAAGAGTTGGCAGCTATGGGGAGGCTTTTTTATGACCAACCTGTATATATCAGTTATAATGATATACTTATTAACACATATATTCGATGTAATAAATACAAGATAAATGCTCCTATAGTATCTACGTACCAGTAATGGTCCACTAATTTTTAAAGTTAAAAAATAATCCCAAAATGCTTTTTGAAAAACGACTGAAAGAAATCTGATTCACTAACATCCTTAAATGTTAGCATTTTATAAATTATTTGGAATAATTGTTTTTTCTGCTGGTTTTGTTTTTCTGGGGTGTCTTCAAAAACATATATATATATATTTTTTTTTTTTTCAAATTGTTACAGATTTTACTAAGAGACAAGTTTTTATCTAAAATATAGTTTATTTAATATTACGTTTTAATTCGAATTAATCTACTGCTGATATACTCCATTACATTGTAAATAAATTTTTGGATAAACCAAAAACTTAAACGGCCATGCAATAGAAATTTGTTATGCCCACTACTGGAATATAAAGGAATGTAACTTTTTTTTTCTTCCGAAGTATATATTTTGAAACTTTGAATTTTTATTTTGAAACTTGAAGGTTAGGAAAAAGCTAAAAAGGTATACATCATTTGAAATTCAATAACTCTGTAATAATAATTAGAAAAATGTCCTTAAGTGGCCCACTAGTGGTGCATTTACCTTAGATGATGAGATGTGAGTCTAACAAAACCTTATGTATTTAAGTAGAATCCGCACTTTTCAAGTCGTGGAAAATCACCCGTGCCATTCCTATAATAATGAGCTCCTAATATACAAGGAGTTTCTATTCACGATTGAGAATAGAATAACATAGATATAGACATAAAAAGCAATTTTTAACTTAAGAAAATAAGTCTTATTAAAAAGAAACAATGAATCATTATTATTCAATATTGAAGAAAATGTATATTATAGCTTCTAGTCTATATTATGTAATGCATCTAAATATTATATAACGTTTTTTTTGGCGTCAAAAACTTCTACCATGGTCCAGAAATACAGCATCTTGTAGTTTAATTAATTGCTTTTTAGCTTGGCGTTTACAAAAATCTATTTGCAACTACTTGAAAAATAATATGCGAAATTGTATAATAGAAAACAAAATTGTTAAAAGCGTATGCAACGTTGTTTTAAATCTTACATTTAGTTTTAGAACTGTTTGAAATATTTAAAAAATAATTACAATTTTCCAATAAATAATATTTTTATGTACTTATTTTTAAAAGCTAACATTAAAATAATATGTAATTCAGTAATAAGGAAACACAATAATTTACTTTTCTATCATAACTATAAATTAAGTATGGTTTATATAACTGTTATGGACATGTCTTGAAAACGTAGTTAATACACAGTTATAGTTTATTTTACATATGTACACAGCACCATTAAATGTGATATTTATAAAGATGGGATTCTGTTATTACTAATTTAAGAAAAAACATTTTATGTTTGCAAAAGAGTGTAACTGAGAAAAATAGTTCACTGCTTGCTATAAATGTTACAAACTTTTTAATAAGTTTACATCTCAACATCTATCTATCTATACTTCAAATTATCAGTTACACATGAGTTACACTCAGTTAGATTATTCCCTGTATGAAGTATGGGGAATAGTTATACCAACAAATACTTTTGTTAACAAGTTTTGAAAATGTCGTTTAAGTTTACTAAAAGAAAATAAAAAAAATAATAATACTCACTATGTGCACACGTGTAAAACAGGATAGAAATTTAAAACATGGTAGAATAAGGTACTTGAAACATTGAGCATATATATTTAGAGTCTTTCATTTGGCTTCCGTTAAAATAAGGTTATAAAGATACGGAGATTATCAACCTATTTATTATGAAGCTTTAAAACAAAGAGTTTATCGACATGCAACAACTAACTTTAATTATGGTTATTTTTTTTTCGGTGCTAGATAATATTTTCAAAAGTGACAACATTAGTGCAAAACAGCTTTATGGAGACTAATGTTTGAACAAGGAATCATTATTGAAATGAATGGAAAATTGTGCGGGCAATTGTAATCCTAAATTTGTGAAAAATATCTTAATGGCAAACGACGAAAAACAGGAATACTTAAAATACCCATATAGTCAAGTTCGAGATCATTGGGGTACTGACCAGTAGCAGTTTGTTACGTCCGAAGAGCATAAAGGACAACTTGTTTTCTGTTCAAGATAGTGCTACATATAACTCTTTGTAATATTTCAAATACGAAAAAAAAAGATGGAATTAGAATCATGAGTGCATGAGCTATAACAGGGAGTTTAAATTTCCGAACACGTGTTCACCCTATCTGTATATATATAGCATTCAAAGTTTCTGCGTATATTCCTTATCAAAATATGCAATTTTTGAAAGATTTGTACAAAATGCGACATACATAATTTTAAGAACCTGACTAAAAAATAGTCAGTATACTTCCTCCCAGTTTGAGGGTATGAAAAAGCAATGGAGTTATTAGTAGAGAGGAGGAGACATATAATGTAGACTCTACCAGTTGAGAGTGAAGTAACTGGGGAAGTTGTGACAAGTTGGCGGTTGTTTTTTGGATCGGATAAACAGTTTTTACATGCCGCCGAAACCAGTAAGTTTTGTATAGAAAGTTTCGCCTTATTTTTAGCGGCTTATTTATACAAAATTTATATCGTAAATATGGTCACA
The DNA here is from genome assembly GCA_963932465.1 of Maratus speciosus. Classification (NCBI taxonomy): domain Eukaryota; kingdom Metazoa; phylum Arthropoda; class Arachnida; order Araneae; family Salticidae; genus Maratus; species Maratus speciosus. The sequence goes on along the minus strand of OZ010794.1, from coordinate 237,079,640 downwards.
ATTTCTATTCATTTTTATTGGTGGAAATTAGCCCGGGCATTAAACTCTCTTTCGCTGATATTGACAGGAAGTCGGTTAGGTTGTCAACATGGAACTATTAATAAAAAGGAACTGACATATGCTTAAAATAGTGAAACTTAACCCTTAATTGCATGAATTATTCTTTTAGAATTGTGTTTTTTAGTTTTATATTAAGAATGAGACGCCAGAAATCTTAAGATAGATTTTTAACTTTATTTAGTAGCATATTTTTGTAATTTTTAGAGGATTAATACTTCTATATAAATATAGTGGTTGTAAGAACTTGATTTATGTATTAAAAATTAAATAAAGAGGTGATGAAAATTTACATTACTATGCAATTAAGCACCGCCCCCTGAATACTAGGCCTGAGCGCTGTCACAAAATTGGCGGCTGCCGAAGGCGGATTTTTTTCAGCGTGTGTACGGTCCCTTAAATATTCCTACCAATAATTTTTTTATGTTTTTTCCGCTTCATTTTTCTGAGAATAAACAAGGTAGAGACATCTTTTATAAAATACTGGTGTCTACATTTAAGGGACCGTACCTACGCTAAAAAAATCCGCTTTCGGCAGCCGCCATTTTTGTGTGAGCGCTCAGGACTAGTATTCAGGGGGCGGTGAATTAAGGCCGGAAGAAATGTCCACCAGTATGTTTAAATAGATTTTTATCTCCGTATTTAAACCCCTTATTTATACAAAATGTCAGTCATAAATAATGACAGAAACAGATATTCATTTTTACTGGTGGAAGTTCACTTTGGCGATTGTCAGGTCCTGCGATTCCGCCATATTGTGACAACCTAGACAGCGTCTTGTGAGTGTTAGTGAAAATGATTATAATACCTCGGCAAACTTACACCAGTAAAAACAATTAGAATTATTTACCATATTTGTAGGAATGTATTTTCTTAAATAAGGCGCTTTAATAAGACGTAATTTTGTGTTCAAATTTACTGGGGAGAAGTTTGCCGTGGAAGTAATCAGAAACTGCTGATCCTATTTAAAAAAAAAAAAAAAAAAAAAAAAAAAAAAAAAAAAAAAAACAGCCGTCATCTTGTGACAGCCTCCTCAGTTACTTCACTTGCAACTGGTATACAGTAAAATATATATATCCTCCTCTTTATTCGTAACACCATTTGTTGTCAATATATGGCGGAAATTCAAGTAAACTTAAGCCGGTAAAAAGAAATATCTGCTTTTAGACATAATTATTCTGCTATAATAAGGCTTTTAAATGAGAAAATTTATATTCAAATGTGCTGGTGGAATTTTACCCCAGTGGTAATGAGTCACTGCAAAACCAGTTAGAGTTGAAGCTTAAAAATTTTGAGGATATGTCAATTCCTTTTTATTGTATCTCCATGTAAAAAAAAAACTAGCTGTTTGTAAAAATATTGAAAAATTGCTCCATTTAACCCCTGGAGGGGCAAGTAAAATTGTCTCTAAATATTCAATTCTCACAGGAATAATCGAAAAATTTTATTTTTAAATAAGGAAAAGCAATTTTTTAAAGATTTTCCTTCAAAGTTAAAAATATAAAATTTAGTTAAAGTTTTCTGGTGAGAATCTTGTTTAACTTAGGTGGGATATCTTTTATCTCACTGCCACTCAAAGCGTTAAAAACATAATACTGTTGAATAGTTTACTTAGATTTTATTATACTACAGAAACGATAGAAATTTATCAATAAATCTGAATAATATCAGGAATATTCATTCAATTTTAGATTACCTTTGTGTTAATTATTGAATTTATTAGAAATATAACGTTAACATAAATGAGGTTGTAGCCAATGACTATAAATATGAAGGAAATTTTAAGCTTTTAAATTGAGATTAGTTTGTGAATTATAGAAAGTAAAATTATTTTACTTAACCCCTTGGGGACGAGCGGCACGTATACGTGCCGCATGAAGCGCTCATAATCCTTGTTTTTCCTCACCAGTAAAATTTTACTGTAAAATTTGCCTTATTTAATCAGTGCATTTTTTCGATTCAACAAGACACAAATTTCTGTTTAAAAAAAAACGGTGACAATAGATTTAAAATTACGTAATAGGCTCCCGTCCCGAAGGGGTTAAGTATGCTTTTATTTCCCGATTTCAAAGTAAATTTTTAGTATTTAGAAAAACTTCGCTTTAAATTTTGAAAATCATGCTTTTATCAAACATTTTATCATTTAATAATTAAATAATGCATGAATACGCTTTTGTTTTAATTAATTATGTTTCTGGGCTCATAACTATCACAATAAAGTAACATAACTAAGATAAATACGACAAGACTGAATGCAAAACGTTGATAAATGATTGCGTAGTCATTTTACCTACTGTGACGTCACGTGAATTCTGCCAATACTGACTACGTTGCAAATATCCCAGACCACCCCTTTTTCATTTTCCCCATCGCTTGCCACAGTTTATTTTTAAGCATATATTTTGCTTTGTTTTAATTTTGAAAGAAAAACCAACTGCTATTCCTTAAATATACCTTTTCAAACCTTTATACTTTAAATTACACCCTTTAACAACTCAAATGCTTTTATTCTTTGTTCTTTTTATATTTTTATTTTTTTTTTTTGGTAAATTTTTTTATTATTAGGTACAAATGGTTTGTTTCAAAAGTTAATATGGAAAACTTTAATAAAAGATGACGCATCCCATATAAATTCACATAACATACTTTAAGCTATGAAAATTTAATAGCTTTTTCTTCTAACATCAACTGGGCTTCTACAAATGAAATCAATAATAGGTATGTTTAGAAAATTAGTAGGCGTTAGGAAATGGGGAAAATAAATCAGCCCAGTCTTAATTTACGCATTAGAAGAGCTAATGTCATAGTACAGTGCATTTGTTGAACATGGTTTACACACGTTGTCCTGGAAACTAATGCTCTAATTTGAGAAATTCGCTGCCAGTTGAAACCATGTTATAGTCTTTGAATCAAAGTTATCCTAATTAAGGGATAGGTATTTGTGTACCATTTGATAGGAGGGGTTTGCATTGTTATATTAATAAAGATTAAATGTCTGAAGGAACAAAAGAAAACTTTCATCTAAGACGTGTATCTGCATAAAATGAATCGTAAGAATTATAGACTTTAAACTATATTAAAATATGTGATAAAATAAAACAAATTTCAAAGGAAATAAAAATTGAGGACAAACCAAATTAGCGTATACAAAGAGCATTAACATGATATATAAATGCCAAGAAAAATAGTTTTTAGCGTGAATTAAAAAAAAAAAAAAAAGATTCTTTTTAAAGGATATAATTTTTTTCTTCAAATTTTTAATGACTTATATATTGTCTCCGTTTTTCATGAAAAAATGTGCTAGAAAAAGTAAATTTTTTAATTAAAATTCTGTAATGCCTTTAAATTTAATGTTGCACTATTGACATCATAGTCCCTTTTCATTTTAAAAAGCTGCCAACTTTTCATAATTTCTGTGTGCTAATTTTATTTTTATGTAATTAGATAACATGTAATTATAGAAAACAAACATTATTATACAAAAATACTTGTAGCATACAGGTCAACTTTTAACAAAACGTCCGCAAAATGCGAGTTAAATTGACATAGGTTAAGCACATTTCTAACCAGAAAATGTACTTGGTGTATCATACTTCATTTATTAAAAAAAAAAAAAAAAAGGTCTGATTCGAGACGTGTCTATACGTCAATTTAACTCGCATTTAATGGAAGCATGGTTGGAAGTTGGCAAGCATATGGTAGGACGATAGTAATTTGGAATATAAAAAATAAATGGAACATAAAACTTTTTGGTTAGTGCTATCTAGGTTTTCAAAATTTTACACAACTGAAACATTCTATCCTTAACAGAGTATGCTTTCTGTGTTTCCAGTCATCTCATAGCAGAACGTATTTCTTTTTTAATTTGATAACAAGTGGATTTAATAATTTTATCGTATAATTTTATTAGAAAAAAACAAACAATAAAAGTGCATCCTGGTTTGATGAGTTATAGGAAACAATAAAGTGAGAATATATAAAAATTTTAATGACCAATTTCTAGAAATAAATAGATAATTAAGGAACATAATTTACAAGATGTACTTTTCTCATCACATGTTGCCTGACGAGAGAGAAAATTTTAGTTTTGGCATCATGTTATATAAAGCGTGATGTGTCACTGATAGTAACAAGGCTGGCTTTTATAGGTATTAAAAATAAGTAAAAGATGATTTTGCGTTAAGTTTTAGAATCACGGAAATAGAAACAAATAAACTTCATATAACAAAATGTATGAAAATAGAACGACGTATAAATTATATCTGTCGTGTGACATCAATGGGCAATTTTATTTTGAGCAGGAATATTTAAACCAAATAGACTCTGTGATTGAAAAAAGAAACTTTACTATCAGGGGCGTAAACCACCCTGGTTGCGTAGGGGGGTGTAGACTCATAAATTTCCGACTCCAAGAAGAAAAATTTCCGAGTACTATTGCCAACAAAATGCCGACTAATTAATATATATATATATATATATATATATATATATATACACACACACTCATGTCCAAAAGTTTAGCATATATGATAAAAACGAAGAAAGGGTATCGTAAATATCTTACGAAATTATTAAACTTTATAGATGATAGATGAAAGTCTCAAGATAATTATGACTGAGCGTATCGAGATAGTCAAATAGGTTTTAAAGCGCTAATGTTGATTCCTTTTGAATTATTAATGTATGTCTCTAAAAATTAGTGGTGAAGTACTATATGATTAATATGTGCAGAAAATTGCGGTTTGGAACTCCAAACTGCTTTGTTTGATAGCGATATATCTTGTTTCTAAATGTACAAAATTTGATGAAACTGGATGATTGAATAGCTAGGGATTCGACGCCCGTTTTTTTTTTACCAATAAAGGGCTTAATGCATTTTATTTTTTTGTGTATGGCATATTTATTCACATAGACTCCACTCCGGATAGAAATTCAAATTCTGAATTAAGCATAAGGAATACTGTTACCAGTGTACGATGTACGTCTACAACATAAAAAGAGTCAAAATTTAAAAGATTGGAAATTTTCGAATGAACAAAACTTTTTTCCATTTCTTAGTACTTCAATAAAAGTTAATCAAATTTTGTACGTTTAGTAACAAGATGTACGTTTAGTAACGCTGTGTAACAAAGCAGTTTTTGATTCCAATCCGCATTTTCCTATTCATATTATTAATCATAGACTTTCTCCCCTAATTTTTAGATAAATTTATTAATAATTCGAAAAGAATCGACATCAGCGCTTTAAAATTATTTAACTAGTATCTCAATACGATACGCGAAGTCATAATTATCTTGTGAATTTGGGCTATAAACTTCAATAATTTCGTAAGATATTTAATATTCCCTTTCTACGTTTTTGTCATATACGCTAAAATTTTGGATATGAGTATATATGTCGTAGGCTAATTGAGAAATCCGGCTCATTGCAAAGAGCCGGGCTACTTGGAGAATCCATCTCCCTTTTTCCAATTAGCCTGATATTTTTCAGGCTTATTGCAAAGAGCCTAGAAAGCGTAAGGCTAATTGAAAAATAACCACTTATTATCCGATCAGGGTGATATTTTTAGCTCACTGGCTATCAAAGCCCGAGAGCTTATGTACCCGCCGATTCTGTATGTACGTGTGTACGTACGTATTTACGTAACGCGATAACTCTTGATAGAAATATCCGATTTGCTTCAAAAAATTTTTTCTAGGTTCATTCTGATAAGGTGCTTCCCCGATTGGTTTTTGGGGTTCATTGGTTAAGGATAAAGGGCAAAAGGGGGGCTAGTCCCACCCCCCTAAATTTATATAAATGGGTTTTTCATGCAGAAATATTCGATTTGCTCCAAATTTGGTATACCGGTTTATTGTGTTAAGGAGCTTCCCTGATTGGATTTGGAGATTCATTAGTTAAGTATAAAGGGAGGAAAGGGGGGCTAGATCCCCCCTTAATTTAGATAAATGGGTTTTTCATACAGAGTTATTCGATCTGCTCCAAATTTCGTACACCGGTTTATTATGTTAAGGAGCTTCCCTGATTACATTTGGAGGTTCATTAGTTAAGTATAAAGGAAGGAAAGGGGGCTAGACCCCCCCCCCCCTTAATTTAGATAAATGGGTTTTTCATGCAGAGTTATTCGATTTGCTTCAAATATCGTATACCGTTTTATTATGTTAAGGAGCTGCCTTGATTAGATTTGGAGATTTATTGGTTAAGTATAAAGGAGGGACAGGGGCTAGTGTCACCTTAATTTAGATAAATGGGTTTTTCATACAGAATTATTCGATTTGCTTCACATTTGATATACCAGTTTATTACCATATGGCTTCCTTCATTTGATTTGGAGGTTTATTGGTTAAGTATTAAAGTGGGGAAAGGGGGGCAATTGCCCCTCCCCTTAATTTAGATAAATGGGTTTTCATGCAGAATTATCCAATTTAGTTTTTTTTTTTTTTAGGTTCAATCTAATAAGGAGCTTTTCTGATTAGATTTGAAAGTTCATTGGTTTAGCATAAAGGGAGAAATTGGTGAGCTAATACCTCCCTTAAATTAGTGAAATGGTTTTTTCATGCAGAATTATCTGATTTGCTTCAAATTTGGTATACCAGTTTATTATGTTAAGTAGCTTCCCTGACTAGATTTCGAGGTTCTTTGGTTAAGTAGAAAGGGGGGCAACGGGGACTAATCCTTTCATTTATTTTTCGAGGGGCATTATTCTTTGAAATAAGAGTATCATATACAATTAGTGTGAATAGCATGTGAGCTCAATGCCATCAGTTTAACTAGGCAATTTTCTTTTTATTAGGTTTATTAACGCATAACCCTACCCAAACCCGAAAAATAAATTACAGCAGACCGTACCCCGATCCGAGCAAGACAAAATAATTTCAGTCTACATGCAACCCAACCCGAACCTGAGAGTTCCATTTGAAAAAACCCGAAATCCACCGGTAACCCGATCCGAACCTGAAAGTTCTAATTGAACTCAATCCGAAACCTGGTTGTGGACGGTTTTCGGGATGACTTCAAATGGAACCTTCAAGTTCGGATCCGGTTGAAAAAAAATTAAACTAAATTAGATAATTCTGCATGAAAACCCATTTATCTAAATTAAGGGGAGGGGCGATTGCCCCCCTTTTATACTTAACCAATGAACCTACAAACCAAATGAAGGAATCCATATCGTAATAAACTGGTATATCAAATTTGAAGCAAATCGAATAATTCTGTATGAAAAACCCATTTATTTAAATTATGGGGACACTAGCCGCTGTCCCTCCTTTATACTTAACCAATAAATCTCCAAATCTAATCAAGGCAGCTTCTTAACATAATAAACCGGTATACGAAATTTGGAGCAAATCGAATAACTCTGCATGAAAAACCCTTTTATCTAAATTAAGGGAGGGGGGGTCTAACCCCCCTTTCCTCCCTTTATACTTAACTAATGAACTTCCAAATCTAATCAGGGAAGCACCTTAACATAATAAACCAGTATACCAAATTTGGGGCAAATCGAATAATTTTGCATTAAAAACCCATTTACCTAAATTAAGGGGGGGGGGGCTATCTTCCCCCCTTTTCTCCCTTTATACTTAACTAATGAACCTCCAAATCTAATCAAGCCATCTTCTTAACATAATAAACCAGTATGCCAAATTTGAGCTAATCGAATAATTCTACATGGAAAACGCATTTATCTAAATTAAGGGGAGAGGCAATTGCCCCCCTTTCCACCCTTTATACATAATAATGATCTTCCAAATGTAATCAGGGAAGCTGCTTAACATAATTAACCGGTATACCAAATTTATTGCAAATCGCATATTTCTGCATGATAAACCCATTTATCTAAACTACGGTGGGGGGGGGCTACCCCCTTTCCTCCCCTTATATGTAACTAATGAACCACCAAATCTGATCAAGGCAGCTTCTTAACTTAATAAACCGGTATACCAAATTTGGAGCAAATCGAATAATTCATCATGAAAAACCGATTTATCTAAATTAAGGGGGTAGCCCCCCTTCCCCCCCTATATACTTAAATAATGAGCTTCCAAATCTAATCAGGGAAGCTCCTTAACACAATAAACCGGTATACCAAATTTGGAGCATATTAAATATTTCTGCATGAAAAACCCATTTATATAAATTAAGGGGGGGGGGGACTAGCCCCCCTTTTCCCCACTTTATCCTTAACCAATGAACCCCAAAAACTAATCAGGGAAGCACCTCATCAGAATGAACCTAGAAAAAACATTTGAAGCAAATCGGATATTTCTATGAAGAGTTATCGTGTTACGTACATACGTAGGTACGTACGTACGTACACACGTACATACAGAATCGGCGGGAAAATAAGCTTTCAGGCTTTGATAGCCTATGAGCTAAAAATATCACCCTGATCGGATAATAAGTGGTCATTTTTCAATTAGCCTAACGCTTCCTAGGTTCTTTGCAATAAGCCTGAAAAATATCAGGCTAATTGGAAAAAGAGAGATGGATTCTCCAATTTTCACGGCTCTTTGCAAAGAGCCGGATTTCTCAACTAACCTACGACATATATACTAAATATTTGCAATTCAGTTTTGAATTTTCATCGGATATCATCTAAATTCCGTGATACACGTTTCTAACTAAATTTAAAGTTAGATTAAAAAAAAAAAAAAAAAAAAAAAAAAAAAAAAAAAGAAGTTTCTTCACTTCAATCAGTATGTCTTAAAATTTCCAGACTAAACTAAAAGCTTTCCGACTATAAATAAATACAGCTGGATCTCGATATCTCGAAGTCAAAGGGAACAGAAAAAAGTTCGGAATAGCAAAGTTTTTGATCAAAATATCAAGGTTACAAATAATATTAACATTGCTGGAATATGTATATAAATATTTTGTTTCTTCATATCGAGGTTTTCGAGTTCACAATATTTGACAAGTCAAAGTTTTTCTGAATAGTTTTAATCACAAAAATAAAATCCTTAATATTTCCGACTAAGTATAAATTTATATAGGTTTTCTTCGTTCTAAATTTTTTTTTCTAATTTTCTAATTAAAAATTACAAGGGAAAAAAATCCGACTAAGAATAAAATTTTATAGGTTTTCTTCGCTCTAACTTGTTTTTCTTATTTACTAATTTAAAACTACAAAAATATTTCTCCAATTCATAAGTTTTTATCCGTTAATGCCATTTTTTTTCGACTAAATTTACTTTTTTCCGATCGAACGGGAATTTTTCCGACTGGTTTTTTCATTTTTTCAATTTATAAGTTTTTATAGTTTAATACCATTTTTTCCGACTAAACGTACTTTTTCCGATGGAACGTGAAATTTTCCGACTGATTTTTTCGTAGGGGGGGTGTTGCACCCCCCCGTACCCCCCCAGGATTTACGCCCCTGTTTACTATTCCTATCCTGCACTGTATTATAAAGTGCATTAATGAAGTTAAGACAGACCAGACACTTACATCAGTAATTACATTGTGTCATTATTGTAGGCGATAATTATCCAATCAAATGTATGCTATCGCGTGAAATGCTGAGAATTTCTGAAGCAACTAAACGTGTTTTAGTAAATGCCTTTGTATTACAATACAAAATAATTTTCTGTGTTTCTAAAGTTTTCAAAAAATAGAAAATGTAGAATGATTGATGAAAATGGATAACGTGCTACTTTTTGTTTTAGCTAACGAGCTGGCTTTATGTTTCTGAAACAAAAGTAATAATTAACATGAACTTTCAAAGGTGTTTATTCTGGAGAATCGACCTTTCAATCGACTTGGTTGTCACTTTTTAGGTGCGTTCGTAATTATATAAATACGTAGCACCTATAGTCGTCGCTCAGTCCGTCTGTCCGTCCGTCTGTCCGTCCGTCTGTCCGTCTGTCCGTCTGTCCGTCTGTCCGCATGTAACAGAGCAAAAACTACCCAACCGAATAGTCTGAAATTTCAAATATGTGATTGTTGCAAAATTTTGTCGAGCCATTTCAAATTTTATGAAAATCGGATGTATAGTTTAATTACAGGGACAGTCAAAAGTTTTTCTTTACATTACGGACAATGGGAAAAATTATTGCAAGTGGATTTTAATGATATTAGAGCCTTCCGAATGATCTGAAATTTTAAAGATATAATTGTTGCAAAATTTTGTCGAGCCATTTCAAATTTTAGGAAAATCGGACGTATAGTTTAATTACAGGGACAGTCAAAAGTTTTTCTTTACATTACGGCCAATGGGAAAAATTATTGCAAGTGGATTTTAATGGTATTACAGCCTTCCGAATGGTCTGAAATTTTAAAGATATAATTGTTGCAAAATTTTGTTGAGCTATTTCAAATTTTAGGAAAATCGGATGTATAGTTTAATTACAGGGACAGTCAAAAGTGTTCCGAAAAAATTATTGGAAGTGAATTTTAATGATGTATCAGACTATGCACGTTATGAAGTGCAAAAAATTATACATTCAGCACAATATGGGGTGCAAAAAATAATTTTAAAACTAGTTATAGTACGAACGCACCTCATTTGCCACGTTTGACGAGCAATTTACAACTTGTTAAGTTAGTTTGTACAAAAAAAATTACGTCAAACAAAGATGTAATATATAATTTTTAAGAACAAATCATTAACGCAATTAGTGTAGTACTTAATTATATTGTTTATTGATGCATTATGTGTTTTAAGAAAGTTAACTGTGGACCAATTGTAGTTTTCTTTTCATTGAATATATGTTTTGATTAGTGCGATGACACCCTGGAACCATTTAACATGATTAATCAAAAGTTCTCTTTAGTAAACTCACTTTATATATAACATAGTTCTATAAGTTTTAACTGGTTACTATGATGATCCTTTTTTTAATAGGAGGTAGTCGAAAAGTAAAATTTATCTATATTATAAATGCATGTAAATGAAATGGCCTGTAAATTCACAAAGACATGTTTGTGATTACTGCGGTTCGTTTCAGGTAAAAATTAAAATGGTTTATGATGGATGATTTTTATTATGAATTTTTTATAATTTTCATAAATAATTTTTTTTATATTTTAGTTGCATGGATTTTTGCCTTGCTAACTAGGCATAAATCCAGAAGAGTGAAAAGCGTTAAAGCAGGGACTGGATACCGGGCCATTTTTATAGACCACTAACGTTCTTTCAACTGAACCCCACGGACTATACCCAGCCTGGCACCTATCATTTTCATATGCTGGTAAGGCTGCACATTTACTGCGCAAGATGGAATATGTTCATGAACCACAATCTTCTCTGTCTAACATGAGATGAAACAAACTCACCATCGGTGAAAGGATAATTACAAGCATCACATAAAAGTAAATAAATAAATATATTTTTAAACCTAAAAAATGATTGCAATACGTTTGTTTAGTTATCGTATCGTATTAAAAACGCGATTTCAATCGTAGGATTTTCGTGAATATATAACACAATGTCTATAATGTCAATTTAACATAAATGCCATCAAACTTTGCCTGTTTATAAGTAAACATTTGACAAATAAATACATAAGGTATTTATTTCACCCAACTGCATTTATCGAAGATTACGATTTATGGGGTCACATCTATATTTAATTGTTTGAAAGTTCAAGCTGGTACAAATTTTAATATCCAGAAGATGAAATAAAACTAGATTCAAATATCAAACTTATTGGTTTGCTTTTTATGTACTTCGATAATATTTAATGAGAAAATTTATTTACTTTACAGATGAGTTTTACTAACCAGAATCTACTATAATTTGATATGATAGTCTGTTATGGTATTATTATATGAGCCATACAACATTTATGTATCACTCTATAAGTATTCGAGAAGTTCTGAATCAAAGAGGAACAAGTCCATAAAAATTTATTCAGAGTTATTGGAATTAAAATTAATGGGGTTATACCCCTGAATTTCATTCAGAATCATTGGAGACTAGTGTCATTTAATCTTCACGTTTTAAAATAGGCCCAGTTTTTTTTTTTTTTTTTTACGCTTCTTTGATTTTAATTGTTGTTTATAGAGCAAGAATGCATATGAAACTGGATTGAACGAAGTGTGAGACGATCTACATTGATTATAAGAAAAAAACTAAACTCTGTGGCTATACAATCAATGAAGGATCTTTGCCAATAATGCCTCGGCTGTCTTGACCCTGGGCACGGAGGTGCTATGCAGCGTGCATCCCGTACAGGGCGTCAGCCTAACGCGGAACACTCTGTGTTTAGTTCCTAAGCAAGCTTGGTACTCTTTTTACTGACCCCGAAGAGATGAAAGCTCCTCCACGGAATACTAGGTCGGAAGCTGACACAATAATGGCGGCCGCCGAAGTCGGATTTTTTTCGGGGCGTGGACTGTGCCTTTCGTACCAATATTCGTACCAATATTTTGCTTAAGTTTTTTCTGTTTTATTTTTCTGAGATTAATCAAGGCAGAGAAATCTTTTAAAAAATATTGGTGTCTACATTTCAGGGAACGTGCCTACGTTTAAAAAAATTCGCGTTCGGCAACCACTATTTTTGTGTCAGGCTCAGGCTTAGTATTCAGGGGGCGGAAGATGAAAAGTTGATTCACCCGTGTCCAGTCGGAAGTCGAAATCTCGACCTGCAGCATGGCAGGCAGCAGCTCTGTCCACTACGCCACTGCGCTTCACATTGATTCTAACTACATCATTTATATAAAAACATTCACATTTACGCAAAATATTTCTCCATTGTTAGCTGTCGCAAAAAATTAATTGTGAGCGTACATAAATATCGAAAATCGACGCAATTCATTATTAATTATAAAAATAAGAATTAAAACAAATCACCATTTAAAAATTTTAATAACGTTTAATTAATATGCTTATTATATATTTTTTTCCATAAAGAATGAAATTACACATCTTTACTTACTAACGTTATTACAAATACTATGGACTTTTATTCTATACCTTGCTCATAAACCAAAATAGAATGGGATAGTTTAACGGATAAATGATTTTCTGAATGAACAAACAAATCGGGCTTGATCAATCGCCCAGTTTCTCTCCAACAAAAGCAATTTTATACAACTATAGCTCTGATTTATAAAAGGTTTTTACTTTGAAAGCAATTTACTGTTGAATAGACGTGATGTAACCTTTGACATCATAACGGGCCATTAGTAACGATTGAAAGCTCCTTATCTAAAGTAATTGTAGTTTTAGAAACAGCGAGCAACTTTCGAATATCGGCATAATAAAAGAGGAAATTTCTTTCAGTAATATCTTACTAAAACTACTGACATTTTAAAAACTATTTTAGGACACATTTAAAAATTCACAGATAAACTGAAAATACTTTCATAAAAGCGACAGACAACATTAGCAGTGAGCAACCGTAATCCAACTTTTTATGCGCTAAGATAACATTCTCTTTTTTTTCTATTTATGCTATTATTTGACATCATTAAAATTAACTTCATTCTTTTATTAGTATTTATCGCTAAAATACTATACACAATACACCGGGTGAGCCAAAAAGTTCGTTAAAACTTTAAAAACTCCTAAAAAAGGAAAAAAAAAATATGATAAAGGAGTGCGTTTTGCATGAAAGAGCTTACGAGGTAGTCGGCTTTTTTTTTAGCAACAACAAAAAAAAAGTTAAAGAATCACATGTAGAGGGTGCTGATGACCCGAAACACAATGAACAGAACAACAGTTGTGTCGTAGAATATTCTGCAGGCCATGTTGAACATTTATTATTGGAAGAACAAATGAATAGAGTGTATTGTTGTCCTGTTCATTGTGTTTCGGGCGTCAGCGCCCTCTACATGTTATTTTTTAACTCTTTTTTTCTGATAAAAAAATCCGACTACTATGTAAACCCTTTCTTGCAAACCGCACTCCTTAATCACAATTTCTTCATTTTTTATGAGTTTTTAATGTTTTAAGGAACTTTTGGCTCACCCGGTATATGATTATTTACAGATAGATATTATTTGACTATATTGAAGTAAGCATCCAAAACAGAGAATTATTGGTAATTTTAACGACTAACGCACCAAGCTTGATTTGCTACTGGATTTGCCTTTAATAAAATCCGTTTTTTAAATATAATTTTGCTATAATTCATAGAAGACATTTATGTTGAAATTTATCGTTTTTTTATCGTTCATTTATCGTTCAAAAAAGGTAATCTCATTAACATTATAACAACCATTAGTAACGATTGAGATTACTTTATCGGAAGAAATATTGGATATATGTAAGACAGGGAATTTTGCGATGTTGATGTAAGCAAGTAGCAAAAGTACAGCAACTTTATTATTAGATATCTTGATATCGTAAATGGAAAGTAATTTTCCTGGTAATATCACCCTGGATCGGTGTCTGAATTGAACTTTTGAACTCCAATGATTAATCAATGGAAACAAATAAATTATACTAATACTATAAACACTACTATTTCAGGTAGCACGAAAAATACTGACCAATGCCGTAAATATTGGCCAATATTCCGTATGTTGCGAAGCGTAGAAGGGATAAATATAAACAATTTCGGATAAATATAAACAAATTTTGCTTGTTTTAAATACTGACAGCTTTAAAGAAACTTTGATCCAAGTAAAATTTTGTAAAACCATCAAGCTCTATTTTCCCCCCTGCATTTCAACTGCAATTAGATATTTCTGATGTGGGATTTAATTAAATACCCTAAGTCTATGGTGGTAACTGTAAACCTCTGTTTTTGTGGCGCGATTATATACTACATAAATTATCAAGTTCAGTAACCCATTGTTCTATCGCTACCAGACCTGTCAGACGTTGCCCAGACCTCAAATAATAGCCTTAACTATAAATAAGACCAGTACTAAATGATTTTATATTTTTAAGCGAAAATCATTCCAAACTAAACTAATGTTGTTTACCCTTCTCGCAGTGTTCGCTCTTGTAGTGTTGTATGATTTTATATTATTAAATGAAAATCTACCTAAACGAACCTAGAGCTTGTGTGAAAGAAATTTAACTTCACATATTCCATTTCAATTTATTTCGTTTTATACTTTTCCTTCCCATCAAAATAATATTCTTACTAATTTTTATCTTTAACAGTCAGTTTGTTGTCTCATTACAAATTTATTTAATCCGTACTATGCACGGGAAGAAACGAAAATGCTAATGATAATCCTATGGGGGGGGGGGGGAGCATTTTAAATTTTCTGGCTTGGACTTTAATATTTTTGAATGATTTTTTTTGCATAGGATAGCTGTGGACGATCTACAACCGGGCTGGTTTTTTACTTTTTCGATTTTGTTTTCCGATTAAAAAAAAAAAATACTGTCACTTTCGTAACCGGTTCGAACCGGTTCTGAAGTTGAAACTATCCTAATATAAAGAAAATATAATCAAAATCGAAAAAGTACAAATTACCCCGGTTATATATCGCCGTCAGCTATCCTATGCAGAATAATCATTCAAAAATATTGAAATCCAAGCGAGAAATTTGAAAATAACGCCCCCATGGGATTAAAATTAGCGTTCACGTTCCTTCGCTTGACTTAAGTCGCCCCTTAAGAGGCCACACTAGTCACGGGAAGAAACGAAAACGCTAAGGTTAAGTCTATGGGAACATTATTTTCGAATACCTCGCTTATATTTTAATATTTTTAAATGTTTTTTAATATGATAGCTGAGGACGATCTTTTACCGATGTAGTTTTTACTTTTTCGACTTTAGTTACAGATTTTTTTATATTAGGATATTTTCAATTTCAGAACCGGTTCATTGAAAAAAGTGGGTTCTATAAAGTGAGTAAAAAATACACATTTTTAAATACGTCAAATACTCAAAATAGATACGATCCAAATGTACTCAAAATTGAAAAACACATGTACTCATTTTTGATTCCAGGGATGTTGTCAAATATGAATTGTTATGTACTCATTTTTGATCCCATGTATGTATTCAAATATGAACTGTTATGTACTCAATTTTGATCTTATGTATGTATTCAAATATGAAGTGTTTATGTACTAATTTTTGACCCCATGTATGTATTATATTAAAACAAATATCAAATCATGCATAAAATTTTAAAAGTGTTTGAAAACAACGCTTCTGTTATAAAAATATGAAGTCAAACAAGATGGCATTCAAGATGGCCGATTCGTAACACGTACGAAATCAAAATAAGATACCGGGCTAAAAGACACGCAATTTATAAAATATTTTGAAAACTAAAATAAGTTAAATGGAAAAATAATTTTCTTGTCAAAGGGGCTCCCCCCCCCCCACCTCCCGAGACAGTTTACTACAGATTAAAGTAAAAATGTTCTGACATTTATTTCCCGCTAAAAATTGTTAACAAGAAATATTTAATTATTTACTAAGAAAAAATAGCAAAATTACTATCAAGATACGCTAAACTATTACTTTTATGACATGAACATTGTTTCCAAGAACTTTTAAATAGTTTTAAAATACTGTGCACAATCTAATATTTACATTAATAAAATATTTACAAAAGTTATAGGGCTCCCACTTGGTCCGTTTTTTGATCAAAACTTTTAACTAAAGAAAAATATGTCTTATAAATTTCGTAAAAACATGCCTGGAAGATTGTTTCTCTTGTTATTGTTGCAGAAACAAACCACGAATTTCTTTCTAAAAAATTACTGGATTTCAAAGAACGGACCGGTGGGAGCCCTGAAGTTACAGCTGATTACATTAAACAAGAAAAAAAAATGTATTGAATTTTAACAGAGAGCATTTACTTCCAAAATAGTGGGCGAAATATTGATAATCCTATTTTTCTAATTATTGTTTTCTCGAGCAAATCCATCTCACTTAGCACACAGACCAGACACAAATAACGAAGCGCTAACAAACAACAACAACACAATGTAACCTTACGCGTTATAAAGAAGACACTGGATATAGTTCTTTCAGACGAATAAAAATGTAATATATTACCTATGATTTCCACGGAATATTACTTTGTTTACCGATTAAAGAACGTCTTTAAGCCGCCATGAATGAAATAAACCACTACAAAGAACAAAATTATCATTTCGTTTGGGTTTGATAATGTGTTATGTGTCAAAATTGAGGAAGGATGGGTTCCATTTTGATCCAAACATACCCAATTCGATATGAGTACATCGATTTACTCAGTTTTGAGTACTTCATTTTTTTTCAGTGTTCTAACCGGTTCCGAAAAGGAAACTAAGTTTTTTTTTCTTTATCTGAAGCCAAAATCGAAAAAAGTAACAACTAGCCCGGTTATCATGGTTCGCATTCTATAGGGAAATTTATATTGTTCCTATCACTATTTTGAAAATAATATCTTCATTGTACCTTGCTATACTATACCTTAAATAAAATTACATTGAAGATTACTGATTAAGAGTTCTGGTAGAAACAATAAAATTTTCCCTATATAATGCGACCCCTGTGTTATAGATTGTCCTCAGCTATTCAATTCTAAAAAAAAAAAAAAAAAAATCTCACATTTAACGAAAAAAAACGTCGTTAGTGAAGGCTTTGCAGCATTGGAATGGTATGTAGTACACCAGGATGGCGTTATTCCGTAAATGTTATGCTTTTCAAACATTATTATAGATTTTGCAAATAAAAATACCACAAAATCAATTAAAAGAAAAATTAACAAATAAAAATAAAATCAGTTTCTTTCAACCGAAAAATGTTTGCGTATTTGTATACTTAGAAATAAATAGACAACCTGAAAAGACCGCAAATGAAAATATGTAAGTTACAAGGAAGGTCTCCATACGGGCATATTCAGAAAAATCTGAACAAATTACAAATTTGTTGTTCTTCTCATGTGGATATATATGTTTATAAAAAATTTTGGCGGAAAATCGAAAGAACGTTCGTAAAAAAATAATGAAAATTTCGTTTATTTGGCGATGAAATGAAATTTCGAAAAATGCTTTTTTATGTCGAATACTCTTTAAGATGAAAATGTTTCATATTGAACTTATTTAAATAAATTTAATGTAAATAACTTTTGTTTTGTCAGTTTCAGTTTGATTTCACTATAGTTTTATCATATATATATTTATAATGAAAGTTAAATATCAAATTTTATGAATTAAAACAAAATTAAAATAAATTAAAATTGTTTCAATATCTCAAAATTAAGTCCAATTGAACACTGTCGATTCAGTTTTGTTGCTATGGAAACGATAAATTCTTTGATATTGAAATGATTAACTGGTAAATGAATCTTGCCTTTATTTTGGAATACGCTTAAATATATGAAAGTATTTTTTTATATATGAAATTGGTTTTAAAGTAATAAAATTAAATAACAAGCAACATAAATATGTAATACGAAAAAATGTATTTATTAAACTCTCTCATTGTTTATGTTTAAATTCATTAAATACTTTTTACATGCATTCTAAAAATCAATTAACAAACAATTTTCAGGTGCATTAAAATAGTTTGATTTTGGCAAGGAAAAGTACTGCTCGCAAAATCGCGTGACGATTTCGTCTTTTCGCGCCTAATACTCGAAAGTATTTTATTTTTTTACAGACTTTCTACTGTAATTCTGCCGCTAAGTTTGACTGATTCTTTATAACATACATAAGTAGTTTAATTGGTGTTTTTTCTTTTTTTCAAAATATTCTGAATATCCCCTGTAAGGAGACATTCCTTGTTAGTAAAACCTAGTGAATCATATTTTTATTGGTGCTCTTGTGTCGTAGCCCGTATCTTTCTTAATATAATTGCACAAAGTTTAATCATACGTATTAATTCAAAAGTAGCTACGCTTTTTTATCGTCCCTAAGCATGGAAAATAAAAATCCTTAAGTATTTTCTATTTTGGGGATAATCTAACTTTTCGGTAATATGTGGTAGTCTGAGTCCCATTTATATTTTATTTGAGAGACTCTGTTAAACGTTAAATATTATTATATAATATTATATTAAGTATTGTTGTTCTTCATTAGAAAATGAAATACAATATTAGGAAACGTTATTATTTATAACTTATAATCAAAATAAATGGTTTAATGAGAGTGAGTAACCTAATTTATCAGTCTACATGTGGCACGAATATCTGTGTGATAAATCGTCAACCGTCATACTAGTTTCCAATGATTATGCGTCATATTCAAATAACTGCCGCTATATATGAACTGATTTCAGATTGTAGACATCGAAATTTGAATAATTAAAATTATTTTAGAAGTTTGCATTGTATAGTGTTTTACTCAGTGAAGTTTAAAATTACGCAAAGTAATATAATAATGATACTTTCTACAAATCATCTTTGAGGAATAAATATGAATTTACAAAATAAACTGTATTTCATAGACTTGTTTTAATTTTTTCTGAGCTTCATTTCTATTTATTGTCATTGAAATAGCAATAATCTAAAAGTATTCGGATTTTCAGCTGTATTGGTTCTTTTCTTAAATTACAAGTAATACTTTCAATATAGAGCAAATTCCTTCTCGTTGACATTACATTTTTAAATTTTTATGCAGATATAACTGAAGCATAAAAAAATTAATGTATCTTCAGAAAAGCTACTTCAATATTTCACACTAAATTATGAACTATGTATGAGTTGGTTTATTTGGTTGAGAAATCTCGTGCTGCGTTTCATAATGATCTTGACATTTAAACTCAAGGAAGTGCCTCGTGTATTTATCAGACTTAATGTATCAGAAACAGATAGTTACATAGCAATTTATCAAACATAAAGCTAGAGACTTCAATGTTTATGCATCATATTCAAATAACATATTGATATAGATGTGAAAAGATTTCATACTTTAAGGGAATATTTGAATAAAGTCAAATAATTTTAGTAGTTTGTTTGGAGTATTTTCAAGTTTAGTTAACCCTTTCCGGCGCGGAGTAATTCTGTTTACAAACTGGTGAAATAATGGTTTGACACCAGAATTTATAAACGAATTTATTAGGAAATATGAACTTGCTTATTTTCACGTACGTTGTAAAAGGAGAATTTTAATTAAATATTCTTGGTGCCGTTCGTCAGTTTGGTAATTAAATTAGGTGTCCTTTTTTAAAAACACCGCCTTCGAAAGGGTTAATAAGTATATTTAAATTATATGTATGCCGAATTAAATAACTTTTTTAAAAAGATACTTTTGATAGATTTTTATGAAGTTGCAAATTAAGGTTTTAATTATTAATGGAAAGAACGCAATGCACTGCAATAAAATCATAATACATTTAAACAGTCGGGAGATATTTTTTATGTATCATTTCGGTTTGGGATCTATTTGTGTAGAATCCAATCATATCTAGATTGTGAGTGACTTCAATTTTTATAATCTATACTCCTATTATAAAGAGGAAAAAATTGTTTATTTGTCGGAGGTAAGCTCAGGAACTACCGAACCGATTCCAAAAGTAATGGTATCAAAATGATGGTGTTAGTCCAACTTAGAACATAGGCTATATCTTATGTCGGTGCCACTACCCCAAAGGGGGTGCAGGAGCAAAAAACGTTCTAAAAATGCGATTTGTGCGTTACTGAAGGGCCTAGAAATATGAAATTTGGAATATTAGTTACTTATAAGATATAAATGATGTCTAAGAACAGTTCTTAAACAATTCGAAATTTAAAAGGGGTGAAAATGCACAAAAAGCGTTCTAAAAAACGTTCTAAATGGTAGTTTCTACATAATCTCAGGAAATACCAAACCGATTTAAAAAGTAATGGTATCAAAATGATGGTGTTAGTCCAACTTAGAACATAGGCTATATTTTATGTTGGTGCCACTACCCCAAAGGGGGAGCAAGAGCAAAAAACGTTCTAAAAATGCGATTTTTGCATTACTGAAGGACCTAGAAATGTGAAATTTGGAATATTAGTTACTTATAAGATATAAATGATGTCTAAGAACAGTTCTTAAACAATTCGAATTTTAAAAGGGGTGAAAATGCAAAAAAGCGTTCTAAAAACGTTCTAAATGGTAGTTTCTACATAATCTCAGGAAATACCAAACCGATTTAAAAAATATTGTTGTCAAAATGATAGTGACAACGTTTGCTCCAATAGGCTATATTTTATGTCGGTGCCACTACCCCAAAGGGGGTGTAGGAGCAAAAAACGTTCTAAAAATGCGATTTTTGCGTTACTGAAGGGCCTAGAAATATAAAATTTGGAATATTAGTTACTTATAAGATATAAATGATGTCTAAGAACAGTTCTTAAACAATTTGAAATTTAAAAAGGGTGAAAATGCACAAAAAGCGTTCTAAAAAACGTTCTAAATGGTAGTTTCTACACAATCTCAGGAAATACTAAACCGATTTAAAATATATTGGTGTCATAATGATCGTGACAACGCTTGCTCCAAGATAGGCTGTGTTTTATGTCGGTGTCACCACCCCAAAGGGGGTGTAGGAGCAAAAAACGTTCTAAAAATGCGATTTATGTGTTACTGAAGGGCCTAGAAATATGAAATTTGAAATATCAGCTACTTATTAGATATAAAGTATTTCTAAGAACAGTTCTTAAACAATTCGAAATTTGAAAGTGGTGAAAATGGTCGAAAATCGTTCTAAAAAACGTTCTAAATGGTAGTTTCTACACAATGTCAGGAAATACCAAACCAATTTTAAAAATATTGGTGTCAAAATGACGGTAACAACCCTTGCTCCAACATAGGCTATGTTTTATGTCGGTGCCACTACCCGAAAGGGGGTGCAGGAGAAAAACGTTCTAAAAATGCGATTTTTGCGTTACCGAAGGACCTAGAAATATGAAATTTGAAATATTAGCTACTTATTAGATATAAAGGATTTCTAAGAACAGTTCTTAAACAATTTGAAATTTAAAAGCGGCGAAAATGCGCGAAAAACGTTCTAAAAAACGTTCTAATGGTGGTTTCTACACAATCTCAGGAAATACCAAACAGATCTAAAAAGTAATGGCGTTAAAATGATGGTGACAACCCTTGCTCCAACATAGGCGATGCTTTATGTCGGTGCCACTAACCCAAAAGGGGTGCAGGAGAAAAACGTTTTAAATTGTCGCTTTTGCGTTACGGAAGTGCCTAGAATCGTGAAATTTGGAATGGTAGTTAGTTATAAGATATCAATGATCTCTAAGGACATTTCCTAAAAAAATCGAAATTTAAAAGGGGGTCAAAATGCGCAAAAAGCGTTGTAAAAAACTTTCTAAATTGCGATTTCTATGCAATCTTAGGAAGTACTGAACCGATTTCAAATATAATGGTGTAAAAATGATGGTGACAGATCTTGCTCCAAGATAGGCTATATTTTGTATCTTCCACTACTCCAGAGGAGATGCAGGAGCAAAATGCGCGAAAACTGTTCTAAAAACGTTCTAAATGCCAATTTGTCGGCAATATCTCAGGAAGAATAAATATGATTTCAAACGTAATGGTACACTGTTAAAAATTTTGCAGCATTCTGGCAGGTCATTCGACCGTTTTTTCGAAAAAAACGGTTTCATAACCATAATTTAACTATATTCTGACCATAAAATAACCAATAATATGGTCAAAATAGTGTTAAAATTACGGTTGTGTAATCGTTTTCGGAAAAAAACGGTCAAATGACCTGCCAGAATGCTGCAAATTTTTAACAGTGTAAGACATTGATGCGGACAGCCTCTGCTCTAACATAGACGCTATTTTATGTCGGTATCACTATCACCAAGACGTTACAAGAGCATAAAAGCGTTCTAAATTTCGATTTTTGTGATCGGTAGGGGTTAGCAACTTAAAATTAGGTAAGGTACATATTTATTAGATATAAATTATCTTTAAGAACAGTTTCGAAAAAATTGGAAATTTAAAAAGGGGTGAAAATGCGCGAAAAGTGTCCTAAAAACGATCTAAATTTCGATTTCTACTCAATCTCAGGAAATTCCAAAGCTATTTCAAAAGTAATGGTTGCAAATCAATGGTGTCAGTCCCTGCTATAACATAGGTTATATTTTATGTTGCTGTCATTACCATCTGAGGGCTTCAAAAGCAAAACATGTTCTAATTTGCGTTTTTTGCATAACTGAAGGTTCTAACCCTTTGAAGTATGGCATGTTATTTACTTAAAAGATGCAACTGCTTTGTAAGAACTGCCGAAAGAAAATTCCAAATTTAAAAAGATGAAGTGAGCGAAAAGCGTTATAAATTACAATTTTTAAGTAATCTTATCAAATACCAAACCGATTAAAAAAATAATGATGACAAATTGTTGGGGATAGAACCTGCTCAAACATAAGCTATATTTTATGTCTGTGCCACTACCACCAGATGGTTGCAGGAGCTAAAAACTTTCTAAATTGCGATTTCTGTGATACTGAAAAGGCTAGAAACTTTAAATATGGTATGGTAGTTACTTATAAAATATAAATGCCCTCGAAGGACTGTCGAAAATAAATTCGAATTAAAAAGGGGTGAAGTGAAGGGGAGGTGCGAAAAGCCTTCTAAAAAAGTCCTAAATTACGATTTCTACGCAATTTCAGGTAATATAAACCAAATATAAAAGTAATAGTTGCGAATCAATGGTAACAGTCTCTGATCCTACACAGGCTATATTTTATGCCGATGATTCTACAACCTGGGGTTCACAGGAACAACAAACGCTCTAAAAAAGGCCTTTAAAAACTTTCTAAATTACGTTTCTGTGGAATATTAGGAAATAACAAACCGATTTCAAAATTAATGTTGGCAAATTAATGGTGGCATTTCCTATTTCAACATAGCCCTTTATGTTGAGAGAGGTGGTAGGACTTGGAATTTGACATGATGGTTAATTTTAAGATGTAAGAAGATTGTTTTTAAAAAATTCAAAACTTCAAATGAATTCTGAAATGAGCTTATTAATTGAGCATAAAAGTTTCAAAATATTTTCTTAATTATTATTTATTTAGTTTTATTTCGTTTTATTAATTTAAGTCTCATTTCTGTCTTATGCAGTGTAACAATGATGTTTAATCAAACTGTGTTTTAAATAGTAATTTTTTAAATTATTCCTAAAAGTAATAAGTACCTTTTAATAAAATAAAATATTACCTTTTAATAAAATAAAAATTTAGTTAGTATCTTTTAATAAAAATTAGACATATAAATATCACTTGGCATATTTCAAATATTACGCGAGCAAAGCCGCGGGGTTTGCTAGTAGAGTTATAAATAAAGAGGAGGAGACATTTAGTGTAGAGTCTATCAGTTGCGAGTGAATTACCTGAGGACAGTGTTGCCAGTGGGCTACTTTTTAAAATTCAGATTTCTTGATTGGTACCAGTTCTATTAAATAGCAAAAATCGCCTTCTTCTGTGACATATTAATTAAGGCAAAAAGAAGAGGAATTTTACCATTTCAGAAAGGTGGTGCAACGAAGAAATCTGAATTTTAAAAAAGTAGCCCAATGGCAACACTGCCTGAGGATGTTGTCACACGTTGGAGGCTGATTTTTTACATCGGTTGGTTGGTTGTATTTATGTCGGCCAATTATCTGCACGTGGGATATAGGCCCTAAGGGGGGGGGGGTGCCTTCCGTGGAGGACTTTCTAAGGGAACCTAACCCGTATTAACGCTTGGAGAACCAAGGTTCGAAGAAAACCACGAAAACTCCGAACGATTAGGCCGACGGGCGCGATTGGGATCGAACCCAGCACCTTCCGTCTACCAGCTTCGAGAGCAGAACCTCTCGGGCACTGGTGGGGCTTTTCACATCGGATCTACAGTTTCGTATTACCACCCAATCAAACTTCCACCAGTAAATTTTGAATAGAAAACTTCGCCTTATTTTAGCGGCTTATTTATACAAGATTCCTTTCACAAATAGGGTTTTTAATTTCTATTTGTTTTTACTGGTGGAATTAGACCTGAGTATTACTGACAGTGACGGAAGATTATTTATGTTGTCATAATATGTCGACAAACGCAAGACAAATGTGTTACTATGTTACCGCCGAAGTAAACTTCAACCAGAAAAAATCTGCTCCTGGCCATAATTATGACTGAAATTTTGCAATAATAAGGTATTTAAATAAGGAGAAAATTTCTATTCCAATTCACTGGTTTAATTTTATTCCGGCGGTAAAGAGCCGCAGAGATGTCGATTACAGTTGGAGCGTCACCATTTTGAGGATGTGACAGTTCGTCTTTATTCATAGTTACATGATTTTTATTACTGCATCAACATTAATTGCATGGTGATGTAAATTTTCATCACCTTTATATTTAAATTTTAATACATAAATTAAGTTCTTACAACCACTATATTTATATAAAAATATTAATCCTCTAAAAATTACAAAAATATGCTACAAAATAAAGTTAAAAATCTATCTTAAGATTTCTGGTGTCAAATCCTTAAGAGGTCTTGTACCTTTTAAACGCGTCGAAAATTAACGAAAAAACTTAGAAGTTTGAATTAGTCTATCTTCAAAATCTTTTTATGTAAATCCTCATCAGATATTATGGAGTAGGCTTCGTTCCTTAATTCATCAGTCTTCTTTTTGAAGAGAATTTAATTTCAAATCCAGTTCTTTAGGGCCGAGTTTCGATTTCAATGCATTTGATATTCTCGTAAGCTGGCCGCGTACATTTCCACTTTTTCGATTCAGGACCACGGTTCCTGAAATCGCTGGGGTAGCAACAGACATTATATCTCTATAAATTCTATAACAAGGTAATTCGAGTAATCCAAGGGCGTTGATTCTTCAAACAGTATTCTAAATGAGCGTTGCGACTCGAAGGGCCAAAAACCTTGTCGGCGATAGCTTCATTATGGACTGTAGAAAATACTTAAAAATACCAAATGAATTGTATGCGTACTCGATGGATTGTCCACAGTTACAAAACTTAACAAAAACATTTATTATTTACAAAAATATTCCAAAGGGACTGGCAGCGGTTGATGCACTGCACTTATGTCTAAGAACACATCATACTCAACTGGCGGGGAATTTTCGCCCGCACCCCTTTCAGCCCAGAGAGCTTGCAGCGCCCTCTCACTATCAATTATGATGCACGGAAGAAACACTCCCCCGGGGATTGAAATGCAATTTTCAATATACATTAACATATACATTTGCAAAAATTATCATACAAGAAAAAATTATAAGATATAAAAACTTACATACACAATAATAATACAAGAATAAATTCACTGTAACACTAGATTAAATACAGAAATAATATATTTTAGAGTTTGCTTAAGGAAAGAAAGGAAATTTGTCACTCAACTGGTAATATACAAACATCTCTGACGTTTCTTTTGAAAATTCGCCCATTTGACAAGCGTAAATTTACCGTACGAATTATATTATCTCTTCCTTTAAAAACTTCAACTATTCTACAAACCAACCATTTGGTGGAAGGTAAATTTTCCTGCTTTATTAGTGCCAAAGTTCCTTTCTGTACATCATCTTTTTTAAACTTCCATTTCCATCTCAGTTGGAGATTATTCAAATAGTCGCGCTTCCACTGTTTCCAAATTTGTTGGCTAAATTTTGTGATTCTCTGCCATTTTCCTAATCGATTTTCATTAATCTCGTCTAGTTGAGGTTCGGGGATCGAAGTGATTGGCCTACCGATAAGAAAATGTGATGGGATCAAGGTTTCAAAATTTTCGAAATCTGGGGATAGTGGGGTAAGGGGACGGCATTTCAAAACTCCCTCAATTTCCGCTAGTATGGTTAAAAATTCTTCTAATGTTAATTTTTCATCACCTATTACCCTTTTCAAATGAAACTTGAACGATTTTACTGCTGCCTCCCAGATGCCACTAAAATTCGGAGATTTGGGAGGAATAAATTTCCATCTGATACCTTCCTGGGTTAAAAAGTTACACAACTCCTCATCTGAGAAACTAAACAGTTTATGCAATTTTTTCAACTCGATGTCAGCTCCGATGAACGTTTATTATTGCATTATCCGATAGGATTTTTGCACATTTCCCTCTTCTGCCAAAGAAACGTTTTAGACTAGCTATAAAAGCCTGAGTTGTGAGATCTGAAACAAAGTTCAGGTGTATTGCTTTGGTGCATAAACATGCATAAACATGCATAAACACTACTACATAAACCTTATTCAATACGCCCTTCCTTTTATTTTTAAATTTAATAGAAAAGGGTCCACAGTAATCCAGGCCTGTCACCGAAAATACAAAAATTGGGGTCACACGTTCTCTTGGCAGATCGGCCATCAAATGGGAGCTGACAACAGGCTTATTTTTGAAACATGTTACACATTTGTGGACAATTTTCCGGCAATTATTCCTGCCATTAAGTGGCCAAAACTTCTGTCTAACATGGAAAAGC
This sequence comes from Maratus speciosus, assembly GCA_963932465.1. Taxonomy (NCBI): domain Eukaryota; kingdom Metazoa; phylum Arthropoda; class Arachnida; order Araneae; family Salticidae; genus Maratus; species Maratus speciosus. The sequence continues at coordinate 237,052,322 of OZ010794.1, read as the reverse complement.
AAGGCCTGTGGGCCTAAATGAAAATACTTCAAATGGAAATAATTTAGAATAATATCCGTTAACTTATGATTGGCAGGTAACACAATTGGAAATTTAGAATTAAGCGCCAAATCGGCATGCGATAAACGGACGCCAACTCTAATTAATCCTTCATTTCCTAGGAATACATTTAAATAAGATAATCTACTTTTGTGTGGAACAGGCTTACCTTTTTCGAGACATTTTATTTCTTCCAGAAACTCACCCTTTTGTGCTGAAAATGATTAAAAATAATTATTATAAGATTTAAATAATATAATAAGATTAAAAATAATTCGGCTTGCCTCACCTCCTCGATGCTTAAAGCTCCACTTCCTCTTTTCTGGGGATTACGACAATTATAAAATAATTAAAAATAAAAATAATTATGCGTATTAATTTCATGAAAATATTAGTTAATGAAAAAATGTTTTCAATTATAGAAATGTCATTGGTAATAGACAAAGTGGCAAAGTCATGATTATTTTTCACTGTGTCGCTTTTTAGTTCAGTTAAATAGATCTCCTGATCTGGAACTACTAGTGATTGTTCATTATTACACATATCTAATGAGTCCTTCAGAAACTCTCGACCAGTCCACCATTTGTGATTCTGAATAAGACTTTCAGATTTTTCACCTCTTGTCAGCAGGTCTGCAGGATTCTCGGACCCTGCACAGTGAAACCACCTGGATGGGTCTGTCAGCGATTGGATCTGTTTTACACGGTTGGACACGAATGATTTCCACCTATTTGCAGACCCCTTGATCCAATAAAGGGCAATCTGTGAGTCTATCCATAGAAACATAGAAGATGGTCCCTTGCGATCTTGCACCTTCTTCACCTCACAAGTTAAACGCGCTGCTAGTAACGCACCTAAGAGTTCTAGCCGGGCTAATGACACCTTTTTCAAGGGTGCCACTCTGCTTTTTGATGTAAGCAAATTAATGGAAGATTGGGTCTTGGAATATGTTTGTAGATATATGACAGCACCGTATGCCCTGGAACTGACATCGGCAAAGGTGTGCAGTATTAATTTATATTCAGAGTCTTCGGGGAACGGAAATACATTTTTAGGAATCTTTAGTTGTGCTAATTGGGGTAACTAGGAACACCATTGTTACCACAGCTGTGAAATATCGGGGGGGGGGGTAATTATTCATCCCGTGTTAGGTTTCTACTCCATAGTTCTTGAAACAACTGTTTAATTCTTATAGTAAATGGCGATATGAGACCCAATGGGTCAAAAATTCTGCCTGCTACTTGCAGAACGAACCTCTTCGTATTTTTTGCCTTGCACAAAAATTCTAATAAATTATCGATTTCCATCATCAACATGTCCTGTTTAGGTTGCCTCAACAGTCCTAATACCTTATGTGTTTTATACTACTGTTGAGGATTTCGGTTGCTACCGGATATTCCTTCTTAAATTTACTAAGATGTTGTTTGATGGTGGCTGATAATAAAAATGGGCTTTAGTTCAAATTAAATGTTAGGCGTAAGAATCTGTACATAATAACTTTAAACTCATCACCGTTGACAGGATTGTCATCTATAAAGAGGAATCTTAAAACGTCCCTGTCTGTTTTGTTGATCGAAATTTGTAAAAATGCCTTCTCTATGTCGGCCAAAACAGCAATTTTATTCCATCTGAAAAAAAAATCAATAATTGGAAAATGTTCGGATTTAGGTTAATGCCTGCGTCCAAACAGTCATTTAGTGATAACTGTCATGGATGCTTCATGGGAACTCGCATAAAAAACAATGCGACATTTCGTGTATATACTGTCTTGTTTGAATACCGTGTGGTGGGGTAAATAAAAAATCGGGTTGTTAGAATTTTCTTCTCTCTCAGGAACAATTTCAATAATTTTCATTTCTAAGTATTCATCTAAAATTTTACGATAATTTTCATATAAACGTGTGTCGCGTTTCATTCTTTTTACGAGAGTAGCGAGCCGTGTTTCAGCTATCTTGTAATTATTGTCTAATTGTTCCCACTTCCGTTTCCATGGCAGGCAGATTTCATATCTGTTATTTGTAAACCGCACTTTTTTCCGAAACCCCTCTAGGATATCTTCATTTGTTACATTATCTGTATCATCCCTTATTCCGAATATCTCTAAATCCCAAAAGGCCTTCAAATTTAATTCATCTTGATTTTCTAATAAATAGCAATTATATTCAGTTTCATTTTTATCATGTATAACTCCACCTGCAATCCATCCTAAGTGAGAGTTTTGTAAAATCATAGAAGTGTCAGGAATTTTTATTTGACCAGCTAATAAGAATTCATAATATACATCTGCCCCAATAGCACCTGAATTCGTTGATGTTCAAAACATCTTGGGTTCGCATACATCAAATTCTGTGGTAGGTGCAGATTTGAAATCTCTGTGGTACACGTAGGGGTTAAATCTGTAATTTTAGAGACTAAAAACATGTTTGAGAATTTTTTAAATGTTCTATCTTTGTTTGAAATTTCGACATGTATTCTGTTTTTAATTTTACAGATTGCATCATTAAATCCGGAAATCATTGACTTAACTTTATATTTCTTTAGTCCCAGCATGTCTGCTGCGGAAAAAGTAATTAAAGATATGTTACTGGCTGTATCTAGTATTGCAACAAAAGGGAAAAAAAGCATCATTCCTTCCCCTCAAATAAACCACAGCTGTGACAGCTCAAGGTCTTCGCATTTGAAATAATATCCACTGAATTGGTATTTGCGTTTTCTTCATTTTTGATCTGAGGTTTATTCATAATATAATTACTTTGTTTATTTTCATAAGATTTCGAAAAAGTATCTCAATGAAGTGTGCTATGGTGATTAGAAAAACAAATTTTGCATCTATTGCATCTATTATTTAATTTATTACACCGATTAACGGTATGTTTAGATAAATAATTATAGCATAACTGTAATTTTCGTATTTGATTCAATCTTTTTTGAACCGATAAATCTAAATATTTCTGACATCGAAAAATCAAATGCGGTTGTTTACAAAATTCGCAGTTAAGTTTGTCATTCTGTAAAACGAAACTTTTTTGCTTAGGGGTCATTTCAAACCTAGGTTTCGTAACGATGTTGTTGTTTTTTTTTGTACATTTTCTAAAGCTTGAGCTCTTTTCATTAAAAAATCAATAAAAATATTCCATTCAGGCAATTCATTACAATTAAGAGACATTTCAAAAGCTTTTCTTGACTCGTCATCAATTCTTTGTAAAACAAAATACATTAGAATGGATTCCGATAAATTGTTATGTTCCAGTCCTAACAGTTTCAAGGTTCTTAAGTGGCTCAATAATTTATCTACCAGATTGCGTATTTCTTTCGCGTTTTAAATTTTTATTTTGTTATTACTCAATAACTCTGAAATTTGACTATTCACCAATAACCTTTTGTTTTCAAATCGTTTTTTTAAAGCTTCGAATAAGGAAATATAAGAATCATCAATATTTTGTAATTGTTTCCCAGGGCCATTTAAGGCTGATTGTAAATAATACAGCTTTTGCGCTCAACGTTATTATCAATTGATGTGGTGAATTGTAACTTAAAATTCATCCACTCTGTGTAACAACCCGAAAATTGGGGTAGATTAATTGACGGCAATTTGATTTTTGCCTCATTAGAACTGCCTCTATAATTACTATTATTATGACTTTCAACATTAGAAATAATATGCTTTTTTAAATCAAGAAGACTTACTTCGATAGCTTCTAATTGTTCTTCGATTTCGGTCAAGGAATTTTCAAAATCCCCTAAATCCTCATCAGATATTATGGAGTAGGCTTCGTTCCTTAATTCATCAGTCTTCTTTTTGAAGAGAATTTAATTTCAAATCCAGTTCTTTAGGGCCGAGTTTCGATTTCAATGCATTTGATATTCTCGTAAGCTGGCCGCGTATATTTCCACTTTTTCGATTCAGGTCCACGGTTCCTGAAATCGCTGGGTTAGCAACAGACATTATATCTCTATAAATTCTATAACAAGGTAATTCGAGTAATCCAAGGGCGTTGATTCTTCAAACAGTATTCTAAATGAGCGTTGCGACTCGAAGGGCCAAAAACCTTGTCGGCGATAGCTTCATTATGGACTGTAGAAAATACTTAAAAATACCAAATGAATTGTATGCGTACTCGATGGATTGTCCACAGTTACAAAACTTAACAAAAACATTTATTATTTACAAAAATATTCCAAAGGGACTGGCAGCGGTTGATGCACTGCACTTATGTCTAAGAACACATCATACTCAACTGGCGGGGAATTCTCGCCCGAGCCCCTTTCAGTCCAGAGCGCTTTCAGCGCCCTCTCACTATCAATTATGATGCACGGAGGAAACAATATTGTTTAAAGTTGCCAACCTCCAACGAGGATTAGCAGTTTGGACTGTTTTTATTTAGAAATATAGAATTACTGCCGAAACTACGAAACAAAGATTTTTCTTTTAGGCAATAACGAAATGTTTATCTATAAATTAAGAAAATAAATATTATTCGGAATTTCTGAATACAAAATGCATTTAAACTCCCTATCTTAAAATATTCTTACGCAATGCATGATTTAATTTGACGCAGTTTAAAAATCTTACGAACCACAATAATAATTTTATATACCTTTATTTATGTAATTTTATTTTTTAATGCTAATGCGAAATTATCGACTTTTTCTACAGTTGTAATAACTTCGTCTTCTTTCTGTTTGAGATGAAGACACTTTCCTACATTTTTAATTCTGTCTTAACCCTTTTATAGGCAAGCGATTGCATTTCTATAATGTTGAATTCGCACCGGAATTTAGAAAACAATTGTTTCAAAATAAAGAAAAGCAATCTTACAACCTTTTTTCCACGAAAGATAAAGAAGAAAGAAATAATTAAATGTTTTTGGTTTGAATTTTGATTAAATTTAGGTTGATTATAATATATCCCACCGTCCACACAAATAGTACTATGGTTAAACTTAATATATATGGCTCCTTTAAGATGTGTTAAACAATTACTCATCCACAGAGAGTGGAATTGCAGTGCAACTGGGTATCCTCTGAAATCTGCAACTGTCTATCTGTTTATCTGCAGATATTATGTAATTTTATTTAAAAATAATTTTCCTTCAAAATGTAATTAAGCTGGGTCGAATTAACTAACAGTTTACGTAAGAATAGTGTGAGTTTGATAGGTACTCTGTCAAAAAATAAATAAATAAATAAATAAACAATAAACAATTTAACGAATTACAACGACCATTTGGAAAATGACTTTTTCGAAGACTAAAATTTAAGACATAAAAAATCGCACGGAGTTGCTCATACATTACGTACGCCATGAATTAAACATTAACATTCCTGGACCCCTCATGAACAAATTTTAAAAGAAATCTCAGTTTTACAATTTTCGGTACTGTAAATTTTTAATCTTCTACGGAACTGGTCATACATTACGTACGCCATGGATTAAACATTAATATTCCTGGACCAATTTTAAATGAAATTTCATACATTACGTACGCCATGGATTACATTTTTCGGTACTGTAAATTTTTAAACTTCTACGTAGCTGGCCTAACATTACGTACGCCATGGATTAAACATTAATATTCCTGGACCAATTTTAAATGAAATCTCATTCATAAATTTCTAAACATCACACAATATTACTTTTTACACCGTAGTATAGAGAAAAAAAAATGTATTTTCAAATGCAATTTATTTGAAAGCTGTATCTCAATTTGTTTCTGAAGTATTAATTTTTTTTTGTAGTTTTTATTACTTTTTTGTCATAGTGGCAACAGAAGTATCCATCTCTGTTGAAACTAAAGGGAAAATACAGATTACTGTATAGACCAATCAGAAAACGAATAAAATGAGGATTCAATTAATAAAACGCTTCAGATATGTTTTTGATTTCCTACCCTGACAGAGGACAATAGCTATTTTTCTAAATAGTTAAAAAAAAAAAAAAAAATCCTTTACGATACAGAAATTGTAATCGAGACGCCAATACTATTTTTTTAAAGGAATTTTTTCCCGTAAATTCCAGAAAAATACCGTTTTTTCACAAAATTTACGGAATAAAATTCCATTAAAATGCGGAAATAGTGCTGGCGACTCGATTGTCAGTAGAAATTCCGTATTTTAACGGAATTATGTTTTACAATGTATGATAACACTTCTTTATTTTTATAAACATAAAGAATGGATAATATTTTAAAAAACCAAAATAACATTAAAAGGGCATTTAAAAAGTTTTCAGAAGTTTTATTTCCAAATCAGATATAGGAGATATGAAAAATCATCGAAAATCGTAGTTTTTCTTTCAATAGTTATAAACAAATTGAGCCAAGTAAATCTACATTAACCGTAAAACCAATATGGAAAAACTGAAACATAACATATAAAAATATTTGTAATTAATTGTTACGAAATACACTTTTAATACGAGGTTTTTTTTTTTTATTTTTTTTTTCTGAACGAGATTAAAAAAAAAAAAAAAAAAAAAAAAAAAAAAAAAATGCACAAAAGAGGGAGTTTTTATTTTATTTTTTTGTCCTTCTTAAGTTTACTTAACACGTTCACGCCGGTGCGGTGGGTCACACTCGACTGTATCAGAGTTGTCAAGTCTCCGGCTTTTTGCACACCACTATTATTTTAGAGAAAATGTTGTTCCTTTAAATCGCCCAAATGTTCTAATTAAATGAAACAACATTTTCTGTATTAAAATACCGGTATCCAAAAAGCCGGAGACTTGGCAGCTCCGAGACAATCGAGTGTGACCCGCCGCGCCGGCGTGAACGTGTTAATAGATTTTAATGCTGTTAATACAAATTACGTAGGTTGCTAAAACGTTGAAATGATTGAATAACACCAGAATATACGAACAATTTTATTTGAAATAAGCAGAAACTTTTCTTCCAGCACATTATAAATATAAAATGGTATTCCAAAATTCGGGTGAAAATGTGACATTATTTCGGGCAGTGGTGTAAATATTATACCTTCGTCCTTCAAAAGATTAAAGTACTCCTTTTTATATTTATAGAAATGTGCCATGGTATTTTATGCTAAAAAGGATTGAAAAATATGAGTAATATGACAACTGAAAATGATGCTGCAAAATTAGGTTAAAAATACACAATATTTAAATATAAAATAAAATATATTTAAAATTTCTAAATTTTACGCTGAAAGAACTATCCTATTGGAATTGGTTATACTAAGATGGTTACCAAATTTCCTAAAAAACCTAAAATCTGGGTAAAGTTTTCCAATTTTATGTTTGACATTAAGAAATACTGTTGGATATAACATAATTCGTAATGACAGTAAAGTGGGAAAATTAATAAAACAAAATCAAATCACACAATCACAACACAAAGCAGTTCAAACAATCAAAATATAGATTTTTGAAGAGGCGTAAAGTTAAAATATATGAATACACACAAATGGTGCCAATGAAGAAATCTGAATTTAAAAAAAGTAGCACACTGGCAACACTGGTCTAGTTTTGTTCATCCTGTCAATATTTTTTCCTGAATTACGAACAAAACTCTTTGTAACATTGTCCGTACTTTTATCAGTTTTTCAAGCACTTCGTAACTTGCGGAACGTCTACGTACGGTTGCATGAGAAGACATTTTCTGCTACTGTTTTATTTTCGGTAGTTCGCATTTTGCAAATTTTTAAACTTTGACCTGACCTCATGTTATTATAAAAACTCAATAGCTGATATCTCAGGTATAAATCTACTAAGATCGATGAGAAGAATCGAATGAGCTATAAACATCGAAATTCGCCGCCACAGACTATAGTAACTTTACTTATAAGATTAACTTACAATGAGCACAGAAGCATACTTAAAAAAAATAACATTACTGTCCCTGTTATTTCAGTCCCCTTTCAATGAAATTGCATCAGCTCACTATACAGTTCAAAATTTAGTGAACCATGATTGAACATATACACCAGAATTTTTATTTAAAACTATTCTATTTATTAAACTTAGTTGTCTGTCCCCCCCCCCCCCTTTTTAAGTAACTTTATGAAAAAAAATTCTTGATCGAGTCGAATGCAATAAATTATCAATTACAGGTAGGAAAGTTAAAGGAAAATACTTTTAAAAGTTGATTCCGGAATATTTTAAATTACTCACTACCTCAAGTCTTATCTATTTCTAAAAACATATTGCTTAAATTTAACTTTTATTTTTTACTAAATCACAGAGTGAAATTACCTACTTATTGGAGAATCGCCCTTATGTTAGAAGTTCGATCTGATTATTTTATACGATTTCTGATAATTGCATATTATTTTACTTTTAAAGCAATATTAATTTAATATATTTGAATAAGCCTTATTAATTTAATGTAATTTTGATATTTTGAAATCAACTATGTCTTTTTAGATTTATATAAACACAATTTAAAGATTAGTAACTATAGTTTAAATCGAATACATCTTAAACTCTATAGTGAAATATCACTATTTACACATCTTAATTTGCGTGCTATTAAAAACAAGAACAGAATTTTGTTTCCGAAATTAAATTTATGCTGTTCATCATATTATTAGCTTTAAGCGGATTTTGATATTATAAAACAGCGTATACTTTAGAGTAACAATAACAACAACATTCAATTCATCCGGGTATAGATATAATTAAATGTGGTTTCAATTCACTTTATTTACAAAATGCTTTAGCATTTCATTTATTTAAATACTTAGTATATTTGCATTAAATGCCACTTCTATCGTATTGGTGTTTTGAAAAGCAGAGTAAATGTTTATTTATGAAACTACGGATTTATTAATTAAAGCGGAATGTTTAATGAGTTAAATTTAAATACATTTCTTAAAACATATAATTGTTACAGGTCTTTAATACAGAATTTTCTTTTTTAAATGTTTAAATTATGGAAATATTTCAAAATTATTATCTGCAGCATCATTATCTGTGCTAGTGTATTAGATATACGACTTGACGTTGTGACATAAAAGTATTTTTCTTTTTATTTCTAGTTCTATTCTTTGTTCCAATATTTCATTTTTCTTTCCTTTTTTTCTGGAGTACTTATAATAACCGGAATTATTATAATGTTTATGCAAAAAAGTTTCCTTAACTGCTTTTAATAATTTTTCCTAAATGTTCATTTTAAAAAATTTGGAAGATATTTTAATGTTTTTATATAAGGTACGCAATTGCCTGGCGAATCTAGGTATCGCAAATATCCAATACTGTATTTAAAAAGTAATTTTCGTATTGCTTACACGCACAAATTCTGAAAATAAATTGAAAGTTACTTTTTAAAAATAGTGCTGAAATTTTGCTTAACTGGTAATCAGGTTCTGGTTGTATGCCAGAATATTTTCATTAAGCATTTCTTCATTAAAACTAATAAACTTCCAAACGTGATAACAATAGTTTAAATTACAAAAACCCGCACTTTTGACGTCGAATTGTACTACAAATATACCTATATACATACCTAAATTTCTAAAACTATTGATTGTTTTATATATAAAGGAAGTTGGCCTAAAATTATCCTAGCGGGCAAAATGATCCACATGGGTTTTCTACCAGATAGGTCGCGCTATCTACAGGGTAACACATAAACTAGTTGTGCCAAGTGAAGAAGAATCAATGGCGGTATGCAAACGATCGCAGTATTACGCGTCTGACTAGAATTCTTTGAAAAAGTGGTTTTTATAACATCTGTTATTAAGATAAGCACTAACTTTCATATTTATATTTACATATACTGTCTTTAATGTACAGAATTATGACTTGGTTTACTTAATAGAGTATGTTTTTAGATGTGAATTGCACATGTTAAGTTTGTTATGTTTCTCGGTGTCATCTACTTATATGACTTAAAATGGACGGTGATGTTGCCAGGTAAAATGATCCATTATATGGATCGTTTTACTACCATTTTATTGGGTGAAGAAAATCCGGGACCGGTTCCTAGCCATCATGGGAACAAAATGTGTGACTGCCCCAAACCTTTCTCTTTGAGTCCACGTGTTATCCTACCGTCTCCAAAGAAAACGGAATCAAGCATTTCGAGAAAATCGATGGAAAGTGCCAATTTAACGAGCAGTTTATTTAAGAATCAACTGTGCTTGGAAACGAAAAATAGAGAACAGAAAGAGACAATAAAAGAGGATGCAGCTAAGAAAATCCAATTAAAATATGCTAAATTTAAAAATTAAATAGCCAGAACAAGCAAATAAAAGAGCATGAAGTCAAACCAAAGACATATTTTCATTAGTGTACTTTTTTAAAATTCAGATTTCTTGATTGGCACCACTTTTCTGAAATAGTAAAATTTCTCTCGTTTTCGCCTTAATTAATATGTCATTAAAAAAGGCGATTTTTTCTATTTCAAAAAAGTGGTGCCAATCAAGAAATCTCAATTTTTAAAAAAAGTATCACTGGCAACACTGATTCCCATAAAAAGGAAAAGGCTGCCTAAAAACCAATATTAGAATATAGTGAAACAGTTTCAGAAGATGAACACAGGTGTATTTATTGCGATGAACTATTTGCTCCTCTTCTGCAGTAGGTGAAGGTTCGATCCATTGTCACAAGTGTCGTAAGTAAGCGCAAAATGCATGCACAGGGATAGATGAGAATGACGATTATGTGTATCTTTGCAATTTGTGCTTAAATATTCCGAGTTTTCGGATGGGGCGGAAATAGGCATTATTTAACTTATTTCTGCGTTTATTATGGGCTGTGACTTTTCGATCATAATTTTCAAATATTGCATTTTACTGTTTTTTCAAAATTATTTGCGACACTTTTTTATTTTAAAATTTACATAAAATAAATTATGTATGCTATTTGATTGTAAAACTTATTTTATTGCATTATGTACTGTCATAATTATTTTTATATCATTTATTTTGCCAATACAAACAAATTACAATTTAAATGTAGGATCATTTTGCCCTTGGGTGCGGGTAAAATGATCCTTTGGACAAGTTTTCAAAAATCTCTTTTTTTCATTTCTCAATTTGTGTTTAAAATACTATTAAAGTATGTTTCTAATGCAAAATATAGTGTAAAATATATTAGCATAGGACCAAAGTTTTATTTAAAAAGTTGTGTTATTTTACACAACTTTTCCTCTTAAGGGGATCGCTTTGTGCCACCTTCCCCTATATATTGGATTTTATCTTATTTTTTAGTACAATATTTGCATTAAACGTAATTTGCTACCGTAAAGTATTTTCTAATGCATAATTTACTAAGCCAGGGTACATAATCGCATTTCTAAAGGCAGAAGCCGGACTAAAGAACTATTGCTCACCACAATTTTCAGACAATTTAAATTATGTCACTCATCGGTTGAAAATGTAATCCAGATCTTTATTTCAATTTTTGCCTTTAATTTTCTACATTTAATGTGTAAGGTATATTTTCTTAATTGTAGGCAATATAAAAATCATTATGTATGGTGTTTCATAAAAAATGGGCAAAACTTTAAGAAGTTATATAACACATCCAAACAAACAATTTTCATAAAAGAATGCATGGTCGGAAATAAAAAGCAAAGGTGCTGGCGGATTTGGAAACTTGATGCATGCAAACGTTAACCCTTTCTGGCACGAGCAATTTTTATTGTAAAATGATGAAATGATCGACTGACACCAGAATTTTAAAACGACTTTTTCCGAAATTAAAAACGTGTTACTTTAACTATTCATTGTAAAAGCAAAATTTTACTAAAATATTCTCTTTGCCGTTCGTAAGTTTGGAATTAAAATTAGGTATCCCGACCCGGGCACAGCGTGCCGGAAATGGTTAAACCCCCATTCCTGTTGCGGGATATCGGGAGAAAAACGACAATAACAGCCTGTAAATGTGATACGAGGAAGAAAAAAAACGCGGCGTACAAAATTTCACCTCGATTAGTACGTAAAAGTCGCTGATCCTAGCGTGCAACAGCCAGTTGCTGTAGGAACGTATGGGAAGGTGTTATCATTCACTAAGAGGGTAAAGACTGATATGCATGAACTGCTGATAGAAAAGTTTCAGGGGCCTAACGATAGTACTGAGGGCGGATTCTCACCTTAGTTTTTTCACTTAATCGCCCTTTGTGTGTTTTTTCCTCGTATAACAAACTCACTTTCGGCGCCCTCTAGCACTTTTGCGTTTTAATTCCCACCATACATTATTTGATCAAATTTGTTTGTTTGGATCTATCATTCCCTAACCCCTTCGGGACGAGCGTCTTTTACAGAATTTTTTATCTTCAGTCACCGTTTTTTTAAAACAGAAATTTTTGCCTAATTGAATCGCGAAAATGCTCGCATTAAATAAGGCAAAATTTACAATAAAATTTTACTGGTGAGGAAAATCACCGATTTTGAGCACTTTACGCGGCACGAATACTGGTCGCTCGTCCTCAAGGAGTTAAAGTTTCGCCGATCTTTTATAAAACACCCTGTATATTGAAAAAATATATTCAATTTGTATTTATGAATGTGCTTGCATACTCCATTATGAAAAGTCAAAGGAAATAAGCAATTTTAACAAGCATTATTTAATGTTTAAAGACAAAATAACATACAAAAGAAACATATTGTTTCTAATATTTTTTATACAGAGGTTCATATGTTTAGATTGTTTAGATATGCATATGATAATTTACAAGATTAAGGCGTGGTAATGGTAAATAATCTTTGCAGCCAAAAAGTGTAAAAAGTTGAAAAATGAAGTGAGTTAAGATTAACAGTTTTTGACAATAGTTAATATGTTCCTTCAAGATCTGAAAACGATTTTGTACTTATGCTTTTTCTAGTTACCGTCTTAAATGTTTGGTCGTCCATTGCGACGTGTACAACATAAATTTGTCTAAGAATTAAGAAATCTGTCTAAGCATTCAGATAGTTTAGATGCTTAAATGTTTGGCATTCTATGCCGATTTGATTGCACTGTATATTGGAAAAGCAAAGTAAATCAATGTTTATGAAACTTCTCTGTGATTAAAACAAACAACTATGAATACTTCAGTCCCTTCATTCTCGCTCCCGTGATATTCACGGGCTTTGTCTTTTATTCATATATTTTATTCCCACCAGTTTTATAAAATACTGTAATTATCTTCTTTATGGTATCATTTACCTGTCATTAAATAAGGTGAATACTTCTTTTTCAAAAAAGTGGTGCCAATGAGCAATTTGAATTTTGTAATCGTAATTTAAAGCGACCGTTAAGAAGTTAAAGGGTTAAAATTACCTACGCTGCACAGCGGGGCGACATATCACAAAAGTTGACATTAATTCACAAATGTTACGAACCCGTTTATTCAGTGAAGATTATAGGTGTTCAAACTTTCATAAAAACGTATTTAAGAAAAGCAAGTGGTTGATTTCCAATAAAAATTAAACATTCATTTATATATCTAATCTTTTATTGAAAATAATTATGTGTCATTACACATGCTTCCTGTATTATATGCATAGGCGTAACCAGCCTTTTGAACGGGGGGGTGCCCAGACTTTTTAACCTGAACATGTTGGGTACAAGCAATATCTTATATTATATAGTAAAACCTGCTAAAACGAATCCCATAAAACCGATCGAATTTCCGTTTTAGATAGTTTTCCATCTTAGAAGGTATAATTGTGTGGTATTTCTTTTATAAAAGGGCTCAAACGCGATTTTTGTTTGCGTGAGGAGGGTTGAGAAGGGGTTCAAAACATTAAAACTAAAACTAATGATAAAAAAAAAAAAAAAAAAAAAAAAAAAAAAAAGATATGTAAATGTCCTTGCAGCAGTGATATAAGACAGTGACTAAGTGTGGTCACAACTGTAAAACCTTTTGGCACTCTAACCAATGGCGGATCTAAGGGGGGGGGGGGGGGGCGAAGGGGCGATCGCCCCCCCCTTGGGCTAATAAAGGGTTTGTAAAGCGACATTATGCATCCTCACGGGAAATGACTTGGGGCGGAGCTCGAGCCCGGCGCGACCCGACCCGGGTCGCGCCACTTTAAATCCACGAGGCTCAGACTGGGTCAGGTCTTTTCTCTTTTAGAGTCGGGTCGTGCACTGATCTTAATTTTTTTCTGCAGATTCGGGTCGGACCAGACTTCTTTTTCCTCCAGATTGAGCCTGGCCTGGACTTCATTTTTCCTAAAGGTCTGCAATGGCCAAAAGTTACAGTTCGGGGTTCGACCCGGAATAAAAGCTAAGCATTCGGTCCATGTCAGCCCGTATGATAAGCATTATTGGCCCGACCACGACCCGTGCACTCCTCTAAATTCTTCCCGCGCCACTTTAAATCCACGAGGCTCAGACTGGGTCAGGTCTTTTCTCTTTTAGAGTCGGGTCGTGCACTGATCTTAATTTTTTTCTGCAGATTCGGGTCGGACCAGACTTCTTTTTCCTCCAGATTGAGCCTGGCCTGGACTTCATTTTTCCTAAAGGTCTGCAATGGCCAAAAGTTACAGTTCGGGGTTTGACCCGGAATAAAAGCTAAGCATTCGGTCCATGTCAGCCCGTATGATAAGCATTATTGGCCCGACCACGACCCGTGCACTCCTCTAAATTCTTCCCGCTCCAGTTTAAATTCACGAGACTCGGGCTGGATCAGGTATTTTCTCTTTTAGAGTCGGGTCGAGCCCTGATCTTAATTTTTTCTGCAGATTCGTGTCGGGCCAGACTTCTTTTTCCTCGAGATCGAGCCTGGCCTGGACTTCATTTTTCCTAGAGGTCTGCACTGGCCAAAATTTCCAGGTCGGTGCTCGGCCCAGAATAAAAGCTAAACATTCGGTCCGTGTCAGCCCGTATGATAAGCATTATTTGCCCGACCACGACCCGTGCATTCCTCTAAATTCTTCTTCCCGAGCCCAAGTTGGTCCGACCCGACCCGGGTCGCGCCAGTTTAAATCCACGAGACTCGGGCTGGGTCAGGTCTTTTCTCTTTTAGAACCGGGTCGTGCCCTGATCTTAATTTTTTCTGCAGATTCGGGTCGGGCCAGACTTCTTTTTCCTCTAGATTGAGCCTGGCCTGGATTTCATTTTTCCTTGAGGTCTGCACTGGCCAAATTTCCAGGTCGGGGCTCGGCCCGGAATAACAGCTAATACATTTGGTCCGTTTCAGCCCGTATGATAAGCATTATTGGCCCGACCACGACCTGTGCACTCCTCTAAATTCTTCCTCCCGAGCCCAAGTTGATCCGCAATCTTACTTATTTGTCATTCGTAAAAATTATATTTTTTTGTACATTTGTTTAGAGAAATCTTTAGAAATTTAATTTGATTTGATAAGTTACAGAGATGCATTTTTTAAAATTTACTTTTTTACTTTGTAGAGCTTTAAAATTATGATTTTCTTTTATCAACCGTTTCTTTTATTCTAAACTGATTATCTTACTGGATTTTTATTTGAATGTAATTGTCTAAGTCATATTTTTACGTAGTGTTTACGTACATAATTGCCTAAATAGTCATCGTTATAGTAATTAATATTGTTGTTTTTCTGTATTCATGAATTTCGAACATAATCTGAAATTAAAATATGAGCATAAGCAAGTGTACTTTATGAATAATTTTAACTGCAAAATGCAGGCAGGGCTGGAGTTGATTTTTTAGCTTTTATAACGGGCGGGGCGAATAGTTATATTTTTTTATGTGGGTTGGACCTGTGCTTGGGACTGATAACTTCAGCCCAGGTAAACCTCTAACTGACATATCGAAGCCAGCTTAACTTTTTTTTAAATGCTTAATTTCAGCCATCATCCCATAAGTGCTGAATATACTGGGTGTCCTAAAATGGACTGACTGATTTTAAAATTCAATAAATTGCAAATGGTGACAGATATTAAAAAAATACTTGCAGGAGGGTTATAGAAGTCGGGAACAGGGGTGATTATGTTCCAAATTGTCCGAAAATTTAACCCTCTCGCTGCGCAACCCGCGATTTCCACGGCCAACGTAAAAGTGGCAAAATTTGCGCAACCCGCAATTTCCGCAGCAAATCTTTTTTTTTTTTTTTTTTTTTTTTTTTTTTATGATCTAATTCTATTAAAAAAAAACCTGGTTCACAAAGATTTTGGGACATATTTTACTCTAAAATGTGTGCAGATTTGAAATGTGTAATAAAAAATACGCGCAATTTTTTAACCTATTTTGATAAATAATAATAATAATAATAATAATAATAATACGCAGCTCCAGGGTTGTGTATTTCATTTGGAGCATTCGGCTCCAAAAATTTAGAAAATTCACCTATCCGAAAATTTGGACATACAAATAATCGCAAATTTTGATAAATGGTCTCCATAAAAAATCTATTTCGTCAATTGTTCGCAGAAAATAACTTCAATTTCGCCGAATGATCACAGAAAAAACGCGAATTTGGTCAGGGAGCCACGGAAAACATGCGAAATTCTTCAAATGATCACATAAAACGCGAATTTCTTCAAAAGGCAGCGGAAAAGAACTCGAATTTCGTTAAAGGATCGCGGAGTAAACGCAAATTTTTTCAAATAGCCGCGAAAAAAAAACCCCGCGAATTTCGTCAAAGGATCGTGGAGAAAACACGAATTCCTTCATAGAATCGTGGGGAAAAAAATGAATTTAGTCAAAGAATCGCTTTAAAAACGCGAATTTAGTCAAAGGATCGCTGAAAAAACGCGAATTTTGTAGAAGGGTCACGGAAAAAAACGCGAATTTTACCAAAGGTCTGCAAAATTACACTAATTTCGTCAAAGGGTTGCAGAAGAAACGCAATTTCATCAAAGGGTGGAAGACTAGCGAATTTCATCAGAGTCGTGGGACAAATGCAGTGGTCTCTTTAGAAGACAACACACTTACATACGTTTATTATTATAGGTATAATTTTTAACTTGAAATAATATACTGAACTAATTTTTGAAAAAAAAAAAACAAGTTAACCCAAACCCAGCTTGCAGGAATCTACACTCAGCCTGAAATCGATCCGAATCCAAAACAGCTAACCCGACCTGCAACAAAAATAATTAGTGCCAGAAGGGAATCCCCCCATCTGCTGTAACCTTTCAGAAAATTTTCTTTGAATTTCAGATTTTTTTTTCTTTTTTATTCTACCCCTGATAATTTTTTTAACTGCGATTCTTGATTTTAGTTTAAAATAGCAACGAAGATGGTGCTGGAAGCAAGAGGTGCTAAATCGGTTCCCGGAGGAGGTAGGCTTAACGACCATTGTTTACAGCGCCATCTATCGGTGCTATTATACAGTAAAATCATGAATCACAGTAAAAAATCTCATGACATCTTACATAACCCTCCTGCAAGATTTTTTTAAATAGCTGTCACCATTCGAAAAGTACTAAATTTTAAAATCCATTTAAGGACACCCGGTATGTCTTTAAATAAGTTTCAAAGCATTCTTTACTGAATTACAACTCACCTTAGATATAAAGAGACAAGCAGTCTTATACCAAATTAGTGTTTTTTACATAATTCTGGAGATTAAAAAGTATTCCTAATTAATTATTTGGGCGTGTCTGTTATGAAAATTTTACTGCATATAGTTTTTATCTTCAAAAATACTTAGACTTTCTTTAAAAAAAAAAAAAAAACGGGTCAACCCGAACCCTTCTCGCAAGTCGCAGTAGTGAAAACCCAATCCGAAACTGACCCAAACCGGATATAATGTATATCAATCTGCCCCAAACCCAACGCGCTAGGCGCAGCTAAAAAGTATTAGTCAACCCGACCTGTAGCAGAAAAGTAGAAGTCAACCAGGCCCAAACCCGACCCGCATCTAAAAAGTAGACGTTAACCCGGCCCATAGCAAAAAAGTAGAAGTTAACCCGACCCACAGCAAAAAATAGAAATCAACCAGACCCAAACGCGACCCACAGCAAAAAAGTATAAGTTAATCCAACCAGCAGCAAAAAATAGAAGTCAACCGGACCCAAACCCGACCCACAGCAAAAAGTAGAAGTAACACGACCCGCAGTGAAAAAATTAGCCCTGACCGCGCATCAGATTGGAGTTTCCAAATTTCTAAAATCGCCCCCCCCTTGAGGACTCTCCAGATCCGCCCTTGACTCTAACTTCTTATAAAGATTAAAAAAGACCTTTAATCATGCTGGAAACTTGTATAGGCACAGGGGATCACTGCATTAGACCTAAAATTATCTCAGTCAAAGTCTTGTAGATGAAATTTTGGAGGAAAGTCTATATAAATAATTATTGTAATATAATTATAATATTAAATTAATAATATAATTATAATAATTATATAAAATAATTATAATATTCATTAATAGCGTAATTTCCTGCCTATTATCCGCGGCTCAAACAATCATGTTTCGACCCAGAAATTTTATTTCATTATTTAAGTTAAATATTTATCGCGATTTAATAAGTTACGTTATATGAAACAAGAGTTCTGGGTCTCAACCTAATTGTTTGATCCGCAGATTATAGGCCGGAAATTACGGTAATTCAGGTTTTTTACCCCAGAGTGTGTCGAATATATTAGGTAAAGCAGGTCATGGTAATATACACTAAATTTTATCAAGATGATAAAAATTATACTATCATGATGCGACTGTAATAATAAAGATAGGTGCTTATATGTCCCTGTGTGTGTTTACGCGCGCGCGCGCTGAGCTCTGAAAAAACAATGCAGCCTGCACCCGTAAGATTTGACAGGACCTGTATGCCTGAACTCATGCATATGGAAGACAATTTCTGGAATTTTTCAATTAATTTTTTATGCGAAGTTTTTCGCATTTTGCGGCAATTTTTTGAAAATAAGTAAAAAAGAATCCGATTTCAATATTTTACCCAGTAAACTTTCTCTTCTTTTCAATAAAGTGTTTTCGAGATTCTTACAGCGATTTTTCAATTTTTAACAATTTTTTAATGTTATCTTTAGAGAGGGTTTTTTCGCATTTCGCGGTGATTTTTTTTTTTTTTTTTTGACATTCCTAAAACGAATCTGGTTTAAATCTTTTACCCAATTAGTTAATTTCGTTCCCTGTGGTTTGATAATCTTTTCCGAATTTTTAATGCACTTTCTAGCAGGAGTTTTCCTGCTTTGAGGCGATTTTTTGACATTTTTGGAAACAGAAAAGCTCTCTGGTAATTTTTGCAATTGCCGTGATTAGATTCTAATTGGAATAATGTCAAACCAGATCTTATAAGAAAGCTGAAAATTTAATTTTGCTCGAAATAAAAAACGGAATAATTCAAGATTCGCTTGTTTCGAGACAGAAGAGGTCGTAGCTTGCTCGGGAGTACGTTGCCGAAGGCAGTCCCCCCCCCCCCCCAATCCTAGATTTGTTTAATTCTATGTTCATTAAAAAAAAAAAAAAAAAAAAAAAAAAAACCACTTCTCTAGTAATGAAGTTTTCTTTCAGGGACAGGGTTTTAAATAACGCGCGGGATCGCGCGATTTGTGCACAGAAAAGGAAAGGCTCTCATAATAAAAAATGTCCCTCTTCAAATTCTTTCACAGACCTGTGATTCTTCAGTAAGTATTTAAAAAAAAATGGGTCTGCGATTTTTATTTCTTTTATGGAATTTCTGAAAATCAATTCGTGAATCAGTCCCGGAAAAAATTGAGAATTTCTTCAAACGATCGTGGAAAAATATCGAGAATTTCAATAAAAGAGTGCAGAAAGTAATCGCCAATTTCGTTTAAAGATTGTGCAAAAAAATTACGAATTTCGATAAAGGATTGACGAATTTTTTTTTTTCATTTCGTCAAAATGTTGCGGAAAAGAGTAGATAATTTTGTTATTTGGTACGGAAAGATATCGAGAATCTTTCCGAACGGTCGCGCAATACTATCCCGAATTTCGACAAATGATCTCCCTGTAAAATTATCAGTTTCGTCAATCGGTCGCAACAGAAAATAAATTTCGTCAAATGATCACGGTAAAAACGAGAATTTCGTCAACGGATCGCAGAAAGAAAGCGCGAATTTCGTCAAAAGATTACTGAAAGAAAAAGCGAATTTCATCAAAAGATCGTGGAAAGAAAACGCGAATTTCATCGAAGGATCGCGTGCTAAAGAAATGCCAATTCTGTCAAAATATTGCGGTAAAAAATGCTAATTTCGTCAAAGGATAGCAGTAAAAAAACAAGAATTTTCTCAAAGGTAAGTGGCCAAAAGTGCGGATTTCGACAAAAAATCACGAGAAAGACGTGAATTTCATCACACGATTTTGGGGGGAAATTGTAAATATCATGAAATGATCACAGAATAGAATCGCGAATTTGTCAAAATTTACTGCACTGGGCTAAAAGGTTGAAACGGGGTTCCTTTTCCTACTTTAAAAAAAACTCCGTGAAACGAGAAAAAACTCTAAAAATCGTATACAAATTTTCAGAGGAAAAAAATTACTATATTGACTTGAAAGACTGGAACATATTCCTTTCAAGAATGTCAAAAAATGGCCACGAAACACTAAATTCAACCAATCAACCAACCTGCAGATTAATTTGAATTTTCTGTGCTATTATTTTTCATTTACAAAGGAGGCAGGGTATGTCCCCCCCCCCTTTTACCTCGGCTAATCGAAATTAGGAATTATTGTTTCACATTTGCATCCCCTTTCAAATTTTTTTTTGCTTCTTTCTTGACTTTAAATTACCAAAGCAAAGAGACAAATAGTTTCTATCCTCAACAAGAACTTGCGTTAATTTCTCATGAAATTGCAGAAACATGCAATAGAAAGAACAATGTTAAAAACAGCTCCCACAGACAAAAGACGTCAAAGTGGGATTATAAAGCCACCTTTTTGAATTACTATGACTAATACAGATTCTTGCAAATATTCTAGTTTTAAAAAAGATAAACGACATAATTTTCTTAAAAAAAAAAAAAAAAAAAAGAGAGAATGTGGGTTTCTTTTTTTATCACATTTCAAAACTTAGCCGTTTAGTTTTCTGTAATAAACTAATTGAACTCTGCTTTCACTTCTTCTTCTTTTTTCTTTTGTAGATTTCGATTTTTTTAAATAATAGTGCTCGAGTCTGCGGAAACGGGGCGGTGCCCGGGCACCCAGGGCACCCCCCCCTGGTTACGCCTATGATATGTCTTTGTTTATATACATAGTGTTGTTTTTTTATAAGTTGAGAACACTAGATGTTGTTACCAAAAGATTGTCTGATTGAATTGTGTCAGCAGAACTGCCAACTCAGTTACATTAAGGGGTAGCGCATTCGTAATACAAGGCAAAGATTTTGCGATCAACTAAGAGCGTGGTCGTTTTTTCATTAATTTGGGAAAATTAGAACTCCATATTTTCTCACCCAATCATTATTATTTTGCTAAAAAACATAAGTATGTTAAATTGGTTTAAAAATAATATTGTTTTAAAATGGGCGGCATTTACAATTAAATTGAATTTTATGCTTATTTATATATCAGTTAAACTTTTTTAAAATTAAAACATCCTAACGGTTCGTACGGGTCCTTGAATTTCATGACTAAGAAATTCTTCCGTACCAGTATTTTTTTATGGAAAATCTTTCCTGAAATAAGGCGAAATTTCGTCCATTTAAACTAGATTTATTTTTCTATAAAATAATTCTGATATAAGGCCTTGAAAATAACGGTACCCGTACGAACCATGATCCTTTAATAAAGAATTTTTTAATAAAAATACAGATTCATACATACATTTATATTTAAAAATAATTACTCGAATATAAAAATTGTTATATTTATTATTTAATAAACGAATGAATAAACACAAAATATCTTTATATTTTGTTGTATTCTAATCTTATTTTCGTTGATATGTCAAATAAAATCACAAATAGCTTGAAACAATACTTTTTGCCTTACTAGATTTTAAAATGTCTATGCTATCTTAATGTACAATAAAAGATAAAGCTGTCTTGTCAAAATATATTTCAAATATTTTGTATGATATCAAATAATACACTGAGAGAATATCCAGATATCGCAGAAGTAATATTTTTCTGTCAATTTTGATTGATGAAAAAAGAAATAGATGATATATTTTTATTGCACAGAGAATGTTTTTGGGAACAAAACTCAAATGATAAAACATACAAGTTTTAGATTATAACAGGAGATAAAAAAAACAGAAAAAAATTAAATATTACGACTATCTATATTTAACATAGAAAAACGTATTGCATAAACAGAAGACTTATTGAATTTTCTATTTTTTTTCTCTGTGTTCTTACCCGTGTTACGTTTTAGCAATAAAAGTTACTTGCTGGGAATTCTAAAATGATTTAACTAATTTTAAAATTAAATAATTCGGAATGGTGACAGCTATTAACCCTCCGTCTACCAGACGGGTCCAATGGACCCGATGGGTACATTCGAAATATTTATTCTAACCAGAAATTTCTTTAAAATAAACTAAATATGTAAACCAGACAATAATGAGTTAAGTAAATAAGTTCAATAGTTTTAAATAAGAATTCTGATGTGTAATATTTTTATAAAACTTGAGTAAAATTTTCGGTAGTTCTAGGGTTAAAACAATTCTTACAGGATGGACATGTGAGATGCCACGAGTTTTACTTTTTACTACGATTCCCGATTTAAGCGCGACAGATGGAGTTCGAAGAAATATGCTCAATCGAGGCAAAAAACGAAATAATCCAGAATTGATGGGAAGATAGGAGTTTAAATATAGGAATTTGGTCACCAAGAACAGTATTGCTTTGGCAAATATTACTAGCTCCATATATTTAACCTCTTTCCATGGAATTGAATTCGGTATTGACCTTGATTGAGTAAATATTGCTTGCAGCCTTATCTGTAGCTTACATTAATGAACGAAAACAGGGTTTCATAGTTATATATATATATATATATATATATATATATATAGGCAATATTTGTATTTAATTTACCCCTGCAATATTTTTATAATAGCTGTCACCATTTCCAAGTTATTAGAATTAAAAAAAACTGTCAGTCCATTTTAGGCCACCGAGTATTACGGCCTCATGTAAATGTGTCACGCAAATTATATTCTACTAATGCACAATCTGCGGCAATGATGCACGATGTCGATATTTGTTACTGATTTTACCGATCCTATGACCAATAATAGTTTACCCTCTTAGAAAATTAATAGAAGTAGTTTTCCATTGTTGTTTAAAGGGGTTTTTTTTTTGTCTTAGAATCAGAAATTCGATATTACAAAGATGTAGTTTAATGATAGTGTAAAATCCTTTCTGAAAAAAAAAAAAATTCTATTTTTTAAGCAATTAGCTTAATCCCTTAATTCCCTCTTCCGTGATATTCACGGGCTGTGTCTTTTATTCAGATTGTTTGATTCCCACCAGTTTTATAAAATAGTGTAATTAATCTTATAATGGTTTCATTTTACCTCTCATTAAGTACTGCGAATATTCCTTTTTCAAAAAGTGGTGATAATAAGCAATTTGAATAGTTAAACTGCAATTTAATGCTACCGTTAACCACTTCGGGACGGGAGCCTTTTTACGAATTTTTTAATCTTTTGTCACCGTTTTTTTAAAAACAGAAATTTGTGTCTTATTGAATCGAGAAAATGCGCGGATTAAATAAGGCAAATTTTACAGTAAAATTTTACTGGTGAGGAAAAACAAGGATTCTGAGCGCTTCATGCGGCACGTATACGTATCGCTCGTCCCCAAGGGGCTAAAAGGTTAACGGAATATGATTTTAGAATTACTTAAGGGGAAAATGTTATGTTACGTCCATTAAATAAACTTGTGACATTTACTGATTTAATTTAATACATATAAAATAGGTATCACAGTGTGGTTAGGTTAAAAACGACAAGTTTGAAATTCATGCTAAGTGGTTTCGACTAATAATACTAATTCTTTTTTTAATTTTCTAATTGGAATTCATTCTTTTAGGAAAAAGTTCGTAGTGTGATTTTAGAATATTTTCATCGTAAATAACATTCGGGATTCCACAGTGGAGTTATGAACAAAGAGAAGAAGACTTACTCTTATAATATATTGTCTGCCAGTTACCAGTGATGTAACTAAGGAGGTCGTCACGATAACACCTTTTTTATCGAATCAATATTCCCTTATTATCACCGGGCCAAACATCCAAAAATAAACATAAATAGGTAATTTCGTCTTATTTAACACGTTCACGCCGGCCTGCATCACCGGTGGGTCACGTTCGACTGTCCGGTTAGGTGGCGTGCATCACAGGTGGGTCACGGTGTTCTGTCCCATTAGGCGGCGCGCATCATCGGTGGGTCATACTCGACTGTTCCATAGAAAGCGTGTACTACAGGTGGGTCACACTCGACTATGCTACAGACGGCGTGCACTACAGGTGGAACATATTTGAATACTCGAAAATTCAGTAGTAAAAACACTTCATTATTAAAAACTTAATACATTCACGACGGGAAATGAGAATTCTCGCTTTAACCAATTGATTGGGGCGGTGGGATAAAATATATCCCACCTGATTTAAACAAGATTCTCACCAGAAAATTTGAACTAAATTTTATATTTTTAACTTTGGAGAAAAATAGTTGACAAATTGCTTTTCCTTATTTAAAAATAAAAATTTTCGATTATTCGGGTGAGAATTCAATATTTGGAGACATTTTTGCTTGCCAGGGGTTAATTCAAAAAATTTCATTGACTAAGGGCGTGGCTTCTACCTTGCAGAAATGCATTTATATCATGTTGTCCATATTTCTTTAGATTGTAAGACATTTTATTAGGTCTCCAAGAAAATTCTGTCGTTTAAAGTTCTTTCACGCCTACATTTTTAAAATTCTGATTTCTTCATTAGCACCAGTTTTTTTTGAAATGGTAAAATTCCCAATGTTTTCACATTTGACATTAAGATGAAAACAAATGGAATTTTACTATTTCAAAAAGGTGGTGACAATGAATAAATCAACATTTTAAAAAAGTAGGCGTGAAAGAACATAAAAAAGACAGAATTTTCTTGGAGACCTACTACATTAAATTCGTACATATGCAGTCAATAAAATCATGTCTCCAAGTAATTTGCTTACTCCTTAAATGAACATTCAGGCATTCCCAATCAACCCTGATTGTTATATTCGAGTTCAATTCAATAAATATGAAAAGGGAGGTCATTACATACAGTCTCTAAATAAGCGACAGTACCGCGCGGCCAGATGAAGCGAAACATGAATTCGAGCGCCGTCTCACAGTGAAAAACGTAAATATCGGCGCAGGCGTGAACGTGTAAAGAATACAGTGCTCAGCAAAATTTTAGACAATGATCAGTTATGCTTCTGTGCTGAAAAGTATGTAACGAATTGTTGTAATTCAACTGTCATATATTACTGGAGATTTATCTTTCATACACAAACAATAAATATCAATTTATACACTTTACATTATATATAATGACAAAAAAACATATTTAACATTGTTGCAAAAGTATATCCAATCTGTCTGTTAACAGAAAAATATCCATAAATTAAAATCGAACTGCCGTACATTGTCTGCTATTAATGCAAAAATGTGACTTTCCATCGAAGAAACTAAATCCTGCATCACTTGGGGGTCTATTTCGAACCAAACACGTTCAACATCTGATCGAAGTTCATTTACAGAGGGGTATTGTTAAAAAATTGCATAAACCGTATAAGATATGATGCCACAAACGTTTTCGATTGGGTTCAGATCAGGGCTACACACGGGCCAGTCGAAAATAGTAATATTTTGAGAGTTAAACCAATTTTTTGATTTGTATGCAACATGAATAGACGCATTATCTTGCTCAAATACATACTTTGAAAGAGGTAAAAGTTCACCAAATGGTTGTAAATTGTTTTCTAATGTATGTATGTAGTCTTACGCAGCTTGGCGACCATTGAGAAAATCCAGAGATACTTGAGAATTAAAACAAAGTGAGGCCCAAATCATCAACCCTTTCGAGGACAAAGGACACCTAATTTAAATTCCAAAAGTGACAAGAATATTTAATTAAAATTTTCCTTTTATAATATACGTGAAAATAAGTAATTTCTTATTTTCTAATAACTTCGTTTATAAATTCTGGTATCAGTCCATTATTTCATCAGTTTATAAAAAGAATTACTTCGTGACAGGAAAGGGGTCAATTTGTTGTGAGATTTCAAGGCTGGCTGTTTTATCATTTTCATGTAAACTAATGTACATCTTTCTTTAATGCATCTACGAAATTATCCGTTGACACAGAAAGCTCTGACTCACTTTTAATGCGATTAGCAGTCATCATTTGTCTAGATGCCATATTTATGTATCCTTCTATAATCTCGTTTTCTGGCCACACGAGTCCTTCCAGATCTATGTTTTGCTTTGAAAGAGTCACCCTTAGACAGTACTTAATAGACAGACTTCTTTGGCCGATTCGAAGTAGTTGAAAATTCTGCAACAGTCTTCCCTTTCGATTTCAGCTTCCATGCTTTAATTACTTCATCTGACTGAAAATTTCTTGCTCGCGGCATCTTCACTAACCGATGCTATCGCGAGGTGCACTTAAATACTTTATGCATGTGACGTCATAATTTTGAAATATGCGTTTTTCCGTGAACAATTGCCAAAGAATCACAAAAGTGTCTAAAAACTTTTGCAATATGCAAATGTCACTTTTTTCAGTTAAATTAAATAATATCGTACATTAAAACCGTTATTTCTGTCCTAAAACGTTTAAAATATATTTAAATATAAGTGCAGTCATTTGTATAAACCAAGTGTTCGTATTTTTTATTTAAAGGTTAAAAATCACCAGTGTCTAAACTTTTGCTGAGGACTGTATTATTCATGCGACGTTTCTCTCCCAAATAGCCTAAAATTTTCTATTTGTTATTACTGGTTGCAGTTTGCCCAAGCAATATATTATTTTTCACTTATACTAACAGGAGGTTGCTTAGGTTATCACAATACGGCGAAAACGAAAGACCTGACTACCGCCAAAGTAAAATTTCACAGGTAAAAATAGTTATCTATTTTTCCCGTTATTCATGGCTGAAATTTTTATTTCCATTAAGGCGTTTAAAAAAGTAGACAATTTATATTTAATTTTACAGTTAGAAGTTTGCCTCAGCGGTAATCAACCCCGGATAAAGCGTTTACACATAGCTCCCAACATCTTACGCTTTTTTGTACCTCAAAAATTTTATAGTAAATTTTGCCTTTTTAAATCGCCGTAATCTGTCCATTAGATAAGGTAAAAATTTCTTTTAAATTTTTGTGGTCTGAAAAAGCGGAAGGGTTGGCAGCTATGGTTTACAGTTAAAGCATCACTATTTTAACACTCTACTTCCCAGGGTAGAATACGTTTTAGAAATACCGTAATTCAGAGAATCTGAAGTTACGCCAGAAAATTGCAATAACATTTTTCACTTCATTTGTACCAATGTAACAATGCAGTGGTATTGAGTTCCTACAGTAGTCGTAATGCTTCTGTTTATCTCAGTCGTAGGTGATTAGTCGAATTTAGTGAATGCTAGGATGTTAACCCTTACCGGCGCGGAGTAATTCTGTTTATAAACTCATGAAATAATGGACTTACACCGTAATTTATAAAAGAATTTATTAGAAAATATGAAGTTGTTTATTTTCATGCACATTATAATAGGAAAATTTTAGTTATATATTCTTGGTGCATTTTGTCAGTTTTGGAATTAAAATTAGGTGTCCTTTTTTAAGGACACCGCGCCGGAAAGGGTTAAGGAAAAAAAAAGCATCATTTCATTTAATGGCGAAAATTCAGTTATTAAATAAAACTAATATTGCTATTTTGTATTACAGGTATGAATTTTTACACTGGCCTCCAAAAGTTAAGGTACAGGGACTGGATGCTTTCGGTTGCTCACGTTTTGTCGAATATCTACAAAAATTTTTGGCGAATTGTTCTTGAACTTCTGGGATGAAAAGAACATGTTTGATTTTATATTTCCGGTAAAGATTTAGTCGGGGGTACAATTAGGGGGCTAATAATAAATTTAATAATAAAATAATATTTGCGATCCCCTATGTAACAGGAAAGGTTCGAAATGGTTTGACACTGTGGTAAATAACTATTTGGGTCCTGTTCAACGTTTGTATGCATTTGTGTAAGCATAGCACTCATATTCGTGAAGATGTTAACGTTTTTCTGAAAAAGTCAAAAGGTTTTTGTTTATACCATACAGAGTTTTTAACCAAATTTAACACAACTTTCCAGAAACCTGACAAAAAGTAGTAGAAACATTATACTGCAATTAAAACATGAATAGATTGGATATTTGATGAGATATGGGCCTTTTTATGAGATAATTTTTAACTGCGCATGCGCGGAAGATTTTAAAATTTTTATTTCATAATTTGGTAGTCAGTATTTTGGGGCAACTTAAAAAAAAAAGTCCAATCAAATATTATGAAAACCTAGAAAGATATAGCGAGCTGATTGAAAAGTTGTGGAAAATCCGTTATAATAAAGCTATTTTTAGGAAGCAACTCACTATATCGACCCTATATTTGTGAATTTTCGCGATATTTGACTGGACATTTTATATAAGTTGACCTAAATAGCTTACTACCAAATTATGAAATAAATATTTTGAAATCTTCCGCGCATGCGCAGTTAAAAATTATCTCATAAAAATACCCATATATCATCAAATATTCAATATATGCATGTTTTAATTGCAGTATAATGTTTCTACTACTCTTTGTCAGGCTTTTGGAAAGTTGCGTTTAATTTGGTTGAAAACTCTGTATGCTATAAACAAAAAACATTTTGAATTTTTCACAAAAACGTTAACATCTTCACGAATATGAGTGCTATGCTTACACAAATGCATACAAACATTGAACAGGACCCAATTAGTCATTTACCACAGTGACAAACCATTTCCAGCCTTTCCTGTCACATAGGTGATTGCAAATATTATTTTATTATTAAATTTATTATTAGCCACCTAATTGTACCCCCGACTAAATCTTCCCCGATAAATATAAAATCAAACATGTTCTTTTCATCCCAGAAGTTCGAGAACAATTCGCCAATAATTTTTGTAGATATTCGACAAAACGTGTGCAATCGAAAGCATTCATTCCCTGTACCTTAACCTTTGGAGGCCAGTGTAATTTCCGTATTAAAAAATCCACTAAATTGGTATCACTGATGGTAGCATACATGCTACAATGGGCATTACAGGGTTAAGCATATGGTCAGTTCCTTTTTATTCATAGATTCACGGATTTAACAAAATATTCAAGAAAAGTTTAACCCTTTAACGGTCGCATTAAATTACGGTTTAAATATTCAAATTGCTTTTTGACACCACTTTTTTGAAATAGATATTTTTTACAATATTTAATGACAGGTAAAACGATACCATGAAAAAACCAATTACACTATTTTATAAAACTGGTGA
Source organism: Maratus speciosus (assembly GCA_963932465.1). NCBI lineage: Eukaryota > Metazoa > Arthropoda > Arachnida > Araneae > Salticidae > Maratus > Maratus speciosus. The sequence goes on along the minus strand of OZ010794.1, from coordinate 237,022,955 downwards.
TAATCAAACAATCTGAATAAATGACACAGCCAGTGACTATCAAGGGAGTGAGAATTAAGGGGTTAAAAAGACTAGTTTTCTTTGAAATTAGTTTTATTTAAAAAACGGACAGAGTGGGATTTCTGTGGCAGAGAAAGCGGCCAGTGATATCTTTTGTCTGTCTTCGACGACTATTATAGCTGTTTATAATAAAATTGTACTTTCTACATTTAAACATTAGTCGTTTAGTTGTAGAAATTTCGTATGTACTGAAGTTTCATAAGTAAAATCACATTAGTAATTATAAAGTATTCACTTTATATATTTCTAAAAATTATTTATAATTCTGTATTGGTTTTAACTATATTAAGGCTAATGAAAGGCAGTTACAATTATTCGAAACACTATTTCACATGCCTTTTAAATTTCCCTATCGGACCGTTTTTTAAGTACTAGTTTTTGAAAGAAAAACTTTGTTTTTAGATTTATTTTACAAATTTGAGAAGCCCTCCTCAAAACAAATTTGAGTTGCAAATGTTGTAAAAACGAATCGAAGAAAATGTTAGTTAGAAATAATGGTATTCAAAAATGGGTTAGTGGCAGTTGATTATTTCCCTGTTATCGATAGGTGTTATAATTTTTTAATTAAATAAATTATTTTTTATTTATAATTTTCAGTTTTATAAAAAATCTATTAAATCTAACCATTCCAAAATTAGGTTCTTGAAGCCACTGTAGAAATTACTAGCTTTAAATATATGGTGAACTCTAGAACTGTATTATTCTTCTGACTTGTTATTGAATATGTCAAGGCAAATTAAATGTAGTTACATTTATTTAAAATGCTGTTTCACTATTATCCATATTTATTATAATTTACTAATAAACTAACATATTTTGAATGGACAATTTTAATTTATTTTCTTTTATTTAGATTTTATAAAGTTTTAGTGTGCCAAAATTTTCTAAACAAAATCAATTAAAAAATTAAAAAAATATTTTCTCTTACTATATTGCGAACTCTGAAAATGATATATATTTCTTGATTGGTAACAATTCCAAATAAAAGTAGTTGCAATTTATTGTTATACTGTGGTGCTCCGCTCCGTACGAGCTACGCTCTTCAACCCTCGCCCCGTTGAAACCCTGAAGACTCTATAATCATGCTAATTTGATTGGCTTTAAAAGAATAACCTACGTTTGAATATAATTAAAAAAGTGGTGATTTCCGTGTAAATGGGTTTAAATTCACTTCCTTTTGATTGGAGATTTTTAAGACCGAATCAGCTGCTGTTAACCCATTTCCCTGCTGGTGTTACGTTCACGCAACGGTCAAAATAAGCTCTCATATTTAAGTTATTTATATACCCACCGCTATTTTTGAATTAAAAAATTGGCCTTACTTTAAAGACATAAAAAAATGCTGTTGCTTAAAAATGGAAATATTATTTGCGCTGTCTTAGAATTGACAACTTTATTTATAAAGATCATCTCAAAATATGAAATAAATGTCTGGTGTAAACATATTTTTTAATTTAAACTTCTTGGCAATATTATCATTCAACCATTTTAAATTTGACGCATTTTCTCCGGTTTACTGCTTTTAATGCAACTTTATAAATTTATTACTTTAAATTTTCTTTCTTTCTTTAATATTGTCGTGAAAATACTATTATTGTTAGAAAGGAAATATTATTATTTGCGGTGTTTTGGAATTGACAACAATAGTTAAAAAGATCTTCTCAAAATATGAAGTAAGTGTCTCGTATAAATACATTTTTAAATTAAAAATTTTGGGGTATATTATTATTTGGCGAATTTAAATAGGATAAATGCCTCTTGTTTACTTGTTTTAACATTATTAATAAATTTATTATTTTAAAGTTTTCATTCCCTTTCAGCATTCACGTGTAGTAAAATTTTTATGACGTCTTTTCATTACTTTCCTGCTATAAATACTTATTCATGTCATTCTAATTGTAAAGTTTTTTTTCTGATTTTGGTCACGTATGATTAGTCACGTAAACATAAATTTTTAATTGAAAGAAAATATTATTATTATTTGGGTTGTTTTTACGATTGGCAACAATTTAAAATAATACGTTTCTTTTTAATATGAAATAAAATATTTCGTGAAAAAGTTCAAATTTGAATAAATAACTGAGAAATTCCTCCAAAAAATAAGTCAAACATAAAAAATAAATTCATTCTCTACACTACGAATTAGTAATGCATATCCTAAAATTTAAATATATAAAATGATAAAATTGCTATGTACATTTTGTTTTCTGCTTTAAAACTTTTGCAATAGAACGATTTTGACCAAATTCGACATTAAGAATCTGTTACATTAATTCTTCGATTTAAAAACTCTCTGCTTCAGCGTGTTTACCTTACATTTATCTGTAATACTACCAATTTTGATGTATCCGTATGCAGTAGTTTTCTTAATATTAACACGTTGACTCCCACGCTACGAGTATGCTCCTAGCTTTAATATTAATGGCTTTAATTTATAACTTTCTCGCCATTCCTTTAAAAAAAAAAAAAAAAAATGCCTTATTTATTGGCAGAAATTTCGATGTATTAGTAAAGCGAAATTTACCTTTCAGACTTTGTGGTGGCAAACGACTTTCAAGAAGAAATTTGAAAATTCTTACTTTATGCGGCAGTGAACGTGTTAACAAGAAAAGACCTCTGGTCACAAAATACACATTTACAGCGGCGGCGGTAAAAGCCTTCGTTAATTTTTTTTTTTAGAGTAGAGAGATTATCTCATTGTTACTTATTAAAATTTTAACTTTCTAGTGAATGTTTATTTCTTTTCAATTTTTTAGATATCTAATTCAAAACATTTTCTAAACGAAATCAATTCAGAAAAAAATTAAAAGTTTCATTTAAACATATTTTCTAAATTTTATAATAGTTGTAAGAGCTTTTATATTGTAAAATAAAACCAATTCCCTAAGAAATTGTAAAATATTTTGTAAAATATATTTTAGGAAATATATCATTTCTGAAGAAAATCTATGACACATTTTGTAAAGGAAGAAGGAAATATAATGCAAAATTTTAATATTTTTCCTGAAGAGAAGGCTTAAGAATTTTTTGAAAATCTTTTCTATTTCGCAAGAAAGTTAGAGATAAAAGTTTCCCTACTTTGTTTATAATTTAAAGTTTTCTGTTTAAGCCTTTAAAGTAATACAAAGTATATTAAAAATATTAAAATCGGATATTCATGTAACACTTCACATAAGGCTTCATGATGTATGTATAAATATGCATAAATGAAGGAAAATAAGTTAGCTGGAAAAATTTTATTTAAAACTTATATTTCAAATTACCGAATGTATTTAATTAAAAAGTATTTCGAAGAAGCTTTAGTTTAATTATATAATCAAGAGAATGTCCATTCCATACACCAATTAGTTGAAATCTAAAAAATAAATCAAAAAATGTAATAAGCTATAAAGTTCATCAAAATGTTATAAATTTATCTAAATGGAGTAAATTATTTGCTAGCGTTTTTCATATCGTTGTTAATAATACAGTTATGAATAAAGAGGCTGAGACCTGTAGCGTAGAGACTAACAGCTACTACTGTATAGCCCAGGCAATAGGGAATTTTACCTAGCAAAATTAATGATAGTACTGAAAATTGACTTTCTAGATGTTTTTTGGGTCGCTGAATAACGAATTTGTAACTTCCCACCAAAAATTTCCCCGGCAACCCACCGAAATTTTGGTATAAATCCCCCAAAAAAGGTTTTTATTAAAAAAATCAATTTTTTTATTGTTTTAGGGGGGAAATATCTAGAAATTCAGAAAGTAGACAAAATTTGCAATAAATTAGATATATGACATTATGACTTAGGATGAAGAGGAAGGGGGGGGATCTGCCTCGGAGCATGCGCGAGATGCTGCATGAACTAAGTTGCGCAATTCCACTTAACCACTCACACGTTTACATTCGCCCTCCCATCTCCCCTCCGAACTTTCCTTATAAGGTTTACTTTAAGTTTTTTGGGTCGCTGAATCCGAATTTTTAACTTACCCCCAGAATTCCCCCCCCCCGAAAACCCCCGCAAATAGTTGTTTTTAACTTAAATTTCTTATTGTTTTAGGGAAAAAGCATTACAAAATTCAGAAACTAGACAAAATTTGCAACAAATAGGATATATGACATTATGACGTAGGATAAACGGGGAGAGAGGGGGCTGCCTCGGAACATTCCCCGCGCGCTTTTCTCAAAAACCAAATTTTTTCAAAAAATCAATTTTTTGGGGGGTCGCCGGGTGAAGTTTTGGTGGGATATCGACTCACTTTATGTTTTTTGGGTCGCTGAATCCGAATTTGTAACTTACCACCAAAATTTCACCCGGCAACCCCCCCCAAAAAATTGGTTTTTGAGAAAAGCGCGCGGGGAATGTTCCGAGGCAGCCCCCTCTCTCCCCATTTATCCTACGCCGTAATGTCATATATCCTATTTGTTGCAAATTTTGCCTAGTTTCTAAATTTTGCAATGCTTTTCCCCTAAAACAATAAGAAATTTAAGTTAAAAACAACTATTTGCGGGGGGTTTTCGGGGGGGGGAGGGGTGAATTTTGGGGGTAAGTCAAAAATTCGGATTCAGCGACACAAAAAACTTAAAGTAAACCTTATAGAGAAAGTTCGGAGGGAAGATAAGAGGGCTAATGTAAACGTGTGAGTTGTTAAGTGGAATTGCGCAACTTAATCCACGCAGCACTGGGGCGCATGTTCCGAGGCAGATCCCCCTTCCCCTTCATCCTAAGTCATAATGTCATATATCTAATTTGTTGCAAATTTTGTCTACTTTCTAAATTTCTAGCTACTTTTACCCTAAAACAATAAAAAAATGTTTTTTTTTGTAAAAACCTTTTTGGGGGGCTTTTTACCAAAATTAAGGGGGGGTTGCCGGGGGAAATTTTGGTGGGACGTTACAAATTCGGATTCAGCGACCCAAAAAACATCTAGAAAGCCGATTTCTAGTACAACCATTAATTTTGCTAGGTAGAGTCCCTATACGGTCTCTATTGCCTGGATTAGTAGTAATTTACAGTGTTGCTAGTTGTCTATTTTTTTTTTTAATTCAAACTTCTTGATTGATACCTCTTTTTTGAGAGATAAAATTTCCATTGTTTTCGCTTTAATTATCGTGTCATTACGTATGGCGAATTTTACCATTTCAAAAATGCGTTGCCAATCAAGAAATCTGAATAAAAAAAAAAGTAGCCCGCTGGCAATACTGGTAATTGAGGAAATTGTCACAAGATGACGGCTGATTATTTACATCGTATCAACAGTTTCTGATTACCGCTGAATCAAACTTCCATCAGTAAATCTTGAATGGTAAATTTGTACCTATTTTGAGGCTTTATTCATGTAAAAATTCTCTCACGAATATGGTAAAAATTTCTATTAGTTTTTTTTTTTTTTCTGTTGGAAGTTGGTCGCAGGTATAATCTCTTTTACAGACACAGACAGGAGGTTGTTTAGGTTCTCACAATAAGGGGGAAATGCAGGGCCTGACTACTGCCGAAGTAGAATTCCAACAGTAAAAATAAATATCTGTTTCGGCCATAATTATGACTGTAATTGTGCATAAATAAGAAGGAAACCTGTATTCAAATATACTGGTGGAGATTGCCACGGCAGTAATAAGACACTGAGAAAGTGTTTCAGGGGTTGCATTCTATAGGAGAAATTTTATTGTTCCTACCACTATTTTGAAAATAATATCATCATGGTACCTTTCTACATCATATTTTAAATAAAATTATCATGAAGATTACTGAAGAATGTTCTGATAGAAACAATAAATTTGCTGTATACAATGCGACCGTTGTTTACAATTGAAGCTTCAGTTTCGTGAAGATATGCCGATTCATCTGTATTCATAGTTTCAGGCAGGGGTGTCAAACTGTGGCCCGCCGGATACCACTAAAATTTTAAAGAAATAGTCGACAAGTTGAATCATAGCAATTCAGCGATTAGATAAGGCAAAGATAATTGTAAAATTTTAGTGGTATCCGGCGGGCTACAGTTTGACACCCCTGGTTTCAGGTTATCAAGTAAGAAGACATCAGTTAGCAAGGATGGAATCCTGCGGGAAAAACCACTTATTTTGCAACAAGAAATTTTGTAAAAAGCTTTCTGTGACTGTTTAATTGTGAATACATAAAAAATATCTTAAGTACGAGAGCTTGACTATACATTTAATTTTTCTGTATAAAAAATGCCTTATTAAAAAGAAGAATATATTCTCATTTATTATAAACATCCTGGTAAATTTCAAAATTATTCAAGTTCTGCAAAATTTTACAAATTTACATAAATTCGATAAATTACCGAAATAAATAGCATTTTTTCTATCATTGTCAGTAAGTTGACATCAGTTAGTAAGTATTGAAAAAATGTACTTATTTTAGGAAAAAAAGTATTTCTAATAAACTTTAAATGATTGTTGTAGTGTTATGGTGCGTTTATTTTTAATTATTAGGTACTTAAATAGCCCTATTATGCCTTGATTTTATGTTAAGTAAAAGCAGTGTAAGTATCAGTTTGGCCATCTTTATCCAATATCAAAGAGTCATAGTAAACATTAGAAAATACGCTTATTTATTATGCTTCCGTGTGCATTTCAAAATTATTCATATTAATTTTGTATTTAATATCCGATATTAAAACCCAATATATTGTAGCAAATACATTAGTAAACAAATCGCTGTTTAATCATCTGAGTAATATAATTGACTTTCACCAAAACTGCATTCGTTAAAGATAATATTAAATCCCAATTCTTCATTACTGAGTTGTGATTACTTTAGAAGATATATTAAACAAATGCTTCGGGGTATTTGAATGAATTTAAATATGTAAATGGATCAAAGCTGTTCTCTATAAATCAGCGGACGAATTCAATATAAATTTTGTAGATAACAGTAGTTTATTTTCATTTATTGTCACATAAGACAAAAATGAATACAAGGTTAATCAAACTAAGCAAAAATTTGCTAAAAGTGATAACAATTATACTTAAAAGGCAAATGAATACCTTATTCAGATCGACATATATTTCATCGTTCAAATGGTGACATTCTCAGGGTCTTTGTTGATACTGTTTCTTTTCGGATAGCAAAACCCTTCTCGCTATTGCGCAAGCATCAGGTCTGCTTTGATTTTATCAAAATTAGAGTGAGCGGAGTTTATTTAGCTGAATTTTTTTAAGAATGCCTTTTTGAGGAAATAATATCAATTTATGTAAAAATGTTTTTATGTTTTAGTTATGTTAATATTTATATATACATATATATTTAAAAAAAAAGCGGAAATGCTTAAGGATTAAAAAAAGTTATGCAATATTTTTGCTTTTTCTGAAACAAAATTAATTTTTAATTTTTAAATTGATCGTTCCTTTTAAAACAGGAAGAGATATATTTAGAGACGGGGTTGTTTTCTCTTTGACATAAAAACCGTGTACAGTTTGTCTAATAACGCTGGAATCGAATTCATGTACACCTGTTTTTGGAAAGACATTCTTTTAACTCTTTTTTTAGGTGAACAAAAAATAGGATTGAGCTCATCTCTTGCTTTTCGGGGAACCTTTTTAATGGTACCACTAGAAACTCTGATAATTTGACAGGCTCGTTTTCTTGAATGTGCTATCGTCACAATTAATTCCACTTTTTCTACTTTTTGATCACAAAATTGAATGATATCATGTATAATTTTCTTACTACTACTCCTGAAAGATTAATTTCTACTCGCATGAACGATTTGAATACTAAATATGGAAGATTTAATTTGAATTAAAACGAGATATTAACAGAATTTTAAATTTTGATAGGAAGTAAAAATTAACTAAAAAGAAAGAACCAATTTTCGCGACAACGCAGACGAGAACACCCAAGTAGAACTTCGAGAAATGTTCATCTCAGCGTAACACCCCTTTGGATAGTAGAATCGTCCCAGAGTGCTAGGCACGGCTTTTGAAAATGCTTATAATATTTTAAATATTTACGCTTTCATATATAAGCGTAAATATTAACGCTTTAATTATTTTCGCATTTTTTAAACAACAAAATTGGTAAACAAATTCACAAGACCACATATATAATGAAAAGTTAACCTTTTACAGATCGCAACAGATCCGTTCTAGAGGTGTACGACAGATTTTAGTGCACATGACCTCATGCTCAAATGAAATTACTTTTTTAAAAATAAAAACCGTTTAATATTTAGCATTTGTCTGTTTGGTATATATTTTTTCATGACAATTTTATTTATTTAACCCCTTATTTCTCGCTCCCGTCATGTTCTCGGGCTGTGTCTTTTACTCAAATTGTTTGATTCCCACCAGTTTTATAAAATAGTAAAATTAGCTATTAGCCCAGTAAATTTAGGGTTTGATAGCTAAGTAATTCATAATGAGCTGAAAATTTCAGAATTAGCTCTTTATGACAAGTAAAAAAAAAAAAAAAAAAACCTTAAAAGTCTCAGAAGTTCTCATGTGTGTTTCTATCCAAAATGGCCGATCAAAGATGGCTGCTAAGACCTTTTTGCATCGTCCAATGTTTTTTTTTTTCCATTTCTAAGTCATATATCAATATTATTTTACTTCTGAAAAATTCTGTGACCTCTACTTACATCTTCTTTTAATTTATACATAGGGCCTCACTAAAGCAGGGGCACACGGGGCATGTGTCCCGAGCCCTCGTGCCAGAAAAGGCCTAAAAAAATGCTAAAAATAACCCCTCTCTGTTGAGGTTTTTTTTAATGGTCTTGTAAAAGAGACTTAAGGTGTAGTGGTCCCACAAAGAGATGCCTTACCCAGGCCTCAGTCAATTAGTCGAGCCCTGTACCTAGTTTTTATCAAAATAAAAGCTACGAATGAGTTGTACAGTCATTTATTTGTCGTCAAATTAATAGAATTTCATTGCAATTAGCCTGTTTTTCCTTGTATTTAACCCCTTGGGGACGAGCGACACGTATACGTGCCGGAAATAGGCCTAAGGATTCTCGTTTATCCTCACCAGTAATATTTTACTGTAAAATTTGCCTTATTTAATCCGAGCATTTTCCCGATTTGAATAGGCACAAACTTCTGTTTTTTAAAACCGGTAGCAAAGTAAAAAACATTTCGTAAAAGGCTCCCGTTGCGAAGGGGTAAGAAACTATTGACAAGTTATATGTATGTTTGTAATCCTATTTGTGAGGATTATTTTTAAAATTTTGTTTTAAAAAATAACAGATATTCCATTTTTCTATATAAAAATGTTTGTCAGATGACTGTGATGGAAAAAAAAGAAAAGTTACAACAAGTTTAAATTATTTACTACAAAGCACAAAGACTTAAATCCAAAGTACAATAAAACATTATAGTAATGCTTGTAATAAATAAGCTAATAATCTTGTGGTAAATAAACTTAAAACAAAATTACTAGAATGCCACTCTTTCAACGTCGTAACCGTTATCGTCGTCTTCAAATCCATTAATAGGATGAGCTGAATTTGTGCATGTTTTTCCTAAGCAAGACGTACAAAACCTAGAACAATGGAGAACTGCCCTCTTGCACTGACATCTTTCATCAGGCTGCGTACGCACGCGTATTTTGCCCACATCTCCAGTTTTCTTGGAAGATCTTTTGTACTGGACCCATCTGCGGTTTATTCACAAAAGAATGAGGGGAATCAACAATGGATCAGGAGATAAGGAGCTCGACTCTACTTGAAAGAAAGGTTCTTCTTTTGCCGGACATCAGTCCCTTTCCTGCTAAAGTCGTTAAATATCAAAGACACCGCGTGGCCAGAACAAACGAAGCCGACACTGATTACAGTTAGAAGGACTGTGCGTACGCAGCTGTGCGTACGCAGCTTGAAGCTGTCCCTTGCAGCAGTTATCTTGCAATCACAAGAGATAAGCTACAGAAGATCTTCGAGCACTGCGAGAAGTGTTGAAGGTAATGTGTTTAATCTGCCTTCTTTCATGAACCATCCCCCTTCAGTAGGATCTAGGTTGTTTCCCAGCCACGGTTGGACTTGAAGATAAACCCGAAGTGAATGCTGCGAAGTTGCTGCACTTGTTGGTGGAAGAACGGCCAGATTAAATTTTGATGAGAGATTTTTGGTTAGTTCTTTATTGTAACAGATATATAGCAGCTCATCTAGGGAGTCAACTTTCTCTTCCCCAAAAAGGTTTTTCATGAATATCTCCCCAATTTCAATTACATTTTGAGGTTTAAGTTGAGGACAGTTGAATAAGGAAGTCAAAGAAAGCTGCTCATGATTTTATTTGAATGAATTTAAAATCTAAGGATTTCCCCTTCCTAAAAATTGCTGATGTGGTATCAGATCCAGTTGCTGCATGTAGGAAGAGAATGGAATCCTTCATTGGGCCATGTGATTTATTAATTTTAAATATGTTATAGCATTTTTGTTCGCGAGGTCGCAGAAAGAAGAGTGGTTTTCCTGGGTTACTTCGTGCGATGAGAATGGTAAGCAGACCTGTGTCAGTACCAACTACTGTGACATCTAGAATTGGTCTTACTTAAATTAATTGCTGTTGTACAGATTAGTGCATCAGCAGCAGCATCTGCCTGTAGGGCAGTTATTCCTTCGGCCTGGAAGTAGCCCATGACCATTCGAATAAGCCTAGCCTTGTTCTCGGAGTTACGTAAAAAACAGCTTGTTTGGTTGTGGCCGCCATGTTTTCGTCTAAAGCAATTGTTGCAGACATTTTTGACACCAACCCTCTTACCTCTCTATACTTTTAGTTGATAAGACACAGGTGTACCCATCAAAAACAACTGCTTCACATGGAGAGAAGTGTTTCTGGACAAATCTAACATATTTGAGTCATATATCTCTGTAAGTGTCGGACTCATTCAAACCAATGCATGCAAAAGAAATCCTCCATCTACAATAAACGAGCAAGTTGGTGGAGGTTCATCAAAAGGCTCAGTTGTTTCAATGATAGCAGCTAAAGTTGATTTAACACTCTTCCTCATTGAAACTTCATCAAAGAGGGAGGGAGGTTGAAGAGCCAATTCGTATTTGAGGTAATCTCGTAGATTTTCATTTGACTTGAGTACAGCATTAATCCTGGTAAACAACAGTAGAGGATTGAATATCACAGTTGAATTCCTTATTATCAATGTGTTATTTGTTGCCTATATTGGTGTAATTCTCTTTTTCCGTTGAAGTTTAATTTCCCCAAATGAACATTCTATGATTGAAGACAGTAAATTTTCACCAACTTTCTTTGCATTGTCACAGTTTGTTTTATCATCAACAACCAATCCACTAGCTACATTCGTCAACAAATGTTTAGGACATTGATTATCGAAAGAATTGTGAAGCAGTAGCCATTCGTACAGCTTATTCAAATCAGAATCATCTTCTAATATTTCCGATACCTTCATGTTCATTGGGCAAGAAGCAATCCATCTGGTCAAAGTAGAATCTTCCATTCATCGGCCATGTGTTAAGCCTCCTTGCTACTTTTATGGATTTCATGAGACTCTGCTCTATTATCATGTCTGATGCAACCCCACTCCATGCCCTGTCTTTTCTGCGAATAGTAAAATAACAATCAACAATTTTTTTTTTAAATTGATTGCTTTCCATTTTCTCCATCAATTCTTCCATTTGCTGAATATATAAATGGCCACATTTGGCATAAAAAATGTGGCCTGCTGCATGAAAGTAAGGCATCGTGGATTTAATGCTATACAAATGTAATTCCCAGTTCCCAACTCGATCTGTTTGAATATAGAAAAGAATAAGTGTAATCTGTTTCATGTACTGTAACCACAGCTTGCCAGTTCTAGAAAAGTCTCTGCTTTCTGCAGCTGTTTCAATAGAGTTTATCAACTGTTTAATGCAGTTGCTGTCTTGAAGATTTTCAATACGGCTTTCATTTGTCACCATAAGTTCATGAATAACATCTCGAATTTTGCTTTTGGTATTGTCATCTAACTCGTGCAGAGAGTGTTGAAGAAGTTTCTCTTACAGAATTACGTATGTGAGAAAATGTGTTCTCCCTTAATTCTCGCTCCCGTCATATTCTCGGGCTGTGCCTTTTACTCAAATTGTTTGATTCCCACCAGTTTTATAAAATAGTGAAATTGGCTATACTTTAGTATCGTTTTTACTGTCATTATTAGATAAGGTGAATATATCTTTTTCATAAAAGTGGTGCCAATGAGCAATTTGAATTATTCAACCGTAATTTAATTCGAGCGTTTAGGGGTTTAAGGATTTCGAATAAGCATGTCACAGTGATAATAACTTATGATATAATATATATTAACTTATTCTTACCTGCACTTATTGTTGGAAAAAATGCCTGTGTGTGGAAACGTAGGTGAAAACTCCAAAGGAAAAAAACGATTTTTATTTTTTTAAATAATTTCAGTTTAAATAAATCGTATTACTGTACATTTATAATTTCTTTATTTTATAAACTTAAGCTCATATTCAAATTAGCATACTTGCTGACTGCATTGGTTTCCTTAGAAACGAAAAATATTCACTTTTGACGTAAATATGCAGAAAAACATCCAACAAGGCGCAATTATTTGGCGACCACAGTTGATCCGCCATTTTGTATGGAAGTCGACATCGAATTTTTTGAGACTTTTCAGGATCCATTCTGTACATATCCAGGAGCTTATCCTGAAAATTTTAGCTCATTATGAATTTCTTAGTTATCGACCCCCTTTTTGATGTAAATTTACTGGGCTATATATTTTAGTATCGTTTTTCCTGTCATTAAATAAGTAATAAGTTTTTCATAAAAGTGGTGCCAATAGGCAATTTGAATTTTTCAACCGTAATTTAATTCGAGCGTTAAGGGGTTAAACACGCATTTTCATAAGACTACATTTGGCTTTTTTCAGTAATGAAATGAAAGTAGCTGATAGCATTATATTCAAATCAATAAAAATAAGCTAATGAGGCAGCTAAATTCAGAGCCTGATACGGTACTGATACTACGAAATTATAATGAAAGCTACGATATAAGGATATATATTTTTTAAGTTGGAATACGAACTGTAAAAAACAAAATCATTGGTGTGATTTTAATAAAGTGTATTATTTTGCTGTAATATATATGTGATTCTGATCAAATGATGAAACTGGAAGATATTTAAATTTTTCCAACAGAAAAAAACAGATGCATTTTTTTAAACATGTAGTTTAGACATGGTTTTTTTATATTAGCTCATAGAATTGAAGCATTAATTAAAAAATCCTTCTATATATATATATATATATATATATAAAAGTAATGGTTTTGAAATGGACCAATAAAATCTGCGTAGATCTTCCCGGCACATTCCTAGATCGGCATCCATATTTCTTGTGACCGGGAGTCTTTCTTCGTTAATATTGATACAACTGTTTCATACAAAAATATGAAAATTGGAGCTATTATAGAGAAATGTCTGATAAATACGCTGATGCAGACAGTCTTTAAATCGAATAATTATTTTAAGAGATATTTAATGTTAAAGTTGGTCAAAATCTTTTCATTAAAAACATTTATATGAGCAAAAACTATACATAGGAATTTAAACATTTTTACATCATTCAATACATTAGGAATTCTCGGTGTGCACACTGCATTTATTTATTTTTTTATTTGACTCATTTTTTGAGGATTTATCTCCATTTTTAATTAAAATTTTTAGCATTTCGAGAGATATATTTTTTTATATTTTAGAAAAGGATATTATTTTAAACTGTTGTCAATTTTAAAAACAGCGTAAAGAATAATGTTTCCTTCAAATTAAAAATTTATTTACACGTGGCTATTATAATAAGAAAAAAAACTTTCAAATGAGAATTAAGTGATTACGTTGTAAAAATCAGGAAAATATCGAAAATTACAGAATAAAAACTATAGTTACACATGAATTTTAAAAGAGAAAGAATTTTTTTAAATATTGAATTCATTATTATGCATTAAAAATCTCAAATAGAGGAAATATATGTCATATTTAAAAAAAGCCAAATAATTGACAGTTGACAAAATAGTTTAAATTAAAAAATATATTTGCGCGAGACATTTATTTCATACTTTGAGATAATTTTTTCATCTATTAGCGTGAATTCTAAGACAGCTCAAATAATATTTCCTTTCTAACAACAAAAGTATTTTCATGTGAATGTTAACAGGAGAAAGAAAATTTTGGTGAAAATTACGTCAGATATAAAACGATACATTTCAAATGTGTTATTTAAAAGAACTTTCTTATAGAGCTGTTAAAAACAGAGAGACAAAGACTCTGTTTACTTAATTCATTTTACATTAACTTATTTTCAAATTTTTAACTAATTTTTATTTAATCAAAGGGGAAAACAGCCATTATATCCCTTAAAAAAACGCTAAATTCGTCATAAAAATCTCCAATCAAAGGAATATGAATGAAAACCCGTTTACAGAGAGATCGCACTGTTTTTTAAAATTATAATTCAATCTTTTTAAAGCCGATGAAATTAGCCTGCTTTTAGAATCTGTAGTGGAGGAGCGGGGGTTTGTGAGCGCAGCTCATAGGGGGCAGAGCCCCCTAGTATATTTAAAATATTTTTTTAAACCTATAAAATATCATTCCCTCACATGCAACTACTACGATCCAAAACATAAAAAAACATCAATTCTTACAGAAATATTTTTTTTTCTGTCTTCTGTCTTTTAATATAAGCACATAAAGTATTATTTCGCTGTATTACGTTATTAGTTTTTGGTCTGCACATGCAATTTTTATTTGGCAAGCAAGTTTGCAACCCATATTTCAGATCATTCTCTCACTCAATAATAATTCTGGATGTTTAAGATAAATGGTATTTCTGTAGACTGAAGCACTGAACATGTTTAGAACACGTGGGACTTACCTGTCTGAAAAACAATTTTCAGCGATTTTCATTTTGGATGACGACATTCTGTTTTATACTAGGTTTGTGTATTATTCACGATAATGATGCCATATGCATACTATTCTATAGAGGTTGTTTAACCCATTAAAGACGGGATTATTTTTTTCTTATTAAAAGACAAAAATTGCATTTCGAACCACTTTTTCAAAAAAAGCATTATTTATTTTGTTTTATAGCAGAGTTTCTGTTATTAAAGAAAATGAAGATTTTTGTTCTAAATTACTGATATTCAAACAGCAAAGACAGCTATGCTGTAGACAGCTATGCTATGACCATATGGTAATGCTAGTCCTTAATGGGTTAAGACTGGATTGTAAAAATGGAATGCCTTAGCGAGTGCAAATGACGTCATTTTATGTATTAAAAAGCGTGTATTTTAATTCTTAAAACTGAAATATGTTTTTTAGAAGTGCGTCCTTTTCAAACATTTTTTTAATTGTATGGTTTAAATTTTGTTGTATAAGGTTTAGTGGCGCAAAATCCCATTAGTGACATGCTGCGCCCAAATATTTTGATCGGAAAATGACGTACTGCTTTTGAAAACACGTATTTTTCCTCATACGTTCCCATTTTTGTTTCTGCATGTGTACAAATACTAAATTTGAGACACTGAGAGAAATGCTTAAGTAAGTAAATATGACGTCATATTTAAAATAAATTCATCATTTTCTTAGATAAAACAAAACATTTGAGACAAATGCGTTTAAAATTATAAACTATGGAAATTTTTTCTCTCCTGTTTTGAGATCAGAATCTGTTAAGAGTGCGATTATTCACATGCAGAGATGTTGCTGACAATCGTGACTTCAAGTTTTGAGTTAAAATGATTTTGAAATGATCAAATTAAAATACTATTTTTTTAATGTTGATACGGATATGAGAGTTATGTATGTAAATTTTGAGAAGGTGAAAATGATGTCGGGTGTAGATTTCACGGGGGAAAAATTCTATGACCCCGTCATAGTGGGTCATATGTATTCACATCGATCAACCCATCAAATGTATTCACATTTTATGTTTTTCATTCCGGTATACTAAACATAAGAGCCTCAATTGATAACTTCATCATAAAAACTTATCTTTATTATATTTTACAGATTACATATACAATTAAAGTTTAATTTTAAAAATGTGGACAACGGAATATTATAGAAACAGTAATTGTTAACTTTAAGCTAAAATTATATTTGTTTTGAGAGTTACACTAGCCAGTATAAGATGCATTTTTTATTGTAACTAATTTTGTAGGTTTACTATAATTAAACAGTTCCTTCTTAAACATTTTCTTTCGTCGAAATTCGACGGGTTCCACCTTGTTCTTTTAAAGTTGACAAATCGTGGAAAAATTCATTCTGAGATAAATGAAGTTAAAGTTCTCCTCAGAGGGAAGCTGATGCATCGCTTCTCAAGGCAAAAGGTGTTATACCTCTGGATCTAATGAAGATAAAAGCATGCGGCCTGAGGTATTTAACGCAAAAAACTCAGTATTACTTTTTAGCCAATAAAAAGTTGAATTTTTTGGGAAATTTTAGCCCCGGACTACGTTGCCAGTTTGGCCTCCAATTTAAAAAAGAAATTTCATGTTCACATCAGAAATAAAGAAAAGTATCATGTACTTTATTTATAAAAGAGACATCATGAAGTAAAAGTTCTTATTACCAAATTCCCTGTAAGAATGTGAAATTCAGATTAAAATTGGATGCCAAACCAGCAACTCTGTCCCTGACCCCCTTAGTGTTGCAGAATCATGAAAATAAATAAATAGTAAAACGTCAAACATTTTTTTCTGGTTTGGGACATTATTGACCTATTTCAAATTAACCCACATTTTGCAGAGGAATATTTAGAATTTTGCATGTATGTAAAAGCTTGTGACTATATTCTAAAACTATTTCTTTTAGTCTGTTCGTGCAAATTTTTTGAAAAATATTCTCTGTCATTTAGTTATACAATGATATTTTTAACAGAAATCTACCACGAAGTTTTTCTTTAATAAATCGTTGTGCGATTGAAAAAATATATTCATCAATATTGGGCCGGAATCAGAGAAATATACAAGGTGAAAAATTTACTTCGGACAAAGGCCATTGTTAATACTTTCCAACAAAGATGAAAAGTGTTTATGCATTCGGTTTGTCTGCCCAGGCTCTTACTCCGGTAAATATCCTCGGATTTTTATACAATTATTAAACCTTATTTAGGGTCACCTACGCATGTTTTGTGATGGATTTGGTGATGGCATGGAGTATGTGTGATTAATAGTTCATTAACAGGGGCACCTAAAAGAATTGCATTACATTATTGTATAGGGGGAAGATCATATGCAGAGTATTTTAACCCTTTCAGGGGCAAGGTAATTGTAAACTGTTGAAATAATTGAGTAACACCAGTATTTTCA
Organism: Maratus speciosus; assembly: GCA_963932465.1. Classification (NCBI taxonomy): domain Eukaryota; kingdom Metazoa; phylum Arthropoda; class Arachnida; order Araneae; family Salticidae; genus Maratus; species Maratus speciosus. The sequence continues at coordinate 237,005,617 of OZ010794.1, read as the reverse complement.
AGAAAATTTATTGGTAAAAACGTGAAGGTATATTTTTGCTTATTTTATAAAAGTGAAGTTTTCATTCAAAAAATCTGGTGCCAATGTGGCAATTAGGGTATAAAATGATGTGATGCCGTGACAGCATCACCGGCCCTCAAGGGGTTAATGACATTATGCTATTTCAAATGTATTAAAAATTATATAAGTCGCTGAGTGTTTCACTACAAGATAATTACGATACAATAGGGCATCCATAGCATGTGTCGTTCATTTTGAGGAACGCACAAAAAAAATCGATTACACTGTCTTTGAGTAATAATTGCTTGAAGTGCGTTTCAAATTTCGGCATGCACTTTTAAATTTAGCTATTTTTTTAGATGGGAACAGCTGAAATTGGCTTTTAAATGTGTGTTATGCGTTTCCATATGGTTGAATTGGACATAATATTTTAACGTGTTAAAGGGTGTAGTTTAGTTACATTATTCTGAATATTCATTATATTTCATAATATATGCTTGAAGCACGATTTTTTCTTTCCTGTTTTGTATAAGTTGTCGAATAAAATATGTTCCGGGATTAAGTGTTTTGCTTCATTTGTAAAATTTTACTTGGCTATATGTTTATCTCAAAGAAAAAAAAAATATACATATACATTTATTAACTTTATTTACTTATTAGTTAGATTTCACTTTTATTTATTTTTTTATTAGTTAATTTGGATTCGGACGTATTAAATTTAATCTAACTTGAGCAATCTTTTTGAATTTTGATTCAACTTCTTAAGTATTTATGAACAATATGTATATAAGTATATGAAAAATAAGCAAGTATATTGTACATTTACATATGTATAATTTTGATGATTTGAGAGCAATTATCCCATATTAACTTTTATAATGAATTTAAAAACAGTTAAAAGCATCGATGTGTCCAGCTGTTTTAACAGGAATGTTCAAGCATTGTTAGGTAAACTGTTGTCTTTTCAACAAGTATCGAATTATCTACTTATTAATAAGAAATATTTATTATTTATCGATCATAATTTACAACTTATTGCAGCATACTATTTAGAAGTATTTTTAGAATTAGTTTTTCCTAATATGTAATAAGGGTCAACATATATAAATAGTTTGATTAAACAATGAATACTATTTACTATTACATACCTCCAATTTGCCGCCCACCCCCTTTTTTATTTCTGAGAAAAATTACGTTTTAAATTTTTCTTGCAAATTTTGTAGACAACGATCCGTAACCAAATTTTGTTTCAAATCTGGAAAACTAGGGCGAAAATATTTATTTAAAAATACTTTCAAATCAAACCAGTTGAAGACCTGCAAATAGAAAATTTGACGACAACTATTTTACGATTAGAGTATAAAATGAATTTCAATTTTTTTTTTCTACATTTTTTTCCTGAAAATATCCTAGTATGGCAGTTATTATTTTTCAGAAACTTATTCGAGTAAAAAAATACTCCACTGAGAGGCCTATGTAATCCTACATCTGCTTCAAAGAATAAAAACATAAAATATCATTCTTTGTTTTTTTTAAGCCTCATAAAAAACATTCTTGTTCAGAGATACACATTTAAATCCACATGTATTTTTAAAATAAAAAATATATTAATTTAAATTTAGAATGTGAATAAACAAGTTAACATTTCTTAAAAACAGTAAGAACTAGTACAAAAGATTAATTTTTAAATGAATAATTTAGTTTAATCTATTTAAAAATAAATCTGAGAAGTACCATTAGTATTGTGATGCAAACTTACACCGTTAATACAGCTTACAGATATAGACAAGTTATTTTTTGAATTTGGAAAAAAAAGATAGATATAGTGTTCTTTATAAAGGAAAAAAAATCATTGATTAAAAGAACTGTAGGAAGAAAATAATGTTTATTGTGTTCTTTTTTTAACAAGGAGATTATACATAATGGATAGTATTTACTAAAACATAAAAAGTGCCATTTTTTTATTTAGAAGATATTTTTCTTAAAATATCTGTATAGCGAAGTATTATACTTTAATAAGATCTATGAGTTATTTTTCCATGTACATTTTTCTCTTTTTTGCCATAGAGAATGTGTTAGTAACAAACACTTTAATTCTGAGTGAATTTTCAGCTTACTAAAAGAAAAAAATAACAAGCTTAGACTTTTTTTTTGTCATATACAATTAATGCTACCTTTCTCGTTAAACCTCTTGAAACCTCTTGGTGTGATATATTTCATCCCACGTAATTCATTTGCACCGGAAAGTTTTATTTAAATTTTACTTTTATAACTTTCCTATAATACAATTGTAAATTGCTTTTCCTTATTTTGAATTTTTTTTTTCGAAAATTCGGGTGTGAATTGAACATTATAGAAACCCCGCTACCTTCCACTAAATATGTTGCAATTCATATTTGCGCTATTTTAACATAGTTTTCTGTACTGTTTTTCTGTCCTGTTAGTTTTGTGTAATAAAGCTATTTTTGGAATTTTCAAGAACAAACTTCTTTTCTTAAAAACGAGGCGGACAAATACATTTGATGCTTAAATTATTCAACTACATTCAAATTGTACTGTACGCTTCTATTCTTAAAAAAAGAAGAAGAAAAAGACAAGTCGCAGGTCAGTGTTGCCAGATTGGGGATTTTTTAAATTCAGATTATTTGACTGTCACCACTTTTTTAAAATAGTATAATTCGCCTTCTTTTCAGAATGTATAATCTATTTTTAAATAGGCTGGATATTTCTATTTCAAAAAAGCAGTGACAACAAACGATCTGGGGACACTGCACAGGACATACAATGGATACCAATAAAATAAAAATAGTAATATAATTTTATTTTAAATTTATGATAATGTTCAGTTTACCGCAAAAGTAAAACATCCAAAACAAATGTCGGCCTTCACATAAACAACTCCAGAATAAAACAAATTTTTTATATTACTATATTACATTTGCACATTTTCCAATGTAACGTCGAAAATTACTTTTGTGGACATATATAGACTAATCCTATGTTAATCAGATTAATATATCTAAAATTTCCCATCTGCACCAAATACAGTAATAGCCATATATAAACGCATCGGAAAAAAATTATCAACAGAACAAATGTAATGTTTATTAAAGATACGTTTTTAAATAAGGAAAAAATCTTCTGAACTTGCACTGTTTTTGATAACACTTCACTATTTTATATTCAGGAGACATAAAAAAGTTAGATGTGTAAAGGGAATATTTCTATAAAGGTTTTTCTAAAGGTATTGTCATTTTTTCGCAAAATGAGAAACATATCTCTTGTATAAAATAGTTTTGATGTGAATAGACATATTTTTGAAGGTTAAGGGATTTAACATAATGTTCGTAAAGAAGAAAAGGCTTTTTTACACGTATTTCTAGAAGATGAAACATTCGACTACCTGTGCAACTTTCATGAGACAAATAGATTTTTCAGAAAAGAAAAAGTGCCATGTTCTTTGGATTACTATAAAGAGTTTTAAGGAAATTAGTTTCAATGTAACAAATTTCGAAAACATGTAGTTTAAATACTGCCATTTTCTATCTATCTTTCAATATTTTTAAAGGATTCTTGTTAATTTTAAAATTACTTTTAGCGTGTGATAAGTATTCAAGAATAAAGTACATTTGCAAGACTGTCGTTTGTTTGACACTTTTAAAATATTGTATTTTAAGAGAAGGAATTCAATTTCTCTAAAGGAGATAAAAAAAACAATATTTATTATTATTATTATCATTATTATTATTACTATCATTTGCAACATACATTTATATTTCCCCAAACATTTTTTTCTAAGCAGATAGTATTAATGAAATACATATATATATATATATATTGGATAGGTAATTAAGAAAATACCAATGGGCATTTTTTCTTTTGATTAAATAATTTATTTATATTGTTGTATATGCAGATATACATTTTGAAACCAACGAGAAAGGATAACAATATAGTTACGTCTCAGGTCGTACAAAAATTTATTTTTTGTAAACATCGAATTTCTGAAGGTTCGTGAATCTACAATTATCACAAAACTTTGATTTCTCATCTACCTATTTAGAAATGAAACTGTTCATTTCCATCACCAATAAGCTTTATTCACATTGTTGTATATGCAGATAAAACTTTGAAGCAACACTAGAAAAGTTAATAAACCATTTCCTTCTTAAGTCTGGCAGAAAATAAAATTTTGTGAATGTTACATTTCATTAGACCCATGAGTCTACTCCTTTCACGAAGACATTGATTTCTCATCTACCGACACAGAAATCAAACAACTCATTGCCACCCTTCCTTATATTATTTTTTATGCATATATACATTTCGAAACCCCAAGAGAAAGTCTAATAAAACATTTCCTTCATAGGCCTGCAAAAAATTATTTTTTGTATACGTTACTTTTCAGAAGTCTACTCTTATCACGATCCCGTTGATTTCTAATCTATCTCATCAGAAATTAAATTGTTCATTACTATCACCAATGAGACATATTTATATTGCTGTATGTGCATATATAGATTTTGTAACACACGAGAAAGGATAATAAATCATTTCCTTCTTATGTCTTCAAAAAAAAAGGAAAAAAAAGAAAGAAAGAAAAAAGAAACTTTTGTAAACATAATGATTCAGAAGTCCCACTAATGTACTATTATCAAGATCACGTTGGTTTCTAATCTATCTAATCTGAAATGAAACTATTCATAACCAGGGCCTGATTAATGCACGGGCCTACGGGGCCTTGGCCCTGGGCCCACAAATTTGTGTGTACTTTCTCACAATTTAAGTTTTTCCACTGTTTGCATTTTATATTTTGGTCCCTGACGTAAACATAAAGTTTTACTGTAATAAAAAAAACCTCCATATTTATTTTTTCTGTAGAAGTCCTTTTCAATTTGATAGTACTTATAATTTTCTAAACTTGCCGTATCCAGAAAATCAAATTTGGGGAAAATGCTAAAAACTGCATACTGTGTCTATTGGTTTCAATATAAACAAGGATTTTACAATGTCAGAATTATAGTTTAAAATGATTACTAGACTGTTATGGAAAACACATATTTTATGATTTTGGATAAGGCGAGTTTTGAAAAAGACATCCTCATTTATTCTGCAACATGAACTGTGGATCATGGATGTTTGTGAATTATACAAATGTTTATTTGAGAAAGTGGACGGTAACTCATTTTCTTGATTATTCTTGTAAGTTAAATTTTTTTGTAAACTTGAAACTTTCACCCAAACAACTTTGTCAACGCATCAAATAAACCTGCTTTTTTTCTGAAAGTGTCGCCGGGAATGGGGAGATAGGGGAGGGGGCAACTTTTTGACAGGCCCTGGGCCCAACTTCAGCTTGATCGGGCTCTGTTCATAACCATTACCAATAAGATTTCTTTATATTGTTTTCTGTGCAGATATAGATTTTGAAAGCCTACGAGAAAGACTAATAAAACATTTCCTTCTTATGTCATAACATTATATATATATATATATATATTGTAAACGCTACATTTCAGAAGTCCTATGAATCTATTTATATCACGAAAACGTTGATTTTTAATTTACCTATTAATAAATGAAACTATCCATTACCATCATCAATGAGTCTTAACCCTCTCGCTGCGTAAGTAATTCTTCGCGATGAGCGTCCTTCACAGACAACATTTTTTATCTTTTATCACCGGCTTTTTAAAGCAGAAATTCGTTACTATCGTAATCGGTAGAATGTCCTGATTAAATCAAAATTTTCGCTAAAACATCACTGGTGGGAATGACCAAATAGTATTAATTAGACGGAAAATTGCATGCGCAAGTATATCTCGGGTTGCGAAGCGAGAGGGTTAATGTAGGATTCAATATGAGAATTTTTCAAGAAAATACATTTTACTTCTAGCATTTTTCAATACGACTGGTAATTTAAATATTCCATACACATATATTGTATATATATATATATATATACACACTAAGATTATTATAAAATAAATCTACTACGAACAGTAAATCAGAGTTCGTATGCTTCAAGGACATTCAAGCACGTTTTACCAGAAATTTTGTAAAATATTATTTGCCTTATTTAATGAAAATAAATTCTATCTTCAGATATAGCGTAAAGGACTTAACGAAATTTCTGGTGCAAAAGCACCTAAAATCGCCTGGATTTCTTGATGCGTCCGAACCCTGCAAATGTCAGAGGGCTGTTTGATGAATATATTTTGAAATATAGTATAATTTACTGAGAAATTTCATTCACTGACTAGAAATAAAACCTCTCCAAAATGTCCAGCTTGAGATAAAATTTTATCTGCGCACGAAATTTATGCTGTATTAATTGTGTTTCTGTATAATTCGAGATATTCCCCAAGTACCTTCTGATAGAAGTTCATTTTGAGCATCATAATGAATATTTATGATAGAAAATACCATCTTTTTAAAAGAGCAAGAGACTTATCCCAGCATATACAGAACTGCCAAGTCTCCGGCTTTTTGGATACCAATATTTTAATACAGAAAATGTTTTTTATTTAATTGGAACATTTGGCCGATTTAACCCCTTGAGGGGCACCGGTATATATTATATACCAGCTAGTATTAATGAAGTTTTACACCAGAAAATTTTTTTTACATTTTACTTTTCTAACTTTGGTGGAAAAAAGCCGTAAAATTGCTTTTACTTATTTTGAAATATAAATTTTCAAAGATTCCAGTGCAAGTTCAACATTACACAAACACAAACCCTTGCCCCTCAAGGGGTTAAAAGAACAACATTTTCTCTAAGATAATAATGGTGTGCAAAAAGTCGGAGATTTGGCAACTCTGCATATACCATTTAAATTTTCTTTCTCGTTTCCGCAGTGTAGTATTTTACATTCAACAAAAAATAATTTATCCAGACAGTAAAACTACTTATTATTTGTTTTGAATTTTTGTCTTCGTCTAATATATATATATATACATATATATATATATACATATATATATATATACATATATATATATATATACATATATATATATATATATATGTAAGTTCTTGAACATAAGCCTCCATATAATATTTAAATACTCTCGAAAAGAGTTTCTCAGAATCACTCAAATTTATTCACGCAAGAAAGATATTTGTTATTACTTTTTCATTTCACTTGACAAATGTAATTTATAGATTTTTTGTACAATGAAAAGGAGCTTTAAATACCCCTTTACTTGACATTTTACATACGTCTTCAACAGAAAATCATGCAGTCTTTTGAGTAATTACAGTGATTAATTAAAGCGTGAAGTTTGAAATATGTAATTTAAATAAAAATAAAATCTTTTTGAATGATGTTAATGACATTTACAATTACGTGCATCACATGCATTTTAAGACGTTAATAGGTAGTTTTCAGAATTAAGCAAAAGTTATTAGTTCTGTGGTCAACATTTCGTTACACATTTACTTTGTAATATTTAATTTTTAGTAGTATTACTATTCTAAATAATCGATCAAAAAATTATACTAATTAACACATTGTTGACCGGATCACCGCCCCCTGAATACTAGGCCTGAGCGCTCACACAAAAATGACACAAAAATGGCGGCTGCCGAAGGCGGATTTTTTTTAGCGTAGGTACGGTCCCTTAAATGTAGACACCAGTATTTTATAAAAGATTTCTCTACCTTGTTAATTCTCAGAAAAATGAAGCGGAAAAAACTTCAAAAAATTATTGGTAGGAATATTTAAGGGACCGTACGCACGCTGAAATAAATCCGCCTTCGGCAGCCGCCATTTTTGGTCCAGCGCTCAGGCCTAGTATTCAGGGGGCGGTGACCGGATGCAGCGTTGCGAGATTGGAGACTTTTTTAATTCAGATTGTTTGATTATCACCGCTTTTTTAAAATAGAAATATTAGGCCTTTTTAACCCATTGAGGGGTAAGCAATAATGTCTCTATAATATTAAATACTCACCGGAATAATCGAAAAAAAATTTTTTTAAATAAGGTAGAGCAATTTTTCAACGATTTTCTCCCAAAGATAAAAATATAAAATTTAGTTAAAAGTTTCTGGTGAGAATCTTGCTTAAATTAGGCGGGATATATTTTCCCATCGCCCCTCAAGGAGTTACAACAGTGGTTCCCAACGTGGGGCGTACGCCCCACAGGGGGAGGGGCAATATGACTTTTCAGAGGAGCAATTTCAGATTTCTTATTAACAAAATTTCTGTATTTTTTTTTTCTAATGAAAGTAGTGTCGTAGTCTAAAAATATAAGTAATAGATGAAAAAATTTAAAAATAATTGAATAAAAATTAATTTTCTAAATTTTTTTATTTAAAAGTTCAAAATATGCTGACACCGGAATAATTATATGATTTTTAAAAAAAAAATAATTTGACACCTTTTATATTTGCAAAAATCATTCTACTTTTTCTGGTTGTAATATTATTTTAGTAAAACGCACTTCTTTTTTATACTTTTTTTTTTCACTTTTACATTTATCCATAGTACATGAAGGACTTTTTCAAACCCCATGAAGGAACTTTTTCATATGAGATTTTGTAGAGTATATATCTAAAATTTACTATTTGGACTTGTTTAACCTAAAAAATGTTCTGAATTGTGTACCACATACACAATATATAAACATACTTCCTGACATATGCATTTTAAAATTTAAAATAGAGGAAAATATGGTGGACAGATAATAATAATGGCGAAAACAAATCCCGCTCTCAAAGAAGCATGTTATGAGGGGAAAGAAAAATAGTTACTTAAAATAGATAAGAGCGTGAATCCGGAAATGTTACTAGTAGTGAATTATGTTATCCATACAGTCTCAGTAATAAACTAATATCACTTGTTATTAATGAAGTACTAAAATCAATTATAGAATGTGTCAATTCTATCAGATGTAATACAAAATGTGAGAGAGATTTCAAGAAATTGTACGAAGATAAAAATGTTGACTATCACTTTTAAATTTGAGGTAAGTTGCCAAAAAGAAAAAAAAAACTTTTGTAGATGTAAAGTCGAATATCTACGACCTCATTCATTCATAGAGTTATGCTAAAAACATACTTGTAATAAAATATATATATATATGATTTTGATAAACTAAAGAATGTGAAATCACTTATCAGAGTTAATGCTGTTTTCAGATTATTCCAGGAAAATAAAAGTTTATGTTTTATATAATAAGATATATATGATATAGAAGGGAACGGGGGACATCATGATTTTAGAGATGCTTAGGTGGGGCGCGGCCAAAATAAGGTTGGGAACCACTGGGTTACAAATAGACTAAAAAATCTGAAAAATAAGGCGAATTATACTATTTTTAAAAAGTGGTGACAGTCAAATAATGTGAATTAAAAAAAGTCCCTAATCTGTCAACTCCGATCGGCTGCCACTGGCAAATATCTTTAAAAAAAAACCGTACAGACTTTGGCAAGATCTGACCTGTGCAAGAGTATATACTACAAATTTTTACAGAATATACAACAAAATTTTAGTTTCTTAAAATATGTGATGGGAGTAGAATGTAGAAATAGTTACCAGCGGCAACCCTGTTATGAAGTGTGTCGATACAGTAATAGTCCCACTATTTCCGAAAATTGGTTGCCCAGATAGGAATTTAGAGTTTATCAACCAATAAATATTTTGAAAAAGTTTTAAGTTTATATGAAATTTCGTATGTATAAACCAACAAAAATGGCAAACTATGTGGTATAAAAACGTAATCTTTCTGATGAAAAGTTGCTGATATTTTATTCAAGAATAATTGAGTAGGCAGAAACTAAGGAATCAGTGCATGCATTTATTCAACAACGTATAGTTTTGGAAACACGAGATTACAAATATTCCTGCTATGACCAAATCATGGTACTTTTAATGAAGATGAACTGATATATCCTTAAAATAGTAAAGCTTAAACTGTAATTTTGTCCTCTTACGGATACATGTTTACAGTGCCTGATGACGGGCTGTAATATTTTCCAACCCGAAACGCGTTCTGTGTATTGTTTTGATTGTATGGTGATTTATACAAAGTTTTATTAATTTAATCTGGAGAAATATTTCTAGAAATGTTCTTAAATTCAGGCAATGGAAAACATGCTACATGTCGTATTTTTAGTAAAATCACACGCAGTGAATTAACACTTTCGCTGCCGATCCCGGCCAGTGCGTGATGATATGTCGAACTGACGCGAAATCGGCAGCGAAAGTGATCAGAAATTTTAAGTTGATATCAGAAACTTCGAAAGAAGATATTTTACTTTATGTTATCGCTAAATGTCTTTTATTAAAAAAAGTGTAAAATACTAATCTTTATTTCTGGTATGAACACTAAATTTTTGCATAAAAATGGAGGCCAAACTAGCAAATTTGTATGGTGGCATTCAACGTGTTAGCCCTTTGAGGGGCTCCGTTTGAAGTGTTAATTTTAAGGCCTAAATTGCCAAATGGCACCAGTAACATTTTAGCACAATTTCGATCGATCTCATAATATACGTGGGGGGGAGGGGGGGGAGCTGTTGATTATTGTCAAATAAATTTGTTTGTTAATTAAGGTGCGAATTAATTATTTGAATATTTTTTGAGCAGAAATGCCTTGCCCCTGAAAGGGTTAAGGTCGAATATCAACAAATTGAATAAATAACTACAACATTAACAAAAGATTTAAATTCCTTTCAGCAATATTTTTAAGAGTGTCCATACAAATACCCTGTATATTAATCACAATATAAACATATAATCAATGATATAAATTTTTTTGCATGTTTTTTTTTTTATTATTATTTATTTATAGAATTGTTTTTCAACGGAATTAAAAAAAAAAAAAAAAAAAAAAAAAAAAAAATCAAAAATCTTGACATTTATGTGAAAAAGTTATAAAATAATATATCATTTGAATATGTTAGAGAGAATAACAATTTATCTAATCATAAAATATTGAAATCAAAAACATTTTCAATAACGGCACATATTTATCGAAAGGAAATAATTTTCTGATCTTTTAAAACTTCTATAGTTATTAATTTAAAATATGAAAATGTATCATTTTGAAGTTATTTTCAATACTCAAACCCTTTTCTATTGTTATTTTGACTTAAAGATATAATGGTAAATGCAATATAATTTTCAAGAAAACTAAAAGTTTTTATTGTTTTTTTAATTTTCTATAGAAGTATAAGTTTTAACCCCTTAACAGTGACATTTGTTTTCTTACAAAAAAAATAAAAATGGGGCTGGACGCCACTTTTTCCATACTAAAATATTTACCTTACTTAATCGAAAAATATCTGACAATCAATAAAGAAAATTTTTCAGTGACAAATTAGTGGTATCAAAATGCTTTTAATAACAAAGCAAGCAAAGTGTTGCCCGAATCCAGTTCGGGCCACACTGTTAATCGTTTCAGGGGCCAGGCATTTCTGCTCTAAAAATGTTCAAATATTTAATTTCACACCGCAATTTAAGAACAAAATCATTTGAAAACAAGCAAAAACTTTTTTTTCACGTATATTATTAGATCGAAAGTGTACTAAAAAATTTCTGGTCCCATTTGTTAATTTCGGCATTAAAATTAACCGTTTGCAGACTGCAAACGACGCCCCTCAAGGGGATAATGGGTTAAAGACAAAGAAGAGATGAAATGATTTAATAAATGTACAAAATCGGTTATAAATTCTGTATAAAACTGGCGATATAGTATGTCTCTCTGAACCGTTTTAAAACCACTGTATTTGTAAAGAAATTTTCCCATGCTAGATTTTCACAACATTTGCAGCAAAATTTACTCTCCCAGTAAGTCCTACAAAATTCGTAAGAAAAATCTAAAATGACGATTTTACTTAGAAACTAGTCTGAACTGTCGATCACAAAACTTTCTTCTATCTCATACATGTTAATGCTTCTTGATAAATGCAGCACAACAGCGCCACCGGTTAGGTGATTTACACCAAAATCTAAACTGCAAAAACTTACGTGAACTTTTAATTGAATTTGAAGTTTGATGAAAATCCGTGCATTAGTTTTCAGATAGAGCTATTATGGTAATCGTTAAAAAATATGCATGGCAGTGGAACCTGTTGGGCAATTTACGTCAAAAACTAATCAGTGTCAATTTATATCAGCGACAAACTGAATCTAAAGTTCGATGAAAATTCATGAAATTCTTCTTGAGATACAGCTATTGCGAAAATCGTGAAAAATGCATCATAGTAGCGCCACTTGTTAGGCGATTTACACCAAAAACTAAACAGCACTATTTTATATCAGAGACTTACGGAATCAGAAATTTGATGAAAATTCGTGTATTTATTCCTGAGATAGAGATAATGCGATAATCAGGAATGATGCAGCAAAATAGCACCTCCTATTGGGCGAATATAATAAAAAGTTATCAGCACCAAATTATATCAAGGAATAACTGAATCATAAGTTTGATGAAAATTCGCGCATTTGTTTCTGAGATAAAGCTATTACGATAATCATGAATAATGCAGCATAACAACGCCATCTATTGGGCGATTTACAGCAAAACTTTAGCAACAACAAATTATTTCAAAGACTAACAAAAACTGAAGTTTTCTGAAGATCCATTCTTTAGGTCTTGTGATATAGCTATTGTGGAAAACAGGAGTAATGCAGCGTAGCAGCGCCACCTGCTGGACGACTTACACCAAAAAGCACCAATTTATATGCAGGGACTTACTGAATCTAAAGTTTTATTAAATTCCGTTCATTAGTTCTTGGGATAGAGCACCTGCAAAATTCGTGTCACACACGGGCAGACAGACTCACAGAGAGACATTTTGTAAAAACATGTTCTTCGTGATCTCTGACACCCTAAAATGAATAAATCCATTGAAAACCGGAATTTGAAAATTTTCACTAATCCAGTACTTTTATCTTGTAAAGATAGAAGAAAGTAAAAAGGCAGCGTTTAAAAAACTGATCGAGTGACAGGCTGCAATAATCTCCTTATTTTCTTTCCTTTCTTATCATTTCAAACTTCGGAAATGTTTCAGTCGAATTCAGCTCTGAAAAGTAACGCACGTAAAGCAAGAAATACCTTGTAAAAATTTCAATTTAAGACAGAAAGTCTTGTGTTAAATTTATTCTCTAAAAATCTTGGATTCTATTTTACTTCAAAAGTTTTTTGACAAAACGAAACTGATTTCAGTTATTTTCTTTCTAAAATCTTTATAATGAAACCTGTCACATTTAATAGTTTTAGAAAACGAACGTTTAAAAAGAGGAAAAACTTGACGACTTTCGGTGAATTAATGTTTGTTTAGTTTTTAACTAATTTATATTGTGTATGATATTATTGATATTGTGATTTCATTTGTTTTCAGGATGAAATTTTACAATAACATTTTCGTAGTGCAATTGTCCAGATTATTTATTACCAACAATAGTATTAATTACATATTTTAAACAGCAATAAGGGTTTAAATCAGTTTTCCAAAAGTGGGACGTACGCCCCACCGGAGAAGGGGAGGTCATTTTTTATGTACGGACGATTCTAAATTTGCACAAGCTCCCATTCTCTCTCTTTTTTTTTTTTTTTTTTTTTTTTTTTTTTGACTTTTGTGGAAAAATAATTTTGTAGACAAAATTTGAAAGCAATAAGAGAAAATTTATATTGAATTTTCAAAAAAATTGAAATCGTAAGTTGAAAATGCCACAGTGTTGCCATATTGTCGAAAGTCAATTTCCCCAAAATTTCTGAAATTTTCCACAAATGAGTGTTTTTCCCCGAAACAGTCCCCAGCTCAGTTTCTACACAAAAAAGTTTATTTTTAATTTTTAAATTACAACTATAAAAAATACTTAACTAATTTAAACTCAAAAATTTTCTCCAAATCAAGCCTTAAAAAAAAAAAAAATCCCCATTTATAAAAATTAAACTCGGCAGAATTTTTATGCATATAACGAAGAGAATAAGAGTTATATTTTTCAAAGACAAGTTCTTCTATGCTTGTTTTTTTAATTTGCCGCCAATAGATTAGTCTGATCTATTATTGCATTAGCTCCATCTGCGCTTATTCCAATAAGTTTTTCAAAATTCGATTTAGACCATTTCTAATCAGTTGATATTTGAATGAATTTGAGATGGTGTTGGCCCTACCTGCTTCTATCTGTCTGAACCTATAAAACGTTGATTTAACACGTTCACGCCGGCGCGGTGTGTCAAACACATTATCAAACATTAACATATAACTTATTTACATGCTGGTCCACAGCTTCTTCTAGCTGTTCTTCGAACCAATTTCTGGATTTTAAGTGGTCGAAATGCAGTAAGAAAAATAGTGAGGAGTTACATAAAATGTTTTCATGCTTCACCATCTGTTGGCACTCAGATAATGGGAGATCTTCCAGCCATACGTGTTAGGCCAAGTCGTCCATTCTCAAAAACTGGAATTGATTATGCCGGCCCATTTATGTGCAAGGAGAGAAATCGTAGAAATATCAAGTCGTTTAAGTGTTATATTGCTATTTTTATTTGTTTTTCAACTCGTGCTATTCGTCTTAAATTGGTTTCGGATTTGACAGCTTCCACATTTTTGGCTGCTCTGAAAAGATTTGTTGCCCGTAGAGGTAAACCAGCTGAGTTGGTTAGTGATTGCGCAGGAAATTTCAAGGGTGCAAGTAGGGAACTGCGTGAGTTATACAATTCCGTATCCTCCATTGGTAAGGATCAAAGATTACAGAATTATGTGGCTAATGAAGGTATCATCTGGAACTTTAATCCCCCTTCTGCTCCACATTTTGGTGGGCTGTGGAAAGCTAACATAAAATCTGTGAAATATCATCTACGTAGAACAATGGGAAATTCACTATTTACAATTGAAGAATTCTCTACATTATTGTCACAAATTGAAGCCTGTTTGATGTCGAGACCTTTATGTCCTCTGTCGAACGATCCAAGGGATCTACAAGTCCTGACACCAGGTCATTTTTTGACTGGTGCTGCCTTGACGGCTATTCCAGAACTTGACGTTTCTGAAATTCCACCTAATAGACTTCGCCGTTGGCAATTAACCCAGAGAGTATTTCAGCACTTCTGGAAGCGATGGAGTGGTGAGTATTTGCCTCAACTCCAGCAACGTCCCAAGTGGTTGTGTGCGACAGCAAATTTAAATGTTGGTGACTTAGTGCTAATTAAAAATGAACTTCTTCCCCCTCTTCAGTGGAAGTTAGGAAGAATTATTCAGACATTGCCCGGATGACGGTCGTGTGAGAGTCGCCATAGTAAGAACTGCTGCCGGAAATTTTAAATGAGCGGTTCATAAACTCTCCTTTGCCCTTTCATTAACAACAACTTTCATTAACATATATAACTCTTTTATTTGTACCCCTTGAAGATTTCAAGGCCGGGGGTGTATGTTCGAAATTTATTTATCGTCTGCCAATGCTCAGTGCGAGCATTTTTGTGTAAGTTTAATTTCTAAAAAATGGCAACGTTCTTTTTTGTTGACATGTATTTTATTCTATTCTAAGAGTGTGAAACCAAGAGGGTTTATAATTAAACGTGTGATACAGTTCACTTTGTTATTTATTAAGTGATGTGTGTTTTTGACGAGTTTGTGTTTATTTAATTTCAACCAGCGCAACATAATTTTTGGTACAGCCCACCAATATTATTGCCTAAGACACATCATATTACTGCATTAATTATCAAACATTATCATATAACTTATTTACATGCTGGTCCACAGCTTCTTTTAGCTGTTCTTCGAGCCAATTTCTGGATTTTAAGTGGTCGAAATGATAAAGTCTTCAAGTAAACTTTTGTCTTTAAACCCATGTAAATGACAAATGACCATGTAAATGACAAAATCTTCAAGTAAACTTTTGCCTTTAAACCCATTCCTAGATCATAATTGTATTTTGCGTGTTGGTGGAAGAAGAAGACATGCTAATGTCTCAGAAGATCAGAAACACCCAATATTATTGCCTAAGACACATCATATAACTGCATTAATTATCAAACATTATCATATAACTTATTTACATGCTGGTCCACAGCTTCTTTTAGCTGTTCTTCGAACCAATTTCTGGATTTTAAGTGGTGGGAAATGCAGTAAGAAAAATAGTGAGGAGTTGCTTAAAATGTTAATTTTGTCGTCGAACTGGATTCACGGATTACCGCATGATGAGGTAAATAAAAAACAAATGCGATCCCTTTCCGATTTGGATATGCGTTCCATATGACCCAAATCCGAATATTCCTTCATAAACTCTCGATAGTTTTTATAAATAGACTGTTGTTTTGAAAGCTTACGTTCCAAAGAACGAAATCGCTGTATGGCTAATTCCTTAGTATCACTTAATTGCGATGGAGAATCTTTAAATGGAAATTTCACAACAAATCTTCCAGAACTATTTAGAAAATAATTGCTCTTAAAATGGTCTTCACATTCTTGTTCTTCCTTACAAATTCGAACTAGCTCAGGAATGGAATCTAAAGACCAAAACTTTTGAACTAAATCATCTAGTTGAAATTGAATATTATTAACAGAAAATGTACGTTGACTTGTATCAAAAGAGGTAGTTCCCGTAATTATCCAACCAAGTTTAGAACATACGGCGAAGGGTAGAGTTTCTTCTATTTTTATAACTTCCCCTTTAAGCAATGTAAAGAAAACGTTAACACCTAATAAGATATCTACTGGTCTTGATTCAAATAATATTGGGTCTGCTAGAACTAAATCATTGAAATTATTCACAATATTTGAAGGAATAGAACTATACGGCACATTTGATGTGATTCTTTTTATCACAAATGCTCTAGTGGCAAATCTCCCTTCAGAATTAAAATGGGGAGTAAAATTTAAATTTACCTCTTCATTAGATTCAGCATTATAAGAACATAAACATGTAATCTGTACTTTAGTAGATTGCCTTGGCAAACATAATTTACTCATACAATTTTCACTTATGAAAGAGGCTCCACTGCCACCATCCAGCAAAGCGCGACAGTTTACAAGATTACCCAGTGAGTCACGAACCTTAATCATTGCTGTACAAAGTAGAGTTTGCTTATTTTGCAATGAATGTAATCCCGACACAGAGTTGTTTGGAAACTCAAAGATGCTAGCACAAGAAGTTTGATTTAATGACTCAGTTGGTCTGGGCTGAAATTTTGGTGCGTTCGGAGACAGAGGGCCAGTCGGCGTTTCATTTACACTATCTGAATAAGATTTCGGGTCTCTCGGAATATGTAAAATTGCATGGTGAGGCTTATGACACACTTTACATTTACTTAAACTCTTACAGATTTTTGCATGGTGTTTATCTAAAAGACAATTGTAACAGCAGTTGTTTCTTCTAATCAATTCTATTGTTTTATGTACTCTTAACTGCAAGAACTTAGGACATTTATACAACGAATGTGATTCCTCGCATACACAACAACTATTATTAGAAGACAACAATGTCGTCAGTTTACCTTTCTTTATTTCCTTTACTGAGGATTTGCTGTTTTGAAGGTTTCTAGCGTGATCCTTCAAGAAAGATAATAAATTATCAAAAGTTCCCACCTCCTCTTTTTTTAATGTTCTTTCCCACCAATATCTCGTATTTTTATCTAATTTATCAGTAATTACATAAACAATCATTACTTCCGAAAATCCACTAACGTCTTGTTTAAGCACACTTAACGAACGCACACATTCGTTTATAACATCTATACTCTCTAAAATAGACTGTGCATTATCCGAAATACAAGGCATTCCAATTAACCTCTTAATTAATGCATTAATTAACTCACGCCTATTTAAATATCGCTCCTTTAATAATTCTAAAGCTGTCTTATCGTTTGAATCAGATATTGGAAGACTCTGAATAATTTTAAGGGCACTGTTTTTACATGCCGATTTCAAATACTGCAATTTTTGACAGTCTGATAAACTCACATTATTATCCACACTAGCTTTAAATAAATCATAAAATGATATCCATTCTTCTAAATTACCACTAAACGTAGGAAGTGTCAATTTTGGGAGCTTTACTTCTGGTATTAGAGATTTAGAAAGACTATTATTTTGATTCGATTCATTTAAAGTAAATTTTGAATTTTTTTGGTTAACACTTAACCAAAGATTGTCAAGTTTATTCTGTACGGATTGTTGCTCATCAACAAAATTATCTACATCTTTACATTGTGAAAAAATTGCATTAAAAATGTCATGCAATTCCTCATTTAATTTTTCGATTTTATTTTCAAATAAAGCAAGCTGACTAGAATCAGCATCATTTATCGAACTAGTAATATTATTTTCTAGTTTAGTGACAGTAGCTTTTAAAACTCGATTTCTAACTAAAATGTCTTTAAATTCAGTCATAATGAGATAATATTAACAAAAAAGACTCACCAAATAGTATAGATGTTTGAATGACGCAGCTTCTTTATTTCTTTTCACATCACAACTTCGGAATGATCAGATGATTACTCTTGAAAACGAAAATCATCTTAAGTACGTTCTATCACTCGATTAACAAAAATAAAAAAAATATCAAATCTCCGGTAGGCGTAACCAAAAATTATGTTGCGCTGGTTGAAATTAAATAAACACAAACTCGTCAAAAATTCACAACACTTAATAAATAACAAAGTGAATTGTATCACACGTTTAATTATAAACCCTCTTGGTTTCACACTCTTATAATAGAATAAAATACATGTCAACAAAAAAGAACGTTGCCATTTTTTAGAAATTAAACTTACACAAAAATGCTCGCACTGAGCATTGGCAGACGATAAATATATTTCGAACAACACTCGACTGTCTCAGAGTTGTCAAGTCTCCGGCTTTTTGCGCACCACTATTATTTTAGAGAAAAGGTTGTTCCTTTTAATCGCCCAATTTTTCTAATTAAATAAAACAACATTTTCTCTATTAAAATACTGGTATGCAAAAGGCCGGAGACTTGCCAGCTCTGAGACAGTCGAGTATGACCCACTGCACCGGCGTGAACGTGTTAAATTTTTTGTCATCCCTACTGCAGCTCCTAATCGTAATTCAAAGCACCTTTGTTGTACAAATACTGTGCTTTCATAAATAATAAAAGAAAAATAGCTGATTTCTACATCTTTAATGAAATCCTTTAAAACGAACGTTTCAAATAAGTCCAGCAGATTTTGTAATCTGAAGCTGAAAGTGTATGACGCTTAAGAATGCAGAGTTCTCATTCAAGTTTCCTACAAGGAGAACTATGGGGTCTGCTGCATTCCTTCATTCATTGAACAATTTCAGTTATAAACACAGCAATGCGATTTTAATATGCAATAGCTCTAATGCCATTCCATAAGGAACAAATTAAATAACCTCAAACAACAAAAAAAAATTATAAAATTGTTTCTATTTCTATTGAACACATCTTTATAAATAAAAGAAATGTGTAAATGCTTCTGCGATGATTAGGAAAATCTGCCGCACTTATATAGTGGTTTGGAAATTCAGGTGGGGATAGTCCAAGGCTGGTCGTGATGCACCTGTGATACGTGTAAATTGTCATGTTGTTAATGACGAACATGACCACGAGAATAATGATAGATATCTACGATTTCTACATTTTATTTTCATTTTCCATATCAAAATCGCGTTAGATCTTGCGTTGTGAGATGAATAAAAATTAGCTGAAATAATGAAATAAAAAATCCCCAAGTTTTCCCCCAAAAATGTTGATCGTCCCCAAAATATTCCCCATGAACTACTTGTCCCCGAAAAATTCCCCTAAATGTTCAAATTTCCTCAAAATGGGGACAAAATCTCCAATCTGGCAACACTGAAATGCCAGGATACATACGCTTATATATGTGATTGGAACAATGGAACAATCAAGCAGGTGTTTGGATTCCCTAGTTGCATGGCAACTTTACATCCAGGCTAAGAGTATATTCTGTTACAATGCAATGGGAGCCTTGGAAAAAAGAGCGTTTAAACGCGGCTTGTAGCCACGAAAAAATGGAGAGTAAAAGCTAAAGAGATAGACAATTTTTAAGAAAAAATTGTTAGTAGAACTAGTAGGGAAAAAAAAAAAAAAGTTCCGTATGATCCACATAAATGTCCAGGACAGGCGAAAAAGCTACCAAAGGAAGCCCCATAAAAAAAGACTCAATTCAGAGACCATACATTTAATATAGCATGTTAAGTAAAAAAGTTTAACACAGTGAATAAAAGAAACAAAACTAAATATTTACATATTTACAAGAGAATTTAAATTACTTAAAGTAAAAAAGAATAATAATGTAAGAAAAAGCTATAGTGAGGAGAGTTCAAACCAAATAAACAGTTAAATGCAAAAGCCGAGGGGATCAAACGACAGCAGGAGGACGGCGTCCACCCAGTCTAGTAATTTGAGGAGAAAAAAACATGAAAATAAAGGAAGTAAGAGTAATATCATGAGAAGAGCATAAAATAGAATTTTTTTTTTAAACTTTTTAAACAAACAACACAGACAAAAAGAAGGAAAAAAGTTTAGCAAATGAAGAGCTTAATCTTCGTTAATGTTGATCTGACTAGCAAGTTTATCAAATTCAGTTAGTATAACCATTAATTTTTGCATCGGGTTATCGAGGTTCTTAGTCTGAGTTGAGATGTTCTTTATACATTTTAGGAATTTAGTGATTTGAAAGATTTGTTTGACTTCGTTGAAAGTATTAAGAATGTCTTTAATATCATTGGTATAGTTAGTAGGAGCATTAGAATTTTCAATAGTAGGGGAGGAATGGGTGTTTGCGGTAGTACTATCATTGTTATCAGAGTTTAATTCTACATTACTTGTAGAGGGTTCAGAGTCTTTAGTATTTTTGGTATAATTATAATTCTTAAATATATCCGCTAAGATTTGGGTTTCTTGGGATAGATTGCTGACGCTATTACTTGTTTTTCGGTTCTGTTTATTTTCGAGTCTATAAGGATTTTTTGGACAACCACGGAAATTCGCTGGGTGCCACAGTCCACAATTGGCACAAGTGCGTTTAATACGCCCCCTGTGTGTATGTGATTATTTTTTTTTAGAAATAAACATTTTGAAAGCTATATAATTATTTTGGTTTCTGTTGTATTTTATAACTTTTTTTTCTTTTTTCAACTACTGTATTTACTCGCGTATAAGTCGACCCCTTAACTTTCGCATGCAAATTCTGGAAAAAAGAAAAATCCCGCGTATAATTCGAACCTCTAACTTTTTACTTCAATTTTGCACAAAATCAAACCAAATATTTCATTTGCCAATGCGAAAAGGTAGTATATAAACAAAAATAAATCATTTAAAAAATTTTAAATGATAAATTATTATTATTTGTATATTTTATATATTTTTTTTTATTCGTACACATAAAAATCCATAATTTTGCAATATTCGAAACTTTTGTTTTTGCTTTTTTAACTGACTCGCGTATAAGTCGACCCCCCAAACTTGCTTACCGAAAATTGTCAGAAATTCCTCGACTTATACGCGAGTAAATACGGTATTTATTGAATACTAGAAAGGTAGCCCGTCAAAAATGACGGAAATTTAGATATAAAGATATATACAACTCATGTGCAAGAATATGAGTTTTCTCATTTGTTCCGCAGTGATAGATGAAAATAACACATTTTAAGAACGAAACACATTTATGAAAAACTGTGTACAGTAGAAGACCACTAATCTGCACAATTCCAAGTTTTCTGCAGATTTTTGCGGTCATGTCTATTCAGTCTTTATTTACTTTTTTTTAAAATTCATATATTGGACAATTTAGATTATTAAGCCTTAAAAATAAATAAATTACACACTTGAAGTAAGGTAAAAACTATTAAATTATCGTATACGATTTCATAAAATGGTATTACATGGTATTATATGTGTGTGCTTCACGATCTTGGTTACGACTTTGGCGAAATTGGCTGCAACTTGTCATAATTCTAATAGTGTGGGCCTCTATAACAAAAAAGTAACCAGTTTTTAGTAAAATTTCTGATATAAAGTAGTTTTCAAAAACTTGTGTAAAATTGCAGGCCGTTCTCATGTTATGCCAGTCCTGGGAATAGTATTTCTAACACTGAAGAGTTTCCATGTATATGTGGAATTTAGAAAAGCTTCTCCAAAAGAAAGGTCCTGAAATGACATTGTAATTCCTCTAACTTCAAAGTTTAATCGGGCCCTGATGTTGTTTACTGAAATCTAATAAATACAGTTATTTTGAATATTACAACAGAATTAAACAGCTAAACTTATTTAACTTAAACTCGCTGTTACTTCCCGATGTTATTTTTTAGTATTAAGAAAGAAAATTATTTAAATTTTTCAAATCATGCACATTTATAATTTTTTTTCGTCTTTAATAACTAAATAATGAAAAAATATGCTTTTGTTCTGCTCTCATAAATACGACAATAAAATAATGTAACTAAGAGACATAGCAAAATTAAATCCACCACCATTTTACATACTATGACGTCATTAGAATATTGTCCATTGATTGTTGGAGAACTTACTTTGTGAATGATTACCTCAATGATTTAATATTTTTTACGGTTCACGATGAATGAATCACTTGTGTTTGCTTAGAATTATGGAATGAAATATTAAGCCGTGAACCAAATTTCAATTAAAGTTATCCAAAGATATATGTATTTTTAATCGAAATTAAAAACAATGCTTTAATCTCGAAATAAAATGTTTTAGTTTGTATAATTGGTTATTTCTGTTAATTATTTATTTAGGTACTTTTCCATTATAGTGCATTTAAAAAAAAAAAGCTTGGCGTAATTCGGGCATCAGAAAGTGAGATATGTTGCCAAAATACACAGCTATGAAAACAAATCTAATGAACTTTTATTTTTGTTTATATATGCACTTATATACATAAAAAAATCGTTTCTAAATATATATAATATTTTTTTATATACAAATTATGGCACAGATTTCAGATATGCACCTGGATACCTATGTCGCTAAAATGGTGTTATTTTGCCGGCTATTGTTTTTTATTTATTAATAAATTGTTTAGGCACAGATGTCATATTTGCCCCATATTGGCGCGATTTTTTTCCGACGCCGATTTGGCGAAAACATCAACAGCATAAGCAACAACATCCGGGTTACCATATCAAGCAAAATAACGACAATTTGGCGCCGATTAAGTATACATTGCGTATATGACATTGGCGTCAGAAAAAAATCGCGCCAATATTTGGCAAATATGACATCTGTGCCATTGTTTATTTACTTTTATTTTCTGTTTTTAAATTATATAAACTGTTTTGTTCTATAGTTATTATTCAAACTTTTATTTATTTATAGTTATTTCCTTTTCAAAATGATAGCAAATAATTAAAAAATATATAAGTAACTGGTATTCGAAAGCGAGATTTCTGCCGAATTGGCGTCAGAGAAAAATCACGCCAACCCCGATGCGTATATGACATCTGTGAAAAAAATACTTCTGTTTCTTTATAAAAATGGATAAATAGTTTTTTTTACATTAAATAAATTGTGTACATATGCAAAAAATTGCTTGTGAGTATGAAGCAGTAAAGAGTTTGTCAGAAAATACGTTGGCAAACTTCTTTCTCGCCAAGAAACTTTTCTCCGAAGTATTGTACGTACATAAGTAATGATTGCTAGAAATGCCTTTTTAATTATGATATGCGCTTTTATGTTTCACTACATTTATGCATACTATACCGTGTGTATAAATGCTACAGTTCATATGCAGGGCTACACAAAAGAATTCGTAAGGGTTACTGAGTATGAGAATAAAGTGCTTAAAGGTGGTTTTTAAAGGAGTTATGCAGTTTTACGCTGAACTGCATTTAGATTACCAAGAAATGTTTGTAGAATATAGATAAAATGATATACAGGGTCACGTAAAGAATTGGATACATAACCGTCTATGGATGATAATATCTGGAAATATGATTTCAGTAGCTTTAAGAGTAGCTTAAATTAAATTTTAGCTAAATAGTGGCATGTAATAACGGTACTATTGCTATGGACGGTAACTGCTAAAATCAATTTTTTTAAAAAATTATGCGTTTTCTAAAATGTTTACTTAGTTATCTTATTTACCTTATTTCCCTAAATAACGAAGTTTTGTTAAAGCATTCAGGATGTGTTGGAAAGTGTTTCATATTCTATGCTTAACGCATGATTTTTCTTTCTTCTTTAGTCTTATTTTGCATTTATTTTATTCTTAATTTTTAGTCTTATACTGCTTTATAGAAACTTTGGCACAGTTGTCATATATACCCCATATTGGAGCGATTTTTTCCGACGCCAATTTGGCGAAAACATCAACAGCATAAACAACAACATCCGGGTTACCATATCAAGTAAAATAACGACACTTTGATGACAGTTAAGTACCCGTTGTGTATATGACATCTGTGCCGAAACTTTAATATTTAATGTTTAAACTCTTCGCTCCACTCACCTTGCATATAGTATAAACTATAACACAGATAGCGCAAAATAATAGACAGTTTGATACTTTTCCAATGTAGGGGCTTTGGCATTTTTAAAAAATATTTTGGTGTAATTTGGGCATCAGAAAGTGAGATTTGGGTACTTTTCCGTTATGCGGATACCATTGTCGCCAAGCGTAATAGTTGGCGCAAAATGAAAGTCACGTGAATTAAGGCATTTGAAAAATAAAAGAAAAAATATTGTCGTACTAAAGTGAGCATTTAAAAAATATAACATTTGAAAATTCCAGACTTTTACGAACTATTTCATTTAATCACAAATATATACTTAAAATAATTAAACAAATAACTGTTATAAAATAAAGCAATAAAATAAAACTCATATTAAACTGCTGGCATAAAATTACAAATATCTTTTACCTTTTTGAAATAATTGGCGCATTAGCATACATGGTACTTTTCCTTTATACGGACAGCATGCTAAAATGTATGCTAATGCGCCAATTGTTTCAACCTTGATCGTAGATTTTTATTGTAAACCATGCAAAACATTGTGATTTGTTATTTATGAAACGTGAATCACGTGAATGATTATTGTTTAACCTTAACCTTGGAAAGCTTTTTAATTTGCTATTAATCGAATTAAAAATGCTTTTTTTTTTTTATAAAGTTGTAGTTTACTTTTACTGCTGATGCTGAGATGGATTTTATCATTTGGCAATTACCAGATGATGAGAAAATTGTGATAAAACTGTTTCAGGAATTTGGAATTCTGCATAATAAAAGATTGTGTTCAAAAAATCATGAAATGAAATTATGGATGAGTTCTGGAAATCCGAAATTGAG
Source organism: Maratus speciosus (assembly GCA_963932465.1). Taxonomy (NCBI): domain Eukaryota; kingdom Metazoa; phylum Arthropoda; class Arachnida; order Araneae; family Salticidae; genus Maratus; species Maratus speciosus. The sequence goes on along the minus strand of OZ010794.1, from coordinate 236,980,357 downwards.
TTGTAGCTTACGATATTGCGAAGAAAGCGTAGAAATACGATAAAAAACTTGGTTTAAAGGATCGCGGGTGACTTTTCTTAATGCTTTGAGGTTTATATATTTATCGTGCAAAGAGTTGACATCGATTGAGTTTTCTGAGCTGCAACTTGATATGAACCACAACACAACAGTGGAATGGAATAGTTATTCGAGAGAAGTTTGTGCAAATGCTTTATGTTCTCGACCGAATAGAAAAATTGGTGGACCTAATAAAATTATAGAAGTAGATGAAAGTCATGTATTATTTATACAGATTGTTGGAAAGGATATAAAACAGATGAACTGCTGAGTGCTGGTTATGATCATTTCACAGTAAATCACAAATACAATTTTGTCGACCCTAATACTGGATGTCATACTCCAAATGTTGAAAGATTATGGGGCATCGCAAAATGGCGCAACAAAAGACATCGGGAAGCTGTTCGTCATCATTTAGAGTTGTATCTCATAGATTTTATGTGGCTACGCCTTCATTCAAAAAATGAAATGTTTACTGCAATGCTGAAAGATATTTATAATTTTATGGCAGCAGTTGGAACAGATGTCATATTCGCCCCATATTGGCGCGATTTTTTTTCGGTTGCCAATTTGGCGAAAACATCAACAGCATAAACAACATAATCCGGGTTACCACATCAAGCCCTTTAGCGCAAGTTAAGTACCCATTGCCTATATGATATTGGCGACAGAAAAAAATCGCGCCAATATGGGGCGAATATGACATCTGTACCCAGCAGTTTAATATGATTTTTTATTTTATTACTTTATAGTATAACAGTTATTTGTTCATTTATTTTAAATATATATTTGTGATTTAATAAAATAGTTCGTAAAAGTTTGTAATTTTCAAATGTTATATTTTTAAAGTACAGATGTCATATTCGCCCCATATTGGCGCGATTGTTTTCTGTCGCCAATATCATACAGGCAACAGGTACTTAACTTGCGCCAAAGTGTCGCTATTTTGTTTGATGTGGTAACCCGGATTATGTTGTTTATTCTGGTGATGTTTTCGCCAAATTGGCAACCGAAAAAAATCGTGCCAATATGGGGCGAATATGACATCTGTTCCTTTTTAAAATGCCCACTTTACTATCGAGAATGTTTTTTCTTTTATTTTTCAAATGTTTCAATTCACCTTATTTTCATTTTGCGCCAACTATTGCGCTTGGCGACAATGGTGTCCGTATAATGGAAAAGTATTGCATACATTTTGGCATGGTGTCCGTATAACGGAAAAATATTGAGAATTGTTGTCAAATCATATAAACAGCTATGAAAACAAACTTGATGAGTGTTTTTTTATTATATGTTTATTTTATATGTATATTATTCATGTTTTTATGTACAAATTACATCTGTTTCTGTATAAAATTAGAGAAACGACTTTTTTCATCGTATAAATAAATCGTATAAATATCGAAAAAAAATGCATGTGTATATAAAATGAAACAGTGGATAGGTTCCGGGAAAATGTTGCCAAATTTCTATTTTCGCCAAGGCACTTATACTGGAAAAGTACCTAAAGCTCATTAAAATCGCGCAGTTAGGAGCTCATACAGTACAGCGTCGTCTATTGGCGGTTATTTTATTAGTAGCATCGGGAGGAAGATGTAAAGATGTACTTTAAATTCTCACCCATAGATTTTGAAAAATTATCTTAAAAGAGCGGAGTTTAAATTAAATTTTGGTGACCTCCTTTATGAAAGATTAATAGTTATAAATGGGAATTTCACCAAATCAGCCAGCTATTGCCAAGTTGGCCAACATTTGGCGCTACTGTGGTAACCCTGCATTAGTATTTTTCAACAATTACTCATTTCAATGAGGTGGTCCTACCGGAATCGTGAGGGACACACAGAGACTTGGATTTTATATAAATAGATTAGTAGTGTTTTCATTCATTCTGCCGTATGTCACACGAAGAAACTTTTACGTGTGAAACTATGTTAGCAATAAGAAATAGCTGAATAAGATAGTACAATCTTTATAAAATACACATCTGTCAAATGTGCATGAGAAAAGACAAAGGGTAAATGAGCCATTGGTTTTTAACCTTCCGTCTACCAGACGGGTCCATTGGACCCGACATGTACATTCAAAATATTTATTCAAACCAGAAATTTCTTCAAAACAAACTAAATGTATAAATCAGACAATAATAAGTTAAATAAACAAATTAAATAGTTTTAAGTAAAAATTCTGGTGTAGCATGTTTTTATAAAACTTGAGTAAAATTTCCGGTAGTTCTAGGGTTAATGTGCGTTATGTCCATTTTGCGAAAAATATCATTGTTGTTTACAGGTAAATCTTATTACATACTGATAAAAAAATTATGTTTTTAATCGATTCACAATAAACATCTTTTAATATAATGTTTTTATTTGTCCTCATATTTGGTCAATGATATTTAAAATCCGTACGTTTCCAATATGATAATCTAGAAAGGACGGACAATGGATGTGACCCACTGTCTAAATCAACGGCTCAAATAGTAAATTTATTAAGAATCAAGTGCAGGTCCTCATATATAGTGATATATATCTATCATAACATACACATTAAATTTTAAAATTAGACTACACATGTGAGTTCTGATCAAAAAGAATTGCTTTTCGGTCTTTTGTATTCACAATGTAGTACTCTTGATATCCATGGAGTTATTTACAATGAAATGTTAGTGTGTCCAAAAAATTACAAAGTTCTTAATGAGTTATTGTAATCAATAAACAAAAATAAAAACACTATTAAATTTTATGTCAAATGCGAGAGCATATTCTAAAAATGTTATGGAGATAAAAATTCAGACGTTACAGAATTTTAATTTTACACTGAAGTAAGTTTGCAAGAAACGACAAAACACATTAATGCACAACTGCGAATTCGTATTGTTTCATTTCTTTTATAGAGTTAAGAGCTGGGCAAATCTGTAAATGAAATTATATGCTATGTAATTACAATTTAATTGCATTCAATTAATTATAGTTAAAATTACATGCCGTAAAAAACTCTTGCAGAACTGTAGCCGGAATAGCCCTCTTTCCATTAATTGACGAAATATCTGCGTTTGAATGTATCTAACTGTAATCAATTACATGCAATTAACTTGTAATTAACTTGTAATTTCATTGCGGATAATTGCGATTACAAATTTGCCCAACTCTGATAGAGTTATTATGTCAAAAACATGTTTCTGACAAGAGAAGTACGCGTACGATAAGATAAAATAATGCGAAATAGCTTGTAATTGTTAAAGTTCTTTCAGACTTCCTCAAAATGAAATTTATCCACACTTATGTTATAAGAAATACGTGTAATGTATTGTTACTGGAGCATCGTCACTCTATAGATGATTCGGAGGGGCATGGACAGTAAAAAGTTGATAATCATTGGGTGTAAATGAATGACCACTATATATAACCATATATAACTATACAGTGTGTCCACGTATAACCTGACCGACCTTTATCTTCGCAACCGTTGGTCCTAGATGGATACTTCCAATTTCAAAAATTGTCAAAGTTAGGTGCAGGGTTAAGATAAAAAAGTTTGAAACGAAAAAATAATTTAGTGAAGAATTACAGAATCTAAATTTTCATACGGTCCCCCGGTCTTATAAATTATATTTAGTAAAATTTCCCTGTTACACTGGCAAGTAAGGCAAATAAAATCTTGTTATTCTACAATTAAAATTGTCCGAGTAGTAGCTGTTTAAAGTTGGAGTATGTTTTTTGCTGCATATTAGGGGTCAGTCATAATTTAGTAGAAATATAATTTTGTTTGATACATTAAAGAATTGGTTGAGAGTAAAATTAGCATTGCAATATAAATTTGAAATCTTTAATCATTCTGACATGTTACTGCAAAATGCAGAATTTGTATTGAACATTATAAGAGGATAAAATAACAGATTTTTTGTTAAATAAACGGATGAAAAACAACAGCCTCAATTCTTTAAAAAATTATACTTATTTTAAAATGCGGTTAGATTACACTGTCTTTAAAATTTTGGGTTGTGGCATGTTTTCTAGCTTTTGAAAATTGATTCTTATGTTTTTTGTTGTTGTTATTGTTGTTGTTGTTGTTGTTGCTTTAGCACTGAATCCGAAAATGATCTTCATTTTAAACCATGACGTCGGGAATTTTCTCAAATCGCAAATTTCAAAGTTAAAAAGCTAAAAGTTAAAATTGATCCCCCCTTCCCTCCCAACCTCATCGGACCCCCGAGCTGTTTAGCTATAAGAAACCAAGTATAAGCCAAAAAAATCTAATAAATTATTGAATTAAATAAAATGAAACTGAATAAAAAAGTCTTACATCTATTTTATAGTATCAGATTTTTCGCTATATTTTATCCTCGAAATTTACGATTTGCGAAAAATCTTGACATGATGGTTAAAAGTGAAGGTAAGTTTTTGATTCAGCGTTAAAAAAATACATAAAATGTATTTGCAAAAGTTAAAAAATACAACCATCGCGGGTTTATGTTATCTAATCTAAAACTCTTTCTTAAACTTCTTGACGGTAATCTATCCGAATTTTTTGTGTTATCCTCTAATATAAGCATGTATAAGATGATAAAAGTTGAAAATCATAATAAGATTGCATTGTCATCGGATTTAAGTCAGTATGTAAAATTTAACTTCGATCGCACATTTGAAAGTAAGTTAAAGTTCGAGTGCAAATTTTAAACTGGAAAGACAATCATTGCAAGTTAAAACCTTATGAAAATAATATAATTTTAGTGAAAAGAAATCTTAACCTCAAATCCTTACAAAATAAAACATATGTTAAAATACAATTATTTTAACTAATCTGAATCTTAACTAATAAAAGTTAATCGTAATATTTGTACGATTTATTTCAAAGCGCAGATACCTTGAAATAAGTGTAAGTTATTTCAAGGACTTTATACATGACCCTGAAAGCATGGTCGAAATCATTTGTTTTGATATGCAAAAATGTGGTATAAGTCATGCACTTCGAAGTTTCATAACTCGGTCAATTTTAATGTTAGTGAATGGGACTTTTTTGGTCTTACTAGTTAGTGTCACAGTAAATTTTTAGTAAATACCACTTATAGGACCGGGGGACCGTATAAAAATTTAAATTTCGTAATTTTTTAATAAATGTTTTTCTTGACCCAAATCGCTTTAAAAATTTTGTTTTACCTTATTTAAACCATTTTTGTAATTGGAAGTATGCATCAAGGACCAACGATTGCGAAAATATAGGTCGGCCAGGTTATACATGGACACACTGTACATAAATATAACCAGTGTTGCCAAATCTGGCGAATTATTCGCATAAAAAATCCTAACTGTGACCAGAAACATTTCATAGTGATATATTTTTAATATAATATTTTTAATTAATTAACAAATGTAGACTAGCTGTTAAGCTCAAAGCGATATAAATAAGCGTACAAACTTAATACTGGAATCGGGCGTAAATTAACGCAGTTGCGCCATCTTGTGGACGGGGTGATAATCCACATACGCGGGCCTTTAGTATGGCGTCATATATAACAGAATATCTACCATCTGCGCATATTTTCTAAATCTTTAGTCACTCATGGAACTGAATTTCGTGTACCACATTTATTGAAAAATAATGGCGTAGCAAAAGGGGCATCCAGATGCACTTGACACCACGAATTTTTTTCGCTTTGTCAGAGACATTTCAGCTATTAATCAAGGTGAAAAAACTTTACAATTTTAGTGTCTGAAGTAAGAAAACAGTTAGGCATCTTGCTGTAGTTTAACCCCGTCCGCTATGTGGCCTTGCGAACTTGCCTTTAATTTTGCGGTTACCTCTCCCATTTAAGATAGGAGGCTTGCTTATATCGCTTTGATCACAGTTGATCACAGTTAGGTAACCTCTCAATGCTGCTCAACCATTCAACAATGAAAAAAATAAAATTATTCTTTAAAAATTCCTTGTATGAATTTAGGATTTCCAAATACAAAATATTCGAAATTTGGTAATACTGTGCGTATCGAATAACCATATTAACATACTTTATCTTTGAAAACGAGTGAATGTTTAACATTTATTTTTATTTTTTTGTTGTTGTTGTTAATTCTTACTGTGGGATATATCTAAAGTCACGGTTTGCAAAATTTTTGTTGAACTTGAAATTCAATTTTATTCTTCCTACCACTATTTTGAAAATAATATTTTCATCGTACCTTTCTATTGGATATTTTAAATAAAAAGATCATCAAGATTACTGATTAAGTGTTCTGGTAGGACCAGTAAAAATTTCCCTATACAATGCGACCCCTGTCTGTCGTCACTACCGCACCAGAAATACGTTTCCGGCCATGCATTGCGATATGATTTTCCGTCGTCTAGGTGTATTGTATCTCTCCTGAAAGTTTGTAACCGCTGTGCCGAAAAACCCTCTATATATTAAATTTGCATCGATGATATACCCAGATTAAGATGTGTTTTATCTCTTTCAGAGACAAGCAATTGTTCTTCTGTAACGCTTAACCACAACCGCAATTTAGAAAGAGATTATTTCAAAATAAGGGGAAAAAATGTAGAGCATGTTTTTTCACCAAAGTTATAAAGTGGAAATCCTAATTAAAAGTTTCTGGTGCAAATATGAATTAATATTAGGTGTGGTATAATATATCCCTCGCCCGTCAAGCGGTTAAATTTGTAGAAAAATTTCCGTATATTGTTGGTATTACCCGTTTTAATATAGACAAAATTACCCCTTTTCGGCACGGGCAATTTTTGTTGTAAAATGTTGAAATGATTAATTGACACCGGAATTTTAAAAAAGACTTTTTTAGAAAATGAAAACATCTTATATTAACTATTCGATGTAAAAGCAAAATTTTACTAAAATATTCTTTGTGTCGCTCGTAAGTTTGGAATTAAAATTAGATATCCCGACCCGGGCACACTGTGCCGGAAAGGGTTAAAAAAATCAAGTGACAGTTTCCTGATTTAATTATAATTTTAACATTAAGTTTAATATTATTATTATTATTTTTATTGTTTAATTATTGACTTGTTATTTTTAAAGTTGGCATTTCAGAAAGAATTTTTTAAAATGATTTAGTGTTATCTACCTATTAACAAATATTTATCGTCAACTTGTTAAAATAATTAAAAAAAAGAAAAGAAGAATCTTTGAAATTCATACCAGAAAAGAAATACTTATGAAATATATCCATTAACATGAAATAATAATGACACGTTTTATTAATGTTTTTCCATTTTGCATTGCACTTATAAATTGTATTAGTTGGACAATTATTAAAGTTTTAATCTGTTAACCCCTTTGAGGGCGGTGTCTTTATAAAAGGACACCTAATTTTAATTGCAAAACTAACAAACGCCACCAAGATAATTTAATTAATATTTTCAACAACAACCTTATTTAATTTTTTTTTCGTTTATTCCGGTGAGAATTCAATATTTAGAGTCATTTTTGCTTGCCACTCAAGGGGGCAAAAACACAAGGGCAATGCACAAAGCAATGCCCCTCAAGGGCAAGCAAAAATAGGGGTTAAGATCACATACACGATTGTGAAGGACAAGCCTACAAGTGTTAACGGTGGTTTCTTTACAAAAATTTGATATAAATGAAAAGATGTGTAGTAGCAGAGTTCGTACGTATCAAGGGATTCAGGAGATTTTAGGTGTTTTTGTAGCAGAAATTTCGTAAAGCTCTGTTCGGTATATCTGAAGATAGATTTTCTTTTCATTAAAGATAATTATTACTTCACTAAAATTCTGGTAAAATGTGCTTGAAGCGTACGAACCTTGATATTATGCTTTGAAATTATTAGAAGTTGCTAAACTCGTGTAAACTTTAATATACACAATACTCATTTATAAAAATAAAGATTACAAAGAATTCATTAGTGTCAAGATTATTATTTTCAGTTAAATTTCGGAGTTTTACATTTCAGTATTTTTTAAAAGCAATTAGTCATAATTGAACTTTAGTTTATCATTTAACATTTTTTATGTAGAAAAGAATTACCTTTCATTTTTTAATTTAAAACTCTCAAATCTATCGAATTAATTTCTTTCTTATATGTTTCCAGCTGTTCATTTATGTTTAATTATGCATTATTAATGTTGAAATTCATCATAAGGAATTCCAACTCTATTTTAATAAAAAAAATCAATCACATTAATGAAAGCTATTAGTTAACAATTAAATTTGAAATGTATAAAAAATGTGAAGAAATTTAATTTAATGCTACATTTCGATTATAATAATTGCTTCAAAAAAGACTTTATTATACCATTAAATTATAACTAAAATCTGTGTCTTAATGGCAGACTAAATATTAATTTTTTTCAAAAAATTAATGTTTTTGAAAATATTGTAGCATTTAATAAAATTTTCTTTTTACATAAATTAATTATTTTTAATGATTTAAAGAAAAATTATGTTTTAGCCAATTAAACCAGAAAATAGCCACCGTAATCTAGGAATATTTGTATCCTCGAGTGCTACTTGGACACAAAGCAAAAAAAAAAAAAGGATTTAAAAACTGTCTTAGTTCTAGTGTATTGTGAATATTGATATGATTCAACAATACAATTCAAATAACAGAACGTACTAAATACATAGTACGTCCATTAATAATTTAAAACTTTTTGTAAAAAGTAGTGGTCTCCAAGTATCCCTTAGCCCTTTCCGGCACGGGCAAATTTTGTTGTAAAATAATGAAATGATTGACTGACACCGGAATTTTAAAACGACTTTTTTAGAAATTAAAACATGCTACTTTAACTATTCATTGTAAAAGCAAAATTTTACTAAAATAATCTTGGTGCCGATGGTAAGTTTGGAATTAAAATTAGGTATCCCGAATAGGGCACACTCCAAAGCGTTATAAGCAAGCGAACAAACTTAATACTGGAATCAGGCGTAAATTAACACAGTTGCGTCACCTTGTGGACGGAGTGATAATTCACTTACGCGGGCTTTTAGTGCGGCGCATACTTTCTAAAACTTTAGTCACTCACGGAAATGAATTTTGCTTGCCACATTTATTGCAAAATAATGGCGTAGCGAATGGGGCACCCAGATGCACTTGCCATTACGTAGTTTTCTTCGCCTTATCAAAGGTACTTCAGTTATTAATCAAGGTGAAAAAACTTTACAATTTTAGTGTTGAGAGTAAGAAAACAGTTAGATATCTACCTGTAGTTCACACTCCATCCGCTACGTGGCGCATGACCTTGATTGATGTGACCTCGCTTTTAACCTTGCGGTTATTTCTCCCATTTAAGATAGGACGCTTACTTATATCGCTTTGGCACACTCCGCCGAAAAGGGTTAAATACCATAAGTAGGGGAGGTGGGGGATGAATGGGACATTTTCACAAAAATATATATATATATATATATTTTTAAGTTATTGTCAACATTATATATCGCATTTCATACATTAGGTATTTGACAACATATATGAACAATATTTATTCTAGATTATGATTTATTCAGAAAAATATTATGTAATCAAAAAAACGTTCCTCCCTGTCCCAATCATCCCCACAGCAGGGATGAATGGGACACTAATAGGGATTGATGGGACACAAAGATTTCCCTCCCTGTATTCAATTCTACAAAATTAAAATTTATAATTATAACCTTATAAGTAATTTTATTTGTAATGTATGAATTTACAGTACGAATTGATATGTTTGTTCTTTCAGTAACTTCTTTTATTGCAGTTTTAACTTTTAATGCAGATTTCGGCTATCAAGCTCTTCATTTTTCAAACTTATGAGGCATTTTAGATTTGAAATGAAAGTGCAAATTGTCTTTTAAATATGACATAGCTAAAAATTTTCAATCATAACTTATTAATTTATATTAATTAATTGTATCTTAGAAACATGCAGAACGGAAATTATTGGGTCGATTGGAAAGTCGTGTCGTGTTGGGAAAATCAATTCGTACCGGAAAATTCTGCCCGCTAATTACTAGACATTAGATATCGGAATCAGTGTCTACTAATTAAGTAATAGAATTTTCCGTACGAATTGATTTTCCCAGCACGACACGCTTTTCCGATCGACCCAATATGTTACGGGTGGGGATTTATTTCTGCATCATTTCAAAATTCAATAAAATTTCCCCCATTTGATCAATGAACATATACTATTTTTAATAATTTTATCTATTTTGATTAAGTTTTAGTACCAATTTTTTGATAATACATTAATAATTATTACAATACAATAAATAACACTCAGAAATTTTAAATAATAACAACTCATATAATACTATTTAACCCTAGATCTACCGGGAATTTTATTCAAGTTTTAATAAAACGTTCTACACCAGAATTTTTATTTAAAACTATTTAACTTATTTATTTACCTTATTTTTGTCTGGTTTATATACTTAGTTTATTTTAAAGAAATTTCTGGTTTGAATGAATATTTTGTATGTACCTGTCGGGTCCAATGGACCCGTCTGGTAGACGGAGGGTTAATACTATTAATTAATCAACCTATTTAATACTATTTAGTTAATAAATAAAATTTTCAACATCTCTAGTGATGAATGAGAATGTCCAATTCATCCCCATTTGAAATGTCCCAATCATCCCCATGATGCATGTATTCCCTTCTCAGCCGTTTTGCCTCAAAAATTATTTTGTCACAATGGTTACTATTCATTCATTTTAATTATCGATATTGACCTTAAAATAAATACCTAGAACATAGCTTAATTTCCTATATTCTATAAGATATTTCACATCTTCAAATGTAAAAAAAAACTTACTTTTAAGCAGAGATTTCAAAAAAGTGCAACTTTGTAGGAAAATGAAAACAGCAAAGTGGTCCTACTTTTAGTTCTGAAGCGCACTGTGGTAAAACCTTATATGGGGATAGGAACGAATTTAAAATAAAGGTTTATTCCTTGAAATATTGAGAATGTCCCATCCGTCCCTTGTCCCATTCATACCCTAGCTCCCCTACTTTAATTTTTCCTAAAAATATACATGATTATTCAAAACCTTAAAACAGGGTCCGCACGCTATTAAGCCACGCCCCATTTTGTAAGGACTCAACCCCAAGTAATCGCATATAACCATCTTGTAGCTAATGAATTATGAAGAAAATTACCTTTATAATAATACTGGTGGTAGATTCCTTACAAAATGGGGCGTGGCTTAATAGCGTGCGAACTCTGTTAAAAACACGATAAAAGTTACTCTATATATAACTCTATCTTATAATACTCTATATAAAGTTACTCTATGCCTTGTATTATTCGAAATGATTTCTCTGATGTCTTTTCGAGAAAATGCGTTATAAAACTTGGGAAATATAAGTGCAGTAAACTAAGTCTTAGACGGAATCGGTGGGGATTGAGAAAATTTTCCGTCGTAGACAATATTCCGGCTTATGCAAAAGAGCGTGATTTATTGGAAGCATACGTCAGTCGAATAGCGTTTTATGTTTGCGATAAAAAGATTGGATGTTGAGTTATAATGAATTGCTCGCGATCTTTCATTCAATCTTTCATCACGATCTTTCATTGGTTGTCCTGACTCGAAAGTCTGTCGAAAACTGTAATTCTGGAAGATCCATTGTCTTTATAAATAAATGAGAAACGCTATTCAATTTCTTATTACCGCTGTAATACCTACAAATTTGAAGTTTACACACACACAAAAAAAATTAATAATAACTTCGGGAATGAGACAGAAAGCCATCACTTAAAGCATAATATATTGTAGACAATACATATTTTCATAAATGTGCACTCAACTATTAACCCATTGAAGGGCGGTGGGATAAAAATTATCTCGCCTAATTTAAACAAGATTCTCATCAGAAAATTTTTACTAAATTTTATATTTTTAACTTTCTAGGAAAATCGCTGAAAAATTGCTTTTCATTATTTAAAAATAAACTTTTTCGATTATTCCGGTAAGAATTCAATATTTAGAGTCATTTTTGCTTGCCCCACAAGTTGTTAATAATAACTTTTAAATGCATAGTTATACAGAAAAAAATGGCATAAGCATTAATTTCTTAAAATTGAAACAGTTTCTGTTCTTTTGAATTAATTTTTTTAAAGTATTACGGAGTTTAATTTTATGCTCGATATTGAGTATTTGACGCATATATATCAGTTTTAAATTTCATGAACGAAATGCCTTTCATTTTTAAAATATCCTATTTTCCGCCTTATGCAAAATTTCGGTTTCGTTGGGTCCTTAAAACACTTTCCGTTTACGCGTTAAACAGATTCTGGCTTATGCAGCAAGAATTAATGCTGTTTTCTATGGGTTCGCCGGGACATTAAAAATTTTCCGCGGTAGACAGATTTTCGGCTTGCACAGAGTCCGCCTTAGACAGAATTTACTGTACATATATGAGAAATATAAGTACATTCGGTGGGTTTCAATAAATGTGCTGTGACACAACTTTGTTGTAACCAACAATTACAAAAACAGGTAAAAATTATTGCACTATAATAATAAAGAAAGAAGTTTGTGTGTGAGTGAGTGTGTGGACGGTGTTCTGAAGAGACCACTGCGCGTAGAGCTACAAAATTTGGGGAAAAGATATATGAAGTTTTGCACCTCGAAGCCCGATTTTCGATTTTCTGATTACATTTTTTTAATTTAATTTTTTATGCGATTTTTTGCACTTTTTTAAGTTTTGAGGGGATTTTTCAATATACGTGAGAAGAATATGGTTTCTTTCTTTTAACCCAATATAGTAAATTTTGTTCTCTTTTCAAAAAAGTTTATTCGGAATTCGTGCAGCGATTTTTGAATTTTTAGCGAATTTTTTATGCAATTATTGAACAGCATTTCCATACCTATAAGGAGGTTACCGTAGTGGGACACAGTTCTGTCGCCAAATGCCGCAAATTTTGTTGCCAACTTGGCGGCATATCGCCAAATTCGGCGACCTAAATGAGTCGTCAAAAGTGACGCGAACTTGGCGATATCTCTAATATTTCGCCAAATTCTCACAGACTTCAACTGTAATACAATAGGTTTTACTTGCTTACAGAAAATCAACAAATTGAGATATTTTAATGCAACAAAAACTAACATTAACTTATGGGATTATATTAATTCAATTTTTCCACATTAGGGAAAAGAATACGGTTTCTTTCTTTTAACCCAATATAGTAAATTTTGCTCTCTTTTCAAAAAAGTTTATCCGGAATTCGTACAGCGATTTTTGAAATTTTAGCGAATTTTTATACGATTACTGAACAGCATGTAATGCATTTCCATACCTATAAGCAGGGGCGTAAATCCTGGGGGGGTACGGGGGGGTGCAACACCCCCCCTACGAAAAAATCAGTCGGAAAATTTCACGTTCCATCGGAAAAAGTACGTTTAGTCGGAAAAAATGGTATTAAACTATAAAAACTTATAAATTGAAAAAATGAAAAAACCAGTCGGAAAAATTCCCGTTCGATCGGAAAAAAGTAAATTTAGTCGAAAAAAAATGGCATTAACGGATAAAAACTTATGAATTGGAGAAATATTTTTGTAGTTTTAAATTAGTAAATAAGAAAAACAAGTTAGAGCGAAGAAAACCTATAAAATTTTATTCTTAGTCGGATTTTTTTCCCTTGTAATTTTTAATTAGAAAATTAGAAAAAAAAATTTAGAACGAAGAAAACCTATATAAATTTATACTTAGTCGGAAATATTAAGGATTTTATTTTTGTGATTAAAACTATTCAGAAAAACTTTGACTTGTCAAATATTGTGAACTCGAAAACCTCGATATGAAGAAACAAAATATTTATATACATATTCCAGCAATGTTAATATTATTTGTAACCTTGATATTTTGATCAAAAACTTTGCTATTCCGAACTTTTTTCTGTTCCCTTTGACTTCGAGATATCGAGATCCAGCTGTATTTATTTATAGTCGGAAAGCTTTTAGTTTAGTCTGGAAATTTTAAGACATACTGATTGAAGTGAAGAAACTTCTTTTTTTTTTTTTTTTTTTTTTTTTTTTTTTTTTTAATCTAACTTTAAATTTAGTTAGAAACGTGTATCACGGAATTTAGATGATATCCGATGAAAATTCAAAACTGAATTGCAAATATTTAGTATATATGTCGTAGGTTAGTTGAGAAATCCGGCTCTTTGCAAAGAGCCGTGAAAATTGGAGAATCCATCTCTCTTTTTCCAATTAGCCTGATATTTTTCAGGCTTATTGCAAAGAACCTAGGAAGCGTTAGGCTAATTGAAAAATGACCACTTATTATCCGATCAGGGTGATATTTTTAGCTCATAGGCTATCAAAGCCTGAAAGCTTATTTTCCCGCCGATTCTGTATGTACGTGTGTACGTACGTACGTACCTACGTATGTACGTAACACGATAACTCTTCATAGAAATATCCGATTTGCTTCAAATGTTTTTTCTAGGTTCATTCTGATGAGGTGCTTCCCTGATTAGTTTTTGGGGTTCATTGGTTAAGGATAAAGTGGGGAAAAGGGGGGCTAGTCCCCCCCCCCTTAATTTATATAAATGGGTTTTTCATGCAGAAATATTTAATATGCTCCAAATTTGGTATACCGGTTTATTGTGTTAAGGAGCTTCCCTGATTAGATTTGGAAGCTCATTATTTAAGTATATAGGGGGGGAAGGGGGGCTACCCCCTTAATTTAGATAAATCGGTTTTTCATGATGAATTATTCGATTTGCTCCAAATTTGGTATACCGGTTTATTAAGTTAAGAAGCTGCCTTGATCAGATTTGGTGGTTCATTAGTTACATATAAGGGGAGGAAAGGGGGTAGCCCCCCCCCACCGTAGTTTAGATAAATGGGTTTATCATGCAGAAATATGCGATTTGCAATAAATTTGGTATACCGGTTAATTATGTTAAGCAGCTTCCCTGATTACATTTGGAAGATCATTATTATGTATAAAGGGTGGAAAGGGGGGCAATTGCCTCTCCCCTTAATTTAGATAAATGCGTTTTCCATGTAGAATTATTCGATTAGCTCAAATTTGGCATACTGGTTTATTATGTTAAGAAGATGGCTTGATTAGATTTGGAGGTTCATTAGTTAAGTATAAAGGGAGAAAAGGGGGGAAGATAGCCCCCCCCCCTTAATTTAGGTAAATGGGTTTTTAATGCAAAATTATTCGATTTGCCCCAAATTTGGTATACTGGTTTATTATGTTAAGGTGCTTCCCTGATTAGATTTGGAAGTTCATTAGTTAAGTATAAAGGGAGGAAAGGGGGGTTAGACCCCCCCTCCCTTAATTTAGATAAAAGGGTTTTTCATGCAGAGTTATTCGATTTGCTCCAAATTTCGTATACCGGTTTATTATGTTAAGAAGCTGCCTTGATTAGATTTGGAGATTTATTGGTTAAGTATAAAGGAGGGACAGCGGCTAGTGTCCCCATAATTTAAATAAATGGGTTTTTCATACAGAATTATTCGATTTGCTTCAAATTTGATATACCAGTTTATTACGATATGGATTCCTTCATTTGGTTTGTAGGTTCATTGGTTAAGTATAAAAGGGGGGCAATCGCCCCTCCCCTTAATTTAGATAAATGGGTTTTCATGCAGAATTATCTAATTTAGTTTAATTTTTTTTCAACCGGATCCGAACTTGAAGGTTCCATTTGAAGTCATCCCGAAAACCGTCCACAACCAGGTTTCGGATTGAGTTCAATTAGAACTTTCAGGTTCGGATCGGGTTACCGGTGGATTTCGGGTTTTTTCAAATGGAACTCTCAGGTTCGGGTTGGGTTGCATGTAGACTGAAATTATTTTGTCTTGCTCGGATCGGGGTACGGTCTGCTGTAATTTATTTTTCGGGTTTGGGTAGGGTTATGCGTTAATAAACCTAATAAAAAGAAAATTGCCTAGTTAAACTGATGGCATTGAGCTCACATGCTATTCACACTAATTGTATATGATACTCTTATTTCAAAGAATAATGCCCCTCGAAAAATAAATGAAGGGATTAGTCCCCGTTGCCCCCCTTTCTACTTAACCAAAGAACCTCGAAATCTAGTCAGGGAAGCTACTTAACATAATAAACTGGTATACCAAATTTGAAGCAAATCAGATAATTCTGCATGAAAAAACCATTTCACTAATTTAAGGGAGGTATTAGCTCCCCAATTTCTCCCTTTATGCTAAACCAATGAACTTTCAAATCTAATCAGAAAAGCTCCTTATTAGATTGAACCTAAAAAAAAAAAAAACTAAATTGGATAATTCTGCATGAAAACCCATTTATCTAAATTAAGGGGAGGGGCAATTGCCCCCCTTTCCCCACTTTAATACTTAACCAATAAACCTCCAAATCAAATGAAGGAAGCCATATGGTAATAAACTGGTATATCAAATGTGAAGCAAATCGAATAATTCTGTATGAAAAACCCATTTATCTAAATTAAGGTGACACTAGCCCCTGTCCCTCCTTTATACTTAACCAATAAATCTCCAAATCTAATCAAGGCAGCTCCTTAACATAATAAAACGGTATACGATATTTGAAGCAAATCGAATAACTCTGCATGAAAAACCCATTTATCTAAATTAAGGGGGGGGGGGTCTAGCCCCCTTTCCTTCCTTTATACTTAACTAATGAACCTCCAAATGTAATCAGGGAAGCTCCTTAACATAATAAACCGGTGTACGAAATTTGGAGCAGATCGAATAACTCTGTATGAAAAACCCATTTATCTAAATTAAGGGGGGATCTAGCCCCCCTTTCCTCCCTTTATACTTAACTAATGAATCTCCAAATCCAATCAGGGAAGCTCCTTAACACAATAAACCGGTATACCAAATTTGGAGCAAATCGAATATTTCTGCATGAAAAACCCATTTATATAAATTTAGGGGGGTGGGACTAGCCCCCCTTTTGCCCTTTATCCTTAACCAATGAACCCCAAAAACCAATCGGGGAAGCACCTTATCAGAATGAACCTAGAAAAAATTTTTTGAAGCAAATCGGATATTTCTATCAAGAGTTATCGCGTTACGTAAATACGTACGTACACACGTACATACAGAATCGGCGGGTACATAAGCTCTCGGGCTTTGATAGCCAGTGAGCTAAAAATATCACCCTGATCGGATAATAAGTGGTTATTTTTCAATTAGCCTTACGCTTTCTAGGCTCTTTGCAATAAGCCTGAAAAATATCAGGCTAATTGGAAAAAGGGAGATGGATTCTCCAAGTAGCCCGGCTCTTTGCAATGAGCCGGATTTCTCAATTAGCCTACGACATATATACTCATATCCAAAATTTTAGCGTATATGACAAAAACGTAGAAAGGGAATATTAAATATCTTACGAAATTATTGAAGTTTATAGCCCAAATTCACAAGATAATTATGACTTCGCGTATCGTATTGAGATACTAGTTAAATAATTTTAAAGCGCTGATGTCGATTCTTTTCGAATTATTAATAAATTTATCTAAAAATTAGGGGAGAAAGTCTATGATTAATAATATGAATAGGAAAATGCGGATTGGAATCAAAAACTGCTTTGTTACACAGCGTTACTAAACGTACATCTTGTTACTAAACGTACAAAATTTGATTAACTTTTATTGAAGTACTAAGAAATGGAAAAAAGTTTTGTTCATTCGAAAATTTCCAATCTTTTAAATTTTGACTCTTTTTATGTTGTAGACGTACATCGTACACTGGTAACAGTATTCCTTATGCTTAATTCAGAATTTGAATTTCTATCCGGAGTGGAGTCTATGTGAATAAATATGCCATACACAAAAAAATAAAATGCATTAAGCCCTTTATTGGTAAAAAAAAAACGGGCGTCGAATCCCTAGCTATTCAATCATCCAGTTTCATCAAATTTTGTACATTTAGAAACAAGATATATCGCTATCAAACAAAGCAGTTTGGAGTTCCAAACCGCAATTTTCTGCACATATTAATCATATAGTACTTCACCACTAATTTTTAGAGACATACATTAATAATTCAAAAGGAATCAACATTAGCGCTTTAAAACCTATTTGACTATCTCGATACGCTCAGTCATAATTATCTTGAGACTTTCATCTATCATCTATAAAGTTTAATAATTTCGTAAGATATTTACGATACCCTTTCTTCGTTTTTATCATATATGCTAAACTTTTGGACATGAGTGTGTGTGTATATATATATATATATATATATATATATATATATATTAATTAGTCGGCATTTTGTTGGCAATAGTACTCGGAAATTTTTCTTCTTGGAGTCGGAAATTTATGAGTCTACACCCCCCTACGCAACCAGGGTGGTTTACGCCCCTGCCTATAAGTGGGGTTACCGTAGGAGGAATCCAGTTCTGTCGCCAAATAACGCCAACTTTGTCGCCAATTTGGCGATATCTCTAATATTTCGCCAAATTCCCATAGACTTCCACGGTAAAACAATAGGGTTTACTTGCTTACAGAAAATCAACAAATTCAGATATTTTTATGCAACAAAAACTAATAATAACTTAAGGGATTATATTAATTATATTTAAGGTAGTCCAAGTAAATTAAATACGAATAAAAGTAACATGATCTAATGCTTAGCATGATTTCCAAAACATAAATTTTAAGAGAGCCCACAGGTCAAAGGAATTAGATTTGAAACTTTTATCCAATTATAGTAAATTTTGACTTTCGTGATTTTTGAACTTTTTGTGATTTTTAATGCGATTTTTACGGTTCTTCGCGATCTGCTGCAATTTTTTGACGTTCCATTTTTGACCTAAAGTACATTCTGCCCTCATTTCAATAAAGTTTATTCGGATTTCGTATAGAAATTTTCAATTTTTTACGGGAATTTTGTATGTGATTTTTAGTGTATTTTAGCGATTTGCTACTATTTTTCCACATTAGTGAAAGGGATCAACTTGCAATCTTGGAACACAATATATATATATTTTTTCTCTTTTCAAAATTTGAGAAGCGATTTAAAAGTTTTTCGTAATATCTTATTGTGATTTTCAGAGCTTTTTCGTAATTCCTGCTGTTTTTTGACGTACCCGGGCAACGCCGGGGAAGTTCGCTAGTATAACAATAAATTGCTGCAATCTATTTCAAATGTGCACTTAAATTTTATATTGTTTAAAAATCTATGAATACTAAAATACTACTTTTTATGGGTATGGTACGCTAAAATTTGTATCAAATTTGTAACAAAAAAGTTGGAAATTGCTCGTCAAACGTGGCAAATGAGGTGCGTTCGTACTATAACTAGTTTTATAATTATTTTTTGCATCCCATTTTGTACTGAATGTATATTTTTTTGCACTTCATAAGTGCATAGTCTGTAACATCATTAAAATGCACTTGCAATATTTTTTTTCGCATTCCCCGTAATGCAACGGAAAAATTTGACTGTCCCTGTCATTAAAATATACATCCGATTTTCATAAAATTTGAAATTGCTAGACAAAATTTTACAGCAATTATATATTTACAATTTCAGACCATTCGTATTCTGTAACATCATTAAAATGCACTTGCAACAATTTTTTCCCATTGGCCAATGTAACGGAAAACCTTTGACTATCCCTGTAATTAAACTATACATCCAATTTTCATAAAATTGGAAATAGCTCGACAAAATTTTGAAACAATTATATATTTAAAATTTCAGACGATTCGGAAGGCTGTAACGACATTAAAATGCACTTGCAATAATTTTTCCCATTGGCCGTAATGTAAACAAAAATTTTGACTGTCCCTGTAATTAAGCTATACATCCGATTTTTATAAAATTTGAAATGGCTCGACAAATTTTTGCACCAATCATACATTTGAAATTTCAGACCATTCTGTTGGGTAGTTTTTGCTCTGTTATATGCGGACGGTCGGACAGACGGACTGAACGACGGCTATAGGTGCTACGTATTTATATAATTACGAACGCACCTAAAAATGGATATCTTCCTTAGTTCTGGTATATGATACAGCGTTTAATACAAAAATAATAAAAAAAATTTAGGCTAAATATCCACGTAACGTGTTTTATTTTATGAGAATTTATAACCTTTCATTATAATTACATATTAAATTCGATTTATTCTTGAATTTCTAATTCCGTGCTTGCGCTTAATATGAATTTCCATTATTCTGTCTTGAAATTCGACAAGTTACTTAATATATATATATATATATATATATATATATATATATATATATATACAGTAGAGCTCAAAAGTATCTTGACAACCTTATATTCTCTCTTATTTTATTTTATATAAAAATGTAAAAGAAAATATATTTCCTATAATTGAGAACACTATGACTGCAGTTATTCAAATGTATTAAGTTTCAACTTGTTTGTTTACATTCGGTGCCACCAAAGAAATATGACTCCTCCTTAGCTCAAAAGTATTTTGACAATTAGTTTGCATTTAATTGTTGAAGGTGTCAGTGGCGCTATAGCTTCGGTTAGTGTTTATATTGACTTATTGTTGTTATTTTTAAGTGCCGAAATGTAAAAAAAAATATTGAAGTGATTCTAAAAAAGCAGCTGTAAATTCACTTAAAAAAGGTAGACTGCAAGCAGAATTAGCTCGTTCTTTTAACGTGTCTCGGCAGCTTGTTATTACATAGTATAAAGTTTTTAACACTAGAACGGCGGGAAATTTTGCTCAAGTTTTATAAAAATATTTCACATCAGAATTTTTATTTAGAACTATTAAACTTATTTATTTAAGTTATTTTTGTGTAGCATATATTAATCTTATATTATAAAAAATATTCTGGTTCGAATCGAAATGTATTCATTCGGCAAGGGTCAAAATGACCCCTCGCCGCCGTTCTAGTGTTAATAAACAGAAATAGATCGAAAATAAGTCTCATCCGAAAAAAACAACTTGCAATGGTGACTGTATTATAAAAATGTTATCTACAAGTGATTGTCGTAAATTCGCTGTAATAATAAAAAATGAATTGAAAGAAAATTACGGCTTAGACATACACGTTTCATCAGTCAAACGACGCCTAAACCTCTATGGTTTACATGGCAGAAGAACAGCAAAAACACGTTTGTTATCTACTAAGAATAGGAAGGCTAGAGTTGAATTTGTAAAACAGCATAATACTTTCAAGGGCAAAGCAATTCCATTGCTAAAGTGTTGAAATTAATGATTGTCACCAGAATTCTGGTTTAAAAAAATCCGGTTTAATATGTGTGCGAAATATAGCTTTTTCATATTTAAAAATAAATTTGATCTCAAGTTCCGGTGTCAATCATTAATTTCAATACTTTAGCAATAGAATTGCTTTGCCCCTGTAAGATTATGCCGTTTTACAAATGCAACTGCAGCCTTCCTATTATTAGTAGATAACAAACGTGTTTTTGCTGGGCTTCTGCCATGTAAACCATAGAGGTTTAGGCGTCATTTGACTGATGAAACGTGTATGTCTATGCCGTAATTTTCTTTCAATTCATTTTTTATTTTTTCAGCGGATTTAAGACAATCACTTCTAGATATCATTTTTATAATACAGTCAACATTGCAAGTTGTTTTATTTTTCGGAAGACCAGTATGAGGTTTATTTTTGACGTAATTCTTTTTATTAAAAACTTTATTCCATGTAATAACAAGTTGCAGAGAAACGTTAAAACTACGAGTTAATTCTGCTTACAGTCTACCTTTCTTAAGTGCATTGAAAGCGGCTTTTCTAGAATCACTTCAATATTTTTTACATTTCGGCATTTAAAAATAATCACAATAAATCAATATAAACACTAACCGAAGCTAGCACCACTGTCACCTTCAACAATTAAATGCAAACTAATTGTCAAAATACTTTTGGGCTAAGGAGGAGTCATATTTCTTCGATGGCGCCGAATGTAAACAAACAAGTTAAAACTTGATACATTTTAATAACTGCAGTCATTGTGTTATATATTTTCTTTTATATTTTTATATTAAATAAAATAAGAGAGAATATAAGGTTGTCAAAATTCTTTTGAGCGCTACTGTATATTTTACGTACTCGAATGTCTTGGACGCCAGAAACGTTTTTCTATCATTAATTTCTCTTTTAAATGATGGCATCATTCAGATGCCAATTTTACATTCCAAACAAACTCTGGTTAGAGGCTTTTTTTTTTTTCAGAATGAGGTGTCGAGGTAATCAGAATTACCAAAGATAAAATCTATATATATAAAATCCGTTCTCTGTGTGTATGTCCTTGTATATACGCTTTAGAACGTGGAAAAGATCACTGTCTACTTTAAAAAATCATCAGACCAATGTTTATCACTTTGTTCTACGACCTTTCATAATTTAACATTATAGAAATCTCTTTTTAAATATTAAAATTCAAGTTTCTTTCCTGTTTCACACATAAAAAAAAACAGCTCAATAATTTAAAAAAAAAAAAAATGATAACTCGAGTACTTTGTTTTATAAGTCAATACAAATTCGGATTGTCTCACTATATTTTTGCTGTTTTTTAAATTGACGTCATTCAAATAAGAAAATGCACATTTTTGATATATTTATGTAAAATTTTTAACTAAGCATGCTTTAAAATGACCTTAGTAATACTTTAGTTGAATGTTAAAAAATCTATTTTAATGAAATCGTTTCAATATCTAGAAATCAATTAAGGAAAAAGATAATAGTAAAAAAAATCGTTTGCTAGATATGACATCAATTTCGCTGTATAATTTCAAACTGGTTCTAAAAACTGGATGCTATAATTTATTCCATATTTCTTTGTAATCTTTAATTATATCATTTAGATAAATGTTTTAATACCTGAAATGCAGTGATAGCATTCTACGATTTGTATGGAATACGGTTATACAAAATACGATTTTTCTACGATTTATATTAAATAGAAATTATAGCTACTATTTTTTAGGGTAAGCTTTTTTTCTTTTTTAAACAAAATTTCATGACTGACAGACTTTTCTGTTAGATGTTGAAATAATGGGATGCATGATGTTTAGAGATCAAATTGCAGTAAAAACGTAATTTATGGTTAGGTTGTTGCCACCAACAATATGGTACTCGGCGTTACTCATAGATATGTCTTTTCTTCATAATATTGCGTTAATAGCAAACGGATATATCATTCTTAATTGGGTTATAGATATATTTAAAAATATCTCCGTGATTAAAAATTAATTTAAAATGGATAAACAATCCGTAAATTGAGATAAGCTTTTCAAACAAATATTACTGGAAGTACTCTTTATATTCTATTAGATGTTGGAATATTTAAATGTGCGATGGTTAAAGGTCAAATTGCAGTAAAATTTAAATTTATGGTTGAGTTAGGTTGTTGCCACCAACAATATGATGCTTGAGATACTCATAGTTCATCAATGTCTTTACTTTATAATATTGCATTAACCCCTTCGGGACGGGAGCCTTTTACGAAATTTTTAATCTTTCGTCACCGTTTTTTAAAAATAGAAATTTGTGTCCTCTTGAATCGAGAAAATGCGCTGATTAAATAAAAGAAATTTTACGGTAAAATTTTACTGGTGAGGAAAAACAGGGATTCTGAGTGCTTCATGCGGCACGTATACGGGTAGCTCGTCCCCAAGGGGTTAAGAGCAAACAGGTATATCTTTCTTAATTGGGCTGCATGTAGGCATGAGATTTCCACGTTTTTGCACACCGGTATATTCTTAAAGAAAATGCTGTTCTGCTAAATCAAGAGAGTGTTCCGATTAAATGAAATATCATTTTCTCTAAAAAATACTGGTGTGAAAAAACGTGGAAACCTTATCCCTGGCTGCATGCAAATCAAAAAATATCCATGATTGAAAATTGCTTTAAAATCCATTCACATGAAAAAATTGAGATAAAATTTTCAAATAAATTTCATTTCACAGAAACTTTTTCTATTCGTCAGTGTGAAAAACGAAATTGTATGATGATCATACGTTAAAAACATTTTAGTAAAAGCAAAATTTATGGGTTAGGTCATTGCCATGATCAGTATAATGTCACAATTGGCATTGTGTTTGTAGGCTTTTTTTTTTTTTTTTTTTTTTTTTTTTTTTTTTTTTTTTTTTTTTTAGTATTGAAATGACGCTTTTTCAGCAAATAATTGTAATTTAATGTATGTTATGATATTTGTTTGGAATATATATTATTATGGTATAGTTAATAATAGACGCAATTAAGACTATTTTACTTAAATTTCTTGTCGGTCTTTTTAGCGATTCGTGGACGGGAATGCGCCAATCTCAGTTATTGTCATTGCCGTATCATTTCATTTTAATGTATTTTACCCGGGATGACCCTTATTATTGACACGAGCGAAGCCGGGTAGATCTGCTAGTTAACAATAAAACTACATACAGGAATATGTCGAAGATTCAACTAAATAATTTAGTGCTTCACAAATACATATTAAAATTTCGATTTCTTAACGTTATGTTCTTCATAAAACAAGTGCAATGAATATTGAAGAAGGCATTTCTCATATAAACATTTTTTTAATTAAATTTATCTTTAATAATAAGGCTTTTACTTTTCATATTATCAATATATTTATTAACACTAGAACGGCGGGAAATTTTACTCAAGTTTTATAAAAAATATTTCATATCAGAATTTTTACTTAAAACTATTTAACTTATTTATTTAAGTTATTTTAGTGTAGCATATATTACTCTTATATTATAAAAAGTTTTCTGGTTCGAATCGACATGTATTCATTTGGCAAGGGTCAAAATGACCCCTCGCCGCCGTTCTAGTGTTAAATAACGCGAAATAAAATTATTATGTATTAACGTTCTTCCTGCATGAAAATTTGAAATCAATATCATAATTTCAGATAATGTGAAACTGATTCCTTCTACCTCCGAGATTATTTGAAAACCATATTACAAATAGTCGCGTGTCTCAGCATTCCGTTATAAGAACAGCAGATATGTTTCCAATCTGACGTCTTAGTTTCATCAAAAATATTTCTTAGATAATCGACAAAATCTATATAATTTCATCGTTTCTGAGTTAGTCAAATATCATTTTCTCTTGGAAAGAATAAATAATAAAAAAAGAGGAGATAGATTCTGATTTCTTTGTCTTGATTATTCCTTTGTTCCTTTTAACACTAGCACAGCCATTAGGAGTCATGTTGACCCCTGCTAAATTGATGATAGCCGATTCAATTTAAAATGTGTTTTACAAACTATATTGTATGTAACACAAACATGGGCTAGTTAAATAAATTAAATAGTTTGAAATAAAAATTGTGGTGTGAAACATTTTTTTAAATAAATTTTGAGTAAAATAACCGACGGTTCGAGTGTTAAAAAATGCGAAGCCCTCGTATTTAGACAAATGTAAAAGGGCAAATGGAACATGGCATTTACTTAATTATAGCGAAGATCATAATTTTGTTTTACTACTACATTATGCTAATATGAAACATGCATAGGGGAGACTATGGAGGGTTCACCATAGGGGAGGCTTGACCCACCAATCAGTTGTCATATTTAAAAGAGTTTTATCAATAGGTGTCAATAATGGAGTTGTGAATAAAGAGCAGTTGACATATAGTGTACTTAGCGAACTAGTATTTCCTTTCCTTTGCTGTGTTTCTTTGTAAGTTGGAACTCTGTTCTCTGGGGCACTTTTATTTGCCCCGCTCTCTCTCTCTATATATATATTGCTGGTTTATTAGAAGCAAATTATTGTCACACTAAGCTTTTATAAAAATGTTACTTATAAATGATTTTTTATTAATATATTGATATCTCTAGATATCATCTTGGCACTTATTTATCAATTTTCATAAGTAATGAAAACTCATTTCCAGAGCTTTGACCAGGGTTTGTTCGGCTCCTGGAATTTCCAGATCAGGATATAAAGGTTCATATTTAGTTTTATATTATGAAAATAAGTTTTAAAAAGTATTAAAAAATTAAAAATAATTATTTTAGAAGTACATACTGCATGAAAAGTTTTAAAATACTCATTATTATACCAATTAATATGAAACTGATTTCTACGATTTCGTGAATTTTTTGAAAATCTTATAATGTTTTTAATTATATACTTGTGTTTATAAATTATCTAGTTTTCTCTTTTTCACACAGCAGAGGTATCTATTAAATATATTTTATACATTTATAACCAATTTACATATGCAAATATATTTAAAATGTTTTCTTTCTACACATTACGGTATTAATCCAACGAAAGTCAAAACATTTTAGTGGTTAATGTGTGGATTAAAAATAAATTAAGTGAATGCATTATAAGATTTATTTGTGAGGGTTAAAAAAACAGTTAAAAGAAGTTTTACGGAAAACGTTTGAAATTACATTTTTAAGCTTATATATATATATATATATATTTTTTTTTTTTTTTTTTTTTTTTTTTTTTTGTAATTTTGGTGTTGTTTATAAAGTTTACTTTGTAATTCTAATTTCTGAACATACAAATAGATACCCAGTTTGTGTAATTCTCTTTTGTTCTATAAAAGAAATTTCGGAAAGAATTTTTTTTATAAACATTTCTTCCTTATCTTAATATTTTTCTGGTCACTATTAACATTTTAATATAATATTTCATTTAAATGTTTTCAGTAAATTCCATAAAATATTTGTGATATAAAAGTGATAGCAGTTTAACTCTAGCAAAATTCTATAGCTGTTTCTGTTATATTTGGTACTCGAAAAGTTGCATTATGTGGCTTCAAAAATTTCGAGAACATTTAATATTTTTTTTTTTTTTAACGAACAAATCAAATATCTCTGTGTAAGGTTTTATATCAGTAATTTGTTTTCATATATTACTTCGTAATCAACTGTTACCGAACATGTTTTTGCATTCTATATTCAGCAATACTATGTGTTATAAATTTTAAATATATTTCATTTTTAGTGTGTTTTATATATGTATTTGTAAATAAGACTTCTATACTTAATTTTATAGAATAAAATATAATGAAATAAAAAACGTCTTTTATAATAAACTAAATTATGAAACAAAATAAAATTTACACAAAATCTCAATAAACCAATTATTCAGATGCTAAATAATTTATATGCTCAAAAGCAAAAACCACAGATATTAAACCTCAGCATAATAATGGAAGAAATGTTAATATCATACGTTTTAAAATAGCATCCTCTAGTGGTCAATAATACAAATTTCGCAACTGATTTTCAGCTGTAGCTATCATAAAATATAAAATATTAATTTGTGTTAGTTCAATGTCAAGTTCTTTGAGGAAATGAACAAATAATAATAATAATAATAATAATAATAATAATAATAATAATAATAATAATAATAGTTGTGTTCGCTCATTTAATTTTTTTATTTACGTATTGGTTTTCATTATAACTTTAGTATTAATATAAAAAATTTCAGTAATAAAAATCATTTTAAAATGGGAGACACGAAAAGGGAAATTCGATCGAAACGATAAAAAGTGTATGAAATGCTACTAGCTGATTTCCCTGCAAAGTTCGTATATTTTTATAACCGACGGCAGGAGAGGAATGTGGCGCTAGTTTCCGCTAACAAATTCAACAGTCATTTTACACTCTCTAAGTGTAATCGTTGTACTCAAAATTAACAGTACACTTAACAGCACACAACATTGAGTAATATACATCTGGCTGTTAGTAACGCTTTCCAACAATGTTGAAAATTGTTTATGAGTTCGACTTGTCTGGCCGATTGTCCGTCCGTCTATCCACACTCTAACTGACGTAAATATACTCGGACTTTCATGCAATTGATATATGTTAAAGATATTCACAATGGCATGTTTTCAGAATTGAGTGTGAAAAACGTGTGTGGCATTGACCCCTTACTTCTAGCTCCCGTCATATTCACGGGCTGTGTCTTTTACTCAAATTGTTTGATTCCCACCAGTTTTATAAAATAGTGGCATTGACTATATTTTAGTATCGTTTTAACTGTCATTAAATAATGTGAATATTTATTTTCCATAAAAGTGGCGCCAATAAGCAATCTGAATTTTTAAACCGCAATTTAATTCGAGCGTTAAGGGGTTAATAGTTCATTTACAGGGACACTCACAAGAATTCTGTTATATTATGGCCAATGGGGAAAAATCTTTTGTAGAGTATTTGACTGACATTATGCTAATGTAGTATCAACTGTATTGAAATTGATTTAAATTACTGAATTTCACTACAAGGTGATTACTATGAAATAGAGCATTCATTTTTTGTTCATTTACAGGGACACACAAAAGAAATCAGTTACATTGCTGTCTTTGAGAAAAAAATAGATTTGCGTTTTGTACTTTTAAATTAAACAAAACTTTTGCACGTTACTAGTTGTGTATAAATTATGTGCCTCGTATACGTGTCGGAACAAAATAATCCACGTGCCATTCTCCCTATTCGCAGAAATTGCTCAAGGGTAATTTTCAACTGAGATATGTATTTCTTAACTGAACTAAATTTTAGGACGCATGTAGTTAATAAATACAGATATATGTATCATATACAGGGTTGCGCAAAGAGTTCTGATGATTTTCCGACTGTAGGTGAGAGTTGCAGAAATTCGGATTTGAAATGAATTGTACTTTCCCAAATATGGTTAAAGAATACATCATACATCAACTTATTAAACGGTTAAGATAGGTAGCATTTTTCTGAAAGTGTTGGAAAGTGTTCGTAATATATGCTTGGCGCATTGATGTTCTTTTTTTGTTTATTTAGAAACTCCGAATTCACACCTGAAAATTTTAGTAGCTGTTTTTATATGATGATAAATATTATAAAAATATAATAATAGAAAACCTCTATTAAAAATTTTCTAGTGTGAATTCAGAATTTCGAAAAAAAAAAAAAACCGTCATATTCGGCAACACTAGTCCTTTCATATTGAGGGTAAAATTTATTTTTGTTGTTAAAATAATTTATCTACGATTTTATTTTTTATTTATTTATTTTTTTACCGCAATTTCCTCTAAAAAGATGTAACAAATTCATATTCCAAACTTAACTGTAACTTTAAAATATCTTCTTTCAACGAAATGAATTTTAAATCCCAAGAAATGGAGAACATTTTATTTGTTAATCGTAGGATTATAAAAATAAACATTACGAAAACACCTTTTCATGAATTATTTCGAAGCGGTGGATATTAAAATGTTACTTTCATGGAGAAAAAAAATAAAATCTCTTTGAATACAGGCTTAACGTTTTTTTTTTTTTTTTTTTTTTTTTATTTAGTAATACATTAATATTTATAAAAGTTCTGTTTTCAAGCCAGGGATAACTATGTGATTAAAAACATAAAACAAGAATATATATATATATATATATATATATATGTGTGTGTGTGTGTGTGTGTGCGTTTGATTTCTCGAGATGTAATCTCGACTAAACTTTTTGCGTATATTTTTCTTTAGAATTCTCAAATTACATTTTTTATTTACTATAAAATATCTTCAACATGATTGCATACTTAAAATTTTAATGATACGTATTTATGCATGCGGTACATTGCATCAAATAATCATGACGCATAAAAAAAACCTTTATGTAAAATGAGTTTTATGTTTAGTTACACAATTTTTTCCTTTAAAAAGAAAAAAAAAATGTTAATGATAACAGCGCTGCCACAGGCGACTATTTTTATATTCTGTTCGCGCCATTATAAAAAAAATGACTTTATAGTATATTTTTCTTCCAAATTTTGTCAAAGTGTATGTGAAACATTTTTGTTTTGAAAAAGTGGTTCGAAATAGAATTAAAAAATAGTCGCCTGTGGTAGCCTTGTAATACTTTATGAAATTATTTTGAATATCGTCCATCGCTTTATTTTACAAAAAAATGTTTTCTTACAAGCTATAAATTTGCAAGGTGCCTCTATTCCTTGAAATTTCAAAGAGTCTGGCACCTTATTTCTTATTCAAGATTTTACATTTAATATTTTCAAGGACTTCATTATCCCCTGGTCAGATTCCAGAATTTGTAGCACTTTTTTCTAATATTGAATAAGTCGAAAAAGTAAATTAAATAATTGTGGTAAGAAAGTACATACCCTTAATTTGTAAATTACCTTATATTATAATTTTCCCTAAGTATTACTTCTTGCTTTATGGAAGCCATAATATAATGTAATTAGGATGGGCAAAGCGAATCCTCTACTAGACTAAACAAATTAAATTTTGTCGTACACGTTACAAAACAAACTGTTCAATATTTTGACTTGAAATTAAACATAAAAAAAAATTATGATCCGTAGATTTGCGCAATATTATTTTTTCTACAGAATAACGTGAAAAAAATTATTATTTTAATTAAATTATTTTACATGTTTTTCCACTACGGACGCATTTTTGCAAGTAAAAAATGAAACATGTACATTGTCAGAAGAAAAAATAAATCATGGAGTTAATAATAATAGATAGAATCATGATTAATTAAATAAATGAAATATATTTTCATTATTCGGCCAAAATAAAAATACAAAACTGTTTTTTTTTAAATTTAATTAAGGAAAGAAATGTTTTTGGACTTGATAGGAATGAAATATGATCTGCATGCAGGCGATACTTACGCATTTTAAAAAGATTTATATTATGATTTTTTTTTTTTTTTGTAAAGTGGCAACAAATGATTTGCAAACATATAAAATTAATTGTTAAATTCGTTATATAAAGTGTTATTCGAATTCAAAGGTTGAATAACAACAATAATATAGTAAGTTAATAATTCTTAATATCAATGAGAGCAGATTTCAATTGTTTTTTCCAGAAAATAGATTATTTAATGTGAATTACAAAGATTGGAAACATACCTATTTCAAACCCTTTGAGAAAACGCCAGAGGCTATTGGAAATTGTAAAAACATCTAAAAGTGATTTTAGTTTAAATTAAAAAAATATTTTGTAAAATTTTGCTTCGAAAATATTTTTCTTTATACCAGTATTATATCATAAATAAAAAATCCGAGGAAATTTTTATTAATTTGGCTGAATTTACATTTCTAAAATTAAAAAGTGCTAAAGCATAGAATAACTTTTCTGCTTAATAAAGATGCAAAAATAATATAAAAAAATATTGTTACTTTCAAATATTTATCTAAATAAATAATGCTTCGCGAATCCAAACAAAGCACAGCTTTTGCTAGATAATATTTAAAATAAATGTATTTTTTAATAACCCTCTTTTAATCCATAAATATAGCATAAATACAAAAAATATACGTATCGACTTTATAAAAATTCTACTACAACATAAAAACCTGAACGTTCTCTTTAATTTAACCCGATAGTAGTCTCTTGTCGGTCTTTTTGCCGCCCATTTAAATTATCATCTCCTATCTCATATCACGTTGTAAATACAATGAAGAGCTGCAATGTAGCTGGCTTTAAATTTTTCTCCACCACGATAGGGAAGAATCAAGGCATCTCTGATTTTCCTTCAGGTACATTTTTTAAATTCCTGCTGTTATTTCACACTCTCCTTATATTTATTACTTATATATATTGTTCAAATTTTCAATCGTTAATAAAATACTTATTATTCATCCTATCAAGTTGAAATAAAATTTTATAAACTTGTCCTGGAGGACAATTGATGTTAATACAGATTTTTCAAATATTAATTCATTAATTAAATTTTAATTAATTAATTTTAGTTTTATATGGAAAACAAAATTGAGGCCATTGGTTATTGAACAGCATTTAATGCATAGGGGGGAACCTTGTTCTGTCGCCAAAAACAGTCAAGTTTGTCGCCAACTTGGCGATATATAGCCAAATTTGGCGACCAAAATAAGTCGTCAAATGAGACGCCAACTTGGCGATATCTCTAATATTTCGCCAAATTCCCATAGACTTCCATTGTAAATCTACTTGCTTATAGAAAATCAAGAAATTGAGATCAACCCCTTAATTCTCGCTCCCGTCATATTCACGGGCTGTGTCTTTTTTTAGATTTATTCCGATTTGTTTGATTCCCAACAGTTTTATAAAATAGTGTAAATAGCTTTATTATGGTATCATTTTACCTGTCATTGAATAAGGTAAATATTTCTTTTTCAAAAAAGTTGTGCCAATAAGTAATTTGAATTTTTAAACCGTAATTTAAAGCGACCGTTAAGGGGTTAATGCAACAAAAACTAATATTAGCTTAAGGGATTATATTAAATTTTTCTTTGATGGACTAAATAGGAATGGACTTTAAAAACAAAACTTTTATATTACTTGTTAATAACAAAGTCGAATTTGGTGAGAAAGATCACTAATGTCAGTTCCTTTTTACTTTTCCGATTATTCCAAATCTCATGAGTGAAATGTATAATTCAAGTAAACTGCAAATTTATAACTTCATTGAAATGCAACATTCAAATATTATGCGAAAAGTGCTTCTTATTTTACATTTTCTGTATGTGGGGAGCTGGAGGTAGAAAGACCGAGCAAGTTTAATCCTTTCGAGGGCTGTGTTCTTAACCCCTTGAGGGGCAAGCAATTACGTTTGTGTAATGCTTGAATACCCCACCGGATATTTAGACAAAAAAAAATTTCAAAATAAGGAAACGCAATTTTCCGACTTTCTTCCACCTAAGTTAGAAAAGTAAAATTTCATAAAATGTTCCTGTTGCAAATCTTCACTAATCGTAGGTGGGATAAAATGTATCCCACCGCCCCTCAAGGTGTTAAAAAAGGACACCTAATTTTAATTCCAAAACTGATCCCAGTACGTGAAAATAAGCAAGTTCCTATTTTCTAATAACTTCGTTCATAAATTTTGGTGTGAATCCACTATTTCATCAGTTTATAAACATAATTAATCCGCGCCGGAAAGGGCTAATAACGTTCTGAAAAAAGCGTTAAAGTAAGTGATTAAGTGTAATTAACACTAGATAGGCCGAGAATTTTTTTCAAATTTTAGAAAATATTTCACACCAGAATTTTTATTTTAAATTATTAACTTATCTATTTAACAAGTTTTTTTTTCTTCGTATCATTTAAACTAGTTTTATAAAAAAAAAAATTCTGGTTCGAATCGAGATATATTCATTTGGTAGCATTCAAAATGACTTTTCGCGGGCTTTCTAGTGTTAATATAATGTATCAAATTAAGTTTTTCTGATATGAATTTTTTCTCACCTATTATTCGAAAATACTGAAAACAAGCAGCTCGCTGGATTCTGCTACTAAAATTATCGAAAGTATTGACTATGCATAGCTGCCAACTTGTACGGATTTCACTTCCCACTAAAATTTAATAGCAAATTTTGCCTAATTCAATCGCCGAATTGCAGTCATGTTTGATGATTAAATAAGGCAGAAATTTCTGTTAAATTTTTGTAGTAGCAAAAATCCGTACAAGATGGCAGCTATGACTATGCGTTGTTGAGTCAACGCTCTTTGGACAACTTTTATGTCCTCATATCTTGGCTTCTTACTCTTCACTGTTTATGCGATGTTATTTGGATACCATGTATAGTAAATAATTGCATCACCGTAATACGTTATGCCATAGTTTGAAAATGAACCAAGTGACAGTCAGGATCGTGCTAGTCACCAATGATTCCAAATTGAAATAAATGTGAGCCAATAGCTATGTTTAAAAATATGCCCGGATAGTGTTTGATGAATTTGATCAACTTTTATTATGAAAGTTTATAATGTCTGCTAAGAATCTTTTTTTAATTATTATGTCGTGTTCGCATGAATTTTATATGAAAAAGTGTCGATTTATTTTTGTGGCTACAGATGTTACTTTTTTTTTTACAATTGTTAATGTTCGCAAATGTTACTTTCGAAATATATATATTTTTTTATGTAATGGTATATAAAACATATGTAGCCTGCGGATCCATTTCATCATAAAACAACGTATACACATATTTTTAAACACTATTTTCTGCTTGCCATCTTCAATCAAGATCTTGCATGTTTTGTTTCGGCCAGATACAGTGTCAGGAAATGTATAGTGCGGCAATCGTATATAGTACATAGCTGCCAATATTTCCGCTTTTTTCTACACCATAAATGTAATAGAATTTTTCCGTTATTTAATCTGCAGATTACGGCGATTTAAGAAGGAAAAGAATTACTATAACATTTTTGTGGTACAAAAAAGCATAAAAGTTCGCAGCAATACATATACCGTAATTGCATTAGAATATATACAGAAAAATAAAAATCCTTAGGTTTTGCACGGCCCTAGAATTTATTGCTTATAGATTTAAACCAGGATTGCATCATTTAGACTCAATTTTTATTTCGAAATTCCGAATTCATACACGAATTTCCCAAAAAAGAATTTTACTTTACGTAACAGGGAATGCCTGCCACTAAATAAATTTCAAAACACTGTCCATATTTTCTGGTTGGGATTCGGGATTTTCGAACTAAATGGAAGCATAACTGGAAACTCTGGTGTAAACCGCTTTGTCTCACATGTGGAAAAGTTTGTGGTCCTTCATTTTGTTACTAAATTCTCCCCCATCTCCCCTGCTTTCTTTGTTGCAAGTGCAGTTCTTTTCTGAACTCTTATATTTTGGTTCAGAAATTCACCTGTTTATGATTTAAGGCACATGTGAAAAAAATGGACTTTATGAGTGGTAGGTGCGGCCCTTCAAAGTAGTAAATTTAACATTATGTCTATGGGAAAATTTTTCGTTCCTAAAAATATTGGCCCTTAATAGAGGTGGCCCATTAACAGGGGTGGCCTTTAAAAGAAATTTCAATGTACGTAATATTTACAAACTTGCTATAAATAACGATTTCAAATAACTCTTAAACATAAATGAAAAGGGATTAAATTTAACATACTTTTTCTATAAATATTTTAAGAAGTTTAAAAGTTTATTTTTATTATTTTTTGTAACTTACTTTATATTCTTCAAAGAAATAAGTACAAAAAATATATCTAGGCCAATTACTAACTTATGATTTAACACCTTCGGAACCGGTGATTTTTTCAAAAATTTTATTCGGTTGACACCATTTTTTTAAAAATAAGTTACCTTTACTTAAATAATCACGAAGATGATCTAATTAAAGAAAGAAAATATTACAGTTATTTTTTACTGGTGAAAAAACAAATTCTGCATGGTGTTTTTGAAGGTGAATCTATGCACCCATGGTCCCGAACGGGTTAAATAGGATACTAATTTTTAATTTTTTTTTCTTTACAAGAAGAATATATTGGATTCGTGAAAATTTTTGCTTTCCGGTTTTGGATGAATTTATACGTTTTAGAATGTTCTGAATGTGATTTGACTGTTTTCAGAAAATGCACCGCCCCTGAAACTAGGCCTGAGCGTTGACACAAAAATGACGGCTATCGAAGACGGATTCTTTTTAACGTATGCACGACCTCATAAATTTTTTCACCGATATTTTATAAAAGATTTATTTGACTTCTTTAATCTGCGGAAAATAAAGCGAAAAAAACTTTTAAAAATTATTTGAACCAAAATGCAAGGGTCCGTACACACGCTGAAAAAAAATCCGTCTTCAGCAGCCGCCATGTTTATGTCAGCTATCAGGGCGCACAGTGGGACGTTTTTACGACCTAGGTGGACAAAAATATTTCGTTGAAGTTTAATTAGTTTTTGCTGATTTTTCGAATGTATTCCTAATAAAATAGCTCAGATAGTGAGAAATAATTGGTTTATTTAACGATAATGTTTCAAAAAAAAAAAAAATTGATGCATTACAAAGAATGCGTTAAACGTACTTAATTTACTATTAAGGAAAAAAACAGTTTCATTCACACATGTAAGTTAACATTCACTTCTTATTTTATTTTTGCCTACTCATAATTGCACGAGAAATTTGTGTTGTCATCCTGAAAAATAATTTTTTTTAAATAAAATCATATTTAAAAAAACTTTAATTTTTTCTCTAACCCTGTAAAACATATAAAATCTACCTAAATTATTTTCAGTTGAAACAATACTGTTGTGGGAATAAATAACATATAAAAATTTTATTCAATTTGGAATAAAATTTCTACATATAGACGGTACTGTATACGAATTTTTTATGTGTCCCTGGAAAAGAAATGTAACTGCTGCTTATTTTGTTTCCAATTTAAAAAAATTATATTGTGTATCTCAAGAACATGTAGTAATTTTGTTGAAATTTAATTAATTTGAATATTTTGTTAGAATTTCTGCTTTTTACCGACAATCTTTCCGCGATCTTTTGTGTGGCCCTGCAAAAAATGCATAATTTATACGTTCGTCAAATTATAATTTAATAGAATTGTAAAACAAAAACAGGTGTAGGCAAAATTTTAGTTCAATTAGATAACTGAAACGTGTTTAAAATTGTTTTGCAAGATTTGATCTAGTTTTTATGTGTTAAAAAAAGCGTAACTGCTACGTTTCATAAATTATAATAATATTGCATTGTCATCAGAACTACATATGCTGAGCAAAGTTTCAGCTCAATCAGATTATTGAAATTGGTTTAAAATTAATTTGCATGTTTTAAATTTTTCTTAATTTTGTTCTAAATTTTTGTGAATCCCTGTAGAAACAGTATCCTAAACAAACTTCTACGTTCTTCAAATCATAATAATATTTTGCTTTCATTGTTTTGGCTCAAAAGCGTAATTAAAATTGATTTAAATTTGACTTGCAAGATTTGAACTAAACAAACTGAAGTTAATATGGTGCTTGTTCATTAATAAAATTTTACTTATATGCAGCTGCCTGTAGGAGTTTGTTTAATTTTTCAATACTTCTGGAATGGCACTTTGATTTTTAAAAAGGCTTATTGCTGAATAATGTGTTAAAAATCAAGATGAAATTTGTAAACAACATCTAGGATCATGCAGAATTTCAGCTTTTGAAAAAAGCTGTAAAGCTGGTTTAATATCACTTCATTTCAAACAAAAATGGGTTAAATCTGACCTTGGCAAAGCTGTGACTTTAGAGCAGCAAACCCGTGCTTTCAAATAAATCAGAATAGTCACGACCTGCTTTAAAACTTAGAGGAAGCTAGTGAAACTTTTCAAACTCCCTCAAACCAACTGCACAAATGGCTACTTTACAGTCACAATTAATCGACACCTCTGATTTTTCACGCCAAAACTACGGATCTCGAAAGTACAGGCATTCAGCTACCAGTACACGCGGTTTTGTCAAATTCCGAGATAATAAGAAAAATACATTTTGTCCAACTTTTGTCCACCAAAACGTCCCACTGTGGGACGGTGGAAAATGTCTGCGTGATGTGGCAAAATTATTAAGAGCAATCTATCTCAAGAAATAATCATGTAATTTATCAAATTTTAGATTCAGTTAGACTTTGATATAAATTAGTGCTGCCTTGATTTTTCTATAAATAGCCCAACAGGTGGTGTTTCTATGCTGCATATTTCACGATTTCCGCAATAGCTCAATCTACATAACTGATGCACGGATTTTAATCAAACTTCCGATTCAGTTAGAGATTGACATAATGTCTGCAGATTTAGTTTTGGTCTATATTATCCAACAGGAGATGCTGCTATGCTGCATATTTCAAGATTTCGGCAGTGGCTCGATCTCAAGAACTAATGCACGGATTTTCATCAAACTTCATGTTCTGCTCGACTTTGACATAAGGTGGTGCTGACTATGTATTCGTGTTAATCATGTAGAATGTGACCCTGGTTTGTTACATTTTCACGTTTTTCGCGATAACTATAGCTTAAAAACCAAAGCACGGGATGTAATGGAACTTCATTTTATATTACAATTCCACATAACTATATTTTTACTTGGTATGGAAGTATATTACCCAACTGGGGTCGTTTTTATGCTGTTTATGTTGGGAATTTCAGTTGCTGTTATTTAAGGGGCTTGGTGCCGAAATTCCTTGATTAGTTTGAAAAATGCGGTACTTAAATTTTCTTTTTAATACACACAATTGAACGAATACATCTTTATAATCTTTATGATGATCATAGATTGTAATTTAATTTGGACACTGTGATACCAAATTTTGAAGTAATAAAAATGTATTAGATCTAAAATCTAAAAGGAAATTTTTATTTTTTCTTTTCTAAATGCTCCGTGTTCGTCTTCGTATGATTTCGTACTATATTTTAAATTGCTTTTCCTGAAATATATACAAACTTATCATTTAAAGTTAAATTTCAAAAATAAAGGTTAAATTGTCAATTGATGTTGCTGGGGGAAAAATTACGGAATTGTGTTATAGAGCAGTGGCGCAGCCAGAGTGGGGTTTTCAGGCACTGACTACCACTTTTTTCCTTAAAAGTTTGTTTCGTATAATTAAATCAAAACAATTCTACAAGTAAATTTTACAAAGTTAACGGAATAAAAATAGTGGTACATTGAGATTGAAAACCCCCACCCTGGCTGCGCCACTGTTATAGAGTACAATAGAAATCGTTAACAGAAATGACTGGAATCTAAGTCTTTCTGTTAAAGAGTAAAATTAAATAAATGTAATATATATTTTTTTAAATAAAAGATTTTTGTAAATTCTATATAGGCATAATTTTTAAACAACAAACTGCTGTAGGAAAAGAAAAGTACGTTCAACTGCTTAAATTTCAAACTACTATATCGTTATTTTGTTTTACAAAGAAAAACGGACGAAACCATTCTTAAAAGTTACAAATGCGTACAAATGATTTAAATATAATTAAGACTTTCAAAGCATCTTTTTTCCTTTTTATTTACATATAATAACATATTCTAAAAATACTCTCTCTCCGCACCTTTGTTAAAAGCAGATGTTAAAAGTCAGTTCCACAGGAAAAGAAAAACCTGGAAAACAGAAGAACATTTGTTGTGTGCATTTATTTAATTATGTACGGTATAATTAGCTCCTTATATTCTTGGAAAATTATTTACTAAAAACAAAGCAAAAAACGTGCATACTTTAATTATGTAACCTGTGTTATTAAAATATGCAAATGTCTTGTTTCGCTATTCATGCTCAGTTTTTTTTTTTTTTTTTTTTTTTTTTTTTTTTTTTTTTGTATTGCGTTGTATTAACACTAGAAAGCCCGCGAACATTCATTTTGACTGCTACCAAACGGATATATCTTGGTTCGAACCAGAAATATTTTTATAAAACTAGTTTAAAAGATAGAAAGAAAAAAAACTAGTTAAATGGATAAGTTAGTAATTTAAAATAAAAATTATGGTGTGAAATAGTTTTCTAAAATTTGAATATAATTCTTGGCCTTTCTAGTGTTCAAAATGCCAGCATTTAGAATTTACCATTTTTTATTTTCTTGTAAAAAATATTTTTCACATTGATTTCGCAGTAGAATTCATGTGTTAAATTTTTAAAGAAATAAATGTACAAATATTTATGATTTCTAAAAAATTGGCCATCAAGTTCTAATTAATGTCTGATTAATAGTTTAATCAGAATTAAAAAAATAGAAGAATTATTACAGAGCGTTTCTATAATTTGATTGTTCAAACTGAATACCAATTACTTAAACATAATTAGAATTTAAATACAATTATTACAGAAACATTTCAAAAATGCATTAACGAATATGAATAATAAAGTTTTTTAAAAGGTATTAAAAAAACATCTTTCAATTTACAGTGTTTCATTCTGTTTATTGAATAAGTATTTTTATTCTGTATTAATTTTTACTACTGAGAATATAATGTTTGTTTGTTGCTGCTTGCAGTTGTTGTGTATAATTGCAAATAATTCAATTAGTGAACTGAAGTGAATACCTTTGCAAGAACTTTAATCTTTTCAAGATAATTATTTTGGATTTCTAAAACTTCTTGCAGTCAGTTTTTCTGCGTTCGTTATAGATTATGAAAACAAATTAACATAATTATTTTAATCAGATTTTAAAGTGACACAAAACTGACTTTAACAAACAATTTTTCTTCATGAACTGCTTTTTATTTCATTAAAGTTACTTGGTATTACTGAAGATTGTATGCTGCAGTAAATACATTAATTAGCATAAATTAACCCCTTAACGCTCGAATTATATTACGGTTGAAAAATTCAAATTGCTTATTGGCACCACTTTTATGATAAAGAAATATTCAGCGTATTTAATGACAGGAAAAACGATACTAAAATATAGCCAACTTCACTATTTTATAAAACTGGTGGGAATCAAACAATTTGAGTAAAAGACACAGCCCGAGAATATGACGGGAGCGAGAATTAAGGGGTTAAAAAAGTCAAAAGAAAATAAACATACTGATCTTTACCTAAAATTGTTCAACATTTTTTTAATTAAACTCGTGCACATAAGCTTGAAGGTGACATTTAAGTATTCTACATACTTTGACCATGCATAAAAAATCCATAAAGCTCTTTTATCTGCGAAATATTTTCTGAGTATTAGTTGTTAATTAGATATTACTTACTTTTTAACTGCTCCCTCATGATGAGAACATTTTGTTACATTATTATTGTTAGTAGTAATACTCAGATTTAATTTAATTTTTCTATACTTATTACAAAATTATATTTGTTTCCAATTAAAAAATAATAATAATAACAATGCAAGTTATTAAGTCCAGTACATTATTTTTTATTCTCACGTACTTTTGATAATACATTTTGCTTGAATATGCTTGTTTTCTGCGTGGTTTCATACAATTTGATTGCATAAAAAATATCTTTTAACACTAGAACAGCATTTTGGGTGATTTTGACCCCTGCCAAATTAATAACATTCGATTCGAATAAGAAATTTCTTCAAAATATATATCAAACCTGGGCAGCATATAAATAGGCTAACTAATAAGTTAAATAGTTTTAAATAAAAATTCTGGTGTGAAAGACTTTTTATAAAATTTGAGTAAAATAACCGGCTATTTTAATGGTAACTTCTTTGTCTACACTTCATACTCCCGAAACAATTGTCTGAATGCCATAGAATTTTGGTGTGTTATTGAAGAAGACAAGACGAAGCTACATTTAGAAAACATCATCGGTGTAGGTCCTGTACAAATTTTCTCTTATAAGGCGGTATCATTTTTTTACGATATGAATGAGTAAATATAAAGTTTAAGATTTTGTAATGTTGTTTAAAAGAGGTAGATTAACCCTTTAGTTCCTGACGGTACTGGTAAGTGCAACTCTCTTTAAACTTTCATCCCACAGTGAATATTACAAATATTCTAATGGTCCTTCGCAAAAACACTCTTTTAACCTCTTGAGGGGAGGCGGTATATATTATATACCACCTACGATTAATGAAGTTTTACACCGGAAAAATGTAATTAAATTTAACTTTTCTAACTTCGGTGGGTAGGAACCATACATTGCTTTTTCTTATTTTGAAATAGAATTTTTCAAAGATTCTGGTGTGAGTTCAAAAATACAGGAACATAATCACTTGCCCCTCAAGGGGTTAACTCCACTTTATCCGGATACATGGCAGCAGTAATTCTAGGGTTGTTATTTTCGTGAGGAAAGA
This sequence comes from Maratus speciosus, assembly GCA_963932465.1. Taxonomy (NCBI): domain Eukaryota; kingdom Metazoa; phylum Arthropoda; class Arachnida; order Araneae; family Salticidae; genus Maratus; species Maratus speciosus. The sequence goes on along the minus strand of OZ010794.1, from coordinate 236,938,945 downwards.
GGCAATCTTTGAAACAGTTGATGTGTTTTGTGCCGACATTTTGTACAGATTGCCACACACCTCTTTTTATTGCTGGAAACACAGTAAAGGATATAAGATAAGTGTTGGAAATTTTTCATTATGATCTTAGAATACAATTTGAGGTGAACGGTGGATGTATTTGATTTAACAATTGAATTACTCGATTTTACTTATAAGTACCGTCAGTACACTGGGTGTTGGATAAAAACTTCCTGTTTACTTTTCGTCTGTGTAGTTATCCATCGTTTTCATCTGCTTTAACCATTTCAGGGGCAAGGCATTTCTGCTCTAAAAATGTTCAGATATTTAGATAACACGGCAATTTCGGAACAACTTTATTTGAAAATAATCAAAAGCTTTTTTTTCACGTATATTATGAGATCGAAAGTGTACAAAAAAATTTCTGGCGTCACTTGTTAATTTCGACATTAAAATTAACCGATTGCAGACTGCAAATGGCGCCCCTCAAGAAGTTAAAATGTAATTACTAAAATGTAGTGTAGTAATATTTTTCCTAGTATTTCTTTTCTGTTCCATTATTATTTTTTATAGGAAATCGAAAAAGTTGTGGCAGCGGCTCTTTAATGCTATGCTGTAGATGGCATGTGTAAACCCATATGTTGAATATGTGGAGATGCGAGAGAACATGTCGAATATAGACGTCGCATAACTAAAGGACTGCTAAAAAGATCGAAATCTAAAAGCTTGAGTTTGATACCAGTAAAAAAGAAAAGTAAAATTGATTTTATCTAATTACGACATTTTCGTGATTTATAAAGTTAAGTCAAATAATTATCAAGAAGTTATACCAAACGAATAAAATGCGTGTAAATGATGCCGGTCCTGAACGGGATAAATATCCAAGGCGAATAAAACTCGCTAGATAATTTTTTGAGGATGTTATCACAATTTTTGTCTGGTTTTCTTTATACAGGTAATTTTTTATTTCTCTTATTAAGCCCGATAATTAAGGTTTCAGTTTGGGGATTCTACTATTTTAAAAAGACACTGGAGACGTTTCCTCTGTTTACAAAATTTAAAATAACGCGAAATTAAAATAAAAATTTAAAGTGCATTCTAAATTTATTGCAGTATATAGCAATATGCATATTTATCTTATGAATATAATTGGATGTGATAAATTAATTATTATTTTTAACTCTCTAATACCCATGGTAGCATATATGCTAACAATATGCATATATGCTTTGGAGTTTAGTGAATTTTTTAATTCGGATATTCCAAATTCTAACCAGAAATTTAAAATAGCAGTATTTGATTTATTTAATAACAGACATTCCTTATTTAAACAAATGAAATCTATTATTGAAATTTTCAGGTGTGATTTGAGATCTTCTGAACTACTGAATTTTTAGGGCGTTTTCTACCATGGAAATTAGAGGGTTAAAAACGGTTAACCCTTTCAGGGGGAAGGTACTTCTATTCACAAAATTCTAAAATGAGTGAATGATACCAGAATTTAGAAAGAAATTTATTTCAACTATATAAAACTTTTGTTCACGTACTTGATCACCCGAACGGAGCACCAACCAAAGAACGGCATAGGATGTAACGCTGCGGTGGAAAATCCCCACAACAATCACCGATGCCGCACATCGGAACGCACCCAAAATAACAAGGAAAATGGCACATATTCTGACGTATTTACATCAGTAAATCATAAATTTACAAAACAATTGATGTTCCTTTCATCATAATAATAAAAATAAAAAACAATAGTCAGGTGACTTAAATGTATGACAAACGTTAACACTATAGATCCTTGTTCCAGATTATGAAATGTAAATGTTCATTAAAGTCCACTGTTCACTAATGTTCATATGAGTTCAGTGTTCGATAAAAAATTGTTCATAAATGTTTTGTATAAGAAAAACTAACTTGAAAAATATCACCATAATGTTCAGACCTCAAGAGATAATCACCGTTAAAAGAAATGTCAGACAAAGGACAGTCACTATAAAGGACAGACACAATGTTGAGTTCGATTTTGATGTAGTGTCAGAAAACCACGTAATGCCCGTAGCGAACCACTGATGAGTATTAACAGTATGGCAGAAGCAAATAGCTACAAGTGTAAAAATTCTCAAAATTTATACTCAATAAATGAGTATCCCCTATTATAATTGTTCCATTCTAATATTCTGGTGCCAATATGGCATTTAGGGATTAGCATTAAGTTGTCCAAAAATGAACCACCGCCCTTTAAGGAGTTAAGTAGAAAACATTTTGTACAAAATATTCTAGATATTCCTGTTTAATGAATACTTTTAATTGTGCCATTCTTATAATACTTTATTACACAAGTACAGAAGGAAACTATTTGATAAACTATAAGCTGCACGAATAATGATTTTAGTGATATTTTTCAACAGAAAATACCAAATTAAGTAATTTTCTAAATTATTTGAATGTGATTAAACATCATAAATTATATTTAGACTCTTATAAATATGTAGTTTTATTTCTTAAATCTAAGACAAAAAAATCTACTCATGCCAAAATTTTTCAAAAAGATTTTTATTATAAATATACCGCTTTAGTAATATTATAATTGCTAAAATATAAAAATTTTCACCTTCTCAAAGTAATTCATGATCGTTAATAGCATATCATAAATTTACAGAAAATCAATAACTCTCAGATGATTCTTAACTATAAGACTCAGAACTATAAAATACGTTAAATCAACATGTTGCTGCATTCTAAAATAAAAATTACACCCCCAGGAAGCATGCCATAAAATTTATGAGTATTTTTCTATAAAATGCACAATAGCAGTAAATCAAATATAATTTTACTTTAAGCTTGCTTGCATATCGATAGGAAATATTATGGGTAAAACTATATTTTGTTTTTAAAATGTCTATTGAGTAAAATAATTTTCAGTTTAGAAGTAAATAATTTATAAGACTTTATAAACTACTTAAACCATTTTTTTTTTATCTCTCTAGTACATCATTGTGATTTTTTTTCAATCAGTATCTGTAACTGAATAATTCATATCAAGTGTATGAAAAAAATGTGTTTTTAATTTATTCTATATTCAATAGAAGAAAGTATTTTAATCGAAATTTTTTTAGCTTACGGGTTTCGACGGATTTACAAGTTTTACAGGTCAGAAAAACCTAGAAACATGTTTATATGAAATGCCTGTCTGGCTGTGTCCATGTGTCCTCATTGTGCCATCGAAAAGTGTATGAAGTTATGCATAGAATTGGATCAAATTTATTGTGTATGTTTTTGGTTATGGCCAGCAGATCCTCCAATTCAATTTGCATATATTTCTTATGAAGAGGGCGCTGTAATAGCGATTTTTTGTGCCATTTTCATTGTTTTACGTCGAAAAGTGTACAAAATATGCATATGCAAGAACTGAATGAAGAAGTGTATGGATAGAATTGAACAAAATTTGTAAGGATTGTATGAAGCGGCGGATGCATAGAATTGAATCAAATTTGCAAGAATTGTATGAACAAGCTTATGCTTAGAATTGAACCTAATTTGCAAAAATTATATAAAGAAGCTTATGCGTAGAACTGAATCCAATTTGCAAAAATTCTGTGACAAGCGTATGCATAGAATTGAACGCAATTTGCAAGAATTGTACGAAGAAGCATATGCATATAATTGAACCAATTTTGTGTGTACAGTTTTCGCTAAGGCCAGCAGGTCTTTACTTTCGAAATATTTTGATGTAATGTGGTGCTGATTTTTGTATAATTTGCTCAATTTTTCATAGATGTATTGTACATCGACAGCTCGTCTAGCAACGGGAACTTCTCATCCTACAAACCCGGCTAATCGCAAAAAACTAATGTACAATCGAATAACACAAAGCAATTGAACAAAAACATTATATCATGATCGAGACTAACTCGTTTTTACTCCGATTAATTGGCTGAAGCAGAAATTTAAAATGAAAGTCAAAGTTGGTATAGTATCGAACCAGAACTAAAGAAGTATTAACATTTGCAACTACTTTTTGAAATACTAAGATATATGAGATAGAAGAAATATTTTGGGATTGCCACATCCAACTAATTAAAGATGGAATATCAATACTTTTTTAAAGTTATGTATACAAATTCAAGTTTTTAAATAATTATGTAAAAATGTATTTAAAAGAACATAAAATTTAAAAAAAAAACATGTGAAGAACTCTGTAAATGTATTTCAGTAATGAACAATCTATTTATATTTTTAGTCTCCAAAACCTTATGGTTCCCCAATCTATGATTTAATTTCGGATTCATTTTTTCTTTCTGTTTTCAATTAAATTTTCATGTCATATTGGGAAAATACACCGTATTCTTAACTAACATAAATAATTTAAAAGTAAAATTATTGGCGACCTATATTATGCAACAAAATACCCCAAATCCTTTCATTACCGTCATTTCATTACCGTCCTTTTATTCCTATACCATTCCCTTTTTTTTTTTTTTTTTTTTTTTTTTTTTTTTTTTTTTTTTTTTAAACTTTTGTCCCTTCTTTAACACTCCTTTAACCCTTACCGGCGCGGTGCCCTTAAAAAAGGTCACCTAATTTTAATTCCGAAACTGACAAACGGCACCAAGAATATTTAACTGAAATTTACCTATTATAATCTACAAGAAAATAAGCAAGTTTATATTTCCTAATAAATTCGTTTATAAATTGCGGTGCCACTTCTTTATTTCATCAGTTTATAATCATAATTACTCCGCGCCGGTAAGGGTTAATAAAATAGCAAAAAACTCTGTTATATATGATGAAAAATCCTATGATGAGTAGTAATAATAAACAGGGATTCCTCTGTTAATCCTTTCAGTGGATAAACAGCTATGCTACTGAAATAAAATGAAATATTAAAAGGATTAAATGGCACCATGATTTACAAACATATTTGTTTAAAAATAAATTTAAAAAAAGTATATTATAAAATCAAAATCTTATTCCGAAATTCTGGCGCTATTGTTGTATTTAGGGATTAAAAATAAGTTATATGTAGAATATATATACTGCCAACTATGTATCTCCTTCGGCGAACGAATATAGAGTCAACTAATATACAGGGTGTTTCATAAAAGATGGGCAAAACTTTAAGAGGTGATAGTACGCATCCAAACAAACAACTTTCAACAGAGTTGTTGTAAATAAAAAGCAAATGTACTAGAGGGCACCAAAGGTCATGTTGTTAAACGACAGGATTCCCAGCTCCATTTTGTTTTTCAGAAAATCCGAATTCGTGCCAGAAATTAACCCTTCCCACCCCGTTGACTCCGCTGCGGAGACATCCTAAGTCTTTGCAAAATTTCTTTTTTGTACCAGTAATAAAGGAAAATAAAATTCACTTTATTTAATCAGAGCATCTTTGAAATTGTGTACTTGAAGGAAACTGCTTTTTAAAAAGTGGTGCCGATCGAATAAAATTTGTGCAAGAGACTCCGAAGCTTTAAGGGTTAAAAATTGCATTTTTTGCCTTATATAATGACAGAAATTTTGCGATTAAATATAGTACAGATTCTTTTTTTTTATTTTCTTGTATGAATGAGAAATTTCGAGATAAAAATGGAGACCATACTGGCAACCCTGTTATACGAGGCAAAAACACAGAAAGGACGATTAAGTGGCAAAAGCAAGGTTGGCAACCGCTCTCCGTACAATCGCTGAGCCTCTGAGCCATTTTGATATGAAGTCGGAAATAAAACGCAAATGTTCTGGCGCATTTGGAAACTTGGGGTCGATGCAAACGTAAAAGCTCCATTCTTGTTGCAAGTTATCGGGAGAAAAACGACACTAATAGCATTCAAATGTGATATAGGGATGAAGAAGAACGGATATGAAAAATTTCGCCCCGATTAATACATAACAGACATAACACATATAAATTAAATAACAATTGATTTTCGCATTCATTTAAAAGCACTCAAAATTTATTTTTTATAGTTATACAAAAAAAATATTCTCTTTTAAAACATATTTTTAATGAACACATTTTAAATAGATACAGAATTAAGTGTATCCTTTGTTCCGCATTTTCTCTTTATTGAGATGTCCCACTCTTATTTTAATAATATTGTTTCAACCAGGGGCATAAAAGAGCAGAAATGCTGCCAAATTATTGTATGACTATCATAAATTGAGGAATAATAATAGCATAAACAATAAAAAATGGATTTTTAACCTAGTTCAAAGTTCTCCAGCCATGTAGGGTAACTTTGAATCATAATATGAATACCACATAAAATAAGTCATTATTAAAAAAAGAATTATTGTTCGGACAACTTTAAATCAAAAAACCAAATTTCAGATATTTAAAGACTCTTCATTTACATTTTCCAACATCAGAAGATTTGTATAATTTATGATATTACAATCAATATTATGCATAGGAAGAGTCGAAGAAGAAAACCATGAATATTTAGCAAAAAAAAAAAAAAAAAAAAAAAAAAAAGAACTATTTATTGTTCATATAAAACTTAAAAATGTAGTAATAAACAATTTTTAGTGTTGTAACTCAATAATATATTCATAGTTACGTAGTACATACTAATACTAGTAATAATCAAACAAGAATAAAAAATGTCGAATGTATGGGATGTCGAATTCCAATAGCTCCGTCCCAAATAAAGCCTTTAAATGAATTTTATGTATTTTACGCATATTTTTGAAAACATTTATATGTTATACCCAATGCGCACTTTCGGCCTTTATATGCAATATACGTGCTTAATAATTAAATTGCAAAAAATATAATTGCTTACTGGAAACACTTTTTTTTTTTTTAATAGAAAGCTTAATCTTATTAAATACAGGTAAAATGATACCATAATAATGCCAATTACGTCATTTTATAAAACTGGTGGAAATCAAACAATCTGAATAAAATACACAACCCGTGAATATAACGAGAGCGAGAACTAGGGGGTTAAATTGGACAAGGAATAAACATTGAAATTTAAAAGAAAGTTACGTGAATGTAAATTGATAGACATTTAGTGTCAAAACCTGTTTAGATTTCTTGTTTTCGATGCGCATTGGCTCTATTAAAAGTCTACTTCAGTCGCGCAAAAATACCCGTTGGCTAATGTTAATCCAATGGGAGAATTTTTTAAACATATTTCATTTGAAGTATTTTAAGCGCAAAAGTTTCCCTTAGGAAATATTTCTATATTTGTATTTATATCTATTCATTAAGGAAATATTTCTATATTTCTATTGCAACCGCACTGTATTTGTACATTTCCTAATTTTATAAAATAATAAAAAAATATGAAAAATAAAAAAAATGAGTGGAGTTTTAAAAATTCCAAGAAGTCCCTATAAATTCAAATTAAAGTAATTAATTTTAATCGTCAAAATCCTTCTAAAATGTATTAAATTATTGTGTAAATCTTCTAATGTTTAAATCTTCTAATGTTGTTTCAAAATTTTACGAAAAATAGTTTAGAAGATGAAATTTTCATGAATTCATAATTTGGGATATAACCCTGCTGGGAAGCCATTGCCTGTAACATCTATTCCAGTCACAATATGAAAATTTGCGTGTTTTTGCATATCTATTTTAGATGTATGTTTTTATAAAATATTCTACTATTGTACGAATGTGTAAATTTGATTTTTAGAATGTGCAATGGTCTGGATATGCATAGAAAAAACTATTTAACACAATTATAGTGTATTTGTATATAAATGGATTTATTGTTTTATTTTTAATAAGTTGAGCAAAGGTATTTCTTGGATCCCCGCGAGAAAAATACCTGCCTCATCTGTCCAGACTTAACCCCTTGAGGGGCAAGGACAAATGACTCTAAATATTGAATTCTCACCGGAGTAATCGAAAAATTTTATTTTTAAATACGGAAAAGCAATTTTTCAACGATTTTCCTCCAAAGTTAAAAATATAAAATTTAGTAAAAAATTTCTGGTGAGAATCTTGTTTAAATTAGGTGGGATATATTTTATCCCACCGCCCTTCAAGGGGTTAAAGGAGACAAGAGTTAACTTCTATACAAAGAAGTACTGGACAGATTTATTGCAGATGTGTAACAGGGCAGTTTTGGGGCAATAAAGTGTTCCACATCATATTTTTATGTCATCTGGCCTTTGGCTAATTTAGTTAAGCAGAAGCACATGACAAAAATATGCTAACCAAACAATGATCAGCTCTCAGGCGACTGGAGATTTTTTACAGCTAATCAGGGCGTATGTAAGTGTACCCTTGCCCTCATCAGAATCGGAGAATGTCCAAAAAAATTAATATTTTTTTTAGAGAGGAATTAAGATCTCCAGAGAGCAGTAACAGGGATGTAACTGCTCTCAAGACTGCCGACAACAAGTCCCGGCTATGGCAGAGTCTTGACGGAGTGATCAACGAATGCGCGATGTCTTCCGACCAAATGAATCAACGTTCCCGTATGCAAAGTCAGCTTACTGACAAAAGTATGGATGCCAAAACCCTTTATGCCAGAATGACGATGCTTCTATTTTTAACACGTTGACTGCCACGCTACGAGTATACTCGTAGCTTTAATATTCGTGGCTTTAATTTAGTACTTTCTCACCATTATTTTTTTAAAAAGCCTTATTTATGGACTGAAATTTTGCTGCATTAGTAAAGCGAAATTTACCTTTCAGAATTTGTGGTGGCAAACGACTTTCAAGAAGAAATTTGAAAATTCTTACTTTTTGCGGCAGTTAACGTGTTAATGCCCTTAGCGAGTACGTATAAGATAATTATCATTTTACCACATTCACAATGGCCAATGAATATTTTTGTAATAATAGATTTTGCCGGCTGTGATCCAAGTTAGTTAAATTCACCAAAACGAAGGAATAATATATAAAAAAAGTATGATAAAAAATTATATATATATATATATATATATATATATATATACAGACGTGTGAAAATTATTAGAATAATTGTGAAATTTACATTAAAATCTTGTTACATTAAAGAAGTAATACATTTAAAAATATTGACCCATTTAATATTTAATGTACATCCCCTTGTTTTTTATTAAAGATTCGATACGTCTTGGCATATTTTGTATCAGTTTTTGGCATTTAATTTGTATTTCGTTGTCATGATACCAAATTCGGATGAGTTTTTCTGTCAGAACATTCTTGTTTGTGATGTTGTATTTCTTTAATTTAATTAAAAAAAAACATTTCTAAGGTCTGGAAACAGTCCATATATGAACCCCATAGAGAACCTTTGGGCCATTGTAAAGAAAAAATTAAAGAAATACAACATCACAAACAAGAGTAGTCTGATAGAAACACTCATCCAAATTTGACATCATGATAACGAAATACAAATTAATTGCCAAAAACTCATACAAAGTATGTTAAGACAGGTATGCTATCATTTCTTTAATAAAAAACAAGGGGATGCACACTAAATATTAAATGTATCAATATTTTTTAAATATTTCTTTAATATAACAAGTTTTTATTGTAAATTTCACAATTATTCTAATAATTTTCACACGTCTGTATATATATATATAAATAGAATTAAATCAAAAAAATGATAATAAATAATAAATTAAAGTTAAAAATCTAAGAACAACTAAATCAAATAAAAGTTTATTTTTGTTTGGAAAAGAGCATCAGTTGTCGATATCGAAATGCAACGCTAGGCATTATAATGACTTTTGTTGAAACATTATTCTCACAACTCTTCATGAAAAATAATAAGAGTAAATAGTTTCGTCAATTTAAAGCGCAAATCCCGCGGTAAAATACGGATGTTACTATAATAATAGTTTAAACCAATTACTCTTATTTATTTCTGAAATGTTACCAGTTTTGGGTAGTAATAGGCATTTTTTTATTCAAGAAATATACATCTCTTAATTTGTTTTATTTAATAGTAGGTATCTGTGGCTATTTAATTAGAAAATAAATATTAAGGAAAATTTGTATTTAAAGTCAGTAAAAAAAAAAAAAAAAAAAAAAAAAAATCCAAAGCCGACAACACTGGATGATGCTTTGTATTTGAAAATATAATTCCTTAATTTTGAGTTGTTTATTTATTTTTTATTTTTTCATGAGATAAACATGTTTTTATAAATAAATAAATAAATAGTCAGAAAAAACAATGGGACAAACATCACGAGATTAAAATGTACTGCAAAGACATACCTATTTTTGCGAAATACAATTACATAGTCGGATTCAGGGATTCAGTTCTCAGTTTCACGAAAAAGTGCTTGTCATACTTGCCGACATTCCCTTAACCTTCCGTAAAATGTGAGGTAAGTTGACCTAGGTTATACGCGTTACTACCCAGAAAGCATTTTTGATGTATCAATGCATAGTTAAAATCATGTTTCTCTATGAAAACTATTTTCATTTAATTTCTTAAGTAAATTTCAAGTTCGAAATGTGTTTAACCTGGGTCAATTTAACTCACATTTTACGGAAGTTTAATTGAATGTTGGCAAGTATGGCTTGTTATGAGAAAAATGTTTCATATATTTTCCAAATAATAGCATAGTGCCAGTTGACATTGAAAAGAATATGGATTCTTTGTATGTTTTCAATTTTTTTCTGTAACCAAAAGTTTTATTCAAGATACTTCTAAAACAATCGCATTTTGGATTATGATTATCAGATGACATCGTATCAAATTGGATATAACCATTACAAAGAATCAATTTCAAGTAGAGGCGCTTAATATCAGTTAGACTTAAGCATTAACCCTCTCGCCGCGTAATTCTTCGCGATAAGCGTCTTACAGAATTTTAAATCGTTTATCACCGGTTCTATAAAGAAGAAATTTTTGACTATCATAATCGGTGAAAATGTCCTGATTAAATCAGACAGAGTTTTCACTAAAAATAACTTGTGGGAACAACGAAATAGTATTATTTTGACGGAAAAATGCATGCCTGAGCATAGCTCGGGCTGCGCAGCGAGAGGGTTAAACATGGTGGAAAACAAAGCAAATTGCTTATTGAAACTAAACTATAATTACTCTTCATTAAAACTGATGACAACGATTTTCATTTAACTTGATTGTGAACATTCGTCGTTACATATAGATATCGAAGAATGTAGTTTGTTTCCATGCCAAAAATATTCTTCTATATTGTTGTCTCCGACACCAACAAAAATTTTTGATATCGAAGCAGCACCGACAGCGTTAAGAAGGCTGCCCGTGTGTTTATTTAACCCCTTCGGGACGAGCGTTTTTTACAGAAATTTTAATCTTTAATCACCGGTTTTTTAAAACATAAATGTTTGCCTAATTGAATAGTGAAAATGTACGGATTAAATAGCCAAAATTTACAATACAAATTTACTGGTGAGAATAATCTTTGATTCTGAGCACCTTACGTAGCACGAATACCGGTCGCTCTGCCCCAAGGTGTTAAAGTGCAGCAATTCTGTTAATGTTTATTCCAGTCTTCGGAAGTCAAATTTGCGTATCTTGACCCCAAATAACGGCTATAAATGAATTTTATGTATTTTTAAACATATTTTTGCAAGTTATTTATATGTTATACACAACGCACACTTTCGACATTTATCTACAATATACGTGGAAATATAAGGAATTTTTTTACAGGAAAATGGTAATTTTCGTATAAGAATAAGATATGATTTTTATTTTTGCATTTTACTATCGCTATTTCAAACAGTTTTATTAAACAGAGACTTATACCAGTTATACATCGTTGTTATCTATATAACCTCAATTAGTAGCATCAAATTCGGTGCAGCAGTTTTCGAGAAAATCATTTTTTTTTAATCGAAAAAAATTTTTTATCTCATAAAATATCAATATTTAGAAGGTGATAACATTTAAAATATATTGTCAGATAGGTAGCTACATCTGGGAATAAATTTGAGAAAATTTTAATGAAATGCATGTTTCGAATGCTTATCACGAGCCGTTAATTCCCAAATTGGCTCAACCGAGCACAGCAATCTGATTGGCTAAAATTGATATTTATATAGTAGATAATTATATTTATTTTCTTATGAAGTAGTGTAATGTAAAACAGAACGCAATTATAATGACTTAAATTGATTTATTTTGTTAAATTTGATCAAAATCACAGTAAAGTAATCTAAAATATTAATATTAACAAAGGTTCAGATTGCTGAGGCCGGATGAGCCAATTTGGGAATTAACGGCTCATATGCTTATCCGGCTACAAAGCGTTATAAGTAAGCGAACAAACTTAATGCTGGAACCAGGCGTAAATTAACACAGTTGCGCCACCTTGTGGACGGAGTGATAATTCACATACGCGGGCTTTTAGTGTGGCGCTTATTTTCTAAATCTTTAGTCACTCATGGTAATGAATTCTGTTTGCCGCATTAATTGCAAAACAATGGCATAGCGAGAGGGACATCCAGACGCACTTGACACCACAAAGTTATCTTCGCCTTATCAAATACACTTCAGTTATTAATCAAGGTGAAAAAAACTTTACAATTTTAGTGGTGTGAGTAAGAAAACAGTTAGGTATCTACCTGTAGTTCACACTCCATCCGCTACGTGGCGCATGACCTTGATTGATGTGACCTCGCTTTTAATCTTGCGGTTATTTCTCCCATTTAAGATAGGACGCTTACTTATATCGCTTTGTCCGGCTATGCCACTTTCTATGTTTCTCAATGATATTTATCAGCTTTCTAGTGTAAAGCCAATTTGCATGAATAAATCACATGATAACCGAAGAAAGAGTGTACATATTAATCAATGTTTACTATATATTAACATAAATCTTTTAATATTTATGGTGTATACATTTATATTTGAATTTAGAAGAAATATAAAAGAATGCATAACAGAAATTATTATATTAATGATTTTTTTTTAAATATGTAAATGTGGTTGATGCTTTTGAAGTCGTAGCAGGATAAGTAACATTTCATTTGCAGTACTCCTCGAAAATGAGTCTTAAACAAACATGGGTGTTTCTAAAGGTTTAGCCTAGGAGGTGTTTAGATGGTTAAAATTTCCCGATGATGATAACTATTCCGCATGGTTCACATAGTTTTGTTAACCAAACATAATATATTATCTGGAATTTTATAAACCTAATAAGACTAAATACCCCCTTAACCGAGTTTTCTTCACCTCCATCTGTGTATAATCGTTAATAATGCATTATTGCTTTTTTCCTATTACAATTTTAAAGATACGGGATTTAAATGAGATTTTTTAATGTGTTGATTGCTAATAGTGAGTATATAATATATCGAAAGTAAAATTTAGTGAAACTGTTATATTTTCAAATCTGTTATAACGCTGTTTGTGAAATCTGAAAGTAATAATTAAAAACTGAAAAATTAGATTTAGACTTTACAGAAAATATTGCCATTAAATACACTCAGGTAAATAAACAATACATAAACAATCACATATCTGAAAAATAAACATATTTTTGAAAATAAAAATTTGCACATTTATCGTAACAATATTTTGAGTTTATTATTATTTATTAAATTAAGATCGTTTCGTCAATTTCATGAATGGGCGAAAAATTAGTAAAAAGTTAAGTATAAATGCATTTTTTTTTTTTTTTTTTTTTTTTAATTAAAGTGAAAACAAGTTAACGGGGAGTGGTATATCATTTTTTGTCTAATGCCATTTTTTAAGTTTGAAAAATGTTAAAGGAGATTTAATTGAATGAAAATTCTTTAAAAAATTACGTTGTTTATCTTCCATTATTTTTCTATATAATTTCTGAAACATTTTCTGTAATTAAAAATTAATTGCTTATATATAAACATCATGGCAGTCAGTATTTTTATATTACCAAAGATGCTGAAGAAAGACCATTAGTTTCAACCGATTTCATTGTCCTCTCTTTTTTAATATGTACAACTACTTGCTTAACCCCTTAACCCATAGTTGCCAACTCTTCCGCTTTTTCACACCACAAAAAATTAATAGAAATTTTTGCCTTATTCAATCGGCAGTTTCGGCAAAGCGATATAAGTAAGCGTCTTATCTTAAATAAGAGAAGTAACATTAAGATTAAAAGCGAGGTCACATCAATCAAGTTCATGCGCCACGTAGCGGATGGAGTGTGAACTACAGGTAGATACCCAACTGTTTTCTTACTGACACCACTAAAATTGTAAAGTTTTTTTCACCTTGATTAATAACCGAAGTGCATCTGATAAGGCGAAGAAAACTTCGTGGTGTCAAGTGCATCTCCCTACGCCATTATTTTGCAATAAATGCGGCCAGCAAAGCTCATTACCACGAGTGACTGAAGATTTAGAAAATACGCGCCACGCTAAAAGCCCGCGCATGTGAATTGTCACTCCGTCCACAAGGTGGCGCAACTGTGTTAATTTACGCCTGATCCACCGCCCCCTGAATACTAGGCCTGAGCGCTCACACAAAAATGGCGGCTGCCGAAGGCGGATTTTTTTTAGCATAGGCACGGTTCCTTATATGTAGACACCAGTATTTTATAAAAGATTTCTCTACCTTGTTTATTCTCAGAAAAATGAAGCGGAAAAAACTTCAAAAAATTATTGGTAGGAATATTTAAGGGACTCTACACACGCTGAAAAAAATCCGCCTTCGGCAGTCGCCATTTTTGGTCCAGCGCTCAGGCCTAGTATTCAGGGGGCGGTGCCTGATCGCAGCATTACGTTTGTTCGCTTACTTATAACGCTTTAAATTACGGCGATTTAAAAAGGTTTTGTGGTACAAAAAAGCGTAAGATGTTGGCAGCTATGCCTTAACCTACAACTACGGGCATAGCCCGTGTACGATGATCGGGACAAATGTAAATTCTTCTGACCACTAAAATTTCACAGTAAATATTGTTTTATTTAATCGTCGAAAATCTCTGTAAAATTTTAGTGGGAGCTATAGATTTTCCAAACAGTGGCTGTTGAAACGTAAATCGTAGGTTAAGGGGTTACGTCTTAAATTATGAATTCATGAAAATTTCACCTTCTGAAGCATTCTTCTTGATTTATTGAAACTACATTAGAATATTTCCAGAATCATTTAATAAATTTTAGAAGGATTTTGCAAAATTAAAATTAATTAACTAAATTTGTATATGTAGAGATTTTGTAAAATATTTATAACTTAATTCAAATCTTTTATTTAATATGTATGTATATATATATATATATATAATTAGCAGGGGTCGTATGCTTCAGGGAATTTTTCAAGACAAATATCAGTATTTTTTATAGAAAAATAAATCGAGGATAAACGCGCGAAATTTCGCCTTTTTTCTAAGACGAGGTAATCTGTAAGGACACACTGCTATTGAACAATTTCCTGATTTTGAAATTTCAGTTCAAGTACATATATAATGCTCTTATAATAGAAATATAGTAATAATTATGAACTCAATCTGTTCACCCGCAATCTTTCAACGTCAAGAAAGCTGAAAAAGTGCAAATGAAAAAAAAAATCATTCTTTTTAAAATATTTTTGTTTTGTTCAAGCAATAATATTTTTGGAATAAGATAAAGTATCTATAACTCATTCTAAAACGTATTACTTCTAATCGATGTATTAAATGAATTTTATAACAAGTTATTTAATGGTACTTTAAGTACCGTCTCTGCTAAAAGGGTTAATTGATGGGACCCTGGCTATTTGCGAAAAGTTTTCCAAGTTTAACACCTTAATTCTCTCCCCCGTGATATTCACGGGCTCTGCCTTTTGTTCAGATTGTTCAATTCACATCAGTTTTATAAAATAGCGTAATTGGCTTTATTATGGTATCATTTTACCTGTCATTTTACAAGCTTCATATTTCTCTTTCAAAAAAGTGGTGCGAATTAGAAATTTGATTTTTTTAAAACCATAATTTAATGCGACCTTTAGGTGTTAAATATCGTCTGAGACATGGTTGCTTGTGGTGACTCAGAATGTAATGTAAAAGAGATTCTATTCTGTTTAGCACTCGTGTGCCAAGGATTACCTTAACGCCCTTAACCAACAATTCAAACAACATCTTTTTCATACATTCCAGCTAGTCCTTTTTTTTTTTTTCAGAAAAGTGCCCTAAATCCGACAACCGATAAGGAAAAGATGCTTAAATTTCATTTTCATGTATTGTTACTATGTAAAGCATAGTTATTTGTATGTAATAATCATAACTTTTTCGTAATTAGGAACTTTTTTTGTACAACATTCCCAGATAATCGTAGGTCAATTTTATTTAATATGATCTTTCGTCTTCATTGTTTTTATAATTGTAAATATTTTTATGATTAGGCTCATTTTCTGTTCTTTCAGACTTTTTTGATGAATTGATTCATAGGCTTAAGAAATGCAGATCAACTGAAAAAACATTTATTATGTTAAAATGAAAACGTTGCATAAATATATCTAAAAAGGAATTTAATAAAATAATTTGCAGTTATATGTAAAACAAGCAATGATAATTTAATATTTTAATAGATTAATTCTTTAACTCCTTGAGGGGCGGTGGGATAAAATATATCCCACCTAATTAAAACAAGATTCTCACCAGACATTTTGTACTACATTTTATATTTTTAACTTTGAAGGAAAATTATATAAAAATTGCTTTTCCTTATTTAATTGTTTTTCAATTATTCCGGTGAGAAATCAATATTTAGAGTCATTTTTGCTTGCCCCTCAATGGGTTAATTGAGGAACAGGACTGTTGACTATTTCTAAAATCAGTCGTACAAGAAGAATTGCCACATCTGGCTGATTTCTTACTTCAAAATATTGAACTCACACAAGAAAATTATGAATAGCAAGTTTTTTCACTTTATGTATCGAACGTCTACCATTTAATAAACCACATAGAACTATTAAAACTTACTAATGAGAATTTGGAATGCATAAATTAAAAATGAGCCTGATGCGGCAACATTTCGTACAAAGTTTATCAGCCTGATACATTATTTTCAGCAGATTACATGATACCTACCACGTTTTTGATCTAAGGTTAGTTGTGGGTAACTGGGCCATGATTTTACAATGTGACTCTAGAGCTTCTGACAATTCAGCTTCAAAAAGCTAATGTTAATTTGAATTAAAGTCTGATCTTCTATGAATGTATTCAGTTAGGTTGCCTCTATAAGACAAAAGTGCTCAAAATTACATTTTAATATTTAAAAATATAAAATATATGCATATTTCATCTTTCTTTCCTCATGGGTCCAGTTGCCCCATAAAAATGGGGTAAGTGGAACAGGAACGTCTATGTTCCACACGCGTTTATTTTATTTCATATGGATCTCAGGTCCGGTTTGAAAAAGTATAAACAACTTAAAAAAATTTAAACCAGGCAGATCATGTAAATTATATATCAACTAAAGAGCGTTGTAAGTGAAACCATAGCTGTCAATGTGTCTAAAAAAACACTAAAAGTGAAAATATTACATTTATTTATACGAAAAACATAAAAAATAAGTAGTACTTATGTACTTTAGTATAGGTAATAAGTATAAAAATCACATGTGTATTTTAAAGGGAAATAAATAGCAAGGTAAATCTATGAACAAACGGCTAGGTAAGTACTTGAGTACTTTATCTGCATACAGGAGTCGCATTATATAGGGGAAATGTTCTTGTTCCTACCAGAACCCTTAATGAGTTAGCTTCGTGATCATTTTATTTAACATATCCTAAAGAAAGGTGCGATGAAGATATTATTTCCAAAATAGTGGTAGGAACAATAAAAGTTTCCCTATAGAATGCCACCCCTGTGTATCGTACAATTTCAAGGTTTGGCTATCTCGCTTTCAGGGACACGATATTTGCATTTGTAAAATGTTGAAATAATTTAATCACAGCAGAGTACAAGAGTAAACAAGTAAAAGTATATTTTCGCGTACTTAATAAAGGTGAAATTTTCATTATAAAATTCCGGTACAATGTGGCAATTAGGGATTAAAATTATGCGATGCCACAACGGCATCACCGCCTCTCAAGGGGTCAAGAAGTATGGTTTGATACCACCCGATATGCTTTTTAAAAATTTTATTACGTAATTTTAATGAGGTATTCTACAATTTTCTTTATTGTGAGCAAAAAAACAATGGTGAAATTTATTTCCCGTAGTAAGAAAAACTAAAAAAAAAATTATTTATAACTATTGGGGTAACTGAATTCAGCATGGTCCAGTTACCCCGGATGCATGTCCCAATTACCCCATTCTTGAAAATATTATGGGGTAACTGGGACACCGGGCTTACATTTGAAACATGAAGTAAATATGTATAGATACCTAATAATATTAATGTAGTTATATGCCTAATCTTAAAAAAAAATGATTGTTTAATAAAAGTACTTACATTATTTTAATAAAAAGCCGAGGAAGTTCAACCATATTGACGTTGTTTTTTTTTTTTTTTTTTTTTATTTTTTATTTTTTTAAGAAACGTAAATTTGTGACAAGCCATCGCAGCAAAGTGAGAGTTATGATTGAATTGACACACGTTGTTTTAGGAAGTAGAGATTAAGGTGCATTGTTCACTAAAGCTAAAACTTAAAAAACATCAACAGTTTTTTTTTAATAAAATAGCCTATGACCCAGTCACCTCGTGGGTCCAGTTGCCCCAACTAACCTTAGCACAATTTCTGGCATATAAGCCGCAGGTAAAAACAGTACTATAAAACCAGAAAATTTACGTAATAAAAATAATCCTTCAAATTATATTAACAAATTACATGAACAAGTTCAATTTAAAAAAATAAAATTTCTGATTGAAAACATAGTTATTTGAGCGCAATTATATACGCTGAAAATCATGGTATCAATACTTGCCAAACTTAATGTTTTGATGTGAAAAACGAGTTATTTTGATAACAGAATGATTTTAAATAATCGAATAATCTGAAAAATTTCTAATCTCAAAAAGCCTACTTATGATTAATTATCTTTCAGTGTTCTCCGATAAGTAAAATGGCATAGCCGGATAAGCATGGAGAACTTCTCTTTCAGTCAATTTCTCTCACCTTTTTACCAGATGTGTCTGCCTATCAGATAGTAAAGTTTCCAAATTATAACCTTATAAATACTGATATTTTAGGAGAGGAAAATGTTTTTTTATTCATTTTTATAAAAACGAATATTATCAATAACTATTGCACCGAATTTCATGTCATTAATATAATTTATGTAGGTAAGGCTCATAAACTAGTATTTTTGCAAATATATTTTTGTAAAAGAAAACTGTGCGAAATATCGACAAGAAAACATTACAAATAAAAATCGTATATTATATTTATACGAAAATTACAACATTTTTGTCAAAAAATCCTCATTTGTACCCGTATAATATATATAAATCCCTAATTTGTCTGGCGGTCATCACATATAAATATTTCCAAAAATATGTAAAATACATAAAAATAACTAAGGGGTGGAGTTTGGGACGGTGCAACTCAAATTCGACATCCGAAGAATGTTGTTTCTTTCTATGTCAAAAATATTCGTCGCTAGTATTGCTCAGTCACCAACATAATTGGCAGCGTTCAAAATGATGTATTATCCCATAAAGCACATGTGCTTCCCGAGGACATCCTGTGTAAGATTTAACATGAAATACTATCATCCCTCATGCATGCAGGAGGATTCAAAAAAATATCGTCAGCAAGTCCTCAGGAAATGTAAATGCACGCTTTATAGCATCCTGGGAGGCTCCCCAGGACCTCCTTTATGTTCTTTCTTAGAACGTTCCGGGGAAGATTACAGGAAGAGATATAGGATGAATTTGGGAAACTTCAATGTCACAAAATGAATTTGAAAATTTATAATTAATTATGATTATTCAACCTATAAAGTGTAGAAAATATGTATTATTATGATGAAAATTAATGTCCTATGTTTTTATTTAATATTAAAAAGATATCCATAAAAATTCTGTATTTAATTTTAATTGAAAATGAATGTGCACATTAAAGAATCCAGACAATACTCACGCTCCTTGGCGAACTCTGACTTGAACCACTGCCTTAAAACAGACTTATTATTGGCACTTAAATCTTTTTTTATTTCTATATTCCAAAACTTTTGGATAACAAAATATTTACGTAAGACGTGTATTAGATTCTAGATATGTGTATTAGATAATAGATATGTGTATTAGATAATAGATATCTTTATTCTGTTCTTGAAAATGGTTTGTTTCAAAACAATCAAGATATTTAGATTTCATAGGTTATTATTGTTATTTTCAATTCATTTAACACCCAAATGTAAACAATTACATAGAAAATTGCTGATAGATAATGTGATTTAACAAGATATGACCTCAAACTCATAATGAGAAACTTTTTCGGTGTGTATATATATACATATATAATATTTTATAGTTTAACCCACCATCTGCGAAAAACGCTGTTTTCGCGTTCCAGTCGGCTACATTTTTAAAATCCAGATGGCGTGTTTCCCACCACTGTTTTAACCCCTTGCGGGGCAGTGGGGTATATTTTATCCCATCGACAAAATTAAAAACCGACTTAAGATTGGCACTTAAATCTTTTTTATTTCTATATTCCAAAACTTTTGGATAACAAAATGTTTGCGTAAGATGTGTATGAGATTCTAGATATATGTATTAGATAATAGATATGTGTATTAGATAATAGATATCTTTATCCTGTTCTTGAAAATGGTTTGTTTCAAAACAATCAAGATATTCATTTAACACCCAAATGTAAACAATTACATAGAAAATTGCTGACAGATAATGTGATTTAACAAGATATGACACCAAACTCATAATGAGAAACTTTTTCGAATTAAATATATATATATATATATAAAGCAATTTAACAAATTACAACGACCATTTGGAAAACAATTTTTTCAAAGACTAAAATTTAAGACAAAAAATTGCACCTAGTTGATCCTACATTACGTACGCCATGAAATTAAACACTAATAGTGTTATTACACGTAAAAATTCCAAGCGACAAAAATATCCACCTGAAACTTACGGATTATCCAAGCATTTCATTGGCTGTTCGGGAAAAGGCTGTTCCATCGTCAGATTTACAAGAAATCTGAAGACATATTTTAAATGAAATTTCATTCTTAAACTTCTAAACATCCGACAATATTACTTTTTACACCGTCGCATAGAGAAAAAAAATGTGCTTTTAAATGCAATTTGTTAGAAAGCTGTATCTCAATTTGTTTCTGAGTTATTATTTTTTTTGTAGTTTTTATTACTTTTTTGTCAGAGTGGCAACGGAAGGTACCCATCGTTGTTAAATGTAAAGGGAAATACACATTACTGTATAGACCAAGCAGAACACGAATAAAATACGGATTAAACCAATAAAGACCTTCAGATATGCTTTTGATTTCTTACCCTGACAGAGAACAATAACCATTTTTCCAAATAGTTAAAAAAAAATTATATATATATATATATATATATATATAGTTTAACCCACCAGCCGCGAAAAACGCTGTTTTCGCGTTCCAGTCGGCTACTTTTTTAAAATCCAGATTGCGTGTTTCCCACCACTGTTTTAACCCCTTTAGGGGCAGTGGGATATATTTTATCCCACCGACAAAATTAAAAGCCGACTTCATCTTAACTGAAATCTTTTTTATTTCTATATTCCAAAACTTTTGGATAACAAAATGTTTGCGTAAGATGTGTATGAGATTCTAGATATGTGTATTAGATAATAGATATCTTTATTCTGTTCTTGAAAATGGTTTGTTTCAAAACAATCAAGATATTTGGATTTCATAGGTTATTATTGTCATTTTGAATTCATTTAACACCCAATTACATAGAAAATTGCGGATAGATAATGTGATTTAACACTAGAACGCCGGGAAGGAGTCGATCCGACTCCGACCATATGATTGAATGTCAACTAGAACCAGAAATTCTTTCATAAAATAAGTTACATTTAAACCCCGCAGATTTACGTTAAATAAATCAGTCAAATAATTTTAAATAAAAATTCTGGTGTCAAATATTTTTATGAAACTTGAGTAAAATTTCCGGGCGTTCTAGTGTTAACAAGATATGTCCTCAAACTCATAATGAGAAACTTTTTCGGTTTATATATATATATATATATATAAATATTTTATAGTTTAACCCACCAGGCGAGGAAAACGCTGTTTTCGCGTTCCAGTCGGTTACTTTTTTTAAATCCTGATTGCGTGTTTCCCACCACTGTTTTAACCCCTTGAGGGGCAGTGGGATATATTTTATCCCACCGACAAAATTAAAAGCCGACTTAATCTTAACTGAAATCTTTTTTATTTCTATATTCCAAAATTTTGGATAACAAAATGTTTGCGTAAGATGTGTATGAGATTCTAGATATGTGTATTAGATAATAACTATCTTTATTCTGTTCTTGAAAATGGTTTGTTTCAAAACAATCAAGATATTTAGATTTCATAGGTTATTATTGTTATTTTGAATTCATTTAACACCCAATTACATAGAAAATTGCGGATAGATAATGTGATTTAACAAGATATGTCCTCAAACTCATAATGAGAAACTTTTTCGGTTTATATATATATATATATATATATATATATATATAAATATTTTATAGTTTAACCCACCAGCCGAAGAAAACGCTGTTTTCGCGTTCCAGTCGGCTACTTTTTTAAAATCCAGATTGCGTGTTTCCCACCACTGTTTTAACACCTTGAGGGGCAGTGGGATATATTTTATCCCACCGACAAAATTAAAGACCGACTTAAGATTGGCACTTAAATCTTTTTTATTTCTATATTCCAAAATTTTTTGGATAACAAAATGTTTGCGTAAGATGTGTATAAGATTCTAGATATGTGCATTAGATAATAGATATGTGTATTAGATAATAGATATCTTTATTCTGTTCTTGAAAATGGTTTGTTTCAAAACAATCAAGATATTTAGATTTCATAGGTTATTATTGTTATTTTCAATTCATTTAACACCCAAATGTAAACAATTACATAGAAAATTGCTGATAGATAATGTGATTTAACAAGATATGTCCTCAAACTCATAATGAGAAACTTTTTCGGTGTGTATAAATATATATATATAATATTTTATAGTTTAACCCACCAGCTGCGAAAAACGCTGTTTTCGCGTTCCAGTCGGCTACATTTTTAAAATCCAGATGGCAAGTTTCCCACCACTGTTTTAACCCCTTGCGGGGCAGTGGGATATATTTTATCCCACCGACAAAATTAAAAGCCGACTTAATCTTAACTGAATTTTTTTTTATTTCTATATTCCAAAACTTTTGGATAACAAAATGTTTGCGTAAGATGTGTATGAGATTCTAGATATATGTATTAGATAATAGATATGTGTATTAGATAATAGATATCTTTATCCTGTTCTTGAAAATGGTTTGTTTCAAAACAATCAAGATATTCATTTAACACCCAAATGTAAACAATTACATAGAAAATCGCTGACAGATAATGTGATTTAACAAGATATGACACCAAACTCATAATGAGAAACTTTTTCGAATTAAATATATATATATATAAAGCAATTTAACAAATTACAACGACCATTTGGAAAACAATTTTTTCAAAGACTAAAATTTAAGACAAAAAATTGCACCTAGTTGATCCTACATTACGTACGCCATGAAATTAAACACTAATAGTGTTATTACACGTAAAAATTCCAAGCGACAAAAATATCCACCTGAAACTTACGGATTATCCAAGCATTTCATTGGCTGTTCGGGAAAAGGCTGTTCCATCGTCAGATTTACAAGAAATCTGAAGACATATTTTAAATGAAATTTCATTCTTAAACTTCTAAACATCCGACAATATTACTTTTTACACCGTCGCATAGAGAAAAAAAATGTGCTTTTAAATGCAATTTGTTAGAAAGCTGTATCTCAATTTGTTTCTGAGTTATTATTTTTTTTGTAGTTTTTATTACTTTTTTGTCATAGTGGCAACGGAAGATACCCATCGTTGTTAAATGTAAAGGAAAATACACATTACTGTATAGACCAAGCAGAACACGAATAAAATGCGGATTAAACCAATAAAGACCTTCAGATGTGCTTTTGATTTCTTACCCTGACAGAGAACAATAACCATTTTTCCAAATAGTTAAAAAAAATTATATATATATATATATATATATATATATAGTTTAACCCACCAGCCGCGAAAAACGCTGTTTTCGCGTTCCAGTCGGCTACTTTTTTAAAATCCAGATTGCGTGTTTCCCACCACTGTTTTAACCCCTTTAGGGGCAGTGGGATATATGTTATCCCACCGACAAAATTAAAAGCCGACTTAATCTTAACTGAAATCTTTTTTATTTCTATATTCCAAAACTTTTGGATAACAAAATGTTTGCGTAAGATGTGTATGAGATTCTAGATATGTGTATTAGATAATAGATATCTTTATTCTGTTCTTGAAAATGGTTTGTTTCAAAACAATCAAGATATTTGAATTTCATAGGTTATTATTGTCATTTTGAATTCATTTAACACCCAATTATTTAGAAAATTGCGGATAGATAATGTGATTTAACACTAGAACGCCGGGAAGGAGTCGATCCGACTCCGACCATATGATTGAATGTCAACTAGAACCAGAAATTCTTTCATAAAATAAGTTACATTTAAACCCCGCAGATTTACGTTAAATAAATCAGTCAAATAATTTTAAATAAAAATTCTGGTGTCAAATATTTTTATGAAACTTGAGTAAAATTTCCGGGCGTTCTAGTGTTAACAAGATATGTCCTCAAACTCATAATGAGAAACTTTTTCGGTTTATATATATATATATATATATAAATATTTTATAGTTTAACCCACCAGCCGAGGAAAACGCTGTTTTCGCGTTCCAGTCGGTTACATTTTTTAAATCCTGATTGCGTGTTTCCCACCACTGTTTTAACCCCTTGAGGGGCAGTGGGATATATTTTATCCCACCGACAAAATTAAAAGCCGACTTAATCTTAACTGAAATCTTTTTTATTTCTATATTCCAAAACTTTTGGATAACAAAATGTTTGCGTAAGATGTGTATGAGATTCTAGATATGTGTATTAGATAATAGCTATCTTTATTCTGTTCTTGAAAATGGTTTGTTTCAAAACAATCAAGATATTTAGATTTCATAGGTTATTATTGTTATTTTGAATTCATTTAACACCCAATTACATAGAAAATTGCGGATAGATAATGTGATTTAACAAGATATGTCCTCAAACTCATAATGAGAAACTTTTTCGGTTTATATATATATATATATATATATATATATATATATATATATATATATATATATATATATATATATAAATATTTTATAGTTTAACCCACCAGCCGAAGAAAACGCTGTTTTCGCGTTCCAGTCGGCTACTTTTTTAAAATCCAGATTGCGTGTTTCCCACCACTGTTTTAACACCTAGAGGGGCAGTGGGATATATTTTATCCCACCGACAAAATTAAAAACCGACTTAAGATTGGCACTTAAATCTTTTTTATTTCTATATTCCAAAATTTTTTGGATAACAAAATGTTTGCGTAAGATGTGTATAAGATTCTAGATATGTGCATTAGATAATAGATATGTGTATTAGATAATAGATATCTTTATTCTGTTCTTGAAAATGGTTTGTTTCAAAACAATCAAGATATTTAGATTTCATAGGTTATTATTGTTATTTTCAATTCATTTAACACCCAAATGTAAACAATTACATAGAAAATTGCTGATAGATAATGTGATTTAACAAGATATGTCCTCAAACTCATAATGAGAAACTTTTTCGGTGTGTATAAATATATATATATAATATTTTATAGTTTAACCCACCAGCTGCGAAAAACGCTGTTTTCGCGTTCCAGTCGGCTACATTTTTAAAATCCAGATGGCGTGTTTCCCACCACTGTTTTAACCCCTTGCGGGGCAGTGGGATATATTTTATCCCACCGACAAAATTAAAAGCCGACTTAATCTTAACTGAATTTTTTTTTATTTCTATATTCCAAAACTTTTGGATAACAAAATTTTTGCGTATGAGATTCTAGATATGTGTATTAGATAATAGATATGTTTATTCTGTTCTTGAAAATGGTTTGTTTCAAAACAATCAAGATATTTAGATTTCAATGGTTATTATTGTTATTTTGAATTCATTTAACACCCAATTACTTAGAAAATTGCGGATAGATAATGTGATTTAACAAGATATGTCCTCAAACTCATAATGAGAATCTTTTTCGGTTTATATATATATATATATATATATATATATATATATATATATATATATAAATATTTTATAGTTTAACCCACCAGCCGAGGAAAACGCTGTTTTCGCGTTCCAGTCGGCTACTTTTTTAAAATCCAGATTGCGTGTTTCCCACCACTGTTTTAACCCCTTGAGGGGCAGTGGGATATATTTTATCCCACCGACAAAATTAAAAGCCGACTTAATCTTAACTGAAATCTTTTTTATTTCTATATTCCAAAACTTTTGGATAACAAAATGTTTGCGTAAGATGTGTATGAGATTCTAGATATGTGTATTAGATAATAGATATCTTTATTCTGTTCTTGAAAATGGTTTGTTTCAAAACAATCAAGATATTTGGATTTCATAGGTTATTATTGTCATTTTGAATTCATTTAACACCCAATTACATAGAAAATTGCGGATAGATAATGTGATTTAACACTAGAACGCCGGGAAGGAGTCGATCCGACTCCGACCATATGATTGAATGTCAACTAGAACCAGAAATTCTTTCATAAAATAAGTTACATTTAAACCCCGCAGATTTACGTTAAATAAATCAGTCAAATAATTTTAAATAAAAATTCTGGTGTCAAATATTTTTATGAAACTTGAGTAAAATTTCCGGGCGTTCTAGTGTTAACAAGATATGTCCTCAAACTCATAATGAGAAACTTTTTCGGTTTATATATATATATATATATATAAATATTTTATAGTTTAACCCACCAGCCGAGGAAAACGCTGTTTTCGCGTTCCAGTCGGTTACTTTTTTTAAATCCTGATTGCGTGTTTCCCACCACTGTTTTAACCCCTTGAGGGGCAGTGGGATATATTTTATCCTACCGACAAAATTAAAAGCCGACTTAACCTTAACTGAAATCTTTTTTATTTCTATATTCCAAAACTTTTGGATAACAAAATGTTTGCGTAAGATGTGTATGAGATTCTAGATATGTGTATTAGATAATAGCTATCTTTATTCTGTTCTTGAAAATGGTTTGTTTCAAAACAATCAAGATATTTAGATTTCATAGGTTATTATTGTTATTTTGAATTCATTTAACACCCAATTACATAGAAAATTGCGGATAGATAATGTGATTTAACAAGATATGTCCTCAAACTCATAATGAGAAACTTTTTCGGTTTATATATATATATATATATATATATATATATATATATATATATATATATAAATATTTTATAGTTTAACCCACCAGCCGAAGAAAACGCTGTTTTCGCGTTCCAGTCGGCTATTTTTTTAAAATCCAGATTGCGTGTTTCCCACCACTGTTTTAACACCTTGAGGGGCAGTGGGATATATTTTATCCCACCGACAAAATTAAAAACCGACTTAAGATTGGCACTTAAATCTTTTTTATTTCTATATTCCAAAATTTTTTGGATAACAAAATGTTTGCGTAAGATGTGTATAAGATTCTAGATATGTGCATTAGATAATAGATATGTGTATTAGATAATAGATATCTTTATTCTGTTCTTGAAAATGGTTTGTTTCAAAACAATCAAGATATTTAGATTTCATAGGTTATTATTGTTATTTTCAATTCATTTAACACCCAAATGTAAACAATTACATAGAAAATTGCTGATAGATAATGTGATTTAACAAGATATGTCCTCAAACTCATAATGAGAAACTTTTTCGGTGTGTATAAATATATATATATAATATTTTATAGTTTAACCCACCAGCTGCGAAAAACGCTGTTTTCGCGTTCCAGCCGGCTACATTTTTAAAATCCAGATGGCGTGTTTCCCACCACTGTTTTAACCCCTTGCGGGGCAGTGGGATATATTTTATCCCACCGACAAAATTAAAAGCCGACTTAATCTTAACTGAATTTTTTTTTATTTCTATATTCCAAAACTTTTGGATAACAAAATTTTTGCGTATGAGATTCTAGATATGTGTATTAGATAATAGATATCTTTATTCTGTTCTTGAAAATGGTTTGTTTCAAAACAATCAAGATATTTAGATTTCATAGGTTATTATTGTTATTTTGAATTCATTTAACACCCAATTACTTAGAAAATTGCGGATAGATAATGTGATTTAACAAGATATGTCCTCAAACTCATAATGAGAATCTTTTTCGGTTTATATATATATATATATATATATATATATATATATATATATAAATATTTTATAGTTTAACCCACCAGCCGAGGAAAACGCTGTTTTCGCGTTCCAGTCGGCTACTTTTTTAAAATCCAGATTGCGTGTTTCCCACCACTGTTTTAACCCCTTGAGGGGCAGTGGGATATATTTTAACCCACCGACAAAATTAAAAGCCGACTTAATCTTAACTGAAATTTTTTTTTTATTTCTATATTCCAAAACTTTTGGATAACAAAATGTTTGCGTAAGATGTGTATGAGATTCTAGATATGTGTGTTAGATAATAGATATCTTTATTCTGTTCTTGAAAATGGTTTGTTTCAAAACAATCAAGATATTTAGATTTCATAGGTTATTATTGTTATTTTGAATTCATTTAACACCCAATTACATAGAAAATTGCGGATAGATAATGTGATTTAACAAGATATGTCCTCAAACTCATAATGAGAAACTTTTTTGGTTTATATATATATATATATAATATTTTATAGTTTAACCCACCAGCCAAGGAAAACGCTGTTTTCGCGTTCCTGTCGGCTACTTTTTAAAAATCCAGATTGCGTGTTTCCCACCACTGTTTTAACCCCTTGAGGGGCAGTGGGATATATTTTATCCCACCGACAAAATTAAAAACCGACTTAAGATTGGCACATAAATCTTTTTTATTTCTATATTCCAAAATTTTTTGGATAACAAAATGTTTGCGTAAGATGTGTATAAGATTCTAGATATGTGCATTAGATAATAGATATGTGTATTAGATAATAGATATGTGTATTAGATAATAGATATCTTTATTCTGCTCTTGAAAATGGTTTGTTTCAAAACAATCAAGATATTTAGATTTCATAGGTAATAATTGTTATTTTCACTTCATTTAACACCCAAATGTAAACAATTACATAGAAAATTGCTGATAGATAATATGATTTAACGAAGATATGACCCCAAACTCATAATGAGAAACTTTTTCGGTTTATATATATATATATATATATATATATATAAGCAATTTAACAAATTACAGCGACCATTTGGAAAACGACTTTTTCAAAGACTAAAATTTAAGACAAAAAATCGCTCCGAGTTGATCGTACATTACGTACGTCATGAAATTAAACACTAATAGTGTTATTACACGTAAAAATTCCAAGCAACAAAAATATCCACCTAAAACTTACGGATTATCCAAGCATTTCATTGGCTGTTCGGGAAAAGGCTTTTCCATCGTCAGATTTCCAAGAAATCTGAGGACACATTTTAAATGAAATTTCATTCTTAAACTTCTAAACATCCGACAATATTACTTTTTACACCGTCGGATAGAGAAAAAAATGTACTTTTAAATGCAATTTGTTAGAAAGCTGTATCTCAATTTGTTTCTGAGTTATTAATTTTTTTTTGTAGTTTTTATTACTTTTTTGTTATAGTGGCAACAGAAGGTATCCATCGTTGTTAAATGTAAATGGAAATACAGATTATTGTATAGACCAATCAAAACACGAATAAAATGCAGATTAAACCAATAAAAACCTTCAGATATGCTTTTGCTTCCTACCCTGACAGATAACAATAACCATTTTTCCAAATGGTTAATATATATATATATATATATATATATATATATATATATATATATATATATATATATTATAATTTAACCCACCAGCCGCGAAAAACGCTATTTTCGCGTTCCAGTCGGCTACTTTTTTAAAACCCAGATTGTGTGTTTACCACCAACTGTTTTAAAACCTCTTGAGGGGCAGTGGGATATGCTTTATCCCACCGACAAAATTAAAAACCGACATAAGATTGGCACTTAAATCTTTTTTATTTCTATATTCCAAAACTTTTGGATAACAAAATGTTTGCGTATGAGATTCTAGATATGTGTATTAAATAATAGATATGTGTATTAGATAATAGATATCTTTATTCTGTTCTTGAAAATGGTTTGTTTGAAAACAATCAAGATATTTAGATTTCATAGGTTATTATTGTTATTTTCAATTCATTTAACACCCAAATGTAAATAATTACATAGAAAATTGCTGATAGATAATGGGATTTAACAATATATGACCCCAAACTCATAATGAGAAACTGTTTCGGTTTATAAATATATACAGGGTGTCCGAAAAGTCTGAAAACGGTCGAATAACTCGAGAAATACAAAGCAGATTGAAAAACGAAAATATACGTGTTAAATATTTTTAAAAATGCTACTCAGTGATACCAAATTTGATCCTCGCAACCGACCCCCCGGGGGTCAGAGGTGGTCCAACTTTGAAATCTTGAATTTTAATCCCCATTTTTTATTGCAGATTCGGATTCTACGGACAAAAATAAGTAACTTTTGTATTTAACATTTTTTTCTAATATTCATTGATCACGGTGTAATCGAGCAAATAAAACAGGTACATATTTTGGTTTTCCCAACCAGGTTTTGACATCTCGAAATATGATTGGACAGAACTTTCATCGTCAAATTTGCCCTCTTTTGCGGGAATAGTGTTTCTCGAAAACCATCAATTGTGGTTGTTTCGTTGCAAAGCGATATAAATAAGCGTCCTATCTTAAATGGAAGATGTAACCGCAACATTAAAAGCGAGGTCACACCAATGAAGGTCACGCGCCACGTAGCGGATGGAGTGTGAACTACAGGTAAATACCTAACTGTTTTTTTACTGACACCACTAAAATTATAAAGTTTCTTTCATCTTAATTAATAAATGAAATCGATGTGACAAGGTGAAGACAGCCTCGTGGTGACAAGTGCATTTGGGTGCCCCTCTTGCTACGCCATTATTTTGCAATAAATGTGGCAAAATAAAATTCACTTCCGTGAGAGGCTAATGATTTAGAAAATATGCACCGCCCTAAAAGCCCGCGTATGTGGATTATCACTCCGTCCGCTAGATGGCGCAAGCGTGTTAATTTACGCCCGATTCCAGCATTAAGTTTGCACGCTTACTTATATCGCTTTGGTTTCGTTTACGCTTTATATGCTTTTTTCTTAAAAATTAATAGAAATATATTAAATTAGTACTTTATTTGCGTATTTTTTTATCCAGTCAATCATTTCAAAATAATAACCAGCGTATTTTGATTTTTTTTAACACTAGAACGGCGGGAATTTTTACTCAAGTTTTAAAATAATATTTCACATCAGAATGTTTACTTTAAACTATTTAACTTATTTATTTACGTTATTTTTGTGCAGCATATATTAATATTATATTATAAAGAAATTTCTGGTTCGAATCGACATGTATTCATTCAGAAAGGGTCAAACTGACCCCTCGCCGCCGTTCTAGTGTTAACGTGTAAATATACACCTTCCCTCTCGGAGAGAAAAAGGATAATCTTCATTATTTGGGGGCGGAGTGTGTAGATATTCTGCTTTTGATGGCTTTTGCTGTTTTTTTTTAAATATCATCTAATTCAGGAGGCTGATGCTGGTGTACAGTTTTTTTTAAATTCTTACTATAGGACAAAACATTTGAAAAAAAAAAAAAAAAGATATAAGAACTTTTTATGCTGTCTGAGCAAAGGATGGGGAAGTAGTGTAAATTTCAGTGGGGGTGGAGTTATATATTTTGATGATTGATTAGTAACTGTAACTCCAAAATATCAAGCCGGGCAGACACTTCTTCAATAATTCTTATAATAGTAATAATTTATTGCAATTTAAAATATATTTCAATTTAACATTTTTTTCATAATTTTAAAATTAATAATTTTAAACAATTGAAAATTTTCAATCTTTAAGCTCTCTTGATTATTTCTGGGGAAGACGACGCTTTAATTTTCATAGGGGATGATGTAGAAAATTGTTTAATTATTTATAAATTATTACAAAGAAATATGAAATGTGACAAAATACAGGGTGTCCGAAAAGTTTGGAAAGGGTCGAATAACTCAAGACTTTCATATAAGATTGGAAAACAAACAAACAAAAAAAAAAAAAAAAAAACGCGTTAAATATTTTTTTAAATCTATTCCGTGATACCAAAGTTGACACCCCACCCCGACCACCTGGGTGTCAGAGGCGTTCCAACTTTGAAATTGTAAATGATAATCCCGGGGGAAATTGCGCAACTTTTGCTTTTAACATTTTTTTCGAATCTTTGTAGATGACGGTGTAATCCAGCAAAATGTGTAATACATATTTTGTTTTCTCAACCATGTTTTGCAATCACGAAATGTGATGGGCCAAAGTTTTCGTTGCCAAAGTGGGTCACCTTAGCTAGAATTGTGTCCACCGAAAACTATCAATGGAGGTTGATTCGATGGCAAAAGTGCTTTATATGCTTTTGCCACGCAAATTAACAGAAATATATTGAATTAGATTTCTATTTGTGTTTTTACTTTATCCATTCAGTCCATTCTAATCAATTAAGATGTGGGTTTTTTTTTCATATTTTGATGTGTAAACATGCCCCTTTCCCCCCATCTTCCGAACAGAAAAAAAAGATAATCTTCGTTATTTGATACAGGTAGGCGTGGATATTCGGCATTTCGATGGCTTCTGCTTTTTTTTTTTTTTTTTTTTTTTTTTTTTTTTAATACTCTAAATCGTGGTCAAGAGGTGGGTGTATGGGTTTTTTTACTATTACTATAGAGTAACATATAGGACAAAATAAAAAGAAGTACATATAATTTTTTTGTGTGTGCGGGCGGAGCAAAGAATGGGGAAGTAGTGTAAAATCCAGGTGGTGGTCGGATTGGAGATTTAGATCATTGATTAGTTACTGCAACCAGAAAATAACTAGTAGGGCAAAAATATTTTTCCATAATTCTGATAAATGTAGTAATCTTTTGTAAATAAATATATTTTTTCGATTTAAGATTTTTTTCATAAATTAAAACAATAGAAAAATTTTGATATTTGAAAATTTTTAATTTAAAAAATAATTTAACTCTTTAACCCCTTCGGGACGGCAGCCTTTTACGAAATTTTTAATCTTTTGTCACCGTTTTTTAAAAACAGAAATTTGTGTCTTTTAGAATCGAGAAAATTCGCTGATTAAATAAGGCAAATTTTACAGTACAATTTTACTGGTGAGGAAAAACAAGGATTCTGGGCGCTTCATGCGGAACGTATACGAGTCGCTCGTCCCCAACGGGTTAACTCTGTCGGGATTTGTTAGGCACATATATTCATCGTCAAAAGGTGCATGTGGAATTTGTTTTGGGCAGCATTAATAAATGAATAATATTATTTATTTTTTTAATTAAAGGATCTTTTTGTATTTCACAAGTAAAGGGGACAGTTAAAAAACACGGTGTATTCCAAATAAAATTTGTGTACGTGATGCGGTCTGGAAAGGGTTAAAGTGTAATGATTATTTGCTGGAGTAGACGACGTGTTAATTTTCATAACAGAAGGAGAATGTAGACAATTGTTTGTTTATTATTACAATAAAATATTTTATGTGACAAAAATATAATCTAAAACATAATTGGCAGAACAAATTAAAAATAGATCAGTTTATTTTCTTCATTTTTTAAGTCCTAGAAGGGGCATTTATTAATATATTTCATTCAGTTAGTTCTACGTTCTTATATTTTTATAACAAATAAGTTAAACCAATTGAACAATTTTAAAAAATCAAACAATATGATACATAAAACCCATTAAAAACTTAGGTCCCGTTAAAAAGAAATCTAAATAAATTTTAAACTTTTTTTCCTTTTTAAGTTGCAAATATTTGTTTTGCAGATTTTGTATTATGCTTATGATGAGTGTGTACAAAATTATAAGGCGTTAAATAAATAAAAAAAAAAAAAAAAACATTTTTAAAAGTCTCAGATTTATTTCGATTTAATTTGAAGGAAAATTTTAGGGATTTTTTTGGCTATTTAAATTATCATATTGTTTAAATTTTGTTTTTATTTTTTAATGTTCATTTGGTTTAATCCTTACCGGCGCGAAGTAATTCTGATTATAAACTGATGAAATGATAGACTGATATCAGAATTTATAAACGAGTTTATTGGAAAATACAAACTTTCTTATTTTCAAGTACGTTGTAAATGGAAAATTTTAATTAAATATTCTGGGTGCCAATAAAATAAAAATTAGGTGTCCTTTTTTAACCCCTTGGGGACGAGCGACACGTATAGGTGCCATACGAAGCGCTCAGAATCCTTGTTTTTCCTCACCAGTAAAATTTTACTGTAAAATTTGCCTTGTTTAATCAGCTCATTTTCTCGATTCAAGAAGACACAAATTTCTGTTTTTTAAAAAACGGTGACGAAAGATTAAAAATTTCGTAAAAGGCTTCCGTCCCGAAGGGGTTAAGGACACTGCCCGCAAAGGGTTAACTTATTTGTTACAAAACTTTAACATTAAACATCGAAGTAACTGAATGAAATATATGAATAAATGCCCCTTCTCGGGCTTAAAAAATGTAGGAAAAAACTGATTTGTTTTAAATTTTTTCTGCAAATAACGTTTTTGTTTATATATTTTTTCACATTTGTTATATTATTGTAATAATTAATAAATAATTAAACACTTTTCTACATTATCCTACCCCCATGAAAATTAAAACGTTTTCTCCCGCAGGAAATAATCAACAGTGCTTAAAGAGTTAAATTATATTTTAAATTCAAAAGTTTAAAAGATCAAAAATTTTCAATTGTTTAAAATTATTGGTTCGTTCTGAAAGTCGTGTCCGTTTGTAAAAATCAATTCGTACCGGTAAATTCTATCATTTAATAATTCGACATCCATTCCTATATTTAATGTTTAATAATCACCGGACAGAATTTTTCGGTGCGAATTGATTTTCCTGAACGGACACGACTTCCCGAACAACACAATAATAAATTTATAATTTGGAGAAAAAAAATGTTAAAATGGAAAAATATATTAATTTACAAAAAAGTATTACATTTATTAGAATTTTTGAATTTTTTCTGTCCTACTTGCTAGTCAGTAGTTGCAATAACTAACCAATCATCAAAACCTATAATCCCACCCTCCTCCACCTAAAATTTACGGTATTTCTCATTCTTTGATCAGTCAGCACAAAAAAATTTTATATGGTTTTTTTTTTGTTGTTTTTTTTTGTTTTTTTGCTCCTTTATGTTATTCTATAGTAATAAATAAATAAATAAACTTACACACTTCAATAAGGCACCGAATTAAGAGATTTTGTTGACAGCAGAAAACATCGAAACACAGAATATCAACACACTCCGCCCCCAAATAATGAATACTATCATTTTCCTGTTCGGGAGGGGAGGTGCATATTTACTCGTTAAAATATCAAAATACGCAGTTTATTATTTTAAAATGATTGACTTGATAAAAAGACATGAAAATAGAAAACTAATTTAATATATTTCTATTAATTTTTATGGAAAAAGCATATAAAGCGCCATGAAAACAATCTCTACAGATGGTTTTTGAGAAACACTATTTCCGCAAAAGACGGCAACTTTAACGTTAAAAGTTCTGGCCAATCAGATTTCGAGATGTCAAAACCTGGTTGGGAAAACCAAAATATGTATCTGTTTTATTTGCTCAATTACACCGTGATCAGCGAGGATTAGAAAAAAATGTTAAATACAAAAGTTACGTATTTTTGTCCGTAGAATCCGAATCTGCAATAAACAATGGGGGTTATCATTCAAGATTTCAAATTTGGACCCGTTCTGAACCCCGGGGGGTCGGTTGCGGGGATCAAATTCCATATCACTGAGTAGCTTTTTAAAAAATATTTAACATGTATATTTTCGTTTTTCAATCTGCTTTGTATTTCTCGAGATATTCGACCGTTTCCAGACTTTTCAGACACCCTATATATATACAAATTATTTTATAGTTTAACCCACCAGCCGCGAGAAACGCTGTTTTCCCGTTCCAGTCGGCTACTTTTTTAAAATCCAGATTGCGTGTTTCGCACTAATTTTCCCACCCACAAAATTTTTATTAAACTTTACTTTTCTAACTTCATTCAAAAAAAGTCGTACAACACTTTTTTTTTTTTTTTTTTTTTTTTTTTTTTTTTTTTTTGCGGATTCCGGTGTGAGTTCGACATTACAGAAACACAATTACTTGCCCCTCAAGAGGTTAAAAGCATATAATTCGGCTTATTATCGCATAATTTAATCTGCAACTAAATAAGGTGACTATTTCTACTTCAAAAAAGTGGTGGGGATCAAACAATCTTAATTTTTAAAAAGTAACCCATTGCAAAAGTCGCCCGCAGCTGGAGGGTTAAGAACCATAATTTAAATAAATTAGGGATATTTCATATTTCAATATACAGATATCATATTCTAATAATCTCAGATTATAACGACAAAGATCCGTTTACTGCAATTTAATTGAACTCAAAATTCTTCGAAAACTTCATAAATTTTAAAAGTCAATAATATCATGTAGAGAAATTATCTCTTCTCAAGAGAAATGAAACGTAATTGAGTTGTAAGAGTTAATGATATTACAAGCTAATGAACCGAATCGAACAGCCCACGAGAGAATAATTAAATCCTCACTCAATAAAAGTGCTTAAAAATGCTTTAATTTTGCCGAACGCCATTGGAAAATGTTTCCCCCTTTGAGGGGCGGTGGGATATATTTTATCCTACCTACGATTAATAAAGTATTGTACCAGAAAAATGTTATAAAATTTTACTGTACTAATTTTAGAGGAGGCGGGATGCCGTAAAATTGCTTTCCCTTATTTTGCAATAAATATTTTTGCAGATTCCGGTGTACATTCGACATTTCAGAAACACAATTTCATCTCCCTAAGTGGTTAAACGTTAAAAGTAAAACTCAGAAGTTTTTTTAGAAGTAGGAATAATAGAAGACAAAAAGTATTATATGTATAACATTGTGCTGTGTGGCATACATATATAGAATTAATCGTTTTATGAAAATTTTAACTTGAAAAAGCATCAACAAATGATATTTTAATTGCTAAAAAATAATGTGTTTCGAACTACATATACATACACACACATAAGTATATATGCATATATGTGTGTATGTGTGCGTATGCATGTGCGTGTGGTTATATTTAAAAAATAACAAATTTATATAAACTATTTAACATGAGTGCAAAAAATCCACCCTGTATTAAACACTTTCCAACATTGTTGAGAAGTGTTTTTGAATTCGGTACGTCTGTCTGTCCGCCTGGCCATCTATACCTGCTCTAACTATCACAAATGTACTCGAATTGTCATTTAAACCCTTGAAGGGCACCGGCATATTACTTATACCACTTAATTTTACTTCACAAATGCGATCTTGGCATCAGAATTTAAGAATTAAATTTTACTTTGTATAATGTACGAGAACAAAAGCTTGTAATTACTTTCATATAACTTTGTTCATAATTCCCGGTACATGTCAATCATTTTAACATTTTAGCAACAGAAGTACTTTGCCCTGAAAGGGTTAAATTCTATATTTTAGTGATGTTTACTACAGAATGTTCTGTATTCAAAATTGAGATTTACCGTTGCATGTTTAGTCTTGAAAATGGAGTGTTTTGCATTTATAGTTCATTTACTAAGACACACAAAGGAATTTCGTTACAATACGCTCTGCGGAGAAAGAAAGTTTGCAGTGTTTTTTCTTGAATTTACATTATTGCAAGCATACCGAAATTGATATCCATTTATAAGGCGCACAGAAATATGCTTAACAATACAGGTGCGAAAGGCAGCTTGTGAGAAACATGAAGGACACCCTTATTCGCATTATTTGATACATGCAATAATATTATTTTACTACACTAGTAACTATACACACATCTACATGCTTCACATATGTTTCACAGCGGCAGTCATAGGTAGTGTTGTAAGGTGTTTCGCGTAAATCGGGATAGAAAATTATCTTGACACCAGTATTTTAAAGTAATTTTCTTCCCCTTATCTAATGGAAGACCTATCTAAGATTATATATGGCGAAATAAACTGTAAGAAATTAGTGGTGTCTGAGCATTTTCTGCCTTGGTTCACCCGGTACAGCTGGAAATAGTAGTCATAAAAGGCTGCCACAGACGACTATTTTTTAATTCTGATTGCTGCCACTTTCTCAGACCAAGATTCATTATCACACACTTTGACAACATTTGTAAGAGAAATATACTTCAAAATTTATATTAGAAAAATACTTTTGCTAACAGAATATAAAAATAGTCGCAGTGGCAGCTCTGTCATAGTGTCCCTAAGCAGCAACGGCACAATGCAAAAGTAAATTAAGGAAAAACGAACCATAGTAAATTTAGCATTACATTTTTCTGACAGAGACGCCTTAATATGGCGCCACAAACCTTAGGCTTCCTATACTAAAACGCTTGCAAAAATTCGGGACTTTTAAAATCCCAAATACTCAGCAACCACAGCATCTTTCAAATTGTGCGTTTTTTTGTAAATTGTTATATACTGATAAGAAGAAATTTAACTATTATGTTTTTCTCGGAATTTTCCAAAAAGCAATTTAAAAATAATACAATTAGATCATTTATTCCATAAAAAGTTTCGATATGTTATTCTAAAATTAAAACTTTTAACAGAAAAATTTGAAAACGAAATAAAATTTAGGAAAGTGAATAAGAAAGACAGGAAAAATTTCGAAGTGGACCATGAGCTCGTGTGCGCAGCGTCGGACATGGACAGCCCTGCTTAAACGCATCGCTTAGAAATCTAACCATAAAAAAGCTGTAATATTTTGACTTAGATTTTATGATTTTTTCCATATCTACCGTAATTATGAAAGCCACAATGAATCTCCTGGTTGACCATAATTAAAAGACCCCTTCTCTGACATCCCTATATATTGAACTACAGTCAAACCCGGTTAAGACGCTCACGGTTGATACGCGATTCCGCATAATACGTGAATTTTTTCCGATCCCTTGAATATCGCCCATAAGACTAATGCATAAATATCACATTTAATACGCGAACGGTTATTACGCGATCCCGCTCAATACGCGATGAAATTTGGACGTTTAAGAAAAAAATCATACTTAAGACTCGAATTCATTGATCACGACGTGAATTACTCCTCTCTTTTCAAGTGTTGCCAATTTAGTGGATTTTTTAAATTCTGATTAATTAAGACAAAAATTACTAATCAGAAATAGTGGTTGATATTTGAATGAAACAAAACCCTGCTAAATTTAAAAAACTGCAATTATTTTTTGATCACGTCTTCTAACATTCTTTGCCGCTTTGTGTAAGTTTTTAAGACAGATATAGACTAATTCAGGTTACTTAGATACGTCATAAAAATTATTATGACTAGAGATGATCATACCTGTTATAGTGAGGTTTTAAATGAGCGTTATATGACTACTATGTTTTATAATGCTTATTATAAGCGACAAGAAATAATATTCGTAAATATTAAACAAGTACGACAACAGTTGGATAATTCCTTTATGTTTTCTTTATGTTAATAATATCTTTTGCACAAAAATTTAAATGGATAGTTTTTCATCTATTAAAAAGAAGCAGATTATAATGCTATTCATTATTACATGTACTAAATGTGATTTTAAAAACTGGGCTGTGCTTCAAAGATTTTTTTCTTTCTCGTCTAGTAAGAAAATTATCGATCGCCGATCGCGGACGAAAAGCAAAATTCCACAGACAATAAAATCTGAAAAAAGTCTTTGTACAGTAGCCAAATTCTTGCCAAAGATGATATTACTTTGCGTTTATCAAGGGAAGAAAAATAAATATGTTTTAATTCTAAGTTCCCGACATCCATCAGTTACAATTGAAACTGGTGATAAACACTTACCAGAAATTGTTAAGTTCTATTATTCTACAAAATTTGGCGTCGACGTACTCGTCTAAATGTAGTACGAACACACCTCATTTGCCGCGTTTGACGTACAAATTTCCAATTCTTTTTTATCTGTGCAATAGACAAAAGATACTTTAAAAATGGAATTTCAAGAAACCATTTAGTAATGCGACACCTTTTACATTATAACGATCACAAGGCCTGATTACTAACGGGGCACATTTACACCAATAAATTTTAACAGAAATTGTCATGTTATCTAAATGTCGTACTTATAGAAAGTTTCTGCCATGAGTAAGCCGAAATTTTCTGTTTCTTTTTGCTGGTGGGAATGTGTCCCGTTGGTAATCAGGCGCTGAACGGTCATCTTAATTGAAAGCATTCACGGTATGACAAAGAGGAAAAATCAGTAACTCACTATGTAGGAAATTGTATCTGTTGATTACTTCATCTAACCCTGTATCCCCTAAGATTAATATTTATGGAGATGAATTCTTTGTGAATCTTTGACTAAGTTAAGAGAGTAAGTTACTCTCTTGGGTGTAGAAGTAGTTTCAGTGATTTATTTGTGATCATTAAGAATGGTTTATTATTCCCTTAATTGACGTGCCCGACAAATTCACGGACAAAATGGATGTTAAATGAAAACCACGACCATTTAATGGTTAGCTATGATTAAAGTTTACTTGTATTTCTCTGCTAACGATTAGTTATAGAATTAATAGATTATTTATAGTGTGATTAGTAATTAAAATTAATCGCAAGGATGAAATTGCACAAATAAAAAAAGTTTTCAAAAAAATCTCAATTTTGTTAAAGAATTGTACTATTTGTTTAAGTGAAACAAACTTTATAATTATAAGTTAAATGTTTTAACCCCATCACAGAACCATTATTACGTAAATGAATTATACAGAACATTTTACATTGAGGTAATGGCTGGCTTTGTAATCGTAAAAGAAAGGAAAGCAAGACGGATTTCAGTGCAACTGTATTTAACAGTGACTAAAATATTTCTTTTTCTATGGATTTTGAAGCTGTCATGAAAATAAAGACAGGCTAAAAAAATCATTTGCATAAATTTTCAAAAAAAAAAAAAAAAAAATCAATGATACGAATTATTTTATTAAATGATTTTTTTTTCTGTATGTGATTAAGTTGTTAGTTATACAGACAGTTAAATCTATACTGTGTCCAAAAGGGTATCGTGGCAATCAGAATGTATCTTTGTTCGCCGGATGATTAGGAGAGTATTTTGTTTGTGTTTAAAATGAGTTTATTTCACTACTTTTCAAGTATTTAAAGCATAATGCAAATATAGTAATTTATTTAAAAAAGCTTTAAAATGCATTAAAGTGTAATGTTTTAAAATTTAATTTGCTATTACAATGTTTGTCATTCTTTTAAAGAAAAAAAATGGATATTTTTTAAAAGTTAAATGCAATTTCAAAATTACCTTAAATATATATTAATAAATATTTTTTACGTAATTATCGGTTTCAAAATTCAATTTATGTATCTACCTCAACTAAACAGAATATATTTACTTAAAAAAAAAAATTAACGAAAGCGTTAAAGAGGAATATAAAGAAATTTTAGTTACACAAATTAATAATATAAAGTCTTACGATATTAACGTTAATGATTTTATCATGGCATTTACTGAGGCATTGTTTCATCATTTTCAATTAATTTTGTAACAGTGCGATTTATTCCTGAATTTTGGCTTTATACACGCATTGTCTGCGTAAAGAGTCTCATTAAAATTTCATAACATTTTAGCAATATCTTCGAAAGCTTTTAAAATAATCTTATTCAGAAATCTGAAAAAGGTCAGGTATAACGACTCCAACTTTCGAAAACATAATCTCTTTTTCTATGAAAATTGCTACAAATTGCCTTTTAAGGGAACTTATTATTTGATTCAGGAATCCATTTACAGGAATAAGGAATATAATTCAGTTACATTTTGAACTTTGGCAGGAATTAAGTACTTAGGTTTTAAGGAAATGTTAAGCGGAGAGATTTATTTTTAGAAGAATTCTGGTAAA
Organism: Maratus speciosus; assembly: GCA_963932465.1. Lineage (NCBI taxonomy): Eukaryota > Metazoa > Arthropoda > Arachnida > Araneae > Salticidae > Maratus > Maratus speciosus. The sequence continues at coordinate 236,896,707 of OZ010794.1, read as the reverse complement.
GTAATATACATCCATTTTATTAAGACAGAGGAAGTGGTTTTATGTTTCAGACGAATTTATTTCGAGATATTATCAGGTGTGCCAGGAGATTATTTTTATGTTCTATTAGCACCACTAATTTTATAGTGTAAATTTTATAGTACACGTCTCCTGCATAGATAGCTATAGTTCTGTCTTTTTTCTCTTATTTTATATTGCGTCTTTTTTCCTCCGTAGTTTTTCCGTATGTTGATTCTGGAATTATGGTATTTCTCTTTTCTTAACTTTTGAATTTTTTCTATTTTTATATTGCTAGCCTTTTACGTATCTCTTAAATATACTTTCATTTCTACTTTTTATTTTCGTCATAATTTTTATGTGGTTTAAAGGGTCTTGTATCTTTCAAACGCGATAAAATTAAACGTAAAAATTTAAAGTTTCAATTAGTCTATCTTTAAAACCTTTTTATGTATATACATGTAATTTTGGATATTGATTAAACAGATTGTGCTTTGTCATTTGCTGTCATTAGAAATTTATTAGCCTTTTAAGGAATTTGTGTATTGTTGAAATCAAAATAGCTCTTTTTTTACTCCATAAGTCATTGCGCGCATGATATCTTGAGAAAGTATGTATGGATTGTCATGAAATTTGGTAAAGATGCTAAACATGTATGGGTGTTTAAAATGAACAACTCTTAGGCCAAAATTATTTTATTAACTATATAAAAAAATATTTTAGTAAAAAAGAAAAAAAAATCAAAATTTTTCATTTTTAATGAATAAAAATAGTCATAACTAAAAATATTATTATTGTAAATACTTAACAGTGGTTCATTTTAAACACGCATGTTTGTTTAGTATATTTATCAAATTTCATTACAATCCATACATACTTTCTCAAGATACAATGCGCACAATGACTTCTGGAGTAAAAAAAGAGCTATTTTGATTTCAGTCAGGCTGCAGGCTATTATGTTTCACATTATTTTAATTGTTACATTTTTATACATGGCAATATGATAATATATTTACACAAAACATACATTTCACAAGCACTTTTTACACATTTACTAAATAAAATAATTAATCACTAAACTTAAACCTTTCACGGGCGCCTTTTACACAGCTCAAACACTTTATTTTAATCCCAAACTCACACGTGGCACAACCTAAGTTTAATTAAGATTCGCACCAGAAACTTTTAACTAAGTTTTACTTTTATAACTTTGAGCGAATATAGTTGAAAAATTGCTCTTCCTTACTTAGAAATAATTTTTTTCAAACTTTCCAGTGGTAATTCAACATTACACATTACACAAACATAATTGCTTGCACCTCAAGGGGTTAAACCTCTTCAGGAGATTTTTTAAGTGATGATTTCCAACAATGTAAATTTGACGACCTTAAACAGAGACGGTCTTTTAATATTCCACAAACACCACGTTGAGCGCCATTTGTACCACCAGCGTACCGTGTGTTGAAAGTTGTCAAATATGTATTCATGCAGAAATTCAATCATAATTATGGCAAAAAATATATATTCTTTTTTACTAGTGGCAGCTTACTTCGACGGCAGTCAGACCTTGTGTTTTCGCCATATTGTGACAACCTGAAGAACCTCCGCTCAGTGTCAGTGAAACAAATTATTATAATGGATCCAGCCTCCAACAGCAAAAGCACATTTTTATCATATTTGTCAGAAAAAAATTGCATACATAAAGCACAAAAATAATCGAATTTTTTTTATTCAAATTCACTGGCGTAAGTTTGCCCCAATAGGCAGCGTAATTTCCGGTGTATAATCTGTGACTCAGATAATTCTGTTTCCTACCAGAATTTTTAAAAAATAAAATGTAACATCTTCTGCTTAGCATTTATTTAATTTAATTAATTAATTAATTTTTTTTCTAGAATTTCCGGTTTGAAACAAACTTTAATTAATCACGGCTTATGGGTGGAAATTTCGAAATTGTCGATCCGATGTAAAAATACAGCCACTATCTTATGACTACCTCCTCAATCACAATTGGTAGACAGTAGATTATATGTCCCCTCCTCCAATAATATTGTATTGAAAATCCCATAACACAATTCCCGTATAATTAACAAGCACGACAACCACTGGCTTTTTAAATAAAAAGAAAATATTATTCGGAGAAGAAATTTTTTTATCGAGAAGTTAATTGGATTTCAAATTGCTTTCTAGGATAAGGCACAATTAAAAAATTAAGTTTCCGGCGTATAACATAATGCAGATAATTATCGTACAAAAGACGCATCTAACCCCTTCGCGACCGGAGGCTTTTACACAAATTTTATTCGGTAGGCACCACTTTTTCTTTCTTTTTTTATGCTACATTTATTTAAACGATCACGAAAATGTTCTAATTAAAGAAACTAAATATTATTTTTCTTTTTTACTGGTGGATGAAAGAAATTCTGTATGCTCTTTTTGAGAGTGCATATATGCACCCATGGTCCAAAACTGGTTAAAAATAAAATGGAATCGTTGAATTTTTATTGATGATATTATATAATATCTTTAACCCTCTTGCTGTGTAATTGTTTTATCAAAATAACTTCAAAAATTGCGTATTTAAGAATTATTAATATTTTGTCACCGGTTTTTCAAAAGAAAATTTTTGTCTATTTAACGGGAAAATGCTCCGATTAAATAAGGCAAAATTTACATGAAAAAAGTAACTGGTGCGAATAGTAAAGGAGGGTTAACCCCTTGAGGGGCAAGTAAAAATGTCTCTAAATATTGAATTGTCACCGGAATAATCGAAAAAAATTATTTTTAAATAAGGAAAATCAATATTTCAGCGATCTTCCTCCAAAGTTAAAAATATAAAATTTAGTAAACATTTTCTGGTGAGAATCTTCTTTAAATTAGGTGGGATATATTTTATCCCACCGCCCCTCAAGGGGTTAATTAGACGGAAAAATACATCCCCGAGGAAATTTCGGGTTCCGCAGCGAGAGGGTTAAATGCGAAATTGTAAGTGAAATTTGGCAAAAATCTTTTTATGAGTAATGCAAAGTTCAGGGATGAGATGTCCGCTTTTTTGCACACCAGAATATTCTTAGAGAATGTGTTGTTCTGTTAAATCACAAAAATGTTCCAATTAAATAATATAACATTTTTTCCAACAAAATAGTGGTGTGCAAAAAAGCGGAAATCTCATCCCCAAAAGTTGAATTTTTAATAGCTGTCTGATTTTAATGGCTTTAAGAAAGTTAGCATTTTATATTTTTATTCTAGTAATTTATATTTCCATTATCCTAATAAACTAGTAAATCTGCAGATCAGGAGCCTCAACGTCAGCTCTGCAAGTCATTGTTTCTAGACACACTTTGGTAATATTCAGTTTCCTGCAAACCGCAATTTAAAGTTTTCAAATTATGTAATTATTTATAAGAATAAAAAATACGAAGTTTTTAGACATTAGAAGCATTAAATTAAAAACGTTATGGAAGGATATTTCGAAATTTTCATGAGCTGTTAATTCTGGTATATTTTTTAAATAATAAAGTAGATTTCTTCAGGGGGACTCCGTCCCCCTGAAGCCCCCGTGGTCTTATTAATTTACATATCTAACTTTTTATTGATTGCGCTAATGGTTAGTGCAAATCTTAGATTTCTTTTTACACTTCCGAGCCTTATTTTTCAATACTGGTAACACAGAAAATGATTTACATTGAAACAATTATATTAAACGTTTAGGTTTTATGAATGAAAATGTAATTTTCTTTAAAAATAAAATAATTTTCATTCATATTTTCCGAAATGAGGCGGCATTAGAAGTAACATACGTCAAAAAACATTTTTTTTTCAGACAATCTAGTTAATGCTTGGTTTTTAAGGATGAAAATATTTATTTCCCGATACAATGACGTCATTTTCAACAGCGATAATTTTGCGGTGCATAATTTTGATATTTACTATATATTTGCTTTTCAAAAGTTTTTTTTTTTCTCATTGGAATTTTCGATTAAGAATTAACATTTCTGTTAGCTGTGTGCAGACGATAGACCATGAGATATTAGTAACATTATTATTTTTTTTAATATTAAGAATTAATATCATAACACAAGTCCCTTTTATTTCAACCTCAAAGCGTACTCGTTTTATTTTTGATATATCAGATCAAATTCATATTCTTTTCGTATTTTCACTTTATTTCTAATATGAAGGCGTATTCATGTCTATTTTTTATTTCATTTTCCTCTCGCACATAAAAATCTTTCTAATCAAAATTAACTGTTTAGGATAAATTTTTATTCCGGTATTGAATTTTCGTGGCAACGGAACAAAAAAAAAATAAAAATAAATATATATATATATATTTTTTTTTAATAGCAAAATGTCGATTTATTCCTTATGAAAATAATGAACTTTTTAATTTAAAAGAAAAATATTTGAACAAAATAAATAGAACATAGTCTTTCTTTATTTCTGTGGTAAATCCCATGTATATGTAAAGACACAAAGGCATTAATTCGTCCCTTTTGACTTTGATTTAACTTCAAACAATTACACATACTTTAACATTTACGATATTTTTAGGTGTAGTTCTCTGCTAGGTAACAGTTAAAAGATAATAAAAACAATTAACTAGCAAATCTGCAGATCAAGAGCCTCAACGTCATCTCTGCAACTTATTGTTTTTAGCAAATTTTGCTTAATATTAATCTTTCTACAAAAACAAAATTTAAACTTTTAAATTACACAAACATTTATAGAAGGAGAGAAAAATATTTCGATGGTTTCAGACATTAGAAGCGTTAAATTAAACACGTTGTTATGTAATGATATTCTGAAATTCTCACGAGCTACTTATTCTAGTAATTTTTATATAATAAAGCAAATTTCTTCAGGGGGTCCCCCCCCCCTGAACCCCCCGTTGTGTAATTTATTTTGCATTTGTAATTTTCTATTAATTGAGTTAATGATTATCCTATATCTTAGATTCATTTTTACACTGCGATTTATAAGGATAAGCAACAATTTGGTCAAGCATTTTACGTTATCCTAATATCCATACAGCAGTATTTACTTGCCTGCTAACCACAAACATCTGTATCTAATGGATAAAGAACTTTTGGAAATGTAAACTGAGACATCTAATTTAGAAATCTAATAATAATTTTGATTACCATTCTGCAATATTTATATCTAAGATTTAATCTAAATATCTAAAAATGTACTCGATAGCATTAACTTACTAAAATCACCCTAAAGTAGGGGGAGTTCTAAACCTAACGGTTAATAATTCATCATCGTGTCCACTTCCAATTGACTAAATAGATAAACGTGATATGGCGCCGTTAAGTATTTTTTGTGATAGCCTTTTAATAGTATCCACATTTAATTTAAAATCGTGATGTTACAAACACCGTTGAAATTTGATGCACACCTGTGTTCAGGTCAAATTACGAAAGGTTAACTAACCTTTTATTTCCCTTAGCCGGGCATTTTGTTTCATTTTTCGTAATAGGGATTATTTTAATAATTTATTTTACACTCTACAAGCTGTTACACGGGACGTTGTTCACATAGCATTAAAATAGAGATAAATGCATTAAATAAAACATTTCACTCACCACCAGACATGGCAAGTCTCAGGCTTTTTGCACAACACTATTACCTTACAGAAAATGTTGTTCTTTTAAATCGCGCAAATGTTTCAATTAAATAAAGTAACATATTTTGTATTAAAATACTGGTATCCAGAACGCCGGAGGCTTGGCAGCCCTGCTCCTCTTAACCCTCTGTCTACCAGAAGGGTCCAATGGACCCGACATGTACATTCAAAATATTTATTCAAACCAGAAGTTTCTTCAAAACAAACTAAATTTATAAATCAGACAATAATAAGTTAAATAAACAAATTAAATAGTTTTAAGTAAAAATTCTGGTGTAAAATGTTTTTATAAAACTTTCGGTATAAAATTCTTTATAAAATTTTCGGTAGTTCTAGGGTTAATAGAAACATATATAGTTAACCAACACTTTATCACATTTTATAGGAAACAATACGGAATTTCTTATTTGTATGGCCTTACATATACCTCAGTCATAAAAATGTAAAATTTTGTGCCAATTAATATACGCAATTGCGAAAATGAAATCGCAACCAATGAGAAAAGGAAGGCCAAGTAAAATCGTGTAAATCGAGTAATCTTTCTTCGTAGTGTGGGAAAATGCCACTACAAAAATAAATTTAGGTGGTATTTGGTGTGAAATGTTTATATGTATTCATTCCTGTCCTATTTATCTTTTTTATTATTTGTAATTTGCTGCATTTTCCCTTTGCACGTGGAAATCTTACAAATTAAAATGAACTCTTTGGGAGAAATTGTTATTCCCTTTTTTTTTTTTTTTTTTTTGTTGGCAACAATAAAGTTTATAAAGTTTAATAGAATAATGTCAGTTTATTCTGTATGAAAATAACGAACTTTTTCCTTTATAATCAAAATAGTTGAATACATAAATAAAGATATTATTCTATATAGTATATAAATACTATTTTCATTTCTGCGTTTAAATCAATTTATATGCAAATATCTATACAAAGGCATTCATTAATTCATTCCTTTTAACTTTGATTTGACTTAAAAAACCATACATACTTTCACATTTATGATATTTTTAGATGAGATATAGTTGCTACGCAACGGTTAAAAGAAAAAAAAAATGAAATATAAATAAATTCATAAAATAAAATGTTTTATATTATTCGAAGACATGTATAAAATTCCATCATAAGTTATACAACTAATTTAAAAGCTCTGACAAATGTTTTGACAAAATTGCAAACTAATAGGAATAATTTACTACTCTTATTTAAAAATTTCAGCATCAAAAATTTACCATTTAAATCCATTTTTATATGAGCCATTTCTTTTATATGAGCCAACAAATGAAAATTTGAAAATCGTCTGACTTGCCATTGAAAAGCATTACAGAGCAAAATAAAATATTCTATATTTCCCGAACGAATGAACCAAATTTAACCAAAAACCATACAGCTAAGTCCGAGTACCTCATCAACATGCCACATTAATTTCAAGCCGATCGGATGCTTTTTGCGGCAGTTATCGCGGAACAGACGGACAGACAGACAGACAGACAAACGGAAATCAAAACTTTTCGTGTCTCCACAGTAAGCCTTCACTGACGTTTCGGCAAACATGTGCTTAAAAAGAAAATTGATATTAAAAAAATATTTTATATTATTGAAACACATATATAAAATCCCTCCGTAAAAGTTATACACCGAATTTAAAAACTCAGACAAATGTATACACAAAATTTCAAACTAATATGAATAAAGTATGGTTCTAATTAGGAAATTTCATCATCCTTAATTTAGCATTTAAATCCTTCAATCATATGAGCCATTTCTTTTCAACAAATAAAAATGGAAAAATCGTCTGATATGCTATAGGAAAGCATTAAGTCTCAAAATAAAATGTTCTATATATTCCGAACGAATGGACCAAATTTAACCAAAAACTATACAGCTAAATCCGGGGATTTCACCAACATGCATCCTTAATTTTAAGATAATCGGATGCTTTTTTACGGCAGTTATCGCGGAACAGACAGACAGACAGACTAACAGACAGACCGACTAACGGAAACCAAAACTTTTCGTGTCTCCACAGTAAGCCTTCACTGACGTTTCGGCAATTATATTGTTAATACGATGAATGCCAAGTCTATTTTGTCTGCCTTTCCGTTTAGGCCACGAAATAAGATTCCCGTCAGACCCCTTACAGAATCTATAAGTGTAAGTCACCGACGACTGTCGCGGCCTCAACGGAAAATCAGTGTCAATCGCCGGTGACTGACGTGACATTCAACGTGGTTATTAAAACATCTTTTGCATGGTGTTTTGCAGGGAATACAAAAATTATTTAGTCTTTTATCTTGAATAATTGGTATTTCACCACGTAGTGTGTTTAAATTAATAATTACAGTTTATTTGCAAGATTTGTCAACGTAATCGAGTGGTTAACATTGAATTGTAGCTAATGAACTAAAATCTAGGAAATTGTTAACACATCAAGTTAATTAATAATTTCTTGTGTAATTACATAGTTTATTATTAAATAATAAAGTGTTTCTCGAAGGTGAATTAGGCGTTCTCGATAAAATACAGTTATTGATTTTTCTAAATAACGAGTAGAGAAACTATTGTAAGGGTTTAAATTAAAATATAAGTAAATATACTGATAGTAAATGTCTAAATTAGTATGTCTCTGATAACATTAAAAAATAATTATTAATATGGAAGAGATATTGAGATCAGCCTTCGTATAATAATTTCACCTAATATTTTTCATTATCTGAAGTGAATCACAAATTGTGTTAATATAATTTTGTATATTTAAGTCAATAAGAAATAATATTTAAATATTGATATTCATAAATCATTATCAATTTATAATATCGTGATATTTTCTGTGTGATACAATTTTTTTCATCAACTTTTTAAAATAATAATAGAATCATTTCCAAAACTTGGGGAGATTATGTCGTACTTTGACTTTTAATATATGATACAGAGAATTCTTAACCATTTCAGGGGTAAGGTACTTGTATTCATAAAATGGTGAAAAATTTAATGACATCAGATTTTAAAAGGGAATTTATTTGTAAACAAGTAAAAGCATATTTTCGCTTATTTAGCAAGTTGAAATTTTCATTATCAAATTCCGGGGCCAATGTGCCAATTAGGGATTAAAATTATGTGATGTCGTGACGGCATGATCGCCCTTCAAGTGGTTAAACCATAAAGGACCAGCATGTTTTACAGGAATGTTATTCATTTCACACCACTTTTTGTTAAACACTTACTTTTACTTTATGAATCACTGAAATGTGCTAACAGAGTCTTTTAAAACCTTACTCCTAATTCTATTATGTATAATACTGACCTCACTAATGCTATATTCAAGTTTACCTATTCTCCTAAAAAACAAAAACTTCCATAATCTTACCTATGCCTAAACTTGGCACTAACCTCTCTAATTGCGCCAACTACAGACCCATATCACTTATCCCTGTATCAGTAAAGTTGTGGAAGGGGTCATTCGCACCCATTTACATGACATTATGCAGCAAAATAACATTCTCATGCATGAACAGTTCGGCTTTCACCCAAAACATTCAACACAACACCTGATACTAAGTGAACGCGAAAGTTTCTGCAGCTGCTATATTTCTGGATGTCGTAAAATTAGTTGATAAAGTCTGGCATGAAGACCTCATATACAAATTAATTAAGCTCGAATGGATTTCATCCCAGACTTATACACTTAATATTCTCGTACATTTGCGAACGTATTTTTCGCGTCTGTATAAACAACATTCTTTTCATTATTCTTTTCATCCTATCGGGCATTCGTCAGGGAGCTTGTTGGGCCAAATATTGTTTCACCTGTTCGGGATGATGAGTTTATATATGCACCCTCAAAAAGTGCTTAAAACGCTTGAGATTGATACCAGTAAAAAATAAAAATAAAATTGACTTTATTTAATTACAACATTTTCGTGATTTGTAAAGTTAATTCAAATAATTAACAAAAAGTGGTGCCAAACGAATAAAATTCGTGTAAAAGATGCCGGTCCTGAACGGGTTAACATCGTCTTCAACAACACCCCACGCTCATTGTACACATATCTAGATTTTTATGCGGACGACAACTGCATTTACTCCTCAGCTTACCACCCGTAAGGGCTTTACAGGTACCTGCAGATACACATTGACGATTTTCTGAAATGGTGTAAGTTACGGCGCGTCCTAATAAATGGAAATAAAGCTTCAGCAGTATACTTCTCTCGCCAATTACAGTAGCTGCCAACTTATACGGATTTTTTCTACCACTAAAAAATAACCGCAATTTAATTCGAGCCTGAAGGGGTTAACAAATAATGCTTCATCAAAAAACGAACAAGAAGCGCCAAATGGAAAGATAAGATCATTTAACTCAGTAGTATCAGTTTTCGTACATTTCATGGACTTTCAAATACATTTTCTATTTAACAGGGGGAAAAATCTATATTCAGGTATGACGACTAGAACTTTACTAAATTTCTGGTAGTAAAACACCTAAAATTCTATGAATCCTTTAATGCGTACGATCCCTGCATGATTAACCCTCTTGCTGCGCAACCCGAGATTTTCTCCGTCTAATTAACCCTCCTTTATTATTCCCACCAGTAATTTTTTTACTGTAAATTTCGCCTTATTTAATCGGAGCATTTTCCCTATTAAATTAGACAAAAATTTTTCTTTTGAAAAACAGGTGACAAAAGAATAAAAATTCTTAAAAGACGCTCGTCGCTAAGGCACTTTTAAAACACAATTAGGGGAGACTAGGGAGGGTTGACCATACGGGAGGCTTGACCCACACATCAGTTTTCATATTTAAAAGAATTTCAGAGTTTTATCAATAGGTGTCAACCAAAGCTACTGGAAAACTCAAACAACAGTCTTTGTATCATACACATAATCGAAATAGGTGAGGAAAAAATCAATTGTGAGGTGTTTTCAACCTAAAAGTTGTGTTTTTTAGAAATACTTTGTAAGCTTGTTTGAGATAAAATATATCATAGTGTGAGTAGGTTTTAAGTAATGCAGAAATATCGAGCTTTTATTCTAGGCATAAAGATTGTACAGCAAGTTAGGCTTAACATAACAGTCTGCTATTCATTAGCAAAGGGCTATGTGGGAAGGCTTGACCCAGTCAATGTGAGGGAGGGTTGACCAGATGAAATCTTTTTATTATACACTACACTGAAAGGTTAATGGTTAGATATAAAAAAGAATGTAAATTTATTCTGTAAAGCCACGGTAAAATAGGGTGATGGAAAAGAAAATGTTTAGATTAAAGAAAGATAAAATTGCTATAGTATCCACTGCAAGGAAAAATTTAATGAAATATAAATGAGAAAGTTGATAGGAATTTTTTCCATTTAAATATTACTACAATAGGTAAATAGAAACAGTGTAAAAGACTAGAAAGGACTAGAAAGTATGAAAGCAGCAGTATTAACACTTTCAGGGGCAGCGGTATGCTTATGAAACCACTTCATTTTAATTCCCAAACACCACAGCGGCACCAGAAACTTGGTAAAATTTTTTCCATTTAATATGTACGTGAAATTATATCCCTTTTCTCATTTCCAAATAAATTTGTTCGTAAATTCCGGTGTCAGTCATTTATTTCAACATTTTAGTACTGAAAGTACTTTGCCACTGAAAGAGATAAAGAAGATAATGATCAGTTAAGTTCACATGCGGGTGAAAAATAACATAGCATTGATGAAAAAACTTTTGGAAGGTATGTAGATTAATTTCACCAGCATGAATACAGTGAGATGAAGCCAAACTATGTGACAATTAGAGTTGTCAGGTCGAGTGTCCCAAAAAGTAGGAAAAGGAGACAAAATAAAGCGGGACAGTGGCTATAAATTCCGGGCGTAATAATACATGAAACCCTATGAAAACGGAACCTGTCTCTAACGTAATACTGTCTTCAAATGTTAAAATTTCATTTTCCCTGCAGTACAATTATACCTGCTGAAATGAAATTCTGTTTAAAACAAAATTTATCTCCTCTGGCTTTCGATTGCGTCTAAACAGGTTTGTTTAAGCATCAAGTTTTGGAAAATGTTTTTTTTTTTTTTTTTTTTTTTTTTTATGATAATTAAAGCATGTAGCATAAATTTATTTTACTTTTTTTAAATTGATTTTATTTCTCTTCACAAATATTTCAATATAAAACAAAGTGGGTCAATCCTCCCATATAGTGGGTCAACCCTCCCATAGGTGGGGAGCCTTGACCCATTATTTCCTCCTGATTAAAATTAATCATATTTCAGATTTCTTATATATTACACTTATGTAGTAATTTTATTTTGATAACTGATTATATAACGAATGAAATGATAAAAAAAACTTTATTCTACTTTCAATATTTAAAAAATTAAAAATCATTTTGTAAAAAGTGGGTCAACCCTCTCTAGTCTCCCCTACGCTGCGAGAGGGTTAAGGGATGACGAGGAGAAGACAGATAGTATAGTGCAGGATTGGCGAACCTATGGCACACGTGCCAGAGTTGGCACGTAACCTAATTTTTATGGCACGGATAAAATTTAAATTTGATAATTGTTATAAAGATAAAATCCATTTTTATTTCTGTTATAACAAATAAAATTTTGTTCCTTATGGGCAGACGATGACAAATAATGCAATTATTTTTTGCATGAATTAACACACCATAATAATTTTCTTTTCCTGTAATGCTAGGCAGCGCTTTCTACATGTATTTTCTTGTCTATATGAACATAAAAAGCTGTAATTTTCAAATGAATTTTGTTTGACAGTCATTGTAGTTAAATGACAAACGAATTCAATTTAGCTATTTTAAAAATAACAAAATATGAACCAGATATAAAGAACTTTCCATTGAATCTACGACAGCAAAAATCTCATCAATGCATTCTTAGTACGTTTATGCAATTTGGAAAATTATAACCGAGATGTTGCATTAATAATAAGTTAAAAATTAATTAAACAAAGACTGGTATTTCCTACTTTTATTACAGTACGTACCGCATAAATGAATCCTATTTACGAATTAAAAATTCTTTCATTTAATTGCTGATTCCAGAGTACAGAAAAATCGCATTTTTTTTTTTAAATATTTTTTAATTATTAATTATTAATGCATGAAAACAAGTGATTTTATAAACAGTGTTTCGTATAAACATCTCACTCTTCAAAATTATTTTTGTATACGTTTGGCCTGTTAAATTGTTTATAGATATGGTTTGTGAATTTTCGGCACGTGCACGTGAAAAGGTTCGCCGACCCTGGTATAGTGTCTTCATTTATGAGCGAGGTAACTGAAGATGTAATCACCCCAAATTTCCACCCGTAAAATGAATAAACATTTTTGCCTTATTTTTGAACATGTCCTGCAGGATTAACGCGTTTAAATAATGAGAAAAAATCGATTAAAATTCATTGGTAAATAGTTAGCCCTGCGTGAATCAATTTCAGTTTTGTTCACACGAATGTTGTTTATATAGTCACAATATAGAGACATCGTATAGTTAAAAGTAGTAGTTATATTAGTATTTTTAAAACTAGTATAAATTTTTGTCTTAATTAAGTCATAATTTAGCATAGATAGGAAATGTAAATAAGGAAGATAATTCTATTCATATTTATTGGTGGAAGTTTGCCCTGGCGGCAATCAGCCATTGCAAATCCGGTTACAGTCCTAGCTTCATTATTTTAAAATATGACTTACTCTTTATTCATACTTCTAAGATTATGTTTACTGAATGATGTAATTGTTTTGTATCGTCATCCTCCTAAGAAAGTTTTTGTGCAGTGTGCAACATTTACACACACATATCGTAGGCGTAACGAGCCTTTTGAACGAGAGGGTGCCCAGATTTTTAACCTGAATATGTTGGATACAAATCTTATATAGTAAAACCTGCTAAAACGGAACCGCATAAATTGGTCGTATTTCCGTTTTAGACAGGCTTTTCTCTTAGAATTCAAAATTGTGTGGAATTTCTTTTAAAAAGGGTTCAATCTCGATTTTTGTTTGCGTGATGGGGTGTGAGAAGGGACTCGAAACATCAAAACTAATTCTAATGGTAAAAAAAATAGAAAAAAAATGTAAATTTTCTTGCAGCAGTGAAATAAGACAATGACTAAGTGTGGTCACAAGTGTAAAACCTTTTGGCACCCTAACTTCTTATAAAGATTAAAAAAAGCCTTTAATCATGCTGGAAACTTCTATACGCACGGGGGCATTGCATGAGACCTAACATTATCTATGTCAAAATTTTGTAGATGAAGTTTTGCCGGATGATAAATCTTAGATAATACATGCTGCACACGAGTACATACACACGAAAGTTTTTCAGAATGTGACTCCATGACTTCTTAGGGATCACCGGGGGTGGGGGGGGGGGAGCCAAGGAATTTTGGAGGAAAGTGCATATAAATAATTATTATAAATAATTACAATATTCATTAATAATTCATGTTTTTACCTCAAATGTGTCCAATGTATTAGGTGAAGCAGGTCATAATAAGTATACACTAAAATTTGTCAAGATGATGAAAATTATATTATCACGATGCGACTATAGGGAAGACTAGGGATGAAAGGGATAAGGGATGGAAGGGACATTCAAAAGTTGAGGACGAAAATAAAATGCAGAAATTTTCAATTTTGGCTCAATCGATGGCGATACTTATTCTGTCTTAATAATCCTTAAAACTGACGTCAGCAATGGTAGCGTTGTAGGTGGAGAAAGCAAAACTTGTTTTTGATATAAAAAAGTAAATTTTGATCTTGCTTTTCTTTTTGTCTCTAAAAAATTAATATTGTGTTTAGCATTATAATATTTATGTTAATTAGCACTATAAAGTGTGCACTTTATATGAATACCGGTATATTTTGTTAGCTAAAATGCTGTCATGCATGAATACATTTTTTATTTAGCTAAGTGGGTATAGGGTTGAAAGGGACAGTAACTGAGGGGTTGAAAGGGACATGTCCCTTTCAACACCTCGTGTTTTATTATTATTTAAACAAAATATTGTTTACGTTTTGTAAAATTTAAGTTGTGGTTTTAGTTTTTTTTATGTGGAAAGAAGTAATGCATTACTATGTAGAACAAAAATAAACAAATATTATAATAACATATACCTACAATTTTGGTATTTTTGCCTTTTCCAAAAATCATCAAACAGTCAATATTCTTCGAAAATATAAAAGGAAATTTTCGAAAAATCCAATTTACTGAAGAATCAATTATGCGTGCTGTGTTTGAAGAAAAGGATAAAGGAGTGTCTATTAGATCAGCAGCTGAAGCCTACGGCATTGAAAAGTCCTTTTTAGAAAGAATTGTTCTAAAATTTAAGAATGCACAAACAGATGAATTTCAATACACCCATTTGGTAATAAAAAAGTTTTTAGTGAAGGTCAATAAAAAGAGTTAGCTTTAAATTTGCTCTAAGCATTTAATATGAAGTATGGTTTAATAATTGTGCATATGAGTATTCAATTTCTTTGAATTTTCGAAATACCTCCCTATCTTGGGAAATAAACAAGGAAGCTGGAAATGATTGGTTCCAATATTTTAATCAACAAAATTCTTTACTTTCCCTTACGAAAACCTATAGCCATTAGTTTAAAAAGAAGTACAAATTTCAACAAAGCTAATGTTGATATTTTAAATACACCTTTAGTCAGTTATGAATCGCTAAAAATTCACACGGAATATAATACATAACTGTGATGAAACACGTTTAACACGTTCACGCCGGCGCGGTGGGTCACACTCAACTGTCTTAGAGTTGTCAGCTCTCCGGCTTTTTGCACACCACAATTATTTTAGAGAAAATGTTGTTCCTTTAAATTGCCCAATTGTTCTAAATAAATAAAGCAGCATTTTCTGTATTAAAATACTGGTATCCAAAAGGCCGGAGACTTGCCAGCTCTCAGACAGTCGCGTGTGACCCACTGCGACGGCGTGAACGTGTTAATGACAGAGCACAAGCCACTAAATATAGTTGCAAAACGTGGTGAAAGCAATTTTCTAACGTAACATCAGCTGAACGTGGTAAAGCTGTCAAACTTTTGTTTCTACATCAGGTAACTCTGTTCAATAGCATAGCTGCCAACTTGTACGGATTTTTGCTACCACAAAAATTTAATAGAAAATTTTGCCTAATTCAATCGCCGAATTGCAATGAATTTTGATAATTGAATAAGGCAGAAATTTCTGTTAAATTTTAGTGGTAACAAAAATCCGTACAAGTTGGCAGCTATGCAATAGTATTCGTTTTCCCAAGGAAGAATTACAAAGAGTTCATGCTCGAAGCTGCCCCATCCCAGAGGCTTTTATTCGCTCATCAAATTTGGTGGATGACCGCAGAATTTTTTTAAAGCAATTGTGCATTAGCTTAATATCCTAGTTGTTCCAAAACTGATCATACTCTTCTCTTATTTGATAATCATGAAAACAATACAAATATAAAGGCAATAAAATTTGCAAAAGATAATGGAATAATTATGGTAACATTCCTGTCGCACTTTATCCACAAACTCCTGAAAAGCACTCGGAATGAATTCGAAGTAAATTTTTTAAGACAAAAAGTATTAAAAACAGGTTGTATTTACTGATACTATTGACATGAATGACGCGAATATCAATGATATTGTGATGAAGTTACCTAAATCCGTAACTGGTGGTGAGATAGGTAGAGCTAAACCTTTCTTAAAATTTTTGATTTAAAGATGTTTTTTGTCAAGTAGACCTAAACAAGATATTTTTCTTGTTTTTGTTTTATCATGTGTCGCAATATATTTTATTTTTATTTGTGTATTATTAACTTTTATTTTTGAATAATTTAATCGCAAATAAAAAGAAAAAAAATGTTCATAAAATTGTTTTATTTATGTGTGTCCCTTTCAACACCGTACAGTGTCCCTTTCATCCCCCACAATGGGGTTAAAAGGGACATTTCTCCCAATTTGTAAAACTGCGTACAAATTTTAAATTACTGTATTTGGGGATAAGAGATTTTACTAGTATTAAAGCAAAGGTTTTAGACGAGAATTAGGCGCAATTATGATAATGATATCTTTTAATGTCATTATTTTATTTTATAAGCTTATAAAGACAAAATGTCCTTTTTCATCCTCACTCTCCCCTAACAATAAAGATAGGTGTGTGTGTGTGTGCGCGCGCGCGCTGTACTATGAAAAAACAATGCAGTCCTCACAGCCGCAAGATTTGACAGGAAAGTACGTGTTTGCCAAAAGTCATGCATATCGAAGATAATTTCTGGAATTTTTCTATTAATTTTTTATGCGAATTTTTTCAAATTAGTAAAAAAGAATCGGATTTATATATTTTATCTAGTAAAATTTCTCTTCTTTTCAATAAAGTTTTTTCGAGATTCTTACAGCACTTTTTCAATTTGTAAAAATTTTTAATGTTTTTTAGAGGATTTTTTTTCGCGTTCCTAAAAGGAATCCGGTTTAAATATTTTACCCAATTAGTTAATTTCGTTCCCTGCTGTTTTTTAATCTTTTCCGAATTTTTAAAGCGATTTTTAGCGGGGTTTTTTGCACTTTGAGGAAATTTTCTGACTTTTTCTGAAACAGAAAAAACTCTTCAGTAATTTTTGCAATTGTCGTGATTAAAATCGAATTGGAAGAGTGTGAAAACAGTTCTTATAAGAAAGCTGAAAATTTAATTTGGCTCAAAAAGAAAATCGCGATAATTCAGGATTCGTTTGTTTCGAGACGGAACTGGTCGGAGCTTGGTCGGGGATAAGTTGCCGAACGCAGTTCCGCCCCCTCCGCCAAAATTCCTTGATTTATTTAATTCTATGTTCGTTTAAAGAAAAGCAACCAGAAAAACTCCACTAGTAAGAAGTTTTCATTGAGGGGCAGGGTTTGAAATAATGTGCGGGATCGTGCGATTTGTGCACTGAAAAGTCTCGCATAATAAAAAATGCTGTGCAGTATTTCCGCCCTCAAAGTTCTTTCACAAATCTATGATTCTTCAGTGAGTACTTAAAATGTTTTTTGAAGTCCGCGATTTATATTTCTTTTTTGGAACTTCTCAAAATCAATTCGTGACACGATCCCAGACAAATTTGAGAATTTCTTCAAACGATCGTGAAAAATGTCGTAAATTTCGATGAGTGCAGAATGAAATCGTGAATTTCATCAAAGATTGCGCAAAAAAATCACGAATTTCGATGATCGACGGGGAAATGTTGCAAATTTCGTCAAAAAGTCGCGGAAAAGAGTAGAGGATTTTGATAATTGGTACAGAAAAGATATCGAGAATTTTCCCGATTGGTCGCGCAAAACTATCGTGAATTTCGACAAATGACACCTGCAAAAGAATCAGTTTTGTCAATAGGTCGGCAAAAAAAATCGTCAAAGGATCCCGGTGTAAACGAGAATTTCGTCAAAGGATCGCAGAATAAAAATGCGAATTTCGTCAAAAGATCGCTGAAAGAAAAATCGAATTTCGTCAAAAGATCGTGTAAAGAAAACACGAATTTCATCGAAGGATCGTGCTAAAGAAATCCCAATTTCGTCAAAATATCACGGTAAAAAATGCGAATATCGTCAAAAGATCGCGGTGAAGAACACGAATTTTGTCAAAGCTTAGTGGTGAAAAGTGCGGATTTCGACAAAAAATCCCATAGAAAGACGTGAATTTCATCAAATGATTTCGGGAAAAAATGAAAATATCATGAATAAAATCGCGAATTTCATAAAACTTAATTGCACTGGGCTAAAAGATTGAAACCGGGTCATTTTCCGAGTTTCAAAAGAACTCCGTGGAACGAGAAGAAACACCAAAAAATCGCATAAAAATTTTCAGATGAAAAAAATTACTATATTGATTTGAAAAACTGAAACTATATTTCTTTTATGAAAGTCAAAATATGGTCGCAAAACACGAATTCAACCAATCAATCAACTCCAGATTAATTTAGATTAACTCCAGATTAACTCCACTTCTATTATTTCTCATTTTCAAAGGAAGCAGGGTCTGTGTACCCTCACCTTTCAAGGCTAATCGCATTTTACAATTACTGTTTCACATCTGCATTCCCTTTCAAAATTTTTTGATTCTTTCTAGACTTCAGGCTGCGAAGTCAAAAGACAAATAATCTCTGTTTCTATCCTCGTCAAGAACATTCGTTAATTTCTCATGAAATTGCAGAAACATGCAATAGAAAGAACGGTGTTAAAAAAAAAAAAAATCTCCCACAAAAAGAAGACGTCAAAGTGGGATTATAAAACCTCCTTTTTGACTTACTATGACTAATACAGATTCTTGTAAATATTCTAGTTTTAAAAAAGATAAAGAACATAATTTAAAAAAAAGAACGAGGATTTTTTTTTTTTTTTAATCACAGTTCAAATCTTAGGCTGTTAGTTTTCTGAACTAAACTAATTTGCTAAACTAATTGAACTCTGCTTTCACATCTTTTTTCTTTTGTAAATTTCGATTTTTTTAAATAATTGTGCTTGAGTCTGCGAAAGCGGGGGGGGGTACCCGGGCACCCAGTTTATCCTCCGTGGTTACGCCTATGTCATATTGTGAGATTGCCCATATATATATATCTATCTATATAATATGTATATAAATTTGTAGAAGTTATTGTTTGTAAAATGTTAATATATAGATGATTTGAATAAGTAGACGTTTGAATCACAACACTTACACTTTAATACAATTCTAGAAGGGTAACTTTACATCACTTCTTTGATACTTTTCTAAATACAGCACCTTTCTTACTTAAAACTTACAACATATTTCTTACGAATAATTTGATTAGGCTTAACAATACCTTCCTTGGCATACCATAAGCCGCTGCTTCATGCACAACAATATTTTTTAGACTGACTCTTTTCTAATTTTTGAATTTGTCCAAACCTTGATCTCGTGATCGTGAATTTTTATAACTCGTGCTTTCAAATCATGGATAATAAAAATATCAAAGCGTCAGTTAATTTACTGATAATACAGGTTATAAAGAAAATAAAGTATGTTTAAATACAAATCGGTCATCCTGACATGATGGCGTCCCGACATCATCATCTTGGCTTATTATTTTTTTATGTTTAAACAGCTAAACTCTTGAGACTTTTATACATTTTTCTTTCACATAAAATTTTGATTATAGGTTCAATACACATACACGTATATTTAATCTATCCGACTCGTCCAGGAGTTTAACCCATAGACCAAGGCTTCATGTATTCGGCCCCGGTTGACGTCTTCCCTGGACCTTCATGATCTCCTACTTTCTTTACTTCATACCGATCATGATTCTTGGCTGCAGTTATCTCATATGGCCCCAAATATTTTTCTTTAAGTTTGATAGTATTGCCAAATTGCGTCCTCTTTAAGGCGACGATATCTCCTATTTTGTATTTTCGTGGCTGTTTTCTTTTCTTATCAAACTGCACCTTGTTTTCTTCTTGTATTTTGAGTATATTTTTCTTTGCTTCTTCTCTCATGTCTTCGCGTTCTTCCATCATACATTCGGTAAATTCTTCTTCCAAAATTTTCTTGATGTTCTGCATGTCACTGTCCTTCATTTTAACTCCTGTCATTAATTCAAAAGGACTATACTTGGTGCTTCGTGTTACTGTGCTATTGATAATTCTTTGTAATTTTGGTACATATTTATACCACTTGGATTCATCATTATATGCTTCAGGTTGAACTAAAGCTCTTTTGGCGTTATTATTTTCCTTTTCTTTAACATTTTTTGTATTATTTCCAATAGGATTTTCTTTTATTTTTTGATCAGAATTGTTTTTGGACTTTTCCTTTCTAACCGTTTTTCTTTTAGGTCTTTTTCTACTCTTTTTGTGTTTATTTTCTGTTTCCTTCTCAGTGTCTTTACTTTCGGATCTCTCCTGTCTAGTGATGATGAATTTCTTATCGGTTTCTTTTTCCTTACTCGGGATCATAGGAGCCGTAAAATAAGAGGTTCTCCATTTGATAATGTCATTATCCAAATACTGTCGTACTTGTTTATTGATGATTTCCCGCTTAACTAAAGAGAATCTTTTTGGACGTTCGCAGATAGGTTTTTTATCTTCCGTTAGTATTTTCATGTTTAATCCATTATCTTTCGTTTTGCTCGTTTTGCAGGATTTTATTAATACTCGTACTTCTTTTCTGTTAGCTGAATTTGTAATACGAGTTAAATCCATTCCGCCATTTTCGCAGTCGATATTAACCGTATCTTCGTAACCTCGATGATTATCGTTGCTTATATTTGATTTGGCTACTTCATCTGTTTTGAAAGGAGCTTTATTAATTTTAATGTAACCTACTCGTACTGTATTGTCGTTTATTAATCTAACAACATCTTTTTCTACTTTTAACGTCAGGCCTTCGATTGCTTTTCTATCTATTATTAAATCAAAGTTAGTTTCTTGTTCTAGTAAAATTTATCTTGTATTTCTATACCATCTACATAAACTTTATGCAAGAAATAACCCGTTGGTTTAATCTCTTCTCCACCTAAGCCCGATATAGATATATTATCGCTGGTTAACTTTGGCGCGTTTATTGCCGTATGATATCTTGAATTGGCGATTGAAATATCACTCCCTGTATCGATTATTATGTTTGTTTTTATTCCTTGAATATTCAGGATTCTTCCTTTCTTTCCATTTAACGTGCCCGTATTAACTACTTTTCTTTGCGTGTTTTGGCTCCAATCTTGGTATTTTGTTTCTCGCCAATTTTGATTACGTTGCGGGTTATAATTTGAATAATTTTGTTGTGTTTTACTTCCCATGGTACAATTCTTACTCACATGATCAGGTCTGCCACAATTATAACATATTATACGTGCCTCGTTTCTTCCATGTTTCACATTGTGCCTATTGTGAACTTGGCGCCTTTTCGAATTGGCGTAGTCAGCCACTCTCGATCGTTTATCCTCAAAACTCCCACTCGTATTCCTTATAGCTTGTTTATAGCAAACCCTTCGTGCCGTTTCGTAAATATCTAATTTGTTTACTAATTCGTCTATCTTTTTTATTATTAACAATTCCTCTGCAAAATGTGTCTTTGTTTCCGCAGGTAAATTATGCCTAATTTGATTAACTACAATTAATTCCGATAATTCCTCAAAGCTATCTATTTCAAGGCCGTCGATCCATTGTTTAAAATATACCTTGATCTCATAAGCGAAATCGCGCCAATTAGCCGATGGCTCTTTTTTGAGTGAGAAAAATTTCAGCCTAAACTCTTCTGGCGATAGTTTGTACATTTTAAAAGAATACTTTATATATAGTCATAATCTTGCATTTCGGGTTCACTCTCCCTGGTTATTATATTAATCACATCTAATGGCATTAGGTTAATTAAATAGTTGACCCATTTTTTTTTATCAATGCCCGTTTGCGCCATTTGTCTTTCATTAATAGCCAAGTATAAACTAATATCATTAGTACTATCGTATTTTGTTAATAATCTAAGCAGTTCATATTGCTTACCTGGATTTGTCCTTGTGTCCACATCGATGTGCTGTCTTGAATTTTCTTGTAGTTGTATTTTCTTAATCTCAAATTCTCTTTCGCGATCTTTTTCTTCCAATTCTATTCTCCATTTTCTCTCTTCCATTTCCATTTTCAGTTTCTTTTCTTCAAGTTCCGATTGCGCTTTTAGTTTCTTTTCTTCAGTCTCTGGTCTTAATTTCTTTTCTTAAAGTTCCGATTGCGCTTTTAGTTTCTTTTCTTCAGTCTCTGCTCTTAATCTCTTTTCTTCAAGTTCCGATTGCGCTTTTAGTTTCTTTTCTTCAGTCTCTGCTCTTAATTTCTTTTCTTCAAGTTCCGATTCTGCTTGCGCTTTTCTAGCTGCCACAATTACTTCTAGGCGGTCCTTTATAAAATCTTCATCGTAATGTTCCCACTTTTTAATTAGCTTTATTAGGACATGGATTGTCGGTTTTTCTGGTGGTTGAATTCCGCATTCCTCACAGATATCTATTAGATCAGTTCTTTTAGCTTTATTTAAGGATTCCATGTTTTCGATTAATATTTGACTAACTATTCCACTACTAGTTGCTTAATATCCCGGCATCGAGCCTCCAAATTTGTAGAAGTTATTGTTTGTAAAATGTTAATATATAGATGATTTGAATAAGTAGACGTTTGAATCACAACACTTACACTTTAATACAATTCTATAAGGGTAACTTTACATCACTTCGTTGATACTTTTCTAAATACAGCACCTTTCTTACTTAAAACTTACAACATATTTCTTACGAATAATTTGATTAGGCTTAACAATACCTTCATTGGCATCTCATAAGCCGCTGCTTCATGCACAACATTATTTTTTAGACTGACTCTTTTCTAATTTTTGAATATGTCCAAACCTTGATCTCGTGCTCGTGAATTTTTATAACTCGTGCTTTCAAATCATGGATAATAAAAATATCAAAGCGTCAGTTAATTTGCTGATCATACAGGTCATAAAGAAAATAAAGTATCATTAAATTCAAATCCTACATATATGCAATCTCACAATCTTTTCACTTTTAAGTCTGTAGATAATAATTTTTATTTTAGTACATATTCTTGTGGGGTTTTTTTTAATTTCATATACTGGAGAACATCGAAGGATATGATTTGCGCTTTTAAACACACCAGTATTTTATTAGAGGAAATGTTGTTCCATTAAAACGCTTTAGGTTCCTTACCATCTCTATTGCTAAACTTATACAGAAAATCACTTCAGATGCAGCCACAGAAGTTTTTTTCTTATACAGAAGTATGCTAGAGAATGAATCTCTAAAATTCTTTGACAGGACATTTACTGCAGAATTTAAATCAGCACTTAACACGTTAAGCACATCGTCGGTCACCGGTGACTGACAGTGAACTTTCCATTTAAAACCCGCCATTCATCGATGACTGACGTCTAAAATATGATATAAAACTAAAAATATAGATATTGTTTTAAATAATTACTGAAAATTTATTTAAAATTTGCTTACCTTTTATTTATTACAGAATTATACTTTCTTAAAAATTACTTAAAACATTGTAAATTTTTCAGCGCTTCAGTGTCAGTCAGCGTGACACTCAACGTGTTAAAGCGTTGAGTGGCGGTGGGATAAAATATATCCCACCTAATTTAAACGAGATTCTCACCAGAAAATTTTTACTAAATTTTATATTTTTAACTTTGAAGGAAAATGGTTGAAAAATTGCTTTTCCTTATTTAAAAATAAAATTTTTCGATTATTCTGGTGAGAATTCAATATTTAGAGTCATTTTTCTTGCCCCTCAATGGGTTAAATATCAATTTCAAGCGTTGTGGCTTTATTGGTAGTCTTACCGTCCCCAAAGTTTATTCCTGCACTTTTCGAGAAAAAATTATTCTTATTTATTTAATTTAATCCAATGAAAATAACTGTTTCTAAAAATCAATGAACATTGTGGCTATAACTTAGTCTTAACATGATTTGCCTAAAAATAGTGGTGATTTTCCTTACCGTCCTTTTTCTTCCATTACCGTCCCTTTTTCCTTTTTTCCTTGCCGTCCTTTATTTTCCATTACCGTCCTTTATTTCCTATACCGTTCCCCCCCCCCTTTTTTTTTACTTTCGTCCCTTTTTTAACACTTCTTTAACCTTCCGTCTACCAGACGGGTCCATTGGACCCGACATGTACATTCAAAATATTTATTCAAACCAGAAATTTCTTCAAAACAAACTAAATGTATAAATCAGACAATAATAAGTTAAATAAACAAATTAAATAGTTTTAAGTAAAACTTCTGGTGTAGAATGTTTTTATAAAACTTGAGTAAAATTTCCGGTAGTTCTAGGGTTAACCCTTACCGGCGCGGTGTCCTTACAAAAAGACACCTAATTTAAATTCCAAAACCGACAAACGGCACCAAGAATATTTAACAAAAAATTTCCTATTGTAATGTACATGAAAATAAGCAAGTTCGTATTTTCTAATAAATTCGTTTAAAAATTGCAGTGTCAGTCCATTATTTCACCAGTTTATAAACAGAATTACTCCGCGCCGGTAAGGGTTAAAACAATGTTATACCAAAATTTTGTACTTAAAATACTACATTGTTGTTATTGTCCTGTGGGTACTATGTCATTAAATTAATTTTAAGTAAAAATTTAGAAGAAAATAGAAAGTTATAGTGCTAAAATGTTAAGAAAATTTTAACTCAAGAGTTTAAATAAAACCTCAGTTAACCCGGGAATGCTCGCGCATATCCAGGATATGAACGATTAACACTTTGCCACCAATAAATTCAAATACAAATCGTCATTTTATTTAATCGTTGACATTGCTCACAAAAATAATTTGACGATTACTTTTCGAAAATTAGTGATGAGAAATGTAATAACCGTGTCCATCCAGGGTATGACATACCCTGCGCGAGTAATCTCGGGTTAACACGTTGACTGCCATGCTACGAGTATACTCGTAACTTTAATATTCGTGGCTTTAATTTATTGCTTTCGCCCCATTCTTAAAAAAAAAAAAAAAAAAAAGTCTTATTTTTTGGCAGAAATTTCGCTGTATTAGTAAAGCGAAATTTACCTTTCAGAATTTGTGGTGGTAAACGACTTTCAAGAAGAAATTTGAAAATACTTAATTTTTTGCGGCAGTGAACGTAATGTCCCATATATATATATATATATATATATATATATATATATATGGGGCATTACGTTCACTAACGTAATGCCTTAACCCTAGAACTACCGAAAATTTTATTCAAGTTTTATAAAAATATTACACATCAGAATTCTTATTTAAAACTATTGAACTTAATTACTTAACTCATTATTGTCTGGTTTACATATTTAGTTTATTTTAAAGAAATTTCTGGTTAGAATAAATATTTCGAATGTACCCATCGGGTCCCTTGGACCCGTCTGGTAGACGGAGGGTTAATAACGTAATACGTAATTTCACTAACGTATACGTTCATAATATATATATATATATATATATTGAACATTTCCCTAAAATTCACTAAAATTCAGGAAAAAATTTAAATTTAGCTAAAAAAAAAAGTTTTATATGAACACCAACTACCGAATTTATATATTTTAAGATTTTGTAAACTATCATTTGCTTAAATATTCATGATCTCATAGTAACGTTGAAATAACTTTTCCCAGATCATAACTTCAAAACGTTATTGACTTTTCATCTTAATTAGTGAACTCAGCGCATATAAGCATTTCCGAAATGTCATTATAATCATTGAATTTCTCCTAAGTTATCTAGATGAATAAATATTCTTAGTATAATTACATAAGAGTTTGAATGAAAGTTTCCACGGAATAGAAATGTCAAAATTTGTTAGATACTTTCATCTAATAAAATATTTCTCTCGGACTGAGGGAATGACATTTATGGAAGTATATTTTCCTAAGTAATCGAAAATTTTTAATTTTTTCGAACAGATACATTTTTTAATGACATGTTCATTCTTTAGTTTCCATATCAATGGTCATATTTTTGAATAAGTATAAAGTATTAATCATACTGAGAGATATATAATGTCTATAATGCTGAAAAATATGATGAAACTTATAACACGTATCGGACACTAGCTCTTAATGCATGACTCTATTTTTATATTCTATTTGCACCACTATGTTCAATTTTGTAATGCATTCCACTTGCACAAGTTGTCAGAAAAAAAAAAAAAAAAATGTGTTGCTTGACACTTTAAGCGCTGTTAAGGGTCATTTAACCCCTGCCAAATTGATAATAATCTATCCGAGCCAGAAATTTCTTCATAAGATATAAGACATGTATGCAGCACAGCAACAGGCTAATTAAATAAGTTAAATAGCTTTAAAGAAAAATTCTGGTGTGAAACAACTTTTACAAAACCTGAGTAAAAAAGCCGTGAGACATGAAAACTTAAATACATCAGATAATTTTATAAAGTATACATTTTTCTTACCTATTATAACTTGACCTGTATGCAAGAAATTACATAGAACAATACTAGAATGCCCTCAGATACAACCAATAGTTGTATTTCATTAATTTGCAATGGTAAATAACTAATACATTAGTATATTTTGATTTTTTAACAGAAAATGAACTACTTATTTAATAATCACGCATTTGCTAAATTAAAAAAAAAAAAAAAAAAAAAATTCTTACGTTACAGTTTAAATCATGCAGCGGTGTTTCATTATTATTGAATAAAAACCAGCCAGCATTTATTGCAACAAAATTACACGTAAGAAAAAAAATCTCTTTATGTTAAGTTAGTACTAAAAATGTACTCAATTTTTATAAAAATATTTTACACTAGAATTTTTATTAAAAATAGTTACTTATTTAAACAAAAACTTACTTATTTCACTTTTTTTAATTCTTTGTTTATTTTAAACTTATTTTATAAAGAAATTTCTGGTTCAAACAAAATATATTCATTTGGCATGGGTCAAAATTACCCCTCATGGCCCTTCTAGTATTAAAAGCGCTAATAAAAATTGCCATTCATTCAAAAATAACAGTCCCTAATCATATATATTAAGTTTTTCGTAAATACAGTTATTTTTTACAAACAAGATAAATCACTATTTTTTAATTAGATTCTTCTTTCCATTTAATGACAGAATTTTTTAGGGTTAATAAGGCAAATATTTTAGTTTAAAAAATGTGGTATTTGGCCGATATTTTATTTTTATTGTGACAAGAAAAAAGAAGCTGTTAAGGGATTAATTAAGGAAAATTTCTAAAAACTTTCTCCGCAGTTTCATTAAAACTTTTTACCTTCTGTTTGAAGATTATCCGCTTAGTCGAATTTTCTGTTTTGGCTGTTACAAACTTAACTAACCATGATTTTCTTTTCGTTTGAAGTAAAAACAGAACGTGTTAAAAACTAATTTCTATACGGAAAGTTAAACAATATTTATTTAGTCTGATTAGGGTTCTTTAAGCAAGGTTAACCATGCTGTGTGTAAGTGAAAAACATGGTTAGTTATTAACTTAGGAATTGTACAGAAGTACTTTGTTTTCTTAACTTTATTCATAAAACATTAAATGTTCTTTTTATAATTAACAAAAGTATAATCTAGAATAAGACCTGACAGATAAGAAAACGAAATTAAATAAAATAGAGAAAGTTCTTTTAGTTTGAGATTTCTCTACATAGCAGCTTTTTTTGTAGCTGAAGATGCTGGAATCTACATTTTTTATTCAAAAGATACAGGTAAATAGGAAATGTATTTGAACGTTTTGAAATTAATTTCTCAAAGTATAATAATAATTTTAATATATATATACATAGATAGGACGCTAAAAGAAAATTCTTTATATAAAATGTTTCTATGAAAAATTTCATGACTACTCTTTTTGACTTGCAACGACATTGCTCTATGAATATCTGTCCTTCGCGCTGACAAATAATGGCTTCTGACGCCGGCGGATTTCTTTTCGTCGTTTGTACGGTCCCTTGAATTTTAATGTAAATGATTTCAAAAAGTTTTATCTACCTGATTTTTCTGATATTGTTTAAGTCAAAGAAATCTGAAAAAATACTGGTTCCTAAATGCAGGGCGCAGTATATACTCTTAAAAAAAAAAGCTGCCTACGAATGCCGCCATTTTTGTGTAAGCGAGTAGGCCTAGTATTTAGTGAGCAGTAACTAGGCAATCAGTAATTTTTTGCGCCTGGTTTTCGATCTCTACAACAGCGCACAAAAGGAAATATGGGTTCTAGAATTTAAAGATATTCATATTCTAAAAATATATAAATTATTTTATATATGTGTTACTAAATGCCGTTACCTTTCCATTTAATTGAACTGTGCATGTCTTGGTGTTTCTTAATGTAATAAACTCGACTCTATTTCTCGTAGAATAAATTTTGAACGATAGACTATTTTGACTTTTTATTTGTAGTATCGGATTTTCGTACATAATTAATAACTTCCAAACACTGAAATAAAGTAAAAAAAAACAAAAAAAAAATCATTTAAGTGATACGTTGAAAGAGTCAAATGACGCAGCAAAGCAATACAGCGCCCGTTACCCATTGAATTAATTTATTTTCCTCACCTTCAATCAGACCAAATCTATACAGAAAAAAAATTGCTCAGACTTGCTTTTTCTAGCACGCTGTTCCTTTTTCCCGTGAAGAAGAATCTCGCAAGTAGATTCGAAACAGCTGTTTGCTGCTTTTCATGTATTATTTGTGCATTTTTAAACGCTCGTTTTTTTTTGCTATTAGCAAATCTAGACAGCCCGAAATTCCGGCTAACCGGTATTTAGATCACTCGAGGTAGCCGGTATTCGTATGACTGCTATGATTAACATGGTTCGTACGGATACCGTTATTTCTCCAGAAGGACTACCAGTATCTTTTTATGGTCACAGAAATCTATTTCGCCTTATTTAAGCAAGAGATTTTCTGTAAGATAATAAGGCGTACGAACCAAATTTAATTTAAAAACGGTATTACTCATTCGTATAGTAAAATACCATTAATGTGTGTGCTACATCTGAGAGCTAAATATGTCTAGAAAATAATTTAATCATCTATTCAAACCAATATACGATTAGTATTATAAAAACAAATGGAGAAACACATACTTGAAAAACTTTTCGTCATTATATTTCGTCGTTTCGACATTTTTGCTCTTGCTGTTTTTAAAAGATCGAGAATTCAGCGAGGTACTTCTCGTAACTTTCTTCTCTCAATTAAATGTACAAACTCTGCCTATCGCCGCCAGGCTGAGCTGCATTGAGCTCTCAGAGCAACTATTAGCCGGTATTTCGACCTTCTCCTATACTACATAGTATTCTAAAAGTTAGTTCAGTTAAACGTATAGCACAGTTGAAAATTTCCATTCAGCAATTTCCGCCAATAAACGGATGTCTTTGGAATCTTTTGTGCAGTCCTGTATATGATCTATAGAAATTATATATAACAAGTAATATTTAGAAAATAATTACATTTAAAAACGCATACCACAACTGAAAACTCACTTACAGCAATTATTGTTGATAGGTTTCAGTAGTTCAATTATTGTTGATATTTTTCTGTAGCCAAAATCTTTTGTTTGTCTCTATAAATCGGCGATAAATTACACGTTCCCCACGTTCTATAGTAAGAACCTTGTAGTACACTTCAGTGATATAAACCAATTTCAATATGTTTAAAATTGTGTAATATCATTAAAATACACCACAAAACTTTTTCTTCATAGACCGTAAGGTAACAGATTTATGAGTGTCCCTGTAAATGAAACGTAAATGCTGTATACTTAATTTTTATACCGAACAAACAATAGCAAAATCGAATAACAATTGTCAATTTCATGCAATCAGATTATATATAGGCGAGATAGAGCACGGGCGCACAGGCGGACAGGCAAACCGAATTCATAAACACATTTCAACTATGTTCGAAAGTGTTAATAAAATTTTAATATTAGTCGAAACATTGTATAATGCTTTACGAAAAACAGTCTTTAGAATTGTAAGATTAGTAGCTTTAACCTCATCACCGTACCTAGCACCTGATTACTAACGTGGCACATTCCCACCAGTAAAAAGAAACAGAAAATTTTGCCTCATTCATGGCAGAAATTTTACATAAACAGGGCGTTTAAATGAGGCGACTGTTTCCATTAAAATTTATTTGTGTAAATGTGTCCCGTTGGTAATCGGGTCCTGGCCGTACCATCATTGCGTTCTAGTGTTAGTAGCTTTAATGTCATCACCGTACCATGACTGCGTAATTGGAATTATAATAAACATTTTATATTGGGTAAATAGTCCAGTCAAATTGTCAAAAATAGATGCAAAAATTCTGCTAGAAGATTTTATGTTTTTAAACTGTTTATGGGGATGCTAATAACAGGAATTAATTGTTTCCCAACAAAATATCTCGAGGCTAAACTTTGTGAAGCCAAAAAAACACGAAATTTTCGGACTTTTTTCAGTTTTTTGCCTATAACTCGAAAATTATAAAATGTTTGTGTACCATACTCAATCACAAAAAGAAAGAGCATTAAATTCTCTACAAATTTCATTCTAAAAGTCTTTTTCTAAATCCATTATTAAGCGCGCTACAGCTTCCTGAAAATGATACTTTTTTTTCTAACTTTGTGAAAAAATCGCAAATACCAACATTTGACACCATTTTTATTTCTTTTATCCTCTTTAATGTAACTTTTTATATTACAGGTATTTGCATGATAATAATAATGATTAATTACAATGGTAAAACCGTAAAAAATTGACAACATTGTAATTTTTTTTTGTATTTACAACTTAAGGTGAGAACAATAATAATGGGGACGATTTCATTATTAATGGGAGAAAGTTCTTCCAAATCTTCAATTTTTATATTCTGTAAGCCCCTCATATCTGTTCTGTGAAATTTCTGTAGATCAATTTTTTCAGCTTGACTGACTATTTCAGCTGTAGGGTGATGTTTCACTTTTTGAATTCTTTTCTCGGGATGCAAGGCGTCGTGAGGAGTAACACACATTATACCTTCCATTGCATGGAATGTACCAGTCCCATCCAGAGTGTTGACATTAAAGTCCGCATTGTCAAAAATAAATTGGCAGAATGCATCATCTCGTTCTTTTGTTTTCTGAGGCTTCAGAATGGTAGACAATTCAAGAAGGGAAGCATCTTCATAGGACCCTGCAAAGCCAAAAGCGGACATAACTTGGAGCAAATGCCTTGAACCAAACTTTCTGTACAAATATGCGCTGATCCCTGTCATGATTGAAGAAAAGAATGACCTTGGTCGAACTGCACTTATTAGGGCATGTGAAAGAGCAACGCACTTTTTCTTCCATTTCTCAATTGAATTCCGTTTGTGTTTCAAAATTATGGATTCAAAAAGCAATTTTACTGATTCATGAATAACGGTCTCAGCGTCAGACAGAAAGTTATCAGATGGGGGGGTATTGCGTAACATCATACATTTGTGACCTTATATCTTTCACAATTATGTCACAAGCTGTTTTCACAATACGGAGTCGTTCCTGCTGAGGATCTAAATTCCTGTTCGAATACCAGTGATCAGTGAGTATTTTGTGTCCAACATTTTTGAAACAGAGTACTGTTTTCTTTTTTTTGTTTTCAGAAATTAGCACAGCATCCCCATATTTATGAATTATACGGGCCTTGACAGTCCGAGAATCAGGAAGTTTCAATGACTGTGGTATTTGATTCATCAACTCATCTAAAGAGAACTGGCATTCCTCAAATTTTGCTTCAATATAAGTAAATATAGCTTCCATAGCTTCGTCAACTGATGTTGCAGGTCTACGCCCTCTTTTCTCTCCACCTGTTACAGATTGATATAGTTTTATGCGACAAAAACTATGATACCATGCATCTGCAGCTACCAAGTCAGGTTCGTGTTGAATACATTCAATTACTTTCTGGGACCATTCATCCCCACGTTTTTCTGTAGCTTTCAGAAATGTAATTTTCGCTTCTAACTTCATTACTTTATGAATCAAATTTCTTTTTGCGTAGGGCTTTTTTGATTGTTTTTCGTTGAAGTCATTGGGATTACCTTATCCACATAAGAAGCAATTATCTCGAAACTTGAAAGAAGTGCTCGATCGGAGGTACAAATTAGTCTGTGTAGAATCTTCTTCACCCCGACGAACATATGCTGCTATCATTCTCTCATTCACATATTTTTTTCGGCAATCCTCATGTACTCTAACTTCCTTGCCACTTTTCAGAAAACATTGATGAGTATTATTCTGACGTTGAACGCTACATTCAAAGAGCTTGGCAAGTCCTTTCTGGGTCACAATGCGTGTATCACGATTTGAAGCCGTTTGGCAAACGAAACACAATTTTGGATCGGGCTCGCTCATTTTTCACTACTGCACGAGAAGCAGACGCGCAATAAACTGAATAGTAAGATACTAGACCACTGTAGAGAGGGAAGGGTGAGTCTTTAAGAAAGAACACCTCCGCCGGAAAGTCACGTGACCGCTATCTTCCAACTGCATTCCCTATTATTATCCCCTGCCACCCCCCCCTCCCTTCGTAACTGTCTTTCTGCTAGGGTTGCCGGATATCGTCCTTCTGCTAAGGTTGCCAGATTTATCTCAGAAAAAACGAAGATTTTGATTGACACTAGTTTGTTTTTATTTTATCGCACTATCGTTCTTTTTCGTACCATGCTAAACTATATTGAATGCGCCAGTAATGTTTTCGTTAACGAATTTCTTTAAAAAGTGGTTATTATTAATTAATCGATCTAATCATTATTCTCTAACTGCATTTGTATTGCATTATTCTGTTAACATTTTAAAACTAATTTTGCAGTCTTATCCAATTATGAATGAAAAAGTAATTGAATTTTAAGAATAAAGATAAATCAGACCATCCTGCAATTTAATAATTAGGAAAATTATAGCAATGGACACCCTACAAAAATAAATATTTGTATTTAACCTTGTAATCATCGCGCCCGATACAATCACGGACAAATTGCCCTTGAATGTATCAGGCTCAACGTTTAATGGTTAAGCATAAAAGGTGATAATAAATCAAACAAAATATCTAAACTTATGATACAGTTAGACTAAATAAAAAATTGTATAATGTAGATATTTATCTATAATAAGGTAGAGTTCACTTGATCTATTTCAACAGCAAATGCGCACTTAATATTACACAACTCACCCAAGATTTTTGTATTACTGATCTAAAACAAGCCGTTTTTACATTTCATGCGCATATCCATAACTTATTTTTGGCAAAAGGTGAAATTTTAAAGTAAACTGAAAAAGAATATTTTTTAAACTATCAAAAGTGGGATGGGGTAGAAAAATGGAAGAAAACGTTGTGCGGACACATTTAAACGTACACCTAATACGTAAAAAGCGCTATAGACCTAAAAAATACTAAAAACGTATAACGTACGAGAAAAACGTACTATCTGGCAACCCTACCTTCTGCCTAACCTTCTTGAAAATTTGCCTTCTTACTTATTCATCAATAGGTGCATTTCATTTCCACAGTTAGTGATGAAAAAAAATTTTTTTTAGGGATGGGAGGCGAAAAATAGGTCACTTTCTATGAAGTTGAAAAAAAATGTGCTATTTTCAAAAAGTTGTAGCGCGCTTAATAATGGGTTTAGGAAAATGTTTTTAATATGAAATTTGTAGAGAATTTAATTTTCTGTCTTTTTGTAATTAAGTATGGTGCACAAAAATTTTATAATTTTCGAGTTATAGGCAAAAAACTGAAAAAAGTCCGAAAATTTCGTGGTTTTTTGGCTCCACAAAGTTTAGCCTCGAGATATTTTGTTGGGAAACAATTAATTCCTGTTATTAGCATCCCCATAAACACTTTAAAAACATAAAATCTTCTAGCAGAATTTTTGCATCTATCGGCCCGATTTTCTGACAATTTGACTGGACTAAAAGGCTGGCTTTGTGATCGGCAAAGAAAGAAAAGCAAGATCTATTTCAGTACATTTATTATTTAACAGTGGCTAAAATCATTCTTTTTCTACTGTTTTTGAAGCTATCACGAAACTAAAGCCAAATTAAAAAAGTCATTTGCATAAATTTTAAACCAAAAATACTCAATGACACGAATTATTTTATTAAATGATATTTTTTCTATTTGATTAATTTGTCAGTTATATAGATAGTTAAATCTAAATTTTTCCAAAATAATAACATATCAAAAAGAACTCATCTTTGCTCATGGGATGGTTTTAAGAAAAATAATTTCTTTGTTACAAAGACTAATTTTCAAGCATAATGGAAAGATAGTTATTGATGTAAAAATGTTGTTTTAAAAATTTAATTATCTATTACAATAATTGTAACTGGGATCTTTTCTTTATTTCTTATAAAATTCTTTAAAAAAATAAACCACCAAGAATGAAACATACTAAATACAGTCGAACCTCTATTTAACGAAGTCGCTAAATCCCGGAAAAAGTTCGTTATATGGAAAATTCGTTAAATAGAGACTCACCTTTTAAAATTCTTTAAACTACATAAAACAGATTTTAAATTCATAAACACTAAATATTTTTACTAAAAGTAATTAATCACATTTTTTTTAATAAATTATATCGATTTGTTTTTATTTATTTTGCCCACCAATATCCATCATCAATTCATTTTTTCTATGTGTTTAAATCTTTGAAATCTGCAAGGAAAACAAAACATTGTCCGGGAATACACTGTACTTTCTGTATAAAGTAAATAGTTTTACATTAAAATTAACGTATTTTAATGACATTATCGTATTTATAATTATTATAACATATAATTTTAACCATACATTAACATATGCGTTCTTAAATTTAATTTCTGAAAAACTTCTGAAAAACTTTTGCCTGAGTTTTTTCTTTTAAAAAGTGCTTTCTCTCATAATACGTCTCGCATCTTTGCAATGCACCAAAAATCCTTCATGCGTATTTTCTTCTAACTATAAAGCGCGTCGGATTCTTTCAAATGATTTTAGCATTTCATCATATGAAGTTTTGTTAATTCCTGCATCATGTTCATTTCCAACATCATCATATTCGTCTTCATCATAATTCATTGCTGTATTGTTTTTATTTTTAACACTGCCGAAAATACCTAATTCGGATAGTGTTTCCGAGGTCTCAATTTCAGAATTAAGTGAAATACAGTCATCAACCAGCACACCATGATTAATTTCTTCTTTTTTTCTCTCTGTATCCATTTTTTTTTTTTTTTTAAGTTACTCAAAGGGATTATCGTCTTTGTCTTCCGTATTTACCGAATTCTCACTGCTGAAAAAGAAGGCGCCTGGTAAAACCAGTTCAAGGCCATTGAACATCATAAAATGTGTTTAAACAAAGAATAACTTTGAAATGTCCAGAAATATTTTGAGAAATGGGGAGAAAAATATTAGATCACAAGAAAAAGTTCGTTAAATAGAGAATGCACTTCGCTATTTGGAGGTTATTTTACGAAGAAATTCGCAAAATGTTCTTGGTTCCAAGGAAAACTTCGCAAAATAGAGAAATTCGCAAAATAGAGGTTCGTTAAATAGAGGTCCGACTGTATATGTATTTAAAATTTCCTAATAAACTAATTTGACTACAAGAGTTCTTTCTACAATAATTTTCTGTTGTTAGCGTATGTGCTTATAAAACTAAAAAAGTTTCATATTTTTTTACTTCAATACGATTTAACAATTACCATAAATAAATGTTAGTTAACATATTTTACATAATTTTCGGTTTCAAAATTGATTTTACATGCTTATTTTAACTAAATAGAAAATATCTACTTAAGAAAAATTATTTAACGAAACCGTAAATTGAGCGGATATCCACACATTTTGGTTAAACAGATAAATTATGTAAAGTTTTAGAATTATAAAGATAGATATTTTAAAATGGCTGTTATTGAAAAAGAATTTCATCATTTTCAATTAATTTTGTAGCATTACGATTTTATTCTTATATTTTGATTTTATACCCACACTGTCTACATAAAGAGTCTCATTAAAATTTCATAACCTTATACTAATAACTTCGAGAGCTTTTAAAATAATCTGAAATAGGTCACGTATAACGAATCCAACTTTGCGAAAAAATAATCTCTTTTGCTACGAAAATTGCTACAAATTACCTTTTAAGGGAACTTATTCTTTGATTCAGGAATCCATTTACAGGAATATAATTTAGTTACATTTTGAACGTTGGCAAGAGTAAGTACTTAGCTTTTAAGGAAATGTTAAGCTGAGAGATTTATTATTAGAAGAATTCTGCTGAAAAATGTAAATCTATTTTATTAAGACAGAGAAAGTGGTTTCATGTTTATGAAGAATTTATTATGAGATACAATGTTGCCAGGGGACTACTTTTTTAAAATTCATACTTCTTGTTGGCACCACTTTTTTCAATGGTAAATTTCCCATTGTTTTCTCCTTAATTAATAGGTCATTAAATATGAAGAATTTACATTTTCAAAAAAGTGGTGTTAAGCAAGAAATCTGAATTTTTAAAAAAAACCCGTCTCGCAACACTAATGAAATATAATCAGATCTCCCAATGGCGAATTTTTTGTTATATGAGCAATTCCATCGTAACTGACGTAACATTTTATTATAGAATTTTGTTTTCAAAACTATGTAGAAAATTTAGTAATAGAGCTAGAACAAATTTTTCGAATTTAAAATAATTCTTACTAAGGACTTAATACCCATATACCTGCAGATTATTTCACACTCTCTTTTAGTCCTAAAATTTGCAATTCAAAATTCTGTAACTGACTTAACATAAAATATACAAACATTTTTTTCTGCCATTATCAAAACATAAACATTATCAAAACTATCCCGTTAAAAAAAAGTCATTTAATGTTCTCAACAACACTAAATAATGCCAAATTATAACAGTAACTTGTTTAATTAATTTCTGAATAATAAAAAAGAAAAATTAGTCACTTACACGTGTAACGGATATAAATTATATTGTGTAACTGACGTAACATTATGACATTAAAAAGACAATAATGGTACTTAACTTAGTGTGTGATCAGTAATTTACAATGTCTTTTTATTAGGATTTTATTATAAAATATAAAAATATCATGTTTTCCAATCATACCCTTAAATTAAACACATTATACGTTTTATTCCCCACCCGAAAATATATATATATATATATATATGATTTTCTGTAGAATTGCCCATATTCTATTGGCACCACTATTTTTAAACTATATATTTTACAGTATACGTCTCTTGAACATGTTGTTGCAGTATATTTTAAAGATTTTTATTTTGAGAAAGTGGTCCGAGACATAATTCAAGAATAGTTTATAGTAGCAGCCTGCATAATGCTCATGCATTTCGTGTATCATGTTACAATCATTTCAGTGATTAATAAAAACATATATTTGTAAATATTTCTTATGATTATTTATAAAGATAAAAAACTACTTATAGAAATACTCATGAATTTGTCTAATATAAAATGTATCAAGTTCTATAGGTTGAATGTCATGTGTACCGCCGGCATGTGCACACGTTACTGTTATTAATGTATCGTGTGTACTGCTGGCTCTCACGTTATATATTATTTTAATTATTACATTTTTATACATGGCACTTCGATAAAATTTTTATACAAACCATATATTCCAATGTCACATCCAATCCATCTGTCCGATCCAATGACATCTTTACTAAATAAAGTAAAACACGACTAAACATATTGGTTAACCCTTCAGGGGCGCCGTTTGCACAGCTCAAACATTTTATTTTGATCTCAAACTGGCACACGGCACAGTTTAAAATTTTTAAATATACCTTCTGATTAGATAAAAATTGGTATATTTTTTGTATTTGAATGCTATTTTGCAATGTATTTCAAATGATTTTTTATACTTTTTCAGGCGATTTTTTAGAGATAAATTTCAACCATGTAAATTTGTCGGCCTTAAATATTGAGTGCCTTTTTATATTTCACGAATAACACGTTAAGTTTCACGTGTACCATCGACCGTACACATTTTTCTTTTATTAGAGTACCGTGTACATCGCCGGCTGTGCACACGGTACCCCTGTACACGACACACGCTGTAATTTTATTAGGGTACCGTGTGTTGAAAATTGGCAAGTATGTATTCATGCAGAATTTCAGTCATAATTATGGAAAAAAATGTGTATTCACTTTTACTAGTTACAGCTTACCTCGACGATATTTAGGCCCTGCGTTTCTGCCATATTGTGACAGCCTAAACAACCGTCGGTCAGTGTCAGTGAAAAATATTATTAATTGAGGTCCAATTTCCTCCAGCAAAAAAAATATAATTTTTTTTATTATATTTGCGAGAGAAATTTTGCATAAATAAGGCGCTAAAATAATGCAGAATTTTCTATTCAAATTTACTGGTGGATGTTTGCGCCATCGTCACCACAATTTCTGGCAAATAAGCCATGTCTCCGGTAACTCTGCTTCCTACTAGATTAAAAAAAAAAAAAAAAAAAATGTAGCTTGCTTCTGCTTAGCATTTATTGTCATTAATTTTTCCAATAGAATTTCCGGTTTAAAACAAACTTAAATTAGTTGCGACTTATAAGTCGAAATTACGGTAATGTGAAATTGTTGATCCGATGTAAAAATATAGCCGCCATTTTGTGACTACATCCTGAATGACATCGCTCGCAACTGGTAGACACCCAGCCATACAAAACCTTTCTTTCTCGTGGTCCGCAAACGTACATTTTCGCATTAAGGCGGGCCGGAATACACTCATAAAAAGGGTAAAAGAACGAATAATTAAAATGAACTTTTGTCGCAGAAGATTTGTTGGCAAAAACGTTTACACTACTATTTCCAAACAATAAACTTCACGGTAGGTTTTTTTATTGCAAATGTTGTAGAACTAGGCCGTGGAAATTGTTGATTGAAAATAGAGGGTGTAACGTGTAAAAATCCTCTTATGTGCCAATTTTTTGCATTACAACTGTTCAGCCCAAAAAATCTGTATTAGCCACATAATAGGCATAAAACATAATAATACAGCAACGCAGAATTTCCAAGTTCTAAAGAAAAATAATCGGGAGACTGTCTGTAATAAATGAGTATTTTGTTCAATGCAAAAACTATATTTATTTTTCAATTGTAGAAATGTGTAGCGGAGATTTAATTAATTTGGAATATTGTTTGATTAGTGTACACTTTAGCATAAATAGGACTGTAAGTAAAAGGGACTGTTGAGCAGAATAAAAGCTTTACAGATATTGTAACCTAGCTTTAAAAGTATTTAAAATAACAGTGAATGTCGAAAATAATTTTTATGCACATCTCTATCAATTTTATAAATATGGATTAATGATTATGTGTATCGGGCAGGACATAAAAGGTCACCGGGCCACATGCGGCCCGCGTGCCGCAGGTTGAGTATGGCTGCACTAGACTATATGTCTCCTCCTCTAAAAATATCATATTCATAAGTAAATTATTCAGATGCGCTGGGAAGCTGTATAATTAACATTCATGACCAAAGCGATATAAATAAGCGTCCTATCTTAAATGGGAGAGGTAACGGCAAGATTAAAGGCGGGGTCACATCAATCAAGGTCGCCAGCCACGTAGCGGACGGGGTTAAACTACAAGAAGATTCCTAAATATTTTCTTACTTCATACCACTAAAATTGTAAAGGTTTTTTTTACCTTAATTAATAGCTGAGATGCTTCTGACAAGGCTTCGTGGTGTCAAGTGTATCTAGACGCCCCTCTTGCTACGCCATTATTTTGCAATGAACGTGGTAAACAAAATCCAGTTCCATGAGTGACTACAGATTTGGGTTGGGTTGATTTTTGACGGCCAATTATCTACACGAGGGATATAGGCCCGGGGGGAGTGCCCTCCGTGGGGGTCTTTCTAAGGGAACCTAATCCGTATTAACGCATGGAAGATCCACGGCTCGAAGAAAACCACGAAAACTCCGAACGATTAGGCCGACGGGCGCGATTGGGATCGAACCCAGCACCTCCCGTCTACCAGCTTCGAGAGCAGAACCTCTCGGCCACTGGTGGGGCCGACTACAGATTTGGAAAACGTCACACTAAAAGCCCGCGTAGGTGGATTATCACCCCGTCCATAAGATGGCGCAACTGTGTTAAGGTACGCCCGATTCCAGTATTAAGTTTGTACGCTTACTTATATCGCTTTGTTCATGACAACCACCGACTTAATAAAAATTAAATGAAAATAATCTTCGAACCAGAATTTTTTTATGGAAGGAAGTTAATTAGATTTCAAATTACTTTCTTTTGGTAAGGCACAGTTAAAAAAATTAATTTCCGATGTATAACATAATGCAATTAGTTAGATAGTACCATTACTTCAAGATATGACGGTAAAGAACTAGAACGTTTCACTACAAAAATTCTTGAATTTCTAATTAGTTGTTTTTTAATTAATTATTGAACAGGGTTCGTACGCTTCAAGGACTTTCAAGCACCTTTTACCAGAATTTTTGTAATGTAATATTTGCTTTATTTGATGAAAAAAAAATTCTATCTTCAGATACAGCGACCAGTACTTTACGAACTTACTGGTACTAAATTACC
This sequence comes from Maratus speciosus, assembly GCA_963932465.1. NCBI lineage: Eukaryota > Metazoa > Arthropoda > Arachnida > Araneae > Salticidae > Maratus > Maratus speciosus. Next base: position 236,856,013 of record OZ010794.1, on the reverse strand, counting down.
TAAAATCTCCTGATTCCCTTGATTCGTACGAACTCTGTCGAAATCGTGACAAATTTGTATATTGTATACTATTTCTTTATTATACTGTTCCTACTTCTTTAAGACGATAGATAATGCTGCCATCCAAACCTATTCAATGAAGTCAAAGAATTTTAAGTTTATAATTTTACAACCAACTATTCTTGCTTTTTATCAGAATTTACCTAAAACTATTGGGTAGAGCATTTATTTTCTAATTTTTTTTCGAAAAAATAACAATATTTTTTTTTTTTTTTAACTACACAACCATTAACACTCCCTCGGTCGAATTAGGCACTGATTCTCTTCTCCGCCACGAAAGCGCGCAGGGCTAACTATTTTGAGTGTGATAAACGAGGTTTTTTTCATTCAAATTTTAATTATTCTCTCTTTATACATCGTAATGAAGGTCATTGATCCCTTTAAAAGCGTTAGAATTGTATCAATTAATTTCTAATGACGATTTTGTAAGAGGTGCTTGTCAGGCTCATTGCGCCTTTACTCGAGAGCCCAGAGTTGCGACTGACGGAGGGTTAAAAGCTCCCATGAACTTTACTTTTATCAATTTCATTCTCTAAAAGACTGTTTATGAAACTAGATGCAACTAATGAAGTATAATATATATATATATATATATATATATATATATATATATATATATATATATATATATATATATATACATATATATTACTTCAATTTTATTTTACATTTTTTTATATCAAACAGTGGATATCAGGGTAATTTCTTCTGTATATTTTTCTTTTCTTTATTTCTTTGCGCTTTAATTTTTAATTTTTTATGTAAAAGACAGGCAAATTTTTCTTTCTAACATACATGCATACATATTCTTGATAATGGTCCGAAAAGATAACAAAAATTGTAGATGAGCTCAATTTGTTTAATTGATAATTACATGTAAAATATTTTAAATATAAAATTAATGTTATTATTTTAAATATTATTCAGAGTTAAATTTATTTAATTATAAAACATTCAAATAATACTACTAATAAAATAGAAATTATATAACTTTCCCTCCTAATAAAATGTGTCATTATTGAAATAAATTATCGCCAAAAATATCACAGAAATCCTTTTGCCGGGCGTTGGGTTCGAACATTCGTCCTCTATAAAAATTCAGAGCTTTTAACTGGTACATTAGAGAGCCTCGGCACCAGGAACTTGTTCAAATTTTCTTTAAGTTGAATTGGCCCGAAAAGAGTTTGAAGCATGCGCATATGTACCAAATTGGGCCTACTTAAAGTTTTACACATGCATTTTAATATATATGATTGTGGTACTAAAAACTCATTAAAAAATAAAATTGAATTTTTGAATTTTTATTGATAAGCTTATATACTATATTGCGAAATTGCATATGAAATTTGTCCAAAATCTTTTTATAATACAAAGTTGTATATTTTATAGGCTTCTGATTTCAGTGGCTTTAAGAACGTTAGTATTTTATATTTTTATTCTAGTATTTTATTCTTTCTGTTACCCTAATGGACTATATTCTTAATTAAAATATCATTTGCATGGTGTTTTGCAAATAATACCAAAATTTATATAATTTAGTATTTTGTCTTGAATAATTGGCATTTCGCCAGGCAGAGTATTTATTTTAAAATTTATACTTTATTGGTAAGATATGCCCTCAACAACGAGTGGTTGACATTAAATTTTATACACTAAAGATCTATAATCTGGGAAATTGTTAAGATATCAAGTTAATTAATAATTTCACGTGTAATTTCAGAGTTGATTATTATATAATAACGTGTATCTCGAAGGTTAATTAGACGTTCTCGAGAACGTAACGTTATTGATTTTTCATAATCACGAGTAGAGAGGCTATTGTAAGTGTTTAACGTAAAATATAAATAAAAATACTTATAGGAAATATCTAAATTAGTATCTCATTAAATACTGATAACAATTATAAAACTTTTCTTTTTAGATTTTTCTTTCAAACCACCCCAGAATCACCTTTTAAACTTAATTCTAGCGCAAACCTACCATAAAATTTTCTGTTCAAATTTATTGGTATTCAGTTGGCGGACCGAGCCCTGCAATAATAAAATAATCACTGATATCAGGGTTCTTTTGGGTACGGTTATTCTCAAAGCCAATTATCAGTATTTTTTATAGAAAAATTAATCTACTTTAAACTCCCGAAATTTCGCCTTATTCGAGGAAGTATTTTCTATAAGAAAATACTGGTACAGAAGAATTTCTTAGTCTGGAAATTCAAGGACTCGTACGAACCCTGGATATGGAAGAGATAATAAGATAGTTAGTTTGTGTAAATGATATCCTTATCTAACAAAACTTTCTTTGTAATTATTTAATTTTTCTTAAGGTACAGCACAAATTACACAAATAAATAATTAATGTAGTTGGATCCTTAAGTAAATTCAAATCTTGCGTCAAGTTGAAAAGTGAAGTGTTACACGCAAGCTGCAAGCGAAACCGGGAAATATCTGGGATCTCAACAACTCATAGCTGTTGCCACAAGCATTCAGCTAAAGGTTTTGCAACAACACTGTTGCCACAAACACAAAGATCAGAGTTTTTAATTATTTACCAACATCTGATTAATGTTAATGGAATTGTTCCTCATCGTTCGTATAATAATTTCTCCTATTATTTTTATTTTTCTGAAATGAATCATTAATTGTGTTCATATAATATCGTACATTTAAGTCAATAAGAAATAAATTTTTAAGTTTCGAAATTCATAAATTATTACCTAATCATAAAAGTCATGACATTGTTTGTGTGATATAATATTTTTCGGCAACTTTTTTTTAATTATAATAGAATTGATTACTATACTTGAGGATATTATGTCGCACGTCGAATTTTAATATATGATATGTTGAATTGTTAATGGAAAGTATTTCCTTAGCGGCAATAAAACACTATAATGCAACAACACCATTTTAGGGTAGAACAAATGAAAATATGCATATCATTTAAGGAAAAATTTAATAACGTCTAAACTATTTTCAATATGGTACTACGAATACGACCAACTTACCGCCACTTTCATATTGAAATTTTCCATTAGCGTAAATATTTCTTATTTATAGAGATTTTTGAACGTATATTTGCAATATAATGTTTACTTCAATAATTATTGATGAGAAATATAAATCAATTTGTTTACAAGTTTCGGGACACACAAATTTAAAATTTAAATAAAAAAATAAAATTTAATAAAAAAATCTAAAAAGACCAATTTTTTAATTACAATGATCAATGTGCATAAATGCGACGATGCACAAAAGTGACAAAATTATTTTACTTCAGTTCGTAACGTAGGAATCTTCTACAATTATACATAATCACAAATCTACATTTCAGGAAGAAAACTTCAAACATGTTCCTGATTTAAAGTGCTTTCATAAGGAAAAATGTCACATTATAGCAGGGAGGGGGCAATTGTGGCATGCTGTGCACCAATAAAATTTTATAGTAATCATTGCTTTATCTAATCATAGAATCTCTGCGATTGAAGAAGTAGGATATTTAAAAAAGAAAAAAAAATAGTTGTATCTAGCTTGCCACAGTTGCACAACCCTGCATTATAGTAATCACTGTTAATTATGAAACTCTGACAATAATTCTTAAAAGCGGAGAACAATACCGAAATCAAGATGAAAACTAGAAAACATGAATTCTGCTTTCTCAGAATTTAGTATCGCAGCCGATGAAAAAAAAAGTATATATAAATAGTACAAAACATATTTCAATTTTAAGACTTACCACACACGCTTTATTTTTTTTATTAAATGACGTCATTCGCATCCGCTTAAGAATTCCACATTTACGATCCACTCTTAAACATCTGCAGTAAAGTATGTATAAGACGTCACTATCGCGAAATAATACACAATTGAAGCAAAAAGATGCCGTCATTAAAGAAAGTAGATACTTAAAATTAAATAAAGTTTATAATAGCTCCATACTTTAACATAAATCATTCGTTTATATATTTTTTTCAAAATAGCACGTATTTTAATTACATTTTCTTTCGGTTGTTATGAAAAAATTGCAACAAAAAGATATAATTAATATTTTACAACTATTTTTCCTTTACTTTCTATAGAAATGGAGTACTTCCGTTGCCAATATTAAGCAAATGGTTCTAAAAACTACAAAACAATTAATATTCCAAAAGTAAATGGAGATGCAGTTTTCAAACAAATTGTACAGTAGCGCTCAAAAGTATTTTGACAACCTTATATTCTCTCTTATTTTATTTAATATAAAAATGTAAAAGAAAATATATTCCCTATAATTGAGAATACTATGACTGCAGTTATTCAAATGTATCAAGTTTCAACTTGTTTGTTTACATTTGGCGCCACCGAAGAAATATGACTCCTCCTTAGCTCAAAAGTATTTTGACAATTAGTTTGCATTTAATTGTTGAAAGTGTCAGTTGTGCTATAGCTTCGATTAGTGTTTATATTGACTTATTGTGATTAATTTTAAGGATCAGGAATGCCGAAATGTAAAAAAAATATTGAAGTGATTCCAGAAAAGCCGCTCTAAATTCACTTAACCCTCTGTCTACCAGAAGGGTCCAATGGACCCGACATGTACATTCAAAATATTTATTCAAACCAGAAATTTCTTCAAAACAAACTAAATTTATAAATCAGACAATAATAAGTTAAATAAACAAATTAAATAGTTTTAAGTAAAAATTCTGGTGTAAAATGTTTTTATAAAACTTGAGTAAAATTTTCGGTAGTTCTAGGGTTAAGAAAGGTAGACTGCAAGCAGAATTAGCCCGTTCTTTTAACGTGTCTCGGCAACTTGTTATTACATGGAATAAAGTTTTTAATAAACAGAAATGCATCGAAAATAAGCCTCAAAGTGGCCATCCGAAAAAAAATACAACTTGCAATGTTGACTGTATTATAAAAATGATATCTACAAGTAATTGTCGTAAATCCGCTGTAATAATAAAAAATGAATTGAAAGAAAATTACGGCATAGACATACACGTTTCATCAGTCAAACGACGCCTAAACCTCTATGGTTTACATGGCAGAAGACCAGCAAAAACATGTTTCAAATCTACTAAGAATAGGAAGGCTAGAGTTGCATTTATAAAACGGCATAACCCTTTCAGGTGCAAAGCAATGCTATTGCTGAAGTGTTGAAATTAATGATTGACACCGGAACTTTGGTTAAAAAATATTCGGTTTATTATGTGTGTGAAATATAGCTTTTTCTTATTTAAAAAATAAATTTGTTTTCAAATTCCGGTGCCAATAATTAATTTCAACACTTTAGCAATGGAATTGCTTTGGCCCTGAAAGGGTTATGCCGTTTTACAAATGCAACCCTAGCCTTCCTATTCTTAGTAGATAACACCATAGAGGTTTAGGCGTCGTTTGACTGATGAAGCGTGCATGTCTGTGCCGTAATTTTATTTCAATTATTTTTTTATTTTTACTGCGGACTTACGAAAATCACTTGTAGATATAATTTTTATAATACAGTCAACATTTCAAGTTGTTTTTTTTCGGATGGCCACTTTGAGAATTATTCTCGATGTACTTCTGTTTATTAAAAACTTTATTCCATGTAATAACAAGTTGCCTAGATACGTTGTTATAAGAACGAGCTAGTTCTGCTTGCAGTCTACCTTTCTTAAGGGCATTTACAGCGGCTTTTCTAGAATAACTTCAATATTTTTTTACTTTTCGGCATTCCTGATCCTTAAAAGTAATCACAATAAGTCAATATAAACACTAATCGAAGCTATAGCGCCACTGACACCTTCAACAAATAAACGCAAACTAATTGTCAAAATACTTTTGAGCTAAGGAGGAGTCATATTTCTTCGGTGGCGCCGATTGTAAACAAGCAAGTTGAAACTTGATACATTTAAATAACTCCAATCATAGTGTTCTCAATTATAGGGAATATATTGTCTTTTACATTTTTATATTAAATAAAATAAGAGACAATATAATGTTGTCAAAATACTTTTGAGAGCTACTGTATTTAAAAGTACTTTTTTTCCCAATACGACGGTATAAAAATTGAAAACGTGTGATGCTTAGAAGTTAAAAAAATTGCTATAGAGTATTTAATCGCACTGCTTTGTTTTCGGCTGGCTTCTCTAAGGTACGGTTATTTTTTGGAGGTGACACAAAATAAGCTTGGACAAAGAAATAGCATACCGTACCGGGGGCTAATAAAATTTTAATCTTGAATGTAAAGTAATCATAGCGATGTTACGTCATTGAAGTTTTTACACCTTTCTCTGAATAATGCTTATAAATAAAATATTATAAATAATTTAATAAAATTATGTTTTTAAATTAATTAATAAATAAATAATTTTAATATAATGCATTTAATAGTTTGTAGAATTAATAATTACTACCTTATAAAGGTAGAGATCATACGTCAGTAGAGCACTTTGCAAGCGGTATTAACAAAATATGATATAAACTCCCGTCATAACATATCAGAACAGAAACAGATTTCACAACCTTAACCCCTTGGGGGGCGGTGGGATAACATATATCCCACCTAATTTAAACAAGATTTTCACCAGAAAATTTTAACTAAAGTTTATATTTTTAACTTTGGAGGAAAATCATTAATGATTGCTTTTCCTTATTTAAAAATAAAATTGTTCGGTTATTCCGTTGAAAATTCAATATTTAGAGACATTTTTGTTTGCCCCTGAAGGTGTTAAATGTATTTTATCACATGCATTTAATACATAATACCTCACCAAACGACGAATAGAAAGCGCCAAATGGCAAAATAAGATCATGTAACTCCTGAGTTACATGATCAGTGTTCGCACGCTACAAGTTCTGTCAAGGACTTTCGCCAGAATTTGTGTAAAGTATTATTTGCCTTATTTAAGGAAAAAAACTCTATCTTTTGATATAGCGACTAGTACTTTACTAAATTTCTGGTACTAAAATATCTAAAATCCACTGAATCCATTAACCCCTTGAGGGGGGCCGTTTGCAGTCTGCAAACGGTTGATTTTAATGCCGAAATTAACAAATGGGACCAGAAATTCTTTAGTGCACTTTCGATCTCATAATATACGTGAAAAAACGCTATTCATTATTTTCAAATAAATTTGTTCTTAAATTGCGGTGTGAATGAAATATTTGAACATTTTTAGAGCAGAAGTGCCTTGCCCCTGAAAGGGTTAATGTGTACGAACCTTGCATGATTAAGGCGTGAAGGGGTGAAGACAGATAGTGTAGTGTCTTAATTTATAACAGTGTTCGTACGCTTCAGGGGTTTCAGGGGATTTTAGTTGTTTTAGTACCACAAATTTCGTAAAGTACTGTTAGCTATACAAGAATATAGATTATTTTATCATTAAATACGCCAAAGATTACTTTACGGAAATGCTGGTAAAGATCCTTGAAGCGTACGAACCCTGTATAAGTGAAATCACTGTGAGGCGAAATTTCCACCCGTAAAAATTAATAGACATGTTTGCCTTATTTTTGAATATATCCTGGACGAATATCCATGCCTTTAACACTTTCAGGGGCGGTGGTATGTTTATGAAACCACTCAATTTTAATTCCCAAACGCTATAGTGGCTCTAGAAATTTTGTAAGGTATTTGCCATTTAATATGCATGTGAAATATAGCTATTTAATAATTTAAAAATATTTTTTTTGGCAAATTCCGGTGCGTAATCACTTATTTCAACAGTTTAGCGTTGAAAATGCTTTGCCCCTGAAAGGGGTAAATAGGGAGAAAATATAGCTTAAAATTTATTGGTAAATATTGACCCAGGCAGGAATCAATTTCAGTTTTATTGACATGAAAAATGTTTAAATAGTCACAATATAATGGAACTGCATGGCCTGACTACAGGCGGGACAAACATTCACCTGTAAAAACTAGCATACATTTTTTATATGATTAAGGCATATATTTAGCATGGATAGGGAATGTAAAAAAGTAAGAAATTTCTATTCAAATTTATTGGTGTAAGTTTCCTCTGGCGGTAATCAGTCCATGCAAATCCGGTTACAGTCCTCCATTATTTTGGAATATGTAAACTACTCTTTATTCGTACTTCTAAGATTATGTTTACTAAATGATGTTATTGATTTGAATCTACATCCCCCTAATAAAGTTTTTGTGCAGTGTGCACATTTACACACACACACACACACACACACACACACCAACACACACACACACACACACACACACCAACACACACACACACACACACACACACATACATATATATATATATATATATATGTCATATAAAAAATTTTACTTTTACTATTCATTTAAATTATTCTAAATTGCCGACCTATTCATTATTTCCTTTTTTTTTAATACGCTCTATTATTTATTTCTAGCTAAATTCCTCTATTTTTAAAACGCGTATCTTAATAATAGATTTATTCAAAAACGTAATCTAAACTTTTAATCCCTTCATTAATTTTTATCGTCTACCAAACTGTAAAGTTCTGAACGCAGTTACTTATTTTTCGAATATTTATCAAAGCCATTTTTACTTTTTTATTCTATTTCATCTCATTTTCCCGCTCGCGAGGCACCAGCCTTTTCACATCGAAATCATTCCATTAGCGGCGCTGGGATTCTTTCCTGTGACGTTTCTTGATCGCTCTCCATTGGCTGAGTGTCGGATCCCAGTTTCACTTCGAGGCTCGTTCGTGATTTTCGTTGGTTTAGCTTGAAGTTGTCATTTCAATCGGAATTCCTCCGCGCATTCTCATAAATAGCGAGAGCATGAACTCAGAACGAGAGATTTTTTGTGCTGTGATTGTTTACAAAACCTGTTACCCGGTGTCCTTAGCCATGTGGAATATTCATTTCGTAAATTAACATCTATTTAGCATGAGTAATTAGTTTATGCTCGAGTGAAATGCTCTGATTTCTCATCTGCGGGAATTGTTCAGTGTTGGTATGTTCTGATGGAATAAACTGTTGTTCTATGACTACGTTTCCATGTGTTTAATTGGGAAAACCCCATATTTCTTCATACGCCTTTTTTTCGCCACTCAAGTTGCCTTGTTTTTATAATGAAATAATAAGTATTTGATTGGACTATACCAATATTATCATCGCTCTACAGCTGCTATATTTTAAGAGTTGACACCTCCGCTAGCAATGCTTGTGCTAAGTGGTAGGATTGCTCACAACATCACCAACGGCTGATTAAAATGTGGTATGACTCCAGTAATACGTAATAAGCACGATTTCAACTACACCCATTGAATTGTTTCGTAACATATATATATTATATATATATATATTAATATTTCCCAAAAATGCGCTAAAATTCATGAAAAAATATAAATTTAACATAAAAAAAGGTTTTTTACTGAATTTAAATATTTGAAGATTTTGTAAACTATTATTTGCTTAAATATTCATGATCTCATAGTAACGGCGAAATAACTTTTCCCAGATCATAACTTCAAAACGTTATTGACTTTTCATCTTAATTAGTGAACTCAGCGCATAAGCATTTCTGAAATGTCATTATGATCATTGAATTTTTCCAAAGTTATCTAGATGAATAAATATTCTTAGTATAATTACATAAGAGTTTGACAGAAAGTTTCCCGGGATAGAAATGTCAAAATTTCTTAGACACTTTCAACTAATAAAATATTTCTCTCCGATCGAGGGAATGACATTTATGAAAATATATTTTGCTAAGTAATCGAAACTGTATAATTTTTTCGAACAAATACATTTTTTAATTACATGTTTAGTCTTTATTTTCCATATCGATGTTCATATTTTTGAATAAGTATAACGTATTAATGATACTGAGAGATATATAATGTCTATAATACTGAAAAATATGATCAAACTGATAACACTTATCGTACACTAGCTTTTTAAACTGACTCTATATTTACTTTCTTCTATCTTAATAAGAAGAAAGTATTGGATTCATGTAAATTTTCAACTTTCAGTTTTCGACAGATTTACACGTTTTAGGGGTCAGAGAACTCGAAAAACATGTTTATGTTTTTACAAAATGTCTGTCTATGAGTATGTCTGTCTGTCCGTCTGTAAGTCTGTGTGTATGTGACACAAATTTTGTAAGCGCTCTATCTCAAGAACTAATGAATGGAATTTAACAAAATTTTAGATTCAGTTTGTCCCTGATATAAATTGTTGCTAATTACTTTTTGGTGTAAATCGCCCCACAGGTGGCGCTGCAATGCTGCATTTTCCACGATTACCTAAATAGCTGTATCTGAAGACCTAATGCACGGATTTCAATAAAACATCAGATTACGTTAGTACTTGATATAATTTAGTGCTGATTACTTTTAATGTAAATCGTCCAACAGGTGGCGCTGCTATGCGGCATTATTCCTAATTATCGCAATAGTTCTATCTCAAGAACTAATGGACGGAATTTAACAAATATTTAATTTCAGTTAGTCCCTGATATAAACTGGCGATCATTACTTTTTGGTGATTATCGTGCAACAGATGCCGCCGCTATGCTGCATTTTTCACGATTTCCAAAATAGCTATATCTCAAGAACTAATGCACGGATTTCTACAAAACTTCAGATTACATTAGTACTTGATATAATTTATAGCTGATTATATTTTAGTGTAAATCACCCAACAGGTGGCGCCGCTATGTGGCATTATTCATGATTATCGCAATAGTTCTATCTCAAGAACTAATGAGCAGAATTTCACAAAACTTTAGATTATGTTAGTCCCTGATATAAACTGGTGCTGTTTACTATTTTGGTGTAAATCGCCCAGCAGATGGCGCTACTATGTTACATTTTGGACGATTTCCGAAAAAGCTATATCTCAAGAACTAATACACGGATTTCTACAAAACTTCAGATTACGTTAGTACTTGATATAATTTGTTGTTGATTATTTTTAGTGTATATAGTCCAACAGGTGGCGCTACTATGCGGCATTATTCATGATTATCGCAATAGCTCTATCTCAAGAACTAATGAGCAGAATTTAAAAAAAAAACTTTAGATTCTGATAGTCTCTGATATAAACTGGTGCTGTTTACTTTTTTGGTGTAAATCGCCTAGCAGCTGGCGCTACTATGTTGCATTTTGCACGAATTTAGAAAAAGCTATATCTCAAAAACTAATACACGGATTTTTATAAAACTTCAGATTCAGTTAGTCCCTGATATAAATTAGTGCTGTTTAGTTTTTACTGTAAATCGCCCAACAGATGGCACTTCTAGGCAGCATTTATCACGATTTCCGCAATAACTGTATCTCAAGGACTAACGCATGAATTTTAATTAAACTTCAGATTCAATTAGTACCTGATATAAATTGGTCCTGTTTAGTTTTTGGAGTAAATCGACCAATAGGTGGCGCTTGTATGTAGATTTTTTACGATTTCTGCAATAGTTATGATTGCTCAAAACTAATGTACGGATTTTCATCAAACTTCCGATTCAGCTACAACTTGGCATAAATTGTTGCTGATAAGATTTTGGTGTAAATTACCTAACCGGCGACACTGATATGCTTCATTTTTTCAGGAAATATTAACATGTATGAGATAGAAGAAAGTTTTGGGATTGCCACATCCGACTAGATTTATATTCTGTTTACACCACTATATTTAATTTTGCACTGCATTTCTATTGTGCATGTCCTCAGGAAAAAGTAAAAGTGTTTATTAAAACGGGGCGTGCAAAACGAATAAAATTCGTGTAAGGGATGCTTCAAGAGAAAATGACATAGAACCGATACGCGTTAATTAAATGTGTAAATTTTATATAATAAACGATACGACTTTTTCTAACTCAGTAATTCTAAACCTACCGACTTAATAAGTGCAGCATTCGTTTTGTCTCATATAATTTTGTAATTTCTATTGTAATTTTATTATTTACAAATTACGATTTTTTTTAAAGTTTTAATTGTATTAAGTTTTCTTGTTATTTTAGGTTGCTGAGTTTTACTTTAAACTTAAGTTTTCTTACTTTAAACATCATATTTCACTTTTTGGTAAAACTGACCTAAAATGAAATAGACACCAAAAAAGAAATCATTCAGTCTACTTTATTATTATTTTTTTGTCTCGGTTTTTCTCAAACTACCGCTTTGATAAGTGAAGTATTTATATTGCCACATATAATTTTGATATTTATATTCTATTTATAATATAATATTTACAGACTACGATTTTTAAAAATTTTAATTGTATAGTGAATTCATAAAATAAATAATTTTATTTTGTTTTATTATTCTTTTAGGTAGCAGAAATTTTCATGTTGACTTAATTTAAACATCATAGTTGACTTTTTGGTAAAACTTACCTTAGGATACCAAAAAAGAAATCATTCAGTCTTCTAGTTGTTTTTTTTTTCTTTCTAACTCCGTATTTCTAAACCTACCACATTGATAAATGCAGTATTCATTTTGTTACATATAATTATGATATTTCTATTCTATCTATAATATTTACAGACTAGGGTTTTTTTTTGTTTTTTATTGTATAATAAATTCATAAAATAAATAATTTTATTTTGTTTTATTATTAATTTTGTTGGTAGCAAAAATTCTGAAATTCTTTTTTTGAATCATTTACTTTAAGATACCATAAAAGAAGTCACGTTGTTTATGACTTATTAAGGTGTAACCCTTAAGGGGGTCCGGGACACATTTTCAATTTTTTTTTTTTTTTATTGGGTTAAAACCCTCTAAGTGTTTGGGGCGTATTATACCGTTCACTAAGCTCCAGGTTTCACAGCAATACAAGCAATATTTAAGATAACATAATTCTATAGATTTATGGAATTTTAAATTCATTGAAGAATTATTAATACTCTTAAGGATTACATTCATATTTTTAATTGAGTTTTTTTTTATAATGTTGAAAGAATCATATTTTATTAGCATTTAAAACAAAATGCAAAGAAAACAACATCACAATTTTACCCTTTTGCAAGGCGCTCGGAGGATTAAAATTTTGAAATTTTTTGTGATAGTTAACCATATCATTTGTAAGCAAAATCGCATGATAAAACTTCTCATATATATTTTTAAAAAAATTTAAATTTTAAATTTTGTTAAAAAAGTGGGGTAGTTTAAAATCGTTGTAACTCGAAATATTATTTATAGAATTTCATTTTTTTTTTCATTTAAATAAACAGAAATATATAAATTTTATTTTAGAGCCAGCATTTTTAAAAATATTAATTTAAAAAAAAAATAAAAATATTTAACGAAAAATTACAAAAAAAGTGGTGCAACTTAAAAAAAAAAAATCATATTTTCAAAAATAAATATTTTTTTTTTCAAATATGCTGGCTCAAAAGTAAAGTAAACTAATTGAAAAAGATATGTTCCGAGTTTCAACCCTGTATCTTTAACGGTTCTCGAGTTATAAGAATTTAAATATGGGAAATGGTGAAAAAAACCCATCATGAAGAAAAACGCAATTTCACAAGAACTCGTCTCCTTGACAACCATAGCTTGAAAGGCAGATTTTGAAAACAAACCAAAACGCAAAAATTAATATTTCCTGTTCTAATTAAGATAGAAACATGATTTAAACATCATTTTAAGCAGAAAACGGCAGAGACATTTTTAGTCCAATTTAAAAAAAAGAAAATAAAATTGAAAATTTGAAGATTTTGTGTCCCGGATCCCCTTAAATGCATGATTTTTTGTTTTGTTTTGAGGCAATTATACATTATTCTGAGAAGGGTTTATTACACAGGAAAAAATAATTTAAAAAAAATCAGACGTATAATACGTAAACCTTTTCTTATATTGCACATCTGCAATACAAGTAGAAAACTACTGTCATAACTAAAGTATTGCAAAATAGTAAATATTTTAGTAAGTATGAATTTAAATACCTTATTTTATATGTTTTTTTTAGTTTTTAAAACTTAAGGCGTCTCAGGACTCTCAAAATTAGGAAAAATGGAAAAAGAGCCATTTTTAAAATTTAATATTTTAAAATGCATATGATTTAAAAGCAAAATTTTTATTGGGATGAAAGATATAAGTAGTTATTTCATTTCATGTATTTAAAAAAGTGCAGAATTAGCATTTACAGGGGGCTCCAAACATAATTATCATTATATGTAATTTTATAATGATAATTATGTTTAATATAATTAGTATAATAACTACCCTAATCCTAAATGAATTTGTATTTAGAGCATTTTTATATTTTTAATAGAAAGTTGCATTTATCTAATACACATTTTTGAAAATTTCAATATTACGATCACCTTAAAAAATATTTATTTGAACAATAAAAAGGAAATTTTAGGTTCCGTTTATACAAACTAACATAAAACATATGTTTTGAACATTTCATGAAAAAATATGCAGAATTGTTTAAAATATCCTGCGCGTTATGCCAAAAAATGCCTTCAAAGTTACGGAAACGCCGCTTCAGCTATTGAGCGAGTAAAATTCTAAAAGCTATAACTTCTATTATTTTAACACAATCAAACTGACTGGTAAAGTTATTTTTAAAATTAAAGGTAAATTTAACTTTACCAGTCAGTTTGATTGTGTTAAAATAATTGTTCATCTACGTATCCATCGTTTATATGGAGGTCCTTTACCTGCGGTTTATTCTGTTGAGCTGTCTACATGACAGACCAGATATTCCAACCAATAAGGTTTTCTGAGCGAAATATGCTGGCTGGTTGTCGGCCCAGTTAGCTTAAATGGAAAAGCATTGGCCTTGTAAGCCAAGGATCTGGGTTCGATTCCCAGCCTGGGCATTTTTTCGCTCAGTTGGAAATATTCAATTCGTATGCTATAACTTCTGTTTTAATGGGGATTTTAAGGAAACAAACACATCAAAATGTTCAGAAAAAACAGGAGTTTAACATCTAAAAAAAATTAAATTTCGAAAACTTCCACGCTTCAACCCTCTCGCTGCGTAAGTAATTCTTCGCGAGGAACGTCTTTTACGGAATTTTTTTTTTTTTTTTTTTTGGTTTATCACCGGTTCTTTAAAGCAGAAATTTTTGACTATAGGCTATTTCCATGAGTACTTGTAGTGTAAGTCACATGCTACGAGTTTTGGCTACCAGTATTTTAGAACGAAAAAATGAGACTTATTTTATGGGAGAGATCTCATTAATTGAATAAGGCCAAGCAAACTTTACGGAAATAACGGTGGCCAACAAGCATAGAAGTTATACGCTGTGTGACTTACACTACAAAAACCCGTGGAATTAGCCTATAGTAATCGAGGAAAATGTCCTGATTAAATCAAAGTTTTCGCTAAAAAATAACTGGTGGGAATAACGCAAAGGTTATTAGACGGGAAAATGTATGCCCGAAGATATCTCGGGTTGCGCAGTGAGAGGGTTAAGAGTCCTGTGAATTTTTAACCCTTAAATGCATGAATTATTCTTTTATAATTGTGTTTTGTATTCTTATATTAAGAATTAGGCACCAGTAATTTTAGAATAAATTTTTAACTTTATTTTGTAGAATATTTGCGTAATTTTTTTACACCTACTATGTCTACATAGGTATAGTGGTTGGTAAAAGTTAAATAAATATAGATATGCATCATTGTACATATAATGTTTAATCTTGGAACACTTAATGTAAAATTCTTTTCAATCTTTTTCATCGACATATTGCTATACTGGTATAATTTTACGCATAATTCAAAAATAATTTCTCGGTTGAGTTGTTTCTTTAGATTCGTATATTTGAGGCTTTTAAATAACGATATCTTCTTTAAAAAAAAAAAAAAAAATTACCTATTTTATTGTTGTATTTCTGAAAATAATTTCAAAAAATATATAATTAGGAAAAAAATGTATCGCAATTATTCAGCAGAAATCGATTTCTGGGAAATTGAACTATTCGAATCCAAAACATAGTTCGTTTTGTCAAGTAGTCTTTTTGATATGCATAAAGATTCGTCCTTATTGCAATAGGTTTCTCAAATGTTAAAAATGAATTTAGGAGTTCCAAAATATAAACGTTTATCTTTCCAGAAATAACAATCATAATTAATTCTCGTTTGGTATACTAAGCACTAAGGTAACGTTTACAAAAAAAGCTAAATATATTGTCAAAATTAGGTGTTCGTAATGAAAATTTCGGCGTTCGTTGCAATTTCAGCATGAAATCCTTTACTTTTTTAACATATTTTACCAAATGTCTACACAATCCAGTGTATGACAGGTTTCATAAAAATGTTTAACCCGTCAGCACAAGCATTGGGATAGAATCTACCCCAATCACATTTTGTCTTAAAAAAAAAAAAAAAAAAAAAAAAAAAAGATATAAGGTCAGTGCGCCTAAATGTGATGACCCCTAAATGCGATAATGTTCGTATTCTTGTAATCGTAATGCAAGAATTATAAATAAATACCGTATAATGAGGCATCCGATCTTAATGAACAAAACCCGAAGCTTATTTACATTTAAAACGTTTTATATTAAACTAATCCCCATTCCAATGGACATCGCTCATTTTATAGCGCCCCAGTGTTTCCTAAATGCGATAAAAAATCCCGAAATTGGTTCAAGGTTTTTCCTCTTAAATTTGAAGATTAAATAAAATTACGGACGTCAATGGGTACCATATGTGTTTCATTTACCAGCAAAGTTAGCTCGTGAAAACGCGAAAAGTTTTTAGATTTGAGCTCTAAAGTTTTTCACGCATTTAGGCAACTTGTTTTCTTCAGTTGCTTATTAGCGACAAAGATAATCTCCTAATTGCGGTATAGCTGCCAACATCTTAAGCTTTTCTGTACCACAAAAATTTTATAGTTAATTTTTCTTTTTAAATCAATGTAATTTGCCGATTAAATAAGCAAAAATTTCTATTAAATTTTTGTGGTATGAAAAAGCGGAAGAGTTTCAGCTTTGAATGTGGAGAGGCTTTTAGGATATAAACTAATGTATATTTATATGGTATTTTCATAAATTGCATTAAAATAATGTTTAAAGCAGAAATTGTGTTTAAATAAGCTGTGTTGAGTCAATAAATTAAGAATTTCAAGATGATCCTCCAATAGTGTTTTCCTTTTCCCTTTACATGTATTTGAAATGAGCAAAATAGAAAAATACTCATCTTTAAAATTTTGAATTAAAATAAAAAATGGCATTTTCAAATTCAGTGAGTGCACCATAAAAAATGGTAACGTTCCGCGTTTATTCCGGGATCGTTTTCCCTTTTCATAAATTTTTATAACAGGAATTTTTAATTTTCTTTCTGAAATATTCCTACCACTCGTATGTACGGGTAACAATTTACTCGCTAGGACGTGCATTCGCCACAAATGTATCTATTCATTTCACAGGAAGTTTACCGATTTTTCAGTAGAACGAACCAGAATAATTTAGAAAATCTTAAGTTAGTTTAAAACATTTAGCGTTTTCCAAGTAAAGACAAACAGCGCGACGAAAGCGCATACCCAGCAAAGACAATTTACGTTGCAAAAATCTTTCAAAATAAAGTACCACGGACTACGGGCGTGCCTTTTTCACCCGGTTCCAGCATAAATTCTGAACAGGTGCTGAACAGATTTGAGGAGTTTTGCAGCTGAAGACAGCTTAATACCCAGTAAATAAATTCAGAACAAAATGGAACAAATGGAACAAACAAGCAGGTGTGTGGATTCCCTAGTTGCATGACAACTTTACATCCAGGCTAAGAATATATTGTGTTACAATGCAATGGGAGCCTTGGAAAAAAGAGCGTTTAAACGCGGCTAGTAGCCACGAAAAAATAGAGAGCAAAAGCTAAAGAGATAGATAATTTTTAAGAAAAAATTGTTAGTAGAACTAGTAGGAAAAAAAAAGTTCCATATGATCCACATAAATGTCCAGGACAGGCGAAAAAAAAATTCAGAAACACAGAGAGAAACAAATATCTCCACAAATACTTTTAATGTAAACTGGTGGGAACAAATTTTTATTTGTTAGTCAAATCCGGAAAAAAAAATATTATTATATCGTAAACAATTTCTATAATTTTTAAACATTTTAAATTTTAAAAAACAAATCTGTATTTTGTAAAGCACGGGTAGCGAACCCGTTGCCAGTGGACAAACTGCCATCACTATTTCTGAAGAGCAATTTATTTAATGACAGAGATTATGGAAATAATTTTTTAAAAAGAAAAAAAAAGAATTTTCAAGAAATGCTGCAATTCTTATAAAAGAGTTTCAAAAGAACAAACGTCTTTGGAATATGCGTGGAACTTTTTGTTCTTTTGAACTTTTGTGGAATCATTTGTTTTCAAGTCTAAATGTTAAAATCAGTGGTGTAGCCAGAGTGGGGGTCCAGATGCTCTGTGAAACAATAGTTTTGTAAAGTTTTCTTCGCCTTATTAGATTTGAGAATTTTCTGATATTCATTAATACGAAGAAAACTTTTGAATATTAGTTGTATCCAGATCATTTGGACCCCCACCCTAGCTACGCCAAAGGTTAAAATGTTTATCTGCTTTTGAATATGCTATTTCCTAAATGATGATTTTTATTATCATTTTTTATTCTCTATTGTGCATTAACTTATAAACTTTAATCACTTTTTCTGTAAATATGTAAATATTTCATTTTTTCTAAACTTTCGTACTTTGCTTTGCATTTATTGTGTTAAACTAATGTATGGTATCTGAGTAGAGTCTTTTTTTATGCTGGGGCTTCCTTTGGTAGCTTTTTCGACTGTCATGGACATTTTATTTGGATCATATGGAACATTTTTTTCTCTTATTGCTATACTAACAATTCTTTAATTGTTTTTCTTCTCTACTTTTATTTTTTATTTGTGGCCACCAGCCGCGTTTAAACTTTATTTTTTTCTAAGGCTCCCAATGCATTGAAACACGCAATATTTATAGACCGGAGGTGCACTTGCAACGCAACTAGGGACTCCATGGACTTTGCTCACATTGTTCCATTTTTGGGCTCACGCTCGCCAGGTTCTGGTGTGTGCCTTGAGCGTAAACGGTACTATCCCATGCAGTGGTTTGTTAATGCCAAACGCTCGTTTGAGAGGGGACCATGGGACATTCCTGCATTTTCGTACTTCGCGTAAACTAATCCATCCTCTAATTTTGAAAGCCGTTTGATGAAAACAGTTTCGCAGACAATCAAGGATCTTACCGAAAACCGATAATAAGTAGAGAAAAACTAGCATAATATAGAAAAAAATAGGACAATGAAAAAGAGAGAATAATTAAAGCATAAAAAATCAAAAGCAGCATTTCAAAAACAAAATTGTTAAAAACCTGAAATCAGTCACTAAAACAACCTGGAAGTAAAACTTCAACGACTTCAATATTAATCGTATATAGATCCATACCATTCAGATATCATTAAAAAAAAATTAAGGCCTACACGACAGGTGAAAATCAAAAATGCGGTAAAAGCAAACTTAAAATATTTGGTAAAACTTGTTGTATCAGTCATTCATTAATTACTTCCTGTTTTATCGATGGTCAAAGTTAAAAGTCTGTTAAATATGGATTTTGAAGTATGCATTATTTAAGTAAAATGCATTCAACATTATGTTCCGTTATGATTTTTTAAGTAAATTATTAGTTTATTTAATTGTTCTATAATAAGCTATTCAACATTTATTTTGAGTTATTTCAACTCTTTACAAAATAATTAAAATATGTATAGCAATTAAATGAATGTTTTAAGATGAAATGACATGTGTAAAATGCATTGTCACATTTAGGACTTTGAATATCTCATTTAGGATTTAACTACAGTAAATGCGACAAAAATGACCTAAATACGACAATGGTATATTTTTGGCTTATAGTAAAAATAACGATTTAATTTTTACGAATCAAGTTAGTTTTGTACTAAAGGCACAGTATTCAACAATTTTCTACTGATTAAAATATAGATCATTTATTAGCAAATTATTATTTTGCTAATATAGATCATTTATAGCTAATATAGATCTGATCTTTTGCTAATATAGATCATAATATAGATCATTTATTAGCATTATTAACAAAATCCCAAATATTCCCTAAATGCGACAAAACTATGGGGAATCGCGTCGCATATAGACACAATGACCTTATATATATATATATATATATATATTTCTTTTTTTTTTTCAGCACGCTTATCACTCGCGTTGTACCTTTCAAGGTCAATGTGTGGAGCAATGTCATTTCTTTGTTCACTAGGAGGGGAGAAATATGACTAAAAAACCCCGCGCGTATAGAAGCCTTTCATTTCGATATGTTCATTTCTTATGTGGATGGGCGCTTCTTATGTGCATAGGAGGTAAGTATCTCCACTAAGTTAAATGAAATGTCGTGATTTTTACTATACGTCTACAGTGTCATTTAAGGCATATTAGTACAGATTCAAAATCACTAATTATTATTTTGACATTATTGTAAAAAATCGAAACCTATTTCAAATAAAGATGCCGAGAACGAACTAAATCACCATGCTAATCTTCTCTGTGTCGTTCCAATTTTAGTATATGTACTGCCGAAGCAAGTACAAAAATTAAATCACCACAAATTAGACACAAAATTGGCATTTTGAACGGCATTCAGTAATTGGCATTCTCCAATGTGTGGCGAGCGGTGTTTTGTGGAGCGCCAGCTAATGTTATTTAAATGTCAGTTCAAATTATGATGTTCCAATAAACAAAGTTATACATATATATATGGGATGAGACTCATTTTATAAATCATAACTCACTTCTAAGACGAACACTGACATTTATTAAGACGAAGACAAAACAAAAAATACAGTTAAAAGCACTCTTTTCAATCTATATTTAGCTTAAAAGCAACTTTGGCTTCATTTACATAACGTCGTTGAATATTTCTACAATTTTTGTACGTCATTTAAATCTTCTATCTTATTTCATCGAAAATATTCTGTTTCTTTTAACAAAAACCTGCGTCGTCCGAAGTCTTTCTCGTTTTATTTACTTTTTCTGCAATACCACTTCACGCAGCTTCGTTACTTTTTTAATATCTAGCCGGAAATACGGAGTCGGGGACATTCAGTCTGATGCAAGTGTTCTTACGAAATTCCCACATGCATATATATATACCATACATTTAAAAAAAATATTTTTTTTTTCGTGTTACTTAATTTTAAAGTGTAGAATGTTTATAAAATTTAAATAAATAATGTTTGAGAGAATTTGGCGTAAAATACCAAATGAATAAGATTGAAAAATTAATATTAAAAATATATGTATATTTATATGATTACACTATTTTCCTGACGCAATTTAAAAATGACTTAATTTCAATTGTGAACTAACTGCTTCTCTTTAAATTTTAAAATTAAACTTTTTCATATGATAATCAGTTTTTGTGTAAGAATAAATTTTAAACCGTTCCCATTTACGATTTTTTTTTAAAACGAAACGTTTTAATTAATTTTCTTTAAAATATCTGTAAATGCACTTTTTTTTTTTTTTTTTTTTTGCTAATTATAGCTATCAGATGAGGATGTTTAAAGAACCTAACATCATTGTTCTGTTTTTAGAAGCTAAACAAACCCTGAGGATATCGTATAATAATAAAAATATAAATACACTGATTTCCACACAAAAAATAATATAAATTACAAACAATAGGTTTTTATTTGTTTCTTAACTACAAATCCCACACCCCCCCCCCTTTTTTTTTTAAGTTTCATTGAAATGGTTAAACATGGTAGCGTTAGAAATTCAAAACATTTTTTTTTCACGTTCGAAAAGTTCAATGATGCAAGAAAAGAAAATTAAAGAAAATTAAAATTTACACAAATTCTATGCATATTCTTCTTGTAGATTTAAAAAGTACATATATAAACAAGTTACTGATTTTTGTTTTTATTAATCAGTTTTAAATTATTGTTGTTTCAAAGTTTTAAATTTTCAAACTTTTAAATACCCAGTTATCCTAGAAAATTATATACAATTCTTGGGAGTATCAACGAGTCTGGCATCACTAAATCTAAATGGAAAATTTCTATTTAATATTTAAATTGAAAAATTTTAGCCGCTTTGTCTTATCAAGGATTTTGCCGTAATTTTGAACTATTGGAGAAAGGGAAATTTTATATGCACACATAAAGTGTTCATTTCTTCTTGTTATTATTTTCTTTTCTCCTTGGTAATTTTATAAACGAAGGAAAGTCATCAGTGTCTGTCTATTCACCATGAACTTGTGTATCGATGAAAAATAGAACAATAACGGAAGAGCTAAAAATGTTTTTAACTCGTTCAGCATCGGCATTTTTTACACGAATTTTATTCGTTTGGCATCACTTTTTGTTAATTATTTAACTTAACTTTATAAATCACGAAAATGTCGTAATTAAATAAAATCAATTTTACTTTTCTTTTTTACTGGTATCAAACGCAACGTTTTAAACGCTTTTTGAGTGTGCATATGTGGTACCCGTGTTTTGAACGGGTTAAGTCTATGTTCCAATTAAAATGATTCGCAATCCGTACTGAATGCTATTTTCTCTTGAAAGTATGTTAGTTTAGTATTTTAAATTGGAAGCGAATTAACATAAATTGCAATAATTGAATATATGTATCATCATATATTAAAACCAACATTATGAATAACAAAGGTTTGATAAAGTTAATGTTGTGGCTTACCGAAATATATTTTGTAGGTTAATGTAATCAAAATGCATTTACGAAAACCTCCTGCGATATTTCATATTAAGAAATGTCGAGATAAAAAAAGATTAAATGTATAATTGGAAACGTTAGCCCATTGTGCTTTGTGACGTACGTAGCGCACGCCATGCTATTGTAATAATTTTCGACAATGACGCACGCGGCGTACCACATGATATCTGGCTGATTTTTTAATTAGACATTCCTAACGCATTCCGAAGACATTCTCACCAGAAAGTTTTAACTTTTATTTTTGCTTTACACGGTGATTGCTTTAAAAAACAACAACAACAACAACAACAAAAAAACAACAAAAAAAAAAAAACCTTTCTGATGCGGCAACAACGGTGGCTAGTGACATACATCGGTTTACAGCGCCAGTGCGCATGGGATTAATGCTATGAAATCTGCAATACATTTTAGCGAAAATTAAACTGAATAATACATACAAGTACAGAGTATTCAACTTTAGAAAAGCCTCAGAAAAATATTGAGTAATGTTACCTTTTAAGGACACTGGTCGTTTGTAACGTTACACCATGGTTATAGTGGTTATGCTCTATAGTTCCTTTTAATAAAATCCCTTAAAAACATCTCCTTATTTTTCCATCAAATTCGCACCTACTCCACAATTTGTTTTTTAGTTCTAATAAAGTTATCTTATACTAAAAGTAAAGTGAAAATGAAATCATCCACTTCAATGCAATAGTTTTACAGGATACTTTCGCATCCTAGAGGTTTTGAAACTTAATCTATTTCACATTTTTATTTCGAAAGGAAACTAGTTTCTACCGTTTATCGACTTTCATTTTACAACTGATGAAAGAAAAATGGGAAATAAAACACGTTATCTGCTTTCGGAACTCAGATTATGAATAGTTCGAAATCTAAAGGTTTATAAAAGGCTTGTAGTTATTTCAATGAAAACTGTTCCCCTGTAAAAATCTAAGAAACAAAATTATTCAGAAAAGATATTTTCCACACAGCCATAAAAACAATTGAAGTTATTACATTTACTAGAAAATTTAAACTTTTATTTGTCCAATACATGTATTCATTGGGTTAATGTAGTATTTCAACAAAAAAATAATTATAAAATGTTGTGCAATGGAAACATACAATGATATTTATATCGAATTTAACACTAGAACGCCCGGGAGGAGTCGATTCGACTCCGACCATATGATTAAATGTCAATTGAAACCAGAAATTCTTTCACAAAATAAGTTAAATTTCAAAAACGCAGATTTACGTTAAGTAAATCAGTCAAATAATTTTCCGGGTGTTCTAGTGTTAATATTAAGAACTATCTCCATTTACAGGAATATACTTTTTGTCTTAATCCGTTTCACATTTACATTCCAGTAAGTGTTGATATGAAATGATTATTTTTTTTTTCGTTTAAACGCTGCGGTTTCATTAAAAATACGATATAATAATCATATATGTAATGCACACTAACACATAAGAGCATTTAAACATTATATATATAGTTAATAACGAATGTCATAACTAACATGTATAGGAGGTCGATCTTCAAAGAATTTATGAATGTTATGCACACATAAAAACATTATTATTATTCTTTTTAAACTAAAACACTTATATTGAAATCCGATTATTATTTAATATATTTTGAACTAGAAAATTTCCTAAATAAGTGAAATTCCAATAAATACCTTGTTGATGACACTTTTTATTTAATTATTATAGCTGTCAACATTTTACGATTACTTCTACTACAAGAATTTAATAGAAATGTGTGTTTTATTGAATCGGCAGAGAGTATCTCTGAACAGTGCTAACTCTTCTCACTCTTTCATCCTTTTTTTTATAAAGTAGTTTTTTAACTGCAGCTAGACCTTTTATTAAGATTTTTAAGTTTGTTTTATTATTTTGTCTTACTTGATTTAAGTTTTAACTTAATTTTTAACTTTAATACTTAATAATATTCTAACTTTGTTTTCTTATTTTTTTTTTCTTTCAAGCAGTGCTGCCAGATGTGCTACTTTTTTAAAAATCAGATTCTTGATTGGACCCACTTTTTTGAAATCGTAAAATGTGCCTTATTTAATGATATATTAATTAAGGTAAAAACAAAGTTAATTTTACTGCTTCGAAAAAGTGGTGCCAATCAAGAAATCAGAATTAAAAAAAAGTAGACCACTGGCAACACTGCTTTCACATAGTTTTTCTTATCCCAATGCCTCATTAAAACATAACACATTTCATTTTCAAGACTGTGTGTTAAGCTAATATCGGCTACGAAGACCCTCATTACTGCTCGTTCGGCACCTACTCAGACGATTTATGAATAAAAAAATTACTGTTAAATTTTTACGGTACAAAAAAAAGTAAATGTTGTTAGATATGAATAAATTTGTAAGTTGCAAACATGTTTATCTGAATTCAAAACGAAAGGTCGGCAGTTATGAAACAGTAATAATAAGCAAGTTTTCATAATTTGTTATGTAAGGATTGCTTTAACATTTCTTAGTTTCACTAGTAACCGATATTTCGACCGCTAAGGGTTAAATTTAATTACTATTATTATTATATTTATATTACTTCTTATGAAGTGTTTCATGCTTAAACACTAGCTTCAAGGTTAAATCTGACAAGTTACACAAAGAATATATTTTTTAATTTTGCTTTTCTAATAAAAGTGGAAAATAGCGTTTTTATTTTTTTTATTTTTTTTTGTTTTTTTAAGAAGAACTTCGTTTTAATATACTGGCGTCTGTCAATTATTTCATCATTTTATGAACAGAATTTTTCTGCCACTGAGAAGGTTAAATGTAGACTCTATTTCTAATTGTTTGTTGCTAGTAACTTTCTTCTATAATTTCTTCTACCAGTAATTTCTTGCAGAGTTAGTAGGGGGCGTTTACTTTTTTCCCCCACGACTGTACATAGAGCCATAAGAAATAGCAGCGTCTTAACTCATTAACCCTCTCGCTGAGTAATTGTTGTATCAAAACCCCTTTTCGACGATCGTCTTTTAAGAATTTTTGTTATTTTGTCACCGGTTTTTCAAAACAATTTTTTTTCTAATTTAATACGGAAAATGCTCCGATTAAATAAGGCAAAATTTACAATAAAAAATTACTGTAATAATCAAGGAGGGTTAATTAGACGGAAAAAATGCATGCCCGAGTAACTCAGTAAGATTTAGTGTTTAGGTAAAAACTTGCACTTTTACGAGATTAAACATGCTGAAATGTTTATCTTTGTAACTTAAAATTCATATATATATATATATATTATATAAAAATTTTACTTGCAACATTCATTTAAATTATTCTAAATTTCCGGCATATTCATTATTTCCCTATTAATTAGTACTCTCTATTATTTATTTCTAGTTAAATTCTCATAAGCTTAAAACGTGTATCTTAATAAATATCTTATTTGAAACTTTAATCTAAACTTTTAATCAAGTTTTAATCAATTTTACTAACCAAATACCAAATATTTTACAAAATACTTTTTATTAAAAAATACTACAAACCAGAATTTTTATTTAAAATTATTTAAGTTATTTATTTAGTCTAAACCAAAGCGATATAAGTAAGCGTCCTATCTTAAATGGGAGAAGTAACTGCAAGATTAAAAGCGAGGTCACATCAATCAAGGTCATGCGCCACGTAGCGGATGGAGTGTGAACTACAGGTAAATACCTAACTATTTTCATACTCACACCACTAAAATTGTAACGTTTTTTCACCTTGATTAATAACTGAAATACTTTGATAAGGCGTGGAAAACTTCGTGATGGCAGGCATTTTTGGATGCCCCTCTCGTTACGCCATTATATTGCATTAAATGTGGCAAACAAAATTCATTTCTGTGAGTGACTAAAGATTTAGAAAATACGCGCCACACTAGAACCCCGCGTATGTGAATTATCACTCCATCCACAAGGTGGCGCAACTATCTTAATTTACGCCTCATTCCAGCATTAAGTTTGTTCGCTTACTTATAACGCTTTGGTCTATACTTTTCATGTAAGCTTTTAAGATATCTTATGAAAAAAATTACTCGTTCGAATCGACAGTTACAAATTTGGCATGGGTCAAAATGACCCTCATGTCGGTTCTGGTGTTATTATTTCAAAAAGCAGTTATAAACATCTTCATTATTATTAGTTCAATACTACACAAACTTTGATTTTCATCCTAATTCCATGCTTCAATCAAATAATCGGAGTAAAAACGAGTTAATGTCGATTATGGTATTAAAATCAATAGTTTTTTATTATTCTGTTGTACATCAGCAGTTTGCGAATAGCCGCCATAGCGGATGTGAAATTCTCCTTTCCGCACGAGCAGCCGATGTTCATTAGAACTACGAAATATCGAGAAAATTACATAAAAAAATTGCTATTACAGCTCCACCTTCCGGCGTAATATTCCGAAATTCAAGGAGAACCTGCTTGCCATAACCAAAAAGATAAATAAAAAAAAATTGTTCAATTCTTTGCATAACTTCAAACACTTTTCGATGGTACTATGGCACAAAAATAGCTATAACAGCGCCACATTCCAGCGGAATATTTGCAATTTGCTGGATTTTCTTTGTTTGTCTATAGCGACAAACATACATAAAAAATTTGGTTCAATCCGATGCATAACTTAATACACTTTTCGATATTATAAGATTCAGCAAGGGTGAAGAGGCCTACCAATTGGATTGAGATAACCGATTTTCGATAGAACAATAATGAAAATGGCACAGAAATCACTATTACAGTGCCGCCTTCTGGAGGAATATTTACAAATTAAAGGACGTCCTGCCTGGCCATAGCCAAAACCATACACAAAAATTTGCTTCAATTATATGCATAACCCATATACTTTTCGATGGTACAATAGCGACACACGAATATACGGACACGCGGATAGACAGGCATTTTGTATAAACATGTCTTTTTTTAATCTCTGATCCCTAATACGCGTAAATCCTTTGAAAAACAGAAATCGAAAAAAATATCCATTACAATAGTTTCTTCTATTGAAGATAGAGAAACGTAAAAAGTAGCCCACTGGCAACAATAATGATGTCGAAATTATTATTAATAAACTGTATAAAATTTCTCTTTTGAAAATTGGAATAATTTTAAAACTAGAACGCCTTTCAGCAGTCGATTCGAATCCAAACAGATTAAATGTCCATTTGAATAAGAAAAAATAAAAAAAAAAATAATCAAATATAAAGCACACAGAAACAGGTTGAATAAATATATTAAATTTTTTTAAATAAAAATTATGGTTTAATAATATTTATAGAAGGATTGAATAAAGTTTTCCGGGGTTCTAGTGTTAAAATGCAAATTTCACTGAAAAAATTCTTAAGCGTCCTTACCGATTAATGTCAGTGATTATGATAAGATTGTAACTAGAAAAAAAAAAAAAAAAAAAAAAAAAAACAAGCATATTTCAAAACGTTGAACGAGTGCACCAGGGCAAATTCTCCTAATCTAAATGGCATGCTTTTTTTCACCAGTCACAAATATTTCCTAATATATATACATGGGAATTCTGAACTCATGATGCAAAATTGAAGGGTTTATAGAGGACACAGTAACAATCATTTCTTGTATTTGAATGTATAGCCCGAGTATCAAGTTGAGGCGCAAACAATGTAATGAGGCGTTGATAGTATGTTTACTGATAGCGTCATCGACATCTGGTATGTTTACGAAAAGTGCTCAAAATTCCATCAACTAACAGTAGCACATGCCCGCCAGTGTTGATGGAGCATATTATAAGATGCCAAGTACGCCATACACATTAAAACAGCAGCAATGGATATGTGAGCGAGAGAATCCTCCCGAAGTCACATGAACTCGCACCGTGCCTCAAAGTGGCATTTAGGAAATTGCGCACAACAGTGCTGAAGTAGACTAGAGCACTATCCAGTGTTGCCAAATTGGGGATTTTTTTTTTGTCCCTAGATTGTTGATTTTCACCGTTTTTTTTTAAATAGAAGTATTCGGTTTATTTAAAAATAGATTGAAAATTCTGAAAAATAAGGCAACTTATACTATTTTTAAAAAGTGGTGACGTTCAAATAATCTGAATTAAAAAAGCCCCAAATCCGGCTACACTGGCCCCATCATGCTGACACAGCAGTCGCTTACGACACAGTTGCAAGTTTGGCTTCCATATTTATTTCGAAATTGCACATTCCTCCCGGAAATTTTGAACGAATGATCTTTACTTAATCTAATCACAATATTTCTGTCATCTACCCTTTCGAGAGCTAATTTTTATTTTACTATCACCCAAAATATTTAATAAAAATTTTAGTTTTACAACCTATTTCAAAATAAGCAAGTTCATATTTTCTAATCAATTCGTTTATAAATTCTGGCGTCAATCCATCATTTCATCAGTTTATACAGAGAATTACTTCACCACGGAAATGCTTATATAAATCAAAAAATATTATTTTTTATCTCTGGCACGAATTAAAATTTTCTGATTAAAAATTGAGGCCAAACTGGGAACTCTGGCTTACAAATAGCGATCAGAAAAATCTTCAAGTAGTTCTGATAAAACCTCTTTAAAAATGCACTATAACAACTGCCTGCCTTGGCGTACTGCACGAGTTACATTGCTGCCCCAATCTCCCGATTTATCGACAATCGATTACTTCTTATCGGGACATCAGAAGATTCTTGTTTATGAAACTGCAGCTAACGCTGTTAATGAACCCATCGCTCGAGTATCCGTTGCTGCTCTTCGTGTGCTTGAAAACACATTGCATCTTGGAATCTGTGTGCCAATCACTCCATAGACGTTGCCAAGCATGTATTACTGTTGTTTAACGCAATTTTCAGCCCTTGTTGTAAACATAGAACTTGTCAATGACTCTGTCAATAAACATTTCTTCCATCTGTCTTTCCTGTGTTTGGGCCTCAATCCGTCATGTGCGCCCATATATTCTTATATACAAAAAAGGATTGCCACAGTTTCATCTATCTACAGCTAAAATTTGTGCCATGAGTTTGAAATCAACCTGTATTTGTGATATCAAAAAATAAAATATTGTGCTTCTCTATAAAATGGATATTTATCACATGCGCACAGTTCATGATAAACAATAGCAATTAAGATTAAATTTTGTAACTGTCCAAAACACTAAAATATACAAATACACACATTTATAAAATTATTATTAAAAGATACATTATATTAACTTTATCTTACAAAGTTGGAATAATGTACCATTTTCAAAATTTACTAATTTTATTATTAAGGTTATTATTGAATTGTTTATACGGTATATAATCAGTAATCATTTATAACAAAATCTACATGTACAGTTATTAAAAAAAAGTAAACATCCCGTACTAAGTCAGCAACGAATTAATGCAGAAGACAGTTACTGCTACCAAACGATTGTAAATAAAGTCTAACTTTACATGATCTATATATAATTTGCTTAAGGAGCCATAGACGTATAAAAACGAACTCTAATTTTGTTTTTTCCAATAGCAATACACAAGTATGACACCATAAATCAATTCTACACTCTTCAATTAGCCTAAAAACAAATTTCCATAAAATTCGTACAATTAGTTTTAGAAATATAATTATTTTAAAATGAACATATTTTAGGGGCTGCATCCAAATTGAAATTCGGTACTCGATTGTTGAAATGCTACAGTATAATACTATGTCACTTCTATGCATTATCTTTTGAGAAAATTACTATTTCATACGATTAACACTAGAAAGCCCGCGAGAAGTCATTTTGACTGCTACGAAATGAATATATCTCGGTTCGAACCAGAAATTATTTATAAAATTAGTTTAAAAGATTTAAAAAGAAGGACGTAGATAAATGGATAAGCTGCTAATTTAAAATAAGAATTCTGTTGTGAAATATTTTTCTAAAATTTGAGTAAAATTCTCGGTTTTTCTACTGTTAATATGTTTTGACTGTTGTCATCGTTAATGTTTCATTAAAATAAGTAATATATATATATATATATATTTCAAATTATGCTTTTCTATGCATTATAGACGGCCACATAACCCCTTATGGGGTCCCACCTAAATTTAATTAAGATGTACACCAGAAACTTTTAATAAACTTTTACTTTTATAATTTTGGTGGTGGTGGTGGTGGGGGAGGAATAATTTTTTCCAATTTTTTTTTTCAAATTTCCTGTGGGAATTCAATATTACAGAAACACAATTCCTTGCCCCTCAAAGGCTTAAGCCATTATTTTGACGTTTTTTAATCATAATGCGAAACTACTTAGAAGAAAAATTGAAAATGGAACAATGGAACAACGTGAGCAGCTGAATGGATTACCTAGTTGCGTTGCAACTTTACATCCAGTGGATAGGTGATTGTGTTGCAAGGGCATTAGGGAGCCTTAAAAAAATAATGTTTAGACGTGGCTGGTAGCCACAAAAGTTAAATTTACTTTTAAGAAAAAGAAAAGACTAACAAAAAATAACAAAGTACATAAGTACTAGTATAACATAAAATTGAAAATTCGCACAAAACAGGACATAATAAATATAAATTAATGAAAAAATTGTGGGTTGCAGTTCTTATTTTTTTTTTTTTCGAAAACTAATTTCATAATTCATAATATGAAATTTTTAAAATTACAAATTCAGTGTATTTATTTTTGGTTTTTTTAGTATTATAAAAACATAAAAAATGAAGACATTAGGATAATAATTTCAGGAGATATTATTAAAAATATGAAAATGTAATGTAACATTAGAAGCTCTAAATTTTGAATGTTTATTATTCAAAAACTTATTATCCAAATGACTTGAAATTTCGTTTCTAGGCAAGTTGGAACCGAAGATCAAGAAAATTTGTTAAAATTGTGTATTTCCATTAGAAAAACAAAGTCCTGTATGGTTTTTATTGGTAGATAAACTTAAGCACATTTTACATACATCATTTAAAGGAGGACTTTATTTCCAATCGTTTGGAGCCAGTAATTTTCTTCTTTTATAATTAGTTGGATAATTATTAGGGGGCGCTTACTTTTTTTTCGCATCGTCGGTTCATCTCAAGTTATCCAATATGAAAAGAGTGTTGACAATGGGCTACTTTAAAAAAAAAAAAAAATCCGATTTTTTGATTGGCACCACTTTTTTGAAATAGTGAAATTTGCCTTATTTAAAGACATATTAATTAAGGCGAGTACAAGGCGAATTTTACCACTTCCGAAACGTGGTGCCAATCAAGAAATCTGAATTTAAAAAACAGTAGTCCACAACCGATATTGTTTTCTTATTGGATAGTTTGGTACGATACGGACGACATATGTAATGGTTTTTCCGCTACATTATCAGCAAAAAAACTCTGTCTTATCTTATTCTGTGATATTTTTTGTAAGTTGGTTTGAAGACAACTTAATTACTTGAATTTCCTTCAGGGATTAATTCACTTCCAGTGATACATAAGTATTTTATTTTTTAAACGAACTAACCGTTTTTTCTTTCCGGTTCAATGATATTTTTAGTCGGACTTTCATATTTTTTTTTTGTTATGCTTACAATTTTTATTCTGTCTTTGCAGTGGTGGAAAATTGGCGCGGAGGAGGAGCCTATTGACATCACTAAATTTTAGTAGTATTTTTCGGCTTATCTATTGACAGAATTGCTGAGTTTTTATTAAAGGGAATAATACTATAAAATATTAGTGGTGTCAATAGGCTCCTCCTCTGCGCCAATTTTCCACCACTGTCTTTGCACTTTGTCTCATTCTTTATACCAAATATATACTACTTTTCCCAAATAATGACTTTCGCTTTTCTTAAGGATGGAATGGCTGTCATTATATAAAGCGGATACCATCATTCACAAATATTAACAAATAGTTAGTATATTATGGGGCGAAACAGCGTTAATTGAATAATTTGCAACAAAATAGTTGTATACATATTCAAGTGTCCAATAACATATTCGCCATAACCCTAGGTATTGCAAATTTATATTTTTCATAAGATAAAAAGTATAACAATATATCCTTTATAAATAAATCATGTAACAATGGCCTATTGGAAGATAAATACCGAATGGAAAAGATTTTATTTCTTTTTATGCAAAACATCTTTATAGAAATATTGCTCTATACAAGTAAGCCAGGTCGAAATAAACTATTTTTTAATTTTCAAACGCCTGTGGTGAAAAAAGTTGTGTATGGTGACAATAAACTCTCCAATTTTTGTCAAGATCTGAATATGGTAAGGTCTGCCTCCATGTCATTGAAATTTTTGTTATTCCAGTCATGGGAAATATACGATTTTCAGTACTGTATGCCTACTTTTCTCTAAGTGCTTTTGACGTGTATGCATTTTTGGAATTTTTTTAATGATATTACTTACAAGTGGGCGGTATTTTCTCTTCTTTCGAAATTTCACAGTCTTCATAGTGAGTCATTGAAATTTAAATTTGACCGTTTTCGGCATTTTTTCTGATTTTCAATAGAGTTTTTAAATGTTTCTTGAAAATAGCTGACATTCAACATCATTTTTTAGACTTTGTTTTTAATATATAATTATGTAATTCAATATCTTTCAACTTTTGTAACGAATTCTTAAATACTCACATTATTAAAAAAATAACCTAAATCCTGTATTGACGTTACTAATAATTATTATCTTACTATTACTAATAATAATACCTTTGCTTAATAATGCTTAATAATACCTTGTTTCAGACTGTGATATAGAAGAGATCCTCTTTCGTCAGTGTTGAAGTGAAGGGAAAGGGGTTTTATTCACCATGGCAAAAGCAATGCATTCAAAAAATTGACAGTAATCAAATGGCTACTTGAGCAGCACATAGACTGTTACAGTGGATCTTATTTGAGTTACATGGAAATGAATTACCATTGCGTCACCTTCTGAATCACCTGGAGGGAAGTACCATAGGTCCAAGTACCTTCTCGGGATTAATTGATAAACAATTGCAAAAATGTCACGAAAATCCTGTCGCGAACTGTGAAAATGTTGAAGTGGTTTTACCTTGACTGAACATTTCAGAGCTCAGCAGAGATCAGAAGTACCTTTATCAGATTTCCGAAGCTGTTTCGTCTGGTGTTGTCAAGAAAACTTAACCCCGTAATTCTCGCTCCCGTGATAGGCACGGGCTGTGTCTTTTATTCAGATTATTCAAATTTTTTCGTTCCTATTTGACCGTTTTCGGCATTTTTTCTGATTTTCAATAGAGTTTTTAAATGTTTCTTGAAAATAGCTGACATTCAACATCATTTTTTAGACTTTGTTTTTAATATATAATTATGTAATTCAATATCTTTCAACTTTTGTAACGAATTCTTAAATACTCACATTATTAAAAAAATAACCTAAATCCTGTATTGACGTTACTAATAATTATTATCTTACTATTACTAATAATAATGCCTTTGCTTAATAATGCTTAATAATACCTTGTTTCAGACTGTGATATAGAAGAGATCCTCTTTCGTTAGTGTTGAAGTGAAGGGAAAGGGGTTTTATTCACCATGGCAAAAGCAATACCTTCAAAAAATTGACAGTAATCATATGACTACTTGAGCAGCACATAGACTGTTACAGTGGATCTTATTTCAGTTACATGGAAATGAATTACCATTGCGTCACCTTCTGAATCACCTGGACGGAAGTACCATAGGTCCAAGTACCTTCTCGGGATTAATTGAAAAACAATTGCAAAAATGTCACGAAAATCCTCTCGCGAACTGTGAAAATGTTGAAGTGGTTTTACCTTGACTAACATTTCAGAGCTCAGCAGAGATCAGAAGTACCTTTATCAGATTTCCGAAGCTGTTTCGTCTGGTGTTTGTCAAGAAAACTTAACCCCGTAATTCTCGCTCCCGTGATAGGCACGGGCTGTGTCTTTTATTCAGATTATTCAAAATTTTTCGGTCCTCCTTGACCGTTTTCGTCATTTTTCCTGATTTTCAATAGAGTTTTTAAATGTTTCTTGAAAATAGCTGACATTCAACATCATTTTTTAGACTTTGTTTTTAATATATAATTATGTAATTCAATATCTTTCAACTTTTGTAACGAATTCTTAAATACTCACATTATTAAAAAAATAACCTAAATCCTGTATTGGCGTTACTAATAATTATTATCTTACTATTACTAATAATAATACCTTTGCTTAATAATGCTTAATAATACCTTGTTTCAGACTGTGATATAGAAGAGATCCCCTTTCGTCAGTGTTGAAGTGAAGGGAAAGGGGTTTTATTCACCATGGCAAAAGCAATGCATTCAAAAAATTGACAGTAATCAAATGACTACTTGAGCAGCACATAGACTGTTACAGTGGATGTTATTCTAGTTACATGGAAATGAATTACTATTGCGTCACCTTCTGAATCACCTGGACGGAAGTACCATAGGTCCAAGTACCTTCTCGGGATTAATTGATAAACAATTGCAAAAATGTCACGAAAATCCTGTCGCGAACTGTGAAAATGTTGAAGTGGTTTTACCTTGACTGAACATTTCAGAGCTCAGGAGAGATCAGAAGTACCTTTATCAGATTTCCGAAGCTGTTTCGTCTGGTGTTGTCAAGAAAAGTTAACCCCGTAATTCTCGCTCCCGTGATAGGCACGGGCTGTGTCTTTTATTCAGATTATTCAAATTTTTTCGTTCCTATTTGACCGTTTTCGGCATTTTTCCTGATTTTCAATAGAGTTTTTAAATGTTTCTTGAAAATAGCTGACATTCAACATCATTTTTTAGACTTTGTTTTTAATATATAATTATGTAATTCAATATCTTTCAACTTTTGTAACGAATTCTTAAATACTCACATTATTAAAAAAATAACCTAAATCCTGTATTGACGTTACTAATAATTATTATCTTACTATTACTAATAATAATGCCTTTGCTTAATAATGCTTAATAATACCTTGTTTCAGACTGTGATATAGAAGAGATCCTCTTTCGTTAGTGTTGAAGTGAAGGGAAAGGGGTTTTATTCACCATGGCAAAAGCAATACCTTCAAAAAATTGACAGTAATCATATGACTACTTGAGCAGCACATAGACTGTTACAGTGGATCTTATTTCAGTTACATGGAAATGAATTACCATTGCGTCACCTTCTGAATCACCTGGACGGAAGTACCATAGGTCCAAGTACCTTCTCGGGATTAATTGAAAAACAATTGCAAAAATGTCACGAAAATCCTGTCGCGAACTGTGAAAATGTTGAAGTGGTTTTACCTTGACTGAACATTTCAGAGCTCAGCAGAGATCAGAAGTACCTTTATCAGATTTCCGAAGCTGTTTCGTCTGGTGTTTGTCAAGAAAACTTAACCCCGTAATTCTCGCTCCCGTGATAGGCACGGGCTGTGTCTTTTATTCAGATTATTCAAATTTTTTCGTTCCTATTTGACCGTTTTCGGCATTTTTCCTGATTTTCAATAGAGTTTTTAAATGTTTCTTGAAAATAGCTGACATTCAACATCATTTTTTAGACTTTGTTTTTAATATATAATTATGTAATTCAATATCTTTCAACTTTTGTAACGAATTCTTAAATACTCACATTATTAAAAAAATAACCTAAATCCTGTATTGACGTTACTAATAATTATTATCTTACTATTACTAATAATAATGCCTTTGCTTAATAATGCTTAATAATACCTTGTTTCAGACTGTGATATAGAAGAGATCCTCTTTCGTTAGTGTTGAAGTGAAGGGAAAGGGGTTTTATTCACCATGGCAAAAGCAATACCATCAAAAAATTGACAGTAATCATATGACTACTTGAGCAGCACATAGACTGTTACAGTGGATCTTATTTCAGTTACATGGAAATGAATTACCATTGCGTCACCTTCTGAATCACCTGGACGGAAGTACCATAGGTCCAAGTACCTTCTCGTGATTAATTGAAAAACAATTGCAAAAATGTCACGAAAATCCTGTCGCGAACTGTGAAAATGTTGAAGTGGTTTTACCTTGACTGAACATTTCAGAGCTCAGCAGAGATCAGAAGTACCTTTATCAGATTTCCGAAGCTGTTTCGTCTGGTGTTTGTCAAGAAAACTTAACCCCGTAATTCTCGCTCCCGTGATAGGCACGGGCTGTGTCTTTTATTCAGATTATTCAATTTTTTCGTTCCTACATGACCGTTTTCGGCATTTTTCCTGATTTTCAATAGAGTTTTTAAATGTTTCTTGAAAATAGCTGACATTCAACATCATTTTTTAGACTTTGTTTTTAATATATAATTATGTAATTCAATATCTTTCAACTTTTGCAACGAATTCTTAAATACTCATATTATTAAAAAAATAATCTAAATCCTGTATTGGCGTTACTAATAATTATTATCTCACTATTACTAATAATAATGCCTTTGCTTAATAATGCTTAATAATACCTTGTTTCAGACTGTGATATAGAAGAGATCCTCTTTCGTCAGTGTTTAAGTGAAGGGAAAGGGGTTTTATTCACCATGGCAAAAGCAATGCCTTCAAAAAATTGACAGTAATCATATGACTACTTGAGCAGCACATAGACTGTTACAGTGGATGTTATTCTAGTTACATGGAAATGAATTACTATTGCGTCACCTTCTGAATCACCTGGACGGAAGTACCATAGGTACAAGTACCTTCTCGGGATTAATTGATAAACAATTGCAAAAATGTCACGAAAATCCTGTCGCGAACTGTGAAAATGTTGAAGTGGTTTTACCTTGACTGAACATTTCAGAGCTCAGCAGAGATCAGAAGTACCTTTATCAGATTTCCGAAGCTGTTTCGTCTGGTGTTGTCAAGAAAAGTTAACCCCGTAATTCTCGCTCCCGTGATAGGCACGGGCTGTGTCTTTTATTCAGATTATTTAAATTTTTTCGTTTCCTACCAGTTTTATGGAATAGTGTATTTGCCATTATTATGGTATCATTTTACCTGTCATTAAATAAGGTGAACATTTCTTTTTTTAAAAAGTGGTGCCAATAAGCAATTTGAATTTTTAAACAGTAATTTAATGCGACCGTAAAGGGGTTAAGTCATCGATTATCAGGAAAGCTATCTCATGTGAGATGGATGAAAGCAGCAAGTGGAGTATTACGCTTGTATATTGGAACACGCAACCCCTCTGCTCATTTAAGAAAAAAAATGGTGTAATTTAACTGTAAGGTTAAAAATCACACCAGAACCTTCAATAAGATATAGAGCTAAACATCTCTGGCAAACGGTTCAACTCTCCAGATACCCCAGTAAAGATTTAAAGAACATCGTTGATCCTGTAGTTCAAAGAAATGGTTACTTTATTCATCCAGAAAATTTACTTCTTTCTATGTTAGGACATGATCGAGAACATATAAGGCTGTTGGGTTTCAAGCGAATAATAAAGGCAAGGAGTATTTCATCTGATGATACCAAATATTTTTCCATACCAACCATCAATTTCAACGCAAGTGACTATTCAAAACTTACAAATTGACAAACTGTAAGTTAACAGAACCTCCACTCACAAGACGTACATCCTCTGAGGATATTTAGTATATGGTAAATAGTGCACCTGTTTCACTTTGGAGTATTATGAATCGTCATTTCCACAGTCAAGCAATAGAGAGGTGAGTGAAACTTATCTCATAAGCATCTTCTGCTGTTTGTGGTTATGTTTCCCGCGATGCTATGGTTCGTCCTACGCTGGAGTACAGGAGTACATTCAACAAGTTCGAACATAAATCACAGTACAAAGGCAATAATTAAGATTGTATCAATAATTAGAAGTTGGGTAATTTCTTGTGCTAAATTCATTAGTATTGTAATAAATCATATTTCTTGAAATCTACAATATATTCTACATTTTATTTTATTTCTTATTTATATTTTAGTTTAGTATATCTGCCAAACGAATTCATTTTTGGAATACATAGCTGCCAACTTGTACGGATTTTTGTTACCGCTAAAATTTAACAGAAATTTTTGTATTGTTTCATCGTTAGAAAAAGTCAGATTTCGGCGATTGCTTTTGATAAAATTTTCTATTAAATTTTAGCGGTGAGAAAAATCCGTACAAGTTGGCAGCTATGGGAATATAAATTTTCGATCGATTTTGGAATAAATTACATTAAAATTATAACCTAATAATTTTAAGTACATAACTGTGTTAGAATTAAAATATATTTGTACAAAAAATAATCTTTCCAAAAATATGAGGGATAGTTAATAAATTATAAATGAAAATTGGAAAACAATCCAAAAAACGATCAAATTTTAATTTCAAAGACCTACCACGAAGCCTGAGAAATTTGGAAATAAGATAAAATAGGGTATAAAATCTAAAGTATATAATTTAAAAAACCCCAAAAATGCAGACGTTTCAAAATCACTTACAGAAATACGTTTGAAAATCACTTACAGAAATACGTTTCAAAATCACTTACAGAAATACGTTTCAAAATCACTTACAGGAATCGAGAAATGTACATAAAAAGAACTGAAAATCATACATTTTCCTTCATAGGAATAAATAATTGTTCAATAACATGGAAGCAGGCCTTACCATATTTAGATCTTGATAAAGATGGGTGTGATTTTATTGTCACCATACCCAAATTTTCCCACCACATGCGTTTCAAAAGTAAAAAAGAAAAAAAAAAAAAAAAAAAATCGACCCGCCCTAATATACATCCCAATATCAATCAAAGAGCATACATGCTTTGTAAAATTTTCTATGTGTCTAACACCACGTTTTCAGATGCGAAAATTTCTTTTTAAATTTTAAATCACGAAATAAGAACTTTCCTTACTTCATCTCAGGTTTTGTATAGGGGTTCTCAGGGTTTGTCATATTTTCTTTAATTGAAAAAAGCCAAATATTCTAATAAAAATCGTGGTAAATTTGTACGCACCCGATATAATTCCATTAAGTTTTCGTGCACTTAGCATTTAAATTATTTACGAATTAAAGTTTTATTTATTGGTAGGACATGATATTAACCGTAATTCCTATAGTAGCATAACATTACTGGTTATATGGCGACCAACAATGCAATATTTAGAAACGTTAAATAATAAATTCTGGCTTTACATTAAGAATATTGGTAACCCCCTAATTCTGCCTCCCGTGATAATCACGGGCTTTGTCTTTTATTCAGATAGTTTGATTCCTACCAGTTTTATAAAATAGCGTAACTGGCTTTATTATTGTCTGAGCAAAGCGAAGGCTAATACGCAGCGCAATATTGCATTCCGTTCACATACAGCTACGATGGGTATTAACGTCATGGCCTGCTAAAAGAATGCCCAATAAAAGCCTTTAGTCAAGCATAACAAAAAATATTTGTCTGATTTTGTTTCTGATTGCACCAGAAGGTGCTTAACCCTTTCGTGCACAGTGTGCCCGGGTCGGGATACCGAATTTTAATTCCAAACATACGAACGGCACCAATAATATTTTAGTAAAATTTTGCTTTTACAATGCACAGTTAAAGTAACATGTTTTTAATTTCTAAAAAAAGACATTTTCAAATTCCGGTGTCATTTAATCATCTCATCATTTTGCAACAAAAATTTCCAATGCCGGAGAGGGTTAAGGGTATGAGGGTTATTATAGGTATATGAGGTTATGAGGGTATATAAGGGTATAAGGGTCTTTAACATGAGGGTAACCTACTGAATGCACCTACTATAAAAAATTAGTTCTAAACCGTATAAAAATAATATAAAAAAAACTGATAAAAAAGCACAATTTATCTACATAAGTCACGGAAATGTAGAGTACGTCATTTTCACTGACTGGATGTTATCGTAGAAAATCGGATTACAGCACATGTAGCAAAGAAAATATGTACGCACTAATATTACTGCATAATAAAACCTATTTAAACAGAAAATAAATATGGAATTTTTTTCTATTTGAAAGAAAAAAACAAACAAAATATCTTAGTGTTTGATATTTTGCGATAATCTCTGTAACATAATTTTCCAATCACCAGTAGCGTCTTTTATATTTCGCGCGTGCAAATTAGAAACAGTTCTTTCATGATAAAATAAAACTTTTTGATTATGGCATCATTTCTTCTTCCTTTTCTTTTCCTTTTCTTTTTTCTTTCCTTTTTTCTTTTCTTTTTTTTTTTTTTTTTTTAGTATTTTAAATGAGATCAGATGGAACCCGTCAAATCTTGATGGCAAACAACTTGATAGTAACATATTTAAAAAAACGGTACAACTTGGTTGATCCGTTGGCCAAAAATCTATCGTCAAACTATAAGATTAAACGCCAATAATGGTTGATCATAAGTGTCACATTCACTTGACTTTAAGAAAGTTACACGTGTTTACTTCACCAAGTGATTTTTATTCAGACGTTTTATTTGTATTTGTATTAATGTTATACTAATTTATTTGCTCTTTCGTTATTTAAAATGAAAAATGGTGTCAATTTGTATAATTTGCCGAGTGGTTTGTAGATTTATATACCGCAATTTCCGTTGTATTGGCCGCGGGTAATTTAAGTCTGTTTCAAACCGAAAATTTTATTTAAAAAAACGTAGTCAAATAAATGTTAAGCAGAAGCAAGATACATTTTATTTAAAAAGAATTCTGGTAGAAAACAGAATTCTCTGAGCCGCGGCTTACACACCGGAAATTACGGTAATTTGGCGAAATTGGTCCACGGGATAACTAAGTAATACGGACAAAAACTTCATGACAACTTTAAAATGTCAGAAATTTTTAGAGAATAATTCTTAGGAAAAATTCAAATAAGTAGGGATTGTTCTAAATAGGATCATAAAAATCTGAATTTGCTAAAATCATGATCAGTTCGGTAGGTAGAAAAGCACGCATGCTCCAAAGTCAGAATCATACATGGCCTTTTTTAGTATAGTGTTGGTAAATGAAACCTATATATATATATATATATATATATATATATATATGTATGTATATATATATATATATATATATATATTACGCTATCGTACGTGGCACAGAAATCGCGATTATTTGTTAATTGTTTAATGTTTAATGGCAATGCCCTGAATGCCTTGATGAAACGCACCTAATTGGTTATTGAACAGCATTTAATTCATCTTCATACCTATAACATAGCTGCCAACTTATACGGATTTTTCCTACCACTAAAATTTAATGGAAAATTTTGACTAATTCAATCGGCGAATTACAGTGAATGTTGATAATTAAAGAAGGCAGAAAATTCTGTTATATTTTAGTGGTAGTAAAAATCCGTACAAGTTGGCAGCTATGACATAAGGGGGTTACCATGGGAAGACCCTGTTTTGTCACCAAATACTGCCAAGTTTGTCACCAACTTGGCAATACATCGCCAAATTTGGAGACCAAAATGAGTTGACAAAAGTGACGCCAGCTTGGCGATATCTGTAATATTTCGTCAAATTTCCATAGACTTCCATAGTAAACCAATAGGGTTTACTTGATTAGAGAAAACCAACCAATTGAGATATTTTAATGCAACAAAAACTAATATAAGCTTAAGGGATTCTATTAATTATATTTAAGGAAGTCCAATTAAATTAAATTATGAATAAACGTAACATGATACAATATTTAGCATGCTTTCCCAAAGATAAATTTTAAGGGAGACCAAACTGGTCGCCAAGGGCGGTTACTTGTGATTTAAATCTCTTTGATTTGAAGAAAATACACCTATGCATCAAATAAACAAAATGAATCAAATAATTGCCAAATGATATAAACGACTATTAAAATATAATTGAGGAAGTATAAAACTGGTTTATGGATGTATTTTAATAAATACATCTGCTAACACGTATTAAAAAAATATTTATGTTTTTATATAATAAAAGTTAAACGGCCACTTTATCTACGTGTATGCTAATATTATAAAGTAGTAACGTTTTCGTGTTTGTGGAATGTAATCTCTGAAACTACCTTGCTGATTTAATAAATAATGGTTTGAAAATGCTGGTGACCATCTCTGCTCCAACACAGACTGTATTTTATGTCGGTACAACAACCTCCGTGGGAAAAGTTCTAAAATTGCGAATTCTGAGGTACTATTTAGGCTAAAAATTTGAAATTTTGTGCGGTGGTTACTTTTATGATGTAAATACTCGTTACGTACGCTTTCTACACGGTTAGAAATTTTAAAGTTAGAAATAAACGTAAAACGTTCTAGAAAGTTTCTAAATCACGATTTATTTGGAATTGTTAGAGAAAGAAATTTTGAAATTTCACATGGCTATTACTTTTAAGTCGTAAATGCCGGTCAGTTAAAACAAATAAATAAAAGGGTGCACCATAAAAAAGATCTAATCTGAAATTTCTGTGATACGTTTGGGTCTAGAAACTTAAAATTTGGGATGATATTGACTTATAAGATCTAAATGCTCGTTATAGAAATAATTCAAACTGCAATGCACGCATTAGAACGAATTATAAAAATATCGAAATTAAGAGGACTAAATAAAGCGAACAAAGTTCAAAAGGCGATTTAAATAGCGAAGTACATGGAATTATTAAGAATATAAAGATTAAAATTTGCATGAATGTTGCTTTTAAGACGGAAATACTCGCAATAGAACAATTTCTAAAAATTTCGCTATGTAAAATGATGCAGGAACGAAAAAGTTTCGTTTTATCCTTTCTGTGCCGCTTCTGACTTAATTTTTTTTTTATCGGTTTGAAATTTCTGGACGGGATAATTTTAACCCCTTAACAGTGTGGCCCAAACTGAATTCGGGCAAGAACACTTTGCTTGCTTCGTTATTAAAAGCATTTTGATACCACTAATTTGTAACTGTAAATTTATCTTTATTGATTGTCAGATATTTTTCGATTAAGGGTGTATTCGAAAAAATATTTTTTCACCCTCAACAGCTCGAAATTTTCTGAGACATTTTCAGACTCATTTTTAAAAGTAAAAACATGAAACTTGCTGGGGTGATTTCTGAAGACATGTTTAACATGCCGTGTGATTTCATTTTCAGCTCAATTAATTAAAATTTGAGTTTTAAACAATTATTTTCTCAGTATGACCATTTTTTTCATTCCCGGATCGCCCGCTTCGGAAAATTCGGTTCAAAACGCCAACTTTGACAGCGTTTTTTACGGTATTTTCTGCATTTATCAAAAAATTAAGAAGCACGGCACATTATATCGTTTCTAAATAAGAGAATTTCCCAGTTTGATGCGTTTGAGATCAAAAATGAATTTTAAAATGAATCAGAAAATAAG
The DNA here is from genome assembly GCA_963932465.1 of Maratus speciosus. NCBI lineage: Eukaryota > Metazoa > Arthropoda > Arachnida > Araneae > Salticidae > Maratus > Maratus speciosus. Next base: position 236,812,115 of record OZ010794.1, on the reverse strand, counting down.
CAGTTTGGATCGGAATACACCCTTAAGTAAGGTAAATATTTTAGTATGGAAATGGTGTCCAGCACCATTTTTCATTTTTTTGTAAGAAAACAAATGTCACTGTTAAGAGGTTAAGATGTAAATGGTAAAATAGCTAAGAATGTCTTCTGAAAATTACGAAATTTAAAAAAGATGAAATGAACGAAAACCGTTCTAAATTTCCATTCGTTTTCATTGTTAGGCATAGAAACATTAATTATTTAATAAAACTACATCGACACCCCCCCCCCCCCAAACATGCAACTTGAATCCAACAAAATAGGTAGCTATTTATCTGGCATTGAATAAGTTGTGTAAACATTGAAGAAATGTCGGTATGAAACAGCAAATAGTTTGCACGATAGTACTTGTCAATATGTTACTTCTCTGGTCTGTTCTCTCAATCGCCAAAGCCTTTAATAGAGGAAAGTGTCTGTTTAAATTTGATATGCATTTTTTTCTCAGCTTCACTAATCTGGAGATTTAGTCATAAGGTCATTTTCTCAATTGCCATTATACGATTTTTATATAGTAACTTATTCGGGTATTTTTTTAATAGGGTTAATATTGACGTATTTTAGCTTGCATGATTTGTTAGAAAAATACGTACGGACTTGTAAATTACTCAAAATGGCATTTTCACAGGACACAGGTTATGCAGACGAAATATTCCAGATGTGTCCTAAATTCCGCTGCCGTCAATGCCGATTTGTTTTATTTAATGATTCTAACACGTAATACAGCTCACCTTGTCGAGAATAGGTCTGAAAATAAAGCAATACAGCGTATATAGTGGCCAGCATGCACTCATCATTTAAATCCTATCGAGTATATCTGTAACACACGCGAACGATGTATTGTATCCTCTGTTGGCGTGTTCGGGACTTTGATATATTAATTTTTTAAGAGACAATTCCCTAAACTCTTATCGACAACCGCATCGCATACATGAAAACAGATATTCAAGAGTATTAACTATTCGAGTGGGCCACACACCATATAAAAGTCCTTCATTCTCTTCAAACATAATTCTTTTGTCATTTAGAGGTAGTCAAATTGGCGCGGAACGTATGTTGGTATTTTTGAGATCATTTCAAGAAATAAAAATTCCGATATAAGATATTTTAGTGTTTTATTTTATCTATTATTTTTAATCTATTGTGCCATTCTAATTTTATACCCCTGCACGACTGTCTTGTAGGTTTGCTTTGCCATTTTTTAAAACAGTGTATATAGTGTATACAGTATATGTTATATTATTATAGTATTTTGTAATTCTATCATTCAATTTACCCATTTTCATCATCTGAATTTGTGGCAGGTCAGTTTGATAGTATCAGACTTTTATTTATCCCGCGCGCAATAGTGATTCGAAGGCGGCTCACTGTGAACATTGGAAAGAGACAGCTTAATGCACATGCCTCAGTTTTTTGCACGAATTCCAGTGAGCCAGTCATTGCAGGCCTCCACCGAGTGAGGTGCTGTTACATGTGTGCGTCGGATTTTTTTTTTTCTCTGAATATGACAGAACGGGTTGAAAAAAGGTACTGCATCAAATTTTGTCAAAGCTTGCTGATCCTGAAAGCGAAACAATTCGTAAAATTCATCAATTCTGCAGCTCATTCGTCGCACCTGATTTTGAATTTCTTGGCAAAATGTGGAATTCCAGTGGAATTCCAAATTCCATACTCTTCAGACATGACTCCTTGCTACTTTTGGTTGCTTCCGAAATTGAAGGGGCCATTAAAAGGATCCCATTTTGAGAGTAGGGATGAGGTACGTAGAATGCGACACCATGGATCGCCATTGCAAAAAAAAAAAAAAAAAAAAAAAAAAACTGACACAAGTATTTTCTGCAGTGGAAAGAACTGTGGACTAAATGTGTGGAGGTGCAAGGCAGGGGTGCAGAAAATGTTTCTACTCCCAACATTTCCCCCAATCCACACGAAAATTCCCCCAAAATTTTACGGTATGTTATAGGTAAGTGCTATATTACCGTAGGTATAGAAAATTTATTTTTCAAATATATCTCAACTTATGCGCGAGTATATATGGCAGGGGTGATTCTGAGTGAAAAAAAAAAAATTCCTAAAATTCACAGCGAATTTTCTGAAAGGTTACAGCAGATTGGGGGAAATCCACTCCCAACATTATGCATTTTTCATGGATTTGTGATGCAATTCGCGTTTTTTCGCGACTTTTTTGACGAAATTTGCGGTTATTTCGCGATCTTTCAACGGCATTTGCGGTTATTTTTCCTTCTTTTTGACGAAATTCGCAGTTGTTTTGCCATCATTTGATGAAATCCCGTTTTTTTTGCGATCGTTTGACGAAATGTGCGCTTCTTTCGTGATCTTTTGACGAAATTTGCAGTTTTTTGCGATCTTTTAACGAAATTTGCGATTCTTTCGTGATCTTTTCACGAAATATGGAGATTTTTTACGATCTTTTAACGATTTTGGTAATCTGTGGTTATTTTGCTACTTTTGACAAAATGTGCGGTTATTTCGTAATCTTTTGACAAAATTTGCGTTAATGTCGCAATCTTTTGAATAAATTTACGTTCATTTCGCGATCTTTTGACGAAACCTGTCGTTATTTCGCGATCTTTTGAAGAAACCTGAGGTTCTTTCGCGATCTTTTGACGAAATTTGCGGTTCTTTCGCGATCTTCTGGCGAAATGTGCGGTTATTTTGGCGATCTTGTGACGAAATTCGCGTTTTTTCCGTAATTCTTCGCCAAAATTCGTGGTTTTTTTATGTCCAAATTTTCATATGACCGATTTTTTTTTTTTTTTTGAACAGAATGTCTTAAGCTTTCGGAAAATTCGGAACATAATCACCCCTGATATACGGTACATATTATTCTGAGATCGATTTTGTGAAGGTCGACATACGGATATTTTTATTTGTACTGAAATTGTTCTATCTCAGGGAATTATGGAATTCGTTGTTAAAATCGAAATCAATTGTATATGTTTCTGAAAAATTTCCCCAGGGGGTTAAAATTTCCCCCGATCCTAGATCGCCGGATCGGACATATTCTGCATCCCTGGTGCAACGTGTCTACCTGAAAATGAATAAGGGTACCATCCCTGTCATGTAACTTATGCATTTTTTTCGTTCAAATGTTGAATATTTTTCAGACAGACCACATATTGTCAATTAACACTACGACGGCCGCGTTTTCAATGTACCTAGAACGGCCGTGAGCGGTCATTTTAACTGCTCTTTCGAAAAAACTAAAAAAATATATAATTTTAACTAAAATAATATTAAAAACTCCTTTCCAGGAAACAAATTTAATGACGAACTACAAAAAAGACTTACATTTAAAAAATATTTTACGAGAAAAAAAAAGCATTTTACATTCTTTTACTCTTCCTAGGCAATCTTATTGATATAGAATCCTGAAATTAGATAATGTAAGTGTCATACTTTTTTATAATTATAAACATAATATATGTTTTCATTTTTTTTTTCAAAGCCAGCAATTGTATTATTAAACTAGAAAAAATATTATACTGAAAAATGTAACATAACTCAGTTTATTTCACAAGCAAAGCAGACGGATACTATTCTTTCTTCTTACATGCATGGTCCGCAAATGTGTTTCTGGCATCTTGAACAATGTTTGGAAGTTTTATTTCCTTTACAGTTCTTGAGTATTTGACACTGCTTCTGGTTTCTGTTTTGAATTACGGGAAACATTTTGATTTGATTATCATCATACAACCTGTTTCTATCAATATAGTTTTTACGGAGTTCATCAGACATTTTCAAAAATAATCCCGACGACTTATGTTTGAGTCAAATGTTTCTTTGTATATCACTCATGAATGTATTGCAGCTATTTCTTCAGCAGAATTATTTTCATCACTCCTAGTTTGTTGATTTTTTCTTCTTCCACGACTATTTTTCCGCCCACGACTACACCCGTGAATAACTTCTTCATCTGTTTCATTATCAGAACTAGAGGGTGATATATTATGCGGATTTTCTATTTGATGTATTTTGAAATCAAAACTCGAATCGCACTCGATATCACTTTCGATATCGTTTTCATCCTCAATTTCAGAAGCAGAATTTTCGGATGATAAATCTTGCATTGACTGCGCAATTGCTTCCGCAGTCAGAAAGTTCTTACTGACAATTCTACGAGACATTATTAGAATAATAATTATTATTATTATTTAACTGAAAATATCTGCTCATATCATTTTCAAACGGAAGTAGCAAATCAAGTATTGCTTCACTAATAAAGTGATCACTTATTCAAACATTTTTCTGGGTATCTCTGCTGTCGGAGCATGCGCGGAAGCAACAGAGACAAGTTGTCTTTCGAAGAAGCCGGAATAAACCAGCTTTTTAGCACCCTTCTCCCTTCACATCTTTACGTTCTTTATATAAACACCTCTTTTACAAGATGAAAATAATCATTTTATCTGACAAGTGCTGAAGTCAATGGATGAAAATTATAATTGCTCCGGGGGGACATTTCTCCCCGGAGATGTGAGATGTTCCCATGGAGAATTTGTGATTTGCACCCTCCCGGAACTCTATAATGTCTCCCTCGGATCTACAGAAATCCCTCCCGGAAAAAAAGTCTGAATTCAACACTGTATCAGGTGACGGTCATTTTGACCGTTTTTGGCCGCTCTAGGTATATAAGTTTTTTTTTTTCGAAAAACTAACAACAATATTTGAATGATTTTTTTTTTTTGTATATTTCCAATGAATATTTAGGAAAAGTAAAAAATTGTCACAGCAATAGGTGAAAGCAAAACAGAGATATGCGTGATTAAAATGCGTTTACGGTCAAAATGACAGCCTTGGCCGTTCTAGTGTTAAAGTTAGCATCTCATTTTCTATTCTTGCCATGAGTTATTATTGCCGAAACGTCAGTGAAGGCTTACTGTGGAGACACGAAAAGTTTTGGTTTCTGTTTGTCTGTCTGTCTGTTCCGCGATAACTGCCGCAAAAAGCATCCGATCGGCTTGAAATTCACTGGGCATGTTGATGAGGTACCCGGACTTAGCTGTATAGTTTTTGGTTAAATTTGGTTCATTCGTTCGGGAAATATGGAACATTTTATTTTGCTCTATAATGCTTTTCAATGGCAAGTCAGACGATTTTCAGATTTTCATTTGTTGAAAGAAATGGCTCATATGAAAAATGGATTTAAATGGTAAATTTTTGATGCTGAAATTTTCAAATAACATTATTGCCGAAACGTCAGTGAAGGCTTACTGTGGAGACACGAAAAGTTTTGATTTCCGTTTGTCTGTCTGTCTGTCTGTCCGTCTGTTCCGCGATAACTGCCGCAAAAAGCACCCGATCAGCTTGAAATTAATTGGGCATATTCGTGAGATACCCGGACGTAGCTGTATAGTTTTTCGTTAAATTTGGTTCATTCGTTCGGAAAATATGGAAGATTTTATTTTTCTTTATAATGCTTTTCTACGGCAAGTCAGGCGATTTTCAAATTTCCATTTGTTGAAAGAAAATGGCACATTTGATTAATGGATTTAAATGTCAAATTATGGATACTAAAATTCCAAATAAGGGTTTTAAATTATTCCTATTATATTGAAGTTTTATCAATATATCTATCAGTTTTTTTTATTTACGTGTATAATGTTTTGAGGACATTTATACATGTATTCCAATAATATAAAGAATTTTTAAATTAATTTTCTTGTTTTACATGATACATATTTCTTTTTTTTCCTTTCTTCGTTGCCTAGCGACTGTTATTCGTAGCCTATCATTGCGTCAAATATGAATGAAGTTAGCAAATTACGTTAATTTTGTTGCAGGTACTATTAAAAGGCTATCACAAAAAATATTTTATCGCGCCAAATCGATGCAATTTATGCAATTAACAGTGGGCACGATAATGAATTATTTTCCAGTAGATTTATAGATCTCCAGATATGCATATTTTGGGGGGCTTTTAATATGTTATTGCTATCGTATGGATTAGGGTGTTTAAACTAATGTTTAACCATGCTATAAGTGAAAAAAAAGTACAGTTAAAGGCATGTAAATCCTTTTTAACACTTTCCAACATGGATGAAAAGTATTTATAACTTCAGTTTTTCTATCTGTCGCCTGCCGTGTTTCTCTACGTGCTCTAACTCGCGTAACTATAGTCGGGATTACATGTAATTGATATACGTTATTGAGGTTTGCCAAAGTATGTTTGGTATTAAAAATGAAGAGTGTAGCATTCATAGCTTAATTACAGGGCACTCAAAACTATTCCGTTACATTATAGTCTTTGGGAAAAATCGTCTGCGGTGTATTTTAATAATGTTACACAATTTTAAACGTAATGAAATTTATATACTTTATTAAGGTGCACTAGAACCTGGTCACTATAAAATATGTTATGTGTAGCACTTACAGCATGCGTACAGAGAACTCAAAAGTATTCATAATATTACAATCTTTGAAGAAAATCCTTTTGTGGCGTTTTTTAATGATGTTACTCTGTTACAAAATAATAAAATTGATATGTATTTTTGAAACATTTTTGTAGTATATGGGGTGCAAATCATATGTTTTTTTCAGGGTCACACAAAAGTGGTCGATTAAAATGTGGTCTACGGGGGGAAAAAACTCTTCACAGCTTATTTTAACACATTAGCGACGGGAAACGAGAATTCTCGTTTTTATTCAGAATACATCCTTGGCTAAGGGAGTGACTTCTACCTTACAGAAAAGACATTTATATTGTGTTGTCCATATTTTTTATAGATTGTAAGACATTATATATTACATCCGTACATTGAAAGATATTTACTGCTGCATAAACATGAAAAACATATCTCAGAAACCAATTTCCGAGACACTTTCAGAAGAGGGAGGAGCTTCTACTGTTTTTAAACCCAGATTTAATTAAATTGCCTGTCGTCAGTGTGTTAATTGTGTTGCACTAATTCAAACATTATGAAATTAAATTACATTACTGTGGTTGACTACAAGAAGCTTGAATATGATTTGTATCGTATTTATCGTTCATTTATAGGGTCACATAAAAAATTTCGAATACAGTTCTGGTCTATTAGGGATGATTGCTGAAGAGAATTTTCGATTATGGTGTGCATTTTAACGTTAAGTAAATTTGTGCTTAATAAGTAGTGCTTAAATATTGTATAGACATTGTACAGGGATACACAAATGAATTCGTAAGTATAAATGAAAATGAGCGCGAATTGCTTCAGTGTTTTTTTTATTGTTATTATTATTTGAGTTATGTATTTCCCAGGCCAATTACATTTAGTATACTAACAAATGTTTGCAGAATTTAAATAGAACCATATACAGGACTCCGCAGAAACTGGATATATGGTGCACACTATGCATACTAATCCCCGGAAATGTGATATGAGCAGTTTTAAGAGGGTTTTTTGTCTGCATTAAATTTAAATGTTATAGACGACGCGTAAAAATCTTCACGTAATATAGAGGGCTGTAGAAAAGAATTCATGTACGTTTCCGTCTATTGGTAGAATTTACTAAAGGACATTAACACAATTAATTGATAATTACAAATGTAAATTAAATTACACTACGAAGGGGTTCAAGGGGGCTCTGCCCCCCTGAAGAAATCTACTTTATTATCTAAAAATTACCAGAATAAGTAGCTCATGAGATTTTCAGAATACCATTACATAACAAGGGGTTTAATTTAACGCTTCTAATGTCAGAAACCTTCGAAATATTTTTTCGTTTTATAAATGTTTATGTAATTTCAAAACTTTAAATTTCGTTTTTTGTAGAAAGATTAATATTACTCAAAGGGTGCTAAACACAATGAATTGTAGAGCTGACGTTGAGGCTCCTGATCTGCAGATTTACTAGTTAAATTATTCCAATAAATTATGTCAATATATTTGCGAGATTTCTTTATTGCCGAAACGTCAGTGAAGGCTTACTGTGGAGACACGAAAAGTTTTGATTTCCGTTTGTCTGTCTGTCTGTCTGTGTGTCTGTCTGTCCGTCTGTTCCGCAAAAAGCATCCGATCGGCTTGAAATTAATATGGCATGTTGATGAGGTACTCGGACTTAGCTGTATGGTTTTTGGTTAAATTTGATTCATTCGTTGGGGAAATATAGAATATTTTATTTTGCTCTGTAATGCTTTTCAATGGCAAGTCAGACGATTTTCAAATTTTCATTTGTTGAAAGAAATGGCTCATATAAAAAATGGATTTAAATGGTAAATTTTTGGTGCTGAAATTTTTAAATAAGAGTAGTAAATTATTCCTATTAGTTTGCAATTTTGTCAAAACATTTGTCAGAGCTTTTAAATTAGGTATATAACTTATGATGGAATTTTATACATGTGTTCGAATAATATAAAACATTTTATTTTATGAATTTACTTATATTTCATTATTTTTCTTTTAACCGTTGCGTAGCAACTATATCTCATCTAAAAATATCATAAATGTGAAAGTATGTATGGTTTTTAAAGTCAAATCAAAGTTAAAAGGAATGAATTAATGAATGCCTTTGTATAGATATTTGCATATAGATTGATTTAAACGCAGAAATGAAAATAGTATTTATATACTATATAGAATAATATCTTTATTTATGTATTCAACTATTATGATTATAAAGGAAAAAGTTCGTTATTTTCATACAGAATATACTGACATTATTCTATTAAACTTTATAAACTTTATTGTTGCCAAAAAAAAAAAAAAAGAATAACAATTTCTCCCAAAGAGTTCATTTTAATTTGTAAGATTTTCAAAGGGAAAATGCAGCAAATTACAAATAATAAAAAAGATAAATAGGACAGGAATGAATACATATAAACATTTCACACCAAATACCACCTAAATTAATTTTTGTAGTGGTATTTTCCCACACTACGAAGAAAGATTCCTCGATTTACACGATTTTACTTGGCCTTCCTTTTCTCATTGGTTGCGATTTCATTTTCGCAATTGCGTATATTAATTGGCACAAAATTTTACATTTTTATGACTGAGGTATATGTAAGGCCATACAAATAAGAAATTCCGTATTGTTTCCTATAAAATGTGATAAAGTGTTGGTTAACTATGTATGTTTCTATTAAGAGGAGCAGGGCTGCCAAGCCTCCGGCGTTCTGGATACCAGTATTTTAATACAAAAAATGTTACTTTATTTAATTGAAACATTTGCGCGATTTAAAAGAACAACATTTTCTGTAAGGTAATAGTGTTGTGCAAAAAGCCTGAGACTTGTCATGTCTGGTGGTGAGTGAAATGTTTTATTTAATGCATTTATCTCTATTTTAATGCTACGTGAACAACGTCCCGTGTAACAGCTTGTAGAGTGTAAGATAAATTATTAAAATAATCCCTATTACGAAAAATGAAACAAAATGCCCGGCTAAGGGAAATAAAAGGTTAGTTAACCTTTCGTAATTTGACCTGAACACAGGTGTGCATCAAATTTCAACGGTGTTTGTAACATCACGATTTTAAATTAAATGTGGATACTATTAAAAGGCTATCACAAAAAATACTTAACGGCACCATATCACGTTTATCTATTTAGTCAGTTGGAAGTGGACACGATGATGAATTATTAACCGTTAGGTTTAGAACTCCCCCTACTTTAGGGTGATTTTAGTAAGTTAATGCTATCGAGTACATTTTTAGATATTTAGATTAGATCTTAGATATAAGTATTCCAGAATGGTAATCAAAATTATTATTAGATTTCTAAATTAGATGTCTCAGTTTACATTTCCAAAAGTTCTTTATCCATTAGATACAGATGTTTGTGGTTAGCAGGCAAGTAAATACTGCTGTATGGATATTAGGATAACGTAAAATGCTTGACCAAATTGTTGCTTATCCTTATAAATCGCAGTGTAAAAATGAATCTAAGATATAGGATAATCATTAACTCAATCAATAGAAAATTACAAATGCAAAATAAATTACACAACGGGGGGTTCAGGGGGGGCACCCCCCTGAAGAAATTTGCTTTATTATATAAAAATTACTAGAATAAGTAGCTCGTGAGAATTTCAGAATATCATTACATAACAACGTGTTTAATTTAACGCTTCTAATGTCTGAAACCATCGAAATATTTTTTTCTCCTTCTATAAATGTTTGTGTAATTTAAAAGTTTAAATTTTGTTTTTGTAGAAAGATTAATATTAAGCAAAATTTGCTAAAAACAATAAGTTGCAGAGATGACGTTGAGGCTCTTGATCTGCAGATTTACTAGTTGCCGAAACGTCAGTGAAGGCTTACTGTGGAGACACGAAAAGTTTTGTTTTCCGTTTGTCTGTCTGTCTGTCTGTCCGTCTGTTCCGCGATAACTGCCGCAAAAAGCAACCGATCGGCTTGAAATTAATGTGGCATGTTGATGAGGTACTCGGACTTAGCTGTATGGTTTTTGGTTAAATTTGGTTCATTCGTTCGGGAAATATAGAACATTTTATTTTGCTCTGTAATGCTTTTCAATGGCAAGTCAGACGATTTTCAAATTTTCATTTGTTGAAAGAAATGGCTCATATAAAAAATGGATTTAAATGGTAAATTTTTGATGCTGAAATTTTTAAATAAGAGTAGAAAATTATTCCTATTAGTTTGCAATTTTGTCAAAACATTTGTCAGAGCTTTTAAATTAGGTGTATAACTTATGATGGAATTTTATACATGTGTTCGAATAATATAAAACATTTTATTTTATGAATTTACTTATATTTCTTTTTTTTTCTTTTAACCGTTGCGTAGCAACTATATCTCATCTAAAAATATCATAAATGTGAAAGTATGTATGGTTTTTAAAGTCAAATCAAAGTTAAAAGGAATGAATTAATGAATGCCTTTGTATAGATATTTGCATATAGATTGATTTAAACGCAGAAATGAAAATAATATTTATATACTATATAGAAAAATATCTTTATTTATGTATTCAACTATTATGATTATAAAGGAAAAAGTTCGTTATTTTCATACAGAATATACTGACATTATTCTATTAAACTTTATAAACTTTATTGTTGCCAAAAAAAAAAAAAAGAATAACAATTTCTCCCAAAGAGTTCATTTTAATTTGTAAGATTTTCAAAGGGAAAATGCAGCAAATTACAAATAATAAAAAAGATAAATAGGACAGGAATGAATACATATAAACATTTCACACCAAATACCACCTAAATTAATTTTTGTAGTGGTATTTTCCCACACTACGAAGAAAGATTCCTCGATTTACACGATTTTACTTGGCCTTCCTTTTCTCATTGGTTGCGATTTCATTTTCGCAATTGCGTATATTAATTGGCACAAAATTTTACATTTTTATGACTGAGGTGTAAGGCCATACAAATAAGAAATTCCGTATTGTTTCCTATAAAATGTGATAAAGTGTTGGTTAACTATATATGTTTCTATTAAGAGGAGCAGGGCTGCCAAGCCTCCGGCGTTCTGGATACCAGTATTTTAATACAAAAAATGTTACTTCATTTAATTGAAACATTTGCGCGATTTAAAAGAACAAAATTTTCTGTAAGGTAATATAGTGTTGTGCAAAAAGCCTGAGACTTGCCATGTCTGGTGGTGAGTGAAATGTTTTATTTAATGCATTTATCTCTATTTTAATGCTACGTGAACAACGTCCCGTGTAACAGCTTGTAGAGTGTAAAATAAATTATTAAAATAATCCCTATTACGAAAAATGAAACAAAATGCCCGGCTAAGGGAAATAAAAGGTTAGTTAACCTTTCGTAATTTGACCTGAACACAGGTGTGCATCAAATTTCAATGGTGTTTGTAACATCACGATTTTAAATTAAATGTGGATACTATTAAAAGGCTATCACAAAAAATACTTAACGGCGCCATATCACGTTTATCTATTTAGTCAATTGGAAGTGGACACGATGATGAATTATTAACCGTTAGGTTTAGAACTCCCCCTACTTTAGGGTGATTTTAGTAAGTTAATGCTATCGAGTACATTTTTAGATATTTAGATTAGATCTTAGATATAAATATTGCAGAATGGTAATCAAAATTATTATTAGATTTCTAAATTAGATGTCTCAGTTTACATTTCCAAAAGTTCTTTATCCATTAGATACAGATGTTTGTGGTTAGCAGGCAAGTAAATACTGCTGTATGGATATTAGGATAACGTAAAAGGCTTGACCAAATTGTTGCTTATCCTTATAAATCGCAGTGTAAAAATGAATCTAAGATATAGTATAATCATTAACTCAATCAATAGAAAATTTTAAATGCAAAATAAATTACACAACGGGGGGTTCAGGGGGGGGGGCACCCCCTTGAAGAAATTTGCTTTATTATATAAAAATTACTAAAATAAGTAGCTCGTGAGAATTTCAGAATATCATTACATAACAACGTGTTTAATTTAACGCTTCTAATGTCTGAAACCATCGAAATATTTTTTCTCCTTCTATAAATGTTTGTGTAATTTAAAAGTTTAAATTTTGTTTTTGTAGAAAGATTAATATTAAGCAAAATTTGCTAAAAACAATAAGTTGCAGAGATGACGTTGAGGCTCTTGATCTGCAGATTTACTAGTTTATCTTTATAATATTGGGGGGAATTTTATGCATGTTTTCCAATAATTGCCGAAACGTCAGTGAAGGCTTACTGTGGAGACACGAAAAGTTTTGGTTTCCGTTAGTCTGTCTGTCTGTTAGTCTGTCTGTCTGTTCCGCGATAACTGCCGCAAAAAGCATCCGATTAGCTTGAAATTAAGTGGGCATATTGGTGAAATCCCCGGATTTAGCTGTATAGTTTTTGGTTAAATTTGGTTCATTCGTTCGGAATATATAGAACATTTTATTTTGCGACTTAATGCTTTCCTATAGCAATTCAGACGGTTTTTCCATTTTTATTTGTTGAAAAGAAATGGCTCATATGATTGAAGGATTTAAATGGTAAATTATGGATGATGAAATTTCATAATTAGAACCATACATTATTCATATTAGTTTGAAATTTTGTGTATACATTTGTCAGAGATTTTTTTCGGTGTATAACATATGGAGGGAGTTTATATGTTTGTTCCAATAATATAAAATATTCTCATTTACAAATTTAATTAAAATAAATGCCCATATTTCATTGTTTTAATTTTCTTTTAATTGTAACCTAGCAACGAAGTTACACCTAAAATATCGTAAATGTGAAAGTGTGTGTAATTCTTTGAAGTCAAATCAACGTCAAAACAGATGAATTAATTAATGCCGTTGTGTCTTTACATATAGATGGAATTTACCCCCAGAAATAAAGACAGGTTGTGTTCTATTTATTTTGTCCAAATGGTTTTCTTTTAAAATAAAAAGCTCATTATTTTCATAAGGAATAAATTGACATTTTGCTATAAAATATCTTTTTATTTACCGTTGCCAAGGAAATCAGATAGCGAAATAAAAAATTATCCTAAACAGTTATTTTTGATTTCAAAGATTTTCATGTACAAGAAGAAAATGAAAAAAAAAATAGGCATGAATACGTCATCATATTGGAAAAACGAATGCACGAAAAGAAGGTGAATTTGACCTCCTATATGAAAACTAAAACGAATACCCTTTGAGGTTGAAATAAAAAGGCCTTGTGTTATGATATTAATTCTTATTATTAAAAATAAAATACCAATAGCTCACGTTTTATCGTCTGCACGGCTAACAGAAATTTTTAATTTTTAATTGAAAATTTCAATGACAAAATAAAAATCTTTTGAAAAGCAAATAGATAGTAAATGTCAAAATTATGCACCTCAAAATAATCTCTGTCGAAAATGACGTCACTGTATCGGGAAATAAATATTTTCATTCTTGAAAACCAAACATTAACTAGATTGCCTGCAAAAATATTTTTTGACGAGTGTTACTTCTTAATACCTCATTACCTCTTTTCAGAAAATATTAATGAAAAGTATTTTATTTTTTAAAGTAAATTACATTTTCGTTCATAAATCCTAAACTTTTAATATAATAGCCTCAATGTAAATCCTTTTCTGTCGACCGGTATTGAAAAATAAGGCTCGGAAGTGTAAAAAAAAATAAAAGATTTACAATAACCATTAGCGCAATCAATAAAAAGTTACATATTTAAATTTAATGAGACCACGGGGGCTCCGCCCCCCTGAAGAAATCTTCTTTATTATGTATAAAAAAAAATACCAGAATTTGTAGCTCATGAAAATTTCAAAATATCCTTACATAACGTTTTCAATTTAACGCCTCTAATGTCTGAAAACTTCGTATTTTTTTATTCTTATAAATAATTACTTAATTCGAGAACTTTAAATTGCGTTTCGCAGGAAATGGAATATTACAAAATTGTGTTTAAAAAAAAGACTTGCAGAGCTGACGTTGAGGCTCCTTATCTGCAGATTTACTAGTTGCCGAAACGTCAGTGAAGGCTTACTGTGGAGACACGTAAAGTTTTGGTTTCTGTTAGTCTGTCTGTCTGTTCCGCGATAACTGCCGCAAAAATCATCCGATCGGCTTGAAATTCACTGGGCATGTTAATGAGGTACCCGGACTTAGCTGTATAGGTTTTGGTTAAATTTGGTTCATTCGTTCGGGAAATATGGAACATTTTATTTTGCTCTATAATGCTTTTCAATGGCAAGTCAGACGATTTTCAGATTTTCATTTGTTGAAAGAAATGGCTGATATGAAAAATGGATTTAAATGGTAAATTTTTGATGCTGAAATTTTTAAATAACATTATTAAATTATTGCAATAAATTATGTCAATATATTTGCTAGATTTTTTTTAATTAGGTTTATAATATTGGAGGAATTTTATGCATGTTTTCCAATAATATAAAGGATTTTGTTTTATCAAATTGACATAATGCATATTTCATTTTTTTCCTTTTCTTTCTCTGTTGCCTAGCAACGAATTTGGTCCAAATAATATTAGTATAATTGCGTGTATAATGCTTGAGTAAAGCCAACTTCTAAACAGATGAATTAATGCATTTGTATCTTTGCATATAGACGGATTTTAGCCCAGAAATAAAAATAGGCAATATTTCATTTATTTTATTGAAATATTTTGCTTAAAAATACAAAAGTTCATTATTTTCATAGAGAATAACGTAACATTTTCCCATAACATTTACCAATATTTCTTTAATTGTTGCCAAGAAAATCAAAACCCGGAATAATGTTTTCTTTTAAACAATTTTCAATTGAAATGTTTTGTCGTGAAACAGGAAAATGAAAAATAAAATTAAGAATAGAAAAATGAATATGGCGGCATATTAAAAAAAAAAAAAAAACTCTCGAGTATTTCTTAATATAACAAGATGAAAAGTTTTGAGTAAGTACGCATAGCAGGTGAATTAGACGTCATTTATCGAAAACAAAGATGCTGGAATAAAAAGATCTTGGGTAAAATAAAATTAACTATTATTCACGGAGGAAAGAGATAGATGGAGATGCAGTATGCCGTAAAAACAGTTTGCAATACGATGTGCGTTATCGCTCAGATTTAAATGCTCTCATTCGGCCCAAACAAAACAAGCACGTGGAACAGGAACCAAATTCTTTGACTTCATCCGTTTTTTTTTTTTTTTTTTTTTTTTTTTTTTAAGCACGTTGTTGTGTTGTGCCGAATGTAGCGGATTTTAGGCGTCACTTCAATATTTATTGTCTGTGTACGGTTAACATGAATATTTTATTTTAAATTTAAATTTTATTAATTTATTAAAAAAACTTATGCTTATCGTTATAAATCACAGCGTAAAAAAAAGCTAAGATATACTATAACCATCCGCACAATCAATACATAATTGCGAATGTAAATTTAAATAGACTACGGGGGGTTCAGGGGGGCAGAGCCCCCCTGAAGAAATGCAATTTTTGATTTAAAAAGTTACCAGATTAAGTAGCTCATCAGAATTTCAGAACATTAATGTACAATCACTTGTTTAACACTTTTAATTTCTGAAACTTTACGAAGTATCTTGTATGCTCATAAATATTTATGTAATTTGAAAACTTTAAAAAGCGATTTGTAGGAAGTTGAATATTATGCAATGAGTGTTAAAAAACAATGACTTGCAAAGATGACGTTGAGGCTCCTGATCTGCAGATTTACTAGTATAAAGGATTTTGTTTTATCCATTTGACATAATTGCCGAAACGTCAGTGAAGGCTTACTGTGGAGACACGAAAAGTTTTGGTTTCCGTTAGTCTGTCTGTCTGTTAGTCTGTCTATCTGTTCCGCGATAACTGCCGTAAAAAGCATCCGATTATCTTAAAATTATGGATGCATGTTGGTGAAATCTCCGGATTTAGCTGTATAGTTTTTGGTTAAATTTGGTTCATTCGTTCGGAATATATAGAACTTTTTATTTTGCGACTTAATGCTTTCCTATAGCAATTCAGACGATTTTTCCATTTTTATTTGTTGAAAAGAAATGGCTCATATGATTGAAGGATTTAAATGCTAAATTAAGGATGATGAAATTTCCTAATTAGAACCATACATTATTCATATTAGTTTGAAATTTTGTGTATACATTTGTCAGAGTTTTTAAATTCGGTGTATAACTTTTATGGAGGGATTTTATATATGTGTTTCAATAACATAAAATATATTTTTTAATATAAATTTTCTTTTTAAGCACATATTTAATTGTTTTTATTATCTTTTAACTGTTACCTAGCAGCGAACTACACCTAAAAATATCGTAAATGTGAAAGTATTTGTAATTGTTTGAAGTTAAATCAAAGTCAAACGGGACGAATTAATGCCTTTGTGTCTTTACATACAGATGGAATTTACCACAGAAATAAAGAAAGACTATGTTCTATTTATTTTGTTCAAATATTTTTCTTTTAAATTAAAAACACTGTAAAAAAATTTCGCAACGTTCCTGGGAAAAAATGGTCAGCTGAGTTGCCCATTATTTCCAAGAAACATTTCTTAAAAATGACTGGAACTTTACTGTATATGTTAAAAACTTTCTACAAAAATGCCAGTAAGTTTCCTGCGAAATACCAGGAATATTTCTGTTGACAGCAAAACATTACTGACATTTCACAGCACGCGGGATCCGCAGACGATTTTTACATTTCCAGTTGACAATTTTCGCTTTATTATCATTATATGTTAGAATGAAAAAAATATTTTGAAATTGACATCAAAATTATTATTTATAATTTACACGAAAAAATAAATTTTCAGTTAAAATTCAATAAAGTAAATATATATATGATATATTGTTTCTGAACTTTGCTTAAAATATAAAAATATATAAAAGTAAATAATAATTAGAAAAAAAAATCTAGACATAAAATATTTTGGATTTTCGTTAGTAATTATGTTAGTTTACAAGTTAGATAAAATACATATAAATTTTCATGAAAAAAAAAAAAAAACCTAAACGTAATTGTATATTTTTTCCGAAAATAAAAAAAAAATTCAAATTTGCAGCAATTCAAAGTGTCAAATATATATCAAATTTAAATCAAATTGTAATAAAGTGTTAAAATATAAAATTAATTAAAAAAGAAAAAAAAAGTCCAGAGGTAGCATCGATCTCGGGCCGTACGGGTGGCGTACGAGCTTTCTGCGTCCACACCACGAAAGACACGTTGAGTGCTGCAAACTAATGGGTATTTGAAACGTATGCTAAACCTCGGTATCTAATTTCTGAAAATCTAAGTCCCATTTGAAGAAATCCTTTCACAAGAATAATTAGAGATAAAAACTCCAAAACATACTTTAAATTAATCAAAATCGGCGAGAATCATGTTTGATGGTCCCCTGGTTAATGGAGATCCAAATATTAGGTGTATTTTTTTTTTTTTACACGGTCTGCTCCTTAAACATTCCACAGACAAGTACGAGAGATAATCTCTTAGCGATGTCACGGAGGTATTGTATTTTCATCTGAATTGTCTTGACAATAGAGTGGGTTGGGTTGATTTTTGACGGCCAATTATCTACACGAGGGATATAGGCCCTAGGGGGAGTGCCTTCCGTGGAGGTCTTTCTAAGGGAACCTAATCCGTATTAACGCATGGAAATCCACGGTTCGAAGAAAACCACGAAAACTCCGAACGATTAGGCCGACGGGCGCGATTGGGTTCGAACCCAGCACCTCCCGTCTACCAGCTTCGAGAGCAGAACCTCTCAGCCACTGGTGGGGCTCTTGACAATAGAGACGTAAAGGATTATGTCGTCTATTGATTTATTTGAATTCCATATTGATGTTTTTACATTCATTTAAGGAATTCTTTTTCGACACTCGCGCGCGAGCAACGGATTATAGCAAAAAAATAATAAATGGCGGCCGCAGCGTTTTGCTGTTTCCAACTTTTGTGTCAGGAACGTTTCAGATAAGAAAACCAGAATTTCACAGGAAAGAGCTAAATTATTCTGAAACCTGAGAAAAGGCGAAACGTTCCTGGATTTTACATGGAACGTTACCATTTTTTTTTTTTACAGTGAAGTTCATTATTTTCATAAGGAATAAATCGGCATTTGCTATAAAATTTAACAATCATTTTTTTTTTTGCCGTTGCCACGAAAATTCAATCCCGGAATAAAAATTTATACTAAACAGTTAATTTTGATTTGAAAGATTTTTATGTGCGAGAGGAAAATGAAATAAAAAATAGACATGAATACGAGTTCATATTAGAAATAAAGTGAAAATACGAAAAGAAGGTGAATTTGATCTCATATATCAAAAATAAAACGAATACGCTTTGAGGTTGAAATAAAAGGGGCTTGTGTTATGATATTAATTCTTATTATTAAAAAAAAAAATGTTACTAATATCTCATGGTTTATCATCTGCACACAGCTAACAGAAATGTTAAATCTTAATCGAAAATTCCAATGAGAAAAACACAACTTTTGAAAAGCAAATATATAGTACATATCAAAATTATGCACCGAAAAATTATCGTTGTCGAAAATGACGTCATTGTATCGGGAAATATATATTTTCATTCTTAAAAACCAAGCATTAACTAGATTGCCTGAAAAAATGTTTTTTGACGGGTGTTACTTCTTAATGCCGCCTCATTTCAGAAAATATGAATGAAAATTATTTTATTTTTAAAGGAAATTACATTTTCATTCATAAAACCTAAACTTTTAATATAATAGCCTCAATGTAAATCCTTTTCTGTCGACCGGTATTGAAAAATAAGGCTCGGAAGTGTAAAAAGAAATAAAAGATTTACAATAACCATTAGCGCAATCAATAAAAAGTTACATATTTAAATTTAATGAGACCACGGGGGCTCCGCCCCCCTGAAGAAATCTACTTTATTATTTAAAAAATATACCAGAATTAACAGCTCATGAAAATTTTGAAATATCCTTCCATAACGTTTTTAATTTAATGCTTCTAATGTCTGAAAACTTCGTATTTTTTATTGTTATAAATAATTACATAATTTGAAAACTTTAAATTGCGGTTTGCAGGAAACTGAATATTACCAAAGTGAGTTTAAAAACAATGACTTGCAGAGCTGACGTTGAGGCTCCTGATCTGCAGATTTACTAGTGCATATTTCATTTTTTTCCTTTTCTTTCTCTGTTGTCTAGCAACGTATTTGCTCCTAATAATTGCCGAAACGTCAGTGAAGGCTTACTGTGGAGACACGAAAATTTTGGTTTCCGTTAGTCAGTCTGTCTGTTAGTCTGTCTGTCTGTTCCGCGATAACTACCGTAAAAAGCATCCGATTGTCTTAAAATTAAGGATGCATGTTGGTGAAATCCCCGGATTTAGCTGTATAGTTTTTGGTTAAATTTGGTTCATTCGTTCGGAATATATAGAACATTTTATTTTGCGACTTAATGCTTTCCTATAGCAATTCAGACGATTTTTCCATTTTTTTTTTTGTTGCACAGAAATGGCTCATATGATTAAAGGATTTAAATGCTAAATTAAGGATGATGAAAATTCCTAATTAGAACCATACATTATTCATATTAGTTTGAAATTTTG
This sequence comes from Maratus speciosus, assembly GCA_963932465.1. Classification (NCBI taxonomy): domain Eukaryota; kingdom Metazoa; phylum Arthropoda; class Arachnida; order Araneae; family Salticidae; genus Maratus; species Maratus speciosus. The sequence goes on along the minus strand of OZ010794.1, from coordinate 236,792,103 downwards.
TGTATACATTTGTCAGAGTTTTTAAATTCGGTGTATAACTTTTATGGAGGGATTTTATTATGTGTTTCAATTATATAAAATAATTTTTTAATATAAATTTTCTTTTTAAGCACATATTTAATTGTTTTTATTATCTTTTAACTGTTACCTAGCAGCGAACTACACCTAAAAATATCGTAAATGTGAAAGTATGTGTAATTGTTTGAAGTTAAATCAAAGTCAAAAGGGACGAATTAATGCCTTTGTGTCTTTACATATAGATGAAATTTACCACAGAAATAAAGAAAGACTATGTTCTATTTATTTTGTTCAAATATTTTTTCTTTTAAATTAAAAAGTTCATTATTTTCATAAGGAATAAATCGACATTTTGCTATGAAATTTAACAATCATTATTTTTTTTTTGCCGTTGCCACGAAAATTCAATCCCGGAATAAAAATTTATCCTAAACAGTTAATTTTGATTTGAAAGATTTTTATGTGCGAGAAGAAAATGAAATAAAAAATAGACGTGAATACGCCTTCATGTTAGAAATAAAGTGAAAATACGAAAAGAAGGTGAATTTGATCTCAGATATCAAAAATAAAACGAATACGCTTTGAGGTTGAAATAAAAGGGGCTTGTGTTATGATATTAATTCTTATTATTAAAAAAAAAAATGTTACTAATATCTCATGGTTTATCGTCTGCACACAGCTAACAGAAATGTTAATTCTTAATCGAAAATTCCAATGAGGAAAAAAAACTTTTGAAGAGCAAATATATAGTAAATATCAAAATTATGCACCGCAAAATTATCGCTGTCGAAAATGACGTCATTGTATCGGGAAATAAATATTTTCATCCTTAAAAACCAAGCATTAACTAGATTGCCTGAAAAAATGTTTTTTGACGGGTGTTACTTCTTAATACCGCCTCATTTCAGAAAATATGAATGAAAATTATTTTATTTTTAAAGGAAATTACATTTTCATTCATAAAACCTAAACGTTTAATATAATTGCGTCAATGTAAATCATTTTCTGTGTTACAAGTGTTGAAAAATAAGGCTCGGAAGCAGTGGCGTAGCTACATATTCAGCGCCCTGGAGCAAGTAAAGTTTGTGCGCCCTCTTGTCACTCAAAAGATGTTCTGCGCAATTTTGTTTTGAAGTTTAAAATTTATATGCTATTTTTAATTCGATTTAAAATGTTAATTTTATTTGAAAGTAAAGGTATTTTAACAAAGTATTAAATACAAATTAAAAATAAATAATGAATAATAGAATGAATTATAATTTTTTACGTACGGAGTACCTACCAATATTTCTTGTGAATTGGATGGGATTTTCGTTTTAAATACGCCATTAGACTAGAGCTATCTGCCACCCTTAATATCTGTTTTTCTTTTCGAGGGTTTTGAAGCAATGTAGAATACTTATAGAAAACACATTATTAATCACAAAAAATCTTAATGCTGCTAGTCATATTAAGAAACGTGTAAATGTTATTAATTTGATTTTAAAGCAAATTATCTTTAAAATAGATTTTTATACATTAAACTCTCTCTAAAGCTCTCTGAAAGGCAGATTTCCGTCTTATGCAATATTTAAAAAAACTAACAATGGGGTATAATTGCAAAAAGAAATCTTCAAAAAGCGCCGTGGTGAACCACCCTGTTCTAACGTATATAGTACGACATAAAATAGCTGACCGCCGCACAGTGGAGTATTTCTAAAAAAAGCTGGACAAAAGTCGAAAAATGAACTTCGTTAAAAACTGCAATACTTTATGTGTCTGTATAGCTTACTAGTCAGTGCTTCCGGTAAACAATATCTTAGGAATGTTCGGTAACACTCCCCGTCGCGTTATCAGTCTGAATACAGCTGTCGTATATCGCAGATTTCTCTTTTCTCAGCTCTGTGGTGAGAAGCGCATTATTTAATTGCAATTATTGTTGCATACAGTGGAGATCTGAAAAAAATCCTTTATGGACATAGAAGTGGGAGGTATGTAGCTTAAATTACTGTATTTAGTTTTAGTTATAAAAGAATATAATTATGAAAATAGCCACATTGTTTTATCTTTAAAAATAAGTGTAATTTTTACTAGTTCTTTTAAATTTTTAGTGATTTATAAATACGTGTCGCCCTTTGTCGGGCAAAACTTTTTGTTGGAATATAAAATATAGATATTCCTTATTATATTCATAAAATAAAATCTTGCCTCAACTTGCTCCAATTTTGTTTTATCGTTTTATAAAAAAAAATGGTATCAAAAGATGATGATATTTTGAAAACGAAAAATCTTCATTTTTCTTTTAGAAACTTCAATGACAGCAAAAGATCTTTCAAGGAAGTTGCTGTTTGACCTTAAACAAGATTGTTCTAATACGAAAACAGATGAAAAATTATGTTTCATGGAAAGTAAAGTTACAAAAATGATGAAATGTCCAGTAGATAAACAAATATCATTAATACGTTCGTTAAGCCGTTTCAAATCGGATTTTTTTTTTTAAAATGGGAGCCAATAGGGCAAAATGGCGCTTTCTTAAGATAAATGAATATTGGCTTAACAGTTCCACAAAATTGGCTGCAGAATATACTATCTGTACAATATCAAAAAAGGTAGATCCACAAAAGATTTCGCCGAATTGTGTGACAGAAGCAATTGACAAAAAACAAGAGGTTTAAGGGAGCAAGTTCCTCTTGATCAATTAACATATGCAGCTAGTAAAAATCAATGAGCTAATGGTAATATTGATGCCTCGATCCTCATAAAACTCCATGTCAACATGAGATACAAAATACAGAAAAATTATAAGTTCAGCAAAAAAAAAAAAAAAAAACCACTATTAAGAACCAAATACCGTCAGAAACCTTATCAATTTTTGTAGAAGCTGATCTTACGAGAAAGCAATGGGAAATTATTCATAGTTCAAATAAGAATATTTACTTATTATTCTCTGATTAAAAAGCGGAGAAGGATTGCTATATAAGTGAGGAGTCGGTGAATGTGACAGAAACAAGTGCAGAAGTTAACCTACAGATCTTCTTGATCACACCTCTTTAAGACTGTGTAAATATTTAGAAGTTATTCTAAATAATACAGAAGAAGAAAACAACAATTTCGAACAAATATCTTAATGGTGTTGCGATGGCTCCCAACAGATCGTAATTTAAACAGATATTTCAGAATACTTCTGATAGTAATGCAAATATATTTCAGAGTTCTCTTGTTCCTTTACGTTTAGAGGAACTGCCCAGTGGACATAGAATTGATGTTAAAAAATTTGAAAACTACGCCGAAGAAACTGCAAATCTTTATGTCGAATTATATGGGTAGCACCCAATGTCACCAACAGTACATAAAGTTTTAGAACATGTGGCCACAGTAATTAAACTTGCAGTATTGCCTATCGATCAACTCTCGAACGAGGCTGCTGAAGCTACTAGAAACAAACATTTCCGCCAATGTAGGCAAACTTTTTGCCGAAAATTTTCTCGAGAGCACTGTAATAAAAATGTTTTGAATAGACGTTTACTAAATTCTGATCCTTTTATAAGTAGTTCAAGACCAAAATAAAAAAAAAGGCACTTTCTAGTGAAACAACCAAAAACACCATATGGACAACATCCAAAATAAGAGGAAGATGAGGATGAAGACGAAACAGATGTAGATGAATACGATTAGAATAGTAAGTTACAGAAAGAAATTGTTATAAATATATAAAAAAAGGAATATTTCATTAAATATCACAAATGTTTATTCTAAACTGATTTAAGTAGTAGTTTACAAAAAATCTTTGCTTTTTAATAAGTAAATTCGTAAAAAAATTATATGTTTTTAAAAAAAAAATATATATAATGACTCTAAATAGCTTTTTTTAACATTTCAACTTGATACAGCTCAGAAAATAATTTTGTCCACATTTTTCAGAAAATACTCCTCTGTGCGCCGCTCTGATTATCACATGTAAAGACAATATTTAAATAGTCCCGTTTTCATATTATATTGTAATTTTTAACAAAAAAGAATGTTTAACTTATTTTTCTTTGCCTTTTGAAAATATCCTTTAGAAATATTTTTGTGCATCAAGCACAAAAATCAATATAATAAATATTTATATAGGGAAAATTATAATCAGAGCATTGTACGATACGAATACACGAAGCCAACACATTTCAAACAAATAATAAATGAATTTACAAATACTAAAAAAATAAGTATATATATTTTGAAATAGAGGCGATGCTCTTTGGTGCGACACAGGCTGTGAATTCTTGGGGCGGATCATGTCGTTATTGGTAACAAACAGAATTTCAGAATATACAATAGGTTTTAAAAGATTTCAGTGGTGCTCTGAAAGGAAACTTTCAAGAAAAAAATTCTATTTCTCTGCTTTGCAAAGCGAAAAAATAAATCATTAATAAAAAAAATTGCTTTAAAAAGTGATTTTTTTTTTAAAAATTATTAAATAATTTAATCCTGTTCAAATTTAATGCTTGTAGCAAATTTTTTAAATATTAGCTTCACCTGAAGGAGGGCGTAGCTTTACCTGGTTTAAGGCGCACCGACCTGCCCAGCGAATCCGTCTGAACCTACCAAAATGTGACTTAATTTAGTAAAATCCTATTTTTTCTTCTTATTTTTTTATTTAAATATCTATAAATAAAAAAAATAAGAAGAAAAAATAGGATTTTACTTGTTTCAGCACGGACGGAATGAAAATATGTTGAAAATTATTGGGTCGTTCGGAAAGTCGTGTCCGTTTGGGAAAATCAATTAGTATCGTAAAATTCTGCCCGGTAATTATTAGACACTAGATATCAGAATCAATGTCTAATAATTAAATGATAGAATTTTGCGGTGCGAATTGATTTTTACCAAACGGACACGACTTCCCGAACGACCCAATACATCATTAGAAAAATGTTTAAGCTTTATGAATGAAACTGTATGTTTTCTTTAAAACATGAGGTCTTTACCACCAGTAGAAAAATTTCACCTTTGTATAAAATTAGGATCTAAGGTTTTATTCATTGTTATACTGTTTGAAGACACAGCATTTCTAACATGAGGTCTTTACCACCAGTAGAAAAATTTCACCTTTGTATAAAATTAGGATCTAAGGTTTTATTCATTGTTATACTGTTTGAAGACACAGCATTTCTGTAAAATGTTCAAAAATTTGAGTGGAGTAACTCCAGACTTCTTTTTTTATTTCATAATTCGGAAATTAATTGACTGCATTGTAAAAAACATCTGTAAAGTTACTAAAAATTTTCTAGGAAACTGGGATTCCTAGAATTTTTTATGTAACGACAACAATAAAAATTCATGTAACAGATACACGTTTGCACCGTAAATCAAAAAAAATCTGTAAGGCTACTAAGAATTTTTTAGGAAACTTGGCTGCCTAGATCTTTTTATGTAACTACAACCCGGGTTATAGATAAAATTTTAGTAAGATTACTGTAATTTTAGTGGATTCTTTTGCAAAGCTACAGAAATCTGTAGCTTTACAAAAACTAGTTTTGTAGATATACATCGTTTTCTGTACAGTGTACAGATACAATTTTAGTAAGCGTACAGATTTCTGTAACTTTAGAGCTGTAGGATTACATTTTTTTTTACAATGTACTAATATGTGATACCGGATGGTGATGGTGTGAGGGAGGGCAGAGCCTAATTACGGCCTAAGCAAACTCACATGACTATTTTTGAAAAATACGTTTTGCCTTAACCTTTAACTGATGTCACAGAAATTATCACATAACTAGTGTAAAGTGGTCTGTAAGACCGCTCCATCGAAAGAGGAATAAATGCCGCGATTAACTCATAGGATGTTGTTTTTGTACTAAATTTTTTGTACAGGAGTGTTATAATTAAATTTTACCCATTCAAAAGTCTCTGGTGTATTACTAAAGTGCCAAACGAAACAAATTTTCAGTAGTGTTTGTAGATAAACTGAAATTTGCAAGTTAAACTATGAAAATTGAAAAAAGCACCGGTCTGTGAGACCGGTAACATCAGTTAAAGGTTAAATAATCCTGAAATTCTGCAATTAAATAAGGTTTAATGTGGAAAACTAATTTTCGAAAAAATGGCGTACCTTTACATAACTATAATCGGGTGCTAAGAACACTGAATTTGATACTTAACTTTTTCTCTCCTTTTGAAGGAAAATGCTTATCAATTCTACATTTCAGATTCTCCATTTTTTCGAAATCTCAACGACGATACGCAAAAAATTTAATTTGCCACTTCCCCTCACTTTTGTCGTCGTGAACTGATGTGGAACATGCCTAAATCCGACTCTTATTATTGTTTTGTAATCTATATTGATGCATGTTTAGTTTCCACACACACACAAAAAAAACCTTCAAAATTTTTGTTTTCATGGTTTTTCATTTGTGAAATGGTCAATAACTTTCTTCAACTTATCAAAATACTGTTTTGTTTTTTTAAATTGTAAAATAACTAAATAGCTAAGGCATTACGGTTACATCGTAAATATAGGTTATTCAGTGGTGACTTCTTTGGCTACCATTATTTCCGCACAGTAATCATCATTTACAAATTTCTAAAACATTTTCAATGGAAATGTACTAAGAAGATTATTGTTTGGAAATATTGGTAGCCAATAAAGTAACCGATGAGAACCCTGTAAATAAGTTTTGATTATTGTAAGATTTGAAAATCTTCAACTGTCGTCTACGGAAAAGTTACAGAAAAAATCAGGCATGCTGAAACGGTGTTGGAGCAATCACTTCAGACTGCGATATGATATGAATTAAAATTAAAACTTCGCGAATAGAAGTAATTTCTTTTAACTGTGTATAAAAAGATGTTTTAAATCGAAAAATTTAAGGTTAAACACAAGGTAAAATATCATAGGAATATGCAAGATTCATCTATAATATTTGATTAATAATGAAAAAATATGCAAATATTTTTACAAATCTATATTTCGCTCTTTCTAATTTTGCGCCTTTAAGGATTCGTGCGCCTGGAGCAGTTTGCTCCAACTGCTCCACGGTAGCTACGTCCCTGCTCGGAAGTGTAAAAAGAAATCTAAGATTTGCGCTAACCATTAGCGCAATCAATAAAAAGTTACGTATGTAAATTAACAAGACCACGGGGGGTTCAGGGGGGCGGAGCCCCCTGAAGAAATCTACTTTATTATTTAAAAAATATACCAGAATTAACAGCTCATGAAAATTTCGAAATATCCTTCCATAACGTTTTTAATTTAATGCTTCTAATGTCTGAAAACTTCGTATTTTTTATTCTTATAAATAATTACATAATTTGAAAACTTTAAATTGCGGTTTGCAGGAAACTGAATATTACCAAAGTGAGTCTGAAAACAATGACTTGCAGAGCTGACGTTGAGGCTCCTGATCTGCAGATTTACTAGTATTAGTATAATTGCGTGTATAATGCTTGAGTAAAGCCAACGTCAAAACAGATGAATTAATGCATTTGTATCTTTGCATATAGAAGGATTTTAGCCCAGAAATAAAAATAGGCAATATTTCATTTATTTTATTTATTTTATTGAAATAGTTTGCTTAAAAATACAAAAGTTCATTATTTTCATAGAGAATAACGTAACATTTTCCCATAACATTTACCAATATTTCTTTAATTGTTGCCAAGGAAATCAAAACCCGGAATAATATTTTCTTTTAAACAATTTTCAATTGAAATGTTTTGTCGTGAAACAGGAAAATGAAAAATAAAATTAAGAACAGAAAAATTAATATGGCGGCATATTGGGAATAAAAAGAAAACTCTCGAGTATTTCTTAATATAACAAAATGAAAAGTTTTGAGTAAATACGCATAGCAGGTGAATTAGACGTCATTTATCGAAAACAAAGATGCTGGAATAAAAAGATCTTGGGTAAAATAAAATTAACTATTATTCACGGAGGAAAGAGATAGATGGAGATGCAGTATGCCGTAAAAACAGTTTGCAATACGATGTGCGTTATCGCTCAGATTTAAATGCTCTCATTCGGCCCAAACAAAACAAGCACGTGGAACAGGAACCAAATTCTTTGACTTCATGCGTTTTTTTTTTTTTTTTTTTTTTTTTTTTTTTTTTTTTTTTTTTTTAAAGCACGTCTTTGTGTTGTGCCGAATGTAGCGGATTTTAGGGTTAAATTTTTGGCGTCACTTCAAGATTTATTGTCTGTGTACAGTTACCTTAAATATTTTATTTTAAATTTAAATTTTCTTTAATTTATAAAAAAAACTTATGCTTATCCTTATAAATCACAGCGTAAAAAAATCTAAGATACACTATAACCATCCGCACAATCAATAAAAAATTACGAATGTAAATTTAAATAGACTACGGGGGGTTCAGGGGTGCAGAGCCCCCTGAAGAAATGCAATTTTTGATTTAAAAAGTTACCAGAATAAGTAGCTCATCAGAATTTCAGAACATCAATGTACAACCACTTGTTTAACACTTTTAATTTCTGAAACTTTACGAAGTATCTTGTATGCTCATAAATATTTATGTAATTTGAAAACTTTAAAAAGCGATTTGTAGGAAGTTGAATGTTATGCAATGAGTGTTAAAAAACAATGACTTGCAAAGATGACGTTGAGGCTCCTGATCTGCAGATTTACTAGTTAAATCTATGTTCTCACTAACATCGTTCAGACTAATCCCTCTGAGGAAAGTCCTAGTGGTACGATTTTACCTGTCATTAAAGAAGGTGTATATTTCTTTTTCCAAAAATTGGGGCATTAAGATTTTTAATTTTTAAACCGTAATTTAATGCGATCGTTAAGGCGTTAATTAGATAACGAAATTTCTTCATTTAGGTTTAATACTGACAACTGAGCTATAAATAAAGACAAGCCGGTGTACTTTGGGTGTAGTAATAAGATAGTGACTATTGTTTGTTTACATTGGATCACGACAAATGTTATTTTGGAATTATTTCAAAAGTCATCCTTCGACTTTCATTTGCCTGTTGCTAGCCGAATCGAGGTGTTAACTGCCACGTTGGTATATAAGCACGTGCACAAAAATTACAATACGATATCTTCTGGATACACAGAATCAATGAAAGTAACCTTTTTAGGGTTTCGTTCATCTGACGAACCCTATTCGTCTCGTTCCTCTGTTTGTCTGTCCGCCACAGTGCCCGTTCTCAGAAACTATATATGTTGGAGACTTGAAATTTTGCATACTTATAGCTCAACACCTCACATAAAACGAAAAATCCTAAAATTTTGAAAAAGTCTTATATTTAACCGTCTGGGCTCTATCTTGTGTATTTTAAGCTTTTATTTCTAACTGAGTCCCTAATTAAGTTGAAGACTTGAAACTTTGCAAAATTATAGCTAAACACAGGCGATCCCACGACAAACAGTAAAAATTTATAACTTTTACCGATACCCCTTTGACCACTCTTTCATATTATGGACCATAGACTTACATATTTTAGTTCCACTTTTTTACCGCCAGGGGGCGCCTACCTATCTCGGGTGCTATGGGCCCAATAACATCGACTACATCCGTTTCGCAATCATCTACGGATAGATTGCAAAACGGAGTTTCGTTCGGATAGAGATTTTTTTAGAATAGATTGCGCTACTGGTTGCAAAATGTGGAACTAATAGATTTTGCAAAAGTATAAAGTGTTTTGAAAGGAATATTAAACGAATCCCTCTGTGCGATCTGTGATCACACTTACCCACTTGTTTTTAAACCTTGGTCGTTAACGGGTTAAGGCACGGGTGGACAACTGTGGCACGCTGCACACCACTAACATTTTATAATAATCATTGCCTTATCTAATAATCGAATCTCTGGGATTCAAGAAGTCGGCTTTTTTTTTTAAATAGAGGTATCCGGCGTGCCACAGTTGGCCACCACTGGGTTAATGTATGTCAAGTTTTACCACTACGAAAAAAAAAAAAAAAAAAAAAAAACAAGCTGGAAATTGCACGTCAAACGTGGCAAATGATGTGCGTTCGTTCTATAACTAGTTTTATAAATATTTTTTGTACCGTATATTGTATTAAATGTATATTTTACTGCACTTCATAAGTGCTTATCAATTTCATTCTGTTCGAAAGGCTGTAACATCAGGAACATGCACTTGAAATAATTTTTTTCCAATGGCTGTATGTAAAGGAAAATTTTGACTCTCCCTATAATTAAACTATACAGCCGATTATCATAAAATTTGAAATGATTTGACAGCATTTTGCAACAATTATATATTTACAATTTCAGACCATTCGGAAGGCTGTAACATCATTAAAATGCACTTGGAATAATTTATTTCCATTACCGTAACGTAACGGAAAACTTTTGACTGTCCCTGTAATTAAACTACTGATGCGATTTTCATAAAATTTGAAATGACTCGGCAAAACTTTGCAACAATTATACATTTAAAATTTCAGAGCACTCGAGTGGTAGTTTTTGCTCTGTTATATGCGGACAGACGTACAGACAGACGGACTGAACGACGACTATATGTGCTACGTATTTATATAATTACGAACGCACATAAAAAAAACAACAACAAGTGTTCTGTAATCTTTAAAACTTACAAGGAAAGACTCCATACGGGCATATTCAGAAAAATCTTAAATAATTACACAGTGTTCTTCTCATGTGGATATATATGTTTATAACAATTTTTTTACCGGAAACTCGATAGAACATTCGTAAAAAAATAATGAAAATTTCGTTTATTTGGCGATTTATCATCGGTTGGCGATGAAATAAAATTTAGATAAATGCTTTTTTATATCGAATACTCTTTAAGATAAAAACGTTTCATATTGAATTGTTTAAATAAATTTAATGTAAATAACTTTAGTTTTGTCAGTTTTAGTTTGATTTAACTATAGTTTTGTCATGTATATATAGAATTTTATAATGAGAGTTAAATATTAAATTTTATGAATTAAAAGAAAATTAAAATAAATTAAAATTATTGCAATGTCTCAAAATTAAGTCCAATTGAGCACTGTCGAGTCGATTGAATTTTGTTGCTATGGAAACGACGAATTCTTTGATATTGAAATGGATAACTGGTAAATGAATCTTGCCTTTATTTTGGAATATGCTAAAATATATGAAAGTATTTTTTATATATGAAATTGTTTTTAAAGTAATAAAATTAAATAACAAGCAACATAATACGAAATACGAAAAAATGTATTTATTAAACTCTCTCATTGTTTATCTTTAAATTCATTAAATACTTTTTACACGCATTCTAAAAATCAATTAAAAAACAATTTTCAGGTGCATTAAAATCGTTTGCTTTTGGCGAATAAAAGTACTGCTCGCCAAATCGTGTGACGTTTTCGTCTTTTCGCGTCAAATACCTGAAAGTAATTTATTTTTTTATAGACTTTCTACTGTAATTCCGCCGCTAAATTTGACTGATCCTTTATTATATACATAAGTAGTTTAATTGGTATTTTTTTTCAAAATATTCTGAGTATGCCCAATAAGGAGAACTTCCTTGTTAGAATCAAACAAGCAATGTCTGTCTCATAAAATAGAGTGGTAGAAAAAAAGCGTACACGTTGTAAGCTATGGATGTATAAATAAAGTGTCAAGACAATGTAGTGTCTATTACTAGGAAGTGATATAACTAAATACGTAGTCACACGAATTTTTCATTTGTAAAAAAATAGACAGTTTTGCATGATTTTTTAAGAAATTAACAATGGATAAGCGCGTCTAAATGAGGGGGGGGGGGAATCCATACAAACTTGCTATTGACAGTTTTTCCCGGTGGGAATAAATTTTACTGACATTGACAGGAATATTGTTTATGTAGTCCACAATAAGTTGGAACAGCAGGACTTGAATACCGCTGGGGCAAACATTCGCCAGTAAAAACGAGTGTAAATTTTTGCTTTAATTGTGACAAGAATTTTGCTTGAGTATAATAAGGAAAAAACATTTAAATTTATTGGTGAAAGTCTTCCGCCGGGGCAAACATTCACGTGTTTAAACGAGTATGATGCTATTTTTTTTATAATTCTTTGGTTGACGTAAAAGAGCATTATATTTATTGCAAGAATGTTATTACAGTCGTGGCCAAAACTTTAGGACCACCGTGCAGAAACTAGCGTTTTTAAAATTGAAACAACTGATAACGTCATAAATCAAATCGATTGCGTCAGACGGAATCATTCCGTCTGACAGTGGAGTTACTGTATTCGCTTTTCGTTTGAACTTTGAGTAATAAATGTCGCAGGCGCTATTTATTGTCTGGATCTTAAATTTCAGTGGTGGTCCTAAATTTATGGCCACGACTGTAATATGAATCTAAATTCTCCTAATAAAGTTTTTAGTGCAAAGAGCGTTTATACGTATTTCTTTATATTTTATAATATTTCTACAATTCAAGAAAAAATATAAATTTAGTAAAAAATAATTAAGATAGTAATCAAGTTTTTTAAAAAAAAGCATCAACTATTCAATTTAAATGGTTGAAAATATTTTGCTATGTTATTTGTTTAAATATTCATGATTTAATAGTGACGACGAAATAACTTTTTCCCAGGTCATAATCTTAACGCGTTATTGATTTTTCATATTAATTAGTGAACTCCCTGTATAAACATTTCCGAAATATCATTAGAATCACTGAATTTTTCGATAGTTTTCTCGATGAATAAAGATTCCTAGTATAAATACATACGAGTTTGACAGAAAGTTTCCTGGAACGAAAATGTGAAAATTTCTTGGAGCCTTTCAACTGATAAAATATATCTCTGAAATCGAGGAAATGACATTCAAGAAGATATATTTTCATAAGCAATATAAACTTATTAATTATTTCATAGAACTTTATATTTTTAATAATACGCGTTTTCATTTATTTTCCATATCCATGTTTGTATTTCTGAATGAATATAAAGTATTAATCTTACTGAGATACATAGAATGTTTATAATACTAAAAACGTATATAGAACTTTTAATTAAATATCCAATTTCTAACTCTGTATTTCTAACCTTGTAGCAATATTCTTTTTGTCACATATAATTTTATTTTTTTTCTACTCTAATTATATGTCAAATATGAGGATTTTTTTAAAGTTTTAATGCTATAATGGGTTCATAAAATGAATCATTTTAGATTTCATTATTGTTTTAGGTAGCAGAAATGTTCATATAGACCTAATTTAGACATCACATTTGACGTTTTCTGTAAAATGTACCCTATAATACGAAAAGAAAAATCATTCAGCCAACAAGTTTAGGAATCATTAAAGTTTCAAGACGCAAGTATTAATGTTAAATAAGTTTTAAATCGTTTTAAAACATATTCTGATGCGGGCGGAATTTTAAGCATAATTCAAAATCTATTTCGCTAACTGAGCTGTTTCTTTAACACATTTACAGAAAAATTCAAATATGATGTAATAATTAAGCATTCCTAATGCAAATTTTATATTCTACATATTTGTTTTAATTAAATGCATACTTTTATGTGCTTATAACATTAATTTAGTATACTTAAAAAAGTCAACAACAATGATTTTAACTGTAAAACACATGGAAAATAATTTTGACTAGGATGTTGCTTTAAATACTCCACTGTGTGCCGGAGCAAATACCCACCATTAAATTTGAATACAAATTTTCTCCTTATATAAACGCCTAATTAATGCAGAATTTCTGTCATAATTATGGATAAAAACATCTATTTATTTTTACGGGTGGAAACGCACTTCGTCAGTAGTCACGGCCTCTGTTTCAACGATATTGTGACAACCTAATCAGCCTCCTGTCAGTATCAGTGAAATATATTTAAATTATAATACTCGGGGTAGCTTCCACCAGTAAAAAAGAATAAAACATTTTATTATAATTGTAATAAAAAAGTTGCGAGAAAGAATCGCCAAAATAAGGCGAAATTTTCTGTTCAAAATTTACTGCTGGAAGTTTACTCTGGCGGTAAATCTTCCAATTTAAAAGTTCAATCGCCATTTTGAAACACTAATAAACAAATTTTCATCATTTCTTGTGCGAAAACTCTTACTGAATATATTTTTCTAGTTTTGTATTTTACCCTATACTAACATCTATAAAACAAATTGTAAACGAGCAATACGTACATATAACTACAGTACAGCCCCGATTATCCGCGGAATTGGGTGGCAAGAGCACCGCGGATAACCGGGAAAGAGCTGAAAATGGGGTGCAAGCACGAAAAAAAGAAAATTCAACATTAAAACTATGTTTTAGTGTACAAAAAAACATAATAAAACGTTTAAAATACATACACATGCACAGTACAGCAGAAACCTTTGCTTTACGTCTAAATCACTAAAATAAAGAAAAGTAAGCAAGAAACAATGCCATACATACTGCACAAAAAGTGACGAGTTACACCTTTTTAAAAAAATCAGTCGCTTGTTTTTGCTTCTTGCCTTGGAAACACCTTTTCTATTTCAAAAAGGAAGATATTCTTGTTATGCTCCACTGGAATTTATCATAATAGTCTTATTCAATTGTTAAATATTTTAATTGCTGTGTTTACGTTTAGTTAATAAAATCAATAAAAGACATTAAGACTTTATATCTGATATTTTAAACATGGCAACCGAATCTAGAAATATTCTTTTATTACTTTCAAATACACGAATTTTTCTGTTTATATTTATTAGGAGTACTTATTGTATTTTCCTTGCTGTTGGCTTGAATTGGGGGAAAAAATTAACTTCGCGGATGATCGGGGCTTTACTGTATTAACAATTTTTTTGTGGTCAAAACAATGTATGCAAATTAGATTAATTGATATGTTTTTGGCAAAGTGCTAGATAAAAATAATAACTTAATCCCTTAATTATCGCTCCCGTGATATTCACGGGTTGTGTCTGTTACTCAGATTGCTTGATTCCCACCAGTTTTTTTAAAATAATGTAATTGGCTTTATTATGGTATCATTTTACCTGTTATTAAATGAGCTGAATATTCTTTTTCAAAAAAGTGCTGCCGACGAGCAATTTTAATTTTTAAACCGTAATTTATTGCGACCGTTAAGTGGTTAATGTGATACCTAGTAAATGCTATTTTAGAGAAGTATAATTATAATAATCTTTTTGTCTTGATAACCTTTTAATTGTATAATCTTTTCTTCTCATTAAGTATATATATTTATTTACACCGAGGTGAACCATCAAATTTGGATTCAGTCTTGAACAAAGTCGCAAGGTCCCCGCTATATATACATATTAAAAAGATAATTTAGTAGAAATTGTTATTCAACTTATTGCAGCTTTTAAATCACCGAAAGTGTGTGCTTGAAATATATTATAAATGTAGGCTTATTCTAGTTTCTTAGATTCCTATGCCCAATCTATTCTAATTTCACACTTTATGACAAATTGTTACTGTTGTCGTTTCAAATATGCTAAACCTACTAAATGAATGAATGGAATTTAGACTGCATTATCCGAATATTATGCAATCCATTATGATTAGCTTCCTCTCTATTATGCATACTAGTATATGCATTTAATTTTAAAGCATACAGTTAGATAAAAAAAAATAATATTTGTTTTAATCGATGTTGCTCTTTTCTTAACACTAGAACGCCCGGAAATTTTACACAGATTTCATAATTATTTGACACCAGAATTTTCATTTAAAAGTGTTTGACTGATTTATTTAACGTAAATCTGCGTGGTTTAAATTTAACTTATTTTATGAAAGAATTTCTGGTTCCAGTTGGCATTTAATCATATGGTCGGAGCCGAATCGACTCCTTTCGTCCGTTCTAGTGTTAAACTCTTCGGGACCGGGGTCATTTACAAAAATTTTGTTCCTTTGGCACCACTTTTTATCAAACAGTTATTTTTATTTAGATAAATACGAAAATGCTCTAATTAAATTCAGAAAATATTACTTTTCTTTATTACTGGTACCAAAAACATATTCTATATGCATCTTTTAAAGATGCATACAGTGCTCAGCAAAAGTTTAGACAATGATCAATTATGCTTCTGTAGTGAGAAGTATGTAACGAATTGTTGGAACTCAACTGTCATATATTAGGGGGCACTTATCTTTCATACACAAACAATAAATTTAATTCATAAACATTACATAATATATAATGACAAAAAACAAATTTAACATTGTAACAAAAGTATAGACAATTTGTCTGTTAACAAAAAAGTATCCATAAATTAAAATCGAACCGCACCTACATTGTCCGCTATTAATGCAACAATGTGAGTTCTCAACAAAAAAACTAACTCCTGCATCACTTGGGGGTCCATTTCGTACAAAACAGGTTTAACAGCAGATCGAAGTTCATTATTGAGGAGTATTGTCAAAAAAAAAATGCATAAACCGTATGAGATATGATACCACAAAAGTTTTCGATTGGGTTCAGATCAGAGCTACACGCGGGCCAGTCGAGAACAGTAATATTTGGAGAGTAAAACTAATTTTTTGATTTGTATTCAACATGAATAGACGCATTATTTTGCTCAAATATATACTTTGGAAGAGCTAAAAGTTCACCAAATGCCTTTCCAATGTATGTATGTAGTCTTATGCTGCTTGGCGACCATTGAGAAACTCCAGAGATACTTGAGAATTAAAACAAAGTGAAGCCCAAATAATTATCTCTTTCGAGGGCAATGGCCTTAAAAAGCACACCTAATTTTAATTCCAAAACTGACAGACGGCACCAAGAAGAATTAATGAAAATTTTCCTTTTATAATGTACGTGGAAATAAGCAAGTTCATACTTTCTAATAAATTCGTTTATAAATTCTGATTTCAGTCCATTATTTCATCAGTTTTATAAACAGATTAACCCAGCGACGGAAAGGGGTCAATTTGTTGTGAGATTTCAAGGCTGGTTGTTTTATCATTTTCATGTAAACTAATGTACATCTTTCAATAATTCATCTACGAAAGTATCCGCTGACACAGAAAGTTCTGACTCACTTTTAATGCGATTAGCAGACATCATTTGTCTAGATGCCAGTTTATGGTTCCTTCTTTAATCTCGTTTACTGGCCACACGAGGCCTTCCAGATTTCTGTTTTGCTTTGACAGAGTCACCCTTAGACAGTACTTAATAGACAGACTTCTTTGGACGATTCAAAGTAGCTGAAATTTCTGCAAATGTCTTCCCTTTCGATTTCAGCTTCCATGCTTCAATTACTTCATCTGACCTAAAATTTCTAGCTTACGGCATCTTCAGTAACCGATATTATCGCGAGGTGCACTTAAATACTTCATGCATGTGACGTCATAAGTTTGAAATTTGTGTTTTTTCCGTGAACAGCTTCCTAAAAATCACAAAAGTGTCTAAACTTTTGCAGTATGCAAATTTCCCTTTTTTCAGTTAAATTAAATAACATTCTGCATTAAAACCGTTATTTTTGTCCTAAAACATTTAAATTATATTAAAAAATAAATACAGCCATTTGTATAACCCAAATGTTCCTACTTTTTATTTAAAGGTTAAAAATCACCAGTGTCTAAACTTTTGCTGAGCACTGTATAAGCACTAATGGTCACGAACAGGGTGGCCAGTTTGGCCTCGATTTTTATTTAGATAATCCGAATTCGTGCCAGAAATTAAAAATAGTATTTTTTGCTTTATTCAACGACATAAAATTTGTGATTGCATAAAATAAAGATTCTGTCGTAAAAATTTCGGTATAAATTTTAAATAACAAAATTAAAAAGGAGGCCAAACTGGCAAACCTGGTTCCGAATGTGTATTACTGTATGATGCTAATTTGTACTTATAATTTAAGAATGAAGATATTTTTCACTTTAAACACTATGTAAGACGCTAATGCATTATGCTTCATTTACAAAAGTATCGTTAAAAGCCGTTGACGCACTTATGCATCATTTATTATTACAATTTTGACCGTTTACTCCAAACGTTATAGCTAGTTTAAGAAAAAGTTTTAAAATGACGATATTTTCATAAGAAAAACCGGCCACGTGTGCATAAAAATTAGCAGCATTTGTGTATTGTTTTAATGTTAAAACACAAATAATACAGATTTATAATCATCGCTTTAACCACTTTAAAAAGGCCTTACATTTATTTAAAATGTACTTTTATCAAGATAAAGAAAAAATCACTGTTGTAACAATTTCTGTGTTGGGAAATAAGATCATGGAAGAAAATTCATTAGTATGTAATACTTGAAGAAAGATTTGTTAACAACTTCAAGGGCGGTGTTTCATTTTTGGACACTTAATTTTAATCCATAAATGCCACATTTGCACCAGAATATTGAATAAAAAATTTCCTTTTATTAAGTACGAGAACTAAAGTTTTTGTTTATTTTGAAATAATTTTGTAATATCTGGTGTCATTCACAGATTTCGCATATTGCGAATAGAAGTCCCTTGCCCATTAAAGGGTTAAAAATATTTTGTGTATTAAATTTGCGATATGATTTATACATTTATTATTTTTAACGTTTTTATTACTACTAAATTTATTATTATTATTACTAAATATATTATTGTTACTACTAAATTTATTATTATTATTACTAAATTTGTTATTGTTATTGCTAAATTTATTACTATTAAACTAAATTTATTATTATCATAATTAAATTTTTCTTTTTGTTTCATGCTTACCTATTACTTGTAAAGGTCTTTTCGCAAATCGGATTATAAGAACGAGCATGGAAGGCCATTATGCATCTACAAACCTTGCTAATAGAAATCTCGATGAAAGATGAAATTACATAACAAATTTAAAATTATTTCTAACAAAATAAAATATTTATTACAGAATTTTAGATTGAGTTTCATTACTGAAAAAAATGTGTTATTCAAACAGAGAATTCAAGGCTTTGAAGAATTAGCATAGCTGAAGAAGGCTTTGAAGAATTAGCATTGTTGGCATAGCTGCCAACTTGTACGGATTTTTCATACCACTAAAATTCAATAGAAAATGTTCGCTAATGAAATCACCGAAATTCAAGCGGTATTAACGTTTAAATAAGTCAAAACTTTCTATAAAATTTTAGTGGTAAGAGAAATCCATACAAGTTGGCAACTGTGAATTTGTTTTTGTCGTAATGTTTGTTTTTTACTAAGAAATCTTTACGGGAATATTTGTGCTAATACATCGAATATTTGAAAGTGGAAATAAAGCTTACGGAAACAAGGAAAATTCACATGTCTTTTTCTTTAACGATTCGATTTTTATGTTGATTCTATACATACATGTTAGATTATTCTAACATTGGAAGGTTTTACTAATGAATGATATAACTAGCCGTCATGTTACCAGGATTATTCGTAACTATAGTAATCTGAAAAGAAAACTGCAGACGTATGTTTGGTACGAATATTCGAAGTGATGGCAGTCATCGAGTGATAATCCAGGAAATAAATATTTCGAAGTAGTGGCAGTCATCGAGTAATAATCCAGCTAATAAATATTTCGATGTAGTGGCAGTCATCGAGTGAAAATACGACGAAAAAATCATTCAATGTAAGTTTCCCATAGTAATAGCATAGCTGCCAACATCTTACGCTTTTTTGTACCACAAAAATTTAATAGAAATTTTTGCCTTATGTAATCGGAAGATTACGACGATTTAAGAAGGCAAAATTTACTATTAAATTTTTGTGGTACAAAAAAGCGTACGAGTTGGCAGCTATGGTAACAGAAACAAGGCAGGAATAAGTTCAACTCTTTATTTGCATAACTAGAATATAGCAGCTTCCACAAATAGTTGGAGTCTTATTATTGCTTATTGTAGTCAAACAGTGTCAAGATAAATAGCTTTAACCCCTTGAGGGGCAAACAATTACGTTTGTGAAATGCTGAATTCCCACCGGAATCTTTGAAAAATTGTATTTGAAAATAAGTAAAAGCAATTTTACGGCCTTTTTTTCCACCAAAGTGAGAAAAGTAAAATTTAATAATTTTTTTCTGGTGTAAAACTTCATTAATCGTAGGTTGTATATAATATATACCGGTGCCCCTCAAGGGGTTAAATAATTGCTAGAGATAAACAAGATTTTAGATAAGAACATATCGGACGGTAGATGGTATGACAAGTGGAAATACGACAAAATCTGAGGAAACACTGCGAGCATCGGCTTTTTGTTCGCCTAGGGTAGTAATACAAATATGACGTAGGTTGCGCTCTCAAACAGTTAATAATTAAGGGTACCACGCCATGGAAAGAATGCTTGACAGAGTAGCGGATGAATTTGAAGGTAAAAAGGTATAAGAACGGTATGAGAAAGGTATGGAATAAGCACCGGAAAGTAAATTCTCGGAAGGAAAAAAGGGCTGCTACAACAACATTCTACAAGAAAAAAGATCAAAAATGGAACATTTAATTTAAGAATACTAAAAACGTAATATTTAAGTAAATTAGACAAGTGAGACATAAAAGGGAATATAACAGAATCAATGATAGATATTATTTAAGAATAAGGATTTAGTGAATATATAGTAGCAATTTAGAATAAGATAGGGAAATTGTGGACATGCATACTATACATATTTTTAAGAATTATCATTTGCTTTTATATAGAGAGTAGTAAAACTGTAGAATAAATTTTAAATGTTATTTCTGAGTAGAATCGTTGTAGACATACTTCATAGATAGATTTCATTTCTTAAAATTTTGGAAATGGGATGACTTCATATGTGTTGTTATGAATATTTTCTTTTCTGTCGTCACGTTTACGTCATATATTAAACCTTTGCGGCAAAGGCCACCAAATATTTATATACATGGCTCTATTTTAATATTCTTCGCACCACTATATTTTAAAAGTACATTCTTTAGTAAATTTCTATTGCACTTGTCATCAAAGTTAAAGTGAAAATGTTTCTTAATCCCATAACCCCTTGGGGACGAGCGACCGGAATTCGTACCGAGTAAGTTGCTCAGAATCGGTGATTATTATCACCAGTAAATTTTTATTGCAAATTTTGCCTTATTTAATCCGATCATTTTCCCAATTCAATTAGGTAAAAATTTCTGTTTTAAAAAAACGGTGATTAAAGATTAAAACTTCTGTAAAAGATGCTCGTCCCGAAGGTGTTAATGGTCACATTGACACTAGAAAGACGGCGAGCGGTCGGTATGACCGCTACCAAATGAATATATATCGGTTCGAACCAGAAATGTCTTTATAAAACTAGTTTAAAAGATACAAAGAAAAAAAACTGGTTAAATAAATAAGTTAATAATTTAAAATAAAAATTCTGGTGTCAAATACTTTTATAAAATTTTAGTAAAATTCCCCGTTTTTCGAGTGTTAAATTACGGTTTAAAAATTCAAATTGCTTATTGCCACCACTTTTTTGAAAAATATATATTCACCTTATTTAACCCTTTCGGGACGGGTAACGCATATATGCATCGTCAAAACGTGCATGTGAAATTTGTTTTTGGCACCATTAACCCCTTGCGGGGCAAGCAATTACGTTTGTGAAATGCTGAATTGCTACCGGAGTCTTTGAAAAATTCTATTTCAAAATAAGTAAATGCAATTTTACGGCTTGTTTCCACCAAAGTTAGAAAAGTAAAATTTAATAAAATTTTTCTGGTGTAAAACTCTATTAATCGTAGGTGGTATATAACATATACCGGTGCCCCTCAAGGGATTAATAAATAAATGTAATATTTCTCTTTTCTAATTGGCGCATTTTCGGTATTTGGCCAGTAAAGGGAACTGTTTAAAAAAGGGGGTGCCACCCAAATAAAATTGTGTAAGGGATGCCGTCTCGAAAGTGTTAATGACTGGTAAAATGATACCATAATAAAGCCAACCACACTATTTTATAAAATTACTGGGAATGAAACAATATGAATAAAAGGCACAGCCCGTGAATATCACGGTAGCGAAAATTAAGGGGTTAAAAAAAGTCGTTCCAACCGTATAAATTTGTGTAGGAGATGCCTGTGTCTGAAAGGAGTACTGCGACCGTAAAGGCTTAAGTACTCGGATTCGTTCATTTCTCCTCCGACAAGTAATTTTGTTTAGCACTTTTGGCTTTTGTTATTCACAGAATGCGATTAAACAAGGAAAATATTTCTGCTTTGAAATGCTCGTGATAAAAAAATTAGTAATTCGGTAATCGACGCTTCTCACGAATATTTTGATTTTCGTACGTAATTAGTGCTCCTTTAACCCCTTAATTATCGCTGCCGTCATATTCACGGGCTGTGTCTTTTACTCAGATTGTTTGATTCCCACAAGTTTTATAAAATAGTGAAATTGGCTGTATTTTAGTTTCGTTTTACCTGTCATTAAATAAGGCGAATATTTCTTTTTCATAAAAGTGGTGCCAATAAGCAATTTGAATTTTTAAACCGTAATTTAATTCGAGCGTTAAGGGGTTAATCAGTAACATGCTCATTTGTTTCATTCAGTCGATACAGGGATGAATCTACAAAAGGATGTGATCGGAGTTTTTGAAGGGCGATATCAAATTTTTTACTACTTAATTCTATTGAAGATTTTCCCCAAAAGTTTGAACAAATTTTGGCATTTCCTTATTTTCATATACATTTTTTGAAAGATACTGGTGTGAATGCGATATTGCAGAAACAAAACTACTTGGCGGTGAAAATATTATATTTTATAGGGGAAGAAATACCACCGCGCATCTTTTGACAATCGCTTGTGCAATCTCGCAAATTTTCGTAGCGTAAAATATTTTTATTCGTCCATCAAAACCACTGGTTATCAAACTTTTAAACTGGAGTGCCACTGAAACATGATTCATACGTATTTTCTTGAACCGAGTAACTAGTATCATGTAAAATTACATCATTATATTACTACTATCGTATGTCTACCGCATTTTTAAAATATAATTTTTCTTGTATTGTAACTGTAAGTAAAGTAAAGATTTCTCCGATGAATTACATCTTGATTTAAATATTAAACGGAAGATTTATAATGCATATTATCGCTGTCAAATACCTTTGAAATTCAAAAAAGAGTACGCATTTTGCACTACAGCGTAACGGCTATCATTCATACTTTTTTCTTACCGCTATAACTTAAGAGTAAGTTTTGCATTTATTTAATCGCCAAAATCTGCGTTTAAATAAAGCAAACATTTCTATCAATTTTAACGTAAAAAACAAGCTTAAAGGTTTTCAGAATGATATAGTATTTATCTTATTTTATTTGCAGCCAAAATAGGACTTTATGCTGTGTTATACAACTGCGTTATTTCAAATATAGAATATTTGTTTGCATTAAAAAATTGTTGTGTATCTGTTTCAGAATGATGTACTAGTTGCTAAAAATACCTATCATTTCATAAAATAACAACTATGAAATTATGAGGAGTTTTAGAAAAAAGCTGCAACCAGAATATTTATGAAAACACTTGTATCAAATTTATGAGTTGACCCGATTGAGAAATGTAATAATGAACAAATATGCGTCCTTTAAATTAAAACTTACAGCGTTTTGGCAAACCGTGTTTCATGTAAAAGAAATTTGTTAAGCGTAATGGCTTCTGGATTTCATTGAATATTCTATTGTTTAAGTCGGATTATTAGTATGCATCTTTAAATGAGTATTGAAATGGTTCTTAAGCAGGAAAAAATCTAGAAAAATATTTTATATTAGGGCACGTTACAGCGTTGCTAGATTGGGAACTGTTTTAATTCATATTATTTGTCTGTACCACTTTTTTAAAATAGTATAATTCGCCTTATTTTTCAGAATTTTTATTGTATTTTTAAATAGGGCGAATATTTTTATTTCAAAACAGTGGTGATAATCAAGAATCTGGGGACAAAATGTCCCCAATCTGGCAACACTGGCATGTTATTATATAAGATTTATAAACATTTCGTGGAATTAATTGTAATGGCAATGTTAAATCATCAAAAGTACAGCTGTTGATAAAGTGACAAAATTTATATGACATCTAGAATACAATTTTACCTTTGTGAAAAATACATCTTTTTATATTGTAAATATTATAAAAATAAAGTTATATGCAATCATTTGTTTGCCTGGTCGTTGAATATGATTACTGTTTTTTCGGAAGAGTATTTTTTTTCCGTTGTTAATCACAGTATTTATAAGAATTTCCAACAGCAGCAGCAGAAAATACTGTTAGTACTTGTATGAATGAACAAAATGATGTATGAAAATATAAACTAATTATGAAAAAGACAATAAGTAAAGTGTCATTTTTGTGAAGATTTAAAATCCGAAATATACCAAAATATTGGTTATGTCAAACTGTAAATAGCCAGAGATTTGACAAATATCAGGGCTGTCTAACCTGGTGACCGCGGAAAAGCTTTGAATTATTTCATTGGAGATATTCGAATATTAGTCAAGCATGATATAGGGGAGAATAGGGAGGGTTAACCGACTTTTTACGAAAGGATTTTTTTTTATTGTATTAAATATTGAGCTTAGAATAAAGTTTTATATATCATTCTATTAATTTTACAATCAGTTATCAAAATAAAATTGCTACATAAGTGTAACATATAAGAAATTTGAAAACATGATTGATTTTAATCATGAGAAAATAATGGGTCAAGGCTCCCCATATATGGGAGGCTTTACCCACTTTGTTTTATATTGAAATATTTGTAAAGAGAAATAAAATCAGTTTAAAAAAGGAAAATAACTTTATGCTTAAACAAACCTGTTTAGACGCAATAGAAAATCAGAGGAGAAAAATTATGTTTTAAAAAGTATTTTGTCTAAGTAGGTATAATTGTAGAGCAAGAAAAAATGGCATTTTAACATTTAAGATATTATTCCGTTAGAGACAGGTTCCGTGTTCATGCGGTTTCATGCATTATTATGTCCGAATTTAGGAACCGCTGTCCCGCTTTCTTTGTCTCCTTGTCCTACATTTTGTGTCACTCGACTTATCAACTCTAATTGTCGAATAGTGTGACTTCATCTCATTGTATTCATCCTGGTGAAATTTGCCTACATACCTTCATAAAGTTTTTCGATCAATGCTATGTTCTATTTTTAGTAGCAAGAGCACTTAACTTACTATTAACATCTTTTATCCACTTCAGTGGTTAATTAGTACTTTTAGTAATAAAATGTTGAAATAAATGACTGCCACCGGAATTTACGAACAAATTTACTTGCAAATAAGAAAAAGACAATATTTCACATACATATTAGACGGAAAAGATTTTAGAAAAACTCTGGTGACAACGTGGCTTTTGGGAAATAAAATTTGCTTCATAAACGTATCACTGCCCCTGAAGGGTTAAGAGTGCTGATTTCACACTTTCTATTCCTGTCTAATCTTTTACACTGTTTCTATTTACCTATTGTAAGTAATATTTAAATGGAAAAAAGTTTCTATCAACTTCTCCATTTATATTTCATCATTATTATTATTATTATTATTATTGCAGTGGATACGATAGAAATTTTTCACATCTTTCTTTAATCAGTTTTAACCATATTATTTTCCATCACCCCATTTTACTGTAACTTTACAGAATAAATTTACATTGTTTTTATATATAACCATTAACCTTTCATTATGCACTGTCTAATATAAATCCGATTTCCAAAACCACTTAATTAATGGACTCTTGGCCCTCTGGTCAAACCTCCATCACGTTAACTGGATCAAGCCTCCCCACATAGCCCTTTTCTAAAGAATAGCACATTGTTATGTTAATCCTAACTTATTGTACAATCTTTATGCCTGAAATGAAAGCTATAAATTTTTGCATTATTTAAAACCTCTTTACTTAAATTTCTATGCTATATTCTATCTGAAAAAAAGCTTACAAAATATTTCCAAAAAACACAACTTTTAGGTTGAAAACGCCACACAATTGACATTTTCTACACCTATTTCGATTATCTGTATGAAACAAAGACTGTTTTTTGAGCATTCCAGTAGATTTGGTTGACGCCTACTGATAAAACTGAATATGAAAACTGATGGGTGAGTCAAGCCTCCCCTACATTAACCCCTTAATTCTCACTACCGTCATATTCACGGGCTGTGTCTTTTACTCAGATTGTTTGATTCCCACCAGTTTTATAAATTAGTGAAATTGGCTATATTTTAGTATCGTTTTACCTGTCATTAAATAAAGTGAATATTTCTTTCTCATAAAAGTGGTGCCAATAAGCAATTTGAATTTTGAAACCGTAATTTAATTCGAACGTTAAGGGATTAAAATTACTGAACATAGGCATAACGTGAAGAAAATTACGAAAGAAAATTAGAACACTTAGAAAGAACTTGTATCTATTTTACATACCATAGATAGCAATAGCAGGTATGATACAGCGTGTAGCTTTTTTAATTTTATGAAGAATAAATTTAAAAATCAGGGTCAGGGCTTGTACGTTTCATGGAATTTTGCAGGACAATTATTAGTATTTTTTTTATAGAATAATTAATGTAGGTTAAACGCGCCAAATCTCGCCTATTTTAACACTATAACGCCCAGCTAGTGTCAATTTGACACCGATCAAATGATAAAATGTCGATTCGAACCAGAATTTCTTTCGTAAAATCAGTTAAATTTTAAATAGAGATTATTCAGGTAAATGAATAAGTGAAATAGTTTTAAATAAAAATTCTGGTGTTAAAATGTTTTTATTAAGGTTGAGTAAAACTTTCCGGACGTTCTAGTGTTACAGTGAGAATTTCTATACCAAAACACTGGCACCAAAGAATTTCGCGTTCTAGAAATTTCAGGACCGGTACGACCCACAGTTGAGTATTTGATCCAAAAACCTGGCCAAAAATGCAAAAATAGAAATTTTTTCAATAATTGTAAAATCACTTTTTTAATAGCTGACAAACTGGCGCATCGATCTATGTCTATTTCAGACGGATTAATCATATCCGGCGGCTCCTAGCCTGAGTTAAATAGGGAGTTTGTTTGTGAAAAATGACTTGCATTATTGTTACGTTTCAACTTTGTTATTATGTTTAAATGTATATTTTTGTGGCTTCAAAAATTTTTGAACTCAATAGCTTTATTTTTAATATGATAAAAAATAATTATAAATGAGTTCTTTTTAAGCCTTTTTAGCTCTATTTTAGATACATAGCTTTTTAAAGGTGTGTCCGGACTTACCGAATGATTTTTGAAGAACATTTGTATTGCTTATGGCTTTTTTATTAAAATAAATTCTGTATATAGTATTCATTTTTAAACATAAATTGTTTTCATAATCACTTAATAACATTTATAAACTAGAATCTCTCTACTGCAACTCAATTTTAAAGACACAAATTCGCTAAATACTAAATGAAAATAATATACATGCTAAGACATTGGCTTATATAAATAATTAAAATTTTACATACAACAAAGTCAACTACATTATTTATAAGTAAAACAACTTTATCAACCATTACTTTCCTCTTATGAACAGTATAAAGTTGAGTAAACTTCGTATTATATATATCTATAGCTATTTGAATTTAATGCATACTTTTATGTGTATATAAAATTAATTAAGTGTATTTAATAATAGAAAATCAACAGCAATGATTTTAACACTAGAATGACCATAGCTGTCAGTTTTACTGCTAACAGATAAAAAATATTTCGATTCGATCAGGAGATTTCTTTCTACAATAAGTGAACTATGTTTCACGGAGAAATTATTTAAATAAATAAGTTAAATAGTTTCAAATAAAAATTCTAGTGTAAAATATTTTTAAAAAACTTGAGTAAAATTTGCGGTCGTTTTAGTGTTAACTGTAAAACATATGAAAAATAATTTTGTGCAAAAATTTTGCTGAAAATACTCCACTGTGCAACCCCTGCAGGATGTATTGTTTTCATATAAAACACCAGCTAAATCGCTTCGAATGAGATTGGAATTATAAAGACAATAATTAGCCTAGTTATTATTCAAATGATCCAAGCTCGTCTCTAAAGTGAACATTATGCAGATGAGCATGTTAATGACTGTAATTTTGAAATATGCAAACAAAATATAAAAAAAAAAAAATGCGTTAGCTTGCCCACGCCATCTTCAGTTATACTTGTACGGGGTCATACTTTTCTTGAAAGTTCAAGACCATGAAATTCTTCTGTGCCAGTATTTTTTTTTTATAGAAATTATATTCTTAAATTGGTCGAAATTTCGCGCATTTAATCTAGATTTATTTTTCTATAAAAAAAAAAAAAATACTAATATATGACCTGAAACAATCCCTGAAAGTACGACCCCTGTTATACCCGTAAAGCTAAACAAACATTTCTGACAAGAATCTATGTTTCTCATAATCGAGTTTTTAAGCAAATCTATGCATTATCTATCATGCAGAAAAGACGATAGCAGTGCATGAAAAGTGTTATCTTATTTAATTAGAATAATTGTGTTAAAATTAATCTAGTGTAATTTCGTATCCAGCTTTTTCTGGAGTTCCATTACCTGAGATTTATTCTGTTGAGCTGAACCAGGTTT
Organism: Maratus speciosus; assembly: GCA_963932465.1. Taxonomy (NCBI): domain Eukaryota; kingdom Metazoa; phylum Arthropoda; class Arachnida; order Araneae; family Salticidae; genus Maratus; species Maratus speciosus. Next base: position 236,763,664 of record OZ010794.1, on the reverse strand, counting down.
CAGACCAGATGCTGTAATCATCAAGGTTAGCTGGGTGAAAAAGTTAGACCAGAATCGTCCGGGATAGCTCAGATGGCAGAGCACTGGCGGCTTCAGCCAGGTGATCCCGGGTTCGAATCCTGGTCCGGACATTTTTCGCCCAGTTGGAAATTTGCATCTAATACGATTTGTTTACCAATTAGAATAATTGTGTTAAAATTAATCTAAAATATCCATAATCCTCTGTTTCATGAAACAAAAACACAGTTTTTAATTATCAGAAAAGGGCCAAAAAAGTAAAATTCAAAGTGTCGTAACTCAGCAAGAATTCATGTTTTCGTATAACTTTACTGTTTTACGTATGTGTTAAAACATGGAGTAAATTTAACTTTTGTAATTATATATATATATATATATATATATATATATATATATATATAGTTGTTCGCACTTTATGGAAACGATTTTGATAGTTAAGTTTCATGATTTAATGCGTACTTATTGCAGCGATTTACTTCGATCTGATAGTCATTGTTCTTCGCAATAGCCCTAGCTCGATATTTCCATGAAAGTAAAATTTTCTTTGAAATGTCATGTCATGTCAATTTTACCCCATTCGTTTTCGACCGTTTTCCAAATTTTGTTCTGTGGTCTTGGATGGCATTTACCCAAGGCTCGCTTTAATAAATCGAACGCGCAAAAGTCGATTGAAGAAACATCAGATGATTTTACAGGTATTTCATTAACACGTTCACGCCGGCGCGGTGGGTCACACTCGACTGCCTCAGATCCGCAAAGTCTCCGGCTTTTTGGATACCAGTATTTTAATACAGAAAATGCTGTTTTATTTAATTAGAACAATTGGGTGAATTGAAGTAACACCATTTTCTATAAAATAATAGTGGTGCGAAAAAAGCCGGAGACTTGACAACTCTTAGACAGTCGAGTGTGACTCACCGCGCCGGCGTGAACGTGTTAACCCCTTAAGGGACAAGCAATTACGTTTGTGAAATGCTGAATTCCCACCGGAATCTTTGAAAAATTCTATTTCAAAATAAGTAAACGCAATTTTACAGCCTTTTTCCCACCTAAGTTAGAAAAGTAAAATTTAATAAATGTTTTCTGGTGTAAATTTTCATTAATCGTAGGTGGTATATAATATATACCGGTGTCCCTCAAGGGGTTGAATGGTAAACACTTTATTTTTGTTTATGATTCTTTCTTTGCTAAATAAACGGCAGTTAATTTAGACGTGTGGCTGGAGGCTTTGTTTATATGAAGTTCAAATATATCAATATCTTTTCCATAAAAGGCTGGAATTTTTTCTTTAAAAAATGGATCTAAAATATTCTGCTGATAGCAGTTTTAATTAATTTTGGCTTTACTTCATACTGTTTTAATTTTTAATTGGCCGTTGTACAAATCCTGCAGCTATCATGGATCCATAATGGAGTTATGAATTAACCCTTTGAGGGGCGGTGGTATGTTTATGAAACCACATAATTTTAATTTTTAAATGCCACAATAACACCAGAATTTTAATTTAAAAATTTTAGGTTTATTATATATTTGGCATGAAAACGCTTTGCCCTTGAAATGGTTAAGAAAATTAAACGTATAGTGTAGAGTCTACCAGTTGCGAGTGAAGTAACTGATGAGGTGATAACAAGAATGCGGATAATTTTTTACATCGGCTCAACAATTTCTGATTACCGCCCAAGGAAATTTCCACCAGTAAATTTTGAATAGAAAATTTCGGCTTATTTTAGCTGGCTTATTGACAAAAATGTTCTCTCCCAAATATGGTTCAGATTCCAATTCATTTTTACTGTAGAAATTGTCCCGGGTATTATAATCTCTTTTAATCATAATGACAGGAGCTTGTTTAAGTTGCCAAAATATGGCGGGGACGCATGGCGTGACTAACGCCGAAGTAAACTTCCACCAGTAAAAATAAATGTCTGTCTTTGTCTATAATTATGACTGAAATGCTGTCTTAATAAAAAGTCTAATAAAAGAGAAAATTTCTGTTCCAGTTTACTGGTGGCAGTTTGCCCCGGCAGTAACGACCCACTGCGAAACTGGTTACAGTTGAAGCTTCACCATTTTGAGGATAAGTCAATTCCTCGTTATTAATAGTTCCATAGAATCCATTTGGCAACTTTTCTTTACACGGACGAATCCATTTTGTATGGTCATTTCCGTCATACGAATTGATTATTTTCAACTGAGCAAAAGAATGCCCAAGCCGCGACTCGAACCCAGATCCTTGTTTTACATTGTCAATGCTCTACCGTTTAAGCTACCTGGGATGACAACCGGCGAGCATATTTCGCTAAGATAATGTTATTGGTAATAACATCTGGTCTGCCATGTAGCCAGCTCAACAGAAAAAAACAGCAAGTAATGGAGCTCCAAATGGGTACGTAGATATACTATTATTTTTAGCACTATACTGATTGGTAAAGTTATCATAAGAATTCATTATTTCCAACTGAGCGGAAAAAAACCCAAGCCGGAATTCGAACACAGATCCTTGGCTTACATTGCCAATGCTCTAAAGTTTAACCCTCCGTCTACTAGACGGGTCCATTGGACCCGACAGGTACATACAAAATATTCATTCAAACCAGAAATTTCTTTAAAATAAACTAAGTATATAAACCAGACAAAAATAAGGTAATTAAATAAGTTAAATAGTTTTAAATAAAAATTCTGGTGTAGAACGTTTTATTAAAACTTGAATAAAATTCCCGGTAGATCTAGGGTTAAGCTACCTGTGCTTACAACCATCGAGCATTTTTTTTCGCTCAGTTGGAAATATTCAATTTGTATGATAACTTTACCAATCTGTAGGATTGTGTTAACCCCTTGAGAGGCACCGGTATATATTATATGCCACTAAAGTTAGCAATCTTAGAATAATCTAACAATTTAATTCTAAATCATAACAATTCAGCCGGCAGGATAAAAGACTTCAACGTCACTCCAGAAATTATGCAGCGTGAACGCCATATTTAACCCCTTGAGGGGCGCAAGTATATATTATATACCACCTACGATTAATCAAGTTTTACACCAGAAAAATTTTATTAAATTTTACTTATCTAACTTTGGTGGAAAAACGCCGTAAAATTGCTTTTACTTATTTTGAAATAGATTTTTTCAAAGATTCCGGTGAGAATTCAGCATTTCACAAACGTAATTGATTGCCCCTCAAGGGGTTAAAAATAATAGTATATCTACGTATCGATCATTTATATGGAGTTCTTTTAACCCTTACCGGCGCGGAGTAATTCTGTTAATAAACTGATGAAATAATGGACTGGCACCGCAATTTATAAACGAATTTATTAGAAAGAACGAACTTTCTTATTTTCATGTACATTATAATAGAAAAATTTTAGTTAAATATTCTTGGTGCCTTTTCTCAGTTTTGGAATTAAAATTAGATGTCCTTTTTTAAGGACACCGCGCCGGTAAGTGTTAACTGCGGATTATTATGTTGAGCTGTCTACATGGCAGACCATATGTTATTGCACATAAAGTTATCTGAGGGAAATATGCTCGCCGGTTCTCAGCCCAAGTAGCATACATTGTACAGCATTAGCAATGTAAGTCAAGGATCTGGGTTTGGATGCAGCTTGGATATTTTTTTGCTCAGTTAGAAATATTGAATTCGTACGATAAATTTAACAATCTGTATGATTGTGTTAAAAATAATAGTTCCTTCACCGTTAGTTGGGAAATGAAAATTTTATCTTTGTTTATTACAGCCACTTAAATATACCCATGCCTCATCGAGTGTTACCACAAATTTCCATTTTTAGCAGCTAGATGTTTTTCATATAATTTTTTACAATTTGTTTTTCTTTCAGTGGTAGGCTTTAGCAAGAGCAGATGAAATTTAGATGTAAATATCTTTTTTAATTACAAATCTTCATGATTGATTTTACTTACAGTGCCAGAAGACATTCCTAGTTTTTTATGCTATGGAGCTTTGAGTAGCCGGATTTCCTTCTAGGATCAGAAACTTCACTTCTTGATAATTACCTGTGTGCGAACTGTCATTGGATGAGGTTTTGTGGTCATGCTTTCATTTTTACTTTCACTTTGACTTTTTTCTTTCAAACATAATATAGTATAAATAACTTTTTTTAAATGCAATAACAGCGATATTTACACCACTTTACAATTTGTTGATACGAATATTCTCCGCAGTTACGTATTGCCAAATTTTTCATCTAAAAATGGAAAATAGTAATAGAAATAGCAAAATCTTTCCCATACAGTACGAACGACCTTTTGTATATGCGTGTGTGTAATTGACTATTTTTATAATGAAGAAGAATATTTCAATCATTTTTGCATTTTTAACTATTCGTCTAAAGCAAGAATAAAAATAATTATTTTTAAACATTAGTAGGACACTGCTTATCAGCTGCAAAAAGATTTTTTAAAACTGTTTTACATGCGTAGACTGAACGTTATCTAAACTTGAAAAATGCATAAATGCTTCAGTAACAACGCTAGCAAACATATACTATGGAAAGTTTTATCACGGAGAAAATCTCGAGAAAGTTAAAAATCAGATTGTCTTTGTTTTGTTTTTGTATCACAAAACTATTAAATAAAAGGATATTTCTTTATCTTAAAATTATTCCATTCTAGTTTAGAAAAATAAAATTTTTTATGTATGTTTCATTGTACGTCATTTTCGCGATATCATTTATATGCATAATAACAATGTATTATTGATTTATATTCACACCAATCAGAATTGACAGGAGAGTACTGATTTCAGAATTTCTGGGTATTTTTTATTGAACGTTTGACGTAATATAAAATATTCGAAATTTATTTGAAATATATTTTTTATTTTATTTTGTAGATGCGACAAATATGCAGACATTTTAACCCTTTGCACTCGAGAGGTGATTCTCACTAGCCAAAAGTGTACCGCGTAAACTGGTGCTCCAAATGCTCTGAACACCAGTATTTTAAAATAATTTTCTTCGCCTTATATAACGGCCAAATAATCTGTGATAAAAGATTTCGAAATAATCTGTAAGATATTAGTGGTGTCCAAAGCATTCGGCGTCCCACGTGGACACGTGACAACACTAGTGATGAGTGAGACTCACCTCTCGAGTACAAAGGATTAAGTTTAAAGAAGATAATGTACAGTAAAGCATGTACGGTTATTATTTCCTAACCTTAAAAGTCTCCTAGAATAGTGATTTTTTTTAATTTATTGTTTACTAGCTTACTTGCCCGGCGTTGCCCGAGTACGTCAAAAAAAAAAGCACGAATTGCGAAAATGCTCTGAAAATCATAATAAGACGTCGCGAAAATTTTTTTAATCGCTGCACAAATTTCGAAAAGAGAAAAAAAACATCATATGTTGCGTTCGAAGATTAAAAGTTGATTCATTTCACTAATGTGGAAAAGTGGTAGGAAATCGCTAAAATACACTAAAAATCACATACAAAATTCCCGATAAATTCGAAAATTGCTATACGAAATTCAAATACAATTTATTGAAATGAGGGCAGAAATTACTGTAGTATTATAGTTCAAAAATGGAATGTCAAAAATTTGCAGCAGATTGCGAAGAAATGTAAAAATAGAGTTAAAAATCACAAAAAGTTAAAAAATCACGAAAGTCAATATTTACTATAATTTGATAACAGTTTCAAATCTAATTCCTTTGACCTGCGGGCTATCTTAAAATTTATGTTTGGGAAAGCATGCTAAGAATCGTATCATGTTACTTTTATTCATAATTTAATTTCCTTGGATTCCCTTAAATATAATTAATGTAATCCCTTAAGTTAATATTAGATTTTGTTGCATTAAAATATCTCAATTTGTTGATTTTCTGTAAGCAAGCAAAACCTATTGGTTTACAATGGAAGTCTATTGGAATTTGGCGATTTATTAGAGATATCACCAAGTTGGCGTCACTTTTGGCGACTAATTTCGGACGCCAAATTTGGCGATATATCGCCATGTGGGACACAAAATTGACGGCATTTGGCGGCAGAACTGTGTTCCCCCTTGGTTAACCGCCTTATAGGTATGGAGATGCATTAAATACTGTTCAATATTCACATAAAAAATTCGCTAAAACTTTATAAATCGCTATACGAATTCCTAATAATCTATTTTGAAAAGCGAACAAAATTTACTATATTGGGTTAAAAGAAAGAAACCGTATTCTTTTCACTAATGTGAAAAAATCGTCTCAAAACTTAAAAAACCGCTAAAAATCGCAGAAAAAATTAAATAAAAAAAATCTAATCAAAAATACAAAAAGCGGGCTTCGAAGTGCAAAACTTCATATATAGACGTACCATTTTCCCCAAATTTGTAGCTCTACGTGATGTGGTCTCTTCAGAACACAGTCGACACACTCATACACTCACACACAAACTTCTTTCCTTATTATTATAGATAACACTATCTATCAAATCAAAGTAACAGCGCTTTTATTTTCATCTACAAAATTTTTAAGAGTACATAAAGGTAGACATGTATAATTACATACATTCGTACATCGGTTGTAGTAAAAATATATACATATATTTTAAATATATTTGTTCTTTGTTATCAGAACGATATTTGTTTAATCAGAACGCTTGATTGCCACCATTTTTAACCCTTTGAGGGGCGTCGTTTGCAGTCTGCAAACGGTTAATTTTAATGCCTAAATTGCCAAATGGCACCAGTAATTTTTTAATACAATTTATATCTCATAATATACGCGAAAAAAGCTTTTGATTACTTTGAAATAAATTTGCTCGTTAATTGCGGTGTGAAATTATTATTTGAACATTTTTTGAGCCGAAATGCCTTGCCACTGAAAGGGTTAAATAATATAAATTGCTTTATTTTTGCTTCATTTAATCTGTCATTAAATTAGCCAAATATTACAAATTCAAAACATTTTTTTAAAGTAAGAAATTGGCAACAGATGCACATTTGTAGATGTTTTGTCAACAGAGGCACATGAATGGGACGTTTCCTGAGTAGCCTCATATCCGACAGTGTCAGCTGAACTGTGTACTCAGAAACTATTCTCCTTGGATCTGTACTGTATTGGGCTGCTAGCCGAGCTATTCCCTGTAGCCGATTTTTCTTTACCAAGCGGGAGTGTCCCTGGCCTTCTTTTATCTTGATAACACGTAGACGTCCAAAGCCATGGCGTCTGCTGATGATTTCACCGCTATTCATCCACTTCTCATACGTACTAACAAAGATATGTCGCGAACAACCCATGAGTAGTGCAGTTTTGGAGATACTCGTTCTGAGCCATCGGGCCATTGAATTCTGCCCTCTATCAATGTCGCTTAGATCAGCTGCTTTTCCCATCGCATGCAGAATTAAGCGCAAAAATGATTCCTGGTACTCCCTAGCAATAGTCAAATACCATTCCCACCTGATTACGTGCCCTCCACGCCATCCAGGCGACTTTATTGCAAAATGTGGGGATGGTCGTAATGTTTTGGCTCTTCGATGTAATTTTGACAAAAAAAAAAAAAAAAAAAAAAGTACTGCAATGAAAATATAACGATATGTACCTCATTTGATATGAAATGGGATAATATCACGAAACGTTCGAGGAAAACAGGGTGTCCACGCAATCGATGTTACATGATGATTTCGTAAGCGCAGTAAAAAATGTGAAGAGTCAAGTGCATACTGCTGGCGTATATAATGGAAACTTCAATCTGCTGTTTTCTATGTTATTACATGTACTCCAAAAGTGAGCATGTCCATTAAAAATTATATTATAATATTCAGTGAAATCTCCCTGTGCGACCACCTCCGTTAACTGACCTCCTCCCTGAACGACCATTTTTTTCATGGAACGAATATTATTCCCATAGGCTCAATACTAATTTTACCTCCATTCAGAGATCATTCCAGTTTAACTCCCCCCATGAGCGAACAATTTCTTTTAAGAAAATGAAACAAATTCCGTTTTTTCCTGCTCACTTGAAGAAGGTTTTATTAGAAAAATACATAATATCGGAGAGCACGTTATTCCTCAAATTTCTAAACTAAGTTTTGATTTATTTTATTCCGGTAACTTTTATGTGTTTAAACCCGTTTGTGGATTTTTAGGCAATGAATTTAACTCTGATGACAAATTAAGAATGACGGTCAATACCCCTGCCCTATTCTGTCAGGTAAGTGTCAAAGAAATAGATAAATTAATGACATTCTCATTATTTGTTCCCGTCCAAAAAAGAAAAAAAAAGTGCATTTATTTACTGAACTTCCAAAGGACTTGGAAATATAAGTAATAAAAGATAAAACCGTAAAATGAAAGGTAAAACTGTAAAATCAAAGCAAACGTCAATGTATTCATTTTTTAAACTCTTCAGTAATTAACTTATGTAATTAACTTTTATTTTGATGCTTAAATTTTTATATTTTTTCCTAATGTGAAAAATAAATTCTAGTAACATTAATTTTTACCTTTTCCCAACAATTAAAATCTAGATTTAACCTTCTCGCTGAGTAATTGTTTTTTCAAAATTTGCGTATCTAACCCCTTCGCGATGAGCATTTTTAAGAATTTTTATTCTTTAGTCACCGGTTTTTCAAAACAAATTTTTTAGCCTAATTTAATCGGAAAACTATTCCGATTAAATAAGGCAAAATTTACAATAAAAAATAACCGGGGAGAATAATCAAGGAGGATTAATTAGACGGAAAAATGCATGCCCGAGAAAAACTCGGGTTGCGCAAATTTTGCTAATTTTACGTTCCCTGATGAAATCTCGTGTTGCGCAGCGAGAGGGTTAAACATAACATTCATTAAGAGACCACCTCTAGGAGCGACCAATTTTTATTGGAACGAAACGAGGTCGTTTTAGGGAGGTTTTACTGTACTTCAGTTTTTTTAAATGTCATTGCCGACTCCCAACTTGATGTCTATTATCACACGTACAAATTTGTCTATCGAACACGGTAACACCCTGTATATATTTACGTAATTCACTTTTATATGATGGAGAATAAAATTCGAAAACATTTTTTTTCAATTGAAACTATTTGTATAAAGCTGACAGTTTAGCGATAAACTATTTTTCAAAAATAAATCAAGATAGTTTGTATATCAAATGTAAAATTTTTTTTTTTTTCCTTTTGTTTTTTTTCTTTTTCATATACGAAGAGCGGATATTTGTTCAAACTATAACGATGCATAATAATTCTTCAGTAACTAAGGTTGCAAACGCATGTTATGAAACGTTTTATCATTGAGAAAGTCTAGAGAAAGATTAAAAACCTGATTTTCTTTGTTTCTTTTTTCATGGAGAAATTATTAATAATTACGTTGATTATTATATTTTTAAATTGTTAAAAGTTAAAAAGTTTAAACTTTAAAGTTTTAAAAAGTTAATCCTTAAATGCCGGGTGTTGCTTTTCGGCGACATACCCAATTTAGGCTTCTAAAATACTATTAGAGTAATATTGAAGCTATAATGCCTAATATTGCCAATAAAATACATTCTTAAAACATTATTAAATCGATTTTCAACATGTAGATAACAACACTTGTGCTGTTTAAGAATAAAGATAGATTTATTTTTTTCAATTGTTGCTACTTGTTCTTTTTGTTTTGTTAGGAAGCTTGCGAAATACCCTATTTTGTTCTGCAGTGAGCAAGTAAAATTTATTTCTTATTATAGTTCCTAAAAGTCTTGTGTATGTATAATATTATAGAATTTTATCAAGGAAAATTGTTTTTTCAATTAAAGATCATTATTACCGATTAGTAACAAACTGTTTTTTAGCCGTAAACCATACTTAAAACAAAATAGGATTTTTTAAAGCATTTTTTCCATGATTTATTTAAAAAATGGAAGCCGAAAAACATTATTACAATGATTTTTGAAAAATCAGGCATTTAAGGCTTAAAGCTGTGCAAAGCATGTAATATACACATACAGGCACAGACGAAAATCTTTGAAAAAAAATTGCCCTAATGCAGCGAAATTATTATTTTATGTGCTATTCTTCTTTTAATTTCCTTTTGTATAAATAACAAGAAAATATACATATTTTTTTCTTTGCTGACACAAGGACACAGTTTTTTGTATGTTTTTATTATCAGAAAACTCCAAAAATAATAAAATTCAAAGTGTCATAATTAAGTAAGTTTTCGTGTTTTAGTAAATTTTTACTGTTTTACATTTTAAAAAATAGAAAAATGTTTAATTCGTAACTTTAAATTCATATATATATATATATACGTGTATATACGTAACATATTTGTTTATATGATGAAGAAAAACGCTTGAAACATTTTTTACAATTGAAACTATTCGCTAAATCTAGCAGTTTTTGAATCAGTTATTTTTCAACGATAATAAAAGATACTTTGTGTATCAACTGCAAAAAGATTTTTTAACCCTTTATCTACTGACGATACTTATATGTACCATTCACTTTAAACATTCATCCCATAGAGAGTATCACTAATATTACAATGATACTTTGCAGGAACCTTCTTTTAACTCCACGTTTTCAGGCAATATGGAAGTAGTAGTTCTAGGATCGTTGTTTTAGCGAGGAAGGAGGCTAACTTTGAACAAGTTGATGAATTTTGTGCCAACATTTTGCACAGATTGTCACGTTTGTCTTTTTATTTCTGCAAGCATTGTAAATGATAGAATGTAAGTGCATAGCTGCCGACACCTTATCCTTTTTGTACCACAAAAATTTTATAGTAAATTTTACCTTTTTAAATCACCGTAATCGGCCGTTTAAATAATCTAAAAATTTCAATTAAATTTTTGTGGTACAAAAAAGCGTAAGATTTGGCAGCTATGGGTGTTTTTTTTTTTTTTTATGCGTCTATTATGATCTTAGAATACAATCTGACTACCGTAATTTCGGTTGAATAGCCCGCAGATCAAACAATTCAGTTTGGACCCAGAAATTTCATTCAGTGTTTGAAGACCAATATATACCGTGATCTGAAAACTTATGTTTTATTTTAAAGAATTTCTGGGTCGAAACACGATTGTTTGATCCGCGGGCTATACACCGGAAATTACGGTAGCTATTGTAAGTGAACAGTCTATGTAATTGATTTAACAGTTGAATTAGTCGGCGGTATTTATGAGTAACGCCAGTACACTGGGAGTTGGAAAAAAACTTCTTATTTACTTTTCGTCTGTGTAGTTATGGATCGTTTTCATCTGCTTTAAAATGTATTTACTAAAATGTAGTGTAGTAATTATTTATTTTCTGTTTCATTATTATTTTTTACAGGAAATGGTGGCGCCGGCCCTTTTTTGCTATGCAAGAAATGACGTATGTAGATTCATTTATTTCATATGTGGAGATGCAAGAGAGTATATCTTCGCTGGAATATAGGCGCTGCATAACTAAAGGACCGCTAACAAAATCCAAACCTTAAAAAAAAAAAAAAAAAAAAGTTTTTTAGTACCATCAAATTTGAATTTTTACTTATTTTTCATATGTAAAATAAAATTAAGTCAATTTAATATTTTTTTATTGTTAACTTATAAGTGTCTTCTGGTTATTTAGCATTTTTAAAAGTTGAAACTTAATTTGAAATATCTTGTGGGTTTTTCTTTTACGAGAATATATTAGGCATAGTGTACTGGCGGTACTGTAAAGTATCACTTTTATTAGTTAGCTGTAACAAATGAAATTTCTCACGGGTGGGTATATTTTTAGGTATATCCTACAATTTTCATTACATTAACTGAAAAAAAAATACATGAAAAAAAATGCAGTATATCATAATGCAGTAGATAAAGGGTTAAACTGTTTCATAAACATAGTCTGGATGCTGCCTAAATTAGATCTATGCATAGTAATGCTACATTATATGAAACGTTTAATCTCGAAAAACGTCTAGTGAAAAATATAAAAAAATCAGGTTTTTCTTTAATCACGAAATTGCCAAATTTTACGATAAACCTTTGATTACTCTATCCTAGTTTAGAAAAATAAACTTAAGCTGCATTAGAAACTTTTCACGTATGTTTCATTGTATGTCATTTTTCAGGATATCCTTTATGCAATGACAATGTATCATCTATTTCTTTTTACATCAATCTAAACTGACAGGAGAATATAGCTCTCTGCATTTTTCGATATTTTTTTTTATTGAACATTTGATGTAATACGAAATGTTTGAAATATGTTTCGATTATATTTTTTTTCTAATATTGTATAGATTGGAAATGATTTCGAGTTATTTTATATAGACATTTTAAATTCCAGAAAGCGAAAAACATGCACATCATGCCATGTGTGGTTTATTTTTTATTGTAGTAAAAGATACCCAAACGTTTTATGCCGTTTTTATTATTATTTTTTTTTTTTATTTGTAAAAACAATGTCTATCGATTTTTAAAAAATCCATTTTATATTCTTCTAGAATTGTTTTAGAAATTCTTAAATGTACGAATGTATAAGTAAGGTTACGTGGGGCAACTGGGCCATGATTTAACAATTTGACTGGAGATTCTGGCAATTCAGCTTCAAAAAGCTAATGTTCATTTGAATTAGCGTCTGAACTTTTGTAAATGTGTTCAGTTAGGTTCCCTCTATCAGTTAGAAATGCTCAAAATTACACCTTAATATTTAACCCTTAAATGCGCGATTTTTTATTTTGTTTCGAAAAAACTGTATATGATACTCTGAAAGTTTTGTAACACAGGAAAAATAATGAAAAAAAAATCAGAGATATAGTTCTCATATAATACGTCAATCTTTTCTTCTGTTGCACATCTGTAATACAAATAAAATCTACTGTTGCGTGGCTGTTTTACGCTAAAATAATGCAAATTAGTAAATAATTTTAATAATTATGTCTCGAAATACCGTATTTTATATAATTATTTATTTTATAAACTTAAACTTTAACCCTTTAATTCCCATAATAGAATACGTTTTAGAAATACGTAGTTCAGAGAATCAGACTTTACACCAGAAAGTTTTAATTGTTAATTTGGTTTAATTTAAATACGGAATGTCTGTTTTTTAATTAAAGCAAATATTGCTATTTTAATTTTCTGGTGTGAATTAGGTACATGTGAATAAAAAAAAAGTCTATTAAATTCAAAACAGTGTTGTTTGCATACATGCAAACCTGCGTACTAAAGGGTTAAAAATAAAAATATATGCATATTTCATCATTCTTTCCTCATGGGTTCAGTTGCCCCATTAAAAGGGGTAAGTGAACCAGGAGGTTCTATGTTCCGACTCGTTTTTTTTTTCCCATATGGGATACCAGGTCCTGTTTGAAAAAGTGTAAACAACTTAAAAAAAAAATTAAACCAGGCAGATCATGTTAATTATACATCAAATAATGAGCATTGTAAGGGAAAACTTTTCTGTCATTGTGTCTAAAAAAAACACTAAAGTGACAATATTAGATTTATTTTTACTAAAAACATAAAAATTATGTAAGTACTTATATACTTTAGAATAGCCCTTTAAGACCAAACCGGCACGATCGTGCGGGTTAGACATTCATTTAAATTTTTGTTTCTCAGTCATATGTAATAAAAACTCGAATAGAATGATCGTTCTGGTTTGCAGATAGAGTAAAGTATCATTTTTTATCAACAGGTAGAGGTTCCAGCCCATGTTTTACTTTCTACAGGCATGACTGACTACCTTTGTTTACAAACACATCGGGTCTTAAAGCGTTAGGTAATAAGTATAAAAGTTACATGTCTAATTTAAGTAAAAATAACAAGGTAAATCTATCAACAAACGGCTACGTAAGTACTTAACCCTTAATTGCGCGATTTTTTAGTTTGTTTCGAAAAAATTATATATGATACTCTGAAAGTTTTATAACACAGGAAAAATAATGGAAAAAAATAGGAGATATATTTTTGATATAATACGCCAATATTTTCTTCTGTTGCACATCTGCAATACAAGTAAACTCTACTGTCGTGTGGCTGTTTTACGATAAAATAATGCAAATTAGTAAATAATTTTAATAATTATGTCTCCAAATACCTTATTTTATATAATTATTTATTTTACAAAACTTAACATTTAACCCTTTAATTACCATAACAGAATACGTTCTAGAAATTACGTATTTCAGAAAATCTGACTTTACACCAGAAAGTTCCAATGGTTAATTTCGCTTTATTTAAATACAGAATGTCTGTTTTTTAATTAGAGCGATTATTGCAATTTTAATTATCTGGTGTGAAATATGCAAATAAATATATATATAATATAGAATGCAAATAAATAATATCTGTTAAATTCAAAGGAGCAAATTCAAAGGAATTCTTTGCATATATGCAAAGCTGCGCACTAAAGGGTTAAGAACTTCATCTGCACAGTATTCGCGCGCTACTAACCTACGCCCCATCTTGTAATTACTCTAGCACCAGTAATCGCATAAAACTATTTTCTAGCTAATGAATCGTGAAGAAAATGATCTTAACCCCTTCGGGACGGAAGCCTTTTACGAAATTTTTAATCTTTTGCCACCGTTTTTTAAAAACAGAAATTTATGTCTTCTTGAATCGAGAAAATGCGCTGATTAAATAAGGCAGATTTTACAGTAAAATTTTACTGGTGAGGAAAAACAAGGATTTTGAGCGCTTCATGCGGCACGTATACGTGCCGCTCGTCCCCAAGGGGTTAATAATAATACTGGTGGTAAAGTCCTTACAAAATGGGACGTGGCTTATTAGCGTACGAACCCTGCTGTATCGTACAATTTCTAGATTTGGCTATCTCTTTTTCAGGGGCAAGATACATGTACTGTATTCATAAAAATGTTGAAATAATTTAACGACACCAGTATTTACAAGAGAATTTATTTGTAAACAAGTCAAAGTGTATTTTCGCGTACTTAATACAGGTGAAATTTTCATTATAAAATTCCGGTGCCAATGTGGCAATTAGGGATTAAAGTTATGTGATGCCATAACCCCATCACCGCCTTTAAGGGCTTAAGAAATTTAGTTTGATACCAACCAATATGCATTTTTTTAAATTTTATTACGTGGTTTTAATACGGTATTCTACAATTTTCTTCATTGTGAGCAAAAAACAATGCAGAAATTTATTTCCCGTAGTAAGAGAACCTCAAAAAATTATTTATAACTATTGGGGTAACTGGATCCAACATGGTCTTGTTACCCCTGATACATGTCCGAGTAAAATTCTTGAAAAATTTATGCGGTAACTGGGAGACCGCGCTTACATTTGAAACATGAAGTAAATATGTATAGATATCTAATAATATTAATGTAGTTATGTGCCTAACCTTAAAAAAAAAGATTGTTTAATAAGAGTACTTACAGTATTTTAATACAAAGCCACGGAAGATTAACCAAATTGACATTGTTTTTTAAAAGAAGAAACGTAAATTTTCCTCAACCTATCACAGCAAAGAGAGAGACATGATTGAGTTGACACACGTTGTTTTAAGAAGTACAGATGATGTTGCAATATTGACAAAAGATAAAACTTTAAGAAAATCAACTTTTTTTATGAAAAAGCCTATGGCCCAGTTACCTCGTGGGTCCATTTATCCCAACTAACTATGTATATATTCGTATTTGGATAGTAAGAAAAAATATATAAGCGTATATTTAATATTTTTGTTTTCATTGTGCATTGTAGTTTTACTTTTTTGTGTAATTTTATTATATTTTAAATAACAAAGTATTATAACTTGTATATGTTTTTCGTTTAAGTCAAAGTAAAATTGTGACGAACTTTAAAATATCAGCTTTTTTCTGATTTATTATAATTACAGATCAATATAATATAACTATTTGAAATACATCTAATTTCGTTTTAAAACGTCTGTAGGTTTAGACGTTTACAAACATTCATTAGCAGTATTTTTAATAGTAATCTTTGCCTTAAATAATTCAATATTTGTGTTAATAAATAAGACGAAACCGATTTAAAATTTTTAAAAATAGTTATTTACAATTTCCGTAAATCATCAGTATTCCAGTCGCATAAAACTATACCTAGAATTAGTTAATAACATGTCGTGTTTATATTTTATACTAGATATTATGTACAAGTTGCCATATATAAATAATTATTTTGCTTTTCAAAATGTTTTGTTACTGCAGTTGTAATATTACAATGTTGTCATTCCAAATATTCACAAAAACAGAATGTTTAAGTCATTTTCTTGTACCCAAGTTCACTAGATCCTTCAGAGGGTTCCTTCATTTCAGGGAATTTTCCCGGTTATATATCAGTCAGTATTTTTTTATAGAAAAATAAATCTAGGTTAAAGACGCAAAATTTCGTTTTATTTAAGGAGCGATTTTCTATAAGAAAATACTGGTACCGAAGAATTTTCCGGTCTGAAAATTCCTAGACCCGTGTGAACTTTGCTGTAGAAGCTCTTCAACGTACTAGATAAAGCTATTATTAACACGTTCAATGCCCCATAGGAATTTCAAGTGATCACCAGGGTGTCAGACTTGAAAAGACTAATTAAAGGGTTTTAAAACCTTTTTCTTCGGGACAAGCGTCCTTTACAGAATTTTTAATCATTTGTCACCGGTTTTTCAAAACAGAAATTTTTTCTTAATCGAATCGGGAGAATGTTCGGATTAAGGAATAATAATGTAAGGAATAATAAGGAATAATATTGTGTCAACATTTACATTAAAAATTTACTGGTGAAAAAAATCACGTATCGTATTCTGAGCGATTTTTATTTAATATTGTATGTAAAGCTACTTGTGTCCCACGGGCGATGCTCACGGCACAGAATGAAAACAAATTGAGACTCATTGGATTTGCTCATGGCAGTGAACGTATTAATATACATTAAAACACTTTATAACTTCAAATTTTGATAAAAATGTATACAATTTCTATCGATAACATCAATATACATTCAATAGTTATTTCGTATAAAAACTCTTTTTTTATGATAGTGATACAAAATAATTAATTTTCTTCAGATTTCATCTAAAATGCAAAATATAGATCTAAAAATACATTTATAATATTCATATTCCACGCATTTAAAAATAATGGATGTTCTAAAATCATTATTTTAAAAATTTAATTATGTTAGAAAATATATATTTATGAAGAAATATTTATTTTTTTAATTTAATTATATTAAAAGATATACATTTATGGAGAAATATTTATTTGAAAATCAAATTAGATATTTACATTTTGAAAAGTACCGAAGCTGTCATTTGCAAAAAAAACTACTAAAAACATACTTTGTTATTAACACAGAAAATGTTTTATATAACGTATAATATAAATATCTAATTAAAATAAACCATATTCTTTATAACAGAAGAACACAATAAATAAACTGATAGTTTTTTTTTTTTTTTTTTTTTTTTTTTTTTTTTTTTTTTTTATTATTTTAAGGGAAATCAGTTTAAATAAAAGATTAAGATGGAAAGATTAATAAAACCTTAAAAAATCGAGAAAAACGAGTAATAAATTTCCGCATTGCGTAATTATTTATCCAGATCTCGTGCTTAGGTACGTGACGCGCTAAGCAATTTAAATGTTCACAGAAGCAGAATTAACTGAGGTTGGCATTAACTGTACATCGATTAATTTATTTTAATGAACATTTCAGTCTCAAGTCACGTTTATATTTGGTTTCGAGGTTATTGTTTTTATTAGAAACTAAATAATGTTTAATTTTTAATTAAACATTAAACCTCCGTTTGTTTTATGAATTTATTTTATATAAAAAAAAATTGTTATTCAATGTACGAATCTTTTAAAATTTTCTTATTATAACTTTTGGAACTCAAGTACCGACAAACTTTGTCCAAAAAAAGAAACAGGGTGAAATCACACGGAAGTCTTTGTCCGAAAATGGTGCTCTTATCGCTCCGTTTGTTGGGCATGCATGCAATACACCTTATATGTGTAGAATAACCACCATAGCAGTTACATTCAGTTATATTAGTTTTATAGTATGCACCTCAGATATTTGATCGATAACTGGGATAATATTTCTCAATCAGTCGATTCTGGTTTGTTTCTGGAGTTTTTCAAATGTGTGAACAGAGTATTCATACCCCACTCTTTCGGATACGTTGAGCAATTTTTATGCAAAATAAATTTCAACTTTTGAATAATGCCCATAACATCAGCTACCACATATATCTGCTCATAGGAAGTTCTCTCTACTTATATTTTCTAAATCGACAGTTAATTAGTTGAAGATTAATATCTGTAAAGAACTAACGAAATAAAATATCGTAACGCACCTAAAATATGTATATACACTCTGGAAGTGAAGGGAATCGTTTGACAATTTCTCAAGAAAAATAGTCAGCCAGTTTGAGAAATATGGTTTTGATAAAAATAAGTTTAAAAATTTACAGTAGCGACGAATATATTAACAATACCTAACAAAGCGATATAAGTAAGCGTCCTATCTTAAATGGTAGAAGTAACCGCAAGATTAAGAGCGAGGTCACATCAATCAAGGTCATGCGCCACGTAGTGGATGGAACGCGAATTACAGGTAGATACCTAACTGTTTTCTTACTCACACCACTAAAATTGTAAAGTTTTTTTCACCTTGATTAATAACTGAATTGTTTCCGTTAAGGCGAGGAAAACTTCGTAGTGTCAAGTGCATCTGGATTCCCCTCTCGCTACGCCATTATTTTGCAATAAATGTGGCAAACAAAATTCGTTCCCATGAGTGACTAAAGAATTAGAAGATACACGCCACACTAAAATCCCGCGTATGTGAATTGTCACTCCGTCCACAAAGTGGCGCAACTGTGTTAATTTACGCCTGATTCCAGCATTGAGTTTGTTCGCTGACTTATAATGCTTTGATACATAATCTGTTCAGATTCAACGCTGGTATTTCTTAGTATATTTTTCTGGTATAAAATTTTAAACATTCTGCAACATCTTTGAAAGCGATTGCTGTGCCATAGAAGCAGGGTATTATTATTTCACACGTTTGGGGTTGAGCGTCCTATTAATGTGAACATGTCTTTTAATTGAGTATTATTTTGTTTTACCAATTATTTTTTTTATTTTATTATCTCTTTGTACCAGTGATAGAAACGTTATCTAATCTAATAATATTATAAATGCGAATGTCTGAAATTTCTGCATAAAGGAAGCGTCAAAACAGATGATGGCTTTGTATTCATTAACCAGCATATTATTTATTTTTTTTTTTTTTTGTAGAAAATTTCCACTTAAGTTAACCCTTTCGTGTCCGATTTTTTTCAATTTTGAGAAAAAAAGTACTTTTAGGTTAATAATGATAATGGTAGCTTACCAAAGTAATGAACATGTCATTGTCTGAAATCTAACGAATATAGTTATCTTGTGTACTATTGAATTCATGTTCATGCTAAGGAAGAGTTTTTGGAGAAGTTTGGAAAATGTCATATTACAACAGGATTTAACAGATATTACAACTTTCTAATATTTTTTCCGGTGTATCACACATGGCTTGTTAAGAAATGTAACCGATATTTTAAATTTAAAGAGTGAAATATATGTTGAAAACTAAAGAATTGACAACTGAGCGAAAAAGATTAGGGAAACTTCTATTATTATTGTTATTATAAAATGCTAAAATATAATTGAAGTTATAATAAGAAATAGATAGACGTATACTATCATTACTACTAGTTGATAATAACAAAAGTAATTCCTAAGACAATATAATATTCAAGGAAAAGATATATACTATTACTAGTACGCCAGACCCGAACGGGTTAATAAAACTTACATATCTTATTTGTTTATAATGCATAAAATTAAACTTATAAAAAATGAAACCTACTTTCAGGCAAATGTTGCGTTTGTAATATAGGTCAATTTCAAAGAAAGAGAAATACGAAAATTAGACCATTTCAGCAATAATAGGTAGAACAATTTTAAGCTTATTAAAAATGAACGTAATGCAACAATTCGGTAGTGATTGTATTTCCGGATTTTTGCAAAAATTTTTGTTGAGAATAGTTCGTAAATATCGTCGGTACCATTTCAAACTATCCAAAAGGAAAATTTTATATTGGACAGTTGGACATGGTACCGACGGTATGTGCAAAATTTAAATTGAAAAAAAAATATTTTGTGATTTCGCTATTAAAATTTCCAATGTAAAACAAATATATATATATATATATATATATATATATATATATATATATATAATTTATTTATTTATTTATTTTTTTGCAAAATGGACATTTGTTTAGAGACAATTAAACAAACAGTATTGAAATATTTCTGCAGTATGGACGTTTTATTAGAGCTGTTTCCAATATAATTTTACTAATATTGGTATTTTTGTTCAAGTATCATCAACAGAAATAAGTTTTAAAAATTAAACGTACATTTGTATTCAAAATGTATAACAGATTTTTTAAATAATAATTTTTGCTTTATTTAATTGAAGACCTTCGTCGATTAAATAAAATTGAAATTACTATAAGTCTGGCAGATATTTTGAATTCAGAATTCCGCTAAATTGGCAACACTGCTAGCGATTAATGCAAAGAGTCGAACAATATAACCAACGTAATTGATACTTGTTTTCAGGGTAATTGTTTTCTGGATTTTTATAACTGTTATTTTAAAATAAGTTATCTTCGCCTTATTTAATCTCAGAATTTATAAAACGAATATTAATATTATAGTGAAAAGAATATTACAACTTACATATCTTATTTGACTATAATACATAAAATAAAAGTTATAAAAGGGAACCTACTTTTAGGCAAATACTGCGTTTGTAATACAGGTCAATTTCAAAGAATGAGAAACACGAAAATTCATTTGACAGTTTCAGTAATAATAGGTGCAACAATGTTAACCTTAATAAAAATGCACATAATGCAACAATGCGGTTGTCACTGATTTTCCAGATTTGTGCAAATATTTTTGTAGATAATAGTTCGTAAATATCGTAGGTACCATGTCAAGCTATCCAATATGAAAATTTTATATTAGATAGTTGAAAAAACTACCGATTATATGTGCATAATGTAAATTGGCCAAAAAATATTTTGTGATTTCACTATTAAAATTTCCAATATAAAACTTTTTTTTTTCTTTTGCAAAATGGTCGTTTGGTTAGAGATAATTAAAATGTATTGGGATATTTCTACAGCATGGACGTTTTATTAGAAGTGTTTCCAGTATAATTTTATTAATATTGATTTTTTTTTTCAAGTATCATCTATAGAAATAAGTGTTGAAAATTAAACGCATTTTTATATTCAAAATGTATATCTGATTTTTTAAATAATAATTTTCGCTTTATTTAACTGAAGTCCTTCACCGATTAAATAAAATAAAAATCTGTATTTCAAAAGTCTGGTAGACATTATGAATTCAGAATACCGCTAAATTGGCAACACTGTTAGCGACTAATGTAAAGAATCGAACAATATAACCAACATAACTGATACTGGTTTTCAGGCTAATTGTTTTCTGGATTTTTATAATTGTTATTTTCAAATAAGTAATCTCCGCGTTATTTAATCTCAGAATTTATAAAATGAATATTAATATTAGTGTGACATAGTAGTTATGAAAAATCTGGAAACTAAATCACTCAGGTTATCACCTATGCAACAGAAAACATTTAAAAATATTAAAATGCGAGTGAAGAATATGTAAAGGACTCTCGTATAGAATTAACTTTAGCTTGAACGTTTCTTCACGTGACTATTATATATTTTTAACCATTCAATGCTATTTTTTTTTATTTTCTCTGAAACAGTTATATTCTATTTTTTAAAATTATCCACTGAAAAATAGTGAAATAATTTATTTATATTTCTGTTGGCCATAATATCATAATATAACTCTTGAGTTACGTAACAAAAATTGCTCAAAAATTATAATTTTAAATTATATCCTTACTGTAAAGTATTTACATTTCTAAATAACAAATATTAAATAATATAATATCGTTTATAATGTTTTTAATAGTTTGCTAAAATAAAAAGTTCCATCTTATAAAGATAGACAAAAATCGCCATTTGAGCACATTCCATCAACAAAATATGTATATCCTCTTAGATATAACAAATTAAAACAAAAGCAGACTTCAAGGCCATTTTATCATGACATGCTATCACACGTAAGTAAAACATAATATTTCACTAAATTACCAATATTAAGCACCAAATGGCAAAACAGTCATGTAACCCCTAATTTACGATATGCATCTAAAGGTTAACCATCACAATAAGTTAGTGAGCAGGTGAACAGGTAAGCATATTTTATGGTCTTCACAGTAGCGGCCAACTTCACGCCCTGGGTAAACATGAAATACCTTGCTAAATTAATAAGTCATTGGTAAATAGTTAAAATGTAGTATAAAACTACATAAAAGAACAATAAATTAAAGAATTCTATACGTAATTCCTTTTTTATTACAAATTTTCTTATTTTAATTAATGTTGGCAGCTATGCTTTTGCGCATGCCCGAAAGATTCAACCGACTGTCAGAATAACTCTTCATGCACATGACTAGTTCTGTAGATTTTTTGTTTCCATAACTCTTGGGAAATTAACTCCTGAAGGGGGGGGGGGGGTGAATGTTGTTTTTAAAGTTTCTTACTTTTAAATTTGTATTACACATAAGAAAAATATACATATGCAATATTTGAAAATCAACTGAAATCACAAACGGATTAGAAACTGAATGTGTTTTCATAAATGAAAAACGCCATCGAAAAAAAAATGTATAAAGATGCCGGCTATACATCGAACTAAGATTTCTTATTAAAAAGTGTATTTAAAAACAGTGCAATGAAAATTATAAATTTGTAAAGAAACCTGCCGCTAGTTTAACATTGCAGGCCTCTAAATATAAAAGTTCTTAAATCTTCATTACTACGAGGTTTTTGAAATGCAAACACTCCACTTATTTGATGACAAATGAATTAAGTTGAAAATAAGGCGAACATTATCTATAACAGTGGTGGCCAACTGTGGCACGCTGTACACGATTAAAATTTTATAATAATCATTGCCTTATCTAATCATGAAAACTCTCCGATTATAGACTATTTCCGATGTCCGATGTGGGCTATTTCTTTAAAATATTAGTGGTGTGCGGCGTGCCACAGTTGGCCACCCCCGATCTATAATTATAAAGATGCAGTGGGTTTCAAGCAGGTTGAAAGAAGATATTGGGTCGTTCGGAAATTCGTGTCCGTTTGGGAAAATCAATTGGTGCCGGAAAATTCTATCATTTAATTATTAGACATTAAATCCGATATATAATGCCTAATGAGTACCTGGTAAAATTTTCCGATACGAATTGATTTTCACAAACGGACACGACTCTTTGAACGACTCGATAAATTAGCCGCCTGGCGACACTACGAGAGTACTTTCGGGAAACTAGCATAGACCATAGCTGTCAACTCATCCGCTTTTTTAACCACAAAAAATTAATAGACATTTTTGCCTTATTTAATCGGCAGGTCACGACGATTTAAAATGGTAACATTTAATATAAAATTTTTGTGGTACGGTCGCGGAAAAAAAGTAAACACCCCTACTAACTCTTCAACAAATTATCGTAGACGAAAGTTACTGGTGCCGAACGATTGGAAATATAGTCTACTTTTAAATGGTGTACATAAAATTTGATTAGGGGGGGGGCATCTACATATTAAATGAATCTAAACTTCATTCCTTTCAATGGCAATACCCAATTTTAACGAAATATTTCGAATCTTCGGTTCAAACTATGCATAGACACCAAATTTCAAGTCATTTGAATAATACGTTTTTGAATTATAAACATTCAAAATTTAGTGCTTCTAATGTTAAATTACATTTTCATATTTTTATTTATATCTCCTGAAATTAAGCTCCTACTGTGCTCATTTTTTGTGTAGCAATAATACTAATATACCCAAACATAAATACGTTGAATTTGCAATTTTTATAATTTTATGATATGAATTATGAATTACGAAATTAATATTCGAAAAAAATATGAATTGTAACCTACATTTTTTTTTTGATGGATTTAGATTTATTAAGTCCTGCTTTATGGAAATCCAAAATTTCACATTTTTCTTCCAAGTAGTTTTCGAATTATGCTTAAAAAAGGCAAAATAATGGTTTCTATGATAGAAGTGACTAGATATTTTGAAATTTCTTAAGCTGTCCTATAATCTAGAAGACTCCATTGACTGCTTGAATGACGCTTAAGGTGCTTTGATTAAGAAGGGAGCTCTCTCAGTTAACAATCGAGCACCCAACTTTAATTTGGATACACCCCTTAAAATACGCTCGTTTTTAAATAATTAATATCTCAGAAACTTATGGTGCAATTTGCATAAAAATTTGTTTTTAGGCTAATTCGGGGGTGGCCAACTGTGGCACGCCGCACACCACTAATATTTTAAAGAAATAGCCCACATCTTAAATCGGAGAGTTTTCATGATTAGATAAGGCAATGATTATTATAAAATTTTAATGGTGTACAGCGTGCCACAGTTGGCCACCACTGGGCTAATTAAATGGTGTAGAATTCATTTATGCTGTCAGAATTGTGTACTGTTATTGAAAAAAACGAAGTCATTGTTCGTTTTAACCCCTTAATTCTCGCTCCCGAGATATTCTCGGGCTGTGTCTTTTACTCAAATTGTTTGATTCCCACCAGTTTTATAAAATAGTGAAATTGGCTATATTTTAGTATCGTTTTTACTGTCATTAAATAAGGTGAATATTTCTTTTTCATAAAAGTGGTACCAATAAGCAATTTGAATTATTCAACCGTAATCTAATTCAAGCGTTAAGGGGTTAATATGTAGATGGCCCCTTAAGCAAATTTTATATACATCATTTAAAAGTAGACTTTATTTCCAATCGTTCGGTACCAGTAACTTTCTTCTACGGTAATTTGTTGAGGAGTTAGTAGAGGGTGTTTACTTTTTTTTTTTCCGCGACTGTACAAAAAAGCTTAAGATGTTGGCAGGTATAGTACATACTTTTAATTCACCTTCCCCGAAATTTGCAGTAATGTAACAGTAGCAAAACCTTTATGATTATTTCTAAAGAAACTCCACTTTCAAATATAGAAAGCGATTCATTTAAGAAGTTCAAGTCATGTCAACTTTTTCGTAAAAAAAAAAAAAATTCTTTTATACTAATATTACGACGTACTTTATACAGATAGTGGTCGGAGTTGATTTATAATAAGAAGTCAGTATTTGATTAATGTTTATTTAGGTTTCGACTTCAACTGTTACGTCAAAAATGATCAACTTAACAACTCAACATCTTAACCCCTTGAAGGGCAAGCAATTACGTTTGTGTATTGCTGAATTCTCACCGGGAATTTAGAAAAAAAAATTCAAAATAAGGAAACGCAATTTTCCGACTTTTTTTCACCAAAATTAAAAATGTAAAATTTCATAAAAGTTTTCCGGTGCAAATCTTCATTAATCGTTGGTGGGAAAAATATATCCCTCCGCCCCTCAAGGAGTTAAGTGATAATTTTGAAACAAATGAAGATTTCCTTGTCGAAAAAATGGTTTAAATTAAACCAACGCTGCTCAATGATATATATATATATATATAAATTCACTCTGTATTTAAACTTTGAGGAGAAAAAAAAATCTGCATATATTTCACGCCGATATAGAAATGAATAGTTATTTTTTAAGGTAAATTATAAATGTCATCAGTGAACTGCGCAGATCACGGGTATGTGTTTGAGAAATAAATTTATATAGGGATTGCAAGTATTAACCAGGAAGAACGCGCGCATACCCAAGGTATGAATGGTTTTTACTTTGTCACCAATAAATACAAATAATAAGTGTCAACTTATTTAGTCGGAGACAATTTTGAGATAAAAGAAGTTGAAGATTACTTTTGAAAAGGTAGTGGAGACAATTGTAAAAACCGTACGCACCCTGTGTCTTTCAGGCCCGACGCGCGTCCTCCCGGGTTAATATTTTTGATAGATTTACGATGATTTAAATTTCGCAGATATGCAAACTAGGATCTATTTAGGATCGGTCAACAAAGTGTTAAAAGAAGATATTTATTCCGTCTTTTTGTTCCTATTTAATTAATCAAAGGTGATTTACAGAGTTGGATAGTAAAACCCCTCATGCGTCCAAATACTATATGCATATGCGATATTTGAAAAAGCAGCTGAAATCACAAACGGATCAGAAACTGAAAGTGTCCTCAGAAAAGAAAAACGCAACCCAATTGAAAAAGGAAAAACGATACCGGTTATGTATATACTTAAGCATTCCTATTAATATATATTTAAAATTAGTGCAATAGAAAGTAGAAATTTGTAAAGAAACCTTCCATGAGATTACCATTGCAGTATTGCCTGTCCGCCACATATTATAATTCATATTGCTAGATAACTACGACGTTTTTGAAATGCAAATATTTCTCTTATTTAATACAAATGAATTAACTTGAAAATAAGCCGAAAATTATTATTATAGGCTATTTCCTTGAGTACTTGTAGTATAAAGTCACATGATACAATTTTTAGCTACCAGTATTTTAGAACGAAGAAAGTCGAAGTTTAGAGCGAAGACTTAGTTTATTGGATATTTCCTATTAAAATAGAATAAGGCCAACAAAACTCTACGAAAATAATGGTGACCAAAAAGCATTACAGT
This sequence comes from Maratus speciosus, assembly GCA_963932465.1. Classification (NCBI taxonomy): domain Eukaryota; kingdom Metazoa; phylum Arthropoda; class Arachnida; order Araneae; family Salticidae; genus Maratus; species Maratus speciosus. The sequence continues at coordinate 236,737,013 of OZ010794.1, read as the reverse complement.
TATCAGCGATGTGACGTACACTATAAATACCCATGGAACTAGTCTATAAAGATGCAGTGTATTTCAAGATGACTGGAAAAAGATAAATTAGCCGACTGTCGACGCTGTGAGTGTATTTTCGGGATGCTAGCATAGACCATAATTGGCAACTTTTCCGATTTTTTTAACCACAAAAATTTAACAGACTACATTTTTTTCTTTATTTAATAAGCAGCTTACGGCAATTTGAAATGTAAAATTAACTATTAAATTTTTTGTGGTAGATAAAACTTAAGATTTTAGCGGCTGTAAAACAGACTTTTAATTCACCTTCGCCGAAATTTGCAGTAATGCAACAGCAGCAAAAAACTGTATGCTTATTTTAAACGAAACTCCGCTTTCAAAAATAGAAAGCGAATCATTTAAGAAGTTTCAACCAGCCAAGTTACAAAAGACAGAAAGAAAAGTATTCTTAAAACACTACTAGTAAAACGTAAGTTACACAGATATTGGTGGGAGTTGTGTTTTTAAAAGAGGTCATTATTTGATTGATGTTTATTTAGGTTTCGATAGTTAGGCATAGCTGCCAACTCCTACACTTTTTTGCACCACAAAAATTTAATTGAAATTTTTACATTATTTAATCGACCGATTACGGTGATTTAAAAAGTAAAATTTATTATAAACTTTTCTGTGGTACAAAAAAAGCGTAAGATGTTGGCAGCTATGGTTAGGTCAAAACTGAATGGTTTAGTAATTGTTTATGTTAAGTGATAATTTTGAAATAAATGGAGATTTCCTTGTCGAAAATAAATTGTTTAAATTAATACAACACTGTTCAATGATGGATGTATGGGTGAATATCAAAAAATGTGAAATTTTGAAAACAAAAATTTCGAAATTTTAAATCAATTCAAAGCTTCTGATTTATTTTTAAAAAAATGTTGTTTCAACAGCTGAATAAAGGAATTTTTATGTAAAATTGTTAAAATTTGAAGAGCTTAAGTTCATTTTTATGTAATTATAATTATGTTTAATTTTCTTGGCATGCCAGGATGTGTATGCCAGGATAATGACCGCTAGGATAACGACAGTTTCATTCTAAAACACTTTTCACATTCTTCTTTATTTTTGTTTTTAGGTCTAACATTTTTATTTTGTTTAAAGGAACACTTTTCCCCTATAGTACTTCAAATTCAGTGTAATGTCCTGTTTTCTTTGTAATTATAGATACCAGGAAAATGATATCATAAAAGTCTACTCAATTTTTACAAAGCCTTTAACCCTGTCGTTGAGTAGTGAGTAATCCGAGATTTCCTCGGGTAACGTAAAAGTAGCAAATTTTGCGCAACCCGATATTTCCTCGGGAATGCATTTTTCCATCTAATTAGCCTTCCTTGATTATCCCCAACAGTTTTCTTTATTGTAAATTTTGCCATATTTAATCGGAGCATCTTCCCGATTAAATTAGAAAAAAAAATTGTTTTGAAAAACCGGTGACAAAAGAATAAATATTCTTAAAAGACGCTCGTCGCGAAGGGGATAAATACGCAAATTTTGAAGCTATTTTGATAAAACTATTACGCAGCGAGAAGGTTAAACACATTATTTACAGAGAAACATCTAAATGATCTTGCTGGTAGCAATAATTTTACTACTTCTAACTTGAACTGTGTCAAGAACAATAAGAATTACTCGGCAGCGACATATTTATTCTCATAAAGAACTAAAATGTGCAGGCCTGGACAGTGACATTAATTTTCAGTGACAATCATATTTTAATTATGGAATATTATTTGTAAAATACAGAACTTGTTACCTTCCACATATATGTATTATATAAGGTATAATTATCAATTAGAAATTTAAAAAAAAAAAAAAAAAACTAAAAACAAAAGATATTTATACATGATAGCGGAAAGCCCTTTACTTTGCACACATCACAGTGTGACATGCCAGGAAAATGACAATCAGAAATTTTAAGTCTTTTAATTGCTTTATTTTTCTGTTATTATGGATATAATATCGCTTGAAAATACTTCTAAGAATATTTTTTCTTATAATGTAAAAAAGAAAATTGCATTATATAACATTAAATAGAAATTTTATTGTGCGGGCTGTAATTTCCGTATTTTATGATATCGGTGCATATATTTTTAAAACTGTACACTCTAAATTTAATCTTTGAACAAAAAAAAATCTGCATATATTTCACGCCTTTTTATAAATGGATAGTCATCTTTATCTCGTAAATTATAAATTTCATCAGTAATCCGCGGCAGATCACGGGTATGTGTTTGAGAAGTAAATTTATATAGGGATTCCAAGTATTCATATTTTTGATAGATTTATGATGAATTAAATTTGGCAGCTATGCAAACTAGGATCTATTGAGGATCGGTCAACAAAGTGTTAAAAACATTTTTTATTGCAACTTTTTGTTCCTATTTAATTAACCAAAGGTGATTTACCAAGTTGACTAGTAAAATCATCCATTCTCCCCATTACTATATGCAAATGAGATACGTAAATAAGCAACGGAAACCGCAATCAGATCCGAAACTGAAAACGTCCTAAGAAAAAGAAAAATGAAACCAAATTGAAAAATATAAAAACATGTCCGGCTAAACATCAACCGGAGCTTTCAGATAAAGTATATTTAAAAATAGTGCAACGAAAAGTTAAAAATTTAATGAAATCTGAAACATGTTTAAACCTTTATATTCGTATGTCCAGTCTGACAGGGCATCATCTTTCTTTGCAACATGTGTTTTGGGCACCAGTAATAAAGGAAAGTAAAATTTGCCTTATTTAATTAGAGCATTTATACTTAAGAGCAAATTTATACTTAACCCCTTAACGCTCGAATTAAATTACGGTTGAATAATTCAAATTGCTTATTGGCACAACTTTTATGAAAAAGAAATATTCACCTTATTTAATGACAGTAAAAACGATACTAAAATATAGCCAATTTCACTATTTTATAAAACTGGTGGGAATCAAACAATTTGAGTAAAAGACACAGCCCGGGAATATGACGGGAGCGAGAATTAAGGGGTTAAAGGAATCTTTAAAAAAGTGGTGTCAACCGAATACAATTTGTGTAAGAGACGCTCGAGTCGAAAGGGTTAACACTGCAGTATTGCCAGTCCGCTACATTTTAAAATTCATATTGCTTGATTAATACAAGGTTTTTTTTTTTTTAATTCAAATATTCCTCTTATATAATTACAAATGAATTAAGTTGAAAATAAGGCGGATATTATTATTATAAAGATTCGGTTGTTTTGAAGCAGTCTGAAAGAAGATATATTAGCCGAATGACGACACTGCCAGAGTATTTTCGGTGCACTAGCACAGACCATAGTTATCAACTTATCCGCTTTTTTGAACGATAAAAATGTAATAGACATTTTATCCTTATGTAATCGGTAGATTATGGTGATTTAAATTGTAAAATTTACTATAATTTTTTTTTTTTTTTTTTTTGGTACAAAAAAGCGTAAGATGTTGGCTGCTACGGACAGACGTTTAATTCACCTTCGCCGAAATTTGTAGTATTGCAAAACTGCATACATATTATGCGTGCAAACTAATGCTGGAATCGCGCGTAAATTAATACAGCTGCGTAATCTTGTGGACGGGGTTTATAATCCACATACGCGGGCTTTTCAGTGAGACGTCATGTATGACAGAATATCTACCATCTGCGCATATTTTCTAAATCTTTAGTCACCCATGGAACATGAATTTTGCTTACCAGATTTATTGCAAAATAATGCCATAGCCAGAAAAGGGTGGGGTCCAGATGCACTTGACACTATGAAGTTTTTTTCGCCTTATCTACCCAAAGGCTTTTCAGTTATTATCCAAGGTGAAAAAACTTTACAATTTTAGTGGTGCCAAGTAAGAAACAGTTAGGCATCTTACTGTAGTTCAACACCATCCGCTACGTGGAGAGCGTGACCTTGATTGATGTGACCTCCTCTTTAATCTTGCGGTTACCTCGCCCATCAGTGTTGCCAGGTGGGCTACGTTTTTTAAATTTAGATTTTTGATTGGCACCACTTTTTTGAAATGGTAAAATGCGCCTTATTTAATGACATATTAATTAATGCACACACAAAGGTAATTTTACCGTTTCAAAAAAGTGGTGGAAATCAAGAAATCTGAATTTATAAAAAAAGTAGCCCACTGGCAACACTGTCTCCCTTTTAAAATAGGACGCTTAATATGTATGCAGTTTTACAGTAATGTACAAATAGCAAAAGAATGTATGCTTATTTTTAACGAAACTCCGCTTTAATAAACAGAAAGCGAATCATTGAGGAAGTTTAAAGAGGCCAATTCATGAAAGACAAAAAATAAAATAAAATAAAATAAAATAAAATAAAAAATAAAAAAAGGAGTCTAATAACACTACTAGTACAACGTACGTTACACAAATATTGGCGTTACACAAATATTGGTGGTTAAGAAGTCATTATTTGATTAATGTTTATTTAGGTTTTGACTGTTGTGTCAAAATTGAACGGTTTAGTAAGTGAACATGTTAAGTGACAATTTTGAAACAAAGAGAGATTTCCTTATCGATTTTTTTAATTAATACTACACTGCTCTATGATGGATATGTATTTTTAAAACAATTTACTCTGAATTTAATCGTTGAAAAAAAATTTCTGCATATATTTCCCCGGCAAACCGTAATCTGCAAACCGCGGCAGATCACGGGTATGTGTTTTAGAAAAAAAATTATATAGGGATTGCAAGTATTCATGTTTTTGGATATGATTTCATATTTTACGATGAATTAATTATGGCAGCTATGCAAACTAGGATCTATTGAGGATCGGTCAACAAGTGTTAAAAACTTTTTTATTGCGACTTTTTGTTCTTATTTCATTAATCATAGGTGAATCACCGAGTTGACCAGTAAAATCATTCATAATAATGAATCACGAATAATGCAGCATAGCAGCCTCACCTGCTGGACGATTTACACCAAAAAGAAATATGCACCAACTTATATCAGAGACTAATTGAATCTAATAATTTAGTAAATTACGTTCATTAGTTCTTCAGATAGAACGGCCACAGACTTTGTGTCACGCACACACACAGATAAGCTCACAGAGAGAGATTTTGTAAAAGCATGTTTTTTAGTATATCTGACCCCCTAAAACGTGTAAATCCGTCGAAAACCGCAAGCCAAATATTTTCCCGAGTCCAATGCTTCCTTCTTGTAATGATAGCAAAAAGTAAAAAAGTCATTATTTACTCATTTTTTAGATAAACATATCTATGTATAAATGTATTACAGTACTATAATTTTTCTTATTTTACCAAATTAAAAAAAAAAAAAAAAAAAAAAAAAAAAAACTAAAAAAATACATTTACATTTTTTTAAAAATATATATTTAAACATGTTCCCTAAAATCATTCTAATGTAGTATTTTTTCAATGCTGCACAAGTAATCCACAATCAATATATTTAATAAATTCCTTGAACGTTATTTTGCACAAATCTGTTGAGAAATTTTAAGAAGGTTAAATTAAAATCCACTTAAAAATAAATGGATTATAAGATTAAAGCTTTTAGAAAATTATTCTCTCTCTGCGAATAGTGTAGTCAGTTTTAAATATGTAAATTGGTTTCAGCTAAGATTAAATACTGAATAAAACTGAATCTATCATTTTTCAGCTTTTACTCAAGCGGTATCGCGTACATGGATTAAAACAGAAATTATAGGTGAAGTGTAAATTGAAAATCGGTTCTGATATTGCTTTGTTGTTTTTGAAAGCAGAAATTTATTCACACACAGATTTATGAAACGGATTTATTTAACGTAATATAAGGTAGGAATATTTATAAGTTTCAAGCATTTTGTTGGAAAGACATTACTTTTCCAAATTTTCAATGACAGTGTAAATATCCTCCTAATCAAAAAATACTAGTTAGGAACGATATTTCGAAGGATAGATTGGGATATGGTTAAACGCCATTATTAAGTCACAGTGAGACATTTGCTAATACACTCGTGGAAAAAAAATGCAAACACTGTCTACTAACTCTGCAACAAATTATTGCAGAAGAACGTTACTGGTACCAAACGATTGGAAACAAATTCTACTTATAAATGATGTGTATAAAATTTGCCTAGAGGTGCCATCTACATATCAAAACGAATCCAAACTTTATTTTTTTCTATCGCAATACCCAAGTTTTGCACCATAAATGAATTTAACGCCCTTCAATTACTCTAAAAACAAAATTTTCATGAAATTTGTACGATTGTTGAGTACCAGTATGTTTCTTCCATTATGATTAGTTGTAGATTTAGTAGGGGTATTTACATTTGTATTCACGACTGTGCAATGGATGTATGTGCAATGGATGTAATGAATTGAAAAGACTTTAACTTCTTGAGGGGCAAGGAATTGCGTTTATGTAATGATGAATTCCCACCGGAAATTTAGAAAAATTTTATTTCAAAATAAGAAAAAGCAATTTTACGTATTTTTTCCACCAAAGTTAGAAAAGTAAAATTTTATAAAATTTGTCTGGTGTGAATCTTTATTAATCGTAGGTGGAATAAGATATATCCCACCGCCCCTCAAGTGGTTAAGTACTGTAAAAACATTTTATTGAACTAAAAATGTATCCTGTTTGTTAGGAAACGGCTAAAAGCACTTTAACAATGAATTTATGCGTGAAGGTTGAGCTAGTTAAACTAAACTTCATTACCTTAACACTTTGAGGGGCGGTGGGATATGTTATATCCCAATTAAGTTTAATTAAGATTTGCACCAGAAAATTTTAATTAAGTTTTACATTTATAGTTTTGGAGGGAAAGTGTTCAAAAATTACTTTTCATTATTTTGAAATAATTTTTTTTCTAAATTTCCAGTAGGAATTCAACATTACTGAAATTCAGTCGCTTGCCCCTCAAAGGGTTAAAAACAATTATTAGCGATATAACCCCTTGAAGGGCGGTGGGATATATTACATCCCACTTAATTTTAATTAAGATTTGCACCAGAAAAAATTTAATTACATTTTACTTTTATAACACTCGTCGAAAAAAGTTGCAAAATCGCCTTTCCTTATTTTGATGCAAACTTTTGGGGATTTTCCGGTGTGATTTCAGCGTTAGAGGAACGTATCTGCTGGCCCTTAAAGCATTAAAATTTAGAAATTAAATTGATATATTTATTTACTTAAAAATGGGATAAAATATTAAAATAATATCTAAAGACGGTATGTTTGCATAATATACACCGAGACCTTTCGAGACGTATATGCGCTGATAACCTTAAAATACTTAGAATATTGCACCAAATCGGAAGGAGCATTATAAGAAAGGACGTCGTTGCATACACTATTATTTTTAACACTTTGAGATCTAATCCCGTATGTCACTTGGGTTTCCGTTTTCGGTGAAACGAACTAAGACCGAGTCTCTCGGGTCAACTTTTAAATCTCTGTTATATATAAGCAGCTACTGTTATATAAGTACTACTATATATAAGCAAATTACTACTTAATTTGCTTATACTACTATATATAAGCAAACGATGTCTTTACATATATTATCTACGAACATTTCATTTTGAAAAAAAAATGTAGGTGGCGCCACTAAAGAGATGTAAGTAAATGAAAATATCTAGAAACAGAGCTTAATTCCATGGAAGTAAGAATTAACGGAAGGAAAGCAAGCATATCTTTGCATTGCATCTCCCCTGGCTGCTGTTTGCCACCGGATATTTTCTCTTTAGTTAACCCCTTGAGGGGCGGTGGGATAAAATATGTCCCACCTAATTTAAACAAGATTCTAACCAGAAAATTTTTACTAAATTTCATATTTTTAACTTTGGAGGAAAATCGTCGAAAAGTTGCTTTTCCTTATCTATACTCCTATTATAAAGAGGAAAAAATTGTTTATTTGTCGGAGATAAGCTCTGGAACTACCGAACCGATTCCTAAAGTAATGGTATCAAAATGATGGTGTTAGTCCAACTTAGAACATAGGCTATATATTATGTCGGTGCCACTACCCCAAAGGGGGTGTAGGAGCAAAAAACGTTCTAAAATTGCGATTTTAGCGTTACTGAAGGGCTTAGAAATATGAAATTTTGAATATTAGTTACTTATAAGATATAAATGATGTCTAAGAACAGTTCTTAAACAATTCGAAATTTAAAAGGGTTGAAAATGCACAAAAAGTGTTCTAAAAAACGTTCTAAATGGTAGTTTCTACACAATCTCAGGAAATACCAAACCGATTTAAAAAGTATTGGTGTCAAAATGACGGTGACAACGCTTGCTCCAAGATAGGCTATGTTTTATTTCGGTGCCACTACCCCAAAGGGGGTGTAGGAGCAAAAAACGTTCTAACAATGCGATTTTAGCGTTACTGAAGGGCCTAGAAATATGAAATTTTGAATATTAGTTACATATAAGATATAAATGATATCTAAGAACAGTTCTTAAACAATTCGAAATTTAAAAGGGGTGAAAATGCACAAAAAGCGTTCTAAAAAACGTTCTAAATGGTAGTTTCTACACAATCTCAGGAAATATACACCGATTTAAAAAATATTGATGTCAAAATGATGGTGACAACGCTTGCTCCAAGATAGGCTATGTTTTATGTCGGTGTCACTACCCCAAAGGGGGTGCAGGAGCAAAGAACGTTCTAAAAATGCGATTTATGTGTTACTGAAGGGCCTAGAAATATGAAATTTGAAATATTAGCTACTTATTAGATATAAAGGATTTCTAAGAACAGTTCTTAAGCAATTCGAAATTTGAAAGGGGTGAAAATGCACGAAAATCGTTCTAAAAAACGTTCTAAATGGTGGTTTCTACACAATCTCAGAAAATACCAAACCGATTTAAAAATAATGGTGTCAAAATGACGATGATAACAATTGCTCCAACATAGGCTATGATTTATGTGGGTGCCACTACCCAAAAGGGGGTGCAGGTGCAAAAAACGTTCTAAAAATCCAATTTTTCCGTTACCGAAGGGCCTAGAAATATGAAATTTGAAATATTAGCTACTGATTAGATATATAGGATTTCTAAGAACAGTTCTTAAACAATTCGAAATTTAAAATGAGGGAAAATGCGCGAAAAGCGTTCTAAAAAACGTTCTGATGGTGGTTTCTACACAATCTCAGGAAATATTATACCGATCTAAAAAATAATGGCGTCAAAATGATGGTGAAAACCCTTGCTCCAACATAGGCGATGTTTTATGTCGGTGCCACTACCACAAAGCGGGTGCAGGAGCAAAAAACGTTCTAAATTGCGGCTTTTGGGTTACTGAAGGGCCTAGAATCGTGAAATTTGGAATGGTAGTTAGTTATAAGATATCAATGATCTCTATGGACATTTCCTAAAAAAATCGAAATTTAAAAGGGGGTCAAAATGCGCAAAAAGCGCTATAAAAAACTTTCTAAATTGCGATTTCTATGCAATCTCAGGAAGTACTGAACCGATTTCAAATATAATGGTGTAAAAATGATGGTGACAGATCTTGCTCCAAGATAGGCTATATTTTATATCTGTTTCCACTACCCCAAAGGAGATGCAGGAGCAAAATGCGCGAAAAGCGTTCTAAAAACGTTCTAGATGCCGATTTGTCGGCAATATCTCAGGAAGAATGGATCTGATTTCAAACGTAATGGTAGGAAATTGATGCTGACTGCCTCTGCTCTAACATAGACGCTATTTTATGCCGGTATCACTATCACCAAGACGTTGCAGGAGCAAAAAAGCGTTCTAAATTTCGATTTTTGTGATCGGTAGGGGCTAGCAACTTAAAATTAAGCAAGGTACATATTTATTAGCTATACATGATCTTTAAGAACAGTTTCGAAAAAATTGGAAATTTAAAATGCGGTGAAAATGCGCGAAAAGCGTCCTAAAAACGTTCTTAATTGCGATTTCTACTCAATCTAAGGAAATACCAAAGCTATTTCAAAAGTAGTGGTTGCAAATCAATGGTGACAGTTCCTGCTATAACATAGGTTATATTTTATGTTGCTGTCACTACCATCTGAGGGTTGCAAAAGCAAAACATGTTCTAATTTGCATTTTTTGCACAACTGAGGGGTCTAACACTTTGAAGTATGGCATGGTATTTACTTACATGATGCAACTGCTTTCTAAGTACAATCGAAAGAAAATTCCAAATTTAAAAAAAATGCAGTGAGTGAAAAGTGTTATAAATTACAATTTTTAGGCAAACTTATAAATTACCAAACCGATTAAAAAAATAATGATGACAAATTTTGGTGATAGAACCTGCTCAAACATAAGCTATATTTTATGTCTGTTCCACTACCACCAGAGGCTTGAAGGAGCTAAAAACTTTCTAAATTGCGACTTCTGTGATACTGAAAAGGCTAGAAAGTTTAAATATGACATGGTAGTTACTTATAAAACATAAATGCCCTCGAAGGAACGTCGAAAATAAATTCGAATTAAAAAGGGTTGAAGCGAAGGGGAGGGGCGAAAAGCATTCTAAAAAGTTCTAAATTACGATTCTATGCAATTTCAGGGAATATAAACCGATTATAAAAGTAGTAGTTGCGAATCAGTGGTAACAGTCTCTGATCCTACACAGGCTATATTTTATGCCGGTGATTCTACCACCTGGGGTTCACAGGAACAGCAAACGTTCTAAAAAAGGGCTTTAAAAGCTTTTTAAATTACGTTTCTGTGGAATATTAGGAAATAACAAACCGATTTCAAAATTAATGTTGGCAAATTAATGGTGACAGTTCCTGTTTCAACATAGCCCTTTATGTTGAGAGAGGTGGTAGGACTTGGAATTCGACATGATGGTTAATTTTAAGATGTAAGAAGATGGTTTCTAAAAAATTCAAAACTTCAAATGAATACTTAAATGAGCGTATTAATTGAGCGTAAAAGTTTCAAAATATTTTCTAAATTATCATTTATTTAGTTGTATTTCATTTTATTAATTTAAGTCTCATTTCTGCCTAATACAGTGTAATAATGATGTTTAGTCAAACTGTGTTTTAAATAGTAATTTTTGAATTATTACTAAAAGTAATAAGTACCTTTTAATAAAATAAAATATTACCTTTTAATAAAATAAAAATTTAGTTAGTACCTTTTGATAAAATTTAGACATATTTAGACACTTGGCATATTTCAAATATTACGCGAGCAAAGCCGCGGGGTTTGCTAGTTTAAAAATAAAAGAAATCGATTATTCCGGTGAGAATTCAATATTTAGAGTCATTTTTGCTTGCCCCTCAAGGGGTTAATGCCCACGAGCACTTGCGAGAAAAGGGGCGATAGTAACAAAGCCCATTGGATAGTAAGGTCAAGTTATCGCTTAGCGTTAGGGGGGGGGGGTGCAAGCAATTCGTCTTCGTAAAATCCCGTCAGCCCCTGCTTGCTTCAGAGCTAGCCCGGTTCCTTGTCTTCCTTTTAGTTTGTATAATTATATGCTTAAGTCGAGGTTATTGTGAATCTTGTGATGGTTCTCTTTATGCTTTGAAATGCCCAAAACAAAAGCCTATTCCGCTAAATAATGTTTATATGCAAATAAAACGTATTTTAATATATTTATGCAACATTTGGGTAAGTTTTTGTTCAAGTTTGTGTAACATTGTGTGTTAAAATGATGTTTTCTTATGGGGAACTTTTTTAAAAGTATAAAAAATACTTTTCAATAATTTCTGATTACTTATATTAACTTTTAGTACGTTTAAATAGATCCATGATTATGAATAAGAACAGTTTGAAGTTTATAATATAAAAATATATTAAAATACATATCTTTCATGTATTTATTTCAAAAATTCGTGAAAAGTACTAAATAACCTCAGTCCAGAAGGAGTTATGGGGTTGCAATAGATCAGACCTCAAAGCGTCGATTAAAATCTCAATGAATTCAGCATTGTGGAATAGTAATGGTTGGATGTTGAAAAAATCATTTTAGCTTTATCGAAGTTCTTTTTTCTTTTTGATGTAATCCGGACAAGGCTGTACTTTGTTTATGGAACTTGATACCGGAAAAATGCTCTTTCAGCCTTACTCTGAATTTTCGAGATTTATGCCAACATAGGAAAACTATGTAAAATGTTGGTATGACATCTCAGAAATTAACAGAAAGGCTAAAAGAGCATTTATCGGATATCAAGTTCAATAAATCAAGTACAGCTTTGCCTTGATTACATCAAAAAGAAAATACAGAAATAAACATCCATAAAGCTAAATAATTTTTTCTACTTCAAACCACGACTATTCCATAATCCGCTAATCCAAGGCGATAGTAGTTAAAAATAATAGTTTATGCAACGACGTCATTTCTTATAATGTTCCCACCGATTTGGTTCAATACTCAATGTATTTCAAGAGTTTCAGAACAAGAAAAAATAAACTGAATTTTTTCACGCCATCTTTCTAGAGCAGAAGTGTCAAAGTGAGGCCCGCCGCATACCACTGGAATTTTATAGTAATCATTGCATTATCTAATCACCGAATTTCTGCAATTCGAGAAGTTCGACAATTTCTTTAAAATGTTAGTGCTATCCAGCGAGCTAAATTTTGACACCCCTGCTCTAGATCAATAAACTGACATTGTTTCCACATGCGTAGCATTACTTTGGTTCCGTTCTTTTACATATGTTTTCACTCCTGTCATAATCTTCTTCCCTTTGACAATGAGCACATGTGCGTCTTAAAAGGTCTCGGTACATAATAAGTCAGATAACATCTTTAAATATGTTTTAAATATTTTATAACCAATTAATTACATAAACATATGTTTTTAAATTTTATATTTGTCACGATGAAAGTTCCTTCAAAGCACAGTTTTATTGTAGTCTTTTGACTTTATTAGTTAAAATGTGATTCACACTTTTTACGAACATACACTACAATGTGTTCGAGTTAACCATTTAACTGTCACATTTTTTGACACCATAAAATAAAAAAAAGGAGCAAACACCACTTTTTATGTAAATAAATATTTGCCTTAAATAATCGAGAAAGGTTTGCAATTTAAAGAACCGACGATTTCAGGTAAAAATTAGTGATGTGGAAGAGCTTTTAGTAACGAAGAAAGTTAACTTTTCTTACACGAACTCTGTTCGTGCAAAACAGTTAACCCCTTGAGGGGCGGTGGGACATATTTTATCCCACCTACGATTAATGAAGATTTACACCAGAAAAATTTTATGAAATTTTATTTTTCAAACTTTGGTGGAAAAAAAGTCGTAAAATTGTTTTTCGTTATTTTGAAATAATTTTTTTCTACTTTTCCGGGGGGAATTCAGCATTACACAAACGCAATTACTTGCCCTTCAAGGGGTTAAGTGATTAAACAATTTTTTATACGTAATAGATAATTAATTTCAATTTGTCTAAATACAGAGTAGTGAAAAATCTCTGTGTTTTCGGCGTTTTCTGCAGCTAAAAACGGATAAACGCGTTTTAGATGCAGAAATGTTGAAAATTCATAAACTTGAAAGTATCGTAACTTGCAAAGTTTTAGCAGTAGAATAATGGGAAATTTTATGTTTTACATGTGAAAGCATAGGGAAAATTATATTGTAATATAACGTATTAGTGGGTGGAGGGACTATGAATAAATTAACTTTTGTAATGCATTTAATTACGCACTGAAATATTACAGATATGTTTTAAATTCATTTAATCTACAAATCAGACAGTTTTGAATGTGTAACTAAATATCATTTATTAGAATTTCCTATAATGTTTCCTTTATTTCAAAGTTTCCTATCCTTATCAGATTATTCGATATGCAGTATGAATAATAATTGATGTAAAGAAGCATGTTTAATGATTAAGGGAAAATATAATTAATCACAGTATAGCTAGTGGCATTTATTAATATATACCTAATTATCCCACATGATTAAATCGGTTACAAAATATATGTAAATTGTTCAGCATCGAAATCGATCCACGATATATTTATGCTGTTCTATAACAAGGAGGTATTATTTATGATTCATTGAATAATATTTACTCCCACCCTTTAAATCTTAGTTCATTTCAATGAAATTTTATGAATCAATAGCAAAATAACCCGCATAGTTTATAAATGATACAACATATCATATATTAAATGATACTGATAAAGTTTTATTGATAAAGACTCTTAGTATCTTACTCGACTGATTATCTTCAGATACGATAATGGTGTAGCTAAAAATATTTAACTTGATGAAACAAGCTTCATAGATGAATGAGCATAATGCGAAACTTCACGTTCATTAGAACGAAACCATCCTAGAATTATATGGACTTGAAATCATATATTATGATTAGTCATTCAATAAAAGTCAGTTAATATAATTTCTGATGCCTTACATACTACTCCAATTTCACGGTTACTTATGGAAATATATAGTAGAAATTGTGTAAATAAATGATGAGGAAAAGACTTATTTAATGTTTGTAAACAAACACTTAAATTCAGTATTGTAATTGAACCACCTTACATCTGCGTACGCTAATGATCATGCGGTTTCGATCATCATATGTATATTTCCGTAACCCCTTGGGGACGAGCGTCTTTTACAGAATTTTTAATCTTTAGTCACCGGATTTTTAAAACAGAAATTTTTGCCTAACTGAATGGGGAAAATGCTCGGATTAAATAAGGCAAAATTTACAATACAATTTTACTGGTGAGAATAATCACCAATTCTGAGCAACCTATGCGGCATGAATACCGGTTGCTCGTCCCCAAGGGGACTACTATTTAATATAACTTCATGTGATTTTGTTACATTTTCTCAGAGTTTATTAACCAGTATCTAAATATAACATATTAGCTGATACGCCTGACGTTGTCTGGGCATGAGACCAAAAAATAAAATTTATAGTGATAAATAAATAATAAATAGCAGAGAACAAAAATTACTAGATTGTAGGCTGGCAAAAAAGCTTTCTAAAATTAAAACCAGATTTCTATTTGGTTTAACAGGATTTATTTAACCTATTCGATACCATGGGTGCATACAGTGTGTTTCATAAAATATGTACAAAATTGTAAGAGGTGATAGTCAGGGCCTGATTACTAACGGGGCAAACTTACACCAATAAATTTTAATAGAAATTGTCGTCTTTATCTCAAAGTCGTATTCATAGGGAATTTCTGCAATGAATAAGGGAAATTTTTCTGTTTCTTTTTACTGGTGGGAAAGTGCCCCGTTGGTAATCAGGCGCTGGTGATAGTACACATCCAAACAAACAACTTTTATCAAAGACGAAATGGTCGGAAATAAAACGCAAAGGTGCTGGCGCATTTCGAAACTTCGTCCAGTGTTGCCAGTGGAATACTTTTTAAAATTCAGATTTATTGATTGCCGCCATTTATTTGAAGTAGCAAAATTCGCGTTACTTAACCCCTTGAGGGGCAAGCAATTATGTTTGTGAAATGTTAAATTCCCACCGGAATCTTTGAAAAATTTTATTTCAAAATAAATAAAAGCAATTCTACAGCTTTTTTTCCACCAAAGCTAGAAAAGTAAAATTTAATAAAATTTTTCTGGTGTAAAACTTCATTAATCGTAGGTGGTATATAATATATACCGGTGCCCCTCAAGGGGTTAATGACAGAATAATAATTACAGAATGAAAACAAGGCGAACTATCAATTTTATAAAACTGGTGACAATACAAAAATTTGGTCCATGCAAACGTTAAAGCTCCATTCCTATTGGGATGTACAGGGAGAAGAATGACACTAATAACATTCAAATGTGATATGGAGGAGAAGAATAACGCATATGCAAAATTTCGCCTCGATTAATGCATAAAAGCTGCTGATCCGAGTGTGCAACTGTCAATCGCAGTAGGAACGTAACGGAAAATGTTCCCCTTCACTAATAGGGAAAATGCTGATATGAATTTTATCAACGTAAATGCAAATGGAAATGGCTCAGAGACTCAACGATTGTACGGGGAGGGGTTTTCCAAATTGCTTTTGTCTTTTATACTTTTCTTGTTTTTCCCTAGCATAACAACGTATCCTATGTTTCCTGTGGGGTATTATTTTAAAATTCAGATTTCTTCACTAGCCCCACTTTTTTGAAATTGTAAAATTCGCCTTCGTTAATGACATATTATTTAAGTCTAAAACAAGGGGAATTTTACCATTTGAAAAAAGTGGTGCTAATCAATAAATCTGAATTTTTAAAAAGTAGCCCACTGGCAACACTGAATATCTCCTTTGGATCATTTGCTTTTTGATACCGACCATACATTCTTTTGTGGTAATTGTTTGTTTTGATGTGTACTCTCACCTCTAAGAGGTTCGCCCATCTTTTATGAAACACCCGGTATATACAGTAGGATGGATCGTAGAAAAATATTTTTAATTCAAATTCGGCCCGGTGTGCGGATGTTGCGTATTGTATTGCTTATTACGTAAAAAAAAAAAAAAAAATCGCCCCCTGAATTGATATCTTCATGTGCCCCAAGGGGCGCGAAATCCCCGAATTTACGCTAATTTTCCTGAATTTTAATAGCTATTAGAAAATTATTTTGTTATTGACCCATTGTGGATACAATGCTATCCCCGAATTTACGCTAATTTTCCTGAATTTTAATAGCTATTAGAAAATTATTTTGTTATTGACCCATTGTGGATACAATGCTATTATGTCCCCTTACCATATGTAAAAAGTTTCAAATCCCTTGAACATCATCTTCGTGCGGCCCAAGGGGGGCAAAATTCCAGAATTTTAGCTAAATTATGCTAATTTTCCTGAATTTTAATAGCTATTTAAAAAAAAAACTAATTTGCTATTGGCTCATTGTGGATACAATGCTATTATGTCCCCTTACCATATGTAAAGTGTTTCAAATCTCAACATCATCATCTTCACGTGCCCCAATAGGGTTAAAACATTATGAAATCTGACAAAATTTGACTTATTTTAGGTTTGTATGAAGATACTGTTACATAATAAAAACCAAGCACAATTATTTATTAATTTCGGCTATATATGTTCCTTTTCCATATTTACATTTAACTCCTCAGTTTTAATAAGCATCAAATAATTATAATAGGTAAGAGCGCCCCTTGGGGCGCATGGAGATGATGTTCAAGGGATTTGAAACTATTTACATATGATGAGGGGACATAACAGAATTGTATCCACAATGGGCCAATAACAAATTATTTTTTAATAGCTATTAAAATTCAGGTAAATTAGCGTAATTTAGCTAAAATTCGAGGATTTCGCGCGTCTTGGGGCGCATGAAGATATCAATTCCGGGGGCGGAATTTTTTTTTATATAATAAGCAACACAATACGCAACTTTCGCTCACCGGGACGATTTTAAATTCAAAAATTTTTATTCTACGATCCTCCCTAATATACACCTTTAAAAAGTGCATACAGAATTTTTTTTAGTACCAGTAAAAAAAAGGTAATGTTTGCTGTCTCTAATTGAAAAAAATTCGTGATTATTTAACTAAAGGCAACTTAAAAAAAAGTGGTGTGAACCGAATAAAATTGCTGTAAGAGCCTCAGTCGTAAAAGTAAAATCCTATAACAAAAGAACCACTGATCCAAATGACCTGAAATTTCACCATTATTCTCCCAGCAATGGGAATTTTTTAGACGTGGTTAAAAAAAACATCGCACCGACAGATGGCGCTGTATATGCAGTGAAGTCGAGAGACGAGCTTGCGCACGACACACGCACAATGGCAATAAAAAACTGAAGCACGCACACCTCGTGTTCATTATTCTGATCTCAATCCCTGCGATTTCTGGTTCTGGTGGTACCCAAGAATGCTGTGTATTGTGATGGTGTTACGAACTTAGCTGACCTGAAAGCACGCATTGTGCACCAGATCCACAGCATCCAGCCAGATAGTCTTTGCTTTGTTGTGGAACATGCGGTTTCACGTTTTCAACTCGTAGCTGAAAGCGGGGACGGCACATTGAAAATATCTTGTGTTAGTCGTGCAGTTCCGTATAAATGCTTTGCTCCATATTTTTATTTCGTTGTGTTTCTGCGAATGTGTTCGCAGTGTCTTTACCCAATTACCGCATTCTGTATGTTTTTAATACGCGCAATAGAGCTTTCTTTTTGTTGAAGTACCGTCCATTGTTTTCCTCCTACTGACGATATTCTTTGTTTCTGTTAACTTACAGCGCCATCTATCGGTGCGATTTTAAGGGGGTTTTTTTAACCACGCCAAAAAATTTCCCCTTGCTTTGGGAGCATACTGGTGAAAGTTCAGGTCATCTGGATCCATGGTACTTCTCAGGGGCGTGGCGTCCGGTCATCGCTGGATGCGGCGATGACCAAGCAATATTTTAAAACTCTTAATAAGCTTTTAAAACTCTACGATCCAGTTTTAGCAGAACATTTGGAGTTCATGTATAAGTGAAGGTAAGATTTAAAGTTTCTTTTTTGAACATTCAACCATTGAATTTTAGAGTTAATAATTTTTCACCACAAACTTAAATAATTGCGATGACCACCGAAAATTTTCACGCCACGCCACTGGTTCTTCTGTTATAGGGTTTTACTTTCACGACTTTAAAAAAAATCACCCTGTATTTCAAATATGTCGTAGAATGACACATTGAAGATATTATTTTCAAAATAGTGGTCCGAACAATAATTTTTTTTATATTATTGTTCCCATACCTGATACATTGATATGTTTCAGTAGAAAATTCGATGTATTACGCCTGGAACTAAAAAGCTGTATTTGCTTTTTAGACAAGTTCAAATATCGAACGTGGCCGTATAATTTACCGCGTTTTAATTGATGGTGTTTATATGAAGAGATGGTGTTTTAAACGTAGTGTCGTACATTTCCTCATTTTGAACTTCGATACTAAATTACTTTTTCCGATTCATCTTCTACATACAGGAGTGGGTGTCAAACTGTGGCCCGCCGCAAGGTTCTTCTACAATAAGGTTGTTCCATTTGAAGGATAGCCAATCAGAGTAGAGCAGGACTGAAACGTCACGTGGCGGACAAGATCTGAGCTCGATCAGCCGTGAGACAGTAAATAGATGCGTAAAAAGACCGAAATACGAAGTAAATAATTTTTTAAAAAGCAGATTTTCGAAAATAAATTGAACAAAATTACTTTCCTTAAAATAATTTAGACAAATACTGATTGGAGTTGATCAAATATAAAATACATAATGGTTAAATAATATCGCGATACGTTTGTTAACATTCAAATACTTAAGTAAATTCGCGAAAAAAAATTACCTTTTTAATGTGCAAAATTACAAATGAAAACTTTTAAACTATTGTGAAATAAAATGAACGAATGAATTATATGAATATGATTACACAGGAGTAGTAATGAAAAGACTAGCATTATCAAACAGAATAAATTAAACAAAACTCACACTTCAAAACTTTTAACAATAATGCATTGTCCAATTACTAGATATAAGTTTTCAAAAATTTTCGAATGTCATTATGCTTATACAGGATGAAAATAATACAAAACATTACTCTATAATTAAACTAATTCTATTATGAAAAAATTATATACTATACATATTATTTACATTATATTATTAAAATAACAATATCGTTATTTCATACAGTGTTGAATTCAGACACTTTTCTCCGGGAGGGATTTCTGTGGCTCCGGGGGGGGGGGGGGGGTGATTGCACTTTTTGACCATTGAAAACCCAAAATCTCAAATCTTCCGGAGGGGACATCGCATTGCTCCGGTGGAGGGATGTCCTCCCCCCGGGCCACCCCCTGAAATCAACACTGATTTCATGTATACAAAATTTCAGCAAAAACTGAAAAACTTAAAACAACTTCAGTATTAAAATTTCCATGTTATCTTATAAAACACATCAAATATAACATTTCTTCATACAAATAGCAAACAATAGAAAGAAAATTTATGGAAGTACAGTAGAGAGCCGATTATTGGAACCCCAATTAACCGAACTTCAAATTATCCGAACAGCCAATTTCTATAAAAAAATGTTTTTAAACCGAACTTCCAATTATCCAAACAGCCTATTTATCTCCTTTTTTTTTCTTTTTTTTTTTAGATTTGTAAAAGGAACTCTGTTCAACTTTTAGCCAAATACAATGAATTTTCTCCTCTGCGAGTTTTGAACTTTGAACTTTTTTTTCCCCATTTCATGGCGATTTGTCTGCATGTGTGAAAGAAATCCGGCTTTAACAGTTTAGTCCAATATAGTAAATGCCTCTTCTTTTTCTTTCATTAAAGTTTATTCGGAATTTCTCGCGATTCTCTTATGCAATTTTTAGAGATTTTCCCGCTCTGCAGAAATTTTTTGACATTCGTAAAAGGAATTCGGTTTTAAAATTGCAGTAAATTTTATCCTCTGCGATTTTAGTGTTTTTCTTTGCGATTTTCCAGAATAATAATCGCCAGGATGTCGATGATCGGATTTGAGAATATGTACTGTATTGTTAACAAGGGCGTGCCTAGCGGGGGGGTGTTGGGGGTGTAACACCCCCCCACTTACTTGGAAGAGTTGGTAAAATTTAGAATAGTCGGAAAGTTAAGAACACACCCTGCAAAAAGTCCCTTCTCCCGTCGTCAGTATCATTTCAATTCTCTGTTGTCCGTCTTAAAAGGGGAAAAGAAAGAACTTCTCACGGAAGATTGTGTATGATTCTGTGTGGTGTTGTCAGAGAGCGGAGGAGATAGATAGAAAGAATCGCGTTTCTGAGAATTTGAGACTTTCGTGAAAGGAAGGGGGGGTGTTGCAATCTCTATTGTAAGTTTTCCCATGTAGCATCTTTAATTGCTCCCTTCTGCTATGGACCTATTCTTAGAATTTGGTGACCTCTTGGCTCTGGATTTGGCGCTAGTTATTTGAGGTTGCTGCATTTAAAAGATGAAGTCACGGACACAGAAGAGCGATTTGCAAAAGTTTGTTTTTGTCGCATGATGGCGGATAATTCAGTGAAAATTTTATGCACACACTGTGATCGCGTACACAACACATTTCACAGAAAAAAAAATTATATCGCCATATAAGAAAATTTCATTCCAATGAAAACATCGACCTCCAGAAAGGAAAACGGATTCAATGTACAATATGTAGATATTTCTGCATTTCTATTAGAGGCCTGCATAGTCATATTCAAACAGATCATCCAGATGTAAAATTATCTTTTGAAAAGGCTCCTGTATAGCCCATCCCCCCCCCCAAACAAAAGCCAGTTTTATTCTTCAAATTGTCATAGACACATGAATTTTGTAGACAGGTACATCTGAAATAGTAATCATGCTTAAAGTATGTGTTACTCTTTTTGTGAATGGGTGGGGACGACCATCTCTAAACCTCGTTCGTTGAAAATTCCAAAATCAGAGCATTTAAGCATCATTACTCTTCAGGTTGGTTCTAACTGTGCCCAAAATTTTTGAAGGAATGGCTAAGCTTATTTCTGAAATTCTACAGTCAGTTGGAATATCGCTTTCCTAAGCTCATGCACAGTCTTACGACACAACGTCATCTATGTCTGGCCGCATTTTAGGCTGTCAATCAAAACTTTCAGAAATAGCTGGTAGATCTATTTTATACATACCCTGCCTCGCGCATAAAGTGAATTTATGTGTTGAACATGCGTGCGAAGAAAGCAATATAATAAAATTGTTCTACGACAGTATTCAGTATCTATAACTTCTTTTCACTGAGTACAAAGCGATTCGGCATACTGAGAGAGAAAAGGGAAGTTCTTCAGAAGAGTCTTACCTTGAAATCTTTGTCGAAGACAAGATCGACTATGCGAGTGGATTCAGTCAGAGCTATTTTATCGTCCTATGATGCCCTCATTCATACTCTTCAAATTATTTCTGAAGACATGAAGGTTGACAAGGATGCTCGAGCTAAGGTGTCAGGGTTAAGAAGCAAAATGTCATACGATTTCATTGTTTCTTTACTTGCAATGAAAACAATTATGTTTAAGACCAAATTAGCAACAGAGTAATTGCAACGTGAAGACCTGAACATTTTAGAGGGAACCGACATAATGCAGAAAACTTACAAAAGGATTCAGAAACTCCGGAATGATGACGCGGCGGTAATAATGAACATCATTAAGGAAGCTGACAACATCTGCGAGACACATGGAATAAATCAAGATTATGAGTTCAATTTGCGGCACAGGCGACAGAGGCCTCCATCGAAGATCGACGAAAATCCTGAAACTGCAGTTTTATTTACACGAGAGAATTATTTTAAAGCAGAAATTTTGAAGGTAGTAGATCGGCTTACAACTGCATTTGGAGACATTCATAAGTTGGTATTTGAGAAAGTTAAACCACTGGCCTGTCTCCTTCCATCTAGGATCAAGTATAGCTCTACCGAGGACATTTCTAAACTATGTCAATTATTCCCTGATGATCTCAAAGACGTAGATAACTTGGAATGTGAAATTGATCTCATGTCCTCAGAAATAGCTAGTTCTGAATCGGATACAATTGGCACAGCAACGCAAAAACTTGTGGGGAAGGCTCATTTGTATCCTAACCTTTCTTTGGCCTACAAGTTGGCCTCAATTATTCCAGTAACTGTGGCAGGTAATGAAAGAAATTTCAGCAGGTTAAAGTTAGTAAAAAATTACTGGCGTACCACCATGTCGGAAGAGCGACTGGACGAACTAATGCTATTAACCTGTGAAACAGACATAACTGACATGTTGGATTTAGACAGTGTAGCTGGAAAATGCGCTATTCTGAAGGATAGGCGAGTGATAATTTAAAAATGTAGAAGGATAATTTTTAGTCTCTTATACTAATATATATCTTATTTTTAGCAAGCAAGATTTATCTTTTTTTATGTATTTTAAAATTTATACGCTAACATTACACAACAGCATGCGGTTTTATTTATAGAAACAAATTCCGAAGTACTTCAACATTCTTAAATTGTTACTTTTGAGAACTGGTTAATGTACGGTACATCCGTACACATTTCCTTTTAAATCGTAAGCAGAATCCTAATTAATAACAGGATTTTCAACTCTACTTATATAGTAAAATAATTAAAAAAAATTACACATACTGAATAACAGCATTTAATTTCGACTGTGGTTGAGGCGAATGCAGGTGAGCACTTAAGACTTTGTGATTTTTGCAATTTCCAGTATTGTAGAACAGTTGACTCCGTCGCTGAGGGGGGGGGGGTATCAAAGCCTTTCTCACCCCCGATCTTGCAGTCGGCAAAATTCAATTCACACCCCCCCCCCCACTAAAACAGCCTTCGGCACGCCCCTGATTGTTAAATCTGTATACTTGTTCTGTGAGAGTTATTAGAACACGTTGATATAGCGCATTCATTAGATTTTATTCAAAAAGTCTGTTTAAATAATAGAATAATCAAAATCATTCACAGAAAAAAAATTCCAACGCAGAACAGCATACAGAATAATACTGAAACGAGCGAAGCGAGGCGAAGTTGTCCGCCACGTGACGTAATGCGCGAGCAGTTAAGAAATCTTTAGAGTTGGCGCATCGCACGAATGGTACCCCCCTGGCCCGCCGGATACCACTAAAATTTTAAAGAAATAGTCGACAAGTTGAATCGCAGCAATTCGACGATTAAATAAGGCAAAGATAACTGTAAAATTTTAGTGGTATCCGGCGGGCCACAGTTTTACACCCTGTTCTACAACAATTTATGTAGTAGCATATGTTATAGGTAAATCCTCCATGTTAGGTACAGGTATAATGCAAGATGGCCAGGTTGGATATTTAACTTTTCATTTCGTTTTACAATTCATTAATTTAATTTTTGTAATACAATAATAGCAGTTTGATAAATGATCTTGTGGTTCAAGCTACACAAATGTAATGACAAAGATAAAAGATAATCTGTGAAGAGCCCTTAGCTCATTCCTTCAGACATTTAATGTAATTCAAACAAAAACTATGAGATGTTCATTTCCCATTTTTGATACCCACTTCACAGTCAAAATATAGTTCATAAAATATTTCTCTTTTGGGCTCAAATTTTGCCGTTGATCGTTAAATGTCATATTTCTACATACATGTACGTCGTGGTGTACCTGACGTTTTCCTCGATTCAATATTGTCAATTTTGTGAAAGTTATAATCATTGGCAGTAAAAATATCTTAAAGAGGTATCCATGTTCTTGAAATACGGCAATTCGTGTGAATATGGACTATCTTATTATGTTTAAAATAGCTATACTAGATAATTCGTTTATATTTCTTTCAAAGGTCATGTCCTGAATGAAGAATGCTTAAAGAATGTTATATTCACAAAATCCTCTGACATAACGTATATCACATTTTATATCGATATTTTACAAAAATACTGTTGTAGAGTGACCAGTAAATATAACCTATCTGTTTATAAAAAAAATCTCTTTTGTAATAACGGAATCATACAGTAGTCATGTTTTAATTTTAATTTTTCGTTCAAATGCTTAAAACTCCTTACAAGGTGCTCAAAGTTATACCACAATATTTAAATAGAATGTATAGTGTCTTTGAATGTCGGAAAAAATATTCAAATTCTGTGCAGAAACGCTTTAAACTCAAATTCTGATCTTTAAATAATAAATATTTGCAGTCCAGTAGCGCAATTGGCTATCCAAGCTTTATATACATAATTCTATTTCTATATTTTAAAAGAACATTTTACAGTTATTTGCTCTTGCACATGCTGCTAAAGTTCAAGTAAAAATGTTTCTTTTATAATAACAACAAAATAGTTGTGCGAACCGAATGAAATCGTGTAAAATATGATTGTGCTTGGGAGAGGTACTTCCTCCGCAAAGGGTTAAATAGAAACTTTCAAATATGAAATAATGGTGCGAGGCTCCTTCGAAATGTCAAAGAGTTCCGCTTTATCATAAATATTATATTTCATAACTATATTAATATCAAATACAACTTGCTATTTTATGTTACGAAAGAAAATGAATACTAGATTTATACATATATATATATATATATCAAACATATTATTAATGCTATTTGGAAAGATAACGACTCCTTATTGATTAAAACTATCAGAGAGTTTCCGATATGATTATCTATGGACATTATCTCGTAGTATCCAGTAAGGTTTCTCATGAAAAAATCATTGGATAAATAAATGAACGTTACTTTGTTTCCAAAATGAATGTATGTTACGATCCATGTAATATCACAATTACCTGGTATCATTTATCATCGCATGAAAAAAAAGGATTTCAATATGTTTTTGTTCCTATATTTATTTGTTATTTATTATCTCTTATTTATGCTATATATTTCATTTATATAATCCTCACATCCTCACGTAAGATGAAAAAAAGAGTATTCACAAGACGATTTTTTCGTTCATCTTTATGGCAATGCCTGTATATATAAAAGAGTTCGCACGCTTCAAAGATTATCAAAGACACTTACCAAAATTTTCATAAACTAATATTTGTCTTATTTAACCCCTTGGGGACGAGCGACCGGTATTCGTTCCGCGTAAGATGCGCAGAATCGGAGATTATTATCACCAGTAAATTTTTATTGTAAATTTTGCCTTATTTAATTCGAGCATTTTCGCGATTCAATTAGGCAAAAATTTCTGTTTTCAAAAACCGGTAATAAAAGATTAAAAATTCTGTAAAAGACGCTCGTCCCGAAGGGATTAATGGAAAAAAGTTCTATCTTCAAATATAGTGACCAGTACGTTACAAAATGCGTGGTGTTAAAACACCTATAATCCCCTGAATCTCTTGAAGCGTGCGGACCCTGTATAATTATTATAAATGTATACATGTTTATTTTGATATATATATATATATATAATTTTTAAAGCTAGTTGCACTAAGATATTTCTCCTGAAATTATTTAAATGAATAAAATATTCATTGTAAGTATTTTTTTTTAAAACAATTTGATTTTTCTATGAAAATAAATATTTACATGAATATCAGAACGTCTAACTCTAGAACCGCGCCAATTTTATTCATGTTTTATAAAATGTATTTCAAACCACCAGAATTTTTATTTAACACTTATTTAATTAGACTATTCTTGTGCCGCTTACATTTAACATAACTTACGAAAAAATTTCTGGTTCGGACTGACTTTTATCAATTCATAGGGGTCGAAATGACCCATCATGATTGTTCTAGTGATAAGTAACAGACTTAGAAAATAACACAGATATTTAAATATAGAAATATCCATTAGAGACAATAATTACACCATTTAGCTAAATTCGTAGCTTCACCAAGATCGTTTCTAAGTATCATTACAATTCGATGTATATTTCAAATAAATCCATTACAAATATTTTATCTCTCATAAAACTTAAAGGTTTCATATGTTTTACGATAAATAATTTTTCGAAGGAAAAGAAACTTCCCAATTACTAAGAATGGTAATAAATGGTTTCAAAAGTACAAAATTTTCATTATATAACAAACTTAATAATATCCGTAAACAGTTTTACAAAGATATGTTTCTAGAAAGCAAAACAAATCAAGAAAGGGGAGAGTTTAACTCTTACCGGCGCTGAGTAATTCTGTTTATAAATTGATGAAATATTGGACTGACACCGCAAATTATAAACGAATTTATTAGAAAATACGAACTTGCTTATTTTCATGTACATTATAATAGGAAAGTTTCAGTTAAATATTATTGGTGCCGTTTGTCAATTTTGGAATTAAAATTAGGAGTCCTTTTTTAAGGACACCGCCCCGGAAAGGGTTAACCCTCTCGCTGTGCAACACGAGATTTTCTCGGGAAACATAAAAGTAGCAAAATTTGCTCAACCCGAGGTTTCATCGGGGATGCATTTTCTAAGTCTAATTAACCCGCCTTGATCATTCCCACCAGTTACTTTTCATTGTAAATTTTGCCTTATCTAATCGGGGCATTTTCCCAATTAAATCAGACGAAAATTTTTGCTTTGAAAAACCGGTGGCAAAAGAATACAAATTCTTAAAAGACGCTTGTCGGAAAGCAATTAACCCTTTCCGGTACAGTGTGCCCGCGTCGGGATACCTAATTTTAATTCCTAACTTACAAAAAACACCAAGAATATTTCAATAAAATTTTGCATTAACAATGAAAGCGTAAAATAACAAGTTTTTAATTTCTAAAAAAGTCGTATGTAAATTCCTGTGTCATTCGTTGATTTCATCATTTTATAACAAAAGTTGCCTGTGCCGGAAAAGGTTAAGTACGCAATTTTTGAAGCAATTTTGGTAAAACAATTACGCAGCGAGAGGGTTAATGCGGCATTTTCTATTCAATAAACTCTTTTTGATAGTAAAGACTTAATTAAAATATTTAAAGATACAGCAAGAATCTCAAAACTGAATTTAGTTTAGGGCTGAATTATACTCATGGTTTATTTCGTGTATTTTACTAATATACTCAGTCTGTCGAGAGGTTCATTTCTAAATATTGAAAATGTGGGAAAAGAAGAAAAGAAAATATTTTTTATATAAATGCCTAGTTCCATTTGTGAATCAATATTTAAATTACATTATTGAATAATGCATAATTTTGTTTTCCTTGTTAGCAAGGCTGTAAATATATTTTAAAAACTCAAAATGTGCCTTATTATTTCGAAGAATAAATAGGGTTTTAATTTTTCTTACAAGGAGTCGGCAAGGGTGTGGGGTATTCAGATTGTGAAATTTCGCAAACCTCTTCTTTTCTCAGCCAGACTGATTAGGCGCCAGTGATCCCAGGTCACGTGGTCTGACTAGAGAATTAATATTAAAAAACATTTTTTTTTCTAGTTTAGTTGGTTTTGTGAATGTGAATCTTGAACGTAGCAAGTAATAAGCTGCGTATAGGTTTTTTATCGTGGTCTTCTATTAGAAGAAATCATGTTTAATTTTAAAAAAAGGGGAAATTTATTTCAGAATATTAAATTATGCTATTTTCGTGGCTTCTTTTATAGAAGAACATAATTGGTGAAATTTTAATATGATTAACTTGAATTCCCAGTGTGGAATATTTACATGTTTTTAAAGAAATAGTATCCAAATGTTTTCATTGTAAATACTGTAAATATTTATAAGTGTAAATAGAATTAACAAAGTTTTTAATCATCCTGTGCTTGACTTGGACTTATACTGAACAACACCAGCGCCAATTTCAGTTGTGAAATATGTTTGTTTACATTAATATTATTTAAAAACAGATCGTGAATTCTTGAACTTAGCTCTCCCAAATATGATTTAAAACGAATCGTAAATTCTACAACTATGCTCTCCCAATAAAAATATCTTGAATCGTGAAGTCTATAATTAAGCTCTCCCAACCTTGGATTTAAATTGTGATAACGTGAAATTTCGTGGAACATATGAAGATTATTCTTCATGTTTTGGTGCCTCAAGACCCGGAAAAAAGGTAAGAAATACCTTTATTATTCTGCATGACTGTTGATTTCTTGAAAATATACTTTTCTCATGATAATTTATTTTGAAAATTGAATTTAATCTTAAACATGGATAAGCCTGATAAGCTTAAAAGTAAAAGAGCTACCGTTCGCAGAGCAGTTACAAAATTAATCACAAAATGTGATACATTATTATCTGTTGATATTGATAAGACTGATTGCGATTCTTTAATGGAATCGTTAGAGCTCGTAAATGAAAAGGAAGCTCAACTAAAGGAGTTAGATTCCGAAATAGATGAGCTAATTCAGGAAAAAACTGAATATGAAAAAGAACTAAAATCGGTAGAAGAATATTCTGAAAAAATATCCAGTTTGAAATTTAAAATTAAGATGAGGCTTAAAAAATGTAAAATCGAAACTGAACCAAAAGTTGTACTAGAATCAAGTAACGGTTCAAAAATCGGAAGTAAACCAGTTTCGGCAGTGAAGCTTCCTAAACTTAACATAGAAAAATTTTCTGGTGATGCAAGCCAGTTCTTAGAATTTTTTAATTTATTTACTAGTGCGATAGATTCAAACGAATCGTTATCAAAAATTGAAAAATTCCAATACCTGAAATCTTTGTTGTCTGGACCTGCATATAATATTGTAGCTGGTTTTGAACTGACAGATCAAAATTATTCAACTTGTTTAAAATTGTTAGAAGAGAGGTATGGTAAGCGGGAAAATATAATAAACTGTTACATGAACAAAATTCTGAATCTTGAACCAGTGAAATCCACTAACAATGTTATTTCTTTAAGAAAGTTGTATGATAATATTGAAACATGTATGAGAAATCTTGATGCGTTAGGAGTAGCATCAGGCTCCTATGGCCATTTATTACTACCCTTATTATTACGATTATTACCCGAAAATTTGATACTAGATTTCCATCGAAAACGTGACCCCGATAAGGACTGTGAAGTCACCGATTTAATAAATTTTATTAAAACGGAATTAAGATGTCGTGAAGCTACTAATTTAGTAAATAATTCCCAAACCAAGGCTTATGAAATTCCTAAAACCAAATATGAAAATTCTTCAAGTAAATATCAAAATTTTCCGCAAAAGAAAAATATACCTTCAGCTGCTGCTTTAAATACATCTACAAAACAGTTTTGCATATTTTGTAAGTCTTCTGATCATGTAGGACTAAATTGTTCGAAATTCACTGATGAACAGAAACGATATAAATTAAAGAAAGAAGGCCGCTGTTACAAATGCACAAATAAGTCACATTTATCTGTAAACTGTAGAACAAAAATTAACCCTTGTTCCAAATGTGGTAACACTACCCATGGTCCTTTGTTTTGTTTTAAAGAAACAGCAAAAGAAAATCCTGAAAAAGAAATGAAAGGTGCAATTGTATCTATGATGTCGGAACAAAAATATAAACAAAATAAATCTACATTATTGCAGACTTGTACAGTTTCTGTGTCTGCTGGTAAGGAATGCTTGTTGGCTCGCGTTTTATGTGATAGTGGTTCAGAAAAATGCTTCGTGAAGAGATCGCTAGTACAAAAATTAAAATTGAAGCCATTGCGAAGAGAAAATTTATTAGTTTATCCTTTTGGGCGGAGACGCCCTTATGAATCTTGTTATGAAGTTGTTGCTCTAGAATTATCCAGTGTTGTGCAACCTATTAACTCGATAAATATCGAAGCACTAGTGGTTGATAATATAACTGGAGCTTCTGTGAAAACTCTAGAACCAGAACTTCTAGAGATAATGAGAACAAGAGGCTCTAAGCCTGCTGATACAGGTCTTGAACAGGAAATAAATATTTTGCTAGGGTCTGACTTTTTGTGGAAAATATTAAAGGGAATCGAGGGAAAATTGACAAAAGAATTATACATTGCAGAAACTATTTTCGGTCATACGGTGCAAGGGCAAATAGAGTCTAATAAAAAAGAAGTAGCTTGTTTGCGTGTTTCAGTTGAAAATATAAATACTCAGCTGAAAGCATTTTGTGATCTTGAAGCAATTGGCATTGCTGAAAGCAATGAAAAGAACATTACCGATCATGAGGTAATAAAAGAATTTAAAGAAAATTTAAAATTCGTAAATGGGCGTTATGAAGCAAAATTATTGTGGAAAGATTCTCGAGAATTGCTTAGAAATAATCTTGAAGTAGCAAAAAAGCGGTTTTCTAGTTTAGAAAATAAATTCTTGAAAAACGATTCTTTATTTAAAGAATATAACTCCATTTTGCTAGAGCAGTTTAATGAGGGTGTAATAGAATTGTGCACCGAGAAAGATTCTAATAATTCCTCTTACATGCCACACAGACCTGTTATCCGTGACGATAAAACTACAACAAAAATGCGCATAGTCTATGATGCTTCTTCTAAATATGGTGATTCTCTATCATTAAACGAATATTTGTATCATGTCCCTAACTTGAATTCTAATGTTTTAGATGATGAAAACATTCTTGCTTCGAGTTTCGAACCCCCAAATACTTCCTTGAAAATTTTAGGATTGATCTGGAACAATATAGAAGATAATTTTGCACTAGAATTACGACCCTTGTTAGAAAAATTAAATAATGATTCTTCTAAACGCAATATTTTGAAAATTGCAGCTACGTTGTTTGATCCAGCCGGATTTATTGCCCCTTTTGTTATTCGTGTCAAATGCCTTTTACAGCAATTGTGGATAATGGGAATATCATGGGATGAAAGTTTTTGTGGTGAACTAAAAAATGATTGGCAAAATTGGCTTTCAGAAATCCCTGATCTCGCTCACTTAAAATTCCCTGGCAGTATTTTAGCAACCTGATCATGGAAAAGGAGCATCTCCAGTTGCATATTTTTCCTGGTGCTAACCCTAATGTGTATGTTCCTGAATTTCTTTCCTTGCCCGAAGATCAGTGGCCTAGCGTTAAAATTGTCGCAACACAATTACCTGATGTTTCTAAAGAGAAGTCTCGAAAATCAGCAACCATTTCTTGTGTTGTTCAAACAAATAAAGCTGATGAAATTCCCATTTTTAATCTTGAAAAGTATAGCTCCCTAAAGAAATTGTATCGAGTAACTGCTTGGGTGTTTAGATTTATTTCTACTATAAAATTAAAGGTAGAAAAACGAGATTTTTCAGAATTATCAGCTGAGAAAATGTTACATGCTGAAAATTTTTGGTTAAAGCTGGTGCAGGAAAATAGTTTCCCTGAAGTTACAAAATACTTGAAATGTAACAAAAGTATCCCTAGTAAATCGAATCTTCTACAGTTAAATCCTATGTTGTCAGATGATGTTTTGCTGTTGCTACGAGGACGGTTACAAAAGTCTGATTCCTCATTTTATGAAAAACATCCTGATGTGATTCCTGCAAAACACAAACTTACTGAATTAATCGTGAAAGATGCACATGAAAAAGTTTGTCATCCAGAAGTGCCCAGAACATTAGTGCAAACTTGTGAAAAGTTTTGGATTTCAAAATCTAGACAGCGCATAAAATCAGTCCTAAACAAACGTGCAATCTGGAAGAAATCTAACGCACGCCCTGGTGAACAAGTTAGAGCACCTCTAAAACATATCTTGTGTTTACATACCATAAAAGTGAACGATTTGATTTTACTAGCAACCAAAGAATCTTTAGTGAAATGCTTCCGTTTACGTGAGACTCTTCTGAATCATTTCTGGAAGCGCTTGAAAAATGAGTACTTCTCAACTTACAATCTGCTCACTACACGGACCAGAATAAAACTTCAGACTTTAAAGTGGATGATGTGGTGCTTGTACATGATGAACACTTACCCCGAAGTTTGTGGAAGTTAGGAAAAGTTACTAAAACCTTTATGGGCAGAGGCGGCAAGATAAGATCTTGTGAACTCAAAACAAATAATTCATTTATTAAGAGACCTATTGTACAATCTTGAACTCACAAACTAAAAAAAAAAAAAAACTTTGATATTATTAGAGACTCAAAAACTCTCATTGACATTTGTCTTTTAAAACCACTTGAACTGTCTTTGCTATTGACTTTTAAAAGATTTTTATTTTTTTTCACTTAAAAAAAAAAAAAAAAAAAAAAAAAAAAAAAAAAAAAAAAAAAAAAAAAAAAAGTTTCTTGTTTGATAATATTTCTAATTTTGACTTTAATTTTTTTTTTTTTTTGTATTGAGTATTCCAGAAAAAGTTGTATAGATTTAAAACTGTTCTTTCTATTTTTAGTAGCAGAAACTTGTTCTCAATTTTTTTAAATTGTTTTATTTATTTGAAGTCCAGTATGTAAGTATATATTTTGATTTGTATTGTATTTATGTATAGTGTAACTGATAATTTTTTAGAATAATTTTATTTCTACTTTAATTATTTTGAATCCCCATTTTGATGAACCCTTGTTCATCGGGGGGGGGAGTTTGTGAAATTTCGCAAACCTCTTCTTTTCTCAGCCAGACTGATTAGGCGCCAGTGATCCCAGGTCACGTGGTCTGACTAGAGAATTAATATTAAAAAACATTTTTTTTCTAGTTTAGTTGGTTTTGTGAATGTGAATCTTGAACGTAGCAGGTAATAAGCTGCGTATAGGTTTTTATCGTGGTCTTCTATTAGAAGAAATGATGTTTAATTTTAAAAAAAAAGGGGGAAATTTATTTCCGAATATTAAATTATGCTATTTTCGTGGCTTCTTTTATAGAAGAACATAATTGGTGAAATTTTAATATGCTTAACTTGAATTCCCAGTGTGGAATATTTACATGTTTTTAAAGAAATAGTATCCAAATGTTTTCATTGTAAATACTGTAAATATTTATAAGTGTAAATAGAATTAACAAAGTTTTTAATCATCCCGTGCTTGACTTGGACTTATACTGAACAACACCAGCGCCATTTTCAGTTGTGAAATATGTTTGTTTACATTAATATTATTTAAAAACAGATCGTGAATTCTTGAACTTAGCTCTCCCAAATATGATTTAAAACGAATCGTAAATTCTACAACTATGCTCTCCCAATAAAAATATCTTGAATCGTGAAGTTTATAATTAAGCTCTCCCAATCTTGGATTTAAATTGTGATAACGTGAAATTTCGTGGAACATATGAAGATTATTCTTCACAGATCAAACTAAGGTTATGTGCATAATCAGTACTGAATAAGAGAACTCATATGACCAAGCCGTAGCGCACAGTACTTAGTAGTTATTGAGAAAAAAAAATCTTTATTTTTTTGTGTGTGTTTACACACAAAACACACCCTTTCAGGGGCAGGAGAACTCTGTTCGTAAAATGGTGAAATAATTGACTGACACCAAATTTTTTAAACGAATTTCTTAGAAAATAAAAACTCGCTATTTTGCTCTTTCATTAAAAAAGCAAAGTTTTATTATTATAGTTATATATTCGTTATATGTTAGTTATATATTATTAGTATATATATTAGTTATATATTATTAGTTATATACTCTTTGGACCATTTGTCAGTTTTGGAATTAAGATTAGGTGGCTAGTCTCCAACCTTTAAAGGATTAAGGGGAGACATGAGTGATATTTTTTGAAGAAAATTGATTTTTGTTTTCATTATTGGCTTAAAAAATTCTTTGAACCTTCCTGAATCCATTGGTATGTCCAGTTTTTTTCTGATCATTAGAAATAATTGGAAAAATTCAAGGGAAGACAAGAATCGGGCGCCACGCCCACTATCATAAATTTTACTCTAATATTTTATACTCATTTATTATATGTAACGAAATTTTATCCAAGAATTTATACGGGAACAGATGTCATAAATTCCAGGGGCCGTCATCTTGTAATTTTTCTTGGCGTGAAAACCCCCTTTCCGCCAAGTAGTAAATGTCGCCAAGCACCGGTTTATACGCAAATTAGGTTTAACGAAAATAAAATGTAAATACTAAACAAAACTCGTTAAAGTGGCAGTCACTAAACGTCGTCTGAGCGCTACGCTAAGCATCTAAGCCTTTGTACGTACTATTATTTATGTGTTTAATAAAACTGTGGAAGAACTTCACACAAGTTAAAAGTGTCTAACTAACTGTAAGGGAATTAATAATAACAAATTATCATATAGTAATAAAAGAAAAAAATATCCAACTTAAATTTTTTTTCGCAATACACTCCTCAGCTAAAATTTAGACACTGGTGATTTTTAACCTTTAAATAAAAAATACGAATAATTGGGTTATACAAATGACTGTACTTATTTTTAAATATATTTTAAACGTTTTAGGACAGAAATAACGGTTTTAACCCCCTCACTGACAAGCCCGTGTTAATACGTTCACTAAGCTCCAGGTTTCACTGCAATACAAGCAATATTTAAAGTAATATAATTCTATTGATTTAATGTATTTTTAATACATTGAACGATGATTAATACTTCCAATGACTGCATTCATATTCTGTATTAAGTTTTTTTTTTTATAAAAGGTTGAAAGAAACATATTTTTTTAGTTTTTAAAACAAAATGCAGGGAAAACAACATTACAATTTTGCCCTTTTCAAAGACCGTCAGAGCGTTAATGTAGGATATTATTTAATTTAACTGAAAAAAGTGAAATTTGCATATTGCAAAAGATTAGACACTTTTGTGATTTTTTGGCAATTGTTCACGAAAAAAGCATATTTCAAACTTATGACGTCACAAGCATGAAGTATTTAAGTGCATCTCGCGATAGCATCGGTTAGTGAAGATGCCGCGAGCAAGAAATTTTCAGTCAGATGAAGTAATTAAAGCATGGAAGCTGAAATCGAAAGAGAAGACTGTTGCAGGAATTTCAGCTACTTTTAATCGGCCAAAGAAGTCTGTCAAAGAAGTACTGTCTAAAGGTGACTCTTTCAAAGCAAAACATAGATCTGGAAGAACTCGTGTGGCCAGAAAACGATATTATAGAAGGATCCATAAACTGGCATCAAGGAAAATGATGACTGCTAATCGCATTAAAAGTGAGTCAGAGCTTTCTGTGTCAACGTATAATTTCGTAGATGCATTAAAGGAAGATGTACATTAGTTTACATGAAAATGATAAAACAACCAGCCTTGAAATCTCACAACAAATTGACCTCTTTCCTGTCGCGGAGTATTTCGTTTTATAAACTGATGAAATAATGGTCTTATACCAGAATTTATAAAGGAAGCTATTAGAAAATAAGAAATTGCTTATTTTCGCGTGTATTATAAAAGGAAAATTTTAATTAAATATTTCTGTCACTTCTGGAATTAAAATTAGGTGTCCTTTGCCCTCGAAAGTGTTGATAATTTGGGCCTCACTTTGTTTTAATTCTCAAGTATCTCTGGAGTTTCTCAGTGGTCGCCAAGCTGCGTAATACTACATACATACATTGAAAAACAACTTACAGTCATTTGGTGAACTTTTACCTCTTCCGAAGTATGTATTTGAGCAAGATTATGCGTCTATTCATGTTGCATAAAAATAAAAAAAAAGTTTAACTCTCAAAATATTACTATTTTCGACTGGCCCGCGTGTAGCCCAGATCTGAATCCAATCGAAAACTTTTGTGGCATCATATCTCATACGGTTTATGCAATTTTTTTACAATACTCTTGTGTAAATGAACTTCAATCAGATGTTTAACGTGTTTGGTACGAAATAGACCCCCAAGTGATGCAGGATGTAGTTTCTTCGAAAGAAAGTCACATTTTTGCATTAGTAGCAGACAATGTAGGTGAAGTTCGATTTTAATTTATGGATATTTTCCTGTTAACAGACAAATTGTCTATACTTTTGCAACAATGTTAAATTCGTTTTTTTGTTATTATATCTTATGTAAAGTGTATAAATTAAAATTTATTGTTTGTGTATGAAAGATAAGTCCCCAGTAATATATGACAGTTGAATTACAACAATTCGTTACATACGTCTCAGCACAGAAGTATAATCGACCATTGTCTAAACTTTTGCTGAGCACTGTAACTGCTGAGTATAGTGCGCTACGATTTGGTCATCTGAGTTCTCTTACTGAGTACTATTTACACACAAAACATTGCTTTGATTTGGATACCCCACACCATTGCCGTCTTCTTGTTAGTAATAAATTTTCGTTGCAATGAAGAAAACATTTAACGCGAGTTGTTTCAACAGTTTCTGAGCATATATATGAAAGAATTCAGCTGTAACATTGCAATTGATATAAAAACCAACCATTTAACGTTTAAAAAGTGTCCGCTTCGAAAGATATGATCTACAGATTCTTCAGAAAATAAAATTTTAATACATCATCATAACGGCCAACTCTTACACTTTTTTGTACCACACATATTTAATAGTTAATTTTATCCTTTTAAATCTATCTGTCTATTAAATAATTCAAACACTTTTATTAATATTTTGTGATTCAAAAAAGCGTAAGAGTTGGCAGCTTTGTATTATTCAATAATTGACATTTTATATTGCATATCCTTTCTTGCAAGAAACAAAAATGGCTTCTTCATGAAAAGTATTATGATTTTTCACTAGTAGCCATAAAATAACATTTTTACAAATACAATATTTATTAAAACGCAACAAAGAGGTTTTTTTTCCTGATATATTTTTCATTTCATACAGAATTTTATTTTATATTTCAAACAATATAAAAGTGTTAAAAGATGAAGTTTTTAAAAATCTGTCCAGCAGGCATGAGATTTCCAATTTTTTCAGACCACCATATTCTTAGAAAATATGTTGTTCTGCTAAATCGCAAAAAATGTTCCGATAAATTATATGACAATTTCTCTAACAACATACTGGTGTGGAAAAAAGTGGAAATCTCATCCCGAGTTTCTAGTTAACCCCTTGAGGGGCAAGCAATTGCGTTTGTGTAATTCCCTCAGGAAATTTAAAAATATATTATTTCAAAATAAGAAAAAGCAATTTTACGACTTTTTTCACCAAATTTAGAAAAGTAAAAATTCATAAAATTTTTCTGATGAAAATCTCCATTAATCGTAGGTGGGATAAAATATATCCCACCGCCCCTGAAGGGGTTAAAACTTCCATTTGTACATAAGATAGATATTTAACATTATTTCATTATTTTATTTTACTTAGCGTCTTTCTTTTGTATTTTTATTTTATTATCCGAAACTTTTTTTTTAATTGAAATAAAATCTTAAAGAAACGGTGCACCTTTAGACAGACGAAAAAGCCAAAAACTGTTTCTTTATTCGAATTGAATTTCAGTTTATTTCTAAAGTTTAATCAAATCTGTATTTGAAAAAAAATATGTTAAAAAATGTATATTTGGAGATTGTGCGAAAAGAGATATGTAGTTTTGAATGAGCTTATAACATCTTGCACAAAATGTAACTGTACACGAAATGAACTATTTTTTTTTTATTTAATATTGGTAAAATTACATCTATTTTTGTTTTTACACTGCTCCGTCTTTTATGAAATATTTACTTTTTTATTTACAGCCGGCAATTTTACACGCGTTTTATAAAAAGTATTTCACACCAGAATTTTTATTAAAAAAAAATTAACTTATTTGATTATCCTATATTTGCGCAAATTATATTTAAGATATTTTATGAAAAAAATGTGGTTCGAAATCGACTATTATCAATTTGGCAAAGGTCAAAATAACCCCTAACGGCGGTTCTACTGTAAATGAAGGAATGCATGTTTTTCTGTTTTTTTCTTCATTGTAATTACAGGCATGCCATTGGCGACAATTTTTTTTTATTCTACTTGCATCACTATTTAAATAAATAAATAAATTTTGTAGTACATATCTCTTGCACCTTTTGCGAAATCGTATATAAAAATTGTTGGTTTTGAAAGAGTGGTGCAAGATAGAATTATAAAATAGTCGCCAGTGCCAGGGTAAGGTACTGTTTTGTCTGAAAAAAAGTCATGAATTAAAATCTATGAAAATCTCAATTTCCCTTTAGAATAATTTTGGAAAAAAGTTAATCGTTTAGAAATAGGATGCTATTACATATTTTAACAGGTTTTAAGAAATGTTTACATATATTTTTCGTAATGCGCAGGTTGTTGCATTAATTCAACAATTCAGGATTTTTTTTTTTTGGAAATTTCGAATCTATGCAGTAAATGCAAACTTATAAATTTTGCTTTATTTAATGAGATCTTGAGGGATTACTTAAAGTAAAACTTCTGTTATCAAAATTTCCGGTATAGATTTCAAATTTATTTAAAAAAGAGAGAAAGTCCTTACGTACACACGTTACTTACATTAAGCGATACGACGTTTGCAACACAAAATATCACGTTTAGTTGCAATAACGGGAAACTAATATGGGTTTAAAGCCAATTCTAAAATTATCTCAGTGATATTAATATTTCAAAAAGTATTTACACTGATAATGTGTTACACTAAATGTTAACACTTCAATGTTATTAGGTAAATACTACATTAAATTTGATTTTTTGAATCTTAAATTTCTGCTTCAGCCAAATAATCGAAGTAAAAACGTCTTAATCTCCACCATAATACTTATTAAAATTTATAGTTTTTCGTTATTCTTATGTACATTAGCTGTTTGCGAATAACCGGCATAGCAGGTGCGAATTTCTCTTCGCTGCACGATCTGTCAATACAGTGCTGAATTCAGGGGATCTTCGGACATTTTTAGGTATGCAGGCGAAGATTTATCTTATCCATGTAAACCAAATGTTGTTGTGCTCTATCTCTTTTCGTTTTCGATTTGCAATGGCTATCTTCCAAATTCCGCCACCAGGGGCGCTACTGTCGTTTGCATTAAATCGGGTGTAGTCGCTTTACTATACCGTTACCTCACTTGCATAGCTGTAGCTCTCTCCGTTCGCATGTATTGTCAGGTTAAAGGGACTTTACTTTACACCCTGTATATGCATATAGACAATTCGATTGATAACTGTTGATTGAAAGTAAACAATACAATCACTGCTCTTGTGGTAATTTCATAGTTATCTGCATCGATTCAGCAGTACAAATAAGTTAAATCAGAGGTCTCAAACTGTGGACCGCTGGATACCACTAAAATGTTATAGTATAGATTCCCTTATCTAATCATCGAATCGCTACGATTGAAGAAGTCGAATATTTCGTTTGATTCCCCAGACTTATTTTTACATAAAAAATTTGGTAAAACTTAAGTAAAATTCACGGTAGTTCTAGAGTTAAAATAGTATAAAATGTATATTCTTATAATATATATATACAGGGTGTTCCGTTAAAGGGGTCCAATATTAATAGGGGTAATAGAGGAGATCACACGGAGCTTAAATCAGTACATAATGCCTGGCCGGATCTCAATAATTTTCAAGTTACAGCAAATAGAATGAAAAATCGGAAATTTGTAAAAAAACCCTCATTGCTAAACTATCGATAATGCTACATAAAAACGAAGCACATATTTAGAAAGAGCAGAAAAAATCCTACGAAATAACATAAGTTGTTTTAGAATATTGAGAATTAATGGCGAGTTACAAGCTCTGAAACAGTGAAAAAATACAAAATCAAATATTTAGCAAAATAGTTAATCGTTAATTCCAAAAATGCAACTCTACCTACATCAAGGAAAATGTTATAAAATTTGGTCCATTCCGAAAGCTTTCGAAGAAGCTGACAATAAACCATATCAGTTTAATTGTATGGGAGAAATCAAGCAGTTCCCTAGTTACAACTCTGTACTGTTGCACGCTCGGAAACGGCGAAACTCCGCCCATGACGATTGTAAACAGTCCGTTTTAATATCTTTCAATTATACATTTCTGATCAACCTCTATCAATACCCTTTCATTATTCAGTCTGGTCAAGTGAATGACATATTGTGCAGCTCTCGCCTTGTCTTAAAGCAAACTCCGTGACTGCTGCGTTTCATCCATGGACTTTCAGGATGAGGAAGAAGAAGTACTTTTTATGCAAATTTTCTATGTGTATAGGAAGAAAAGTGTAATAAAACAGCAGTCATCAGTGGGCGTTATGTTAAAGGGAGGTTGTTGTAAGTGGGATTGTAGTAAGTTGATGTATAATAATTATTCCGGAATACTCTAACGAAGAATATGCGGACATGCATCTGATGTACGGGCAAGCTCATGGAAATGCATGTCTAGCACAGCGCATGTACCGTGAGCAATTTCCAAGGAGACGTTGCCCAAGTTCGAAACTCTTCATAAAAATCGATAGACGATTACGGGAGACTGGATCGTTTAATACAGCAAGCATTGATGCAGGGAAACCTCGACATGTACGAACACCTGCAATGGAAGAAGATGTACTGAATATTTTTAAAGATAACCCCTCCACGAGTACACGAGCTGCTGCGTCTGAAGTCGGTGTTTCTCACCAAAGTGTGTGGCGTGTTCTGCGTGCAGAAAACATGCACCCCTTTCATGTGCAGCGGGTACAACTGTTATCAGTAACAGATTGTGCTCAGCGGACAGAATTCGTACGCTGGTTGCTTAATGTAACAGAAAATAATCCACAATTTCTGGAAAATATTTTATTTACTGATGAAGCAACATTTACGAGAGAGGGCGTGGTAAACACGCACAATATGCACACATGGTCATATACAAATCCGCACACTGTTTTCCCGTCGAACGCACAACAAAAGTTCAGTGTGAACATATGG
The DNA here is from genome assembly GCA_963932465.1 of Maratus speciosus. Lineage (NCBI taxonomy): Eukaryota > Metazoa > Arthropoda > Arachnida > Araneae > Salticidae > Maratus > Maratus speciosus. The sequence continues at coordinate 236,696,059 of OZ010794.1, read as the reverse complement.
GCAGGTGTCCTCGGCGATTATCTCATAGGACCATATTTACTCCCAGATGTACTCAATGGCAGTACGTACTTGGTTTTCCTACGGGATATCTTACCGCAGTTACTGCAAAATGTGCCAGCAACATTGCGCCACAATATGTGGTTTATGCACGATGGCACATTTTTTCATAGGTGTTCGCAATCACCTCAATTCAACATATCCTGGGAAATGGATTGGACGCAGTGGACCTGTTGCTTGGCCTGCACGCTCTACAGACCTCAATCTGTTAGACTTTTTTGTTTGGGGACACCTTAAATCGCTGGTGTATTAAACGCCTGTGGATACACCGGAGGATTTACTAGCGCGAATCGTTGTCGCTGCAGGAGACATTCCCAACTCCGTTGGAGTTTTTCGGCGTGTTCGCCAATCTTTACGACGTCGCTGTCGGCTGTGCGATTCTGTTAATGGGCGCAACTTCGAACACCTATTATAATAATGTCCGTTCGTCTGCCTTCCAACATTGAACTGTGCAGCGCAGGCCAGAAGACTATGCTTCACATATGTCATAAAGTACGTGGAATGTAATTCTTTATTTGTCATTTTTCTTTTATTTTCAACACTTTTTGGCACAGTATTTTGTAAGTCACAGACTGTGGTGTACTCAAATTGTAAATTACAAAGTTTGTATGAATTAATTTAAAATTTAGTGTCTTTTTTAAATTTATAATTAATAAAATTATTATGCTATTTGTTATTATTATTTCCTATCATAAATTATGATGCACATATACATACAATAATTGTCCATGTAAAACATGTACTGAAACTTCTTGCATAGTTACAAATCGCAATATTTTTAATTATTTCCGAATTTTCACCACCAGTTTAATTTTAAAGAATTTAACTTAAGCTTTATATCAATAAAAGACCACTTTAAAATGTAGACTATTATTGTAAAGTTATTTTGGTTCATTCAACTATTGAATAATTAAAAATGTTGCATCTCAGAAGAAGCATGATCGAAAATGTATAGTTGAGAGTAATTAAAAAGGCGGTGTTTCCAATCGTGATGGGCGGAGTTTAACCTTTGCTAGTGTCAAAGAAAGCGGAGTTGTAACTAAGAAACTGATTAATTTCTCTCACACAATTAAACCGATGTGGTTCATTGTAAGCTTTTTCGAAAGTTTTCGGAATGGACCAAATTTTACTACATTTTCCTTGTTGTAGCTAGAGTTGTCTTTTTGGAATTAACGATTAACTATTTTGATGTATATTGGATTTCGTACTTTTTTCACTGTTTCAGGGCTTGTAACTCGTCAATAAATATTGCTATTTTGATACAATTGATGTCATTTTGTAGGTTTTTTTCTGCTCTTTCTAGATATGTGCTTCGTTTTTATGTAGCATTATCGATAGTTTAGCAATGAGGGTTCTTTTACAATTTTCCGAATTTTCATTCTATTTGCTGTAACTTGAAAACTATTGAGATCCGACCAGGCTTTATATACTGATTTATGCTCCATGTGATCTCCTCTATTAACCCTATTAATATTGGACCCCTTTAACGGAACACCCTGTATATACATATATTATATTGCTATTACGCCTTATGTTAATTACAATTTAATGAAATATTCAAACGAAAACATTTTAATTACTAACATTTCTTTTACCTAAAAAGAAAAAAAAAAACGTTATTTGTAATTCCTTTCACAAACTCTGTTTGTGAGGCTGAATTATTATATCTTTCCAAACGCTTAAGAAAAGAAAATGAGAAAAAATATTGATATGAAATTGTTTCACGATATGACCGCAATAGGAGTTATAGCAGACTATTATTACTTTTTTTTTTTTGAAAATATCTCTAAGCAATTTTTCTGTCTAAAGAAAAATAGTACAGTTCGCTGATAAATGTAATTGCTTAAGAATAAATGATGAAACATATGTGGCGAACTTTCCTTTTGTATATATTATCAAGAAATATAATAATATGAAACTGTTTTAATACAATAAAAATGTTCCATAAAATGCATTCCCACATAAATTAATACAGATATCAGTAGCGAAAAATGTAGAAAAAATAGTGTGTTGTCAATTTTATGATTTCATTTAATTACAAAAAATATATTTCACAACCTGTTTCAGTATTGTTTCTTCTGTATAATTATTAGATTTCCGACAGTAAAAATGTTGCATAAAATGCATAGGTCTTATTTCCATATAAATTAATACAGATATCAGTAACGAAAACAGAAGAAAAATAGTGTGTTGACAATTTTATGATTTCATTTAATTACAAAAAAAAAAAAAAAAAAAAAAAAAAAAAAAAACATTTCAAACCAGTTTCAGCATTGTTTCTTTTGCATAATTATTAGATTTCGACAGTAAAAATGTTGTATAAAGTGCATATAAACGTAACATTTTTAGTTTGCAGAAAATTTGCAGAAGTCATGTTTTGAAATCCTACAAAGTTGCAGCAAACTCAGCATGACAAGACTGAACGTTCATAACAAGACTGAAGCAAGATAATGCAAACGGCGAAGTCACCACACTTTGAACTTGCAGCTAACATGTCCTGCAGGATCAATTAATGCTGTGTCAAATTTATTGCAAATTAACGGCAAACAAGTAATCAAAAATACTGGAAAGTAGTAATTTTTCCATGCCACATTGACTGTTTACAACTGTCATGCTATAAGTTTAACCCCCCTTCGAAGGGGTCCGTAGACCTGATCAGGTCTATTGATGCATTTTTTATCACCATAAACAAGTTAGGGTACTATTCGCACATTTCTGCTCCAGCCTTTTTTTGATATTTGATAAGTATAGCGTTGCCAAAAAAAGCGGTGCCAACTGAATAAAATTTCTGCAATTTCTGCGTATCTGCTGATTGTCTATTCTCTCACTAGAGGGATTTTTTGCTTTCGACACTTTTGTGAATTAAATACAGTCTTGCCTCCAGTTGCACAACAAACTACACATGCAAATGGGTGATGGTATATCTTGCGGTAGATTTTCTTCGCATTTCTCAATTCAAACTCGTCACGGCAAGGTAATATCAGAAAAAAATCAAACTTGCTGCTAATGTTCATGCTATCTTGGTAGGTCTAATTCCCTTATAAATTAATACAGAGATCAGTAACGAAAACTATAGAAAAATGATGTGTTGTCAATTTTATGATTTCGTTTAATTACAAAAATATATTTTAAACCAGTTTCAGTATTGTTTCTACTGAATACTTATTAGATTTCCGATTTTTTAAAGTACAGCTTATTTTAAATAGAGCTATATGTATTAAAGAATCCCAAAATTTAAGTTATTTTTGTTTGTAAAAATATTTATATACGAAAATAGTGGTATCCAAAAATCGGTAAATCTTGCATCCGTATCCGTGTCTCCATTAAATACATTTTGAAAAATTGTGCAAGAGAAATATACTATATTTTTTCACTATAAATAGTAGTGTGAGTAGAACATAAAAATAAGCGCTAGTAGCCAAATGCATGACGAGTCTCAGTCGTCAAATGTTGTCGTATGCTTAATAAACAGCACTGTTTTCGTTACAGAACATTAGATATTTAAGATTATGCAATCAATTTCTTATCAATAATTTTCATTATTACTTTAGGTGTGTGATTACCAGCCTTTTTTCATTTTATGGCAGGACTTCTAGAAATAAATATATTTCTGTAAATTAATACTTTATTTTATTTATTTTTTTACAAAATTTGTCGAATACAGATTGAGAAATGAACGTTTTTTGAAACACTTAAACCTTTCCATCTGCATCTATTAATCTTTTAGAAACTGCTTTAAAATTTGTTTGAAACTCGAAAACCGGCTTCAAAAATGTTTTCTCTTGAAAGCTACTTTTGTAAAAGTATCTTCCGCGGGAAACACCACTCACCCCATTTTGGTAAAATTCAAAATCATTTCAAAGAATTCTTGAAAGCATATTTTTGAATGGATTCGAAGTATCTTTTTGAAAATGTCGGATCTTATTCTCAAAATAAGATTTCTTCATGACATCGTTTTTAAATAATATGTTATTAAACTTAGAGTCTGAAATAAAATTATTGTAACAAATTATGTAATTGATAAAACTTTTCCAATAGTGCTAATATTTTTTGTCATATAGTACAATGGATTCATTATATAATTCGAATATGTTACAATTTGAAGATAAAGTTAAAATTTTCTGAAAGTTAACAATAAGTATATGTTCGAATATTTAGATATTTTTCACAAAACATACTTTTAACCCTTTCAGGAGCAAAATTCCTCTGTTCCTAAAATGTTGAAATGCTTTATTGAACATAAGATTAATCTTTTCTACCAGTTTATTACATACGTTATATAGCGTTAAAATATGCTAAGATACAGTAATTTAAAATACACCAAAAAATAGTGTAGATGTCAAAAAGTTTTAAAATATACATTCTTTAAAACAGGGGTGCCAAACTATTGCCCGCCGGATACCACTAAACGTTTATACGTATCATATCGTAAGTAGGACTTCCCTCAGAGTGATTAGTCTGAGCGATATTGCTGATAACATAGATTTAATAATAACATGTGGAAGTAAAGAAAGGGAGATGTTATCTTTAATTGTTCATATACTGCGGTAAATTGAAATGATGAAAATAAACGAGAATTACAAAACCTTATATATAAATTCGTAGTCACTGTTTAAAAATATGAGAAAGCAAACCATGCAAGACAGCCATGCATGGATATAAAATTGAAAGTATGCAATATATTAAAAGTAAAATAGAAAATGAAACACAAAATTATCTTATATCGGAATTGTAACTGTATAAAATGATGTTAAGAGCATAATCTGACGCTCCGCACCAATTTGAGAAACTATAAATGACAAATATATGATGTTTGAAAAGAATGGAGCATACATTATATGGTGTGTGCTCCACCGGAAAAGTTAATATTGCACAATATCTGTTTTCCACGGATGCAATGGGGTTGTCGATAAGAATTAAGGAATTCTCTCTTCAAAATGTGATGTAGTATCCAACTACCGAACACATCGACAGTGGCATGCAATGCGTCGATACAGTCTGTTTTAGATATGCTCGATCGGATGTAATTTATGAATGTATGCTGGTCACTACATACGCTGTATTCTTTTGTTTTCAAACATATTCTTCACATGTTGAGCTGTATTTAGCATGTATTAAATAAAAGAAATCGGCAATGATTGCAGCAAAAATCTGACACAAGATCTTAATATATCGTCTGCATAACCTTTGAGCTGTCAAAGTGTCATTTGAAGAAATTTACAAATCCATACATACTTTTTCAGCAAATCATGCAAGCTAAAATACGTCAATATGAACCCGATTATGAAATTGTACCAGAATAAGTTAATATATAAAAAAATCTACTAGTGAGAATTGAGAATATGACCTTATGATAAAATGCCTAGAAAATGAATCACAAAAAAAAATCATATCAAATTTAAAACGGCACTTCCCTCTGTTAGTGACCTTGGCGAGAGAGAGAAAAGCCTAGAGAAGGAACACCTTAACAAGTACTTTCGGGCAAACTAGTCACAGTTTCATACAGGTCTTTATTCAATATTTACACAATTTATTTAATGCTACGTGGATATGGGTATCTATCAGTTTTATTGCATTTAAATTGCATGTTTTGTGGAGGAAATGCAGCATTATGAAATATTTAAAGTTTCTATACCTAATAATTCCAAATTAATGGTAATTGAGAACGCTTCCCGTTCATTTCATCTTTTTAAATTTTAATTTTTTTAGAAACCATTCATAGAGACAATTTTATATTTTAAAACTAACCCGAAGTATAATTTCAAGTTTTTGGGCTCAGCAGTAACACAGAAATAGAACATTTTGGAAGGTTTTATGTTTCTGAAGTGTTTTATATAGCGACATTTTTAGAAATTGTTCTATTGCGAGAACTTACGCCATAATAAATACAGCCATGTCAATTTTCATGTTTATATTCCTAACAATTCCATGTACTTTGTTACATAGATCATCTTTAGATCTTTTTCCGCTTTGTTTAGCCTTTCGATTTTTTAGAATTCGTTCTACAGCGAGCATTTACATCTTATAAATTACTGCCATGCCAAAGTTCTAGTTTTTAACCCCAACAGTATCCCATAAATTGCAGTATTCCAAATAAATCATAATTTAGAACCTTTTCTAGAAATTTTTACGTTTATCTGTCAAATTGAATTTTAGAACCTTTTAGTATGCGTACATAACGAGTATTTACATCTTAAAAGTAACCACCACACCGAATTTAAAGTTCATAACCCAATCAATATCACAGAAATCGCAATTTTAGAAATTTTTGCTCCTGCAGCGATGTAGGTTGTTGCACTGACATAAAATATAGTCTTTTCTTCGGAGCAGAGATGGCCACCAACATTTTTTAAAGTTGGCACACCGCACAAACATTAATAATATTATACACTTTATAATATTAATACGCTTTATAATATTACCATAGATGTACAGATACAGAAACCATTTATCTGTTATAAACTAAAGTTTTCGGCTTTGCCCTGAATTTGAAGAATGTTTGTTCTGAAAAATCAATTTCAAAATTTAACATACAACATAAAACAAACATTTTAAAAAAAAGCAGTCGAAGTGTTGTACACATGAATCAAATTAAAACACAAAATAAAAGTGTATAAATCTATATAACAGAGCAAAAGAATACAGCTATAAATGAACTTATTTCAATTTATCATTGGAGCAATAATGTAAAAATAGGCCAATATTTCCATAATCGGGTTTTTATCATGCTTCAATACGTTTTTTCACACTCATATGGCTTTATGCTATATTAACCACGTCCTTTATATTTCTAATATGACGTAATGCTTTCATTTTTCTCGTGGAAACCTTGAAATGGAAAAGTTATGAAGTTATATTAACTTTAATTTAAATTCGCAAAGTATTTATTTCATTTTCATTTTTCACTTGAATCTCTTGCAATAGAAAAGATATGACGTAATATTCACCTATTTTTTAAAATTTGGCAAAATATTTATTTCATTTTCATTTTTCACGTGGAAATCTTGCAGTAGAAAATTAATTGCTGTATAAGAATTTTATTGTGTATTTTAATTGTTGGCAACTGCTATAACGAAAAATGTTTAAATTTGATAAGAAATTGCTGTTGAATTGGTGGTTTTTTATTAATTATAAGATGCTTCTTAGTTATCCCGCCGACCAATTTCGCCAAATTATATAAATCGCCAAACTACTCGCAAAATTATACAAATTGACATAATTTTTATTTAAAAAAACGAAAGAACAAATAAATTAGTAAAACATTGATAAAAATATACAAATAAAAAGTCGAATTAATGTTTTTATTGGCCATTATTGGCATTTAATCTTACAATTAATTAATTAACCCGTTAATAGTCGCGCGTTGGTCTTTTCCCCGCCCGAAATTCGTTATCAACCTGTAAGTCATTTCCCATTAAAGTTACGATAGCCAAATTCCGTGTAGCTGACCTTGAGTGTTCACACTCTTGTGTAGTAAAATTGCAAGTCATTCCTGCTATTTCTTAGCATTTTATCGCATTCTTAAGTTTCAATCGGTCTAAATGACCGCGTTGCGACCACTTGCGTTAGTTGAATTTTTCCCCCTCGTGTTCATCCTTTCCCATTTCCGCGAAATCTGTGGGGGACAGTTTCTTCGAAGTCCGGACTCTCTGCCTGTTGTTATTTCGTCTTTCTTTCTATCTGCTATTTTACCCGTTCATAGAATACTTTTTTTACTTTTATAATGTGACTTAAAATTGTTTTATTATATTAGTTGTGAAGTCAGTTCGCACAAAAAACTGATGGATGGTCACTTACATTTTTTTTTCATTGTCAAATATTGCGGGAATAAATTCTCAAATTGACAATCGTTTAAATATGGGAAAAAAAGGGAAATTCATCATCATTATTTCAAAGAACTTGCTTTCCATTTATTACCGGAACATATAAATGAAAGAAAACAGACAATAACACTGCCAAACCATTAAAAAAGAGAGAAGAGAATTTTGTGGGAATCAGTAAAAAAATTGGCGTATCTCCAAAATCTGAAAAGCATCGTTTTTGTACAATAAAATAAATTCGAAAGATAAAACAATTTTCTCAGAAATGTAGTATGTATATCTGTGAAGAACATACATATAATTTATTTTTACAATAAGAAAAATAATGAGAATTTTATAATGTAGGTTAGAAATTACGAAATAAAAATCTCTTTTGGATAATTCAGTGAATGTTTATACTATGATTTAAAAAATATTTTAAGTATTTTTCTAAAATTTATCAATTTTTAAATTTTCATACTGTAAGTAAAAACAATTTTTTTTTTAAACAATGCCTCAGAAAATGTTTTTATTACTATTATTATTATTGAAATCCAATAGAGGCTTGGAGGCGGTATCTAACAAATTTAAATTTGTTGTCCTTCATCAATTGTTCAAACTATTTTTCAGAATAATGTTTTCCAGAATATGAGAAAAAATTCATTTAAATTAAATTATTGCTGCATATTTATAATTTCTGAGAAAATTTTCTTATTGATTTTATTATTTTAATGAATGTTATTATAAAACAATAAATTATAATATTAATACCTTATTATGAAATGTACAATTGAATATTTATTTTAATTAAATAGTTGCTGTAAAACACATCCCTATTAAGATGAACCTTTCAATGATTCTATTAACCCTCCGTCTACCAGACGGGTCCATTGGACCCGACAGGTACATACAAAATATTCATTCAAACCAGAAATTTCTTTAAAATAAACTAAGTATATAAACCAGACAAAAATAAGGTAAATAAATAAGTTAAATAGTTTTAAATAAAAATTCTGGTGTAGAACGTTTTATTAAAACTTGAATAAAATTCCCGGTAGATCTAGGGTTAATTAAAATAATTTATCCATCTTAGGATTTAAATCTACAATTGTAAATGTATTTATATTAAATATATAATTTCAATAACTTATTTATTATTTACTTTATATAAGCGAAGTTCGTATCCAGCGTTTTTATTCAAGGGTGCTGCTCCCACCCTGAAATAAGTACAAAAACTACAAATCGTGTATTTTCATTTGAAAAATGGATTTAATCACAAAATCTCGAGAGCCCCCCCCCACACCCTCCTCTCCCCCCTCATACACACACAGACACCCCACAAAATAAATAAATAAAACGTAGTTACAACATTTACATTTATAATTTCGAAGTTAAGCATTTTTTACCTTTTTCTTTATTATATATATATATATATATATATATATAATATGCTGGTAAATTAGTGGTATTGTATTTGGTTTTTGTGTTGCATGTCATAGGTTCCATTTTTATTTTCAGTTTAATTGTTCAATTTAATGTCAGTGTAATATATTGATGCTAAATTTATTAATTTTATTTTATTAAATGGATATAGAGTGCCGGAGTACCATAAAAATCTACCTGACTCTGATTATGTCCTTCCAAAAAAAAAAAAAATAAAATAAAATAAATAAATAAAAAAACCCTATCACGAATTTAGATTCATATTCGTAAATGTTTTCCTACTAATTATTGATTCATAGTAACATCAGAAATTCAATCAAATCATTTACTATTTACTTTTAAGTATTTATGCAAAACGAAGAAAGAGTTATTAAAAACACTTATCTAGATGCCAACTGAATATATACTTAAGCGAAATAAATAATTGCTGTAAAAGGTTGTGAAATAAATAATTGCTGTAAAATGTTGTAAAATAAATAATTGCTGTAAAATGTTGTAAAATGAATAATTGCTGTAATCTTTTAAAATTCGGTCAATATTTTCAACCTACGTTATCCGTTTTCGATCATCTGATAACACCGGCAAGTTTCCCCTTCGTTTTCGGCCTGCTGGTAACGGCGGCAAATGGACCGAACGCGACTACTAACGTTCTAAAAAATGTCGCGACTACTCTCGGGTTAATGGCAATCATTATTGGCATTTATTCTTACAACTTGGCGAGAGTAATTTGGTCGACGGAATAACTAAGAAGTACCAATTAAAAATTAACTATATATTATTTCGATTCCGGATTACATTAGTTGCTTCGGTCGTGCTTTAATACACATGTACGTATCTTTTCACAATTCTGACTTCCAAAATGTGTATTCGTATAGAATTACAAACACATAGATAGACAAATTTTCATTTTTATATATTAAATTATATACAAACATAAATAACGTACGTATTAGCAGATGTATTTTTAAATATGTATGTATACAAACCCGTATAATACTTATTCTGTTTTATTTTCATAGTCATTTGGCAAAAAATCTCACTTTCTTAACCCCGAATTGCCTGCTTTTTACAAAAGCGCCAAAGTCCATATAACAGCGAAGTACCATGAAAAGCATTAAATGCATGGTAATAAGTTACTTAGAATGCAACATTTACGATCAACCATTATTGGCATTCAATCTTATAGTCGGGCAATAGATTTTTGAAAGACGGGATAACTAAGTATTACCAAATACTGTACTGCAATTTAACTTCAATTTAAATTAATCTTCTCTATTCTCTATTCCATTTTTCTACCATCGTATTGGGGAGAAACGGTACTTTTAAATGCTATTTGTTTGAAAACTGCATCTTAATTTATTTTTGAAATATTAATTTTTTTGTAGTTTTTAGAAAACATTTGTTTAATTTTGGTAACTCAAGTACTCCTTTTCTGTAGAAAGTAAGGGGGAAATAGTTGGAAAATAGCAATTATACCTTTTTGTTGCATTTTTCCCTTAACAGCTTAAAAAAAGTAGATAAAATACGTGCTATTTTGAAAAAAATATATAAAAGAATGATTTCTGATAAAATATGGAGCTATTATAAACATAATTTAATTTTAAGTACCTATATTAATATTACAAACAAATGAGGGAATATGAATCATGAGACAGCCGATTTTTTTGTTGTTGTTTTTTCGTAGAGTTTCTTGAATGACGAAATCTCTTTTTTTGGATTTGTGTATTATTCAGCGATAGTGACGTCCTATGCGTACTTTACTGTAGCAGTTGTTTAAGACTTTATCGTAAATGAAGAATTCTTCAGCGGATGCGCATGACGTCATTGTGTACAAAATAAAAGCGTGTGTTTTAAGTTTTAAAACTGAAATACGTTTTGTACTATCTATATTTATATATTTTGTTTTTCATCGGGGCTGACACTAAATTCTTAAAAAAGCAGACTTCCCGTTTTCTAGTTTTTTTTTCAATCTTTGTGCAGTTTAGGCCTCAAAAAGTGAGATTTGTTGCCAAAAGATATAAATAGCTATGAAAACAAACCTGATGGACTTTAATGCTTATTTTTAGAAGTAAATATGGCACAGATGTCATGTACGCACCGAGGTACATAATTGGTGCCAAAGTAGCGTTACTTTGCCTCACATGGTAACCAGTGGCGGCTCGTGACTGTCATATTTTGGGGCACTAAATGCATGGCGGACAGTATTATTCTTTTCTTACATTATTTTTTGAAAGACTAGGGGGCTCTGCCCCCCCCCAGCTCGCTATGCTCACCAATCCCCCGCGTAATCGCTTCTCGATTCCATTCTGTATCGCAAAGCAATCCCTATTTTCTAGCCCACCTTAGACGTAATTGTTTCGCGTTTCCATTTTGGATCTCTTCGCGATCCCTTATTAGCCATACTTTCAATTTTTGGATTCCAGTTGGTAAAAACACGCTCCTTCCCAACTCCTGACAATTTTATTTTCTTATCTCCAGGCGCATAATCGTTAGAAGTTGGTAAAAGCACGCTCCTTCCCAACTCCTGACAATTTTATTTTCTTATCTCCAAGCGCATAATCATAAGAGCTTATAGAGTTTCATAATTATAAGAATTATTAAATATAAAATTATATATAAAGTGTTACGAATATTGTAAAGAGTTAGTGTTTGTGCTTTAAAAAATATAAATAGTTCAATTAAGCTCTATTCATAAGCTAACATTAGTTTTTGATGATTAAAATATCTCAATTTGTTGATTTTCTGCAAGCAAGTAAGTCCTATTGGATTTCAATGGGAGTCTACGGAAATCTGGCTAAATACTGGAAATAGCGCCAAGTTGGCGTCACTTTGGGCGACTAATTTTGGTCGCCAAACTTGAGCGATAAAGCCCCCGTCCCCTTTGAAACCCTTCTTATAGCGGCAGGGAGCTCTGATCAATCACATGCGTTTCGTGGTATCTACGCAGATTTGCATTGTTCCATTTCGAAATCGTTACTTTTTTTATATATAGAAGGAAATCGTTACCTTGTTTAGTGGTCGAATATTCTGCCAACAAATATGGCGAAGATTTCTTTTAAAGCAGTAGTGGTAAGAGAAGAATAAATTTGGCAGCAATGGATTTAGTGACCCCCAAAATGCCAGTCACGAGCCACCACTGATGAACCATATATAACGTTATTATAAATTGTTTTGTTCTATAATTATATCATTTATTGATTGTTATTTCCTTTAAAAAATAATAGAAAATGTTTTGTTTATCACTTTGTTTTGTTTTCATTTTGAAATAAAAAATATCGTGCTGTTATAGCACGCTATATGTAACTGGTATTCGAAAACGACGTTAGCATAAAAAAATCACGCCAAACCGTAGCGTATATGGTATCTATGCCATATATATAATATCATTGCTTTTTATATACAGTTTACTTTTGTTTGTGCATAAAAATAGGTAAGTGGCTTGTTAACACAAAATAAATCCTTCTATATATAAAAAAAAGTTTTGATTTGGAAATAGACCAACGAATATCTGCGTAGATCACCCGGGTATACTCCTACTAGATTGGCAAATGTTAAAAAGACACTTTTCACTGATTTTCTCGAAGTGCTTGATTCCGTTTTTTTTTTTTTTTTGAGACGGTAGGATAACACGTGGAATGAAAGAGAAAGGTTTGGGGCAGTCACACATTTGGCTCCCATGATGGCTAGGAACCGGTATCGGATTTCCTTCATCCAATAAAATGGTAGTAAAATGATCCATATAATGGATCATTTTACCCCGCAACATCACCGTCCATTTTAGGTCATATAACCAGATGACGCCGAGAAACATAACAAACTTAACATGTGCAATTCATATCTAAAAACATACTCTATTAAGTAAACTAAGTCATATTTCTGTACGTGAAAGACTGTATATGTAAATAAATATCAAATTTTGTGTTAATCTTATAACAGATGTTATAAAAACACCTTTTTCAAAGAATTCTTTTCAGACGCGTAATACTGCGATCGTTTGCATACCGCCATTGCTTCTTCTTCACTTGGCACAACTAGTTTATGTGTTACCCTGTAGATAGCGCGACCTGTCTGGATGAAAACCCACGTGGGGCATTTTGCCCGCTAGGATAATTTTAGACCACCTCCCCCTACTTAAAAAAATATAAAACACATTTCAGTGGAGTTGTAAATATTGCATAAAATCCTATAAACAAATATTTGGTTGGTTAATATTAAATGACAATTTCGTTCTAAAATTTATTAATTGATTGTGTAAATCTTTTAATGAATTTTCAAAAATTCAGGAAAAAATACTTTAAAAGAGGAAATCTTCATTATTTAAAAATTTGGGACATAAATTGTTAAATAGGGTATTATAAGCAGAAAAATTTCGTAATGATACGTACACAAAAGATATTATTTGACTAAGTGCTGCAATAAATTGTTCTGCAGTGCATGTTTGTAACGCTCATTACCTTCAATTAGGTGCAAAGTACCTGAAATCTGCTGACCGTAAGTTTTAGTGCGGTATAAGCGCATTCAATCATTTAGTAAGTTTCTAAATCAGTAACAACTAATCATTAGCATTTCAAGGCAGTTAAGGTTTATATGTCTGGTATTCATCATGTCGTTATCCGAAAATCGGTTACTCATAAATTTCAGATGCTTTAAACTGAACAAGATTTATTAAATTTTCAAAAAGAATTTTTTTATCTACAGTTTTTTTTTTTTTTTTTTTTTTTTTTTTTTTTTTTTCCAGAAACGAGCACATGACTTAAAACAGTACTGTAAAAGACAAATTAGAGGAGGAATTATTCTTACAATTTATAACTTCAGAAATAAAAGATTTTAATATTGCTTAGTAAGTTATACAAGACAAAAAAGAAGTCGGAAATTGTATGTGAAACGTGGCAAACGAGGTGCGTACGTATTATAACTAGTTTTATAAATATTTAGATATTGGTGCAACAGATGATGCACTCCTACGTAAAAATGCATGGATACAAAATCTATGACGATTATATGTTATATATTATGAATATATATACGATTATATATTATGAATATATTAAATTCAATAATGTGTAAATAATATGACTGCATCTTAAATAGGACATAATCAACATGGCATCATAGAATCATTACCAATCATGGAATATCAGGGAATTAATTACGTATGATGGAATTTAATAGAATGCAAAAAAAGTTATTAATATATTTTTAAGTTTTTATTCGATTTTCATAAAATTTTAATTTACTCGACAGAATTCTGAAACGTTTATACATATTAAATTTCAAACCATTCGGTAGGGTAGATTTTGCTCTGTTATTTGTGGACAGACGTATAGACAGACAGACGGACCAGCTGACGTCTGTAGGTGCTACGTGTTTACATAATTACGAACGCACCTAAAAAGTTAAGAAAAAATTCTCTGTTATCATCTTTAGTAAAAAAGAATGATTCGCTCTTTGTGTATGTTTGTGCATTGGCTAGGAAAATGAAACACATGTATAAGACTGGAAATTTGGATGAGGGTATTATAAGCCTCCTACTGGTGTATCTAAGACTGAGAATTTTAAATTTCTGATAATTACCAGATTTATTAATTAAACTTGTCGAATATACATTATTTTTCTGAAAATCGGAAGCAAGTCTATGAATTCTCAGTCCGATGTAATCCTTTTTATTTGAAAATAAAACATTTGTTTTTATCAAAATTCTCAGACGATGGAATTTTTCGATAATTTGACAAATTTAAGAAATTAATTTATAGTAATTTAAAATTATCTATACATTCGTAGAAAAATCTGCATCCGAAAAACTAATTTTGAAAAAAAAAATGGTTCATAATTATTCTTAATTTTTGCAAAAAAACTGAGTAGATAATTCAAAAATGATCGACATATTTATTAAAAATTGAACTAAAAAGAGATCTTCTCACGTCGTTCCCTCCATTCACTTTCCAAAACTGAAATGAAATAATAAATATAAGATATAGGATTGAAAATCATTAAACTTAAAATGAAATCGGAAGAGAAAGGTTGGAAGCATATTGACAAATTAATAAAGAAAAACTGAATACCACTAACGAGTAATATTTAATAACTTGCCTCCTTTTAATTCAAACATCTTCTTTTTGGGGACCTTCCTTAATATATCCCTCTTTTCTAAATTTCAGCTAATACTCTGGCCCACGTGAAGTTCGGGTGATTATCATTGGACAGATTTTTTACCTCTCTTTCATATTATGAACCTCCTATCCACCAGATTGTCCCCATGGGGGATCACTTTTATACCTTTTTCCGTACCTCTTATGTGATATATAATTGGACAGCCCTTTGATCAATCTTTAATATTATGAACTTCACACTGACCTCTCCCAAATTTTCCGTTCAATGGACATTAATTTTTACCGCCCTATTCAAGTGATAAATCATTGGACAGTATTTTGATCATTCTTTCATATTATGCATCTCCCGTACCCCAAATTATACCCAGGGGTTCCACTTTTCCAACTTTTCCCATCTTCCTCATGTGATATATTATTGGACAGCTGTTCTATCACTCCTTAATAGTATGAACTTCCCTTCCCCCCAAATATATCCCCAGGGGGCACTTTTAAAACTTTTTCGACCACCTCTTGTGAAATATTATTGGACGGCACTTTGTCCACTCTTTTTATATTATGTATCTCCCGTTCCCCAATTTGCCCCCTGGCTGGGCACTTTTCTAATTTTTTTCCTACCCCCTCCTATGGTATATAATTGGACAGCCCTTTGAGAGTTCTACTCTTTCCAGACCTAGGAGCTGTTTCTTTTTAGCCTCCCATATGCTGTTTCTTTCGGGCAACAAATAAACGTCGCCCCTAAAAAACAACGTTCTGTTGCATAAGCAGATGTATGATTGTACGTCAAAATCTACTGAAATTTTCTAAACTTCTGAACATCGCATATTTTTAATTTTTACACCGTCATTGAGGAAAGAAAAGTACTTTTAAATGCTATTTGAATGAAAACTGCAGTACAATTTATTTTTGAGATATTAATTCTTTTGTAGTTTTTAAAGCCATTTCTGTAATGATGGCAACTGAAGTACTCCATTTCTGTAGAAAGTAAATTGTAAATAGTGGATTACTATACCTTTTTGTAGCCATTTAATTATTAAAAAAATTGTAATTAAAATGCGTGGTATTCGAAAAATATAGTCTTCAATAAAAATATTTTTAAAAATATATATGTGTGGGTTTTTTTTCTCCGCATTTACTTAATTCCTCTAAAAAAGAAGAAAGAATGCTAATTTATTAATCAGTGTGTAATAACATTTTCTGAATTTTGAAAAAATACAAATGAACGATTTCTTATAAAACATGGAGCTATTATAAAATATATATAATTTACAGTATTAATAATAATGTTACAGACAAATGAAGGCTTATGAATTATTACATACCCGATTTTTTTGTCAAATTTTCTGGAATGATGATATCGCTTTTTGCTTGGTTTAGTGTTATTCCGAGATAGTGACAACATATATATACTTTTCTATGGTTGTTGTTTTAAGTTTGTATCGTAAATGTGGAATTATGCAGCGGATGGAAAGGACGTCATTTTATATAAAATAAAACGTTTATTTATAGTCTTAAAAGTGAAATTTATTTTGCACTATTTATATTTATATATACTATTTTATTTTTGATATAGAGGGCACTAAATTCTATAAAAGCAGTATTCTCATTTTCTAGTTACAG
Organism: Maratus speciosus; assembly: GCA_963932465.1. Classification (NCBI taxonomy): domain Eukaryota; kingdom Metazoa; phylum Arthropoda; class Arachnida; order Araneae; family Salticidae; genus Maratus; species Maratus speciosus. The sequence goes on along the minus strand of OZ010794.1, from coordinate 236,679,033 downwards.
AGACTAAATCAAAGCTTTTACTACTACTATTACCTTACGAAAATGTTCGTTTTAGATTTATCATGGAAACCTCATTGGGACAAACTTCGCGGTGAGACTTTTCTTATAATTCTTATAGTAATGTACCAGAAAGATAATTTTATAAAATTAGTGCTGGATAAAAATGTGATCTATCCGAGTCCTGCTCTTTCCTGCTATTCCATCTTCCGTTCACCCCCCACTCACGCCAAATTGCCCATAAGGGGTTTTTCTCTCATTTGAGTCCCACCACGTCGACTTATATATCTACGGATAGGTTGAATAACGGAGTTTCGTTCCGATATAGAGTTGCTTAGAAAAGAGTTCGCCCCTCGGCGATGGAATATGGAAGTAACAGATTTCGTTGGGAGAGGTTTGCTTGAAACATAATGCGTAGCAAGTACAGTTTATATTGCCTAAGGTAGAGGGACACATTCCAAAGGTTCATTTTCAAATACTCATTTTTATAAAATTTAAATAAGAATCGCAATTTTAAATATTTCTGATTGTTTTTAAACAATCGACGGCCCCAGGCGACTCGGGAGGGTCAGTTATTATTACAGGGTTCGCACGCTATTAAGCCACGCCCGATTTTGTAAGGACTCTACCACCAGTATTATTATAAAGATCATTTTCTTCACGATTCATTAGCAAGAAGATAGTTTTTTGTGGTTACTGGCGGTATATTCCTTACAAAATGGGACGTGGCTTAACCTTCCTGCCCTGTTGAAATTTTACGCAATCTTGAAAACATTTCACACCAGAATTTTCTTTAAAAACCATTTAGTGCATTTAATTACAATAGTTTTCGTTGCCTTATATTTATAAAACTTTACGAAAACAATTCTGGTTCGAATCGAATGAAATGAATTATAGAAATGGGTCGATTAGACCCATTCAGAGTAGAAAGGTTCGTAGCGTGCGAACCCTGTATTAAATAACAGTTACTTCAGTTCTAAATATTTTTAAAATAAATTCTTATTTCTATCATAATAAAATCAGCATACTTTACAAAGAATATAAGAAGCTATATCTTAAGAATTTATTCCTGTATTAAAAAAAAAAAAAAATATATATATATATATATATATCAAATTTTATTATGCGCGAAATATTTGTCATATCCATTTCGGAATCAAAATTGTGCGTCATACATTTCCCCCTTCTTTTAGTTATTTAGCTTGATTCCTCTTTTGTGAAAATTAGGTAATTTCTTTGGCAAATGACGAACTTAAGCCAACGTTTGTTCCCCTAATAATCTACGCATTCAAGCCGACATCAGATAAATTTTATCACATTCCCAGACATCTCTTAGTCACATGTGGAATGTAAATTACTTAGACAAGAAAAGAGTGAAAACAAGTTACACAAATTAAGGAAAGACAAATTTTAAGCTCGATAATGAAGGAGAGAGTCCTGATTTATAATGTTAATTAAGAAACTTGAAGTCGACAGCACAATTTCGTGATTTAAGTCTACAATTTATTTTAACATCGTTCCATCTTTTATTATATTATATTATATTTTAACAATTAAAGTTACTACAATATTGAGAAATATCAATTTTAGTTTCTTTCTTCCTTAATTTTCACTTTTAAAAGATACTGACGCTTCAAATCAGTTTGTAAAATATTACATAATCATAATTACTGGTCAAAACACAATATGTACTTTAAAAAGGTCAACGTTTTACTTAAAATGCGACAAAAAGTCATAATAAAATACATGTTACAATTTAAAATATACATTTTATTTAAAATTTCTTAGTACTTTATTTGTATTATTAATCAGTGTTCCATTAATTCAAATTCGTCTCTTCGTTTTAGCACTAGAACTACCAGGAGCCGACATTTTGACGGTTACCGTATTAATATATTTCAGTTCAAACCAGAAATTTGATAATGCAATAAGTTTAAAAGATACAAAGAAGGCAAACCTTAAATAATAAAGTTAAACTGCTTTAAATTAAAATTCTGGTGTGAAATATTTTTATAAAATTTGAATCAAATTTCCGGAAGTTCTAGTGTTAAATGGGAAAGTCTATAATTATTGGGGAAGCTGAAAGTAAAAGAAGACGCTCAAACTGACGTCTGTGAACAAAGTGACGTATTAAAGTAAATGGTACGGTAGTTAAACATTTTTCTCTACTTAAGTTCAATCCAAGGTACTGCTACTTCTGGTTTTCTGGCTACGAGTATTTTAGAAAGGAAAATGAGACTTATTTTATCAGAGATATTTCGATAATTGAATAAGGCGCAGCAAACTTTTCGAAAATAACGGTGGCTAACAATATTGGCAGTTATCAGCTATCTCACTTACACCACAAAAACCCACGGAACTAGCCTATAGTAATTATAGACTGCACCACGGTTGTCAGTTTAGCTTCCATTTTTCTTTAGAAATTTCAAATCCATACCGCATTTTTTTAAAGTAAAACTTTTACTTTATGTAATCAGAAAAATTATGCCATTAAATAGAGCAAAAAAAAAAAAAACTATTTTTAATTTCTGGCACGAATTCAGATTTTCTGAATAAAAATGGAGGCCAAATTGGTAACCCAGGTCTCTTCATATTCAAACGATGTGACGTATTTGAATGTATAGAACAGCAATTAATAATCAAAATATTCTCTGAAGATGGCCGCGGCAATTTCAGGTCGAAAGTACTAAAGAATTTTAAACAAACTGTGTAAATTTAACTTGTAAGATTTATATTATTATTGTTTTTGTTGCATTTTAAGTAAAACTTTGAGCTTTTTAAACTTAATATTGTGTATTTTGTGATAGAATCAAGATGAAATATTGCATTTCATCTTATGATTTTATTTCCAATTATAGGTTTAAAAAAATAAAATTTAAGAAAGACTGTTGTCTTAAGGATAAACAAAACTTAAAAAACAAAACAAAAAGATATAGTTACGATGAAGATGAAACACATTAAGAATTACTGGATAAATATTTATTATGGTATTTAACATTGAACTATTAAATGCATTATAGGAGCTAACATATAGAAATGGTGTTCTTTCTTTACAGATAAAGATTAAGATATTTGCATAATTTAGCGGCAATAAGAAAAATTATTTGTTTCTTATTGTTATTAAATTTAATTTTTTTACATTCAAAAGAATTAGTAAGGACTACACACGTTTTCTTTTTCTTTTTTTCCCCCAGAGCAATATAGGATTTCATATTGGAGCAAAGAAATATACAAACAAACTCATTTTCAAGCAGCTTTAATGAATAAAATTTTGTTCAGAATTCCTTTTTAGGCAAATATCACCTTTTATATACGGTAAAAAACAAACAAATATATCTATCTGACTGGAATTTTTTATTTATGGACCAGAATATATAAATTAATATGTGGAATAGTATATCCATTAACACTAGAGCCGCCGGAAATGTTATAAAAATATTTTACACCAGAATTTCTGTTTAAAACAATTTAACTTATTTATATAACTTATTTCTCTGTAGTACATATTTAAATTACTTTTAGAAAGAAATTTCCGGTTCGAATCGCAATATTTTTATTTGGTACTGGTCAAAACATGGAACAAAAGTGATATAAGTAAGCGTAACAAACTGAATACTGGAATCTGGCGTGAATTAACACAGTTGCTCTATCTTTTGGACGGGGTGATAATCCACATACACGGGCTTTTAGTGTGACGTCATATATGACAGGATCGAGGCTAACGAAAAAGACAGGCTAACGCGGTGGGTCCGATTCTTCTTTTTTTACAGACCGCTGGAGTCACGTGATGCTCGGATGCATCAATGAAGGTGCGTCAAAAGAGCATCACGTGACTCCGGCGGTCTGTAAAAAAAGAAGAATCGGACCCACCGCGGCAGCCTGTCTTTCTCGTTAGCCTCGTGACAGGATATCTACCATCTGCGCATATTTTCTAAATCTTTAGTCACTCATGGAAATGAATTTTGTTTACCACATTTATTGGAAAATAATGGCGCGTCGAGAGGGGCGTTTAGGTGCACTTGACACCACGAAGTTTTCTTCGCCTTCCCACAGACATTTTAGCTATTAATAAAGGCGAAAAAAACTTTACAATTTTAGTGGTGTAAAGTAAGAAAACAGTTAGGCATCTCCCTGTAGTTTAACCCCGTGCGCTACGCGGCTTGCGACGACCTTGCCTTAAAACTTGCGGTTACCTCATGGAACTATTAATAAAGAGGAACTTACATATACTTAAAACAGTGAAGCTTCAACTGTAACCGCTATGGAAGGAGTTGTTTACCGCCGGTAGAAACTTCCACCAGTAGATTTATATATAAATTTGCAACTTTTTTAAACGCCTTATTATTACATGGTACAGTAGCGCTCCAAAGTATTTTGACAACCTTATATTCTCTCTCATATTATTTAATATAAAAATGTAAAAGAAAATATATTCCCTATAATTGAGAACACTATGATTGCAGTTATTCAAATGTATCAAGTTTCAACTTGTTTGTTTACATTCGGCGCCACCGAAGAAATATGACTCCTCCTTAGCTCAAAAGTATTTTGACAATTAGTTTGCATTTAATTTTTGAAGATGTCAGTGGCGCTATAGCTTCGGTTAGTGTTTATATTGATGTATTGTGATTATTTTTAAATGCCGAAATGTAAAAAACATTGAAGTGATTCTAGAAAAGCCGCTGTCAATGCACTTAACCCCTTGGGGACGAGCGACACGTATACGTGCCGTATAAAGCACTCATAATCCTTGTTTTACCTCACCAGTAAAATTTTACTATAAAATTTGCCTTATTTAATCAGCGCATTTTCTCGATTCAGGAAGACACAAATTTCTGTTTTTAAAAAACGGTGACAAAAGATTAAAAATTTCGTAAAAGGCTCCCGTCCCGAAGGGGTTAAGAAAGGTAGACTGCAAGCAGAATTAGCTCGTTCTTTTAACGTGTCTCGGCAACTAGTTATGGCATGGAATAAAGTTTTTAATAAACATAATTACGTAAAAAATAAACCTCATACTGATCATCCGAAAAAAATAACTTGCAATGTTGACTGTATTATAAAAAGGATATCTACAAGTGATTGTCGTAAGTCCGCTGTAATAATAAAAATGAATTGAAAGAAAATTACGGCATAGACATACACATTTCATCAGTCAAACTACGCCTAAACCTGTATGGTTTACATAGCAGAAGCCCAGCAAAAACACGTTTGTTATCTACTAAGAATAGGAAGGCTGGAGTTGCATTTGTAAAACGTCATATCCCTTTCAGGGGCAAAGCAATTCCATTGCTAAAGTGTTGAAATTAATGATTGACACCGGAATTTGAAAAGAAATTTATTTGTAAATAAGAAAAAAGCTATGTTTCACACACATAATAAACCGAATTTATTTTAACCAGAATTCTGGTATCAATCATTATTTTGGTTATTAACCCCTTAATTCTCGCTCCTGTCATATTCAAGGGGTTGTGTCTTTTTTCAAATTATTCGGATTTGTTTGATTCCCACCAGTTTTACAGAATAGTGTAATTGGCTTCATTATAGTATCATTATACTTGTCATTAAACAAGGTGAGCATTTCTTTTTCAAAAACGTGGTGCCAATAAGCAATTTGAATTTTTAAACCGTAATTTAATGCGACCTTTAAGGGGTTAAAATAGTTCATCCTTCAAAGGTTCAATACTCAATACAAAAGTTCAAATTTTTTAGCCTCATTTAAATAAGCATTTCTTAGAGAAACCTGTAGTGTTATTTATGGATGGACATACTTCTCACATATCTTTGAATCTAAGAATCTTCTGTTCGGCTCATGGAATTGAAATGGCAGCTTTGTCCTCAAATTCCACACGCCTAATGTAACCAATGTACGTTGCTGTTTTCCATACTGCTAAAAGTGCTTCGCAACAGGAAGTAGTGAAATTCAGAAAAACCCATGAAGGCAAACAGATGTAGAAACATAACTTACCACCAGCCCTAAAAATCAGCACTAGACCGTTTAACTCCTGCAACAATTATGAATAGATTCAAAGCAAATGGACTAGTTCCATAGGATCCAAACATAGTAAATGTTGAATCCACATTAACATCAAAGAAATTGATAATGTCACCAATAAAGGAGAGAGAAAGGGCTTGTTTCTTGGAAGTTCTTGAAGATAAATTTGGAGACGAAAAAAATAAAATATTTCTAAGAAAATAAAGTCAAATGGAAAGGCCCTGTGGAGCAAACAGATCTTTACTACTTATGGTTGGAGATGAAGGAGACAAATTTCCCAGGTAATCTATCGCAAGTTTCAAAATATAACATACTGTTATTTAGAGAATACAAAAACTATGCATTTCGATTTAAAAAAAAGGTTGCTAAATGGTCTACTATTATTGTGAATAAAAACTGATGATATTTTTTTCTACCATTTGTATCATTCTGGTACAAAACACAGAAAATGCTGAAAATTCATTAAATTCATTGTAGCACAATTCAGAAAGCTTTGATCACGGAGTATGGGAATACTTATTGTTTAACAAGTGAAAGCATATAAGCCGATTTTCTAAATATAACTTGTAGATCTCAAAAACTGTACAAAAATTAAATTTCGTAACATTAAGAAAATGCAATTATTTTCATGAAAATGGATTTTCACCTGATGAAAAACATGTGAAATAATTCAGCAATTAAAATTATGTCTCTAAAACTAGCTTCTTGGGAATTACCTATTTTTAAACGATAAGAAAGGACAACCTGTATATAATCTAAAAAAAAAAATCACTTTGCAGTTCGTAGATAAGATTAAAATTGATTTACAGAACTGAAGTTGAGGCCCCTGATCTGCAGATTACTAGTGAGTTTATTTTACGAAATCATCTAAACTTCTATGTATGATTTCATTATTGTGTATATAAAATTCTAGAACTGTAAAAAATAGTACAGTTTCAGTATTTTCACACTAAACTCAAAACTGGGGTGGCCCACTTCTGGGTGGCCCACTTCTGGGAGGCCCACTACTGGTGCATCAAAAAATTTACTATGCTCATTACTGGAGCATTGAGGAAGGTAACTTTTTTTTATTTTTCATTTTTTCCAAATAATATAATTTGAAACTTTGAATGTTTATTCCGATACATGAAGGTTAGTACTAGGTTAAAAAAATATATGTCATTTAGAATTCATTAATACTTTAATGATAATAAGATAAATGTCCTTAAGTGGCCCACTACCGGTGCGTTTACCCTATTTAAGAAACAGATTATTCTTTATTGTTTAACATAAATTATTCTTTCTTTCAGATCCATTTTTTCTTCCGAAATTAGGCAAAAATTACCACAGTTCATTTTTAATAGACACAAAAACACATGTTTCGTCTTTTTTGATAGTTTATGTAGACATACATATGCATAGCTGCCAACTCTTCCGCTTTTTTGGACCAGAAAAATGTAATAGAAAATTTTGCCTTATTTAATCGACAGATTACGGCGATTTAAAAAGTTGAAATTTATTGTACACTTTTTGCGGTACAAAAAAGCGTAAGATGTTGGCAGCTATGCACATGTTACGTGTGTTTAGATTGAGAGGTGTTCACTATTCAGAGGTATAAGCGTTCAAATATATAAATTTTAGGAATTGAAAAAGTGTTTAATAATAGAGTTGTCCGCCTTTCAGGACAAAATGCATTATGGAGGTCTTGTTGCATACAGATATACATTTTAACTAGAAAAAATAATTTGGACATGGTTTTGAAATTCAGGTCAACCCGAACCCAGCCAGCTAATGTCAAAACCTAACCCGAAACCGACCCAAAACAATGAAAGTCAATCTGACCCGAACCTGATAACACGATTCGCAACAAAAAAATCTAGCGCCATCCCGAAACGATCCGAACCGCGGGTTGGGTCTGTTGTGGATAAAAGTGGTGTAACCCGACCCGATGCAGGACTCTCTGTCATTAAATGGAGCAAAAAATACTACTCAGCATTTCGTTTTGGAAATCATAATTTCAGTATAACAACAGCAACAACAACAACAATAATAATAATAAAATCCTGACATGTACGCTTCGCATGCAAATGGTTTAAATCCAGACTTTCATCACCGAATATACCATTACAAATCTAAAAAAATGCTATGATAATTACGGAGGGTATCCTGACTATAAAGGACCTCATATTTAGATGAATTACACACATTGCTTACAGTGGGTAGCTAAGCACCCTTTTAACCAGCTAATTGTCTTATAGATAAACAATACTTTGGACTAAAAAACAAACAAAAACATCGTTTTAAACATCTTTTTTGAAACACACTAGTAGAATTTTAATCACTTCTTGGATAATCATCATCACCTTAACCATAGTTGCCAACATCTTACGCTTTTTTGTACCACAAAAAGTGTACAATAAATTTCAACTTTTTAAATCACCGTAATCTGCCGATTAAATAAGGCAAAATTTTCTATTAAATTTTTCTGGTTCAAAAAAGCGGAAGAGTTGGCAGCTATGCCTTAACCCTTGAACACAGATTTAATAGTAGTAGAAAGTTATTATGCCCTAACAGATGGGAGTGGGGTAAACTTAAAACAATAAAAATATGCAGAAAGGGTCTAGCCGGATAAGTATAGCGAAATGGCCCCAAGGCCGATGTTTGAAATAGCATATATGGTAATAAGGCTCACCATGAGAATTTAATATATACAGTGTTTTTAGCTCCTGGTGCGATCTGTCCTTAAGATAATCGGAGAAGAATGTGCCGGCGCTACTAATTTTCAAATACATTTTTCTCAAAAACTACAAAAGTTAAAAAAATGAAACCAATGCCAATTATTGAAGAATATATTAGTACACATTATATATATATTTTCACATTTTTACATAAATCTTTACATACAAAAATATTAATTAGTAATTTTACATTTACAGCAATCCAAAAATTACAGAATAATGCCCAAATTATGTATTTTTAACAAAACAAATTTCGTTAAAATAGGAGATGTTATTAAAAAAAAAAAAAAAAAAAAAAAAAACAATTCTAGCAGTTTGCTAAAATATTCGTAACTTTCCCTGTTTGTATTTGCAGAAATACGCTGCTTTCAATGCATTGGTCAATTCGTGACATTTCTACTCTGCAGGTCCCGCAGCGTTCCTAACATTTTCGCACTCTGCTACCACTAAATTAAAACGATAATCTTAGTTGTATAATCCTAATATGAATGTTAAAGGAATCTACCACGAAGAATTCTCATTTAAAATACTGGTAGCAAAGTGCGAAAATTTTAGGAACGGTGCAAGCCCTGACTCTGGCAAGATGCGCAATACGCCAAAATAAGAGATCATATCCAAATCAAGATTGTGAAAAAAGTTACTATAGTATGCAAAATAAATAATGCATTACCGTCAAAAATATTATTTTAAGGCTGCACATATAAAGAGATTCATTTAATATAATTTGTTCTAAGCAATACTCTTTCTATTCATAATAAACTAATCCTGTATAATGCATGTATTAGATCAATCTTAACCTATGCTTGTCTGATCTGGGGGATTCGCTTGCAAAACCAGTATGGAGTATCTTTACGGTGGTCATAACAAAAACTTAAGCTATATCTGTAATGGTCACCATTTTCTTCGTAATACCACTATCCGCAGGGATTTGAAAACCATTTCCTTAAAACAGCGCATTAATAAACTTTCGAAAAAATTTTATAAATATGTATACAACCTCCCTAACCAAATTATAGCGGAACTTCCCGACTACGAGGTATCCGACCCCACTAACAGAAAACGCCATAAATACTCGCTTTTGCTTAACGATGAAGACTGAGTTTCTCTCACCTTCTGCTATACTTAACCTTTCTGTTTGTTCTGTCCTGTATATAGTATTAAAAAAAATAAAAATAAATAAAAAATTGTTTTTCTGCTAGTTTTTAGCATTTTATATTTAAACTAATGTATGTTCTCTGAAAAGAGTCTTTTTTTTATGGGGCACTCCCCGGTAGCTTTTTCGTCTTTTCCTGATTTTTTTGTGGAACTAATGGAATTTTTCTTTCTTTTTTAGTTATTTTTTTCTTTTCTTTGTTTTTTTTTTACTTTTCAAGATATGTTATACTAGTACTTATGTACTTTGTCATTTTTTATTAGTCTTTTCTTTTTCTTAAAAGTAAATTTAATTTTGTGGCTACCAGCCACGTCTAAACATTATTTTTTTAAGGCTCCCTAATGCCCTTGCAACACAATCACCTATCCACTGGATGTAAAGTTGCAACGCAACTAGGCAATCCATTCAGCTGCTCACATTGTTCCATTGTTAATTTGTTCTACCCGTAAGGCATGGTGACGTCACGTCGACGCCGTTGTGACGTCACGCTGTGACATTGTGACCGTCGATGTGACGTCACGTGACGTCGATGTGAAGTCACTGTGACTAGAATGTGAGGTCGTTATGGCCGTTTTAGAGCTCTTTTGTGACGTCACATTGTGACGACTTTGTGAAGTCACGGTGTGACAAATTTGTGAAGAGTGTGTCATTTGTGACTATTTTGGTATTAACTTTGTGAGGAATTTGTGACGAATGTGACAATGCTTTAAAGTCACATTGAGATCAATTTGTGAAATATGTGTCATTTTTGACGAAATTGTCTTTAACACTGTGATGATTCTGTGACGACAGCGACACTGCTTTGAAGTCACATTGTGACAATTTTGTGAAAATTGTGTGATTTGTGACAATTTTGTCATTAACGTTGTGACGAATATGTGACTAGCGGCAATGTTGTGAAGTCACACTATGACATACTTGTACAGTTGTAAACACGTATGCATGTCACACATAGTCATAATTATGCATGTTGTAAAGTCATTTACATCTATAACGTTAATATACTTCGGCGATACATCGCAATTAAAACTTGGGGGCCGATATAACAAGGGCATACCAAAAGAATTTTATTGAATCACAATGCAATGCCCCGCAGACTTCAATTTTTGTTGCACCTTTCTTTCCTATTGCAATAAATGAGAATATTGAAGACAACTGAATGATCGATCTATCACATTTTTTTTTTCAAAATTAGCTATTTGTTAAAAGCATTAAAATTACCAAAGAAACAATTTGTTTAAATTTTCAAATCTTTATCAAGATAAAATTTGTGTTGAAAATATAATATTTTATAATATATACAGTACTTTTTATATTCTTTAAACTATAGAAAATACTGAATGAAATTAATTTATTTCATTTAATACGCATTACAAACTCGAAGTCACTGGTGAGGTTGAATTTTTTTCGATTACACAACATTTACAATAAAAAAAAATGAAAGATAAAAAGAAATACCGATATTAAGTAATTAAATTTTATATGTTTTATGATATTGATTACCATAAAATATATATATATATGATTGTAATTCAAACAAGTTGGGGCTGAGAAAATAGGAAACTTCTTTGTTATAGAGAATAAATTTGATTATGCAAAAATTGCAGTAACGACATTGCTAAGATCATTGTGAAGTTTATGCATGCGTTATATACATATATATATCTATATATACACTCGAAACGCTCATCATGTGCCATATAGTCATTATATACGTATTGTTTACGTCTTTTATGCCCCATACATGCATTACAAAATTTCCGAAGTACATTTTAGCAATAACCATTTGAAATTACTCCAATGAAAAATACAGCTTTTGTATAGAAAATTAACTGAGTATCACCAGTATCATTATGTTGAGAATTCTAAGAACAATTTCGGCAATAATCGTTATGTTGGAAGATAGCAGCAATAAATAAAATCGTATTTTTATGCTCACTGTAAAAGTAAATAAAACTTTTAGGTATGCATAGAACGGTGATACAAAGGGTTAATTTATTTTACATCAGGGTTTGCTTGGAGTAAAATCCATATATAAAACAACCTTTTGATTATTAAAAAATAACTTTAATAATTGATTGCCAAAATTACATTTTTATTTATGAAATTATATATTATAAAAATAACTCTTACTATCTAGGATTTTTTAAAACAATAATACCTTATTGTTTATAAAACACAGCACCGCAGCTACTCTATTTTGCGTCTAATGTGAAAGTTTTTGTTTTGCCAAAGATGTATCTGGCTGGATATATGTTGCCATGACATCTATAACTCTGATAGTGTCATAAATAGTACAAACAGATTAGAATCTACAACGAAATTTTTAGAAAAAAGTCTGGTGAAAGTTTTATAAATACAGTAGGACGCCGATTATTGGAACTCCAATTAACCGAACTTCCAATTATCCGAACAGCATATTTCTCTCAAAGAATTCTTTTTAACCGAATTTTCAATTATCCAAATATTTGTCTCTCTAAAAAAGAAAAAAAAAACACCTAACTTCCAATTTATTTTTTGCTTAAATTATAATCTCTGAAGTTTAGAAAATGATAAAAGAAAAAAAAAATTAAATAATGAGTAAACAAAAAACAATTAAAAAAAACAAAACAATTTTTAAGCACTCCAGTACTAACTTGTGCTGTCAGTCCTAAACCTAGATAAAGTGTGAAGGTTTTAGAATAGTCAGGAACATCCCTTAAACTGTCTGCCCATTTATCCGAACTTTTGTTTATCCGAACTAGGGTCGGTCCCGACTTGTTCGGACAATCGGCGTTCTACTGTATATATTGTATTAGAATTACAAATAATCATATTTATTTTTATATGACACAATAAAACAGAATAATGAACTCTGTATCAAATGGTTAAGTACTTTTTAATGTAAATAAAGTATAAAAATTGAGCCCATAAACACAAAATAGAGCCACACATAGGTTCATTATTATTATTAATATTTTGTTTACAAGATTATGGTAATTATAAATAAGAAATCCATTTTAATCACGCTGTTTATAAAGAGTGTATAATATCGATGCTTTGAAATTTATCTCGATAAAATCATTCAGGAGATAAAATGATAAAATTATCCAGAAAAAAAGTAAATAATAAAAGATGATTATTACATTTTAGATTCATACCGTTCAAGTATGCGTTATTTTTAAAGTAAAATCATATTTAAACACTTACTGATTGCGTAACTTCTATATTTTCATTTGCCAACAGACTTCTAGTTCACTTTGAAAACATTACAGTAAGAATGTTTAACAACTGAAAAGCTTTCACCCGCTATGACTATTTCTTTATAGATTTTAAAACATTTCTCAGGTTGAATAATACATTAAATAATCATTTTTTTTTTCTTAACATTACATATCTACGATCTCTTTTAATAGTATACGTTTCCGCTGTGTCTTATTTTTTATAAATTCCTCTTCTGAGCAGATGCAATTTTTTTAAAATAAAAACATGCAATTCAAATTGTTTAAGACCATCACTTAATACAAAATTTAAAAAATTATGTTTGCCAATAATTTTATTCCATAAAAAGACTTTTTTTTTAAATAACTTAATTATCTTTAAATGTTTATTAATTATATTAATGACTGATTATAATACTTATCCATATACTTTCATATTTAGGACACTATGTGGTTTAAACCAAATATTTAAATAAGAATATAAACCAGATTAAAATGCAATTTAAATCACTAATTTTAATAATCTGATCAAAGCTGTTGAAAAGGAAGTTAGATATTTTAACAAATTAAAAATAAATGTAATGAAATATTTGTGTTCTATAACATATTTATTAGAAGATAACTAAAATCATTGTAATTAAAAAAAAAAAAAAGCAAACAGAGAAAATAATATTTTAGATATTTCAACAAAATAAAAAATAAATGTAGTGAAATATTTATGTTCTACAGCATGTTTATGAGATGCTAACTAAAATTGTTGCGGTTAAAAAAAAGCAAACAGGGAAAATAATATTTTTACTTACCTAATTTCATTGACGTTGTACGTGATACTTTGATTTTGGGGAACCAATTAAATCCGATAATAAGTACCATAGCAATGACTTGAATCATCTTCAACAAGCCAAAACTACCGTAATTTTCTCGGGTTTATATTTTGTTAGCTGAACTAACTTGGATCCTGAGAACGTTCTTGTTTCACTTTTTAAATCCGTGTCAACACGTCTATGCTGTCCAGTGTCCACATAACTTCCCGCGTTTATTCTAAAAAGCTTCACTGTTACTTTTATCCGTTATTCTGCGGTGAGTCGTAACAACTGAAATAGTGCAGATGCAGACGATTTTTAAGTTTCGAAGTTCGAAGCAGATGTTTTTTCGGTTTTATTTGTTTTTCTATACAACAGTTTCGGAAGGAAATTAAATGCGTAATAATTTTATCAAATTGTCTCTAATTCAATTTCCTGTTTGAAAATGTTTTATTGTATTTCACCTTTCATTTTTATCAGTTTTATTGAATTGTAAAGTTTCATTTACGTAAATTATAGAAATAATATTATCCATAATTAGAGTTTACTAGAGAAAATATTGCTTAATTTTTCAAAATGTGTATAAATTAATTTAATGGTAATAATGATGACCCCCCCCCCTTTTTTTAAAGTAAAATTTATATCACAGGTAATATATACAAAATATCTTCTTAAAAAATACAACAAGATTATCGAGAAGAGATGAGTTTTTCTTTGCCAATCTGTCATTATCTTAATATTAATTTTCTGTAGAATAAAACATATTGTAAAATAATTTTTAAAGATATATTTTTGAAAACAAAAAATAAAATATGAATAATTAATTATATCATGGGCTTTGCCTAAATTTTGTACATTAATTTTATATTCGGAAAATGTCAATTTTATTTTAAACGTCTGAAAGAAGTAGAATTAAAAAAAAAAGTTACTTAAAATAGTGAAACACTAAGAGGAAAAAAAATGACTTGAATGCAAATTATAAAGCAAGAAATGCATATATGACTAAACTTTGAAGACGCTTTCTGCGTGCTCATTAAAAGCTGCAGACTCAACTGTAATAGAAAGTTTTTAGTTTGAAACCACAGAAATGTTTCGACTACTCTTTGAGAAACTTCTACTATAACAGATGATCATTTACAAAAATCTTTATAAAAGATAAGTCGGGGTCTGTTTACCTAAACCAT